>CP073641.1:0-5000000 GCA_018223645.1 Jasminum sambac
TAACCTAGGCCTAGGCCTAGGCCTAGGCCTAGGCCTAGGCCTAGGCCTGCCTAGGCCTAGGCCTAGGCCTAGGCCTAGGCCTAGGCCTAAACCTAAACCTAGAGCCTAGGCCTAAACCTAGCCTAGGCCTAGAGCCTAAACCTAAAGCCTAGAGCCTAAACCTAAACCTAGGCCTAAACCTAGAGCCTAAACCTAAACCTAAACCTAAACCTAAACCTAAGCCTAAACCTAAACCTAAACCTAAACCTAAACCTAAACCTAAACCTAAACCTAAACCTAAACCTAAACCTAAACCTAAACCTAAACCTAAACCTAAACCTAAACCTAAACCTAAACACAAACCCTAAACCTAAACCATTTAAACCTAAACCTAAACCTAAACCTAAACCTAAACCCTAAACCCTAAACCCTGACCTAAACCTAAACCTAAACCTAAACCCTAAACCCTAAACCTAAACCCTAAACCTAAACCTAAACCCTAAACTCAAACCTAAACCTAAACCTAAACCTAAACCTAAACCTAAACCTAAACACTAAACCTAAACCTACAACCCTAAACCCTAAACCCTAAACCCTAAACCTAAACCTAAACCTAAACCCTGAGCCTAAACCTAAACCTAAACCTAAGCCTAAACCTAAAGCCTAAACCTAGAACCCTAAACCCTAAACCTAGAGCCTAAACCTAAACCCTAAACCTAAACCTAAAACCCTAAACCTAAAGCCTAAACCTAAAGCCTAAACCTAAACCCTAGGCCTAAACCTAAGGCCTAGGCCTAGAGCCTAGAGCCTAAGCCCTAAACCCTAAGCCTAAACCTAAACCTAAACCCTAAACCTAAACCCTAAAACCCTAGGCCTAAACCTAAGCCTAAGCCTAGGCCTAAACCTAGAGCCTAGGCCTAGAAGCCTAGGCCTAAACCTAAACCTAAACCTAGGCCTAGAGCCTAAACCCTGAAACACTAAACCTAAACCTAAACCTAAACCCTAAACCCTAAACCTAAACCTAAACACAACCCTAAACCCTAAACACAACCTAAACCCTAAACCCTAAACCTAAACCTAAACACTAAGCCTAAACCCTAAACCTAAACCTAAACCTAAACCTAAACCTACAAACCTAAACCTAAACCTAAACCTAAACCTGAAACCTAAACTGCTACAAACCTCAAACCCTAAACCCTAGAAGCCTAAACCCTAAAACCTAAACCCTCAAACCTAAACCTAAACCTCAAACCCTAAACCTGAAACCTAAACCTAAACCCTAAACCTGAAACCCTAAACCCTAAACCCTAAACCTAAACCTAAACCCTAAACCTGAAGCCTAAACCTAAACCTACAGACACTAAACCCTAGAACCTGGAAACCTAAACCTAAACCTAAACCTAAACCTAGAACCTAAACCCTAGAACCTAAACCTAGAACCTAAACCCTAAACCTAAACCTAACCTAAACCCTAAACCTAAACCTAAACTAAACCTAAACCTAAACCTAAACCCTAAACCCTAAACCTAAACCTAAACCCTAAACCTAAACCCTAAACCTAAAGCCTAAACCCTAAACCTAAACTAGGCCTAAACCACTAAACCTAAACCTAAACCTAAACCTAAACCTAAACCTAAACCTAAAACCTAAACCTAAACCTAGAAGCCTAGAAGCCTAAAGCCCTAGGCCTAGAGCCTAAAACCTAAGGCACTAGCTTCTAAACCTAAACCTAGGCCTAAACCTAGAACCTAAACCTAAACCTAAACCTAAGCCTAAACCTAAACCTAAACCTAAACCTAAACCTAAACCTAAACCTAAACCTAAACCTAAACCTAAACCTAAACCTAAACCTAAACCTAAACCCTAAACCCTAAACCCTAAACCTAAACCTAAACCCTAAACCTAAACCTAAACCTAAACCTAAACCCTAAACCTAAACCTAAACCTAAACCTAAACCTAAACCTAAGCCTAAACCTAAACCTAAACCTAAACCTAAACCTAAACCTAAACCTAAACCTAAACCTAAACCTAAACCTAAACCTAAACCTAAACCTAAACCTAAACCTAAACCTAAACCTAAACCTAAACCCTAAACCTAAACCCTAGAACCTAAACCTAAACCTAAACCTAAACCTAAACCTAAACCCTAAACCTAAACCTAAACCTAGAACCTAAACCTAACCTAAACCTAAACCTAAACCTAAACCTAAACCTAAGCCTAAACCTAAACACTAAACCTAAACCTAAACCTAAACCTAAACCTAAACCTAAACCTAAGCCTAAACCTAAACCTAAACCTAAGCCTAGGCCTAAACCTAAACCTAAACCTAGGCCTAAACCTAAGCCTAAACCTAAACCTAAACCTGGCCTAAACCTAAACCTAAACCTAAACCTAAACCTAAAGCCTAAACCTAAACCTAAACCTAAACCTAAACCTAGAGCCTAAACCTAAACCTAAGCCTAAACCTAAACCCTAAACCTAAACCTAAACCCTAAACCTAAACCTAAACCTAAACCTAAACCTAAGCCTAAACCCTAAACCTAAACCTAAACCTAAACCTAAACCTAAACCTAAACCTAGGCCTAAACCTAGAACCTAAACCTAAACCTAAACCTAAACCTAAACCTAAACCTAAACCTAAACCCTAAGCCTAAACCCTAAACCTAAACCTAGGCCTAAGCCTAGGCCTAAACCTAAACCTAAACCTAAACCTAAACCTAAACCTAAACCTAAACCCTAAAGGCCTAAACCTAAACCTAAACCTAAACCTAAACCTAAACCTAAACCTAAACCTAAACCTAAACCTAAACACAAACCTAGGCCTAAAGCCTAAACCTAAACCTAAACCTAAACCTAGGCCTAAACCTAAACCTAGGCCTAGGCCTAAACCTAAAGCCTAAACCCTAGGCCTAAACCTGCCTAGGCCTAAACCTAGCCTGAAACAAAGCCTGAGCCTAGGCACAGCCTAGGCCTAGGCACAAACAAACCTAGGCCTGAGGCCTAGGCCTAGGCCTGAGCCTAGGCCTAGGCACTAAACCTGAAGCCTAGGCCTAGAGCCTAAGCCTGAAACCTAGGCCTAGGCCTAGGCCTAAACCTAGGCCTAGGCCTAGGCCTAAGCCTAGAGCCTAGGCCTAGAGCCTAAACCTAGGCCTAAACCCTAAACCTAGAGCCTAGAGCCTAAACCTAAACCTAGGCCTAAACCTAAACCTAAAGGCCTAAAGCCTAGAGCCTAAACCTAAACCTAAAGCCTAAACCTAAACCTAAACCTAGGCCTAAACCCTAGACCTAAAGCCTAAACCTAAACCTAAACCCTAAAGCCTAAACCTAAACCTAAGCCTAAACCTAAACCTAAACCTAAACCTAAACCTAAACTAAACCTAAACCTAAACACTAAACCTAAACCTAAACCTAAACCTAAACCCTAAGCCTAAACACAAACCTAAACCTAAACCTAAACCTAAACCTAAACCTAAACCTAAACCTAAACCTAGGCAACCTAAACCTAAACCTAAACCTAAACCTAAACCTAAACCTAAACCTAGAACCTAAACCTAAACCTAAACCTAAACCTAAACCTAAAGCCTAAACCTAAACCTAAACCTAAACCTAAACCTAAACCTAAACCTAGGCCTAAGCCTAAACCTAAACCTAAACCTAAAGCCTAAACTAAACCTAAACCTAAACCTAGAACCTAAACCTAAACCTAAACCTAAACACAAACCTAAACCTAAGCCTAAACCTAAACCTAAGAGCCTAGCACTAAACCTAAACCTAGGCCTAGGCCTAGGCCTAGGCCTAGGCCTAAACCTAAGCCTAGGCCTAGCCTAGGCCTGAGCCTAGGCCTAGGCCTAAGCCTAGGCCTAAACCTAGGCCTAGGCCTAAGCCTAGAGCCTAGAGCCTAAACACAAAGCCTAGGCCTAGGCCTAAACTAAGCCTAAACCCTAAACCTAAACCTAAAGCCTAAAGCCTAAGCCTAGGCCTAGGCCTAGGCCTAAAGCCTAGGCCTAAACCTAGAACCTAAACCCTAAACCTAAGCCTAAACCTAGAGCCTAAACCTAAACCTAGGCCTAGAGCCTAAACCTAAAGCCTAGGCCTAAACCTAGGCCTAGAGCCTAAACCTAAACCTAAACCTAAACCTAAACCTAAACCTAAACCTAAACCTAAACCTAAAGCCCTAGGCCTAAACCTAAACCTAAACCCAAACCTAAACCTAAACACAAACCTAAACCTAAACCTAAACCTAGAGCCTAAACCTAGAACCTAAACCTAAACCTAGGCCTAAACCTAAACCTAGGCCTAAACCTAAACCTAAAAACCTAAGCCTGAAACTAAACCTAAAGCCTAAACCTAAACCTAGGCCTAAGCCTAGGCCTAGGCCTAAGCCTAAGCCCTAAACCTAAACCTAAACCTAAACCCTAAACCTAAAGCCTAAACCTAAACCTAAACCTAAACCTAAACCTAAACCCTAAACCCTAGGCCTAAGCCTAAAACCCTAAACCCTAAACCCTAAACCTAAACCTAAACCTAAACCTAAACCTAAACCTAAACCTAAACCTAAACACTAAAACCTAAACCTAAACCTAAACCTAAACCTAAACACTAAACCTAAACACTAAACCCTAAACCCTAAACCTAAACCTAAACCTAAACCTAAACCTAAACCCTAAACCTAAACCCTAAACCTAAACCTAAACCTAAAACCTAAACCTAAACCTAAACCTAAACCCTAAACCTAAACCCTAAACCCTAAACCTAAACCTAAACCCTAAACCTAAACCTAAACCTAAACCTAAACCTAAACCTAAAACCTAAACCCTAAACCTAAACCTAAACCTAAAACCTAAACCTACTAAACACACACACCTAATCCTAAATACTACACTACCTAAACCCTAAACCTAAACCTACACCTAAACCTAAACCGTAAACCTAAACCTAAACCTAAACCTAAACCTAAACCTAAAACCTACTACACCTACTACCCTAAATACACACCTACAGTGGCCCTTTACAGGCTCTTCTCCACTTGTGATTTATGTCTCACCGGTCACGGCCCGATCTTCCCTGCTCATTTGCCTCCATTGGCTAGTTCTCCACTTGAGGTTTGAGATGCTCCTGTTTGTTCCGACACAGATCGAGGTCATCGATTGCCTCCCGGTAAGTTTCGATCGAGATTCATTACATTGATTGATCGACCTTGGGCTTTCTTGACGAGCGAGCTTTGTCGGTCGACCCTTCTGTGGCGGATCCTCGTCCGATGATGCTCACGCCCTCTGTCACCTTGGTGGAATCATCACATTGCCGCAGATCCATGAGGCTTATCAGCCTATCGGATCGCCTCTCCTTTGCCTGAGTGCCAATATAATGCGAGGCCTCAGTCCCGATCACAATCTACTTCACAATCTTCCAAATCTTCACTTGCACGAGGTCCATCGACTGGTTGCTCACGGTGCGATCCTCGAGGATCTTGCTAACCTAGAAGAGGAGGAGGAGGAGCCAGCTCGACCATTGGGAGTCTGGCTTGGATTTTGAGGAAGTGCCTACCAGGACGTAGAATCGGCCCAGCGAATCAAAGTTCAGGTCGTCGGTGCGTCCGTGAAACGGAACCAGTAGTCGTTCAGGTCATTATTTCTTAGTTTCTTTGGCACCTTTGTAGGGAGATAGTATCTCCTCATTTCTTTGCTTTTAGCGTGCTTTATTGCTCATTGTTAATGCAGGCCAGGTCTTTTGCCCCCTCCATTTGTACTTTATTTTTATGCTAATAAAAAAGGTAGAGATTCTAACCCCACCAACTAGGCTCATGGACGCGTAAAACCGCGTGCGAGTCTAGTTGGTTCTTTGATTAAAAAAAAAAAAAAAACCTAAACCTAAACCCTAAACCCTAAAAAACCTAAACCCTAAACCCTAGACCCTAGACCCTAGATCCTAGACCCTAGACCCTAGACCCTAGACCCTAGACCCTAAACCCAAACCCCTAAACCCTAGACCCTAAACCCTAAAACCCTAAACCCTAAACACCCTAAACCCCAAAACCCTACCCCCAAACCCCTACTCCCAAACCCCAAACCCCAAACCCTAAACCCTAAAACGCGGAAAACCAAAACCGCTTTCTCCTTCTCTCTCTAGGAAAATTGGCGATTTGACTCCCAACGATGAATCCGGCCATCTCAGGCCATGACCCACCCGACCCTCGACCGGCGACCTCCCCTTACCGACGGCCCACCGCCCTGCGTCACGAGGCTTAGCCCAAAACACCCAATTTTCGGCCATAACGTCCCCAAACATCACCACGACCAATTCGAGCACTTCCAATCCAATTCCTTGCAACTCAAGCAGCGCCTATACACCTACTACATGTCCCAAAAGCCAATTTGACATGGGTATCCGGATACGACAATCACTAATTTTGAAAACCCTAGAAATTCACTCCGAATCAATTGCTCCCAAATTACTCCGATTCGATGGCTGAAAATGTTGATGTAGCATCCTTACATGATGTCTTACAACCCCAAGACGTCCAATTGTTACAATCTATTCACAATGCAAAAGCCCCAATTTCAAGTTTCTCCCAAAATTTGGGTCTTCAATATCTCCCAAATTCGTCCACTTCTTTGGCTCAAATTTCAGCTGTAGCTTTCTCTAATCATGCTTCCCATATCCATGAAAGCCAATTTGGTCAATCCAACCCGGATCAAAAAGCCCCAATTTTGGATGAAAATCGAACTTTGGATACAAAATTGACCACTTTAGGAGCCGAATTGGAAGTTGGTGCAGTTGACAAAGTTGCTCCACATGCCGAGCCGCACCCCCTGGTCCCACTCCGCGATCGTGACTCGCCGTGGCGTGGTCGGCGGGCGATGGGCCCACCGCGCCTTCGATTCCGCCACCACGACGGCGTCGAGCTCTCCCATACCCCAGGAGACTCGGGGCCCGTGTTCCGACCGTCGTGACTTATGCCTCGGCGATTGCGAAGCGTCCGCTCGGCGGCGAAGCGGACCAAGCGAAGTCTTTGATTCTGTTTAGCTTGACTTCCAGCCTCCCATTGTATCTAGCCTCACATGCATCGTGGTGAGCCGGCTATCTCTATTTCGCCGATGAGGAATCTGCCAGTCGCCTCTGCCTGCTACTCCGTGGGTAAGTTTTCGCGCTTAAAGCCGCTTATGCTTGTCGTCCGCACCGCCCGATCGCTTGGTTTTGTTGGTACTTATCTTTGTTGGCTTGTCGGATCGTATGCATATTTTGATTCATCTTACCCACGAAGGTCGACTACACTCGGTTGTTCTCTCGGCCGCTGTTGGTTTATTAGTAATGGTTGTGAGATGAAGGTGTTGAAATGGACTGTTGATTTTCATCCGAGAAGGAAACCCCATTGTACCGTTTGGATTTCTTTCCCTTTGTTGCGATGCATTTTCTGCTAAGGAAGTCTTGTACTCTTTAGCTAGGTGTGGGCCAACCGCTGCATATTGATGAGGCTACAGATTTGTTGCGCCCTAGTGAGGCTCGCGTTTGTGTTGAGGTGCATTTGGAGCACCAATTGCCTGAGCGTATTTGGATTGAGCGTGGGCGGGCGTAGTTTCGGCGAGTATTGTTTATGAGCACGTGCCCTCGCTCGCTCGCTGCAGAGGCGATAGGCCACTCGTCTTCCGTGTAGGGCGGTGGTCCCCACCGCCGCCTCCTACCATGCTGGTCCCCACGCTCTACTCCAATTGCACATTCGCGGCTTTGTTCTTCCTAGTGCATCTCTTGCCCCCGATTCGGCCGGATAAGGGTGCGGGAGTTCTCGCCGATCGTCGATGGAGACCTCGTATGCGGTTCAGACCCGCATCGATTCACGCCATCATGGCTCTTCTCCGCACTTTGTTATCGATGCTCCTCTGTTCTGCATCGTCACCGCCTCCCGGTGACTCCGTTGGTCGATTCGCCCGTTCTTGTTGAGTCAAGATTCCGTGATGACTCGAGGACCACTTGAGTTTGTTGGTGACCCTCTTTCAATTGTTCTGACCGCCTCGGGGATGCTCGCCCGATGATGTTCCTCCCTTCTGCCGATCCCCTGGTGGGGCCGGGTATTCAGCCTATAGGACCGAGTCTGCGCGTTGCCTCTCCTTTGCCGGACTGTCTCTATAATGCTGAGGCATCCGTCCCATCACAGTCTACATTGCCTGAGACGTCCGTCCCTTCAGTGTCTACTTTGCCTGAGCCCCACTCGCCCGGTCTTCTGGCGTCGCCCGCCGATGATCTCGTCGGCTTGGCGAGCACGAGGACCGCTTGAGCGGTTACTAGTAGACGCCCGGAAGAAGCTGCGAGCGCGGGCCAAGGTTCAGGTTGCCGCCGCTTCGTGACACGCAGCCGGCCCAGGTCGCTTACTTCATCCCCTCCTCGTTCCCTATGTTGATGAGTATGTTGGTATGGAATGTCTGGGGTATTCGGAGTTCAGTTACTCGGAGGCGCTTGAAAAAGCTCCTCCAGATGCATGCGTCTCTATTCTTGTGATTATTGAGCCTATGATTTTGCGCCGTGATTTTTCTTTTATTCGTCGGTTCTTGGCCTTTGATCGGGGTCGTAATCGGTCAATGTATTTGGTGTTTCTGGAGGGAGGGTATTAGTGTTGATGTTCTACTTGATCACCCCCAGTATCTCCACCTCTGCGTGCGGGACCCTAGGTTTGCTCGCCCTATTTGCATGACGCTTGTTTATGCCTCCTATGATTATGTCGAGAGGAGGGTATTGTGGACTGGTTTGTCTGATATCGCTGTTGGTATGGATCGGCCATGGTTGATTGGTGGTGACTTTAATGTCATCACTGCTGAGAGTGAGCGCACTGGCTTCAGTACGAGGGATCGGGGTATTTCGGATTTCCGTCATATGATGTTGGATTGTGGTCTCTCGGACGTGGGTTTTGTGGGAGAGCCTTATACGTGGACTAATCATCGGGTGTGGAAGCGTTTGGATCGGGTACTTATGAACCCCGATGCCGCTGGCTTCTTTCATCAGTTGTCTGTTCGCCATTTGAACAGGCATTGCTCGGATCATTCACCATTACTTGTGCAGTGGGAGTTGTTTCCGCAGTCGGGGCCCCGACCGTTCCGTTTCCTTAATGTTTGGGCCCGCCATCATGATTTCCAGGCATTTGTCTCCCAAAAGTGGTCATATCCCTCCCGTCACGGGAATGGCTGCTTTGTGGGAGAAATTCTTTCGGTTGCGGCAGGGACTTGGTTGGTGGAATCGCGGCACGTGTTCGGGAACATCTTTGATCGAGTTCGCGATGCCGAGTTATCTGTCGATGAGGCTGAGCGGGTTTTTGATAGTGATCCATCGCCGGGGCATCGTGAGCAGTTACACCGGGTTCAGGCTGACCTGAACCGTATCTTGTCCTTTGAGGAGGGATTACGGCGTCGGTCCCGTGGCGTTGGTTGGTGAGGGGACCGTAATACCAGATATTTTCATTCAGTGGTTCAGGGGCGTCGCATTCGCTCTGGTATTCATTATATCCGACTTCAGAGGGTGTTGCTTTATCTGATCAGCAGTCCATCCAGAGTTCAGCTGAGGATTTTTTCAGGAGTTGTTGTCCTCTCCGGGGACCCCACTGCAGCCGCTTCAGCCTGGTATTATTCCTTCCCTTGTCACCATGGAGGATAATGCTCCTTGCCCAACCGGCCCCTACTATTGATGAGGTTCGTGAGGTCAGATTCAGATTGACGGATACCGTGTCAGCCGGATGGCTTTACGCCTTGTTCTACCAAAGCAGGTTGGGATATTATTTCTGAGGACGATAATACCGGGTCAGATTGATTTCTTGGAAGTCGGCTCCCGGCTTTCCGCTACTTCCATTGTCCTTCTACCTAAGAAGGGCGGGCTTGTGCTTGGACGGACTTAGGCCGATTAGTCTCTCGCACGTGTTCAACAAGATTATCACGGTTGTTGAACACCGCCTCGATGAGCTCTGCCCGTATTATCTCGCCGCAAATAGAGTGGTTTTGTGTCGGGCGTTTGCTTGGGGATAACGCTTTGTTGGCCCAGAGATGGTTCATTGCCTTGACATGCCTGGTTCGAGGGGGCAACGCGTTATCCTCAAGCTTGACATGGCTAAGGCCTACGACCGGGCCGGGATTGGGATTTCTTGCTCTCGGTGATGGAGCACTTTGGGTTTGACCCGATTGTGGGTTGACAGATCGGCGTTGTATCTCACGGGTGTCATTTTGGTCTGGTCAACGGTCGATCTGTTGGTTTCTTTCGCTTCGTCTCGGGGATTGCGGCGAGGCGATCCTATCTCCCTATATTGCTTGTTATTCTTCGCCGATTACTTCTCCGCTTGCTTACTCATCGATTTCGGCAAAGACTGACTATGCGCTCCGCCATGGGGGTCCCACTCTTGTCTCGCATCTTTCATTTGCCGATGATATCATCATTTTCACCAACGGTTAGAAGCGGAGCATTCAGCAGTTGTTAGCTTGCATTGAGCACTATGAGGGTGCCACGGCGCTTGGTGAATCGGGCAAGAGTTCTTTGATTGCGCGCCCATAGGCTTCGCGGCGACTTCATAGATGGCGAGTTATTACGGGTTTGTGCAGCCCGGCTCTCACTTATCTCGGCGTCCCCTTGTATAAGGGCGCCCGTCGGATCTTCCTGTTCGATGATTTGGTGCAGAAGATCCGTGGGCGGATTTCTGGATGGGCCAGTCGTTTATTATCTCATGGGGCCCGTATTACGCTCATCCGGTCCGTTCTTTACTCTATGCCGCTTCATTTGTTTGATTTTTGCGGCCCCTAAGGTCTTTGGCAACTTTCGATTTATTGCCCGTTTCTTGTGGGACTCGGGCGCCACCGCTTGCATTAGGCGGGCTGGGGGAGTGTGTCGTCCTCAGGAGGGTGGACTTAGTTTCGAGAGGTTGGATGATCTGGTCGACTCTTTTCCTGAAGCTTTGGTGGCGTTTTCGTTCTCGAGAGTCTTTGTGGGCCCGAGATTTGGGGGATAGATATTGTCGAGACATACCTATGCGAGTTCACCGCTATCTCGATGAGGGGTTGGCGCGGTTGTTGGCGATCGAGCGATCGCCGAGCCCCCGCATTTTCCGCAAATTTAGCTTTCGGGCCGGGTGTTCTTTTGGCATGATTGTTGGATGGGTGACCGCCTCTAGTTGATGTGTTCCCCGCCTCGCAATACTCTTCTCCTGGCCGAGTACGGGACTTGACGACATCGGGCCGGGATATTGAGCATTTATTGCGAGTTGTTCCTCCCGACCGCCGTTCGATTTCTTCCATCCTTTGGACATCGGGTCCCCGATAGGATGTTGTGGCGTGATACCTCGATGGCGGTTCGCTTTGCTCGGTCGGCACGAGTTGGTCGGCGACCGCGATGCTATCCGGCCGATTTCGGGATCTATGGTGCCCGGCTATTCCGTGGATTGTCTCTTTCTTCCATTGGGATTATTGCCAGGCCTCGTGCCGGCCGACTCTGTGATTAGCGGCGTATTCATGTGCGTATGCCTTCACGATGCCGATGTTGCTCGGATGAGAGCGGCTTGAGATGTCTTTATTAGCAGGTGGGGCTGCTCGTGGTTTAGCGGCAAAGACTTCGCCCTTCTTTCGATCTCCTCTCCCACTTCGACAAGATTTGGCACCGGGTTCGGCCAAGCGACATTCCGGTCGGTTGTGGCGGGTCACATTCGCATCATTGTGCCCATTTTCGTCTTTGGCACTGTGGATGGCCCGCAATGATCACGGCATCGTAGCATTCTGTTGATTCTCGGCCAGATCCTTTGGCGTATTTATCGGGCTATCTCCCTCATGCACATCATTGGGGTCTTCCGTCCTTCTCATTGGCGCGGTGACCATGACTTGGCAGCCACCTGTTTACGCGTCTATTGTCTCTCCACCTCCCCTTCGGTTTTGGTGCTCTGGCGTAGACCATCTGTGGGATCTTGTAAGATCAACACGGATGGTTGTGTGGTTGATGGTAGAGTCAAGCGGGGTGGCGTTATCGGGACTCTCTTGGGCACGTGTTCGGGCATTCTCATCATTCTACTACATCGCGCGGCGGTTTTGGAAGCCGAGCTCCGTGCCATTTTAGAGGGACTGGCTGGTTGCTCGTTCTTTAGGTCTTGGTGCAGCTTTGGGTGGAAGCGGGACTCGTCACATTCTTCATTCCTTTGCATTGTTCGGCGCGGTCCGTGGTACTGCTGAGGTTATTATCCGCATTAAATCGGCTCCTTCGTCTGAAGCGGGACTTGGTCTCCCACATCTTTCGTGAGGGTAACCAGGTTGCCGCCGCAACGCTGCTGAGGGCTTAGTACAAATGCAGCGATGCCCGATGCAGTACGACTTCGCGCCGATTACTGTTCTAGCTAGCGCTCTTCTGGCTGCATGGATCGTCACGGCTTCCCCTCGGTTCGTGGTCTTTAGTGAGGGTCTGATTCACGCTCTTCCGCTTTAGCTTCGATTCATTTTCCTTTCCCATTTTTTCATTTATCTGTACAGGGAGGTAGTACCTCCTTATTTAATATTTTGTTATTCATTTATTCATTCATTCTTGTTAGGGAGATAGTATCTCCTCATTTATCGCTTTTTGCATCTTTTCGTTGTTTGGAGGTCGCTCTATGCCCCCTCCTATTGCTATTATTTTATTTATTAATACAAAGGTAGGGGATTCCAAACCCCACCGACTAGGCTCATGACGCCAGAAACCGACGCAGACGAGTCTAGTTGGTGCTTTGTTTAAAAAAAACCCTAAACCCTAAAACCCTAACCCCTAAACCCTAAACCCCAAACCCCAAACCCCAAAACCCCAAGCCCCAAAACCCCAAAACCCCAAACCCAAAACCCCAAAACCCCAAAACCCTAAACCCTAACCCTAAACCCCAAACCCTAAACCCTAAACCCTAACCCCAAACCCCAAACCCCAAAACCCTAAACCCTAAACCCCTAAACTCCTAAACCCCAAACCCTAAAACCCTTAAAACCACTTTCACGTTTTCTCTCTTCTCTCTCTAAGAAAATTGGGAAATTCATCCAATTCATGATTCAGGCCAACTCAGGCCATGACCCACCGCGTTCCACCTCCCCACACCCCAAACCCTAAACCCTAAAAACCCTAAAACCCTTAAAACCACTTTCACATTTCTCTCTTCTCTCTCTAAGAAAATTGGGAAATTCATCCAATTCATGATTCCTGGCCAACTCCGGCCATGACCCACCGGCCCACCTCCCCACCATCACAAGAACCCACCGCCATAAACCCCACCGCCACCAACCCGCCGGAAAACGCCCGAATCGCCGCCTCAATCTCGGCCGAAATGGTCAAAAATCAAGAAAACCATGCTCTGTCGACTTCCCCTCCAATTCCTCACCAACGAAGCAGCGTCCCTACCCCCTCTACTCAACCCCAAAGTCAATTTGTAATGGGCATTGACGAATCAACCACAATCGAGCCAAAATCTACAAACCACACAATCAATGGTCCAAACTTCAGGTGTAACATCCCCTTGGGGTGTCTCTCATATCGAAGAAAGCCAATTACCAAAAAATTTCACGAATCAAAAAGCCCCAATTCAAGACCCATTTCGAAACTTGCACCTCGAAATTCTCCCAAACCACACGACCTCAATGGCTCAAAATCAAGCTGGAGCATCCTCTAAGCATGGCTTACAATCCCATGTAAGCCAATTGAAGAAATCCGTTCCGATTCAAAAAGCCCCAATTTTGATGAAAACCCGAACTTTGACCGCGAAATTGAAGGGCTTAGAGGCTGAATTGGACATTGGTACAGAAGGAAAAGTTGTTCCTCACGTCGAGCCGCATCAAACAGCGTCTTCACCTCACCCACACGCCGCCGGCTGCTGCAGCTTATCCGGCCGTGCGCGTGGGGCCCACGCGCTGATTCCGACCAGTTCCGCCCTCCCGACGCCCCTCCGGCGCCTGCATCTACAGAGAGACACAGACGGGCATTCCCGGGTCGCACATATGCTTGGCTATTGCTAATCGGCCCATTTTGTTTCGCCGAGCCGAGAACGGCGGTTTTAAGTCGTTTGATTCGTTGTTTGGTACTTCTCCGCCATCCTCTATTGCTTCTAGGCAGCCTCACATGCATCGTGGTTAGCCGACCATATCCATTTTTGCCGATGAGGAGTCTCGATTGGCTGCCCCGTTCCGTTATACTTTGGTGGGTAAGTTCCCGCGGCGAAAGCCCCCCATGCTAGCTATTCGTTCTACTTTTGATCAGTTTGGATTTGTTGGCTCTCATACCGTTGGATTGATTGATAGCATGCATATATTGCTTCATCTTACACATGAGGTGGATTATACCCGTCTATTCTCTCGATTGCGTTGGTTTATTAGTGGTTGTGAGATGAAGGTGTTGAAGTGGACCGCTGATTTTCACCCTGAGAAAGAGACACCTATTGTGCCCGTCTGGATCTCTTTCCCACTCTTGCCTGTTCATTTTCGTGCTAAGGACGTGTTGTATTCCTTAGTGAAGGCTGTGGGCCAACCGTTGCATATTGATGAGGCCACAGCAGATTTATTGCGTCCCAGCGAGGCTAGGGTTTGTGTGGAGGTGCATTTGGAGCATAAGCTCCCCGAGAGTATCTGGATTGAGCGTGGACCGGGGCGTAGCTTCTGGCAACGTATTGTTTACGAGCACTTGCCCTCCTTCTGCTCTACTTGTCGGCGTATGGGACACGCCGCCCCGTAGTGTAAGGTTGGTTCTTCCCTGGTCCTGCCCCCCGAGTCCTCCGGTCCTTCGGCCCCCGCTGCCCCGCCTGTTACTTCTGGTACAGTTGTTGGTCCCCGTTCTCAGCCGGAGAAGGGGACTGTGGTTGTCTCTGAGCCTGCTCGTCAGTGGAGACCAGTTCCGGTACATTTTCGCACTCGGCCGACACTACCCCTGGGGCTTCCCTATTATTTGGATGTTCGCTTATTACGGCACCGGTCACGCCAGTCTCAGTGCCTCCGTCAGTCAGCTCTCCGATTCGGGTTCATTCGGTTGGTTCTGATTCTGATCTTGGTTCCGATGCCGATACGAGTTTTGTTGGTCGAGTTCCCCTTACCACTGGTCCGGTTGTTCCCGGGGTGGATATGGATAGTGTGTCGACCTCTTTTGTTGGGGATCCCGTTAAAATGCAATGGGACCGCGTTTGCCATCTCCTCTTCCCGAATGTCAGTATAATGCTGAGGCATCCGTCCCCTCACAGTCTTTCGTCCCTTCGCAGTCCTCCCTCCCGGAGCCCCATCAGCCTGGTATTCACAGCCGTCGCTCTGCTGATGATCGTGTCAGCTTGGCGGAGTCCGAGGATCCGTTTGAGCCGGTGACTAGTCGACGACAGAGGAAGCAGCGGGCCCGCAGGGCCAAAGTTCAGGTTCCTGCTACTTCTCGTATGCAGACACGCAGTCAGTCCAGGTCAGTTACTTCCTCCCCTCCTCGTTCCCTATGTTGATGAGTATGTTGGTATGGAATGTGCGGGGTATTCGGAGTTCTGTTACTCGGAGGCGCTTGAAAAAGCTCCTCCAGACGCATGGCGTCTCTATTCTTGTGATTATTGAGCCTATGATTTTGCGCCGTGACTTTTCTTTTATTCGTCGGTTCTTGGCTTTTGATCGGGGGGTCCAGAATCAGACTGACCGTATTTGGTGTTTCTGGAGGGAGGGTATTAGTGTTGATGTTCTGCTTGACCACCCCCAGTATCTCCACCTCTGCGTTCGGGACCCTAGGTTTGCTCGACCTGTTTGCATGACGCCTGTTTATGCCTCCTGTGATTATGTCGAGGGAGGGTATTGTGGGTGGTTTGTCGATATCATTTGTTGGTATGGATCGGCCATGGTTGATTGGTGGTGACTTTAATGTCATCACTGCTGAGAGTGAGCGCACTGGCTTCAGTACGAGGGATCGGGGTATTTCAGATTTCCATCATATGATGTTGGATTGTGGTCTCTCGGATGTGGGTTTTGTGGGCGAGCCTTATACGTGGACTAATCATCGGGTGTGGAAGCGTTTGGATCGGGTACTAATGAACCCCGATGCCGCTGGTTTCTTTCATCAGTTGTCTGTTCGCCATTTGAACAGGCATTGCTCGGATCATTCACCATTACTTGTGCAGTGGGAGTTGTTTCCGCAGACGGGGCCCCACCGCTTCGTTTCCTTAATGTTTGGGCTCGCCATCATGATTTCCAGGCGCTTGTCTCGCAGTGGTCGTATCCCTCTCGTCACACGGAATGGTCGCTCTGTGGGAGAAGTTCTTCGATTCTGGCGAGGACTTGGTTGGTGGAATAGGCATGTATTCGGGAACATCTTTGATCGGGTTCGGGAGGCTGAGTTGTCTGTTGATGAGGCTGAGCGGGTTTATGATAGTGAGCCTTCGCCGCATCGTCTTGTGATTACATCGGGTTCAGCCGACCAACCGCCCCGTCTATTGAGGAGGGTTTCGCGCCGTGGTCCTGGCGTTGGTTCGGGCCGAGGGGACCGTAATACCGTGATACTTTCATTACGTAGTGCAGGCGCCGGATTCGATCTGGTATTCATTATATCCGGACTTCTGAGGGCGTCGGTTTATCTGATCAGCAGTCCATCCAGGGTTCAGCTGTTGACTTTTTCCGGAGCTTGTTATCCTCTCCGAGACCCCGCGACACCGCTTCAAATGGTATTATTCCCTCACTCGTCACCCCGGAGGATAATGCTCGGTTGAACCGGCTCCCTACTATTGACGAGGTTCGGGAGGCCGTGTTCGGTATTGATGGGGATAGTGTGGCCGGGCCGGACGGGTTTACGTCTTTGTTCTATCATCAGTGTTGGGATATTATCTCGGAGGACGTATATCGAGCTGTGCTTGACTTTTTCGGGGGGGGTCAGCTCCCTCGGGGCTTCTCTGCTACTTCTATTGTCCTTCTGCCCAAGAAGGAGGGGGCTTGTGCTTGGACGGATTTTAGGCCTATCAGCCTCTGCACGGTGTTCAACAAGCTCATCACGAAGCTGTTGAACACCCGCCTTAGTGAGCTCTTGCCGCGTATCATCTCGCCCTAGCAGAGTGGTTTTGTGCCGGAACGTTTGCTTGGGGATAACGTTTTGCTTGCCCAGGAGATGGTTCACAGCCTTGACAGGCCGGTTAGAGGGGGCAACGTTATCCTCAAGCTTGGCATGGCTAAGGCCTACGATCGGATGGATTGGGCTTTCTTGCTCTCGGTGATGGAGGAGTTTGGGTTTGACCAGTTGTGGGTTGACAGGATCCGCCGTTGTATCTCTGGGTGTCATTTTTCGGTCCTGATCAACGGTCAGTCAGCTGGTTTCTTTCCTTCGTCTCGGGATCGCGCGCGGCGATCCTATCTCCCAGCGTTGTTTGTTATTGCTGCTGATTACTTCTCCCGATTGCTCACTGCTAGCTTTCAGCAGCACTCCTATATGCAGTTCATTCATGGGGGCACTCTTCTTGTCTCGCACCTCTCTTTTGCCGATGATATCATCATATTCGCCAATGGCCAGAAGCGGAGTCTTGAGCGGTTGTTGGATTGTCTTGAGCATTATGAGGGGGCTTCTGGCCAGTTGGTGAATCGGGGCAAGAGTTCTTTTATTGTGCCTCGTCGGGCTTCTACTGCGCAGCTTCATCGATGGCGGACCTTTACGGGCTTTTCACACGGCCAGCTTCCCGTCCCTTATCTCGGTGTTCCCTTGTCTAAGGGCGCACGTCGGATCTTCTTGTTTGATGACTTGGTGCAGAAGATCCGTGGAAGGATTTCTGGATGGGCTAGTCAACTGCTATCTCCTGGGGCCCGCATTACGCTCATCCGTTCGGTTCTTCACTCTATGCCGCTTCACTTGTTTCAGATCTTGCAGCCTCCTAAGGCTGTGCTGAAGCGGTTATCCAGTTTATTCGCTCGCTTCTTGTGGGACTCTCATGATGGGGCCCACCGTATACATTGGCGACGTTGGGGGGAGTTGTGTCGCCCCCCGGAGGAGGGTGGCCTTGGCTTCAGGAGGCTGGGTGATATGGTCGATTCTTTTTCCCTGAAGCTTTGGTGGCGCTTTCGTTCTCAGGAGTCTTTGTGGGCCCTCTATATGCGGGACCGATATTGTCGGGGACAGCCACCTATGCAGGTTCAGCCTGCCTATCTTGATTCTGGGGGTTGGCATCGGTTATTAGCGAGCGTAGCGATTCTTTGAGCCCGCATTTTCTGGCGGCTTGGATGTGGCCGAAGTTTTTACGGCATGATTGTTGGATGGGTGATCGCCCTTTTCTTTGATCTATTTCACGCCTACGATCACTCATCGGCTCGGTGCGTGACTTCTTTGACGACACCGGGTTGGGCGCTTGGCGTTTATTACGATAGTTCCCTCGACTGGCCCTTCGTGATCTCGTCCCTCCTTTGGACACCTTGGGTCCCACGATCGGTTGTTGTGGCGTGATACCTCGATGGACTGGTTCACGGCTCTGGCCGACTGGAGGCTGGTTCGGCGACCAACGAGGTGCGGCGGTGTTTAGACCTCTGGTGCCCAGCTATGTAGTGACCGCGAATTTCTTTAAATTAAAATATTTAATTAAAGTAAAATCTCAAACGTGTCGCTACAACTTCATCTATAGAGTTAAACAGCGTACTCTCGTCTAGTTAAAATTTTATAATATTTACTATTATATTGAATTATTTAAAAAAAAGTAATAATTTATAAAATATCTATTTATTTATTTATTTTCAATTTACGTTTGAGGACCAAACTTTAGAAATTATTCGTTTTAAACCCAATTATAGGCCCGTTTAAAAGTCCAATTTTATCTCTTATACTATAAGAAAACCCAATTTCAATTCAATCCTATTTTAAAGTCCATTTAGAGGCTCATTTGCAAGTCTTACCCTATTTTCCACCCTTAAATACAATATTGTTGGAAGTGCTCAAACCCTAACCCAAGTTTCATTCTTTACATCACCATTACACAAGCATTATCTTCATTCTCAAGATTTCTCATTCAACAACCATCTTCAACTTCTACTCCAACACTTGTAAGGGGCAATCGATGTCTTGATTTCGAAGTTGATTTCTCAATCTCCTCTATTTCAATTTCTTCCTCCACCAATTTCAAGTGTTCATTTCATAGAAAGGTAATCCTTCTCTACTCTTATCTTTTTCTATCATAAGATAGGTTGTTTGAAGATAAATAATTGAAGTTTTATGGATTTATTGAGACTTTGGTGGTTGGGGAAAAGTAATTTACTTGATACTTTGAGTTGGGCATGAGGTCTTGTTATGGGATGAGATTAAAACTACTTGATATCTACCAAGCCCCATAGTGTTTGATGAATTGCTTGAAAGAAAAATCAATGTATTTTGCACATGTGACTTTTTCCAGCTTCGCACTCAACTTTGAAAGGCCGTAACTTTTAGTATAGATGGAATTTCTAGGTGATTCAAATTGGGAAATGATCCCACATGAGTTACCTATCATTTAGAATTGGTTTGACATCATTCGGAGTCTCGTAGGATGTTTTATGATACTTTTTGTGAAACTGGGCAGATTCCACCCGAGAACAAGATATTGTCCGCTTAAAAATAGTTTTGATGCCCTAAACGCAATTTATATGAAACAATTTTTAAATATGATGAATATGTATGAGTTTCCTACCTTCTGTAAAAATTTTAGAATTTTCTGATGTCGTTTACTATTTTAAAGAATTTGACAAACGCATACCGCCATAGCAGGATATTTTCCACAGTTTTTTTTTTACTTAGAGTTGAAAACTTGTTTTGGCTCATATAATTCGAGCTTAGATGCGATTTTAAAGTAATACATTATCCAATGAGTTAGTTATCCTAGAAATTGGAATTTCATGATCCTATACTTTGATTTGGGAGTTATTCCCATTCTTGACCCGAGAGAGAGTAGCCGAGAGAAGAGAGAGCGGGTGAGGAAGATGGTGATGATCCGAGTTCTTGGCCCAAATCCACTTAAAACCGGATTTTTTGCAAAATAAATCCCTCAAGTTCTATACTTGTTGCAAGTTGGCCCCTATAATTTATTTAATTTACAAGTCCCTAACTTTCAATTGTTGCAATTTGACTCCTAAACTTTTATTTCACTTTTAAATCCTTAATTTCTTATTCCCATTTGAGTTAGCCCTTAAACGTTAATTACATATTAGTCCCTCATGTTTTAAAAATCCTATAATTGAGTCCAAAATATTTTTAGTCCACTTTTATTGCATAATAATAGGTCCTCAAACTATTAAATTCTTTCAAATTGACCCCCAAAGTTTTATATTCTTTCCATTTTGGTCCACAAACTTCTATATTACTTATAGATACTTAATATTTAAGAATATTAACATAAATTAAACTCGTTATTGGCTAGGACGAGGCATTTGACTGACTAGAGGACTGATTTCTCACCGTTAGTAAGCTCAATACTCGGGTAAAGGTTAAGGTAGATCCCCTTTCTAAAAGTTTCTTTTAAATGTGCTAATTGCAATTAATATTATTATAAATGTGCATGTAAATGTTATGTGATGATAGGCTTTTTAGCCTACTTTTGACGTGGCTTCCTCGGCACTATGGACGATAGGCTCTTTGCCTAATTACGACGTGATTTAATAGCATTATGACGATAGGTCTTTGGCCTAATATATTATAATGACGTGCTATTAATCACTATGATGACGTGCGATTAAGAGGGATGATGAACTAACTTGTATTTTATACTTGTTCGTATTTTATGAAGATGATGAATATGTGCATTTAATTTGTAATATATATTAATTGTGGTGCGCGGGATCATCGAAAGTATTTAAAATACTCACGATTTTCTCTATCAAATGATCACTTGCAGATTAAGGAGCCGGAGGCGTGTGGCGTGGGAATCTCTTAGGGACTTTCAAATAAATTAGCTTTAATTAAATTGACAATTTAGTACTTTTAATCATGAAGTAATGACTTTTGAATGTTTCGAGCTTACTAGTACTTTAATTGGATGTTTTTGAGGATTGTTTGAAAACTATCTTTCGACTTTGTTAGTTTAAATAAATTTCCGTGATTTTAGCTATTTGTGAATTTTTTTCCGCATTTAATGTCATTATTATATTTCAAAAAAAGAGGAATTTAAGTGTTTTTAAAGAAAGAACTAACGCTCCGGTTCTTAGAACTCGCGCTATAAGCCATCCCCGTGGACTGCCTCTCGCTTTTTCCATCGGGCGCTTATTGCGTGGTCTTGTGCCCGCTGGACTATGTGGTTCTTGGCAGTCAGATTCATGTGCGTATGCCTTCCCGCTGCAACAAAGTTGCTCTACCGAGGAGACGCTCAAAGATGTTTTCATTAGCAGGCGGCGTTTCAGAGTTTGGCAAAGATTTTTGCGGCGATCTTCCATATCCCATCTCCCACCTCTGACAGTATCTGGCACCGTGTTCAGCGCTGGCGCCATTCAGGTCATTTTGTCAGGCGGGGCCACATTCACATCCTCGTGCCCATTTTCGTCTTTTGGCACTTGTGGACGGCACGCATCGATGCGGCATCTGGCATTCGGCCGATTCTCGGCATCATTTGGCATGTCTATCGGGCTCTGTCCCTCATGCACATCGCTAGGGTTTTCCGTCCTTCTCATTGGAGCGGCGATCATGACTTGGCGCCCCTTTTCGGAGTCACTATTGTCCCCTCACCTCCTCCCCTTCCAGTGTTGGTGTTCTGGCGTCGGCCGTCTGTGGGATCTGTTAAGGTCAACACGGACGGCTGTGTGGTTGATGGTAGAACTGGCGGGGGTGGGGTGATCCGGGACCATCTTGGGCGCTGCGTTCGGGCCTTTTCCTCCTCCTACGGCGACTGCGCTATTTTGGAGGCAAAGCTCCGTGCCGTCCTTGATGGCCTGTTGCTTGCGCGCTCTCTTGGAGTTGACACAGTTTGGGTGGAGGCTGATTCGTCCGTAGCTGTACATTGTATTGTTCGTGGCGGCGGTCCGTGGTACTTACAAGTGATTATCAGGCGTATTCGACAGCTCCTCCGCACAGATCGGGACTTGGTCTCCCATATCTACCGTGAGGGCAACCAGGTTGCTGACGCACTTGCTTCAGTGGGACTACTACAGCAGCACTATACAGAGTACGACTCACTTCGGATACCTGCTCGGGCTCGGGCTCTCCTACAGATGGATCGTCAGGGCTTTCCGTCGGTCCGCGGTCTTTAGCGAGGGTACCGGTTTATTCTTATTTTTTATTTTTTATTTTCTACTTGTTCATTCTTTTGTACAGGGAGGTAGTACCTCCTTATTTATCATTCTGTTATTCTTTTATTCCTTATTGTCAGGGAGATAGTATCTCCTCATTTACTGCTTTTCGCACATTCCTTTTCATTGTTTGGAGGTCAAGTTTATGCCCCCCTCCTATTGTTATTATTTTATTCATTAATAAAAAGGTAGGGGGATTCCAAACCCCCACTAGCTAGGCTCGTGGACGCCAAGAAACCGACGATTTAGTCTAGTTGGTGCTTTGTTTAAAAAAAAAAACCCTAAAACCCTTAAACCCAAAACCCAAACCCAAAACCCTAAACCCTAAACACCCTAAAACCCTAAACCCTAAACACCCTAAACCCTAAACCCTAAAACCTAAAACCTAAAAACCATAAAACCCAAAACCCTAAAAACCCTAAAACCCAAAACCCTAAACCCTAAAACCCTAAACCCCCAACCCCCACCCTGCACTCCTGCACTCCTGACCCCACCCCACCCTGCACCCTGCACTGCACCCAGACCGATCCCCACTCACCCCCCAACCCCGACCCCAACCCCACCCTCAACCCCTAACCCCTAACCTCGAACCCTAAGACTCTAATATTGAGTTATGCATACTAGTTCTGAGTCAAAAAAATATATTCGATATTGTAGCGCGGCCCAAGACATTTAACTATTAGAAACTTATAATTCCTAATAATTCAATGCATTTCATTATGTTGCGCGATGGTCCAACGACCCAAAAGTATTTTTAGCACAATTTTTAATTTTTATACGAAATATGACTCTCATATGGTGTGATTCATACTAGTTGGGAGTCACAAAAAAATATTTGAATTAATAGCGCGGATCAAAACAATTAGTTGTTAGAAATATAAAATTTGCAACAATGCAATGCATTTCCCTGTGTTGTGCGATCGTTCGACGTGCTCAGAGTATTTTAAACCCAAGTTTTATACTTTATGATAAATATGACTCTAATATTGAGTGATTCATATTAGTTCTAAGTCACAAAAATACATTCGATATTGTAGTACAGCCCAAGACATTTAACTATTAGAAACTTATAATTCCTAATAATTCAATGCATTTCACTATGTTCCGCGATGGTTCAACGACCCAAAAGTATTTTTATCACAATTTTTAATTTTTATACGAAATATGACTATCATATGGAGTGATTCATACTAATTTGGAGCCATAAAAACACATTCGAATTGATAGCGCGGATCAAAACACTTAATTGTTATAAACATAAAATTTACAACAAGTCAATGTATTTCACTGTGTTGTGCGATCGTTCGACGTGCTCAGAGTATTTTAAACCCAATTTTTAAACTTTATAATAAATATGACTCTAATATTGAGTGTAATGACCCGCCCGAATTCGTCCCGGATACGGATATGATTTCGTATATACGTCCGTATATGATCCCGTATATGATATGAAATGACATGATGACGTTTCAGTGTGACGTATATGTATATGATATGCTCACATTATGATTTGCAGTACGGGATATGCCTCGGGATGCGAAGGGCCTTCAAAAGAGGAAAATGGGAAAATTTCGCAGAGCGAGTACGGCCAGAAATGTTGTAATTACGGCCGTAATTGTCAGGTTACGGCCGTAAGGGTCAAAGGTTACGGCCGTAAATTGTGAACAGTGGAAAATGTCCAAAAGTTTCAGAGAGCAAATTACGGTCGTATGATCTGAAGATACGGCCGTATGGTTGGAATTACGGCCGTAAGGCATGGAGTTACGGCCGTAAGTCAAGAAAGTGAAATGCAGGGGATTTACAGAGAGTTTATTACGGTCGTATGATGGTATGATACGGCCGTATGAATCAGGTTACGGCCGTAAGGATATGGAGTTACGGCCATAAGTAAGGGGTTGCGGCAGTAAATGTGGAAGTTACGGCCGTAATTTTAAGTCGGCAGAAGTGTTATTTTAGAAGATTCTAGCCATTTCTTGGACATTTCTCACCCAAGCTCGGTTCTCATGACCCCAAAACCCTTCCAAGACTCCCAAGAACTCATGTAATCATCTCCAATTCCTTCTCTCATGTTTGTTATGGGTGTGGAAGTTATGAGTACAAGAAGAAAGAAGCAAGGAAATGAAGAAGGAAAGAAAAGGAAGGAAAGGGGGAAGCTTGAATTCTCTTCATGCTTGATGTTCTTGGTGTATAAAGGTAGATAATGGATGTTTTACATGCTTTATGCCATATATCTATGCTTATGAATGAATGAATCAAGAACTAGCCATGTTTATGCCATGTATTATGCCATGTATGAACCTAGAAAGCATGTGTAGGATCCATTGGCTTGTCCTATGCTTATGATATGTTATGCCATGACATATGTGTGATTCTATGATCTACATGATCTTCATGCCATGTTCCATGAGTTAATTGGCTAGGACATGAAAGAATCATGGAGATTGTAATGTATAACTCGCGAAATCTTCACGTGAAAAGCATGACGTTAACGTGTGATTTGTGTGGTGAATATGATTCAACGTGAACCCTTACGTGTATATGTGTGATGATTATGAAGCATAAGACCTCAACTATGTTCATGTATATGTAATGGAACGAACGTGTTATATGCAATATGTATGTGTTGAGGACAAGGCTATGCGTTGGGAAGTAACGTAAATGAATGTAATGTATATGATGATGATGACAAGGCTATGCCTTGTGACGCCTTGTAATGTATGTAACGTAGATGATGATGACATGAGAATGAAACAAGGCATAATGGTAAGCGCTACATATGATCATGTCATGAATGCATACGTGTGTATGAAATGCCTATCACGTATTTACAAAATGAAAATGTTTTGGCCTAACGGGGGATCTACGCCCCGCGGGGGACCTACGCCCCGATATTTGGGTCTAACGGGGAACCAATGCCCCAATGGGAGATTGATGTCTCCAATGATGTTACGTTATGTTATGGGACCTGGCCAGATGTTTAAAAAAATGGCGCCAATGTAAGCACGTGATTCGCAAGAGGGCCCAAAATGAACGTGTGACATGCATTGCATTGCATCTATTATCTACTGAGTCTTTATGACTCATTACGTGTCTATGTTTATGTTCTATGAAGGTGATGTGATCGGGAGATAGCGAAAGGTCCTAATGACGTGATGTGGTGTGTGATTGGGAACGGGAATTGAAGATCCTGCGCTATGTTATGAACTCCGAAACCCTAGTATGTTATATGTTTTTAAAGTTTAGGGTTTCGCGTATGAATGTATGATTGACGTTCGTCTAGTTCCAATATGTATGAAATGAAATGAAAACCCGTGCACGGGCCCGAAGGTGGCCATATGTTATGTAACGGCCCGAAGGTGGCCTAAACCCAAAGGTGGCTTTATGTTTATGTTTATGATGCGTGCACGGCGCACTCTGATATGACGTCATTTATGACGTATATGTATGTGGAACTGGACGGGGCGTTACATTGAGTGATTCATACTAGTTTTGAGTCACAAAAATACATTAGATATTGTAGTACGGTCCAAGACATTTAACTATTAGAAACTTATAATTCCTAATAATTCAATGCATTTCACTATGTTGCGTGATGGTCCAACGACCCAAAAGTATTTTTAGCACAACTTTTAATTTTTATACGAAATATGACTCTCATATGGCATGATTCATACTAGTTTGGAGCCACAAAAAAATATTTGAATTATCAGATCAAAACAATTAGTTGTTAGAAACATAAAATTTGCAACAATGCAGTGCATTTCACTATGTTGTGCGATTGTTCGACGTGCTCAGAGTATTTTAATCCCAATTTTTAAACTATATAATAAATATGACTCTAATATTGAGTGATTCATACTAGTTCGAGTCATAAAAATACATTCGATATTGTAGCATTGCCCAAGACATTTAACTATTAGAAACTTATAATTCCTAATAATTCAATGCATTTCACTATGTTGCGCGATTGTTCAACGACCCAAAAGTATTTTTAACATAATTTTTAACTTTTATACGAAATATAACTCTCATATGGAGTGATTCATACTAGTTTGGAACCTTAAAAACACATGCGAATTGATAGCGCGGATCAAAACACTTAGTTTTTAGAAACATAAAATTTGCAACAAGTCAATGCATATCACTATGCTGTGCGATTGTTCGACGTGCTCAGAGTATTTTAAACCAAATTTTTAAATTTTATGATAAATATGACTCTAATATTGAGTGATTCATATTAGTTCTTAATTACAAAAAACATTCGATATTGTAGCACGACCCAAGATATTTAACTATTAGAAACGTATAATTCCTAATTATTCAATTCATTTTACTATGTTGCGCCATTGTTCAACGACCCAAAAGTATTTTTGGTACAATTTTTAACTTTCATACGAAATATGACTCTCATATGAAGTAATTCATACTAGTTTGGAGCCTTAAAAACACATTCGAATTGATAGCGCGGATCAAAACACTTTGTTGTTAGAAACATAAAATTTGCAACAAGTCAATGCATTTCACTATGTTGTGCGATTGTTCGACGTGCTCAGAGTATTTTAAGCCAAATTTTTAAACTTTATGATAAATATGACTCTAATATTGAGTGATTCATACTAGTTCTTAGTCACAAAAATACATTCGATATTGTAGCACGGCCCAAGACATTTAACTATTAGAAACTTATCATTCATAATAATTCAATGCATTTCACTATGTTGCGCGATGGTTCAACGACCCAAAAGTATTTTTAGCACAATTTTTAACTTTTATATGAAATATGACTCTCATATGGACTGATTCATACTAGTTTGGAGTTATAAAAACACATTCGAATTGGTAGAGCGGATCAAAACACTTAGTTGTTAGAAACATAAAATTTGCAACAAGTCAATGCATTTCATTGTGTTGTGCGATCGTTTGACGTGCTCAGAGTATTTTAAACCCAATTTTTAAACTTTATGATAAATATGACTCTAATATTGAGTGATGCATACTAGTTCTGAGTCACAAAAATACATTCGATATTGTAGCACGACCCAAGACATTTAACTATTACAAACTTATAATTCCTAATAATTCAATGCATTTCACTATGTTGTGCGATAGTCCAATGACCCAAAAGTATTTTTATTACAATTTTTAATTTTTATACGAAATATGACTCTGATATGGCGTGATTCATACTAGTTGGGAGCCACAAAAAAATATTTGAATTAATAGCGCGGATCAAAACAATTAGTTGTTAGAAATATAAAATTTGCAACAATTCAAAGATGTCCGACTAGGTATTTGAAAGTTCGGCCAGGGACGGCCGAGCACGGCCATTGCATGCTTGGCCATCCATGGCCGAGCATGCAATGGATGGCCGAGCATATTATTCTTCTTTTTTTTTTAATTGATTTTGATTAATAATAATCATGTGTTAATAATATTAATTGTGTTAATAATCATGTGTTAACAAACTTGTAGAATAAGAAAACTAATTGATAAATTAATTAAAAACTGCTAACAAATAAGGAAAACTAATTCTAATCAAGTTAAATCACCCTAGGCATACCCGACTGATAAAATAAAATTAAAAAAATAAACAAAAAAAATAAATTACTCCAAAAATAGAAAAACACTGATTTGCCCAAAACGGAGCTCGGACTCCAAATCAAAAAATAATATAAAAAATATTAATTACATTTTGGATGTAATTAAAAAAAGAAGCACGACATGTTAATTACTAAATATAACTAATTATTATCATAAATAAATACTTAATATTATTAAATATAAACTAATTACATTATCAATTTTTTTAAAAAAATAGTCATTTTGGATGCTCTGCCGAGGATGGTCGAACATCCTTGAACGATGCTCGGCCACCCTTGGCCGAGCTTCTTCTTGGATGCTCGGCCAAGCTTCCTTTTGGATGTTCGGCCATTCTCGGCCGACATTCTACTTACACCCATTCTTTCCTACAATAAATGGTACAATTGGTATTGGAAAAAAAATGGGTGTGAGGGCTTAAAAAATGGGATGCAGGTGGCGCAGCCCTCCATCTTACACATTACCTAATTTCAGTTATGATCCGATCCTCACTGTGGGGATCTTAGCAATTTTATGGTGCGGCCAGTCGAAGTTTTCAAAACTTCCTCCCTCACTGTAGCTGTGCCCCCTCCCCCCGCGCCGCATTCAGGGGGACTTGTGTGTGGCTGAATTTTTTATGGTGCGGCCTGAAATTTCAGGTGGGGATCTTATGATCCCCACAATAGGGATATATCCCCTCGTGATTGGTGGAGAAACCGTGGTTCAAACAACCCCCAAGTGGGGATCGGAACAAAACCAACCTAATTTTCCTCGCTCGACATTTTCGAATAAACTAAAAGGGAATATGCCTTCTGCGACAGGTGTTTTCAAGTTTCAACGCTCGCTCTTTGGCGGTTTTATTTATATGTATATATGTATATGTATATATGTATATATGAGTGCTCTGATGTGAGTTGCCTATAGATTCCTGAATTCCTGAGATATGCTGCTCTCTGAAGCTAGATTTTCCGTCTGGTGTAGATCCGTCTTTTCTCTCTTCGCTTCGCTGTATTAGTGTAGTCGAATTATACATGAATCCGTGTATACAATTGTGTCTTGATTATATTTTGCGTCTCTATACCCGGCTTACAAAATTATAGTGTTCCAACCGATTATTTTACTGATTTTTGGCTGAATTTATTTGTCTGATGCTTATCTTGTTATCTGGGGGCGTCCTCGTGAATTAACTTATTGGAGTAAGGCCAAAGAGGAGGAAAAGAAAGATCAACATTGCAGATTTTATGGTACTGCAAAGAGATTGAGGTTCAATTTTACGGGATTATAAGAAGTTGGCAATCAGCCAGAAAGATCCATATTTATGGGTGCTTTGTACATTGTTTATTGGTGGTTTTAGTGTAATTCTAGTTGGAAGGTAGCTGTAGTTCTAGGATTCTTTCAAGATGCAAGCTGTGGGGAAGTTAGGTAGTTACATAAGTAAAAGTGTAGTTACTGTCTCTGGGCCCTTCCACCCATTTGGTGGTGCCGTAGACATTGTTGTGGTGGAACAACCAGACGGGGGCTATAAATCATCTCCTTGGTATGTTCGGTTTGGGAAATTTCAGGGGGTGTTGAAGGCAAAAGAGAAGGTGGTTAACATTAGCGTGAATGGTGTTGAAGCAGATTTCTATATGTTCTTGGACCATACAGGGGAAGCTTACTTTCTGAAGGAGGTGGATGTAGAGGAAGGGATGTCATCACTTTCTCCTCCATCCGCTTCGGGCAAGGTCACAAACATGCGATTGGGAAATCGTTGGCCAATGAAATCAAAACGTTACAATTATGATGCTGATGCTTCTGGTTCAATTTTGGATTGCAAAAATAGAAATGTCATGGTTAGGACCAATTCTCACCAATCTCAGATTTTGGGCCTTGTTTTTGGGAGAAAATCAATGAAGGAGGGCGGAATTCAGCATGAAGTAGATGGCTCTGGTGTCGTTCGGATAAATTCTTTGGAGTGTGCCGAGATTGCTGCTGATCTTCTGGAGTTGAAATGGTCTACTAACATCGCGTCCGCGAGGAGCTTTGAAGACAATGCCTCTTTGTTTTCTGATGAAGATAAGTTTAAAGATGAAGGCGATGCCAATAACAAATTCCTAGATGATGGTCTTCTATATATTGAAAAAGGCATTATTTCTCATTCTGGCTATAAAAAGGGGAAACACTGCCAAGGAACATGATGGAGAAGAGTCGTGCCGAACTTCAGTGTATGTAAGTGAAACGTCTACCTCAGTCGAAAATGTTAAAGAAGATGCTCATGTTTCAAATTCAGAAACACCCACAACCACCGAGATATTGGATTTCACTAAAGCATTTTATCATGGGAGTTCTGAGTTTAACAAGTCTGGGATCAGGAGTCCTGATTCTCAACTTTCAAATTCTGCTGATAAGAACAATGGTTCATCAAAGACCAGTTTTGAGAATGGAATAGATAGAATACCATGTTTTCATTATGAAACTTGCGAATGCTCAAAAGTAGGGTTGGATGGTGCTGCCAAACAATCCAATGGCACATTTTCTTGTGAAGGATGGGGGGGAGTCTGTGTCAATGCCAGAACTATGCACTGCACTACAGAGTTAACATCTCCAGTAAAGTCTAGACGAGAAACTAATGGGTTATTTGGCAAAGAACCTTTAAGCCTTCGAGAATGTTCAGGTAATGAGGATCGTTTCAGTTTCTCTCTTGACGAAAACAACTCTGAGACTGAAAGCACTTGTTTGAACTGCAATAAAGGAAACACTGCAACTAAATCTCATCATGAAGTAGTTTTGCTTCAACCATCAGGAGATCTCGTCGAGGAAGTTGAACCACTCGGTGGTTTAACTGTCTCTAGCTTTAGCAACTCCGCTTGTACACAGGAAGAAAACAGAACTTGCTGTAAAGAAGATGAAACAAACAAGTATGGGTCCTGTTCACTACTTCTACCTGAACCTGAAAATTCATCTCGCATGGTGACCATTCCTATCATCCCGATTTCAGAAATTTCAGTGGAAGAACAACTCCTGTTTGGCGATCTGGATGTTTCTAATTTCAACGAGGCCAAAGATAGGGGCACCATCCATCCAAATCTTGAAAAAGAGTCTTATCTTTCACTTTCACCATTAGTGTCTGATGGAGTGGAGGAGTCTTTTCTGCCGAAATGCAGCCCCACTTTGTACCCACGAATCGGCAATAGATGATACTGCAAATGATGCTAAAGATTCAAAAAGTAAGTTGAGAACCATATCAAGCAATTTTAGCATTAACACCGTTAGCCAAGTTCATTCCAAGGAACATGCAAACATAGGAAGATCTTTGCCTAATATGTTGCCTCTCAGTAATTTAGATGGGTGTGTGATCTTAAACAGTCCTTAATCAGAAGTCATATTCAGATGTACAATCAGGTATGGATGATAACCTCAGATTACCTCGGGCACAATCTCTCGCTAAAGACACTGAAGTTCTGGAGGAGCTAAAACTTGGACCTGAAAATCCACCACTTGGTAAGATTCTTTTATTTATCAAATTTTAATGCTGTTCGAATTGTATCAAGTTTTTGGGGTTTTGGAGCAGCTGGAGACTACGCTTGTTAGCTGTGTGGCATCTGGGACTTTCTCATTCAACTTTTTAAATAAAGAAGCCAGTGATGCTGCGGATTTCTTGATGTTATTTCCTCTTTCCATTGCCTGTGCCTTTGATCCTCCTAAAAATTTCCTTTTCAGTTCTCATGTATATGCTGTGGAAGCTTTATTGTTATATATAATCCAGCGTTTAATTGTATTGTTGTCCTCAATGCTTTATGAACTACTTTGAGTTCTTCAGATGTTCTGCACATTAGTATCTCCTGCTCTAGTGTGCCAGTTTGAGATAATCAAGATTTTTAATTTCTGATTTTATGTATGAATTCTTAGAACATGCAACTTCTATTTTATTGATCAAGAAACTTTTATGTTTTTCATGTCTATTGTAAATTTTATTTTCCTCGTACTCATTTTCAACTGCAGCTTCTACGATACTTATTCGACCACTTTTTGACTTCCTATTCCCCTAAAACCAAAACTTGCCAACAACTAGCAAGACATGAACAACTTTGAGTGTGTTGTAAAAGCAAAATTTGCATTCATTGACTTTACGATATTGAAAGTTTAAGGAAGTCTGTCGCACTGTCTAGGCTGTGTCTAGTCTCTCGTACTGTCTAGTCAAATGTGAAGAGAAGATAAAAATCCGAGGTGGAAAGAAAAACTTCTAACATTTATGCGCATTAGAACATTGAATAATAACAACTCATACAATGCGAGAAATCAAAATATTTAAAGCCAGGTAATATGTTCAGAAAGTCAAACTTGTATAATTTAAATAATTTTCTTTCTTGTTTTAAATACGATTTTCTTTCTTGTTTCGTTTTAACTAGTAATTGGGACTAGGGGAATACTTCCATATATAAACAAAGGAACTATACAATTTTAAACAACAAACTCCATTACAATGAAATTATTCTCTACAGACTTTTAAAATTGCTTCAACTTTATATTTGTTTCAAGAATTTCAGCTCCTCTTCCGCACCAAAACAAGATTGGCTTGTACAGTTTCCTATTGCAGATAAGAATTACTAGGCCTCGGTCAAAATGGGCAGTTATTCCACTACGTTCTCATGACACAAGGCTGTATATGCTTGTGCTGGTGCAAATTTTATTCATGATTATTTTGTTTACTGACTAGTACAGCTTTTGCAGGAACTGCAACTATCTCCATTGATTCCTTAAGCAGAAGCCGGGGAAGTTGGTCATTCTCATTTAAGAGATCAAGAGGCCTGCAAGTTTCCCAGCCAGTGACAGACGGCATTGAAATTCATAAGAAAAATATTCCAAAGGGTACCGACGATGTGAAGGGAGAAAAGAATGTAGTGAAACTGAAGGTAAATAAGAAGAAAAAAAAGACGCTCACTCCCACATCTGAACAACTGGCATCCTTAAATCTAAAAGAAGGGAGGAACATTGTGATATTTACTTTCTCAACTGCAATGCTGGGGAGGCAACAGGTCGCTCCTGTTTCACTGTTGTAATGGAAGTTCCAAGTTAAATTTTATTTATTTATATATGACCTTGTTGTTTATTCATCTTGCATCTCTATGGTTGCCCGTGTCTGAATAACAATGCCAGCAGACGTGCATATGTATTGATGCACTTCAATACTTATCTTAAGTTTCAAATCCAGGTTGATGCCCGAGTTTATTTGTGGAGATGGGACACCAAAATTGTGATATCTGATGTTGATGGAACAATTACCCGGTATATATCTTTCACTCTACTGTGTTTTCTTCCTAAGATCATTATTCTGCTGCAAAATCAGTTCATAGTATCATATAATGCTAAATATTTTAATAGAATCTATAGATTATTTGGCATTTTGACGATCTGATTCAACCCGTGCAAGATTTTCAAGAATTTATGTTGCACGGTGATTTTCAAGGCGTACTCGACTAGCTGCTGCTAAGACAATTAATTATTTAATTACCTGTTTATTAAAGTTTAAAACGAAAGGAAATAACATAAAATTTTGCCTAACTTTATTAATATGTTATGAAACTGTAGTTTTAGTCGATTGAAGCAGAGAATTGACTTTAAGATTTTCTATATGGTAAGGGTAAGTGACGTGTTTCGCTACTTTTTAACCTCTCGAATCTTATAGAAACTAGTGAGTCTATATTTTTATTCAGGTTTACTTGCAATCAATCTCAAGCTTTATTATGTTTTCCTGAATTTTTCTTTTGTTTATTCCCTTTTCCTGGATATTTTCTATGTTGTTATTGTGGTGAATTGGTGATGTGGAGCTCCATAGTCACAGTGAATCTCATGTTCTCACTGTTTATTCTTTCTATGGTAAAATGTATGCATACGTATAGCTAGCTACCTGCATATATGTAAAAGTATTTACGATATTGTTTACTGAGCTATTTTTTGCTTAATTATTCATTTATGATCACACATCCTCTAATGCAATATGAGTTCTCTTACTTGCCTGGTATTCATTGTATATTCACATAATTGCTACGTAAACCCTATGGTGTGGATAACTTCTCAACCTATACGTTGTCATTCTTCTTTATTGTATCACTATCTATTGTGTCAAAGGTTACAATTATTCCTGCCCTTATCTGATATGATGTGATTGCCCTATCTACTATAGGTCAGATCTTCTAGGACAGGTCATGCCCTGGGTTGGTATGGATTGGTCGCAGACAGGCGTTGCACATCTCTTCTCTGCAATCAAGGTTCATTTTGTAAACATGGATGATGATAGTTCACACAAGTTGTTCTTATTATAGAGAGAATGTTACTGTTAATAATAATTGAAGAATGGATGTTTATGATTATGTGCATTATGTTCTTCATGTGGGTGGTACAGGAAAATGGATATCAATTTCTTTTTCTAAGTGCACGATCAATATCTCAGGCCTACCATACCAGACAATTCCTGTTTAATCTCAAACAGGTATTATTTGGTGATCATGATTGTAGAGATATGAATTAATGAAGAAATCGTAAGTCAAAGTTGCTATTCTTAGAACCAAAAATGTTAACAACTCTATGGTGTATATCTCTTTCTTTGCAGAATGGAAAGGCTTTACCAGATGGACCTGTTGTAATCTCCCCGGATGGACTCTTTCCGTCCTTGTTTCGGGAAGGTCTATGATTTCTCTGCACTGCTATTATCCTTAGTCCTGTCATTACTAAAGTTGCATGGGACCTTTTTTATTGGTTCTTCTCAACTTGGAACTTTTATATGCAAACGTAGTCATCCAGAGTTTTGACTTACTATTAACTCATTATTTTCTTCATGAACTAAAACTATAGATTACATCACTAATTGTAAAGGTATAAAGTCTGACTTCAGTGCAAGCATATAATGATAGGGAATTTGATAAGGACGAGTTAGTCAGTAGCTCAAGTTGGATAAGGTATTATGGGCACTTATAACAATATAAAGTGTGTAACCGGGGATAGGGGAACAATTGGGTTAGGCAGAATATTTGGTATGGACTTGTCATAGGAGAGAGGAACCTCTCAAGAGCTTGGTAATTGCTATTATCTTTTGTAGTCCAGTGTACAATTATATATATATATAAGAATCATAAAAAAAGTGAACTGGTTGATTTGAATTCTATCAGTAGTGATCAGAGAAGAAAGAGAAGGCTAACGATTTTGGGCAAGGGTTTGGGTAATGGGCAGGGTCATGCATGAGTGAGCCCGTTTGGTGGTAAATCAAAATCGTAGCAGGGACCTAGGAATTAATATAGCCCAACTGTTAGAGAAATGGGTTAAAATGCAACTATTCCAGGCCATCTATGGCCCGGTCGCAAATGAGTCTCGGTAAAGGCAAATAATGCCGACCCAAATTCCTTTCCAATTTAGTCATAGTAACATGGCTATGAATAGAGCAGGAAATGTTGGGGATCAGCACAAAATACTTATGGGTAGGCAGGTAAGGAATCAGTTGAAGGCAGGCAGAATGTTGAGTGAAGAATTGTGTCTCAGGAGAGAGCATGCCTCTAGACTGCTTGCAACTATCTTTTGTAATTCAATATATTGTTACATATACAAACCACCAAAAACCACAGTGATTCATTTGAAGTTTTCAGAATTCTTCGGTATATCAGGCACTACAGCTGATGCTAGTGATTCTTTTTGTCAGTGATATCTTTGATTATATACACATTTCTAAAAATAAAACCCTTCTCTATGGTACCCACCACAATGCCCTTCTAGACTGACTATATTAGAATGTTTCTATGAATGAAAATCATATTGCAATCTGCCTCTCTCCCGTTTTCCCAATCAATCTTCCAAAGTGAGGCAGCTATAAGACTTGAAGTTGAAGGCTGCGACAAATGCTGGGAATATCATAGGTCAGAACTAAGCCGGTTTGGCCACACTAAAAGCAATCTGAAGGCTTTGCTTGATTTCTTGGTTTTCTTGTACTTGCTGGGATTTTTCTCCATCAATGAGACGTTTTATTGTAAGGAAACAATTCTGCTCCATTGAAAATCATATTTCTACCCAAGTGTGATGGGAGATAAATGGTGGGTTTTTGTTATGGGCTGGGTATAGGTTTTGAAAAAATGGGCCAGATGTGGGCGTTTGCTTGGGCAAGGTCAGGGCTTCGGCTTCTGCTCATTTTTTGGCAAACGTTTAAGAATTTGGCTAGCTAAGGTTGTGGTATATTCCTTGAACCGCAACAGCAAGGTATCAGCCCAACAATTTTGCTTGCCTACTCTTCCCCCCCTTCTCATCTGGGCCTTTATGGTTGCTCCTGCTCTTATTTCTAATTCTAAGTTGGTTTTGAAATATGTGGTGGTGGGTTTCTAGAGATGAAGATGACGACTGCTGTAGAAGATAACAGTGAGTGGTAAGGTCGGATGGTGGCTGCAAACTTTTTCTTGAATGTGTATCAAAATTCTGCATAATGTGTTTGTTTGAAAGGAAAATGTAAAAGATGTGATAGCAAATTGAGGCAGACCATAATCAAGCAATTCAAAATAAAATTATAGAGAGGGGAAGGGAAAGTGAAAAAGACGAGAGAGGAAAGAAAAGAAGACTGGAAAATTGGAGGGAGATAGAAGAGGAAGAAGGTAGGCAAGAGAGAGGCAAGACTTCGGAAAATTATTCACTTCATCAAGAGCATAACCATCTTTATGTGTGCTTAACGAATCCTGACTAAGGTGAAAGAAAGAACTAAAAATGATTATGGAAAAAAACCTATAAAATACTTAGTGGTCTTACTTAAAGTAATATTTAAAATATGGAAGTCTTAATATATTATATTATATCAATTGTATCTCCCTCAGATGTATTTTCAATTTAAACACAATATTACAGCATTAAGGACATAAACCATCAAATGCTTTTGTGATTTGTAAAATCCTCTCGCCCTTGCTTTTGCAGTTGTTAGAAGAGCTCCTCATGAATTTAAAATCTCTTGCTTGGAGGTTAGTACTTGATTTTTGCTTACTGTAAATGAACTTGATGCATGCATTTCATTCCTCTGCTCCATTTTATCAAGAATGTTTCTTTAATTTTTTCTTCCTTCCTGTGGTGGGGGTGTGATGGAGGTGGAAGCGTGAAAGTTCTGCCTCAAAGATAACACACAGCAGACTACAAATGAAAATTTGTGTACACATTAACCATTTAGGTGGATTAATTGAAGGAGCTCTTAGTACCTTTTTTTCTATAGAAATAAACTCTCTCTTGATAATTAACAAGTTGAAATGTTTAAATGAACCTAGTCTAATTGAAACTAAAATCCAGACCTAATAATGACAATAGTATTGTTATCAATTAAACTACAAATCTCATAAAGATGAAGACGGAAATAAACAAATTATCCTAATTAACATCTAATCAAAATCTTAGTAATATTTTTTAATCTTCAATATCCATTCCCCATCGTTCTCCTAAGACAGAAGATGTGTCCTCGAATATTTTATTGTGTATTCATCCAATATTTCTTGTGCTAGGTCATCTTGACAATTAAATTTGTGATCCAACAAAGATTTCAAATTGATCAATACCAAACCTCAACCTGGAATATATTATGCCAGTTAAACACCATCAGAAACATAACCTGTCCAGTACGGTTGAATATCCAGCTTATATGCCCAGTACCAATGCATTGACTCTAATGTGAATGTGCACTATTTGTATTAAAAGTAAACAAAGTTTTCAGCTTTTGCCTTCCTCGGAGGTTCACCCAACATTCATCATACTGTCCCAACTTCAAAGTTTCAACAACAAATTCCAACATGGTTGTTGAGAAGCTACAAATTTTTAACAACCACCAGACTATTTGGAAGTTTTGAGTCCACACCGACACTATCTTTATGTCTTCTGACTGTGTTTTGTAGACCTCCTTGACAATCTTGTAATCAAAATTAGGTAGTCTGTTGTACTCTTGACCTACATTGGCACCCATAAGTCTGGAGCAAAAGGTTTGTGACAGACGCCATCTCAACAATCTAAATTGTAATTCTTATTGGCGAATGCTTATGATGAGGAATTTTTTTTGGGAAGGGAAAGGAGAGACTTCGAGCGACCACTTAGTCAAATGGGATATCGCCACGAGACCTAAACTTTATGGGGGCTTGGGAATAAGAAATCTTAAGTGGAAGAATATGGCCTTACTAGGCAAGTGGCTATGGCGCTTTCCCCGGGAATCAGATTCTCTTTGGCATTCTGTCATTCTTAGCCGTTACGGTTATCATTCAAACGGATGGGACGCTAACATTGAAGTTTCCTCAACTCTGTGGGCACCATGGAGATCTATTGCAAAAGTTTGGAATATCTTTGTGAATAATACCGAATTGGTAGTTGGTAAGGGAGATCGTACTAGGTTTTGGCTAGACAAGTGGATTGGACAAAGAACACTTAGAGAGTCTTTCCTCGCCTATTTCGCTATCCAACAAAGAAGAACTCGATTATTGCAGAAGTGATCTCTTTTTCATCTCAACTAACACCTATATGGAACCTTGAATTTACTAGAAATTTTAGCGACAGAGACATAGAGGAATACACTAATCTTTTAAATGTACTCAATACTACTAACCTCAATCCTTTTACCCTGACCAAAGAATCTGAAAAGACACTATTCTCGACTTTTCACTTGTCAATCCTTCTTAAATGCCATTCTTTATCCATCATGTGGTTCTTGTTTCCCTCAATTTAGCTTCATTTGGAAGGGTGTGGTACCTTCAAAGATTAAAGTTTTTGCATGGTTGGTTTCCTTGGGAAAGGTTAACACCTGTGATTTGTTGCAATTGAGAAGACCTTTTTCTATATATCTCCCCATCATGTTGTATAATGTGTAGAAACGCACATGAAAATATAGATCATCTTTTAATACATTGTGAGTTTGCTAGAGACATTTGGGGAAGAATTTTATGCTTGTTCGGTGAATTGGGTGCATTACCACGAAGATGGGTTGACTTGATTTTGATTAAGTGGAGATTCGGGGGAAAATGGAAGCAACTGAAGGACTTGTGGAAGTTAATGGTGATGGCATCAGCTTGGGCTATTTGGAAAGAGAGGAATAGGAGAATATTTGACAACATAGAAAGATCCGTAGAAGATACATGGGATGGCATAGTGTTTTCCACTGGATTATGGGCAAGAGCAGTTGGAAAGTTCAACGTTTTGGAGAATTTTTTGTTTTGTATAGATCCGCATAGTTTATTAAATGACTAGCAGCTGTTGTATTTTTTGGGTTTTTGATTCTTGTCAGATGTCAATGGTTCGCACTGTGGATGACTCATCCACTCTATTATTTTGTAACTATTTTCTAAAATTATTTTGATATATAAAATGTGCAGTTTTCTATCAAAAAAAATGCTTGCAAATCACAAAACCAACTACCTCTTCAACCTTCGAAAAACTATCCATCTAAGGGTTCTTTATCTAGAACCATGTACACGATCAGGCTTGCAACTAATCCCACCATTGTGATAGGCTTGGGCAGCAAGCACGCATCACTGCCAGCACCTCTGCCTCTTGCCAAGAATCAAGCATTACGGTCTAATACCCTAGAATCAGGGCTTATAATGACTACATAATTGCAAAATCTCCCAGCTAATTACAGTTATGCATACACGGTTTTTCTCGTATGGAGAATTGAATTTCTCCACACATCCCATTCCACCTTCTGCACTAGGTCATGTGTTTAGAAGCTTTTTGACTTTTCTGATTAAAAGCACCTTATGTAATATTCCAGTCACTTTGTATGAAATTGTACACGTTGAAGGCTTTCATGGGAGAAAATGAACTACATCTGCACACAAGGGCATGTGTTGAAAATAAGGTCCGATTGATATAAATATGCCAGTAAAAAAAAAAAAAAAAAAAGGCACAATTTAAGCTTCTTGGCGTGGGTTAATAGATATAGGCTAGGGAAGCTGGAAAACTAGTTACGTCCCACTCGGACAGACTTGAACCTTTATTTATTTATTTCATCCAATGTTGCAGGATATCAGGGCCTTGTTTCCTTCTGACGGAAATCCCTTCTATGCTGGTTTTGGAAATAGAGACACGGATGAGTTTAGCTACCTTAAGGTTGGAATCCCAACGGGGAAAATATTTATTATAAATCCAAAGGTACTTCTCAGAAATGGTTGTGAAAATTGTTCAAGTTATTTCTGTGATGAAAATATCATCTAAAATTGTGGTGATGTTTACAGGGTGAGATTGTTGTAAACCAGCAAACTCATACCAAATCTTACACATCTCTTTGTGACCTTGTGCATGGCATGTTTCCGTCCATGTCATCATCTGAGCAGGTAGATCCGATTCTCACTTCAAGGTTGGTTTGTGTCCTACTAAATTTGGAAACAAGAACTATTATATCTAAGTCACACGAATATCCATCCTGCACCAAAAGAACTTTTTTTTGGATACAAGGGGGAGATAGGGGAGGGATGGGTGCGGTTCGAACCCGGGACCTCCCCGTCCACAACGTGAGCATCCATCCACTGCGGAAAAATTCGAACCACTATTTTTCAAGTTCTGGTTGTGCTGATTGGTTTCGTGTGTGTGTGTGTGTGTGTGTGAAAGCTGCTCATTGTTAACATATTGTCAATATTAGCAATTTTACGTGAACTTTGTCATTCCACGTTGAACTGTTGTCCTGAACACATTGTCTTATTATACTTTGTGCACCCGGGAGTTGATCGTGTTTCACTGTTTTGATTCTTGTTCTGCTATATAAGCCCTTGCATGTTGTGAACTTGTTACATTATATTACTGGGGAAAACAATGGAAAATATACACATGCATTCATGATCCATGGTCAACGTTTACTTATAGAAACTCATTCTTCCTTCGGTGCCAGGAGGACTTCAATCAGTGGACTTACTGGAAGCTTCCACCTCGTTGCATTGATATTTGAAGATCTAGCAGTTTGGAATGGAGACAAGTAAGCATCCTGACAAGCTGTACCTGGAAATTTTGTATTTGTGTTGAGATATCTTCATGGTAATTATGAACTTAGCTATTGACGAGAAAAGGTATTAGAAAACACCGAGCAACCGATGATTAAAAGATGGATAATGTGAAGAAACTGATAGGGTAGATCTACTGGCATCCTCAAGAAAAAGAATATGTTTCAAGTTGACTAAATCTTTAGTTCATCTTGTCACGCCTGATGTGATATTCAGGCATGAAGAAGATCCTTCACAAAGACAGACAGATGCCTGATCTCAGGCGTGGTGAATAGTAATATGTAAGATATACAACGTCCAGGGGTAGCTTCATTTTTGTTCAGCTAGCCCCAAGATTCAGTCAAACGGTATCTGTATCACGTATATATAAGAATAAATAGTGAAGCATTATTGTTGTATATATGGGAACACGGTTATGAAAATTCCTTAAAAAATGATTACATTAATTTTTTTAAAAAAATAATTATTTCAGATATTATATACAACAAGGTGACTTCCTTGTGACAAATATAGCAAAGCTAATGTGGAACAAAAAAGAAAGGGGAAAAAAAGCTATTTTCTGTTATAAAAGATGTAAATAATGAGAAAAATTTTAGAGAATTAATTATGCTAATTCACAAGAATAGTTTTCTATTAATAATCGCCCTATTTATGAAAACTTCAAATGGCATAATCGTAATTACATAATTTCATCAGGGACATAATAGTCATTCACATTAATAAAATAATATATAATATTTCCTCGATTCCTCGGGTGAGTTTTATATTCATAACACTTTCGAACGACTATTTGATTGCTTTCTAGACTTGTTTGGAGAAACCCAATGAAACTTCCAAACCTGATTGTAGGAAAGTTTAGAATGGTCATATCTTTGTTTAAATATTTCTCCCACGATGTCGATCACCAATATAGAGTACGTCTTTGCCTCGTTAAAACCTTGTCAAGAAAACCCAGTGGGAAAAAACTTGATCGAAGGAAAAGAGTACGATTATCCATCCGATTTCATATCTTGAGGACCGATATCCTTACTTCCGGTAAAGGATTTCAATATCATCATTGTTTGGATCTAAAACATTGTCTCTATTATAACTTGATCCAATATATACACTGTGGTATTCATTTCTCTTGTCGCCCTCAATATACCATGAATATGCCTCGTTAAAACCTTATTAGGAAAAACCCAGGGGAAAAATCCTAATGAAGGAAAAAGAGTACATTATTCATGTGAATATTTTTAATGTCAGCTTCATTAAAAACCTTGCTAGGAAAAACCCAGTGATAAAACCTCACTCAAGGAAAAGAGTGCAACGCGTATTTTATACAAATATCTGCAAAGATTTCAAAATCTTTCATAGATTTGTATGAGTATCATATACATTGGTTCATGCTCTTCATTTATCTCCACGTGAATGGAATTTTAGATGCTATACAATATCATGTTATATTCAAAGGCATACATGCAATCAAAGATTTCGATCTCATTTTCTCACTATATCAAGATATATACCTAAATCTCTTCCTGAGATTTCATATTAGTTGAGATTGGGCTGCCTCATTAAAAACCTTGTTTGAGAAAAACCCTTTTTGGGACAAAAACATCAATCAAGGAAAAGAGTACAAGATATGAATTTCTCAACAGAGATCAATGTAGATATTTTGAGCCGCTTGTATGCCTGATACAATAATACATTTGAAACCTCTTCAAGAGTTCCATTCTCATTTGTCATTAAACCAAAGGCATGAACACTTTAATCATAAGGGCATATATTTCAAGATCAAAGATTTTCGATGGATTTTAATATCCTCACTATTATTGATAGTATGTAACGCTATCTTTTCATAGTGTGTCGACACTTTCAATTTTATTTCTTTCCCCATATCGGCATAACTTATCGAGATATCTCATTATCAATCCTCTTGTAGGATTACACAATATAGTTATGTCTATATACTCTTCAAGAGTATATGCCTCCAAGTTATTAAGACCATCTTTAATAATTTGCTTGATATATATGATTGGGGAAATGTCATAATATCAACGCTTACAGCGCGCTAACTTATCAAAGCATCTTAATCGATATATGTGATTGTTCATAGCATCTTTTATGCATCTTTGAACTTCAAGTTCATATTTTAATTGTGAGGATATAGTATGATGCATTTCACATATCATTTTCAACCTTTAATACTCCCTCATGCTAAGAAAATTTAGAACACTAAAACTCATATATATTTTTATCATTCAAATTTTAATATGAGAATTTATATAGTTTGCATTCTATTCTCGATATTGGCAATTTATTGGAGGACTTTAAATAATTTGCTACATAATATCCCACTTTGTATGCGCATACTCAATCCTTCGTGATTTATTCAAGATTGGGATATACATTTACTAGCTTTATCATTAAATCTGGAAATCATGCTCATACCATGAGCAAATATTTCAGAAATTTCAAATTACGAATCATATACACATGTGACTATCTAGTGGATCCATATCATAATATCTAGTAGTCCACATGGAGGATGAGTGGGCCCATATTTCTCATCCTTTATATATTCCGTATATATTTGGGATTTATTCCCAATATTAGCTAGTAATGATTTATTTATCGAGAACAATCATTGAAGAATTCTTTAATTCTTCACTTGAAATATTGATTTCAATAATTCTTTAAACCTGATGGTCATCCGCTCAGAACGAGTATTATTGAACTTTAGTTCAAGAAATTCTTATATCGATTTCACTAAGATCTCAGATGGTGCTCAACATGATTTATTACTTTCATCATATGTGTAGCTCACCGACATATTCCATCATGTTTCTGCAGAGTATTATTACACATCACTGCTCAAGCGTGGAATCTTAGCACATACGCTTCATGTTTCGATCGCTCAACGCGAGCCTTACCTCAGCTGGCGTTTATAAATTATCCTAAAGGCACTTACAGATTCACCATAATAATGGTCCATATATAATAATGGATAATTTACTCTCAAATCTTCTAAAATACTATCCATCATTACCGATCAAAAATCCTAAAAAGGATTTATCAAGTAGGGTTGAAAGGTTGAGGATGTTAATGAATAAGGGTATCCCACAAGATATCCGATGGTTGATTGAAGCAAAGGTTCGATTATCCGTGAGGTTTCGATTCCTTCTAAATACATGCCTGGTATGGGTAAAAGTAGTTTTTCAAATAAACTGAGAGCAAAAAGATTAGGAGGATGCTACAAGTGTGCTCGGTGGACATGTGACACTCGATGTAAATCATGGGTACTTGTCCGTAAACCTAAAAGATAAAATAGCATTCATTAAGGATGGATTGAGTAAGGAGCCTTTGGATGATATTAAACAGGCTCTTGAGACACATCCTAGTGGGCATGTACAAGGTGAACTGATGGCCTTATGGGCCAAATTCAAAGATGAACAATCACATTATAGTCTTGAAAAACTTATTTTAGAAGATCCTGTTTGTAAATTTAGCAGAAAAACTTAGTATAATAATTTTCTCATATTAGGAAGCTCGGTGTAATAACGAAGATCAATGTTTGTAATTGTAAATATTGTTTTTCAATTTTTTTAAAGATATATATGTATATATATATTATTTTTCAATCACCGACATGTATATGTCATGTCACTAAAATTTTTCTGCCTTTTTCTCTTTCATATTTGTCAAAAAGTAAATAGTGCAATCAATTATTAGTTTGAAATTTTTCTTTAAATAAAAGGATTCGTGGTCTCTCATGTTCATAATGCTGGAAAGTATAGTGCAAAAGAGATATAGGAGTAGAGATGGATATAGAGATTTTAGAATCATCTCATACAAGTCACCTTTACCTCACTGCATTAAAAACCATATGTGTTCTTGATGGCTCCAGACTAGTAGGTCATATCCAATATGTGGATATGGCCGACCAACTTGTAAGGGAGTTAGGAAAACAAAATATCAATATACTATATGGAGGGATTAATAACAAACTATTAAGGAGTCTTATGATGGCCGCACAATCATGGGGGATAAGAGTGTCAAGTGTAATACCTTTTCATCGAATTGGAGGCAGAATCGAATTGGAGTTAGAAATGTCATTAGTCCAAATTTTGGATTGATGCTAGAAACACAATCCATCCACGATCGTCGATGTACATGATGAGCAATAGTGATGCTTTTATTGTTCTTCCAGCGCTATAACACGCCAAGAAATATTCAATATAAATATTTGCACAAAGGAACTTTCATAACAAACCCATAGGTTTGTTGAATATTAATTATTTCTTTGATGGTTTGCTAGCATTTCTAGATCTGTAGAATATAAATTTATTTCTCGCTCAAATGAGAAATATACTTGTTTCCGCTAATACAGCTTCTTTGATCTACTCATCAAGATTCAATCATATGTTCAAAAATCATGGAAGTAAACACGCCGTCACAGTAATCATCGGGTGTCAAGAGAAAAAGAGATCCTTTGGATCTTTCATTATGAACCCGAATGTTCGGGGTGGCAGAGTTACGGAGTATTTATACTCTCGAGACGCATCCCTCATTTATGGATTCAATATGTATTTTCTTTTCGCTTGTTTATTGTCATCTTTGATATTCTCAATATATTCCACTTTGACTGTTTTGTACTTCTTCTGGAGTAATAATAATAATATCATATTGGCTTTATTCAAATACATAAATCTTAGTGATTATGCTTCTTCAAGAGCATTTTATTCTCATATTAATACAATCTCATATCATCGATGAGATTACTTCATATAATCTCTCCATGCGATATATTTTCTTTGATTTATCAACATGGGATCTATTGAGCATTTTACTTTCATCTATTTATTCAATGGCAACTTGTGCACTCACTTACTCAATTTTCTCCATCAATATTCAATAGACGTGGAAAGTGAACATTCCTTTATTAAATGCTTCTTTAAGAGCATTTCTCATCATATCACAATATACTAATCTCATAATGAGATTTTTCACCACGGTATATTTTCTTTCTCTTTTATCGCAATGTGATTCTTTGAGCAATTTCATTTCATCAATACATACAACCGGAAATTCTGGCATCACTTGCTCAAATCCCTTCTTTAATATCAATAGAATGTTCGTCAGTTATCCAATTGTGGGGTTTAATCCAACCACATTTGTAATAAGTATTCTAAACGTGTGGTATAACCCATCACATTGAAAATATGCATACCAATCGTGTGATATAACTCACCACATTGAAAATATATGCGAAATTTAAAGTGCATAAATTTAAATTGTAAAAATTAAATTTCCTCCAATAGGTGGTCGAACCTACCTTATGGGAATTATTGCAATAAATATAAATTTACGGAATTTAAATTGCGAGAATTAAAATGCATAATGATTAACTACTTCTTCAGGAGTAGGATCTGCTTTAGTAGAAGGTATCACCCATCACTTAGCATATAAATTGCATAAATATATAAAACCTTCGCTCAAAGTGATGGTTGAACCCATCGCCAGTGTAGGAGGTATTGCAAAGATTTAAATTGCAGAAATAAAGAATGCATTAAATATTGAACTCGCTTCTACGGGAGCGGATTTGTTCTTCTAGAACATATTCTCATTACTTCTACAAGAGCTCACTTATCCTTTTTAGAATAAGTATATTATGTATTTAAACTCTTCGAGTTAAAATAATATTCCGATCTTTTAACTCAAATGGACTTGTGTCGTAATTAATGGATTTAGAATTTCTTCGAATATTCTATCCATTTTTGTTTATTGTCACAAAGTAAACGGGCGAGGTCGAACGATCGCTCACGCCAACCGCTACCAGCTGTTTACAAGCGTCGCCTGGCAAAAAGTGCGTGGCCACACATATTTCTTTATAAAATATTAATACATACTACCGCCGCCAATCAAGCTACTGAGCTTGTTACGCAGCGATCGCTTGGCAAGTGCGTATGCTACACATATTTCTTTATAAAATTTTAATAGTATAAGGATTAATACGTAAATATTCACAAGTCCAAGGACCCTTTGTAACTTTTTCAAAAGTTGGGGTAACCGATTTGTAAATTTTTGAAAGTTTACCTTATCAATATTGGTGTCAAATCAAGATCTCAAGTTAAATCGAGTATAATGGAGTCGAGAAAATTTGATTTTGATAATGTATGCTCCTTATATCTCGAGAAAACGAATGTTATAGTTTAATATATTATTATATTATAAAATAATAATATATATACCTTTCCGCCCTTTTCGATTTTCCTTCTGCCGATTCGCTTCGCATATTTCGATTAGGAATTAAAGACATGAAGAACATCGATGTGATTTGTGAGTACTTTCTGGTTTCAATTACAATTGAAGAGAAGATGCGTGTAGGAGAAGTTTATTAAAAAACAATTCGTTATTTGAGAAATGTTTAATCCTAAGTTTCGATACAGAGGATCATCGTTAGATGCAGGTAGAAAGATACTCCTTCTTATTACTCAAGGCTGTAGACTGTGTGATAACGTGTTATAAAAGTATAGAAATAATAGAGAAAATTTAGAGAGAATGAATTATAAGGAATTCAGAATAGTTTTCATTAATAATCGTTCTATTTATAGGAAAACTTCAAATGGCATAATCGTAATTACATAATTTCATCAGGGACATAATAGTCATTCACATTAATAAAATAATATATAATATTTCCGTCGATTCCCTCGGGTGAGTTTTATATTCATAACATTTTCAAATAATATTTGGGGGAAAAATCAGGTGGAAAAAAAAGCTACTCTCAAATAATTGTTAAGTAAATTAATTTCTAACAAATAAAAAATGAATTTATTGCCAAGGTTGACATAATGACATTTTTATTGTACACGTGTTATTGTATAATTAGATTTTTTTTTTTAAGATAAAGGAAAAAATTGTGGGCATTGTATAATTAGATATCTTCATCGTGGTTTTGTAATACAAATTAGTACATGTGGTTTCAGCATGAAATTATATGTGGTTTCGTAAAACCACATGTTGGTTTTGTATTACAAAATCAGCTCTGATTTTTGAATATTTTCACAGTCTTGATATCAGGTTTTTTCGAAAGGCAGCGCTAGTTTTTTAATACAAAACCAGCATCCCTAATTTAGCAAGAAACCAACCACCCTATTTCTAATTGCAATGTTGCCACACAACAACAGAGCGACTGATAGGTGGGACTGAATAGCTATGGGGCAATAGGAGACAGTGTCCTGTTTAGCGCTGGAATTATAACAAAGTTCCAACTTTGGAACTCAATCAAATTCCAGATACCAACACTCACGTTTCTAGAAACCAATGTTGGTTTCTTACCAGAATAGGTATGCTACAAAATCAGCGCTGGTTTTTGAACATTAATTATACAAGTATGAGAATTGATTGGCTTCCGCATGTAATTGTTCTAAAAGGCCCATTTAGGCCTCGCCTACACTTGAAGTTTAATTGAAATGTCTCACCTAGTAAAAGGTTTGGAAAAAGATGGTCAACTTAGCATTGACTGCCTCATGTGTGCGTACTATTATAACGACATATTCCTCTTAGCTGCTCTATAAGTTATTTCTTAGATTTGGTCTAAAAATATTAACTTATAAGATCACATCTCTTAAACTTCGCTATATTATTTTTTATTAACTATTAAAATATTAATTTGGATGAAGATGATATTTAATTGAATTTCAATAAACCCTAATTTGTAACATTCAATATTCAAGTTATGTTCATATCTTATTTGGTTGAATTGGTCATGTTTGTATTTTTTGTTAAAGTCAACTATCTTAGTATGTTCATTTTGAATTCAATTGCACGAGTTTGTCACTAAATAGTAAATAGTAAGTAATATTTTAGTTTTGAATATATTAAGAACTATTTTTGTCTTGGAAAATTTAGAAAACATATAATAGTTTGCGTAATTTTTACAGATCTGCATTGTTTTATTTACTTATTAGCCTAAAATAATTAAAATTAAAATAATATAAAAATTGAAAAACTCCTTTTGATGCCTAGGCGAATAGGCTTGTAAGGTTCAAGCTCGACCTTGCTGTTTTGACACGTCTCGCACATTTTAGAACCTTTATTTCCTTGCACGAGTTCCTTTTCTTTTTTTCTTGGTCACAAGTTGATAGTTCTGAGAGCGAACAAAACTTGTGACACGTTTGGAAGCACATGGACGATACTGGTAATTTGAACTTTGGAGACTGAAATAAGCTAGTTTAAATCTGAAAAGAAGTTTTTACACTAAGAGCTTGTTTGATTTGTGAGTTATTTGCTGTGCACGATATTCCGTACAAAATGTGTGGTTAATATTGTATTGGAGAATGTGTGTATGGTTGAAAAGAGGAGAGAGAATTTTTTTATTGTAAAATGATGGAAAGAACAAGCTCTAAATTTTTCAAGTTATGCTCTTCACGGGAACTATACATTCGTCATTTCTTTCTTTTCTTTTCCTTTTATTTTTAAAAATTTAATTGTCAGCTAATATTAAAATTAAAACATTTTGTAGGCTAACAACCTCTTCAAGACTCTCTGGATAATATGCAAGTTTCATTCGTCTCCGTCGAGCTCTTTTGTTGAGACCCAACAAACTAAAAATAATGTTGCTCCATCATTTACATAAAATCATAAACCGTGAAAGTCCATGAAATTGATAGGCGCATGATGTTTCAGGATTTAAATAAATTTGAGTAAGAAGTGTCAAAATTGCATGCTAAATTACATCGATTTAAATAAATTTGAGTAAGAAGTGTCAAATTACCATGTTAAATTAATTAATTTGACACCAACTGAATAATAAAACTTGGTTTTGGTTTTAAGTATTAAAAGAAAAAAATACCCAATAAGAAATAAAGTATTATATATCATATATATGCACTACAAATCCAATATCCATATGCAAGCACTTAAGGTGCCCACATGTGGCTGATGACTTGTGGCTACCACTCTTCCAATGGTGGAGGTGGGGGCACGTATCAATTATCGGTCTATATATGGGTATCAACAGAAATGATCAGGCACCAAAGTTGGTGCCGTAATTACGGCACCAACGATTGCAGATTTTCGGTGTCGATCCGACCTCCGTTTTGAAATCCGGGACCAGATCTGAAATCATTACTACATATATATGATAAGTCAAATCATTACTACATATATATGATAAGTTAAAAAAGATGAACCTCATGAAACTTGATTAGGGTCAATTTATGAGCATAAGTTAATGGAACCCTTTGAGAATACCATAAATCTTTTACTTGTAAGAAACTTGTCCAAATGGTACCCTATATAATGCTAAGAATTAACTACCATACAAAATATTTACTTGGCTTTAAGAATAATCCATTCTAAACATTGATTGACAAATGATAAAATATTCAATGCGGATATCACCCTTTCATCATTTTCAGTATGTGACGGTGCTACAATTTATTACAAAGATTATTATTTTCTCTAACATATTTTAACAATTCGTTCCATTAATTTGATTATTTAATAATTATTTAATTTTTTTACCCTTCAACCACACATGCAGCAATTAATCAAATTTTCAATAATCTTCACCAATTTAATTAATGTTGAGTGCAAAGAGTGTGATTAATTGTAACGTACAATTTCATGAGTTTGGTTAATTGTTCTAAACATTACCGCAATTCTGGTGTGGTGTGACTATATATCTAACATAATTAAAACTCATTACTTGAGATAAGCATGATCTAATCACATGATTGTTAAATGGTTTACAATAACAAATGTTGGTAGAAGTTTTTGCCCGTGGGAAGTTGACAGGACAACAAATAAGTTGTTGGCATTTTGTCAATCCTTCTAAGATTTCTACCAGCAACAAGCAAATTACCTTTCTTGATATTATTGTGGCTAGTACAAATATGAGTTTACAAATAGAGATTTGACAAATTTCTGATTATTGAATATATATATATAGAGAGAGAGAGAGAGAGAGATATATATATATATATATATATATATATGTTAAGTGTGACAAATGACAAGGTCTTATTGTTGTCACCCCAAATGTGAAAATTACTAATTTGTATTTTTGTACAAATATCATGATAGATATCATTATGTACGTTCTAGGTACATTATATGAATTGACAAATTAGCCTTGAGCATGAATTAATTAATTAATTAATTAATTAATTAATTAATTATTATTATTATTATTATTATTATTATTATTATTATTATTATTATTATTATTATTATTATTATTATTATTATTATGTGTTCTGGTAGACTTAAACTTATTTTATGCATTTCAAGAAAATTCAAGAAAGTTAACATTTTCGCAAAAGTTCTTCATTGCACCACAAGACAAACAAGTAAACTCTTGTCTACTCCAACGCCTTGGTCGTTAAGACAATGAAGGTGTTTGGGCTCATGAACAGGAGTTAGGCTACATGCACAATAAGTTTATATAACAAATTATATAATATACACATTTGGCAATCAATGCCGGTCCCGAGAATTTGGGGACCCTAAGCAAAAATCTATATCGGGTCTCTTATCAAATAGTTTAAGATCACCAAAAAAAAAAAAAAAAGATTTACATAGAATGATCATAACTAATCTTTATACTAACTGAAAACTTCCAAAATAACAATAATAGTGATGTAAAAGAATTTAGCTGATTTTATATTGAGTTTTCTAATTATTACAATCTATATATTGTAAAAAACGATTTTTAATGGACATCATATATTATCAATTCATTTAAGTACCTATGATAGGACATTATAGACTGAATCTATCATTTTATCAACTTCAATTTTGAGAAGCTACTTTCTACACAAGTATAGACAATAATGGTTGTTACATAACTCACGTCATACTTACAAACATGTTCAATTTCATTCCACAAGTTTTCAAACAATCATCACATAAAAATTGTCTGATCTAATTAAAGCGTGACAAATGATTTGTCATTCTCAAACGCTAAAAAACTATTTAATCTTTTTGGAGGTCCCTGGACCGACCCAAATTTTTTGGGGGGCCTTAAGAACGTCCAATACCGCCTATATTCAGGGCTGGCAATATCATATTTTTTCATATGTGACATCACTTTTAACTCCATAATTGTCAAATGGGCCAGAGAGAAAATCTTGTCGTTTTAGCCCCCAAACAAGCCTATGTGGGTAGCATATCGATATATTATATATATAGACATAGACACCAGCTAGGACCCTCAAGGATAGGATATATACCTTGTACCTAGATGAGATTATCTACCTTGACGTGAGAATAGCTATAGAGATACATATATAGGAATTAGGAAGGGAAGGGTTTAGGTTTGTGGATATCAATGGTTTTGAAGAAGATGATAAAATCCCCTTCATCAAGGGCTCTTATTGTGAAAATTAACCTGGTTTTGTTGGCTTGTGTTTTCATCACGTGCGCAGTTCTTCTCCTCTGGCCTTGGCTTTCAGAATACCATCAGCGCGCCACATCAATCATTACGTGCTCATTGCTAGAATGCCATCAAAAGGTAAGGTAAGGTAAGGTGAGGTGAGGTGAGCTAATTAATGCAGCTAGCTCCCCCACCCCCAGCCCCGTAATTAGTAATCATAATTTGTAATTCCTTTGGAGTTGCAGCTGGCATATTATATATTATATTACAAAATTTGTCTCTGCAGGCAGAAAACTCCATAAAAATGAAAGCAGTTCTGGAAGAACCTGCAGACACGAATGAATCAAAGCCTGTAATAATTACAAGAGAGGAGGCTGCTGCAGTACATTTTCCTAGTTTTCTCAAGGAGGGAGTAATTGGGAGGAATGGCCCCAAGATTGGAATGGTGAACATGGAGGATGAAGAGACGAGTGAGTGGAAATCGTATGGCAGAAATATTATACCAATCCTTTTCGACAAAGTTTCTGTTCACTTTGAATGGGAAGACTTATTCCCAGAATGGATAGATGAAGAAGAGGAAAGGGATGGTCCATTGTGCCCCATAGTTCCAATGCCGGATTTCGATAAGTACACTAGTAACGTGGACGTCATAGTCGCTAAACTGCCGTGCAAGTTCCCTGAACAGGGGTGGAACAGGGATGTGTTTAGGCTTCAAGTGCATTTGATCGTGGCAAATTTGGCCGTTAAAAGAGGGACAAGAGAGACAAAAGTCGTGTTCTGGAGCAAGTGCGCCCCATGGTCGAGCTATTTCGCTGCGATGATTTGGTTAGACGAGAAGGCAACTGGTGGTATTACAAGCCGGACATGACCAAGTTGGAGCACAAGGTGTCTTTGCCTGTTGGCTCTTGTGATTTGGCATTGCCACTCTGGGATAAAGGTACGCGCGCGCACACCAGTCTTTCCATGTATTACTAGTATTATTGTCTCTCGATCACTAATTGACTCTCGCATTTTCACCTTCATGCATTTTAATTTCATTCGAAAATTAATTCTATGATTCATAATGTCCACATCTCAGCACGAATAGCTAGCTTATAATCAAAGGAAAGGAATCCCATTATTATTCATTAATTCCTACTCTAACTAGCTGGTAACTACTGTATTGGAAATTTGGAATTAAGTCAATCTTGTCTGGTGAGAAAATCTTAGCTTATTTGATTTGCTCATGTCCAAGGTTGGTGGTTGTGGACCTTGGTTAACCATTCTAAACATAAAATATGATGATAGTTTGAGAACACAAATTCTTAATTCGAAAAGTCACATAAAATGTAAAACTCAAATATGATAATTTAAGAAAATTTCAATTTTTTTATTGACCCAATTCTACTTACAATAATTGGCATTCTAAAAAATAATTTAACTCAATAAAAAGTATGAGGGGGCCGGGGAAAAAGTGTGTTGATGTAATTTTTCACATTCAATTATTTGTCTAGACTCAATGGTAGGGCCGCAACATTCAAGTCAACCCATTGGACCCTTATATAAGCTGCCACTATTTTGGATTTTGGCAAAATTATAGTCGTTTTGTTGCAACTATATGTATATATATATATATACCAACACGTTTAATTTTCACGCAGAGTAAGATTATTTACGATCAACTATGTATTGTTAATAGCTAGCTAGGTTCCCTGCCTCCCTCCCTCCCTCCATGACAATGGACAGCGGACAAGGTTGTTCTTCTAGACAGTCGTCTATACATATATATGCTGTTGAAATGGATTTACTATAGAATTGTTTTCTAAAGTCAAACAAGATTTATTTTAAGTTATGAAATATTAATTATCACAGGTGTGGACAAAATATACGATGTTTCGAAACTATTGGGAAGTAGCAGTGGAAAACGAGAAGCCTACGCCACCATTCTCCATTCGTCGGAGTCGTACGTTTGTGGCGCAATAATCCTAGCCCAAAGTCTCCTCCGATCCGGAACCAAACGCGACCTAATCCTCCTCATTGACAACTCCATATCCGAACCTAAACGGGCCGCTCTTGCCCGTGCCGGATGGAAGCTCAGATTCATCAAACGGATCCGTAACCCCAAGGCCGAGAAATACTCATACAACGAGTACAACTACAGCAAGTTCCGGCTATGGCAGCTCACCGATTACGACAAAATCATATTTGTCGATTCAGATATCATTGTATTGCGTAATTTGGACATCGTATTTAATTTTCCCCAAATGTCGGCCACGGGGAACGACGGATCCATATTTAACTCGGGCATAATGGTGATCGAGCCCTCAAATTGCACATTCAACATGCTGATGCGGCGCCGTAAAGACATCGTCTCCTACAACGGGGGCGATCAGGGATTCCTGAACGAGGTATTTGTGTGGTGGCACAGATTGCCGAGAAGAGTCTGTTAGTGGGTTGGTGGCACACAAAGAAGGAAAAAATTGAGGTCAAAAAGAGGGGCTCAAGAAACAACTTGTGCATGCATTGTTTGACAATTGTGAGGATTAGGTGCAACAACTCTCCAATCTTTCCCTATAAATACGGGAGAGTTTTTGTAGCTTCATACACCACTTGAAAGCCAAGAATACCTTCTTGTGTAGAGAGAAAGAGAGAACAGATGTTTATCTGCGAGAGATAAAAGTGAGTGGAGTGATAAAACCTTTCGTAAGCAGAGAAAATACTGATGTGATATTTTTGTACTCCTCATTTTTGAGATAGTGAAATATATTGGTGTGGGTCAGTGGGCGTGGCGGTTTGGCGAACCACGTTAAATCTCGGTGTTCCATATTTGTGCTTATTTTAGTGTCCATTATTTTCTCAAGATATTATTTTTGTGTCCCACTGATCTTGGCGACTAATTAGCCGCTTTCCCAACAACCAGATCGTGAGCCGCGTTTGTGATATCTCTTGAAATTCTTAGTATGCTCTGTGGTTCTGGACGATAGGTGATCTTCCACATCGAAACGATTTCTAAAAATCACATTTTGTTGAGTGGGAGTAATGGCGACAGACGAGAGAATTTCCAAAATTGATAAATTTGATGGCAAAAATTTTGGATATTGGAAAATGCAAATGGAGGACTATTTGTATCGGAAGGACCTATATAAGCGCGTTGAAAAGAAAAAGCCTGAAGGCGAGAAAGACGACGAGTGGGAGGTGCTTGATCGAAAAGCACTCTGGCGCAATTAGATTGACCCTATCAAAGTCGGTCGCTTTCAACATTAAAAATGAGAAGACAACGGCGTCTCTCATGGCGACTTTATCCAAAGATGTATGAACAAATTGCGCAAAGAAATAAAGTTCATTTGATCAAGAAATTGTTCAATATGAAGATGACGTAAAGCTGGAGATTTGGAGAACACCTCAACGAATTCAATGAGGTAGTAGACCAATTGACCACGGTGGGAAATCACTTTTAGTGATGAGGTTCGAGCTCTATTAATTCTTGGGCAGTTGCCTGAGAGCTGGAATGGCACAGTCACAGCCATCAGTAGCTCGGCCGGTAAGTCGAAATTGAAGTTCGATGACGTTGTGAGCATGATCTTGACCGAGGAGATCCGAGACGGTCGGATGCGGCTTCAACTTCCGGCCGCTTTCAATGTAGATAGCAGAGGCGTAAGTTCAAACAGAGGGCACGCGGGCGTGGGCCAGAGCAAGTCGAGGAATGGCGGGCCGAGATCCAAAAATCACATAAATTCCAACAAGTCAAAGTTTGTTGAATGTTGGAATTGCGGTCAGGTTGGGCACTACAAAAATCAGTGTAGAGCAGCTCCAAAGGAAACGGAGAACAAGACCGAGGTCAATGTCGTGACCGAAGAAACGCGTGATGCGTTGATATGCTCCATGGAGAAGAAGTCTGACTATTGGGTAATAGACTGAGCATCGCTCCATGCCACCGCAAATCGACACTTTTGCAAATTATGTGTCGGAAACTTGAGAAGTATATCTCGGAGACGATCATCCTTGCGGCGTGGTGGGCATAGGAGAAGTACGATCAATGTCAATGGATCTCAGATGGAAATTGAAGGACGTGAGACATATTCCAGAATTGAGGAAAAATTTGATCTCCGTCAAACAGTTGTCGAGAGAAGGATGTGACACAAGCTTCTCTGGTGATAATTGGAAAATCACCAAGGGGGCCATGATAATCGCACGTGGCAAGGATAGTGGCACCCCATACGGCACGAATGCGTGTATGACAATTGCAGTTGCTGATAGCAAGGATGCGAACCTGTGGCACCAAAGACTTGGGCATATGAGTCAGAAAGGGCTCAAGTACATGCATGCAAAAGGAAAACTACCAGGGCTTCAGTCTATTGATTTAGACTTTTGTGAAAGTTGTATTTTCGGGAAGCAGAAACGGGTGAGTTTCAATACAAGTGGCAGAACTCTAAAGAAAGAGAAGCTTGAACTTGTCCACACAGATGTGTGGGGTCCAACAGCAGTTTCATCGATTGGCGGAAAGTCATACTTCGTGACTTTCATTGATGACCACTCGAGAAAGGTGTGGGTTTACTTCTTGAGACACAAATCCGATGTGTTCGAGGCGTTCAAGAAGTGGAAGGCCATGGTGGAGAATGAAACTGGTTTGCGAGTAAAGAAGTTGAGATCTGACAATGGTGGAGAGTACGAAGATTTGGCGTTCAAGAAATTTTGTTACCAAAATGGCATCAAACTGGAGCGAACATTGCCAGGAACACCGCAACAGAATGGAGTTGCAGAACGCATGAATCGGACGTTGACAGAAAGAGCCAGAAGCATGAGGATACATGCTGGCCTGCCAAAACAGTTTTGGGCGGAAGCTGTCAATACGGCGGCATACCTAGTTAATCGTGGACCGTCGGTACCATTGGAGTACAGGATACCGGAAGAAGTTTGGAGCGGGAAAGAAGTGAAACTTTCTCATTTGAAAGTATTTGGTTGTGTCGCGTATGTGCACATTAGTGATAATGCCAGGAGTAAGTTAGACTCCAAATCACTAAAGTGTACTTTCGTTGGATATGGTGGAGACGAGTTCGGGTACCGCTTTTGGGATGATCAGAACAAAAAGCTCATCAGAAGCCGGGATGTCATATTCAATGAAAAGGTGATGTACAAGGATTAAATGCGATTCACCCAATGACATAACAAACGATTTATCCAACATATGTTCCGGATGATACTCCGTAAGGCGTTATGTCGGCGAGAAAGATGAGAGTCTGCAGACAGAGGAGCCCGTCTCGGAGGCTGATTCACCACAGTCTCCAGCTCCAATTCCCATTGTGAGGAGGTCAAGTCGACCTCATGTTCCGAATCGAAAGTACATGAACTACATGTTACTCACTGACGCCAGTGAACCTGAATGCTATGACGAGGCATGTCAGGTGGGAGATTCTGTTAAGTGGGAGCTTGCAATGAAAGATGAGATAAAGTCTCTCATCTCCAACCAGGCGTGGGAACTAGCCGAGTTGCCCGTGAGGGAAGAAAGCTCTTAATAACAAATGGGTGTACTGAATCAAAGAAGAACATGATGGTTCAAAGAGGTACAAGGCGAGATTGGTAGTCAAAGGTTTCAGCAGAAGAAGGAATTGACTACACAGAGATTTTTTCGCCAGTTGTGAAGCTGACAACAATTCGATCAGTGTTGAGTATTGTTGCAGCGGAGGGCTTGCACTTGGAAGCAGTTAGATGTGAAAACTGCTTTCCTCCATGGTGACTTAGAGGAGGAAATATATATGCAAAGCAACCAGAAGGCTTCTCAGTGAAAGGAAAAGAGGAGTTGGTGTGCAAATTGAAGAAGAGCCTATACGGCTTAAAGCAAGCGCCAGACAAAGTGGTACAAGAAGTTTGACTGATTTATGCGTAAAAATGGCTACATGAAGTGTAATGCTGACCATTGTTGCTACTTCAAACGGTTCGAGTCCAGCTATATCATTTTGCTACTTTATGTCGATGACATGTTAGTAGCCGGCTCGGACATGGACGAGATCAAGAAGTTGAAGAAGCAACTATCGGTGGAATTTGAAATGAAGGACTTGGGAGAAACAAAGCAAATTCTAGGGATGAGAATTTGTAGAGACAAGCAAAAGGGTGTTTTGCAGTTGTCACAGGCCAAGTATGTTGATCAAATCCTGCAAAGGTTCAACATGAGCGATGCAAAGCTGGGCCAAGACGCCATTAGCGAATCATTTCCGTCTATCCAACGACCGATCTCCTAAGACAAGAGGAGAGAAACTTCATGGCTAAAATTCCATATGCCTCACCATTGGAAGTTTGATGTATGCCATGGTTTGTACTGCACCAGGATATTGCTCATGCAAAGGAGTTGTGAGCAGATATATGGCAAATCCTGGAAAGCAGCATTGGGATGCAGTAAAGTGGATATTGAGATATCTACGGGGAACTACTGATAAATGCTTATGCTTTAGACGTGGCGAAGTGAAACTACGAGGTTTCGTAGATGCAGATTTTCTTGTGCAGGTAGATCGCAGGAGAAGTACTACAGGTTATGTCTTCACGGTTGGTGCATCGCAGCTTAGTTGGATTTCGCAGATACTGAGAAGATTGTTGCGTTATCGACTACGTAAGGTAGCACGTGGGCAAGAATCGAGGCTAGCAAAGAGATGATATGGTTACAAGGTTTGTTGGCAGAATTGGGTTTTGAACAGGAGAAGAATGTCTTGCACAGTGATAGTCAGAGTGCGATACATCTCGCAAAGAATTCAGCATTTCATTCAAGAACCAAACACATTGGGCTCCAGTTATCACTTCATCGATCACTTTTGGAAGATGGAGTATTAAAGCTTGAAAAGATTCAAGGTACCAAAACCCAAACTGACATGATGACTAAAAACAAGAACTAAGGAGAAATTGAGTCAGTGCTCATTTCGCTTGGTTTTCTACAATGAAGACAGAGGTGGTGACTCCACATCATATTTTTCACTAAGCTACAAAATAAGATGTCCTAAGGTGAAGAAGATTGTGAAGACAGTTGAAATCACTTCAAGTGGGAGATTGTTAGTGGGTTGGTGGCACACAAAGAAGGAAAAAATTGAGGTCAAAAAGAGGGGCTCAAGAAACAACTTGTGCATGCATTGTTTGACAATTGTGAGGATTAGGTGCAACAACTCTCCAATCTTTCCCTATAAATACGGGAGAGTTTTTGTAGCTTCATACACCACTTGAAAGCCAAGAATACCTTCTTGTGTAGAGAGAAAGAGAGAGCTTCAGTGTAGAAGCTATACACGAGAGATAAAAGTGAGTGGAGTGATAAAACCTTTGCGTAGGCAGAGAAAATACAGTGTGATATTTTTGTACTCCTCATTTTTGAGATAGTGAAATATATTGGTGTGGGTCCGTGGACGTAGGCAGTTTGGCCGAACCACGTTAAATCTCGGTGTTCCATATTTGTGCTTATTTTAGTGTCCATTATTTTCTCAGTCGCATATTATTTTTGTGTCCCACTGATCTTGGGCGGAATTAGCAGCGCCTAGTTCCCCAACAGAGTCAATTTTCTCAAGAATTTTTGGTCCAACAGTTCGATCGAGGCTACCGTGAAGAATCAGCTCTTCAGCTCCGATCCCCCTAAACTCTATTCAATACATTATCTGGGGTTGAAGCCGTGGCTGTGTTACAGGGATTATGACTGTAATTGGGATATTCAGGACCAGCGCGTATACGCCAGTGACGCTGCCCACATGCGCTGGTGGAAACTGCACGACGCCATGGATCAAAACTTGCAGGAATTTTGTGCTTTATCCAAGCGGAGGAAGATTGAATTGGAATGGGATAGGAAAAATGCAAGAAAAATGAGATCGCGTGATCAACACTGGAGAATAAATGTTACTGATCCTAGAAGACATACGTTGAATTGAATTTTTCTCCCGGTCCCTTAATTTCGCGTTGTTACTACTTCTTCTGCAGTTTTATTTGAGACATGCATGTTATTATATTATCATAATTTATGTGTAAAGCTTTAAAAGATTTTTTTTTTTTTTTAGCATTTTTTTCAGTAGACGTGGAAATTAAGATTTCTTTATCAATTATATTGCCCGCTTACATAATAGCTAGAAAAATACTACTCCCTCCGTCCCACTAAGATAGGCAAGTATTCCTATTTTGTCCGTCCCAAATTATAGTCCAATTTCCTTATTGAATGTATAATTTATTTTCCATGTACTAAAATACCCCTATTTAAGATAATTGGAATACTAAACATCAAGATAGATATTTCATCTCCCAAGATATTTAAATATGTTCACACTACTTTTTGATCATTTAATATAGGGGTAAAATTGGAAGAATATATGAATATCTTATAATTCCAAGAACATTTAAGATGTTTTCTTCATATGTGTGAAAAAGGTTGGGTGCCTATCTTAGTGGGACGGAGGGAGTATTTTAGTAGACACATGTAATTCACAACTTCCAATTAGAAATTATATTATGTACACGTTGGGTGTACATATTTAATTGTCAAGGGATATATAGAAACTCACAAATTGTATGAAATCCATTAATTATTACTGCTTAGCTTGCTCTCGTTTCGGGTAAAGTTTGGCTACCGATGTTGACAATCTCTAAGCAAATCATGGAGTAACTTAGAGAAGCAATAAATTAATGATTGGTTAGGGGACAAGAAATAGAATGACAATGAAAGAAATTGAAAGCAGGTAGTATTAGTTGAGCAAACAAATTAATTAGGTATACCTAAAAACACTAAAATTGTTATAAAAGTATAGAAATAATAGAGAGAATTTAGAGAGAATGAATTCGAAGGAATTTCGTGAATGAATTTCATTAATAATCTGAGCTATTTATAGGAAAACTTGAATTAAGACAATCGTAATTACATAATTTCATCAAGGGTATAATAGTCATTCACATATAATAATTACACCTTTTACCAAATTATTCCTCCACCAAATTATTCCTCCACCAAATTATTCCTCATAATTCATAACCACCAAATTATTCTCAATTATTCATAACACCTAATAATTATTCTTCAATTATTATTCATAACACTCCCCCTTGAATGACTATTAATACAAATGTCTTCCTGACTGTTTGGAGAAAACCCCGGAGGAAAAAACTTCCAAACCGATTGCGGGATAACTTGGAGTGGTTATATCTTTGCTTCATCAAAACATTGCTCCCCGATGTCTACCAACAGATAGGAGTATTCATGTCTTTCGCCTCGTTAAAACCTTGTCAAAGAAAACCCAAAGTGGGAAAAACTTGATCGAAGGAAAAAGAGTACAATTGCTCCGCTTGATTTCATATCTTGAGAATCGATATCTTTACTTACGGTAAATGATTTCAATATCATCATCGTTTGGATCTAAAGCATTAGCTCCATTATAACTTGATCCAATAGATACACTGTATCAATTTCTCCTATTGTTCTCAATATACCATGAATATGCCTCGTTAAAACCTTATTAGAAAAACCCAAAGTGGGAAAAACCTAATGAAGGAAAAGAGTACATTATTCATGTGAATACGCTATTAAAGTTGCCTCATTAAAAACCTTGTTAGGAAAACCCAATGGGATAAAACCTCACTAAGGGAAAAAGAGTGCAACGCGTATTTTATACAAGTATCTTTATAAAGCATTTCAAAAATCTTTCATACATTTGTATGAGTATCATATACATTGGTTTTATACTCTTCGTTCATTTAGAGTGCATCAATTTTCGTGACACAACTACAAAACATTCACCATGAACACATGTCTCCAAACACACAATTTAAAGCATATAAATTCATCGTAAAACATGTAAACATATAAGTAAACCTTCATAACTAATTAACACTTAAAATATATCATTTAACATTTAATACTCACTTAATAGGTTATTTCATTCCCAGGGGCTTAGCTCACCCTTTAGGGTACTCATAAACACGGGCTTAGCTCACTCGATCCTTTAATTTCCTTTTCGGTACTACACACACGATCGGTAATTTAACTTTCATGAGCATGCAACATATAATGACTACCATGCTTATCTTTAAACTTGAGCACTAGTCATCATCATCTCATCATCTCATAAGTTAAGGATTTCACATTCACCATTTATCATCTTCAATATATCTCAATATTTTCATTATCATTGATCATATGTAGCGCTACATTTTCATATCGTGTCGACACTTTTCAATTTCATTTCTTTCCCCATATCGACATAACTTATCGAGATATCTCATTATCAATCCTCTTGTAGGATTACACAATATAGTTATGTCTATATACTCTTCAAGAGCATATGCCTCCATTATTAAGACCATCTTTTATAATTTGCTTTGATATATATGTTTGGGGAAATATCAACGCTTCTGGCGTGCTAACTTATCAAAACATCGTAGCTGATATATGTGATTGTTCATAGCCTTTCATGTATCTTTGAACTTCAAGTTCGTATTTCAATTTCGAGGATATAACATGATGCATTTCACATATTATTTTCAACCTTTAATACTCCCCCTTATCTTTGAGAAAATTTAGAACACCAAAACTCATCAGTTGGTATGATTTTAATCATATATGTTCTCATCATTCAAACCTTAATATGGGAATTTAGACCGCTTGCATTCTATTCTCGATATCGGCAATTTATTTGAGGACTTTAAATAATTTGCCATATAATATCCCACTTGTATGCGCATACTCAATCCTTCAGGGATTTATTCAAGTATTGGGATATACATTTACTAGCTTTATCATTAAATCTGGAAATCATACTCATACCGTGAGCAAATATTTCGTAAATTTCAAATTTCGAATCATATACACATGTGACTATCTAATGGATCCATATCATAATATCTAGTAGTCCACATGGAGGATGAGTGGGCCCATATTTCTCATCCTTTATTCCAGATATATTTGGGATTTATTTCCAATATTGGCTAGTAATGATTTCATCATTTATCGAGAACAATCATTGAAGAATTCTTTTAATTCTTCACTTGAAATATTGATTGCAATAATTATTTAAACAGGGATGGTCAGTCCGGTTTTGCAAACGAGTATTATTGAACTTCTAGTTCAGTAAATTCTTATATCGATTTCACTAGTATACGTATAGTGCTCAACATGATTTATCATAGAAATAATTCACCGACATATTCCATCATCTTTTGGTGACATTATTGTCTACCACTATTCAAACACTGAGTTACACTTATACGCATCACATCCGCTATTATTTAATTCAAATCGTAGCTCTTACGCTTCATATTATTTATTTAAAATCGAGTCTTATTTCATACGCGTCGTATTATTCTATAAATAAATCATCAAAATTATTGCAAAATTCATCCTAACAAGGGTCTATACATTATAATGGATCATATGCTCTCAAATCTTCGAAAATACTATCCATCACTACTGATCAAAATCCTAAAAGGATTTATCGATCTAGGCCGGAAAGATTAAGGATGCTAATGAATAAGGGTATCCCACAAGATATCCGATGCTTGATTGAAGCAAAGGTTCGATTATCTCGTGAGGTTTCAATTCCTTCTAAATATATGCCTGGTATGGGTAAAAGTAGTTTTTCAAAGAAACGGAGAGCAAAAAGATTAGAGGATGCTACAAGTGTGCTCGATGGACATGTGACACTTTCGATGTAAATCACGGGTACTTGTCCGTAAATCGAGAAGATAAAATAGCATTCATTAAGGATGGATTGAGTAAGGAGCCTTTGGATGATATTCAACAGGCTCTTGAGACACATCCTAGTGGACACGTACAAGGTGAGCTAATGGCCTTATGGGCCAAATTCAAAGATCAACAAACGCGTTACAGTCTTGAAAAACTTACTTTAGAAGATCCTGTTTGTAAATTTAGTAGAAAAATTTAGTATAATGATTTTTCCATATTTATGTAAGAAAGCTCGGTGTAATAACGAAGATCAATATTTTTCTTGTAATTGTAAATATTGTTTTTCAATTTTAAAATATATATATGTATATATATATTATTTTTCAATCACCGACAGGTATATGTCATTTCACTAAACTTTTTCTACCATTTTCTCTTTCATATTTGTCAAAAAGTAAATAGTTCACTCAATTATTGGTTTGAAAATTTTTCTTTAAATAGAGGGATTCATATATCTCTCATGTTTATACATTAAAAGTATAGTGCAAAAAGAGAGATAGGAGTAGAGATGGATGTGGAGATTTTAGAATCATCTCATACAAGTCAGCTTTTACCTCGCCATATTAAAACCGTATGTATTCTTGGTGGATCTAAACTGGTAGGCCATATCCAATATGTGGATATGGCAAACCGACTCGTAAAAGAGTTAGGGAGACAAGAAATCAATATACTATATGGAGGAACCAACAACAAACTTTTAGCTAGACTTATAATGGCCGCACCATCATGGGGAATAAGAGTTTCGAGTGTAATACCTTTCCATCTAGTTGGATCTAATACTCGAATTGGAGCCAGTTCTACCATGGGTCCAGCAGGGTTAGGGCTACAACCGCAATCCATCCACAACTGCATGATGTATATGATGAATAATAGTGATGCTTTCATTGTTCTTCCAGGAGGCTACAACACATTGGAGGAAATATTCAATATAGCCTCGTTGGCACAGTGGAACTTTCATGTCAAACCAATAGGTTTGTTGAATATTAATAATTTCTTTGATGGCTTACTAGCGTTTCTAGATCATGGTGTAAATAATAAGTTTATCTCTCATTCAGCGAGAAAAATACTTATTTCTGCTAGTACTGTTGATGAACTACTCATCAAATTTCATGCATATGTTCAAGAATCTGTGGAAGCCTGTCAGTCCGCTTGGTCACGGATTCACCGTGTCAAGCGAAAAAGAAATTCGGATCCTTTAAATATTTCATTATGAATCCTAATGTTGATGGTGGCAGAGTTACGGAGTATTTATACTCTCGAGACGCATCCCTCATTTATGGATTCTGTATGTATATTCTTTTTGCATTTCTATATTTTCGAGTGTTTAATGTCATCTTTTGATATTCTCAATATGTTCCACTTCGGCTGTTTTGTACTTCTTCTGGAGTAATAATAATAATATCATATTGGCATTATTCAAATACAGAAATCTAGTGATTTTGCTTCTTCAAGAGCATTTTATTCTCATATTAATACAATCTCATATCATCAATGAGATTAGTTCATATAATCTCTCCATGCGATATATTTTCTTTGATTTATCAACATGGGATCTATTGAGCATTTTATTTTCATCTATTTATCCAATGGTGACTTCAAGTACCACTTACTCAATTTTCTCCATTAATATTCGGTATATATGGGGAAGTAATTTTATTCTCATCGTCTACTACTTCGAGAGTATGATTAGAATATTTGATCAACTACTTCTTCTGGAGTAGGATTCGTTATAACCAATCGTGTAGTATAACCCACCACATTGGAAATATGCACACCAATCGTGTGGTATTACCCTCCAATATACTCAAACTATAAAGTGCATAAATTTAAATTGCAGAAATTAAATTTCCTCCAATAGGTGGTCGAACCTACCTTATGGGAATTATTGCAATAAATATAAATCTACGGAATTTAAATAGCAAGAATTAAATTGCATAATATTTAACTACTTCTTCAGGAGTAGGATGCGCAGTAGAAGGTATTACCCATCACTTAGCATATAAAGTGCAGAAATATATAAAACCTTCCGCTTAGTGACTCGTTGAACCGATCATCAAGTAGGAGGTATTGCAAGAAATAAAGTCAGTAGAATTAAATATTGAATCGCTTCTGCGGGAGCAAATTTGTTCTTCTAGAACAAATACTCATTACTTCTACAAGAGCACACTTATCCTTCTAGAATAAGTACATTATGTAATTGAATTCTTCTGAGTTAAAATAATATTCCGATCTTTTAACTCAAATGGACTTCAAGCCATTTTATATAATCAATGGATTTAGAATTTCTTCATGAATATTCTATTCATTTTTCACTGTCGTCAAAAATTAGGTCGGTTTTACCCTAAGGGTAAAATTGTCCATTCCACCGCATAAGGTAAAATTGTCAAAAATATTTTATCAATGTTTTACGATTGAAAATTATCTCCTTTCTACTTCAATTTATCAATATCAAAATGTTCAAGGACTATTTTGTAACTTTTTCAAAAGTTAGTGTACTGATTTGTAAATTTTGAAAGTTTGATAATAACATATTTCAAAACGAGTTATTACCCTGTCAATATTGGTGTCAAATCGAAGCTCTCGTTAAATCGAGTATAATGGAGTCGAGAAAATTTGATTTTGATAATGTATGCTCCTTATATCTCGATAAAACGAATGTTATAGTTTAATATATTATTATATTATAAAATCATATGATTTACCTTTTTCCCTTTCTCTAATTATTCCATGGATGAGATTTACTTGCAATCCATTTACGTGATCGAAAAATTCTTTGGACTCTATTATTCCAATTTTGGGATTTCAGACATCTCTAAGCAGGTTGTGTAGAATGAGGAATTGTGGGAGAGGAATATGAACAAAATGGAATTTTCAATGATGTATTTGCAAAGAGAGAGTTATTTAGGATTGATGAGGATGAATTAATTCATTGGTAATAATCCAGGTTTACGATCTGAGAAGATCATCTATAAGATCAACTGTAGAGCATACTTCTTTCATATTACTCAAAGGGTTAGAGACTCGTGCTGATAACGTGTTATAAAAGTATAGAAATAATAGAGAGAATTTAGAGAGAATGAATTCGAAGGAATTCTCAGGAATGAATTTCATTAATAACTGAAGCTCTATTTATAGGAAAACTTCGAATGGCACAATCATAATTACATAATTTCATCAAGGGTATAATAGTCATTCACATATAATAATTACACCTTTTACCAAATTATTCCTCCACCAAATTATTCCTCATAATTCATAACCACCAAATTATTCTCAATTATTCATAACACCTAATAATTATTCTTCAATTATTATTCATAACAAAAATTATGTTTTTGTTATAAAAGTATAGAAATAATAGAGAGAGTTTAGAGAGAATGAATTCTAACGAATTCACAGGAATGATTTTCATTAATAAATGAAGCCCCATTTATAGGAAAACTTCAAATGGCATAATCGTAATTACATAATTTCATCAGGGGCATAATAGTCATTCATATTAATAAAATATTATAAACTAATACCCTTGATTCCCTCGAGTGTGTTATAATATTTATAACACTCCCCCTTGAATGACTATTTGATTGTCTTTTAGATTTGTTTGGAGAAAAACCCAATGAAAATTCCATCTTGTTGTCTGAAAGTTTAGAATGGTCATATACTGCTTCGTCGAAATATTTCTCCCCCTGATGTCGATCACCAATATAGGAGTACGTGCTGCCTCGTTAAAACCTTGTCAAGAAAACCCAGTGGGAAAAAACTTGATCGAAGGAAAAAGAGTACAACTACTCTATCTGATTTCATATCTTGAGGACGGATATCCTTACTTCTGGTAAAGGATTTCAATATCATCATTATTTGGATCTAAATCATTGTCTCTATTATAACTTGATCCAATAGATACATTGTGTCAATTTCTCTTGTCGTCCTCAATATATCATGAATATGCCTCGTTAAAACCTTATTAGGAAAAACCCAATAGGAAAAACCCTAATGAGGGGAAAAAAAGTACAATATTCATGTGAATACGCCATTAAAGTTGCCTCATTAAAAACCTTGCTAGGAAAACCCAGTGGGATAAAACCTCAGTCAAGGGAAAAAGAGTGCAACACGTATTTTATACAAGTATGCTACAAGCATTTCAAAATCTTTCATGGATTTATATAAGTATCATATACATTAGTTGATACGCTTCATTCATTTCCACGTGAATGAAATTTAGATATTATATAATATTATGTTATATTCAGTGCTTATATGCAATCAACAGCTTCGATCTCATTTTCTCACTATATCGAGATATATACCTAAATCTCTTCTGGAGATTTCATATTAGTTGAGATTGGGCTGTGCCGCATTAAAAACCTTGTTTAAGAAAAACCTTTTTGGGACAAAAACATCAATCAAGGAAAAGAATACAACATATGAATTTCTCAACAATATCAATGTAGATATTTTGAGCCGTTGCATGTACTGATACAATAATACATTTGAAACCTCTTCAAGAGTTTCATTCTCATTTCTCAGTAAGCCCGTGCATGAACACTTTAATCATAAGGGCATATATTTTAACATAGGTATTTTCCGATGGATTTCAATATCCGCACTATCATATGTAGTGCTATCTTTTCATACTGTGTCGACACTTTCAATCTTATTTCTTTCCCCCATATCGACATAACTTATCGAGATATCTCATTATCAATCCTCTTGTAGGATTACACAATATAATTATGTCTATATACTCTTCAAGAGCATATGCCTCCGTTATTAAGACCATCTTTTATAATTTGCTTTGATATATATAATTGGGGAAATCTCATAATATCAACGCTTCTGGCGTGCTAACTTATCAAAGCATCTTAACTGATATATGTGATTGTTCATAGCATCTTTTATGCATCTTTGAACTTCAAGTTCATATTTTAATTGTGAAGATATAGTATGATGCATTTCACATATCATTTTCAGCCTTTAATACTCCCCGTCATGCTAAGAAAATTTAGAACACTAAAACTCATATATGTTCTCATCATTCAGCCTTTATATAGGAATTTACATAGTTTGCATTTTATTCTCGATATTGGCAATTTATTGGAGGACTTTAAATAATTTCCCACATAATATCCCACTTGTATGCGCATACTCAAATCCTTCAGGGATTTATTCAAATCATTGGGATATATATATTTACTAGCTTTATCATTAAATTTGGAAATCATGCTCATACCGTGAGCAAATATTTCGTAAATTCAAATTACGAATCATATACACATGTGACTATCTAGTGGATCCATATCATAATATCTAGTAGTCCACATGGAGGATAACTGGGCCCATATTTCTCATTCTTATATATTCCAGATATATTTGGAATTTTATTCCCAACATTGGCCAGTAATTATTTATCGAGAATAATTATTTGAAGAATTCTTCTAATTCTTTCACTTGAAATATTGATTTCAATAATTATTTAAACCGGGATGGTCAGTCCAGTTCTGCAAACGAGTATTATTGAACTTTTAGTTCAATAAATTCTTATATCGATTTCACTAGTATCTGTATAGTACTCAACATGATTTATCATAGAAATAATTCACCGACATATTTCATTATCTTTTGGTGACATTATTGTCTACTATCAGATAAACACGGATTTACGCTCATACGCATCACACATCCGCTCGCTCAACTCGAGTCTTAGCTCTTACGCTTTACAGAGTCGTAACTCATACGCTTTATATTACTATTTTAACGCGGAGTCGTATCTCATACGAGTCGTATTATTCTATAAATAGATCATCAAAATTATTGCAAAATTCATCCTAATAAGAGTCTATATCTTATAATGGATCATATGCTCTCAAATCTTCGAAAATACTATCCATCATTACCGATCAAAATTCTAAAAAGAATTTATCGAGGTAGACTCGAAAGGTTGAGGATGCTAATGAATTAGGGCATCCCAGGAGATGTTCGATATTTGATTGAAGCAAAGGTTCGATTATCTGGTGAGGTTTCGATTCCTTCTAAATACATGCCTGGTATGGGTAAAAGTAATTTTTCAAAGAAACGGAGAGCAAAAAGATTAGGAGGGTGCTACAAATGTGCTCGGTGGACATGTGACACTCGATGTAAATTTGTGGGATACGTGTCCAGTAACCGAAAAGATAAGATAACATTCATTAAGGATGGATTGAGTAAGGAGCCTTTGGATGATATTCAACAAGCTCTTGAGACACATCCTAGTGGACACGTAAAAGGTGAGCTGATGGCCTTATGGGCCAAATTCAAAGATCAACAAGCACTTTATAGTCTTGAAATACTTACTTTAAAAGATCCAGTTTGTAAATTTAGTAGAAAAATTTAGTATAATAATTTTCTCATATTAATGTAAGGAAGCTCGGTGTAATAACGAAGATCAATGTTTTTCTGGTAATTGTAAATATTGTTTTTCAATTTTTAAGATATATATGTATATATATATATTATTTTTCAATCACCGACAGCTATATGTCATATCACTAAAATTTTTCTGCCTTTTTTCTCTTTCATATTTGTCAAAAAGTAAATAGTACAATCAATTATTGGTTTGAAAATTTATCTTTAAATAGAGGGATTCGTGTCTCTCATGTTCATACGTTGAAAGTATAGTGCAAAAAAAGAGAGATAGGAGTAGAGATGGATATGGAGATTTTAGAATCATCTCATACAAGTTAGCCTTTACCTCACCAGATTAAAACCGTATGTATTCTTGGTGGATCTAAACTGGTAGGTCATATCCAATATGTGGATATGGCAAACCAACTCGTAAAAGAGTTAGGGAGACAAAAAATCAATATACTATATGGAGGAACCAACAACAAACTTTTAACTAGACTTATAATGGCCGCACCATCATGGGAAATAAGAGTTTCGAGTGTAATACCTTTCCATCTAGTTGGATCTAATACTCGAATTGGAGTCAGTTCTACCATGGGTCCAGCAGGGTTGGTGCTACAAGCGCAATCCATCCACAACTGCATGATGTATATGATGAACAATAGTGATGCTTTCATTGTCCTTCCAGGCGGCTACAACACACTGGATGAAATATTCAATATAACATCATGAGCACAGTGGAACTTTCATACCAAACCAATAGGTTTGTTGAATATCAATTGTTTCTTTGATGGCTTACTAGCGTTTCTAGACCAGTGTGTAAATAATAAGTTTATCTCTCATTCAGTGAGAAAAATACTTATTTCTGCTAGTACTGTTGATGAACTACTCATCAAATTTCATGCATATGTTCAAGAATCTGTGGAAGCCCAGGTCCGTCGGTCACAGACCACTGGTGTCAAGCGAAAAAGAAATTCGGATCCTTTAAATATCTCATTATGAACCCTGATGTTGGGGGTGGCAGAGTTACGGAGTATTTATACTCTCGAAAGGCACCCTTCCTTTATGGGTTCAATATGTATTTTCTTTTTCGCATTTCTATATATTTTCGAGTGTTTATTGCCATCTTTGATATTCTCAATATGTTCCACTTCGGCTGTTTTGTACTTCTTCTGGAGTAATAATAATAATATCATATTGGCTTTATTCAAATACAGAAATCTAGTGATTATGCTTCTTCAAGAGCATTTTATTCTCATATTAATACAATCTCATATCATCGATGAGATTACTTCATATAATCTCTCCATGCGATATATTTTCTTTGATTTATCAACATGGGATCTATTGAGTATTTTATTTTCATCTATTTATCCAATGGTAATTTCTGATACCTCTTACTCAATTTTCTCCATCAATATTCAAAAACGTGGAAAATGAATATTTCTTTATTAAATGCTTCTTAAGAGCATTTTTCATCATATCACAATATACTAATCTCGTAATGAGATTTTTCACCACGGTATATTTTCTTTCTCTTTTATCACAATGGGATTCTTTGAGCAATTTCATTTCATCAATACATACAACGGTAAATTCTGGCATCACTTGCTCAAATCCCTTCTTTAATATCAATAGAATATTCATATCGAACATATATAAATCAGTTATCCAATCGTGGGGTTTAATCCAACCACATTTGTAATAAGTATTCTAAACGTGTGGTATAACCCATCATATTGAAAATATGTATACCAATCGTGTGATATAACTCACCACATTGGAAATATATGCGAAATTTAAAGTGCATAAATTTAAATTACAAAAATTAAATTTCCTCCAATAGGTGGTCGAACCTACCTTATGGGAATTATTGCAATAAATATAAATTTACGGAATTTAAATTGCGAAAATTAAATTGCATAACATTTAACTACTTCTTCAGGAGTAGGGTCTGCTTAGTAGAAGGTATTACCCATCACTTAGCATATAAAGTGCAAAAATATATAAAACCTTCTGAGTAGTGATGGTTGAACCCATCATCAAGTAGGAGGTATTGCAGTATTTAAATTGCAATAAATAAAGTGCAAGAATTAAATATCTATAGAAGAAAATTTGTTCTAACTATTTCTTCAAAATATAATTATCGTCAAAGTAACTAGTAAATCGAAATATCTATCGCCGCCAATCACAGCTACGGGCAGTTTCTGGCAAGTGCGTGGCGCTACACATATTTCTTTATAAAACATTAATAGTATAAGGATTAATACGTAAATATTCACAAGTTCAATGACTATCTTTTAATTTTTCAAAGTTGGAATACTAATTTATAAATTTTGATATATTTCAAAATGAACTGTTATATTATCAATATTGGTGTCAAATTGAAGATCTCGTTAAATCGAGTATAATGGAGTTGAGAAAATTTGATTTTGATAATGTATGCTCCTTATATCTCAATAAAACGAATGTTATAGTTTAATATATTATTATATTATAAAGTAATATAATACAATATATATATATATATATATTATATACCTTTCCGTTTTGTCACTTAAGCCTTGAAACCAATATTCGTCGTGTTTGGCTTGGAAAATTCCACTAATTGACATTAGTATTGTGACTGCTCTGTAGGAGTTCTTGGAAGTCATTGAAGCAATTTTCTCAAGAAAGGAACTCTTCTCTTCTTTGATGAATTTGTTTTGTTTAATATGAAGTATGTATTTTATACCGGAGATTGTCGTGTACTTGTCTGCTTTAGAGAGAGAATGGGGTAGAGAGAGATTTTATAGAAAATTGAGTATTTCAAATTGTAATAATCCAGTTTCTGATACAGAAGATCATCTATAAGATGCAACTGTAGAGCATACTTTTTTCATATTACTCAAATGGTTAAAGACTCGTGCTGGTAACGTGTTATAAAAGTATAGAAATAATAGAGAGAGTTTAGAGAGAATGAATTCTAAGGAATTCACAGGAATGATTTTCATTAATAAATGAAGCCCTATTTATAGGAAAATTTCAAATGGTATAATCGTAATTATATAATTTCATTAGGGACATAATAGTCATTCATATTAATAAAATATTATAAACTAATACCCTTGATTCCCTCGAGTGTGTTATAATATTTGTAACAGTTTTGATTGCAAAGAATAATAATTTAGGCATTTGTCTGGGCACCAAGTTTGGGGTTTCGAGTGGTGGATAATAATAATAATAATAATAATACATTTTAAGTTGAAATTGAATGATGAAAAAATATTTATGTGCGTATTATCATCCAATAAAGATATGTTACATTGAATATGTCACTTAAAAATATTAATTTTAAATACCATTTTTTTTTAGAACTATTTCAACCTGAAAATTCAAGTGTGTGATAGAGTTTTATTGATAAAGAAAAAAATACAAACCAGAAGGGAGACTTAATACCTTACCTTCAATAAGATGAGACCATACAATGCAAGTAAAGCTATTGTCATATGAACTAAACATACTAATGCTAATAAAAACTGATAAGAAACTAAGTACTAGATACAACTCTTACATTAGTCAATTCAATTTTGCATGTTATAGTATACTAAACTTCTCACTCTGCCTTTAACATCCTTTGGTTGCAAGAATGTAAAATATTTTTCCAAATATCCTTGATTAGCCAAATAATCAGCCACACTATTAGCCTCTTTTGCCATGTATGCATAAAGCCAAGTTCATTTTCTATTGGTTGGTAGCTTCGAAGGTTGTCTAAGTGATATTGCAAATTCCATGGAGCTGAATGTTTATCCTTACAAATATTGATCACAATTTCTGAATCAGATTCTATAAGCATAGATTTGTAATTATGTTTCCAACATAGCAGACTATAGCTTTCATTTCGGCAGCAACAATGGTAACATGCCGATAATAGCCATAAAATGCCCAAATGACTTCTCCGTTATGATCCATAATACTCCCCCACCTCTAGCGCATGAGTCAGCCTTCAAAGCGCCATCGGTATTCAGGTGCGTCATCCTTATATCTGGTTTTATCCACTTCACAACAGCTAAAGATTTCTTCTTTGATTTGCTCCACGACAAGCCAGCTTGAAGGAGTGAATTTATAATACAAATAGCAGATTTGATTATAGCCTGAGAGTTCTGTTGCTTCATCTCATCTTTGGTACGATTTCTATTTTTCCATAGAAGTCAGAGGATAATCAAAGCAATAACTGTGATAATATCTCTGAGTTTAGCTTCACTCATGGTGATCCAATAGCAATAAAGTTGTCTCAGATGTTCACTGTTATACATTCTAATACCAACTTTATCAAAGAAAAATTCCCAAACTTTACATGCAATATGACCACTTATAAACACATGGTTAATATCTTCAACAGTCTCACAACATTGGCCTTTAGAGGAAAGTTCAAAATGAAACTTACTTCGCATAATGTCATCAATGGGCAATAGATTTTGCCATAATCTCCAGCAGAAAAGAGAGACTTTGGGAGGAACGTTAGATTGCCAAAGAAAATGAAAAGTCAGCTGCTTTACTCTAGATCTCCTTAGGGCCTGAATGCAACTTTGCAAAGTGAATTTTCCATGGTTGTTTAAGGCCCAAAACACTAAGGGTGTGTTTGATTGTCCCTTTTTTTTCCCGGAAAATGCCATTTTCTAGTCTCTTTTACCACTTTTGGCTATTTGATTGGTTTTTTTTTCAGGAAAATGTTTTCCAACTTTTCTCGAAATTCGTTTTTTCCTTGTTTTGGAGGAAAATGTTTTACTTGGCGGAAATGTGGTTTTTATTTTCTGAGAAAAGTTTGCTTCTTTTTGTATGAACAATTTACTTTAATCATAAAGATAACGAAAACTAGCAAATTTCATGAAGAAAACATAAAAATAAGGAAAACAACACTATTTTTCAACTTGCAAATTAATGTAGTCAAACACCTACAGCTACCATTTTTCCTGAAAAATCATTTCTCGAAATTCATTTACCCGGAAAATATTTTCCTTCCAACCATTTTCCAACTTTGCAATCAAACACACCCTAATTTCAAATAGTATTAGTGTAGAATTGCTCAATAAATAAGTTAAACCTTCTTGTAAAAATGCTAAATCAAATCATTTTGGATTTGAGCTCCTCCAAATCATCAAGTTCTTATTGAATAGCCGAATATATAAATTCAATTAAAACTTTCAGAAAATCATCCTAACGCACAATAGGGTCATGTTTGGCAGATTAAATTGAAGCGTTAATTGAAACTTGAAAACTTAACTGATAGCTGAAAAGTTAGTTCGGGGCTAATAGGCGAAGGCAGGTGTAATCATGTGAGGTCCTGTGCCTACACAGATTTTGCAGTTTTTTTTTTTTACTTATACTAAAAATTGAAATTGACTTGTAAATTGTATTGTTATTTACTTTTTAATTTCAAATACCTCAATGACTAAATTGTTAAAGCTCACAAATCTAATAATATAATACTCATTACCCAATTACCCACTAGTCTGATTACCTAATTCCAACTCCCAATGATCCAACCCAATTTGAAGCCTCCATAAATTTATTAAATTAACCAATTATGCAATATCACTAATCAAATGTATTATGTTTTGTAATTTCTTTTATAATTTCATATTGTTTCAATTCGAAATTATTCTAATAGATAGTATATTACTAGATCTTTTCTAATAATATAAAATTTATGTTATAAATATTCCATCTAAAAAAAGATTTCGGGGGCGCTGCTCCCGAATCCCCAAAAATGGGACTCCGCCCCAGGTCCACTCAATATGCCTACATAGCTTCCTAAGTTCGCCACTGCTAATAGGTGACGCTTGATAGTTGATGGTTAATGTGAAACGGCTAGTTAATTGAAATAATTTTCTTTCTTTCTTTTTTGGAAAAATTAGAAAAGCTAATTTAGAAATACTAAAGGTGCTTGAGTTACATTAAATTAGGGAAAATTAAATTGGTTTTAGGTGTGTGGTTGAGAATTGAAGAAGAAGAATTAAAAAAATATTAGAAAATTATCAATTCAATGGGTGGTTGGTTGAAACTTGAAAATGATGAGAGAAAAAATAAATTTAATTTGATGAGATTTAATGTGTATAGAAAAAGCCCAAATGACAAAAGGGAAGTCTCTTTTAAATATACTAGTGGCATTTACAAAAAGAAGAGGACAAAAATAGAATAAAAAACAAAAAGCTCATGAAACTTATCTAAAAAACTTGTAAAAGAAATGTTGCAGATAAACTCTAACATCTCAAATAAGCTTCTCAACCAAATAAAGCTAGTAGAAGAAGTTTATAAACTCCCCAAGAAAAACATACCAAACATATTTACTATTTTTTAAAAAGGATTTTAATGCTCTCTTTGGTATTGCTGTTAGAGACACAACTTCTACTTTTTTTGTAAGTACAACTAATCTAAGTATTTGGTAAAAAAAAATTTTTAAAATTATTGAGGAGGCTACAACATCTCATAGCAGATTTTGAGAAGCAGCAAAAATAGTAAGAAGGCAACTTCTCCACTTTTACTTTTGACTTTTCCACTAAACAATAATCAAAATGCTAAAATTCCTCCACTCCCAAAAAAGAAGAGGCATTAATTCTTTAAATATATCACCGAATTTTTGTTTTGCATAAATATTTATTTTTGTTAAATTTATCTACTTTCTCTCAACTTCTGTTTTTGTTGAATTTATTTTATTTTCAACTGTTTATTATTTGATTGATTTGAAATAATTTTTCATTTTTAGTTATTTGGCACCAATATATCTATATAACACTTTTTGTGAAATTATTAAATAATATTACATGTTATTTAATAAAAGAGAAAAAGAAATTAAAGATATCATATAATAAATACATATATTACTAAAATTTATGTACTTTCTAGTAATTATAAATTAAGAGCATCTACAGTGGATATGTTAATCTAACTAGTCATATAAGCAATAAAATGAATGTTAAGTGACACGTATACATGTTAAAGTCAACTTGTGATTCATTGCTACAATGGATATGCTAATTTTTATCTAAACAAAAAGTAACCATAATGCAATAGATCATCTCAACCTATAAATACAATGGTTCAAACAACACTATTGGTCAAGAATATAAAAAGTGAAAATAATTAAAAAAGAAGAAAATGGCCATTTAAGACAAATATGCCACCTCACATATTAAAATGCTAGCTAAATTTAGCAAAAAATTTAACTTGTGATAAAAAAGATTCTTTTAACTAAGAGTATCCACAATGGATGTATTAATACACATATTAAGCACTATATGTTAGTTTGGGTTTAAATTAATGTCTAAATTGACTGTGTTAACATGTTAGCTAAAAAAATTTTTTTTACCACAAGTTAATTTGATTGTTAACTCTAGCTAGCATTTTAAATGCGAATTTTATTTTTCTTTGTTTTTTTTTTCTCATTTTGATTCTTGACCAATAGTGTTATTTAAACCATTGCATTTATACTTTTATGGGTTGGGAGTTCCCATTGCGTTTAGAAAACCCACAATAGATGTATTAAAGTTATATGTTAAGATCATAAGTTAACTAAATATCAAATTTATATCTATAATAAATTTTTTACCATAATTAGAAAATCCACAATAAATGTATTAAAGTTATATATTAAGATCATAAGTTAACTAAATATCAAATTTATATCTATAATAAACGTGTTAACATAAATGTTAAAAGAATCTTTTTGTTCATATGTTAACTTTTTTGTTAAATTTAACAAATACTTTAACATGTGGTGTAGTATGTGTATATCCAATAAAGTACTCCACCCTTCCTAATTATATGATCCACCTTATTTTTCACAAGGATTAAGAATGTGATTGGAAAAGTAAATCTTGTGAATTGTGTTCCTCATTTATTACTCTTATTAAATGACTAATTTTTAAATTAATAGTTACAACTATAGTATTAAATAAGAGCATGCTTGTAAAATAATATAAAATATATTTCGTAATAGGGAATAGGACAAACAACAAAAGAAAATTGGACCAAATAATTGGAACATAGGAGTATTTCTTTGTTTTTACTTGTATTACTATATTTTTTTGTCTAATAAAATATTGACACATGACTTATAATAGTTAAATTTAATATGTTCATTGTAGATATATATCAAATACTAATTAAATTTAATATATTGATGTGTCAATTAACCTCTATTTTTCATCTATGTGGTTAGTTAAACTTAACATGTTAATTGTGGATGATCGGTTGAACTTTGTTTGACAAAAGTTAGCATGTAAAATTTTTAAAGAGTATATTCTAAATTTTTAGAGTGCATCTTTAAATTTAAAGAGCAAAAATTTTGATATTTGCCAACAAACTCTTTTTTTGGAGCTCCTTATTTTACTTTTTACAAGAAATATTTATTGTACTTTTTTATTTTAATTTAATATTTATAATTTTAGATGTTAATGGCCAATAAAATTGAAAGCAGTTTTGCTAAACCAAGAAATGAGCATTGAAATTTGTATTCACTAAATTGTAGAGAGTGGCTTTGGTTATCTACATTTAGAGAGCCAAACCCCACTCTCTAATTTGAAAAGTAAAGTTAAAGAGTCTTCTGGAGTTAATTTTTTAGTATTTACTCTCTAAAATAGAGAGTATCCCGTGATTAAAGAGTCTCTTAAAGATACTCTAACATGCTAAGTCACTTATTGTAGCCATGCATTGAAACTTTAGCTAAACGTACAACAATTGAAGACAGGCAACCCATCGGCTAATGATGTCTTTGTTACTAGAGAAAGCTAGAACTCGGGTACGTGAAGTGCAATGTTGATATGGAGCTGTTCGAATTGCAAGACTTGATAGGTGTGGGCAGGATAATTAGGGATGAGGCTAGTATGTTTCTTTGTTGCAAGTCGCTGATTTTAGCAGGTTATTGACACGCAAAGGAGGCTGAAGCTTTTGGATTTGGAGAGGCTGTTCGATGGGTACTTTCCGTGGGGCTCATATGAGTGGTCTTTGAATTGGATGCCAAAGAAGTGGTCGACATTAGGAATGGTTCTCTAGCCACTGACTCGGAGTTTGGTTTGCTTATTGCTAATTGCAAGGGGTTAATCAATAAGGGGGATAGCTTTTTTGTGCGTTTTGCTGGTCATCAAGCTAATAGAGTAGCCCACAAACTTGCTAGGTGCTCTATATTACATTCTGAAAGTTTATAGTCGTCTAAACTTTTGTTTATTACGTTTAGATACGTCTGTATTGTATTCTGTTACTCAGATTTAACTAGTAACAGTTTGTTGTTTAATGCAAAATGTGTTTGCAAAATTGTCGTAGCCTAGATGCGTCTACGTATGCCAGATGCTTCTAGCGATGCAATGCGAAAATTAACAGAATGCAGTAAAGTAAATAGTAAGAACACAAAATTTTTAATGTGGAAACCCAATTGGAAAAAAAACCACGTGCTCGTCGCCTACGAGCAAAACCTGTCCACTAGATCCAATCAATTTAAATATTTTACAAAATAACTGCACGGTAATTTACGCATAAATTAATTAACATCTAAGAAAACAATAGAAAAACTCCATTTCTTCATTCTTAGCGTGTAATTTGAGCACACATCCAGTCTATCATCAGTAGTTCCTTGTAAACCGCGATCTCGCAACAAATCTGCACTCTCTGCAAAGATCTCTATGCGTTGTGCGTTGATCTATTTCGTGGAAGGACTCCTCCCGGAGATTTGAACCAAGATCTTCAAGATTCAAGGTTGGTGTTCATGTATTAAATCAAGAGAAGTTGAAGAAGTCATGAACATGGAGGAAGAACAAGTTTTACAATGTGTATGAGGGGGATGATTGTTGCTCTAAAAAACGTGTACACCTCATCTCTTCATTGTAGGATTTTAAGTCTACTATGTTGGCTTGATATGCAGGTCACTTAATTTCCTTAAAACTCTAATTTCTACAAAGACAAGAATCACTTATTACTTATAGGAGATTAATTAAATAAGGTAAAGATAAATATAGAATAAGCTTATTAGTTATTATCTTATTTTGTATCAATATAATAAGGAAAAGATCTTATCAAATCATATGATACGTTGAATATGGACACAAAGTCATCATAGGGTGTCCTAGAATCAAAAGAATGAAGACGTCTGGCAGTTGGCTCTTAACTGTCACTGCTCATGGATTTGAATTGCCGAATGATATGAATTAGGAATTTAGCCATTGTCATTTGTCCATTGAATTGAAATATTAAATTGGGCTATTAAATATTGGACCATTGGGCTTGGGATTGGATTTGTTTTGGAATAATAAATAAATAAAATTGGGTTGATAATATAATAACTTTACAAATATAATATAATATAATATTATATATATATATTATATTTGGGTGGCTCGGGTCGAGTCATCACCGACCCGAGACCCTCCACGGGTCATTGGATCCTCTCCGAACCTTCCTCACCGACTCGCAAGTCAGCAAAATTTCGACTCATCCGGGTGGGGGTTCAGGTTATTTTGTCATACCAAATATTTTGATTGTACAATAATTTTAATATACAAGTTTACTAAACACACACACAAAAATGGTAATACTAGGAGTACACACAAATTGCATATCACACAAATGTCACACTCTAATGGATTGTAAGCTCCCCACATTCAGGGGGTAGAATAACAATTTTATACATCACTCTATTAGAGTGTGATATTTGTGTGGTATGCTAATTCTGTGTACAACTAGCATTATAAAAAAAAAAAACAAACAAACAAAGTTGAAAATGAAAAACAAAATATAATTTTCGTTTTAGATTGTGGCAAACAAACAACTTTCTCTCAATTGGAGGCGGTAAATGGTAATGGATGAGTGATGAAATGTGAGATCGTTGAAATATTGTTGAAAAATAAAAAGAGAGTGACACAAATTAAAATTTCCATGCAAGTTGAATCACAATGGATGGAAAAATATTGTGAAAAAAGGAAAAGAAAGGACACCTATATCTGCATGTTATTTTATTTCTCAACTAGACTTTTTCACCCGTGTAACGCGTACGGGAGGCTAATGTATCAAAAATTAGAGGGCTGGATATACGTTAAGATTATGTTAATATAACCACCAAGATAAAAATAAAATAAAAAAATCAAGCACTTGTGAGCGCACCAAACTTAAACATTAATACAAGTGATAAAAGAATTGTATCAAAATTTTGGCAGAGCTTTCTCTGTATATTGTACAATTCTTTCCTGTAAACTATACAAGGCACAGATATTCATCAACTACAGGACTTGATTTACAACTCTCCTCATCACTTCTCAATAATAAACACATCATAGAAACAACACCATTAATACAAGAATGAAGTGACTTAAATGTAAATCTCAACACTAACATTCACCAAGAACATCAATTTCATATTAATTGTCAAATGCATCACAATACGACAACAATATACGTTCTTACACGAGACAAATATCTCCAAATTCAAGTATATCAAAATGCTCGGGGGATTACATGGAAAACCTGTTCAAATATGAAACTACATTATGAAAAACTGACACAAAATAAATCTAACTCATTGTTGAAAGTTGAATTTCCGATAATAAAGCAATCCTACTTACCTCAGTCAAAGCACAATGTTACTCATAGATAAGGGTAGTATATAATCAATTTATACACCTCCATAAAGTATCTCAACGGGGACATGATCTCTTTCTACAAATATAATAATACAAAACCAATATTATATAAATAAAATGATAGTGTGTCGAGGGCTTATGTAAAAAAAAGAATAATCTATATAAATAACGTACCTGACACGCTTAAGATGCACCGTGCTATAAATTACTAAAAACTTCTTTGTATACAACATTTGTAGTGGTGTTAGTTGGAAGTCCATTGCCGTCACATATTACAAACTTCAGTCCTTTCCTATTGGTGACCCTCGACACAGCAACATAGAGTTGGCCATGAGTGAATACTGGTTTCCTCAGATAAACCCCAACATTGGTGAGAGTCTGACCTTGACTCTTGTTGATGGTCATCGCATAGCAAACCATCAAAGGAAACTGTCTCCTCTAAAAAGTGAATGGCAGTCTGATATCAGACGGAGTCAGACTCAACCGGGGTATTAGAAACTCCTTCCCAGCATTAATCCCCGATAAAATCCTCGCCTCTATCACGTGCGCACCAAGTTTGGTAACTATAAGTCGAGTGCCATTACACAGGCCAACAGAGTGATCAATGTTACGCATCAACATCACTGGAACACCAACCTTCAACTTCAAAATATGACTCGGCACACCAGAGCACTTAATCCCATTCAAAAATTCAGGGGTGTGAATTGCATTAAGCAAGTCACAGTCAAAGTCATCAGACTTACAAGTAGAATCAGAGCTGTAGTACGCCTTCATCTCAGACTCATTCAAGCCTACCATGTAGTCGTTCACCAAACCAACATCTTCAATGGTGGGTGCAAGAATGGCTCTTCCATTCAAGTACGACGGGACGCCCGTCTGTTAGAAAGTTAGGGTAAGTACTATCCACGATACATTTAATAGAGTCCGACGAATGATGAACCACAAGATCATCGGGGAGTTCGATGATCGCCTCACCATCGTTGGGCCCCCCAATCTCTCCGTCTCCAATGCTGAGAATCCATTCAGAAAACCTTCGAAGTTCATCCGACTATTCATTGCCGGGGAGATTACATAGCCTCATGTTCCTGGTAAGTCTCAACACCTTGCAGTGGTCCCAAAGATAGGATGAGTTAAGGGATGCATTCACTATTTCTTGCCTAGTTCCCTTTGGTATAACCGGAGGAATTTGCCTGAAATCCCCTCCAAATACAACGGTCTTGCCTCCGAACGGTTGATGGCTGCACTGTGGGTTACTAAACCTGGCAATATCTTTCATACTACGATCCAAGGCTTCAAAGCAATGCTTATTCATCATGGGAGCCTCATCCCAAATTATCAAACGGGTCCTCTCTATAAGTTCGGCTAAATGACTTCCTTGTTTGATGTTGCATGTCGAATCCTCTTCCGCATTCAACGGAATAGCAAACCTAGAATGCGCAGTCCGCCCTCCAAGGAGAAGAAGAGAAGCTATAGCACTGGATGCTACATTAAGTACTATCTCTCCACGAGATCTAATCGCAGCAGACAATGTCCTCCATAAGAACGTTTTCCCCGTACCTCCGTGACCATACAAGAAAAAAAGGCCGCCATCATCACCATCAACTACATTCAATATTGTGTCGTAAACAACACGTTGTTCATCAGTCAAATCAGACAGCAACCTGGAATGTTCCTCTGCCAATGCATTCTTATCGTAATTCAATTCGCCTTGTATGAGAACGTTCTCCGGATCAGAGAAATAAGAACCATCCGAAAATGGCATGGAGTTGTAATCGCAGGCTTCTCCCCCGTTGATGAAGCAACTTCTCAATCTCAACCAAAGCGTAATTCTTTATCTGTTCCTCGGTTAGTTGAATGTCTGCAACAAAACTTATAAGATTATGCCAAATTGGGAAAATAAGTGAAAAAAGACAAAACACAAAAGTAAAAATTAAAATACATGTGAGTGTATAATATTTATCTACATGACAACAAAAGAACAACACTATGAGCATGAATACGGGTTGTTAAGACTTTTCCGGTGATTATACTCAATGTCCTTGGACAAATATTCCCAACATTTCTCCCACATGGCCTCTGGCCTATCCAAGCAATCTAATACCAATAGAGTGACAAATAAATTCCGCAATGAATACTCAGAAGCCCAATTACTCACCTCTACTATTGCGCCAACATATTCCTTATCATCGTCCAAAAGACCCCGAGCATAGCATGCATCCTTGAAAGAGTTATGTACATTTCCTTCAACAGTCCTTACATCTCGAAGACAAAATAGACCACGGACATGATTCAGCAAAGTACGTAGATAGTACCTAAAAATAAACCCAGCAAAAGAACGAAAGGGTCACCAAAATTGGAACTGGAAAATAATAAACCATACAATGCAATATGATATCATCCAATGCATAATAAGAAACATAGAACAACGAATAAAAAAAATAACAAATTGCGTAGATAGTACCTCTCTCCCGTACCAGGCTGAACGAAATACAATCTACCAACAGCAGTCCCTTGCTTCCGTGGAACCCACTCATGCTTCTCCGGCTTCCACATGAACTTAGTAGGCATCTCTACATAGGTGAGTTCTCTAGCTGCAGGATACTTTTGGTTTGCCTTAAACCATGCAAGAAACTTGCTATCCTTCACAGACGACTGCCTAACGACATCACCAATCTCATCATTTTCATGATAGACAATATTCTTTTGGCCCGGGAGATGAAAGCTCAAGCACTCGACAGAGACATCCCTGTAAGCAATTTTATACGCAAACATCCTCCAGGACTCAATTCAAAAGGAAAGGAAAGGACACCTATATCTGCATCTTATTTTATTTCTCAATTCAAAGACCGTGCTTCGTATTGTGTATTCGTATGGATAGTGATGGCAGAAAAATCCGATCCGATCCAAATCCGATGGATACCCGATCCGAATGGAGCAATTTTTTGCCGATCCGAAAATCCGTGGATCATTGATCATTGGATCGGCCGATCCGAGACGGATTTGGATTTGGATTTGGATCGGCCTGATCCGATCCGATCCGATCCAAATTGATTTTTTATTTTTTATTTTTTATTTATTCTATTTTATTTTTATTATTTTTTTATTTTTTTATAAAAACCTTTACCAATATGGATCATATTTGGATTTTTTTCTTGATCCGATCCAATCCAGTTCGAATCCGATCCGAGGAATTTGGATTTGGATTTGGATTTGGTTGGATTCGACAGCCGATCCGATTTGACAACCGATCCGATCCATCCATAACAACGTATGGACCACAATTTTTCTTTTCTTTTTTTTTTTTTAATGCTTTTTGCCTCCGCTCACAAAACAAATGCAAACAAGGGAAAAATTCGGATTCATTTAGGACCGAGAAAAGAGAATAATGTTTGAAATTAAAACCCAAAAGCTGAAACAAAGGTAAGCCAACGAATTTACCAGACAATGTATGCATACATCAGAAGTATGTACTTGCATTCATATATTAATTTTTTATGAATTAGTATTTTGAATTTTAATATTCCTTTTTTCTGCAGTGGATGAAGCCGGGAAGAATTCGAAGTCATAATGCGCCTTTGCTTCTGATCACTCTTTGGTACATTCTTTTTCTCTTCTCTTTGGATTATTGTGTTATTGTTTTCAGTCTTTGATTAACTTTTGTTTCCGATTTCTAAGTCGTTGGTTTTCAGATTTGTGAATTTGGAATGTAAAAAAACAATGAACAATTCACCGGTTTTAATACAATAAATATCTGAGCGTGTGCTTTTTTTTTTTTTCTTTTTTTGGTTTCCGAGTAATCTTCCAGAGATAAGATTTAGACAAAGTACTAGGAACAGAAATGGTTTAATAAAACATGAAAGCTGAAGCTTTTATGTTGATTGTATGTGAAAAATAAATAAAACTTGCAACAAAGGCGGCATGTATAAGAGTGTTTTCCTTTCTCAACAATACATGTTCACTTTCAGGAGGGATAAATATTTTGACAATGCATGTAGATGCTTGTGTCTGTTCATCACCGTACATCAATGTGACATATTGATTTATTGGCGGATGAAAGTTTTAATATTTGCATTAGACCTGTTATAATGAAATTCAATTTTATGATGTTGCTGGTCTTGCTCTGTATATAGTATGTAGAAAGATTGGGTTCTAAATGACATATTTACCACTTCATGTAGAACTTTTATGAAGCTTGTCATTCTTGTCCTTTTACATGATTACATCCAAGGTTGATAGTCATTGATATTTCAAAATGGTGCTTCTGACTTACAAGGAACTACAAACATTACAGTTACGCCTTGTTTGGAAAATGTTCAAAGAAACCACCCCCCCCCCCCCCTTTTTTTGGTAAATCATATTGCTTTTTGTCCCTCACGTTCATGTGCAATCTGTTTCTTCTCACAACTATTTTCCATATGTATGTATGTATGTATGTATGTTCGGAAAAGACTGCATATAAATTATTGATGTTAGTTTCTTATCAACTTGAACGTTTTTCACTTGATATGTACTCTTTTTGGGTCCCTGAATTCCAGGTATCCTCTTGGTTCTGCTTAGGATATTATCAGAATGCAAGAAACTAAGGATTTCAAAGACGAATTTTGTCCAGAAACTTTTGTTGCAACTGCATATGCCCACCCTCCAGACACTTGAGCAATTGTTAAATGGCAGCAGCATTGACAATGCTACTATCCGACCAAATGATACCTGTTTAAGTAGCAGCAGCATTAACAAATCTACTATCCAACCAAATGATTGCACACAATTTGGATATGTGTATGCGGCAGTTGATAAACAAGAAAATATGGAACCCAAGATTGTTGCACGGCCATCTCCAGAAGATGACGATCTACCTACTGTTTTATCTCCTACAACTATTATTGCCAAAGTTCCAACGCGTTCAGATGACATGCCAAAATCGCCTAATGACCTTGTTTCGAATCGAGGTCAAATTGATACAAAGGCACCTTTTGATTCTGTTAAATCTGCTGTTTCAAAGTTTGGTAGGATTGTTGACTGGAGAGCCCATCGTGTGCAGACTAAGGAGGTATGATATGGTATAATCTTCTCAAACCCTCAGTGCATGATTGCATAGTTCGTATGCTATATATATGATAATAATAATAATACCCACGCTCTCATAAGACTCAATGGCCAAACAAACATTCTTCCTGCTGTTGCTATTAGTCAGGTTTATAGTTTTACAACAACCTCATGATATAATTATATAGTTAATTAATATACTGGATCTGGTTGCACATGTAGAGACAAAAATCTGTAGAGCAAGAACTGGAGAAGGCACTGCAGGAGATTCCATTGTACAAGAAACAAGCCGAGGCTGCCGAAGATGCAAAAATCCAAGTTTTGGAAGAGCTTGATAGCACCAAACGACTCATGGAAGAGTTGAAACTTAATCTGGAACTAGCATCTACAGAAGAACAGGCAGCACAACAGGATTCACGACTTGCAAAACAGAGGGTCGAGGAGTTGGAGAGACGGATTGCTCAGGAGGTCAGTTTTGCAGGCAAGGCACAGCTCGAGGTTTCCAGAGCAAGGAACTCAGCCGCTGCTTCCGAGCTTAAAATTGTTAAAGATGAATTGGAACAACTAGAGAGAAATTATGCACTGTTAGTTGCTGAAAGAGATGCTGCACTTGACGAGGCAGAAGAAACCATTTCTGCATCAAAACAAGTTGAAAAGTCAGTTGAGCATTCGACCATTGAGCTCGTTATGGCAAAGAAATCTTTGGAGTCAGCATATGCGATGCATCTTCAAGAGGAGGAACACAGAATTCAAGCAGTTACGGAAAAAGAAATAAGCACTCTAAATTTGGAGAACGAACTGAAGCGGGCAGAGGAGGAGTTAGAGAGATTGAACGAGCAGTTTTTGTTGGCAAAATATGTTAAATTGAAGTTAGATGCTGCGTCAACGTTACTAGAGGAATTGCAAGCTGAATTGACCGCTGACACAGAGAGAAGAAATGGCGGTGACGATAATCCACAGGTCGTCGAGAAGGAACTTGGACAAATGAAGCTCAGCATTGAGAGTGCAGCAGCTGAATTCAACTGCTTGAACGAAGCATCAATGGTATTGAAGTCAGAACTGGAAAACGAAAAATCCCAACTTGCAGCACTTAGACAGAGAGAAGGAGTAGCTTCAACTACGGTCGCATCCCTTGAAGCCGAGATGAACCAAACCAAGTCAGAAATTGGTCATAGTGGGATGAAGGTGGGAGAAGAAACACTTCCCGAGCAACTACAAGAAGCTGCTCAAGAAGTAGATGGAGCTCGGGAACTTGCCCAAATGGCTCATCAAGTACTCCAGAGGACAAAGGAGGAAGCAGAAGAAGCAAAAGCACGAGCCAATACTGTAAAGAGTAGACTGGCAGGAGCTCTAAAGGAAATAGAAGCGATTAAGGCTTCCGAGAAATTAGCCAGAGTTGCTATAAATGCATTGCAGGAGGACGAAGACGAGAATGGTTCCCCAACTGATGATATAATGCTGTCCTTAGAAGAATATTACCAACTTAGCAAGCAGGCACACGAGGCTGAAGAGCAAGCTAAACTGCGGGTGGCTGCTGCTATATCCCAAATTGAGGTAACAAAGGAGTCGGAGTTGAGGATGTTGAATAAGCTGGAGGAAGTCAATCGTGAAATGGACAAAAGAAAGGATGCACTACAAACCGCATCGCAGAAATCTGAGACAGCAGAGAGAGGGAAGTTGGCCATAGAGGAAGAATTGAGAAAACGGAGGGAAGTAAGGCCAAAAGAAAGCCCAGAAACCAAGAGTATTGTCATAAAATCTGATGCTTCTAAGTTTAATACGAGCAGCAACTCAGAAACAGTTGCAAAAGTAACCAAGAAAAAGAAGAAATCATTGTTACCCCGGATATTCACCTTCTTGGGCAGAAAGAAATCACTAGCATCTAAAAAGTCAAAGTAACTGAATTTGTGCATGCCAACTATTGTTTTTATAATTTGATCAATTTTAATTTCTTTCTGAAAAATGATCACTAGGGATTGTGAGTTAACTCTGTAAATTATGTTTCATTTTCTTGATGAAAAATTATACTGTCTCTTATCTGCCCAAAGCCAAGCCACCACACATTTTCAACCACCAAACTTAACATGAGTACCAACAAGATTAAAGTTAGGGGGTTGGATCCTTTTGACATCAATTAGGGGTTGTTTGATTGAGATTACTTACAAAAATAAAAATAACTAAATAAAATAAATCAATCAATCATATGACTGGTTGAAAAATAATAATGGAAAAAATGATTTTTGTTCTAACCCATGACAAACTATCCCTTGGCCATTTAAACCAAGACAAACAAACGCCATGTGCATCCGATCAGTTTCAACAACTAATGAAGATGAATTGATGCACCCCAGGGTGTGCAGCCCTCGGTGCACCGGATTAGTTTCAAGAACTAATGAAAGCTGATTCCATAAACAAGATGGCACACTCTGGGTTGCCACATTAGACAGGTGCAATATTAGTCGGGGTATAATTTGTATGAGGAACAAAAAGTTCAGAAAACGATTGATTTTCCTAGATAATAGCATACAAACTTTAGTTCGTTTGAAAAAAAAAACATTGGATGCAATATAATGTTGGGAAAACACCAACCCGAACTAGATTTCGGATTTACTACAGGATCCTCCTTTGTTATCGAATTTATCAAATGAATGCGGAAAATAACATGAAAGAATAATAACGCAATCACAACACGAGGATCTTGTACAGCCAGCTCTCAATAAACCTCACAGTTTCACTTACAGAAACAAGTTTACTTACAGAGAAAATTCACGTACGATATCAGACACAACACACAAGGATGAAAGGTGAACAATAGTTTTACGAAAATGTGTGATTTTCCTAGATTTATCACATGAATTTTAGGTTGTTCAAAAAAAATTCTTCAATACAATATAAATAACTTAAAAACACCAGTACGGAAGACGAACAACTATTTTATGTGAATGTTATAGTTTTCGGGAGGATCAAGAAAGTAAAAAAAAAAAAAATGACTAATTTTCTTAAGTTATATAGCATACAAATTTTTGGTTGTTTGAAAAAAATTCTTAAAATAATATAAATAATTTAAAACACGGATATGAAAGACGAACAATTATTTTGTATGACAGAACATTGAAAAATCTTTCAAATGGTATAATTTTCAAGAGCGTAAAAAAAATATCAGGAAATGAATGATTTTCCTTGGTTATAGCATACGGTTTTAGTTCATTCTGAGAAAATTCTTAAATGCAATATAAATAACTTAAAATGCGAGTATGGAAGGAAAACAATTATTATTTGTTATTAAAGCACATCAAAAGGTCCTTTAAATGGTATAATTTACAAGAGGACAATTTATTTTTTTAAAACAAAAATGAGTGATTTTTCTAAGTTATACGATGCAAATTTTTGGTCGTTAGGAAAACTACCTTTAATGCAATATAAATAACTTAAAACATCAATGCAAAAGGCTAACAATTATTTTATGTGGAAGCACATTGAAGGGATTTCAAATGGTAAATTTTCAAGAGGATTAAAAAGATTCAGAAATTGAGTTATTTTCCAAAGTTATAGCATATGAATTTTAGGTCGTTTAAAAAGATTCTTAAATACAATATAAATAAGTAAAAATAAAAGGAAGGCAAAAAAAAATCGATTTGTTTTGTTTTCTAATTGCTGAGGTAAATGAAAAACTAAAACAAGTAAAAGTAGTTAAAATGAAATGAAATGAGACTTATAGAAGTGAAGAAAAATTCCTTGAATGAGACAAATATAATAACAAGTAGCGAGGATCTCTTACTGTGATAATTATGACACTTAGACGTTCATTGCTGTGACTTTGCTATGATTTTGCTGTCGCAAACTATTCCAGCAACTAGAATTCTCAAATGACATAATTTTTCCAAATCGGTCAAAATTAATCTAGCTTAAAGGTTGATTAAACATATTCCTATGCTAATTAAAACCCAAAACTCTCAATAAAATGTCTCAATTCTATTTTTGTTGTATGAGACAACTATATATTCTTATATTAGTTGGAATATTTGAACTTTAAACCTATAGATTTAAGTCAAACTCATATTATCCAAACACTATCCAACCTTAATTACTTTTTTCCAAAGCTAATTTAGGTTTTAGTTTTCTAACATTGGTGATCAATCAATAATAAAAATTAAGAAAATTTCACACAAGTTGAATAATAAGGACATTCACTAAGCAAAAGTAACAACTATAGATATATAGATATCATAATCATCCCTTCAACAATCCTAACTTGAGTTTAGCCAAACAACATCATGAAATTAATTACAAGCCTATAAATAAATGTGTCACAATCTCAAAATAGAAATAAAGAAAAAGACCAGAAAAGGGAAAGAAAAAACACTATAAATGGATCATTCTCTCTAATTTGTCCTCTCTCCAATTTTGTACTCCAAGAATGCTGTCTTTTCCTCATCAATCTCGTAGCATCTCTTATCCCATTTTTGCCTCTTTTCTTCTTTTGCAAGATAGAGAATTTTTCGATCTAAGAAAATGTGCTTTCTTCTTTTTTTTTTCCTTATTTAGGTTTTGTCCTTTAGAATCTTTGATCCTCCTAGGGTTATACAAATGATGTGGTACCTTTTTGTAGCTCTTCTCCATATTTGCCCCTCTTTTTAAGTGGTCTTGAATTTGACTTTGACTCTAACACACGTTCCTAGCTTCAATTTTTCTACAGCAATGATGGGCGTTTATATACATGCAACAAGCATCGTAGCATCCACACACAAAAAAAAAGTAACTCAACAATAGAAACTAGCTTAACTTCAATAACATAATCAAACTTTGTCAATAATCTCAACTAGGAAGTGGTTAGCCCATAATGGCTGGATAGAACTCAAGAGAGCAAGAAGATATGGCAAATACGCATCAAATGAGAAAGTACAAGAAAAGTGATAAAAAAACCCTTTTTAACAAAGTAATGGAGCTTCAAATCATCCTCTTCCCCTTTTTCTCACTTTTCTTCTAAAAAACCTAGCTTTTCTTCTCCTCTTTCTTCTCTCCTTTTTTCTCAAGATCAAAAAAAAGTGTGTGAATCATCCTCAAGTTGCCTCTAAGAAGGCTCATGAAGATGTTCAAAAAGCCCCCAAAAATGGAGGGCAAAAACAGCAAGTTGTCCAATCAAACAGTAGAAAACAGTTGGATCTCACATGTTGCTGATGATTTTACGGCCATAATTTATTGACTACGGCCGTAAAATACAATGTTACAGCCGTACATGTTCAAGTTATGACCGTATGGAAATCGCAGAAAAAGCCATCCAACTCTGAAATGCTTCATCGTGGTCCTCGACTTCAGAATTGAAATCCGTAAAAAGTGTCGGACTCATCTTTCCAAGTTCTTCCAATAGAACACAAGAAAAGTGGCCAAGAGGTTCTTCACAAATTTGCATCCAAAGTCCTCCATCTTTCAAATAGTTGCATTATAGTCCCCACTTTGGATTTCTTGACATTTTCAATCCTTTTCGCTCTCTTTTCTCCAAAATAGCATCGGTATCTAAAAACACAATATTTATACGAAATTAAATAGAAATCCGCTCAATTAATTAATAAAGTGCTCGTTTAAAGATATAAATAAGTGTGTAGGAGTCACACTTATCAAGCAACATTACTGTGACATTGATACAGTATTGCTCCATGATTCAGCAACTGTCTTGCAACTTTAATCCCTTTGTTAAGTCACATTTCAAGCACCAAATAACAATTAAAAACATGTTTTACTCCTATGATCGCACATACATCCATGTTTAACATAAGAAAGAGCATTCAAGAGACTTTTCAACTCATTTGTCAACAAAACAAGAGGTTACAAAGATTAAAAGTTAGAAAAGAGCACAGTAATTCTAATAAAATTAGAGTGATCAGAGTTCGGAAGGCAAACAATTATTTTATGTGAACATACATAGAGAGGTCTTTCAAATTGCATAATTTTCAAGAGAATAAAAAAAGATTCAGAAAATGTACAATTTTCCGAGGTTATATATAGCATACATATTTTAGGTCATTCGAAAAAAAATTTCAATGCAATATAAATAACTTAAAACGCCAATTAATTTTGATTTTGGAGGTTGGTTATTATTGTCTGAGATGATTAGAATTAATGATTTGTTGAACTTGAGAAGATGAGAACTATTATTACGCTATAGCGTAGTTCACGCACTTGAAATATATTAGTTATGAACTGGATTACACCTAGAAATATTGACGAATACGTAAATTGATAATATTTCTTCTTGTGCGGGATTGGAGGAATTATAATCATACAGCAAACAAACTAGTCATTTCAAAGACAAATTAATACCTCTATTAATTCCAAAGTGAAACAAAACTACTATAGTGAAATATTTCCTCATAAACAACATTCGTCGTAACATTTGTTGGATTTCTTTCTTTATCATAACATAACATCTTTAAACCAGATCGACTTGTTACTCTAGATATTGCAATGTAAAGTTGCCCATGGTTAAATAATTGAACCAATATATTGTGTTCATCTAACATTGTTTCCAAGTCAGAAACAATTTCTTCATTTTATAAAATTAACATCTAATTTTTCACTGTTTGTCATTGAAATTCACTTACACTTTCGCTTATATTTCTAAAAGAGTAAAATTAAAAATAAAAATGAACATCTAATTGAGGACCATATTTTTTTAAAATCTATTTTGGGAGTGGGAGAAAGTAAAATACTTATGATATGGTAAAATGTCATTTGAGTTATTAAATATATCAACATCTTTAATTTCAATTTCAAAAAAAAAAAAAAACAGGGGCTAAAGTGGACACAATAAACCATCAAGGACAAAAATAATTATAATTAAATAAAATTGAAAATAATAATTATCACATGTACACATGTGACGAATGAAAAGATAACATATTAAAAATAAAGAACTCACGAATCAATAATAAAATTACCAATTACTAATAAAACAATAATTAGCTATACAAAACAAAAGAAATCAATATTAATAGGGATAAAGTAAGGTGGTCACACTAAGAAAGAAGGTGGAGAAGCATGAGGAGGAGGAGCCACCACTACCACCACTAGGGTTGCATTTACGTATCCACATAAGTTAATAGTATAGATCTTGTATAGAAGCTACCCTTCTTCGAGGATTACATCGACTTATCCGATTGTATACAGAGCCGATCGAGAAGATTGATATACAAAGGTTAAGCTTATGTACTCTTCCTTCTCCTCTTTTATTTTTCCTCCATGTTTCATTTATTGATTTAGGGATCTTTTCCGAGTTAATTAATATAAACACACATCAATTTATTCGACTTTTTCTTTCTTTTTTTTTTTTGTTTTTTTTATCCTCCATAAATGGTAAACCGTTATTATACTAAAAATTTTTTTTTTTAAATTTTGGAAGACCATAAACAAAATGTTATACTTTTTTCTCTAAGAAGATAGAATTATTCAATACAACTATAATAGGATAAACAAATATAATAATAGTGGCGATTATATAATAACTTTTAGCTAATTAATTTACAGGGTTTGAGATGCCCACACACGTTAAAAGATCAAATTATTCTGATATTCTACCAGTGCCCACAATGGAAAAATGTTCATATATTGTGCATAATGCAACATACAATTTTTCATGTACAATCCTGTAATTTCCTGTGATGAAATTATTTATTCCATCAGTTAAACGATGAATAATTTAATTAACTTTAGGAATTCCATTTAAAGTTGATCAATTATAGTGTGTACATGTTGAGGGAAATCTCCATTATCCATTTGCGCATTAATCGACAACTTTGCTCTTTGTACGAATGTGCTGGATCCCTCTCCACCTGATTTTTTTTCATTATCATTATATTAAAGGAAAATTTTAAATAAAATACATGAAAGTGAATGTCACTGTTTAAGCTTAAAAGAGAGAAGAGAAAAAAAAAAAAAAAAAAAGGAATAACAACAAACCTGTCCACCATGCATTAGACCTACCATTGCCCATGATGTTTGCACAGAATTTGTTTGCTTTCCTCCCAGCGGTGCGTATTGTTGTGATAAAGCCATCATATTTTAACATAAACAAATACTCTTAATTATTATTTATATAAAATTGTAGTGGGAAAAATGTATACTTTCTATTATTATTATTGAAACTCTCGGAGGTGTTGCATCTGTTCCCCAATCAAATCCTCCTTCCAAGAAAGATTTGCCACCAATTGATAAGAACTCCCAAGATCTCATGAAAATATCCATCCTCTCTGCAAATTGAGAATAAGGAATCCAAGGGTGGTCAACGGGTCACAAATTGGGTTGATGGATTGGGCAGTAGAAAAATAGAGCAAGAGAGACGGCGGTGAGAGGAGGGATATGGAGAGAGATATATATGAGAGCAGATTGTGATTGTAAGAAGGGATGAGACAAAATTGTTCATATCACACCATTTAGCAGAGTCACAATAGTCATAGAATACGGTAATTAAAATGTTTAAAATTTCAATCTTATCTTAAATATAAGATATAATCAATCAATTTGAATTATAATTATTTAATTGATATGATATTTTAACGTATATTTAATATCTAATAATGTAAAAAAGGGGAAAAAAAGGCATAGGCTGGAAAACAGAAGCTAAATACTTTTGTTTTTATACATTTAGTAGAATATATATTTTTTACCAACTAACAAACTACATTATTCAATAACTAATAACTAATTTATGTGCTTAAATTAAAAGTAAATTCACTAGTAACCACTTTATTTATAAACAAGTATCACGCCCGTGCGATGCACGGGAATAATTAAATTTATGTACGATAAATAATTAATATAAAATTATAAATATGAATGTTGAATTACATAATTGATATAATTTATGCATAGGAGATTGCATAATTGTAAAAAATTATTAAAATCTATAATATTGTATATTATAGTCAATGCAAAAATTGCGGAGTAAATTCACAACTGTAAATTATAAAAATTCACGTACATCGCATAATTAAGAAGTTTATCAAAACGTGTAACTTTAATTCTAATTACCATGCTTAGCGTGGCACAACAATACTCGTGAAGATTAATTAATTGTAAATGAACCATTGGGAATGAATATATAAAAAAAATTTGATTATCAAAATGTATTTTTGTCGTTGGTACATATCAAATTTATATTGAACACATCTTTTCTTTCTGAAATGAACATTGCGCACTCTAAATTTTATGATTTTATGCGTTCTTTTAGTGATTAGTTGTAATTGCTACTTAATTTTCGTTATATTGTATAAGAAGTATTATACTTAATTTTATGTAACTTAAATTTGTAGTAACACTGACAATTTTCCTCATCTACATAATTCATTTGATTTCTTTTCATTTACATAAACTGTATGTTAATTGTAGAATGAAAAACTTTTTATTTGTAATTTTGTATACTTAGAAAAGGCAAAAAATATGCAATGCAAAATTCAGTTAGTGAGCATATCACATCAGTCGCATTAAAAACAAAAAATATCATTTAATTTTTTTAATTAGAAATAGTATGTCATGTTGGCACTGCCAATAGGGTGTTCACAAAACGCGACACTTCAATTATAATAATATAAGGATTAATAAATTACTATTTTACTTAAAAATAAATAAATTATTCTACATAAATCCGGTTATAATTTTAACCACTCACTATTTAATTTTCAAAAAGAAAAAATTAAAAAATTCTCACTATTTTTAATAGACCAATTCACGTAATCAAGCAAAACTATCAAAACCTACAATTTTATCACGATAAAACTAAACAAAAAATAAAAAAATTATTATTTAATACTTTGAATTAGAACTTTAAAAAATGAAATTATATATAAAGTCATTTCAAAATAAATTTTTTCTCATTAGATGTTTGTTTTAGATATTGGTTATTTCAATTATATTTTTAATTACTACTAATTAATGTTGGTTTATTTTCAAAACTAATGTTATAATTTTCTTAAAATATTTATTGTATGCCACATTTGCATCTTTGCCTACGTGGCACTTCACAAATTATAATATAAAGATTAATGGTATGATAATATAACAATTTAAAATATAAAGATAAAGATCAATAAATTACTCTTTATTTAAAAATAAATAAATTATTCAGTGCAAATTCAATTATAATTTTAGTGCGCACTATTTTATTTAATAATAATCCACTATTTGAATAATCTAATGCATATTACAAATTAAAATTATCTAAAACAATAACATTTTTTAATACGGTGAAAATAAAATAATTATTATTTAATGTTTTTAATTAGAAATTTGAAAAATGAAATTGCATTTAAAGTTTTTCGAAAAATATTTTTTTCGTATTAAATTTTATTTATCACATTTAATGATAAATTTATGTTTCATTAAAAAATAATTATATTTAAAAAATTTTCCCTATTTAAAACTACTAATTAATATTGATTTATTTCCAAAAATAGAATTTCCTTTTTTTAACTACAAAATTGATTTTTATGTTTTTTTTAAATATTAATGAGTGCCACGTCAGCACTCCAGCCAACGTGGCACTCCAGTTTTTATAATATAAAGATTCACTGTAAATAAATATGAGACTATTTATTATTTATTAATATCATTTATGAATAATCTTAATCGTTGACAAAGATTAAAAAAAACCATAAAAAATGTCAATCTTGCGGGAATTATTCACTATGAACCGAGAATAATTCTGATGTCTATAAGTTACTTAAAATGATTCATTATTAGTATAACTAGTAATCCACCCTCGATGATCCGTTATCATCGTACGTACTTATTTATCAAGGTCCTAAAAAGAGTAAAGCGGGCGCGATGAAGCGGCAAACCCACGCTTCACGCTTTTTTTGTGCTTAAGCGCCATTTTTGGGGCTTAGTCAACCTTTTTCGGGCTTTTGTGTGCTTTTCATCGAAGCTTTTTTACTCCACGCTCACGCTTAATCTCGCTTTATGACGCTTTTATACTTTGCAAAGAAGGTTTGTGAGGTATGAACCGGAAGGCTGAAAGGACGGGTGCTTTACATGGTGTTCGGATTTGTAAGAAGACCCCTTCTATTTCTCATCTTTTATTTGCTGATGATAGCTTTTTGTTTTGTTGGGCAACTATTGAAGAAAGTAGGGTCGTTAAGCAGCTGTTGGTGGACTATGAGGCAGCTTCTGGACAATCTATTAATTTTGCTAAGTTTGGAATGTGAAGATTTGAAAATTAACATTGTTGATCAATTTGGAGTGTTTGTGCCATTGGATACGGGGAGGTATCTCGCTATGCCCTCGCTTATAGGTGGGAAGAAGAGAACAATTTTCGGTTACCTTAAAGACAGATTATGGACGAGGATCCAAACTTGGAAAACAAACGTTGGAATCACCAGCGGCTAGTGGTGGTGGTTCGAAACCACCACCACCACCAACCCGGTGGTGGTGGTTTTTGAGGGGTGGGGGTGGGGTGGGGTGGGAGTAGGGAGGGTTTTTGTCTTTTTTAGTTTTTTTATTTGATTTTATTAATTCTTTGTGTACGGTATTTTTTTATAGTGCTATATTTTTAATAAACTTTTATTTTTGTACAATAATTACGTTTATTATTTTTTTTGAGAAAAATAATTACATTTAATTAGTGCGTAAAATTAAAATATGTGTGTCTCTAATGCTAAGTAAAGAAAATTTTCGAAAGTTATGACATTAATGCAAATAAATACTACTGTATTAAAATGTTTTTACAAAAACTATTTAATCACAATCAAATTAATTAATTTAATAAAATTAATTATGGACCAAATAAGCATTGTAGAAAAAAATAAAAAGTAAAATTGTGCATTTTAACTAAAATTTGGGACTAAAATATATATTTTTCAAATTTTGGGACTTGATTATAATAATTACTAAAGGATAGGACTTTTTGTGCAATTTATCTTAAATCCAATGATTGCCTCTCGGGCAAAAGACAAAATCGCAAAATTTGACTTGATTGACGGCAAAATTAGATATGGATTCCATCCAAATGAACCAAACGCACGCCATTTTTTTTGGGACCATTTGAGCTAATCTTTTTTTTTTTTTTTGGACTAAACGCATAGCCGACACAATTTTTTTGGATTATTTGCGTCAATTTCCCTTATTCCAAATTTTGGAATACTTTTTTGTAGACAACATTTACAGTTGTGCTGGTGGCCGGATTGTTTTTATCACATATCAAAATCTTCATGCCAATCATAACACTCGAATCTCCGACGTAAACTTGTCCTAGACTGGATTTTTCAAAATCTTCAAGCCACATCTCGTGATTACTTGCTCTTTTTCCACCGTTGGAATAGTGATCCTTCAAACGATATACCTTGCGGAGCACGCCAATAACATCTATACAAATAAATAATCATAATCAACTCAAAGAATTGAAATCAAATACAAAAATAAGAATTTCAACTTGCTAAAATCTTGAACCAAAACTAAAATATTTATCAAAATAGAGAGGTGTCATTGCTATTTGATGCACCCCCTCTGGTAAAGGAAGGATATTTTTTGCAAATCATGCTCAATGACCTTTGTACTATCTTTGAGGGCCAATCTATAAAATGACGAAATTCTTTTCGTGATAGACGGGAGCATTTTGTTCAAGTCCACCCGGGCGACCTGGGTGGACTATAGCTTATGGTCCGCCCGGGTGATTTACGCCTTCGTCCGGACTCTATTTTGAAATTCGAAAATTTGGCTAGATTCATCACGGCGAGGAATTCGAACAATTTGGAAAAAAAATTTTGGACACCGTGGCGGCCCGTGGTGACCGATCAAAGACCAATCAAAGTTTTTTGCAAAATTTTGGCCAAAACTTTGACCGGTCTTTGACAGGTTACACGGTGTCCAAAATTTTTTTTTTCAAATTGGTAGAACTCCGCCTCGCCGTAATGAATCTAGCGAAATTTTCGGATTTCAAAATGGAGTCCGAATGAAAGCGTATAAATCACCCAAGCAGACCATAAACTATGGTCCACCAGAGTGGAACATAACGTGGCTGGGCGGCAGCAAGATGACAGTGTCGGTGATAATTTGTAACCCAAAATATTAGGGCTTCTGTAGATGGAATTACAAGCGTGGAATTTTCAGGAGTCTTAATTTCCGTAATTGGTAAGCTGAGGATGGAAGGAATTAAAACGTGGAAGATTAAGGGTGTGTAAGCCGAGATGTAAGGAATTGATTTCCATAAATTGGAGTGTAAGCGTATGCATCGAAAACGTGGAACGGAAGGCATTAAGGACGTGAGAGATTAAGGGGCCCGCACCTCTTTCTTTTTTTTCTCGTTTTTCAATATTTTTTAAAAATTTTTTTTGTTTTTATTCATACTAGTATTTTCTCCCGTGCGTTGCACGGGAAGATATATATCCAAGATGATAAAATCAAGAGATTTGTAATGGCGTGAATTCAATTAGAATTCGCTTGAGATTTTTAAAGATTGAGTTCGAATTCTAGAAGAGAAAGGGAAGATTGAGTTGTAGATTTGTGATTATCCGAAACGTGATTTTAAAAATTCAGAAAAATGAAACTTTTGGCGAGAAAATAACCTCATATTGAGTTCGAATTTTAGAAGAGAAAGGGAAGATTGAGTTGCAGATTTGTGATTATCTCGAAGCATGATTTTATAATTAAATTTTATTTTTTTAATTCAAAAAAATAAAACTTTTGGCGGGAAAATGATCTCATATTATATATATATAGATATAGATATAGATATAGATGGTTTACTTTTAAGAATTTACTATCTAAAATAATTTCATTGTAGAAACAAATAATTATACATCAGGTAACAGGGGTGGTTTTTTTTTTTTTAACGGCCACTCCTATTCCAACATGGATTAGGATACCGTAACTTCCAAATAAATTATAAATATTAGCATTATCGAAATTCTCATACTTGCCAATTCTTCTCAGCCTTTTGTCTTCTAATCTGTGCCAAAATATGGAGAACTTACTAACATTGGATGATCAAGCAAAGTACTCGGAGTACATGGATGATTTGAACAATAGCGAGGGATTCTACGTGATGCCAACAGATGGCCGCTCCAAGTTTCTTGGACAAATAACAAGAATCTGTCCCAAGAGTGAGCATCATATTTACGAGAAAGGCGAGCGAGCAGCACTCTTTGCGGTAGAACAACAAAACAAAAATAAAAAGGATACAGACCACCACCTCAAGTTGTTGAGAATCTTGAATCTGAACATGGAACCTGCTGCCGCTGCAATCTATTACATTACCTTAGCTGTTGATCCCTTTGGTGAAGTCAATCACTATCAAGCTAAAGTATGGGAAAAAGTTCACACAGGCTATCGATTGCAAATATTTAGGATTGCTCCATATGCTGCAAAATCATCACAAAGTATCAAAAACAGATGTTGCTGTATTAAGGTACGTAATTTGCAATGCTGGATGGACGAGAACTATCTTTATCACAAGTGTTTCTACAATGCCCGTCGACAGATTTTGACTATGAAGGTGGTTATATGGAACGACCAAACTAGACATGCTCAACTTTTATTCAAGAATCCTGAAGCTGCCGGGGAATTTTTGATCAAGTATAACGACAAGCTGATGCCATACACAAATCAGAATTTCGAGTTGGGGTGGGAAACTTGCTCCAGAAACTTAAATCAGCATATTCCAAGTTTGACAGATGACTTCACTTTGTTTGATTTGGTAGACCGTTAATCTGAAACTCCACAACTTGTCAACTTATTTTGCAGTCGAACAAAACTTTGATTTACCAGGTCCTGTAGGCTTTTTATTTATGATATTCAAGTTCTCTTTGCTACAATGAAATGATGAATGTCTGCACTAAGACAGAAAAATTTCAAGTTATTTATCTGGCAATATAAAAAATGATTCAAAAATATCAAGTTTTTATGTCTAGTCCACCTAGACTAGAAACATATAAAAGAAACTTGTGATCTCATTCTTTTCAAAAGAAGGGTGAGAAGGGAGAAGAAAGAAACTCAGATCCAAGTTTTTCGGCCCCATTCCTCCAAAGAGCTCCTTTTCAAAGGCTTCAATCTTCTTCAACACTGACTACTTATGGACGTCATTATGACCTGCACCAATAGTTTACTACTTTGTACCAAATCTAAGCAAATTAGCCAAAACCAGTAATAAATATGGCATGTAGTTCAAGTAACATATGCAGTAGACGGCAAAACTCATTCTTGAATTCATGAAGATCAACGAGCACAATAATTAGAGATGCGGACTATTGTCTTCCTATACGCAGATCCAATGTGCAGGCAATGTTAGGACTTATGTATCATCATGCCAGCTTCAGCTTTAGCCCACAAACGAGAAGAGTAATGATTTCTATAACTCAAATTGACTCCGAAACAAAAGCTTTCTTCAGATACAGATTGTTGAACAACTATGTGGCAAGAATCATATACTGAATCCATCCTCTCGGGTAATAAGGAAAAGTAACTTTCAGCTTATTTTACACAGAAAATACAATCCCAAAAACCTTTAGAAGTTTGTAAAGGTACAATTAGTGACACAATGCTGAAGCTACTACTACTTTGACATGAATACAAATTCTAGAAAATCCAGGATGTATTATAACGCAGAACATCGTCCAGAAAACTTTCAGTGATTTGGCCCAATAAATGTCCAATATTAAACTCCAGGATTTAACAGAATTGTTGCATTTAACAACCTAGAACTGATGCCGTCCATATTTTATTGGTACGTAAATAAAGTTTACTACGCAACAATCCTATTTTTGTTTTATAATAAGAATTTCCATCTTTCTGAGATAAACAGCCTTTAGAACAAACTAATGTAAAGAAGTGCATCACTTTTGTTTAATTTAAAGTATCGGCCTGATTTCTAGTAAATAGACAAGTGGATAAACACATAAACAAATAAGAGTATTTATTTCAATGGGCCGATTACAACATGAAGTCCAGTGCCAGGAAAATATCCATTTTATCTTAAACGAAGATACAAGAGTTAACTTGATGTCTTCTTAAACAATGTATGAAATTAAGCTAAAACACTAACTTTAGTGAATTCGAGGTAAGATATCCTCTAGTACATATTACGACCTGACCACTCACATCTTCGAAGGTTTAGGGAAAATATCTGGCGTAAATTTTTGGGCGGCACTGATGCTACCTTTTATCTTCATTGCGCCCCTGCAGCGATCCCAAATATGATTATACAAATTATTAAAAAAAAAAATTATAAATTTTAACTTGCCAAAATAAATCAATTCAGCAAATTCGAGAAGCACCTCATGAATGCAATTTGAGGATTCATTTTTCCAGTGGCAACCTTTAAAAAGTCATCATCAGTGAAGGAGAAGGTTGCATCTGGCTTCCCATCCTCGTATGGCCCTAGAAAATTGAAGGTTATATAGCCTCCGGAATAAATTAATTTCGGGGCGTAAATTCCATGTTTTCCTCATAAATTTCGCTTCAAACTCAGCAAAAAAACAATAATAAAAATAAAATAAAAATGACGAGTTTTTTAGAACCCTAACCTTCCTTGACTTCCCCTTTCTTGAGATCAACGACAAAAGACTTGTCATTAAACCCAATTTTCTGCCAATTACGCAAAAGTAACACATAATCGGCATAAACGTCAACAGAAAAATTGAAAAACAAGAGTGAATGAATGGAAAAACCTTGGGAGCTATGTTGATCTGATAGACCAAGCCAATCTTTTTGACAAGCTTTTTGCCTTCATCTGTTGACATATGCAGTTTCATCTGCTCCATTAGAGCCTCAGATTTCAACTGAGTAGAGCTCGCCATGTCTTATTTCTGGGTGGTTTTCCGCAGAATTACAGGATCTTATAATTAAGAGGAGGAGGATAGAGGCGTGTGAGTAAGTAGGTACGGGCTAAGCGATACAGCACGCAAACCAACAATGTCTGGTATCCTAATCCCGTGTTTAAAATGAAAAATAGTAGTAATGACGTATGGGCGATAGAATCTTCTGGCGAACGGTTATTATGGCGCATTTGTTGAATTTTAAGGAACAAAAGAAGGTGAATATAAATAAATAAGGTGAAAAATATTGTACCGTGGAAAGGGTAGAAACGACTTTTTCGATAGAATCATTTTCGGTTGATGGTAACTGGTTAGCGACTCAGAGATGACCATCGATGGCTATGATGCCACTGGGTTCTTTTTAGTCCCGATCCGATATTCGTTTTGAAATTCTAAACCAGATTTAAGTCTAGTATGACGATGGAGAATCGCAATAATTTAAAAAATTTTCGTCAACACCGTGACCGCCGATAGCCACCGATCAAAACTTTTTTGCTATAATTTGACCAAATGTAGGGAGTGGCGCTTGCAATTAGGTAAGAAGATTAATGACTCTCAGATGGAAGCCTAAAAATAATTTGTAATTTATCGGCAATATTAATTCTTTGCAGTGGAATCAGACCATAAAATTATTTTTGTGATAAAATTAAAAAGATTGAAGAGTTTTTTAGTAAATTTCTCACAGAGAAGGATGAGCAGAGAGTCAAATTATTTCATTTATTATTTCCACACAGAAACACCTCCCTCACGGTCACCAGTCGGTGTCTTGCTGATTACAAATTCACTCTAAGAACACTTTCAGCCCTTGCTAAAAAAATCCAAATTTGTGTATTTCAATCAAGGCAAGCAAACAATATATTAGTTTTCCTCCTTTTGACGCTTTAATTTTAGCGAGATAAAAATGTACAACAACAAACGAAATATTGTCTTTTCTAAAAAAAAAAAAAAAAGGAAATATTGTCGTGTGATGTTATTTGAAACATTGCTCCCTTTTCACCAAATTTTCTCCACCATACATGTCTTTCCCTTTGATTGCTCTAGCTCGGGGTCAATTGGTAATAAAGCACACATCTTTCTCCAACGTCTGGATTGCTCTAACTCGGGGTCAATTGGTAATTAATAAAACATACATTGGATTTGCAAAAAGTGTTTTGAGTAAGTTTTTACTTTGTTACAAACCACCCCTTCCGTCCCTTATATATAGTTCAATTTTCCTTTTTGAATTATCCCACATATATAATCTCATTTCTATATTTAATAATATTTTTTGTATTCATTTACAATTACACTCCACCTATATTATTAAAAATAAAAACATATTTATGATTTCTATTCATTTAAATAAGAGTATTATATGAAATTTATTTTTAAATTTACTTTTCCAATACCATTCTTAATCCTTATATAAAAACTGAAATGGACTATATATGTAGGACAGATGGAGTAAATTTTAATAAGTTGAATAAATGCATGACAATCACTCAAATACTGCTACAAAGAAAAGAATTCCAATAGCTATGAATTCAAGCACGCATTAATCAATAGTTTTACCATTTTGAGATTACATCCAGCAAAAGCCAAAACAGACATGTGACACAAGATGGATGTTACTGTAATTTACGCTTCACAGCTCTTCAAAAATAATGGAATGATGATGCGCAAAGTGGATATTTTTCAACGAGGTCTCAGGTAACGCGAATATCATCCAAGATTATCTGGTTATAAGTAAACCTCCATGCTCATACCCTTTGAAGACCGACACAAGGGACAAAAACCAAGCTTACTCTCACACTCCTTACACAGGCACAGATGGTTACAAGGTAACAAAAGCATGCACACTTGATTCACTCTACAAACCTTACAGGTCATCAACTCCTTCATGTCATTGCTGCCATTACTGTTCTTGCGAAACAGGTTGAATTCAATGCCCTGGGCATTGCAGCACGACGCAGTATCATCAATCTCGCTATCACCGCACCCTTCTTTACTGTCTCTACTTTGAGCATACACCTGCTGGAGATTAAACTTGAGGTTGTTCATCATGTTCTCATTGTATTTTGCCCGTTGTTGCCAAGCATTGGCCTCCAACGCAAGTTGTTCGATCCGCAACTCCAGTTCCATGTTCTTTCGGTTAATGTCTTCCACTTCTGCCTCTTTTTCCCGCAGTTTTTGCAGGACCTTCTCCTCCACATATGAGATCATTTGGAGTTGGTGCGCTTGATACTTCTCTAAAACAGCTTGTCTCAGACGATCCCCCTATCCAAACATAATAAAAAAAAAAAAAAAAAACTTATATTAACAACCAACAACTCAAGTGATCGACCAACCAATAACAATTGATATTCTCAATTAAAATTCTGAGACATTATATCCATTTTTCAGAACGGCCTTTTACCTTTGTGTGACGTGAGACAGATGTTAGAACCAATGAAATGATTCAAAAGAATGCCAACAAGATCCTCATATAAACAATTAAGCATCTTCAGGATTCATTGTAATATTCAACTAATCACAACGACAAGTCTAACTCTCTAACAAATGCAATAAAGGTCACTTGAGCGGCAAATAATAAACTTCCAAATCAGTCATAGCATAACAAAATTGTAATATTCAGAGCATGTTTGCTTTAGCTTTTTTCGAAAAATCATTCTTCTTCAATATCTTTTTTAACCCCACTTTTTTCTTTCCCCTAAAGCAACCACTTTCATATTTTTCAGGCATACATTTACAATTCCCAATAACTTCTATCTGCTCTTAACCACAAATCCAAAAACTACTTTTTTCAGAAATATCTATCAAACAAACAGTAAGTATAAACAACCTCACATATCACCCCATCTGATGGAATCTTGAAGAGATCCTACACTTGCAGTGCTGAATTCCCCTTCCACTTCCATGAAAAGGAATAAAAAGAAAGTGGAAAACCCGTAAAAGTAGCAAAAAAGAACACAATCTCACCAATTTTTAGCTGCCTAAAACCTTAGCCATCAGGAATGAATTTCGTTGCAGGCCTCAAATGATAAAGCTTTTAATGTTTTTTAGAACACCGGATTATATTTAACTTAGCCACTTATTAACTGTATTCCAATATTGGCATGACAATCGAACAAACGAAGAAAAGATTTCAACAACAATAGTGAAACTTAGAAATTAACATCTTTCATGGAAATTCTTTGTGGTGTCTGTTTATCGATTATAGTTAAGACAGATTGTCATCCTTTTAGGCAATAATTGACACAACAAGTAAATAAAAACAGAGGAGATATCATTTGAGTCGATGGACCGGTAACACTCAAAAGCCTCAGTTAACGCAAGGAAAAACTTCCAAGTGCACACAAGACACGTACAACATTTCCTTTTTAGCAACAAAAGCACAGTAATACATAAATAAAGAATAACAAAAAAAATACCTCAAAAGCTACACCACATCATAGTTATGTGCAGTTACATTTTTCTCCTTGTTCTATGTTTCTAAATCAATATGCTTTATAAATTATAATCCAAATGAGTACATCTTCAAATCCACGAAGTGAAATCACATATGATTTAGAAGAATCAGATTGTCACCCCGCATCTCACTCTTCTACATATAGAGCATGCATCACTTACATAGTACAATCACAAATAAAAAATTGCTGAATGAAGCATTCGTCAACAATACTATATCAATTATTTTTTTTTTTAATAAGAAACTGAAAAAATTCCCACCTGAATTTTAATATAACTATCAATCTCAGCATCCTGTCTTTGCAGCTCGCGATCAAGTTCGTCACTAACCAGCCCAAGCAAAGCCGAGTCACCAGATGAGGCTAGCCGGGGGTTTTCCAATGACAAACCCAACCCTGTTGACACTGATCGAGCCTGCAAAAAATTCACAGATATTCCGGAATTATTATTGTTATTGCTAACATTATTGGTATTGTTCTCCAGAAAATCTTTTTCCTGGGGCAGGTTTTCCTTGGCCTCCGGGCCAAAATTCCACTGTAAATCAAGCCCATTTTTCTCTTGAGCCCCGCCTGGAGCCAATCCTGCTACTTGAACTGAAACCCAGCACACAAGATCAACTCCATGTCAGAAGATAGTTATTAATTTGTTGATAATTACTTATAAAAGGCAATTAGTGAGAGATTAGATAAAATACACGGAGGAATGTAAGGGGGGTGATGATCGGGGATATTAGGGTTGCTGAAGTAGGTGGCTAGCTGTGAAATCTGACCCTCCATGTTGTTATAAATATCCCTGAAAAACAAAAAATAAAATAAAATAAAATAAAACCAAAATGATTATGAAATCAATCGAAGAATCAAAAGAATAAAGATCAAAATTTTCTGGGTATTTGGGTTATTCTGAGAGTGCTACCTTAAGGGCTTAGATTGCTGTGGGTGCTGCTGAGGTGGTGGTTCTAGATATTGCTGGAGATGGTTGTGAGGGAAAGAGGCCATTTTTGGCGAGAGAGAGAGAGGAGAGAGAAGAAGGGAGGGGTTACCGTGGAGAGGTGGCTTAACAGGGAGAAAGATTCCCGTGTGTTTTGCTTAACCCGTCCTCGAAGATTTGGTAAGAGTGATAATTGGTTGATATACTTGGCAAAAATTGATAACAACAGTCCCAGCTTATCATTCTCGTCACATCTGGTCTGACCTTTCATTAGACAGACTCTGAAGTGTAATGCAACTATTTTGTAGTATTGTAATGTGACAAGCAAATTCAAAATGGAGAAAGGATCATCTTCAATAAATCGAACGGATTAATTTACCAATTGCCATTACATTTCAAATCACAGTTTTGGAGTTTGTTATTATTCTTATTCGCAAAGAAATTGTTAACATTTGGAGTTTAACATATTACGTTACTAATTTTATTATTTCCATCTTTCAGAAAGACTTATAGAATTTGATTATAGCTAGAAAATTGATGATAGACTCATTATGTATACGGATCATCTGCTATAAACGTTATAATTGCTTCACATATATTAAATTATTAGTATTATAGTGGTTAAACAAAATGTAATCTTACATTGAGGTAAATATGTCAAAATATTTGCATATTTTTGTTCGTTTTTGATAATAATCCTGATTCCATAGGATTTCCTCTTCTTCTTTGATTGTTTCTCCCAGAATTCGTACCTATGATGACGATATGGCACGGCAAATAGTGTAGGCTTGAACCAAAAAACGTCTAGGATCTGCTCGTTGGATGGACTTGACCACTGAACTTATAAACTCCAAGGTGAGTTTGAAGTACTTGTATAAAAAAAGGCAGTGGGTGAGATAACTCGTCATCCATTTGGTGGAAGAATAAGGCAAGGAAGAGCATTATGTCCGAGGGAAAGTATAAAGCGTACCTAAATATGAGTTATAATGGCACAAGACAATCCTGTAACACTCAAAATTCTATATATGGATGAGTTAACCTAAAATTGTGGGCAATGTTTGAACTAGGCAATTTTATTTAGTTTTTGAGCAAAAAATATGTGATGGGGGGATGATAATGTTTTATTACCTTATCAATACAAATAGATATGGTATAATAGTTAATTAGGCGGATCAGGATCATGATCCGTAGTTGTTCTCAAGTATGATCCTTGGTCATACTCAGACACAACACAGGTGGCCGATACTCGAAATTGTCCATTTTGTGACCAAGGATCGTCTGGCTTCATGGTTGGTCGGGCTGGGTTATTCGACCATGGAAGTTGGTCGGAGGTATATACTGAGACCAATGGGATTATGTTTCTGATGATAATGGTCCATTGATTACACCAGATGGCATAAGGGACTTGGTTTAGACAAGTGGTGCTTTAGGTAGATTTCAAGATCTCGTCTTTCTTAGGCTAGAGATAGATAGATGATCATCTAATGGAAACCACATGCCCTTAGTAGTTCCGCGTGAAGACAGCGAGATTCAGCTCAAGCCAAACTTTTTCGAACTGGAAAACAAAACCAGCCCAATAAATCCTTTTTTTTTTTTTTTTTTTTTTGAAAGCGGTGATCCACATCTATCTATATATATTAGTAAAACCAGCACATTTTCCCGCTACTTTCACCTATTTTTCTAAATTAAAAAATCAATTTTTTTTCCTGCAATCATAACGGATAATCACAAATCTGCAAATCAATCTTCCCTTATTTTTCTAAATTAAAAAATCAATTTTTTATTCTGCAATCATAAACGGATAATCACAAATCTGCAAATCAATCTTCCCTTCCTCTTCTAGAATTCGAACTCAACCTTCAAAAATCTCAAGCGAATTCTAATTGAATTCACGCCATTACAAATCTGTTGATTTTATCATCATCAACTTCTCCAACCTTCCCTCACGCAAGCAACAAAAATAATTCTCAGAGTACTCGAACATGTCTTTATTCGGAAACAATTACAGTTTATATATAACAGTATATGATAATCATCCAAAGATAAGCAAAGATGTTTTAATTCTCTAAATATCTCGGACATATATTACCCCGTACGGGTAAAAACACTAGTAAAATAAAATTGATCACGAAGATAATCTAATTCCGCAATAATAATAAATGCACAATCACAATAAAGTAAGACTGGTATACAAATAATTCTCTCGCATCACACATATATAATATTAATTAATAGTAATAATGACAATCAAAATATATAAACAAACATATCAAAAAATACAAAAGTCCTAGTGTCTTTCACCAACCTTGTAATTAAATTAAATTATATGTCTCTAATTCACAGCCGTGATCCAGCCTGCCTGTATCTTCTTTTCCCCCCCTGCTCGGAAACACTATCTGTTCGACCAAAATAAAGAAAACAGGGACTAAACATTTTTTTTTAATCCATCATCAGTCATACGTACACGAATTCTTTAGCGGGATTGGAACATCAAGTTTCTTTGGATCAATCACGATTGAACATTCAATCTTCTTGTAGAACTTCGGCCTCACTAATTTCCCCAAAACATATGCTTTTGATCGAACCGTGAATTCCAATTTCAATGGCACCTTGACGGCTGTTGTCCCTGTTGACGTGCTCAAACTAGCTCCACTTCCGTACATTGGAATCTTGTCACCAATCACGGATACAACTACGTTTCTTTGACTCTTCCTAGATTGATAGAATTTCTTCATCTGGCAAAAATCCCATGACATCAAATGAAATACGATCAATCAAGGACCAAAGTTTGGATTAGAAATTCAGACAATGATGTATTCCTAGAAAGGGGAATATATATAGCACTTACAGATCCAGAGCCAATGTTGAGCTGTGAGTAGGAGACAGCTATAGGAGTCGATGTAACATGAACTCCAAAAAATGTAGCAGTGTTGCGGAATGTGAATTTCACAGTGGCATTCATAGACATCATATCGGTAGAAACTCCAGTATTATCTGAACCAGATTGAACACCAAATCTCTCAAATTTAATGCTCTGAAAACCCAGTTCAAACTCATATCAGACTTTACATTTCACACAAACAGCAAAACAATGTCAGTAAACCTAAAGAAGAATTCAATATAACTGAGAGAAAAATGCTCATCCATTACCGAAATTATGTGATCAAGCTCGCATATATACAGAGTCGAGAACATTTGTATGTGAAATCTAGACAAACCCAGTGGATATAAGTTTACAACTCCAATATGCATATCATGATCACAAAAACCAGCTCTAAGATTGGGGAAATTTTGGATCTACTTAATATGAACCCATTTGAATCCAGGAAAAATTCAGGTAAGTAATATCGTAGGAAGAAAAGAAAACCACCAATTCAAAACAAAGTTGAAGTGAATTAATAATCTAGAAACTGAGAGTTCGGAAGAAATTGAACGAACCTTCATGGCGATCTTGGGCTTCTGAGGTTTACTAGCACCCCATAAAACCAAAGCAAAGAAGGAAAACAGCACGAAGAAACCCACAACAAACGCCAGAAAATAGCATCTCCTGGGCAGCCCCTTCCTCGACTCTTCATCTTCAAGTAGCCCTTCTTCTTCAATCACATCAATCTCTTTCCAATTCTTCTGCCCCTTTCTCTTGCCAGATCCGGCTTCGTTGGGCAGGATCTTCCTCGATCCGGGCTTCAGCGAGCCCGAGAATCGGCTGGTGGAGGACTCCCGCGAGTGGCGACCCACGGAGGAGTGGGAGTGTGGAGGGGAACCCATCGGACTGCCCAGAACCGGAGTGGAATGGAACGACATCGTTGTCTTCTCTCCATCGTGCGAGTCCCGTGATGGGCTCTGCACGAAGTACACTGGTCGCCGATTGTGATCTGGGGAAGAAGGGGCCAAGCTGGTTACTTCAGAATCTGTCTTAGCATGCATTTTCGCTGTGCGTGGAAGATTTGACACTACTGTCAGTTTCGACTTGCACAGAGACACAGGAGTTTGTCGAGGCCGAAGGAAAGGTCTTTGGTTCCTCAAATACTCGGGGCAAGCCAAGTTTTATGACACGCAAATTTAGCTTGCTTATTAGTTCAATTATCTATATCATGCGTGTGTTCGTTTCCACTTATTTTCATCTAAAAATTACCTACTATTAAAAGTTAAAGTCAAACATCAATATCAACCACACATTTCACATCACCACTCATTATTATCCATACATCTCGTGGTCCCCACCACTACACTCCACTTTTACTAAAATTTTAGGCAAAAATAAGCACACACGAACGCACGCTATGCAAAAACAACCTTTTTTCCCTCCAAAATATCATTAATTTTTCTGAATTTTTTAATTAATTTTTAATTCCATATCATTATATTTTTCCTTCCAATGCATTTTTCCTAAAATAGGCATTATCTTTGCCTTAAATAGACATGATCCTTTTTAATGATATTCCTTTTGTTATCTATACTAATATATAAAAGCTGATCCACCAGTGTGTGTTTTTACACACACTTTCCCGCCCAAAAAAAAAGATTTATTTCCTTTTTTTTTCAGCATTGCTGTATATTAGGAAAGAAAAATTGTGTACAATAAAAATGGAAATTTGTGAAAAAATAAAAAAAGAAAATCGTGTAAAATAAAAAAGGAAAACCGTGTTGAATTACATATACATGTATGGACTATGGAAAAAGTGTATATGTATAAATAATAATAAATTTGGCATACATAAAATGAAATTTAAAGGTGTAACTTAGAGTGTAGATGACAAATCGCATAATAATAATAATAATATTAATAATAATAATAATAATAATAATAATAATCATCATCATCATCATCATCATCATCATCATCAACTTAAGGCTTATTATATTCTAGATACCAGCTTTAATTGCATGACAATTAATCAAACTTTATCAATAACTTACTTTTCAAGAAGGAATTGATATTAAGATAATTCTGTTTGATAGTTAAAAAGATAGGAAAAAATCATTCTTTAGGATTTGTTTTCCGCCGATTGCAATTTTAAAGTTATGTGCTTTTTCATTTCATTTCATTAACATTTGATAGAATTAGTGCATGCAATCAACTCTATACTTTTTCATTAAATAATGATGTCACACATATATTTGAAAATAATTTAGGGAAGGATTTAGAAATTGTAATGATACGGTCCGTAATAAATAAAATAATTAACTGACTAAGATTATATTGTACAAAGTTTTTCTATGTAAAATTTCAAAAAAATAAAAATAAAAATAAAAATTGGGCCAACACGGCTTGCCCCAATCTCTAGATCGATCTCTGGAAGCTATCATCAAAATTTAGAGGAAAAATAACGAATGATACACCAAAAAAGAATACAAGCAATGAGAAAATGGAAAATAGAGTGACAAAAAAATCATTTTATGTTAGTGTCAAAATGTTTTTTAAAAAATAAAAAGTTGTTCATAATTACAATTTAAAAGGGCAATTGAAAGGGTGTTTAATAATTTCAAGGTATGATGCAAATGTAATTTAATTTAAAATGTGAGGGTAAAAATGGAAAAAAAATGTTTCCAATCTTTTCTAGACTTTTAATAGTAGTATAGATTACAAAAATTAGATCGGGCCTATTAATTGATTTTACAAATAATTAATTGTTGTTATAAATAATTAGGTAATAAATGAAAATTAATTAAAATTATAAATTTCGATAGGATTGAATTTTGTTATCATACAAAAATCACAATTCATTAATTTTTTCCATAAAAATAAAAATAAACGTGTAACATTAAAACTAGAAATTAGATTGGACCCTTTACTTATTTTTCAAACAAAAATTAATTTAAAAGAAATGTGGAACTTATTTTTTATTAAATTTTTTATGTGGTTTAGTATATTGCAGAATCCATATATGGTAATACGTATCTACAAATATGATAATACGGGTTAATATATATGCAGAATTACACATATGAAAACAAGTGAACACGGCTAATATAAAAAAATCATGATTTTTTATTTCTTTAGATAAAACATAATATTAATTATTCAGAATTATAATACTATTTTAAGAATTAATGTAGCACATAACTAACTTCATGTCTAATTGAATCTTTCTGGTTTGAGACATATTTATTTTGGAAGTCCTTCAAAAATCAAATTCTCAACTTTCCTTCCAAAAGTTTAGATAATGTGATGATTTATATGCTATTTAAAAAAAAAATCCCACATTTTGCAGTTATAAAAAAAAGAGTGTGCGTACGACTCTATAAAATATTAATTATTATTAAATATCTACAAGTTATAGGCAATGGCTACTTGAGGGAATTGGTGCGGTTTCCCTTTAGTTTACTAATAATTTTTAAATTAATAATTAATAATAATGGATGAAAATTCCATAGTGATTTCACAATGCAAGACAAATTTGAGGTTAAAGTATGTACACTTTAGTGGCTTTAATTTAACTAGTATTTTTACCCGTGCGTTGCACGGGAAGATTGTATCCAAGATATAATTTAGAATCCGATTACGGATTTTGCAACTCGCAAATTTTTTGGTGTGGGTCCAGATTGGCATGTACTCGCCCTAAATCAATTCCTATTAACTGCGAATAATTATATTTTTAAAATTATAAAAAGTTTAATATAAGCAAAAATATTTTGACATTTGGAAACGAAAAATATTTGAATCCATAAATTATAAGTCCACGATGAAGTGTCTCACCATTATCCCATTCACCATTTGCTAAAAAAAAATTTGAGGTGAGAAAAATTACTTGGCTCAACTCATGAGGCTAAAGTCTTACTTGACCCTTCTCTTGACCCACCCCTAATATTCGTGGGTTGGCACAATTCAATAGCTCATTGGTCTAGGGACGAGTTTTGGCCAACCCGTACCGAACCCGACCCGTTGTCATTTCTAAAAATGAATATTAACATATCGAGGAGAAACTCACCAATTTAGTATGACTTGAAGTCATCTTCAATCTTCGTAGTAGGGTTGTGTCAAAATCTAGCTAATCCGTAAATTCACTCCCCGTTAACAGTCTATGTAATAATAAAATATAATTATAGAAAATACAATTAATACACATGTTTACAACATAATTAAGGAAAAAGGAAAAATCTAAAACCTAAAATTTTATTTAAAAAAGAGAAAAGAGAAAGATTTTTTTTCTTTTCTTTTCTTTTTTTTTTAATTTTACAAACACATTTACACTCAACCATATTTAAATTCAGACATTTTCAATTTATTCTCCATGACAAATATGCTTCAAAATTGATGAGATAATGGTAAGTCACAAATTAATATGAATAGAAATGAGCGATTGTTTTGAATAAGGGCACAAAATTAAGCCCAAAGATCCGATGACCTCATAAAACGATTCTATGAATCTTTGCCATCATCGAAGTCTCACTAAGCAATCACCATTCACTATACATAGACTGATTTGGATTAAACCTTATTTTTGACCTGATCAAGCATTCGATTTGCTTGCTATTCTTCTGCTTCAATTATTTTCCTTTTGTCATTGAATAATATGCATATGAATAGTAAGTTAGTCATTGTATCACAGTTGATTTTATAACCAATATTATGTGTTAAAAGACATATTTCTATTACTTATGTTATTCGTAAACATGTTTCTTACTATTTCAAAATAATTACCTAACACAATTAAGTATGTAGCAAGGTTAAGAAGTGAAAAGGCATATGATAAATTGTTGTAAATGATTTTATATTTAATTATAAATGGAGTAAACAAACGAAAAGGAAAATATCCATGATCAAAACACCACAAAGTTCCATAGTCCATAATGATTGGACAATGAAACTAATTACGAAAAAGGTCACAACTTTCAATTCTAAAGTTAAGTGTCAAATGGATAAGAACGACTTATCTTGATTTATCTATGTTTCTATACATTCAATGAACCGGAAATTCAAAAATGACAACAATGGGAAGGACAAGATACACCATATGAAACATTTTGACCCTCAATTCTTGAACTTCAACAAATAAAAAATAATAATAATAATACCAATAATTATAATAATAATAATGAATAAATAAATAAAAATAAAAAACTAAAGATAAACCAAATGCACACAACAGGTATTGTGAATTTTCAAAATAAATTAATAAAAAAAGTTAAGGACTGTAAACATCAATAACGCACATATATAGCTATCTAGAGCAATGTTCATCAACTTTAAATCCACTGATAATGAAACAAATTTAAAATATTCATAAACATGAATAAATATCTCAACTGTTTTACATCCACATCAAGACTAATTCCAATTAATCTCTTAACATAATCAACTACTTTTTTCGCCTCTGTTTAGAAACCATAGTCGTTTACACCTTGCGAATAGTCTGATTTGTTTCAATTTCCACCCTGGCCCAATGCTCTGGTCCAATGTCAAATTGGTTGGAGTCCCACAACAACGCACGTAGCCGATGGAACCTTCACTTCCTCAACTATTGTCCACCTGCTAAATGATCAGAAATCAATTAAAGTACGACTTAAGAACTCTATTTAATTAAAGACACCTAAAATAGTGTATACAGAAAAAAAACGATAAGCCAGTGCTTTCCCCATATATTTTGCAATTCATAAGTCTTACTCAAACCCAAAGTCTAAACTACAACAGATCATGCCAATACTTCAGCATTCAATAAAAAACAAAGCATGTTGTATATTTAAATAGTCCTATATGAAAAAAATGAAGAATTGGGGAAAAGAAAAAGTCGAATAACGGCTACGAACCTTCGATTAATGAAATAAAGAAAGCTGGTTCTAGGCCAATCCTTAAACTTCCCTTTGATATCCCATAGGTCAACTAAAGAATCGACAATTCCAACAGCAAAATATATATGCAAGATTAACATTATCGAGTTTATATAATAGACCCGACTATCATCAATTACCTCTCTCAACACAGCGTAGATATTTTGATAGGAGGATCATTACCTAACAGTGATTCTATCAGGCCCTCATTATTTCACATTTTGAATAAGAAAACATATAAAATAGGTTTGACACACACCTTCCTAGCATGATAGACATGCTAAACCACATTCATGCAAGTTCTCCGTAACGCAGGATTCAAATGTGTTGATGTATCAAATGAATACAATATTCAATTAATTAACAAAGGAAAACACGACGCATCTTATATAATAATTGAAGAGTTTAATATTTAATTCGAAGTTCAAAAAGAAACACATGCATAAAAGAAGGAAAAAAATGGGTTTTGCTCTCCAGATCAGACGAGAACAATATAATTATTCAATTACAAAATAAATTCGAGAAAGGTTCTTAAAAAAATGCACTTTAATGCCGAATTCTTTTGAATATATGAGCAACTCTGGCATGACATCACAATTTTCCACGACCTCGTCGAATCAACACCAAAAGCAATAAGTCAATAACTCTTACTTGCAGAGACATATAATAGTTGCACCAAACACTTCGGAAACAAATAAACACATGATAATATAAGAACACATGTATGGGTTAGAGAGACTTGTCCTAAGTAAATTTAAACCAATAATCAATTCAAGTCATTGCTCCAACCAACTTTCAGATAATTTATTTATAGAAAATAGAACAAAAGAGGATTGAACCAAATAAATAATACTCATTTGCAAAAATGGTTAAAAGCAAGAAAAATGAAGTTTGGAATAGATTTACTATGATTAACGGAAAAGGACACAGAATACAAAACTCTTGAGCCACTCATATACAACCGAGCACCTAAAAAAGAAAACACACCAGACAGAACCAAATAATTACCCTCCACAATACCTATGGTGGAAGAGATCAAAGGACAAATAAGTCATATTGTGAAAAGAATGAAAATAGCATGATAGACACAACCAACAAAATTGGAACCTCCTTTACAGGATTGTCCTAATATGATTGTTGTTTTGTAATTTGTTCTAACCATTCCCAGTGGTCAGAAAAAATAGGTCTCCTATCAAGTTCAACAAATCATTCTGCATAAAGAATTTAGATTAAAAAGTCAAAAATTAAGTAAATTAATGAGGATCAATAGTTTAATTGGAGAGAATAAAAGTGGAGTTACATCATTACCTTAAATGATTATTACTCCATAAAAGATGGGTAAATTAAACAGAGTAGTAGCTTGATTACCTTAACCCTTGGATATCTAATTACGCTCAGCACCAACTTGTTCTAAAGAACGAATTCACAAAACAAACATCGTCAGCTGACTCAATTTTAAGTAGAAAGCATGTTTGGTGAAGCGCTCTGAACTACAAAGCGCCCAAGAGATGAACTTTCAGACTCTAATATACGATGTCTACAATCAAAATTTTAACGGCATATATTTCAAGACAAAGAAAATAGGCAACCCACAAATCTTCAAAGATAGATAAATTCAACTTGCAAATCACAAAAGATAAATTCAATTTACAGATCACAAACCAACATATTCCAGTAAGGAAATTAGTAATGAAATCTATATTATAGCATTCACAATAGGCATGCAATCGAATTATCAGACATTAGGAAAAAACTAAGAATCAATTTCCAATTTTTCATTAGAACCTAATTTGTGAACGATAAATAGCTTGACATACCTGTGCATTGAATGGCACAATAGGAGGCAACATTTTTATTGCAATGGATGGAGGCCAGGAGCAGAGTTCAAAATCGAGGGCGATGCCGCCGATCTGCAGTGGAATCCGGCAAAAAAAAGGTTGAAATTAGAAGAATAAGACAATGGATTTGGGTGCGATTTGAGTGAAAAAAAATGAATTAGAAGAACTATTATTATCGTTTTGAAGCGCAAGATGTCAGCAGTCGAAGCTTTTTCCGACGAGAAGACACCTGCATCGGTAGTATCCATCACTCAATCGTTCCCTGTATAAAGAGAAGGAAGACGATTTTTCTTTGTTAGTAGAGAAATTGGCCCAGTAATTGAGAAAACCGATTCTGTGATTAAATGGAATTTGGGAGATTTGCAGGTATTACGGATCCCAAACGGATTTGCGTTAGATGATGATAAAGGTCGAGAGTTACGGGCGAGATTTGAATGCAAAATGGGATACGGAAGAGATTTGATCCGTGGTTATTATTAATTAATTAATATTTAAAGATTATTATTATATAGAGTTAAAAAACCATCGCAATTAGGGAAGCAATGAACCAAATTCTATATATTAAAAATTAACAATAAAATAATATTTTTTTTATTTTGAAAAATGCAAGTTTGAGCGAGAAATAAACATAGATTATGCCATCAATAGGCTTCTTGGGAAAATATTGATTGACAAATTATTGGGATTGCAATTTACGAAAAAAAGAATTAAATAAAATAAAAATGTCTCAAGGGGCAAATTTTATCAATTAATTATTAATATTTAATTTAATTTAATTTAATAAAAAATCAGAATAAATAAAAAATGTGAATATAAATAATTTTTTAATCAGTATTAAGGATTTAGGCAAATCAAGCAAAATCTATTTTTTGATTAATCAATATTTATTAACCCCGAAAAATGAGTTATGAGAATTAAGAATAAATAAAAAACAATATAAATAATTTTTTATGGATATGGATATAGAATATAGATATAGAATTATAGAATATAGATAATTATTATAGTAGGATAATTATGGCTATTTAAGGATAATGATGAAATAAGGTAATTAAATAATGAATTAAAAACTTAATTAAGTGTATTGGAGGGAAAACTTGATGAGTTGGAATAAAAAAATGAATTAAAAAATTAAGAAAAATGTGTGCAAAGGCGGGAAAAAATCTTGCTTTTATATATATATAGATATTGAATGGCTGAAAATCTAATAGTCGGCCCGGTAATGACCGGTTTCCCTTTAGTTTAATTTTTTAATTAATAACAATGAATGAAAATCTTATAGTGGCCTCATAATTTGTGCCTAATATGAGGTTAAAGTACGAATTTGTGGTTCTCGACAATGAACAAGATTATTAATTGATTGTGCTTTTCCGGTAAAAGTTTATGTCATCTCAAAAAACTCATAGGATGTTGAAAATGAAAGCACAATAAGAAATCAATTATAAATTTTTTAGAACAATTGTTAACTTTTTAATTTAAAACAATGTATATAATCCGAAAAATTATTATTAATTTCTAATTAGGAGATTATATTGTTATATTTTTAGTTAATCTATTATATTAATTAACAAGATTATTAGAATTAACTATTAAGATATAAAATCTGAAATATGGATGGTAGCTTTAGAAATCATTTTTGAATTAACTAACTTCATTAAGTTACTGTCAGTTTTCAGAATCATTTATTCTATTAAAAAAAATTAAAATGTTTTAGGATTAATTTGATAATTACAATTCATTTTGTATTGTTGCAACCATTTTGCAAATTGAATTGAATGATGATGGTAATACTTGAGGTGTAAGAAGAGGGAAAGAAGATGATTGTTGAGGTACACATGTCTCTTGCTTTGTCGATGGCTGAAATTTTTGAATACTATTCAGTGTTCTGGTGTCAAATCATAAACTAAAAGTAAAAGTTGGCATTCCTGTACTATTGTTGGAAAACATTAATCGTTTAGTAGGTTTATGCAGTGGAACCCGATTAATCATCACAAGACTTGGGAACACGTGGTTGAGGCAAACTTATTTTTGATGCAATGTAGGTCACAAAATATTCATTCCTAGAATGACGTTGACTTCAACTAATCCATGATTACTGTTTAAGTTCCAACGGAGCGAGTTACCTTTTATTTGTTTCTTATATGATGACGATCAACAAGAGTCGGTACAATTGCTTCTAATGTTGTCTCCAGAGTTATTAATGAGAGCCGCTGATAATATTGATTTGTGACAGTGATAGTAAATTGGAAAATTAAACAATGAATGTAGTGTTTAAAGAAGTATTTCAAAATATAAAATGATTTTTATGATTCATAATATTTATTTAGTTTTAATGCATATCACCACAATGTTATTCCACGCATTCAAATGCACTTCCATCTGATGCTCTTTACCTTATAATTATTTTAGTTCGATTATCACACAATATTGTTCAGCTATATTTTTATATCTAACGTGAGACTTATCTTAAATATTTTATATTAATTGTCCAACATTATTTTTTTTAATTATTTTCACTATAATTCATCTAATGCATGTTACTTAAATTATTTTTTTCCATCGGATATGACGTACTCTTGGAATATTTTCATCCCCGTGCAACGCACGGGTCGGATACTAGTTATTATTATATAGACCATCATTATACTCAACATTAATGTTCCTTCTAATTTTAATTATATTTTTTTATTTGTTACCTAATCTAATCTCCAATGCAGTTATTTGTGCCAACAATTATAGATATAAATTAAAATATGATTTGAAAGAATTCAACGAATTGTCTATGATAAATTGTTGAAATAATTTTTCTTTCTTTACACTAAAAAATTTTGTCTTTGTCTTTGTTCCTCATTTTTTTGGCTATGATTAATTTATAAGGCAAATTCGTGGATTGATTTTACTTTCTTCAAACTATTAGTATTTTTTGCATTTATGTCATCAATTTTTTTATCCAAACAATTTCTAATACAATTTATTATTAGTATTTTTATTTTTACAATTATATATAATGCAATTATTTTTTAGAATAATCATTTTCTTCTTCTTCCTAAGTTGATCATTAGGTTGAAAAGAGGCCAATTATTTTTGTTTACAATCATATGAAATAAATTAAAGTATGAATCCAAATAATTCAATGGATTGGCCGCCATAAATTGTTGAAATAATTGTTCCCTCTCACCAATAAATTTTTTTGTTCCTCTTCTTTTTTTTCGTTGCTATCATTAACTTTTTATACCACTAAACTGACTGCACGCACGCACAGACACACACACACACACACATATATATGTATATTAATTGCGAAGGTAACTTTGTAGATTGATTTTACTTTCTTTCCTCAATAGCCAGATAATTCCCATGCATTGGACACATTGTTAGCATCTCCATCGTACTACAACTTTGTTAAAGTTCTAACGTTGAAAATGTATCATTCCTGATTAGTCATTGAGTGTCCACTAATGCAAAAGCTACAATTTTCACTTCACCGACAGTAATCTAAATAAATTGGAGCCAAGCTGTTTAAATGATCGTATTAACTAAACAGACATGGATGACCAAATCTTTTGATAATTGGTTGTCTCCTCGCAACTAGCAAGCATGGAGATGGAGGTTTCCTAGTCCGTTCTTGAAATCTCCACACGGCTAACGACACTTACTTTTAACATCAATAAATTAGGAATTGAAGGATTTTACTTTGTTATTTATTATACTTGCTCTCTTAACAAAGTTCTCAATTATTAGTCGATATTTTAAAATAAAATATGCTTTAGAAATGGAGATCTTGTGATGGCAAATCTATAATTTTTGCCTCCAGCAGCATTTTTTTTCTCTCTCCTGGGTTTCTAATCCAATCCTCGTCTCATCAAATACAAGTTACCAAACAAAAAACATTCAATAAGATACATCTTTTCTTCTTAGGATGTCTTCGATCATAACACATTAGCAGTCAACCTCACAGGTGAAATTTCCTATCGATACTTGTTCTCACTATTACAAATATTGCTAGTTAACATCGACAATTCGTTTCATTTATTTATTACTTGTGTCATTTCATTTTTCTCATTGAAATCTTTTATTTTTTTTTATTCTTGATGATAGCAGATACCGAAATTAATTTATTTATTCTTTTGTTTGCGTGTGTGCCAAATGAACACAACATATAATGAACACAATATGTAACGCCTCCTCTAGTGCCTCGATCCAACATTTGAATCCATTGTATAAATACATACTTAACACGGCAACCTACGTATCATGTGATGGGCACATGCTAATTTTAAGTTCACATTTGGGATAACAGAGCTAGAGTCAGCGTCACACTTTCATAACATTACCAATTCCACAAATTCGTTTATCAAACCACAACTAATCATAAGAAAATATTTCATTAACTTGCAATTTCTCATTTGGGATTTAGATCCCCCATTAGGCCTCCTTTTGGCATTTATGGGGCTTCGATCTACCAGTGGCTAACTTTTACCTTTACGTATGTGTAAACACATGATAAGCAACATCACATTCACATTCTTTCATGTCATGATTGTACAAACATTTACTTTCAAGTCTTGATTTCATATAAAGGTGTATAACATATTTCCAAGGCTCACAATCATGTAAGAATTCTCTTATCCTCATGAACTCTTCCCATACGTCATTATATGATTATCTAAACATATCATATAAGCAATTACCTCAAGTTATCCATATCAAGCTTTTAAACATAGAAAATTTGCTTAACAACCATATACTTGAAATCAATTCAGACATGTACATATATATTCACCTTCTTGAGTAACTATTACATCTATTAGTCTATTACCCACCTGTACATAAAAGAAAAGCAAGCACAAAAACTTATGTCATTCTTCTTTCTCTTCTTCTCCCTTCCCTCTTTTTCTTTGGTGCCAAAATGAAGAGAAAAATGATGAATATTGGTAGATAAATTATCAAACCAAGTTTGGGAATACTTAGAGGTGTTTAGAAATATTCTTGGGTGTTTTATGTCTAGAAAATTTTCTGTCGACTAAGAATTACAGTTGTAACTTTTACCCTTACGGCGGTAAATTTCAATATTATGGCCGTATCAATATAATTTACGGCCGTATAAAAGTTTCTGAAAATTTTGCACATCTTTCTTTTTATAAATTTTACAGCCGTATAATCATAATTTACAGCCGTATGAATTATGTTACGGCCGTATCTAAAAATGTACGGCCATATTTTACCCTCTGAAGAATTTTGAAATCCTCTTCATGAATTTTACGGCCGTATCTTAAATTTTTACGGTCGTATCTTAAATTTTTACGGCCATATCCTTTCTTTGTACAGCCGTAAATTTAATATGCTGAAGATTTTTCCTTTGTAACATACATTTCAAGGCCGTATCAAGTCCAACCACATGAATACACATAGAAACATGTCATGAATATAGCAAACACATAAGGATCATATCAAAACACGTTCATATTATCACAAATCTCATACGGAATCGAACGGAGTGTCACGCAATAGTCCGTTATAAAGGTCATATAACATTTTTGTCACAAAATACTCATGTTATTGTAACACAACATAAAATTTATTCGTCAAAATGCAAAACAAGGTATTTAACCAAGTTTGCATGGCATTGTGGAATCAAATAAAAGATTACCAAGTCCGCATCATAGGGGACACAACAATAGGACTCCTGACAGTATACTTTCCACTATCCTCTGCCCAAATCAAAGAACCAAATGTAACTGTTCCTGAAATGTCTCCTTGGTAACTCAAAGTCACAATGTAGCTCTGTTTTTGATATCTCTCTTCAAATACCAACGTTGTTGGGTATACATTCACGGTAGAACCTTGTGGTGCGGTCACCTTAACCTTGTACGATGCTGCTCCACTCCCAACATTCGTAACAGTCCTCCGGAATTTCTGGACAAGTTTAGTGGTTGTTCCATTGGTGTATAGGGCAATGAATGATGGATAATTCAGGTCGGAAGAGGGATTTGAGCAAGGGTAGCTTGATCTAGTGATAGTCTTGATTTGTTGTTGCGTAAAATTCATCGAGCACAGTAGATTAATATAATCTTCGGGCATGGCATCATACATGAGACCAGGATCGAGTGCACCATTTGGATTAACTTGTCCTGCTCCCATGGCAAGAGGTGAAGCAATTTCGTTGTTGAACCCATAGTCTCGAATGTAATTGTTTGTATTGTCGTATGGGTTTGCACTAGTCATCATGGCAGAGCGAATGGCAGCTGGGCTCCATTCAGGGTGTGCCCCTTTAAGAAGGGCGGCAATACCTGCAGCATGAGGGCATGCCATGGAGGTACCAGAAATCGCAACATAGTCACTAGTCAAAGCAATATTCAAACCAATGTATGCAGTATCAGTATTAGGGATCCAAGATGCCAAGACTAACGACCCTGGAGCCATCACATCTGGTTTTAGGACACCGGGGTAACTCGGAGCGGGGCCTCGTGAAGTATAAGAAGCCACCACGGGGGCCGGCTTTGTCCCAACAAATGTTTGTTGGAACTTGATGCTAGCAAAAGGGTTTTCACCTTGTGCGACATAGTCAAATAGAACTGGGGCATCAACAGAGCTTACCACAACTCCCGGAAAATTAAAACTACTATCCTCAAATATTTCATCCGAGATGAAGATACCAGCAGCAACATTTGATTGTGAAACATAGGAAACCTGTTCGTAGAATGAACCATTTTCGCATATGACTATCCCATGCCCAACTGAAGACAATGCTTTAGTTGAATCACAAGAAGAAATTTTTTTATTGTAAATGAGAGGTGCGTTCTTGACAATGGCTGGTGCGGGGAACATAGACCATCCTTTGATGGTCATACCATTTCCCAGAGTCAACGTTCCGGCAAACATTCGATCAATTGAACCTGCTGCAACAGTTAACACCCATGGAATCCCATTATGTAAACTTCCAAGTGCAAATTCATTCCCAGCTGAAGCAGAAACAAGTACGCCCTTCTCCATGGCACCAAACGAGGCTATTGCAATAGGGTCTTCATAAAGAGGACCACCATCAAATCCCATCGAAATTGATATTACATCAACACCATCAGCAATGGCTTGATCCATACCAGCAAGAACGTCGGAAGCATATCTTCCTTCATCCCAAAGGACCTTATACATTGCGACATGAGCACGTGGGGCCATGCCTCGTGCTGTGCCCAATCCATATCCAAAAACCGAAGTGCCCTCGACGTAATTTCCAGCAACGGTGGAAGAGGTATGTGTGCCATGACCTAGGGTATCCCTTCCAGAGTTCATACTCAGTGTCGAATTGGGATTTGCGGCTATAACCCCCTTATTGAAGTACCGGACTCCGATGAGCTTTTTGTTACACATGGAAGTGTTAAATTCTTGTCCCTCCTCGCAAATGCCCTTCCACTTTGCCGGAATATCCCCCATTCCATCATCACTGTAGCTTAGACTTTCTGGCCAAACACCAGTATCAATCACCCCAACAATTACATCTTTGCCATATTCAGAAGCGGGCCATAATCCCGTGGCAGGACTTAGAGCCAAGAAGTCAGAAGTATGAGTGGTGTCAAGCGTAACAACTCTGTCATTGTAAGCCGAGATGAAGCCTGGTAAATTTTTAAGAGTTTCGACTTCTTGTTTGGATAGAACTGCACTGAAGCCATGAAATGCATTGTCATAAATATAAACAAGGTTGGGTGTGTGGTTATGAGGGCGATCATTCGGGTTGGCGCTAATGGAATTAACTGTGGAGGAATACCAGTGTGTGTGGTGGGAAAAAGCCTTGGGCATGAAAGACTTGTCCATGTGGACAATGTAAGTTGATCTTTCTCCCAACACTAAACATGCCACAGCAAAAAGTGTAAACAGGAATACCAGAGGAAATCCCATTTTGCAACCCACACATTTTCTGGATGGCATCACTTCCTTATTTATAGACACATCAAAGGCATGCATGGAAACTCTAACTCTCAAAGATGAGAAACTTTGTTTTAGTTTATTATTATTCAAACACAGCCATTGAAGTGCACGCCAGGTTTATTATCGACCAAAGATTAAATTTTTAAAAATGGGCTTGGTCCACTTAATAATTTTATTATAGTATCATCTCGTCAACATTGTTCATATAGACGGCCCTTATCTGTGTTTTCTCCACCTTCATTGTTATTATCACAAATTCGCAAGGCTAAAAATCTTGAGAATTCAGTCGGCCTATGTTTTTTGTGTAATGGTTCTTTAGTTTTCTATTGTTGTTTCCATTGTTCTGCTGCTGACATATGTAATGGAAGCTAGCTGCATGAAGGAAACTATACATAAATGATTAGATTAGATATATATGTATATATATATATAATAAAAATAAAATAAAATAATAATAATTGAAGAAAAGCTCCTTTGGAAGTAGACAAATCGTCAATCATTGGATAAAAATTAATAATGTTGCAAATCATATGTACATGTATTGAAAGTCAGTCAACATCAGACTGGACGGCAAGTGAAGGATTGTGGTGAAGTTAACAAGATTACGAGCAGAAACATTCAAAGTTAAATTAAAGACCCTCCAATGAAGAAAATCCCACTCTCCTGTAACCAATATATATCAAATACAATCAGTAACCAGCACATCCAATCTCTTAACACTCAACAAGGGTATCATTGGCACAGTTAATCTTAAAAGGTCAGTTATACTTGCAATTTGCAACTTTTCAGGCTAGGTTGCAATTGTAAAGATATATTTAAACCATGATATTTCAAGTTTAGAGAAGATCACCAGCAGTCAAAATGATTCATTCTCTATGAAGATACGCCTGGTGATGAATTGTTACCCGAGAAACTTGTATCAAATTGGAAGCGTGAAGGTGTACTGTCACAGCAAATGTCCTGCAACTATGGTGTGAATATCAAAATATATATATAAAAGGATGTGCAAATCTCAAATCTGTATTGGTTTACTTGAAATATACAACAGTTTCACCTTGGAAGATGCCAGATGATCAACTAGTCCGTAAATATTTTGACCAGCTGTAATTTGTGGAGTGGAGTTAATTATGGAGGAGGGGATCACAATTGGCTGGGCTGCTGAAGCATGATTGCAAGTTTCAAAAGCTGTTTGTCCATAAATTTCTTGTTCGAGAGAATTGTGCAACATCCTCCCTACATCAGATTGAGGCACCAATGTCGATCCCAGTGGATGCAAGCTCAATCCATTACGCATGGTTAACATCTGCAAAAGGGACCTTATAACTAATAATCTCAAATAAACAATGCACAAGACTGCAGTTTGGCAAATATAACATCTTGCCCCTTTTTCACAGCGCAAGCCTCTATCTGAGATTGCCTACATCAATATGCATTTAGTGCAAGAAAGAATTTAGCACTCTTCTTTAAGGACGGTTAATGTTGGATCCCATGTAATCAGATCCATCACTTCATTGACTTTCCAGGAAAAGGGTAAACCTCATGCTTCAATAATGGTTTTCGTCTGCTGCGGAGATTTGTGATTTTCATAAACATTAAACCAAACTTGTTATGGCCAACACAACATGCAATGAGACACCCTTATGCCAAAGTCACGAGGCTAATTCGATGAAATAAAAGATTCTTACTTCCACATTGTTACTTTCATATTTCCATGTTTGTTCCAGAGGGTGAAATAAACGTTAAGTTCAATTGTCTAAAAAGGCAAAGTCATAACGCCGTAACCCATAGGCCAATGAAAGGTCCCAACTAAATTGCCAGTAAATATCATAGCTTATAGTAAGAACATGTGTGTTAAGTGAGATTTAACGAAAATAGCATGACAAATTTTAACATTCCTCACATGGCAATTGAAATATGGCAATCGTATGAATAGACTATGAAACCAAAATGACAGGAAACAGAAAAAAGAGACATATTAGTTCAAAGCATATCGCATAAAGTTCTTGAAACAAATGAAAACTCAAACCTGTACTTGTAGCTGAAGTTGTTTCAGATATTCGATGGCTTCATCCAACATTGATGCTTTGTCGGTCTAATATAGGAAACATCAAAATCATTTCTACAATAATAAATCAATATAATGCAGACTACACTACGTGTAATAAAATATGCAGAAGATTAATAAAGATTAGTTTTGAACTAGTTACTTTACTAGAATTTGGAACTAAGTTCTGAAGTGCCTTGAGTTTTTCATTGATACGACTTCTCCTCCTCTGCCAAAAACCATGTACTGGATAAAAACTCAGCTCACGTTGAAATCTTTACAAATAAAAATTCAGGGTGAGATAAAGGCAAACCTTTTCCGACTGGTTATGGATCTCAGCTGCTCTACTCCTCTTCGAGGAACGAGGTTGAGCTGACTTAGCTCGACTCTCAGAAGCCTCAGCTTCCTTTTTATTTGAAAATTTCGTGTACAACACAAAAGCAGAAAGATTTATTAACCTAAACTTCACAAAAGCATCTTGCAAATTCTATAACAAATTAGTAGGTACGAACTACGAAGATAAATACTCAAATACCAGATAGAAACAAATGGAGATAATGGAACTGCACGTCAAGTAATATTGTCTAACACGAACATCTCATATGATATTAAGTGAAAACCACTTGTCGAAAAAGCCTCAAATCTTATACACAAATTGACTGGTAGAATCAACTAAATAAAGTCATAAATTAAAATACAAGATCCACTCATCCACATAAAAATAAGTAAATAAATCTCATAAGCCAAGCAAAGAAAGTCCAAAGCTACTTAAAAGGCTCAAATTTCATCTACCTCAAAGGAAGAAGCAAAATTTCCACGTTTGGCAGAAGAAGTGATCCCTTCAGATTCTTTCCCATAAAGGGTGCTGGGATCAGAGAAATTGACGGCAGAGGAAGACCCCGCCAGCAGCGGAGCCCCGCAGAACAGCCCATCGGGTGAGGTAGAAGTAGTGGCAGCAACTGATGAACTATTAACAAGAATTTGAAGAAAAGAAATGTCTTCTGATTCAGTGCTTCTTCCGTACAGATCCGCCATTTTGAATTACGTTCCAAAACTATGATATGATCACCAACTCATCCAACAAAAAAAAAAAAAGGGATTGGATAATTAAATTTTCTTGGCATGTTTCTCGCTTATCTTCAAAACCCACCTTCAACAAATTCAGAAATATGAAAAATTAGATGGATGGATGGATGTATAAAGGCTTAAATTTTATCTTAGAAACTCATTTGGCGGAGTCCCAGTAACATAAACTGTATGGGCAATAAATTACAAACTTCAATAGGTACTTATGCCTCATGCTCTACTTTATATGGAAAATACACTCTTTACAAGTTAAGGATGCAAAGGATTTCATTCAAGTGTTTGATTTCGCCATATCTTTGAAACCCAAATCAAGAATTCAGCTTTTCCACTCCAATTGGGAAGTTGGATAGGATATTTTCTACGTCCGGAGAACGGAGTTATTTTCTCCACCGTTCCTCAATCGGAAAATCCTTTCTACGTAAATAATAATTTATTTATGTTATAGTTTAGAGCTGTTCGCATAGTTATTTTAATTCATTTTAATTTTTTCTTTTCAAAATTTAAATTTGATCAAACAAATCACATTCATATATCAATTGTATTTTTAAATCTCTATCATTCAACTCTACTAATTCTCTCTCTTCCTACTCATAAAAATATATTTTAATTTATACGTTAACACCCTTTAAATCGATTGTCTTCCCACCTTAATTTCTATTTATAAGAATTTTTATATAATGCGGGAGTATTCACACCCCATGTTTTTACTAAGCAACCCCACTCAAAATTTGGTCAAAAATACCCCCAAGTGAAATAACGAAAATACCCCTCTTACAATTTAAAAAAAAAAAAAAAAACCCCGCTCACCCCACCCCACCCCACCCCACCCCACCCTTCAGATGCCATTTCTTATCTACATTTGACATTTCTAAACACACGCCGAAATTCTCTACATTTCTCTTCAAATTGTAACCCTATAATCACAATGGATCATTAAAATGTATTCTTCGTGAATAATGTAAGTGGTATCTATTCTTTATTTTCCTAAAAAATCACATTTTTGACAATGTATTTCGAATTTTTCATGAGCTCCGTTCAACCAACGTTAGCTGAACATGGCCTACTTGTTCAGCCAACATAAGCCAAACAAGCCTGTTCGGCCTTGGTTGGGCGAATAGCCCACCGTCGTGCCATCCAACGTCATGCAAATCGATGATGACTTTCCTGTGAAACAAGAAAACTATCCACAGAAATAGAGATAAATTAGCAAATTCAACTCACTTTTACTCTATAATTTCACTGCGAAGTTCGTTTAATGTGTTGGCCAAAATTGATGACGATGTTCGCTTGGGTTTACACCGCCTTGTACATATGCATGGGAACTGGTTTGGCCCGGTTTGGGGTGGGAGTGGGCAGGATTTAACCTTTCCTTCTTCCTTTTTTAAAGGGGAATGGTAGAATTGGTAAATGGGTTGGGATGTGTGTAGAAATTTGTAGTTTTTTGAATTTTTGATGGGGTATGTTTAGTAATGAGATGTGAATAGTCTCACCCTTTTATATATTTGTAACACTTTAATTATTAATAATATGCAGTAGAATCAAACGGTAGTCGATAAGTAACAGAAAGAAAAATCCAAAAGAATATATATTTTTTTATTAGGGAACTGTCTGCGCTCTAAAATTCAAGCCCAACATTGAAGTTTTATTGAACATGATTTCAAAACATATGAATGGTGACAGCCGTATAATTGTCATAGCATGCAATTAACAGTCTATATATCACTTCGTTTAACATATCACATAACAAATAAATAGACAGAACAATACTTATCAAATGGACTACCCATGATAGGATTGAAGTCTTTATGAATTTTTTATGTAAAAGATAAGAGAAAATAAGTGAAATTAAATGATGAAAATTTGTGTAGTACATGCAAGCTTCACGAGATGTATAACTACGATTAGTTTCACCAAATTTAAATTTAAAAAAGAATGGATAAAAATGTATAAAAAAAATTGAAAACTATCATGCATGCATATGTGCTTTAAAAGTTGTATAATGAATTCGCAGCTAAATTTCGAAAGATACGAGGTTGCGGTCGTCTAAAAATAGTTGGTCGCCCATAGTTGGACGGGGATCACAAGAAACACGGGCCTCGTGCGCCTCTAAAGCTAGTTTGCTCTACTTTCCATTAAACTTTTAACAGAAAGAAAGAAATGACTGAATGCAAAGATAAGCCACATAAAATCATTAAACGGACCCAGGATTTTGAGATTTATGAGTAAAAATAAATTTTAAGTAGGGTTTGACGCTGCCCACCAGGAGACTTGAGTACAGAACGTTGACAAGGCTTGTGCCTAGGATAGGATTATAACACATACAAGCATCCACTTTTCAACGGTGGGTAGACGAGGACAATCCGGTCATTTTACAAATGGGGCACAAATTCTTTTGCATGAGCCATTCTTTAACACATTCTGCATGAAACTCGTGCTCGCACTCCAGTTTCCCAACATCCTCTCCATCTTTATACTCTTCCTGCATCCAACCAATTCAAAATGGGGAAAATTGCGCAATTAGAGATAATATATTTTTCATTTCAAGGTCCTACCTGACATATACAGCAAGGCTCAGTCTCTATTTTAACGTCCACATATTTCCACCGCTTCATCCCGCTCACAATGGTTTCTTCACTCAGTCCCGTGCACACGTTTCCAATGCGCTCCTCCAGTGCCAACAACTCCTATTGGATGAAAAGTTTAAACAATGTCAAGATCTATCAGCAAACAAATGGTTTTTTTGGTGCTTATATATAAAGGGAACAAGGAGATCCTTATTTCTCACCTCATAAGACATGTTATCTACATCTAGACGCATATCCCGATGTCTGTCGTGAATATCAGGCATCCCAAAAAGCACGGATTGGTCCAGGATCATCATATCCTATTGCACAATCAGAAAAAAAATTGACTCCACAATAATATAAAACAATGATACTTTCCTCTAGGAACAGTGCAAGATCATCAGGCAAGATATAATAAATACTTTGTAGAACGTGCATTTGCACAAACCTTGGATCAATTGACGCTTAATGTGTTTGGCTATGCAACTATCCTTTACTTATGTGAATAGTCAAATGGTTTGTCGTTGTTAGCTTCTGTTTGTTTTGACTCTTTTTTAAACTAGAACTCTACCTGTGCTATTCACCCAACATCAACCACATATTCCAAACTACAAATCATCATCATTCATGTATTTTGCAATCCAAGTAACGTTCTACTAAAATAAACGTTCACCCCAAACAAGATAAAAATACTTCCACTACCCCTAACTTCTAATATAAAAATATGTAAATAGCTATATCTGCTTAAATAATAATAATAATAATAATAATAATAATAATAATAATAATTTCAATAATTTCTTTAACTTCTTGGTTTAAAGCTTAGCATAAAATGGCCAGAGAACAACAAATATGCTGGATATTACAATGCCCAGTTATTTCTACAAGCTACCTTACTTAGTGCAAATGGCCATCTTTTCTAATTCCCATCAACATATCATGCCCAATGAAATAGCATCAAATTCTCAACCAAGGCGGAACTACATGGATGAAGCCTGGTTGGGGCAGTTGCCATCACCAGATTTTTGGGACAAAAATATTCCTAGGAGTCGGTATCTGGAGGCAAAATGACTTTCTAACAGGTGTCTGGTATACGGATAAGAGAAATGTGCCAAAAAAAGGACATAGTGGCTGCAACGCAAATTATCTGCCCAAATAGGCTAACAAATCACACTGGGTGTTTTGTCACCACGCTTGTAAGTTCAATATGCTAGTGCAACAAGTCTGCAATTGAAGTAGGAGAGGAAGCCACAGACCTATATATTCAACAGTTTTGAGGGTAACCTATTAAATAAACGAGAAAATGAAATGATTGTAGATGAGATCCACCAGGTCAAGTAATAAAGGAGAGTAAAGCTGGGGCGAGGAAAATGCCGGTGTATGATGACATACAGATATGGGGTATGCTTTAAGCCAGTCAAAGTAGTTTGTTCTGGTCGAAGTTACAACAAATACAAAAGAAGGTTTAAGAGCATTAAGCCGCTAACATTATGTGTTTAACTTGACACTTACCATAGACCTATTAACTAATAAATTAACTAACAGCCTATGCATACGTTACTCAAAGTTTCCAGCCGAAACATTAATTACTTGCACAATCATAACTTAGAAACATTGATTATTTACACACTCATAACTACTACGATTTATGAATCCACGCATTTCATGATACACTTCTAATAATTTACCACACACACAATTTAAGTGGAGACAAATATTCAATAGCTACGGCTGTAAACAAAATCCAAGAAACGAAGCAACAACTAACTGATCTTAATATGGAAGTATCCTAAATCGATATTTCTTACTTTTGGTCATCGGCCGGAGCGTCAAGTACAATTTTTAGGTTACACTGGGAACTTCTATCGATGATCTAAATCATTTCCCATCTAACTTTACAGTCAGCCCCCTGTTCCCAACCTTTACGTCACCTTTGTAATATTATTTAACCATTCTATGTATGTCTCACTGGCTTCACCTCCATTCAACAATTTGCCTACAATTGATGCCACAAGCAACAAAAATATATTGCTAAGAAGTACAAGAGGTGCTACCAAGATTGAAAAGTAAAGTGCACACAAGTCTTTATATGCCAACAGTTGCAAAATTTATTATTACAATGATTGGTTAAAAAGAATCTCACCTCAAATCTTAAGCCCTCTCCTCTTCGCATGAGATCCAAGACATTGCGAATCTGCTGAGAACCAGGAAAAACATAATTATTTCATTAGAATAATAATTTCCACAAAAACAATTAGAGGAATTTCTTTTTTTCCCCCTTCCTAAGTTTAATAGTATTTAATATTTACATCATAATTGCTGAAAGATAGAATATAAACCGACAGAAGCTATTTCAACTCATAAGCACATTCTCCATCAATGGGCACATAAAACAAGTTGTTCCGCAAGGAAATGCGAAAAGAAGTTATTCAGAAAATTTTCGTTCATAACAGAAACCATAACGAAGGACAATCCTGTACAAAAGCTGATAGAAAGGAGAGAGGGATGCTGAGTTCGTCTTATGATATCAGGTCTTCCATACAATTAACCAGGTTTCATTGTTGGTCAAGAAACAGAATTGGCAAATAAGGTAAGCCTGGCAAACAAACTTACCTTCTTTTTCTTTTGTCATTACATGATGCATGCACAACAAGAAACAGAATTATGCTAAAATTGCAATGCGGTTTGGATTTTTGGAGATGACATTCTACCCACATTAATTACCAATGGCATGTTTCAGATGGATGTCTATGTCCACTGCGATCAGGCATATATTTCGGGCTTGTTCTTTTCACATTAATTTTGGTGAGATTAAATTCACTGTTAGATGTGTGGTTGAAAAGAGGAGATATTAAAAAATATAAAGTATTGTGAAATCAATATATGAGTGGTTAAAAAGGATGAAAGAGAAAAAGTAAATTTAATTTGATGAGATTCAATGTCAATAAAACAAGCTCTTCATCACATTAGAACCGACCAAAAACCAATTCAGAGTATAAGCATTTCCATTGCAAACCTATGAAGTCAAGTTTAAATAGGCTGAATGTCTCTCGATCTCTATTATGACTGATGCATGCTTTGAGAATCAAATATCTTATGGGTTAATAATTAATATAGAGGCAATGCGGAAAATTCCCGACAGATTGCAGAATCCGGAATTGAACAAAAGATATAAAATCTAGGCGACGATCAGTCAAATATAAATTCCAACTACATGTAGCATGAGAATAAGTTACTATTATTTGTTCAAATTGAGTTTATCAAGTGAAAAGAATAAGACGATACAGCACATACCTCAGATACTATCCTACTGTTTCTTCCCTCACCAGAAGCAGCCAAAGTTCGTAGCGAATAAGGTGTGCCAAAAGTTCCATCAAGATGTCTCTCCAACACGGCTGACCTTGAATATGGTAAATGACGTTCATGATTATCAGACGCAGATGAAGTTGCCAGCTCGTGTGAGGCAACAGATTGCAGTAGAGCGCGATTGCTCGTCTGACTTCCAGACTCAGTACCTGCCGAGGTCAGCAAAGATCTTCTAACGATTTCCGTCAGTCTCCGTGGATACTGCAGAGAGCTCCGATGGGACCAATTAGATGTAAATGAGTTGGCCCCAGAAGTAGAGCCGGAACGAGAAGAAGATGCAATATTTCCAGACACACTGACATTACCACCAGTTGAATGCATTATAGGAGGATCTGGAGATGAACTTCTCGTCTCCGGAGCAGGAGAGAACACCGGATGTTCTGAACTCTCTCTTGGCAGACTTCTTGTGGCAGTTTCTTCATAAAGCACATCCCTCTCCCAAGAAAAAGCAGAAGCTGACGAACTGCTAGCTCTTGAGCTAGATGCTTCATTCCACCTAGATTGTCGACTCCGACGAACAGTAGGATGCAATCCAGATGAGCCATGAAAATTTTCGTTCTCTTCTGTAGATGCTGGACTTGAGTCAAAGAAATGATTACAAAGACGCAATCTTGATGGATGCTGGGAAGATGGAAAACTTATGTTTGCAACATTATCCTCTTCTGAAAACAGATTACCAGGTGTAGAATCTTGTTGGTTTGAGCCATTTATTTGTGACCGGAAGCTTTTCCTTGAGCTCTCTGCAGACCCTGAAGCATTTGGAGTTAGATGACTAGTAGCAGCCGATCTTCCAATGCAAAGACCGTGTCTTGGGTTTGCCTGCGGTGACACTTCATCAATGGTAAGAATGTCCTCCATGGGTGTTGACATAATTGTGTGGCTCATGGAGGGATCCTGACTAGCTGGCACGGCATGCCATAGACTTCTTTCAGCATGCTGAATATATGTTGGACTTCCAGTTCCAGAAGACTGTCCCACCTCTCCTTCAAATGCTTTTCGCTTGCATGATAAGCGTCGACCATCCAAAGGACCACCTGACCTGCCATCACTTTCCTCAATCAAATATCCACCACTACCAGAGGACAATCCAAGAGGATCAGATGAACTACTGGCAAAGGGCGTCTGTTCATTGGAAGATCTATTGGATTTGAATGAGTTCGGACCTTCCACAACCTGACAGTCATCATCTTCAAGGTCCGTATACCTGGAACCCATATTAAGATCACTATTGTGGTTGTCAGAACTAGAATTTTCTAACAGAAATGACCCATTTGTAATCTGATTGTTATTCGAGTTTGCATCAACATTATCCAATACAATAATATCGGGTGACTCAAAATGTGTGTCATCCAAGGTATGGGCTGCTCCAGAATGATGGCTCATAAATGATGACCAGCGATCTTCTGAATGTCTCTCAATTCGTGCAGATTGATTTTGGGCACCGGTGGAACTACTTTCACCCCCTTTCCACCCACTTAAGGCCTGCTCCTCCTGTCTAGCAGGGCCAAGATACATAACATCAGTGTCACTCGACATCATATAATCTGATAGTTGACTTTGAGCAGAAGTTTGGTTATTATTCCATGGCACCTGATGAATTATTTCCATATCGCTTGATATAGACCCTTCATTTGAGCTAAAATTTTCAGCCAGGGTGGTGGCAGCATTCCTTTGCCCTTGCATTAGTCCAGACAGATTCCAAATAATGGAGATAGAATATCTGAAACCACAAGGAAATATAGAAGCATTAGCCCACAGACACAAAAGACAGATTTCAATGAAGGAGAAGTTGAGCCAGAGAGAGAGAGAAGACGAAAGAAGGAAATCACCTATTAACGTTTAACAAATCCAGTAACAAGGGTCGTTCATTTAATTTCTAATGATGCACATTCCATTAAAGCCTCCAATGACACATTTGTTACATTTGTCGGTTACTATTTCAGTTGGTAACCCGAGTGTCACATGCATCTAATGCTATGGGAAAAGAACTTATTCAATTTATGCGTTATCATACGTACATTATTGTCCGAGTCACACAAGAATGCCCCCACAACCGTCATCCGACCATGCTCACATTTATGTGACCTCAAGAGCACATTATTGTCTGAGTCTCACACGAATGCCCCACAACCATCATCTGACCATGTTTAGATTTATGTGTCATCATGAGCAAGTTATTGTCTGAGTCTCACAAGAATGATGCCACATCAATGCCATATTGGTTGAAATAAGTAAATCGTCATCTCTTTGTCATCACTGCAACAACAATATTTTGCATCACACAGGACACAAATTCAATTCAAACACACGCAACTGCATTACTGTACAAGCATTAATTATGCCCTAGAAACTTATCGATGGCCCATGCTCTTGACATGGTTTTATACTATCTAGAACCTAAACCCAAGCAAAAAATAAAAGCTTTAGCATTGAAAAAGAATCAACATTCTAATATTTTACAAGCAGAAGCAACAATACAACTACATCTTTCTAACATCCCAACACCTGAAGATCCAAAATCAATATATTACCATTCCTATATAATCGAACCTTTATGAGAGAGTAAGATGGAAACAAGCATATCACCAAACAACAAATTTTATACTTAAAAGATTTCAAAAAAAAAAACACACTCGCGTTTGTTCAATGCGCATATATCCTGGCATATTCATATGTACATATAGTCGTTGAACTTCATTATTTGCATCTACTGTTTTTTTTTTTTTTTGTCTGGCCGAACAGGGGAAAATAAAATTAAATCAGAAGTTATCTCTTAACTCAAAAAATATTTCATACCAATATATTAAAAAAAAAAAAATGAACCTTCATAATTACCTCCATAACATAAAACCCTAAACCGGTTAGAATCATGGAAAGGGGGAAAAGGGTCTGTAAATTCAAGGACCCAGTACAGTTATTTTTGTTTCCGGAATTGAAACAAAAAGATGGAGAAGCTGAACTCGATGAGATGAGGAGAGAAATAAAAAAAAAAAAAAAGATGAAGAAATGGAAAGGATCGCAGAAACCAAATCAAATTTCGGAAAAAAATAAATAAAATTCAAAAGAGCTACAGGGCTTGTGCCGTCAAAAGATGAACACAGGAACGGAAATTATCTAAGCATTTTACCTGCTAAGAGGGCAGCAGATTGGGCAATAGATCTGAAATCAGAACCTGAAAATAGTAATATCACCGTCAAAAAGGGGCAGGAAAAAAAAAAAAAATCTTCCGCCGGAGAAAATGTGAGCTACGAAAAATAATTAAAAATTCTCCAAACCCACCTATAATTTCACTCTTTAGGAGAAGGGAAAAAATGAAAACCGAACATTAACACAGAAAAGGGAAAAATATATATATAGAGAGAGAGTTTTATTTTAGATTGAAATGAGATGATGAGAAAGAAAAAATGAAATGAAATTGGGTGGTGTGGTGTGGTGTTAAAGAGAGAGAAAATTTGAGCGATGGGCAGGGGATCAGTGAGGACGGTAATCTTTAATTAATTTACTGAAAACACCCCACACCAAGAGGCCACGGGGCTCCTCCATCTTTATGCACAGACAACCAATGTAAAAAGCAGAATTTCGTTAATTAATTAATGCAGTTAACTTCTTGTGAGTAAAGTAAACAATGAGGGCCCTTCCCTCTTTAGGCTAGCTGTTTCCCAGTGGTGAAATGTAAATTTGAACGTCAAAATAACTGTTGGCGATTCCCGTTGAGGGTGGTGGGTAACCCTTTTCCCCTGCGAAATGAAATGTCATTAGTCATTACGCGGATGGGGTAGGGAAATGTAAAATGCGTTTTGTTTTCAAACTCAAACTCCACGCCAAGCACGCACCTGTCCCTTCATTGTCATCGCATGCCAAGCCGTGTGCCACACTCTAGGGCTTGTTCTTTATACTACAAAATTCCACTAACTTTCACTTATTTTTTTTCTCTCATCATTTTCAACCACTCATATAATTACTTTATATTTTTTAATATATTTTCTTTAAATTTCAACTACACAATCTACATGAATTTCGAATAGCAAAACTTTATTTTGCATGGAACAAGGCCTTAATCTCTATGCGTCTTTTCGCTAAATAATAATTGCACCCTCTCTTAGTTAGGGTTTAACAAGACTGTTTGGTTGTAGGTGCAAATTCTCATTAATTGCCATAACCAATATAATTTTGGTCTGAGTACGAAAGTCCATATTTCACTTGAGGATTGTTATGGATCGCATGCTTGTAGAGATAACTTTACGGGGAATGTGAAAATGATCTAGCACCAACGCTGATAAACTACTAATCATAGGGGTGAGCAAAAAAATCGGAACCGACCGGATAGAACCGGAACCGGACCGAAAGAACCGGAACCGAACGATTTTTTTTTTTTAAATTAAGAACCGGAACCGAACCGAAACCGAAATAAAAACCGAACGGGTCCTTTCTAAAAATCGGGAACCGAAACCGGATAAATATATATACATGGGCAATGCTGCTATTAAGCAGCAGCAGTTACTACTGCTGCTTAATAGCAGCATTGTTGCTGCTTAGTTGCAGCAGCTGCTGCTATTAAGCTGCAGCAACATTTGCTACTGCTTAGCAGCAGCTCATTTTTTTGGGTTATATTTATGTTCGAATGAAAATTTTTATTGTTTTCTTGTGCTTTTTGAGTAATAAAAAATGTATCGTAAAATAATCGGAACCGAATCGAAACCAGAACCGGACGGATACTTCATTTGAAAAGAACCGAACGGTTCCATTTTTCAAGGAACCGAAATTTACAGTTCGGTTCCGGCTAATTAACTACCCGAACCCGAACCTGAAACACCCACCCTTAACTAATCATATGTGGTTTATCGTGATTTCACAAGAAATCACATGTGATTTTTTTGTGAAAGTAGTTTATCGGCGTTAATGTCATAAGTGGTACTAGCTCTAATGCTAAATTACTAGCTCTAAGTGGTTTTGCCCGTCCGACTTGAATGAGTAAAAGTGGTTAAACTCCCACACCGTTAACCTCCCGAGACCGGCCCGGTACCACAACACAAGCATTCCCATCAAGGTCTTCTAGTTATTAGAGGTGAGCTGGGTGGGGGCCACACACTAGGGCCTCAAGAATCCCTTGACCGCTTTAGGAAACGGCAGCCTCACCCCGGATTCGAGCATGGCTTGGTTCACGGCCACAAACCCTAACAGCGGGTTGTCAGTTCTCTCGTCCGCCCTGGGAACCACAAATCACATCCGAGGTGAGACCTGGTATTGAGAGTGCCATAGGTCGAGCATCCCCTCGGTCACTGCCGACTGGACCTGAGAACACCCCCAGGGCTTTGACGCGTCACAGCTGGCACTCTTCTTCTTCCTGCTCCGGATGAAGCTTGGTGGAGAAGTCTCCGAAATCTCGAATGCGGAGGGACCTAGCCTAAAGCTTAGGTCGGCTGACTCTTCTGTCACCCTAACTGTCCGCAAGGGCTGGGCCTCCAGTATCTCCTCAACGCTGGGAGAGTCCTCTTTGTGCAGGGAGGGGAGATACTCCGGAGATTGGACCCCATGGTCGTAGTCAAACACTTCCTCTGAGCTCGACGACATCAAGAGAGTTTTCAAGTTTACCTGTATCGAAGGCGGATTTGAACTGGTGTTCAGTGCGGTAGACGACCTGGATCTCAGCTTGAGAGAAAAATTCGCCAAGTATAGAGTACCGAAAGGTGAAATATGAGGAAATGAGAGGGTATTTATAGATGTGTACGACGAAAGTTGAAACGACGCCCTTCTCTCCTAATGGTCGGCTGACACGTGTACCAAGGTTGAGGCCACGTGCCATCGGAGGGCCGGCAGAGCGTCAATCCCACCTGGTCGGCATTAACGCTGGGGACAATTGTTAGCACCCTGCTAACGAGCACGAGTCCAGCTTAGCTCCCCCTCGGTCTGGGCCTTCCTCGCTGACATGTCTGAGCTCCAAGTCGGATAAATGTTAATAATCGCCACCAGTGTAGGGGAGCCCAGGCCAGTCCGGATTTGGTTGCAGCTCAGTGAAGTCAGGCCGAGCTAGGCCTACGACCAAGGCATGAGCCACTTACTCATGTCCAAGTCGGTTAGCGGTTTAGGTCGGTGGAGATGTCCGACGAGCCCCAACTGCTACAGTAACCGACAGTAAGAACAATCCACGTGTCATCTGACACGCTGACGACACCTGTGACTGATAACACATCATTATTATTAATGCAAAGACGGCTGCGCCCGAGTTCCGAGGCCATCACCATAAATGCAGATGGTGGCTTGCAGGTTGCCGGAGCAATTATCACACCTAGTTTGGAACTAGTCCTACCATCTCATGATGACCTATCACTGCCTTTAAGAATTGTACTATAAATAGAACACTCGGTTGCCATTAAGAGGGAAGAGAGAGAAAAATCCTATGTAATCAGCACCTAGGTCGAGCTAAGCTATAAATACAAATCTCACTTTCCTAATTATTGGCAATCAGCCCCCTTATAGACTGGAGTTGATACTTAAGTAGTTATTACTATTTTTGACATCAACATCTCTCATGGATAGATATTGGTGACCGTAGACTTTATTGGAAATGCTCTAATGTACATGTTAAAGGCACATTTTAACGAGGTAACAACGATCTTAATTAAACAATCTTACAGCGAGACCATAAAGTTGGCTAGTTAATTGTTAGAATGAGTCAATGGAGACTTGCTGGAGCCAATGCTTTTTAAAATAAAGAACATCTTCTAAGAGCATCTCCAACAGCTTTTTTATTTTTAAAGAGTATATTTCACATTATAAAAAATATTTTTTAATTTAGATATCAAAATTTCTGATGAACTCCAACAAGTTTTTTATTTTAATTAATATTTATAATTTTAGTTGTCTTTGACTAATAAAAATAAGATTAATTGTTGTTTGTTAGAATCAATAAAAGAATATTGAAATTTGTGGATATTAAATAATAGAGAGTGAATTTTACTCTTTAAATTTGAAGAATATTGAAATTTGTTGGAACTCAATACTTGCCTCTTTATAATAAAAAATATATTCTATTTAAAGAGCCAATTGGAGATGTTCTAACGCCATATTTGATTCACACTATTTTTTAGTAAGCTTTTTTTACTCGATTTGAGTGTAAATTGTATGATTGAAAAAATATATATAATATATTAAAAATATAAAATAATATATGTATGGTTGAAAATGAAGAAAAAAAATTAAGAGAAATTAGTGAAAGTTAATAAAAAGTATTGGGAAAAGAATGTAAAGAATGTAAGATAGTTGTAATTCTATGCACAATATTTGTATATAATATAGATTTACTGAAATGACGTATTAAATATGTGATTAAAAATTAGAAAATATATATGTTAAAAAATGTAAAATATTATATGAATGATTAAAAATAATAAAAGAGAAAAAAATTAATAAAAAATTATTGTATATAAAACAAGCCCAAAATTATGCACTCATCTCATGATCTCCTGTTATTCCACTAAAAAACGTAAGTGGAGCACAGAGGGGCATACGATTCATTATTCCAAAACGGAAATGAACATTTTAATTTTGCAGCAATACTTACTAATAAGAAATAACTTCCGTTCAAAAAAAGGGGAAAAAAAAAGAAGAAATAACTTACTTTAAAGCACGAAAAAAATAACACAGCTCTATAATGTAAACAAGCCAAAAGTCACAAAAAGATAATACTCCGATAACAAAGAATGTCCAAATAATAGAGTACACAAAATTAATCTAATCTAAATAATCAAACAATACCATGAAAATTAACAAAACCCTAGTCTACATCCACACCGGTAAAGTAAAAATATGATACTGGATCAATAGATCTAGAGCAAAAAAGCACCAAAGAACACCACAGTAGCAGCAGATCCAGCAATCGATACTCTGTTCAAGGCAGCTCCGCTGGGTGATGAGTTAGGAGCTTCACCACCGGGTGCAGCGGCGATGGAAGGAGGATTAGCGGTAGATCCGGCAGGTGCACCGGCGGGAGAAGTGGGAGGAGCAGGAGGAGAAGGCATTGGAGATTCGGAGGGTGAGGAAGTGGTAGGAGCCGAAGCCGGTGGGTTGACAGAGGCGGACGGTGCCGGAGCTGCCGCATTCGTCGGTGGAGATGCAACCGGAGCCGCTGTTGGTGATGCCTTAGGGGTGGCGGCTGGAGCCTGTGCTAAAGCCGATGCTGCCATCAATGTGAAAACGAGAGCAATCACCACTACCATTGATCTTGAGTACGCCATTTTCTGCCCAAAGTTGCGAACAACGGAAAAGAAAGGAAGCAGTGGCGAATTGTGGTAATGCTAATTGCAGAGATGGGACTCGGGTGTTGGAGGCATGATATGACTAGGGCACCAATTATATAGACACGCATTTGATGAGAGAGAAACAAATTAAATTTCAAATTTTCTCTGTGGGTTAAATTTTGGCTAATCATTGATAGACAACTCAGCAACAGAGAAAGTTAGAAAAGGGACAGCTGTTCACCGTTGGATCAATCTCTGACTAGATCCGAACCGTCGCGTGTTGACATGTCGCTTTAAGGTTAAGGTTGATCTGGGGAAATTTGAACGTTCCAAAATTTTTAGTGACCGTTGTGCTTGGCACGTTGAATGATGATTCATGGCATTCCTGTCTGCTGCATACAAGATTATTGTTTCTTGAATTTTAAAATTAATGATCTATTTGATGAGTATTAGTTAAAGATTAAATTTTAAATTGTGACGCATTGGAGATTGAGATTTGTGATAGTAATAAGTGGTAACGTGAAACTTTTAATTCATCGAAAAAATTTAATCTGATTGTAAAAATTGATTTATAACAGATTTGTTCTAAAACCAGCATGCCTAAAATTGTTGATAAAACTTTGACCGGCCGCCACGGGCGGCCACGGTGTCGCCGGTAAATTTTCAAAACTGCTGGAGCTCCCTCTCGTCATGCTAATTCTAGATCTGGTCCCGGATTTCAAAACGGAGGTCGGACGAACTTTCAAAATGGGGTGATGGTTTTATAACTATAGCGCTATTGATGGTTTTAGAAAAATTTCCTGATTTATAAATAGAAAAAATTAAAACGAACAAATTTAATACATAGTAGAAAACATGTTGGTGTCAAACTACTGAGCCAGAAACAATTTAGTATTTTAAAATTAACGTCTAAACTGCCCTAAATAAATATTGAAGATTTCGCCGATAAGGATGCTACACCACATTCAACTATGTATAAACCATGGCCAAGATACCTTGTAAACTTTTCTTTTTATTAATAGCTCATCAAGAATCAGAGTGACGCCTTTTTAATTTGTTCTGCGCAGTAACTGGCAAAGATTTACCAACATTCAACATTGCTATGTATATGAACACCGATCAGTACAATAGAAACCCTTTGCTCTTGAATATATCCCTTACCTCTCTCTAAGCACGAAGGATTTTAATTTTAGGCAATAAGAGCAAAAAAAAAAAAAGGATTTATTGGTAGAGACTCAAAGCTTCGCCAATTGAACGTTTGATTTGAAAGAAAATGGCAAAATGCTGGTTTAAACTTTAACTTATGAGAGAAAATTTTCTTGCAGGCAAAGGGATTTATTTGTTTCCTTCAAAGAGAAAATCCAAGCAGAGGTCATGGTAACCATTTTCAATCAACAAGAAGCTGTTGATGAATAAAATAATATGGAACGAAAAATTTTGAGATTTTTAAAATTTTTGGGCCCCGAATTAACAAAACTGGACTCCAATGAAACAAGGGAGAAACCTCTCTCCCACAGAAATACACTTGGGGAGATGGGATGAGATAGGCTAAGAATTGGAGAACAAGATGATTTATAATAATTTATTTATTAGGATGGACATATTCTTTATTAAATTTTTGTTGATGTCACCATAACAAAAGGCTAATTCCAATCCCATGGCAACCTACTGGACATAAATTAAACGTACCATATAATTCTATGAGCATGTCTCCTCAATTGACATCCCTGCAATTGGACAATGAACAAGTGACAAAGGGAGTAGACGTATCTCTCTCTAAATACCATACTCATCGAGTCATTTCAATATTTAAACTGACCAAATGCATTAATAATAATAATAATACTTAATAAAATCAATACTCAAAACCAGTCTATATATGTCTCTAGAAATACAAAACCGTTATCTTCTCATATGCATTGAAAGTTGCTGCATGAGAGAGCAATCAATATCAATCACAATTCTTTAACAAAGAGATTTCCTAGGAAAAAAACGCACAGAAATGCAGAGAAAGGGGGGAAAGCAAATCCTCTGAATTATAACAACCACTTGAGGACGAATACCCTCTCACTGTTGTGGTTCATCACTTCGATTTGGAGCATCTTTCACATCATCAGCTCCGTCCTCCTGTGACACAACCCAGACACCCATAACTAACCCAAATATCATTCAAAATCAAAATGGAAGATGGAGCGGATAGGACAAAGAGCATTATGGAAGAGAGAAAGTTTTTCTGTTCACTGTCGGGTTCAGTTCTATCCAATAATGCAGACCAATATGTTCTAGTAGTAGATAAAAAACCAAAAGAAATTACTGACACATATAAAGAACCAAGTTGTACATAATTAATTAATACCTGCATATCAGAGGTCCACAGAGTGAGGTTGTCACGAAGAAGTTGCATAATTAAAGTGCTGTCTTTGTATGACTCCTCGCCTAGCGTGTCTAACTCAGCAATTGCTTCATCAAAGGCCTGACCAATGTAGAAAAGAAACAAGAATCAGCTCCAACCTCAAACTTCAATATTAACCACACATCTCAAATCGTTACTCATTATTATTTGCGCATCGCGTAATCTTCGCCGCCATTCAACTTAAAAAGTTACTTTTTAGCACCCACAAAAAAAAAAAAAAAAAAAAAGTTAACCAAAACACAAGAATAATGAAGTTAAACAATACGAATCAAAGCTTCTACATTGAGAATTCGAGACTGAACTTACTCTTAAGTAACTTTGTTTGTCAAACACCATTTTCAAAATTAGTTCTTCCTTACCATGAAAACTACTAGAGACTTAACCTCTAAGAAAAGTTATTAAACACCTTGAGAAATGCTTAGATTCGAACAAAGGAGATAGTCCATGACTTACCTGCTTTGCAAGATTACAGGCGCGGTCAGGAGAGTTCAAAATCTCATAATAGAATACAGAGAAGTTCAGAGCCAGACCAAGTCTGATTGGGTGTGTAGGGGCAAGTTCTGCATTAGCAATGTCCTACAAAAACATCAAAGGCACCAACTCAATTTTTTACATGGAAAACATCAAAATAAGATGATAAAGTATAAAGTATCTCCCTCAACGTTAACTCTGTATGGGATTCGTTGCTTATTCACCATCGTATGCAATAATTACTAAAATATAATATTTACAGTGAAACACATAATGCACACTGCACAGATGCTTCAACTTAAGGAATTCCCTGTCGACAACAAATCAACCAACAAATGTTAAACCAAATATCCATGATGTGCATAGGAAGAATGGTCAAAGACTTCCACTAATTATATATAATTTGCATATGAAGAAAGGTTATAGACTTTCCTTTTGTTGCAACAAGTCAAAACCCCACAAGTATGGTCTTATAACCTGAACCAACCTAACTTCACTTTCAGAAACAAAGGCTTCTAATTGGATGAAATATATAGTTATTCCTCTCACCTTACAGATAAATAAGAGAAATAAGCTAAACCATAAACATCTGAAGCCGATTCAATGGATCATTTCTCATCCCTTCATTAGACCTACCTTACACAACACCACATTGAAATAAAACATTTGAGGCCTCAAGTAATTGCTCTCTATCCACTGTTCCTTCATTAATATGGAAAGGAAATGTCATTGCAGGGATTCATGTTAACTCCTTGAAAATGATCCATATTAATCTACTTTCAGATGAAATGTATTACGTATATGCAGCATTGACATGTCACATGACTGCATAAATGAAAAATATGTGAACCTTGAAAGAAAGGTTGACTTGTTGGAAATACTAACCTGTTAAATTCATCTCCAGATTCAATAAAATTAACACAAGTTTTAAATTGCATCTGATCTCCAGAAGTCAGACAAACCTGAGCAGCCTTGTAGGCCGTGAGAGTACTCTCAGCAGCCTCTTTTCTTTCAGCACCAGTTTTGAACTCGGCCAAGTACCGATAATAATCTCCCTTCATTTTCAGGTAGAACACCTTGGAATCACCGGAAGATGCAGAGACAATGAGCTTCGACTCAAGAAGCTTTAGAATTCCGTCGCAAATGCTTGAAAGCTCAGATTCAATCTTAGATCTGTAGTTCTTGATTGTGGTAACATGGTCCTCATTCCCCCTGGATTCTTCCTTCTGCTCTATAGACGAAATGATCCGCCAAGACGCCCTCCGCGCCCCAATCACATTCTTGTACGCCACCGATAGCAGATTCCTTTCCTCCACAGTGAGCTCTTCGTTTTCCGTCAAAGACTGCGATACTTTCTCCATGAACTCCACCATTTCCTCGTACCTCTCTGCCTGCTCAGCCAGCTTGGCCATGTAAACGTTTTCGTCACGCGCCACCGCCGCCATGATAAATTGTCGATCCGGGTTTCTGGTAATGGAAAGGGAATGCAGGGGGGAAAGGAAGAACGTGAATGGGGGCTGTTTTGAAGGGAAAAGGTGAGGCGGGGGGTACTTCGTTAGTTTTGAAATGTGAGGAGCGGAGAGGATTTAGGATTTTTTTAAGGGGAAGGCAAGTGAATGCCGCCATGGGTAGAGATGCAATTATGATCTAGTACCCAATTGGGCATGGATTTATTATATCTAATTAATATGTGTCATCTCAAAATTAGATGTATAATATAATTATCTAAATATTATCCAATTCTGAGATGACACGTATTAATTGGGCACAATAAACCCGTGCCAAATTGGATACTAAATCATAATTGGGTAGAGATGAAGGACCTAAAGGCTGAAGTACTCTAGGGGGTTTCCGTGGATTGGAGGCGATGTGAGGAAAGAGATAGGGCGAAGTTGATTATATTTATTAAAGATGAATGGATATATATATATATATATATATATATATATATATATATAAGAAAAAGAGAAAGAAAAGCGAAAAAAATTGAGAGATGTATAAATAAATTCTAAAATAGTAATAAAATAATAGTAGAGGATATTTAGATAGATATTTGAAAATAGACATGATATGGGGAAGTGAGGAAGAAAAAGTGATGAAAAAAATGAAGAAAATGAGACAAATATGATAATACTATTTACACAAAAGGATCACAAACTATCAATTTTGTAATAAATCCAACCCCATTCTTTTTTTCGTCATGTTGGAGCTCTAAACTTTCAATTTGTTTCACTGCAGGCCCCATTAACTAATTCCATCCATTTTCCATCCATTTTCCATCCATTATTCTCACAGTCACCTTCACATCATCCATTGTTATTTTATTATTTTTTTAATTTATTTCTACATCTCTCATGCTTTTTCATTTTTCACTCTCTTTTTTATTATACATCCTCTATTTCATTTTCAATTGAGATAATTATTTTCTCTCTATTTCTCTCCTGCACACATCCCCAAATTCACATCCCCAATGAAGATATTAGAGAGGTACACTAACATAATTTTTCAATTTTTCTTAATATCATTTCTCTCATTTTAATCACATTTTCTCCTTTTTTTTTCTTCTCCGCTTCCCACGCTATGTCTATGTTATCACACCCAATTTCACATCTTTCCCTACTATTTTATTATTATTTTCAATTTTCCTTCTATATCTCTCTCCTTTTACATGCTTTCCTCTCATTTTTCCTACACATTTTTCAATTCCCCATTTATAAATTAGTCTTCTCCTATTTCTCTTTAAAATACACATTGAGAATAGACATATACATTGAAGATGCCCTAACAATGTTACTCAAATTGCAAGTTTAATTAATCATGAATTAAGGGCTCGCATTAGTTGTATGTTGAGTACAAATTAAGTTTTAATTCAAAATTTCTTGAAGGTGATTTTCAATCACCAATGGAGTAATATATTAATTTGCGTTATAATTCTCACCTGCAAGTTGTGAGACAAAAGTAAATGTTACAGATGAGAGTTAGTCATTGAATGACTACCATTTGGATCATTTTTTCCTTATAAATGAAGAGTTCGCTCATCATTCTAATGCATTGAATGCCACCAAGAAAAATTCGACCAAAATTCCTGTTCTCCATTCTTAGTGCAAATTAAGGTATCAAATTTTCTCGTTTTTGTAACAAAATTTGCAAATTTTATATCTTTTTTCATACCAAAATGAGCAGGCAAAACGATAAAATTTGGATGAATTTGCACCAAATACGTTTTTACTAAAGTCTATTTAACATAATTATCTTGAGTACAGCTTTCAACAGTAGGACTTCTGATCATAACTTTAGATATTGGCTTCGTATGAATTTCATGTTAATATATGTTTTCCTTAAATTACCTTTTATTTGTGCATTTTTCACCAAGGCATTACTCAAATTTTTGAGCAAACGAGAAAACAGGGCCCGCGAATGTTGTTTTTAAGGTTTATAAGAATTGGATAGTTTTACATTGATTCCAATCTTCTTCTATTTCAAAATTAAATTTTACGACTCATTCAAAATCCAATTTTAACATTAATCATATATCTCAAATTTCCAGTTACTATTATATAGACATGCCTAGAAAGGGCCCAGGGGTGCGCGGAGGGGGGGGGGGGGGTGTACATCTTTTACCGCATAGTTATAGCATGGCAGAAATCACCGTGTTTATAAACACTAACCACAACCACCCACAGCCAAAATCAACAGAAATGCACATCATATGTTTACTCTTTCAAAATCAGAATGTACTGAGAAATAGAAATTAAACAACGGATAATTTTGATTTTGCAATAGCCTGCATTTCACCTCTTCACCGCAAAATAGAAGCACCAGAAAGAATACTGTCACGTTCATATTCAGATTATTGTTGAACTCTGTAGAATATTTAGATAACCAATGTAGTCCAGACTCGGTAGACATAAAACAAAAAACTTTTTATTCTCTCAAATTGCTCTAAGAGAGACTACACATAAAATGATGAGCTGAAACTTCAACGGCGTGCGCATCATCTACAGAGGACCTGGAAAGGTTCCGTTTTCCCTCTGCTCATTCCATCTTTCAATCTGTAGCCACAAGTTGATAAACAATCACAACATTAGTGTACTCCATTCTCTTTATTTATCGATTATAATATAGACCAAATTGTACCACCATAATTGATAATCCTATACACATCCATCTCTTCTTCACTTTTACCTGGGTTAATCAATTGCTATCAAGACATCAAGAAACCCATGCAATGTAAGAGATGAAACATACCCATTCACCAGGGCAGAGGGAACGATAATATTTAGCAAACTTGTTACACTCGGGAGCATCTTCACCCTTTGCAGCAATACACCTGAGATAACAAAAAGGTTTTGTAACAAAAGGCATGATTCCAATCGCCATAAATTGCTAAAATAGTATCATTACAACTTACCTGTGATATTCAATATAACGGGTGAAGCAGTGCCTTGTTTGATTTGTCGTAGGAAAACGAAAGTCAGCCGGTGCAGTCTCAAGCTGGCAACAAAATGTACAGTACAATACAGCAGACACGTCAAGCAGATGAATGGGAATAAGAAAGTATCGTAATTAATGACATAGTCAAGCTAACCTTGATCTCTGGAGTCTCTTCAGATTCTTGCTCACCTGCATCCTCAGGTTCAGCAGTGACATTGCTTTCTTCGCTGGCATCACCAGTGACTTCATCAGCAGGAGCTGTTTCCTTGCTATCTTCGGCAGAGTCCTTCTCAGTCTCCTCAGCAATACCAGGGGAAACTTCACTATCAACAGATACTTGTTTTTCCTCAGTTTTCGGAACATCCTCGGCGACAGCAGTTACTGAGGATCTATCACCAGTTTCTTCAGTAGATTTTGCAACAATTTCTGATTTTGCCTCATTCTCCTTCAGGAAATATTGCTGTTCAAAGAACCACCATGGTATGCTTTAATCAGTCAAACTCAAACAAGCAAAAACGAATTCAAACGAAAAATGAAGAAAATATTTTGGTCTTAGCCACTGCCATTTATAATTTGTTTATGATTGAAACTTTGTAGGACCACATGTACTACCCACTTATAATCTTCTCATTTCTGTAGCTCTTCAATAATCATTGGCACCGGAGAAAGCAATAACTTTCATGTATCATGGAAGTCATTAGGCCCAATATTAGTTCATTATCAGCTACATAACTTGCGATGCCATAGTAGACATTGAAGGTTAAAAATGAGTAGACAGAACTTTATGCCAAACATATTTCTGCCTTCTGGAATACCCTGTCCAGGGAGGAAAAAAGGGTGCCTTTTGGCGTTGGTAGGTAAGCCTAGAAGAACCATATAACTTAAAATGAAAAAGAAGTAACCGAGAAGTAACCGAGGTCTGAAATGATTTCCCGGACCGGACGAATATCGAATGGGCTAATGAAAGAACAATTTGAGATCTGAAAATTATCTCATTAGATGGACTCTCTTAGAGCTTGTTTTGGAGAGGTTATTCAAAAATATCATTTCCACCACAATTTCATTGATGTGAATTTTTTTAAATATATTTTTAAACTCACTTTTCTCATTCCCCACAACTTTTGAAGCACACTTCCAACACTAAATATTCAATCAGTTACCTTCCACCATGTGCACAGAAAATGGTTTCTCATAAAGGGTTTTGATGGTTAATTGGTAAACTTATGTATATGTTGCTCCACACAGCCCAAGTGCCAAACATTCGATGGTTGTATTAAAAAGTGCAAGACTTTCCTTGTAATGATAAAGGAGTTATTTGGTCACACACTCTAAACTACACTCTCCAATTAAACCAAAAACAATCTAAATGACATTAAAAACAGTTCTCCTGGATGTATGATTGAACCCTATCATTGAAAGGATTCTGTACTACTCCATAAGTACTGTCTAATGTGCTTCATCTGTACTCCACCTTCTTTTTCAATAATGAATGATCCATCATCCTTATGATATGATACTAGTTCTATAAGAATCCAAAAATGTCTATTTTTAACCAAGCAAATTTAGTCCGCAACTTGCAAGATCGATGAGCCTCTTGGATTTAAACAAAAAAATTTTATTGATTGAAAAATTAGAATTAGTATTTAGCACCTCTTCTGATTACAAAATTTTTCATATCCCAATATAATTTACAGGTCGACGGCCTGATTCGTGATCGGGGAAGTTTCAGATCATTTACTACAGAAGTTAATGGGGCTACTAAAAATAGCGAAAACTTCGAGGCGCTATGTGGACAATTCTGAAGCATAATGCTCAATCTGTGAAATATTGCATTTCCCCAATTCCCCTTTTAATGAAAAAGTTGTCTACCTGATACTTGTACGAGACAAAATTTAGGGAAAGTACAAATCACGAACTAAGTGATCTTGAACATCAACATCAATGACAAAATTTGCATTTTGTGTAAATGAAAACACATTCTTTGGGAACCAAGAGAAGATAAGGGGGAAAAAAAGCAATATACCATACAAAACGACGGAAGTTTTGCATAGTAAGAACTTGATGTTATTCTTAGTGACAACAATTCTAGAATTAAGCTGATTCTGTCATCTCGTAAACAATATTACATGAGTAATACAATCTAAGTGCTAATAACTTTGTTATACCACTTCAACAACTTGTTTTTGTGCATGAAATGCATATAGTTACATAATTGATACACTACTACCCAAGAAGGGAAATAAGTGATAGAGAATAAGAAGGGTAAGCATGAAACCAATTACACAAAGTGGTACCAAGAGACTGTTCACTCACTAATCTCAATCTTTTATTCTCTTATACTCCACTCCACTCCAAAATAATCTTGATTTGTCGGGTTGAGAAAACCTCTAAAGAATTCGAACAACCTCAACATGTAAAATTTGGTAAATATCATGCTAAAGACAACTGGAAGCTATCGAGTAATATCATCAATTATAATGCATGTTAGCGAATTTGTGGCAAATCCGAAAACATTAGTATGACATTTATGAGTTTTGCCATCCATATATTTGAAAGAAAAACCCAGAACTTATAATCTCCGAAATTTAAAGAAAAACCTTCCAAGCAAATGCGTTAGGAAAGGCTTAATTTAGAATGATATAATATTTTATCAGACATGGGAAATTAGCAGTCATTTCATTTAGTATTTCATATAATTGTAAAATACGCAGTATAAGGATTTATGACCTAAAACAGATGCAAGCATGACTCTTATTTCCAATGTCTTAAAAAGCTATTAATTATCCCCGTTTATAAAGGGACAGGACCATCAACTTCTCCTTCTCTGCAAGTTGTATTTTGTTAGTTTATGGAGCCACTCCCCTCGCTGGAAGTTCAGTTTTACTTTTTAATTTCTATTGAACTATGGTACAAATCGTCAGTCTTGTTCAATTCCAGCAAGCTCCTTTGTTGAACCTATCATCATTATGGATTATATATTTGACCAGCTTAAAAGTTTTAAAGCAACGTTGACAGTTCCATTATCTGAAGAGCCAGGATTAAACAAGCCAAATAAAAGCGCGCTTGATTTGCCACAGATCCTTAATCATACATCTTAAGAAAGTCAATTCATTCAGTAACCTATCATGCTTTAAGTTATACAGGTTAAATCCGTGGCATATGAAGCTGGAAAATATTCGGTTACATTTAGAGTTAGAAATATTGAAATTTAGAACGCTCTCTAGCAAAACAAATCCAGCAACAACAAATCTTGTAGATCGAGAAACTCTGGGCTTAGTATAAAAAAAATGGCACATAGAATAATTCGATAACAAAATAATTACTTTATTTTTAAGAAAATATTAAGATCAATTAAAATATATGGACATGAAATTACCTCGGACAAGGATGGGATATGGGAGGCTTCGACTTCAGCCATTGATTGCAAAAGCTAGATGAAGGTGCCAAATTGAAAGAGAGAATGCAGTAAACACAAGCAGAGGAAGAAGGGTCTAGGGAATGAATGACTGCATCGGTCATCAGAACATGGTTGCCAAGATAGACTTGGTTTTGGGCTGTACATAGTGATGAATTAGCAAGATAGACATGCCTTTCATAACGGGCCTTATTGGACTCAGACCCCTTGAGAGTTGGTGTAGGCTTGTCCTGCCCCGTCTTCTCCATTTTCATCCTTCTCTATTTATATTTATATTTATATTTATGCTTATCTATAACAGTACGAGTATATATAAATAAAATATAAATCTTTTAAAAGAAAAATTAATTTCTTTTTTCTTTTAACTATATTGCCCTTATTACACTTTTTTTTTAAGTTTCATATTCTAAAATTTATCCTTTGTCTTATGTAATAATTATTTTTCTTATGTTTACATTTCTTTTATCTTTACTAGTGTTTCCACCCTGCGTTATACGGGAAGACTTATACTCAACACACGATGCGTGTATATATATATATATATATATACACACTGAAGAAGCAACCGAGTTGGAAAAGACATGTAAAAGCGGTGAAACTCGTTGCCACAATTAAAGATCCGTGTGCAGGCAGCGATAAGGAAAAAGGATCCGAGATTAGGGAAGGATTGGAGTGAATATCAATCTTTGATTTGTGAATATCGGTGGGCGGACGGGATAAGAATTGAAGCGCACGACTGAAGGGTGTATTGAGAAGAAATTAGGTGAAAGCGGTGGGTGGGTTGGAGCGTGAGTAATAAATGCATAATTTCAGAATAAAAATTTAATTTTTTAATTCAGAAAAATAAGTGAAAGTGGCGGGGAAAATGTCCTGATTTTATTAATATATAAATAGATGTTTTGTCAATTCATCTACTGATTTTGAATATTTTGTACTTTCCTGATCAGATATTTTTAGCTTTTTGTATGGGTTATACTTTTGTAATATTTAAGAGATCTGAAATCCTTTTGAGATGAAAACATTGCCTTGAACTATATTTCAATTACTAAGATTCATGTAAACATTCTTAATCTTAAAATGTTAATACTATATTTTAAAAAACTAGATTCCACCAAAACAGGGACGGTTCTGTGTGTGGTGAGGCCTGAGTCGAACTTACAAAAAAAGGCCCTTGAATCATAGGGAGGGGAGAGCTAGTTCAAGGCCTCAATTTTTTTTTTTTTTTTTAACAACGCACAAGATAAGAACAAATTCAAAAACTCAACTTTTAGGGCACAAAAATTGGGTACATCGTAAAAAAACTCATCAAATTAAGCAATAAGCACAAACTCACAAACTCATGTTACTTGTTATTATCAAATTAAGCACAAACTCAATTTTTAGGGCAAAAAATTAGGTGAACTTGCTCTTACAAATGTACAAACATAACTCATAATTCATAGGATAAGACTTTTAAACTTTGAAATTGAAATTTAAAATTAACCCTTAACCCTTAAAATTGACTCTTAATTTCTATCTTTTTTTTTTTTTGCCTTCCCCAGATTTTTGCCGCTTAGTTTCTATCTTTTCTTTTCTTTTCTTTTCTTTTTCCTTCCCCAAAAAGTCTCAATTCTCTTCAAGGGTTCAAGTTAATCTCCTCTAATTCAAATAAAATGGGTAATCTCTAATTCAAGCAAAATGGGTCTAAAAGAAATAAACAAATCTTCACAAAAAATGAGGTTAAATTTCTTGTAAGTTAAAAAAAGGCCCATAAATTTGGATTTAATGCTTGATTTTGTCCATTATTTTGTTTAAAAATAGGCCTACAAATTTTTATAAAATTTAAATTTGGGCATTTGTCTATTAAAAAAATTGAACCTTAGCTATAACGGATCAAAATGAGCCCCCCGAAGGTCGGGCTTGAGGCGGCCGACTCACTTACCTCAAGCCAGAACCATCCGTGCACCAAAATTTCCATAAATAGGATTGACAAAGGCAACAATAGGCTAGTTTACGCTTGTTTCAATTTGTTGCAAGGGAGTAAAAAAAAGAAGGAAGAAATAAATATTAGCTACTAGCCAGCGCTAGCAGAAATTAACTAACCATCCACGAAAAATGGAGATTCTCTGATCTCTACTTCTCATCAATGTCATCCAGATCAGAGGAGCTAAACAAGGCCAGAACTAAAATAGATAACAATGTCACCCCTGGCAAATTGCTTCAAGACTATCATATCTACACTGCATAATGAATGAAACACTAAGGCTGTATTCTGTGGGCCCACTTCCGGTGCCTCATTGTTCATCACAGGATTGCAATGTGCAAGGATTTGAAATTCCTCACCGTACAACGTTGTTAGTAAATGCCTGGGCAATTCATAGAGACCCTAGTGTTTGGGAAGAGCCAACTAAGGAGTTGTTTGATTGGGGATAAAAGTTATCCGTACGGTATTTTTGTGTAAAATGTGTGATTAAAATTGTATTGAAAAATGTGTATATGATTGAAAAGAGGAGAGAAAAGAGTGTAGGATAAATATTATCCTGAATAGAATAAGGCCTAAGTCCAATTCCTCACTTTACTAATACAAATACAAATAGGTATGAATCCCAATGGTTGAAAATCAATATCCATGATTCAGTATTAATGTTACTCAATGTTGATTACCTACTTGTAGAGGCCAAATTAATTAATCGGTAGAATGTTGTTCCATTTGCATATAACATTGGTGCTAATTTGCTTAAAATACTGACCCGAGACACCAATAGTAGTATTAGAAAAGGATATTCGTACTAAAACTTGTAGCTGAAGAGGCAATGCGGGTACTTTGAGAGAACATCTTAGGATGTGTTTGATTGACCAAATTTTTCATGGAAAATGTCCCATCAAAGAAAATATTTTCCCACTTGATTGTTTGATTACATCATTTTCCATAAAAAATAATGTACAACCATTTTATGCATGAATTGGGCATTTTCTTTTCCTTAAGGGGCGTTCTATTTGTTTTGTATTTTCTGTTTTCGTTTTCGAAAATATTTTGGTGTTTTCTATTTTCAATTGCTGTTTTCAGAAAATTGAAAATGCGTTTGGTTTGTTGTTTTGAAAAAATTATTTTTGAGAAGAGAAAATAGAAAATGTGTTTGGTTTATAGTTGTTTAAAATGTAATAAATGTAAAGTTTAAAATCCGAAAATGCGTTTTCCTTGTTTTCAACATTTAACATAGAAAACGTCGAAAACGTTAAAAAGATGTTTTCTTGTTTTCTATACAAATTTTGAAAACGTATTTTCGAAAACAATGAACAGAACGCGTTTTCAATATTTTCGAAAACAGAAAACAGAAAACGGATTGAAAATGGCAAACAGAACACACCCTTAATTTCTTGTATAAGCTTTTGTATTTGTTGCAAGCTCCTTTTCTACAGCAACAGAGATCGGGGACAATAAAGTCATTTGGATTGAGACAACCCACCAAGTTGAAGCATTCATTTATTTCCCATCTTGTCCCTATCGAAAACAACCAAAAACCTCCATCCCATCCATCCATCCCGTCAACAAACAATCCCACCAATTCTTGCCCGTTGCTTTCCCCAAAACCAAACCCTCAAATCCCTAAAATTCCCCGTCCCTCACTCCGGATCTGCCAAATGAAACGCCCGTTCGAAGCCGCCGGGGACGATGACATGAACAAACGACTCAAACAAGAAGACGAAGAAATGTCGAGAGAAGCCCAGGGCGTGCTCTTAGACGACAATCTGTTGTACGAAGTGCTCAAACATGTCGACGATGGGCGCACGTTAGCCTCCGCCGCCTGCGTCAGTAAGCAGTGGAAGCGGACGGCGCACGACGAGCGGCTCTGGGAGTTGATCTGCACCAAGCACTACAACCGCACTCCTCTTCAGCTCCGTGCCATCGTTAGTGCTCTCGGCGGCTTCCGCCAGCTCTATTCCAGCCACCTGTGGCCGCTTTTGAAGCCGGCTTCTTCGTCTTCCTCTTCTTCGCCGGCTATTTCCAGTTGGCCTTGTCTTCCTCCGGCTCCGTCGGCGGCGTCAACACGACCGAAAGCTCGATGGGGAAAGGATGAGGTGAATCTCTCACTTTCCTTGCTCTCGATTAAGTACTTTGAGAAGATGAGTTTCAATAATCGAGGAAAATAATCATACTTATTGTATATAGTTTATTTATTTCCCTTGTACCGAATTAATTTTCGCAATGAAAATATGAAATTGATTGATTTCCCTAAATTTCTATTTTAGTTTTAATTATTGTAATATGCACTATTTGTGCTTGTTGTGGGTAAGATCTATATCAGTTATCGTCATTTTTCTGCGATTATCGGTGTGAATAGAATGCATGTAGCATGAATTGCACGATGTACTGCTGAGATCTGGTGATTATTTTAATGAAATCTTATGTCTTTTGAATTTGATCCTTCAGATGTTATTTACAAATCCAAAAAAGAAGAAAGAAGGATCTTTCTGTTTGCAATTTTAGAAGAAAAATATGGATGGAGAATGGCAATTATGTGATTGTATGGTTGGATCCGATAATGAATATAACATTCAATAATTTGCTTATTTGTCGATGATGGTGGGGTAAATGTATGAACGATTTTTGCACCAGTCACTTTTCAGTTTTCACACGCTTTTAAGAGCATCTTTAGTCGGAAAGTGGATTGTGGAAATATAGATTGGAAGAGAGTGAAAAAAAAAAATATTATTTTAATTGAAAAGAATGAAAATTAAGTATTAGAAAAAAAGAGGGGAAAAATGAATAAAATGAAAGAAATAGAAATATGTTATGAATAATAATTGAAGAATAATTATTAGGTGTTATGAATAATTGAGAATAATTTGGTGGTTATGAATTATGAGGAATAATTTGGTGGAGGAATAATTTGGTGGAGGAATAATTTGGGTAAAAGATGTAATTATTATATGTGAATGGTATTATACCCTCGATGAAATTATGTAATTACGATTGTCTTGAATTCGAAGTTTCCTATAAATAGAGCTATTAATGAAATTCATTCACGAATTCCAGTAATTCATTCTCTAAATTCTCTCTATTGTTTCTATACTTTTATAACACGTTATCAAGACGTAGCCTCTGTACCATTTGAGTAATATGAAAGTATGCTTCTACAACAGATCTTATAGATGATCTTCAGATCGTAAACCGAATTATTATAAATAACCTAATCCATCTCCAATCAATACTTATCTTTCTTTTCTCTTATCTTTTTCCCACTTTCTCACGCCTCACTCTCTCTATCTTCCCAATCACTCACGTAAAACATTTACGCAGAGACAAAGAGTTGTAGGCAATTCAAGAATTAGAAACTGGAGGAAATACGTGCGTGTTCAATCGCTTCTCCCAAGAAAAGGTATATATATTATATTACTTTATAATATAATAATATATTAAACTATAATATTCGCTTTCTCGAGATATAAGGCATACATTATCAAAATCAAATTTTCTCGATTCCATTATACTCGATTTAACGAGAGCTTCGATTTACACCATTGATAGGGTAATAACTCGTTGTTTGAAATATGTTATTATCAAACTTTCAAAATTCTACAAATTAGACACCAACTTTTGAAAAAGTTACAAAATAGTCTTGAATATTTTGATATTGATAAATTCAAGTAGAAAGGAGATAATTTTCCAATCGTAAAATATTGATAAAATATTTTTGACAATTTTACCTGCGAATTGGAATGGACAATTTTACCCTTAGGGTAAAACCGACCTAATTTTGACGACGTGAAAAATGGATAGAATATTCATGAAGAAATTCTAAATCCATTAATTACGACCAAGTTCATTTGAGTTAATAGATCAAAATATTAATGTACCTCTCAAGAGTTCAATTACATAATGTATTTATTCTGTAGGATAAGTGTCTTTCTTGTAGAAGTAATGAGTATTTGTTACTGAAGAACAACCGCCTCCCGTAAGCAGCTCAATATTTAATTCGTGACTTTATTTATCAGAATTTAATTATCGCAATACCTCCTACTGATGATGGGTTCAACCGTCACTAAACTAAGGTTTTATATATTTACTGTGACTTTATATCTTTAAGTGATGGGTAATCGCCTACTAGCGGATCCTACTCACTGAAGAAGTAGTTAAATATTATGCAATTTAATTCTTGCTATTTAAATTCGTAAATTTATATTTATTGCAATAATTCCCATAAGGTAGGTTCGACCACCTATCGGAGGAAATTTAATTTCGCAATTTAAATTTACGACTTTATAGTTTGAATATATTTCCAACGGTGGGTAATACCACACGATTGGTGTCATATTTCCAATGTGGTGGATTATACTTCACGATTGGTTATAACGAATCCTACTCAGGAAAAGTAGTTGATCAAATATTCTAATCATACTCTCAAGAAGTAGACGATGAGAATAAAATTACTTCTTTATATATACCTAATATGAATGGAGAAAATTGAGCGAAGTGGTGCTTGAAGTTACCATTGGATAAATAGACGAAAGTAAAGTCTTTGAATAGATCCCATGTTGATAAATCAAAGAAAATATATCGCATGAAAAGCTTACATGAAGTAATCTTATCGATGATATGAGATTGTATTAATATGAGAATAAAATGCTCTTGAAGAAGCATAATCACTAGATTTTTGTATTTGAATAAAGCGATATGATATTATTATTACTCAGGAAGAAGACAAAAAGCAGTAGAAGTGGAACATATTGAGAATATCAAAAGACGGCGTTAAACACTGAAAATATAGAAATGCAAAAGAATATACATCTTGAATCCATAAATGAGGATGCGTCTCGAGAGTATAAATCTTTCAGTAACTCTGCCACCATCAACATTAGGATTCATAATGAAATATTTAAAGGATCCGAATTTCTTTTCGCTGACACCGTGCATGGCCAAGCCGGACTGGCCTACAGATTCTTGAACATATGCATGAAATTTGATGAGTAGTTCATCAACAAGATCTTAGCGAGAAATAAGTATTTTTCTCATTGAATGAGAGATAAACTTATTATTTACACCCCGATCTAGAAACGCTAATAAGCCATCAAAGAAATTATTAATATTCAACAAACCTATTGGTTTGACATGAAAAGTTCCACTGTGCCAACGGCGCTATATTAAATATTTCCTCCAGTGTGTTGTAGCCGCGCTGGAAGGACAATGATAAGCATCACTATTATTCATCATATACATCATGCGGTTGTGGATGGATTGCGCTTGTAGCCCCAACCCTGCTTGACCCATGGTAGAAGCCGCTCCAATTCAGTATTTGATCCAACTAGATGGAAAGGTATTACGCTCGAAACTCTTATTCCCATGATTGTGCGGCCATTATAAGTCTAGCTAAAAGTTTGTTGTTGGTTCCTCCAGTATAGTATATTGATTTCTTGTCTCCCTAACTCTTTACAGTCGGTTTGCCATATCCACATATTGGATATGGCCTACCGCTTAGATCCACCAAGAATACATACGGCTTTAATCTGGCGAGGTAAAAGGTGACTTGTATGAGATGATTCTAAAATCTCCATATCCATCTCTACTCCTATCTCTCTTTTTACACTATACTTTTAATGTATTGAACATGAGAGATATATGAATCCTCTATTTAAAGAAAAATTTTCAAACCAATAATTGAGTGCACTATTTACTTTTTGACAAATATGAAAGAGAAAAGCGAAATTTTTCTTTAGTGATATGACATATAAATGTCGATTGATTGAAAAATAATATATATCTTAAAATTGAAAAACAATATTTACAAATAAAAGAAATATATTGATCTTTGTTATTACACCGAGCTTTCTTACATAAATATGGGAAAATCATTATGCTAAATTTTTCTACTAAATTTACAAACAGGATCTTCTAAAGTAAGTTTTTCAAAATCAGAACGCGTTTGTTGATCTTTGAATTTGGCCCATAAGGCTATTAGCTCACCAGACGCGTGTCCACTGGGATGTGTCTCAAGAGCTGTTGAATATCATCCAAAGGCTCCTTACTCAATCCATCCTTAATGAACGCTATTTTATCTTCTCGATTTACGGACAAAGTACCCCATGATTTACATCGAGTGTCACATGTCCATCGAGCACACTTGTAGCATCCTCCTAATCTTTTTTGCTCTCCGCTTCTTTGAAAAACTACTTTTACCCATACCAGGCATGTATTTAGAAGGAATTGAAACCTCACCGGATAATCGAACCTTTGCTTCAATCAAGCATCGGATATCTTGTGGGATACCCTTATTCATTAGCATCCTTAATCTTTCCAATTTACATCGATAAATCCTTTTTAGGATTTTGATCGATAGTGATGGATAGTATTTTCAAGATTTGAGAGCATATGATCCATTATAATGTATAAACCCTTGTTAGGATGAATTTTGCAATAATTTTGATGATTTATTTATAGAATAATACGACGCGTATGAAATAAGACTCGATTTTAAATAAATAATATGAAGCGTAAGAGCTACGATTTGAATTAAATAATAGTCGGATGTGATGCGTATGAGTCAGTAACTCAGTGTTTGAACGATAGTAGACAATAATGTCACTAAAGGTGATGGAATATGTCGGTGAATTGTTTCTATGATAAATCATATTAAGCACTATACGATACTAGTGAAATCGATATAAGAATTTCTTGAACTAGAAGTTCAATAATACTTCGTTGCAAAACCGGATTGACCATCCCGGTTTAAATAATTATTGAAATCAATATTTCAAGTGAAGAATTAAAAGAATTCTTCAATGATTGTTCTCGATAAATGATGAAATCATTATTAGCCAATATTGGGAATAAATCCCAAATATATCCGGAATAAAGGATGAGAAATATGGGCCCACTCATCCTCCATGTGGACTACTAGATATTATGATATGGATCCACTAGATAGTACATGTGTATATGATTCATAATTTGAAATTGTGAAATATTTGCTCACGGTATGAGCATGATTTTGATTTAATGATAAAGTGAAGTAAATGTATATCCCAATACTTGAATAAATCGAGAAGGATTTGAGTATGCTTGTACAAGTGGGATATTATATGGCAAATTATTTAAAGTCCTCAAATAAATTGCGATATCGAGAATAGAATGCAAAGCGGTCTAAATTCATATTAAAAATTTGAATGATGAGAACATATATGATTAAAATCATACCAATCAGATGAGTTTTGGTGTTCTAAATTTTCTCAAAGATGAGGGGAGTATTAAAGGTTGAAAATAATATGTGAAATGCATTATGTTATATCCTCGAAATTGAAATACTGAACTTGAAGTTCAAAGATGCATGAAAGGCTATGAACAATCACATATATCGCCTACGATGCTTTGATAAGTTAAGACGCTAGAAGCGTTGATATTTCCCAAACATATATATCAAAGCAAATTATAAAAGATGGTGCTTAATAATCGAGGCATATGCTCTTGAAGAGTATATAGACATAACTATATTGTGTAATCCTACAAGAGGATTGATAATGAGATATCTCGATAAGTTATGTCGATATGGGAAAGAAATGAAATTGAAAAGTGTCGACACGATATGAAAATGTAGCGCTACATATGATCAATGATAATGAAAATATTGAGATATATTGAAGATGATAAATGGTGAATGTGAAATCCTTAACTTATGAGATGATGAGATGATGATGACTAGTGCTCAAGTTTAAAGATAAGCATGGTGGTCATTATATGTTGCATGCTCATGAAAGTTAAATTACCGATCGTGTGTGTAGTGCAGAAAAGGAAATTAAAGGATCGGATGAGCTAAACCGTGTTTATGAGTACCTAAAGGGTGAGCTAAGCTCCTCGGAATGAAATAACCTATTAAGTGAGTATTAAATGTTAAATGATATATTTTAAGTGTTAGTTAGTTATGAAGGTTTACTTATATGTTTACATGTTTTTACTATGAATTTATATGCTTTAAATTGTGTGTTTGGAGACATGTGTTCATGGTGAATGTTTTGTAGTTGTGTAAGAAAATTGATGCACTCTAAATGAGCAGAAGAGTATAAAACCAATGTATATGATACTCATACAAATGTATGAAAGATTTTGAAATGCCGCAAAGATACTTGTATAAAATACGCGTTGCACTCTTTTCCTCGACCGAGGTTTTATCCCATTGGGTTTTCCTAGCAAGGTTTTTAATGAGGCAACTTTAAATGCGTATTCACATGAATAATGTACTCTTTTTCCTTCATTAGGGTTTTTCCCACCTGGTTTTTCCTAATAAGGTTTTAACGGCATATTCATGGTATATTGAGAACGATAGGAGAAATTGATACAGTGTATCTATTGGATCAAGTTATAATGGAGCTAATGCTTTAGATCCAAACGATGATGATATTGAAATCATTTACCGTAAGTAAAGATATCAGTTCTCAAGATATGAAATCAAAGCGGAGCGGTATGCTCTTTTTCCTTCGATCAAGTTTTTCCCATTGGGTTTTCTTGACAAGGTTTTAATGAAGGCGACACATGAATACTCTATCTGCATTGGAAGACATCGGGGAGCAATGTTTTGATGAAAGATATAACCACTCCAAACTATCCTGCAATCGGTTTGGAAGTTTTTTCCACTGGTTTTTTCTCCAAAGCAGTCAGGAAGACATTTGTATTAATAGTCATTCAAGGAGTGTTATGAATAATAATTGAAGAATAATTATTAGGTGTTATGAATAATTGAGAATAATTTGGTGGTTATGAATTATGAGGAATAATTTGGTGGAGGAATAATTTGGTGGAGGAATAATTTGGTAAAAGATGTAATTATTATATGTGAATGACTATTATACCCTTGATGAAATTATGTAATTACGATTGTGCCATTCGAAGTTTTCCTATAAATAGGGCTTCAGTTATTAATGAAATTCATTCCTGAGAATTCCTTAGAATTCATTCTCTCTAAATTCTCTCTATTGTTTCTATACTTTTATAACAAAATAAATTCACAAATAATAATGAAAATGTTTATTGACACAATTAGAACTCAATGTTTCAATTCGTTGCGTATTAAGAATCCATCATTTTTTTCTTGGTATTTTTGTCTTCAACTTAACGTTTTATTACGAGATAAGAACTTTTTTGACAAAAAAGATAATATTACCCTTTTATTTACGTTATTTTCATCAAATCCACCACTATCACCACCAATCATGGTGATACACAAAAATAGATCTGGAAGTCATAAATCATCCGCTGTTGGTGGTTCGAAAACCACTAGTTGTTGGTGGTGGTAGCGGCGGCGCCAGGATGGTGGTGGTGGTGGAAGAGAATGTGTTAAATATGAGGACTAGTTTGCACTCATTAAAAGGTTATGTACTCAATTATAAATATTTTTATTTAATTTAATGAAAATAATGTAAATAAAATAGTAATATTATCTTTTTGGTTTAAAACGTTCTTATCTTGTAATAAAATGTTACGTTGAGGACGAAAATGATAAGAAAAAATTATATGTTTTTAGTGCACGGCGAGTTGAAACATGGGGTCTTGATTGTGCCAATAAATCAATAATAAAATATTTATAGAAAAAGTCTAGATGTGGTCTATTTGTGGACTTTGCACGAGATTTGAGGAAGAAAAGGTAAGGAAAAAGTGAGGCAAAAGTAATTTTAAAAAATAAAATTGGAAAAAAATATAAAAACATATGGGATTCATGAAAAAATGTGTCTTTATCTCTCTTGTAAGAGCCTTTCTAAAAGTAAAGAGAAAAATGTGGGTGAAAAGGCCTTTTATGTCGTTGGTTACCTGCTGATTGTGTTTTAAATACTCCATTTTGAGTAGATCGAGTTTTTACTGGAAAATCACTTATGAACATAGTAGGAGTACCATTAAGTAGACAATCCCAGCATATAGCGCAATGTGTATTCAAATTTGAATATGAAAAGGCCATTTAAAACCGAAGAACCGAAATAGATGCTAATATAATATTGGATCAAAAAAGGTTGTACTAAAGTTTCAATCACTTAATAACATGGTTATTGCCCTTGCCAGTACCGGAAGTGACAATAAAAGTCACTAGAACGGACCACACAAATAGGGGTGATCTATGCATAGTCATTCCAGGTTCGTGCATGTTGGAGATAGTTATAAAATTGATAGAACCTAAAATGGATGAAACACCAGATAGATGAGGACTAAAAATTGTTGAATCAATTGCTCCTCCAGAATGGCTGGTAATACCACTTAAGGGTGGATAGACCGTCTACCCAGTTCCACTACCCATTTCTACTAAGGCTAAGCATAATAGGAGCAAGAGACTTGGTGGCAACAACCAGAATGAAATATTATTTAATTGCAGAAATGCCATGTCTGGCACACCTATCAGAATCCGAACAGACCAATTACCAAATCCACCTATCATCATCAGCATAACCATAAAAAAGATCATTAAAAAAGCATGATATTAAGACATTATAAAGTTGATGATTCCCACCAAGAATTTGATCGCTGGGTCTTGCTAATTCCATACGAATCAGTACGGAAAGCGTGTGCCCATCACTCCTGCAATGGCACCGAAGATGAAATATAGAGTCCCTATATCTTTGTGGTTAGTGGAAAACAGCCATTGAATCGGATTTGTCATAAAATTGAGATGATTTTCATGTAGCTCCGCTTCTTGCTCTAAAAATGAAGACTGGCTTGTCATAATCTATAAATAAATAAAAAAAAAGATTTATACACCTTCACATTATGGAAAATGGGGGAATAAACCCAAATTTGGATTTTTCTCCTATCATTAGAAATGTTCTAATGGACTTCTCAATAGACTCTTGCAATAAAGATGCTTCCAGAAGAACATCAAATAATTTGACTATAAACACTACTCGAAAACATGAAAATTGTGTTCGATTTTTTCATTCATGTGCAAAATAATGTTACCTTTTTCCAATAAGTGGACAAAATTGACACCTTAAGCTGGGAAATTGCACATCACATAAGCAAATTCTAAGAATGAAAACAACTATTGTATAAACGAAGAGTTAAATATCCATTGTACTTTTATAATTGATTCCCCACTATACTTTAAAAGTGAATCCTGATGGCGATTGAAGTTTGTAAAATATATTTGAGAAATGTCACTCGATTAAAATTATTACGGAATTGCTGATGTATGGCCAACAAAAAGAAAATTACAATTTAAATCCAAAAATCCAAATTGTACCATAGTCTCTACAAACTCCAAATTTACAGCCAAAGCACCCATGTACACAGTGACAAAAAAAAAAAAAAAAAAGAGTGGCATTTCAAATATACATTTTTGCAAACTACAATGTGAATCGGGATGTACTTTAAAGTATAACTACTACAAAAAAAACACTTTAGAAAATCCACTTTAGGAGGCGGTTGGAAGCTCAGGCGCTGCATAAAGTGTGATTGTGGCATTTTGGAAATTAAGACGAGGTTTTAAAGATACATTAGGCAGCGGTTTAGATAAACCGCCGCCTAAAGCACCTTTAAGAAGCGATTTCTTTAATTGCCGCTTAAAATACTTCTTGCGACGGTTGTATTAACCGTCGCATAAAGCCCTTCTTTACCCCCAGATCACCCACAGATCTCCATTTTTACTTCGCGTTCAGTAGCTCGTTCCTCTTGGCGATTTTTGGCGAAATTAGTTTCCTCCATTTAAGAGTTAGCTCCAATTCAAGGCTCAAATGTGATTTGGTATGGCCTCAAACAAGATATAATTTCGTTATCTTCACACCTTCATATATATTTTTTTTCATTTTAGGGTTGTATTTTGTGATTTTTGGCGAAAGTAGGTTTCTGCCATTGAAGAGTTAGCTCCAATTCAAGGCTCTAACGTGATTTTGGTATCATTGTATGCCTTCAAACAAGGTATAATTTTGTTATCTTCAGACCTTCATAGTTTTTTGGCATTTTAGGGTTGTATTTTGTGGATCTTTAAAATTCTTGTGTGGATTGTTGGCTTATGTATGTAAATATATACTCTTTAGCTTGGGCATTGTAATGTATGTGATTTTAGTGGTTGATTTTAGTGCATTGTATACTCTCCCGTTTGTATGGCATTTTTTCATATTTTCGCGCCTTTATTTTTGGCGCAATTTTTTGGTCTCGGTTTTTTTTTTGTTTCTTTCTTTCTTTTTATTTTTTGTAAATATTCATCTTCCACTCACATAAAAACATTTAGGAATAAAAAGCTATGTTTATGATTACCTAGTAAATATATAGCAAAAAAATAATGGAATTAGAAAACCTAATTTTTTAAAAATATATGATGGATATATTTTTTTAATTAGTATATGAATATAAAATTATTAGATTTGAAAAAAAAATTAGTAGAGGAGGCAAGCCAGAAAAAAAAAGAGAGGAAGAAACTAAATGGAGAAGAAAAAATGGAAAACTAGAAGTTATTACTGTAATGGCCCGCCCGAATTCGTCCCGAAAACGTATATGAAGACGTATGTGATTCCGTATATGTACCGTATATGATCCCGTATATGAGATGAAATGACGTGATGATGTTTCGGCATGTTATACATGTATATGTTATGTTCACGATATGCTTTGCAGTACAGGATATGTTCCCGGAATGCGAAACCGGCCTTGAAATGATGGAAATGGGAAAATTCTGCAGGAGCAGAATTACGACCGTAAATGTTGGAATTACGGCCGTAAATGTCAGGTTACGGCCGTAAGGGTCGAAGGTTACGGCCGTAAATGGTGAACAGTGGAAAATGTCCAAAAGTTTGAGAGCAAATTACTGCGGTCAGTATGATCTCAAGATACGGTAGTATGGTTGGAGTTACGACCATAAGGAACTGAGTTACTGGTAGTAAGTCAAGAAGATGAAATGCTGCGGGATTTACAGAGTTTATTACTACTGTATGATGGGATTATACGGCCAGATGAATCGAGTTACTACCGTAAGAAAATGGGGTTCTGACAGTAAGTAATGGAGTTCTGACAGTAAATGTGGAAGTTCTGGACGTAATTTTAAGTCGGCAGAATTGGTCTTTAAGAAGATTCTTGCCATTTCTTGAGTACTATTCACATGAGCTCAGTTCTAACACTCCCTAAACCCTACCAAGACTCCCAAGAACCTATGTGATCATCTCCAACTTCATGTATGACCTATGTAATGCTTGTGTAATCTATGATTACATAAAGGAAGGGAAGAAGAGAAAGAAGAAGAAAAGGAAGAGGAAAGGGAGAAAAGGAAGAAGATGATCTCCATGCTTATTTGAGCTTCATTTATGGTGGGTAATGGTTGCTTTACATGCTTTATGACGTATGTGCATGATTTATACATGAATTACACAAGATATGGCATGATTATGATGATTAGAAACCTTAGAAGCATGCTAGGATCTCTTGGCCTTGTGTTATGGTGATGACATGATGTGATGATGTTATGTATATGCTTAGGTAGCCTATGTGACCTTCATGCCAACTTCTATGACTTATGTGGCTATAGGAAGCTATATGTAATGAACAAAGGAAGTAAAGCTATGTACATGCAATGAACAACTAGGATGACAAGCTTGGTAATCATGTATGATTATGTGGTCCAACGTGAAGTATTATGCGCGTCATGTGATAGCGATATGTGGCGTGTGCTTATGTGAACCAACGTGAACACTTTGTGGCCATATCCGATATGTTTGGACGTCGTGGCCTTATGTGAAGTTAACGTTCAATGCACGAATATGTAATGTTTATGCTTGTGCTCACGATATGATCTTGAAGCCTTGTTTATATGTTACGTATGAATGATGACGATGTGAAAGGAACAAGGTGTGGAAAAGGTAACGTTTATGTAATTGTATCACGAGCATATGTGTGTGAAACAGTTACCAATCATGTGTTTACATATGGGGGACCTACGCCCCATAATGATGTAAACTGGCTACATGGGGGATTTACGCCCCATAAAGACGTGGTCAGTCGGGGGATCTACGCCCCGTATGTAAAAGAAAAGCGGGTCTTCAGGGGATTTACGTCCTGTAAAGAAGGCCTGGCTAATGAATGAACGGCGCCACGTATTCACATGATTTGTAATTGGGGCCCAAAGTAAACGTGTGACATGCATTGCATTGCATCTATTATCCACTGAGTCTTTATGACTCATTACGTGCGTATGTTGTATGTTTGATGAAGGTGCCGTGCGTGGAGGGTTGGCGAAAGGTCACATGATGCTATGACGTGGTGTGTGGGCGAAGAATCAAAAGATCTTGCGGTATGTAATGAAAACCGAAACTCTAGCTTTATGTTATATGTTGTAAAGAAAGAAAATTAGGGTTTCGTATTTAATGAATGACGGACGCACGTCTAATTCCATGATAAAAGAAACGAAAAGAATGACGTGCACGGGCCCGAAGGTGGCCAATGTTTATGTCGTGCACAGAGCGCTCTGATTATGACGTCATTTATGACGTATATGTATGTGGAACTGGACGGGGCGTTACAATTACAATTTTTTTATTCATATAGGGAGTATAATCAAGCATAAAAAATATAGGAAAAAAATAATGAGAGTAGTAAAGCGATATTTTTTTTAGTATATGATGAATATATTTTTTTAATTAGTATATGAATATGAAATTATTAGATTTGGAAAAAAAAAAGAGTAGAGGCAAGCAAAAAAAAAAGAGCAGAGGCTAGCAAGCATTTTTGAGAAAAAAAATGAAAGAGGAGAAAAAAGGGGAGAAACTAAATGGAAAAATTGATGTTTTTACATTTTTTTTATTCATATAAACTTGAGGCAACCAATCACAATCTAGGACAAGTAAAGTTATATTTATGATAACTTAAAAAATATAGGAAAAAAATAATGAAAGTAGTAAACCTAAATGTTTGCAAGTATATGATGAAATTATTTTTAATTAGTATATGAATATAAAATTCTTAGATTTGAAAAAAAAATAGCAACGCCAAGCAAAAAAAAAAATTAGTAGAAGTAAGCAAGCATTTAAAATATAAAAAAATGGGAGAAGAAAAATGGAAGAAACTAAATTGAAAAGGAAAAAATGGAAAACTAGATGTTATTAATTACATTTTTTGTATTCATATAAATTTGAGGCAAACAAGCATAATAATGGATGTAAAGTTATTATATTTTCTATTCAATCATAATGAAGATATTAGTAGGGGCTAGCAATCATGGTAAGAAGGGAAAAAAAAAAGAAATAGGAGAAAAACCATAGACACGGGAAAAAAGAAAGGCATGTAGATGATATATAATTAGATTTGACAAACTAAATATTTTGAAAATGATAGATTTAGATTTAGTGCGTGTAAATAATTTAAAAGTAAATGGAAATTTTGGTAAAGAAACATACTCTTCATATTTTTTTTAGTATATGATGTATATATTTTTTTAATTAGTATATGAATATAAAATTATTAGATTAATAAAAATTAGTAGAGGAGGCAAGCAAGGAAAAAAAGAGGATACAAAAAAGAGAGGACGAAACTAAATGGAGGAGAAAAAAATGGAAAACTAGATGGTACGTATTATACTTTTTTTTATTCAGATATACTTAAGGCAACCAAACATAATCATGCTTGTAATGTTATATTTACCATTGTTAAGAATATATAGCAAAAAAAATATAGTAAACCTAAATTTTTTTTAGTATATGATGGATATATTTTTTTAATTAGTATATTAATATAAAATTATTAGATTTAAAAAAAATAGCAGAGGAGGCAAGCAAGGAAAAAAAGAGGAGAAAAAGAAAGAGATGACGAAACTAAATTGAGGAGAAAAAAATGGAAAACTATAGATGGTATCGCACTTTCTTTTATTCATATAAACTTGAGGCAACAAAACACAATCATGCTTGTAATGTTATATTTACCATTGTTAAGAAAATATTGGGAAAAAAATTAATGAAACTAGGAACCCTAAATTTGGTTAAGTATATGATGAATATATATTTTAATTAGTATATGAATATGAAATTATTCGTTTTGAAAAAATAGTAGAGTCATCAAGCAAAAAAAATTAGTAGAGGCAAGCGAGCATTTTGAAAAAAAAAAGAGAACAAAAATGAAAGAAACTAGATGGAAAAGAAAAATTGGAAAACTTGACGTTATTACATTTTTTTTAATTCATATAAACTTGAGGCAACCAAGCATAAACTATGGTAACTCGAGTTATATTTATGATTACTATAAAAATACAGGGGAAAAAATGAAAGTAGTAAGCCTAAATTTTTGTTAGTATATATGAAATTATTTTTAATTAGTATAAGAATATAAAATTATTAGATTTGAAAAAAAAATATTAGTAGCGGCAAGCAATTGTGATAAGAAAAAAAGAGGCGAAAAACCATAGATAATGGAAAAAAGGAAAGGCATGTAGGTAATGTTTGGCTCTTCAATCTATTTTACCATTGCATATATGTGTTGTGCTACATGTTATTGCACTTTTCACCAGACTTAGAGTACCCGTTCGAAGATAGGTTTGTAAGTTACCCGTTCGAAGATGATCTTAAGTTGGCGATGAAAGCGTAAGTACTTATTGAAGCCTCTAAGATTCAAAAAATGCTATCTCGATTTTCGTGTTACTAATTCTCATGTTTGTTGTGCCTAGTTAATAACGTATTCTTTATCGTTCATGTACTATGGTGTTTAATATGTACCACCAGCATATAGGCACCCGGACCAAAAAACCGTTCATTTGGGTCGAGATAGAGGTATAATTACGACACCCATTACAAGTTACCATTTACGTGCACAGATTTGAATCTTAGAGGTGTCATTACTGATTCTATTAACTCCAAATTAGTGCCCTCGTCAGCTTGCTGGCAACCAATGTGGGTATTGCGTGACGTAATTATGCTTGACATTGTCCGATACCATGCACATGCAAGTTCACTGACAGAGGTAGATAGATTCGGTTGGAGGTCATTTTTTGGTGCTTTCTTTGTTTAGCTTGCCAATGTGACCATTAATATACTGTCGGATCCTTCTTGCAGGTCAATTTTGGTTGGATGGAGTACTCACAAGATGAGCTAGATGAGGTTAGAAACCTATGGGCACAATACTTTTGGATGTTTATGCTATAGACTCGTAGGCTTTTAATAATGTATTTGTTTAACTGCAGAGAGTTGTTAGTGTCGATGTATCGAACTATCGCTCCGTCGTGTTTATCAGCTAAGTTAGCCTCTAACATATCGTTCCTAATCATTTAAAAGTCATTTTTATGGATGTTGTAGTGTATTAGTGCTTGATTATAGTAGTGTTATGACTTGGGATTGTATTAGTGCTTGTTTGAAGTATTAGTGTTTGTTGAAGTTTTGTTGTTGTTTTGTTGAATGCATTATTACTCGTTTTCGACCATTCACTTGAGTTGTGAAGTTTTGTTGAAGTTTGTAGTGACATTAGTGCTTGTTTGAAATAATGGTGCTTGTTTGTAGTTTTGTCGTAGTGCTATTAATGCTTCTTTGAAGTTTTGTTGTGATTTTATTGTTAATGTCTATGGAATTGAGTTGGTTTTTTCATAATCAGCACAATGTATTTTTCAAGTTAGTCGTTACAAATTAGATGTCGTTAAGTGGACAACAAGTGTATATAGCAAATTGACATATGTAATTGCTGATAATTAGTATGGGCCAACTATAAAAATGAAAAAAGAAGGAAAAAACTTTAGGCGGTGGTCAAGGAAATCGCCGTCCAAAGTGAAAAATTGAAAAAAATAAAAATAAAAATTAACAATAGGCAGCTATTAACAACGGCTACCTATTGTGACTTTATGCGGCGGTTAAAAACCGTCTCCCAAAGCCATCGCCTTTTTTGCAGCCCTCTCATATGAGGTGCCGCGGAAATGCCTCTTAAAACCATTTTTGAGTGCTGCAAGACTCAATTTCTGTACTAGTGTATAGTGGTAGTGAGGAAACACTTTTGACAGTATAATAGCATTGTAGTTGTAGTTGGTCCCAATTCATTATCCACTTGTAGGCATGCTACGGTGCGCACATATCCATGCGCATCCGCTTATATGTAGGCATCGTAACATGCACACATGTAGGGAATAGATCAAAGCCGACAGTTGTAGTTGTAGTTGTAGATATTTGACTCTATAAATGAAAGTCACTTTACCGTACTTTCAGGGGGCGTAGCCAGGAAATAAGTTTATGAGGGACGAATTCCGATAAATTTTTTTTTAAAGAAACACATAGTACGACACATTTTACTTGCGTAATAATTAATTTATTTATGAAAAATAGTCATAATACAATATACTCCTACTATAATGGATTCCATGCACCGATTTCATGCAACTATAAAAATCATCGTTAATAAATTTATATATGTAAACTCATTACATATTCTTATTCTACAAATTTATTTTTAAGTTTATTGAGAATAAGCATCAACAATAATGATTGATGTAAAAAGATAAAATATTGATAATATAAAAATAAAAAATAAAATAAAATTTTCAATTTGTTACTAAAATCAGTATAATGATAGTTGGCATTTGAAAACAGCCTACAAAATAAACAAAAGAAAAATAAAAAATCAAATCAATAATCTAAAGAGGAGTACTTGAAATACAAAATATAATACACAAATAGGTTTAATCCAAAATAATAGGAACAATTAAGGCCTTGTTTGATTCACAATCTTTGTAGAGTAAATTTTGTTTACTCAAAATACGTGTAGATTATGTGGTTGAAAATAAAAAGTAGAACATTAAAAAATATAAAGTAATTATATTTGTGGTTAAAAATGAGGAGAGATAAATTCTTTTTGAATAATATTGTGAATCAAACAAGGCCTAAGACTTATAAACTAACTTCCCGATATGTCTGTGCAAAAAAATTACGATAACAATTTCAAGGAACAATGAAATTTTGGGGGGTTTTTTACACTAAAAGAGAAAAAAAGTAATCAAAGTGTTTAATATAATGAATAATTGAGTGCAAAATATAAAATTATTATTTCATATTATATAAATTTATATAACTACTAATGAAAAGTAAATTATATAATAAAAGAAAAGAAAAAGAAAACAATTGAATTAAACATATTTGCAAAAAAGAAATGAGGAAAGGCAAAAAAGAAATGAGGAAAGGCAAAAATAAATAAATAATGCAAATCTATATATCTATATATTAATAAAATGAGGTCATTTTCCCACTCATTCTTTCATTTTTCTGAATTAAAAAAATATTATCTTATTCTTAACTCTTAATTCCCACTCTAATCTCAATTGGAATTAACGCACGTCTCTAAATTGGGCACTATCACTCCCCCAAATTTCGGTTGTTATCATGGAGGTTTAATTTCATCCATATCTCAATTTATCTCTTTCATATTTATCTTTCTTGGACTATCCATTTCTCTAATTCACACGTCCTTAAAATGGATAAACATCAATATATACGTAGATATTCTTAAATACCAAAAGTGAAATTTATTTTATATTATAATCTATTATATATATCATTAATCTTGATTTTCTTTCTCATTTCGTTAATTAATTAATGATCACAAATAGAATATGAAGAATAAACAAAGTTTTTTAAAGTTTTATATAAAAAAATGTTATATATAATTTTAATTGAATTAAATTTTTTCTTTATTACAGACCCCACGTTTAAATTTCGAGAACCGTTCGTGTTTAAAATTAAAACAATGCCACCCGTGTCAAATGACAGTATGCAGTTTTATGAATTTTGGTGGTGCTTCCAAAATTTATATTTCATATGCAATAAGATTATATGGCAATATGACTTTAGTATTTGAGTGGATAGTTGGAAATTTTTTGATTGGCAGTATATTATTGGAATTTAATTCAATTAACAATAGCCACTAATTTGGTCAACAGTTGCATTGTTGTCTGCATCAGAGACGACCATTTCCAACCGTCCACGAATAGATGGGCGAGGATGAGATCATTTTCAGTAAATTGTTTAAGAAAGAAGATAAGTAGGTTCTACATATTAAAGAATAAAGATGATGGTGAAATGTCTCTAGTTAGTGAGCTTGCAAAAGGAAAGCCTCTGGTTATTGATGATCATTTCTTTATTAAAGAAGTTTCCCCATATGTTTAGAATAAGATAGTTGTACGTGTACTATGGTTTTAAGTAGTGGGGTGCTTGGTTTCTGTACGTTGTGTGCGTATGTTGTGTGTTCTTTAAAAATAAAAAAATAGTTGTACATGTTTCTTCACACACATTCTAGCAAAATAAAAATATAAATGTATTTTCCTTTTTATTTGTGTAGTAAATGGAAATGATAGTTTGGATTATTCGGACTCATGCAAACTCATGAAGCCGATGACAAAATATTGTGCGATGAACATATAATATTAGCAAGATTTTTTTTTTATTTATTGGAATACAAGGCGAGGCATGTAAGGATAAGGTGATATCTCAAATATGGGTCAATTACCCTATGAGAGGGTGTCTATTACCACTAAGCCATTCCCCTGGACCTTAATAGGATTCTTAAGTACAATGACTTTATCAATAAGATAAATTAAACTAAATTAATTTTATTGGAGATTGGTGGAATATTTCATTTTGAATAATTACGTGAGATAATTAATCTAATCGAGTTTCAATTATATTTTCCTCTTTTTTTTGAAGGATCGAGTTTCAATTCTTAATGTGTCAAATTACTAATTATATTATACTTAAAAATACAATTTTCTCCTATTAATATGTGACAGTAAGATAATTACAATTCTTATTGTGTCAAATTATTTAATAATCTTATAATTAAAAATACAATTTTATCCTAGCAATCTGTGATAATAAGATAATAATATCAAATCAAAATAAATTATTTTTTTCAAAGATTTTTGAAATTTCATATCCAAAATTACTGCATTAACTAAAATTTTTGAATATTTACGGTTGCACGGGATAACATATGTCCAAGATATAATTTAAAGCCTGTGGGCCGATTTCGCGACCCGCAATTTTTTGAGACATATGATAACAAAGCCACAGACAATAATCACTTAAGTTGAAGCCAAGCCACTTAATCAACTATTGGCAATAATTATCTATCTTTATATATCACCACAAACAAAAGCACCAGCATGAGGCTCCACATGCATCTTTCTTCAACAAACACATGAACAACAGGCTACAAACTGAATGTCATAGATCACTCTTGAACTTTGCATCTCTTAAATAAAGGTTCAGGCAAGGATGAAATAGATGCTGCAACTTCCCACGACTCATTAGAGCTATCGCAACCAATATGCATTGAGCACACCATTTGGAATGCTTGGAATAGACTCGTTTTTGCGCTTATAGCATTGCTTTTGGCAGTTGTGATCATCCATTACGTCTAGGATAACTTCATAGGAAATTTGCAAGCATCAATTGTTTCCCATCGTCATTTGTCAATAAGCGTGAAACACAAAATCCACATATGGAAATCTTATTAAGAATGCGAAGAGTCAAAAAGGAAAACCTTGCTGATTTTGAGCACACTTCTTTGCTGCTTTTCAAGTTTGTTTTCACCACACGACTCAATATCTCTAATGATATATATCTTCAATACAGCAACAATAACAAAAGGAACGAAATCCAATAACCGTATATGAAATGTCAAAATCAATAATATTATGAAATGATCAAAGATTACTTGCATTAAAAAATGTTTATCCAAATGAATGATCTCTATACCGGTGATAATAGAGAGAATGACGCCCTCACACCTCCTCAAAAACCACGAATGTGGGCCAATGATGAATCCCAATCTTCTTGCAATGTGGCCGAAGAATGAGACTGGGGTCACGGGATTCATCTTGCATTGAAGAGTAGATAGCACCAAAGGCTCCATTCTTTGAATGGTCTTTGTCTCAAACAAATACTTAGACTCATCCACCTAAAAAAAACCCCAAAACCAATCAAGAAGTGATAGAAATGCTCAGAAATATGCTATATATTTTCAGTGATATTTCAACAAACATCGTGATTGCAGATATAGAAACTTACTTGAAAATATAAAAGAAGAGGCATTTGAGTTTCCTACACCTTTGTAGACATAGAAAGACAAGCCACATCAACAAACTTACTCATTCATGGCTTATCTTTCTGAAAGCAAAAGCTTATAATAAACCTCTCATAATAATCAATGGCTAATACGGCAGTCAAAATAGTAAATCTATAATGCCCAGTAACCTTTAATACCCACTCAATAGTCTCTTTCTTTACAATCATTTTTCAAAAGAAAACAATAAGAGAACAGTACAACCATGTCAGCTGGAAGTTCAGGAGAGTTACATTTCTCTGGAACTTGCTCCTTAACTCTAATGCTTCGTGGCATGCCTAGGTGCCAAGGAAAAATTGAAGCAAGCAATACATTACAAAGGAGAGAGAAGTATAGCAAAGTTAATATTTAGCAAAACTATTGGTTTCTAGCAACAGAAATTGGGTACCAAGAATTAGGAAAAATGCAATCTCTCGGTAATTAACAAAGACAATAAAGAAATAAATATTCAGAATTGAATCAACCAATGGAGTAAAACTACTATCTCTCCTTATTAGTCTCAAAAACTAAAAATAAAATAAAATTAGCTTATTCTACCAATAAATTACTCAGCTTTCAATTTCAAAGGCTTTTGTAAAGATGAAAAATCGATTTCCAAATACTGCAATGAAAAATCAATTTCTTGGCTTTTGTGCATGGGTTAACAATAACATTAGAGCATTGAGAATAAATTAAAAAACAGACCAATGATAGTCGAATAGGGACTTATCTATCAAGAAGATTCAAATCTGGTTATTCTATTCTGTGATTTCTCATTGCAGTAACAACCTAATACTGCTAATTCAAACAATGGACTATGATGTTAGATTTGACGACAGAAAAAGAATGATCATATAAAAAAAAGAATAATTGTATCCAATATAATGAAAAATAAAATATTGGAAACACGATACCTTGGTAGCGCTGAAAAAATTTCAGATCTACAGGTATAATATAATAATTACCACTGGAAGAATTATACAGAAATCTTGCAAGATCCTGTTGGAATTTGTTAACTGATTACGGAAGAGAATTGAAACATCTCTGCATCTTTGGGTGGTTATCGTATAAAGTTATAAACTGCAACTGTTTCCGCTTGAGAATTTTGAAGATTGAGTTCAAATTCTAGAAGAGGAAGGGAAGATTGAGTTGTAGATTTGTGATTATCCGGATTTAGGGCAAAAGAGCAACAGAAAAGGGAATGTTCCATCGTGTGAAAATATGTCCTCATCCAGCACGTGGTCTAAGCATGATTTTACAATTAAATTTGATTTTTTTAATTTAGAAAAATGGAACTTTATGCGGGAAAATGACCTCATATATATATATATATATATATATAGATAAATTCATATAACTACTAATGAAAAGTAAATCTATAATATAGAAAAAGAATTGGACAAAAAATGTTTTTAATTGATTTTTTTATTCTTTTCCCGCTCAAAATGCTACAGCCAATCAGAATTTCTGGAAAAAAAGGATAGCTGTAAAATCGTGTATCAGAAAAGGAAAAAATCTATTTATTAAATTTTTCCGCCTATTGAATTTGCCTAATATAAACTTCTATCTATATATAGAATAATTTATATCTCTAATATAGAAAAAGAATTGGACAAAAATGTTTTTAATTGATTTTTTTATTCTTTTCCCGCTCAAAATGCTACAGCCAATCAGAATTTCTGGAAAAAAAGAGATAGCTGTAAAATCGTGTATCAGAAAAGGAAAAAGTCTATTTATTAAATTTTTCCGCCTATTGAATTTGCCTAATATAAACTTCTATCTATATATAGAATAATTTATATATATGGAAAATGAGACTTTTTTCTTATTATATTTTTTATTGTCGTAAATCCGTTTTCCGGTTTAAAACAAACTCTATTTTTATTTTTTCTTGCCTAATCTATATCCAACTCTCTTTTATTTTTTTACCCTAATATAGTAATATATATCCAACTCTCTTTTATTTTTTTACCCTAATAATATATTAATATTAATGTATATAGATTTTATTTAATTATTTCTACCCTATTTTACCCAATCTCATAATATCTGAATACTCTCTCTATCATTTCCTCTTCTTTTTTTATTTTCTACATATAAAAATAATAATTTGTGATTCTATTTTACTCGACTTAATGAAAGCTTTAAAACAAGTATACTATCAATATATAAATTTTTATTTTTAAAAAATATTAAAATTTACCGTAAACATATAAATTAGTGTCTAACTTAAATATAAATTGATATTAATATAAATTAATGACTACTGAGGTAATAACATTAAAAAATTTTGATAATTTGTTACGACACTTAATTGATGTTTGTTCGTAAAATTAGAATATAATGAGATGTCTCATTATATTTGCACTTTAACATCCAAACTTCAATAACAAATTACAAATTTAATTTTTTACCTCATTAGCTTCTGTTATTACTAGTATTACGCCCGTGCGATGCACGGGAACAATTAAATTTATGTATAATAAATAATTGATATAAAATTATAAACATAAATGTTGAATTACATAATTGATGTAATTTATGCATAAGAGATTGCATAATTGTAAACAATTATTGAAATCTATAATATTGTATATTATAGTCAACGCAAAAAATACAGAATAAATTTATAATTGTAAATTATAAAAATTCACATGTATTGCATAATTAAAAAGTTTATCAAAACGTCTAACTTTAATTCTAATTTCCGTGCATAGCATTGTATAATAATACTCGTGGAGATTAATTAATTGTAAATAAACCATTAGAAATGAATATATAAAAATTATTTGATTATCAAAACGTGTTTTTTTTGTTAGTACATATCAAATTTATATTGAACACATTTTTCTTTCTGAAATGAACATTACGCCCTCTAAATTTTATAATTTTATGCGTTCCTTTAGTGATTAGCTATAATTGCAACTTAATTTTAGCTATATTGTATAAGAAGTATTATACTTAATTTTATATAACTTAAATTTGTAGTAATACTAACAATTTTCTGTATTTATAAAATTCATTTGATTTCTTTCCATTTACGTAAACTGTATGTTAATTATACGAAGAAAAATATTTTATTTTTAATTTTATATACTTAGAAAAGGCAAACAACATGCAATGCAAAATCCAATTGGTGAGCATATCACATCAACCGTATTAAAAACAAAAAACATCAATTAATTTTTTAAATTAAAAACCATGTATCATGTTGGCGCTGCTAATAGGGTGTCTGCCAAATGTGACACTTCAATTATAATAATATAAGGATTAATAAATTACTATTTTACTTAAAAATAGATAAATTATTCAACATAAATTCAATTATAATTTTAAACACTCACTATTTGATTTTAAAAAATAAAAAAGTAAAGAATACTCACTATTTTTAACAGACCAATTCGTGTAACCAAACAAAACAATCAAAACCTATAATTGATCACGATAAAATTAAATAAAAAAATAAAAAATATTTATTATTTAATATTTTGAATTAGAACTTTAAAAAATGAAGTTATATTTAAAATCTTTCCAAAACAAATATTTTCTCATTAAATGTTTGTTTTAAATATTAGTTTATTTTCAATTATGTTTTTAATTACTACTAATTAATATTGGTTTATTTCCAAAACTAATTTTATAATTTTCTTAGAATACTTAATGCCTACGTGGTATTTCACAAATTATAATATAAAGAGTAGTGGTATGATAATATAACAATTCAAAATATAAAGATAAAGATTAATAAATTACTATTTATTTAGAAATAAATAAATTATTCAAGAAAATTCAATTATAATTTTAGCACTCACTATTTGATTTAAGAATAATCCAATGCACATTACAAATCAAAATTATCTAAAACTATAATATTTTTTAACGCAGTGAAAATAAATAAATAAAATACTTATTATTTAATGTTTTTAATTAGAAATTTGAAAAATGAAATTACATTTAAAGTTTTTTCCAAAACTAATAATTTCTTATTAAATTTTATTTATCACATTTAATGATAAATTTATGTTTCATTAAAAAATAATTATATTTAAAGAATTTTTCCTAATTAAAACTACTAATTAATATTGATTTATTTCTAAAAATAGATTGTTCTTTTTTTTTAAACTACAAAACTGATTTTTATGTATTTTTTTTAAATATTAATGAGTGCCATGTTGGCACTGCTGCCAACGTGACACTTCTCTTTTTATAATATAAAAATATCAATTATAATTTAGCTTACCTGGACAAATATTATATATTTTTCTTTCAAATATTACAAATTTCAATTTTTCCTTTATTTTTTCGTACAAATCTTTAATTTATATGTTTATGTGTTGAACAATATAAGGGTGTTCCAAGAATTGGAATGAATTTTTAATTGATCGTTTTTTAATAATTTTCGTATTTAAAAAATAAAAGTATTTAAAATTAACAGTTTTCACTAACATTTAATTTTTATGCCATACAAAATTACCATTGATTAAATTTCTACACAAAAATTCAAATAAAGGTTTAACATTAAAATAAAAAAATAAGATCAGACCTGTTACTTAATTAATTTTAGAAATAATTAATTATTTTAAAATAATTTGCTAAGAAACAAAAATTAATTACAATTAATAATCGTGCTAAGATTCAATTTTTTTTGCAATACAAAATTACGATTCATTAAAGTTTTACCCAAAAATTTTAAAAAAAACTTACTAGCAATTGGCCCAAGTTTGAGACAAAATTCCACCACTATAATCCCCAATTTGTACTAAAAATTTAAAAATTAGGTTGGGCCCAATAATCAATTTTAGAAACAATCAATCATCTTTATAAATAATTAGCTAAAGAATAAAAGTTAATCAAAATTAGTGATTTCTATAAATTTTAATTTTTTGTGTGATGAAAAATTACAACTCATGAAATTTTTACATAAAAATTAAAATAAATGTGTAACATGAAAATTTATAACTTAGGTTGGACCCTTTTATTAATTTTAGAAATAATTTATTATTTTTAAAAATAATAATTAGCTAATAAATGAAAATTAATTAAAATTAGCGATTTCACTAAGATTTAATTTTGATTGGATAAAAAATTATAATTCATTTAATTTTTACATAAGAATTAAAAGAAACGTATAACATCAATTTTTTCAATTAATCATTCAATTGTAACATTAATTGATTTTTTAATTAATTGAATATATATTTATATCTTTTAAATTCTAAGATGTCTTTTCTATTATAAGATATTTTTAAAATTAGATTCATATAATTCTTAAAATTATGGTTATCAAGCAAATTATTTTGGAAATAGTATTTTTTTAGAAATAATTAACTTAAATACAAAAATTTAATATAACTATTTAAACTATTATTAATTAAAATAATAAATTATATTGCAAATATTTAGCTAGACATGAGTTTAGTGGACAAAGATTGATCAAAATTAATTACATTGTTAAAAGGAAAAATATAATTAATTAAAAAAAATCATTAAATTGTTGCGGGTTTTTCCTAAAAAATGAAAAATAAATCCTTTAAATTGTAATATATCTTTTAAATTATAAGATTTCTTCAAAACTAAATTCATGCAATTCTTAAAAGTGATGATATTAAAATGTTTATTTTAGAAATAATTAATTATTTTCATAAATAATTAGCTAAAAATAATAATTTAAAAAATGATTTTAATGTTAAACCTTTATTTGAAAAAAAAGAAAGCTATTTTTTGACATGCACGATATCTTTTTAATTATAAAATATCTTTAAAATTAGATTCATATAATTCTTAAAACCGCGGCTAAAAAATTAATTATTTAGAAATAATAAATTATTTTTATAAAGAATTAGCTAAAACAAGAATTAATTATATTACAATTAATTATATTTTTTAGATTTAATTTGATAGATTTTCATTGGATGAAAATTGAGATAGTTTTATTAGACAAAAATTAATCAAAATTAATTAAATTACTAAAAAGGGGGAAATATAATTATTTCATAGAATGAAAAATAATTAAAATTAATTATATTGCTACAGGGAAGAAAAATGTGCTTGCAAAATTAATTTTTCCTTTTACGTATTTTAAAATAAGGTTAAGTTAGCACCTATAAGATTTTTTATTCTTAGAATTGGAGTGTTACATCTTATCGTAAAGTAAGTCGGCCGATATTAAAATGATTATTGCAAAAATAATTAATTCTTTTCATAAATAATTAGCTAAAATGAAAATTAATTACAAATAATTATATTACAATCAATTAAAATTAATAATACTGTTATAATTTAATTGGACTTGATTTTAATGGGTGAAAATTGACACAGTTTAGTTGGACCAAAATTAATCAAAATTAATTATATTACAAAAATAGAAACATAACGTTAATGAAAAAATAAATAATAATTAAAAGTAGTTAGATTTCCATGATTGACTAGATTTTTCCTAAAAAATGAAAGACATCTTTCGACATGCAAGATATCTTTTTAATTATAAAATATCATTAAAATTATATTCATACAATTCTTAAAATTGCTGTAAAAAAACTAATTATTTATAAATAATAAATTATTTCTATAAATAATTAGGTAAAAACAAGAATTAATTATATTAATTACAATTAATTATATTTCTTAGATTTTATTGGATATATTTTCATTGAAAAAAAAGAGATAGTTTTATTAGTTTTATGGAGAAACATAATTATTTCAAAAAATAAAAAATAATAAAAAATAATTAGATTGTTACGGGAAGGAAAATGTGCTTACGAAATTATTTTATCTTTGATGTATTTTAAAATAAAGTTAAGTTAACACCTGTAAGATTTTGGATTTTTAAAATTGGACTGTTACATCTTCTTGTAAAGTAATTCGAGTGATCATTAGTCCCTAATTAACTTTATTTACTTTTTCAGTATCATTTTTTTTCAAAATATGCTTTTCTTTTTATTTTCATATGTTTTTGTAATTTCTATGATATTTCTTTTGAGTTACAGTTTGTGGCAAAATATTAATATTTTTTTTTGTATAATTTCGTGTGTTTCAAAGGATCTGCTCCTTTTTTCTTTTTCTTTTTTTAAGTGACAAGCTCCAAAAATAGGTATTCAAATAGTAATGATTTTTTATTTGACACTACTTGAACCAACAATTATATAATAATTCTTTGGTTCAATCTATCGCTTTCGCTAGGGAATAAGTTTAAGAATTCTTATTAAACAATTGGTTATCGACTCAATCAGTTATTTGAATTATATGACTCAATTAGAATATTTTAATTGGCTTTCAACTATGTTAAATATTTATCTAAGTTTTCATCTCCTAAATAAATATTAAGAATCCTACCTACTTTGAATTATTTATTTTATGCAGAATTTTCCTGTTGATATTTTATTTTATTTTTAAGTATAATCAGTTAGATTGTATATTTTAAGTATTAATCTTATATATTTCGATTTATTTATCATATCCAAATTAATTTAAATGTTATACCAAATTATTCAATATTTAATATGCCGAATATGTTAAATTAGTAAGTTTATACCTAATAGGTTAATATACGTGTTTAATATATTTATATTAGAAGGTATTTATTAAAGAAATAAAATGTCAAAACAAAAGTCTTAGATTAAACAATCACAATGGGTGTGGATGGGGATAAGAATTTTCTAGTGGGGCGGGGACACGGACAGGAATGGGGAATGGAAGTCAGTAATTCTTATATCATCCGCGTTCAACCTAGAAAGTATATGAAGATGGGTCTAACGAGGATAAGTGTTTCCCAACATGGAAGAAATAGTTTAGGTGCAATGGATTTGACTTCACTACATTATTATTTTTATAATATATCTTTATACTGATTATATTTCATAATTAACATTTAAAAATTATTATTTACATAGCAAGTTTTAATAACACACATTATACTGATGTATAATAATTAATATATCTCAGAATTTATAATTGCATATAATAAAATGTAAAATAATTTTAAAGAAAAAACAATGAGCTCTACGAATGTTAGAATAGTTATTTTAGTATGGTTATTTTGATAAATATAATATTTAATATTATTTTATTTTGGGTTTACATTAGTAGATTAATCTTGAAATAAGCAAAATGTAATATATTATCACAAGCTCTGTCACGAATTATCATCCCGTGCAAAGCACGGGTATAAATGATAATTAAGTTACTATTCTATGGAGAATAGTAAATTAAGTTGTGTGGATTTTCGCGAGTTGTTTCTTGCATATTTGCACGATGGATTAGTACGAAATATAGGAAAAATTCTATTGAAAATTTTATAGAATTGTTTCAAGCTAAATTCTTTAATTTTATTGTTGTAACTCATTTTTTATTTTAATTATTTTTTTGGATTTTATGTTAATATTATCAACATCTATCAATAATGTTATTAGTTGAAAAATTTATCCCCCGTGCAACGCACGGGTGAAATAGCTAGTTATATAATAAAAGAAAAGAAAAGGAACGAAAAATGAAATCTAAATAAGAGAGATCGAAGGTGAATGGAAAAAATAATGTAGGAAAGGAATGGGAAGAGATTCAAACTTGTACGTTAGATCAAAGTTTTTTTGGTAATGTAGGTGAAATTTCATACTTTATCCAATATTCTGGGGGTACGACTGGACTACAACTTAGTCCAGTCCCTTCCCCCCCCCCCCCTCCCCCAAAACTTACGCCTCTACGTGCTTTTCAAACAACCTTGAGAAATATAGGAGTGTATAAACCGGGCAAGCAGTTTCTATCTTTTAGGAAATGCACATAAATACAACAAGAATGTTCCAACAACCAAGTAATTTAATTTATAATTGTCCATTGTTTAATAACCCCTCTCTCGAATAATCATACACTTAAAAACGAAGAAGAAGAAGAAGAAAAAGAAGAAGAAAAAGAAGAAGAAAGGGAAAAAGGGGTCAACTTTGATAGTTGACAACTTGAAGAAGAAGGGGAAAAAGGGGTCAACTTTGATAGTTGACAACTCCTTGTTTTATTAATAATACTAAGATAAGATTTTACTATATATAAAAATAAAAGAGCCACATAGACAAAGTGTCTAGGTAACAGTACCACATTTGGCTCCATTGCATTTTAGTGATTAATTGTTTTCATTATTTAATTTATTCTACTTTCCTTATCTGGTATTGTTCTCCTTATTTTTTTTATACGTATTATATTTTATTTATATGTATTCTAATTCTAATTTTTGAATTAATTTATATTTTTAATTTTTTTATATTTAGTATTGCATGCATTAATAAAAAGGTGATAAGATTTTCTGTTTTAGAAAAAAACTTTTTACATATTTAAAAAATTTTAAAAAATCTATTTTATTTTTAACATTTTAATAATATCATTTTAGATTATTTTCATGGGTAATGTGCATTGAGCGATTCAAATAGTGGATAATATTTTAAAGATCAAATAATTAATAATTAATTAATTAGAAAAGAAATAGAAAATGATAAATTTCATGTCACATTTCATCATTTAGAAAGCAACTTTAAAAAATAATTATTAAATTATCATCTAATCATCTCTTTATTTTTGTTAAAAAATTACAAGTATCAAAAATTAATTTTTTTTTAATTTTTTAATATTTAGTATCACATGCATTAGTCTTTTTTTATTTTTTCTAAATTATTCTGTACAAATTTTTGCTACCAAAAAATTAATATGCAAAGTTTTACCTATAAATACTTTTTTTAGATATTTTATCATTTCGCAGTACACAATCCACATAGCATAAATTCTCCAAAATTTAATATTCAAAAATCCGTGTTAAAAAATATCGTCATGACTTATCTACTTGAAGGACGTTGATGATAAAAATTTGGCAAAAAATTTAATAGGAGCATTTCTTTTTTTTTTTTTAAAGTATTATCTAATTTTTTATCCCAAATATTTTGTTATTATCTAAAATAATCAATTACGACAATTTATATGACTTTTTTCTTACAAAATAATCGTTCAAATCCAATTTTGTAAACCGTTATTAGAATTTATGATATTATATTTGCTTTGTTATTTTTGTTTTGAATTAATAATATTTTATGTAAATAAATCATCTTAAAACATCCCGTGCATCGCACAGGCAAATACTAGTTAAGATATATATTTCATGGATCATTTAATTATTTACTTTTCTATCATTCATTTTGGCTTTTCGGAAATAGTTTTTCTATAAATACACTTTATATAGATTAATAAAATAAATTTGCGACATTATTGTTCACCGTCATCGTAGATGGTATATGCGAATTTTCGACATTTTTGTGATACTATTATAGTATTCTTCACTGTCTTCGGTTAAAAATGTTCGTCACCACCGTCTTCATTTAAAATTTTAAAATATATAAAAATGAGTGGACAAGAAGTAGACGGTATATGTGAATTTTATGACATCTCTTAATAAAAAGTGTTAAAAGAACAAGCGGTTCAAAGACAATTTTCAAAGAAGACCTCACTCACTAAAGAATGCAACTAACTACATTTCGAAAGAAATAAGGTAATTCTTATTTTTGCAAGAATATGTAAGTACTCTTTAAAAAAAAAGAACAGAAGAAAAAAGAAAAACAAAAAGAGAAAGCATATGTAAGTAATCAATAATTTTTTTTTTGTTTTTTGAATATAATAAAAATATTTTCTTTTAACGTTTCTTGTTGAAAAATGAATTCAACAAAAGTGATTGTTAAAAAAAACGAAATTAAACAAGCACTTCAAATAATCTTGCTTGGTAATGAAATTTGGGGGAAAAAAATATAAATTTTCCAGAGCCTGAGGTCAAAAAGAAGATTTATATAAAAAAAAAAGAAAATCGCAAAAAATATGACATATTTTTTATTGTATAATATATGATTACAATGATGAGTTGAAAATAATAATTTTGGAATTAGTTTTGGGAATAAATGCACCCAACATTCCAATTAGATCCTCAAAATGAAATTTTACTATCATTTGGGAAAAAAAGGAGAAAAAATAAAAGGAAAAAACGAAAGAAAAATATTGTGTGGAAAAATACTGTCCTTGCCACTGTTGCATTGTTGTTGGCGAATCACATCTGGTGGTCTACCTAGACCACCATTGCCGGTGATTGCGACCACGAGCAAATTCTCGTGGTCTACACAGACCACCACCAATTGTCTTGGTGTTCGCGCAACCACGAAGATGGTATAATCACAGAGGCATTGTGAATGTGTTTGAGGCGGTGGGTGGTGGATAAATTTTTAAAGTATCATGAAAATTAAAAAGTGTTAAGTTGTGTAAGAAAAGTATTACATTGTAATACTTTTAAAGGTAGTAAATTTCAGTTTTTTTAAATACAATTTTGAAAGTAAAATTTAATTTCCATTTTAATTAGAGTAAAATTCATTTTTGGCATTGTGCACTTCACCCTTAGTTTTGTAAATTCTTCGGACCATACTATAGCACCATAATGAATTCCATAATGGTTGACATAATCGATATGTGACATGATTTTACAATTTCTTCCATTCTATCACTTCTAGATGAACGGTTATTAAACATATCAACTACCATTGTGTCGACTATTATGATATTCACTATGGTAGTCTAGCATTTTCTAAATTCTTCATATTTAGAAAGGCTTGAAAACCGCCAGTGAGAACTTGTCTGGTTGATTAGAAAGATAAAAACTGAGGCTCTGAAACCTAGAGGTCTTAGGTTCGAATCTTACCAACTGCTTATCGTGTGGATTTAGTTGCCGTCAATAGGGCGCCTTAATTCCCATCGATTAGGACGTCTAGTTCTCGCCAATGGGGCGGCTATAATTCTTCCTCTGACAAGGTAGTTATAATTTCTGCCAATAAGGCTATTATTTTCCCTTATAGAGTGACATTGATTGTATTATATTTTAGTAATATGTCCAAGTTGATTGATGTAATTTGTACTCTATATATATATATATATATATATATATATATATAAAAGAAGCTCGGAAACCATGGGGGGTTTGGCTTGTCTCCCAGGTGAGTCGCGGAGAGAGCTCAACCCATAATGGTTGTGGGCCCGCATTGGCTGACGGGCGAGCCAACTTGGATGCGGGCCAGTACCCTTCTGCTTCAACTTTCACGGCTTACAAGTTGCAAAAGCAGCCAAGACCCGGGATCCACGAATTGCACAACAGTACAGGTGCGAATGGAATCATTTTGACCGGTGACTCAAAATTTTGTTTTGAAAATTAGTATTTTTTTTTAAGTGTAGTTAATACTAAAGTTTAATTCGGATTGGAATAGAAGATGTTAATATTGATGTAGATTGATGAATACAAATTTTGTTTTGAAACATTTTAAATGGCTTAATATATAATGTCGTGTAAATTAAAGTCAACCTAATATTAGCAAATATTGTCATTCGTTTGCATAAATTCTTTGTTCTTGGATTAGTCGAAAGAGGTTGACTGTTTATTTCAAAGGGTAATGGCAATGACTATATATTAATACTATTGTAATTTCAATGATTTCATAATTATAAATTTGCTAGCTAGCCCCGGCCCAGACAAGAAGCCCATGCAATGAAAATTAATAAAATAATTAGCAAAAAGAGTAACTTAGGTCGTGTTCTATCCAACGTACGTAAAACTTATTAACTTTTTCTTTCTCTTCATTTCCAACCACTCGTTCAATTATTTAATATGTTTTTCTCAAATTTCAATCACACATTCAACACGTAAATTGAAAAAATAAAATTTATCACCCAAAATAACAATGCCTTAATTTGAAATTTCTTGCTCACGGGTTTAAAGATATAATCATATCAATATTATTCTTATTGAATAAATAAATGGCCGGTTATAAATACAAATTGTACAAGAAGAACATAACTAACTTAATTATTATTACATGATAAAACCAAACACACTTATATAGACCGACGTACATATATATGAAATTAACCATGGATATACACTTAATGGAATTCAAACAATATATAATATAATGGTGCATCCTCCTAGCCTGCATGCATATATATATATATATATATATATATATACATATATATATATATTCATGATGAGGTAGCTAGGTAGGTAGTTATGTTGTTGAGGTTTACTTGCCCAAAGGTGATTTTAACGCCCGAAACCTTCTTTCTTCAGAAAGCAATTTCGCAAACCTACAAATTAAATTTAAAAAATAAGATAACACAACATATATGCAAGCTAAGCTAAGCTATGCTAAGCAGGCATTAATTACTTAATCAATTAAAGGCAAGAGGCGATAACTAAAATGAATGGTGATGCATGCATGCTGCATACCTTTTCAAAGCATCCTTGTTGACTTCGCCGTTTTGAATGGGCTCGAATAGACCTGAATCTAAGTTGACCCTGGAGACTGGTTTGTTCAATAAGTTTTCGCCTATCTCCACCAGTTTGTTCAAGTTCTTCTTAGTAGCGACGTCAACTGAGGCTACGGTCCCACTTAACCTGTCATCCTGTATTCATCGATATCCATTTCAAAAATAAATTATTAGTTATTTGATTGATCCTTAATTAATTAATTAATTAATTGTGACGACTATAGCTAGCTAGAAAGTGATGGATGGATGCGTACCTGAATTCGAAGGTAATTTTGTTCGGAATGGAATGCTCGGAAAACGACGGAGATGTGTAAATCCACCATATCGGCACTGGCTTGGGAGAAAACATCTACTATGGGAGTGGAATGTCCGCCCAAGAGCCATCCCAGAACTCCCCATTTCGCCGCCTTCTCAGCACTGTAATTCCCCATCTGCGCCTTGGAGGACCCTGTGCCCACCGAGATCACCAGAAACCTTCCGTAATCCATCGGCTTGATTGGGAAGAAATCTCGGTTCCCATCCAATATCTGTTTTGTAACTTCACCTATCGCAACCAACGCCTGCACCGCGCATATATATATACACATGCATGCAATATAATTAATTTATATCATTTATCTCTCTCTCTCGGGCCCTCCAATTATAGATAGTTAGATACGTACTGGATTATTGGCAGCAACACCACCGTCGACGAGGTTGAACTCGCGGACCTTTCCTTGTTTGCATTTGTTCTTGAAATAATATGCAGGAAGATAAGTTGGAGCTGCGGATGTGCCAATGCATATATCTGAGAGTCGAGCGTCTAACAATGGCGTCCCTATGCTCTGCGTGATTGTACGCACAGATCCACATTAATTAATTAATTAATTCAATTCTCTGCATGCATGTATCAATTATATTATATATGTATATATGAATGAAATTAATTAATTAATTATGAGATGAGCTGACCTGATAGGTGGAGAAAACAACAGGTTGCAGATTCTTGATGTTAAACGTCGGAATGACAACATTAGTTATTGTCTGGTCGAGACGAGTGTCGCCCAGTTTCTCCTTTATGAGGTTGTGGAGATACTCTCCATCGTACTTTGGTGCCACTAAAGATTTCACCAGTCTTCCCACCCGGCCTCCCAATATGCCCCTGCGCATACATACATACATTAATTAATTAATTAATTAATACATGATGATATATGATATATAGTCCTGCATCTGCATGTGTATATATACGTTCCTTTAATAATAATTTGTACTATCAATATATATATATATATATATATATATATTTATAGTTAGTACGTGCTATACGTACCCCTTCTGAGGGAAAATTCGAGGGGAGTGCTCGAGATAGAATGGTTTAATGTCTTTAGCTGCAAATAAGGGGCGACCGTTCTGGTCGGGAGCGGTTAACATGGCCGTTACCAGACCTCCCGTGCTCGTTCCTGCCATTACGTCAAAGTAATCTGCCAGTCTTGCATCCTCGCCATCCAGCTCCTGAATTAATATATATATGATATGATTAATTAATTATATTGATCGATGATCAAACTAAATTATTATTTATATTATATTGAAAATTAATTAAGCTAATTAACTAGCTATGTATATATATAGAGAGAGACACACACACACCTGAAGTTGAGACTCAAGGTATTCAAGGACAATGGCGGGAATAATTCCTCTAATACCGCCTCCATCAATGCTGAGAACTGTGATCAAATTTCCATAGGTTGGGGGTTGTATCTGAGCTGGTGATGATGGACTACTAATGTCGCTCTTCATACTCTTGTGTTAATTAATTCAAACCAAAGGAAACAATTAACTTAGCGGCCTAGCTAGGTTTTAATTTATAATTAATTAAGTACTGAAAGATACAATGAATAAAAGGATATATCGAAGTTAGGGAATTATTGCAAATATTGCACAAATTAATACGTGTATATATACTATCGTGTATATATATATATATATATAATAGTTAAGATGGCAACTCGATCGATCTTATGGTTGTGTGAAAATATTATCCAGATGGGGCATCTATTTATAGTAGTGATGAGTACTTGCGGCATATTCTAACTACCAATTACGTGTGTGTGCATATGTAGATGGGGACCAAAATTAATTAATTAGCTTTGAAAAGTAGTCTATTCAATGCTACAAATTGTATTGCATGCTGACATGGTCAAAGTCCGCGTCAGTACGTATCGTTAACATGGATAGGAATATTGCATGCTTCAACGTGATCAATCTTTTATTTAATTTGGCAGCATGGATGGAGCTACAGCTGATCGAGCTCGGCTGTGCTCTAGCTCGATGCTTGCAAGGAATAACGTAACTATCAGATCGTGTAGTTTTGGTCCTGAGTCATTTGTCAGTTGAGTTGGCTAAATCTGTGAGCTTGCAACCCAACAAATCACGGTTCAAATCCTCTTCCAAGTAGATTTTGTCCTTTTTTTTCTTTCGGTTTAGTCTCTTTCTCTCTCTCCAGTCTTACATTTTGAATTTTCAAAGGATTTGACTTTGGATATTTCATTGTTACCTCCCTCCCTCCCAGTTCCCCCCTTCCCTCCCAGTCTCCCAGAAGCTTAATTCAGTTTCAAAAGCTTTAAATTTTGGTATTTTATTTTATTAAAAAAAAATTATTGTTTTTTCCTTATTACCACCATTATTTATTTATTTTTATATTATGGTTCTCTCTATTTCTCTTATTGCAATTATTATTTTTTTATTTTTATGTGATTATTACTCTTTCTTGCACATTATAAGATTTCACAGTTAATTTATTAAATTATTGCTTCAAGCGATCTAGAGAAATACTTTTAATCTTTTTATGATTTAAACTCAATTGATTGTTAATTATAGTTAATTTTTTATTTTGTATATAAACTTTGTAGGAAAAAAATTTCGGAGGCAACCCTCGAGAAGAGCCCCAACTCTCTTTCCCTTATTCAGCTTGGTGTGACAAGAATTCCTGGCTTCGTTCCTGTGTGGCAGTTAATTCAATTCTTAATTAGCTAGCCAGTTGAACTGTATATTTATATAATCCATTATCCATTATATATATTATATTATGCTACCTTCATTGCAAGATTAACTTCACATACCCGATCGACTCATCCAACCCAAACATTAACATGCATGCCCTCTCAATCAAGATGATTAATTAATTAATTAATTAATTAATTAATTAATTAATTAATTAATTATAAATACGTACGTACCTCTCATACTTTCCCTTTCAAAAAATCTTTGTCCAACAAGCCACCTTTTTGAAAGATTAATCATATACAATTAATGATCATCTTGTTGCGCTAGCTAGCTAGCAAGCTGCTCATTATATTTATTTATTTATTTATTTATGCTCAATTAAGCACGTTTAATTAATTTGGCCATATTATTATCATTATACATCATCAACTTAATTAAAAGAGTTCGCCACTTGTGATTAATTGTACATACGCCCTCTATAATAACAATATATTAATGGTGAAACAAATTGCGGGTACTCAACTGTTAATGAAAGTTCAAATTAGATCATCGACCAATATATATATATATATATATATATATATAATATTGCAGGAGAAGAAATTAATCAATTGTACATATTAATTAAGGCTGGAAAACTTCGTTTGTTATAATGTAATTTTAACTCATTAATATCTTATAAATATGCGCTTGTGAATTCAAGTGGATCATATCAATAGTAGAAAAGATACGTACAGACATGTTTGATTAGTGTTCGAGATACCATTCCAGTACCTCTTATTCTCAATTAGGACACGCAACTATGTACGTACCATTTTTAATTACCAAAGTATAGGGGAATTCAAAAAGATAAATTAAAAGATATACTTCCTTAACTATAGTCATAACTTGTACCTAGGATTCATAGTTGACGCGATCTATATATATATATATAAATATATAAATGTAGTGTACGTAATTAACAGTGGATCGAAACTAATTAGGCCGTTGGCGTTGTCAATTATTGCTGATAGATATCTAGTGGCGGCTTTCAGTTTTTTCTTTTCCGTCTCGGACCAAAAAAATTAATTAATTAATTAATTAATTAATTTAACCATCCATGCATGGCTGCTTTACATCTTTCAATAATACTATCAAATTTAGAGTCAATAGTCAATCCAGTTAGATATATAATCCAAAAATATATATCCTCCCACCTTTAATTTAAACCGGCCGCGGCAGCGGTGTCTTAAGTCTTAGCCCTTGGGCATGCACCTACGTACGTACAAAGACTTTAATTATAAATTGTTGCCTCTACACAGAGGAATATTGATTGTGGCCTTGTGGGTTGGGATTGACTATTGACTATTCTTATATGAGGCCCTTAACCCGCTTGTGAATTGCAGAACCTCAAGTTTTCAGATATATTAATTAACACGTACGGACACCGTGCAATGACAACATTTCTTTTATGTTCTGAGTGTGCCCCTCAATATTGTTCAACATTGTAGAATCACATCTTATATATATTGGAACTTTCCAATGCATAAATTGATCATAATTTTACTTTTTACAAGTAATAGGGGTGGGTGTTTTTTGGTTCTCTGTTCGGTTAATGGAGGAACCAAAATCGAACCAAAACTTTTGGTTCGGGTCTAGTTTCGGTTCCTCAATTCCAAGAACCGACGGTTTCAGTTTTCAATTCCAATAACCGAACGGTTTCTGTTCTAGTTAGGTTTTCCTTATTTTTCTGTTTTCTAAAAAACATACATCTTTTTTAAAAACCTAAATTATTTATCATAGATTTTGATGTAATAATTTGTTTGTGGTGGTGTTCAATTATTTAAGTAATAGCTTAGTATTATACGAGACGAAAATATTTCTATTACAACTAATTTACTAAAGGAAATATGTGGACTTCATATTTAAATTAAGATTAATTATTTGGTTCGGTTTTCGGCTCCCAATTTTTCGGTTTCAATTCAATTTCGGATTTTAAATTTTCCAAAGGAACAAATCTGTTTCGATTTTTTTAGTTCGATTTTAGTTTGATCGGTTCGGTTTCAGTTTTTTTGGCCACTCATAATAAGTTTAATGTAGTTATAGCCTTGTAATGTTGAATCTCAAGTCTCAACTACTATTGTCTAAATGACTTTGGAAAACTAGATAGACCCTCGCAATTTATGATGTTAAGTTGCATTTAATTCTAACTTTTTAAATAACAACAATCGTGACATCCATCTAGATGTGAAAAAGCATTTCCATTGCGTAATTCCTAGACATTGTGTATATGGGATAATGTGGAGGCAAGAGATATGGAGGAAGTGGTTATTTTAATTGAAGAGAAAGATAATGAGGCGGGCGAGAAAAGGAAGGGCCGGGAAAACTTGTGAAAAAGATGAGAGATGTAGAAATAAATTCAAAAATAATAATAAAATAATATTCAAAGATGTGAAGTTGAATGTATAATTTGAGAAGTAGCGTGTGGGTAGCAATGAAGATAGCGTGAGAAAAAAATGAAGAATTGAGGATTAAAAAATCGAACAGAAGTAAGATCCACCATTTTTCACATGCCAATCTATCCCTTGAAATGGAGTATCGCCAAGGATAATAGAAGTGGTGCAATGGAGATGTTAAGAGAATCTCTAATGATTTGTATTTAACATTTGATGCCACACACCAACAAAATGTCTATTGTGCTTATTTATGTCTCTTTACTTTTCATTTGGAGTGAACTTCCACTTATATTTAGGTGTTTTTATTGTGCTTTAGGTATAAATTCCTCATTGTAGAGGAAACGAGGTGAAAATGTGCAAAAAGGGCTCAAAGTGTTAAAAAATCCAAAGTTGGGGACTAAAATGCAATATTTCAGAAGTTAGAGGACTTGCGTTACAATTTATGAGGAGGAGAATGCTCAAGAACACAATTGAGTTTCTTTCCCGAGCCGAGTTCGTGTTTTGGAGTGTTTTTTTTTTTTGCACAAGAGAATCGAAAATAACCAAATTAGCTATCAAATGGTTCAATTCTTGAAGACCGGAAATCCGTTTGACCTAAAGAGGAGTATTTTTTATTATGATACAAGTTGAGTTGGAGGATACAATCAACTAGAGAGTTGTATATTATCGAGTCTAGTTTCTAACGCAATTTGAATTGGCTCAATCGAACATTAGGATCAAAAGTTATGGCCAAAATACTGAAACCTATGCATACTGAAAAATTGGGCAGAAACATTTGTATGGCCGTACGGGGATTTTTTTTTTGCCGTACAGTCCTTTTTTCTGCACAAAAAATACCTGAAAATACCAGTTCTTTCACCACACTTGAGGGACCTTTTGGAGATAAATGGACATACAAATATGGGGCAATTTAACACACCAATTCATCCCTATTTCGTAATTCTCCCCCTTAGTTTTAGGTTTAGGTTTCCTCTTTTTCTCTTCTCTTCTTCTTCTTTTTTTTCTTTTCCTTTTCTTGTTTGGGGTTTGATTTGGGGATCACCACTTGGAGTATGAAGCAAGGAGATCAAGAAAAGGTGGAGTGGATTGGAGAAGCAAGACTTTACTCAAAAAAAGGAGATTGCCTTTAATTTTGTTTTGTTGTTTCCATTTCTTTCCATTTGTGTTTTGTATGTATATGTTTCTATGATTTCCTATACTATGAGCTAGTTGTTGTAAAGTTGGGATGATTGATGAACTTTTAACCTAGTTTAATTAATGAAATGTTTATGGTTTTGAATTGTTGCTCAATCCATTGTGTGATTACTTTTGAGCTTATTTTCATTTGAATGTTTCATCACCATTTGAATGCTTTATGAATTGTGTATCCACTCGAGAGGGAGTGTACATTTTAGATGCTAGAGTAATCGCCCTAGGTTCTTGTTGGGGATAAAGATAGACCTCTAACCCTAGGTGATCATTTGAGCTACTTTCACAATGAGTAATCCAGTTAGTTGGTAACATATTGACACAAAGATATAGTAGGTTGAATCGACTAATTATGGGTAGTTTGACACTCGAGAGAGGTAACTATCTAAGATAGTAAAGTCCGGTTTAACATTAAGAATGTGTATTATGTTATGTTTAGACATTACATTGATTGGATTATGGTTGAATGAAGTCATGAATCCCAACTATTCTTCGTTCAAAATCATCCCCATTTATAGCCCATTTCATGTCATTAGTTTAAGTACATTGTGAGTTGAGTTTAGTTAACTCCCCCTCCATTTTTAATTGTGCGTGTTCCGTTTGTGCATTTCATTTTCCCTTTCCTTCAAGCTAGAGTAAAAACTCATTACAAATGCTAATCCCTATAGGTACGATATCCGGACTGTTAGGTCCACTTTATTACTTGTATGGCCCGTGCGCTTGCGGTATATTATTGCGTGTGTAAATGCTCAACGGTTAACACTACAAATTAACGTAATCTCACCACAAGTGAAAGTATATTTAACAAAGTAGTGTAAGCCAAGAAAGGATAGTTCCCACGAAGAGAGTTGTGTTTACTAATCTTTGAAATTAGTTTAGAATAAGATTGACTATGCTCTAGAACGAATATAAACATAACATAGGGCCAACTTAGACCTAAGCTCACAAACCTTGCCAAAAGTGTGGTGTTGTCTTAATCAAGCACAATCCAAAGAATAAATAAACAAATTTTACACTCTTGATACCAACTTTAAAACACACTCTTCATTTTTTTTGGGGGGAGGGGGGGTGGGTGTAAGGTAACAATATATATTTTATTTAAAACACACTAAAAATAGAAAGAGAATAAAAATTCTTAATCCCAATGTTTATAGAATTGCAGGTGAAGGAACAACTCGTGAGACATTCAAACTCTTAGATTAAATTACGTGGATCGTGAATGTAGATCTAATTCGACAAATGACCAAAGAGTAGACAATAGATTGACTATAGAAATATTAGTAGATAAAATCTCATTGTTTTCCATTGGTTATAATTAGAACCAACTTAGATTAATTCTAATTCTAACTAATCTAACTACGTTGTTCTTTACCATTCAACCAACATAGGCTTAATTAGCTGCAATGGAAATTAGGAAAAAATCATCAATCCTAGCCGAGGAAACATAGAGACATGTTTAATTCAACTAGATCAAACTAAACCCTAGTTATATTTAGGATTGTGTGACTATTCTAGATTAAACTAGCTGCTACTTGTTGATGTTAGATTCAAATTAGATTCAACCTAATAATTAGCTTTACTTCTAGATTAAACACATGTATAGCAGTGCTTCAACAATCAACCATAAAAACTAGAACTTTCAATCAACAAACACTAGGAAAAGAAGAAATTTATGATTTTAGTACAAGAAGCATTCCTCTTATGGGCTCGCTTTGACACGTCCCACAACAAGAACTCTCATCTTCCAATGAACCAGGAACCAGCTCGCTTCTGGTGGATTGCTTATCTCTTTTGCACTCCCAAAGCCTTGCCTTCGCTGCCCTTCACTCTAGCTTGCTCTCACACAGGAAAATGGAAGAGAAGGATACCACGTTATTGATCTTTCTTCCTTATTTCTTCGCTTAGTTTTTCAGCCGCTTCAACCCTTTTTCCTCAAATCAGAATTCGTCCCCTCCTTTCCAGAAAGCCCATTTCAACCCCTTTTTATTAGCGTGACTTCACTCTCCATTATTTGGGCCCAGTAAGACTTGGGCATGTTTGGGAATCCACATCTTTAATTCTCTTATTGGAAACAATTAGGGCTTTGCTTTGGGCCACATAGGCGTGTACAATGGCTAAAAAGAAAACTGATAGGCGTTTATACACACGCACAAATTGAACCGCAAGTGCACGGGCCGTAATCAAGTAATAAAGTGGGACTCGGTTAAGAGTCCGGATATCGATCCCACGAAGAATGGTATTTGTAATTGAATCCCTTATTCTAGCACAAAAACACAAATAAAGAAAGGAAAAACAACTAACCTAATCTATACTACGAAAGCAATAAAGGAAAGCAAGAAAAATGGGCATGATAGGGAATGAAACTCGGGTTAAGTGATAGTTGGGAATCATGAGTTCAATCAACCGTAGCTCAATCAAATCATTGTCTAAACATAACAATGCTCATCTTCTATATTAGACCCGACCTCCTCCTATAGGTAGCTCCGCTCTCGCATGTCAAACTACCCCTAATCGATTAATCCAACCTACTACATCTCTGTGTCGATTGAAGATCAATCAATTGCATTAGGTTTCGTGAGAGTAGCTCAAAGGGTCACCTAGGGTTAGAGGTATATATCTATCCTCTACAAGAACCTAGGGCGGTTGTTTCCACGGTCCAAAATGTGCCCCTTCTCTCGAAGAATAACACAAATTGCAAGTACATAAATTCGGTGATCAACCGAATCATGGAAATAGCCCAAAAACAACCACACAAGAGATAAGGCAAACAACTTCAAAACAATAAACATTTCATTGATTAAAGCTAGGTTAAATTCATCAATCATCCCAACTTATACAATATTTAGTTCATATGAAGGAATAATCAATACAATACAAGTAAAAGAAATAAAGAAACAAGATTTGTGGATTAGAATCCCCCTTTTTGGTTGATTCCTCTATCTTGATGTCTCCACCTCTTCCACCATCTCCTCTTCTTGATTCCTTCATCATCTACTCCAAGTAATCACCCCCAAATCACACCCCTAACTACAACTAAACTAAAAGAAAGGAGGGAGAAGAGAAGAAAGGGAGAAGAAGAAAGCAAGGAAACCTAGCTAACCTTAACTAACCTAAGCTAAAACTAAGGATGCAAGATGATGATATATGATAATTGGGGATTCAAAAGTGGTGTTATAAGACCCCAATCCATGTATCTTTGTTGCCCAAAAGGTCCCCAAGTCGCGTGGAAAGTGAGGGACAAAACAGAGAAAAACAGGGAAAGCTCGGAATTTGCTGATTCTGGTGTTTTACGGCCGTATTTCCACTTTTACGGCCGTATTTTCCCATGTTACAGCCATACATTTATTTGTACGGCCGTAATTAGCTCTCTGCATGAAATTGGCTAGTTTTCTGATAAATTACGGCCGTAAAATTATAAGTTACGGCCGTAAAAATATGAATTACGGCCGTAAAAATATGAATTACGGCCGTACAAATACGAGTTACGGTCGTACAAATTTTCTGCACACGCAAGCTTCAGTATTTTGGTCATAACTTTCTCTCCCGATGTCCGATTGAGCCGATTCAAGTTGCGTTGGAGACTAGACTCGATGGTCTACAACTCTCTAGTTGATCATGTTTTCCAAATCAACTTGCATCTGTATAAAAAATGCTCCTCTTCTTCAGACATCTTGCAAAGTGGTCCCTTATCTTCGACCGGCCATATCTTTTGATCTGGAACTCGGAATCATGATCCGTAAAAAGCATTGAACTCCATATTCCAAGCTCTTCCATGTTCGCTCAAGAAACTCGGCCGAGAATATCTTTACCAATATTGCACCCGAAGCCCTCCAACTTTGGAATAGTTGCATTTTAGTCCCCACTTCGGGTTTTTCTTGACACTTTTAGTCCATTTCCTCCTTTTCATCTCGTTTCCTCCACTATGAGGAAAAATACCTAAAAACACAATAAATACACACATATATAAGTAGAAGTCTGCTCCAAATGAATGTAAAGAGATATAAATAAGTGTGCAAAATACACACTTATCAAAAACTCCAAGGATTAGCTTCAAAAGGCCTAATAAAATCGGTCCACAAATTGCCATTTCGGGCTTGCAGAACTTGTGACTTTGAGCCTCATTTCGACCTTGAAGGCTTGTGACTCTGGAAAACCTCAAAACATAAAAATTGTATATCTCTTTCTGACCTTTTCGTGGAATTTTGAATAGCCTTAATTGGAACTCACACAAGAAAGTTAAGCCCAAAATACGAACATGCGCCGCGCTATCCAAATTAGCAAAATTTTCCCGTTTCGTTTACTTATTTTCAAACCTAGGCCTTCGCCTTTAAAGTTTAGCTGGCCAATCTCTTAATAAATTTAAATACACTATAATACAGAAACTTTCCGGAACCATCAGTGGTTCCTTAATTACGGAACCACCGATGCATTTTTGAGCCTGATCCGACCTCCATTTTGAAATCCGGAATCAGATCTAAAATCAGCATGGTAAGAGGGAGCTCTAGCAATTTTGAAAATTTTTCGGCGGGCCGTCGCGGCTGGTCAATGTTTTGTCAACAATTTTAGGCTAAAATTGTTGCCAAAACTTTGACCGACTGCCACGGTGTCGCCAGGAATTTTTCAAAATTGCTGAATCTCCCCTTCGCTGTGCAAATTTTAGATCTGATCTCGGATTTCAAAACGGAGGTTAGATCGGGCCTGAAAATGGATTGGTGGTTCCAAAATTAAAGAACAACCGAAGGTTCCGAAAATTTCCTGCACGATAATAAGTTCATTCATCAATTAAAATGATAGGAATCAAAGCCAATAATTAACACCACATTGCAAATATACCCAAATAACTCAAAATTATAATCAAATGAGCTAAGCTAGACGGGTTAAAATGCGTAGAATTATGCACTGGTCAGGCACATTTAAGAATAGCAATCCTGATCCATTAACTACATGTGAGCGCGCTACAGTGTCCACCCATGGGTGGGTCGGTGCCACGTGCATTCTCCCAATATCAAGGGGGCACATATCATACATCCGCACATATGTGGATACAATAGCATACCCACATCTGGGGAACGAATCAAAACCGTTAAGAATAGATATTGTCTAACACACCATCTATATCTATTCAAGATTTTGAGTTAATTATTTTATTTTTCTCTCTCCTTCAACTAATAGTTGATATACAAATTAATATACAATTACTCGTTGACAACCCACATCCAATGTTAAAAATGTTTTTTTTCTTAATTTTTATTTCATCGACCACATCATTTGGGATGCTTATGTGGATTCCAATATTGAATTGAAACATTAAAAATTTAATTTGCAAGAGACAAATGGTTAGCAACTAATTAATTAACGTTGCAATTACTCTTTTTCTTGCAATGGGTAAATTTAATATACACTCATTGAACTTTAGAAATATTAGTATTTCCCCTGTGCCATGCACATGACGATTAAAATAGTTTATTTACATAAAATAACAATAATACAACATAAAAGTAAATAAATAAATAAATAAATATATATATATATATATAATATTGTATATTTCAACAATGGTTTATAAATTTCAATCGAACCATTATCTTGTAAGAAAAAATATCATATCAGTTATTGTAATTGATGATTTTAGGTAATAACAAAATATTTATTTGGGATCAAAATTTTGATAATACATGTTTGAACAAAAAGATATAGTCCAATTAAAAAATTTTCTAAAATTTTTATCATCAATGTCATTTCAGTAGCTAAGCCACGACGACTTTTTTGAATAGGGTTTTAGAATATTAATTGTTGAAGAATTTATGCTATGTGGATTTTGTATTGTATGAAATGATAAGATCTCTATATAAATTATTTATATGTGGATAATTTTGCATATTGATTTTTCGATAACAAAAATTTATTCAGAAAAATTGAGAAAAATTTTAAAAATCATTAATGCGTGCAATACTAAATATTAAGAAATTTAAAAATTAATTGGAGCATAAATAGATGATTAAATGATATTGCCAATATTTTTTTAAATGGCTTGCGAAATAATAAAATGGGATATGAAAATTATCGGTTTTTATTTCTTTTCTAATTAATTAATTATTCATTATAAATTTAATTATTTAACTATTCACTATTTGATTTAAAAAAAATTCTCACCATTGAACCAATTAATGCACATTCCCCATTAAAACTATTTAAAACCACCTTTTTAACGTGGTAAAAATGAAACAAGTTATTTGGTTAATTTTTTAAATATGTGAAAAGATTTTTTTAAACAGAAACCATAGCTTATGTGACATTGTACCAAGTTGGCACTTCAATTTTTGTTAATGAAAAGAATATATAAATATATATAATTCGAAAATAAATAATAAAAATGTATATAGAAAATTTTAATTCTCATTTTGAGATTTAATTTAATAGGTGTTGTGAGTTATAACTTTAATCTCTTATCATATTTTATTAATACATGCAATACTAAATATAAAAGAATTTTAAAAAAAGTATAAATTAATTAAAAAATTAGAATACATGTAAACAACATATATATATATATATATAAGTAAAATAAAGAAAATAACACCAAATAAGAAAATTAAAATAAATTAAATAATAAAAACAATTAATTCTTAAAAAAAAGACGAAACATAGCACTACTACCTAAACACTTTGCATATGTGACTCTTTTAAATTTATATGTAGTTAGATAATTGATTACTCACTCTATTTCTAAATGTAACCAAACACTCACCAAACTTTGTTTAATATCAACAATTGATCATTCGATAACTTGACATTTAGATATATTGGTCAATTACCCCGACATGGCTGAAGTTGTTTGACGTAGAAACAATAGACTAACTATTAATACAAGAAATTCACCCATATAAAACAAACAACTACATAGAGCATAAAAATTACGCAATTTATAAGAAAAAATCGAGTTTTTGATGGATTATTTAATTGTTTGGTTGGTGTTAATGAATTTTTATGCCACTAATTAGTCTAATTGATTTCTCGTAGAATATCATCGACCACGTGAGTTTAATAGGTTAGTATATTTAAAATTCGGTTTAACGAATGACTAATGAATGATATTGAGCAAAATTTGGTGAGTATGTAGTTATATTTAAAAGTTAGGTGAGTAATTAGTTACAACTTTAAAGTTCAATGAGTGTTTATTAAATTGAGGAGTGAAGCAATCATTTCATTGATGCTAATTAACTAAAATGAATGGTCCCTATCATTTGAGAGTATTGTATTTTAGAATATTGTTTTTTTTTTTTTTGTGGAAAGGATAAGGATATCGTTTTTGATTGACGAAAGGAAAAGTCTTTTATTTGCACATTTGTTCATGCAAGAAGGATACCATAACAAATCCATGCATTATTTGCATCGGATGGACGCATTTTTCTCACATGCCAAATATCATTCGGCATGAAGATAAATTAGTGCCACACCCGTATGATGCATGGGCATATATATCTAAATGTTAAAGAAATTTTATTGCAGTGGTAGAATTGAAACGAAATAAACAAAATTTATTTATAGCACTAAAAGAACTAACAATTCTTGATTAGTGGAAGAATTTTTTATGTAAAATTTTAAATATTCTTCGATTATTTTTATTTTAATCCATTAATTTCGATATTATCTCAATTATATTTGATTCTAATATTTGAATAAAGATTTATATTTAAATATTAAAATTTCAACTAGGGGTGTGAGGAATCACAACTATATTTTAAAACTAATTTTCAACAATTATTATAATTAATTTCCTTTTCAGTGTGCATCATTCCTAATTTATATTTCACGTTCATAATGAAATACCAGTCTCAAAGGAACTCAATTATTGATTGTTATCGAATTATAAAATAATTTTTTCCTAATTTTTAAATATCTAATTAGTAAATATACATTTCATAAATACATTTTTAAGATACTATTAAGTAAGTCAAATATATGTCTAAAATACAATTACATAATACATTATAAATTCATGGTCAGGGTCAATGGACGGTTTTATATTTAAAAAAAAAAAAGAAAGCAAAAAATGATTGTGGATGGTTATGTATATAATAAACATACAAAAAATGAAAAATCAATATTTAAATCCGTGGAAAGAAATTAAAGACAACCTTAAAGAATGAACACATGGCCGAATGTTATGTTAATTGTATAACACAGTAATCATGCTATTAATTCTGTTCTAAAACTACTAAAAATAGGCCAATTATGTTCTAAAACTACTATTTTATGTCAAAAGTAGAACCAATTATACTTTATATATGTAATAATAAACAAAGGAGTTAAAAACATTAAAACAAAAGAAAAAGGTCCATATCATTTTTTTCCGATTAATTGTCAAATGCCAAGATGTTGATAATTTAAATTATTAACATATGGCCAACAATTGACACGTGCCCCTTGCCCACCATAGGGGAATGGTGTCCAGTATCAATTACTAGCCAACATGCTAATAACTTAAATTGTCAATAGATTGATATTTGATATTTTGTGCATTTTTCATGCTCATACCATCAAAAAACTCTATGGGGGTGATAGGATTGAATTTTTTATATATTTTTTTAGATTTTTATATAAAAGTGGAGAGAAAATGAGTGGAACTGAATGGTGGAGATTTGTATAATATATATATAAATCCCATAAAATAAAATATATTAATGTGATTGGTTTGATTAAAAAAAATAAAAAAATTAGAAAAAAAAATGGAGGCTATCATCTCAATAACACGCTACTTCCTCCATGGTTAACCATAATGAAATTCTAATATTTCCTTCTTTCAATCCATCCAATCTCCGGAACCGTATTCATTTTTATTTATTTAATATTGACATATTGTGAGAAACACTTCCACGAACTCAAAATGTCAGTGTCCAGAACTCTGTTCCTACTTCTGGCAGTAACCAATCACCGCTCAACAATGCACAAATGTGTAAACAGTGGCCAATTCGCCAATTGAAAAAGATAGGTTAAAGCCTTGAGGTGCATTACTTCAAACTTCAAGGGACTATTTACGCTAGGGGAAATGCTACATCACTACATAAAAAGATGCCATATAAATATTACACTCTAATAAAGAATACCGCATCTTTATATTATAAAAAGAGAAGTGCCATGTTGGCAATAGTGCCAACATGGCCACTCATTAATATTTTTAAAAAAAATCATAAAAGTCAATTTTGTAGCTAAAAAAAAGAAATTTCTATTTTTTGAAATAAACTAACATTAATTAGTAGTTTTAAATAGGAAAATTCTTTAAATATAATTATTTTTTAATGAAACATAAATTTTTCATTAAATGTGACAAATAAAATTTAATAAGAAAAAATTAGTTTTGGAAAAACTTTAAATGTAATTCATTTTTCAAACTTCTAATCGAAAACATTAAATAATAAGTATTTTATTTATTTATTTATTTTCACCGTGTTAAAAAAATTAGAGTTTTAGATAGTTTTGATTTGTAATGTGCATTGGATTATATAAATAGTAGATTATTCTTAAATCAAATAGTGCGTGCTAAAATTATAATTGAATTTGCACGGAATAATTTATTTATTTTTAAATAAAGAGTAATTTATGAATCTTTATCTTTATATTTTGAATTGTTATATTATTATCATATATCATTAATCTTTATATTACAATTTATAAAGTGTCATGTAGGCAAAGATGGCAATGCGGTGCACATTAAATATTTTTTAAAAAATTATAAAATTAGTTATGAAAATAAACCAACGTACATTCATTAGTAGTAATTAAAAATATAATTGAAAATAAACCAATATTTAAAACAAACATTTAATGAGAAAAATTTATTTTGCAAAGACTTTAAATATAAGTTCATTTTTTAAAGGTCTAATTCAAAATATTAAATAATAAATATTTTTTATTTTTTATTTCATTTTATCGTGATAAAATTATAGGTTTTGATAGTTTTGTTTGGTTACGTGAGCTGGCCTGTTAAAAAAATAGTTGATATTTTTTACTTTTTTCCTTTTTTAAATTAAATTGTGAGTGGTCAAAATTATAGCTGCATTTATATTGAATAATTTATTTATTTTTAAGTAAAATAGTAATATATTAATCCTTAAATTATTATAATTGAAGTGCCACTTTTGGTGAACGCCTTATTGGCAGTGCCAACATGACACATAGTTTATAATTAAAAAAATTAATTGATATTTTCCTTTTTAATACAGTTGATGTGATATGCTCACTAATTGAATTTTGTATTGTACGTACGTTTTTTTACCTTTTCTAAGTATATAAAATTAAAAATAAAAAATTTTTGTTTCTACAATTAACATACACTTTACGTAAATAGAAAGAAATCAAATGAATTACGTAAATACAGAAAATTATCGATATTATTACAAATTTAAGTTACTTAAAATTAACTATAAGACTTCTTATACAATAAAGTTAAAATTAAAAATTAATTACAATTAATCACTAAAGGAACGCATAAAATCATAAAATTTAGAGTGCATAATGTCCATTTCAGAAAGAAGAAATGTGTTCAATATAAATTTGATATGTAAAAACCAGAAAGACACGTTTTGATAATCAAAGAATTTTTATATATTCATTCCCCATAGTTCGTTTACAATTAATTAATCTCCACGATCATTGTTGTGTATGCTATACAAGGCAATTAGAATTAAGGTTATACGTTTTGATAAATTTCTTAACTATGTGATACACGTGAATTTTTATAATTTACAATTGTAAATTTACTCCATATTTTTTGCATTGATTATAATATACAATATTATAGATTTTAATAATTATTTACAATTATGCAATCTCCTATGCATAAATTACATTAATTCTGTAATTCAACATTTATATTTATAATTTTATATCAATTATTTATCGTACATGAATTTAATTATTCCCGTGCATCGCACGGGCGTGATACTAGTAAATATATATTTTAATAGAGTATGGATCCTCCACAGTCAAGGGATTAGAATGGACTGAATGGTAATTTACCATACTCTAATAGAATGTGATATTTGTGTGGACAAATTAATTTTTACGTATTCTTTTCAATCCCATTAATTCTTTCTCCTATTTCACATTTACATATCTTGTGGGACTAACATATATTACACAAATCTCCATCATTTAATTATATTCATTCTCTCTCTATATCACGTAAAAATCCATAAAAATTAATTTTTACACATACACTCACACGTTAGCATTTTCTTTAGCACAATTTGTTACGACCCGAGTTTTCGTTTATTTAAATTTCAGTTACTACTTGGTCAAAACCGTTAATGGTCGGTCAAAGTCAAATTATTAAAGGGGTTTAATTTTGTCTATTAAAGGTTTGTGAATTTAATTGATTTAATTGGAAGTTGTGGGCTATGGAGCAAATTAAGGGTCAAATGGCTAACTTAAATCTCTTAATTAAAGTAAAGGGACCCAGGTTGCAGTTATATAATATATATATATATATACATATATGCACAATAGAATCAACCAAGCCTGAAATTCACTTCGTGCGAACCAGAGAAGCCGAATCACGCCAGGGAAGAAAGGAAAAAGGAAGAAAAAGAAACGAAAAAGAAAAGAGAAAAAAAAAGAAAGGAAAACTTGGGTTCGTCGTGGTTTCGTGTGGTAAGCGTATTTCTTGAATTTTATCTTATGGAATTTGAGGAAAATAGTAAAATTAATTTTAGGGTTTTACCAATAAAAATTGGGGATTCGAAATTTATCATTGCTTGGGGTTAATTAGGTGTTATTAAGATATTATCTAGCCCTAATTAATTATTTTGAAGTGGAATTGATGGTAATTGAGTAGTGGGTGATGAAGTGGATTGAAACCCACCTTACCTAAATGTTGAAAATTTGGGAATTTATTTTATGATTCAATTGGGTGGTTCCAATGGCATGAAATATTGTGAAATCAATAAAAGAAGAGGAATGATGTAATGGAATGGAGTAATTAAGGATTGGTTAGGAATGTTACAACATAGTATTGAATGTGGATAGCCTTTGGTTGGTAAACCAAGTGTGTAGATTTTAATTAGAGCATTGTTATTATTTCGGTGGTGGCAGGCGATTGGGAAAACTCAAAATTAACTGAAGCGATTAAAGTAGTTACGTGAGTGAATAAAAACTATGTTTAATATTAAATATGTCTCAAAGTTATCTTTAGCATGCTTTTAGCTATTATATGCATTTTAGTAAAACAATGAGTATATTGTAGTGATTTCAAAGAAAATACTGAATTTTATCAAATAGCCTTTTAAATAATTATATGATTGTTTTTTAAAACCACCAAAGTACCTTAGTGATCTTTACCCGCTCTGGGCGTTGTGATTCGTTCCACAGTGTATGACCAGCTTATATAGGTCTTGGGGACCCATCGCTATACACACATAGGCTTGGGGCCGTGTATGGTGGTGTTTAGCTTTTGGGGCTTGCTCTGCGCGCGTATGACCAGTTATTCAGTTACTAGCTCAGCTTAGAGTAGTTCGCCTTGTGCATCGAGTTCCTCTGCGCATGTGTGTTATTACTCGTTGGTACTTTTGGTGATATTTTCAGGTTAACAGTAATTACGCAATGATATCTTTAAATTTAGCCTACAATACTTTGAAAACTTCGGGATTTTGTCAAGTCTCGAGTACCAGCTTCTAGCACTAGTTTCATTGATGTGACTCGGCTTTATGTCAGTATTTCACTTGGAAACTGACTTAGCACTTCTTGTAGTATTTTTCAGTTATACTTATACTTTAACAAGTTCAACAGTTTCCTCAAAAGTTAGATGATATGAAATACTTTATAAATATATGTTTTCAAATTCATCCACTCATCGGGTTACAAAACTCACGTATTTTCCTAATGTTTTTCTTATCAGGAAGCAGTTGAGCGTGAGCTTCGATCGCCTGTTGACCACCACTACCATCACACTTTCATTTAGATAGTATGCTTCATTCATTTATTCATTTGTTAGCGTTCATTTGAGACATTACATTTGTTTGAGAATAGGTTTTCCAAAGCTTATTCATTTGTTCATTCACTAATTCTTTTCAAACATTATTTCCATTCAAGTTTTGAAAAATGACATCGATGTTGAATTACGGTGATTGTGACTGTTTTAAAGATTTTGATATTCTTGTCATTGAAAAGGGCTTGGTGAAATATTGAGTTGATTGCTTGAGAGGAAATAAATTCTTACAGGGTGGATATATCAAAGATCTGAGAGAAACTACGTCGAAATTTCTACTGAAATTCCTTTTATTATTATTTAAATTCGAGATTAAGATTAGCGATTCTGATTTGCCTTAGCGGTGGATCCGGCACTTAGTCGTCATCCATCGTTGGCGCACGCCACGTGTCAAGTTGTTAGAGATAATTTGGTACGGGGCATGTCAATTGGTATCAGAGCATGGTCTAGGGTCTAAGATTGCAACAAGTTTTCCTTTCAAGTTTAGAAAAGTTGTATTGCACATTTTTGCTCATAATCTCATATCATTTTGTAGAGCATCATGGTACGTGGTGGTGCAACAACTCGCAGTCAGGCACGATCTCATGCTCAACACATTCCTAAAGGAGACGTTAGGCAAGGGGGAATGGTTGAGGAGTCGGTTGATCAGTCCCGTGATGGACCCACACAGGGTGATATGGCTCCGAATAGAAACGAACATGAAAATGCAACCCCGAATACAAATTTAAGCGCTTTCGGCTAAACCCGGCCCTTGCCTCTCTTTTGCCAAAACGAAGCAAGATATCGATGAGAAGGCACTTAAATTAGGGGCGAAAGAGTTTGAAGGTACGGATGATCCAAATTGATGTCGACGCTTGGATAAGAAGTATCGAGCGCATATTTAGGATCATGGAATGCCCTCAGGATAAGAAAGTCCTACTTGCTTCATTCTTATTGAAGGGTTCAGCTGCTGATTGGTGGGATTCTTTCGAGGCGAGACAAGTTGATTCGACCACCATTACTTGGGAAGCTTTCAAGACAGCTTTTGATGAAGCCTTTTACCCCCAGTCCTTCCGGAGTAGCAAACAAAGTGAATTTTTGAAGTTGGTCCAGGGGTCTATGACAGTGACTCAGTACCATAAGAAGTTTATGGACTTGCTAAAATATGCCAGGAACTTGGTGCCAGGAGAGAATGACCAGTGTAGGAGGTTTGAAGAAGGGTTAAAAGGGGAGATTGCAGCTTCAGTCACCTGTCAAGGTCGTGGGAGTTTCAGCGCGCTCGTGGAGGCAGCTGTAAGAGTCGAAAAGTATATTGCTAAGGGAAACAGTCGAGATATGACTGTGAAACATCAGAATAGCCAAACTCAGTCTGGAAACTCCCATGGGCATTTCGCTAAGAATAGACATAATTTTTGGCCGGGTGTAAACCATACCAATAGCTTCAAGTCTAAGTCTCGAGGTTCCGGTCATAGTCAGAGCTCAGGATACAGTCAACATTTTGTACAGCAACCTATGAACTATCGAGCACAATCTCATCATCCTTCCCAGAGAGTTGGGTCAGCACAGAGTTCAGGATCTCACTCCAATAGATACCCTCAGTGTCCGACATGTGGGAAGTTCCATCTAGGGGAATGCCTTAAGGGGGCAAATGTTTGCTTTCATTGTGGCCAGCCAGGGCACATGCGTCATAATTGTCCAACCTTGCAAGAGAGTGGAGCCATCGTCATATCTCGCACGCTTGGGGGCTAATGGAAATAGACAGGGTCAGAAGAATGTAGTTGCGGGAAATAATAAATCAGCGAGTGTAGCACAGCCGAATGTGACTAATAGCGGTGGTGGTAGGCAAGGAAGTCAGGGTGGACGTCCAAGGACTCAGGGAAAAGTTTTTGCTATGACTCAGCAAGAGGCCGAGGAGTCGACCGACGTGATTATGGGTATGTTGTCTATCTTTGGTAGAAATGCTCGCACTTTGATTGATTCTGGTGCTACCCATTCGTTTATTTCACATGCATTTACTATTTATGCTGACCATATGTTAGATCATTTAGAAACAATTTTGGTTGTGACAACTCCAGTAGGGGTGTCACTGGTAGCTGACAGTTGGTATAGAGATTGTGTTGTTAAGGTGAACAATCACGAATTAAAGGCAAACTTAATTCCTCTTGAAATTTGTGAGTTCGATGTTATCATTGGCATGGACTTTTTAGCTGAGAACCATGCCACAGTTGATTGCTATCGTAAGAGAGTTGTGTTTGAGAGGCCGGGAAAGCCTAAAATTATTCTGTATGGGGAACGTAGGGTTCTATCATCTTGTGTTATATCTGCACTGGATGCCGAAAAATTGCTTAGGAAGGGGTGCCAAGCTTATTTGGCCCATGTGATAGATACCCAAATCACTGAATTAAAACTAGAGGATATCCGGGTAGTGCAAGATTTTCCTGATGTATTTCCAGAGGATCTTCCAGGCTTACCACCAGACAGAGGTCGAATTTACTATCGATCTGGTCCCAGGGGACAAAGACCTATTTCACAGGCACCGTATCGAATGGCTCCTAAAGAACTTAAGGAGTTAAAAGCTCAGTTGCAAGATTTGGTGGATAAGGGTTTCATCAGACCGAGCGTATCTCCATGGGGAGCGCCGATTTTATTTGTGAAGAAGAAAGACGGCACCATGAGATTGTGTATCGACTACAGGCAACTGAATAAGGTCACTATTGCAACAAATATCCCTTACCCCGAATCGATGACTTGTTTGATCAGCTCAGAGGTGCTACGGTGTTCTCAAAGATTGATTTGCGTTCAGGGTACCATCAGCTTAAGATCAGGGAGATCGACATATCGAAGACGGCATTTAGGTCTCGATATGGCCACTATGAGTTTTTGGTTATGCCATTCGGGCTAACCAATGCTCCAACAGTATTTATGGATCTTATGAACAGAGTTTTCCAACCGTATATTGACACATTTGTGATCGTCTTTATAGATGATATACTTATCTATTCTCGCAGTCGTGATGAGCATGCGGAGCACTTGAAGATTATTTTACAGGTTATGCGGGACAAGCAGCTATATGCCAAGTTCAGTAAATGCGAGTTTTGGCTTGACAAAGTAGTATTCTTGGGTCATGTAATCTCGTGAAGGTATTTATGTAGACCCTATCAAGACTGGCGCTTCAAGTGGGAACGCCCTACTAATGCAACAGAAGTTCGGAGTTTTCTTGGGCTAGCAGGTTATTACCGTCGATTTATAGAAGGGTTTTCTCGAATAGCTCTTCCCTTGACCAGTTTGACTCGAAAGGATGCAAAATTTATCTGGACAGAACAATGCAAGAATAGCTTCTTAGAGTTGAAGGCTAGGTTGTCTTCTGCACCTATATTAACGCTCCCGTCTCCAGGTGAAGAATTTGTGGTATATAGCGATGCTTCACGACAAGGTTTGGGTTGCATTTTGATGCAAAACGGGAAGGTCATAGCTTATGCTTCAAGACAATTGAAGAAACATGAGTTGAATTACCCAACACATGACCTAGAATTGGCTGCAGTGGTTTTAGCTCTTAAAATTTGGAGACATTACCTTTATGGCGAGAAGTGTCAGATTTACACAGATCATAAGAGTTTGAAATATATCTTTGATCAGAAAGAGTTGAATTTGAGACAGAGGAGATGGCTCGAGCTGATTAAAGACTACGATTGTAAGATCGACTATCATCCAGGAAAAGCGAATGTGGTGGCAGACGCTTTGAGTAGAAAGACTAGTTCCTCATCACAGGCTAATGCAATGGTAGCTTTGTTGATTGGTGAGTTCAAAAAGTTGAATACCGAATTGTCCACGACTCCAACAGGAGGGATACTAGCTAGTTTTCATGTGAGACCTACCTTGGTTGCTAAGGTTAAGGAAGCGCAATTTCGGGATTTGTCACTTAAGAAATTAAAGGAGGAGGTCGATCTCGGATTACGAAAAGATTATGCAATCGTAGATGATGGTGCTTTAGTTATGGGAAACAGATTATGTGTGCCTAACACTGAAGAATTGAAGAGGAGATTTTAGAAGAAAGCGCCGCAGTTAAACATGCTATGCACCCAGGTAGTACTAAGATGTATCACACATTGAAAGATCATTACTGGTGGTTAGGCATGAAGAAAGAGATAGCTGAGTTTGTGTCAAAATGTTTAGTTTGTCAGTAGGTAAAGCCAGATCGTCAAAAGACAGCTGGATTACTACAGCCTTTGCCCATTCCAGAGTGGAAGTGGGAACACATTACTATGGATTTTCTGTTTAGCCTTCCTCGTACGCAACGTGGAAATGATGGAGTTTGGGTGATTGTTGATCGGTTGACAAAGACTGCCAGTTCCTTCCGACAAAGAAACCGATCCTTTAAGTAAATTGGCCAAGTTGTATGTGGATGAGATAGTGTGTCTATACGGAGTTCCAGTCTCTATTATTTCAGATAGAGATTCCAGGTTTACATCTAAGTTCTGACCGAAACTACAGGGTGCTTTGGGCACTAAACAACACCTCAGTACCGCGTTTCACCCGCAGACAGATGGTCAGTCAGAACGAACCATACAAACTTTAGAAGATATGCTTCGAGCTTGCGCCCTTGAGTTTAAAGGAAGTTGGGATAATCACTTAGCACTAATGGAGTTTGCCTACAATAACAGCTACCATTCCAGCATAGGAATGGCTCCTTTTCAAGCCTTGTATGGTAGAAAATGTAGAACTCCAGTTTGCTGGAGTGAAGTGGGGGAACGAGAGTTAATGGGGCCTGAGTTGGTTCAACTCACTTCGGAGAATGTAGCAATAATCAGAGAAAGATTGAAGGCGGCTCAGGACAGACAGAAGAGCTATGTAGATAAGCGTAGAAGAGATCTTAAGTTTGTAGTTGGGGATAAGGTATTTCTGCGTCTATCTCCATGGAAAGGTGTTTTGAGATTTGGTAGACGAGGAAAGCTAAGCCCACGTTATATAGGGCCTTACGAGATCATTGAGAAAATTGGCCCAGTCGCTTATCGCTTGGCTCTACCAAGTGAGCTATCTAGGATTCATGATGTCTTTCATGTTTCCATGCTTCGCAAGTACATTTCGGACCCATCTCATATCCTAGAAGCACAACCAGTTGAGGTGAGGGAAAATTTGACATACGATGAGGAACCTGATCGAATACTTGGTAGAAGACAACAAATCAAAAACAATAAGGTGGTCGCCAATCTAGTTCAGGTATCGTGGAAGAATCATCCAGTGGAAGAAGCTACTTGGGAGAACGAGGAGCAAATGCGAGCTAAGTATCCCCACCTCTTCAGACAGTAGCTGGCTGAATTTCGAGGATGAAATTCTTTTTAAGGAGGTAAGGTTGTTACGACCCGAGTTTTCGTTTATTTAAATTTCAGCTACTACTTGGTCAAAACCGTTAATGGTCGGTCAAAGTCAAATTATTAAAGGGGTTTAATTTGGTCTATTAAAGGTTTGTGAATTTAATTGATTTAATTGGAAGTTGTGGGCTATGGACGCAATTAAGGGTCAAAGGGCTAACTTAAATCTCCTAATTAAAGTAAAGGGACCCAGGTTGCAGTTATATAATATATATATATATATACATATATGCACAATAGAATCAACCAAGCCTGAAATTCACTTCGTGCGAACCAGAGAAGCCGAATCACGCCAGGGAAGAAAGGAAAAAGGAAGAAAAAGAAGGGAAAAAGAAAAGAGAAAAAAAAAGAAAGGAAAACTTGGGTTCGTCGTGGTTTCGTGTGGTAAGCGTATTTCTTGAATTTTATCTTATGGAATTTGAGGAAAATAGTAAAATTAATTTTAGGGTTTTACCAATAAAAATTGGGGATTCGAAATTTATCATTGCTTGGGGTTAATTAGGTGTTATTAAGATATTATCTAGCCCTAATTAATTATTTTGAAGTGGAATTGATGGTAATTGAGTAGTGGGTGATGAAGTGGATTGAAACCCACCTTACCTAAATGTTGAAAATTTGGGAATTTATTTTATGATTCAATTGGGTGGTTCCAATGACATGAAATATTGTGAAATCAATAAAAGAAGAGGAATGAGGTAATGGAATGGAGTAATTAAGGATTGGTTAGGAATGTTACAGCGTAGTATTGAATGTGGATAGACCTTTGGTTGGTAAACCAAGTGTGTAGATTTTAATTAGAGCATTGTTATTATTTCAGGTGGTGACGAGACGATTGGGAAAACCTACCAAATTAACTAGAAGCGATTCGTAGTTACGTAGTGGATAAAAACTATGTTTAATATTAAATATGTCTCAAAGTTATCTTTAGCATGCTTTTCGCTATTATATGCATTTTAGTAAAACAATGAATATATTGTAGTGATTTCGAAAGAAAATACGAATTTTATCAAATAGCCTTTTAAATAATTATATGATTGTTTTTTTAAAACCACCAAAGTACCTTAGTGATCTTTACCCGCTCTGCACCGTTGTGATTCGTTCCACAGTGTATGACCAGCTTATATAGGTCTTGGGGACCCATCGCTATACACACATAGGCTTGGGGCCATGTATGGTGGTGTTTAGCTTTTGGGGCTTGCTCTGCGCGCGTATGACCAGTTATTCAGTTACTAGCTCAGCTTAGAGTAGTTCGCCTTGTGCATCGAGTTCCTCTGCGCATGTGTGTTATTACTCGTTGGTACTTTTGGTGATATTTTCAGGTTAACAGTAATTACGCAATGATATCTTTAAACTTAGCCTACAATACTTTGAAAACTTCGGGATTTTGTCAAGTCTCGAGTACCAGCTTCTAGCACTAGTTTCATTGATGTGACTCGGCTTTATGTCAGTATTTCACTTGGAAACTGACTTAGCACTTCTTGTAGTATTTTTCAGTTATACTTATACTTTAACAAGTTCAACAGCTTCTCAAAAGTTAGATGATATGAAATACTTTATAAATATATATTTTCAAATTCATCCACTCAGTTACAAAACTCACGTATTTTCCTAATGTTTTCTTATCGTGAGTTAGCGTGAGCTTCGATCGCCTGTTGACCACCACTACCATCACACTTTCATTTAGATAGTATGCTTCATTCATTTATTCATTTGTTAGCGTTCATTTGAGACATTACATTCGTTTGAGAATAGGTTTTCCAAAGCTTATTCATTTGTTCATTCACTAATTCTTTTCAAACATTATTTCCATTCAAGTTTTGAAAAATGACATGGATGTTGAATTACGGTGATTGTGACTGTTTTAAAGATTTTGATATTCTTGTCATTGAAAAGGGCTTGGTGAAATATTGAATTGATTGCTTGAGAGGAAATAAATTCTTACAGGATAGATATATCAAAGATACAGAGGAAACTCTGTCGAAATTTCTACGAAATTCCTTTTATTATTATTTAAATTCAGATAAGATTAGCGATAGCCATTTGCGATCCATCATCCATCGCCGCACAAGACGCTACGCCACAAATCGTTAGAAATAATTTTGCAGACGGCGTGTCACAATTAATTGTTCATCGGAAAGAGTGTTCATTGAGATAGAGAGAGAGGGGGACCAGGGGAAAAACAGGAAAAAAAAAAAAATTCCAAAATAATCATCACATAAAGACGGTGGCAAGCGGCCTATTCGCATCTTCTCAATAAAAATTCCCTCCAACTCAGAAAATCAAAGAGAAAAAAAGAATAAGAAGAAGAGAAAAAAAGAATAAGAAAAAGAGGAAGTTTCTTCTCCAGCCTCTTTCGCATTTGGGGTTCTCACCGATATACGCTCAAATTGCCGGCGCCGGAGCCATCAACTGGTATAACAAAGTTATGCTTCGTATGTACATAAAATCTCGACGTAATATCCGCCTCTCACTCCTCCGCCGCGCCTTATCTTCCTCGGCGCGAAATCCAGAAAATTCCACCGAAGCCCTGAAGAATTCCCGAAATGTCATTATTCCTCCCGCTGTCCACCACCGGAATGACCGCCCTGCCCCGCTATCATCCTCCGCGTTGCTTTCCAGAGCTTCTATTCTCGCAGCCCTCTCCGCCACCCTCCTCGCGGGGTCCTATGCCTTTGTTCCTGCCGAAGACGACACCGTTTCTGAGGGGACTAACAGAAAGTCTTTTGCATTATACAAGGAAATTGAAAATTCAATTGAAAAGTCAAAAGAATCGTTTAATAAGATATTGAATAGAATGAAGCAGACGGGCGTAGCGGCGTCGGTGCTATGGCAGTCTTTAAGGTCGGTTATGTCGTCTGCCAACCATGAGGTTCGGGCAGGATTCGAACTTCGGGTGGCAGCGCTGTTGGCTGACATTGTGGCTGCAAGCGACAGCAGGAGGGCGGCCATTGTTGAGGCAGGTGGTGGTAAGGTGGTTGATTGGTTGTTGGAGACAGTGGCCGTTCCCAAAGAGGGGAATGGGGCGCAGGCAGAGTCTGCAAGGGCATTGGCTTACTTGATAGCAGATGCCAATGTGAACCAGGCGGTCTTTGCACGGCCTGATGCTGTCCCATTGTTGTTGAGGTTTATTTTCTCTGCTCAACCTCGATCAAAGAAAGTGAGTGCTGTCAGTTACTTCTTTTGCAATTTGCTTTTTGTGGATGTGTTCTATGAATTAATCAATGTCATGTTAAATTATTTTTCTTGAAGCATTGAGAATTTGCTTTGATTGGTCATCAGAGATGGACTTGGTACTAGATCTTTAAGTAATTGGTTACAAATGAAATTTAGTAAGCAATGTTGGTAATGATTTGGATGTTGTTGATCAGCATTTCAGCTATATATATAAGATTTTAGCAATGATTATGATGCTTTTAATTTTCTTTAACACTGATACACTGAATTTCTGTGGCATCAGAAACCCAGACGTAGTTCGTTTGATGTTTCTGATTCATTGAAAGGTAGGAGCATGCTTGTCGCAGCAATTATGGATGTTGTAACTTCCAACTGTGATGGCGTGGAAAAGTTATCTTTTAAGCCCTTGCTACCAAAAAATGCTAACATGAGGGATATTGCAGCAGCTATTGAAGTAATTGAGGAGGGTGGAATGCATTGGGATGAGCAACACGGGGATGAAGATCATGATGGTGGTGACCAAGGAATGAAAGGTATTGGAATCAAGGTTCTTGGAGGTACCACTGTTTTAGGGCTCTCGAGAAATAATGGGATTGTAGGAATGGAGCAATCTGATGCCAACCACTCAAGAATAGAGAAAGATGTGCCGAAGAATCTCTTGTTTAACAAAATAAAAGAAAATTCTCCAGAAAATTTATCTTCTGCTGTTGTTCCTGGCCTTTGGGATGATTTGCATTCTGAACACGTGGCTGTTCCATTTGCTGCATGGGCTCTAGCAAACTGGGCAATGGCTTCTGAAGTTAATCGTTCTCATATTCAAGAACTGGATCGGGATGGACATGCAGTCATGAGTGCATTGATGGCCCCTGAGAGATCAGTAAAATGGCATGGGAGTTTGGTAGCTCGGTTGCTTTTAGAGGACCGCAGTCTGCCATTAAATGATTCTGTTTCTGATTGGAGTTCCAGTCTTCTTTCTACTATTTCTCATGCGAGCAAAACTCAGGACATACCTTTGGCTCAAGTGGCTTTGTCCGCACTACTGGTTTCTCTGGAGAGAAGTCCCAAATCGCAGGAAGTTGTAATGAACAAAGGTCTTCATTTGATGAGACAAAGTGCTAAACAAACATTGAAGCACAAATCTGTCCAGGAATCGCTGGCTAAAGCTTTGGAATTAATTTGTTCTGGGGAACTGCATATGTCTCTTGAAGAGAGTCAAAAATGGTCGGCCATTCTGCTTCCTTGGGTTTTTGAAAAGTTCAGCTCTGACACAATACGTTCTTCAGCAATAAATATCCTTTCACATATTCTTGAAGATTATGGGCCATCCGCCATTGTGCTATCTCAAGCATGGTTAACAATGTTGTTAACAGATGCTCTGAGCTGCAGGAAGACAACCTTAACAAAAGGAAATGCTCAGCTTATGAGTGATAAAGTGAAGGTCTGTAGGTGCATTCTACATTGAAGCTACCGGTTACATAACTCTGCATAATTCAGTTGTCATTGCAAGTTTTATACTTGTTACCCGCCCTCCCCTCCCTCCCTCTCTAACCCCGTCTCATGAAAGTGTCTGATTCTTTACAGACTCAAATTGATCAGTCAAATTTTGTTTCTGCCGCCCAGACTACAAATCAGTTGGCAAGTGCTGTTGTTGATTTAGCAGGAACACAATTGGGGACAACTACTGACCATGACGATACATTTCCATTAGTCGATCTTCTTTCACGTGATCCTTTTGCAGGACCATTTAAGTATCTTAAGAAAGACAAAGCACCAAAGATTAGTGCTGCAGATTCTGCTTTGGGCACCCTAAAAGGGATTAAAGCGCTAACAGAAATATGTGCTGAAGATCCTCCTTGTCAAAACAAAATAGCTGACTTCGGAGTTCTCTGTTTACTTAGACGCCTTTTATTGGAAGATGATTATGAGCAACTAGCTGCAATTGAAGCATATGACGCATCAAGAGCCCTGGAAACACAGGATTCAGTACCTTCTGCCACTGGTCAGGGTTCTGCAATTGACACTAGTGGTCCATCCAATTTACGAGTTCCTGCCACAGCTCACATTCGTAGGCACGCAGCTCGGTTACTAATGGTTCTTTCAGCTCTTCCGAAGGTCCAGAAAGATATTTTAGCAGATGAATCTTTGTGTAGATGGCTTGAAGAATGTGCCAAAGGGCAGGTTCCAGGTTGCAATGACCTGAAAATTCAGAGTCATGCCAGGGCAACGTTACTGAATGCTTTCTGTTGTGGCCAAGCAGGTGGAAATCTTCAAAATGATGATGCTCTTGATGAGAGTCATCCGAACAAGAAGAGCACTTGCAATTGTTATGCTGACATGATATTTTTAATTAATCCTGAATTGCCACATTGGAAGTGTATGGAGAAAAGAGTGCCAAAATCTGTTGATAAATCATCACCAGGTGATGATGGTTTACATGAGAGGGAGCATGGAGTTTTGGCTGATGATAGCTGTCCGGCGTCAACCTCTGGCTCTAATAGCTACTCAGAAATGGAGTATCCTTCACTGGATATCGTCTTTGTCCACGGTTTGCGTGGGGGTCCCTTCAAAACTTGGCGGTTATCCGAGGACAAGTCATCAACAAAGTCTGGCCTGGTAGAAAAGATCGATGAAGAGGCTGGGAAACAGGGAACATTTTGGCCGGGGGAATGGCTTTCAGCTGACTTTCCTCATGCCCGCATGTTTAGTCTGAAATACAAGGTTAGCATGGTTTGGTCTTTGCTTCTAAGACCCTGCAGCAATTTACATCTCTTGATCTAATAATTTAGGATTGAAATGATCCCCTTCCACTGACAATTGAAACCAGATTTCAAGTAAAATATCTGGTAAATGTGTTTTCAGTGGGTTTTTTCCTACCCTTTGCATATTTTCACTTTGGATTTACTGCTCACTGCAGACAAATCTTACGCAGTGGTCTGGAGCAAGTCTGCCTCTACAGGTTTGTTTCTTTTGCCTTCTTACTAATACTTGTTGGATGTTACTTTGAGAGTTAGCTCATGAGACTTTACACACCGATACGTTTGGTCTCTTACTTATATGTGAATTCTGGTGACCTTCTCATAAATAGACAAACAAGCAGTGTAAAGTGAACTGACCATTAGATGGTGGTTTTATATCTACATGACGTATTTATTTTATTTTATTTTACTTTTTGTTTTTTGATAGTCTACATTATGTCAAGAAAAGGTTTTGGAACTCTTGAATGCATTTATACTGAATATATTTCCATACAATGGCCACTATTTGCAGAGTGTACTATTCAGATACTATTGTTTTAAGCTTGTTGATTGAATGTCAAGCTTTGCGTTAGCGGTTCATAATTATTCTCCATTATTAACTTCATATTGTTAGTTGAAGTGGCTCTATAGGTTATCGTTTTCAGAAATTTTGGCAGAAACATATTGAGAACCTCACACTGCTCTCCTTTTTATGCTTGTTTCGCTTCCGCCCTTTTGTTTTGAACAATGTGTTTTGCTCAACTACTTGAGGTTGTGGAAGCTCTTTCCTTTGGTGCATTTTACTTGGTGCTGCATGAATTCTGCATATTCATTATTTTTCACTGCAAATTTTGCAGGAAGTTAGCTCGATGCTGTTAGACAAACTTGTTGCTGCGGGCATTGGGGATCGTCCTGTTGTCTTTATAACTCATAGGCAAGACAGCATGCTAAATCTGGCCTATTCCAATTTTCTTGAATTTTGATGTCTTGACTGATAATGTACATTGGTGACTGCTAACTTGTCTTCAGTTAACCTCTGCTAAGATTCATTAAGCAATGGAGTTTGTGGATCCCGATTCTTTTAGTTCGAGAATAATGGTCCAAGCATGTATCTCAGATAACTTTAATCCATATATGGTACAGTTTGGGCCTGAGGCTCAACCTGCGTCACTAACTTTTGGGCCCGAGGTTCAATCTGCATCACTAACTTTGCACTTGAGCTGATGTATGGGGGACTGTAGAGAAAGTAATGGCTGAAAGTCTTTATGTAGAGAAGTTAGTATGGGTTAAGCTGTTACAAAACAAAACAAAGAAGTCTGCTTTTTGCATGGGGGAGGAAACTTCATCTGTGCTTTCGTGACATTGTAGTCCATACAAGCAAATTTGCATTAACGCGTGTTTCATAAAATGCTAGACTTTGTTGGTTCGCAGCTTTCCGGATGATGACTTTTTTTACCAATGAGAGAATGCATATGAAAAAGTTAATTGGATAATACATGACCTCTACTACTCAAAGTCGAACATCAGTATCATCCACAAATGTCACATCCCTACTCATCATTATCCACTCATATTGTGATGCTCATCACTGCTTAACCTAAAAACTTAGTTTCCTAAAAACTTAGTTTTTAGCAAAAGAAAAGTTTACCTGAACAGACACTAGGTATTACCACCAAAATAAGAAAAATAGTTCCATCAATCACATCTGAAACTTTATCCTTCTTCTCACAGAATATCCATTTGTTGCTTACTGTGTAAGCATTTGCAGATTAAATGCATTCAACTTGTAACTAACATATAGCTACCCTTCTTCTTCAGCATGGGAGGCCTGGTCGTCAAGCAGATGTTGTATCAAGCAAAAGCAGAGAATAAGAGTAATTTTGTTGGCAACACTGTAGGAGTAGTATGTTCCAATCTTGCAAATGAAGCCACATTCATGTTTAACCCTACCAGCCATCAATTTTGTACTAACAAATTTTAACAATTCTCTGTGTTTCTTTTCAGGTATTTTATAGCTGTCCACATTTTGGCAGTAAACTAGCAGATATGCCTTGGCGCATGGGTCTAGTGTTACGGCCTGCTCCTTCTGTAAGTGTCAAGCATTCTTAAACCCTCTCCTCTGCCTACTACTTCAATTTCTTGTCCTCAACTATGCTTGAATTCTAGCCTTTGACACTTACAAAGCATATTAATTTCATGATGGTGGGAATTCTTTTTTCCCTCCTTGGTTTGGTCAGATAGGAGAACTGAGAAGTGGATCGCCTAGGTTAGTGGAGCTTAATGATTTACTCCGACGTCTTCACAAGAAGAAGATGCTTGAGGTTCTCAGTTTTTGTGAGGTGATGTATTGTATGGATGATTGAATTCTTTCAAGTGTGTGCAAATTGGGATTTTAACATCGCTTTGACATTTCAACAGACCAAGGTGACCCCAATCGTTGAAGGTTATGGAGGTTGGGCCTTTCGAATGGAGATTGTACCCATGGAATCAGCACATCCTGGTTTTGGTGAACTAGTTGTAAGTTTTCTGCGCTTCTGTACTTTCAAATATAGGTCTGGCATCTCTTTATTTGATACTTGTACCGTGGTCTCTAACTGTTAACAAAAATTTATGGATGAAGCATACATTATTATTATTATTATTATTATTATTATTATTATTATTATTATTATTTTATTTTAATTTTTTGTTGTGGGAAAGTATCTCGGCTGGAAAATCCAAGCCAGAGAAGTTGCATTATTATTTGATGTGTTTGAGGTGTACGGCAATTTCAGGTTCTAATTTGTTATGCGAATGAGATCTTTGGGTGGGATAAAACAACAAAGTCCCTAGTTGCAATTTTTTTCTAAAGATTGCATGTATAGCCTAGTTGACTGGCCGGTCACTGAGTATTATCATCAATTTCATGTTTTTGTCAAAAGAATAAAATGTGTAAATATTATTTTATTTTATTTTCTTTCGAGTCATGACATGCCAGGACTGTGCGATAATGCTTTAAACTATTATGAGCCGCGGGTTATATGACCATAAAGGTTATAGTAGTGCCTTATACATTGCTAAGAGTAATGCTACAAGTACATCATGGTTTTGTCACTTGGTTGACAACTAGGTGGCCTGTCACAATTTTGTGGACTCGTGTACTTACCATCATTGTGATTATTTCATAGGATTGTACTAGATAACTTCGTTATAAATCAAATGGTAAACCATGATGTACTCGTAGCATGACTCCAAATGGTAAACCATGATGTACTTGTAGCATGACTCCAAACACCATCTTACCATTAGTAATTTGTAAAGTTAGGTACGCATTTGGCTATATAACTTGCAAAATATAGGAGTAGAATAGTTGATTTTTACTTTGCAATGCCTGTTTGTGGCCTTCATGGCATGCAGCCCTAGATTGTGTTGCATATGGTGGAAAAGATGTCTACTTTTTCTTTTCATTGCTTTTTCTCGTCCAAACCTGTACAATCCTGCGTACCTGGCAGGTTATTAATTTGCCTGCTCTCTGGACACAGGTGTTGGATTCAACAGACCATGTAAATTCTTGCAAGCCCATAAGCCGTGCTGATCCTTCTTATAAAGATACTTTAGAGTTTTTGCGAAAGCTGAAAGCACATCATGCATGAAAGAGATTGTGTACGTAAGTAGATACTTGGCCAATTTCCACCATCATGGTGTTGATATTTGTCCATCGAGATTGGTTCCTTACAAATATAGAGTTGGAGATGCTGCTCACCAGAGACATGGTTGAACCGTCATTCATGGATTTTGCAGTTGGATGCATTAACCTGTGACCTGTCACGACATGTGCAGTGGTTGATGAATTGCCCTTTCTTCTCTGGCCTTCTATTGGAAATGCCCACAAAATGCCGTCAGAATAGCATACAAATTTTGATGCTGTGATTCCAGCAACTCTACTAATCAATAGTTGGAAACTGGGAGAATTACTTACTGTATAGAAATGTTACCCTGTATAGTGTATACTGATACAATACACCCCCTGCACAACAGACGGATCATATCAATGTAGAAGTCTATCTCTAATTTTTTAGCCGTTAAACTGATTCTGCGTTTTCGAAAACGTTACTTGGGGAGGTTGTAAATATGTGGTATCGACATTTTTTGTGAAAAACACAAAGGAAAATTGATATGCAATTGAGGTTGGATGTTTGACTCATTGACTTTGATGTATACCTTGGCGAGGTTTAAATATTTTATGATTGAATGTTCGATTGACGATAATACTATTTTTGAAATAGTGTTTAGATTATGCTACTTAATTTATTTACTTCTGTTTGCCTATAAAGTAAAAATTGCCAAATAGAGAGAACCAATTAAAATACAACCTCACCTTCAAAAGGAGGTGATATGGTATCTTGTTTCACTGTAATTATCTGTGTTATTTTAGTTGTTATGATATCTATTAGCAATGATCTATTATCCGCCTTGCAGGTGCAGACAAAAAACCCATACATGTGATTTTACGGTACTCACATTAGATACGGATACTTTAAATAATATAATATTTGAAAATTTTCATGATATCTATAGTGTAAGTTTGAAAATAAAAGTTTGGGATATCTATGACTAAATTTTCAAATGATAGAGCATCTTTAATGCTAATGTAGATTGCAATATTTGCTAGATGAAAGCCAAATTGTTATCTTTTAGCGTTGGTGCTATAATATAACACCGACATGTCTATCCCCATTGTTGCCACGTGGCTTTCTGGCTCCATTCAACCCCACATATATCGGCCACCTCTGATGTTGTGTTGTTGTGTGACTGTCCACATTAGTGCGTTGGTTACTGAATAAGAATGGGCTCTGGGAAGAGAACATGGCTAAGAGAAGATAGGGATACAAGTTTTTATATGGGTCCCACATATTTCCCCTATATTTTTTTCCAATTTTCATTTTTTTAGAATTACTTTTCCCCTTTTTTTATTCCTAAAATCATATGTTATGTCTACAAATAGATATCCATCTATACATTCTGGTTATTTCTGGTTATTTTTTCCTACACTAAATAATACAAAATAGTGGTATCAACTATCAACTTCAATAAGAAACATTCGGTGTGCGTTCGCTTCCACTTATTTTCATCTAAAAATCACCTACTATTAAAAGTCAAAGTCAAACATCAATATCAACTACACATCTCATATCATCACTCATTATTAATCACATATTTCGTGATCTCCACTACTATTTATTCAAAAACTCAACTTTTAACAAATTTTTAGATTAAAAAAAAGTAGCGATGAATCTTTTATGGGGAAAAAAAAAAAAAAAAAACTTCACTAAGAAGGGAAGATAATGGAAATTCAATAAAAAATGAAAATGAATTATAAAATGTTGTTCAAACTCTAAAGTAGTTACATCCGCTGCTGCGGTGGGGAGTGTGTCGAATGCAAAATGACGCACTGGTTGTGTATTAATGCACCTGGAACCTCCTTGGTAAAACCCTCAATTTCATTAATGCGTCAAAGAATTCCCAAAACCCAGTTATTCAACTTTAGAATCTCGAAGAATCGATTAGCGAAAGACCCCTTTAATTTTCGCTGCTCAAGCTCCACGACACCAACCTTGCTGTCAGTTTCAGAAAGTGAATATGAAACAGAGGAAGAACACTCGGGCGAAGAGTCTGAACAAGAAGAAGAAGAGGAAGAAGAAGAAGAAATAGGGCGTTCAGAAATGGTGGGGGATGGGAAAAGTCCGCCACCATTGCGGCGGCGCCAGAATAGGTACAGGAAGCAGTACCCGGGTGAAGTCAAGGGCATTAGTGAGGAAATGAGATTCGTTGCAATGAAACTGAGAAACGATGGTAAGAAGAAAGAGAAAAAGAAAGAGAGAGACAATTTATCTATTGATGAAAACAATTTGGAGGAGAAGAATGGAGAAGAAGAGGAGAATTCTTCATTGGATTATGAAAATAATGAGAATAATCAAAATGTTGGGACATGGCAGCCCAGTATGGAGGGCTTTTTGAAGTACTTGGTGGATAGTAAGCTGGTTTTTAGTACGATTGAGCGCATTGTTGATGAGTCCAGCGATGTATCTTGTAAGTTCTTTGTCTGTGTTTGCTTCATTATTTCATGTTCTTGTTTTGGGGCTTTGTTTCCTAGATCATGGTATCACATCATTATTTCTGTCATTAGTTAATTTTTAGCTTTTATGGTCGAGTGGAGTGACTTTGATAGAGCAAGAAAACATAGGGAGACCCAGACCAAATTTAACTTGATATGATTCCAGTTAATGGATCAGAACGGGCATATAGGAACTCATGAAGCAGATTCCTAATTTCTAGGAGGATAATGCATACCTGGTGTATTGGCTAAGTTTCGGTTATGTTGCATCCTTCTATGTTGCTCATTTTCCATGGCATTTTGGGTGCAACACGATTCGAAGTCATCTGTATTATCTTTCATAAATTGAGTAAACTTTGTGTCTTCATTTGTCATATTACTGATATTATCAGAGCCTGATAAAGTTTCATCTTGATAGTGGTTTCAGATTTAGTACCAAGCTCAAATTAGGGAATCAAGTGCTTCCTCTTATGTCTAAAGCACTACCATTGTTGGTGCAGATGTTTACTTCAGAAAGACTGGACTAGAACGGTCAGAACGTATTTCCAAAGATTTAGAATGGTTAAGCCAACAGGGTAATGTGATTCCCGAGCCTAGCAATCCTGGAGTAACGTACATCCAATATTTGGAGGAACTTGCTGAGAGCAGTCCCCCATTATTTCTTTGCCATTTTTACAATATATATTTCTCGCACATTGCTGGTGGACAAGTGATAGCAAAACAGGTTCCATTTGCCGGTCTTTATACACTTAACTATTTGGCATATGATGTTTTGGTTAATTATGGAATAAAAAATGCTTGATTTTTTAATCTCTCACATTGACAAATATTGTTTTTCTAGTTCTGATAGTGTCGAACACTTGTACTATCTATAGCTTTCCATCTTTAAATGTTTAACATGCTCTAAAACTACAACTAAAGTGGACCCTGGATATTTACGTAAGTCTTTCTTTATCCTTATGAGTAATCAATCTTCATGAAATATGTCTTCTAATATCATCTATAGTGAATCAGGAGACTATCAGGAGCATCATATCATGTTGATTGTTGAAGGGGCCCCACCACCTTTTTTAAAAAAAATTCGAACTACCTGCTTGATTACAGATTGTAATCAAACTATTAGAGCACAAGAAGCTATTGAAGCACCTTTTTTATGCATGAGTAATGAGATAAATAGCACTTTCCAACTTATCTACTCCCTCCATCCCGCAAAAATAGTTTTATTTTCATTTTCACAAAAATTAAGAAATTTCAATTAATAATCTTGGAAAAGTAATATTTTAGAACATAGTTACTAATATACCCTGGCATTTATTTGTTATTCCACTTTAATAGTTCTTGTATATTGATGCTGATGCACATTAAATAGGGATATGTAAGAAAACTAAGAAATTAAATATGGAAATGGGACTATATTTTGGGACGGACTAAAATAGAAAATGGGACTATCTTTGCGGGACAGAGGGAGTAGTATTTTTGGATTCCATCCTTAGATTCTGAGTCCTAAGGGTCAGCAGTTAATGGAACTTTTCGAATTACAGTCATCAAAGCTCCTTGTAATTATTACAAACGAAATATAGGCACACTTTATCGGCTACTAAAGAAATTGAGCTACATCCTTATATACTCCGAGTCTAGTGGTGAACAGTTGATGGAATGTCAAGAATCACGGACACACACCCATGGTTATCTTGATAACTTTATACCATAGTTTTTAATTTACCTTGTAGAGGAAAGTAGCAGCCTTACAAGAATATACATTAGGGTTCTACTTAAAACTTTATGATTCACCCTACATGTACAATGGTGGAATAGCATGATTCAAATAGGAAGTAAAGACAGTCATACTCTCGCCCAAGAGAGAGAGAGAGAGAGAGAGAGAGAGAGATAATAATAATAATAAAATTTGAAAAATGAAGGAAATGGAGAGAACTCAACTGCTTCATGCCATGTTGAGTAATACTACTCTCTTACCCAGTACCCACAATAGTAACCTTCTTTCTGATTTAGCTTGATCATAATGTACATGATGCCTGAGGTGGAAAAAATGACACAACATTCTCAAAGGTTTCAACTCACCTTAAAACCATGCCAGTTACGAGCCTTCAGTTGTAGATAGTGAGAGTATTTGGAAAAGGATAGATGTTTCAATGATACTTGTGGTCATTTACCCCCTTTCACCTTGGGGTGGAGTAATTTTTTGGTTTGTTAGGGGGGAGAGGATTGGGTTACAGAGGTGGCAGCATGCATTTTTCTATATATTTGGTTGAACATACATGCAAAATGTATGTGTTTTAAGGACACCTGATTTGTACGGAAGTTGAATTATGTGAAAAGTAGTGCACACAGATTAGGAGAATCATCTCTTGATTCATATATTTCTATTTGCAGGCCTCAGCCACCAATAAAGTTCACATGTAGGTGCTAGTCATGGAAATATAAATAGTAAATATTAATTGATAGTTTATTTACTGTGTATCTTATGATAGGTTTTCTAGTCAATGTAGGGAGATTACTTCAAATTCACTGGAACAATGCTCAGTTGTTTTCCCTTTATTTGCCTTGTCGATATCATTTATCAATTTTATATTTTAGATAGTTTTGATTTCTCAGATGAAATTGTATATGAGTATACTGACATTTTTGAGAACGGGAAATCCAGAAATATGTATTTACATGCATATAAATCTTCAATGCTGTACTTTTAAATGGAAATAAATTTCTGTGAAAAGGCATCTAAAAAACTCTTAGAAGAAAGGGAGCTGGAGTTCTACAAATGGGAGAGAGATGCAGAAGAATTGTTGAAAAGTGTTCGTGAAAATCTAAATGCACTTGGAAAGGTAATCCAATATATTTTAAAATGTCTTTGGCCAACTTCTAAGTATAAAACATGACCCAATGATTGTATTTATTATTTTCATCCTGTTTCACTTCAGCATTGGTCCAGAGGTGTGAAAAATAAATGCTTACAAGAAGCAACAAAGGCATTTCGATATTTGGGGCAGATAGTGCGATTGATCGTACTGTGAAGAACAGCCTTTTCAGCCAATAGTGTCTTAAAATCATTCCCCATGGTAAACAACAATTATCTCTCCCAACATTTCAGTAATTGCTGATTTAGGATTTCATGAAACAATATCTACGGTTACAAGTTTTTGGTTGTGTGTATATGCAATTTGTTCACATACAATGTTACTCCCATCCATTCTGATTTTATCTTTGTTATTCGTCTGATTGCACAGGTCCCCAAAATTCTTGATAGATAAAACTGTGGGCCCTCTGCTCTTCATCTTCCGGGGTTGCCCTTTTGTCCTCATATTTTTGTTGAGCTGGCCGCTCAGGTATTGCATTAGCTCTGGACATGGATATGTGTACTGGAAGAAATTAGATTATATTGCTCGACTTCAATAGCGCGACCGTTCCTCTTGCACTGGAGTTCCGTTCAAACTGATTCAAACTGTAGTTTTGGACAGTGTACATTGTAAACTTTAATATGGTAGAAAATTGTGCACTGTACAATGTTTCACAATATTAAAGATGAGAACTAATGGTGTGTGGGAATTAACTTCTATTTTTCTAAAAACTAAAATTTTTAAGTTTAATAGTGGTAGGTACTATGGGATGTGTTTTAATAATAATAAGGTAAGGACAAAATTAGCATGGCCATTTTTCTTAATCCCATTGCTATCAATTTAATTTTGTAAAAGACAAATTCAGTATCATTTTCAAGTTGAAGATCCAAATTTGCCCTTCGTGACTGTACACGACCCACCTCTTCACACTGTACATGACTCCACCTTCCGGCTTGTCAACATCACTCCATCCCCTCCATGAATTATACACACTTTTTGTATCTATACTTCAATCTTTTCAAAAATAAATCGAATTTTATTGCAAAATTGGACTGAATTTTTATGTATATACAACTTTTATTTAATTCATAAGCAAGGTAATGCACTCCGTATAAGACCGCAATATATAGACATTTAGAGAAAATAAAACTTCTTCGTTGTACGTCCTTTTTCCAATGGAGATGAGCAATCATCACAAATTTTACTGAAATCTCATAACAATACCTATATTTTATATTATAGCATATAGAATCGAACCACTGTTCATCTTCTTCGGCAATTAGTTCATCTTCTCCGTGCTACTAAACTAAAATTGCTAAAACGACACAGATTACGAAACCGGTTGTGGGTAAAAATGTACAATCTCTTTTCGGGCCTCATAGAAGAAACTAGCAACCACTTGAGTGGATGGATCTTTGGTTCGCGGCGAGAGATCTATTCCCAGGTTTGTCGTGGTGGTTCACCGGCGAAGGTTCGTCAAGAAATTAAAAAAAATGATTGGAAATAGGAAGTAGAAGAAAAAGATGAATCAATCGCATGAGAAGATGAATAATCGCCGATTTATATATATCCTATAATATAGAATATAGATATTTTTTAAAGTTTTAGTGAAACTAAGTCCAAGTGGGTATTTTTGTCTGCTGATGATGGGAATCCAGCCATTAGTGTCTTTATTAAAAGTAACTTGTTGAATTTAGCTTTATATTTTTAAAATATGTCATTCTTGGTATTATTTCTAATAAATAATAATATAAGGTATGTGATTGATATTTGATAACATCTTGCGCCCATTTGAGATTAGGTCAAGTAGTTAAAGTCCACATGTCTAGTTCAATTAAAAAGTCTACCAGGTGGCCATAATCTACCGGAAGTCCGTCCTAGATTCTAGTGTCCATGTCTAGAAATATCTTGGTTGGGACTTTAATCACGTTAGTAGGTAGTTGGGAGATGAACTGAGGTAGTTAGGCTTGTGAAGAATAGTGATGGAGCATTATAAATAGACTAGTTACGTTCTCTAGCCATTTGTGCCGCGCAACCAAGCAAGGCTCCAAGCTAAGTTTCTCCTCTCCGCAAAATTCTTCCAACTTATTGGACACAATCATCCTTGAATCTTACAACTAAAATCCTATGCGAGTATAACCTCTCAACTCATATCTTACACGGTAGACCATCAATAGAAAGCTATGCTACTATAATTTCTAACATATTCTTTGCATCCATTAAATATTTAAATAAATGGTAAAAATGTACAACCCCCTTAACTTTATAATTTAATTTAATATAATATAAAATAGTCAAATTACTCCAGTGGTCTGAATCTTAACATCCTATTTTTACGTTTCATTTAGTGGATGGGTGATATGCTGTGAATTGTAAAATAGATTGAAATGTGATGATCTGGACCAAAAGAAGATATGATAATCTACGCGAGAATTTAGATTGTTATGCATCGAATAAGCTTAAGATATGTAGAACAATCTTATGCAAGAGTTTAGATTGGATTTTCATCTATCATTATGTTACTTTCGACCTCTTTCGAGGGGCTCGGTGAGTGCTAAGATTGATTGTCAAAGTCCAGAGCTAAATAAATTTCTTTTTTTTTTGGTGGGTGGGCGGGAATAAGAATCTGTTTTTATTATTGCCAAAGGAAATGCAGAAGTCCAGAGCTAAATAATGATGTGACAAAAATGAACACTTGTGGGTAATCATATAAAGTTAGGCCATATATTGGTACTATACGTAGTGATGGCAATGGGGCGGGTCACCCCGCCCCGTGATCCGTCCCATTTAATTTTTGTATATCTTGATCCGTCCCGTGACCCGTAAGACGCGGGGCAGATCAGGTTGTGGGGCGCGGGAGGGGTACCAGACCCACCCCATTTGTTGACCCCTTTTTAAATTTTTTCCTTTTAATTTCCAATTTTAATGTAACAGTGTTTGCATTTCGTGATGTATTTGCCTATTCTACACACTACAACGACTGAAGTCTAATAATAACACAAAAATCGAATTCAACCATGATACATTAATACAAAAATAAAGTCTAACCGTAATAAATATAAAAGAAAGTCCAATCCTAGTTAATAAGACAACAATGTCAATACATTTACCCATATTGACGAAGCGTGGAATGCATTCAACTATTCATACTCAAGAAACAATGTCTTTTTCTTCATATTTCAATCTACAAATCTTCTCCAATTGTCACTTCGAACTCCGAGAACGAGTCACACATTTCCGACCCCTAGTAATAAATATGAAATTAAGGATTAGCCTAACAATATGATAAAATATTTTTTATATAAGAAATATATTATCACTTACCTCTTCATCAATATCCTCTTCCTCTTCACTCAACTTCGAAAAAGGTCCACGGTAGGACGAAGGCGTGGAATTTGCTATCAACATTATAAAATAGTCAGCTATAAAATATTTAAATAAAACATCAAACATGCTAACAATTATAAATTTATATTGTCGTACCGTGAATTTCGGCCCATAACCAAGCTTGAGTGCACATCAAAGCTTCCAAAGTTTTTGGATGAAGCCTATTTCTATGTGGACTGACAAATCTACCACTAGTACTAAAAGCAGACTCGGATACCACTGTAGATACTGGGATGGACAATATATCTCTTGCAACTTGAGACAAAACAGGAAATTTAGTTGCATTTACTTGCCACCAAGATAATATGTCAAAATCCCTACATCGAGGTAATAGGGGCTCATCCAAAAATATATCAAGCTCAGTTTTGTCATTCCCAGAAGTAGAAATAATGGAGATGAAATTATAAAACTCATCCATTCTATCAGCAAGAGACTTACAAGTCTCGTTCTTAGAAGAAGAGGCCGTCGATCTAGAAACATTCACACCACCTCTTTGTCTTATCTTATAATCTTGCAGTAACTTGTTACAAATTTGTCGAAGTCTTTCAATCTCCTCTTGAGCATTGTCTTTGAAGATGCGAGGATAATAATACTCGACTAACCTCATCTTAAACCTTGGGTCTAACACTGTTGCTATTGCCAGAACACCATGAATTTCACTCCAATATTTGTTGAACTTCTCTATCATGTTAGCAGCCATCAATTGAACTTCCACAATAGGAGAATTAAGCCAATCATACAACGACATTTTTATCTTGCAAACATTCGGAAAGAAAAGGTTCACCGTGGGATACTTGGTCCCCGAAAAAATTTTTGTAACCTCAAAAAAAACTTCCAACCTTTCACATATTTCTTTTGCCAAAAACCAATCCTCATCACTAGGCAAACATCTATAAAGTCTTTCTCTACCCTTTATAAGAGAAAAAACTTCCTTATACTGCAAAGCAGTATGAAGCATCAAATATGTGGAGTTCCACCTAGTATTACAATCAAGCACTAATTTTTTCTGACATTCTATATTTTCTTGGCGTGCAAAGAGCTCAAATTTTTCTACCCTCTTTAGCGTAGCAGTCCAAAAGGAAACACTATCACGGATTTTCTCAACACTTTTATTAATAACATTCATACCTTCCTTAACAATAAGATTTAATATGTGTGCACAACATCTCATATGCAAAAACTCACCACTTAGCAAAAGATGACGCGAATTAAGTCAATTCAACACGATATTAATCATCGCATCATTTGTCGTACAATTATCCACAATCAAAGTTGATAACTTACGATCAAGATTCCAGTCCACCAAGCAACCCACCAATACTTCAGAAAGCACCTCAGCAGTGTGCGGACATGGGATATATATAAACCTACATTTTAAAACTAGTAAAATTAATAAGAATAATTTAAATTTGTAAAACAATGAATACATTTTTAATTAATTACCTCAATATTCGGCTCTGAAGTATCCAAGAATCATCTATGTAATGAGCTGTCACTGCCATAAACCCTTTCTTCTGATTGGACGATGTCCACATGTCTGTAGTGATTGATATTCGACCCTTATGCTTTTCCAAGCAAGTGATCAATTTTGATTTCTCGCAGTCATATATTTTCACAACGTCATTCTTAAGAGTGTTACGAGAAGGGACCTTAAATAATGGTTGAACATCACCTATGAATTGTCTAAATCCAACACGATCAACCATCGATAGAGGAAACTCATGTAGAATAATCATTTTTGAAAGACTATTCCGACACTTTTCTTGATCAAAAGAGTAACTCCCCAGTTTAATCGTACTACTAGTAAAATCCTTGGAGAAATTCAATGTTGTTTGACGAGTATTAGTAGTAGTATCTTTACGAAAAGTGCATCTACTCAGATGATTATGCAAATGTGTTGTACCATTTTTTGGATTACCTCCTAGTTTTTCCCTACAATAATTGCATGTTGCCTTCCACTCACCATTAATATTTTCTCGTTTGTAGTGTTCCCAAGCTGACGAAGTAAGTTTCCTCTTTCCAAGTGTTGTTGGCAGACTACCATCACGTTCCACCTCCTCTTCACTTAATTCAATTGGAGTGCTTTGTGGGTTTACTACAGTTGGATTTGAAGCATCATTAGTGTTAATATCATCCATTGCTCCTTGTTTAGTATACTACTTCCAACATTTGGTAGCACCGTAGAATATTGAGCTTCAAATATCTATTACCTATTCAAAATTACAAGTATATAGATGAAAAATGTCAAGAGCTAAGAATTAAAATATTTAGTAAATACAATTGTACAAACTACAATATAAAACTTACATAATCTTTAACTAAATGACAACTTATCCTAGTTTGCTCCAAGAAAATGACAAATTATCCTATTTTTCCAAGAAAATCAATTTCTAGTTTGCTTCAAAGTCCCATAAATGAATATTGCTTCAGCAAAATACGAAACAATACTACAATAATCAAAATTGACCAGTCTAATATTCACCGTTTATTAATTATCATGAATCAAGTGGAAAGCTTTCATTACTTGATAGTAATCATAAAGAAGAACAAAAATTGACCCCAGTAAATTCTTATATTCTCTTGAATTTCACTGGCATAAAAGTCAATTTTGTCTTTAATAGAAAGATTTTAACATGGAGACATGATTACTGTTATATATATATATATATATATATATATATATATATATATATATAATATAGTACTGACAATTTTCAGCTTGATCGTTTTCTTGCGGATGACGATGAGAAGGCAGACAACGTGATTAACTGATTACGTGAATGTTAGGGTTCTCATTTGGCTGGAAAAAGACATACAGTTGGATAATTGCGTGACCCGTGACGGGGCAGGAAATAAACCCCAAATCCGTCCCGCCAACAATCGGGTCGCTTTTTTTTTCTCCCCATTAGGGGTGGGGCCCCGTTGGGTTCGGGTCATAACGGGTCATTTTGCCATCAATAACTATACCCACAGGCCCTCAACAAGAATGTCGTTGTCAGAACTCTCTCTCAAAAGCAAAATAAAACAATTTAAAAAAAAAATCATAACTAAAAAAACTCAAATCCCAAATGTTCTAGATAGATAGATAGATAGATGGATAGATATATAATTTTTGTGTGTGTATGTTGTTTCGCATTAATATAATATATAGGCAATGGAATTATTATTGCAATATTTTCCTAGCTAGTACTTCCTTACAAAAAAAATACTAAGTTCTTGTCCCAATGCACCATCTGGATTTATCATGTAAAACGACTCAGAATGTTTTGATCCCACAACCCTATCAAATCTTGCCCTCATATACGTCAGTTCCCCATCTGCGGCTGTTTTTTCCTTCTCCGACGGACTAGGCAAAACACCTGCCCCCATCGACACTCCCCTTAGAAGCTGCATAACATGAACTTCATCATCTGTCATATTCGTTCTCCTAATGGAATACCCAATTTTCCTGCCATTGCAATAGACAGCCCACACAAATTCTTCCAACACTTTTTTCTTGTGGGTTCTCGTCTCAGTTTCAAGGGCAATTCGTAGTATATCGGATGCCATTTCTTTCTGGAATGCACTTGTGAGAATGGGAAGTTCTATAACAAAGATTGGCATGCGATGAGGATCTTCTTGTATGGCTAAGATTATTCGTCCTTTACGATAACCAAACAGGGTTCCGGTGGTGGCGCCATCTGTTATGAGAGGCTTTCTTTGGCGGCCCAATAGTGCAACCATTTTGCAGCCGGTGGTTAACATGGGGAGGAGTTTGAACATGCGTAGAAGCCCGCCACTGGATTTCGGCTTTTTGCCACCGGATTGTGGCCCAACGGTACTGGTTCTTTGGAGGAATGATAGCAAGTCATGGTTTTGCATTTGGTGGAACGGACTAGCATGTACCGATGGCATGACAAAAGATTGAGGTTGCTTCTTATTAAGGTTTTCACAACTGGGTTATGGGAAAATAAAAAATAAAAAATTGTGTGTTTTGGCTTTGTGGTGAGTGTGGAAAGTTTGAGAAAAATGAGATATATAAAGTATATAGGAATACGTGGTGAAGGATAAAAGATTAGTTAAAAGTAGTAGTTGGATTGTCATTGGGATCTTTGAAGTGGGGAAGAGGGGCCTCTAGTTAGGCTATTTAAGATTTGAAAAAATAATGGTACAATTGAATATATCGAAAAAGCTTTGCATTATTGTTGTTGTTGTCATGATTTATTTTTCTATACGTCATAGGAGTTTACTCAAAAATTACAAGCCTTGATGGTAATCTCATCCATGTACTTACATGAGACAGTGTGAGATATCAAAATCTTGTGATACGGTTGCTTTTAATTAATTGTTGTTATCTTTATTAGTTGATAGGTTTTTGATATATCACATAGGGTGATAGCCTGATAGGCATAAATCTTCTGATCCAAAGAACGAATTTAGTGTCTACGAGAATAGGAAGATATGATTTTGAGTGTAATCCAACTATGCATACCCCAACTTTGAGGCCGAGGTGGGGGCGGGGATTAAAGGTTGATGTGACAAAGTTTAGTGATGAAAAAGAAAGAATGGGGCTTGAAATGTGATAAGATAAGGATGGTTATGGTTGTGGGGGGGATGAAAGGAAGAAAAACTCTGATTAAGAAAAGTAGAAAAAGAGCTCTTTTGAGGCTGCTATTGGCATGTGCAATAGCAACAGCATGGGAACATCAACATCATATACCCCTTTAGCTTTCTTTCAGCCTTCTTAATTAATTTTTTCGATAGATAGTTTGATGCATTCTTTTGTTATCAATTTGGGACCAAAACCCACTCAGAATACATATGTCTCAGCATCACATGTATATTTCTAGAACCAGGGAGGCATGCCAATTGCCAAGCAATGAATTATTATTATTATTATTACTATTATTATTATTATTATTATTATTATTATTATTATTATTATTATTATTATTATTATTATTATTTCTGTCTTTCTTTCTTTTTAGACCGAATTACTTAACACAACAATTTTGTATGCGTCTAAGGACCCAATTTGGCACAAATAAGTAAAGCTAGTCCACTGGCCCCTTCAATACATAGTTGCTCATCTCATTCATTCTACGGGAGACTAAATTTTGGTCACCCTTATCAGACTGCACTAGGTTGTAGAAGGCCATCATTGAATGGTGTCGCAACAATGTGAACAACATAAGTAAACACTCTTCAGACCAATGTACGTGTGAAATTTAATGTATGCCAAGGGCAAGGGGGGGCCCTAGATATTATTACTTATTAGCTAGCTACTGCACGCATCAACTCAATTATGTGGTTACTCTTTAGCTCGATTGCATCATGATCACTAACACCATTTATAATTGCATTTCCAGTACAACTGCTTGGCATGTTATCTCTTGCCATGGGGAAAAACACACATACATGATGATCATCAGTTAAGCATATATTGGAGAGCGATTGTGTAACTATAATAACGTGTTATTATATCCACAACTTTCAGATATATTGAACTTTTGTGAGCTTGGGATTGACAAATGGTGCTTGCTTTATGGAAGTAGCAAGGGTAAGTTTATAAAGTATTGAACCTTGAAATGTTGTTGTGCTATAGTCATCGTGAGTGACAATGCTTGCAATTGTGACGATTACTGACCTAAGTATTGTCTCCCAACTTGCAATGTATGTGACGTTATTTCTTTCTTTTGTGGCCCCGCAATTCGGTCCTTAATTGAAACTAAGAGAAAAGTGACCAAACTAATTGACACAACAGCACCAATCACATGGAAAGATTGGACAAGCAGGCTATAAATCTAGCCTTTTCTGCAAATAGAAGTTGACACAAGTTGGGTTAATATAACTTACAACTTGCGTAAGATTAAAAAAAATAGAAAAGATTTCACCCGTGCGTTGCATGGGATAACAATTAAGGCCTTGTTCTATGGAATGGGTAATGGAGCCTTTACGTTATTCTGTGTAAAATGTGTGAATCTTTGATCTTGACGCCAAGAATCTAGCACAAAGGAAAGGTATGAGCTATTAATTAATTAAGTGAAACAAGCCATGGAGACAGATTTGGGGAGAGGGAAGAAATCTTGCGTAGATGGATCATAATTTTGGAAAGAATGGACTCGGCGTGGATGATGATGATAATTATTGACAGTTATTATTAATTGTTAATTAATTAAAGAAATATGATTATGATTATTATCAACCACCTTTTTAGGTGTGATTTGGGGAATAATTGGAAAGAGTGAATTGTGAATGGTTATTGTGACCGGATAAGGACAAAATTTAATTAATTAAATCAAATATAGAAAAAGGAAATGAGGTGGGGGTGGGATGTGGAAATAAAAAATAATTTTTTAATGCAGAAAAAGCAAAAAATGAGCGGGAAAACTTCCTTATTTTATTAATATATAGATATAGATAGCGGATGGATTTTTGGTCGTTCGGAAAAAAAAATGTTGAATGCAATATAAATAATTTAAAATTCGAGTACAAAAAACAAACAATTATTTTATGTGAAGTACATTGAAAAGGTATTAAAATGGTATAATTTTCAAGAGTATCAAAAAAATTCAAAAAAATAAGTGATTTTCTTAGCACACGAATTTTGGGTTTTCAGGAAAAATTATTGAATACAATATAAATAACTTAAAAACGAGTTCAAAAGGCAAATAATTATTTTATGTAAAAGTGCATTGATTCAAATAGTATAATTTACAAGAGGATTTTTTTTTTTAAAAAAAAAGTGATCTTCCCAAGTCATTGCATACGAATTTTAGGTAGTTTAGAATATATTTTTAAATGCAATATAATTAAATTAAAACACAGGTATGGAAGAAGACCAATTATTTTATGTAAAAGTACATTGAAAGTCTTTCAAATAGTATAATTCTCAAGAGGATTAAAAAATTTTAGAATCCCAAGTTATAGCTTACGAACCTCGGGTAGTTTGGGGAAAAAAATCTTGAATTCAATACAAATAACTTAATACCCAAAAATGGAAGCCGAATAACTATTGTAACACCCGCCCCAGTACGTCCAGCGGCATCGTACTAGGAAGGGCGTTACCTGCGTGACGTCACCGAGCTAACACATTTTCAAGAGTTTTACGAAACCCCAAAACGATAATTTGCATATATATATCTAACGTGATAGCTCCAAAAGTGATATTACAAAAGAGATTGCAAAAGAGTGCTTTTGTATACACATGACCCCAAAATCTTTTTCCTTCCCGTTTCTACACGTCGACGAGCTCACACGTGAGAGGATCTAGCGCCACCTCCAGCCTGCCTCCTACTCGCAGCATCATCTAAAACATAAGAAAGGACACACGTGAGTCATAAAGACTCAGTAGGAAGAGACACAATGCACATGAACATCACATATCACTTCCGGGCCCATTGCGAATCATGTGTTAGCATTGGCGCCATTTTAAACATTTGGCCGGCCTCGTAACATCATCGGGGCGTAGGTCCCCTGTGAGGCCATACTATCAGTTATTGGGGCGTAGATCCCCCATTCGACCGACATATCATTCGTGGGGCGTAGGTCTCCCATATTTGGCCGAAAACATAACATTAACGCAACACATGATAGGCAATCCAATCCAATCACGCATGACATATGAGCACACATGGACGAGACATTCATAGCATAGCATTTGGCAACAACATAAGCATATCATGAACCAAGGTTAGGAAGCACCTAACCCTAGGAAATCCCCCTAACAAGCTAACCATGTCCTACTTCACCAAAACTAGGTAATTAGCCAAAGGAACTTGCATACATAGCTATCTAAGGATCATTCATGTCTCCACTTATCTCGTACATAGATATTCTATCTCAAACCTACCTCAAAAGACAAGAAACCAAGCTAGGAGATTGGTTGGATGATATCTCTTCTCCCTTCCCTCTTCTCTTCCTTCCTTCCTCTTGCTTCCAAGATTGGAACTAGGATTGGAGCAATGATCTACAAGCCAAATACCAAGCCAAAGTCTCAAAATCACCCTTGAACTTGTTCTCCAGGGTTTTGGGGAGTTGGGAGTCGAAAATGATGGAAAAACCCCAAGCCAACGTGTTAAAACCCAATCCAACAGTTTCTGCCGACTTAAAATTACGGTCGTAACTCTATCTTTTACGGCCGTAACTCACAAATTTACGGCCGTAACCCATGAATCTTACGGCCGTAACCTTACGATACGGCCGTACTCAAAGAACATACGAGCGTAATAAAGTCTCTGTAAATCCATGCATCTCACCCTTCAATAATTACGGCCGTAATCCATAACCCTTACGGCCGTAACCCATATAATACGGCCGTATCTCCAAATCATACGGCCGTAATTACCTCTCTGTAAATTTTGGCACATTTCCTCATTCCACAAATTACGGCCGTACCTATCATACTTACGGCCGTAACCCGATAATTACGGCCGTAACCCATCAACTTACGGCCGTAAAACTCGATCCTGCAGAATTTTGTAGCAGCCCCGTTAGCCGCTCGGGAGGCCGTTTCGACACTTAATACCATACATAGCATCACCACGAAGTCACCAAGGGTCCAAACACACATTCACCACCTCACGATCATACATAACATCATAAATCACATGCATAAACGGACGGGATATTACAACTATTTTATGTGAGATTAATTGAAAAGGGTTTTAAATGGTATAATTTTCAAGAGCATTAAAAGAATTTAGAAAATGAGTGATTCTCCTAGATTATATATAACCACAGTATTTTAGTTCGTCTAGGAAGATTTATTGAATGCAATATAAATAACGGAAATGTTCACCTCCCCACTGTGGGGAGGTTATCCTCCCCACAATGAGGAGGTGTCCCCCCCTGATTGGTGGGGGGGCTGGGGTCATCCTCCCCACCAATTAAAAGGTTACACCTCCTCATTGTGGGGAGGATAACCTCCCCACAGTGGGAAGGTGAACATCACTGATATAAATAATTTAAAAAACCAATACAAAATGCAAACAATTATTTTATGTGAAAGTAAATTGAAACGCTTTCAAATGGTATAATTTTCAAGAGGATTCAAAAAATGAATTATTTTTTGTAGGTTATAGCATACGAATTTTAAGTGGTCCAGAAAATATTCTTGAATGCAATATAAATAACTTAAATCATGAGTGTAGAATGTGAACAATTATTTCATGTGAAGGTACATTGAAAGGACTTTGAAATTGTATAATTTTCAAGATGATTAAAAAAATTAGAAAATTAGTGATTTTCCAATGTTATATATAGCACAAGAATTTTAGGTCTTTCAAGAAAATTATTGAATGCAATATAAATAAATAAATTCCGACATAAGTACAAAAGACAAACAATTATTTTATGTGAAAATAGGTCAAAATAACTTTCAAGTGGTACAATTTCTGATATGATTTAAAAAGGGTGGGCTATTGGCACTCCCAATTTTGCTGAATACACCCCCCAAACAATTTCCATACCAATTTTCAAATCGTATAATTTTCAAAAGGATTAACAGATTCAAGAAATAATAGATTTTCCTAAGTTATATGACACAAATTTTAGGCCATTCAGAAATTTTATTTTTTGTGTTTGAATACAATATAAATGAGATAAAACACGAGTACGGAAAATAAACAATTAATTTATGTGAAAGTAGTTGAAATGACTTTCATATTGTATAGTTTTCAATAGAATTAGGAAAAATAAAAAAATGAACGATTTTCCTGAATTAGGATATCTCTCAGCTAGGTTGCAGAAAGAGTAGTCTTGGCATGCACCGACGCAACATAAAGTTAATACAATAGGTCAATAGCACATGATCTATCATTTTCTATATAGCTCACAATTCACAAAATGTGTTCAATAATACTTTTTCAAAAATTAAGGTCGTGCCTGGTTCGAATAGTGCACATGTTCACGTATTGATTCCAAACCATCCAAGAAACGGAACACTTGTGCAATCTAATTCATTATTTGGTCCCTCATTTCCTAATTGACTGACTGAAGAAAGGAAAGAACACAAATGATTGCTAAGAATATACGTATAATGTGATTTAGGCACATGGATCATGCTACAACACCATAATAAATACCATAATGGTTGACATAATGGATATGTGGTATGATCCTACAATTTCAACCACTCCATCACTTTTAGATGGACGGTTATTAAATATGCCAACAACCATTATGATATTCATTATAGTAGTCTAGCATTTCCCTAGGCACATACGTATTGCCGTATGGGCCTGATTCCGAGCCAAAAATGGCGCCACCCTACTTGGTTTCATAGAAAATCAATTCCAAGATTTAACCACCCTACCTAGTTTCATAGAAAATCAATTTATGGCGACGTTGTTGATGACATGGCATGCTTCTTACATCACAGCAATTGTAGAGACAAAATATATGAGATTCCATTCCATATAAATGAGCTTTGTTTTTCTTTTGCCATTGTGATGTCACAAAAGAGGCTCTATAGAGACTACAAAAGCATTTCTAAGCAAATCTTTCGGACTCTTTAGTGAAGAACGCAACTTGAACATGCTAAATCAAACACATAACACAAATATACAAAAGGACATACATTTAACCACACACCGCTGAACTCCCATAAATCAGACAAGTATTCATTCAATCAAATATCGACTTGGCATGGGTTTACCTAAGTTGAACGCATTTTTCTAGAACCAGATGCAGTCAAGCTCCCACTATCGGACATGTAGAACCAGTTGTAGTTAATACGAGTAACTAGAGCAGCCAAATGAGGGAACTGTCCCACGTTGAGTTTCACAGATAGAATCTGCAAAACCAAGATACATGAATATCCAAAAAAAACATCATTTTGTTGAGGGTAAGATTCTAAAGTAGGTTCTGTTTTACTGTTTAGCTCAAAATCGAACTTCCAGGATTGCACAAGTGGGTTGAGAAAAGAATACCCGGAGAAGAAATGCCATGCAGTCATCAAACTGTTTCTCTATCCGGTCGACTTCTTTTTCACATTTTGCTTTGATGGCAGAAATTGCCCCACCGCTGCTTAAATTCTGTTGCACAGAATAGAAGTCCAGAGCTAGGCCAAGAATACTGTTTATGCGGCTGGCAATCAATCCCCACTGCATTTACAAGCCACCATTACCATGGTTAGTAAGGTTGATTTTGAAGTTCAGATTTACAGCAATTACATTATAATTGTAACTAGAAAAGAAAAGGAGATGGAAGAGACCAGCTTGTCTGGAACAACAAAACACTGCCGCTGAACTGACAACAAATAGGCCTCGTGTACTTCCATGGCTTCGTCCAAAGTTCCAGCAACAGCCATATGTTCACAGAGCTCACGCCACGCATTGTGATACACCTGTTAATCAGCCTCCTGGTTTAGACTCACAAGGGCACAAAAGTAATCGTAACAAATGACACTACAACATCACTTTCAAGTTCCAAATTAAGGATATATCTATAAGAGCATCTGTGGTTTGAAGAGTGAAGTTCAAAAAAGCTACTCCGAACATTATTTAAACCATACAAGACGACGGTCTAATTGCTCAAATAAGTCAACAATCAAATATGCATGCAGCCGAAATCAAGAAGTCAAAACTCACTTGATTTCCCCCTGGCCCAAAATAATTTTTAAGGACTTGGGTCAGAGTGGCTTAGATACGTTACCGAAAGAATTTCAGTTGTTCATGCAGACGAACTTTGTGTTCTTTCTAGGATCCACATCTTTAAAACACTAAAAAGAAATTTATAGAAACAAAAACATAGAAGAAAGACCACATGAAAGCACACACCGGTACTGTTCGCTTGACTAATTTAGATCATTAAAAGTTTAATTTGTTTCTATGATAGTTTCAGATGGCACCCATGCTAATTTGGTTTTATGATAGTTTCAGAACACCCATGCTACCTTTATTCAGAATGAGGATAAAATAGAAAAGATAAAATTGCCGCACACCCAAACTACAATGTTCAAATAAAAAGAAAAAAAAAACAATGGAGAAGAATAACAATATCATTACACACTTGATGGAAACTACCATTCGGCTTTAAGGGATGACATGATGCCATAGCATGCTAATTAAATAACATTCCACATCCCAGGACGACAAAGAATCACCAGCAAGTCATACCCAAAAGTCATGGGTTTAAAATGTCAGAAAGTTCATTACTCTGTCCATAACATATTGATGAAATGCATCCACAAAATGGAGTAGTTTTTGCTCAAGCAACCAGTGGCGCTTACAGTTGGTTGTTGCGGTGCCTCTATCCTGGAAAAGTGCAAGTGGCCAAAATCAAGCATTTAGGCAAATTTATTTTGTATAAAAACTGCAATTGGTATAAAAATTTTGATTACCTTCCACATCCACCTCCGAGCCTTATCAAGTACGAATTTAGCTCGTCTGACCTTCAACAAGAAGATCATAACCTGCAGAGTTTACAGATAGAATTGCCAATGATAAATCTAACTAAAAGGAACTCCAATGCAAAGAGTCCTAGAGTTACCTGATTATATTTCTTCATAGCTTCAAGATTAGCAATAAGTTCAAGTGGCCAAGCAATCTATTGCATTGAATGAACATTTTGAGTTTCAAAACCAATCAAAATGTGCTTAACAAGTAGAAAATATTACTTCCAACAAACGAAAAAATAACGAGGGAATGATCCTAGTCAATACCTTATATGAGAACTTAAGAGAATCAAGGACATCCATTCCAAAGCTCTGAATTCGACCTTTACGGGGACTAGAGACCGACATGGACATGTTATGATGATCTTCTTCACTGGAACCAGGATTCTTGGTTATAGACACAACTAAAGAATCTGGTGTACTTAGTACATTATCAGCAGAGTTCCTTATTGACTCCTGAAATAAATTAAAAATGGTGTAAATTTGTTGATGCAACTAAATCAGTGATACCAGAAAAGAGTAAACAAAAGAATGTCAAAAAAAAAGAGGAACAGAAAAGAAAGTTATACAACTTAAACTCATTAAGACGATTTTACAGATGATCAAGAGATAGTGTGCAGCATGGTATAATTCAGAGTCATTGACAAAATATAATTGATCCACCAACTTTATGAGAGAGAGAGAGAGAGAGAAGTAATACAACTTAAAACTCATTAGATGATTTTGACAACTAACAAGATTGTGTGCAGCACAGTATTGTTCATAGTCATTGACAAAATATAATTGATCAGCAAGTTCAAAAGGACTGCACACTATGGAATATGTGTTTTCCCCAAAGTACACCCCACAAAATATCTTAACAGAAAGGTGTTACAAATTAGGGCAAAAACTTGTGTTTTCTTTCCACTAGACAAAGTCATATACAAGATACAAAAAGGGTATTTACACTTTAGTCCCTAACTCTATAAGACAATCATATTTAAGTACAAATAAAAGAACTATTTATTCAACTCTCCCCCTCAAGTTGGTGCATAGATATCACACATGCCCAACTTGCACAAAGCCTTGTGGAACGGTACATTTCCAACAGCGTGTGTCATCAAATCAGCTACTTGTTCTTCACTTCTAACATATGGCACTTCAATATTCCCTGAGTCAAGGTTATCCTTGATGTAGTTCCCATCAATCTCAATGTATTTGGTTCGATCATGTTGCACTGGGTTATTTGCAATTTCTATTGCAGATTTGTTATCACAGAATAGCACCATTGGTTTGCTAGGACCAAACCGAAGCTCACTCAAGAGAATCTTCAACCATGTAAGTTCAGTGGTTGCATGATGTAGAGCACGATATTCGGCTTCAGCACTAGACAATGATACCACACTTTGCTTTTTACTTCTCCAAGAGACCAAGTTGCCACCAACAAATGATACATAGCCAGTTGTAGATTTCCTATCTAATCTTGCCCCAGCAAAATCAGAGTCTGTATAGCCCACAATATCTAGGTGCCCGTGTTTAGAGAACAAGATGCCCTTACCCGGAGAGGACTTCAAGTAAGCCAATATGCGATTGATTGCATGCATATGTCTGTCACTAGGATTATGCATGAATTGACTCACCACGCTCACTGCATATGATAAATCCGGTCTAGTATGAGTCAAATAGATCAGTTTTCCCACAAGTCTTTGATATCTCTCTTTGTTCGTAGGAACTTGATCGGGATAAATGGACAAGCCATGGTTAACCTCTATCGGAGTATCACATAGTTCACATGCTGAGTGACATGTTTCCATTAGGAGAACTAGAATGTACTTCCTTTGTGAAAGAAAGACCCCTTGCTTAGATCGAGATACTTCCATGCCAAGGAAATATTTTAGAACACCCAAATCCTTCATTTCAAACTCTTTGGCCAAATAACATCGAAGTTTCTCAATTTCACTTGGATTACTACCTGTAACAATCATATCATCAACATAAACAATGAGTAGAGTAATGCCATCGCAATCCCTCTTATAAAAGAGAGTGTGGTCTGCCAAAGCTTGCTTAAAGCCATATGCCTTCATTGAGCAACTAAATCTTCCGAACCAAGCCCTTGGTGATTGTTTCAAGCCATATAAAGCTTTCTTCAACTTGCATACCTTATCATCTGAAGGCATAAACCCTGGAGGTGGATCCATATATACTTCTACTGTCAAGTCACCATGAAGGAAAGCATTTTTTACATCAAATTGCCTTAGTTTCCAATCGAGATTAACTGCTAGTGATAAGATCACTCTAACAGTATTCATCTTAACCACTTGAGCAAAGGTTTCTTGGTAATCAATACCATATGTCTGTGTATAACCCTTTGCAACCAGTCTCGCTTTGTACCTTTCAACCATCCCATCCGATTTATATTTCACAGAAAAAACCCACTTACACCCCACAGTCCTTTTCTCCTCAGGTAGTGTGACCATCTCCCAAGTGCAGTTCTTTAGGAGAGCATTCATCTCCTCTACCATTGCCAATTTCCACTTTGAGTCATCAAGAGCTTCCTGAAAATTATTAGGAATAGGAATAGAAGACAATTGAAGTGCAAATGTAAGGTGAGACTGGGATAAGCGGTGATAAGAAATATAATCGGAGATAGGATAAATCACATTAGAAGAGGATTTTGAGAATCCTAATCTATCTGGTTCTTTACGATTACGAGTAGGGTATCTCCTACTCAGCTCGTTAGTAGCAGGAGTTAGAACATCAACATTTGAAGGAGATACAACATTAGGATCTGAGTTATTAGAAATAACATGAGAAGGAGAAGGATCTTGTACCTCATTCTCAATCTCTGAAGAATCATTCGATTGCACGATAGAGTCATCATTCAGGTTACCAGTACTTTGAGGAAGGAAAGTAACACCATCATTTCTCCTAGTATAACATTTTTGGAACAATCTAGGTGACCTATCACCCCAACCCCGACTTTGAGACTCCTCCTTGTCAATCTCCTCTGTTCTTCCTGAAGTAAAAAATCTCTTTTCTTCTAACCATATCCTTTCCTCTTCCCTACTACTCACCTCCCCCTGAAGAGGAACCAATGATACCTCTTGAGAGAAGAAGGATTCCAATTCACAGAACTGGACATCCATGGATACATAATACTTGCCAGTCGGGGGATGAAAGCATTTGTAGCCTTTCTGAGAGTTGGAATAGCCAAGAAATACACACTTAAGGGCACGTGGATCAAGTTTGTCACGAAGATGAGAATGAACGTGAACATAGCACACACACCCAAAGACTTTGGGGCAAATATTTAACATGGATGGGATAGCATGAAATTGTGATAACATCCTCAAGGGTGTTTCAAGGTGAAGGATACGAGCTGGCATCCGATTAATCAGAAACACTGCGGTCGTAACAGCCTCAACCCAAAAATGTTTAGGAACGTGCATAGTAATACATAAAGCTCTAGCTACTTCTAGGATATGTCGATTTTTTCGCTCTGCAATGCCATTTTGTTGAGGTGTGTAGGCACATGTAGTCTGATGAAGGATGCCTTGAGTCGTGAAAAAATTGAGAAGAGATTGATTCACAAACTCGCGGCCATTATCAGAATGAAAAACCCGAACTTTGGTATGGAATTGTGTGAGAATCATTTGTGAAAATTGAGGAATCACATTTATAACATCACTCTTTGACCTTAAGAAGTAAACCCAAGTGACCCTCGTGCAATCATCAATAAATGAGACAAAATATTTATAACCTGAAGGAGATGGAACAGAAAAAGGACCCCATACATCAATATGAATACAAGCAAAAGGAACGGGACTTTTATTAAAACTGATTTTAAACGGTACACGATGATTTTTTGCCAAAATACACTTTTCACATCGCATACTAGAACTAGAGATGTCCCGAAACAAGTGAGGGAACACGCGTTCTAGGTAGGGGAATGAAGGGTGACCTAATCTGCAATGCCACAAAATGATCCTATCTCTAATAGAACCTGTATTAGCAAACTGAGTACCACTACCAACTTTTGTTTGTAACGCTTTTGCACCTTCCAAAAAATAAAGGCCCCCTCTTTCTCTACCAGTGCCAATCGTCATCTTCGTTCGATTGTCCTGAAACACACAGCAAGTGGAAGAAAAAGTTACTGAACAATCAAGAAGTTTCGTAATTCTACTGATAGAGAGGAGGTTAGTAGAGAGTGTGGGAGCAAATAGAACAGAAGACATAGAGAAGGTAGATGAAAAAGAGACATTTCCAGCTCCGTTAATGGGCACGTGAGTTCCATTCGCAACCTGGACAGACTTAACATGTGTTGGAGTTAATGAATCAAGATTGGACGAGGTATGTGTAAAGTGATCAGTTGCTCCAGAATCAATAACCCAATTGTTGTCAACAGTAGATGTTAATGCCAAACCAAAGATACCTGCCGAAGAAGAGGATCGAGCTACATGAGAAGCAATGGACGGAGAAGTACCAACAAGTGCAACCTGAGTATGTTTCTTGTTTGCCTTCTCGGGATGTTTTCATAAGAACCACTCTGGGTACCCATTCTTCTTCCAGCATTTGTCAACGGAGTGTCCCGTACCATTACAGAATGAGCAAGTCTCAGTAGATCGAGGGGCTGCCCTTTTTGTCACTAATGCTGAAATCTCAGAGTGAGTTTTTTGCCCCATTGTTAGTTGTCTCTGCTCTTCTCTACGAACAATTGAAAACACTTCCTCGAGACTTGGCAGTGGGGAAGTACCCAACACACGGCTCCTCACTTGATCTAAGCTGTGATCAAGCCCTGCAAGAAACATATAAACACGATCTTCAGCCGTACGCTTGTTCAACTCCTCAATATCATTAGCACATTTCATGCTATTTGGCCTACGATAATCGAGCTCCATAAATAGAGAGTTCATCTCATTGTAGTAATCTACAATAGGCCGTCCCCCTTGGCGTAATTGAAATGACTTCTTCATGAGCTCGTAAATCTGAGATGAATTCGAGACATCAAGATAGCTTCTTTTCACTGCCTCCCAAACATCTTTAGCTGTGTCACACTGAACAAAGTGGGACACCAAATTTTCAGTCATTGAATTTATAATCCAAGACTTAACCAATGCATCTTCGGCCTCCCATTCATCATATCCCGGGTCATCTTCAGCAGGCATAGCCTTTCGGCCTGTAATATATCCCTTCATTTTCCTCCCAGCAATATGCATTTCTAGTATTTTCGACCAAACACGGTAATTTGTGCCATTCAGTTTGATACTAATGGGAGAGGGGGTCTGTTGAATGGTAATCGAAGAAGCTAACTTGTTTTCACCCATTTTTCAACCTGAATTCGAGGCAAACCAGCAGTTACAATGCAAATAGCAACACAAGAGGTGGGAATATCCTTCAACCAAGGAAAGTACTCAATAAATCACGTTCAACCCCAATTCCCACAATGCAGACAGAAGAATCCCAGCTAGAGCCAACCTTTGGGCCCTATTTTGGAGGGCATTTAACCCCTACCCAGCAACGAAAACAAGCAGAATAGCCTTCCTTACAAAAAAAACGAAGAGAACCAGTTGAACCCTAGCTTCGTCAGAGGTTGTACCAGGTCGCCGGAGGTCTGTGCGAGTGCGAGGAAGAGGGGAAGGCCTGGTCTCATCGTTGATGACGGAAGATCGCAACACCCAAGGCAAAGGACGAGCTCTGCGCTTACTGTTGAAGTCGCCGTGGTGTTCTCCAGCCACTATTGAGGTCGCCGGTGACTGGCTATGCCGGCGACGAGGTCAGATGCTGCAAGTAGGGTTCGTACTCTCGTTTTTCCCTTTATGATCTGATACCATGTTACAAATTAGGGCAAAAACTTGTGTTTTCTTTTCACTAGACAAAGTCACATACAAGATACAAAAAGGGTATTTATACTTTAGTCCCTAACTCTATAAGACAATCATATTTAAGTACAAATAAAAGAACTATTTATTCAACTAAAGGTATTTTCCAAGAATAAGATAATATGCAAATGATTCTCTACATCATCTACTTCTACTAAATGCTACATATATCGACAAAAAGAATCAATTTTCCGAAGGCTATTGCTGTGACCGACACACATGTAAAATATTGCCAGAAGTGAAGGTCCTATTAAATATCGTGCTCAATAAGTACATCGAGTTGTTGACAATTGGAAAATTCATGATTGAAAAAATTTAACGGAAGAAGTAGATGTCAAAGTCTTACAAGTAATACAATTTGAAATTAAAAATAATTTTCTCTCTCATCAGAACCACTCATTATTTGATATTTTTTCTGTTTTTACATACATTTTCTCTACTTCTCATCCACACGTCTAAAAATTATTTGTTCAATGATCTCGAACAAACATACCCTTAATACCTAGTAGATTGAACTCTTCCCCCCACCCCCTCAAACCACACCCCCACCCCCACCCCACCCCACCCGACACACACACAAAAAGAATAGAGGAGAGGAGAGAAGAGGGGTTAGGAAAATCTCTTCACTCAGAGAAATAGCAACCCAACCACACAAAACAGCATTCTTTAAGGAAAAATATGTCTATATAATACTGAGAGAAATAAACTCCAGTGTTTATATAAATTGACAATCCACTAAATTATTTACAAGGGATTATGAAGACAAGATCTTTGGAATAAAAATCACATATTGGAATAGGATGGGCATAATCCTGGTGTTTTGTTACATTTCTAGACACAGACAATAAGCGCAAAAAATATTTTAAAGTAAAAAGTATACCAAGAACTAGAAAAATAATAAAAATTTAGATGTTAATGCAACAAATTTTTTGCAAGATTGATGATGATGATTATTATTATTATTATTATTATTATTTTCACAGCCCCCCCGGCTCCTCTAATTAATTGTCACTGGAACCCACAACACCCACCAACAAAATCCATCCATTTTAGTCATTAAATTTAGTCTTTTTATCCTTTTATGCACTTAAATTCACAGGTAAACTTGGAAAACAACATTTTCTTTCACAATTTTAAATCTTGTTAAACTTCACAATTTTAACTTTAATTTTTTTCAATTTAGTCCTAAATCTTTTTAAATTTCACAATTTAATAATAATTTTTAGAAAATTGGCGGAATTGGTCTATAAAATTTACAATTGCAACGAAATTGGTACGAAATAAAAAAATAGGTAACGTAATACTAATTTTATCAAATTAATTTGACACTAATTGTATTTGGTTTATAATTAATTTTATCGAATTTATTTGACACTGATCAAATATTTTTTATAAAAAATTTTCAACATAGTAGCATTCGTTCGTAATAGTAGGATAACTTTTCAAATTTTATTTAGCATTAAAGAAGCACATATTTTGATTTTAACCAACAATTAATAATAAATGTAATTGTTCTATCTCCATAACCTTTTTGTAATAGTATCACTATAAAAAATATACCGAATTTTTAAAAATAATAATAAAGAAATATAAACAGAAAAAAAAGAAAAAGAAAATCAACCCCACCTCCCCCTCCCTCCTCCCTTTCTCTCCCAAGCATCCAGTATGCTTCCGAAAATGGCTACCTTTTCCGAAAGCAATCTGCTGCCAAGTGCTGTTGGAAATGACAACCAAAAAAATGGGGGAGAATCCCACCCTTTTGCTGCAAAAATTGCAACAATAATGATCTCCCCCCATTTGTTGCTGTAAAAATTGCAGCAACGGCGAGGGGAACCCCGGTTTCTGCCGCCATTTCTGTCGGAAATGGTGTAATTTTTGCCATTTCCAGCAGCTGCTGGAAAGGGAGTTTCCGGTACTTTTTTGCTACCGGATGCTCGGGAGAGAAACAGTGGGGTGGTGTGGGGTGGGGTCAATTTTCCTGTTCCTTTTTTCCTTTTTGTATTATTATTTTGATTTTTAAAAACAAATATTTTATGTTTTAAGATTGTTTCCAAGTTTACCCCTCAACTTAGATGCACAAAAGAACAAAAAGACTACAATTAATGGTTAAAATGGATGAGTTCTGTTAACGAGGGGTTCAGTGACAATTAATTAAAGAGGGGGTTCCATGTTGAAAAAAAAAAAAGAATGGGATTGGAATTGCTACAAAACCTAAAGGTTGTGGCCTTTGTGAAAATAACCCTATTATTTTTAATGCAATATTACATCCATGCTTACCTTGCAGAACACTTTGGTTATTCAAATCTAAAACTTGTTAAATATTTTCACTAATTACTTTTAGCTAATAATACAATTTTCAGCCATTTCATATTTTCAGAAGTTCATGAATAATTGTGTAGATCAGTATTTCAGATTGGTAGATTTATATGAAAAGAAGATATCAAGATGAATATTGTTTTCAAGTCTGCAAGGTGAAGCAGGACAATACTTGTATATTAGCCATGATTTGAACAAATATGTCGAGCCTTTCATTCTCTCACTTTGATTCTTCTCAAACATACTGGTCTTAGAAATTAGAACTTGGGGCATAGAGCTAGTATGATGTATGGGTAATGCAGGTCAGCCATCAAAATGCAGGTCAGGTTGGAGCACTTGAGCCATGGATGTGCTACTTTTACCCTTTCGAGTTCTCAATTCTAGAAGTAATGGAAAAATGAAAAACTGCCATCCGGACACCTAATGTTCTCTTACGAAAGGTTTGAGAAAAAAACAGCAAAGCTACAAGACTTAGTAATTCAGGATTTTGTTGACGGAAGCACCTGCAAGATAGTGTTCAACTCAAACTCGTCATCCAAGGATTTTCCTTTGTCTAATTTAGTAAAAATCACTGTCAAGAAATGCTGCAGCAGATCACCTGTTCATAGCAAGGTTGTTGTCCGGTCAGACAAACTTGATACATAAAATACATACTTTGTTTATCGAAGAAGTCTGAAATGGTTGAACGAGGGGACACCTGATCCTAATAAATATATGGCACGCAATACGCACAGCTCATCTAGGAACCTCCAGTCATGTAGTAATTTTGACAACATATTCTTGCCAATATAATCAGTCTGCACGTGTAAAATGCAAAAATGTAGCATATTAATCAAAGAAATTTACAACTGAAGCACTGAGTTTTATTATTCATCACCTACCTGCTGTTTGATATAGCTGATAAGGCATTCCTGAAGAATTACAGCAGGAAGTGGTGTGCTTCTTGGTTCAGCACTGCGGATCCAACTAAGGATTTTGGACGGAAGAGTGCTATTATTTTGAAAGGGTAAAACCTCTGACATGAGCATGTCCTCCTGTTACAAAATCAAATGGAACTTTCAGAAGCTAGAAACAATATACAAGCTCCAATCAGACATCAATTAGGTGAAGTACATAATTCTGTACCTGAAACAATGGAAGAAGGGTTGGAAATGGAAGCAACACTTTGAGCATTTCTCTATCTTCTTCAAATTGAATATGTTCAACCTCGCCAAATTGAAATCCAGAAATGTAATCTGTATTCTTATGTGCCAAATCAGAACTTTCACCAAAGATGGCCTGCCTAAGACCCTCGTCATTTAAAGGAGGAAGATGGAAGTTTTGAGATATGTTCAATGCATTCAAAGCATCCCTGTTCTCGCAGAGAAACTTTTGACAGACTGTAATGGTGGGATTTTCAGGACAAAAACTCTGAAACTTGGGTGACTCATCTATTTCATCTGAATTTAATTTCTTTCCCTTCACAGTTAAGGAACTTGATGGACCTCGTTGTGCATATCCGGCACTCATATCCCGTTTCTGGTTTAATATATCAGTCAATAACTTATGCCAGGCTTTATTTGAGTTTGTTTGACCAGGCAACGGCCCACCACTCTCTTCTGGCCTCTGTATTTCCTCAATAGATCCAAATGAAGAAATAAGTTTATTTTTTGGCCGGAGGTACCCTGTGATGTGGTCGACATGGCCAATAAGGGCTTCTACAGACACACAAAAGACCTCAGACAAAGTTAAACCAGCTATACCAGTTTCATTCCCAAGGTTGGAAGCAGGAGAATTTAAAACAGATGTCAGGGGAGCATGTCGGATTAGCTGCAATGACTTCCCAGCAGAAATAATTGCCTTCGCAGTATTCTTCAAGAAGAATGGACAAAGTTGAAAACTATTTTTATTGGACTCTTTTTCTTTGGCAACACCAAACAGGGAAGTGTATTCCCTAAGAATAAAGCTCCTTTTCTCTTTAGCTGAAGGTAGATCAGAGGCAAAATCAAGAACATGTAATTTCTGAGACATTGATGATCTCAACAGATAGCTCTTCTCCCAAAATTCAGCCTGGTCTATTCCAATTTCTTCATTGGCATAAAAGAACATCTATAGAAAAGGCACAAACAGTCACTAAAGAAATTTGTTGTCTTACATAATATACAAAAATAAACAGTTGCAGAAAATGAATCACTAATTGGCAATTAATTAAATAAAAAATATATATATATATATATAAAAAAAATAAAATAAAATCATGTGAAGATGAAATAATAAAATAAAATCATCTTCCCATTTAGTAAACATCATGGACATCATCTTACACCCCTTGTTCTAGTTCCAGTTCATTTGGTTCTCTAAGACAAACAAAAGATCAGTGTCCCACCAAAGCTGGACAACAAACATAAAAGCTCAAATTACGGCAAGGGAAGATGATGCATGCCTTTCTCAATTAGCACAACTCTGGGAGACTCAAGATGTAGCTGCCTACAATTATACATACTCAAATTTTTTAGACTCGCTGCTGGTAATGTTTCAAAATGCATCATCAAAGACCAAATTTCAAGAATAGAACTGCGAACAACAAAAGGGAAGCTCAATATACCCTCACCGAGATAAAACAGTGAACTCAGGATTGTTGTTCACATCTTCATAACTTGATCCAATTGTAGGAATATACGTGCATGTGTATGGAACTTTTAGGACAGATAGCTAGAAACATAGAACTCCTATCTGATAGTTCATCAAATTTTTTTATCCTATATATGTGTATGAATACTTAGACTAACAAGGTCCCTTCTTACGGACTAAAGAACAGGCGCTAGTAAGTGTCAAATTGAACCTAAAATTACATTTACAAAATAAGGGTTTTTTTATTTATTTGTTTAAATCCCAATTGGTGTTTAGCAACGTTATGCATAAAAGAGTGCACATAAATCTTTAATAAAAAAGAAATACCTCCTCGAAAGGATCATCAAGACTCCCTTCAAAAAGCCATGAATCAAGAGCCTCAATATACGGCAGAAGACTTCCGACAAGTATATAAAGTAGCATCCTATATGCATCCTCCTGGAAACAGCACAAAGTTCCGATTTTCACCTTCTGATTAGAGATAAATTAACTGAGAACAATATCCCAAGCACCAATAGATTTCAACCTCACCCCCATGCACAAGACAAACTTCATTGAGCTTCACATAGAGATGGTTAATAATGTGAAGAGCAATTTCTGCAGCCGAGACGCGGTGATCAAGTTCAAAATAGAATGGTGGAATGGATCCATGCACTATTTGAAACAAGTACTCAGCTCCCGAGCAAAGACTGGTAGAGAGAGCATCAGGTTAGGAACCACAAATTTCTTAAGCAAATTGCTATGTCAAAACAAATGCAGAATATTAAAACACGTATAAAATTAAGTGTCAAAAAATGGCAACAAAAACGCAAATGACCCTCTAATGAAGCAAGGAGCTAAAGGATTCAAGACAGCGTAATAACGTGATCTATCTTACGCCTTTTACTATTTATTCAGAGAATGATGAGTTGAAGCGTCAGCCAGCATCATCCATCAGCTTATAGACAAAATCCTCAGGTCAAAACCATAATTAGATATTCTCTGAAAGAGGTAAAGTTGGAAACCTGGTACCATTGTTGCTCCAGATTAATAACATTCCCCCCTTTTTGCCCTCTCACAATTATATGCAATTATTGAAGCACCAACACCCAAAAACATAGCTAGAAATAGACATACAACCTTGTCAGAGAACTTGATAGCCCCAATAAGGTCGGAGTAGTTTTACCATCAGAGCTTTTTATCTTCACCTCCTCCTTTAGAGAAATATCTCGAATCCTCTGATCCAAAATAAGATTAAGAAAAATATAACCATCCAGAGACCTCACAAGAATGAGAATAGGAAATCATAATAAAGAAGAAAGGGTAGATCAAAGAGAATTGCTACAATAAAAAGACGTACTCTAAGCCAAGTAGAAACAGAAGAAGCAAATGCTCTCAAAGTAGGCGGAGGGAAGCTCTTTGATTTCTCGATTTTGTTTACAAGAATATCTACCGATTGTAAACATGTGGCGGCGTATATGAACTGATCAAGAACACCATACAAACTTATTTGGGAAAGATGAGTGACATATATTCCACTTTTAAAATGAAAACGATGTCCATTCTCGTCCCAATAAAACAGGGAACTCGATAGACCTTGCATCATTTGCAACACACCTCGTACCTTAATCAACAACCGAAGCAAAATAAGGTAAACCCCACAAATCTGACAGAAAAATTCACTCACAAAATATAAAAACAAACTAAAAACGACCAAAATTCGGATACCAGGTCAACTTCTGTTGTCCTTAAAGATGAAACTGGAGTTGCAAAATGTATGCCGTCCCCACTATGGAAACCATGTATTCTGTCGATAACAGTTTCTGAGACTTGCATCTTGACACTCATCAACTGAATCAATAGCGGAAGAATCACAGAAAAGATACCAGCATGGGTAACTTATCGAAGATTTCTAGTGCGGTGCCAAAGCAACCCAGCAAGAAACTGACAGAGTCGATCTAGTATATGGAGACAGGGGAACCCATTCTCTTTCGAGTTTCGAATTCAAATAACAAAGCGAAAATCGGAAGAAATAGGCACAAAACGGAGCTCTGAAATCGCATTTTCCTCGCCCTTTTTCCATGTGGGCTCTGATGGCCACAACAATTATCATTCTAACCCAAGTCCAAGTAGAAATTTTTGCAAGGTGTTTGGGTGGGCTGCCTAACGCCCCGGACCGTGATGGATAAAAGAGGCCCATGTGAAACTTGAGTAGTTTACACCATACTATCATTTGCAATATTATTATTATTTATTACTAGTATATCGTTTTCACCGGTGCGAACGACTGGAGCTGGCGGCAATGGAGGAGGAAGAGGAAGAAGGAGGAAGGTTGAACGGAGGAGAAGAAGGAGAAGAAGGAAGAGAGTGAGAGGACGAGGCAGAGAGCGAGAGAGGGAGATGAAGGCTCATTTGATTAGGGAAATAAATGTGCCGATATATACACAACAAAATAATATTATCTAATTGATTTTTCGTCGCCACACAAACGGAAATTATTTAATATCCGTTCAAGTTTTGAGCAATCTAAAAGTTTGCTAAAATAAAGAAATTGTGAATTCATATATTGACTAAACATGTTTTACAATTTATCCCCTGATTTGACCAAGTCTGCGTGTAATCTTTGCGACGAAAATTATAGTCTGGAAGTGATGTCAGTGTTTCTTCGGAGGGGAAAAAAGGGCATTTGGTTACACATCATTTATGCTATGTTAATTGTCATAGAACGTGCAAATGCTATGTTGGTGACTCTTCAGATGTCACAAGCTGCAAGGGCCTTCAGATGGAAAAAATGATGGAATCATAGTTTTTTTGTTTTTTTTGTTTTTTGCAAATGCTATGTTTTTTGTTTTTTGTTTTTTGCATTGTGGTTTTTTGTTGGTTAATTTTAGGGCTTCCAGCACCATATGTACATGAAATGGAACGTCCTGCTTTAATTTGTATAGCATCTTTCATCTCATAAAAAAATACTTAATTTGTTCTGAGTGTTCTTTCATATCCAAGTTGTCAACAAATTAAGAATACAAGAGTTGAGAGGAGCTTACGGAAACAATATTGCATATAATTTCATTTGTTTGTCTAAGCATGTGTTTGAGTTTGCCCACAGAAAATGAGGTCATGTGACCAACAAATTAAATTTTGAGATCATGTGACTTCATTCATTGGTGGAGAAAGCGTCAGAAAACGGGTGAAGAGAATGAGAAAAATGAATCTCTTCTCAATATTTTGAGCCTTCTGTTGTTTATTAAATTAAACCATATTTCCATTTGAGCCTACATAATTAATAACCAAACTAATAATCCATTTGCTTACTTACATGATTGAGTAATTGACCAAATTAAAAACTTATTATACATAATTATTTACTAACTAGTTCAGACAATTAGAATAGAGAGAAATCGAACCCAAAAAGTTCAAGGTTTGTTCTATTCACTAAAAAATTAAATTTATTTTTTCCTCACTACTCAAATTTAATATTACTACTCAAATTTAATATTTCTCGTAAGTAAATTTTTTATATGGCAATGGGCCACCTAAAAAAAATTTTGCCCCTACGGAAGCTATCATAAGTGATCCCCTAACTATTAATATTTGGATACGTCACTGCCCGCACTGAACAAAATTCCTGCCTACGCCACTGGTTTTCTGGATAACCGAGGGTATTGAACGCCCCACCCCCACTAATCCCACGAGGCCATGGCGCTTCAATCGGAAGACAATTCAATGGCCCGAAGAAGGAAATACAAACAAACTTAACGCCATGGGGAATCGAACATGGGATGTGCGCCTAACCACACTTCACAGGCCCGCCCTAGCCGCTGCGCTCCTTCTTGGGGTTTGATGGAATCATAGTTTTCAATCATACAGGATGATGGAATCATAGTTTTCAATCATACAGGATGATCTGTTGTCCCATTCTCCATGTTTTGATGAGATTGTAGTGACAACTTCAAAGGAAACCTGTGTTGAAGAATTTATGTGTCAAGTTTAGTATTGATCTCCGAAATATTGAGCAAGTTTGGTGTGGAATCGGACATTAGCAAACGATGTTTATCAGAGCGACTTCTTTGCACACATCCAATCAAGTTTTATCCAATGTTGCTACCAAACAAGTGGCAAAAACCCGGGAAGAATCGAATGCATTTCACCAATAGCCAAATATAACACTTCCAAAAGTTTAAGTACATAAATACAACGTAGACACACAACACAACATGACAATAACACTAGTACACTACCCATATCAGCTATACAACATAACATGTGCAAATTTTCGTTAATCCTATAACTCTGTCATCAGAGGAGCTGGTTATTGACAATTCTGTTGGACAGAGCCTGTGCCCCTGTAATATTACATCAATCCAAGATAACTCGAAGGTTATAAACACTTTTGTATCTGCACAAGTCCCGGAGAAAGAAAATAAAGATAATATAGACTACAAAGTAGCCAAATGGAACCATGACACTCGAGATAATGTTCTATTTTTACTCCATTCTTTCATTGCTTAACCTATTCTTACTTTTTGTTATAACAATGTGTTCGAAAGGTAAGGAATGAAAGAACAAGCCCTAAAGAAAGGTAAGCCCTATACCCATGATACAAAGACGTGCTCCTGCATCCCAAAGAACATGGTGAAAATGTCATCCGCTAACTTGGTCAACCTTAAACAAGAAACTCTTCATTTGCAGAATCCTAGAAAAGGAGATACAGGAAAATTCAAGATCCAGTTTTGGCACAAACTGAAGTCGGATGTATGGCAAATCCACGGCTTCATACCACTGGCCTTAAAATTTCACGGCATGATGCAGTGACTTTATTAGGTTGGTAGCATTTTATTCCACCACCTAAACTATAAAACTTTCACACTTTATAGTTGGCTAGAATCATAATGAATAAATAGGGGAAGAAATAAATGCATTGAGCCAAAACAGTAACATATGTTCGGTATGCATAGGTGTAGATGGTACACTGTACACAGAACAAGAACCTAGTGCCCTTTTTCTTCTTTCTTCTTCCCTTCTCTTTCTCAGGATTCTCTAGTCCAGTCACCAAAAAACAAATTGGAGACGACCAATTGTTTCCGCCACCACCAATCTTATGACTGATAATCAGTAAAAGACCCCAAAAAATTCAAACACATACAAAAAACCAATTCACATAGCACTTTATGAACTCATGGCATCCTCAGTATACATCTGAGTGCATTGTGATTTCTGCAAGTGATATCATGCAGTTTACAAGGTGAAGTCCTACATACATACAATTCTATCATCAAAAACTCATTCTACGTGAATTTCATTCTGGGTTTTCAGGAGAGTGGTAGAATTACCTTATTATACACGATGAATACTGATAGAAGATTACAAGACAGATAATACAAATAAATTACATTCAGAGGTAATTATTCAGCTTCCTCACCAGGTGCTCTATGGTATATAATTGACACGTTTGAACTTACAGGGTCAGCATGATACTGGCCATAAAAGGCATAAATTCCAACTGTAACAACGCTGAGCACAACAAATCTAACCCAGGCTTCATAGTGCAACTGCAAAATTAAGTTGAAAGTCGGGTTAGACTAGCTTTGGGTCACAGTTACATGAATATTTGGTTTATTACTGCTCAACATAAATACTACAAGAAGGCTGTTTGTAATCTTTATTTATGTCAAAAAGGCTATTGTAACTCATCCGTCATTAAGTAATAAAAGCCCTTTGTTTCTGTTAAAAAAAAAAAACATAAATACTACAAGAAGATGGTAGATCCAAGTACCTGGGCAAATAAAAATATGTTCAAGAAAATGCTAATGGCCGGAAGAATTGGAACTCCAGGACAAGAAAAGCCAGGAGTATCTGAGTAGACCTGCGAAAGAAAACAAAAGTGAACTTCAATGGTTCGTATCGACACCTTCAATTACAATTAGCTGGTTCGATGCTAGAAATGCATCATGCAAATCCCACTACATTTCTTACTCATTCACATTACACAACAACAACAGCAGAACTAACTGAATCTGACTTCATTGCTCTTATCATGTATCATTCAACACATCATGCTGCTGAAAAGACGTTGTGAAACATTCAAATCTTATGAAGTAACAGGAAAGCCACTAGCCACTACCCAACGCTGAGAGGATGAATGTACATTTCCATGTTTATATGCACATGGGTATGATATACGCTGGTGCAAGCCAGAATCAGTGCCTACCTCTAAGTTCGAATAAATACTTTTAAACGGTTTAACTCCAAAAGAAAAGTAGCGTGGAAGTTTCAAAAGTTTGAAAGGATGCATGCCTTGCAAGTGATATTAAAGTTAACTTACATGTCGAATATAAAGAGCTGCAGCACAAGAGATTGCAATAACAGCAGCTAGAATCATGAAGACATATGAAGCCCCAAAACGGAAGAAGGCTCCGGCGGCAAAACCAGAACAGGCAATTATAAGGAGGCAAATGATGCCCTCAGCCTTTTTAGAAATCCCCCTGGTAGAAGTCTCACTTGTTGTCGTATCCTTCCAGCGAAGAGTTACTACACAGGCTGAAACAACAGAATAGCCTGTCTGAAACAGACAAATTATAACTATCATGAAATCCAATCTTAATGACGATTATATAAAGACTAAAGAGACACGTATTATATGCATGCATGTCTGTGACAACGTGGAAATGTATATCATCCTTTTCTTTCTTTGACCTTCAATTACCTGACAAATGTCACCTAACTTGTATCCATTGCAAACTACACTAGCAGAATTCCTCAACAATAGACCCACCACCCAGCACACCATTGAACTAAGATATGGCACCAATTCTGCGTAAACTCTAAAAAGGATTCTAGACTTGATGAGACAAATTGTAAGCATACAATTATGCCTCCATCGGAGAACAGATCATGGGCAGTAAACATTTTGAGTAGGAGATATATCCTCGAAGATTAGATACTCTGTCAAAATTTATTCTGAACTGTTTATAATGCTAGTGCGAGGTCGCTTCATCAAACATCAGTCTATACTTCATAAAAGGATATGGATTTCATTGCTTCAAATTTAAACAGTGAAGTAGGTCGTGTCTAGTCCTAGTGGGCCTATATGATACACGTATGTATTACAATACCCCTGATCATAATTCAATTCGTGGTCTTCAAAATGATTGCCCATTTCGTACAAGAACGGGGCTGCATGGTGACGTACTATATGGTTGTGTGAGAATATTAGGAAGTAAATGGAAAAAACTCATGCTGCTATTGCCTAGGTTAATGCTCAGGGAAGTACATACCAATGAGCCAACTGAGAGAATGTGAGAAAGCACACGAACATTAAGAAGCCCTGCCAAGATGATGGCAACAAGACCAACCCAAACTTGTGAATGAACTGGGGTGTGTCGTGTCCGATGTACTTTGGCAAATATAGCGGGTAGTAAACCGTCCCTTCCAAGTCCAAGATATAACCGAGACTGATTAAAGAAACATGCAATCACTTTTCAGTCACATCTCACATCAATAAATAAATATATACAGTAATTAAAACCAAACACCATATACCTGAACGTAGAGACCAACTAGAAGTGTTGTAGTAAGTCCGGCTACAGCACCGATGCTGATCAACACTGACACATATTTCAAACCCTTGGAGGTGAAAGCCTCAGCCAAAGGAGCATCTTCGCCAAGGAATTTGTATGGTACCATTCCAGTAATCACTAAGCAGACCCCAATATACAGCACAACACAGATAAGGAGGCTACCAATTATGCCTAAAGGTAAGTCTCGCTGAAACATCAAGTTCACTGGATTAAGAGTTGAAAATATATTCAATACTATCAGAGAAATGAAAACAGTTGCAAGAAATCACAAATTAATCTTTCTCAGACATACCTGTGGTCTCTTTGATTCTTCTGCAGAGTTGGCAACTGCATCAAATCCTACATAAGCAAAGAAGACAACTGTTGCTCCAGTCAATATTGCTTTAGCACCATTTGGGGCGAAAGGAGTCCAGTTTGAAACATCAACCTTAAAAGCTCCAACAATGATGACAAAAAGAACGATACCCACCTACAGAATTCCAGCCCTGTCAGCCCAATTGGATTCCCACCCAAAAACACCACTACTTCGCATTAATAAGAACAGTTAAATATACCGCATGTAGAAATATCAGTGCCATTCATGCACAGGAATTATATTTGCAACAGAGATATCAGATAAATAAGACGTAAACAAGAAGCTCATAATAATACGAATACATAATCAAGCCATTTATTTTATTTAGAGTAGTAGACAATAATTCCACGATCCCTGCTGAAATGTAAGATAAATGAAGGAGTATCCGATAGCCGACAGAAGATACCCTCTAACCTTATTGTTAACATTTAGCAAAAGTTCTTATGCTGGGATGTGGATTCAGCCATTCAGAGTGCCCAATATGTAGAAATTGATTATGTGCACATGTTCAATTCTGAAGATAAGGCAATCAGTTCTAACATTATAACCTAGGAGGACCCACAAACACAAGTATCACTAGTTCCAACTCTGCATTGATTCAGAAAATGAAATAGATGAAACCTATACTATTATCTGGAAGTCATGTGTCAAAACTATTTTTGACACGGTGAAGAACTATGAAGCAGACAAGAAACTTTAAAGAACAAAAACCATGGAATACACATTATTTCAGGTCCCAAATCATAAATCCACGTTCTCCACAAAGTAAGATAAAACTAAATAGAAAGATCAACGAATCTCCTATCAAAAACACACTAAAATCTTTAAAATTAACATTTGGAATAGATGATTCTGGGATACGGATTCCAATTGGCTAGAATCTCATTGTTGAGTCCTGAACAAAGGCATATATAAACCGATTAATGAGTGAATTATTTTATAAATAAAGCAATCAGTTTCAAAATTACGGAGAAAAAAGAGTAGAAAGCTTTAATTCCGAAAAGAAAGTTATACAATTCAGTTTTGATCACTTTTTTTAGGGCATTTGGTCTTTTCACGAGCAATCTTAAATTTCTCAATCACCGTGAGAAATCTTTCTAGCATTCTCAAATTTCTGATTACACATGGTATATGTTTCACAGGAATTATATCCATTGTTCAAATGGAATTTCAAAGAAAAAGAAGGAAATAATTACATAAATTTTCGATGGTCCAAAATTAACCACGGTGTCACTGCTTTAATGATAATTAATGAAGAAAGATAAACTCATCTCTAGTTTCTTTTTGTACGAGATAAACCAAGTGAAGGTAATTGCAAAATCGAGACTAACCTTTGTAATTGTCATAAATGAATTCAATATTGATGACTCTCCAACACCCCAACAAAGAACTATAGTCAGAAGCACAAGGAGAACAGGAGCTAATATATTGATAGATAATGCTCCAAGAACTTCGTGACCATGCCCAAACCAGTTAGGGATGCTATCCTTGAAAAGAGGAATGAGCTCCAGTAGTGAGACTATATAGCTTGCTAAACTACGGGCTATGCTAGCTGCACCAATATGATAGTCAAGCATCAACTGAGCAAACACAAGAAAAGCAGTTAGCTCATTGAAAGCCGAATATGCATAGAGGTAAGCTCCTCCAACAACAGCAGGAAAGCGAGAAGCTAGCTCAGCATAACATAGTGCATTCAGTATACAACATCCTCCTGCAATGATGAAGCTAATAGTAACTCCTGCATGGGGGAAGTAAGTAAGAGGCATCAGTGAAACAGTGGCACAAAAAGAAATTAGCAGAGTGCCACAAACAACATTCACAAAGATGGAACAAATGTCGATCAAGTTCTTCTGGCAACTCATTCCGAATGAGGGTTTCAAACCGGTGAATGAAATTAAAACGGATAATAGTGTAATGCCATTTATTTAGATTAAACAAACTCTCTAAGGAGAAAACTGTAGAGCAAAACCTAAAGGCTGACAAAATTAAACAAATTGAAATACGTAGTTCGTATGAGAAAAGAACTTGACTGAGCATCTCAAATCCACAATCTTTAAATAACTCGGCAATTATTGAACATGGTGAGCTATATAAATACTCCATCTTTTAAAACCTATTAATGCATCATAAAATTCAACTGCGATCGATAGATTGACTAATTTTTCAAATCCATAGGAACTCAAAAGCATCCAACCTGTCAAGATCAAGCTCAAAAAGGAAGCAGGAAAACTGGAGTTAGTTAAAATTAGTTAGCTGCTGTTGTAGTTAGTTTTCTGTTTCTGTTCTGTTAGTTTGGTTGCTTGGTGCTCAAGCTTGTATATATGTAAGCTCGTCGTAAGTGTGTAATTATTCATTCAGAAATAGAATCCTATTCTTTCTCTCTCTAATTCTTCATCCTCTGTCACAAATTAACATGGTATCAGAGCCTTGGAGAGTTTGATCTCTCAATCTTCATCATCATCGTCCCTGTTCTGCTGCACGTCATTTAAGCACAGAATCACAGCTTCTTCTCACATCAGATTAGTATCAACATCAATTCATCAAAATAGATCTTTGAAATTCTATCACAAACAGCTCAGATCTAGATTCATTGTTGCTGTTACAATGGCACCAAATGCAGAAATCAGTTCAACAGAAGATCCTTCTTCACCTTACTACCTTCATCACTCAGAGAATCATGGATCTGTGATTGTAACACCACAGCCAACTGCAAACAATTACTCCACGTGGAGACGATCATTCTGGTTAGCTGTATCCATCAGAAACAATGAAGGATTCCTGGATAAAACGATACCTAAACCTGCTGCTGATAGTCCTGACTATCTACCATGGATTCGGTGCAATAATCTGCTTGTTGCGTGGCTGTTAGGGTCAATCTCACAGCCTATAGCTTCGACAATTTTTTTAATTTGGATGATGCTGCTGAGATTTGGGAGAAATTGAAGCAGCGTTTCTCGCAGCCAGATGACTCAAAGATATGCAATCTGCAGTATCAACTGAATAACACTACGCAAGGTACAAAATCTGTTGATTCCTATTTCACTGAACTCACTGGAATTTGGGAGGAATTGAGAGTATTCAGGCCCTTGCCTCATTGTAAATGAGGAAAGTGCAATGCTGATTGTTTCAAGGACTTTGTGACTGCTAGTCAGAAGGATCTGGTTTTTAAGTTTCTAAATGGCCTAAATGAGACTTATCAGGGGCTTAGGTCACAGATAGTCATGATGAAGCCATTTCCCAGCCTAGATGAAGCTTATAATCTTGCCTTGAGGGAAGAAACTCAAAGAAATTATCTCCAGCAGTAGCAAAGTTTTGTGGATTTGTCATCAGCAATGGCTGTTAAAAAAGGGGAAATCCGAAGTTGTTTGTTCACACTGTGGGAAGAAGGGCCACAGCAAGGACAAATGCTATAGAATAATTGGCTTTCCACCTGGCTTCAAGTTTACTAAAGGGAGAAATGCTTTGGCCAACTCTGTGATTGATGAATCCAGAGAAGACTCGGTTCAGATACAGCCTATGACACAGGCCACGTTCAATCACCCATCTATGCCCCAAATGTCATTCAACCAGCAGCAAGTCCAGAGGTTGCTTGCTTTCCTCAGTACACCAACTCCCACAGAGACAGCTGAAGGTAGTTCATCCAAAAGTCATGCTCGACCAGCACCAAACACCACAAATTCCCCCATTGTAGATAACATGACAGGTATAATTCATCAGTCCTCTGTTTTAGCTGCATGCCTAGGCTCATCACATTTAACCCATAGTCCTTGGATTCTTGACACTGGTGCTACTGATCACATCACATGCTCAATCACCAATTTCACCTCATATAAAGCTCTCACACATTCATATGTACTGTTACCTAATGGGACCAGGGTGTCAGCATCTCACATAGGTACTATGATACTGAACAAAAACCTCACTTTGCACAATGTGCTACTCGTTCCCTCTTTCAACTTTAATCTGATTTCTGTCAGTAAGCTTACTTCTTCTGGTGAACTGGCCTCGAAATTCTCTTCAAATCATTGCTTTATACAGGCCCTTTCATCATGGATGACGATTGGGCTTGCTAAGGCGTCCAATGGACTCTTCTATCTACAAGATACTTGCCCCATCAAGACCACCAAGATTGCCAATGCGGCCACTGTGCATGCACCTGATTACCATACTTGGCATCACAGATTAGGCCATGTTGCTTTGAATAAATTTCCTTTTCTTTCTCATCTTTCTAGTGTAGATGTATGTGCTACTTGTCCTAAAGCAAAGTAAAAACGTGTACCATTTCCTTTACATATACAAAACTCTACTTCCATGTTTCAACTTGTGCATATGGATGTATGGGGCCCTTATTCCCAAGCAGACTTATACGGTCATCATTATTCCTTGACCATAGTGGATGATTTTACTAAATGTACCTGGGTTTACCTCATGTCTCACAAATCTATGGTTTCACAATTGGTACCTCAATTCCACAGTCTTATATCTACCCAATTTCACACCAAAATTCAGACAATAAGAACTGATAATGGCAGAGAATTCTTGCTGTCTAACTTTTACTCAGAAAATGGCATTATGCATCAATGTCCATATACCCCCCAACAAAATGGACTGGTTGAAAGGAAGCATCAGCACCTACTTAACACTGCCAGAGCCTTATTATTTCATTCTCACTTACCATTGAAATTTTGGGGAGAAGCTGTCCTTACAGCAGCCTTCTTGATCAACAGAACACCAAACCCAATTCTGCAAAACAAACACCCTATGAAGTCCTATTCCATAAGAAACCTACTTATGAGTTCTTGAGATAATTTGGTTGTTTATGCTTTGCTACCAACACACTTTCTCATAAAAGAAAATTTGATCCCCGAGCTACTGCTTGTATATTTCTAGGATATCCTATGGGTGTCAAAGGATACAAAGTATATGATCTGCAAAGTCATTCCACTTTTATATCCAGGAATGTTGTTTTCCTGGAGAATATTTTACCCTATGCTCCCCATTCTTCTATCTCCACCAATATTTTATCTCCTATCACCAACATACCTCTTCCTACTTACTCCATTCCTCACACAGAAGACATTACTCCATCAGACAGTCCACCAGAAACTCTTGATCCCATTATCTCTAATGAAACTCCTCTCTCATCCGCTTCACCCACACCAAGAGACAATCATTCCATGTCACAATCTCCACCAACTGACACTCTCTCAAATACTCCACATTTCCCTACACCTGCTGTGAGAAGAAGCACCAGAATAAGGAATCCCCCTTCCTATCTCCAAGACTTTCACACAACTCTACCACAGTCTCGTGTTCATTTTTCTACCTCTCACCCTCTACACACTGTCATTAATTACTCCAAATTGTCACCTTCATATCATCAATATGTACTCAACATTTCTTCTCATCACCCTGAACCATCCTCTTACCAAGAAGCTGTCAAGTCTATGCACTAGAGAGAAGCCATGCAATCAGAACTTGATGCATTGGCTGCTAACCACAATTGGGAGGTTGTTCCTCTCCCACCACATCACACCACTGTTGGCTGCAAATGGGTGTATAAAATTAAATACAAAGCAGATGGTGAAATAGAAAGGTACAAGGCTAGATTGGTGGCCAAAGGGTATACTCAAAAAGAGGGACTAGACTATACAGAGACCTTCAGTCCTGTGGCAAAGCATGCTACTGTCAGAATTTTCCCTGCCTTTTGCTGCAAGATTTGAGTGGCATTTATCACAAATGGACGTCAACAATGCCTTCCTCAATGGGGATTTGACAGAGGATATATACATGGATCTTCCTCCAGGTTATCATATTCAGGGGGAGCTCAAGAATGAATCTGCTAACCTCCTGAAAGAAGCTGGACAGAGAAGGTTTGTTTGCAAGCTGGGGAAATCATTGTATGGATTAAAACAAGCATCTAGGCAATGGAACATCAAATTCACTAATTGCATCTTAAAGGAGGGTTTCAGGCAGTCAAAGGCTGATACTTGCCTGTTTACCAAAGGAAAAGGAAGGAGGTTTCTCGCCATTCTACTGTATGTAGATGATGTCATTATTGCTGGAACAGAAAAGGACAACATGGAAGAATTAAAGGAAAGATTGCATACACATTTTAAAATGAAGGATCTTGGAGACTTAAAATACTTCCTAGGATTGGAAGTGGCCAGATAAAAGGCAGGAATTTCCCTCTGCCAAAGGAAGTTTACACTTGAACTATTGGAAGAATATGGTCATCTTGGAACTAAGGCCTGCAAGACTTCTATGGAGATGAATCATAGACTTTCAGATTACACAGTGGAAGAACAACTGAAGAATCCCACTTTCTACAGAAAACTGGTTGAGAAGTTGCTATATTTGAACATCACTAGACCAGATATCAGCTACTCCGTGGGAATTTTGGCTCAGTTTATGTATAAACCTACAAAAGGACACCTACAAGCTGCCTACAGAGTACTCAAATACTTGAAGAGTGCACCTGGGCAAGGAATATTTTTGTCAACTGAATCACAGCTTCAACTGATAGCCTATAGTGACAGTGATTGGACAAGTTGCCCAGACATTAGACAATCGATCACCGGTTTCTGCATATTCTTGGGAAACTCACTGATTAGCTGGACATCAAAGAAACAGGGGACACCATCCAGAAGTTCTGCAGAGGCAGAACACAGAGCCGTGGCCATGACGGCAGCTGAAGTTATCTGGGTTAGAAAGGTTATGAAAGACCTAGGAATAAAATTTAAGAGACCCATAGAAATGCACTGTGACAATGATGCTGCTATACACATTTCTAAGAGCCCAGTTTTTCATGAAAGGACCAAACACTTGGAAATTGACTGCCATTACATAAGAGAGAAGGTTGTGAAGGGAGTTGTACAGCTGAAACATATCAACACTAAAGAACAGCAGGCAGACTTATTCACTAAAGCTTTAGGGAGCAAACAGCATCTAAAGCTTCTTAGCAAGATGAGAGTAAACAACATTTACGCACATCTTGAGAGGGAATGTCAAGATCAAGCTCAAGCTCAAGCTCAAGAAGGAAGCAAGAAAACTGGAGTTAGTTAAAATTAGTTAGCTGCTGTTGTAGTTAGTTTTCTGTTTCTGTTCTGTTAGTTTAGTTGCTTGGTGTTCAAGCTTGTATATATGTAAGCTTGTTGTAGGTGTGTAATTATTCATTCAGAAATAGAATCCTATTCTTTCTCTCTAATTCTTCATCCTCTGTCACAAATTAACACAACCGTGAAATAGTCATGTTGATAGATATATATGTGTCTTCACTCCAAACACAATTGGAGCAAAATTATCCCTGGACCAAGTGAATCACACGTTGATTCGGAAAATCCATTTACAACAATATAGTTCTGATACAATTACATGATTAACAGGCAGATAAGTACCTACACCTAATGAAACGAAAATTACTCACCAGGACCGGCGTCTTTAGCCACCGTGCCTGTGACGACGAATATCCCAGCTCCAATGGAAGCTCCGATACCGATAAGAAGCAGATCGAAGAGGCTTAAACGCCGGACAAGTCCCTCGCCGGAGTTGGTACGGACCGACGTCTCCGGTGCCGGATATAACGGTTTGGACCTCAGCGCCGACGACCAGAAGTGAGAGAAGCATGACGATGACGTTTGCACGGAACTCCCTTCAACTCTCATTCTGGTGGATAAATGACAAAAGAAAGGGCACCACTGACCACACCAAGTATTTTGCTGATGTATGTATAGGAGAGCCAACCCGCCAGGTAAAACACATCGATGCACGACAACCAATGTTTGCAGACGGTTTTCCGGTATGGATACATAGTAGCAATCGCACTCGTGCGTTCTACGGAAAAAAATATCAATGCACAAACACATTTTTTTCATTAATACGTACCAATTTTATATTGAATCATTACTATTATATAAAAGAAAAAAAAATCACTAATACTTTATTGTAAAAAATTTACAAAATCTGGAATACTACTTTATATATAACATTTGAAGTTATATTCGTTAGATTCTCATCTTTATCACATATCAACTTTCTTAATCCTTTCCGACTCGTAATTCTTGAAATCGCGACATATAATTGTCTATAATTAAATACCGACTTCTTCAAAAAAAAGGCAACGTGAGACAATGATTGTCCTTGACTCTTGTTAATTACCATGCCATATGAAATCATCAATGGGAATTGCCTCCTTTGAAATCTGAAAGGTAGTCTTGCATTTGAATGAGTCAATATCAACCTTGAGATTTACATTCTTTGACCCGAATTATTTCCTATCAAAATTTGCGCTTCACCCAATTTGTTATTATTAATATTGTCCCATTTCACAATCCAGTCATATGATCAATATTTCTCAATAATATAACCGAAACACCTACTTTCAAAGTCAACTTTTGATTAGGTCCACCGGAACACTTTATGCCATTCAGGAATTCCGTGAATATAGTTTTTAAAAAAATCCAGCACTTTTATTTCTTTTACATATTGAGTTTGGGCTCAAATGAGTTTTCCTTATAAATTGTTCATAGACGTCATGTATTCATTGATCGCATCAATGCTTTTAATTTGTTAATAATAACAAAGTTTAGATGAAATTAATAGCATTAAAGGAAAATAATGTAATATCATTATTTTTTATTGTAAAAACATCACAAATTTTAAAATATTTTTTTACGTACAACAGTCGTAGTTATATTTGTTAGGTTCGATTCTTATCGCATACCTATATTTTCAACGTGTCGGGATTCGTGAATCATGATACTACGAAATACAACTTATGACATTGAATTTGAACTTCAAATAATAATTCAACGTTTGTAAATAACAACTATGTCAATTTACAACCAAATAAAATCAAAATTATATTTCATTTAATACATAATTAACAAACATATAAATAAAAATATTACTTTATTACAAACTGGGAAAATATATTAAGTTACCACCCAATATTAAAATTAATATAGTATTTAATAAAAAGTTATCATGATAAAAACCGTTAGTCAAAGATTTTCCAATTCTTGAATATTAAGTTCATAAATTTATTTAAAAATTAAATATTTGATAAAAAAACACCATAATTGCAAATTTTCCCAAAAACTTATTTTAAAAAAATGGCTGATGTTACTTTAACTAAGCAACTTTTTAGACTGTGAAAAAATTGGCTATATGTATAATTGGCTGAAATTACAACAAAAAAATTATTTTAGTGAACGTAAAATAAAATCATTATAAATTAAGAATATGCGGCCACCTACTTAAATAAGAACAACAATTAAGATCAAATATTGTATATCAAAAAAAAAACAAAATTTAGGTATTGCATTTTAAGTCAAATATTTTTTGAAAACAAATTTAAAACATTGTTAGTAAATCAGACTATAACTCTATGAAGGCTTATAGGGTATAAATATTAATTTAATTTTAGTAAAAACAAAATATAATTCAGAAATAAAAAATAATATTTAAATAATTTTAGTTACATTGTTGGCGGTACCTACCCATAAAAGTGGAAATGAATAGTTACATTGTTTAAAAATTATTAAAATATACATTAATTATTTATCTTTGAATTTATTAAATAATTTTGGCTAAGCATGCAACATGTAATCAATTATAGTTCAGTTAATTAATTAGTTACGGACTTTTATAGCAGCAGAAATTATAGTTTCATTATTTAAAACTTTAATCTAAATAGAGGAAATTGAAAAGGAAAGAATAAAAAAACAATTTGAAAAATTTTTAGAGGGGGTGGTAAATGAGAAATACGCATGAAGTAGGAAAGTTGAAAATCCTGCGTTAGTAACCAACCATAATTACTATTCCAATAACATCACGCACTTCCAATTAAGAATTTTAGTACAATAAATTTTGTTTTTTAAATAAGCAAGTTGGCAGTTCTCAAATAAACTGTACAAATAATTAAAAACTGATATTCTAATTTAACTTTGAAAATAAAATAATATTTAAAAGAATGTTCACAAATCATAATCATAATGTTGTAATGAAAATATTATAATTCTCGATTATTGAATAAAAACTCATTCAAATTCATTTAATTCATATTAAAATAATAAATATTTTTATATGAGTTTTTACTTTTTAATATTTTGTAATTATATATACATATATATATATATATATATATATATATAATGTGCGTGTGTGTGTGCGCGTGTGTGTGGATACAAAAAAATAAACAAATATCTTATAATAGCATTATTGTGAAATAAAATATTAATTAGGTAATAATGATAAAATTATATTTGGATATTCAAAAAAATATAATTTAATAGAAGATATTACAAAAATATAACATTTTTGCAACCGTGTTTATTATGAAAATTGTGTTAACTTATAATTTTTTAGTTAATTTAGAGTATTTCTTACATAACTAAATACATAGTTTATGACTACGAATCATTTATTTACAAAATTTATTTTAATATTAATGAAAATATTTGAGGTGCTAATAAATATGCAACGAATTCACGGTTTTCAAAAAATTAGTTTTCATTAGAAAGTATTCAAATGCACAAAAATATAAATTATAATTGTAATTATAATTATAATAATAATAAAAATTTAATATATGATGTAAATTTATTAAAGGTGAAATGAAAAATATAAGTTAAAATCTTGAAAATGAAATACCAATATAAGTCAAAATAAAAAAAAAAAAAAGAGTTGATTTGAATAAAGAAAATAAAAAAATATTCTTTTGCACAATGTTGAGTATTGCAATACACACTGCATTATAATACACACGGCAATGCAATGCCGTGTGTTACATAAGAATTAAAAAAAAAATCTACATCATAAATACAATTTTGGAGGAAAAAAACATCTTTGTTGTGTTTTAGTATATTTATGATGATAATGAAAGGTAATACAAAAAATATAAGTAAAAATCATTAAAAATAAATTCCTATATAAATCAAAATTAACAAATTATAAATTATATAATTAAATTGAATAAAAAAATAATTCCATTGCACATTGTGCAATGCCGTGTGTTTGCATTGCACAATGTGCAATGCAATTGCATTGCACATTGTGCAATGCTTCATTAAAAATTAAAAAATAAATAAATAAATTCATCCTATTAAATGCACTTTAGGCGGGAAAAGTAAAATCTTTCTATTTTAGTATAGTTATGATTACATGGAGAGCAATTTTAGGAAATATGAACATGATACATCACATGAAGGGTGTGCTTGATTGATTTTTTTTTTTTTCCAAAAAAATATTTTTTTCTGTGTCTTTTTTCATTTTTGGTTGGTTAGTTGGTTTTTTTTTGGGAGAACGTTTTTCAATTTTTTTGATCCTTTTTTTTTGAGGAAGACGTTTTCTCTGGAGGAAAGTGATTTTTCTTTTTCAAAAAAAAACTTGGCTCTTTTTTATGGATAATTTACTTTAATCATAAAGATAAGGAAAATAATCAAATTTTATAAAAAAACAAAATAAAGAAAATAATACTATTTTTTAACGTACAAATTAATGCAATCAAACGAGTACAATTATTATTTTCCTAGAAAACCATTTTCCAAAATTTATTTACTCGAAAAATATTTTCATTCCAACAATTTTTCCGCTTTGCAATCAAACACACCCTAAAGCTTTGATGTTTTCAAAATCATTTTAGTTACTAATTTTGTATCCACTGCATGGTTGAGAATGGAAGAAAATATATTAAAAAATATAAATAAATTATCAAATTAATATTTGAATGATTAAAAATAATGAGAGAAAAAAATAAATTGAAGTAGACAAAATTTATTGTGTAGTACTATAGTCCTAACAAGGCCGCAATAAATTATTATTTTTCTCTTTTTTCCACAACTCGTTAATTGGATACTACCTCCATCCCATAAAAATAAACTCAAGGTGTGTTTGATTGAGGGTTGGAAAATGAAGTTGAAAAATATTTTCCATACAAAATTTTCCTTTGTGGTATTTGATTGCAACAAGGAAATGAAAAATATTTTCCATGTAAAGCAAAAAACTAGAGATTTTGCTTGAAAATAAGAAAAATATTTTTCCCATAGATAGAGGTTGGAAAATATTTTCCACTTCCACTTTTTTCCTCCAATCAAATACACCCTCATTTACTTCCGTCCTACAAAGATATACTAATTTCCCTTTTTATTCATCTCAAAATATGGATCATATTCCTTTTATAAATATACAGTTTAGTGTATGTTTGCTGAAGGCTGGAAAAGTTGATGAAATTTCAATTCCACGGAATTCATTTTCCCATCCCACCCCACCCCTGGGAATTCCAATTCCTTCATTTCAAGGAAACATATCATTTTTTTGCCTAATATGAAAAACAAATTCAATGGAAAAAAAAAAGTTTGATTGATATATGGAGAATTTAAATGGAAAATAGCATTTTCCATGGAAAAGAATTCCAATTAAACACACCCTTAAAGTATTAGTTTTCTTAAATGTAATGACATATTAGAAAAAATAACCTAACATTTGACTTTTCAACACTATCAATTGTACTCCCTCCATTCCATTTTAATAGGTTTGGTTTGATTTTCACTGGGGATTAAGAAATCGTAATTAATATTATTGAAAAAGTAAATTTTAATTGTATTTTTTATATGTACTCTTATATTAAATGATCATAACATAATTTTACTAATAACAATACCTATTAAATAAGGGTATAATAGAAAAAATTAAAAAATTAAATAGATATAAATAAAAAGTGACTTATATTTTAGAAGGGATGAAAAAGGACAACAAGCATATTAAAATGGAAAGGAGTGAGTATTTTTCTTAGGCCTTGTTATTTCCACGGTTAGTAGAAAGTTTTAGAATTGCATATAAATTGTGTAGTTGAAAATAAGAGATATTGTATTAAAAAATGTAAAGTATTTATGTGTGTGATTGAAATTTTGAATTTTATGTTGAAAAGAACAAGGCCTTAATTTTCGTGTAAATGAGAATGAGATTATCCTTTTTTGGATAAAGAGAATACTCAATTCGTCTCATTAAGATATGCTTGTATTCCATTTTTATTTGTCCCAAATTATAGCCCATTTTCCTAATTAAAAATATAGTTTATTTTCTAGTTGACTACAATACCTCTATTTAATATTATTAAAATTAAAATACTAAGAATCAATTAGCTAATTTATCTCTCACTACTTTTTATTAATTAATACAAGGGTAAAAGAAGAATAATATAGAAATATTTTGTAATTCTAGCAATATTTAAGATATTTTCTTAATATGTATGAAAAATTGTGGGTGCTTATCTTAATAGGACGGATGGAGTATTATTTATATCTTTAATGAATTTTCTTCACTTTCCTATGACACGTTTAAAACTTATAGATATAATTCTTATCATTCTTTAAAAAATAATAATTTTTATTAAATATAACCTTAAACCTTATATAATAATTTTATAGACTTGACATGTGACAATTGTTTATTTTGACGGTGAAAATTTATGGTCAATTAGCCTTCCATTTCTGTTTTAAAAATACATGTTAAGTCACTTTATGAAATCACTTTTTAGGGGAAAATTTGTGACTCATACATAATCGAAAAAGAATCAGTTTTCACAATATTAAAATCATACAGACCCTCGCTTCAGAAAAAAAAAGGTCATACAGGCCCTTTGATTGGTGGCTTGTCTTTTAAATTATTTCACAAAAGTCCAAGGACTTTATGTTTTGTGTTAGTTTGGTTATTTTATTTGTATTTGTTGGCGATCTATTTTTATTTTGAAATAATTGTTGGCACCCTGGTGACGTGGCACTCACTCAACCCAGGTCCTCTATACAATGTGGACTAGCTGACGTGTAAGGGCACCAGGTCGGCCGACCACGTGTCTAGTGTCACAGGTCGGATTGACACTGGAATGTACCTCACTGGAGAGTCGGTGGCGAGCCCCAGTTCAGCTCGGCCACGGGCGAGGTCCTTAGACCATGGGCTCAGGTCGGCCGAGCTTTGGAGAGCTCTTCCCATCGCTAGTTTCTGACACACGATCCGAGTTCAGCTCATCCACAGTATATGGCCGGTCCCTCTCGCTACAGTAGCCGACAACGAGGACAACCCACGTGTCGTCTGACACCATGACACCATCTGAGCCGACAGAGCATCTTTTCCCTTCATATATGCAAAGGTGGCTATTCACAAGTTCCAAGGTCAACGCCTTAAATGCAAGACGGCTCGCAGGCGCTGCAGGTGCAATCATCACGTCTACTCTGGTGCTCGTACAGTGGCCTCATGATGACCTACCGCCGCTTACCTCTTTCTTCCACTATAAATAGAACACTTAGTAATCATTTGGACACACGAAGATCCTCTATAATCTGAGACTAGCTCGAGCCCGGCTACGTATATACATTTACATTCTTTACTTCTTCAGTTACTGCTCACTAGGTCCTAACACTCACCCCAGTTGATACTTAATTGGTCCGAACTGATTTCGGCATCAACAATTGGCGCTAGAAGGAGGGCCTCCTCCTTTCCATTCCAGCAACACATCCCAGCTCTACCACGGACATTCCTCCTCGCGACATGAGTCACAGTCGTACATTCCTCGCCTCCACGGATGTGAGTACTTTTGACCCCGGTACGGAATACGTCTTCCGGCCTAGTCGAGAACCGCCCTCAGGCGCGGGGCAGCACCCCTCCCAGGATGTCACCCCGGCGCAAATTCTGAAGCGACTGGATGACCTCACCCAGGCCGTTGCCATGCTCCAGCGCGACCCCCGCAAGCGCACCACCGAGTCCAGCGTCATATCACCTGCAAGGGGGGCTATCATCTCGGCGCCGCTTACGCTTCAGCCTCTCCCCCGCCCCTACGCGGACCACAGTGCCGCTGCAGACCCCAACCTTGTCAGAAGCTAGCTCATCCGGAAGAACTCATAGCGTCTTTGACCGGTTTGGCCCCCGCCACGACCGGAAGCGGCCAACCGATGGACAGGGCGAGAATGCGAATGACCCTCTCCCACAGTCCGAGCTTGAGTTCCTGCGAAAAAGGGGTCGCCGAGCTAGAGGCACGGGAGATGGCCCCCAGCCCCTCGACCGGGGTGGGGAAGGCCTCACTGCTGAGCTTGAAGATCCAGGCCGAGCCCATGTCTACCAAGCTCAAGTTACCACAGCAGGGGAACTATGACGGAGTTAGTGACCCGACCGGCCACGTCGACAGATATGCCGCTTTTATGGAGCTTCAGGGGGTCAGTGACGAGCCCATGTGTAAGGCCTTCCCGCTGACACTAGGGGATAAGGCCATGAAGTGGTTCAAGAAGCTCCCGCCACATTCCATAAAGACGTGGGACGACCTCGCGACCCGGCTCCAAGCAGTTTTTATGGGGTCCCGGCTGAGGTCGACCCCAAAACAGAGGCTAGTAGACGTCAAGCAGGGGAGAGACGAGTCGCTGAAGGGCTACGTAGAGCGGTTCAACAACCGGTACATAGAAATTGGCAGCGTGTCGGATGAAACAGCTCTGGTGGCCGCCCTGGCTGGCCTGAGGTGTAGGTCCAGGTTCTGGTGGTCGGTCCACGAGAACAGCCCGGGGACGTACCACGAGTTCCTCAGCCGGGCTGAGTGCCATATTGGGGCTGAAGAAGCATCCGGAGAACTTGAAGCGAAGCCCCAGGACCCGCGACCCGACAAGGGCAAAGAGAGAAATGCCAGTTCGGTTCAGGCCCCTCGCGCTCAGCAGCAACCAAGGCGCGGACGCGAGGCAGCCCGACCACCCCCACAGAGGTTCCAGACCTTCCACATCCTCAACACCAGCCTGGAGGGTGTACTGATACACGTGAAAGATCGGGAGGTCCTACCACCCCTACCCCTATGAGGACCCCCTCCTCGAGCCAGAACCAAGAAAAGTACTGCCGGTATCAAGGTCAGCTGGGCATGATACCGACGACTGTCGGGACCTGAAGAATGAGGTTGAGGGCCTGATCCGGCGCGGACAGTTGCGCGAGTTCGTGGCCCCACCGCCCGTCCACAGCCGACCTCAGCAGGGAGCCCCTAGCCGACCTCAACCCCCATCAGGGTCTAGGAACGAGGTGCACACACTGGTCATGGGCAACCAGCACTTACTTCGTCGGGTCGCGAAACCAGCGGAAGAGGTTGGCGAGAGAGGCCTGCACTGACTACCAGTACTCCGCACAGAGGACCAGAACCAACTCCACTCCATCCGAACCTCATCAAGAGATCACCTTTACGGAGGCCGACGCAGCCCACGCCCGCCATCCTCACCAGGACGCCCTTGTCATCAGTATGGTCCTCAACGATACACACGTCCACCGGACGCTCGTCGACAACGGGAATGGGGCTAACTTGCTGTACCTCCGGACCTTGATCCACATGGGCCTCGACGAGCGGCACCTGAGCCCGTGCCCCCTTGGCCCTGTGGTGGGAGTGACCGGCCACGCAACCGAGCCCGTCGGGCAAATATCGATGATGGTAGAACCCTATATTGTTAAGATGTAATTGGAGTTGCCTTCATTGGGTGAAAATTGACGCTGTTTTATTGGACATAAAAAGTCAAAATTAATTATATTGCTATAGAGAATATATATATATATATATATATGTATATGTATAAAGAGTGTTTTCTCTCCAAAATCGAATAATTTTATTTAAAAAATAATCTTTTATTCACATTTTCTAGGCTTAAGCTTCACACGGTTTTCCTAAATAAACATTAAAAATCCCAAGTAATTTAAATGATTTATTTTCTATCGATTTTTTTCAATTTAGCTTTTATTCAAGTTTTAAAGACCAACAATTAAATTGTCTATTTTAATTATTAATCATATGTATTTTAAATTTATTTATCTTGTCCAACTCAATTTAAATTTGATATCAAATCATTCATTATTTGATCAAAATAGCATAGAATCTATGATTTTTTTACTGACCACGTTAATAATCCTATATAATTTAAATTATTTAAAATAAACATCTAAATTGATGAGTTAAATGTACGTATAAACCAAATATGTTAATATACGTGTTTAGTATGTTTAAAATGTATTTATTGAAATAGATGTTATTAATATATATTTAAAAAGTACCAATAAAAATTTTTGACTAAATGATCACGATGAGTGGTGAATAGGAATGAGAACTTTTTAGAAGGACAAGGACGGGGAATGCGAGTATCCATCATTTTTTGTAATTCTATTATCATTTATTGACCTCGATTAAATATGAATGGGATAGAGGTGAGGATAAGTGTTTTCTAACGAAGTAGGAATTGGGTGTTGGGATCTGTACTTTCTACATGTCAATTTTGTAATATATATATATGTTAATTATATTTTATAATCGAATTTTAAAAATTTATTATTCACATATTCATAATTTGTTCTGTGGATCGCACATGTGTACAATTAATATCTCAAAATTTATAGTTGCATATATATAATAGAATATATAATAATTTTAAATAAAAAGTCGTATGTACTTTGAAAATTAGTAGAATTTAATTTGATTATTTAGATAACTATAGCATTTAATGTTATTTTATATTATTTTTATAATTAGTAAATTTAATCTTATAATGAGCAAAATGTGACAAAGTATCATAATCTATATCATGAATTATCATCCCGTATAATGCACGGGTGTAAATGCTAGGTTAGAGTACGATACAAATTGATAACTAATAGTCAATTAATTATTTCATTATTTTATTAACATTTATCAAAACTACTATTTGTTGAAAAATTAGTCTCTCGTGTAATGCACGAGTAAAAAAGCTAATTTTTTTCATTATTCAATTAATATTTATCAACACTACTATTCTATTATATTAAATTTATTGTTTTGACCTATTATTTATTTATTTTTTTGAGATCTTATCTTAATATTACTAAGATCTATCAATGCTGTTATTAGGTAAAAAATTTATCTCCCGTGCAACGCACGGATGAAACAACTAGTAGGGATAAATAAGAGTGAAAATAATATACATTTTGCAACCAAGTCCCTAAATTATCCAAGATTTTTTAACTAAAATATCTAATTACAAATACTCTCACCGTACCATAAAAATAGTCTCATTTTGATTTTCACATGGATTAAGAAATTATAAGTAATTTTATTAGAAAAGCATAATTTATTTATATATTTTCAAATATATCCCTACAATAAATGATGATAGTTTATTTTAATTAGAAACAACACATATAAATAAAGATATAGTGAGAAGTAAAAAAACTTTAATACACCCTTAAAAAAGAAAATGGATAATAATTTGAGACGAATGAAAAAAAAGGGACTATTTTTACGGGACGGAGAGAATACCTAATACCAAGAATGGCCCAAAATAATATTAATAACCACATTGTCTATTTTAATGTCTTTTGACTACACTCTCCCACCTCATTAATTATATATTATATCTTATCATCATTAACATAATAAATACTTGTACTTTTTGTCTTCCAAAATTTGAATTTATCATCGCAATTGTATTAGATACATAGTTGAACTATCTAGTAAAAGTATACCATATACACATTTCACATATCGAACATTTGAACTGTCTAGATGATATACTCTCAATACACAAATATAGTAGTTTGCAATTTTCGATGATTTTCATCTAAATAAGTATCATCTCATTAATGGTTCTCTTCAACTTTCAGTTTAACGCATAATTGCGTGGATGGATATATTTAAACATAGACATGTCTAGACAGATAGGTTTATCTACACAAATGAACTATGTAGAAAATGGACTCTTCACATAGATGATATGTCTGTAAAGTTTCATATTATTTTCATTAAATGCAGATACGGATCTGGAGACGTGTTTATTGAGATAACCAGCATTTAGAGATTCAGTTGTATCTGGTCTGACAAGAAAATATCCCAGGTTCAATAGAAAAGGGAATTTTAGTCCGATTAAAAAAAATAAAAATTAGACATGATATGTCTAATTTTTTTTAGACATGTTTCAACCAATAGGCTTTATTTTAGACAATTAATCCCTCATTATCCATCTTTAATAATTATGTTGAGATATTTTATACTTCAATAGTCCTTACTTTTACTTTAATATAAATTTAGGGACTACAGTGGCAAATTAGGTTTTGTTTTTTTTTTCCTCTTCTTGTTTTGCTTTTTGTTGAAACCTGTTGTATAAAAGGTAGATATATGACTGAGATGCACAAGTGACAAAATTGAGATATATCTTGTTCATCATCTATTAAATATCATCTTCAAAACTTCATCACCGATCATCATTCTCGTTCTTTAATTTTCACATTGCCATAATAATTTTCACATTGCCATAATACCATATTTCAAATTGGGGCAAAAGAATTGGATGATTCATTACGAGTCCCAACAAAAATTCAGTACATGACAAGAAAGTCAAGGCAATTGAGTCATGGAAGGAGTGGGTAGGGGTCCTGATTAGATTTAGATGAAACAAAGACAGAAATAGAAATGAAAATGGAAGCCGAAATAAGAAGCAAAATCCAGTCACGGTCTAGTGAATATGACCGGAGGTTTCATTGATTCGTGTAATAATATTTCAATGAAATGGGCCAAGGTCGGTGGTGTGTCCTTGAACATCTTCCATTTGTGGTTGGACATCAACCTCAATTCGGAGATTTCACACCATTTTAGGTTTTTGTGAGGTACAACCTTTTCTAGTCACAAGCCCATTCATTGCTCTACTTGATAGTTTGATGGTACTAGTGTACTACTCCTCCTCTTTAGGTCGTATTTTCTCTACCCCACTTTCCATGGCTTTCAACTTGCTCACCAACAAATGCCTGACGAGGTCAAAAACAGTAGCTCTACCGCCATTGATGGGCACAAAAATTTGGAATTAAAAAATTTTCTATATGTTAACTTGATGTTGTATTCATACACATTTTAATATATTTTTATGAGTATGAAGAGAGAGAATGAGTGGAGTTGAATGATGGAAATTTAATAGTATATGTGGATCCATGAGATATGTGGATGTGATTTGTTCGTCCAAATTTCAATTTTAAAAAATAAGAGAAAATATATGAATTAAAATGAGTACAAAAACATGCCATTTTCAAATAAACTGAAATTATATTATACATTTCGACTTCTTCATTTATTTGCAATATGCAGTTACTAGATATATAAGATATTATTGCATCATAGTAATAAGTCGATGTCCACGTGACTGTGTGTCAATTATCCGCCCACATATGAGCATCGAATTATTAATATGTTGCATCACTGTTGTATTAACAATCAATATTTATGTGGTATTCATCCTCAAACATATAGAAACGTCAGGATTCTTACGGTTCCCGCGACCGTATCTATGGCCTATGAGAGGCCCCCCCCCCCCCGGGCGGCATCCAAGGGGGCTGTGGTGTGGGCTGTGAGAGGCCATAGATACGGCTTGGCTGAAGGAGAAGAATCTCAATATAAGTATTTCACGAGCTCCAATGACCAAGTCTCCGTACACCCCCAACAAGGAATGCAATGTACGTAAACAAATGTTCTTGTTGTTGAATAAGGCACGAACAACTGGATAAATTTGAGAAACCCAAAACAAAATTGGAAAAAATTTAAGACTTCTTGGAGCATTTAACTCAGACAGATGGGAAGCTGTCACATACACATACGATTTAATAAATAAAGTGGTCATGTGTGCAGAAAGCAAGAAGCCATCATTTTGAAAGCATCGGTTTACTCCGTAAGTTCTAGAATTTTTTCCGACAAAACTACAATGTTCAAACTTGAAGTATCTTGTCACACATATTCCAAAATAAAAAAAAAACATCTTGTTATGCAGAGATAAAAGTGCAATTAAAATATTACAACATATATGTATGGTGCTATAGTTCATTTGACATACTAGTAAAATAAAATCGTTGATAGAAGTCCTGGACACACTTCAATACACTGTTTAATTAGTTTGATTACCCAAAACGCCAGAATAATTGAAATCTTGCAACAAAACCAAGGAGGGCTCCGGAAAATAACAAGATTGACCCAAGACATTTACAATGTAACTCCATAGAAGCGATAGATATAACATCTCATCTCAGAGACCAATGGCTCTCCACCCATTCTAATCTTGTACATTTATCAAAATCTCATGCTTAGTTGTACCCTTAAACCCTAATCAAAACACTACTACTCTTTAACAAAACAAAACAAAACATAACAAAACAAAACAAACCAAACCCTAAACAATATCTTTTTCTTTCATTTTCCAGAAATGCTAAAATGGAACCCAAATTTCTTCCCTCAGGTGAGGCCTTTCCCCAATGTGGAAATCGAAAGATCCGGCCAAGGAAAGCAATCACCCTCTGGAGCCTCATTCATCTGCCACGTGTCGCCACCAGTCACGGTGGCGCCACCATTGCCGCCGCCGACAACTGTCTCCATAGGCGGCCAGTCTAAAACGCCGAGCCCATCACTCAGACCCGGCCCAAGCCCAAGCCCGTTGGCATTCAGAGGCAAAAGCCCACTACCCATACCCACTTGTCCACTAAACCAGGAACTCAAGCTATCGGTCTCTGGAAGAACAGAATCATTCAAGTTCACTAAACAACCCGATACCGTACTTGCACTCACGGAAACCGGATCCTGAGTTTGACTCGGTCCTTTAGAAGCAGAGATGGCTTTTTCAGCGGAGGTGGTGCGGGAACGTTTGTGGGAGGAGGCCGATTTCCGGGTGCCTCCGCCGACGGGGACATTGCGCAACGTGCCACCGCGCGTCCAGTAACGGCGGCAGGACTTGCAGAAGTGGCGGGGTTGCGAGAGGTTGTAGTTGTTGTAGTAGCAAAACTTTGTGTTGGTTGAGTCGCAGCGGGGGCAAGCCAGTTGTTCCGGTTCTGGTGCTGGCGTTCCAAGCCTCGCAGTCCTCCGGTCGCCTGATTCGGACGTCATTTCCTTGATGTTTACGTGAGAGGGTGGGGTCTCCGGCGAGCGGGAAGTGTTGACCAGCGTTTCCATGAAAAAGGGGATATTGAGAGAGGAGTGGATGTTTCTACATTACAGAACAAACCGGTCAAGTGGAGGAGTGGGATTTATATGAAGTAATAAGGGCAGAGAGAGTTTTTGGGGCTGAGTTAAAATCCTTAAATACCGTGTAACATGTATGTCAAAGGATGTTCGGTGGTTCTCCAATTTTAAAATCAGTTTTTCAGTAATACTTTTCTTTTCCCATTTTTGAAATATTATAATATATATTATGTTCGTCCCATTTTAATCACAAGCGATCTCCTCTTCACGTGGGGAGGCTCTCCACGCTACATGTCTCCCTTTAAGTGGAGGGGAGCTTCAAGTGGAACCCTCATTTGAGGCTCCCCTCCAATCAGGAGGGGACATGTGGCGTGGAGATCCTTCCCGTATAGGGAGGGGATCAATCCTCCCAATTTGATAGGTTTGATTTTTTTTTGTCTGTTTCAAAATATAGGCTATTTTGCTTATTAGTATAACTTTAACTTCTTCATTTCGTAATCTACCTCTATTTATTATGTATGATTATAAATAAAAGTAAATTGCCATATTTAATATAGGAGTATATTGAGAAATGCACAAATAAAAATTATATTTCCAATAAATATTAATTTCAAATTCTTAATCCATTTGAAACCCAAACCATGCCTGTCAAAATGGAACGGAGTGAGTATTTTTTTTAATAAGATGTTATTCATTCATTCAAATTGGCACAAATATATCGAAACAATACAGATTCAATCCCGCTAGAAACCAAAATGACAAATCTGCGAATAAGCTCATAGCACCCAAATTAATAGCATGAAACGGAAAAATACCTACAAATCTGAAAAAATCAAAATGATTGAAAAATCCATGCACTTGGATCTGTAATGTTGACGCCCAAATTTGGATTAAGTCAACAATGACTCGAAACTGATGTACCAGTCTGAAGCACATGAACAAACAATACTGCAACAAGATGATGAAAAACCAAAATATCGCACCAAGACAACGAAATCACAAAAACACGAAGAAAAACTCAGATCTATGTGGATACAGTACTTCTTGTAAGATTAAATGTAACGCCCGACCGAAATCGGTCCCGGATATGTATACAATTTCGTATATGAGTTCGTATATGCCGTGTAACCGTATGAATGTGTTTACATATAATGAATATGTCTACGTTATGTTCACGACATGTTTACGTGTATAAGAGATGCCTCGGGATTCGGAACGGCCGATGAAATCGAAGAAAACGGGAAATTCAGCAAAAGAGGAAATTACGGCCGTAAGTTTAAGTGTTCTGGCCAGTAAATTGTTGGTTACTGACGTAAATAAGAAATTACGGTAGTAAGTCCCAAGAGCGAAAGAAAGGTCGAAAGTTCTGCAGTCGCGTGCAAGTGGCGCGACGCGTGAGATAGGATTACTGTAGTAAATGGTAAGGTTCTGACGTAAATTTGGAAATGCAGCCGTAAAATGGAGAATTACGGCCGTAAAAGTAAATCGGCTGGACGGTTCTAGAAGTCTTTTTAAGCCATTTCTTGGTTGTTTCTTCATTTGGCTTGACCCCAAGACTCCCAAAACACTTCCCAAGCCATTCAATATGATATTTTATCTCCCCAAATCATGTGCAAGCCATGATTGATCCTTGAAGGACATGAAGAAAGGAAAGAATCAAAGAAAGAAAGGAAGAAGAAAGGGAAAAGGGAAAGGAAGAGAAGAAGGAAGCTTGGGTGTTACTTTGCAAGATCCTCCACATGAATCAAGTGGGTAATAGATGATTTACATGTTTTATGAAGTATATGCATGCTTGTGCTTATATAAATCAAGTTATATGGATGTTTATGATGTTTATCAAGCCTAGGAGCATGCTATGACCCTTTACCCCTATTCTATGATGATAGGGGGATGGAATGATGTTATGCTTATACTTCTATGACTTATGTGAAGTTAGTTATGCTTGTGAACGGATGAAACATGATCTAGATGATGTTATGATGATCTTGACCCTAGGAAGCATGCTAGAACCGATTGATCATGAGTTATGGATATGATGCTTGTGTTATGGTGCAAGAATGGTGTGCATATGTGTATGTGATGTATGTGAACCTCGATGCCTCCGTTTACGAATGGTTTTGGTTACAAGAACTTGTTAGTGCTATGTGCTAGGTATCAAGGGGTTGGTGATGACATGGATGGCATGAATGGAATGTATGTGTTTATGTGATCCAACCTTGATACATTTGTGTATGTACATGAGAGAGAATGAATTGCTCTTACGCTATGTTATGGACGTGATTGTGCGCCTTGTATGAATGACATGTATGAACGATGCAATGAAAGCAAGAATATGACTGATGAAACGAAAAGTATACAAGGCTAGATGAAGTATATGTATGCACAATCATGTCATGAGCATATGTATGCGACGTTAGCTGCCGGTGCTCACAAACATGATTGTCTCACAAAGGTTTGAGACCGTTGGTCCAAATGGAGGTCCCGCGGGAAAAGAAGCGCGAAGGTTCGTGGATCCGCCAACTACGAATGTTATGTTATGTTACGGCGCCTTTGTGAGCATACGGTTAGCAACAGGGCCCAGCATTCAGGAAGAAAATGGTGTCACGTGCATCCATACATCGCATTGATTATCCACTGAGTCTTTATTACTCATTACGTGTACATATATGTATATGTGTTTGTAGGTTGCGTATGTGAGAGTTGGCGAAGAGTCCTCCATGATGCCGATGTTGATGTGTGATTGGGACACAGGAACCTATCGATTCTACGAGCCACGCGATGAATGTACAAACCCTAGAGATGTGAATACGTATGAAAGGCTTTTATGTAAAAGGTTTTATGTAAATTATGAACTCAGGGTTTTGTATCTATGTACACGTGTAACGCGCCCCTAGATCCGCTGTATTATATAAAATACGTGCACGTGTCCCAAAGGAAGGCCTATATGATGACGATTTCGTGCACACACGTATATTATGTATATAAATATGAGGCGGGGCGTTACATTAAAAACAAAGAAAGAGATGAAGGGGGTGATTTCAATCCAAAAATAGCCAAAATCACCCCCTACAGTGCAGGTGAAGGTTCACGAAGAAGAAAGAAGGGAGAATATGTTAGTAGAAAGAGAAAAGAGTGGAAAAATCATGATGAGATACTATACATATTACTTATACCACATGTCATTGAATTTTATAATCTCAAATAGTTTTGTTACTATTTTTTTAATGATAATTTGTTACTATTATAATTCACACATATTAAAATATTATTATTAAAAAGTTAATTTATAAAAATAATTTTTTAGTTTACTTCAATTTAGCAAATATTATATATATATATACATATATAAATAAATAAAAATATTACTGAAAAAAGTAAATCAAGTAACACTCAAAGAACAAGAGCTGCACAATGAAACTAAAGAGTAGTAATGATGGAGGGATAATTTAAATTTATCGTACAAAGTAATTTTTAATTGTTTGCTAGCGCACTTAATTTTAACTAGCATGATATTTTACGAAATATTATCTTTTTTCCTTCAAAAAAAATTATATTATGATTTTGAATATTGCATACTGAATAATATATTCTAAACGTGAAAGATGTAAATGCAATCATTATTTTCTGTTTCCTTTAATTCAAAACTAAAAAATAAAAATTGTTTTCTTTTTGCCATTGACACCTAAAAGCGTTTTGTGGTCTCAATCTTTTATGCTTGACGTTTGGTTTGCAAAATCCGTTGACGTTGGCAAATTCTATTGAAAGAGAAAAAAGGTAGAGAAAAAGAATTGATTAAGAGACATCAATAATGATTTTGCAAAATAAAATGATTGTCAATTGCTTTTAAAACATGCTTGTCATCATACTTTACTCCCACCCCCTCCATATTTTCCTACAATGATGGATGCACCCCAAGGAAATGAAGAAAATAGAATAGTAGCTACGCTACATATGCTTTTGTGAACCGCCGATCCAGCGATCCCTCATGTCAAATCATGTTTAATGTGGCCATGATAACTTTGAATTGAAGAATTAATGAACGTTGTATTAAATTAGTATTAGTCCTAATTTATGAACATTGTAGTAAATTAGTCTTAAATCTTTAAAATAAAAATTTTAATACTTCTATATATTTTAATCAAAATTTTTTCGATGCTTAATAACAACAATCAAAATTCATTGGAATTCAAAATTGTCCTTGATTTTTTTTCCCCCCTAATTCTCGTTTTGCTAGAATAAGAACTTGAACGTAAAAATGAATAGATTGTACATCTACGCTTACAAACACTTAATTCCACTAGTGAATAGATTGATCGAGAACAACAATATCTTCCATGCAGTGTCCAAGTGTGAATTTCCAATAGTTAATATTACGGTTATATTTATCTCTCGTTCGTTGTTCACGTTTTGTCCATGCTACAACCCTTAAGAATGTTTTGATTGACTGATGAGGTGATTCCATTGCCTGAGTCCATGGCAAAAACTTGTAAAGTAATTAATATGGAAAATTTGTAAAGTATCATGCCTAGGTTGTTTAGCTGGTGGAGTGCAGGGTACAGTGTACAGAGAGGAGCAAATCAGACAGGGGGGTGGGCAACATGACAGGGGAGTGTAGGACGCATGTCAAATGAAGAGTGCTGTATATTCAAGCACGCTAGGTGCGTGTCATTAAGAGAGAATGCTCAGTCACCTGTTTACTTGAGAATCTCTGTTTTCCAAATCTGATTCATGTTACAGATAGAGTGCCCCTAGTCACCTGTCTATCCATATCTTGCAATTCTTGGCCCCCCGCAATCAGGGGGTAGTTATGTATTATTCATCTCACTTATCGTAGATTCCAAAAAAAATAAAAAATAAAAAATTTTTTTAGATGATGTGGCGCCATCACTGGGCGCCACGTCAAAAATTCGTGGGGGAACACATAAGCCCCCCGCCATCAAGGGGCAGTTATGTATTATTCATCTCACTTATCGTAGATTCAAAAAAAAAAAATTAATTTTTTTTTTTACATGACGTGGCACCATCACCGAGCGCCACGTCATGGAGTGTACACACTCTCCTACACACTAGTGTGTGGAGAGCACCAGCGTCGATTCGCATTGTTAACTGATTGTCCCATTTGAATCTACAATAATTTGGTTGCCATCGGTGAGATCATGCGAAGATGGACCACAAATCTGCATACCCATAAGTTTGTATTCTTCCATAGGGGGTTGTTTTGCTTTTAACGTGCATTATCAATTTCTTCTATTTATTTTTTGGGTCACTTTGGACAAAATCATTAACTTGCTTTCACGACCAACTTTTCATCATTCGAATCAAACAGACTGTAATTTTTTCAAAGATCAATTGATCAGCTACGCAAGAAGTGAGTTGTTCATTAAATCCCATAGTGTGTAACCCCTCAACCATTCCCCTTATATTAGAACAACACTGAAAACGGCCATTGAAGATTGCACTATATTCCTTTATGGACCTTTAACCCCAGACAATATAGTGCAAGAGAGCAAATTATTGCATTCATACTATGAACATGTGGTGTAGTGTTTTTTTTTACTCAAAAATCCAAGCCCGGGATAGAAATTTTATTAAACAAAAAGTAATTTACACCTAGCTGGAGGGGAACATAGACCTGTTCTCCCAAAGTGACTAAGTACAAATGCAAACCTACAGTTATGCTCCCATGCCCACACCAAAAAAAATAAAATAAAATCGTGTGGCCCCCACCATCAGGGGACAGTTATGTATTATTCTTCTCACATAACGTAAATACAAAAAAAATTTTAAAAAAAATTTCACCGAATAACGTGGTGCCCTATGAGGGCGCCACATGGGGCGTGAGCATGCCCGCAGTGGGTAGGTGAACAAAGGCGTGCAAACCTGAAAAGCTAGATGAAATGCAAACTATCAACTTTCCTATACAATGATCTAGCATATAAGAAACAACTAGGAAAGCAGTAGAATACCAAAGGAAAACTTTAGAATTTAAGGTTTGGTAGTCCTAGTCTATCAAGCTTAGCTAAGGCTCGAGCTTCCTTATCCAATTCCTGTGGGCCAAGAATAGCCTGTCGCTGCTCCTTATAACCAGCATTAGCTTACCAATCGGCAAGTTTGTTACCGTCCCTCCAAATGTGAGTAACTTTGTAGTTCAAATGTTGTAGAATTTGTTTAATTTCCTCCAAGATGTATGTAGTATTCCAAGCACCTTGTTTGCTATCAGAAATCATCTGGACAGCCATCAAAGAGTCCGATTCCAACCAAACATTTTGGATTTGTTTGTCGCTGCATATTTTCAAGCCGAGGGCTATAGCTTGTAGTTCTGCCGAGGTGACAGTGCACTAGTCATAAAAATCAAAGTAAGCCCAACACACTTGTCCAAGAGAATCTCTAATCACACCCCCACCAGAAGCCATGTTGTTGGACTTAAGAGCACCATCAGTATTCAATTTATGCCAATGGAGAGGAGGCTTTTGCCAGTAAACAATAGAGGCACGAGGTTGTTTAGGAATGGGAGGCTTGTGCAAAAGCATAACTTGATCCTTCAAGAAAATACCCGTCTTGATGATTCGGCGAACAGACATTTGACTATTTTGATGTTTAGCTGAATTGTGCTCCAACCAAATAAACCAAAATGCAATGGGGTGAATAATGCCAGCAAGTATGTTAGACCGATCAAGTTGTAATATCCAATGCATGAGAAGTTGCTGGGGGCAATGGTATGATTGTTGATGGATATCGAAATGGACACGTAAATAATCCCAAACCTCAGTTGAAATGACTCCATTCAAGAAAACATGAGCAATATCCTCCATGTTAGCACACGACACATACACTTAGTGGGCAATTGTATGTGGAATTGACATCTAAGGATTTTTTCAATAGGTATCCAATTGTGTAACAATCGCCAAGTAAAAAAGGAAACTTTTTCAGGCAGAATTTTAGACCAAATAAATTTTAGCAGGAATTGTGATGATCTTTTCTTTCTGATTTCATCTATACAGGACTTCATAGTAAACGTAGACGAGGGAGAGGAATCCCACATAATGGTGAACATGTGGTCTAGTAAAACCCCGGTATTAATTATTTTACGTCTCTACATATGAACATAACCGCCATGTTCAAGACTAGGAGGCAGAGAAATGCGCCTAATCTTTAACCATACTACCACACAAGCTATTCGAGCTCATTGATTCGGAAGTTGATAAAACCTAAAGTCAAGACATAAAGGTTACAAGATTCAAGCATATTGGGGAAGCAAACCCCTCTTCTTCATTAAGTATAAAGCTTCAGAAATCAGAGTCTTCACCTGCAGGAGAACAATTTTATCAGCTTCATCAATTTCTTGGCTCTATGATGGATAGCAAAGGATAGAGTTTGGTATTCGTTAGGCCCAAAGTGTCAACATTTTCTTCTTCTCCATCCTTGAGCCTCCATTTGAAATCTTGCACTAATCGAGCGATTGTCATACAAGAGATTAACATTGCTTGGAGAGCGCCAGCACAAACCCTCTTTCCCCCACCAAAAGCCATAGTCTTGTGTAAGTCATTCAATTCACTTTTTCCATCAAGAAACCTCTCAGGCTTCCACTCTTCTGGGCATTCCCATATATTCTTGTCTATGTTGCACCCGTAAATATTTATAGCAATCTGCAAACACAATCCAATTTCACAATTCCACTCCAGAGAACACAATTCATTTGACAGAAGGGAATATAAGGGCATGTTCGTTTGGATGTTAACTTAATTTTCATCACTTTTTGCGGGCCCCACTAGTCTACAAAGTCAATTATATCAGGGGCATAAATCTTTTGAATAAATATTTTGGAATCAAAAGACATCACTACCCCTTTATATTTGTCAAAATTTCCATTTTAGAAATTCTTCATGTGTGTGGCTCCTTTTGGTGATTTGTGAAGAGAAGGGTAAAATTGGAATGCTGAAAATTTCACTTGTTGTAGCCGTAATTTTGACCAGAAGTGGGACCCTTCAAACAGTAACTACACTTCTTCAATTTTGGTAAATATCCAAACGAACATGCCCTAAGTATATAACCTCACTTCCTGCCGGAATATGGCATCCACCAAGCTGTGCATCTTCGTGCGCATATCTTAAAGGAACTATCGGGACAGGACTGTGTCTTCTCAGAGTTTCATGAAAAATAGCTGATAAGTACGGAAGTTGGCACAATTTGTCCTCTGTAATTTTGTCGAGTCCGCAGATGTTTTGAATATCCTGGTATAAACGATCCTGTTTCAACCAAAGCAAATTTTACTATGTAGCACGTGCAAATAACAATATTAGAACAAATGATAACTGCAGTAGATGAACAGGGTACCTGTTTTTCAGGATTTCTAGAAAGCTCGTACATGGCCCATTCTGTTAGGACAGCTGTGGTGTCTGAAGATTCGATAATTGCTTCCCAAATCAGCATCAACACTTGTTGTTCAGATAATGTGTTTGCTTCAGATACCAAATAATCGAGATAACAATTGATTTCCTGTCATTATCATACTAGTTTGCCAAATCATCACTTTCATATGTCAAACTATGAATTGGAGAAGAAGAATAAAAGCACATGTTGCTGGGAAAAAGTTTACTTTAAAGAAAAAAAGTAACTTATTCAAGCATGATGAAGATTGGAGTTTGAGGAAGTGATAGTACCTCCCCAGAAGCAATACGTTTCATGCCGTCCTTAATAAGGGCCTTCATCACAGCCTCTCTGCGGGAATACATCCACTCAAGTCTCTTTTCAAAGCTTGTATTGGGAATCCATTTTAGATATGGGAAAAAGTCTCTCCAGTCAACCTCAATAGCACCTTCCATAGGGTCCGTAACTAAAATATGGAAGATCTCTTCTCTTGACACATCCACACTTAGTTCCTCCACATAAATGGAATCAATGTCTCTCCCAATAGCCTATTTAATGTAATATGATTTTTATCTGTGAAGCAATGTGAAGGGAATAAAGAGTAGCAAATGAAGCAATGTGAAGGGAATACACTCACTAGCTTAAGAGATAGTCCGAAAAGCTCAGGCTGGAATACTTCCCGGAAGTTTACAGCTTCAGAAGGATTTGCTTCCACTAGTGTATGAAACTCATTAACAATGTTGTTTGTCATTACATCCCTATGAATACGATGTCGTTTCTGCCGTTATTGACTTAATCAGTACTAATCTCCATTGTCAACAGCCATATAACTTTATGGAAAGACAATAAACTTCCAAGCGCGTACTCAACAGAACTAACCTGAGCATTTGATCCCAAAGTACTTGTAAGAATATGCCTTTTAACTGTCTTGTAGTATTCATTATAATCAGACATTGCAACAATACTTTTATCCGAAGTGAGGATCTTTAGTGCATTTGATAGCTTTCTGGTTGAGATGGACGAATATCTTGTCACCATGGCCTAAAACAAACAAGGAAAACAAGCTTGTCAACATATCGAATTATTCTTCCAAGGTATCAAACATGTCATCAAACGGAGATCAAAGAATATAACAACACATTTGATCAAAAAGGCGTTGAGTAAAAAAGGGAATCCAGATTAGTCTTGTAATGACGAACTGAAGATACAACAATTCAGAGTCCAGGTCTACCTCCTTGGCGACATCGTTGGAGTTAAGGACAATGATGGTATTGGCCCCCGTCCTTATGGAATATATGGGGCCGTAGGTCTCAGCCCATTTGGCAAAAGTCTTGTGGGGCTTCTTCTCTGTCAACTGCAGCAAATTCCCAATCAACGGTAACCCTGGAATCTCTGCAATCAATTCACCAATTTTTATCTTTCCAATTCGTTAGAGCATTCCCAGTGTTGTGGGCCAAAAACCCGAGGAGAAAAAAAAAAAAAAACAATGGGGGCAAAAACTCATTCTCAAATACTAGGAAAAGAGGCCAAACTCATTCTTTACCAATTTTGGGATTTTTGGACTCTAACAATCACGAGAACGATGAAGGGGGAGGGTATAGGGATTGGAGTTTTTCACCCATAAACATCACTAAAAATATTCTCAAAATGATATTAAAAAAAAAAAAACAAAAAAATGGTCCAAGCCAAGCCTAGCAGAGATTCACACCAACAAAATCTATATGGCACAAAAACCGAGTAGAGAGTGTAGAGTGAAGAGAAAAAGAAGAACCTGGTGGAAGGGGGAGCGTTGTATTTGTAGATCTCCTCCTTTGATCGTTTATATAAGTTTTAAGGAAAAGCAAAGTTATGCCACCGAGAGCCACCGCAGGACCACCCACTGTGATTGCAGTTCCCAACGGCAGCGCTTCCATTTTAAGTAGATTGTTTTTTAGCTTTTGGCTTATCAATCCTTGTATTTATAATCAAACATTCACTTCACATTGAGAATGAGAGGATGATAAATTGCAAAAGTTAGTCGAGAAGACTAAGGTGGAATCTTTATGGATCAATACAAAGGTATTTGTTAATTGATTAGTAGGAGTTAGTGAAGAAAACGACGAATTGAGTTTTTCTCTGTTTGCCGTCTCCGAAAGCTAGACATAAGGGAATATGCGCTTCCTCCTTCCTGCGTACTACATGTTCTGGCCGCGTTTCTTTCGTTCGTGTACTTTTTGGCTGACGTTTGAACCCGCTGTCCATTGAGAATTTCCACCATTTTTTTTCTTGATAATTGATAATTCAGTATTCAAACTCAACTTTTATTACGTTATAAGAACCTCTGTAATGTTCAACCGTTAAATCCACTCCATGTCAACTCACGTGCGATCTCTCAAGGCCAAATTGATCCAAAATTTTGGATATTATTACAATTAAATCCCAAAATTTGAAAATATATACTTTAGTACTAACATTTAATTAAATTGTATAATTATGTATTTTATTTATTTTTTCCATTGGTGCTTATTTGGTCAGTAATTAATTTTATTGAATTAATTTGATATTGATTAAATAGTTTTTATAAAAAAATTTCAGCACAATAACATTCGTTCGTATAAATATAATATCACAATTTTCCAAAATTTTCTTTCACATTAGAGATACACACATTTATTTAATAATAAATATAATTATTGTATATACAAAAATTTTTTTAGGAATACATTACAACAAAAAAATCAAATATAAAGAATTAATCAAATCAAATAAAAAAATACAAAAAAAGAAAAAATTCGAAAATTTTCTATAGCATTAGAGACACATACATTTTGATTTTAAACAATAATAATTAATAAATATAATATAATTATACCTACGTAAAATTTTATCTGTAATATATTACTGTAAAAAAAGGTATCAAATACATATAATTAATCAAATCAAATAATTTTTCTTTAAAAAAACTAACAAATAAAACAAGGAAAAAAACTACCCCATCCCCACCCCGCTCCTCGAAAACACCACCATTCTTTGGTGATTTAAACCACTAGCAACTGTTCTTTGGTTTATTTTGCAAAATGAGCTGCAAATCAAAATTGAGGGACTCTCAGATTTTCTTATTAATTCTTGTTTTAACATTTCATCAATTTGTTTTTTAAATTCCTCTTTATCTAAAGGATCATAGTCCATATTAGATTTATTACTATTTTTAAGTCTGGGTTTTTAATTTTCATTTTTGTCAGATAATCTACTTTATTCTTTGTTATATCATCTCCTATAAATCCTAATTTTTCTAATTTCTGAATGATAGGATAATTTATGCTTTGCGTTATATCAATTCCTTTTTCTAAATCTAAAGCTAAATATTGTCCTAAGAGTTTGAGAGCTTCATTTTCCCTAACCTAGCAATTCCCTTCCAGTTACAAGCCTTTATTTTCTCGATCCTTATAGTAGTTCTTGATTTAAAAAAAAAAAAAAAAAAAAAAAAAAAAAAAGGTAGCTTCAGTTCGGGGCCCTGTACAAATTGCAGCCCATACCTCCGCTGTATACATATATATATATATATATGTTTAAGGTTTCCATGGCAGCAAAGAAGTTGTAATTTTTTTTTGTTGCTACTCGACCAGTTGTGGCAAAGCAATTCCATGGATGCTCGGCCCTTTGGGGTGTTCGCCAAGCTTGTTCGGCGAGAGTATTTTTGTCTGGGGTGTGAAGGGTGGGTGTATTGAAAATAAAATAGTGTGTTCAGCCGCACCCTAATAAAAATGCAAACTATGTATATCATCCATAATCCTTGGGTAATTGTTATGTTATAATGAATATCAGCGGTCATTTTGTTACTTCATAATATCACATTATCTCAGTATCTTCAATTTATTATGTGAAGAGTTGTCAACAATAACTATGCACATAGATTGATTCATGTTGCGCTAAAACCCGACCGCAAGTGTACGGATCGCAAAAGTAATAAAGTGGACTGTTGGAGTCCGGATATCGTACCCACGAGGACTGTTAGTATATCGTTTAATTCCTACTAGCCTTAACCGAACTAATAAAAATGTGGGATTTTTATACTAAAAACAAATTAACAAATAACAACTAAAATTAAATGTGAAAACTAAGGCTAAAATTTAAGCTAAAACTAGAAAGCAATTTGTGAAATTGTTTGGAGAAAAAAATTAGTGAGCAAAGTGGCGTAGAGGTTTCGAATCCCCATTTTACCCGATTATTATTTCAGATTATCGAATTGACAACTTGGTTAAATTTAAAGATCGAATTCCAAATTTATCAAATATTCTCTCTCGAGTAATATTCGAACTATTCTTATGCACAATTTACCTATATCTCTATGGTAAATATAAATACACAAGAACGCATTAATAATTTATGAAAACATTAAAAGATCACATGTAGCATAGCGGTATATCTCTATCCGCTATCGAACTCCACGGTTTTTAATATATGTCTAGTTTAATTTAGATCTCTCGATTCAAAAATTAAACCACAAATATCATATAATTGCGTGCACTCAACATATGAAGAAAGCATATCAATATTAAAAACTTAAATCCAACATAAGTTGTTGGTTCAATTCAACAATTCATGAATAACAATCAAATAAAACGGTTCATCTACACCTCAACGCAGCAATAAACTTAGCCTAACATATTAAAAAAAAAGAAAATACGAAAAAGGAGAAGAATTCCATAACCGAACGATGAATTCCGGTGTTTGTTGTGAAATCCTCACGCTTGAAACTCGTATTTGCCTTCACTTTTCTGTCCAAAGCTACTCCAGATCGTCCTCCCTCTGTTTTAGGTCGACTTTAGCTTTTTATAGGTGCAAGAAAGCCCAAGAATTGGAGTCCATGTCGAAAAAGGAAAAATCTGACGCATTCTGCCCGATTGAACCATGCTATCGCGCGTGCGATCGCATGGTTAAATATACAGCACTGTCGCAATTTACCGTTTTAGTGATAACTTTTGCTCCCGATATCCGATTAAGGTGATTCAAATTCCTATGGAAAATATACGAAAAGATCTACAATTTCTTCAGAAATAGTCACATCGAAATTCCACTTTTATCTGGGTCAAAATTCATCCTCAATCTTTATCATCTTTACATTCTCGTCCCCGAACTTGGAAACTTTTCTTCTTTTGATATATCTTTCTTTCTTTTGATCATTTTTCCTTTCTTTTTGGTCAAACTCCTTATTCCAAATTTTCTCCTAAAACACAATAAAAAATCAAATTAAGTAGGAATTAAATATAAAAAACATAAATATTACGAGTTCAAAGGTCTTAAATAAGTGCGCAAAATGCACTTATCAAACACCCCCAAACTAGAATCATTGTTCGTCCTCGAACAACTAAATTAAACTCACTGACGAAAACAACACGAAAACGAACTAAACGCCAACCACAAACTAGACTCAATAGCCAAATTGTGCACCATACGCCTCAGGCAAAACAAAAAGGCTTGATTTTGGACAATAAAACAATCACTAAAAGTTTACTTATCAAAGTGCATGACTATCAGTGTGTGTGTGCTAGTTATCACGTAACACAAGTGCTTGTCAACTCATCACCACGGATCGTTCAATCTAAAACCCATGCCTTTGTCCCAAGTGGTAGATGAATCTTGCCTCGCTCATGAATCACTCCTTGTGCTTTTCTCTCAATTCCCTAAGTGTTTCGAACTTGTGGGTTTCAAATATATCATGCATTTCTCACACACAAGATGTTAAGAGAAGTGACTAGATGTTAAGAGAAGTGCAGTAATCCATCCCCTAAGTCTCCAGATCTCTCGCCTTCAAGTCTTTTCCCAGCACTTCAAACATCTATCAATCTCAATAATTCCTAATTTTTTTTTTCTTCTCATTTTTTCTTTTTTTTTTTTTGGATTCTTTTTTCCTAACTATATGCAGTGCAATGCCCCAACAATAATGCTTTCTCAAGGACCCATGTAGCGAGCTTTAGGTCGGCGACTCCCGAGCTCGTCACTCAAGGCACCAGGTTTGAAAGACCCCTCAGACTTAATTACTCGGGTCAATGAGGCAAGAGAATGGGACAGATAAAATGAAATGCATGTTTTTTTTTCTTCTTTCTTTCTTTTTTTTTTTTTTTTTTTTTTTTTTGAACCGAGAGAATGATAGCATTGGTCAAGCGTCGGATAGATTCTCTAGCTAAAGTTCCTTCAACTCAAGTAAAAAGATATCAAACCACAATTCCCCCAACATAGAGTTACTAATCCTACCACCCCCAAACTAAGCCTTTTGGCCAATTTGGATTATAACGTACGGTTGGGGAGGATTACCTGATTCTAAGTATAGAATGGTTAATTACAGGTCATCCTATGGGAAAATAGCATCCAGGTGATAAATTGACAAGAACGAGAATTAAGTGATAATTATGTGCTCAATAAAACAAGGCATGCACAAATAAGTGATCGAAAAATTTGACCGTGATGTTCTATGTCCAACTATCAACACAAATAAGCATATTATCCTCATTGGCGATGCACAACTTGATCAAGATATTAAAACATAACATGAATTTTTTTTTTTAAGAAGAAGAAGAAGAATGTCACGATCAAACAAAAGAGACATTGGACAACACTAACATAGAAAAATCACTACACCCCTCAAAATATCAAGTACAATGCCCCGACATGCACAATAAAGCTCATAAAAATCACAATAAACACAAGAAAAGATAAAGGAAGCAAATACTCCCCTATTGATCTCGTGAGGCGGAATGATGACTGACTGATCTGGCGTGTTCCACTATGCTGGCTGTAGATGATCTGCTAGGTTTATTCTAAAGCTTAGAAAGGAAAAACAACTGAAATAAATAAATAAATAAACTACGAAAGAACACAAAAGTAAAAAGGATATAGGGATGGGTTGCCTCCCAACAAGGGCTCCGTTTATAGTCTAAAGCCCGACTTTTGGGAGCACTTCCTCTTGACTAAGGTGGGTCCAAAGGGTCTTTTAAAACCCCCACACTTTTTCTTGCTATTTGCTCTATTTCACAGCAGAGATGAGGTGGTTGTGGAGTTCCCGGTGGTGGGATGATGCTAAATGTCACTTTTTCGTCCTGTACGCGCAAGCTCACCGTTTCAAGCTCCATGTCTATCAGAGCTCGACTTGTAGCAAGGAACGGTCTCCCCAATATAAGTGGCATCCGACCGCCCTCGCCCATATCCACTATCAAGAAATCAACCGGAAGATGAATTTCCACTTTTACAAGCACGTCTTCAACCAAGTCGCACGGTGCCTCAACGAGCGATGCCGCAAGTCGAGAGTGACATAGGTGGGTTTCTGTCTCCTAAACCAAGCTTGTCAGAGATAGATAGAGGCATTAAATTCACTGGCGCCAGATCACATAGAGTTTTATTAAAAATAAATTACCAATAGTACATGGGATAGAAAAACTCCCTGGATCTTTGAGTTTTGGTGGTAATTTTTCCTGCAGGATTGCACTACATTCCTCAGAGAGTGTTATAACATCACTATCATCAAGCTTTCTCTTCTTTGTTAGCATCTCCTTCATGAATTTGAGGTATAGAGGCATTTGAGCCAGGGCTTCTGCGAAGGGAATCTTGGTGTGTAGTTTCTTGAAAACTTCAAGAAATTTGGAGAATTGTTGATCCAATCGGCGCTTCTGAAGTCTCTGAGGAAAGCAGTATAGGTGGCATATAAGGTTTCACTGAAACTGATGTCTTTTTTGATGAATTTCCCACATTATCTTCGACTTTTACCTCAACTGGTACCTTTTGCCCCTCTTCTGGCTCTATCTCCTCGATCATCTCGTTTTCGTGCTCTTTAGAGGGCCTCTTGATATGGATTTCAGGAAGTTGCACCCCACTTCTAGTAGTGATAGCCATTACTTGTTCCTTTGGGTTCACCTCCGTATTGCTGGGCAACGTGCCTTGTGGTCTGTCTGAGATGATGTTGGCCAGCTGCCCAACTTGTGTTTCCAGATTTCTGATGGAGGCTTGTTGATTTTGAAGGGCGATATCAGTCTTCTTCATGAATTGATCAGTGCGTTCCATATAAGCCTCGGTCCTTTCCATAAATTTTCCAATCATTTCTTCAAGACCTGGCTTCTTTTCCGGTTGGTACTGTGGCCCTTGGAATCCTCCAATGTTTTGATTTTCCCTCCAACCAAAGCGTGGATGATCACGCCAACCCTGATTATAAGTGTTGGAGAATGGATTGTTGGGTTGGCGCTGACCTCCTTGAATGAAATCAACTTGAGCGGTGCGATGAGCGATAATAGGGCACTCAATAGTGCTATGATTAGCTCCACACTCTTCGCAAGTAAATGGCCGAATGACCTTCCGATTACCGAACTGCACAATGTTTTCCACCTTGTGGGCTAGAGCATCAATCTTCGCTGTTAGAGCGGTGAAGTGATCTATTTCGTACACTCCAGCAGCTCTAGTATGACGTCTCCTCTCATTTGCCCACATATCACTTGAGTCGGCCATCCTTTCGAAAAGTTCCAACGCTTCTCCAACGGTTTTGGTAGAGATAGAACCATTAGACGAAGAGTCGACCATGTTCTTATTATTTGGCGAGAGGCCCGCATAGAAATATTGGACTTGAAGTCCATCCGTGATCCCGTGATGTGGGCACTTCCTCAACAAACTCTTAAATCTTTGCCAAGCTTCATCAAATGATTCTGACTCATGTTGTTGAAATATGGAAATGTCATGCTTCAACTTGGCAATCTTCGCTGGAGGGAAGAACTTGGTGCAAAACTTTTGAGCTAGGTCGTTCCAGGTATTGATGCTGGCAATGGGCTGAGAATCAAGCCACTCAAGAGCCCTATCACGTAGAGTGCGAGGAAACAACCTTAGTCTGATGGCGTCGTCCGAAATACCCTGGTACTTGAAATGTTCACACATCTCTAGGAAACGAGACATGCGTATGAGGGTTCTCATCTGGCAATCCATAGAATTGGTGCCCATTCTGGAAAAGATGGATCACGTCTGTTTTTAGCTGGAAGTTGTTCTGCCCAAAAGCGGGGTAAACGATGCTGCTTTGACTCTGGATGACTCGTGGGGTCATGAAATCTCCCACTAGCATATCTCTTTCGTTCACCACTACAACACCCTCTCCTGCCATTTTCTTCTCTTCGAGATCTTTCTTTTCCTTTGCTTCCCTCAGATATCAGTGAAAAGTCTGCTCAATCTTTAGATCACACTCAACTAGTTGTGATGATCTTCTCATGCATCACATAAGCACCTGAGAATGAACAAGAAAAATAATGTAGTAAAACTAAAATTAAACTAAAGAGTAAAATAAAATAAAGCAAATAAATTCGAATTTGGGCTAGAGAATTAAACGTTTAAAACAAAAACAATCCCCGGCAACGGCGCCAAAAACTTGTTGCGCTAAAACCCGACCGCAAGTGTACGGATCGCAAAGTAATAAAGTGGACTGTTGGAGTCCTGATATCGTATCTCACGAGGATTTGTTAGTATATCGTTTAATTCCTACTAGCCTTAACCGAACTAATAAAAATGTGGGATTTTTATACTAAAAACAAATTAACAAATAACAACTAAAATTAAATGTGAAAACTAAGGCTAAAATTTAAGCTAAAACTAGAAAGCAATTTGTGAAATTGTTTGGAGAAAAAAATCAGTGAGCAAAGTGGCGTAGAGGTTTCGAATCCCCATTTTACCCGATTATTATTTCAGATTATCGAATTGACAACTTGGTTAAATTTAAAGATCGAATTCCAAATTTATCAAATATTCTCTCTCGAGTAATATTCGAACTATTCTTATGCACAATTTACCTATATCTCTATGGTAAATATAAATACACAAGAACGCATTAATGATTTATGAAAACATTAAAAGATCACATGTAGCATAGCGATATATCTCTATCCGCTATCGAACTCCACGGTTTTTAATATATGTCTAGTTTAATTTAGATCTCTCGATTCAAAAATTAAACCACAAATATCATATAATTGCGTGCACTCAACATATGAAGAAAGCATATCAATATTAAAAACTTAAATCCAACATAAGTTGTTGGTTCAATTCAACAATTCATGAATAACAATCAAATAAAACGGTTCATCTACACCCCAATGCAGCAATAAACTTAGCCTAACATATTAAAAAAAAAGAAAATACGAAAAAGGAGAAGAATTCCATAACCGAACGATGAATTCCGGTGTTTGTTGTGAAATCCTCACGCTTGAAACTCGTATTTGCCTTCACTTTTACGTCCAAAGCTACTCGGATCGTCCTCCCTCTGTTTTAGGTCGACTTTAGCTTTTTATAGGTGCAAGAAAGCCCAAGAATTGGAGTCCATGTCGAAAAGGAAAAATCGACGATTCGCCGATTGAACCATGCTATCGCGCGTGCGATCGCATGGTTAAATATACAGCACTGTCGCAATTTACCGTTTTAGTGATAACTTTTGCTCCCGATATCCGATTAAGGTGATTCAAATTCCTATGGAAAATATACGAAAAGATCTACAATTTCTTCAGAAATAGTCACATCGAAATTCCACTTTTATCTGGGTCAAAATTCATCCTCAATCTTTATCATCTTTACATTCTCGTCCCCAACTTGGAAAACTTTTCTTCTTTTGATATATCTTTCTTTCTTTTGATCATTTTTCCTTTCTTTTTGGTCAAACTCCTTCTTATTCCAAATTTTCTTCTAAAACACAATAAAAAATCAAATTAAGTAGGAATTAAATATAAAAAACATAAATATTACGAGTTCAAAGGTCTTAAATAAGTGCGCAAAATGCACTTATCAATTCAATTATATTTATTTATGCACTTGTAATTGATTGTGTTTAGAATGTTTAAATTTATATTCATGTGATTTTATCAACATCCTCACCCTTTAGTATGAGAAATATGAGGTATGTACAATTTCTAAGACAAAATAAACCAATTCACTAATGAACATATAGTAGTATTTCTAAAGCAATTGCTCCCCTACCCACACAATTGGAAGGGGGCTGCGCCCAGGCGTGATGTTGAGGCCACATCACGCGGATGTGACCTCCACATCACGCGCTTGCCAAGTCAGGGGCCCCCTACTTGGCACGCGCCTAACGTAATTGTTATATCAACCCAATGAGGTGGCCACATTAGGCGTGGGACACCTAGTGGGCAGGGGAGCAGAAGTGGTATTTTTAAACTACAAAAGTATTATTTTGGTGATGCTTCAACACCAAACAATTATTTAAGTAATATATTAGCATAGCATAATAACAGAGTCCTCTCAACAGCAACAACATTCTTTAATTACAATAATCCCATACGTACAACTGGGACAATTAAAGTGTAAGAAAACAAAATAAATTTAACATAATAAGAATTAATCAGTATTTTCCCCCTGCCCTCAACCATCCATGCTATCATTGATTCATAATAATTTACACACTAATCAAAAGCAAGGGTAAGGTTGATCCTGTGCCCCAATGAAAGCCACGGATTGGATTGATCAACACCTTACCTGATGATAGATCAATATTTCGCTGATGGTATCGAACCCCAACTCCCATCACCCAACCCGTTTTGCATCACATTCGGATCCATCGCCATGTCCCAAACGCTCCACACCTTAACCGATTTATCAAGACTCCCACTATACACAGTCCATTTCTGATCGCCGCTCGACGATTCCTTGTCCTCCTCCACAGCCAGACACTTGACCGGTCCGGTGTGACCTGTCAACACGGACAGACAAATGTGCTCCGCGGGATCGCGTCGCCACACGCATATAGTCTTATCAGCCGACCCGCTAAACACCAAATTCCCTGCCACTGAGAGGCACAGCACCGCCAGTTTATGCCCCTTGAGGACCCCACCATGCGACAACTCCTTCTGAAGCTCCCAAAAGTTGACCAGCCCGTCGGAGGAGCCGCAGTACACGACCGAGCCACCCTCGTTTGCCGCCAATGCCGTAACAGCACATTCTTGACTGAGCAGAGTCTGAACGGGGGCATGCCTAATGACTTTGCCGTTGGTCTCCCTTTTCCAAACTTTGACGGTCCCGTCGGCGGACCCCGTGTAGACGATCCCCTCGACGCTGGCCACGACGCAGTTAACAGCGTCATCGTGGGCCTTAACGGATTCAATGCACTTAGAATTCACAATTCTCCAAACCTTAAAAGTCCTATCCCAAGAAGCAGAGTAGAGAAGCCCTTCTTCTTGATCGATGCTCAAGCAAGAAATAGCATCCGCGTGTTTGATCCAAAGGGCGGTTCGGTTTCTCTTCACTTCAACGTAGCTGCTGGGCCTGATCGAAGCTTTGAAAATGTCGAAAAAAGTGGGAAATGTCCCAATGCGTTTGTGGACGCTCGGATTCTTGGGATTAATCTTCCAAACACGAACTTTCCCATCTTGATGACCCGTGAAAATCTTGTCCCCAGATATGATAATGGCCTTCACGAGCCCACTGTTGGATTTGAAAGCAGCGAATTCTTTCATGTTTTTCCACACACGAATGTTCTTGCTGTCAGAGCCTGTGTAGAGAATGTCATTCTTGGCAGCCAATGAGTAAATATGGCCTTCTTCACGGACGAGGGAACCGATGAGGCCATTCTGAGGGAGCTTGCCGGAATTGGTTTCTCTCAAATTGGACCAGGCAGACTTGGTGAAAGGAGAAGAGGATTGGTTCCAAGGTGACATCATCATTGGGGAGCCTTCCCCGGAGAGGCGATTGGGGTCGTAGACTGAGAAACTGCTGTTCCGGTTGAAATCATCGTCTGCTGCGCTGGAAGAAGACATGTTATGCATCAGTTCTGTTGGTCTCTGCGTACATTCATGGAATGGAGAGAGAGGTTGTGTAGAGAGAGAGAGAGAGAGATATGACAAACGAAGGAGAGATATAGTAGGGAATTGGAGGCGGGAGAGGAGGAGAGAGAGAGCATGTAATTTGGAGGGGGATAAGAGGCGGGCAGTCCTTAACAGATTTTATAATTAGTCTCAACAATTTTCCTTAACTAGATTTAACGGTTGGGTTTACAACTTACGACGTACCAATCTTGTCTCTCTCATTTTTCATTATGTACGTGTTGGGCTAGGCTTGTTTTATTTTTAGCACCCTTCATTGTATTTATTGCAAATTTGGCACTTTAACAATTTTTGTGGAATAAACATATGCTAACTCCACGTACAAATAAATGCATTTTTCATTTCCATTTGTAATCGGTAAGACTAAGGTTGTCTTGGTGTGAATTTCTACTATTTAATTAAAATCAAAATACATTAATATCAATCACAAATTTCAAGTCTTACATGATTTTGCTAAATAAAAAAGGTGGATGCCAGATTTCTACCGGCATGAGCAAGATGATTCCTATCCCTGGGAATATAATAACACAACCTGCTTCTACATCTCTGCAATAACTTGAGCACATCCGCAATAATGGGTGCCAGTGGCGCTAGCTCCTCTACCTGGATGAGGCTTTGGATTATGCGCAAAGCGTCACACTCCACTTTTGCCAGTTGCATACCATGGTCCAAGGCGAATTGGAGCCCCTCCTTTAATAGATTCTTTGGTTATTAGGATTATTATTATTATTATTATTATTATTATTATTATTATTATTATTTTTAAACAGGGGAATAGAGGGGTGGGGGTGTGGTTTGAACCCTGATCACATATTAGAGATTTGGAAGTCTTAACTACTACACCACATTCAACCACATTATTATTTTTGTTAGCAAGTGATCAACAATCAAATTCGTTAGCAATTATGCAACACAAAGTCTCCCTATATATTGTAGAGGAGCTAGCCTAAACACATACATCATAATTTAAATAATTTTACAAAGATAAATTACAAAGGTTTGGTCGACTTACCACCAACCAGATATATATAGTATGTACCTTGAACAGAAAAATACAAATTACAATTAATAACAGTTTTCACTTAATGTTATTATACGAATTCTAAATGCAAATATAAAGTTTATTCAATAGTTTGTGCCATTGTCTGTTAGGGCTAGATCGAAATATAGAAACAAGGTCTAACCAATAAAGCGGCCAATCAACAACAAAACAAAAAATAAAAACGCAAGAAAAACACGAAGATTTTTCGGCCGAAGCCCCGGAGGTTCGGATCGCTCCTACGTCCCCCGTTGAGCATCCACAATCTAGGATGTTGCTCAATCCACTAGCACACGCAAAAAGCACCGGTAGCAAGTTTCCTTTACAGATTTACAGCCTCTCACTCTCTCGATCTCTCTCTCTCAGTCACTCAATCGTTTCACAAACGAATACAATCAAAGTTACACCAAGATCAACTCTAATGACAAATCAGGAATTTGCTCCTCTCTAGAATCAATCCTACCAACTAAGATTTACAGAGAATCACTGGAGAAGAACACTAAGAACACGCAGCCAAGGAAACCTTTAACCCTAAATCGTATATGAACAGTAGCCAACACAAGCTCTTATAGTCAAGCCCTAGGAGAACCAACGGCTGGGATCAAATCTTACTTCAGATGGGCTTCTCGGGTAAGGCTTTAGGTCAGCGACTATCAATCAGCAGTCAAGGCCCAATAACTCGGCCCAAAGACTCAAAGGCAGCATAAACCCAACATTGTCTGATTTGTCTAATTAGTTCTTTGTTTCCTCTTTCTTGGTTAAATCATCCTCTTGATTTATGGAAAATGAAATTCTATTTTTCAAGTCCCATATCTATAAGTGATCAATGATTTTACATATGCAACTATTGGTGGAGTTATAAATTTGGGTTTGCGATGGCAAAAAAATATTGAACTCAAAATATAAAAGAAAATTTTTTTGGACGGCAGATTTGCGGGGGCAACAAATGGAGCGGTGGGTGATGTCGAGGGGGCGACTACCACCCCCAGCTCCCTGTAGCTCCACCTATGTGTGCAACATGCATGTTTTGATTGAATTTGTCAAGGATGACAAGCAATGATGCTTCACATGCATGTTATGAATGGATTAATTGGATTGAATCTACACTTTTCTTCTTCTTCTTCATCAATATTACAAAGGGATTGTAAGAAGGGAAGAATTGAATTATGAATTACATATCAAGTGGAGATCAATGTATAGTAACACCATTTATTATCAAGTGAAGGATTCAAATTAAGATCTAAATGAATTGATGGATTGTGTTCGAGTTTAACTTGAATTCAAGAAGCTAATTAATTTTTCTTGCTATGTATATCAATTTTCCTCTTAAATTTATTAGATTTGGTTCAAATCTATGTGTTTTGCAATGATAACATCCCGTAATGATAATAACGGGCATCTATTGTTTGCCTATAAAGGACAAAAAATAGACGAGTTATGTCTGTGTAGCTCTTCTTTCTAGTTCTAACCTAGGTTCAACAAGATAATTTTTATATATTGTTTATCTATCTATATCATCTTTTTAATCTGAAATAATTTATTACTAATTATTAATTACTTCTTCGTGTATTATATATTTAACTCTTGATTTGCACATGCATATCGAAAGCTTGACACAAGGTCTCCTTAAAAGATAAATTTTGACTTCAATCTATAGCAAGAAAGTGCTCAATTAAAAAGTTGATGGATAGGAATCACCCTTTCGATGGGAAAGCAAAACAACTCGTTGGATGACAACAAGAAAGATAAGTGCATGTAGTACTTCTTGGCGAGTTAAGTCAAACTATTAGTGTTCAGTCACATGTTATGCCTCAAACGTGACATTTCGCACATGAAATCTTTCTACAGATATTAGTGATATCCATATTCTAGTCGGAGGTGGTCCAATTGCTTTGCTAAGGCTTGCAATCCATGACAGTGGTCCAAGCTAGCTATACGTACGTATTTTCAAACATAGTGCACTTCCAAGATATTGTTGCGTTTTTTACATTTCTTTATAAGCTTCTTCACTTTTAACAAATACATTGCGAAGCAAGCTCAAATTAATGTTTTGATATATATAATGCATAATTGTTAGACGATGATGATAGCACTCCTAGAACAGTTATTCATTGGATTAGTGATTCCATATATAATATTACAGATGCTAATTAAAATAGTTAGTAATGTCACGATTTGATATCAATTTGTTCTATAAGGTTCACATATACTATTTCATACACATTAATTCTTGCGTATGCGGAGTGTACCACAGTAAACACAATAGAAGCAGGTTGAGTAGGAAGCACAATGTACATATAACAATTTTTTTATTTTTTTTATTTTTTTTGGGAAAAGTACTGACATATATATAATTTTGGCTGCGCATGCAATGTGGAGATGAATAAAGCAGACCAGTCAATCTCAACGATCTTTGCAACTGCTCCATGAAAGATCGAAACGTAGCAAAAGAACATCACCCATTCCTAGGCGTCTAAAAATCTGGCACGTAAGCAAAATAATTCAAGTTTTCCCGTGTCCCTTTTCTTGAAGGCCATGTGAGGGTTTCTGAATTTAGAAACTGAAATTACTATCTGGTGAAAGTAAATGTTTATGAATTTAGAAAATGTGACCATCTCGGGAAAAAAGTACAAAAAATTCTGCCGTGGTAATTTATTTATAAGAAAATTTGAACGTAGATATAGGGTATGTTTGATTCACAATAAATTTATAAAATAATTTCTCTTTCTTCCTTTTTAACTACAATATACAATTATTTTATATTTTTAAATACATTATCTTTCAGTTTACACCACACATTGTACACGCAATTCGAGTAAACAAAATTTCCTCTTCATTTATTATGAATCAAACATACCCATATATAACTAGAAGAAAGTTAGGCACGAGAGATCTAAGTCAAATCTCATGACTTAGGAGTGGTTATGAAATGGCCGAAGTGTGAGTGTGTTTGCTTGAATTTATAACTAATTAAATAGTTCATTTTTCCTTTCAGAAAAAAAGTTAGTTAATTTTTATTTTGAATAGTAATGTAGTATATGCTGTACTACATGTGTGCTGAATGAATTATATAACACAAGTTGATCAATTCTAAATTTTGAAAATAAAAATTTACGCAAAATGTTAAACTTATACGTATGATATGAATTGTGATGATGCACATCATATTATGGCATGTACCACACCTCCTATTTGTTAGATTTTCACAATCGAGTGACATAATGCCCTAGCCAAGAAATATGGATGGTGATCGGTGGAGAACTCGACAGGGAATGATATGATGACACCTTTGTGTTTCAATTGAAATGCTTACTAATTAAGGAGTGTCTCCATTAAAATTTTGGAGCAATTGGATTTGACAATTAAGGTTTTGGTGAACATGTGTCAATCAAATAAACGGAGACGTATTATGATAAAGTTCATTTTATAAAGAAGTTAAAGATTCCATTAATTGTTAACATTAGACGATATGTTGAATAAGATAAGTCATGAGTTTAGTTACACGCATATCTTATCGAATCTTGTCCACTCATATTAATACAAATTTGTTGTCCGATTATATGAATTTAAAACGAAAAGAAGATCTTCAAAGAAAATGAATTTTAAACAATCAATTATATTGTGTCGCGGCTTTTCTACAAAGTACCTTTAAAAAATAGAAATTTTTGTTTGCTTGGTGTTAGTTGTCTTGAAGTGAAAATGATTTTTTTTATTTATTTTTTTTATGTGAAAGAACATCCGATTTTTAACTTTTTTGAAAAGTGAGAAAGTATTGAATTCATACTTAAAGATGGCTTCAAAAACGTAAATATCAAAAGTATACCAAACAAACAAGTATTTCAATTTCACAATTCATACCTTGAAAACTCGTATCAACACATGACAATATCTATTTCAAGGTTACACGAACTTAAAGTGCATATTGTGACAACAAATGAAATTTTTGAAGTGCGAAATTAGAAACCACAATTTACAACGGGCTTGTTTGATAGAAATTAAATTTAATTCATTTTTTAAAATTGTACATTTTAAGTTCTTTCTCATGCTACTGTGAGAAAATAATTAGCGAACGCATTGTATTTTCAAATAAGTCTTAAGAAGAATATCAACTTGGTGAACAAAGGACAATTTTGCAATAAAAGTGTTATTTATTACATCATTGTGGTTAAGGATACATCATACAAGGGAATCTTCCTTAAAGGATAACACAAAACGATGGCAGCAATCAAAGAAGTATTGCAATTATATACTTCTCAACAACAAATCTTTCGTCCAAGGGGTTTTGGCCTAGTGGTAAGGTACCCCCTTACCGGTTTGTCCCGGGTTCGAGACACCACACCCCACCCTTCTGATCCCCAATTTGTATTAAAAAAAAACAAACAAACAAACAAATCTTGGGTGCATCAGCCACTCAAAACATACATATCCTCATTGCCTTTAGTTGTTGGCCTTACGTTGAGACGAGAAACGAGTTTCTGACCAAGGGACTCGTCGGCCTTCACCATAAAAATATAAAAATTGAAATACTCAAACAAACATAAAGAAAATTTCCCAGAGGATTTTCAATAAATATATAATGGATAAAAAAAATAAACTGTTTTTCTTATTTAATATTTTTCAGTCCTATCAATCCGCAATGCCCTCAACATGCAAAAAGGGTATGGGTATCAAACCTGAGAACAGTACGAAATCCAAATACCGCGGATCTCATGGGTGACCCGGGGATCCGATAAAGCATCTACCCAGCGGCGAATGAATCTCTCTTGCCTGAGGGAGAATGAGATGAAACAGATAGATCGACTTGGATGATACATTGGTAGTAGTCAGTATATAAATTTTCAAGTCTAGTATAGGATTATAAGTTACCTGTCTGGTGCCCAGGAACGGTATCTCTCTCCTGGCTGCTTAAAGTTGTTCTCCTTCTCACTGATGCACTACATCCGTAATCAACAGAATGCCAGTCAACTCACACAAGAATTATCTCAGCAGCAAATCAACTTATCATGTGTCATTGCAGGAACTTAATGTTAAAGCTTGCTTGTGGAACTTCAAAACCGTGGTATGAGACTTGGTTCACGTTTGGATACACAAGATTTAAACTTTCATATTTCATACTTTTCAGAAGTGTTCTAGTGAACTCGAGTTAGTTGTAAACACCAAGCAAGCATAACCTTAAGAGGTCAAATTTGGAGTTCACGATGCACTGAGATAGAATCGACAGTACAAGTAAAGACATACCCCGTCACGCTTCCCTGATAATGCAGCAGGGGGAATGGGATACTTCTCAGCATGACGGCAAGGATCATACCTTGACGGGAAATAATTGACCTGGAAAACAATTAGAAAATCTGATTACAGCACAATGATAACAATTGAGTATAAGTAGAATATAGGTGCTTAGAGTACCCTATCGATAATCAAGTTACATCATCTCACGGGAAGATATCAATGAAAAAGATTTTCATATCCCCAGTTATATTTTCTTAAAGTGCACATAAATGACAAAAGAAAACTATTAATAACATTTCAGATCACTTTTAGAAATTACTTAAGCATGTTAATTTGGAACATAAATTGAATTTTAAGTGATGTATAATAAAGTAGTCTAAAACGGAAGATAAATACAGTACCTCATCATCCCTATGCATGAAGTTCATGAAGCCTTCATGGTGATTATTGTGATGAGTACACTTTGGAGCATTAACTGCGAGCCGAGGGTAGTTTGGCCCAAGACGATGCCTCTGAGTATCGGAATAAGAGAATATACGAGTTTGGAGCAGCTTATCATCAGAATAATAAATCCCAGGAACAATAATACCAGGGCAAAATGCAAGCTGCTCGTTTTCTGCAAAGAAGTTATCTATATTCTTATTTAATACCAAGCGATCCACTGGCTGAAGGGGCAAGATGTCCTCTGGCCAAGTCCTGGTTACATCAAGTGGGTCGAAATCAAATCCATCCTCATGATCAGGATCTATCGTCTGAATAAAAAAAGTTTCCACTCTGGATAGTTCCCAACTGCAATTGAATCATACAGATCCTGAGTGGCATGGCTGTGATTGGCTCCTCCCACCTTAATAGCATCATCCTCCAACAAACACTTGACACAACATGTTGGCTTCCAGTGGAACTTCACATAATATGCTTTCCCAGCCTTGTTGATTAGAGTATAGGTATTGACCCCAGAGCCTTCCATGTGTCTGTAATCCTGTGGAACACCCACATCATCAAAGAGGAAAGTGAACATATTTAAGCTCTCTGGATGGTGGGAGAAGAAGTCGAGGATTCTCCAGTTTTCCCGAATGTGAGGCTTTGGATTCGGTTTCAAAGCATGAACCATATCTGGGAATTTCATCCCATCACAGATAAAAATGACGGGAAAGTTGTTCCCCACCAGATCAAAATTTCCCTGCATCCATGCGAAGCAGTAGTCATGATCAGCACTGTCAAAAAAAAAGGCACTAGTTAACATCCCTACATAGCTGCACAAACTAAAAGAACAAATATAGTGTACACAAAAAATGAAACTTTGACTAAAATTTTAATGTCCTTCTAAGAAAACCAAAATGGGGAAACCTTTCTAGCTTTGTTAATCTCTTTTTCCTTCCTCGATGTCCTTGCTCTTGCCCCGGCCCCCCTCCCTCCCCCCCGCTCGCTCTCTCTCATTTTCCAGTTTCATTTCCTCCAAATTTCTCAGAATGTTATACAATCTAAAGGGTTAGCACGCACACAATAGCTATTCACATCTAATTTAGCTAATATTAAATGTTTGTGCAATCTAACTCCAAGAAAAAATCTAGTATCGCCAGACAAAAGATAAAGTTTTGGAAACAAACAAAACAAGATCTTCACCTCTCTGGTGTAAAATTTCACTGCAAAGCCTCTGGGGTCTCTGAGGGTTTCAGGGCTTCCACGCTGATGGATGACAGTGGAGAATTGAACAATGACAGGTGTCTGAACTCCTGGAGCTCGAAGAAAATCAGCGCAAGTAAGATGAGATATATCATGCGTCACTACGAAAAACCCCTTGGCACTGGCACCTCTGGCATGTACTACATGTTCTGGAATCCTCTCACAATCAAAATTAGCAAGCTTCTCCACCAGATGGTAATCTTCAAGAAGAATTGGACCTGCCAAATAGATGACAATTACATGTTACTGGTCTCAGTCTCAAGACAAATTCTAGAAGTTCTAGAAATGGAGGTTTGAATAAAACAGTCTATAGAATTGAAGCAGTAGCACACTAGTTAAAACAATATTGATAGTTTCAGAAGAAAAAAATACAGAGACACTGAAGCTTGATGCCGTTGCATATTGAAATCATGGGAAAAAAGAACGGAAAAGGAGAGATGGCCACATTGTGAAATGATAGAGGAATGCGAAGGAAAGTGTTCCTTCAGTTGAGTGTGTTTATTAGAGACCAACTTGTATGCTGCTTAAAGATTTGAACTTGGTAAAACAAATCAACTCCAACCAGAGGTACGTTCTAGACATAAGTCCACATAGATAGCTAACAGTTTCTATGGAAGCTTTACAAGGGAACGTGATTGAAAGATGAAAATTAAGTTGTTTGTCCATTAAACCATCATTTGATAAATACCATCAGTGTGATTGACATAAACTCCAAGCTTGGGAAAGCAATCACTAATTTACATAGCCATCATCACCAAAAAGTAACAAGCTTCCCAACAATTCATCAACGGATTGGCTGAACTGTTACAGATGAATCCAGTCACAAACATTAACTAGACTAGAAGCATATCAAAATAAAACCAAAATTAAGTCAACTGAAACAGATAACTCTTTACGTCCTTAAAACAGGACAAAAATTGATTAAAAAACATTCCAATAGAACAGTACATCGTGTAATAAACCTTAAGCAAGACCCACATAAAAGATAAAACGAATCTAACAAAGCTACTTATTGATAAAAGTAAAAAAAAAAAAAAAAGTCAATATCAATACAAAACCATAATTTGAGATACGTGAAATGGGAATAAGGAAAACGAGAATTACCTCTAGTCCCGACTGTCAAAGACGAGTTATTATTCCAAACTGGAGGGCCAGAATCGGTTGTCCAGAATGGTGAATTGAAAGCGCCAGATGGACGGTACTGCACAGTCAATTTTGAGAGCTCGTAAATAAATAAGATTCATTCTACTAGCCAAACATAAAATTTATACTAGTGTATCAGACTCTTCGTTAAAGCCAATAATTCGGGTCGAGTTCGTGGCGAGTTCATGCAAGTTCATAGTTCATCGAATAGAATTGAACAAAAGAAAAGCAATCCGCCAATCAGAGAGAAACTTAATCTAGAAATCATAAACGAGTACCTCATAGCCAGGAATCCATTGCCAGGGGAGGGAGAGAGACAGAGAGATTTGGGTTTTGCTCACAACGGAGGGAGCGAGTGCGTGTGGCAATCGGTAAAAAAGGAGATTTATGTATCGATATGACGGACTGGGGGCTCATCTCATCTTTTAGTGGCCCGCATTTATATTTTCTCTCACTATTGGCATCCGCTGCGAGAGTGCTATGAAGATAAGCGTGATGATCCTTGGCTAGGGTAAGAAGAATTTTTGGTAGATGACAAAGATAAGTTTAAGGGTATGGCTAAATACACCCGTTAGCTTACTTCATGCACCCATTAATCTTTTTTCTTAAAAATACTCCCAAATAAAACTACTATTTTACCATTTTGTTTAGAAAATTAAGGGGCCGTTCTGTTTGTTTTGTATTTTCTATTTTCATTTTCGAAAATATTTTGGTATTTTCTGTTTTCAATTTTTGTTTTGAGAAAATTGAAAATGCGTTTGGTTTGTTATTTTGAAAAATTATTTTTCAGAAGGGAAAATAGAAAATGTGTTTAGTTTATACTTTTAGAAAAATACAATTTCGTATAATAAAATTTACAAAAGGGTCCTCAAACTTTTTCAAAATTTCAAACAAGCCCTCATCTTCACCTACCCTACCCCTACCCCACCCCCTGCAACCCCACCGCCGGCAACCACAGGCGGTGGTTCTCCTCCACTTGCGAGGTGGAGAACCACCATCGCAGGTGGTTCTCGAGAACTACCGTCGCTGGTGGTTCTCCACCACCTGCGCAGGTGGTTCTCCACCTAAGAACCACCGCGACGGTGGTTCTCAGGTGGAGAACCACCAGATCTGGTGGTTTGATCATCAGATCTGGTGGTTTGACTTTTCCGACGTGGCCGGCGGTGTCGGCGGTAGTCGGGGATTGAAACGTACGAAAAATAAAATTTGGGACTAAAATATAATAAATGTCAAGTTTAAAATCCGAAAATGCGTTTTCCTTATTTTCAATATTTAACATTGAAAACGCCGAAAACGTTAAAAAGACGTTTTCGTTTTTCCTATACAAATGTTGAAAACGTTTTCGAAAATTCGAAAATGGATTTTCGAAAATAATGAACAGAACGCGTTTCTAACATTTTTGAAAGCAGAAAATAGAAAACGGGCTCAAAACGACAAAGAGAACGCCCCCCCTAAAAACTTACCGCTGCTACACTATACACATTATTATTGTTGCCATTGTTCAGCAACTCTGCCTTCATCATTTCTGCCTCCAAATTTCACCTTCACCTTCATCATCTTGGCAGACCTTCAGTTAACGTTTGAATATCAACTATATTCATATTTTCATTGATGCTTTGAAAATTTTCTTCCGTGGTATTTGGGGGAATCTCAAAGGGCAATTCTTGCAGATTCTCATGAGCCAAATGTTCTTCACGATGCCTTCTCTTGGAAACAATCGGCCATCAACGGGAATAAATATGAACTGCAACACATTAAAAATTTATTAATTACATCAACAATACTCAAATTCGTAAAACCTTACAATATCTATCCAATAATAAATAAATAAATAAAAAGTTCATCCCCAAAATCCCCCGCGACGAACATTTAAAGCCCTTGATCGTCCCAAGGGGACGAACATGGCTGCCATGTTCGTCCCAAGGGAACAAGCATGGCTGCCATGTTCATCCCAAAGCGGACGAACAAGCCACTGCCATGTTCGTCCCCAAATGGGACAAACGAGGCATGGCTTGTTCGTCCCCAAAGGGACGAACAAGCCACTGCAAGTGTGTCCCCTTGGGGACGAAGGGGACGAACAAGCCACTGCAAGTTTGTCCCCAAGGGGACGAACATGGCCATTAAAGGTTTAGCCCCTTGTGGACGAACAGCAGGCCGGGGATGAATCGAGAATGAGAAAAAGCAGATCTACAATTTTGGGCTCAAATTAAATATATGTATTTCTAAATTGTGCGAGAAGAAAAGGCAATAAAAGAGAAAGAAAAAGAAAGAAGCTGTACAGAGAAAGAAAAAGAAAGAAAAGCTTACCAGAGAAATGCTTTACCAATTACCAGAGAGAGAGAGATTACGGGGGAAAGAAGACAGAAAGAAGTCTGGCTATAATTTGGATCAGGGGTAAATTTGGGAGTGGTGGGTGCATGAAGTAATGAGAGTGTATTTTCAGTGGGTGCATTTAATAAATTGGGTGTATAAAGTAAACACTTGGGTGTATTTAGCCGTGCCCTAAGTTTAAAGGGATTTTGCAATTTTTTGAGAATTTTTTTTGATTGTGAGTCTTGTCGAAATGGGCATATTTCTTATATTTTGATTTCACATAAACTTGGTATGCTCGTAATAATCACATTTTCTTAAAAAAAGAAAAGTGAAATGACACTGAATCTACTATTAGATTACACCGCAGTCCTATGATATACTAATTGTAAAAATTAGAACACAAAGAAAGGAGGGCTCAATTTTTGTTCTTCGGGGCTTCAATTTAACTATGTTAGTATTTAAGATACTAATATTATTTGTCAACAATAATAATCAATTTGTTGTGTAATATAAGTAATTTGTACATTTAAAAAATTAATATCAATTAATTATTACATCACCCACAATATAAATACTCAAATAATTTAATCCCACTGGTCTAATTGTGGAGAATCGTGTGATCCACATGGAGGTTCGTATGAGAGAACTGATTATAAAATTTGCATGGGCAGCAACCGCTACCATATAGGGGCCACAGAAGATTTTCCAATATGTGGACATTACCCGAAATATGGCTTTTTAAGTTTAATATTTTAAATTATTAAAAAAAAGTTTAATATTTTAAAATTTTGATAGAACTAACTTATTTACAAAAATTCTGCACGTCCACTTTTTCTTTTTTTAAATCCAATATGTGCAGTCTCATAGATTTTCCGTACGATCGCAAAGTATAAATGTGGGAAAATTTGGGTGATACTCAAATTTAATTGTCAATTCATTGCAGCAAATGCGTAATGGTTGTGTAATATTACACAAACTGTGCAATAAGTGTGTGAAATTACACAAAGCATGCAATGGCTGTGTAATGAGTATGTAATGAATTTGTAATGATATTTAGTGGTTTCATTAGTGATTTTTTTAATGATTGTGTAATAGTTTAAATTGTTTAGAGGTGTAGAATTCGCATACGGTGTCAATTTTGGACGGATAGTATATATTTTTTGCGTTTCTAGACAAGCCAATTTCAACCACCCACTTTGCTACTTGTTAATATCTCTTTTTCGCTAATTATCTTCCATTTGTGATTTATCGACCTTTTTCAAATTTTTGAAAAAAATTTGTACCATGCACTCATATGACACAAAATTGTTTTTTGCAAATTTGTGTTGGGTGATTGCGCAAACTAGTCCAGATCGTGAATGAAGGATTTTTGTAACTGTTTCCATTTTACCTTATTATTTTTGAAATATTAAACTTAAAGTTTGATTTTTAAACCAAAAAAAAAAAAAAAAAAACCAAAAACCCTTCCCATATTATTGTTGAATTTAGGTTCTTTTACAAAAATTTATCATAAAAGCTTTTTTTTTTTAATCATAAAAGCTTGTTAAATAAACAAAAAACCTAAGATCTCTAAAATCTTATGGACACACAATTTTGAAAAAGGTCAAAACGAAAAGAAGAAAGAAAGAAAAGAAGATTTTCTCTTGAATTCCAGAATAAAACAAAATAGGAAAATGGCGGGTAGAAACGAATTAAATGACAGAATTGCATGGCAGAAAATGGGACACAAACATACCATGTGGTCTTCTAGATTGCTAAATGTGCAATATTTTGACCATAACCAATAAAATTTTCAATCAAAACACCCTCAACAGGTGTGAACACAAAAAATACCCGGAATCTTACTCCATCGCCATTTTCTTGCGGTAGAACTCAGGATTCTGATCATCATACAAGTTATAAATTATTTTTGTACCTTAGCTATTTTCATAGAATATATAAATAAAACAAAATAAATACCGAACAAAAGAAAAAAAATTTATGCTACGAAGCAAATTCTTTCGTGTCTACTGGTTACAATATGGTGGATTAAGGTTAGAATTGAACACAAGCACCAGAGTTCTTCATTTCTTTCTTTACCGTAGGCCTCCAATGATCATTACTCGGAATGCAGCTATTGAGTTGATTGGATCTGTGGACCAGATTTCCCCAAAATATTCAATGCCTCCACCCTCTGCATTTCCTTTTCTGCGGTAACCACAAAGCATTAAAGGATATCAAACCATCGAGTAAAGTAAAGCAGTTGAAAGCAATCACCGAGATCAGAGACAAGCATGCTGGAACTAAAGAGACGCAAATATGATCAATAAAGTTAAGGAATCAAGATTCACTTTGTGATCGACTAAAAGCAAGCAAGATACCATAGATTCTCCATTAACTCATCAAATTGATCCCTTTTTCTTACTCCCTTCTGTATGAGATCACCATCAATTGTCAATTAGGGCTCTTAATCTTTCAGTTCAATCAAGTTATACTCTTTGCATTTCAACTTTCAATTGGTTTCTGCTTTTGGGATAGAGAGGAAAGACAATAGTGTCTTTTCTGGGTCCCAATCTCAAGAAGCATTCCCTCTGATATATGTAACAAAAGATTTGAGAAAACTAATCATCTTTTACAACGTTCCCAATACTTTCATCGTTCAATGCATTATCTTCAGACGATATGGACTTGAGCACGATGCAATAGGTTACTTCTATAAGCAACTTAAGCATGGGGGAAGAAAAGTGAAAGTGAGAAAAATCAAGATGACATTTACCTTCCTCTATTGACAACAGGGTGGTTCTTCTCTCCAATTCACCGGCATGCCAACTCAGTTCAGCAGGGGAGAGTTGCAAAAGCACTGGTATAAATCAACTGTCAACAAAACATTGGACATGGAAATATAATTCAACAACTTGTAGTAACTCAAGGACTCACTTTTAATGTGATCTATTTGTTTAGCCTCATCACATTGCTTGAGAAACTTTTGCAGGCAAATGAATCGTTCTGTTCTTAGCTGATCATTGGCACTCATAGAATCAATCTGAGTCTCTTTCGTATGAGTTTGCTTTTGGGAGATGTCTCGTGGCAATGGGGACCTACTTATGGACTGGTGATTGTCGGTATATACATCCATTTTATGAAGCCTTCCCCTGTCTAATTCTAGTTGAAACCTTAAACGGGCGTTCTTCACATTCTCATTTTCACACATTCTTCCTCCTCCAAACAGCAAGCTCTCTTGCTGCTTCTGTGTTGATGCATTCACATTTTCATCCCTTACGTCTCTTAATGCTTTGTTATTTGGGGTACAGGAGATTTGCCTATCATTGTGCGCTGGCTTGATCGTTTTCGAAGTCATCTGAAGCCAGCCAACTTCAACAAAATTCCACTAAACCCTTGAAGAAAGGGAGCCACAATTTGATTAATATTCCCCAAATTGAAACACTCAAAACACCTCAGAGCAAAATCAAATGTCATAAAGCACATCAGTTTGCAAATATGGCTGATCCAATTTTGTGGAATTAAAGATGGAAATCAAGCAACAATTACAGATTTTAACAGATGTGCGCTATCAGATATCCAGATTACAAATTTACAATGGATTTCAGAAGGAAACAAATCGATAGACAACGTATGAGACACATTTGATTTACAACAAAGAGAAAGTCTCAAGAGAACATATATGTATAAAACAGTAACAAATTTATTGAAATTAAACAAAATAAATTTCAAGTTTCCCAGTTTGTTGAACAAGAAGAAGAACAAATTGGAATGCAGATATGAAGAATCAAGCAGTTCAGCTGGAACAGCTTACCGTCCGCAACTCGGAGCGGTTCAACAGATCCGCGAAGAGAAGAGGATATCAGTGAATAGTGACGGTGGCGGCGCGAGAGAAGAAGAGGTTTCAAAAAGGGACGGCGCGAGAGAGAGTCCAGCTGTGCCAATTGGATTTAGACACTTGTATATTTCTCCGATAATTTCAACGAGAACTACTAAACTTGCAGCGAAATTACCATAGGTATCCAAAGTTTAAAAGTATCCGCGACGGTCACTGAAGTTTATTGATTCCTATATAAGGTAGTATTTGCTACAAATTAAAATAAAATAAAATTTACGTTTTGTATTTACCATTTTTAACTACTACTAGTACACTCACAACATGTGCGTTGCACGTCATGTGGAACATATTTTAATTTTTTATTATTAATATAAATTAAGTTCAAGTGGTTAAATGTGCAAGAAAACAATAAAAATAATCAATTTTGAAATAAGAATTTAATTGAAATTGTTACATAAATATTTTATTTTTTAGTACACATAAACATTTTCTTAAACCTAAAAAATCATTCCATTCTAATCAAGGCCTTGTTTGTTCTCTACAAGTTAAATTTCATTTATTCGAAGTAGGTATTAGATGTATGGTTAAAAATTGAAGAAAATATATTAATTAAAAAATATAAAATAATAATTATATAATTAATTGGAAATGATAAAAGAAAAAAGTAAGTAAAATTTAATGTGTATAGAATAAAGGCAAAGATTGATATGATACTTAGCCTTTATGAGGTCGATAATCATATATATATGCTACTCTCCAAATTAAACTTGCTTATGCACTGGATTTCAACATCCAATCGCAAATCTGTGGAGCAAGTTATAATTCCTCCTATTGCTTTTTGGTTCATTCGACTTAACAGAAATATGGAAAAACATAAAAATAGTCTCATATCTGCCCAAAAGAATTATTTTTCTCAACTCAAAGGATCAAATCAAAAACACTTCAGGCTCCTCAACTGCCAAACCAAATGCACGCAGCCTACCCACCCACCCACGCACCCACCTTGGTATAAAGTATAAACTTAACTCTCATATATGGTTCTTTTAAAATTTGATGGAATGGCCTCAGGTGGAGGAGTAACTAAAGATTGTCATGGTAACATTTGCTAGCTGGGCCTATTCTGATTTTTATGAGTCTTGTTCCGTTACATCTACCGACTATTGCACTGACTTGGTCTAAAAAATTTTATTGATAAACACATTCAGTATGTATGGATAGAATGGGAATCAGACTCCCTCACAACTATTAAACTTCTTTCTCATGCTAAACAAGGAGCTTGGCACATCGTTTATATTCTTGAAGAAATTAGGTCATATCTTCATCGATTCAATTTTAAAATTTCCCACATTTGGAGAGAATGAAATACACTTAGGGTGTGTTTGATTGGCAATTCAAAAACACGTAAATATCAAATCGTGCAATTCGTTTTACATTTTCGCCGTTTGATTGCACGTTGTAAATGTAATTGATTTTGCAAAGTACAATCATTTGAAGCGGGTTTTTGGCCAATTACATGTAAATGTTTGTTTAGGGGGGTAGACACGTAAATGTTTTACATGTAAATATTTTACACGCAAATATTTTACATCTTTCAATCAAACACACCCTAACAGTTTTGGTTTGCTAAAGAAAGGATATAATAAATAAAAGAAAAAGAAGATCCTCGGTTTTCTAGGAAGTGGACAGAGAAGCTTGTGCTATTGCTAGGCTTGGTAGGAATGGATTGCCAAATATCAGAGGTTACTCAATTTATCAATTTTAGTTTTCAGTAAGGTTTAAGGTTGTTGTTTTGTATTTTTATTTTTTTATTTTTTGGGTTCTGTTGTAAGAAGAGGAGTTGTTCTCTTGCATGGCATATAGATTTGCATTTCGGGTGTTTTATTTTTAAAATAATGCATTTGTACTTGGTCATCCCGGAAGGTAAGACTCATATATCCGTGTACTTTGCAATTTTATCTAGTGAAATTCTATCCCATTCTAGAAAATATATATATTTTATAATATCTGTCAAAGTATTAGAAATTTTTCCAGATTGTAGATAGAAATTGGTTGGTAAATGTCAATTTATACTCTATAGTCCTGAAGTGTTGCAATCGGCAGTCATTTTGACAGAAGAATTGACAATTATAATAAAAGCTTGTTTGACAAAATATTTCTAAAAGATTATGTTATTCTCATCTAATAATCACAAATCCTACCTAAATCATATAATTGCTAACTTATTACTTCACCTAAATCTTCTATTTTTTTTTTATTTTAAAAAAAAAAGAAAGAAAGAAAAGGGAAAAAAAAAATTTCTTTCTTGCTAACAGCTTTGTCAAACAATTTGTTAAGTTCTTGGTATTTTTCTCGATCCAATCATGGTTTATGTAAATGGCTTCTCCTCCAATTTTGTTTTGACACTTTTTCTAAACTAGGTCTAGGACTGTAACCGGATCTCCTCTACACTTACTGCATATCATAGTGCTATTTTGGTATTTAAGACAGGATTTAACTTCGATAGTTTTGGTCGGATGTTTTTCTGGGTATTGTCATTGGTTTATGCTAAGCCTGTCTGTCTGTCTCATGATTCTGAAAGTAAAACTACTGGTATGTTGCTCCGTGATTCCTCATCGAACGCAAATTATCTTGTATTTCATTTTTGTGATCTTTCTTGGACAATTCGAAAGCATAACCAGCAATCACAAGATTGTATTCCCCAAATAAATAGTAGACAAGCATCACCTTTGTTGAAAAAGGATAATCACAATACGAGTGTCATTTATTACATCGAGGATCGGGCTATTATTGTGGTGGTAGACATACACACAAATTTCTTCATTACATAAGACGTGCGATTATATCACAAGTATTTGCCATCTTCTTACGTCCGAAAAACAGCTCCTGTTTGAGTACTCTTCAACTCGTAGCAAACCCAATTGCCTTTTCACATTGTTGGCCTTACGTTCAGACGAGAGGCCAGCTTCTGACCAAGAGACCTGTCAACCTGAGTCCACCATGAAACCCAGATACCGCGGATTTCATGGGTGAGTCGGGGGTCGGACAAAGCATCTATCCAGCGACGGATGAATCTTTCTTGCCTGAGCGAAATGGAATCAAACAGTTAAATCATCACACAGATTATCAATCATTGACTCATTTTATAAATTTAATTATTGATTAGAGACTAATTACCTGTCGGGTGCCCAGGATCGGTATCTGTCTCCTGGCTCCTTAAAGTTGTTCTCCTTCTCAATGACACACTATAATACAACAATCAACAAAGTGACAGTCAGCGTTTTTACAAATGTAATTTAATGAATTATGATGATAATATAAAACATCAAGCAAGAGAATGAATGAAGAGTAGAAATAAATACATACCCTTTCCCGCCTCCCTGATATTATGGTAGGGGCCACCGGGTGCCTCTCTGCATGACGGACAGGATCGTACCTCGAAGGGAAATAATCAACCTGGAAAAACAGTTAAAAACATTTTTATTATTATTATGTTATGAATGATAATGACAACAACTTGATAAGAGAGCAAAACATATTGTTGAAATGCATAAAGAAAAGAAAAATACCTCCTCATCCCTATGCATGAAATTCATGAACCCATCATAGTGATTATTGTGATGAGCACACCTGGGCGCATTAACTGGGATCTGCAGATAATTTGGGCCAAGGCGGTGCCTCTGAGTATCGGCATAAGCAAATATACGACCTTGAAGCATCTTATCCTCAGAATAGAAAATTCCAGGCACCATAGTCATGGTGAATGCAAGCATCTCATTCTCATTAAAGAAGTTATCGATATTCTTATTCAAAACCAAGCGACCAACTGGTTGGAGGGGCAAGATATCCTCGGGCCAAGTCAGGCTCGTATCAAGGGGTTCAAAGTCAAACCTGTCAACATGTTCAGGGTCCAGTATCTGAACATAAAGTTTCCACTCTGGATAGTTACCAGCTGCAATTGAGTCATAGAGATCCTGGGTGGCATGGCTGTGATTGGTTCCTCCAACCTTAATAGCTTCTTCCTCCAACAAAGACTTGACACCACAGGTTGGCTTCCAGTGGAACTTGACGTAGTTTACTTTTCCAGCCTTGTTGAGAAAAGTATAGGCATGGACACCAAAGCCTTCCATGTGTCTGTAGTCTTGTGGAATACCTTTATCGTCGAAGAACCAAGTAAAGGTGTTCAAGCTCTCAGGATGATGGGACAAGTAGTCAAGGATTCTCCAGTACTCCTGAATATGGGACTTTGGATTGGGCTTAAAAGCATGAATCACATCTGGGAATTTCATTGCATCGCGAATGAAAAACACCGGGAAGTTGTTTCCCACCAGATCAAAGTTTCCCTGCAAATAGTAGCGTCCATCCACCCATCAATAAAACCATGTCATTCATGTTGAAGACAACATATAAATCATACATAAGAACCGATCTATCAATTTAAACCTTTAGATCAAGTGGTTCAACATAGCATCAGTGCAGATAAAGGATTGTGAAAACTAGATCATGGATAGGCGTGACGGGATGTGGTGAAGACAACATACAGATCAAAGTAGTTCGATAATTTATTATATCAATCAACACTCACTGCTGTTGACTGACTATAGTCACTGCAGTCGGATTAATCAACACGCAATGATTCTAATCAGATCTAGTATCTTATTCGATCGGTTATTTTAATTGATTGACAAAGTAATAGAACTAAACAAATAATTAATAAGGTCTACGTACGAACCTCCCGGGTGTAGAATTTGACGGCAAATCCTCTGGGATCTCTGAGGGTTTCAGGGCTACCACGCTCATGGATGACCGTGGAAAATCGAACGATGACAGGGGTTTGAACCCCAGGAGCTCGGAGGAAATCAGCGCAGGTAAGGTGAGATACATCGTGCGTCACTTCGAAGAATCCCTTCGCGCTCGCACCTCTGGCGTGGACAACGCGTTCTGGGATCCTCTCGCGAGTGAAATTAGCTAGCTTCTCTATAAACTGGTAATCCTCAAGAAGAATTGGACCTGCAAATTCAAAATAAACCACCTAAATCGTTGAATCCCAAGGAAGAAGGAGCTGATAAGAAAATCGATGACATTATTACCTCTAGATCCCACTGTCAAAACATTGTTGTTGTTCCAAACTGGCGCTCCGGAGTTGGTTGTACAGAAAGGTGTATTGAAAGAACTCGACGGACGGTACTGCACCGTAAATTTCCAAATTATTATATTGTAAAAATAAATTATTAATTTAATTTTACAATTTTCAATTTTCCGGTCCCTCAACTTTCCATAAACGTACCGCTATCTCATTGAACTTTAGTTGAGAACAATTAGTCACTGAATTTTAGTAAACATGCTCGGTCCATCTCACAAAAGTTCGAATTAAATATGATCGAAATGAGTGTTTTTTTTTTTTTTTTTTTTGAAGTGCTTTCAAAATTTATTTTGTGAAATGAGCACTTCAGCTGTTAACTTCACCAGATGATACTACACAAAAACGAGGACACATATATATCATCATTTTCGTGATTTTAACATCTTGATCAACACAAAATTACATCCGGTGTGCACACATAACTTGAAATGTTATTATCAATTTCTTGAAAATTAAACTTTGATATTTAAAAAAAAAAAAACACTCCACATAAACGTCATTATTTAGTATCACACTTTCAAATTATATATAAAAAACTACTTGAACCGAGTTCACCTAAACCATGCAAGAGAACGTTAATTTGCTAAGCAAAGATCTATTAATTAATAGAAATCATAAACGAATACCTTGGAGGGATCCATAGCTAGAGAGCGAGGAGGGGAGAGGGATTTGGGTTTTCTTTAAAGAAATGTATTTACTTATATATAGAGATATATATATATGATATGAGAAAGTGGGTTTCTCTACTTTGGGTGTGAGTCCACCACAATCCACTGGTTCCATTTATAAAGTTGTAATGGAGTAATTTTATTGTCTTGATGTAGACCCTTGTGCTTGCACTAATTATTATATATTTATTTCAACATACGTGCCCCACTGGCAGGATATTTTCGATAAGGTTTTTTCGTCCCATTCAATAATATATCGTGCAACTTGTAGCTAAAAATCAATTTAATTTTCCTCCCCCTCTCTCTCTCTTTTTATTTTTTTAATTGAATGATTTTTTTTTTTTTTGAATAAGCTTTTAATTGAATGATTAACATATTATATTGTAAGTAAGTAATAAAGTAGATAATTTGAGTTTGAAATATCGCGTTCAAAAAACCCCATTGTTTAATATTTATTTCAAATTAGTTTCTAGTTTCAGCTATAAAATTAAAAAAAAATTTAAATCTAGATCAACTTTTTTATGGACATTTTTCATTTCAAGAAATTTCTTGCTATCCTAAGAATATATTTGATAAGTCAAATAAGGTAACTTATAACATATTTGGTAAGTCAAATAAGATAATTTATTATAACTTATTCAGGAGCTCATAAGCTCATACTAATTAAATAAGCTCTGTTTGATTGGAAGAACTAAAAGTTCGAGCTTATTTGAAAAGTTTATTTTACTAGTTTTTCAAATAAGTCAATTGGCTTTTCTCTTTTTATTCTATTTTTTGCCCTTATAATTTTCTAAAAATATTTTTAAGCATATCCTGTTGTATAATTTTCTATTTATGAGTCAATTTATTAGTTATTTTATCAAATATTTTTATTTATATCAACTTAAATCATAAACTATCAGTTCTCAATTAACTTATCAACTATAAACTAACTTATCAGTTATAAACTAATTTATCAACTAATTCTACCAAAAATACCCAACTTGTTTAAGTCACGGAGTCTCAGCCTCCTTTTTCCATTTTATTTTATTTTTTATTTTTTAACTCTGACAGCGGATTTCTTTACTTCCATTAAAAAAAAAAAGCAAAACGTTTATAAAAAAAAAACTCTGGCATCCTTCAATCGTCTCCTACTTCTTTTCATTTTTTTTTTGTTCTTCCTCCTTTTTTTTTTTTTTTTTTTTTTGGAAATTTGCAAGTAAGAGCTCCAATTTCAGACTTCTTTTCTTACTTGCTCCAAAGTTTTTTGTTGTTTTCGTTCTTATCCCACTTTCAATTTAGACTTATTTTCTATCAATTTTATCAATTTTAACTTCTGATAATTGATCATCTTCACAATCTTCGACTAAGAAAACATCGCTTAACAAGCAAAAACATCATCCATCTTGACTTACATTTTAAATCATTGACTACAAGTTGTGGACACAATGTTGAATTAATTGTATCGAAGCAAAAAATATTAAATATTTGATTAGCTTTAGAGCTTGTTTAGCTTGGACCTTTTTATATGAATTATTTTTCTTTAACACCATTTTTAGAATCAATTTAGTTAATGTTTAATTCTTTTATATTTCTAAAATTTTTTATTTTTCATTTAGACCACACAATTAGGATCTTTTTTCTTGAAAATCTCTATCAAACAAACGCTTTAATTCTTCGTGTAATTGATAGTCATATTGAATTATAGTTAACCTTACCAACGTATAATTTAGATCTAAAAGAAACTAAAAAATATTTGTTTATAAATTTTTTCATACTTTTACAATTACCTTTTCTTTTTATTGCGTTATAATTACAATTACTTTTTATTTATCTATTTTCAAATTACTTTCTTATGGCTCAATTATTTATTAGCATATATCTCAGATAGATTTCGCTAGGAGCTTGCGACAAGAACCACACGACTTCTGTGCCTCTTAAATTAATTTTTCTTGATCCATGCAAAATTTTTCAAACTATTATTTCTTCACGTCTCATTTGTTATGTTTAGGAGACTTTTCCTAAGATAATATCGCTAAAAAATAGAAAAAATTTATAAAAATAAAAAATAATATTTTAATGATAAATCGTAAAATTAGTATTCCCTCTATCCCATAGAGATAGGCCCACTTTAACTTTTACAAATAGAATGGAAAATAAAATTTTGATTGTATTTTTTCAAATATGTCCGATCCCTAAATTAAATAATGATAATATATTTTTATAAATACCAATACACAATAAATATGTGCATAATAGTAAAATGAAGAATTTCAATAGACACAAATAAAAAGTGAAATATATTTTACGATGGACGAAAAGGATAAATGAGTCTATTTTTATGATATAGAAGGAATATCAAAATCAAAACGTCGAGTTTCAAAGATATGACCTGCTTATTTTAATTTTTGGTAAAAATTATTTATTTATTTATTTATTTTAATTCCACAAGGAAAGCTACATTTCTATTTTAACTATACTAGTGTTTTCACCCGCGCGTTGCACGGGGAGACAGATGCCTTTTTACACGGTAGATTTAATTGATGGAAGTAAATGACTCATAAAAATCTATTCTATTCTCTATAGTTTTTCACCTGAGTTTCGAAAATTGTTGAATAATGCCGATCATCATAAGTAGATAATTTCAGTAAATTAAGATTTGAAATTAGTATCCGATGAACTCAATCCAGAAGAAATGTCATCAGCCATCCCAATTTGTGAGTGCAGCGATATTAAATACTTTTGCTTTACTTCTAAGATTAGTATAAGGATAAAAAGTGAAGAAACTAATTTTCATTAATAATTTAATTCAATTATAATAATAAGAGAAAAATCCATCCTCTTTAATTTTGAACATAATTTCCCTTATATTTCATACAAATCCATCCTCTTTTAATTTGAGTCAAAATTTTCATTTTTTTAAAAAAATGAACGCATGGTAAATTTTGAGTTTTCCTCTTTTGTTTTTCTAAGTTGGTATAAAACCCCCTTTTTTGATTAGGCCCGAATTTAAAAAATAAAAATCATATTTAATATCTATTTCTAAATTCAATTTTTATTTTTTTGGAAAAATGAAAAAATGGTTATTTGATCATTTTAATAATTATTTATTTAAGTGGCTTGCGAAATAATGAAAATAAGACATGGAAAATAACAAATTAATTGAAAAATAGAACTTGCACTACACCATATCTCGAGTTTTGTCACGGTTTTAAACCGTGACAATTTGAATTTGTCACGGCTTAAAACCGTGACAAAAATCACCGTGACCAAGTGGTTGTCACGGTTTATAACCGTGACCAATTGGTCACGGTTAAAAACCGTGACAAATTGGTCACGGTTATAAACCGTGACAAATTCCTCACGGTTTATAACCGTGACCAATTGGTGGCTAACTCCCTTTTTTTTTGGTAATGAGACGGCAACATCAAGGTTTCTTAGAGTTAATTTAACAAATATTACATACTAGATTATAAAACCATTCAATCAAAACTTTCAAATCTAACCATTTTGTAGAATTAACAAACATACAAGATTAATATGAATGTTACATAAACATTTATATATATATATATATATATATATATATAACATTAATTGTGCTACACCATTTTAACATACAAAGAGGGACATATCATAATTTTCCATTAATATGAATGTTGTAACACTATAGATACATAAACATTTATAGATAACATTAATTGTACTACATTTTAACATACAAGAAGGACAGATAACCGATTGTCAAACCAAAAGCAATCTTCGAAGTTACGGCTCAAACAATCTTCCAAGTTTCTCACAGAGGCATTCAAATGCAAGTAAAGAACCTTCTCTTCTTTTGGCACAATTTCGGCAATGTGAAGATCAGAAAATAGTAAATATCCAGGGATGAATTTTGAAGCTGAACCCAAGCTCTTCCCTTTTTTTCTGAGAGAGAGAGAGAGAGAGATGAATATTTAGTGACTAGTTGGTGAAGCTGCATGCATAACTAGAATCATCAAAAATAGCATCCATAAATCCAAACTGTAAAAATTTGTTTCATAAACAATAAGACACTAGATGAAAGTTAAATGATCTATAAGCTATGTTCAAATGTCATTTGGTCTAATAAAAAACTCTTTATTGGCTCAATTTAATTTATTCTTACACTTTGTTGTAGACCTGATTTCAAGAAGATTATGCTACTCTATCGGCATTTACGGGCTCTAACAACTCATGTTTTCGTGTTTAACCCTTTTTAGTTTTTCTATTAATAATTGTGAAAGAAAGAGAATAACGATAGTTAATAATGGACATAGAAACTATTTGAGACTATCTAATGAAAAATGATTCCATAAAATTCTAACAAAAGAAGATTCAAATTTGATCGATACAAAAGGTGAGATTTTATCCAACTGACTAGGAATCAGAAAATTAGTTCACTAATACATGGACATAGCTTACACATCTCCTACAATTAATCAACATAGATCATTCTTGTCATCACTGATATAAACAATTGACAGATGAAAGTTTAGCCAATTACACCTGAAGAAACCAACACTTTAAATTGCATATAAATCTTAAATATTTGACATGACCCCATTTGCAGCAGAAATTACAGAAAATGCGAGAAGATAATACAAGTTTACCTTCACATAGTGTAGTTATAGAATTAAGGCTTTTATACAATGGGATTTATGCTTTCAAAGGTTAATACCACATTAGCCACACATTGTTTGTGACTAACATGCTTATGGGAGAATGAAAAAAGTCGTATACTGCAAAGTACTATCCCAACTACTATCCCTATTAAAGTAAACTGCAAAAGATGCAAAAATACACAAAAGATAATAGCTAGATAAACAAATAAATTATTCTAATTAACATGAATCTCTAATTTTTTTTTTCAAATAGGCATTATAAAAAATAAAGGAAATGATAGTAAGTAGTAATTAGTATGTGAAGGTAAACTTGTAAGCAAATGGGACTCTCCGTAAAGTATTCTCAAAATTTCAACAAAAGCAACTGCTAAAAGTAATAATAAAGCTATAACTATTAGGCCTTGTTCTATTCAGGATAATTTTTATCCCACACTCTTCTCTCTCCCTTTTTCAACCACATACATATTTTTCAATGCAATATTAACCACACATTTTACACGGAATACCGCGCGGATAACTTTTATCCCAAATCAAACAACCCCTTAATAACCCCAATATCCAACAAAAATAAGTCAAAACGAAGCGTTCGTAAGTAAATGGGACTCTCCGTAATTACTTACTTGATAAAGTGGTCATAAGCAAATGGGACTCTCCGTCTCTTCCCCGGGGCTGAACAAGATAAAGAAAGAAACACATAAGGCATTAAATAAGCACTACCTTAAAGTTCGATGATATTCCGTTCACTTTCTTATGATCTTAGACTTGATTATTTTCACTCAAATGCCCATTTGACCTTCTTCATCAACCGGAAAACAAGAGAACAAAAATGATAAGAAAAAGATGACACAATATGAACAAAAAATGATAGAACAAACATTAAGTGCTAATTTTCGACTAAAGTTAATTAAACATGTATTTTTCCTTCTTTTTTTTTCACTTTTCCAATTCTAAGAAACTCACTTTTAATAATGTATTATGCCGTAACAAGTTTTAACAATGTCTCCCGAATAATTCTTCTTTAATTTTTTCACTCTTAATTAATCGTGCATAATCTAATTGTATTAGTGCTTAATTTACCCCGAAAAATATTTTAGTGTAATGTACTTTACTCCGCGTGTCTCATACAAAAATTTTAATTAGTACGTTGAGCATTGAGTATGTACTATTTCTTACAAACCGTATTTTAGGCACATTTTCTCAAAATAAAATAATGTAATTGATATTGATAGGTATCTAATACTACACCATATTAGAGATAGATTTTTATATTTTCCGTAGGTTTATTCTCTACATTTTAACAATGTATAGTAGCAAGATATACTTGTTCCCTTCAAAAAACAACTTTTCACATATACACATCTCTTGGAAAATTTCTTTTTCAACCAAACATTCTACACCATATCAAGAAGTGAAAATATAAATATTATTGCCAAAAATTCTAGTTTTATTGCCAAAAATATTATTGCCAAAAATATAAACATTCTAGTTTTATTCTATAAATATTATTGCCAAAAATTCTACACCATATCAAGAAGTGAAAATATAAATATATGTATAGCTACAAAGAATTCATATAACACCATTTCTAATGCCTAATTTGCATTCCATTCAAAAGCTAAAGTATAAGAGAATTCAAAAGCTAAAGCATAAGAGAATTCAAAATAAATATATGTTAACAAACAAATAAATCATCAAGAACACATTTTAGCTTCCTTCATTTTAGCTTCCTCCACGAACAAATAAATTCTTACCTCGAAATTGAAGACAATATTGAGAGTAGACTTGAGCCAAAATGTTTATTTTCAGGTCGAATTCAACTTGTAAGAGTGATTTTCGCCATTTTAATGGTGGATTTAGGGTTTAGAAATTTGGGGATCTTGGTTTGCTTGCTGGGAATTCGCTAGCTGCTGTTTTTGCTTCCTTCTGGTTCTTCTGCCCTTTCACCCGAAATGAGTTTGACTTTAATATTTTTTTTTCAATATTCGCCGATTGTCACGGTTTTGAACCGTGACGATGGGAAAAAAAAAAAGGTCGTCACGGTTTTAAACCGTGACAATCAGCGAAAAATGTAGTAACGGTTTAAAACCGTGACGCCTTGAAATGTTATTGCGTGACAAATTCTTATTTTTGGTGTAGTGTTGATATATCCATTGTGTTGTTTATTCTAATGAAATAAATGTTTTATTTAGTTTTCTTTAAATAATATAAAAAGAAGGAAAACAGAAATGAGATATAATTAATGTTCAACGAAAAAAACACCTTTTTTCTGACTAATATTTATTTATTGTACAAAAATGATAGTTCCCATGAAAAATTGATCATCCACAAGTCGCACATTCATCATCATTCAACACACAATAATAATGCCTATACGATGAATAGACTAAGAGTTTGGTATATGTTAAATGATAATATTATCAAATTCTTGATCACAGTTGAAACTAACGAAAGAATAGAGTTAGACGAATGAAGAAATTAATACCAACTAACCTAAATATTCAATACACTCAATGCAAGAAATGCCTCTAATCAATACAATAAAAACGAAAAAATTGTCAAAGGTAATTCAATATGTCAAAATGCTATCTTAAAACTTCTTGATCACTTCGACATATGATCAATACAATAAAAAAGAAGTGCATTAATTTGATCACTTCGACATATGATCATTGTGTCAAAAAATTCAGGATAGTAAAATTAATTGTAAGCTACAGATGATGATTTTTAAATGCCCGTTTAAAAAATAAAGAAACCAACTGAATTCTATGCTATGGGTCATGGTTTTTTAATGCCAATTTCTTCTAATTGAAGTCCTGACCACTAATCAGATGGTGTAACTGAATATATGGAAATAAACACTCCAAAATCACTAATCTCCATCAACCACAACCTATCGAAAATACAACTTTAGGTTGTGCAAGATAGCTACAAATGATAATGACTCCAATTTTTAACAAAATCAATAGAGTAAAATTTAAAAACCACACCTTGGGAAACCACAACTTGTTAAGATCCTTCTTGATTGCATAGAGAAACTTAACCCAAATACCTTCCTTCTCAAAACCTCCTCCCATAGACAAAGTGCGCACCTTCCTTCTCAAAACCTCCTCCCATAAACAAAGTGCGCCAAAGAGACAATAGAGTGTTACGATAGGCAAAAGAGTGATGCTATATGTCTCACTGTGTAATGTGTTGACACATCACAACCTTTGTTAGAAATTACATTAACAATTATATGATCACCCTTTGATTCTTCATGAATGGTGATATACCTTTGTGACAGGGGTGAAGACTTGGATGGTGGCAGTGGCCGTCTCGAGAACTGATGAGTAGAAACATTCACTTCTTCCATTTGATTTACTGTGACCCCAAAGTGCGGATCGATGATTCGATTCAATAGACTAGAGTTGCCAAGAATTTGGTGTGGAACCTATAAATAACGATAAAATTGTCAGCAAAATCGAAGCAGAAATTATACAATTATTATGCAAATTAAATCATGCTGATAATTTGGCATGGAACCTGTAAATAGTGATAAAATCGTCAGCAAAATCAAAGCACAAATTATACAATTATTATGCAAATTAAATCATGGAAACAACTTTGAAAGATAAACACAGAGGTTCGAGTACGATAAAATCAATTAGAGAGATTTGATAATCGCATCAATTTAATTGGGAGATAATCATTGGATATATTTATGCCGATTTCGTTATTAGAATAGATTAGGTGCATATCATTTAGGCTGTTAATTAAATTGTATTCGTGATCTTGACACCATTATCAATTAACAGCCTAAATATATCCAATTAACAGTATAATCATTATCGACTAACAGCCTAAATATATCCAATTATTTAATTGGATTCGTGATATTTCTAATCTAATTTACACCTAACAATTAACAATAATAGTGAATTAACAGCCTAAATATATTGCTAATAATAATAGGTGTCAAATAGTTTAATTAACAGCGGATATATATCCAATTAATAGCCTAATCATTATCAATTAACACCGCTATCAATTAATAGCCTAAATATATCCAATGCTTAAATTTGATTCGTGATATTGCTAATCTAATTAACACCTAACAATTAACAACTAATAATGAATTAAGATTAAAATAATATTTTTTTAATTTTTAATTCTGAAAAATGAAAAATGTAAAATTGAGCGGGTAAAATTTCTTGGTTTATTAATATATATATATATATATATATATATATATAGATTTTCGTATCAGTGACGTTATTATCTCCATTACAGGCAATTGGATAAACTTTTAAGGGATCTGTTGAGCACCGCTATTTAATTAATTACCTTGGCTTGGCATCCCAAAATTGTCCACACTGACGGCTGACGTTTCCGGGTACACAAAAGATATTTTGTGTGAGATATGTCCAATGGATGAATTGAAGTGGATCGCCCAACAATGACGAAAACGATGTCCAAACGTACACATACATACAAAGTACTGCACATGTCTATGTACGAGTAAAAATTAAAAAAAAATAAAAATTATTAATCTACCCTCTTATATAATGAACCTACACCTTTATCAATGCGTGGTTACTCGTGTATATATATTTTGTTTTTTTGTAAATATATATAGCATCCCTCCAACAATTTATCAATGCGTGGTTACTCGTGTATACATATTTTGTTTTTTTGTAAATATATATAGCATCCCTCCAACAAAAGTTTGTGTTTTGAAGGACCCGATAAAAATGAATGAATATTAATGCGAGATCTAATACTCCTGTCTTTCCTATATAGGAGGAAACTCATACCACGTGTCAGTTTTTAAAATATAAAAATAAAAAATAGGGTCCGATCCCTCTGAAGGCCCTTCTCCAATCGGGAGAAACAATTTCTTCCTCATATGGGGACGAGATCAAAACCGCTCCTATTTAATGGAAGAGAAAGTAAAATAATATCAGTATTGGTGAAATGTAATCATTAATGTATATACTTGGCATGATCCAATATTGGAAAGGAGCGGGTACTACCTAATAGAGACATATCAAAGTGTCAAATTGCCATATGCCAATGACCGATCAACATGTTTATTGATTGCTTATGGAAGAGTTGATCGGTGACTGGTGAACCAAGGATCTTAGATGGGCACAACACAACATGGATGTAATTATTTTTTTGTTCGTTTATGACCAGTTGGTCCATGTGATAGCTTTGCTCCCATGGCCATAGCCATGACTAGGCACTCCTTCCAATTTCCAACCCACAAGGCAGGCAGGCACGCATTGAATAAAAGTTCCTACACGACAAAATTAAACATCGCCTATGACCCGCACCCCCTCCTCATTGGCCACCAAGATTTTCCTTTAGCCAAATCTTCCATAATTTCAAGGGTATATGTGACAATTCCCATGTAAAGTTGAACTTTCCATGGAACAATAATGCAATCTTGATAATGATCAACAATAGCAAATTCAAGATTACTAATAATTCTTAATTTAAAATTAAAAAGAAAAGCATCGACACACCATTATCACAAACAGTACATATGCTTGGTTTATCCATAAACCAATAATGCCGCCTTCTTGATTGATGACATATTATATATATAATATAATAAATACTAATAATTACAACAAGATAACGCTACTTACTAGAAATAATGCATGGCCACATTGCTTCAAAAATAAAAATAATAATAATAAAAAAAAAAAAAGAAAGAAGAAGAAATAATGGCCACATATCCCTTTCTAGAATGCAAATGTTTCTCTGCACATGGTTGTGTACTATCGTAACGATTATGGAATACCACCTATCAGAACAATAACTTATAATAAAATTAATTTAGATTAAGCAGTGTTACACACATAATACAATTAGGGGTGGAGCCAGGATTTATCCCCGTGGGGGCCAAATAAATTCTTGAATGAAGAAGCACTAGCAAGAGGGGTCGGAAGGGGTAACCCCATTTTCCGGGTCCATGTTATGAAATTATTTCAAGTTTTTAATAACTGAAAATTGAATTTTTTCTTTTGCACAAAGTGAAGAAAATATTTAATTCTATTTAACTAATTTAAGTAAAATTAGAGATTTTTTTCAACAATTAAAAAAAACAGAAAAAATAAAGCCAGATATTGAAAAAATTATTTTCTATAATATTACAACTATACAAGGGCGGGGTGGTGTTATAGTTATTTTATGTCACACCCTATTAAGGTGTGACAAATATATAATACACATATGTGTGTACATCAAGTTAAATCCCATTAATTCATGCATGAAAGTGGGTCCACACCGACGGGAAAAGATTAAAATCAAAATTGTCACCGCATGAAATGAAATACAATAATTGCGTCTGTCCTCTCCTTGAAATGAAAAAAATTCAGCCAACCAGCATTTCTTCCTCTTATGCTTACACCCAATCTCTCTACAGAGCTGATCGTTACAGTATATTTGCAGCATTACACTCACGCAAGCTCTCTTGTAATTTTCTTCACTATATTTCCTCATACATATGTCCCATCCTTTTGTCTCTTTTTCCATTTCTTTTACATCTGGTGCCTTAAATTTCCCAGCAAGAAAATAAGCCAACCATTTGCTTCTTAGCTCAGTTGTGAACAACGTAGCTGGACACTCCGAATACCCAATTATAGCCAGATTTGGAATTCTTGGATGAATACATTCCCTGCAAGCAGAGCTTAAAAATAAGTCAATTATTATAAGTAACTAACTTATAAGTATACATTCATGGTACCTGTAGAAAGGAGCAGAGGATCCAGTGATGCATTTCTTGAAGTACTTGGAGGCGAATATATTTGAGATCTTTTCGTCACTCTTATATCCGGTGGCAAAAATGACAACACATCGGCCTCTATGGGGGTTACTTCGTTGTCTATATATGATCAGACCGGTTTCACAAAAGTTGAATTTGTTTTATTTTTTTAAGATTAGACTACCATCTTCGACTCTTTCGTAGAATCCATCTGGCAAGACTGTGAACATGCATGAGTATATTTGCTTTGGGATCATATCGAATTTCTTCAATGGGTATGTCCATTTCAGATACCACTCCACCAGCTTTGCGAATATCCAACGCTGTAAAAAATTTTTAAAAAAAAATTATTATTATTGTATTCTACAGTAAATTAGTAGACTCTACTTTTTTCGTAGTGAATTTGACCGTAATTAATGTATTTGAAATGGTGATTTGATGAACCAAAAGGGTTCAAACTTCAAACATTGATTGATTTTTTGAAATAAACAAACATTGATTGGATTGATTAGTACATCAAACAAATAGAGAGTAACGCAGTGCTATTAAAGGAAATTAGTAAGATAAGAGTAGATAGTGTGACAAAGCAGTCTTGATCTGGTACCCACTGTGGGTACCTTACGGTACCCACAGTCGGGGAAAAAAAATCATAGGGGTCGGGTGAGACCCCCCACCATCAGGGGGCAGTTATGTATTATTCGTCTAACTTAACGTAGATACCAAAAAAAAAATCAAAAAAATAAAATAAAATAAAAAAAATTTCGGTGTGATGACGTGGCGCCACCTGGTGGCGCCACGTGCCCACTGTGGGTACCATACGGTACCCACAGTGGGTACTTAAAAAATCCGTGTGACAAAGACTACCAGAGGTGAGAGCAAAATAGCCAACAACCAGAATGCAAAGCCGCCTTCTGGCTTATGGATCATAAGCTCCGAGAAACGATTTAGGTTCTTGAAGGTCAGTCGAACCAAGTTCTCAGAACCCGACCAATGCGCTCTCCTAAAAAGTAATGGACAAGGATGCCTCGATCCTGAGAAAAACACAAATACTAGTATAGCATCGTAACCGCATGTTCACTACATACATATATATATATATAATTATAGAAGTATTGTAATTGGGTAACGGTACCATTTGTTCCAGAAACTTGAGACGCAATATCAAATGCTGATTTTTGAAAACCAGCAACTGTGACTCTTTTGTCTCTGATGAATTCAAGTGCTTGAGTTTTGGTCATTGAAGCAAAATCCATGGAGTGTATGGCTTTGCCTTTAAACACCTCAGGTCCTTTGCCTTGAGGGAAATGTGGGATGTTTGGAAGATCACTGAATTTCCCAATGCAGAGGATCACAAAATCCACTTCATATTCCTTCCATTAGCAAAGTTTTGCATAAGAAAATCAAGAACATGTATGTAAACAATCTCAAAGAAATATATTATATTTTCTTTAAGGTTCAATCCCTATCATTATCAGTTACGAGAGTAATCACAATCAATTCTGATCTCCTATACTATGTAGGGTTGATATACTTACTATATCAACCACTGAAGTGATTATGATCTCAAACTGTCAACTCCAGATGTTGAAGTGACTATGGTCTCAAACTATCGTGTTTGAGTGTACATATACACAACTACACATACATACAAGATACCTTAGACAGCTCAAGAGGATGCAACAAATCCTGGACCGTAACAATCCATTTCCCTTCGGGAGAAAAGGCGTCACCGCTTCCACCCCATTGCTCCCAAGAAGACATCTCCTCTTCACTTGCTGACAAGTTTTCAATCCTTACAACCTTAGTGTTAAACAGGATTCTTGAAAAGATGTTGAAATGAACAGCATAGGATTTGATGTAATTCATGAATTGGATATGATTGGGAAAAGTTTCTGTGACCGAAATTGGCCATTGAAAATCTGAGAACCGATAGTATTCTCTAGGAGTTAGTGGAATCAATGGTTCTTGACCAGACTCCACCAGTGCCACTTGTAGCCTCGAAAACCACCGGATTAAAACCCTTTTCCATTGTGTGCTTGCATGCAAGAAGACCACTTATTCCAGCTCCTACAATGGCTATTTTCTTCTCCATTTCTGATTCAAATTATGACTTCAAAGAATTCATTTTTTGCAGCGTTTCGAGTCTCATAGCCAGAGAGAGACTGTCAAAACATTTTTTTAACTTTTTAATTCCATTAATTAGTTATTATTATTTGACAGTGAGTACATGTGAAATAACTTAGCTTTCCCATAAATCAAACCAACGTATCTGTCACAGCCCTTAACTGTGCAGCCTCCTTTGATTGGATCAGGCTCAGTAGAAATGTATTTAAATTCAAATTTATTATTATTTATTTTTTTCCATCTTGACAATATATATCAATAGGCTAGATGGTATTCTAAAACACGTGAAGCATAGTTAAACTGCAAGTCAAAATTCAAACTTTTGTAAGTTTAACAAATGTATGGATATACCGGACAAATAAATAACTGTCAAAGCAAGCTTTTTACTACGAAGGTAAGAGTGGTAAGAAATTTTTTCCCTTTGTCTTTATTTAAATTTAAATTTTATTTATTTAGCAATAATATCCCGTGCAAGATATTTCCCAAATGAGAGATTTAGCTGCCATTCTGAGTGTTGAGGATAAGATGTTATTCTATATCTATACAGAAAAATTCAAATGTTATCTTCCGACAAATGGCTCAAGGGTGAGCCAACCATGGCTTCCCCATTGAGTTTCTGCTCACAGCAATTAGTTAAAGGCTTCTTTACACCACATTTGGAGAAGGTTGCATTCAAGAGAAATATCCCAATTGGGATTCTGCAAGCGTCTCAACGAAACGCTGTATTGGGATCAAATTCGAAGCGATTCAGCAGAGAAAGGGATGTCCTTTCAGCTCTTGATGCATTAGACCAAATTAAGAACAGTGGTGACATGATCGAATTAATGCAAGCAATTGTGGACCTGAAAATCCTTGAAGCTGGGGAAAGAATTCACAAACATGTACTAAGAAATTCACCAGATTTTGACATTGCTGTGTTGAACAAATTGATTGATGTGTGCTTTACACTGGGTGAGACGAGAAGTGCCCGAAAAGTGTTCGACGAAATGCCACACAGAAACCTAGACTCTTGGAATAATATGATAAAAGGCTTGGCGGAAAACGGAGAAGGAAAAGTAGCCATACAAGTTTTCTCTAGAATGGTAAAAGATGGGATTAGACCAAATGACACTACATTTCGTGGCCTTCTTAAGGCTTGTGAGTACTTGGGGGATTTGCAAAAAGGGCAAGTATATTTTGAATCAATGAGTAGGTTTTATGGAATTTGTCCGTCTCTTGATCACTGTTTGAGTTACATTAATCTTCTCAAAAAGTGCAAAACATTATCAGAGTCTGATATGGAAGAGTACTTCGTTAAGGTTCATGGTGCTAAGGTTTGGAGAATTCTGCAAAACCATTTAAGAATCACTGAAGCTATGAAGCTAAACAAGAAGATGATGATTGACAAAAACCCGTTACCAAACAGAGAGACTGCACCTCCAGGGAAAGAAAAGGCTTATGAGAAACTGAAGTTGTTAGGCGAGGAGGCGAAGAAAGCTGGCTATGTACCAGATACAAGATTCGTACTTCATGATCTTGATGAAGACGCTAAAGAGAAAGCATTGCTTTATCACAGTGAGAGATTAGCCATTGCTTATGGGCTAATCAGCACACCTCCAGGAACCACATTAAGGGTCATAAAGAACCTGAGAATTTGTGGAGACTGTCATAATTTTATCAAGATCTTGTCGAGCTTTGAGAAACGAGAATTCATTGTTAGAGATAACAAGAGATTTCATCATTTCAAGGATGGAAACTGCTCCTGTAGAGATTTTTGGTAGATCAGAAGGTACTTTTAGTTATGTAATTCAATCCAGCCATACAATTATTTACGGTTGTGGAGATATAAAGATTATATGCTTAAATTTTGGGTAAATATTAAGTTAGCAAGAAGTAGCACATTGATAGAAAAAGTTAGCACCTTCTCAAATCTTTTCTCAGAGACTCAATAAATTTTGGAATAATTGGTACATGAAAGAGTTATATATATATGTGTTTGTGTGTGAATATATGCTTCTGCCACAGTTGAAAATTTCGATTTTTTTCATTCCCTTCTAACAAAACCAAGTTCTAAGATTTGGTTCCACCATGAGATCCATACATCCTTAACAGATACAACTATGTCTAGAAGCTTGAGGAAAACATGTCAAAAGAAGCATTTTCAGGGTCTCGTTTTCTCAACGGTGTTGTTGATGCCTGATTGATGGATCCACCTTTATGAGAGTCAAAGCTACCGGAATGAGAAGCTAGATATTCAAGTGCTGTAACAATATCGCTTATGGCTGGTCGAAAACTTGATTGTTCTTGAAGACACATTGCAGTAATTGCAACTGCGTGATGCAGACTCCGTGTAGAGAAACGTCCCTCTAATAGTGGGTCCGCTATTTGGACAAACTTCTTCTTGTCTTTTAGGAAAGGTCTAGACTGCAAGAAAATGAAAACTATTCAGAATTTCAAGTTCTCCCAAGTCCTCAATATGGAGTTTTTGTGTATCTATTTGTCAGTCTGGTGATAGCAGCTAATGTGGCTAACTTGCAGCATGGCGTGCCACATCAACAGCTGCTTGCACATAATCTTGTGCAAGCGGCTCGCACCAGATCGGAAGTTATTTGTTCCTAGTTGACAATTACAACTGTCATCTTCGACAATCACATCCTTCTCTGGGCAAATCATATTCTCCAGACAGATCTCGAATGCATAATTGAAATACAAAATTTACGAAAAATATCTAGCAGTTTTCTTTGTTAAAAGCATATAAAAACTCACCCAAACAATGAGATTTTGCTCCCCGGGCTTTCTGGTGCAGTCAATAACCTTACGTCCAGTAATGAGTTCCAACAGAACCACGCCAAAGCTATAAATGTCTGACTTAAGAGTGAGTTTACCACTCATGGCATATTCAGGAGCACAGTATCCATAGGTTCCCATTACCCGTGTTGAGACATGAGTGTTCTCACCAACGGGTCCTAGTTTTGCAAGTCCAAAATCTGAAAGCCTTGCATTGAAGTCATTGTCCAACAGTATGTTTGAAGATTTCAGATCACGATATATAACTGGTGGATTTGCTTTGCAGTGAAGATATTCTAGGCCATGAGCTGCATCTACAGCAATCTTCAGCCTTGTGCTCCAACTCAAGGGCTTCTGACCTGGCTCTAAATCTGATCATCACAACATAAAGCTTCAATTTCGAAGCTAGTAAAGCTCATATTTCTCAAATTAGTGATTTAACCTCATATGTGTAGGTGACTAGTATTGAAAAAAACTAGAGCATTACATGCGATGATTGAAAACCAACAAATACGATGAGAACATAGATTTGAAAAGTAATGAAAGATTACCAAAAAGATGATACTCGAGGCTCCCCAATGGCATGTACTCATAAACAAGAAGTCTCTGTTCCTCATGGGCACAATACCCAATCAAGTTAACAAGGTTGGGATGGTGCAAAAGACTTAACATCAAAACCTCCACAATGAATTCTTGATTCCCTTGAAGACCTTCGAGATTAAGTTGTTTGACGGCAACAACCTATTACGAAAATCAAACTATCAGGCATTACAATCTTGCAAACATTGGATTCATCATCATAGAAACTAACTAAAACAACATAGTGAAAGAGAACTTGCCATGTCAGAATCTAGGTAGCCCTTGTAAACACTTCCAAAACCGCCTTCCCCGATGAGGTTAGATTCTCTGAAATTTTGGGTGGCAGTGGCAAGTTCCTTAAATGTGAAGCTACGAGCCACATTGCTCTTTTGGCCATTGTTATCTGTGCTTCTTCCTCCCACTGAATTCCCCTTCTCTGCGACACATTCAAAATTTCATCATATATATATCATCAAATCTTTTAGATACTTATCATATCATATGAATGGATTAAAATAATTAGCAAGAAAGGGGAGAAAGAAAGTGCCTGAAGAACCAACAGATCGCGGGGTCATTTGTTCATCGTAATTCCTGGCATTCTTACGTCGAGGGGTCATACAAGAAAAGCAACTCATCTCCTTAATCCCCTTTGTTGATCTCATTAATGTCTTTATTTATTTACTTTTTTTTTTTTTTTTTCCTTTTCTCCAGAACAAAATTGAACCCTCAAATTATACAAGAATTAACAAAGACAAGACCCCAGCAAAATCACTTCAGTTACACAAATGAAATCACATCATTATGAATGAAATTGCGAAGGTAAGTAGAAATAATAATATATTTAGGAGAGAGAACAATTACATATTCCCTCTCCTTAACCAAGCAAACAAGGCCAGAAACCTTAACGCCAGATGAACAAACTCACCACATTCAAATATATCTATATCAGTAACAAAAAAATTACCACAAAACTCGAAACAAAAGACAACCAAAGAATATATGAATAATAATTTATAATGCTACGAATAAAATGGGTTTCGACATACATCCATAAATGTAAATTGAACGAACAAATATCAAACAGAAGCCCTCAAATTCAGGTGGGTTTTTGCCATAACCATTGAACTAAAATGAACTGTCAGATTTTTCCTATTTTTAGCTCTATAAATTTTTATTTCAATGCCTCATTATATAACGCTAATTACTTGTACCATTTTCTCTTTCATGGAATTCTTCTTCAATATAACAAAGATTTCATCTATTTAGTCTAAGAGAGTGTGTTTCACTGGGATAACCGTCGGGCCTGCACCGGTTGTCTTGTTTGGAAATTCCATGTATGGCATCTTGTTAGAAACAAAGTGAAACGAGATTTTTAAAAGAAATAAATAAAGAGCAAATTACGCTCTTTTTTTTTTTTTTTTTTTGAATAAGAAAATTACGCTCATTTTTAAAATTGTTTCAGTGTGTACTGGTCGGACTATTTTATTTCTACAAATATGACTCCAAAATGTCTTGAAAATGAATATTCAATTTCTAGGGGAAATCGAAATCAATTCATCCCTACTTTTTGTTTTTCATGTAGAATAGTTGAATTTGTATTTCAAGGAAGGGAAATTGGGGTATTTGGTCTAAAAAAAAATTCGTGTGAGTGTGTATTTGGTCCATTTTACATAAAGGTAGTCGTCCAAAAAAAATTTTGGTGTGTATTTAGCGCATTTAGATGGAATCCGTCCATTAAACCGTTAGTCAAAATCAATTTTTGAAAAATTGAGTGCGCGTTTGGTTCATTTGATTCGAGATAAATTACCCAAAAGGTTCCAAACTTTAGGTATTATTACAATCAAGTCCTAAATTTTGAAAAATGTATATTTTAGTCCCAAATTTTAGTTAAATTCTACAACTTTACCTTTTATTTTTTCTATGGGTGTTTATTTCATCCATAACTAATTTTATTGAATTAATTTTATACTGATTAAATAGTTTTTATAAAAAAATTTCTACACAATAGTATTTATTCGTATTAATATAATATCACAACTTTCAAAAATTTTCTTTAGCATTAGAGACACACATATTTTGATTTTAAACAATAGTTAATAATAAATATAATTGTTGTACCTAAATAAAATTTTATTAGGAATATATCATTGTAAAAAATATACAAAATATGAAAAATTAATTACAAAAAATAAAATCAAAAATAAAATTAAAAAATCAAAAAAAAAATCACCCCACTCCACCCACAACAGGGTGGTGGTGGCAACACCACCACCACCTCCTTGGTGGTGGGTTTTGAGGGATTGGGTGGGGTGGGTTTTATTTTTATTTTTTGATTTTCTTTTTCCTTTTTTTCTGAATAATTCTTTATAGTCAGTATATTTTTATAGTGATATATTGCTAATAAAATTTTATTTAGGTATAACAATTATATTTATTATTAACTATTACTTAAAATTAAATTGTGCGTGTATCTAATGCTAAAATTTCAGAATTTGGTTGTAACAATACCTGAAATTTGGAATCTTTTGTACAATTTATCTCAAATCAAATGGACTAAACGCGCACCCAATTTTTCAAAAATTGACTTTGACTAACAGCTTAATGGACGAATTTCATTCAAATGGACCAAATGCGCATCAAGGTTTTTTTGACCAAATGCGCCACTTTTTTTAAAACGGACCAAATTTGCATTTAAGTAAGTTTTTTTTGGACCAAATGCGTCAAAGCATATCTTGAAAAATTTTGACAAACAAATACAAAAGTCGAAAGTAACTTGAAAATCAATGAATTCTTGGATGTCAAATGGGCTACTTTTTAAAAAAAAAACAGACCAAATGCACATACGGTTAAGTTTTTTTGGACCAACTGCGTCAAATTATATCTTGAAAAATTTAACAACGGAACAAAGACAAAAGTTGAAAGCAACTTGAAAATCTATGAATTCTTGAAAAAATTCTCTCTCATTTTTCAAGACATTATTTTCAAAAATAAGATCTGACCTTATCATTTTAAATATGGATTGTAATGATCTTATAGCACTCCTTCCATCCCAATTATATAGTATTTTTTTTCTTTTTAGGATATTCCACTTATTTGACCTATTTTTAGATTCATTGACAATTATACATTCGTATTGTCTTTTTAAATGCTACTTTTAATACACATTATTCATTAAATAAGGATATTCTAAGAAATTTGTTTACATAATTGTTATTTTCTATATTATTCTTAATCCGTGTGAAAACACAAAGTGGACCATATAATTGGAACGGACAGAGTAGGAAATAGTACGCAGTTTTTTTTTAATTAATTCTAGAATATTATAGTCACTCAGTTAAATCATTTTTCTTTTTTTGAGAATTAGTTAAATCATTTTTTTCGTACAAATCGGGGATCATATGGGTAAGATGGGATGTCTTGAACACTGGACAAATTTGTAAAATTGTGTCTTACCACTAAGTCAAACCCATTAGAGAGTTAAATTGTTTGTTTAATGCTTAATCACTTAAACCAAATATAGGTCTTTCCCCATAATAATTTTTCACTAACTTCTATTAATTTTTATTAATTTTTTCTCTCTCATTATTTTTAACTACTTATATAATTACTTTATAATTTTTTAATATATTTTTCTAAATTTTGAACGGCATATCTAATACGCAATTCAAGTAAATCAATAATATCTTCAAAATCAACAAGTCCATAATATGGCCATATGACCTGGCGATATATATATATATATATATATATATATATATATATATACTAGTTTTGAGTACGTGCTTTGCATGTGGTATAAAATGATGATTTTTTTAATATAAATTTTTAAGTTTTAACTTTAATTTTTTTTAAAAACTATAAAATTAAATTAACATAATATTAGCAACTCATACGTGTAAACTAAATAACACTTTGATCATTTTATACACTAAGTAAAAATATTAATGCCTCAATTTTCTACCAAATTAGTCCAAATATCTAATCTATAAAAACTTCATTTCCAATAAGATTAGTCGCATATATTAAAGTTGATTAAATATGATATTAATCCAATTTTAAAACTATAAAAACACGATATCCTAATTAGAAAATTGTGAAAGATGCTATAGAAAACAATGATCAATATATTTTTAAATTATACACATTGAATAAGAATACGTTATATATTGAAATATTTGTAGTTTGATCAAATCAAAGTAATTTTAAAAATCGCTCAAAAATTAGTTATGTAATTATATTTTTTTAAAATTATTGGACTACAAAAATGTTTGTGACATATTTTTAAATCAAAATATTATCATACAACTACATAACTTTGTAAAAGATTTCTAGTTATTAATAATCATTTTTACATTGAATAAATCAAGATATATTTAAAATATTTGTAGTTTAATTTATATAATGTAATATGAAGAGTCACTTATTAATTATTTATATAATTAAATATATTTATTTAATAAGGGAATTTTGGATTAAACAAAATATTAGTGGGGATATTATTGGAAATCAAAAGATTTTCACACATTCCCATTTTTTAATATAGATATAGATATAGATATAGATATAGATATAGATATGCAGAAAAAGAAAAAAGAAAAAACGAGGATTGGATCGCTTTAACATTTCCAAATGATTAACCCTTCAAAATGATTAACCCTCTTTTTTTCGTGGTTAAAAAGTGCTGGCTTTATCAGGTATGTAGTCTTTAGTTGGAATTGTATGTATGCAGTTAAAGCCTATCAAAAGTTCTCAGAATTACTGCATCAATTGTAATGTTTTAAGTTGTTTTTATTTTTTTATTTTTTTATTATTATTATTTTTTTTTTCATATAAGTTTTATTTTTGTTTTTTACTTGCTTATTATAAACTATAGGCAAACACTTTTTAATTGCTAACTCGATTATGGTTTGAATATGCATCACAGTCGCAGGTTCTTTTGGCATGTAAGTTAAAACCGACTACTTTCTAACTTCTTCGAGAAAATCAACAGAATAAAAGATGACACTGTGTCATATAACGGATGATCAGATAAGAATCAAAAGAATTTATATTTTCCAAAAGAAAACTAAATTTTAGATGTTGAGATAAACCCACTTTTGCCACTTTTCAGATCACACGCAGTTTACAATTAATTTAATAATAATACAAGAAAAGGGAAACTGGTACCCAAAAAAAATCTGGGGTAAATACAATATAGATCCTTACAACATCTGTAACATCCTAAACAGATAAATATTTGTCTCATTAATCAGAAGTTTTTCAATGTTAGAGTAAAAATTCTTTAGTTTGGACTTTGGACTAAAAAATTAGATACATCATCATCTCTATACATGCTGTCTCCTACGCTATCAGCCTGCAGCCCTAAATCTTTCTTATACATATTGGTATCCATTCTGCCAATCAATACAGAGAGCACATATATAGCTGCAGAGCTTTCAATATCGAAAATCAATACTCTCTCAGAGCTGTAAAGCCAAATCTGGCTGATGAGGTGAACCTATCTGTAAGCTAGAACTCGGCGAACCTACCTGAACTCTTACATTCAGGTCCGGTGGAATCCCAACAGTGTGTCTTTGTTGCATTGGCGTTTGCATTGCCTGCCAACCTGACTTGCCCAACTTGGCTTCCTCAACAACACTGTCCGAAGCTGATGGATAAGTCATAGACAGGTTACCGTGAGAAGGTCCTGGTCCTGGTCCAGGTCCAGGTACACCGTCCCCACCAGATCCTCTCAAAGCTGATAAATCATATCCAAACATACCACTAAACCCATTCCTTTGACCCTGGTCAATAAACTTCCACGGTGTTCTCAATGAAGCTTCACCGGCTGCAGATGGCTCGTTCTGTCTGTCATGTTTCTTAACAGCTTCAACCATTTCTTCAGAAGGCATGTCAGCAACTGCGGAGTTTAAATCAGAGTTTGAGGTCATCAACATTCTACTTGAATGTTGATTATCGCCGGCTGCCGGATTGTTCGGCAAATTCTGTGTCTTAGTTGGAAAAGACAATGGCTGGGATGGTGCTTCGTATTGTCCCACCCAACCAGGACCATATTTCACTCCAGAAGGTAATACAGACTCTATTTTTCTCGAAGCAACCTTCCAGGCTACAGGCCCAAGATTTGCGGCAAACCTAGCCAGGCTTCGAGCATAAGCCAGTGGCTCAAAGTGAAGCCCAACCTGTAAGTTCAAAAAGTCAATTGCAAACACCTCAGCACAACGACAGAGAGTTCATTACGAAAACTGCAACTCCAATGCCTACTAGGGTGACACATCACATCCTGTCATGCCTAGCAAAAGCCACATGCCATGTCCTATCTTACAATTTGTTTTAAATTTATGAAACTCAAGAGTGATACTTAAGGAACATTTCTCATGGAAGACATTACATGAATCATGTCCTATAGTAAATAAGTGTGAGAATTGACAATCTCCTGACATGTCCTTCCAATTTTTAGAAGAATTACATTTCAACTTACCGGCATCAACCGCTTTATATCTCCAACATTAGAGAAAAGAGAAGGCTCATTGCCAGAAGACTGAGGATGAAATTGCCTATAGGAATCACGCCTGTTCTCGTCGACTGTAAAATGTTTCTTCCCATATTTCATATCAGCCTTTAAAATCGATGCTGCAAAATAGAATAAAAAATGATAAACTCAACTCGGAAAATCAAGGAACATGGACGTTAGGGTCAGGTCCATAGCACAGGGTAAGCGAGTACAAACCTGGAAACTCATCATTCCAGTCAACCAACCACTCAGGGTAATTTTCACCGTATCTCGGGCGGTATGATGACACAAATTGGTCTGTTGGACGGAACCGATTTAACATGGGCCCCTTCCTTAGATTGTATGAATTGGAACCAGATCCTTTTAGATTGTAAGAATTAGAGCCAGATCCTTTATCTTCTCCACCAGCAAGAGTTGGAACTGGGGAAATATCAGGGCCCAAATGCTCCACAGGGGATGTTTCAACAGCTTTCTTCTGGTTCTTACTCGGTGGTCTTCCTCTACGCACGATCTTAGGTTGTGGTTCACCGTTGTCACCTTCATGCTTAAGATTTTCAAAGTCCCTCTTTGCAAGCTCGCGTATAGCCCGTGCCTGGTATATTCTAACTATCAGACAAAAGCAAGACAGAGACAAAAGAGAGTATAAGATGACTTGGACAAACCTGGCGAAAGTAGATCGTATCAGGAGCATTATACTGCATTGCATTTGAACATATTAAAAATACATCGGCCTGGAAACACAGTCGCAGAACACGTTAGCACTTATGCTACACATTTAAACAAATAGACAGGAAGTTATAGAAATCAAGTCAGAGTGAAGTCCCACCGGTAAAACAGAGATCTGAATGAAACAACACTAGTAAATCTGCATGAAATGATCTAAATTTCATATAGGACGGTTGAGAGTAAGGTATTATTTGATGGATGGTTCACAAGAATGCATATTATTTACATTACTACTATCATAATCTAACGGAAACTCACGAACTGACTGAAGATCAATGCAGCCTAAACAGCAAGCTTATACACTATATCGACATCACCACAAAGTAACACTGGCACATACGGTAGATATCTATTTAGTTGCAATATTCATAATCCTGGCCTATGCTATGTACACATAATTTTAATTCCCAAACATTGCTGTGAGGTGATGGAGAGCAGAGAAACTTTGGATACAACAAAGATCGTTTCGAGTAACTGTGGGACCGTATTTTCCCCACAAGTTTCTAATACTAGCACATGAGTACCTACTTGAAGAAAAGCATAAGAAATATCTCCGACTATTTCACCAAGAAAAACTGTCATGATTTCACGAACATACTAAACAGATTAATGAGATTCGTATCGCTGCTATAGGACAAAAGAAAAGACTCGGACAAAAAAAACGTGGATGAAAAATAATAGATGAATCATAATAGAATTAGCATTGTGAGCAATAATCGAAGGCAGGAGTACAATTACTCAGTTCATATACAAGTATATTAATCAATCAAAGTAACAAGTGTCATGCTAAATCTACTATCTAATGCGCACAGAGTCCCACATCTTGAAGTTATGTGCTTGATGAATCTGTAATCATCTTCATCACAGTTTTAGAACGACATTCATCCACATAATAAATCCAAAAGTTCTAAGCATCAATACCAACCTCCAATTCTTCCAAGTTCTTGTACACTCCACCATCGAGTTTTTTCCTCACGGTCCCAAAATCCATAGGGTGCTCTATTATCTCACGATAATCAGGTAGCTGCAGGGAAACAAAAACTCTTATGTCAATATTAAAACAATAATAATTATTTCTACAAAAGTCGGTATGTCGTTTCCAGAACAGTACCTCCTCGGGATCCACAGGCTCAGAGAATACCCCATGAGTGTCCTTCCTGCATTTATATTTCAAGGTACCAATAATGATAAGCCGTCAAATTATCAAATTGAACAGTGCTAAAGAAACATCGATTTCTAGAAAGCTAAAAAAGAAACACACAAAACACATACTTTTGGAGTCTGTCAAGAATGAACACCAACAACTTTTTGTCTGGCAAAGGTACTGTGGGACCGAACCCCAATGGAGACCCTGTCCACATATATCAAATGAAATACACCACGATTAATTAGAAAACAATTCCAATTTATACTTGAAATTTCAACTATTCATTTTTTCCGAGAATCGAGAAGAGATTGAGTTAGAACCATGTTCAGTGTCCGTCACTTTCAGAACCTTTGTCTCCTGCAAAATTTGATCGAGAACCCACCGTGAGACAAATAAACTAACCAAATTACAGGGAAATCCACAATAAAAGTTACAGTAAAAAGGGTCGTCCAATGAGCAGTTAACTAAACAAGGACAAGCAAATAATTATATACGACCATATGCTAAAGAATAATAATCAAATCAAAGTAAAGACAAATCTCAGCAGTTTTCAAGATACAAATGCTTTATGAACAAAAACTGTATACTACATATATTAAATCCCTGAGGTAACAATTAATGAAATAATAAAATATAGAAGGAAATATATGTATAGAAACTCGAAAAAGTAGAAGGATTTAAATCAGCACCAAAATAGAAGTATATATTTATTTATAGTTTAACAAACGCAGAAGGGAAATTGACTGAGTCAAAACAAAGGCTCCCACTTCAGATCTTGGAAGTCAGAGGCAAAGCACACAAAAACCAAAAAATTAACGTTAATTTTTTTCGCGCGAAATCTAAAACCCTCCGTCAATTCTCACCAAAGAGAAAAGTAGAAAACCCCAAAATTTGCACCCGAAAAATATTAAAATGGCCCACCTCAAAATTTCCAAACATAGGAAAATCATTTCGATAAAGTTTTAAAAATCAGTACCAAAATTTGAGTAGCTAACTCAACCCTCAATTTTTCCTTCTCAAAGGAAAGGAGTAAATTCAGAAAGCCCCATTTTTTAATTTTCCAAAAAAAAATAAAATAAAAATTTAAACAAATAAATCCCGAACCTGATTGGAATGGGATAAATCCTCGCTGGATCTGTGATCAACGGCATTGATCTTGCGTTTCTTAACACGCCCCTCCTGATCCTCCCCATCATCGGCATCCGAATCCTCACCTTCCTCGCCCGAACCCGAATCCGAATCACGAGAATGCTGACTCTGGCTATGTTTATGATTAACGTCATAACCAGATTGAGGCAAGCGAACAACCAGCTTCACCTTCTTCTCCTGTCTTTCGTCATCGTCGTCGTCGAATTCAGGCTGCGGAGAATTGGAGTTGTTGAAATTAGGGTTCCGGCGAGTGGATCGGCGGTTGGTGGTGGGGATAGGGGAGTAATTAGTTGGTTTTGTAGGGGTAATTGAGGGTTTTGCGGGGCGACCCTTCCTCTTCTTCCTCTTCATCGCCGTTGCTGTTGCTACCTTACCCATTGCTTTGGGCTTTGGGGGATTCCGTTTTAATTCTGATTTTTTTTGTTTTATTTTGGATAGTGTATGTATGTATTTTAATTTTAGAGAGAGAAAAGGAGGATTGGAATGACGCTTTACGATGTCGTTTTATGTATATACGAAGTTTTGTTTGGTTGTTGAGAAAAGACAGAAGAATTGAGAAATTGCCTTGAATATTAAAGAAAGGGTTCACACCGTATGGTCTTGTAAAGATTAGGATTGTTCAATGTTAGTTAAACAAACGAGTATTTGCCTTTAATCTGGACCGTGGATCCATATAAATTTATCATTCTAACGGGAATATATACACTTCTAACCGGTTATTTTCACAAAAAATCCCCATTTTTCAATTTTATAATAATTTCAATCTCTTTTTTTTTCATCCTATTAGGACCCTAATCTTTAATTAATTATCAGCAGACCCCAGGTAAACAGATTCCATTGAGTTTAGCTGTTAAGTTAGCTTTTTTTTATCCATTTGTGCACTTAAATTTAGGGTTAAAATTGGAAAATAATAATTCTTTCCCTAAAAAAACCAAAATAAAACAAAACAAAAAAAAAAAGAAACAAAGGGAAGAACACTAAATTTGAGCAATGTGGAAATGAATTCTAAATCTTTTTAAAATTTTCAATTTTAACTTTAATATTTCATATATTTTCATTTACCCAGAATTAAAATTATTTGTATAAAAAATTTGATAATAATTAAATAGTTTTTTACCGAAAATGTTTTGGCACATTAACACATCTCTGCAAATAATGTTCTAGAACCAACACAAGTTCCATAACTAAGGAACCAACGGGTTATTTTGGGGCCCATCCGACCTCCGTTTTGAAATTCGAAATCAGATTTGGAATCAGCACGGTAAGAGGGAACTTCAACAATTTTGAAAAATTTTCGACGACACCGTGGCAGCCGGTCAAAGTTTTTGCAATAATTTTAGGCCAAAATAATTCTCAAAACTTTGACCGACCTCCACGGCCTGCCACGGTGTCGTCAGAAATTTTTCAAAATTATTAGAGCTCCCCCTCACAGTACTGATTCCAAATCTGGTCCCAGATTACAAAATGGAAGTCGGATGAACTTCCAAAATGGCCCATTGGTTCCTTAATTATGAAACTTGTGTTGGTTCTAGAACATTATTGCATCTCTGCATTAGTCTTATTTATCAATGCTATAATATATATATATATATATATATATATATATTACAATAAAGTAAAAATAAATTTCAATTAAAAAAAAAAAAGGACAAATGCCAACCCATACCCCCACCCCCCAAAAAAAGCCCCCATGCCTATCTATAGAAGGCAACGAGAGGCACCTCCCCCTATTTTTTCCGTTGCCGGCCTGCTGGCGAGGTCGTCAACCACCAGTTGTAGTAGAGGGTGCGTGGGCACTGGTCATCTTTTTTTTTTTTTTTTTTATTGAAATTTACTTTTATTTTATTGTACTATTATATATTACTAGAATTGTTTTATTTTGTAAGGCTAACGTAGACATGTGTTCACGTATGGTAAATTTTCGATAAAAATTATTTAATTATTATCAAATTTTTATATAGATAATTTTAATTATGGGTTTAAATGAAAATGAAAATATATAAAAAATATTAAAATTAAAATTGTAAAATTTATAAAAAAAATTAGGACTAATTTTCACATTATGAAAAATTGGTGTTCTCTCTTTTTTAAAGGGAACGAATTGTTATTTTTCAATTTTACCTTTCAAATTAAGTGCCCAAAAAGACAAAAAATAAATAAATAAATAATAATTGAATGGCTAAACTCGACCGAATCTGTTAATGGGATCTAGTGATAATTAATTAAAGGTTGAGGTCCTTGCAAGACCCAAAAAAAAATAAAATGGGGTTATAATTGTTACAAACTTGAAAAGGTGGAAAATAACCCAATTTTATATAACTTTTTTAGTATGTTAGAGAATCATTTTTAAATGTTTTAAATACTTTTTATCATTTTTTATCTATTCTTTCTTTACCCTAAATCAATCACATCCACATATCTCATCACATCTACAAATCTCAACCACTTACCACTCGTTCTCTCTCATCTTTTACATTAAAAACCTATAAGAGAAAAACCAATGTAGAGCAAAAAAGTTAAAGGGGAAAAATTGAAGGATGAAAATTCAAAGGAAAAAAGGTCATTCTCAAATAATATTGAGGGGAAAAATTATGAGAAAAAATTTAAATTTGTCAACATGCCATTAAAATATTGATTAGTATCAAATTATGTGGAGGTCTTGTTAAGAGGAGTAATTTTCTAAATTTGCGGCTAAATTTACCCTCAAATTTCGAGAATAACCTCTCAAAAATAAGTTTACTCCTCATATTTCACTACATTATTTGGCATAAATTTGAAAATTTTCTCTCTTTGAATTTTCCCCATATTAATTTTGCTCTAAATAGACTAATATGTTTTGCAACTAGTCTATCAACGGGTTATTTGGTGGATGCGGGATGCCTATAAATTGGATAAATTAATCACTGAGAAATGATTTTAGAGGGAAAAAGGTTGATAAAAATAATTCAAAAAATGTACAATTTTCTTGTTTATTGGCGCTTCACCGCCAAATCAATATCTGCGTCTCATATTTAGAAGGTGTTATTTTTATTTATTTCACCGCAATTCATATTATTTTATTATTAGTTATTTTAATTTCCAACCAAAAAAGAATTAATTATACTATCATTACTTTTTCATTTTGACAATTTGACAATTATATAAAGGGTTCAGCTAAAGGCACTCCCTAAATCCACTTCTACACACCATTCAAAAAAAACAAGAAAAAAAACCTAAATACCCCTTTCTTCTTCCTTTCTTTTCTTTTTTTTTTTTTTTTCCTCCTCTCTTTCCTACTCAAACCCCCCACAACTGAAAACAAAAATAAATAAATAAATAAATTTTGAAAGCTTGGCTGTCATTAATGGTATCCAACCAAGGAAGAAGAAGAACCATTAATAGCTTCCAACCAAGAAAGAAGAAGAAGCAAAAAAAAAAAAAAAAATCTACGTATGAATTTCGACCCCTTTTGGTTGAAGGGGTCGAAATTCATGCTTCTAACACCCTCAGTCTTTTCTTCCTTTTTTTTTCGTTCGTTCTTCTTTGGCTGCCATTAATGGCAGACTTCATCTTCCATTAATCGCAGCCAAGCCGTGCCTTTTTATTTTTTTAAAAAAGTTTTGTAAGCTTCTTCGACTGCCATTAATGGCACTCGAAGAAGCTTCAGTTGCAACCCAAGCTTCAATTCCATAATATTTGACCAAGCTTCTTCAGTCGCAGCCCAAGCTTCTTCGTTCAGTTTTTTTTTTCATTTTCACTGTTTGGGGGAGGTTTGGGGTGTATGGAGTAGAAAAGAGAGAAAGAAGGAAGAAAAAAAAAATGGAAAAGGAAGAAGAAGAAGGGGGTAAAGTCGTATTTTTCTTAAAAAATGGTTTATAGAAATTTGGGTGGGGGTGCGTTTAGCCGAACCCTTCTATAAATACGTCTAATTCATCTTCTAAATATATAATTATTTGTTTCCCGCACCCAAGTAGTAGACGCCATGTAATGTATACCATTTTGAATTTTTCGACTTGGTATTCTTTTCTTCATTATTTTATTATAGCAAAACTTGATTCAATTATAATTATTTACATAATAATTAAAAAATACAAGCATTTCAAAAATAATATCATGTGATCTGCATATTTAGGTACTAATTACCTTGAAAGCAAAACTATTACTTAGGGGGCTAACATTTGTAATTGAACTCTAATAAACATTCTAATACGATCGCTACAGTTTTTTTTACACCAACAAGTTTAAAGTCAACAGGGATAAATTTAATAAATTTAATAAACACTCATCAAACTATAAAGTTATAACTAATTACTGGCTCAACTTTCAAATTCCACCATTTTATATGCGCATGTTCTCCTACCCATTTTTACATATTTTTACACATTTTTATACTATCCATTTCGTGGGACCTACCTGTACTACACAAATCTCCACCATTCAATTCCATTTTTTCTCTCTCCTATATAACATAAAAACACATAAAAATACACACCCTAACACGCGCTAAATACTCACCGAACTTGGTTTAATGTTACTCATTGGTCATTCGTTAACCCGAAATTTTAATATACTAACCGATTGAGCCCACGTGGTTGATGATATTCTACGAAGAATGCATTAGTGATATAATCCGAGTTGGCTCCGCATCATCAAGTCATTTTAAAAGCCGAACATGTGAGCTTGAATGAGAAAATTGGAGTTGATGATGATGAGTTAGGTCGAATAAGCATGGAAGAATCCCTCTATTTTGAGCTCATCTCGGGACGTGAAATGAAGAAACAAAGTCGAGAATGAGATCGAGCAAGTTTTGAAGAGCAACGGCAAAGAATTCTACAGTGGTCAAATTTACGACTGTACCGAAATTTCATACGGCTGTAACCCAACTCATACGGTCGTAACCCATTTTTCGTACGGCCGTAAATTAGGGAATTTGGGCCAAAAACATGATGAAGGTTTTGTACGGCTGTATCTCATTCTTACGACCATAAGATAAAATTATACGGCTGTAACTTTGGATTTTACAGCCGTATTTTACGATTGTATTTATGCCGACTTAAACTTTTAGTCTCTATTTTTTGGATATTTCATTATTTTATTATTATTTCTTTTGCTTGAGTTGTATATGTATATAAAACAAGGCCATTTGTTGGGTTAGCTTTGTTTGAGTAAAGAAGAAACCTCTTTAGAGCCTTGCTTCTCATCTTCTTCCTTGGAACTTTGTGTGTAATCAATAGAGTTAAGGCCGTGCTCCTCCGTTGCAGCGTTGTTCTAAGGAACCCCCGAACTTATCGAGAGCACGATAAACTCTCGTGGCGTTCACCCTCGTTCGTTTGAAGCGCAGTTGAGTAGAGTTAAGGGATCCTCCTCCTCACCGAAGAGTGACGAGCCGTTACCGATCATAATACCCAATTCAATTTGGAGGTTCTACCCTTGGTCCGTATCAATTAGACTAATTATTGGCATAAAAATTCACTAACACCGGGCAAACAATTAAATAATCCATTAGAAACTCAACTTTTTCGTATTTAATTTTTGCTCATAATGTCGTAGTTTTTATGTTTTATATATTTGTTTGTTTTACGTGAGTGAATTTTTAGTATTAATAGTTAGTCCATAGTTTTCACGTCGAGATAATTGACCAATATATTTAAATGTGGTATGATCGAATGATCAATAATTGACATTAAATAGAGTTTAGTGAATGTTTGGTCACATTTCAAAGTAAAGTAAATAATCAATTATATCGATGAATAAATATTAAAATTTACCCTATCAATGAGGACGCGATGTTAATATTTTCCATCCTTCTCCCAAGCCATGTATAGTAAACCATACAATTAGTTACACACTGCGTATCATTCAAACCAACAGATTTACTGATTTAGTACTCGAATTGACAATTGGTTCATGTTTTTTCATTTAAATACTTGATGCCCCATTGAATAACACCACGCTGTATAAGATATTTTGTGAAGACCACATTGCAAAGAAATATCTACTGCGAGCATGTAAACATCTACTTTATCGCTATTTAGGTGAATAGCTGAGCAAGTAAAACCATGACTAGGAAACAGGTCTTCGTCCTACGTGTTGATGAAAGTTTACATGCTTTATACACCTATAAAAAGCTCAAGAAATTGTTACGAAAATAAGGGCAATACCTTACCAATCTGTCCCCTAATTAGGCATTCCATATAAGCTACACAGGTAGCCCATGAAGAACGAAGGCTAAAGGCCCAATTCTATTACAAAATACCTTCTTATAAGGAGTGATGGATTGTGCAGAATCACTCATATTTGAAACCCCCAACCCCAAAAAATAAAAATAAAAATAAAAAAGAAAAGAAAAGAAAAAATAGAAGCATTGATTGTAGTCATCACAACAAAAACGACCAACAACCAAATGCACTTAATAGCCCACAACATTAAGAAAAACAAGTGAAACAGTGAGGAGGCATGAGAAATAGAAGTCAGATAAAGAACTAGAAATGAAATGACCAACTAAGTCGTGTTTAAGACTACCAATGTAAGGGGATAGGATTTCTCTACACATTATAGGGAACTACAATGATAAGCCTTGTTTCATAAACTATGAATGTATCAGTAGAAACATGTAGTGTAATCGAGCAGCAAAACACCTTTCCTAGAGAATTCTGTCTTCTATAGTTCTGCTTACTCATCATCTCCCTCCTACATTAATGAAAACAAAATAACAATATTAAGTCAATCTATCAAGAGCATTTAGTAAAATTTTTATTCATTAATCCAAACAAACCTCTCCACTGCCCTCATCGTCTTCCTCATCATTAACCTCTGACTTTGATTTGTCTGACTCTTCATCAGGACCTGCAGCCTAAAAAAATAGCATTGGATAAGTAATTTTAGTATTGCGGTTCTAATAAGCAATCATAAACGTCTGCTTCCCAAAACCACTTACTAATTTCTTGTTGTAGTCTGCCATTTTCTGCTCATATTCCTTCTTCCGCTTTTCTGCCTTCTCCACAAAGGGAGCCTTTTCCTATTTTTATTCACAACATAAGTAGATTTCTCAAAAGGGCAAATAAAATATAAACAAGATCTATGACTGTATTGATACCTCCTCACTCATCGACTTCCACTTATCTCCACCAGCTTTTCCAACCTATATTATTCCCAAACACAACCAGAAAGCATAAAGAATGTGTCATGATCACTCCCAAGTGCAAGTTGCTGAGAAAATCAAATAAGCTTTAAAACAATTAGATTAGACTTTAGAGTGAGAAACTTACAACAGCAACTGATTTGTTGCCCGGATTTTTTTCCTTGTACTGTTTCCTAAACCCTTCCCTGGAAGCAGAGACAACAATGAACACATTAATGCTTGAATTAACAATCAGCCAATGGCATCTAAATAATGATAAATAAAAGCAAAGAGACAAAAAAATTACAGGTGGGAGCATACATGAAAACAAAGAAAGCACTCGGAGGCCTCTTTGGCTTGTTTGGGTCCTTCATTTTCTTTTCCTTCTTAGCCTTCTTCACAGCAAGCCTAATATTTCCATCAGAAAACAATGGATATTATTTTTGAAGAAGATTCCATTAAAAAAAAATTTTAAAAAAAAAACAAAAAAACAAAAAACAAAAACAAAAAAAAAAAAACAAAAACAAAAAAAAAAAAAACAAAATTTAAAAAAAAATTAAAAAATGAAGTGCATATGACGCAAATAACAGTGTAAAAATGTATAGAACAGATCAATAACAAGTCCCATGCCTCACTCAGTTAAGGAATTTGCATTCAGTCTAGAAAAATTCAACAGCAGTAAAATAAAACTATCAATAGTTAGACAACAGAAAAAGTGCAACAGAAAATATATGAACACCTACATCCCATTCAGTTATCCACACTATGCCTTTGTAGAAGGCTACTTCAATCATGTCTAATTTTACAAAGAAAGGAAAAGAATAAATAACAAACAAAAATCAAAGCATAGACGCACATACAACAGAAAAACGATATGAAATAACTGTGATAATAATCGATGGCTGCAATCCAGTTTGTTTCCCGGAAGATGAGATCTATAACAGAGATATACTACGTCAAAAAATTCCTTGGTAACTGTTAGTTTCTCCTACAATAATTAACGTTCGAACAAAACTAATAGAAAAGTCATTAATGCGATCGATTGAGTTAAATGATCGGTGATTAAATAGTTTCCCAATCAAAAGATAAACGTCTAGTAAAAATCAACAAAAACCGATGAATAAAAAAAATCAAGAGAAAACATTGGCTTACTTGCTATCGGTTTTCCTGGAATCAACCTTGGATTTTCCTCCTTTCATGATAAAACACTGAACGAAAAACGTCGGATCAGTGGCAAAATAAAAACATCAAAAGAAGAAGCAAAACTGCTAAAATGAATGCAAATCAGCTTGAACTCGCCTAAAATACAGAGTCAGCAGCAAAGAGGATACGAAAATGAGAAACTAACGTCGCCGAAGCGTCATAGAGAATAGAATAAAACTTACCCGAACTGTGATCTAGGGTTAGAATTAGGGATCTGTATCTAATTTCTCTTCTCTATATTCGTGGCTCGTGAATTAGCGAGATTGAAGTAGAAATACTGCGGAGTGAGGAGTATTTATTGGGGAAGTGGAAATTTTCAGAATATATTCAAATTTGTAAGATGAAACTGAAATGCTGGCGGCTCCAAGTTTCTTGTAGGCGGGATCTCCAATTTTTATCTACCAGTATTTCCCCCATACCACGCACGATAAGATTAAGATGGTTTATTTATATAAAATAACAATAATATAAAATAAAAATAATAAAGTATATATAATATTATAAATTTTAATAATGATATATTAATTTTGATTTAAATTATTATTTTATAAGAAAAAAATAACATCTCAATTATCATAATTGATGATTTTGGGCATAATAAAATATTTGGGGATCAAAATTTAGAAAATAGCTATTTGAGCAAAAAGAAATGCTCCCATTAAAATTTGTACGAAAATTTTTATCATCAACGTCGTTCAAGTAGCACCGCTAACGATATTTTTGAACATGGATTTTTAAATATTAAGTATTTGAGAATTTATGCAATGTGGATTGTGTATTGTATGAATAATAAAATCTCTATACAAAATATTTATAGGTAAAACACTGTATATTAATTTTCCAATAACAAAAATTTTTGTAGATTAATTGAGAAAAAATTTTAAAAATTAGTAATGCATGTAATACTAAATATCAAAAAAATTAAAAATTACGATACTTTTAATTTTTTTGACAAAAAATGAAGGTTGATTAAATGATAATTTAGAAAATTATTTTTTAAGTTGCTTACGAAATAACGAAATAGCGCATAAAAGTTATCGTTTTTCTATTTCTTTTCTAACTAATTAAGTATTCATTATAAATTTAATTATTTAATTATTCACTATTTGATCTTTAAAAATTTACCGATTATTTGAACTGCTCAATTTACCTATGAAAACTGTCTAAAACTATCCTTTTAATGTGGTAAAAAATAAAAAATAGGTTTTTTATTTAATTTTTTAAATATTTAAAAAAAATTAATCGAAAATCACTGCTTATATGACACTGTACCAAGGTAGCACTCCAACTTTTATTAATAAGAAAATATATATATATTCAAAAATAAATAATTATGTAATATTCAAAAATTAAAATGTGTATATAGTATGTTAATTCTCATTTTCCAAATTAATTTAATAAGTATTCTAAGTTTTAACTTTAATAACTTATTATAATTTCTTTAATGCATGCAACACTAATTATAAAAGAACTAAAAAAAGTATATAAATGGATTCAATAATAAAAGTAATTAATCCTTTAAAAAATGTCAAACATGGCACGACCACCTAGGCACTTGCCTAGGTGGTTCTTTTGCCTTTATATGTAGTTAGATTTCCGAGCAATTAGCGCATTCGGTTCAAAAAGTTGGGTATAGTGCGAGTTTGATCCAAAATAAAAAAAGGAAGCGCAAATAGTCCAAAAAAAACTTTGGTGCACTTTTGATCCATTTGAATGGAATCCGTCCATTAAACCGCTAATCAAAGTTAACTTTCGAAAAATTGGGTGCTCGTTTGGTCCATTTCATTTGAGATAAATTGTGCAAAAGGTCATAACCTTTAAATATTGGTACAATCAAGTTTCAATATTTGAAAAATATATACTTTAGTCCTAAATTGAGTTAAATTGTACAATCATACATTTTATTTTTTCTATGGGTGCTTATTTGGTTCATAATTAATTTTATTGAATTAATTTGATACTGATTAAATAGTTTTTTATTAAAAATTTCTGACACAATAATATTTATTCGTATTAATATAATATCAGAACTTTCGAAAAAAATTTTTACCATTAGAGACGGACACATTTTGATTTTAACCAATAGTTAATAATAAATATAATTATTGTACCTATATAAAATTTTATTTGAAATATATTTCTGTAAAAAAATATAACGAATACAAACAGTCAATCACAAAAAAATAAAAAATAAATAAATTTTCAATATAGTATCATTCGTTCACATTAATATCATAACTTTCCAAAAATTTTATAGTATTAGAGAACTGCATATTTTGATTTTAACTAACAATTAATAAAAAATGTAATTATTATACTTATAAAAAATTTTATTAGGCATATATATCAATGGAAAAAAATATTAAATGTAAAGAAAAAATAAAAGAAAATCAAAATAAATCAAAATCAAAATCAAAAATAAAAAACCCCATACCGTACCCCCAGCTAGCCCAACCCGTTTGTTGATGATTTTTTACTACCACCATCAACTAGTCTAGTTTTCGCCACCAGCAAACGCTCATGGTTTTGGGGTGGGGTGGGGTTTTTTATTTTCTTTTAATTTTTTATTTGATTTTATTTCTTCTTTACATTCCGTATTTAATGCCAAACAAATTTATCAAAAATTTTGATATTATGTTAAGACAAAGAAATGTTACTGTATTTAAATTTTTTGATAAAAATTATTTAATCAGTATCAAATTAATTCAATAAAATTAATTATGGATCAAATAAGCACCAATAAAAATTAAAAGGTAAAATTCTACAATTTTACTAGAATTTGGAACTAAAGTATAAATTTTTCAAACTTTTGAACTTGATTGTAATAATATTCAAAGATTATGACCTTTTGTGTAATTTATTTCAAGTGAAATGACCAAATGTGCACCCAATGTTTCGAAGGTTGACTTTGACTAACGGTTTAATGGACGGATTCTATCCAAATAGACCAAACGAGCACCAAAGTTTTTTTACCATTTGTGTTACCTTTTTTTTATTTTGGACCAAACTCGCACTACACCCAATTTTTTAGACCATTTTCGCCAATTTCTCTTTATTTTTTTATCTTTTTCCTTTCTCTTTTTATACAGTACTAGCTGTTTCACCCGTGCATTGCACGGGAGACAAAATTTTCAACTAATAACGATATTGATAGATGTTAATAATATTAACATAAAATCTAAAAAAATAATTAAAATAAAAAATGAGTTACAACAATAAACTTAAATAATTTAACTTGAAACAATTCTATAAAAACTTCGAAAAAGTTTCTTCTATATTTCGTCCTAATCCATCCTGCAAGTATGCAAGGAACAACTCACGAAAATCCACACAACTTAATTTACTATTGTCCATAGAATAGTAACTTAATTAGCATTTACACCCGTGTTTTACATGAGATGATAATTTATAGCAGTGATTGTGATAATATATAATTTTTTGCTCATTGCAAGATTAATCCACTAATATAAATCCAAAATAAAATAACATTAAATATTATAGTTATCAAACTAACTCTACCAACATTAACAGAGCTCATTGTTTTTTCTTTAAAATTATTTTCCATTTTATTATATGCAATTATAAATTTTGGGAGATATTAATTATACATCAGTATGATGTGTGTTATTAACAATTAATATGTAAATAATGATTTTTAAGTTTTAATTATAAAATATAATCAATATAGATATATTATAAAAATAATAATATAGTGAGTAATGTCCGACAAACCCTAACACCCCGTTTATGCCATTTTGGGAAACACTTATCCTCATTCCAACCCATCTTTATTTACTCTAGGGCGAGCGAGGATGATATGAGAATTACAAACTTTCATTTCCCGTCCATGCCCCGCAAGAAAATTCCCATCCCCGTCCACGCCCCATCGTGATAGTTTAATTAAAGACTTTTACTTGACGTTTTATTTTTTCAATAAATACCTCCTAAATATACTAAACACGTGTATTAACATATTAGATATAAAATTATCAATTTAACATATTCGGCATATTAAATATTGAATGATTTGATATAACATTTACATTACTTTGGATAAGACAAATAAATTGAAATATATATGATTAATACTTAAAATATACAATCTATTTGATGATATTTAAAAATAAAAAAAATCTCAATTGGCAAAATTCAATATAAAATAAATAATTTAAAGTAGGTAGGATTTTTATATGTATTTAGGAGATAGAAACTTAGATAAATATTTAATATAGTCGAAAGCCAGTAAAAATATTCTAATTGAGTCATATAATTCCAATAATTTAACCAAGCAAGAATTCTTAAAGTTATTCCCTAGCGAAAACGACATATTGAACCAAAGAATTATTATATAATTATTGGTTCGAGTAGTCCCAAAATAAAAAATAATACTATTAGAAAACTTATTTTTGGAGCTTGTTACTTTTAAAAAAATAAAAAAAAATGAGAAGATCATTTGAAACACCGTAACTATACAAAAAGAAATATTAATATTTTGTCATCAACTGTAACTCAAAAGAAATATCATAGAAATTAAAATACAAAAACATATGAGAATTAGAAGAAAAGTATGTTTTAAAAAAAATGATACTGAAAAGGTAAATAAAGTTAATGAGGGACTAATGATCAGTCGACTTACTTTACAATAAGATGTAACAATTCAATTCTAAGAATCCAAAATGGGATGGATGTTAACTTAATTTTATTTTAAAATACGTAAAAAGATAAATTAATTTTGTAAGCGCATTTTTCTTCCCCGTAGCAATCTAATTAATTTTAATAATTTTTCATTTTTTGAAATAATTATGTTTCCCCCTTTTAGTAATTTAATTAATTTTGATTAATTTTCGTCTAATAAAACTCTTTCAATTTTCATCAAATGAAAATATATCCAATTAAATCTAAGAAATATAATTAACTGTAACATAATTAATTATAATTAATTCTTATTTTTAGCTAATTATTTATAAAAATAATTTATTATTCCTAAATAATTTGTTTTTTAATCACAGTTTTAAGAATTCTATGAATCTAATTTTAAAGATATTTTATAATTAAAAAGATGTTTTGCATGTCAAAAGATGTCTTTTATCTTTTAGGAAAAATTTAGTTAACCATGGTAATCTAAATAATTTTAATTATTATTTATTTTTTAATTAATGTTATTTTTCTGTTCTAACAATACAATTGATTGATTTTCGTCCAACGAAATCATGTCAATTTTCGCCCATTGAAACAAAGTCTAATTAAATAATAACAGTATTATTAACTTTAATTAATGGTAATAAAATTCGTTTTAATGGATTTTCATTTTAACTGATTATTTAAGAAAATAATTAATTATATATGAAAATAATCATTTTAATATTTACATTTTTGAAAATTGCATGAATCTAATTTTGAAGAAATCTTATAATTTAAAAGATATATTACAATTTAAAAGATTTTTTTTCATTTTTCTTAGGGAAAACCCGCATCAATTTAATGATTTTTTTATTTTTAAAATTAATTATATTTCCCCCTTTAAGAATGTAATTAATTATTATTTTTGGATCAATATTTGTCCACTGAACACGTGTACAGCAAAATATTAGCAATGGAATTTATTATTTTAATTAATTATTGTTTAAATAATTATAGTTAATTTCTTATTAATTTAATTATTTCTAAAAAAATTAATTATTTTCAAAATAATTTGCTTCACAACCATAATTCTAAGAATTATATGAATCTAATTTTAAAAATATCTTATAATTAAAAAGGTATCCTAAAATTTAAAAGATATAGATATAGATTCAATTAATTAAAAAATCGATTAATGTTACAATTGAATGATTAATTAAACAAAATTGATGTTGCTCGTTTCTTTTAATTTTTCTGTAAGCATTAAATGAATTGTAATTTGTTATCCCACCAAAATTAAATCTTAGCAAAATCGATAATTTTAATTAATTTTCATTTATTAGCTTATTATTATTTTTAAAAATAATAAATTCTTTCTAATATTTATTAAAGGGTCCAAGCTAAGTTTTAAATTTTCATGTTACACATTTATTTTAATTTTATGTAAAATTTTGATGAATTGTAATTTTTCATCAGACAACAATTAAATATTACAGAAATTGGTAATTTTAATTAATTTTCGTTCCTTAGCTAATTATTTATAAAAATGATTGATTGTTCCTAAAATTAATTATTGGGTCCAACCTAATTTTTAAATTTTTTAGTATAAATTGGGAATCGTAGTGGTGGGATTTTGTTTCAAATTTGGGCCAACTGCCCGTAAGTTTCTTTTTATTTTTGTATAAAACTTTGATGAATCGTAATTTTGTATTGCAAAAAAATTGAATCTTTGTTTTAATGAATTTTTGTTTCTTAGCTAGTGATTTATAAATTAATTAATTATTTCTAAAATTAAGTAACGGGTCTGATCGTTTTTTTTTTATTTTAATGCTAAACATTTATTTGAATTTTTTTGTAAAAATTTAATCAATGGTAATTTTGTATGGCATAAAAAATAAATATTTTTAATTTTAAATAATTTTATTTTTTTAAATATGAAAATTATGAAAAAACGATCAGTCAAAAATTCATTCTAATTCCTAAAATACCCTTATATTGTTCAACACATAATAAACTTATAAATTGAAGATTTGAAAGACAAAAAATTAAAATTTACTGATTCAAAATAAAATTGAAATTTATCACAAATATATAATATTTGTCGATTTTGTGTAATTACACGGGAAATTGTACTTAAGTACTCATCAATATATAAATTATTATTTTGGTAAATTAAATATTTATTAGGAAAAAAATTATTTAGTTTTAAACATAAAATAAAGTTAGCTTTAACATATATTCTCGAGATAAACAAATTGAAACATTATTTTTCATTTAATTTATTTTCAAAGTAAATCAAATATGGAATAGAATTAAAAGTTAAAACAATTTATATATCTCATTATATTTGAATTTTACGCACAAACATCAATTAAGTGTCTTTAAAATTATCTATTTATATTTAGGTCGGACACTAATATATATATTTGTGGTAAATTTTAATTTTTCAAAAAATAAAAATTTATATATTAATAGTATGCTTATTCTAAAGCTATCATCTAGTTGAGTAAAATAGAATCACAAATTTTTTTATATGTAGAAAATGAAAAAAAGGAGAGAAAATGATAGAAAGGGTATTTAGATGTTATGAGATTGGACAAAGTATTGTAGAAATAATGAAATAAAATCTATATACATTAATATTAATATATTATGGAGTGGAAAAATAAAGAAAGTTTGATATGGATTAGAAAATAAAAATTAAAAAATAAAAAGAGAGTTTTTTTAAATGGAAAGACGGATTTAAGACAAAAAAATCTATATATTAATAAAATGAGTAGATTTTCCCGCTCATTTTATGATTTTTCTCAATTAAATAATTAATATTTTATTCATAGTTTTCTGATAAACGCAAGTGCCTAATTTTATTCTTTATCGTTTATTCTTAATTCCCGATCTCTCTCTCTCTCTTATTTCCGATCTCTTCTGCGAAATTGGCGTCATTATCAAATCTTCCATAGTTGCTTTTAATTTACCATCATTATCTTCAGCGATCTCTTTCTCTCTCTATCCCCAATCTCCTTCACTCCCTGATTTACCATTATCTCTTTTCTTCGATTTACCATGATCTCTTTTCTCTCCCTTTCCATTAAAATCAAAATCCCTCTTTTGTGGGATGACTCCTCGGTTAAATTACCATCACATAATAAACAACGAAAGGGCTTTTTTTTGTTGTCGAGATTTGGGAGATATATTCCGATGTAAACTTTAGTTCTAGGGATTATATTGGTTACATCTTTGGATAAAAAGCAGCTGAAAGGTATTGATTAATCAAGGCCCATAATTTTACATTCTTATTCATAATTTTACATTCTTATTTAAATGCTTTCGAAAACTGATTTATATCAATTTGGATTTTTCGCCATTCTATTGGTCTTAATATTTTCTTATTTGTCCATCTCTATAGATCTGTGTAAAAACCCAGTGGATGGATTTTTAGCAGATTTGCTGGATGAAGAAAACCTATTTGAATGGAACATCACTATTAGTGGGCCTCTTGACACCCTATAGTGAGACTCTACTTTCTCTCTCGATTAGAGATCTATTTTCTATTTTACATATCTATTAATTAATACTTTGATTGTAAAATCAGCTTCATTGTATGATTAATTTTAATTTGGATGGAGAATGGAAAATCTATTCAAATGCTACACTATGAACATACAAAAAATACGAGCTGCATTTTTATTATTTTCATGACAAGGCTAATCAAGAATGCCGTGGTCATTGCGTGGTCATCATACTAACATATTTGTCGAACATTCAAATGGGTGGAGAAAAAGTTTTCCCTAATTTAGAGGTGGTATATCTCTGTAAATATTTGATTGTTCTCTGTAAATATTTTATTAAAGATTGTTTTCCTTAATTCATTGGATATATTTTATTTGATTTGTTGAAGATTATCTTTGTAAATATTTGATTGTTCATAGGTTCTTTTCGTCTTCCTTTCTCTCTTTCTGTTTAACTTTTCGGAGATTCTTATATCGGATTTGGTAAAAAATTCGTCATGTAATACTGCTCCCTGTTTTTATTTTTTCCCTTGTGTACAGGAGATGAAGTATTGCCAAAACAAGGTGGACAATTTGAAGAAGCGATACAAATTGGGGAGGCATCCATTGAGCAACGACGGTGCGTCTGGTTCCACCAGATGGAGTTTAACGTTGGTGATAATGTATCTCGGCTAAAGATGCAGCTGATGAGGGAACAAACTCCGTTGGCGGTTCATCCTCTATTTCTACTAGGCAACCTAAAAGGTATATATGTAAATAGAGCTGATTAACTATATAGAAAAGATCATGTAAGGAGGAAAATAGCAATTTGTCATAACATAGCAAATGACTGTTCCACAAGAGGGTCATTTGAAGGTAATTTATTTTAGTCCATATGGTTATATCATTATTTATATCTCATTTGCGTGGCACATTATGTCTGTATATGTCTACATGCACCGTTGAATATGTTATGATTTATTGTCCAAGGACCGAGGCTATCAATCTTAAGCACAAGAAGGCTGAGGGGAACATATGAAGCTTCAATGTTTCAGATAAACGATGACCTGGTAATTCCACATATTCGATTATATCTTACTTTATAGTTTCCTAAATAAAAACGAGAGTAGAATTTCAATTTTCCATCTCTTATGCGCATGATATTCTTGTAGGAATTTTTTGTCGAAATCTCTGAGTAGAGTGGTTTATCTATTAACTATTGCAAAGGCTCAAATCTGTGCTCGTGATGCTGTGGAATATGGAAGCAGTGGCAAAGATAGACAAGATGTCTACATAAACAAATATTGACTGGTGATGAAAATAGAAAAAAGAAGAGTCGTCTTTTATTACTCCGACGAAGAAGATGAATTCAAATATGTGCGCTAACAAGTGAACACTTATGTGTCGAACTATTTTTCAATCTACATTTGAGTTAAATATTGATCATGACCCGTTAATAGGGCCATTCATGTCTATAATTCTTTGTTCTACAATATAGGTGCTAAAGAGGTGGAAAGAAGTCAATTTATAGAGATGATGGATTTTCATTTTCATATATGAATCGATAAAATATAAATGACCCTTCGACTTGATTTTTTTCCTTTTTGGAGGGTGGGGGTGGGTTGGGTTCATGCATTCACCTCAAATATTTACCTCCAAAGACGAGACTAAACTTTAGTTGGTAGAATATGATTGTTGAAGTTGCACAATAGAACCCTAATTATTTGTAGATGTGTACTAACAACTTTCAATATGGATCAACGCGCCATCATTTTATTATGATTACAATTGAAACATCTAGATCAGGATTAGAAAGCTCCTCTTTGACTACTGTTATAATCATCATAATGAGTTTTAACTTCCCCAAGATATTGTGGATATTTCCTATTTGGTGATTGATAAATGATAATAAAAGCTTTATATATATGGCGTCCATATGAGGACCCAACCGCATATATTATTATTATTATTATTATTATTATTATTATTATTATTATTATTATATTTTTCAATTTTCATTTAAATCTAGAAAATCTTTTAAAATATTCTATAATGGCTCAATTTAAATTATTATATATTATATATTTTTAATTCGAAATAATGATCTTTTGAGTCATTTAAATTTGAACATATTATCAAATCAAAAAGAGTACATATCAAAAAGTAGTATTTTGAGCTAATTTATAAACGGGAAAAAGTAGAATAAAACTATTTTTCTTTTTCAATTTCGAGTGTCACAAATAGGAAGAGATTGAAGGTTGTTCTCCTCGATGATGATGGGCGTCCGACGAACAAGACTACAAATGTTGTGTATAAGGAACTTTTCAATAATTTATAGTGCAGTCCATCCAAATACATCAGGTATATTCTTAACTCTCAAAATTGCATATTTTTAGAACATGAACATTTATATTTGGTTGTTAGTAATAGTTTCATTTCTATGTAGATTGGTTATATGGAAAAGAGGTTGATGCTATTAGTGGACGAAATATCACTCGAGATGGCCTCACAAAGGGACAAGACACTCAAGTAGTTATAAACTTGATCAACTAACAATTACACATGTATAACTTCAAAATCAAAATGGTTAGATTAGTAAATAAGGCGAAAATAAAAGAAACTCAATGGTTTGCTTATAAATCAATTCATAATACTCTCCTTTTTTTTTTGTACGCTGTTGAAGGACTTAGGAAATGTGAACAGTTGTGATTGAAATTATTAGACATAGTGTGGTTGGATTAAGTGTATATATGATTCCTGAATTGTTATAAAACTTAATGTCGTTCATATATTTCGTATTTTGGTTGTGTTTGTGGATAATAATGGATTTTATCGGTTTTACAATATTATTGATGCTAAGATGTTTCAGGACAACTTAAAATTACGTTAAGTTGCTTGCTTTGTAGTTTAGCCATGCGTATCAGCATGATGGCATGGATTTGGGCCAAATATAGTGGAAAATCTGCCTAAAATTTTAATTTTTTTTTTTCACCTTTTCTTTTATACATGTTTTAAATTATATCTTGGACATATATCTCCCCGTGCAACGCACGGGTGAAAACACTAGTATATATAATAAGAAAAGATCATTATTTTCTATATATATATATAAATTATTCTATATATAAATAGAAGATTATAGTAGGCAAATTTAATAAGCGGGAAAAATTGAGGATGCATTTAGGCGGGAAAAAAAGCTCTTTTTATATATATATAGATAGATTTTTTGGGATGATATTCTACAAATTTGATATAATTCCATGCCTATTACAGATACTATATTCAGAGTTTTTCATTATAAACGTATTGTATTTTTTATTATTATGCTTTGAGTGTAAATTGTTAGGTCGATTCAATTTGGAGTTTTTCATTATAAACGTATTTGTATTTTTTATTGTTATACTTTGAGTGTAAATGGTTAGGTTGATTCAATTTAGAGTTTTTCATTATAAACGTATTGGTATTTTTTATTATTATTATTTCAGTTTGCGAAGTTTAAAAGTTTCAGCTCGTCATTGAAGTGTATTTATTACTCAAAATTGATCTAGCACCATCGATGGTATTTTCGGGGTCGATTCGACATCCGTTTTGAAATTCGAGATCAGATCTAGAATCAGCAATGCCAGGGGAGCTCCAGCAATATTGAAAATTTTCCGGAGACACCTTAGTGGGCCATGGCGTCCGGTCAAAGTTTTGTCAATCATTTTGGCCTAAAATTGTTGCTAAAACTTTGACCGGCCCCCAGCCCGCCTCGGTATCGCCGGAAAATTTTAAGAATTGCCGGAGCTCCCCCTCAAAATGCTAATTTTGGATCTGGTCCCAAATTTCAAAATAGAGGTCGAATCGACTCTGAAAATACCATCGATGGTACCATAGTTATGACATCATCGATGGTGCTAGATGAATCCTAATTTATTACTTCACCAAAGGTACTTTGTTATATTTGTCAAATATTTGAATAGTTTTTCAACATTAATTATACAGGAAGATGTTACATGTACAGATACATTAGAATGAATTTAAATAATTTGGACTTAAAAATTGTTTTAAGTTAAAGTGGACTTTAATCTATATCTATATCTATATCTATATCTATATATTAATAAAATGAGATCATTTTCCCGCCAAAATTTTTATTTTTATGAATTAAAAAAATAAAATTTAATTGTAAAATTACGCTTCGGATAATCATAAATTTGCAACTCAATATTTCCTTCCTCTTCTAGAATTCAAACTCTTATATATCTCCCATATAATATGAGGTTATTTTTCTGCTAAGGACTTTAATTTTAACTAATACAAAAATTTTAACTGTAAAAATTTTGGTTCAATTTTTATTTAAATGTACTTTTTAGATCTAGGTGATATAAGTTTATCAAAATCATTATACATGTTACACTCATTCCACTAATATTAACAACCCATTGGAATCTTTTAAGAACGTAATTATAATGACCATCAATGAAAATATAAGTAAATTTTAATCACTAATATTGCATTTTACATTTTAGTGCCAGTTTTATAATTTCGCTAAAACTTCAACGACGACTAACAAAATTCTATTTACAAATTGACTTATGTTTGACATTTTTTTTTGGTGGAAACGGACAATTTATTTTATTAAATTCGTAATTTTTTCTTTTTAAAAATTTTTTAAGCATTCTCCAATATTGTATTATAGTCTCCAACCAGAGGGAGAATTCATTAGTTACTGGCCGAAAATCTCAATTACATCTGTCATCACTGCATATTACCCTTAACTTTCTTATGTCAAATTTTTCCAAAACTCTTCCAAAATCTGCCATTTTGGAATTAGGTAAGTTATCTTCTTTCTCTATTGACCATACTTTCCCATCTGGTCGAATTCCACTGTGAAAAGGAGGTATACTAGTAAAAAATAAAATAAAAAATCATTCTCAGGTGCAAATGACAAATTTATCCTTTTACTGCTCACTGTGATTAATATTCAAAATCTTACTGACTTTACACTAATAAATCAAGAGGGAATGACAAAAATATCATATTTCTTTTTCAAAATCCCATTTAGATCAAGTTAGTTTTTGTAAAGTCAAATACAGCAGTATTTTTCAACTTGGACTGCCGAAACTCTTGCTATTGTTGCTGAGTGACGGGTCTGCAAGTATCAAATTCTCATTTTCTTTGCTTTTCCAAGATGTCAAAATCAATACTTGACACTATTCCTTCTTGTTGCTAATCTTGTTCATCTTCTTCCCCACCACCACCTTCAACCTCACCGGTAAATATTGAAGAATGCTATAGAATATCTACTAATATAAAATTGAACTCCGCTATCAATATGCCATAATTTCCGGGGAAATGGATCAAAAATCCGACTAGCATCTTCAATATCTGTTTTTTTGCCTCTAAATTTTATAATAGTTTTTTAAAAAGATAATAACTCAAAATGAATGCAAAACCAATGGCAAGACGAAAATAAAGAGAAAAGGAGAAAAGAAACAGGCATTCAGTCCAATGATAGCGGAGAAGATGAACCAGTGGTCAAAGAAGATGAATAGTTGCCGATTCCTATATCCTATAATATAGAATATAGGCATTTTAAATTCTCCAGCGACTGTAATAAATATACCAGCAAAAGATGCAGCATAAGATTCATTTAAAACAATCATAATACATCCCTAAATTTAATTTTGAATTTTCAAAAGTGAATATGTTTCAAATTCCTTTAACAAAAGAAGAAATAAATAAATAAATATTTTGTTTATATTGAAAGTTGGAGTCAGGCATGTTCATGGTCGTGTTTAGGTGTTCACGTTTGGATCAGAGTCGAAAAAACTTGTTTTGATCGAAGATTGTTGTAGGAGATGAACAGTACTTAAAGCTTTTGGGTGTTCACATGGACCCAAACAATGCCTAAGCAACTAGGTGTTCACGTTTAGCTTTTGATCTGACAAGGAAGTCAACTAAGGCCATGTGCACGTTTAGCTTTTGATCTAACAAGTCATTCAACTACGGCTATGTGTATTAGGGATATATCTGGAAGATCAAATTGAAAATATTACTGTTATTGTCTTTTTTAATTAGAGTGCAAGTGTGCGGAGGTGAAGCGGCAAACATGGTGTCAAAAAGAATTCCTCCATTTTCGATTGAAATTTGATAGTTAAACTTTGGGAAAATCATGAAATTGGTGACCAGATTCCGAATACCCCACTTTTGGGAAATTATTTCTTTTTTTTTTTGGATAAATGGGAAATTATTTCTTAACAAGATTTTTCCGTGACCAGATAACAGATCTCTAGTTTGCGGTGATGTTCCTTGGTTCGTCATAGTGGTTCACCGGCGAAGGTTCGGTAAGAAATAAAAAGAAAAATGATTGGAAACGGAAGTAGCTAGAAAAGACGAACCAATTGCTTCAGAAGATGAACAATCGCCGATTCCTAGATCCTCTAATATAGAATATATGTATTTTTTAAAATTTCAGTAAAATTAAGTCCAAATCAGCCAAGGGTATTTTTGTTCATCCATGATTAAAATTCTACCATTTGTGTCTTTATTAAAAGTAACTTGCTGAATTTGACTTTTTATTTTTAAAATATGTCAATCTTGGGATTATGTCATAAATCAATAAAGGGTGGGGATATTTGCACCCCTTTTGTTTTCTAAATACACCTCCAAACAAAGTTCCATTCCTATTTTATCCCTTTCGACACCTAAAAAAAAAAAACAGAGAATAGGTGGTGGTGGCTATTTCCGGGAGCAAAAGAAGTTGTCAGCCTGCCACAATTGACAGTTTCTTTTGCTGCCATGTTTTGGGAGCATTTTGCTGCAACTTTGCAGCAAAAATGATGGACGTTCTCCCACCTTTTTGGGCTACCATTTGTTGTCAGAAATGGTTGGTCGAACCTTTTTTTTCTGTTGAAATCGGTAAACTTGGAATGGAGGTTAAATTTTGGGTGTATATAGAAAAATTGTGAGGCTAAATGCACCTTTTTTTTTTCTAAATCACCCCAAATAAATTTCATTCTCATTTTATCATTTACAAAAAAAGCAGCAGCAGCTTCTTTTGTTGCCATTTTTAGTAGGAACAATTGAGGGGCTTCTCCCCCCATTTTTGGTTGATGCTGATAATTATTTTATTTATTTATTTATTTATTTTTAGTGTGGTTGTGTTCGATCAATAGTGTACTTGCCGAACACAAAGGAAAAAGAAAAGAAAAGAAAGAAAGAGGGTATCGCTGGAATAGAATATTTGGTAGTGAATTCAATAAAATTGGGTCGCAAATAGCCCGACCTATACATAAAGCGCGTGTTCTCCTATAAATTTTAACACATTTTTATACACAAATTTCGTAGGAATCCATCTGTATTATACAAATCTCCATCATTCAATTTCACTTATTCTATTTCTTATATCACATAAAAATACACATCCTAACACCCTGGGGTGGATTTAGCCCCACCCATCAATAAAATCAACGATCACAGTCGAAGGTACGACCTCACGAAGAGCTGTCGCCGAGTTCGATTTTTCACGGTTTCTCACAAACCACCATCTCCATCAGCACCACTGTACTCCATGGCGCAGAAACAAAACAACGAGAATGCAGCAGCGGAGGTGTCTGCGACGAAGAATACGACTCAGTTGGAAGCGAGTAAGGCAGAACGACACGTTTGGCTGATGAAGTGCCCTCCCGTTGTCTCACGCTCCATGCAAAACAACCATCTCCTACAGCCTCCCCCTCAGCCATTCTCCACCGACGGTCCCAAAGATGCTTTCAGTAACTCTGGCCCCACGGCCCCCACTGTCGCGAAAGTCATTGTCTCCGTTGATCCCCTCCTCCCCAACAACGATTTCTCTTCTACCCAGGTACCATGCGCATTTCCTGTACAAAAAAACGCAGATAGCGAGTAAAAGGGTATTGAATTTCATCAATTTCTTTGTCGATCGTTTATTGAAATTTCAGGTTTCTTAATTTTATTTTGTGCATTCTTCTTGCATGGGTGTCTTTACTTTTGCTTTTGACCAGAATCCCGAAAAGCTACCCAGAATTTGAGATATATATGTTCATACTGAATCTCAAATTTGCAAAAAATTTACTAACATTCTGTATATCTATGGAAAAAATGGGAATAAATAACGAAATTTTATGGGCCTAAATCCTATATAGATATATCAGTGTTTTAAAATCCAAAAATCTTAGTGTAAAAGTTAAATTCTTTTATGAAATTGAAGTGAGGCAGTGAAATCACCACCTTAGAGAATATAATTTATAGCTCTGGGCGTTGAAGGTGCATCTCTTTATGTGAATGGTAGATGGCTAAGTAAGGAAGAGGGGATGAATCAAAACCAGATCATTATTGAAATAGATCAATTCCGTTATTGGCCATAAATTCTTTCTCAATATATTGTATTTTCATTGACAAAGATCAATTCCTGGGAAAAAGGCCCTATTGTGCAATGTCTAATGCTAATTTTCAATTAGCAGTTGAAAATATTTCTCACGCTTTCTTATCTTGAGCACGTAACACGTGGCGAAAACTTTCCTTGCTCTTTATTCTTGGCAGTACTTACAAACTAATCAGGCCAGAGGGTGTCGAATTCTTTAGCATCATAACTCATAAGAATGCATGTTACATACCGCAAATCTTTAGAAAATATGGACTTGGTTTGGATTTTGGGATTTCTACTTCTCCGATTGATCGGCGGAGAGACTTTTAAGTTCTCATACTTTAGATGTTCTTTAGAGACTTTTATTTTCACTACGTGAAAAGTATATAAGAAAATTAAAGCTTGTACAGCAACGAGTTCGAGACACTATGTATTGATTTGCAACCTTCCATGCTTCTAAGAAAATTAAAGCTTGTACAGCAACAAGTTTGACACACTATGTATTGATTTGCAACCTTCCATGCTTCTATTTGTAATTTTCTCCATATTTTAACAATAGACCCCATATATTTCAATTAGTTTACAATGGAGTTGGCTGGTAATGCAAATGGAAACATACCCAAGTGCTACTCTATGGAGATGTCCACTGATTTTGTTCCTATGTCTGTATTTTCTGAATCATCTCAAGGTGAGAACTCTTCTGCACACTTAACTGCTATATTGGTACTGGAGAATAAATAGGGAACATTGCCAAGTCACAAAATTGCGGAGATATTCATGCTGTTCCCTGTTGAAAAGTTAGTTTTTGTTAATGAGTTCTCGCCTCAACCAACAAGAAGATTGATTGAGGAGAAAACATAAGAGATTTATTTGGCTTACGGTCAAAAGATGCTTCAATGGCATATAATAAGGTTTCATCTAAAAGCGTAAGTTGTTAGAAGATTGATTTGTTTTAGTATCTTGTCTTTGCTTTAGACGAGGTGGTCACTTGCTCTACGTTCTCAGCTAAAAAGATTGTTCTAGTTTCAAGTCTCAGTTATCACAAAGTCAAGTTCCACATCTGAAGAAAAATAAGTTCAGCTTGTATGTGAAAGGTGCACTAAATATTACAATATTTATAAATAAGCTCATGCTCTCTTCAACTTATTTATTTATTAGTAAGGTGGTCATTCGTCAAGTTTTACTAGTAGACCATTTCTTCTTCTTTTGGTGATCATTACTTTGTTTCTCCAATTAAAGACACAATTCATTCATATAAAGAAGAGGTAGAACAAAGATACTTGCTCTGAAACTTTTTTCTGTCATATTTGTGTTGTCATTGTCACCATCGTGCACATGTTTTTACTTTTGAACATACATGAAACCTTTACTTCTAGGAGGAAAGGTCGCCGTAGAAGGGAAAATATATCACAAATTCGACATGAAGCCTCACAATGAAAACATCGAGGACTATGCAAAACTATGTCGGGAAAGGACAAACAAATATATGACTAGAACTAGGCAAACACAGGTACCACCACTCTCCTCTTATCATCAGATAAGTCTTGTGTGGATTTTTTATGATTTGATCTGCAGTTTATTGATGACGATAGTGGAATGCACATGAGGATGAGACCGATGCCTGGAACAGTTGATTCAAAGCCTTCTGGAACCACGGTATTTTACAGCTGTTTGTGTTTGTAAGAGATAAAAATGCCATAGACTGTGTCATTGTTTTTTCTGTGCTTTTACATAGGATAAAAAGAAAATACCAGCAAAGGGGTCGGAAATGAAAAGAACGAGAAGAGATCCTGAAGAAATGGAAAAGATCTTGTTTAAGCTTTTTGAAAGACAACCTAATTGGACGCTAAAACAGCTTATTCTTGAGACAGATCAGCCTGAGGCATGTAACTTGATATCTTATTTGCTTCACTGGATGGTTAATATGATTGATATGACCAATAATACTAATTGTTGCAGCAATTTCTGAAGAACATGCTTAAACTTCTCTGCGTTTACAATAACAAGGGAGCCAGTCAAGGAACCTATGAGCTGAAGCCAGAATACAAGAGATCAGAAGTCAAATCAGAGTCTCCATAGTTTAGAAATATTTGAGAAAATAGCATTTTAACATTTGGGCGGCAATCTTTGGCATGCAGTTTTGATTTAATGGCTGAACAGAAGTTTTAAGTTATTTCTGATTCTTTCTTTGTTAATAATGCCTAGAGTGGTATTGTATGTGACTATATTCTATGTTGCCAAACATGCCTTAGGCAGGTTTGGGAGGACATTTTTCGCAACTTGTAACTTAATGATGACCATTTTGTAGACACAAGTCATATCGTTTTCTCTATTACTTATTTCTTTGTACATAGAAGTGTTGCTTGCTATTGTTTTCATCTTAAGAACTCATTAATCTAGGTTCGTATAAAAGTCATTACTATTTCATTTTCATCCACATAACTGATTGATGATAAAATAGTTCGAACATGTTAGGATGCAATTTTTTACACATTTTTATCCATTTTTTCTAAATTTGAATTTGATCACATATCACAGGAAATATATATATATATACACTGCACAAATCTCCACCATTTAACTCCACTCTCAACATAAAAATTTATAAAAAAATTCAATCCTAAAACGGGCAAAGTTGCATGTCACAATCTCCCAAAAGTATTATTTTTTGACATTTTCTCACTTTTGAACTATGCATCTTTTCAAGAAAAACAATACCTAGCCTTCAAGCTTTATACAGATTCCTTTTCTTTTGTTCTAAAAGGTCCAATTGTGTTTTCTAGCACTGGGATAAAAACTCAAATTTGGATTTTTAGGCCCTCTTCTGCGAAGCCAAATAACTTTAAGGGAGCCAAATTTGATCCCTCTTTTAGCCTTTTTCCCCTTCCCCTTTTCTCCACATTTTTCTTCCTTACATTAGAAATGCTCTTATCACAATTACTCATCTATAATTGGGCCCAACAAATGGAAAAAACCATACCTTGGTCGAACCATCTCAACAGGCAATTTCTAACCTTATCATGTGTACAAGAAAGAATGACTTTTCTTCATTTTTCTATTTAGTTTTAAGGATTAAAAATGTCAAAAAAGATAATTACATGGTTATTAAATAATTTAAAGGACAAGCTAGCTGCAACAATTTACACAAGGAAAAAAAGAAGGGATGTCAACCACCGTGAAGTTGCTCTGATGGATACAAGTAAGTCTGCATCGGTTTCCACATTTATCCAAAATATAAAAGAACATCTGTCAGCATCCTCTGCTAGTGCCAACTTCCATTCTCACCATGGATGTGCCTAAAAAGCAGAAACTAGTAACTGAACAGTGTAGCTCAGTTTCCACACATCTGTAAACATACTGAGTTACACTAACCGCCCTTTGAATGAAATGTTTTACTCAGCAACAATTTCCAAATCAGTCCAACACTGCAAATTTGTATTTCTTGGCAGCAGATTTACATGTGAAAGCTTTACATAGCTTTTGGCATATCAAACCTCAGCAGAAGAAACCGAAGCTTTCCTTGGTAATCTCAACTGCAAGATTACCATATAATGAATAAATGCCCACAGAATAATGCAGTTTTGAGAATAATTATGACATCATACCCTTGATTTTGTGCTCCTCCAGCCTCTGGCTTCTTGCATTGGTGGAATATACACAAATTGTTCAATAGGACTCGGACTTGGATTTGTGCACGGACTGCCAAATGAGGATAAAGCCTACAGGTGGCCCAAATGTTAATATCTTTCTCTAATCACGGAGGTATCACAATAATTAAAAGGTTTCAAGTAAAGTTTAGTTTTAACATATGATTTTCATTTGTATGTTATTTGAACCATATGGAAACTCTTTGGAATAAACAGTCTCCTATAATCATAATGACGACAGAAAATCCAGAATTAATCCATAAATTGCTTGATTTTTCAACTATCTTGCATTTGGAATATTATCATTAATAGAGCAAGATTTTGTGAGCCTACCGTGTCCTTTGGCGTATCAGAACTCCTAATCTCCAACCGATCAAGATAAAATAACATCTGAGACAACAAAAACATGTTAAGAATGATCAGAAAAAGCTACACTAATGCTTTGGCAAGAACAACGTCAAACATATTCCCTGAAGTATGTGAAAATTATGGTAAAGGATCCCATCATAGTCTAGAGGCTGACAACGATGGAAAGTTCGCACCTTGTTCTGAAACTCAACATTTGCTGCATCAGTTGCCGCAACCTGGACACCTAGACAATTGTAAGGGTCAATGCAAAATGGGCAGAATACACTGTTGAATACGCACCCATCTTCTTTGCACCAAATCCCCTGTCCGGTAGCACCATTTTCAGTTCTTCCACCAAGCCTTTGATCAACTGCTAACATATCTGACACCAAAACACGCACACTTGATATTCTCAAAGCTAGATTTTCTGAAATCTCCATCCACAGAGACATCAAATGGGATTTCGATGATGAAATTTCTGAGCAACTAACAAGGAAATCATTTTCAGGAAGACCTAATGGATTTCTGCAACGCAAGCAGTAGATTCGTAAACTCTGGTCCATATACAGGGAAGAAGGCACATCTGATGTGCCAGAACTATTAACTTTTGATGATAAAGAAGATTTGAACTTGCTGCATTCATTTTCTGAATTATTTTTCTCAACAGTTTCGAGGTTCACGTCTGTCATTGTTATTGAGCTTGCCAACGGACTAACAATATTAGAAGTCTGGGCAAGGGGAGTATCAAGTGCTTGGAGACGATTAACTGATGATAAACCCATGATTTTTCTCCTTTTCTGGACATGAGAATTGACACTCAAACATGATTCTACTTCAGCTATTATGCTGTTTGCATTGGCACTATGCCCTCTCTCAGGAGTGGCCATTGCTGTATAAGTAGTTTTGGTAGGAGCTTCATCTGAATTCAGTGTTAGTTTAAATGGCAATTCCTGTGGAAGCTCAGAAAAGGCATTTCTTTCTGTTGGGCTCAAGTCACCATGTCTGCAGAATGTTTCAGTTGTTGTCAAACTCCTGAAATCCATACCAGGTGTTTCCTTAACAACAGTGAACTCAGCATCATCCGGGGACAATGCCCCCGAAAAAGATACAGACAACCTGCATTCATGGATAATTGGGAGTGACTAAGAATTGTAGAAGCTACCAAGACAATCGCACAGCTCTCAACAAGCTACATCTCCTCCATCACAAGGCTATGAATTCTCTGTTTCTGGTAAAACTATAATTAAAGTTGAGTTGAGTTTGTATCGATTGAGCAGCGCATTAAAGTTATAGCTCCACCGAAAGCCAGAGAATTCTTACCCTATAAGAAGAAATTTTCATCTCCGAATACCAAAAACTCAGCAGTTAAATTTTCCAAAGTTGCAAATAAAGGATCAATTCACTGTGATAAATTAAAGGAATTCCCCCAGTTACCTTGAATGTCTGTCAGAATCACCATCTAGGTCAATGTATTCTCTGCAGACACTGGTATCTTTGTCATCTGTTCGACTTACCACTTCACCTTTTGTATCTGTCGAGAGTGAATTGTAATTTGTAACAGGAATTGAAGGATGGCTGAGCCTGGCACCCTTTTCACTAGCGAGCAGACCACGTGATTCTAATTTCTCTTGATGATGACTAGGTTTACCAACTTTCTGGTTTTTCTTCCGTGTATCCCCATTTTTCCAATCCAAAGATTTCCTATTTTCATCAGTTACACCAGAATGTATCAAAGTATTACTGACCATACCAAAACGATCCTGCATTCAAATAGATGAGGATCAACAGTTAATTTGCTGGCTGGCTCACTCAAAATTTGAACACTGTTTTAATTACCTTTGCATCATCGAAAAAGGATTTTAAACCCTCTAGTGATTCTTCAAAGCGGTCGTAGTGTCTAATCGATTTGCGTAACCATTTTGATATGTATTCTCTGTTTCTATCCTTTTGGAAACGCTCATCTGCATGTTAGGTCAGAGCATTCAATGTGACAATAGAAATAAACCATGATAAAACGAGACCTATATGTGGAAAATATATGAAAATTGAGCTTCCGAACAAGATAATAAATTTTGCATGTGGTTGAAAAGTTTAAAAAATATATAAGAAAGTTGTCACATCAATAAAATGGGAGGTCGGTAATAGTGTTGGGAGAAAATGATTTGTGAAAAATATGTGGCAGACAAGCTCTTAGCTCAAATAATAACAGAACCCATTAACAGTTGCTTCTAGAACTCAATATATCTCTTTGACCCGAAGCTATATACTTTTCCCTCTAATGGGACACAGAGAACACTAAGGGCTTGTTTGGAAAATTGTTTTTACACAAAAATATTTGAAAACACTTGTATTACGCACTTTTGGAACCCTCATTTCATAGGACCTAACGTGCGGCACATTTTTCAACCACTCATTTGTATGTCTGTTCAACCAAAAGTTGTTTTATGCACTTTCCAAACAAGCCCTGAGTGGATGTTTCCTCTCTGATGAGAATGCACAATCACAGTACTTCATAATCAACTTTATGTTGATCTACTAGATAGAACATACAACTTATAGAAAATGTTGAAGAAGCATAAGCAGAACCTCCATGCCCCTCAGCTGTTTGCTTTAGTCAGAAGGTGGGAAACAGTAAATTTGAGTTGCAAAAGGGATTTATTGGTGTAGGTAATTGATGGTCTGCCATATAAAGGTTCTCCTTCAATATAGAACTGCTAAAACAGTATTGCTTTTTAATGTGAAACATAATTAGCATTTGATAAGTAACTTTATCCTATTTCTTTAAGAGATAGGAAGTACCTAAGAAGATAATAGCTCCATAGTCAAATCTGTGACGTATACAACGACCTACAGAAAATTAAGAAGAAACAAATGTCATGATTAAATGTCTCAAACAGATCTAGCAGAATATAGAACTTCTGGTCTGACCTTATTCTCCTATTACGACAAATTCCTAGCTGATGTCAATTCACTATTCACTGATTAATGGGGTGATTGTCAATGCATTCACATTTGAAAGTGAACGGTTGAAATCAATCTCATCCACATATTCTATAGGACCCAAAAGTACTACTCACTTCGGACACTCATTTTAGTCATTATGTTCCTCATTCACTTTCAAATGTGAATGTGAACTCCCGCTAAGTTTCCTATACTACAAACCAACAGCATTCTAATTTTACAATGCCCAAGTGAACTACTCAGATGACATTATTGGCAAAAGGAAGCTTATGGCAAATCAAAAGCTACACAATCTAGAGCAACTTCAAATGTGATCTCATCCTAGATTAAGGAACTTTGACAAAAGACAGCAAATGTTTTGTATGGATGTAAGTTTGAGGATTTAATCGCCGCACTCATAAATTAAATGAACAAGAACTAATATGAATCTCTTCTTAGACTTAAATAGAGTCTGAGAGCATGACATACTAAAATGATTGTTTATATTTGATGGTAAAACATTGGAGATGTACTAAGTACCTGCAGCCTGGTTAAGAGCTCGAAATGCTTGATGACAGTACCACTCATTCCCGTTCAGTAGGCTTTTTGAAGACTCGTAATTGTCATTGAACTTCTTCTTTTGTGCAACTTTAACATCATTACTGAATCAACAAACCAGAATAACTCAAACTGATGAACTAAATAGTTAATGGAAAATTGTAATCAGAGAGAAAACTTTCCTTACATGTTCGGAAAGGGAATCCCAACAATTACCTGACTCGGTTAAGCATAACATATGATGGAAAATAATGAGCTAAATATATGAAGAAAGTGTTAGAAATGGTTTACGCTTGGATTAGTTGGATAACATTTACAAGTATATCACAATGCGGGATGGAAATAGTAAACTAATACAAACTTATGACAGCACAAGTCTCCCGTTTGATATTCTCTAATCTAATACCTATTGTAATTGTAAAATATAAAAATGGAAATTCAAGCAAAATATTAGAAGGATACAACAGATCTAGCATTTTCATCGGAGAAGTCAATCCCTTCAGAAACCTGTAAACACCGAGATGCATCAAGTCAACCAGTAATTACGATGATTCATCTTGACCACGTCTGAAAACATCGTAACAAATATGTTTGAGAGCTTGCATTGGAGCATCTGAGGGAGAGAGAATAACCTAAGTCGGAAGCTACAGCCTCCAATGTAATTGATACTCGTTGGAGATATTAGACATGCAACATTTTATAGCCTTCCCAATGGTGACCCTATGTTTGATGCAACACTAAGGGCCTGTTTTATAGAAGATGTTGTTGATTTATGTTAATTTACTCGAACGATATGTTAGATGTGTAGTTGAAAATTAAGGAAAATATATTAAAAAATGTAAAGTAATTGTATGAGTGGTTGAAAATAATGAGAGAAAAAGTTAATGAAAATTAGTGGAAAAAGACGGTGTAAAGAACAAGGCCTAAATTTCACTCTTGCTGGATTTTGAAATTGTATTATTATCATCAATTTTCTGGTTAAAACAAATTCTAAACAAGAAATATTAATGATTGTCAAAGATAAAATGAAACCGGTAATAAGGAGTTGAACCTTGTTAACACCTTTGATCTCTTAATATTCACCAGAGTTATCTTATTTCATGGCGGTTGGGTTTGCCGATTAATTCTTTTGCGTGAATTTTGAACTCAACTTAGCCTTTCCCTCGGTTGCCACAGTATCGGTATCATTTATCAATACTGAAGTTATCTGCTGAACAGATATTATTATTCCTGTAGAAGTAAAAGACTACATATTGGCTACTGCAAATCCTACGTATTGATAACAAGCACTTTTATGGTACTACTCGTTCTCCTCCACCCCAAAGTAGTGAAGTGCTAGCTTGGATGTCCCAAGTCTTGAAGACCTGTATTGGTCATGCCAATTGCTATTACATGAAGGCTTATAACAAGGTCTTAGGAGAAGACTAACAACTTCTGATTAAATATATAATTTAAACGCGAACTAAGTTTAAGTAAGTGTTTATTGAAGTGTTTATGAACATTTTGAATTCAACGCTAGAAACTGCCCACTTATCCACCTGGTATATCTGGTTATTGTTAAGAGAGCCGTAGGCTTCTTGTGGGCTTATCTCCCTCGGCCCATGCTAGGTTAAGTGTGTAGGGTTTTTTTGTTCTTCTATTGTTATGCCGGCTTATAGTGTATTGCTAGGGTTATAACCTTATTATATATATATGAGATCGGCTAAGCCCTAAGCAAGCGATCTCTTTTCTTGTTCATATTTGTTTCTTTTCTATTCTTTCATACTTTTAAATTCAACTTGGTATCAGAGCCTAATCCTTCTCTTTTTCCCTTTCAAACACCTTTCCTATTCTTTTTTTTCCTTTTTCCCATAATCGAAGTGTTCTTGGGGGTTCTTTTAAACCCTCTGTGTCAAGTGTGTTAAATCTCTGATGTATTAAAGTTGGTGAAGTCGTGGGTTTGTGCTGTGTTTCGATCGGTGTGGGCTTCGTAGTGTTGTTGGTGCGTATGTTATAAGTTGTTGAAATCAAGTCTGCATCGATCAAATCTAGGTTTGTTGCTGTCCAATTTGCGCAGCTTTCGCTGTTACGCATCTGCATGCTGACGCCGCTTACAAGAATCGCGCTACAAGATGTCCAATTTGTGCGCTGCTGTTACAAAGGACCGCGCTTACAGTTGACGCCGCTACGGATTCTCGCTACAGAGTATCGCCACAAAGAGTATTTGTTTTCCATAGTGATTATTGTTCATAGGGTTTGTTTTGGTGTGAAAAGTTGAAATTGATTTGATCACCTATCCGGTTTGACCCGGTGAACAATGGGAGATGAGATCGTGAAACCTACATCAACCGCCGCCTGGCAAAGAAGCCATCTTTGTATTATGTTAATGACGACCTTGGCAAGCCAATTACCAATATTCGCCTCAATGGAAATAATTATCTCTTGGAGTTATCTTTGTTGAGCACTTTATTCGTGCTAAAAGGAAAATCAAATTTCTTAAGGATGATCCTCCAAGTAGTAATCGATCCGCAGTATGAGGAGTGGGAATCCTCTAACTCGATGGTTCTAACATGGTTATGGAACAAAGATGGAACCTAAAGTTCTTACTAATGTGCGCTTTTACCAACAAATAAACGGGTTTGGTCATCCCTCAAGGAAATGTATTCTCAAGAGAACAATATCTCACGCATTTATGATCAGTATGAATCCTTGTTTAAGACCAAACAAAGGTGAGAGAACCATTGATGAGTATTACAAAGACTATGAAGGGATTGTGGGAAGAACTTTTGCTTTATCAACCGCTACGGTGGATCTCGAGCAACAACGACAAGCTCGAGAACGCTTCGTGTAGCGCCTTTTGCATGGGCTCAATTCGGATATAGCGTGTACAAAGATCGCCATCAAGCTAGTGAAACAGCTTCCCACCGCCGCAAAGCTTTCTCTCGCCTTAAAAGGCGACGCCAAGAGAGTGGTGAATCTGGTTACTCTTCAAAGGAGTCGCTCATACATCGCCGCTTCGTATCGTGGACGAGGAGGATCGAGTGGTGGTCGAGGTTCTTATGGTCGTGGAGGTCGGGGAAATTCTAATGGTAGGAGCTCACGTGGTGGTAGAGGTAATCGTGGTCGTGGTGGAAGGAATGGTGGTACTGACGAAAGAAAATGCACACATTGTGGTTTGGAAGGACATACTGAACCATTTTGTTGGGATAAATATGGGAAGCCAACTTATGCCAATCATGTTGTCGATCAATCTTTGGAGGCATCCGATGTGGCACCACCCACACCTTCTGATAACTCGACTCCAGTTATTTTGGATCAAATTCTGAGTCGTCTAAACTCCTTGTCTACATCTTTTGGCATGCCCACTGCTACCGCTGCTAGTTCTCGTAAGTTCCGCTAATTTGGCAATGCCTTCTTCATCTTGGATCATTGATTCAGGAGCTAGTGCCCATATGACCGTAATTCCTCTCTTCTTTCCAACCTTGTGTCTACTAAATCCAGATGAGTTTAGCTGATGGTTCTTAGCGTCCGATTCTTGGTAGTGGAACCCTCCATCCAACTCAATCTTTAGAGTTGAAATCGGGTCTCTATGTGCCAAATCTTTCATTTAACCTTGTTTACGTTAGTGCTCTTACTAAAGCTCTAAATCGCTCCATAACCTTCACCGCCATCGTCAGGTTTTTCGTGACCTCCAGGCGAAGATGATGATTGGTTCGGATATGAGCGCGATGGATTATATGTGTTGGATGTTGAGGAGTCTAGTTCGCTGCCTGCACCGAAAGTGCCTCCGTGTCGCCACTTCAATGGCATTGTCGCCTTGGTCATCCATCTCTTGTTAAATTACGCCGCTAATTCCTAATTTGAGTCCTATGTCCTGCTTTTAGAGTGTGAAGCGTGTCAATTGGGAAAACATCATCGTAGTACATTTCCCAATAGGATTGATAAACGGTCGCTAAGCGCCCATTTGATGTAGTCCATACGGACATTTGGGGTCCCGCAAGAAATAAAAGTTTGTCTGGTTTTCTTTACTTTGTGGTATTTGTCGATGATTATTCACGAATGACATGGTCGTATTTATTAAAAGATCGTGACCGAAGTTACCCCGTATTCTTTCTAATTTCTACAATGAAATTGAGACCCAATTCCATACAAAACTTAAAATATTTCGGTCTGATAATGCCTTAGAGTATACCCAATCCTGTGTCAAATCCTTTTGTGAAGATCGAGGGGTTATTCATCAAACCACTTGCCCATATACCTCGCAATGAATCGGAGTTGCTGAACGAATCGCTGCGTCATTTACTAGATGTTACTCGTACTATGATGTTTGCTATGGGAGTACCTAAGCCATATTGGGCTGACGCTGTTCTTACTACTAATTACCTTGTTAATCGTATGCCATCTTCTGTCCTTGCTAAACAGTCTCCTTTCCAGTTGTTGTACCCTGGTCAAACGACCTATCATGTTCCACCTAGAGTGTTTGGTTGTGTCGCATTTGTTCATGTTCTCAGCCCTGGTCATGACAAGTTGGACCCTCGGTCAGTCAAGTGTGTATTTGTTGGTTATTCCCGCACGCAGAAAGGGTACCGTTGTTATAATCCTGTTACCCATCGGTATTATGTTAGTGCTGATGTCACATTCTTTGAGTCTACATCCTATTTTTCCTCTTCTGGGCAGCAATTTGATTCAGAGTTAGTATCTTGTCGTGAGGGGGAGCTTCTTAGTCCATCTCCTCCAGTCGTTCCTGTCCCAGTTGTCCCTTGTGATGCTGATACGGAAATGTCAGGTCGTGTTCCAATTACTACTTTGCGTGATATGCCCATTTATGCTCAGTATCATCGTCGCACTGTGAGAAAAGACACTGCAAGTGAATTGCCTTTGAACCAATCATCATCCTCACAGAGGCTCCCGCTGCTCGTACTAAGAGCGTTGATGTAGAACCCATTGCTACAAGAACCAGGTCCAAAACAGCCCATCCTATATCTCAGTTTGTTTCATTTCATCGTGTTGCTCCTGCTTTTCGTACATTTGCATTGTCCATATCTTCTGTCTCCGTCCCATCTTCTCTTACTCGTAATCAAGCTTCCCTGGTTGGAAATTTGCCATGAAGGAGGAACTATCTGCTCTTCATGAGAATAAGACTTGGGATTTGACCCCGCTTCCCCATGGAAAAACAACGGTAGGATGTCGATGGGTATATACGGTTAAGTATTTACCAGATGGCTCTGTAGAGCGCTTGAAGGCTCGTTTGGTTGCCAAAGGGTATACTCAGACTTATGGGGTGGATTATATGGAGACCTTTTCTCCAGTTGCTCGGCTCAATTCAGTCCGAATCTTGCTCTCTGTTGCTGTTTGTAAGAGGTGGCCTCTATATCAATTGGACATTAAAAATGCCTTTTTGCATGGAGTGTTACATGAAGAGGTTTATATGGACCAACCCCCTGGGTTTGTAGTTCCAGGCCAAGAACATATGGTGTGTAAGTTGAAGAAGGCGATTTACGGGTTGAAACAGTCGCCCCGTGCGTGGTTTGATCGGTTTAGTTCTGTGGTTCTCCAGTTTGGCCTTTGTCGTTCGGCATGTGATCATTCGTTGTTTGTTCGGCATTCCCCTTCTGGTACCATTATTCTCATTGTTTATGTGGACGATATTATAATTTCTGGAAGTGATGTTGTTGGTATTTCCGCTTTGAAGAAATACTTAGGGGCGCAGTTCCATACGAAAGATTTAGGCGTCCTTCGTTACTTCCTTGGGATAGAGGTTGCTCGTTCAGGTAGTGGTCTTAATCTCTCTCAGCGTAAGTATGTGTTGGATCTACTTACTGAGACTGGGCTTCTCGGTTCAAAGCCTATAAATACACCTATGGATCCTACAATGAAGCTGGATGCCGAACAGGGGGAGGTGTTTCCTGATTCGGGTCGATATCGACGCCTTGTTGGCCGTCTCATCTATCTAACTGTGACTCGCCCTGATATTACTTATGCTGTTAGTATTGTTAGTAAGTTTATGCACAGTCCGCGCGTTCCTCATTGGAATGCTGTGATTCGGATTCTACGATACTTGAAGGGTTCTCCTGGCAAGGGACTTCTTTATCGGCCTTCACAGCATGTCGATATCAGTGGATTCTCGGATGCTGATTGGGCAGGTGATTCCACCGATCGTCGGTCAACGTCTGGATATTGTACTCTAGTTGGTGGTAATCTTGTTACTTGGCGAAGTAAGAAGCAAAATGTTGTGGCTCGATCAAGTGCTGAAGCTGAATATCGAGCTATGGCACATACAGCAGCTGAGATGATATGGGTTCGTTCACTTTTGTCTGAGATGGGTATTATGATAACTTCTCCTATGCCGATGTATTGTGATAATAAAGCGGCAATATTTATAGCAAGCAACCCAGTGTTTCACGAGCGCACCAAGCATATCGAGGTTGACTGTCATTTTATTCGTGATTTGATGATGTCAAAGCAGATTGTTACTCCATATGTGAAGTCTGAAGATCAGTTGGGTGATATCTTCACCAAGCCTCTGGCTCGTGATAGTTTTTTTACTTTGTGTTTCAAGCTGGGCATGTTTGATTTGTATGCTCCAGCTTGAGGGGGAGTGTTAAGAGAGCCGTAGGCTTCTTGTGGGCTTATCTCCCTCGGCCCATGCTAGGTTAAGTGTGTAGGGTTTTTTTGTTCTTCTATTGTTATGCCGGCTTATAGTGTATTGCTAGGGTTATAACCTTATTATATATATATGAGATCGGCTAAGCCCTAAGCAAGCGATCTCTTTTCTTGTTCATATTTGTTTCTTTTCTATTCTTTCATACTTTTAAATTCAACTGTTATAAACACTTTCCAAATTAAAGCATACTGGGTGGTATATATTTGTACTCTAGGATATGTTTGAGGTGAGTAAAAAATACAATTGACTTCAAGGTAAGACATCATATTGTTATGTAATGGAATCTATTTTGTACTTTGGCATTTGAATCTGCACAAATGTAGACATGTGGACAATCACGAGTATATTTAATAGTGGAGACTGGTGCATTGAGAACACAGTTGAGGCTGTGAAATGGTGCTATGAAGTATGTAGCATGCCATAACACAATTAATAGGATTATTCAGTTACCTTGCCTCGACAAACCGCAAGAAAAGCACCGCCTTTTGGTGGAGATTTCATCTTTTCTCCATTTCTAGAATCTGACTTTTTACCACGTAACTTTCTTACAGTGACCTGTCTTGTGCTCTGATGAATGGAATTATAGTAATTCTTCAAAACAGGCTGAAAATCGTCCTGGCTGCTTCCCCTTGGTTCTAAACAAATATCCAGAATCATGGAAGCATATCATGGATCAGTAGCAGTAGCGATGCAACAACATCAGAATGGTAAATAATATTTGTCATGTTCCCCCTTTTACAGAAGGTATTTGCTCATGATAATACATGAAACTTGATATATTATACATATTATTTTATAACTCACAAATTCTTTTACCATGAATTAAACTAATCTTACCAACAAAAAGGGATTTCTGTGCATTCAGATGCGACCACTGACCAGTTTCTCGCCAACGTTTGCTTACTTTATCTAGCAGCTTATAACTGGGGAAGAATACCAAACACCCACCGGGAACAACTTTGCAGATTTCTTCAAGAGATTTGCCAAGGGCGTCCTTCACAAAAGAACACAGCAACAACTCCACTGGATCATGAAGACGAAAGCTATCCAATACTAAAGGAGAATAAGTAATACTTGCTGTGATACCTGGAAAGCATACACATCTGCAGTCTTGTAACTTGCATTTAATGGATAGTTACCGGGACCGTTGGATATCACAGACACCCAAACCTGTGGTGCATACTGAGAAATAAGTTCTTGGTACAGGAAAGATGCGCAACCAGAAAAGCACAAATAACATAAGATATTCAGTCTACCTGGGAATCAACATCTATCACATGAGGAGCTTCCAGACAAGTTCCAAATCGAACACCAAGTTCAGACGAGAAAGTGTTCAGTGGTGACAGGGTCCTGTACATGTAATGTACAGTGGCACAGTAAGATCGAAAAGGCAGCAATAAGAGCTCAGAGCATTAACTGGAAGTATATTAATGTAAAACTATAACAAAGAAGAACTCTCTTCTAGGGTAGTACTATCTCACTGCTTAATGAGTTTACATTCATTGACATGGTTTACCATAGAAATCAATTAAAGATAGTTAGATTTGAGAAAAGGAGTGAAGAATGGCCAAGCTTCACAGGAACTATCGAATCGAAATAGAAAAAGGAAAAATAAAGTTTGTTATCATTGTGTCTCCAAAAGTACTAGCTGGCTGCTGACATCTGGAGTCATATAGCACTAATGGAGAGATAACATTATGAGACTGAAAGTTAATAGCATGGATCTAACACAGAAGAAGCATGCCCGTCTTAAATATGATTACAAGTAAACACACTGCTATTGAGAAATAAACCATATGCAACTATATGTACCCTGATGTCAGAATCACTGACTGAGAAACATCTGCAATGCCTCTGAAGACGACGGCTGGATTCAAGCACCACAAACTAAATGTGTGTGTCAAGTCACCTGCGACAGTTAACAAGAACCTCTTGAGAAAAGAAAGTAAAACAGCAGTAATTGCAAGCATAAAATTTCTGAATAACATATATCTTAACAATCGGCTATTGAACAGGTCTCTTCATAAATACTAAAAACTAAATAAATCCTAACAAGTTTTCAAGTTTAGATCATACAATGTAGGCTGCACAGGTCGTCCTAGTGGATATTTTTTACAGTAGGATCTTGCTATTATTGTTTGGGACTTTCTCCGTATTTGCTCCGAGACATTAACTTCTACCCTCAAAAGAATGCTCAACATTCTTTGGCTGAGGGCATCTTATGTATCACAATTGTGTATCCTCCAGACCAAGTGATCAACCAACAAAACCATTACATAGAAAAATACAGTAAATGTTTGGAATCTATCAACTTCCATCAATTAAGAGGACAAGCGTTGAACCAGAATGTAACACCAGTCCTCCATGCACGGTTTGAATGCTGCTTGCATATTTAATTTCACCAGCTAGATAGTTACGGTATTTCAACACTCTGAGAGCCCCATCCTCTTCTACATGACAGTTCAGATCAAATAGAAAGAATTCTTTCCATGTAAATTTACATAGGGTCAGAACCATTAACTTTATTACTATTACTATCCCTGTAAATCCATATTATTAGTTACAACAGGGAACTTGAAAATCCTGAAGATGAAAGAGAAAATGACCATTTACTTACCATTCTCAGATTTAAAAGATTGCAATGCCAGCTCATAGTCACAAGCATGGACGCCATTATCAGAGAAGAGGTAATTAAGCGAAGAGAACAATCCTGAGTGACAATAAACACAGCCAGTTCCACCGTTAGAATTTGCCTTATGTTCAGAACTTGAGAACAAACCTCCAATACCTTCAAGTGTAATTACTGCCTTTCCACTTAAATGAGCAGTACCCAACTCAGCTTCTATTGAAGCTTTGATCGCCTTCATAGAGACATGGAAAGAATTACAATAAGGCAGCAGGAGTTAGTAGAGACAACCAAGCATTTTCTGCAAAGAATAACTAACGGGATTGACTATAGAAAATGGATTAAACCACCTTCGTCGCACAGTCCCAAAAGATTGGAAAGTTCTGCAGCTTTAAGTTGGCTTCCTCAAGTTCTTTCAATGCCCTATCTCCTGTCCAACTAAAGACAACATGCACAGACACAAACTGGTTTGGTTACAACAAACATAATAAAAGGGGAAATAGGAGATAAAAGTCATGAGAACATAATACCCCATTTGTTTCTTGAACAAGAAGAGAATATCTGACAAAGAAAATAAGCATAATTCTATATTCTCAATCTGTTTGTGGTGAGGCTAATAAATGAAGAAACCTATTGATGAATTAAAAGTTCTGTTCTGCAACAGGTAGTAGAACAAAAGGTAATCGGATGCACTTGGAAACCTTATGCGGCATGGCTTCAAGTTTGATAAAAGTTTCGAGCATGTTTGGGAATTGGGAGGCGTTTAAATTGATTATTAATTGTACGTCCTACAGAATGTGTAAATAAGTTGGTTGTAGTTGTGAGTCCTCTGAGATGTGTGACCAAAAAGTATGTCTAACCAAATTAAATTATGAATTAAGCTCCCATAAGTGAATTGAATTTAATAATGTGAAATATAGCATAATAAAACTGGTGCAAAACACAATGCCTGGTAATGTTATTTTTATTTTTGAGATAAATTACTTACTTAAATCCTAGATAAATGATTGAAGCTTAAGATAACAGGAATGAAACAGGTATGTTAGATAAAGTACACAGGTACTTAAAAACAATCTTCCAAAGACGAGAAGTTAAGCACATATTAACTAACTAACCAGTAGAAGTAATGTTGAAAATCACGTTTTACTAGGATTGTTTTCCTCCTGTCAATCCAACTCAATATTTCCTGCAGTTGACAAAAACATAGAGAGCCAATTTTTGACAGCTGTGAATGAAATCCAGAAATGGTGCAATATGCAAGAGATCAAAATGAACACCTGTGTCATTTCCAGTAAAGGTTGGTAAGTCAAGTAGTCATTACAGGTGAGCTTTTCCAATTCTGTCTGCAGATCTTTCAAATGCAAAACAGTGAGATATATCGGTTGGTAAGGTGCCATAGAGTGACAGTCTTGCACTTACAAGTTAAATCATCTTCTTCAACATCAACACTACCAGCGTCACGAGCTGTGTCTTCGATATTACTGAAAGAATTAAAAGGAAAAATTAAGACTGTGTTTGACAAGTTAAAAAATTAATCATCTCCTACATTCATTTTCAACCACACACACTTCAAAATACATATATATTTGTTTTTCATCTTTTTCCATAATCTTCCATACTTTATAATCACACATCCTTCTTTAAAATTGAAATTTTTTTCCTCTAAAAAGCTTTATCGAACAAGCTCTAAAAGAAAACGTAAGTATAAGGCCTTGTTCTACACAACACAATTTCAAAAAAAAAAAAAAAAAATCTCTCCCCGCCTTTTCATTCACATGCACAATTACTTTACATTTTTTAATACACTATCTCTCATTTTCAACCATACAATCTACACGCAATTCAAGTAAACAAAACTTACACCAAATTTGTTGTGAATCAAACATACCCTACGAAATTCAAGTAAACAATACTTACTAAAATCTCAACACTAGGACAAACAGTTAATTTATGCTTTTTTAATGTAATTCTGTCCCGATTCTTTTAAGCTGTGATTGCATTTATTTTTGAGTTATGACCCATTGGTTTTCAGAACTGGAAAAGAACAAAAATAAACTAATTTCTTTGAATATAAACTTGCAAACTTGAGTCCAGGTGAGAACCAAAATAAAATTGTACCTGTTACACTATAATCCTTTTTCAACAATTTTATCATCTTATACTTTGTGAAAAAGCAAAAGGAAGTGAGTGGATACATCCTACATTTCTCAAACACTTTGGCAACATAAAAGATTATCATTTGGAACGCAAGTGGCTAACATACTGTGCTTCATCAAGAATAATAATGCTACGTCTAATATCGACTTCCATTGCAGACCGGATGATGGGGTTAATAATGTAGCTATACGGGCAAAAAACCAAATCCGCATCATCTGCCATCGACTTGGCTGCAAAATATGAACAACCTGAAACCCAAAAAATTTCTCTTTAGAGACTTGTGCTGGTTAAACACCAAGACTAGGAGCCATTAAAAACAAAGAGGGAGTGAACCTTTGACAATCTGTCCAATTTTGACAAGGTCTTCGATATCATGGACCTGGTGGCAGCCTCCCTTCTGAAGAGATGGATGACCTTTCACTTTATGAACATTTCTAATGGGGGAAAAGATGAATAAGGACGAGTTTTGAAACCGTGAATTAGAAGCAAAAGAAAAAACATAAGCTAAATACACTCACTTGAATTCTGAGCAGGAAACTTCTTTATTCTTCAAAAGCAACTTACTGGAAATCCAAACAATGCATGTTAGAAGTCAAAACATACACGGAAAATGATTTTATCTTTTGAGCAAACAGGAAAGCACCATTGTTCATCTAGATTATCTGCACCACGTAAATGCGGGTTTGTACAATAACGTTTCCTTGAACCCTGAAAGAAAACAAGGATTTCGTCAAAAATTCATACCCTCTCATAAAGGTGAAGCATCCTAAAGCAGGTAAAGGATAAATGATGATTGTGGACCCAGCAAAAGAGAAAAGGACAGATCTAAAGCAGTAATTCTCAAAAATTATAAACCCTTTACAAACTCATCTATTTTGCTAATATTCAGAAATGCAGCATCGCTCCCTAATTGTCTGCCGCAACTTTAGCGCCAGCCTAATTAGGAACGTGACCTACTTGATTTGTTTATGTTCATAATAATATGGTTTCATAATTGAAAGAGAGGCCAATCCAGTATATGTAACACTCACAAAGTGTCACATTCAGATTCAACATAAATAAACAGTAAACACTCATAAGCCCACGCAAAATAACTATGGACATCTGAGAGATCATTTCCACTTATGCACCAGTGTACAAATTCCTAGAGCATGACCTCTATTCCATTTCACTCCATGAAGTTCCAATAACGGTGTGGAATTTTAATGAAGATGATTGTCTTCTGCTGAATACAAGTGTCAACTTTGTGCTTTCATCTATGGGTGTCATGAAAATAACACAACAAACTGTTTCAGCAGCAATAAAACTAAGTGTTGATTATCAAGAGGCTGTAGGCATGTAAATAAGGCAGATCATTGTAAAATAAGCTATCACTAGAAGGGAGGTGTATCGATTTACAATGGTTCCATCACAAAACCTCCTTTCCTCAAGAAATTGAAACTTGACAAGCTATACGATGTACTGATCTTCAGAAATAATAAATGAATTTTGAAAAAAGAAAACAGGAATTCAGTCTGGTTCAGAAATACTACCAAGACGGCCATAGGCACCCGATAAGATGTTTTCTTGTACTCGTGGATCACTTGAGTGATTTGCGTATGTGTCCTCCTAATAAAGGCATATTATTTACAAAATTAGTAGTTTTTAAATGCACGATTTTCATGATATCTATCATAAGCAAGTCCGGTTGAAGGAGCAGAAACACAATGTAAACCAAACCATCAAATTCTGTTCTCCAAAATTGTCCTACAAAGGCTATCTAATGTTAACCCCGAAATGGCTGAAGCTTACGAAGCATAAAAGATGGTCGGAGCCAGTTTTGACTTCTCTTTTTTAGCATTTGTTCTGGCTGGTGGAGCTGTTCCCGGGTTTTCTGGAGAAGGAAGCCAATAAAAACGGTGGATAAGAAATACTCAACAATGCCTCAATTCGGAAACAGAGACAGTCTATTCAAGATTAGACTTCCAGAAAAAGATCAAACGGTAGCTTAATACGAACAGCACACTCACGAGTTAATTGAAATTACAAATCATGTGAACTTTATCCTATAAAACACAATCAAAATTGCAACAGCTATTCAACTAAGAAACCAGGCAACAGGTGAATTGGGTTTCAGAAATTATTAACATTAAGGAAAAATTTAATACCTGGGGACTGGGTTTCAGGAATGAAACCGCCGCCGTGATTAATCGGATCAGTGGTGGCTTGAGGGTTGGGCTTCGCGCTCAAACCCGACAAAATCTTCTGACGTTTCTGATTCTGTTGCCATGCGAGGGCAGAACAGAGGAGCGAGAGTGACTTTCCAGTGCCGGTGGGTGACTCAAGCAACGCGTGGCATTGTCCATCCCTCAGAGATCGATCGAGAGTCGAAATCACCCTGTTCATGAACGCAAGCTGAGTGCCATACGGTTGGTACGGAAACTCGACTGGTAGGCCCCCGATGTGCGTTACATTATTGGATGGCGATAGATTCTGAATAGGGTTTCGGGAGGGAGTGGAGTCTGCCATTCTTCGAGCAGACTGTGGGTTCGTGTTTTCCTCAGCGGTGAATTCGAAGGTTATGGTGAACTTTTGGAGCTTTAGGCGGGAACAATTTTCTCCATTGCGCACATTTTGGCATTTGCCATTTGGAGGGAGATAAAACAAATGGGAATCTTGTTTGACACGAGTCTACGATTTTTCCCAAAATCTATTTTTTCACATTATCAATTTTCTCCTTCCCCCACGCCCCCGCCCCCGCCCCCGCCCTCTCGGGTTGGAATCGTTTATGTGCAATTTGACAATTTTATATTTTTAAAAATATTTTACCTACTTCTCAATCACAAACACATAAAAATCGTGTTACTCTTGAAACAACATTTATTTTTATAGTTATCGTTTTCGATCACTTTCATTGAATCTAGAAAATATTTTCGACTATTATTTTGATTAATTTGATCATTATTTTAATTTTTTATATAATTTTTCTCCACTTTTCACCACACATTTGAATCACTTTAATCTCACTATAAGTGAGTATTAGTCACAACATTTTAAAATTTTTGGCAAATTTTTATAAATTTTGATGTGAAATAAGAGAGAGAATGAGTGGAGTTGAATGGTGGAGATTTATGTAGTACATGTGGGTCCCATAAAATATATATATATATATATATAATTGGTTTGACCAAAATTGTGAATGAATTAAAATGTGTAATAATTTATAAAAATTTAAAAAAATGAGCCGGCTAACACGCGCTAAATGTCACCTCAATATTGCAACTGTGCATTAATTTTTTATTTTAGCATTCACTACATTGAATATGCGTTTTCTTTTTGAGCCCTAGCAAAAGTCAAATGCCAAGGTATTTTGGAAGCCACCATCTTGACCGATAAGTGGTTTTGGAATATAATCATGGTCTGCCAGTTGGATGTTCAGGCTAAAATGGATAGCCGATTTCTCGAGATTAATTTCTTGACCGGAGTCCAAACTATATGTGAGCATTATTGATAACAAGTTCATAAGGTCGGGAGCCATTAGATCTCTTGAATATGATCTTATATGATTTGTGGTAGCTCAATGCCATTGGATTTACCCCGGGTGCCAATTGGACGGATCACGAGATCTTGAGCAAATAAGTTGAAGCTTGTTATGGCGGGATTGATTAAAGAAGTATGGCAAAATTTGTCAAAATATATAACTTATAGCTTGGAACATGGATTGAAAGCAAATGGGTCAAAGGAGATCAACTCAGTGAGCATTGGGACCCATTCTATACAATAAATGGTGATCGGGGGTCAAAATATCATGGGGAAAGAACTCGATGACCAAAATAGCAATTTTGGAGGAATATGTTGAGGCATGCGATCACATGCATCTGCCAAGCTCTCCTCTCATAATTGAACTACAAGTCATAGCTAGAAAAGCAACTTTGAAGATTGTGGCTGCAACTTTTAAAGGCACGTGGTCGCGTACGCGACCCATGGTTCAAAACTAGCAAAGGCATGGCTAAAAAAATAGGCCCGAGAGATTTTAGATATTTTGTTATTTTAATAGTTTAGTTACTATTTTTGTCTCCATGGTTAAGTATGCTTCTATTTCGAGCTATTGTATAAATATACCCAGTTGCCTTCATTTTGTAGGATTATCTATGAAGAATTTGAGAGCTAAAAGCTTGAGTAGAGCTTTTCTCCTCTATTTCGTTCTTTATTGAACACTCTAAACTTATCAAGAATTTAATCGACTCTTGTCGCGTTCAAACCATGTTGGTTGTATAGTCCGCATTGTTGGAGGTGATAGGTTTGATACACTTATTATTGTCACATTGTGAGTCAAAGGTCGGCGAGTTCATGCAGATCACCTATCGAAGTTTTGCTTTTTGGGATTGATCTAATCTCGCATGGTTTGCATTAGCTCAGTTACAACATAGTTTACATCAGTTGGTATCAGAGCAAAGGCTCTAATCATCCGATAATCCTATCTTTTATTTTATCTATTATTGTTTTAGTTCGATTTCTAGAACTTAGATTTGAGTATAGTTGGATTTAGTGTTCTTTAGGATATGTTTGATTCACAACAAATTTGAAGTATGTTTTGTTTACTCGAATTGTGTATAGATTGTGAGGTTGAAAATAAGAGATAATGTATTAAAAAATATAAAGTAATTGTATATGTGGTTAAAAATAATGAGAGATAAATTTTTGTTGAAATTTTTTGTGAATCAAACATACCATTAGATCCTCTTGTTGTTTTCTTTGGTTTTTTTAAGCTTTTCTTGATCTTGTTATTGTCTTTTGATTGTTATTGATGAGTTATTGTTGTTGTTGTCTTGCTGATCTAGTAATCAACTTGTGATATTGTTGAGTATTGTTGTTGTTGGATCAAGATGAATAATAAATAAATCAAGAAATATATAAATAAAAAATCTCACACTAGGAAGAGAAAATGGAATCCAACAACATATGAATGAGTGTTAGTTCACATTGTTGGCTACACTTAGTTTTTTATCATTTGTATTGTTTTGGGACTGAGTTGTAATATTGTGTTAGTGTTTCATTAACATTGAGGCTTGTTATTGAATCGTTCTCATTGTATTATCTTTGTTTTTACGTGGCAAATTGACAATCAAGTATTGATTTGAATTAAGTAGGAGTTGTTTTAACTTAAAATTGAGTTCGTTGAGTTATTTGGAGACTCCGTTGTGAGAAATGAGTGGTGAAAGGTAGTATGGTAAGATTATTATCAGGTAAAAGCCAAGTTGAGTGATAAATTCGCGAAAGGACGCTATCACACATTTGAACACATTATGTTTGATATTAATTCTATTTCAGGTCAGTGGCGCAATTCGGTAACAACAAATGAATTGAGAAGGTTGTTGGAAGACGTAAGTAACCATCAAATGAAAGCTTCATTTGAGGAATCAATAGGCAGATTAGGGGAAGAATGGATTGATTGGAAGTTTAGTGGAGATGACCCTGTGATAGGGATGCCAGTGATGAATATGGAGGTTAGTGATTAGGATAAGGGTGACTATGAAAATGAGTGTAGGAAAATAGGAGAATAGATAGGGGTCATCGGGGAAGAAATGATGAAGAAATTGATATTAAAAATGTAAAGATCGAAATTCCTTTATTTCAAGGTAAGGTGGATCCGGATGTTTATCTTGATTCGGAGAGTCTAGTTGATACTATGTTCCAATGTCATCAAATCCCGGACACAAAGAAAGTATTATTGTTGGATAGGAAATATATGGGTTATACTTTGAATTGGTGGAAGTAATTAACCACGGCTAGGGGAAGGAATTTGGAGGATCCCGTGGAACCTTGGGATGGATTAAAGCACCTAATGAGAAAGAAACTCGTCTCAACACATTATTATTGAGGATTATATCAAGGATTGCAAGCCTTTGAATCAAAGGGGACGGGCAGGAGAAGCTTATTACCAAAAAAATGGAATCTCCAATGACTCGAGCCGAGATCATGGAAAAGGAGGAAGCCACTATGTCTATATTTTTTTGTGGATTGGATAGAGAGATTGCCAATTACACTGAGCTACAAGACTATACCGATCTTGAGGAGTTATTGCATAAGGCTGTTAAGATGGAAGGGCAAATCAAGAATAAAGTTCCAACCAAGCCTCAAGTCGGGAATGGAAGTAACTTTGGTAAAGTAAGGCAGGCCAATAACAGAAATGACAAATGGGCTTGGAAAGGGAATGTAACGCACCGTCCAGTTCCACGTCATAAAGGACGTCATAATCAGAGCGCTCTGTGCACGACATAAACATTGGCCACCTTCGGGCCCGTGCACGTCATTCTTTTCGTTTCTTTCATCATGGAACTAGACGTGCGTCCGTCATTCATTAAATACGAAACCCTAATTTCCTTTCTTTACATACCGCAAGATCTTTTGATTCTTCGCCCACACACCACGTCATAGCATCATGTGACCTTTCGCCAACCCTTCACGCACGGTACCTTCATCAAACATACAACATACGCACGTAATGAGTCATAAAGACTCAGTGGATAATAGATGCAATGCAATGCATGTCACACGTTTACTTTGGGCCCCAATTACGAATCATGTGAATACGTGGCGCCGTTCATTCATTAGCTAGGCCTTTTCTTTACAGGGCGTAGATCCCCTGAAGACCCGCTTTTCTTTTACATACGGGGCGTAGATCCCCCGACTGACCACGTCTTTATGGGGCGTAGATCCCCCATGTAGCCAGTTTACATCATTATGGGGCGTATGTCCCCCATATGTAAACACATGATTGGTAACTGTTTCACACACATATGCTCGTGATACAATTACATAAACGTTACCTTTTCCACGCCCTGTTCCTTTCACATCGTCATCATTCATACGTGACATATAAACAAGGCTTCATGATCATATCGTGAGCACAAGTATAAACATTACATATTCGTGCATTGAACGTTGGCACTTCACATAAGGCCACGACATCCAAACATATAGGATATGGCCACTAAGTGTTCACGTTGGTTCACATAAGCACATGCCACATATTGCTATCACATGACACGCATAATACTTCACGTTGGACCACATAATCATACATGATTGCCAAGCTTGATCTTCTAGTTGTTCCATTACATATAGCTTCCTACACATGGCTTCACTTATTTGGTTCATTACATATAGTTTCCTATGGCCACATAAGTCATATAGTTAGCACGAAGGTCACATAGGCCACGTAAACATATACATAGCATCATCACATCATATCATAATCATAACACAAGGCCAAGAGATCCTAGCATGCTTCTAAGGTCTCTAATCATCATAATCATGCCATATCTTGTGTAATTCATGTATAAATCATGCACATACGTCATAAAGCATGTAAAGCAACCATTACCCACCAAAGATGGAGTTCAAACAAGCATGGAGACCATCTTCTTCCTCTTCTCCCTTGCTTCTCTTCCTCTTCTTCTTCTTTCTCTCCTTTCCTTCCTTCTTGTAATCAAGGATTACACAAGCATTACATAGGTCATACTTGAAGTTGGAGATGATCACATAGGTGTTTGGGAGTCTTGGAAGGGTTTAGGGAGTGTTAGAACCGAGCTCATGTGAATAGTACCCAAGAAATGGCAAGAATCTTCTTAAAGACCAATTCTGCCGACTTAAAATTACGGCCGTAACTTCCACATTTACGGTCATAACCCCTTACTTACGACCGTAACCCCATATCCTTACGGCCGTAACCTGATTAATACGGCCGTATCATCCCATCATACGGCCGTAATAAACTCTCTGTAAATCCCCTGCATTTCATCTTCTTGACTTACGGCCGTAACTCCATGCCTTACGGCCGTAACTCCAACCATACGGCCGTATCTTCAGATCATACGACCATAATTTGCTCTCTGAAACTTTTGGACATTTTCCACTGTTCACAATTTACGGCCGTAACCTTCGACCCTTACTGTAACGCCCCGTCCAGTTCCACATACATATACGTCATAAATGACGTCATATCAGAGTGTACAGTGCACGCATCATAAACATAACGTATAAAGATAAAGCCACCTTCGGGCCTGTGCACGGGTTTTCATTTCTTTTTATACATAGTGGAACTAGACGAACGTCGATCATACATTCATACCCGAAACCCTAAACATTGAAAATGTATAACCTACTAGGGTTTTGGAGTCCATTACATAGCGCAGGATCTTCAATTCCCGTTCCCAATCACACACCACATCACGTCATTAGGACCTTTCGCCATCTCCCGATCACATCACCTTCATAGAACATAACACAGACACGTAATGAGTCATAAAGACTCAGTAGATAATAGATGCAATGCATGGCATATTCATAATCGTGGGCCCGTTGCGAACCATATGTTTATATTGGCGCCGTAACATATAATCATACTTTAATTGGCCAGACCCCAGTCCTTTGTGGGACCTCTATTTGGACCAATTGTCTCAAACCTTTGTGAGACGAACATTATATAAACATTTGGTAGGCAACCCTATTCATCGTTTTTCATGCATGATCATGCTTCAATGTATACGCATAAATAAACACATGTAATATCCTACGCATAACCTTGTCCTCAACACATATGTATTGCATATAACACGTTCGTTCCCTTGCATATACATGAACGTAGTTGAGGTCTTATACTTCATACATCATAATCATCACACATATACACGTAAGGGTTTACGTTGAATCATATTCACCACATAAAACCCGCATTAACGCCATGCTTTTCACGTGAAGACTTCATGAGTTATACATTACAATCTCTATGATTCTTTCAAGTCCTAACCAATTCACTCATGGAACTTGGCACGAAGATCACGTAGATCATAAATCACACATATATCATGGCATAACATATCATATCATGGCATAACATATCATAAGCATAAGACAAGCCAATGGATCCTACACATGCTTTCTAGGTTCATACACAGCATAAACATGACATAAACATGGTCAATTCTTGATTCATTCATTCATAAGCATAGATATATGACATAAAACATGTAAAACATCCATATCTACCATAGATGAAGTTCAAACAAGCATGGAGAAGCTTCCTCTTCTTCCTCTTCTCCTCTCCCTCTTCTTCTTCTTCTTTCTCTTCTTCCCTTCCTTCTTGTAATCAAGGATTACACAAGCATTACATAGGTCATACATGAGATTGGAGATGATCACATGGGTGTTTGGGAGTCTTGGTAGGGTTTAGGGAGTATTTTGGGGTCTTGGAGTCGAGCTTGCATGAATAGTACCCAAGAAATGACAAGAATCTTCTTAAAGACCAATTCTGCCGACTTAAAATTACGGCCGTAAATCTCCCTGTTACGGCCGTAAATTCCAAAATTACGGCCGTAACTCGGCAGACACGCGACCGCGCTTCCGGTCACGCGACCAGCAGAGGATCAGCCCTTTAACCTTCATTCTTGACTTACGGCCGTAACCTTTTACCATTACGGCCGTAACCTGACCATTACGGCCGTAACCTTGAACCATTACGGCCGTAACTTGACTTTTACGGCCGTAATCCTTACATTTACGGCCGTAATTCTGGTTCTGTAGAATTTTCCCATTTTCCTCTTTTCGAAGGCCGTTTCGCATCCCGAGGCATATCCCGTACTGCAAATCATAATGTGAGCATATCATATACATATACGTCATACTGAAACGTCATCATGTCATTTCATATCATATACGGAGTCATATACGGGCGTATATACGAAATCATATCCGTATCCGGGACGAATTCGGGAGGGTCATTACACTTACGGCCGTAACCTGACATTTACGGCCGTAATTCCAACATTTAGGCCGTAATTCCGCTCCTGCAGAATTTTCCCATTTTCATCATTTCGAAGGCCGTTTCGCATTCCGGGACATATCCTGTACTGCAAAGCATATCGTGAGCATATCATATACATGTATAGCATGCCGAAACATCATCACGTCATTTCATCTCATATACGGTACATATATGGAATCATATACGTATTCACATAAGGTTTTCGGGACGAATTCGGGCGGGCCATTACAGGGAAAATCAAGCAATCAAAGGTGACACCCAGTTCGGATGAATGGATGATAGGGGCAAAGGAAAAATGGTAGGGATACCGAGCTAAAACTGAGATATTAAATGCTTTAAATGTCAAAGATTTGGTAGAGATACTGTGGCAGAGTATGTATTTTTTATAAACCTCTCGTTGCCTTAAAATTTCCATCGACCCATCTATTAACGGTAACCCCAAACCTAGCTTAAGAAATGCAATTATGAACAAGCCCTTACACTACATACCAAATCCCGCCATTTCCGTTACCACTAAAGCGAAAGCCCTCTTGACAGGGCCGTATGCTTTACTAATATCAAAATTTCGTACCATTAACGCATGTATTAAGAGAGTGTATACACTTGAAAGCTATCATTGCATTATCGGTAAGATGCCGCCCTTTGATAATGACACTTTGCGTCTCGTGGATAAGCGATAGAAGCACATCTTCCAATCATTTGCAATAGTCTCGCCCTAGAGAGTAACAATGACCAATCATAAAACATAAATAAATGCACAAAGTTTATTTGGTTGAAATACGTACCATCACTAATATATAGATTTAGGAATAAGTGCAAAACTTTCATTTTTCCGCATTACTCACATGTTTTCTCTTTAATACCCATGCTGCTCATAATTGTTGCACATCTAACAGTAATAAACATTATATACTTCATCATATCTTACTTTTTCAATATACATATATGTATATATACATACATATATATATACATATATATGTATATATATTAAAACCTTGACCACTTAAACACTAAATATTGGTGTTTGTTTGTCTTTATTTTTTGGATTTAGTGTTAGTATAGTTTTGCTATAAAAACATTTTACTTTGTATGTCAATCAATAATTTATCATAATTGAGAATAACAAATGTAACAAGTGACAGATAATGGATGGTAATATCTTCATATCCTATGTATTTTGAATTCACTTGCCTTGAATCTTATAAATCGTACGTGTTACAATAAATTGAAATATTTTATAAATTATTATAATATTAATCCAGTTTATATGTAATCGTGTTAACATTTTCATATTTGTAGTCAATAAATTATGTTTTCAACAACTTTAAAGTATTGAATTATTTTTTTAATATAAATTGAGCTCACAAAAAATTTGTTTGACAATTATAGTTGTGTGTTAAAAAATTTTGATAATTATTTATTACGATATTAATTCATACATGCGCACAAACATGAAATACATGAAATAACCTTCACATAAATAAAAAAAAAAACAAATAACCTTCATATCATTTTCTTTAGAAAATTAAATTGTTATTAGTTTGAAATAAAAATAGAAAAATCAAATCTTGAAGGTCTATATTATTATTTATTATTTCTATTGCAAGGCATGTACCATTGTCTTGAAAGAATATTATTATTATTATTATTATTATTATTATTATTATTATTATTATTATTATTATTATTATTATTATTATTTTGTCTACGTTTTTTGTTCCACTATTATTTGTTTAAGAATTTTCTTTTCTAGAGTTGAGAAGTAGAAGCTTGGATTCCACGAGATTTAAAACGTATTTGTAAATTGTAATGTAACTTTGATTTCTTTTTGATTTATTTTGATATATTGCAATATGGCCATGAACCATGTGCATTTCATGTGGTACGTACTAGTTTCAATAAAATATATCTTTGGCCTCATTGTAGAAATGGAAATAAGAAATTTAGTAATTAGAAAAGTAGCAACAATTTTACATAATTTTAAAAATAGCAAACAATTCATGACAAAAAATACTTAAGTCCTTGATATAATAAAATTTCCATGTAAATCCTACACTTTTCAAATGTTCACTTTGACTTTCTTTTTCAACTCCCCATCACCGCCATTTTTTTATGCTGATATGTGGTTCATTGGTGGAACTTGGTTATTACACAAAAGACATGGTGCGAGAACGAAATCATTCTAATTCCACCTCCCAAATTTTGTCCAAACAAACTTTCATTTTCATTCCATCTCCTAAATCCTCACACTCGGGCCTTGTTCTAATCACATTAAATTTGAAGAAATTAAAGTTATTATTTTTTAAGTGTGGTTGAGAATTGAGATGAGATATTAAATATATGAATAGTTGAAAATGACGAGATAAAAGAGTAATTTGATTTAACAAAATTTAATGTGAATCGAACAAAGCCTAAATTAATTCAATTAAAAAATATGGGTATCCGTCATTTATCCATTTCTCTCATAATATTTCAACTTTCACATATTGCTAGTGATAATCCATACGTGAACACTGGTACCTGTTAGATAATTTCCCCTATGTGTGAGCATTGTGTTTGTTCGATTGATTGAAATGAGATGGAACGCGGATTAATGTCTCTTATGTTAAGATTCAAAATTTTTATGCATTTTTTTTGTGAAATATAAGGGTGATAAGATTGATTTTATAATGGGTTTTTTAATGTAAAAGAGGATAGAGAATTAGTTGAGTTAGAATTGCAGAAATTTGTTTATTATATGTAATTTCCATGAGATGTGTGAATGTGATTGATTTGACCAAATTTAAAATATATAAAAATGGACAAAAAAGTATAAAAAAGTGAAAATATTTGGGAACTATTTCATTCACAATAAAATGCAAAAGCTTTTTCTAACTTTTTCTTTTCAACCACAAATATTATTACTTTATATTTTTTAATATATTATCTATCATTTTCAATAATATAATCTACACACAATTCAAAGATTTAAATTTTATTGTGAATCAAATAAGGCCTTTAAGACTATCATGCCCATAATAAAGAACAAGTGAAATTGAATAATGAAAGATTTATATAGTATATATAAGTTCTATGAGTTATGTACATGTGATTAATTTGACCAAATTTAAATTCAAAACAGAATGAATTAAAATTAAAATGAGATAAAATGCGAAGAATAGCAAGCTTTCAACTTTAGTATTTGTTATTGATTTTCTTTATTATTTTGACCTGTTATTCACCAAGGGTTTGATGCATCGACAGTTATTGGAAAACAAATCTCAATATTATAGCGTTGTGTCTTTATTTTGGACTAGGCTCATGTTAGGATTGAAATTTTTATTATTTTTTATGGATTTTTATGTGAAGCAGGAGAGAGAATGTATATAATTGATTGGTGGGAATTCGTGTAGTACATATAAGTCCTACGAGATATATGGATATGATTAATTTTGATCAAATTTAAATTTAAAAATAATGAATAAATATGTATAAAAATTTATAAAAGGTGCAATCCTATCATGGCATCGGTGGCGTCGAATGATTCCACGAGATCGTGTGCACTAAATCATCATATCCGGTAGACTAAATTGGTCGCGCGAATTGTTGCATGTCCCCGATGGTTAGGTGGGAAACTGGGAATGAGAATAATTTTAGCATTTCACCAAAAAACATTGCTATTAGTGAAAATATGAATTTTCTTTGTTACATCTTAAGATTTTATTTATTATCGAGTCTTATCATTTAGGGTATGTTTAATTCATAATAAATTTTTAAAAAAATTTCTCTCTCTTCTTTTTTTAACTACACACAATTATTCTATATTTTTTAATACACTATCTTTCATTTTCAACCATATAAAGCCCGTTGGCCAACCATTTTTTACCATTTTTTAAAACTTTTTTATTTATTCTTTATTTACCTTAATTTAAATCAATCACATCCACATATCTTATCATATCCACAAATCTCAACCCTTCAACTTCACTCATTCTCTCTCTTCTTTTATATTAAAAATCATTATAATTTATTCCCTATCACCCTTATAATCTACAAGCAATTGGAGTAAATAAAACTTATTCAAAATTTATTGTGAATCAAACATACCCTTATTTCCTCTTGTTTTTGTAAAGGGCTTGTTCTATTAGGTAAAATATAGATTTATTTAAATGATACGTTAGATGTGTAATTGAAAATTGAGAAAAATATATTTTAAAAAAATAATGAGTTGTTGAAAATAATGTGAAAGAAAAAATTAATGAAAGTTAGTGAAAAGTTATAGAACCCATTAGCATACATATTAAAATACATTATTTCTCATACTTTTTAAAATTTAAATTTAATCAAATAAATCACATACATATATGTCATAGAGAGTTAGTGCTCTCCTACCCACATTGTGGGCAGGAGGCCATGCCCACACATGATGTGGCACCCTCGCATAGCGCCATATCATCCTTAAATTTTTTTTAATATCTACATTAAATGAGATGAATAATATATAACGACCTCTGATGGTGGGGGACTTGTGTGGCCCCCACGATTTTTTCCCCTCCCCTGCCAACATGGGCATCTCCCCAGCCAGCGTGGGCGGGGGAGCAGGAGTGTCTTACGGAGTTCATTTATATTATTAAATTTTTATTATTTAACTCCACTAATTCTCCGTCTTCCTGCTCATAAAAGTATATTACTACTAATTTACATGCTAACATAGCCTGTGCAAGCCATAAGTTTTTCTATATTCATTTGGGCAAAAGAAAAACGAAAAGGTTACGACTAAATACATCCAATGCTTTACTGCGTGCACCCATATTTTAATAAAATTCCAATCGTGTCCTTACTTAAAAAAAAAAGACGTTCATTAGAAGTGGAGCGAACGCCGAAAACGGGGTTCACCCCACATGGGGCGAACCCCCTTTTGGGGGTTCTCCCCATATGGAGCGAACTCCCAACTGGGAGTTCGCCCCACATGGGGCGAACGTCGTTTCCGGACATTTTTTTAAAATAAAAAAATAATATATAATAAAAAAGAAAGGAAAAATATCAGACGAAAAATTTTTGTATTATTTTTTGTTAAAATTTTTTTTAATCACTCAAAGTTTTTTTTAATAATTATATTTAACACTAAGTTTGGATAAAGCTAATTATTATATGATATAAAAATTTTGAAATTTATCACTAGAGTAGTTGCACAAAAAAGAATTTTTTAAATTACTCGTAAAAGCGATTGTAAAAAATTTAAAATTCATCATCAAAGTGGTTGCAAAAAACTTAAAGAAATTTCAAAATTAGAAATTTTAATTTCTAAATTTCTTTAAGTTTTTTGCAACCACTTTAATGATGAATTTCTAATTTTTTTTAATGATATAGTAATTAACTAACTTTATCCGGTTAGCGTTAAATACAAGTATTAAAAAAAAAATTCAATTGCTATAAAAAATTTAAAGAAATCTTAAAATCACTCATCAAATGGTTGCAAAAAATGATAACAAAAATTTTGTATTTGTCATTCTCCATTCTTTCTTTTCTTTTTTTTTTTTTTAAAATTTAATTGTGTTCGCTCCACATGGAACGAACATACAGTTTGTGTAGGTGTATTTCAAAAATTACTCGCTAAAATGGTTAAAAAAATTTGAATAAAAAAGTGATGGTAAATATTTTTTTGACTAATAATTTCTTTAAAAAACTTAAAGAATTTACTAGTCAAAGCGATTGTGAAAAATTTGAACAAAAAACGAGAGTAAAAAATTTTCAACTATCATTCTTTTTTTTTCTTTTTTCTTTTTATAAATTTTGTTCGCTCTAGGTGGAGCGAACACAAAACACGCAATTGCATATTCCCTCCATATAGAGCCAACATATTTTTTTCTTTTCTCTTTTTTTTTTGCTCTTTTCTATTAAGGGCATAATTAAAAAAGCCGGCATAAAATGGGTGCAGAGGCTGGACGCATTTAGCCACTCCCAAACGAAAAATACAGCATTTCTCGTTCTCTTGAACTCCGGACAGAAAAGTGTCCATTCCTCCGTCGATTGGGAAGGAGAACGCATCGTAAACCCCACCTGATTTATATATCCTTCAGAAATAAAGAGCAAAATTTCCCGAGATAAAAAAGTAGCGAAACAACCGTCTGCTTTGTTCGCCCCACTTTTCTCTTGTTGCATAGTTCTTCGACATTTCGAAGCCCTTGTCACTTTATCAATTGTTCTCGATCTGCAATTGAGCCTTTCATCTATTCCGACAAACCAAATCTGGTTTCCCAGAAGATACTTTATTCTCTAGTTGCTGCAAGTAGATTTGTTATTGCCCAAAGGGGAGTAATGTTATTTATTTGATGACGATCTAAGGTAGTTGTAAATTAAAATGGCGGGGGTGGGAGGAGGAGTAAATACGGAACAATTTGAGGCATATTTTCGGAGGGCTGATTTGGATCAGGATGGCAAGATCAGCGGTGCCGAAGCTGTTGCATTCTTACAGGGATCCAATCTGCCCAAACAAGTTCTCGCTCAGGTTCCTCTTCTCTTTCTTCTACCTTCTTTTCTTAAATCTGTAATTGTTTCTTGAAATTTCTTTCGACGATGATCAGCTACTATGCTTAGCTTTAGTTCAAATTGCGTTACCAAACATGGTATATGCTATACTACACCAATTTCGATCTCGATATGATCATGTATCACAATCAAGTATTACTTGTAGGGGTGTCGGATTCTTTTACTTGGATGCTTAGAACTCAACAACTTAGTTGTAGGTTTTACAAGTAGTTTGTTTGTTCTGAGTTATATAAACTGGACCTCTTCTGCGAAGTGGTAATGATTCAGTGCCATTGCCGATTTTCAGGGAAGTAGAACTATTATGTTGTGGTGGGGTGGGGTTGGGAGGATAATTTATTCCACTTATTTCTTGAATAATTTTCATGTTGAAACAAGGATGAGAACAAATCTGTCCACATTGCCTTGATGATATTAGGGACGATGTCACGTATTCTATTAGTGGTTCTCCCCAGTACTATAGAATCTATTTTAGTTAAAAAAAAAGCCAAATAGAATCTTTTAAGCAATATATAATCTTGTTTACTTATTAAAAGTGTTTATTTCTGTTCCTTGGCTATGTATGACACTATGATTATGTTATTACTCTTCCGTTTCATGTTACTCTTCCTTCTTATGTTTCGACAAAGTGCAGCCTTTTTGATCTGCAGATCTAGATTATCATGTGCATGTTTATCAAATTCCTTTACTTGGTCGCAGATATGGATGCATGCGGATCAGAGCCATACTGGCTTTCTAAGCCGTCCTGAGTTTTATAATGTCCTTAAACTTGTAACTGTGGCTCAGAGCAAGCGAGAATTAACACCAGATATAGTGAAGGCAGCACTATATGGTCCTGCTTCTGGAAAAATTCCTGCCCCAAAGATAAACTTAGCAGCCACACCTGCACCACAGTCGATTTCAGGCAGCACCATGGGCGTGTCTGCACCAGCATCTTCTAATAATCTTGGCTTCAGAGGATTGACTCCTTCAAGTACTAGTGTCAACCAGCAGTTTGGACAGGTGCAACCGATGGTTGGTATTAACCAGCAAGTGGGACAAGTGCCTTCAAGTGTAGGCATGAATCAGCAGTTCAGACAGGCTACTCCAAATTCAGGAATGAACCAGCAATTCAGACAGGTACCACCAAGTACAAATCGGAACCAGCAATTTGGACAACCACTTCCTAATACAACTACAAACCAGCAGTTTTTGACTTCTCAAGGCAACCAACCAATCAGATCTCCTTCCTTGGCTGCTGCCACTGCTTCACGGCCATCTCCAGGTCCTGGTGGTCCGAACTCGAACAATGATTGGCTTGGTGGAAGAATTGGTGTCGCTCCAACTGGACCAGCATCAGTCTCAAATTCAGGAGCTATTACATCAGTTCCAAAATCGCAAGACCAACCTTCATCCCTGTCCTTAATGGGTACCAGGGATCCTAAAACATTGGTCGGCTCGGGAAATGGGTTTGCTTCACAGTCAATGTTTGGAGGGGATGTCTTCTCAACCATTCAATCTTCGTCTGTGCAGGTTTCATCTGCACCATCCTCTACACCAGTACAACCTTCCAGTGGCCTGCCTACTTCTTCAGCCATTGTTCCAGTAACTACTGCGCCCCAGCCTTCTACTAAGCCTGATCCTTTTGATGCTTTCCAGAGCAATCTCATTAAACCATCTACTATGGGTCAACCTCAGCAGACCTCATCTGCGCCAAAATCCAATCAACTGGTTTCTTCTCAAGTTACTTCCTTTGGCTCATCATCTGGAACGCCATCTGGTGTTACCCAACCTCAGCAGACCTTGTCTCTGCCAAAATCTAATCAACTTGCTTCTACTCAAGTTACTTCCTTCGGCCCATCATCTGGAGCGCCAACTGGTATTGGGAATTCTGCTCCAGAGCAGTCTCAAATTTCATGGCCGAAAATGACACGTGCTAGCATTCAGAAATACGCAAAAGTTTTTATGGAAGTAGACACTGACAAAGATGGGAAGATCACTGGTGAGCAGGCACGCAATCTATTCATGAGTTGGAGACTACCAATAGGTATTGATAAATGTATTTTTTTCTCTCTCTTCTAATTGGATTTGCTTCGTGATGTTTGTTTATTTCTAGTCTCGGGAAACATCTTCTTACATTTTTATGTTTCTTTATTTTGGAAATATATGTGTGGAATAAGCCCGGATGGAGATACCACTCAACTCTGTGTTGTAATATTCAGATTTGGGTCAATTTGATATTGAAATCATTCCGCCCAATCCTATTTTGCTCTGGATCAGAGCTGACTGTTTTCTATTTTTGTACTTGGTCTTTTAATTTTAATGTATAAATAGTCAAGCTTCCTTGAGTTAATCAAATAAAGGCTTATTTGATCCTCCTATTCTTTTGTCTCTACTTTTCAGAGCTGACTGTTTTTTATTTTGGTACTTGGTCTTTTAATTTTAATGTATAAATAGTCAAGCTTCCTTGAGTTAATCAAATAAAGGCTTATTTGATCCTCCTATTCTTTTGACTCTACTTTTCAACCACACATTCATGAGATTCATAACTTTCAATCACATGTCCTCCCACAACATTAATTTTCACTCGAAAGGATCTACGCCAAGGTCTGAATTAGTTAGTTGTCTATTTTCCTTGCAACTTTAAATCCTCTTGGCAGTGTGTTGTATGTTCCATAGTATGCCAGTTCTAAAATTGCGGTTTTCTTGTCTTTATATTTAGGGTATGTTTGATATGGATTATTGAAAAATTAAATTAAGTTTAATGTGTATAAAACAATCCCTTATTTGAAGCTATTTGACTAGGTTATTCAATAGGCCCATTTTTCCTTTTTATCATATGACGATCCCCCATTCCACACTTCTACTTTCTGGACTGAGGCTTGAAATGCACGAGTTGTCTTGATCTGAGTGTTCTTCTAGATAGGAACTTCTTGCTAATTTATTAGTTATCGATGAGGACTCGCCGATTCGGAAACACGGTGCTTGAAAATTATTCTTATTGCAATTTGCACCCATATTATTTAGAGCTTGTTTGCTATAATTTCAAACAAAAATCATTTTTCTTTTTCAATTATCATTTTCAAGCACTCATTTGATTGAGTTGACAATTTTTTGAGTTATTTTATGCGACTTTCAACCACACAATCAAAAATAATTTTTCGAAAATCTTTATCAAACACAGCCTTAGTTGGTGAACATATATAACATATCAATGAGCTTGTTTGAGAAATCTGTTCTCAAAATCACCTTCTCTTATGTTATTTTCAATCACACATTATACAAAAATAAAATAATTGAAACTATAGAGGGTTGAGAGAAATATGGTTTCTAAATAGTTGCCCCCTTTGTTGTTTATCTGATCCCGTTGGTAAATTTTTATTTTTATTTTTTCCACCTATACACATGATAAGGCATAATTTTAAGTCCTTATTGTGGCTCTGCCTTCAATCATCTTCTTTCTCAGCAAATCCTTACGCATTTTTTGACCTAATATGCTGGGATGTCATTTTTTTTTTGGCATTTTCTCTTCTTTCCAGAGGTCTTAAAACAGGTTTGGGACTTATCAGATCAAGACAGTGATAGCATGCTTTCTTTGAGGGAGTTCTGTGTTGCGCTATATTTAATGGAGAGGTACAGGGAGGGACGGTCACTTCCATCGTCGCTTCCTAGTAGTGTCATGCTCGATGAAACTCTATTGTCTTTGGCAGGTCCTCCTGCAGCTTCTTATGGAAGCATGGGCTGGGGGGCCACCACTGGTATTGATGTTAATTGAATTTTCTTGTATGTAACTTCTCATCTCACTTTTATGTTTAAATTGAGTATTTCTTTGTGTTACTTAGGCATAAGACCACAGCAACCGCCACATGGCGCCCAGCCTATTCCACCTGCTGGTTTAAGGCCTCCAACACAGACAGCTTATTCTTTGCCTGGTGGATCTATGCAATTCAGTCAGCAGAAAGCTACTGAAATTGGCAATGGTGAGGAAAATTCTTTGGACAATAAAGTTCAAGGGGTAGAATCCGATGAAAAGGTAGTTTTTCCTCTCTCTGCTTATGATTTATCCTGTTCCTCCTCTGATTATGATTTATGTGTAACTTTCTGACACGGCGCCTTGGTCTTTTCAATGCTCATGACACGAATTGTTTCAGAACATCAAGACTATGTTTTGCAACGTGTTTATAAACAGCATTGCTTAGAAAAGTGTAAAATTGAGTGGCGGTGAAGTAGTTAGGGCAAATTGTTTTTTGGAGACACGTAGAAATAGGTGCTTTATAAACACCCATAAATAGGTAGCCAAACATACTCCTAGACTCGAGTCTCATCCTCTTGTTGAATTTGATCTTTAACTTGAAATACGTGGAGGATATGTTTTGAAATGTTTGCAGGCTTTCAACATGCATTTCCTAGAGCAAGCTTTTTTTGAATCTTATGCGATTTTCTATTTCCAATTGTCACAAAAAAATGAGCTATTTGAATGAGTTAGTGGTAACAATAATAGTCTTTCCTCCCTTACTCTGGTTTTTCTCATCTTTTGGAAACTCTGCTACTTGCACTAATTTCTTTATGTTATTGAAGATGTTCCTTTTATCAATGCAAGGTTGAAAATAAGGAGAAAGTCATTCTGGATTCCCGAGAGAAGCTTGAATTCTATCGGACAAAAATGCAAGATCTTGTGAGTTACTTCTCTATGAACACCTTTTTATCTTCTCACAGCAATAATCATGCATCTTCTGCAGGTAATACCAGTCCATTAGTATCTTCATATTCTTCCTTAAATTCCTCACTCACAATTCATCTTGAATTATTGCTTTTAATTATCCATAACTTTGTTTATTAAAACTATCCATCAGGTTTTGTACAAAAGTAGATGTGATAATCGTCTTAATGAAATTACAGAAAGGGCTTTAGCAGACAAGCGTGAGGTATGTTTTGGCATAAAAATAAATAAATAAATTTGAACCCTCAAGCTTGTCGTCTGTATATGTCTCCGCCCATTCTGGTTCCTTTATTTCAGGCTGAGTTACTTGCCAAGAAATATGAAGAGAAATACAAGCAAGTTGCAGAAATTGCTTCAAAATTAACCATTGAAGAGGCTTCATTTCGCGAAATCCAGGTTATTTTCATACTCATGTAACTTATCCAATCACTGCTCTCTTTGCTGATTTGTAGAATTATGGGATATCATTATTTAATAAATACTTGTGCTTCTAGATTATGTTATGGTTGTACTGTTGATATAGTGTCATTTGTGTTATACTTATCTTCATGGCAACTTGTGCTATTCCAAATTTTTGTTGCCATCTTCAATTGTGGGACGGTCACGGTCTTTATTGTTTCTTTGAAACCTCTGTTTTGTTCTTCTGAGGCCCATCTTCGGATTTTTGATTGGGGACTAAATTTAACTTGCTATATTGTTCGAGACACTAAAATGAGTTTGGTACCAGATATTTTGTCGACTGATTCAAACTTCTTTGTAATGCATTTCTAGGAGAGGAAGATGGAGTTGCAGCAAGCAATCATTAAAATGGAACAAGGTGGCAGTGCAGATGGTATTCTTCAGGTAAACATTACATTTTGCCTGGATGAGTGCTGGGGCTTCCGTACCTTTGGTTCATGTGAAATTATGCAGCATTAAATTCATTCCTGGTCTGTCTAGGTTCGTGCGGATCGTATTCAATCAGATCTTGAGGAGCTGTTGAAGGCTGTGACAGAGCGTTGCAAGAAACATGACTTACAGATAAAATCTACAGCATTGATTGAGCTACCTGCAGGTATCTTCAGTAATGTTCCTTTTTTGTATTTTTATCCCTGACCATTTTACTGGTTGGGAGGTCTGCTAAACTGCATTGATTGAACTTCCACCCCACGGTTCTTTCTGAATTTGAGAAGTTCCGTTATGATGCAACTTTTTCTTCTGAACATTATTTGTTATCCTTTACCCTGCTCAATGGTGAAACTACGTTCATCTCGTTAATAAAAAGTGGTTTATTTGAGTGCCTCCACACTAGAATCCAACCAACCTGAGGGACAACTGGAACAACAAAAATGAAGAAAGCAGTTTTCAAGCTTGATCCCGAAAGGCACGTGTGATATTTATTTTAATGAAAAGAGAACAGAAAATAAATGGAGAAAAGTTGCTCTTTGATTAGCGAGGAAAGTCAGCATGATTTCATGGCCTGTGCTTTGTTTGTATGGATTAAGATGCAATAAATCAAAAAGTTGGTGGGTGTTGATCTTTTTATCTGCTTCCAGCCTCTTGTTGGAACTTGTGAAAGAAGGTTTTTCTTTTAGTTCTTGAATGCAAAACATCATAAACTACCTTGTGAAACATTTATATGGACTTCGGCCTGTTGGCAAAAGAATTCCCATTGAAGATTTTCGGGTTTTGCCTTTAGAATCTAGTGGCATGCCAACTGGAACATTTAAAGACAAATAGTTTCTCAAAAGCTAAAGATCAAACTTATTTTATTCATAGAAACAATTACATAGACTTCGGCCAGTTGACAAAAGAATTCCAGTGGAAGGTTTTTGGGCTTTTCCTTTAGAATCTAGTACATGACAACAGGAAACATTTAAAGAAAAATAACATCTCAGAAGGTACAGATTGAATTTGTTTTATTCATACATTAGGACGGGGAACGTTGATTTCCATGTCCAGCAGGAAATTTGGCATGACAGTATTCTTCACTTTTCCAGATATAATCATATAATTATGTATTTATGTACTGTTGTGCCTGACTGGACCTTCATACTAACATAATTCTAATTTCTTTTGCACTTGACTTGTCCTTTTTAAGGTTGGCAACCTGGGATTCCTGAGTTTGCATTAATCTGGGATGAAGACTGGGACAAGTTCGAAGACGAAGGTTTGGTGTCACTTCCATAATTAATGCCCATTGATGAATACTGTATCTTTCTTACCTATATTGGTTGTAAAGATGATTTTTACATATGATGACATGCTTTATTTATTCAACCAGCTTTTTCATTCGATGTTGTTGCTCCTGCAAATGTGAAGTCAACGTCTGTTCAAGAACAGAATACTTCTACTCATAACTTTTCACCGGATTCAGTGTCGAATGCTGATTCTACATCTGAAAAACCCTTTAGCAAAGGTGCAAGTGCCTCGGAGACTGAATTGTTTTATACTCATGGTGAAGATGAGTCAAAGAGTCCACAAGGAAGCCCTGCCAGGCAAACAACATTTGAAAGTCCATCACCCAAACATTCGGAAAGCCATTTTAGGGAGAGCCCCAATGGAGAGGTTGAAATCCATAGGTTTGGATTGCTTCATCTTACACTATATTATGCAACCTTTCATATTGTCATGCATTCTATATGGGTATCATCGAAATCGAGCTTGTCTAGCATTTAATTTCGCTAGTAGTGAATTTCGGGTTAACTACTTTTTTCATTTAATTAGGTTTTGTATGTTTTCTTTTTATTTTAAGGACTTGCATGCGGTTCTAAACTTCTAATTAGAATAGGAAAGTAAGATTATATGGAAACCGCAGGCATTAGCTCTTTCCTAGGCTGTTTTAGATTAGAAAGTGATAGACAGCGAGAAAATTTTCTTTAATTATTGATATTCAGTTTTAATTTGTGTTTTGTGCTTGTGTTTAGGATCTGGTGTGTTTTCGCTCTTCCCCTCATATTATATTTTTGTGGCTCTGCAGAAGCTTTGATGAATCTGCATGGGGTACTTTCGACAATAATGATGACATTGATTCAGTCTGGGGCTTCAATTCAAAGGTGAGCAGTCTTTTGGAGTCATTTGCCTTATGACACAACTGCATTTGCCAAAACTTGTGATTTTATGTTTCTGCTAGATTTTACATAATCCGAGCTGGGATTTCCTTCCTCATTGCTTTGCATACATAAGATATCTTGTGTGGCCTTGTTCTCTCCAAATTAAATTTTGTTTACTCAAATTTTGTGTTGGATGTGTGGTTGAGAACTAGAGAAAATGTCTTAAAAAATACAAAATATAGAGTAATTGTCAAATCAATGTATGAGTGGTTGAAAATGATGAGAGAGAGAATAAATTTAATCTGATGAGATTTAATGTGGGTAGAACAAGTAGAAACGAAACAGGACATCAGACATTGGTTGAAGTGGATTCTGATTAGCTGTGCATGACTTTTGGCTTTCACGTTGCCGTTTGCAGACAATTGTAACTTTGAGCTTGTTTGCCACAACTGTTTTCAAAAATATTCTCGAACATTCTCTTAATCATTTTATTTATTCATTTATTTATTTATTTATGTGACTGCTCTTTCATATTTTACAAACTTCTGTTTACCTTTAAGCCGAAATCTTGAAAACGCACTTAAATTCTGGCAGGACTCGGATCATGGGAAGCACGGCGAGAAGTATTTCTTTGGTTCGAATGATTTTGGTGCGAGTCCTGAAAAAAGTGACTCCCCCCAGAAGAATAGCCCGTTCATTTATGAGCATTCTGTTCCTGATTCCCCACAATCTAGAGCTGGAAATTCTCCTTCAAGATACAGTGTTGAATCTAGAGATCCCTTTTTTGACAGTTTCTCAAGGTATGATTCCTTTCGTACAGAGGATCACGTCTCGTCACCCCGTCGGGAGACCTTCACTAGGTTCGACTCTATAAGCAGCTCAAGGGACTTTGGTCATAGTGGTGGCTTTTCGTTTGATGACTCTGATCCGTTTGGTTCTAGCGGTCCATTTAAAGTCTCATCTGAAAGTGAAACTCCAAAAAAGGGTTCTGATAATTGGGGGTCTTTCTAACTGGTGTGTATAAATATTATCAATGTTTGTTCATGCACTTTATAGCCCAGATCAAACTGCCAAAGAAATATCAGTGTCGCTATCATTACATGCCACCAAAACAAAGCACCAGAGCTCTCGTCTTCGGGTTCGAAGGAAGAGCCTCGCGTACTTAGGGTGGAGATCTCTGTTTTTCTTTTGGCGCGTGTCTATATTTCTGCTTTGTGTTATTGGGTGGTTTTGATGTCAGATATGTTGTAGTTGATTGCAAGCATTCAACATATATATTTCTTTGTAATACCTTTGATTGTATTGTATCATGCGGTTGTCATTTTTGATATCTTAGAAACATTCATTCTGTAAAACTTCTCTTATGGTGAACATATTTTGCCACTCACCAGGCAATAAGCATCTCTTGTTACTTCCTTGTGATCGTCGGTTGAAATATTTTTAAACAATGTGAGTCCCAACAGTTGTGAATTACTGTCATTATTATTGACTACTGGGAAACTGATTTTAGGCTCTTTTTATTTTATTTTTTTGGGTCGATGGATTAGGCATTTTTAGCTGCACGTAAGATCTACAAATTTGCTAACTATTCAGTTACATTTTAACTGTAATTTCCCACTTCAAAAAGGAATCTTCCGAAAGTTTGAAATTATAAAGCCTTTGCGTAAGATTGGTTCTCTCAGAAGACGGGGAGGGCTGTGGATGTATGTGCAAGTTTTTCGTTGTTGAACATGTTCCTTTGGCTGCTAGATGAACTATTGTGGAAGTAGCGATTCTAAAAAAAAAACAGTGTCCGTGAACGAAACAAGTAGAAATGAATAATTGGAAAGTGGATGTTATTTGTGTATTTACAAAATACGGAAAAAGAGTTAGTACATAGATCCCATGAAATCAATGAATGTTACGTAAAATAGTAACATAGCAATATACATTTTGGTTGACGTACATAGATCCTATGAAATAAGTGGATGTTGAGTAAAATAGTAACATGACAATGTGTATTTTGGTTGACAACTATGTTTTGGTTAGAAGAGATTTTTGGGAAAAGTAATTTTTAAATTTGTGGCTAGAAAATTGTAGGCTGATAAAGTGGGTTTAAAAGCTACAAAAAATTATCACTTCTCAAATATAATATTATATTTTATTGAAAATGAATCTAAAGAAAGAAACATAAAATGTTATCCCGAACAAGCTCTAGATCGTGGGTGACAATAATGTCGTGATGATATATTTTTGTAAAAGAAGTAAATCTTTTATTCAAAAAAAAAAAAAAAAATGGTACATTGCAATGGTAGTTTTAGTATTGTGGATGCGGCATTTGCGGTGTGACGTGGCGGCTTCTTTTCAGCTGAGGTGGCGGAGTTACTGGCCATTAAAGGAGGACTTCTCTTTGCTCATGCTCATAGTTTGCAGATTAGGGGTGCTGAGTGCAATGCGCTGTGAGTGGCCATTAAAGGAACGTCTAATTGTTTGCTTATAGATGATGTGCGTGAGTTGTTTGTGATGGTTTAGTGTGGCTCTTATTGTTATATCCCGCATACGCAGAATATGATAGCCCACATATTGGCCTCTCTTATGTTTAAGTTTCTTTTTTATTTTGTTTGGATTGATTGTATTTCATCTTGTATTTGCCCTTACGTCTCATGAGGATTTTTTCTTTTTTATCATTTATAAATATCAGTCTTTGTCCTAACATATTAAAAAAAAAAAAAAGGGAGAGAAAATCTTACAATTCTGAATTTCTGATACAAAAATATGGTATTTCTGTGTTTAACCCGAATGAAATATTTGGGCAAAAAATTCAGCCCACAAAATAGCAACCCAACCCGTTTTCGCCCTTCAGCGGAGGGGAAAAACGAAAGAGGCGCCGTTCCTTCTCTAATGCAGCCGGCGAAACGTCAATTAGGTGAACAATCGTTGCGTTTGTAATCGGAGAAGGCGCCAAGTGTGAAGAACCTTCGTTGAGTTCGTTCTCCTCCCAATTTGGTCGTGTTTAGGTATTTTCATTCTTTTTTTGAAACAGTGGTAAGCATAACTTTATCATTAGGAATTCGGAATATGACCATTTAGTATTAGGGTTTGGAGTGTTATTGTTAGATTGAACAGGGATTCATGTGTTTTAATCATTTTTTAAAAAAAAATTTCTATAGCTCCATGCCGGTTTTGATTAATCAAGCTCATTTTTGGTTTGGTTTGTTACTTGGTAGCATTGAATTGATACTGCTACTTTAGTCATACTATTTTTCGTGATGATAGGATAGACTGCGCAATCTGACAGGTGATATCAAAGCATGAAATTTTTTGACAATAGGCATGTCATTTTTAGTATTATTCAGTGGTTGAGATAGTTTTATGTTATTACTGACGTTAATTTACACCGCACTCTAGCTGAAAAAAGTTGCCTGCACCACCCCTGGTATCTTGATTACCGAGAGTTGATTATGTATTTTTACTTCAATTTTGAGAAGTTTGTAGTCTGACTTCTCTGTATTTCTGTTTGTGTGGATGAAGTGTGGTCATATCCTTGAACAACAAAATTTTTAGGAGGGACGCAGAGAATTGCAGTGGTGCAATCTGTGGAATAAGGTGTTTCTCGATCTTTCGTGAGTAATAATTATAAATCTCAGATAATTATTCCATATTATTTTTCAAATTTGAAAGGTTTGCAGTCTTGGCATTACATTTATTGTTCTGTCAATTGCTTTTTGATTTGGAAAAATAATGGGATTAGTGAATGCTTTAGGCTTGGATTTTACGTTAAGTTGTTGATAGTTAAAATGAATTTTTATGATCATGATTCATGAATGATGCACTTAAATTGTGAAATCAATTAAAACTGTGAATTGTGATATATGAAATGAAAATTATGTATTTGCAGTTTAGCCTGTCACCATTTGATTTTTTGTATTAGACTGTTACTTGTGAAATGGACTTTCTTGACAATTATTTGAATATCTCTATGGAACAAGCTTTTTCAATAAAGTAGATGTGGTATCTACCACAATTTCAAAGAACAATTTGATGTAATGATATTTTTGTTATATATAAATTTTATTGATTCAATATTTAAATTCCAGCTTGGTCTGGTACAAAATCCAGAATTCGCCACTGCCAAAAAGGTTTATTAAATTTTGAGGCGGAAAAGATGCAGCACGACGAGGTTATATGGCAAGTTATCCGGCACAATCACTGCAGTTTCATGGCCAAGTAAACATTATATGTTGTTTTAATTTTGTTTTTATTATCTGATATTAATTAAAAGTTAAAAACTTATATGGTGAAATTTTTGGTGTCAAGTTATGTGGTTTGCTGTTTCTATTTTAATTTGATCTTTTTGGTATGAAACTATAGAATTGAAACTGGAATATTTTGTCGGAACCCATACAATGTGACCGGGATTTGCAATCGGAGTTCCTGCCCTCTTGCAAATAGTCGATATGCCACAATCCGCGAGCATGATGGTATTTTCATTTTAAACTTTTTTTAGTATAATTTTCAATATTATCAAATGCTAAATGTTTTAAACTGTCATGTTATTATTAGAGATTATATTTTAGCTGAATATTAAGGATATGTTTTGCAGGGGCGTTTTATTTATATATGAAAACAATAGAAAGGGCACACATGCCAAATAAATTGTGGGAAAGAGTTAAATTGCCTAGAAATTATGAGAAGGCCCTTGAAATTATTGACAAACACTTGGTAATGAGTTTGAATCCGTATTAAATGTTATTATGTATGAGAGTAGACTTAGAGATGATTAATGATTTCACTCAATTGAACAGATGTTTTGGCCAAAACTACTCATCCATAAAACAAAGCAAAGATTAACGAAGATGACGCAAATGCGTATTCGCATGAGAAAACTAGCTCTAAAGACGAGGTTTGTTTATCTTTCTCTTCCTTTACGTGTTTCTGTTCGCTATCTTTGCTGTCCTGAACTCTAGTGCTTGATTTTCATTCTCGGCTTTAAGTTGGTGACTGAATATGGCTGATGAAAATTGTAGATCATCATTTTATAGGTTCAAGAATAGCTTTCATTAATTTCGTGAACTGAACATTGTCACCTGCATTGTGCTTTTTATACACTGCATCTGTGCAGGGAGAAAATTGTGACAACACCAAGAAAACAGAAGAAAAGAGAAGCTAGGAGAGAAGAGAAGGCTGAGAAGGCAGCAGTACTGGAGAAAGTATTCATCACTCTTCTCTTTTTTGTATGTTTTGCTTGCCTTTCTTGGATACGCTGAGGAACTAATAGTATTAACCATTTTGCAGAGTATTGAAACAGAGTTACTCGAACGCCTCAAAAAAGGAGTTTATGGAGACATTTACAATTACCCTCTCAATAAGTACAATGAAATTCTTGATAAGGAGGCCATAATAGATGCTATTAGTGAAGATGAAGAGGTTATTTTGAACAAATGCGCGGAAATCTGTTTAATCAATTGGTGATTCCTTAGTTATCTTCGTTTAACAAATGATAATGCTCATTGTTAGTATGAAATTGATATATACAGGAGCCTGAGATAGAATATGTTGAAGGCTATGAAGAGCTTGAAGCGGAGGATATAGAAGATTTTGATGGTCTTGGCATCTCTAACGTGGATGATCATGATGGTAAGATATTATTTTCTTTTCGTCCCCTTAATTTAAATGTATGCTGGCATTTGCCAAGTAGGAGAATCTTCTCGTACATTTTTAAATTTTAGCTAAAAATTCAGTTCGGCTATTCTTTCAGACTCAAATGGCACGTTTGAAACTTCTCATTATTATCTGCCCATTCCGTATTTTTCACTACTATTCAAATTAAAAAAAAGGGAAGGCATTTTTTTATTAAAAAATAGAAATTTTCCCTGATATACACATTATTTCCATCGTTGAAAAATTTTATATTTTAGGCTCTGTGCATAACGTAAAGCCTTCGTGAAACTGCATTGTAAACCTTAGATTTTGCAGACGGAATGGATGATGAAGACGCTGTAGCCGTTGAACGTATGAGAGGGAAGAGGAGTTCTGCTAGAAAGCTGGAAGAATCTGGAGCCAAATCAAAAAAGAAAGCAAAAGTACTTGTGGAGGTAAAACGAATTAGCTGATTTTTCTTTTCTTTTTCAAGTCTGGTCTTTTCATTTGTAACTAGAACTTACTGTTGACATCGTATCTATAAATGTCTAATTATACAATCTTTTTGCTAGGTCGAACATGAAGATGCAAATGAACGAGAAACAGCTGTGCACTGAAACCCTCTCCTTAATTCCATATGGAAGGAATTCTCCATTTATGAATCGGACGAGGTAATCAGATCTGTGTTTTGATGAGTTAACTGTACTCTGGAGCTGTGGTTGGTTTCAGTGTGAGGAGAAACGAGTTGTTTGGTTTACTTATTTCCGTGTGAGATTTTAAACAGCTTGGGCAGTCGATTTTGATGTATTTTAGGTCACATTAACTAGCTGTTATACGCAAATTTTTGACACTATTTAAAGAGTTTCTTATGTTTCTTTGCAAGTGATGTATCAATCTTGGATGCTGTCCCAATACGACGCTGATGGATTCAAAGAATGTTGTTTTAGTAACTCTTGATGATCGTGAAATTTATTAATCTGGCTTTATTTTGTTAAAGATCTTTAAGATTGCAATCTCAAATTAATTGAATTTACCGAAGTTTATAATCATATATCTGGGGACTGGCTTCTATTAAATATTGGTAGATTTTAATATTGGGAATATCCCTTTTTATTCCACTTTTAACTTTTTGCGACACTTTAATTTTTGAAGCAACCTAAAAATCCATAACAATTTTGATGCCTCAAAAGAAAAACCTCCATGTTAATCATTGGAGTCCGTAACTCGTCTAGGATCGAGGTTTTACTTTTTATGTAAAAGTGACGTAACGTAGTAGATAATGACATTTGTGCAATCGATTCTTTTGGTACTAAATATTTTAGAATAAGCAATGAATTAAGAATGTGCTATATGAACACCTACCATCACACAATTGTCAACCAAGTTTATCCTTTTATATTTTCCAAAATTGGCTTATCACTAACAAGTTGTGGTTTTAATAACGTAAATCAAAATTTGACTCTAGCCAGTTCCTTTATGTCTTTCAAGGCGCACGAGAACATTTGAACAGAGTTAACTGTGTCAAATTTCCACGAAACCAGTCACCACATGAAATATCTACAGATTGTTGCTACAGACGTCGTGCTTTTATTTCTTTTTTTTTTTTTTTTTTTTTTACTATTTTTGAGAAGGAATATATATTATGAATTGGGTATGTATTATGTCTACATGACAACCGGGCTGGTGTTTAGGATAAGAGCTAAGAGCATCTCAATTGCACACAGTTCGCAATCAATGTCTAGGTATGTGAGAGATAGACTCAAAATTTTCGCAGCCCATATTTTTTTTTAAACTTTCTACTTTTATAAATCACTTTTTCTCTGTTTTTCCTACATAAATTCTTATGCCACTTCTATATTCTCTCATCTAACTTCACATCGTCTACTATTATTTTATTATTATTTTTAAATTTGTTTCTACATCTTTCCTCTTTTTTTTTTTTGTTTACACTTCTCTCTCTTTCTTTCAAAAGTTACAATAGTCATCTTCTTTCTATTTCTTTCATCCACATCAACCTTTAACATCCATATTGCAATGGAAATGTTCCAGAGCATTTTCAATGGGGCATGGATTGGGATGACCCGATGATGTGGAGGAAAGAGATAGAGTGATATTTACTATTTTAATTAAAATTGAATAGAAATGGCTGTAGAAAAAAAGTAGCGGAAAAAGTGAAAAAAGAATAGATAAATAGAGTTAAATTCAAAAATAATGATTAAATGATATTGGATTTTTTGTAAATGGATGCAGATTTTGAAAGTGGCACAGGAAGTGATGAAGAAAAAGTGGGATAAAAGAGATAAAATTGTTAAAAAAAAAAAGAAAAACAGGAAAAATGGAGAAAAAAAGGTGGGACCAATTGATATGTCACTCTCTCTCCTAAAATCTACATTGTCAAGAAAGAAATGATGCATTGGAGATGCTCTAATTAAAGCCATCTCTAATGCATGTTGTGGATTGGAGATAATGTGGAAGAGATAGGTAGAGAGAATGTGATTATTTTATTTAAAAGTAAATGCAAAAAAGTGTAAGGAAAAAAAGAAAAGAAAAGTGAAAAGGAGAGAGTTAGAAACAAGTTCAATAATAATAAAATAGTAACAAAAAAATTCTGGACATTTGTCTATTTCTAGTTCTAGTGAATAAAAAGTGTGGTAAATGAAATAAAAATAATTAAAAAATAGAAAATTGGAAAAAGTGTGGAACATAGTCAAATTGTTGTATCTTTGTCTCTCTAAAATGCAAAATAGTAATTGGGGGTTGCATTGGAGATGGTCTAATGTGGATCAGGGAGATGATGTGGAGAAAAAAAATAGAGAAAAGATGATTATTTTAATTGAAGTGAGATCGAATGATATATATGAAAAAAGAGAGGAAAATATGAAAATAAGGAGAAATATAGAAATAAATTTAAAAATAATAATAATAAAATAGAATGTAGAAATGATGCGGAGAATATCGAAAGAAAAAATAGGGAAAAAACGAGGTAAAAATAATAAAAATAATTAAAAAATGAGAAATTTGAAAAATATGGAATCCACTCTAATTTCTTGTGTTTCCATCTTGCCCTCATCCAAACTAGGCATTTGCAATAGATATGCTTTAAACAAATGGGAACAGGCTGGTGCTCCCCTACACACAGTGTATGAGAGTGTGTACATTCCATGACGTGGCGCCATGTCATTTAAATTTTTTTTTAAAATATTTTTGGAATCTACAATAAGTAAGATGATTAATATATAACTGCCTCTCATGAATTTTTGAACGGGATGTGTGTATGAGTCTGTGCATGTAAGAGTGTGTTGGAGAGCGGGATGGAATGTGAACATCGTCACTACAATGTTTTCTGCTTACCGTACTTCTACAGAGCAACAACCATGACTATTGGCTGTCAGTCAACTCTCCCCTTTTGGCCATAATTTTTTAATTAAATTATTTTTTGTTGTTTTTCACTTGTCCTTTTTCCTTCGACTGCTATCACCCCTTTTCCTCACCCTTTTACTTTCTGCCCCTTTTCTCTCTTCCTTCCTCGATGGATCAGAATCTGAAGAACCCATAATCAAGATTCACTCAAGTATCAGAATTCTTGAATTTTGGGTTTTGATTTTATGGGCTTCTTAATTATTATCTTGATGCAAGGTTAAAATTGGAAAGAAAGGTATTGATTTTCATTTTCTTGGTTTCTCCTTTTCGATGAATTTTATTGTTGTTGGCTGTCCAATGTTTGTAGTATTTGAAATTTCAGTTCATGCTTAAGTTTTACCATGTGGGTTGAATTCTATATAGAACTGGATGAATTCTAGACTTCTAGTTGATTAAATTTGTAATTTGTTGTAGATATGTTTTCATTTCATCCTAGTTAGTTGAAATCACATTGGGCAATTGATAATCTTATTTAGGGTTCAAAATTGCTCATTCTCTGATGCTAGTTTCCCTTTCACTGGAGAACGATTTTCATTCCAGTAAACTTTTATTTTACTAAAACTAACTTTGCATCATAATTAGTAGTTTGAGATGTGCGCTTAATATTGAAATCTGATTTGATCCTAGTAATAGAATCTTGATACCTCATTGCATTAATTTTGATTTAATTGATTATCACAATTAATTTAGCCTCATCTAGCAGGCACTTTGAATCTAATGGCTGGAAGCTGGGATGGAAATTACGACCCGGGCAGTCAGTCAGATGACAGCCTCCATTTCGATAGACTACATATCGAGCCTATTTATGACTCCTTTATCTGCCCTTTAACTAAGCAAGTGATGAAAGACCCTGTGACTGTGGAAAACGGGCAGACGTTCGAGAGAGAGGCCATTGAGAAATGGTTTAGAGAATGTAAGGAGAGCCGAAGACGGCTCGTCTGCCCTTTGACTCTCAGAGAGCTAAAAAGCACAGAACTCAATCCTAGTATTGCTTTACGTCACACGATTGAAGAATGGAAGGCAAGGAATGAAGCTGCCCAGCTTGACATGGCTCGTCGGTCATTGTCCACGGGCAGCCCAGAAAACGACATTGTGCAGGCTTTGAAGTTTGTTCAGCAACTTTGCCTAAACAATCGGTCCAATAAGCATGTCATTCGTAATGCTGAGCTTATACCGGCGATAGTCATGATGCTGAAGAGCAGTAGTCGTCTTGTTCGATGTAAAGCTTTGGAAACACTTCGCATTGTGGTCGAGGATGACTCCGATAATAAGGTTGTTAAAGGTTGATGTTTCATTCTATGTTTTGATGATGAATTGTTTGAAAACATCAATCTTGAAATCTGTCTACTTATTTTTTGGTTTAATCAGATTGAATAGATTAGAGTTTAATGAGCTCTGATATCGTATTAAGACTTTGGCGTTCCATATTAAAATATCAACTGATGGCTTGTTTGATGTTTCTCTATTTCATGATCTTTCAATGTGGGATAATTTATTAACAAAGGTGAAGTTGTTATTTATTCCCATCTTTTAACGATTCTCTGGTTTTCTAGGAAACAATGGCCGAAGGGGACACCGTGCGCACAATAGTCAAATTCTTATCGCATGAGCAATCCAAAGAGAGAGAAGAAGCTGTTTCATTATTGCATGAACTTTCAACATCTGAATTACTATGCGAAAAGATTGGCTCAATTAATGGAGCAATTCTTATATTAGTAGGAATGGCTACCAGCAACTCAGAAAATCTTCTAACCGTTGAAAAGGCTGATAAAACCCTCGAGAATCTCGCTAAGTGTGAGAACAATGTACGACAAATGGCCGAAAATGGAAGATTGCATCCTCTTCTTACTCTTCTTCTCGAAGGTGGTCTAACTTCTAACCAATTTTAATACTCGTGTAGAACTCATTGTTTGCATATTTTGATATGATTAGTTTTGTAGAGCTTAAAGCAAAGGACTGTTGAAATATTGCAGGCACTCCAGAGACTAAATTGTCAATGGCTGCATATCTTGGGGACCTGGTTTTAAACAACGACGTGAAAGTGTTTGTGGCTAGGACAGCTGGTTCATCTCTCATCAATCTCATGAAGACTACTGATATGCAGTCGAGAGAGGCTGCTCTTAAAGCGTTGAATCAAATCTCATCAGACGAGTCGAGCGCCAAGGTCTTGATAGAAGCAGGTGTACTTCCACCTCTTGTTAAGGATCTCTTCACCGTTGGATTGAACTCGTTGTCCATGCGATTAAAAGAAGTTTCGGCTACAATTCTTGCAAACGTTGTGAGCTCGGGATGTGATTTTGATGCCATTCCGGTGGGACCCGATAACCAAACTCTCGTTTCTGAGGAGATAATTCATAATCTCCTCCATCTTATTAGCAACACAGGCCCTGCAATTGAATGTCGGCTTTTTCAGGTGAGTTAAACGCATAAATAACCAACTTTTATTATCACAATTGAAATTTACTTCTTTTGAAAGTATCACAATCTTGTACTGCACAAGATCTTGTGTAAGCTGTTAATGTAGCGATCTGGATCATGCTGCAAGTTGGGAAGTAGCTGATGTGGTAGGTCCAAATCATGCCACAACAACTGCTTGCGGATCGGGAGTGCACAAGCTTGTACTTTTCAAAATTTATCATAATTTTATGATACTTTCCATGACATACCAAATAAATTTTATAACTTTTTCATCATGAAGTAGAAATCAATTTTGACAAGCAAGTAATCAACGCAATTAATCTTTCTAGGTTCTTGTTGGGCTTACAAGTTCTCAAACAACCGTTTCGAGCGTTGTTTCTGCTATTAAAAGTTCGGGGGCAGCTATTAGTCTTGTACAGTTCATCGAGGCTCCACAAAGAGATCTCAGGATGGCTTCGATAAAGCTTCTTCAGAATCTCTCCCCTTACATGGGCCATGAACTGACAAGCTGCCTACGTGGTACGTCCGGTCAACTGGGTAGCTTAATAAGGGTAATATTGGAAAATATACCAATAACTGAGGAGCAAGCAGCAGCCGTTGGGCTTTTGGCTGACCTCCCAGAAAGAGACGTGGGCCTCACGAGACAGATCTTAGATGAAGGTGCGTTTCAACTTTTCATTTCTAGAATAATTAGGATCAGACAAGGAGAGATGAGAGGTAGCCGGTTTATGACACCGTACCTAGAAGGGCTTGTTAAGGTTCTTGCAAGAATTACATTTGCCTTGTCCGAAGAGACAGGTTCTGCCCGTTCACTATGTCGCGAACACGACGTAGCTCCACTCTTCATCGACCTTTTGCAAGCTAATGGGCTTGATAATGTACAAATGGTATCGGCCATGGCTTTAGAGAACCTATCCCAAGAAACGAAAAACCTGACTAAACTGCCCGAGATTCCAACTCCCGGGTTTTGTGCTTCAATCTTTCCTTGTTTTAGCAAGCCACCTATCATAACGGGATTGTGTAAGGTTCATCGTGGGATATGTTCTTTGACAGAGACTTTTTGTCTTCTAGGAGGGCATGCGGTTGAGAAGTTGGTCGCCCTTCTTGACCACAACAATGACCAAGTCATTGAAGCATCACTTGCAGCTCTCTCGACTCTGTTGGACGATGGGGTTGATATTGAGCAAGGAGTTCAAGTGTTAATGGATGCTGAAGGAATTAAGCCTGTATTTGATGTTTTACTTGAGAAACGAACTGAGAGTTTAAAAAGGCGGGCAGTTTGGGCTGTCGAGAGGCTATTACGAACTGAGGATATAGCCTATGAGGTCTCGGGAGATCCAAATATAGGCTTAGCACTTGTAGATGCCTTTCAGCATGGTGATTATCGAACACGACAGATTGCTGAGCGAGCCTTAAAGCATGTGGATAAAATCCCAAACTTTTCGGGAATCTTTCCAAACATGGGATAAACTTTTTGAGATGTTTTTTTTTTTTATTAGATTGATTGTTAGGACATTGTATTTGTTAAATTATATCATTGTCTCCATCTCGTCTCAGAGGTTACAGATGTACCACAAAGTATAATAATATTTTGTCAAGAATTATGAGTGCAGGTATATAATTTGTAGAGGTTGTGTTTCTTTTTCATAAACTCCCATATTGTATTTGCTTCGAAAGTTGAATGTGAGATCGGACATCATTTATTTCCAAATTATTGTGAAATTGAACTTCTATTCAGTACTAGGTTTTCCTCTCCCACCAAATATTTGATCAAGTGTGGCTCGTTTTGATTGACTTCAATGCAATGGTACCAAACCAAATAGTATGCCAATAGTGTAAAGCCATTTCAAACGGGCTAAGGACTTTATTGCATTCAAAAATGATGCAAGAAAAATGGGTGGGGAATTAAATACACCAGCAGTTTCTATAGCTTGTGAATGAATTACATCAAGTTCAAATACACACACTCATAAAAACAACTCAGGCATCCATGATTCGAGTCACAAACACATCACTGTCATCGTCTTTGTCAAGCACGAAGAAGCATCCATATCATGAGCCACGTGATTCCTCGAAACGTGACTCCACTTCACTCCGGTATCAGACACATCAAACGTCGTCACAAAATCCAACACTCGTCCGAATATTTTAAACATCTCGACCCCAAATATACAATTCCCGTCAGTGACAAATACACCATTCCAGTCCATCGGGGCGTCAGGGTGAATTGACATTTCTGTCCAAGTAAGACCAACAAGATCAAGTTCCCAGAGCTTTCGAACAGCTTTGTTTCGTCTTCCTATTCGACCATCTCCCTCACACCACGAGACTGAAATCACAAACAATCTGCCATTGCATGATACTAGTTTTGGATGGTACTCGTGAACACGAGGCGGGCATGAGGTCATTTGAAATGTCATCCAGTAACCCCTTTCTATATCATAACCAATGAGGTTATCACTTTCTGAGTATACGTAGAAAATACCATTACAGACGACCCCAGTACAAGCTACCCCGAAATTTACGGGTACCCTCTGGATCTCCGTCCATTTGTTAGATATTGAGTCATAAATTTCAGCAGAGTCCAACGGTTCGTCCCAAGATCCAAGACCTCCCACTGCAATCATTACAAAACTTTGACCATCTTTCTTGTATGAATTTTCGTCTTTTCCCCCGATCGATTTGTACGCCTTTTGTTCACCAAGGGAGTGTCCACATTGGCGTCTAACTGAAACCCTGCGAGGATCCTCATAAACATCTGATACACCACTTAAACTTGCCCTATAAAGGCGGCTATTTCGATTTTGCCGATTTATTGCAGCCAACTGACGTGGGCTGATCTGAAAACTTCCTAAAATGGGAGAAGATCTACAATACTTCATTGGGGCAGCTTTACGCCATAAATTACTCAAAGGGCTGAAAATAAAGACGTCTTTATGCGTTTTGAATGAGCTTTTATCCAACGTTCCGAAGCTAGTCAAGCTAGAACAACCTCCAACAACATAAATATCTTCCCTCACACTTGTAACCGAAAATAAAAACCGTCCTTTCAAAATTTGTGCATCGATTTTGTACCAAATATCGAGTGAAACATCCAATGCATGTATTTCGCCTGAACAATAATCGTCCTTAACAACACCAAATAGAAACATCCATGGAGTTTGGAATGAACTTTCGTGTCTCATTTGCATGAACCGAAGAGATTTTGTCAAGTTTCTCCATTTCTTGCAAACAAGACGAGCGTTCATAAGACTGGAGAGTGGAAGCCTCACTAGACAAAGTTCAAGAATGTCATCGGGAATTAAAGTATTTAAACAACCATTTGTTTCAGTCTCTGCATATAGTGAAATCCTTCTGCTACTCCTTGGCCAGAATCTCGGTTTTGTCAAAAAGGGAAAGCAATCTATATTTGCTTCTTCGTTGCCACATTTTATACCATACCCTTTTCCTTCTTCATCGTCTCCTTCGTCAGCACCTACTTTGCAACCTCGGACTCTTCCATATCGAGTTAAACACTCCATTGACATGCCACTTGTGTTGTCCATTTGTTTGCTTTCATTTCTACGGTTCCTTATTTTCAGTTTCTGGCTCAAACTTCGAACGAGCCGCCTAGACACACTTGAAGACCGAAATTCTCCATTAATAGGTTCTTCTTCTGTTAATCCTTCAGACTTCATGAATCCCTTATTTTCCAAAAAGGGGGAAAAATTATGAAAACGAATTTACATTGTTTCTTAACAATTTTACAGAGTGAAAAAACAGTGGTGAAGAAATAGTTTTGACAAATGAGTCTGCCTGTCTGGATAAAAGCCATTAAATTATTTATCTCATCCTTCTCCAGAATGAAGAAATCAAATGAATCCAGTGCAATGAAGAAACTCCAGAAAAAAGACAGAATTAACATTACCCCAACCAAAACGAAAACAAAACTAAGCACTGCAACAATTCCAAACAAGAAATCGAAGAAATGGATTACAGATCCATATAAAAATTGAAACCCAAAACTGCAAAATGGAAGCCGAACAACGAGCTGAAAATTAAGAAAGGAAGAGACGAACCTCATTTCTCAGCACTGAGGATAACAGCCAGATAAGATCTAGTCTTCAAAAAATTCAAATTTTACCGATCAGATCATGTAAATGGAATTATAAATGAGAAATTTATTTACTGAGAGAGATTCTTTGATATAATTGCCATTTCCTTTTCTCTCCTACCCGTTGGTTGGGAATAATTTTTTTAGAAAAGGTACACGACCAATTTGATAAAGTGATGATTGTAAAAGTGACCCATTCATAAGTTGATCCAAAAATTTCCCGGTATCTCCATTCAGTACGCATGTAAATAGTAGTCTGTGAAAATAAGTAGTTAAAAGAAAAAAGGGCATGTATTTATTGTATACAATGCGTGAAATTTGTGGTTCCAATATGGTATAGTGATTGAGACTTCGCTTGCACATGGACACGGTTCGAACCACACGCCGCTCCCATTTTCTTGTGCAAAAAAAAAAAAGGGGTAAAACTCATGAAATTTATGAATAGTGATGACAATCAATCGCGTCAATTCAAATCAATTGAATTACATCCAATTAAAGTTGAAATTGAGACTTGTCAATCTCAATCAGTACAAATCTCGAGGACCTATTTGCTTGACAAACTAGATATGTAATTTTTTGTGCATTCATAATTTTAACTCAACGTATGTTAAATAAAAAATAATCTCCTCTTTATGTGAAAAGATATTATTCTTTTCATATGGGAATGTGACAGTTTCTTATTAATTTTAAAATGAATAGGTGCTTCCACATGTAAAATTTGGTTGGTCTACATAAGCAATGTGGATGTATTATTTTCCCTATATGGGGAGGAAATCAAGACTCTACGTTGCATATAGTCGATGCCAAGTGCAAATAAAGAAAGATGATTTTTCAAGGGCTTTTTTTTTTTTTTTTTTATATGTGTAGAGAAAAGATGATTTTTAAGTTAAAAAGTCGAAAGCTTGTAAATTTTGACGACGTGAAATGGGCCCGATCCATATTTTCAAGACAAGCAAAAAGGACTCAAAACTCGCTTTCGCCTTTCAAGGACTGAGGCCCAACAATAGGCCCTGGCTCCTAGCCCCATCTAACTTCCAGATGGTAGGTTTTCATTGGTTGGTGACACCACAAAATCTCGGATGACGTGGCATATCCTTATTCGTATTTATTTTTAAATTAATTCGCGAAGAAAAATTTCTACAGGCAGAACCAAGGTTTAACAGCGATCAAATCAAACGGAAATCAGTAAGAAAACACCCGCATAAAAGCGATGATTGCAAATTTGAAATCAATTTTCTTAGTAATTTTTGTCATATTCGCCCCTTCCGCATACTGCATTGATGACAAATGTGCCGCTTGCAGTGCTATTGCTGTGAGTTTCTAATTTATTTATACGATTTTTGCAATCAGTTATTATGATGCAGTAAGGGTGTGAAGATTTTCCTTAATTTTTTTGGTGAAATCTTATTGTTTTTTCTTATTTTTTAAAATTAAAATTCATTGTTTGCAGGAGGAGCTGGAGCGCGGACTAATGAATGTTAGTACTTCCTCTCTTTTCTTGGTCGCTGCTTCTTGTGTTATCACAGCGAAATTATGCATCTTCACCTGCTTATTATAGTTGAATACTTGGAATTTCAAAATGTGCAATCTTTTCCAGTAGGCTTACTTGTGAGTGAACTCTTTAAGATTAGCTGTCATCATCATAAAATGGGGTAGAATCTAGCCAGGAAGTCATTGTATAGGTTGGATCGGTGGTATTGGGATTTAGATGAAACGTGAATAAACAGAAATGGAACCTAAGGTAGGAGGAGGCATCAGCTTCATTGGCTGAATACAGAGTTCTTATTTAGGAAATTAAAGTGCTGACTTGAGATAGCTAGCAGAGGAGTAGCATTCAGACTTTGTGAGGCATGAGAGAAAAATTGTTGCTCAAATTTACTCACTAATAAATCAAAATGCTATGTCAGTGGTGCTTAGTATATGATGTGCTCGTTACATCAATTTCTCCACGCACACATGCTTGAACTAGCACACATAGACATATTTATATTTGTTTACTAAAGATTATTTAGTTCTTATTGGGTGGTTAAAAGGATAAAAAAAAATAATAGAAACTACTAATTAGTGAATGCGTTTTAAGTAACAGTGTCGAGTTATTACATTAGTGGAATATGTGGTCAAAAATGATTTTAAAGAAAAAATAATTTTTGAAAAGGCTGAACCAAACAAACTCTTAAAAAACAAAAACTTGCATGTGTTGCAGTTAGATGCTATCATCAGGAGACTCCTAATTTTGTACAGATTCTATAATAAGTATTAACATATACATGCAGGAAAAACCAAGAAATCATTTAGACATGAGACACCGCTTGGATTCTAAAGGTCAGCGCGAAGGGAAGCTAATTGATTACAGGTATAAAGCCAAATATCCTTTCCTATGCAGCGGATAATCTTAACTATGGATCCCACATGAAATTGATGTGAGCCTCAGAGGCATTATATCCACAGTTGTTCCTTCTTTACAGTGTTGTAGCATCCAGAAAATTCATAGCATATACATGTCCCTTTTATTTGCCTACTAACTGTTAGTGCTACTGTAAATGAGTTTCATTCGTCTGGCATTGCTAAAATTCATGACATTGGAAATACCTAATGCCGTAAACTGTGGATTCATCTCGTTTCCTTCAAATGTAAACCAAACATGCTTTTGTTTATGGGAGGCTGACAAATTTGTGTTGCCGCAATTTTCTCTAACAGAATCAGTGAGTTAAGAGTTGTTGAACTCTTGGATGGGCTCTGTGAAAAGATGCAGGACTATACTCTTGAGAAGGTAGTTTGGTCAGGCTTCACCTGCTTGAAGTTCATGTTTGCTTTCTTACAGATGCAAACCTATTTTCTGAATGCAAATGACCTGTATGACGTGGTTCATTCTGTCAGTTCACTATATACCGCGATTCAATATCTGTTGTTTCCTCAATTCTTCTGTTGGCTTCCCAAATTGGCAGGTAGATTCCAGCTCAAAAGTATGGATCAAAGTGGATGATTGGGACAAGCTCAGAATTAGTATGTATATTGACCCCAGTCCATACTCTGATCATACAGAATGCTTATCATTTGATGACCATTTGAACCCTCTTATATTTGCTTGGTTTCTTGGTCAACTGCTTGCTATCATAATTGTTTATATTTACCTTAATAATTCATCTATTATATTGGAGCCGAATCTATATCACATGCTTAATGATTTATTTGTGCAAAAGACACGTTTCATTTCAGTCATCTAGCCTCTTAACTTGTGTAGTTAATGTAATGGAAATGTTAAATTGAAAACAACTGAGTATCTATATACTGATGTTCCCAATAGGTATGCGTGCTCAGATAGCAGTAGTTAGCCCTCTAGCCTTCAGTGGCCAGTCATTTGCTTGATATCAGACACCACAGTGAATGATTGGTACTTAAAGGGGATACTCCACAAACTACACCGTATGTGAAGAATAATACATTTGTGCTAAAATTATATGGGCAAATTAATATTAGCTGTTGTGTGAATTCAATACAATCCTAATTTTGTCGCGGAACAATACTAATATCTTAGATACTGTTCTCTCTCATTTATTCTGTCATTTGCTGTACACAGAGAAGGTGCATGGAATATATACCAAAAGCATGGATACTGGAACCTTATAATATGGTATTATATTGAACCATATGCAGCCAATTGTATGAATTTTGATCAATGTCCTGGAGATATTCATGCCAATTGGAATTGTCAGACCTTTGGATGCTATTGCTCGCTACCAAAGTGTAACTCTTCTCAGATTAACGCTTACATCTCTAGTTAGAAGTAGTGCATATTTGGTACATAGATGAGTTTGATTGAATATGTTGAAATGATTGGATTTTGTTGTTGCACTGTTCGTGCATGTTTGATGAAGTCAACTAAGCTCTTGAAGCGGTCAATAAATTACTAGTAAGCTATAGCAAGCTTTAGGATCCATATCTCGGAGGTAATAATACATTAATAGAATGAGGTAGTGTTGAAGAAGGCAGGTTAAAAGTAAAAATTGGGGCCACAAACCTACTTTTGATGTGAATGGCCTAGATTGGTCATATTGATGTACTGCTCCTCAAATTATGAGCAGCAGCACTCATTGATACACTACCGATAACCTACAGGCTACAAGTTACTGCATGTAGGTGAGTAGTTTGGACGAAGAAGAGGCCAACTATAGTGGAACTAGATTAAGTTTACATCATAAAGGACAATTCACAGGAGAAATGAACCATGCTTGCTACAGTGTTAACTTCTGCCTGGGTTTCTGATATTCTAATGATCTGTGCAGTGCTAGAATATGTGATGAAAATCTGGAAGGTTTTTTTAAATATTATACATTGGTGGATCTTCTCGTCCATTTGTCATTTGATGAACTTATTTAGTGCTTGTTTAACGAAGTTTCTTTTGGCAAAATTTTTGTGGAAGAATGTGTTTCTTTAAAATGGTAAGGAAATCTATGGTGAAACGTGAAAACTAATATTACTATTTTTTATTTTTTTAATGAATGTGAAAAAAGCGATTGTAAAACTTTTTTTTGATAACACGAGCACTAGGTTTCAGGGTCTGACTAAACATCCTTTCTTTTTCAAAATTTTTGTGATAGATAAACAAGAAGCACGGGCACATTCAAAGGATATCTCAACTTTCTGTGGCAGGTGAGAAGTGAAATATTTTTAGATTGTAGCGGCATTCTCGTGATTATTGCCTTTAGTCTCCCCTGGAACTGACAAAATTAATTTTTTTATATTTGTCCAAGGTTACTCGAAGAAACTGAAGATGAGGTGAATCATCATTTCCTAATTTCTGCCCCTTTTCCTTTTTCTCAATAAAAGCAATGAATTACTTAAATAGGCCTTGTTATTTGTCAACTCAGTTTGCAGAACTGATAAAGAAAGGGTCAGTGAAAGTTGGCGAAGTAGGCAAGGTTTTATGCCAAGACCTCGGCAGATACTGTCAGTGGACAAGGTAATTTGAAACCATAATTTCTGAACCTGCAGAAATGAAAAGGAAATTGTCGGCAAAGATTAGCCTTTATTATTTGTCTCATCATAATCTAATAAGCAGTCTTCTACATTTTTTGGATGACGCCCTAATGCATGGCAATTTATCAACACTGAATAATTAACTTCATGTTTGTAATCTTCTCTATGTACAGTGATTACAAAAATGCTGACAAAGATGATGAAGAGTCCAGCAAAACGGAACTATAATTCAGCACGACCCCATTTTCTATTTGTAAGTTAGGACAACCTCGTTTACTATTATGGCCGTTTAGTATTATGGTGGCGACAAGGAGAACGTTTGCAAAATTTAAGACACTTGAGAATTTGTGATTGTTTTCCCTCCACGATCCTTTCTGTTTTTGGTTGGGGTTGTGGGCAGAAGAGGTCCTCAATTTTATCGACGAATGACTTTGTTCACCGAACTGTTGTTTGTATACTAAAATTACAGATATTTTGCGATAGAAACTTAACGAGAGAGCTTTTGATTCGCCAATTAGCTTACTTTGTGCATGGTTGTGATCAAAATTTGTTAAGGATTGTTGTTGTTATTATTATTCCCAATCAATGAAAACAGCCTACACTGTTGAATTAATGCGACAATCAAATTTTGTGGACTCACCTTCGAAATGGTTGGACCAATGAATGAAAAATAATGTTTTGAAACTTCACATGATAAACATTGTGACCTCGTAAGATATAAGAATTTTGTTGATTTTCTAATGTAGTTGTCATTGAATCGGGTTTGATTTTTCAAGTTGTAACGATAGGGCGGCCACATAATATGTTGATGGAAGATAGGGTAGACAGAGTTTCGTTTTCAATGCATTCACGTTTGGCCTTTGCATGGTACGAAGCATATGATAAATGTTTTTATGCTGGTTTTTAATGACCTCTATATAGTAACACGTATTGAAAGACGGCTGATGACCTTTTTGTCCAAATTTAAAGGCCAGTAGTATATTTGCATGTTTTGCTAAGTATTAGACATCTCAACTGCAATTTTCTCTGAAGGTAATGTAATAATAAATATGAGTAAATGACGTTGAAAACTATATGAGTAAGCAAAATACTTTTTAAAATTTTACACTTTCTCTTCAACAATCGTCACGGGAAGCTAAAGTAGCTCTCGTTTAAATTAAATTAATTTGGTAATTTTTAAATGAAAACAGTCGAGATGTAAACACATTTTAAACATCTATTTAATTTACTCAAGTTCAAAACTTTAGATGGAGTATATAATTTGATTTGTACTGTACTAGATTGTTAATCAACCCAAAATAAGGGCCATACTTAACCAATTAATTTGGGAATAGACCCCGACATTAGCTAAACTTAGCTTTAAGAAACGTCAAAAAAGTAATGCGAACATGTTCAAAAAGCTCGTAAATATATGTTTCTTGCCCCTCAAATATTCATCATTCCCTGCTCCCTAGACCTAATTCATAATTCATGCCACTTTATTATTCCTTTCTTCACCAACGTTCATGGGTATTAATTAATGTTGCAACAATGCGAAACCACGGAAAACAAGACTTATCATCCAGGTGAGGATTTTTTTGGCAAGCAATGAGCAGTTACATATTAATACTACAATTCAAGTGTTTTTTCAAAACCTAAAGGCTATTGCATTAATGGAAGATTTGTTTACAACTTCTCGGCCCCGTTATATCATGTGTAACTAAGGTGATTTGAATTATTATTATTTTTTTTCCACATAGAGTAAAGCTATCTTACACTAGCAATGCTCAAGTGACTATGGAATCATCACCTTCAGTTGGATAAAACGCAAGTGATATCAGCAATATGAGGTTATTCTATCAAATAGGAGCATTTCTAATTATGGGTTCTTTTATTCTAAGTGTCCATTAATTAACGAAGCAATGAGATGGAAATGACGAAATTGATGTTTATTATAATACGACGTCCATGAATCATGCTACATATTTTATTATCACTATTTTTTTTTTTCACGATAAATGGGAGAAGCGTGTATTTATCTCTCTCTTTTTTTGGGTACTCCATTTGCTTTCCTCTCTTTTTGATTCACTGTTTTGCTCTCCTGATCATATCATTATCATGACCATTAGAGGATCCACTTAGTCAAGTCTTTTGAAAATTTTCAAAAGCATCATAATTTAATCAAATTGAATGTTGCGGAAATGCGTATGCTGAGGTGGATGTGTGGTAAGACTAGGAAGGATAAAATTACCAATGAAGATATTCGTGGTAGATTAGGCGTCGCCCCGATTGAGGATAAGATGAGGGAGAACCGATTGAGATGGTTTGGACACATACTGCGGAGACATGAGAATGCACCCGTGAGAAAGAGTGAGAGTATTAGGGTAGGAAATATAAGGAAAGGTAGAGGAAGGCAGATTCTGAGCGTGGATCTGAGTCATTCGTGGATATCTTTATTAAAGCGGTAGATGGGCGGTAGGCTTTGGATAGGAAAGGCGTGGTATAAACTCATACCCACGATCCGACGTAGCTTCATATTGGTTCATACTGATCCTATCTGTAGGGAATAAAGCTTAGTTTGTTGTTGTTGTTGTATCATAATTTAATCAAAGATCAAATTGAAGGTAGCTTTCTTTTAAAGTTACCGTTTTGGCTGAATGGTTAAAAGTAGTTGACAACTCAAATCATTCAATACTTGATTTAAAAAACAATTTATTTTACCAACTTTGTTTCTTATTCTTTTCTCAATTTGTTCTTTACTATTTGTGGACACAAATACTTGGAACCCATACACTGTTATCAACTTTGTCGTGTTCAATTCAACATGTCACGAGCATGTTATTTAATTTCAAATAAATGTTTTTTTTTTTTTTGAAGAATTGTTGAGTGTGCTCAACTATTTTATCTATGAATAAGATTTGAGAGTATATACAATTAGAAGGGTACAATTAGAAGGGTTAAAAATTGTATTAGAACTTGAAAATTTATTACTTCTTTTTCTTTTTGGGAAATAGAAGTTTTATTAATCATTATCCAACAGATCCGACATAAGAAGAGCCTCTATAAACGAGGGAGGCTCATGCCAAACGGAAAAAGAATTAAATTACAAGAATTTTAACTGTAACACATGCACCACTTCATTCACTTGTCTTTTATCAAATTGGATCTAAAAGCTATGATCTTGTTCGATAACGCTCCTGATATCCTTCATAATACGTTGTAAGCATCAACAATACCTTTAGCATCAAGTTCGAATACCACGTTTTGTAATTGCACCCATCCAACTGCTTCATGTAGCGTAGTTTCATACTTCTTTTATAAACTTACATGCTAAGCCTTATTTTTTTTTAGAAATAACATGCTAAGCCTTATTAGTCTAAAATAAAACTAAGTATTAAAATTTGCAAGATTTAATCTTTAATTAAGTTTTAACAAAATTATCATCGAAATTGTTTAATAAATTTAGGATAAAAAATTAATTTTTGGTAAGCATTTTTCCTCTTAATTTTAACTGCACACCATCTCAAGATTTATATTCTTTCCCTCTGAAACAATCTAAAACCCCCACCGCCACCGGCTAGCAGATGTTATTCCTTTTGAGTGGTGGGCAGTTGCTCAATGTCTTTATAAATTCCTTGAATTGAAATCCCACTCTACAGAGATTTCTTTAATCCAGTTGGGCAAACAGAATATAATCTATTATATAATATACAATGCAGCAATCTAGACTCAAGAACCACGAGGACGAGATAAATCTCTCCTTGTCACAAACAGTAAGACGATGGGCCTGTGTCTGCTGACGTCATCGGCCAGAAATGTCAGTTCCTTGAATTCTTCTTCAATCCTCTTATTCCCATTTTTTCAAGTTTCCTTCAGATGGGCTTTTCTATTTACAAACAAATAATTGTCTGCTTCATATGCGTTTACCGTTTGCTTGCTGTAATGATTTTCCCCCATTTGTTTTGTGCTTTGTTAATTGAATAATTGGGCATCTAATTCCAGCATAGTTGCTGTGTCTGAATTTTCAATTTCAATTCCAGTCTTGTTTCCTCTTCTGGTTAAACATAAGATATGCTCTTTCTTATTCAGCTACATTATAAAGTGGATTACTGCGTGTATTTTTAAGCCTTAATAAATAACTGTATATGATGCGAATTGCTAGTAGAGTTCTGATATGGGCAGTCAATGTTTATCTTTTATAGCACTGTGATGTCAAGTATTGGGGCTCCATGAATGAACTGGGAATTAGCTTCTGTTTGATGCCTAGGATGAATGTGTTTTGGGGTTTTATGTTTTGGTTACTCTCTTTTGGAATGCTTTCGAATGGGATGAATGCAAGTGCCTCTTCTCGACCGGCAGTTGTCAAAATAGGAGCCATTTTTACGCTCAATTCTACGATTGGAAGAGTTGCCAAGATTGCTATTGAGGAAGCTGTTAAGGATATAAACGCTGATTCCAGTGTCCTCCGTGGCACACAGCTTTTTGTGGACATCCATAATTCCAACTGCAGTGGATTTCTTGGCATGGTTGAAGGTAATTTAATGCTTCATATTTGAGTTCTTTTGACTTTTGAATGTTGTCAGAAAATGATGAAAAGATTTTGAAAAATATGAAAAAACGGAACTTTGAACTGATAGACATTGATTTAGTTCCAAGCTTTGCTTTTGTTTGATTTGGAGAGTGATGGGATTAACAAAACAAATCTTGTTTGCAGCCTTGCAAGTTATGCAGACTGAGGCTATTGCAATTATCGGCCCACAGTCATCTGTAGTTGCCCATAGTATCTTATATGTAGCAAACGGACTCCAAATGCCCTTTTTGTCATTTGCAGCAACAGATCCTTCTCTATCTTCTCTCCAGTTTCCTTATTTCATTCGGACAACACAGAGTGATCTTCACCAGATGACTGCCATTGCTGATCTAGTTGATTATTATAAATGGAGAGAGGTAATTGTGATTTTCCTTGATGATGATTATGGAAGAAATGGCTTATCAGCGTTAGATGATGCACTTGCCGCCAAACGCTGTCGAGTTTCCTATAAACAAGGAATCCCACCTGGAAATGCCAGTCGGAGTGGCATTATGGATATTCTTGTCAAGATTTCCATGATGGAGTCTCGTGTTATAGTTGTTCACACATATCCTGAAGCAGGGTTAATGGTCTTTTCAGTCGCACGTTATCTTGGAATGATGGATGAAGGATTTGTTTGGATAGCTACTGACTGGCTTTCCTCTGTGTTAGATTCTTCTGCCCCTCTTCACTCAGAGACTGTGACAGATATCCTTCAAGGTGTTCTTGTCTTACGTCAGCACACTGCCGAGTCAGAAAAGAAACGAGCATTTTCATCTCGGTGGAACAAATTAACCCACGGTTCTTTACGGCTTAATTCTTATGCATACTACGCCTATGACACTGTTTGGATAATTGCTTATGCTATTGATAAGTTTCTTAACCAAGGAGGGGTGATTTCATTTTCCAACTTCTCCAAGTCACAATCTTTAGAAGGGAGTAACATTCACCCCGAAGCTTTAGCCATTTTTAATGGAGGTCCACTTCTTCTTGAAACCATATTTCAGAGTGATTTCACAGGTCTCACAGGGCATGTCAAGTTTGATCAAGACAAATCTCTCATTCATCCCGCATATGACATTATAAATATAATTGGAAGTGGGGTCCATCTAATCGGTTATTGGTCGAACTATTCAGGGCTGTCGACTGTACCCCCCGAGAGTCTCTACTCAAGGCCGCCCAATCGCTCAAGTGTTAGCCAAAAGCTATATAGTGTTGTTTGGCCTGGACAGACGATACATAAGCCTCGTGGATGGGTTTTTCCAAGTAACGGGAAGCTGTTAAAAATTGGGGTGCCCCGTCGAGTTGGTTTTCGAGAATTTGTTTCTCATGTTGAAAGTACTAATACTTTCAACGGCTTCTGCATAGATGTATTTACAGCTGCCGTAAGCTTACTGCCTTATGCTGTTCCTTATCAGTTCGTCGCCTATGGAAATGGCCGTGAAAACCCGAACTATAACGAACTTGTGAAATTAATCACGACTGGAGTAAGTATGAAGTCAAAACACCTTGCTTATGTTATATTTGTTTTAACTTTTTTATATCTGAGATTACTCAGTAGTCAAATTTCAATATCAACAGCACATCTCACACCAGTACTCATTGTTATTTGCCCATCTTTTGGTCTCCACTTACCATCATACTTATGACAGGTCTTTGATGGTGTTGTTGGTGACATAGCCATTGTGACAAATAGGACCAAAATTGTCGATTTTACCCTTCCATTTGCAGCGTCTGGACTTGTTGTAGTGGTCCCGTATAAGAAGTTGAGCACAGGAGCTTGGGCTTTTCTACGACCCTTTTCTGCTACGATGTGGGGTGTCACTGCACTTTTCTTTCTTCTTATTGGGACAGTGGTCTGGGTTTTGGAGCACCGGACAAATGACGAGTTTCGTGGACCGCCTAGGCAGCAACTAATTACCATTCTATGGTGAGTTTCAATGTTGGGTTACGTATGTTACCAATTATTGTCTATTTTCTTTGGACGACTCCAACATTGTCTACTCATTCCGGAGAAAACTAAGGGCCTGTTTGGTACATTGTGTTTAAACAAAAAATTTTTCACCAATCATTTGTACATGTCTAAGACTTACCAAACGAGCCCGAGCCTGAGCCTGTGTTCACCTTTTGTATCATTCTACTTTTTACTTTAATCGCAAATGCATATTGGAAACTACTACTCATGATTATCCATATTTTTATGCAGGTTCAGCTTCTCGACTCTGTTTTTTGCTCACAGTGAGTGAAAACTGACCTTGTGAATTTTTGTGGGACAATGTATGGTTGGTCGATCATAAAAGTTTTAATCTTTTAATTTTTCCTTTTCACGCAGAGGAGAACACTGGGAGTACCCTGGCCCGTTTGGTACTGCTCGTGTGGCTCTTTGTAGTTCTGATAATCAACTCAAGTTACACTGCAAATTTGACCTCCATCCTTACGGTGCAACAGCTTTATTCTCCTATCAGTGGAATTGAAAGCTTGAAAAAAGGCGATAAACCCATCGGCTATCAAGTTGGATCTTTTGCCGAGCATTATCTGACCGAGGAAATCGGTATTCCTGAATCCCGACTTAGAAAGCTTGGTTCACCAGACGAGTATGCCAAGGCACTCGAGCGGGATCCAAAAAAAGGGGGTGTTGTTGCTGTGGTTGATGAACGCCCGTATGTTGAGCTCTTCTTGTCCAGTCAGTGCAAGTTTAGGATTGTTGGTCAAACCTTTACCAAAAGCGGCTGGGGATTTGTGAGTGACTTCAATCTCAATTTTTTTTTTCAGTTTTGAGTTTTGAATTTATTTTCCGTTGTTTTCTTTCTTTGTTTGTTTATTTATTTATTTATTCAATAAAGAGAGAGAAAAGTGGGTGTATTTTCCTTGTTTTCAAGATTTTGGCATATTTGCATTGAAAATACTTATCTTTACAAAATTTTTCCTTATTTCCAAAATTGTGAACTAAAAATACTCTGAAAATAACAAAGAGAATGGACTCTTAGCTTAGTAGAGAGGAACCACACATCTCATTAAATCTCGTCTTCAGCATATATATATATATATATTTCCTTGGATGATAAAAACAATGCACTAATAAATTTCACAAGGCACACTATATCTCATTTGCTAATTTTCTTGAGTCTTGATCTAGGCATTTCCAAAGGACTCTCCCTTGGCGGTTGACTTATCGACTGCCATTTTGACCCTATCTGAGAATGGGGATCTTCAAAGAATCCACGACAAGTGGCTGACAAAAAGCGTGTGTAGTTCAGATAACACAGAGATTGACTCACAACGCCTCGAGCTCAAGAGCTTCTGGGGCCTCTATCTTCTCTGTGGGATAGCTTGCATTATTGCTCTGCTTGTATACTTTGGTCAGATTATTCGCAAGTATAGGCAATCACATTCTAATGAATCCCTTTCAGACGGACAAGGGACCCCGCATTCTAGACGCCTTAGGACATTATTGTCATTAATGGACGAGAAGAAGGATCTGTCCAGACATGAGGTAAAAAGAAGGAAGATTGACAGATCATTGTCTGATGATGATGAGGAAAACAACCTCGGACGGGATTCCAAAAGAAGACAAACATGAATTTCTTATGAAAATGGCATCAACTTGAGCGACCGGATGAATCTACCCCTGGTATTGTATATGATAAATCTTCAAGGATTTAGATTACTAATTCACTAATCAAATTGTATCTATATATTAGACATATTTTTTAGTGAATGAACTGAATTTATCATGGTTTGAACTTAGGCTTCATGATCTGGTCTTTTCGGTTTGAGAACCATAGATGGGGTTCGAGATTTTAGCGTTGGAGAAAATGGAAGTTTCCTCCCGTGACAGAGGTTAGAATTTAGAACGAATGTCGTCTTCTTTTTGGTATACTTGCTTAGTTGTTTAGTTGTGTATAGAATAGTATGCAGTCGGTTCTCTTTTTACTGGTAGTTTCAATTTTCCCAAAATATTTACAAGAACAAACTTTTTTAGTTAAAAGTTTTCTGTCTTCATTTTCTTGACTATTGCTATTTGCTGCTTATTCAATGGTTTGAGTTGTTGAATTTTGTTAGAATTTGTTTGATAAAACTTTTTTGGGAAGAAAAGTGATTCTTGGAAGAATGTCTTGTTAAGAATGAGAGTTTTTAGAAAAAAGTGATCTTTTTTGTGGGGTCCATCATATAAAACGAGTTTAAAGTGACGGTAAAAAAATATTTTTGCGAACAAGCACTTAAAACTGCATTTTTTTTTCCATCGTAGTTGAGTCAACCATTTAGGTGACTGTGATCTCAAGTTGTCACGGCTCACGTATTACAGTATTTTATATATAGCGTATTACAGTATTTTATATATAGCACATGACATTTTGAGATCATAGCCACTTCAGTTGATGGCTGGATATTAAAGTCGTTTAAAATCATGTTGTTAACAGTTACCATGTCATAAATGTACTCATGTTGTCTGTCTTCTCTCTTTTGAAAAGTTAATGATTCTTTTTTGACCAAATAATAATAATAATAACAATAATATTAATTTTTGCAATAGGTTGATGCTGATGTTAGCAAATCCTACACATATGAGAAATGAACATATCCAATTACATCCACCTTCAGCTTAATATCATTACTTAACATCAGGAAGACAGGCTTTCATGGTTCTGCATTCTTCATTCTCTACTTCTGTCACTGATGTGCATATTGGCATTTTCCATAACCTGGCCATGCCATAAAAAAATAAAAGGAAAAATATTCAAAATGTTATATGCATCTCTTTGAGTGAATGATTGCAATCTGAATAATGAATCACCACTTTCTTGGCATTTTAAATCTGATTAAAATATGATGTGATAGTTGATACTGATTGACTTGTCATTTGAATCGTCATTTTCATGGAAGATTTAAAATCACAAATTAATTAATATTACATCGCAAATGATTGGTAAGGACTGTTTGTGAATAAAATACTGGTGTAGAAATTTTATGAACTTACTTGGATCACTGAAGGTAACCAGGCCAGTGCCTTTGAAATCACAATTCCAGTAGTTTCTTCCATGCATCTGGTAATAAGCATTCATTGCATATGATGCATGTGCATGTATTTTATCAGCTGCAAAACAATCTCCGTTTTCATCAATATCCCTGCAATCAACTCCTCCAGGTCCACAGCAAAAATCAATCACGGATTGAATCACCTTATCATCTGCATGAGGTTTAGCTACACACCATACTGAAGGACCCCTCACCACACTGGATCCCTTCTCCCCAAACCCTAGTTTACTATCTCCATTGTTTGAACAAAATTGGCAGCTCAAATCTATATCATATACCTTAGAACCATCTCCTTTGAAAATCCCAAAATTTTTCTCACTTGTGCTTCCTTGTTTCTTGTTCTCATTGAATAATGCAAACACAAAAATCTCTACATTCTCTTTAGGCTTCATTGGGGTCCCTTCGCTTGACTGTGCACGTTGGATTAACCTCGTATTGTAGGTTCTTGCATTTTCTGGCGTTGCCGCGGTATCGCCGTCGTCGCCCTTTGACGGCCAACCGGATTCTGAGACTGTAATCTTGATTGTCCGGTTCGTGAATCCTAGGGCACTGATTGCTGACCGGATTGCGTCGATTTGTGCGTCTAACATGTTCGTGTAAACGTACCCATTAGGATCACGTACAGTGGTTGTATTGCCTAATAATGCATACTGTAGACTGACTGTCGTTGGATTATCCATGTATGCGAAATATGGATAAGCGTTCACCATGAACGGTGCGCCAATATCTGCTAAAAACCCGACAATGGCGGTCATCGTAGGGAGGAGCGTGGCAGCGAAAGTGGCGGCCGAAGGAGGAAACGATGAGGCAAGAACAGCCATACTATGCGGAGTAGTGACCTTGATCTTACGGTCCAATCCACGGCTAAGTAAAGCCGAATGCAAGTTTTGCATAGCTTGGACTAAAGCATTACCATCCAACTTATCGTCCTTGTCGTCTGAGGTGGTTAAGTACTCATTGCCAACAGCAATGGCCACAATAGAAGTGGCGGGGATGAAGGGCAAAACCCGTGAGGCGAGCCACTGATCGGCGGCTGAGGGGTTGGCACTTATGTTAGCGATGTGAGAGTTTTCAACTGCGATGATGAGGTCAATGCCGGTATTAGAAAAGGCTTGGAGGATTTCAGGGTTGGTGTCGTATATCTTGATTTTGTTGATGAGGGTGGATTGGAGGAGCTGAGCCACCTTCTTTGGTGGAGGGAGGTTGTTTCCGATCGTCCCGTAGTTTACGCCGATGGTGGAAACTTGTCGGAGCGTGCCCAACTGCAGCAGGAGGAGCGGGAGGAGGAGGAGGAGGAGGCAGCGGCGGTGGCAGAGCTTGGTCAGAGCCATAATGGTCAGGAGTATAGATAGGGTAGTAAACTCTTGGTTTTACTTTAGAAATATATTGCTGTGGTTTTGCACTCTCTCCACATTAATCGAGGTAAAAGAAATTGAGAAAATAAAGTTGCAATACTTTTGAGCTGGATTGCAATTGCTAGACACGACATGATCGAAGAAATAGTATGGCGTAATTTCCGGTTTTCAAAGGCCCTGACAAGAATTTGAATTATCAGACGGTGCTTTTGTGCCGGTTTTCAACCCCGTGGGCCAAATGCTGCTGTTATTATTGTTATTACACAGCTTCTTTGGATATAATCCGCGACCACAGTTCAAAATTAATTGGTAACAACGCTGTCTAAAAACAGATTAATGTTCAGAATCAATCATAGGCTGCTTTGGTACTAGAGCATGTTACAGCAAGAATCAACGGGTAGAGCGCGATTCTGAGCGTCTGAGTCATTTGGCATCCGTCTCCTGGGGTGTAATAATTAATATATGCTCGAGCGGTCAAAGAAAATTGATGCCTTATTTAAGGAAGGATTGCTAGATGATTTGATGATTACAAGAAGCACAATGTGAAAATTCCAACTTCTGTAATGGACAAAAATGACTTCAAATTTTGCGGCTCAAAATAACATATGTATATCCCCTTTCAGCTGTCACAGGAAAACAATAATATGATACGAGGACAAGAACCTTAGTCCTAAGATTATACAAAAAATTCAAGAAATTAAGCTTCATAAACTTTGCACTCCTCGTCGGCTGGATTCGTCTTGCAGAAATCCTCCAACGGGTCGCCACTTCCTTGAGTAGCCACACCGGGCCACTTATATGCCACCAGATGAGCCAAATCCACCACTCTTTGGCTGCAAAGACGAAAAGAAACAGCAACATAAGTCAGACATTAATGTACATCGCATATCAAGACATTTCGATGTCTCCCTCTATAACAACTCATAGATGGGCTAGTCGAAGACTCAATTTAATAAAAATACTATGCGAATTCTCTACCAGTTTAAGTGTTTAGAAGCAAAACAAGCTTCCAGTTTCTAAGCCTTTGTTTGTTTGAACTTTATTCTTCCTAAAAATTAATTGGTACTGTGCAGTTAAAGACAAATTTCAATACTAGTAATACATCTCAACACACGCTAAGTCTCGTTAACAATGCATACCTGTATCCCCATTCATTATCATACCAAGCCACAACCTTGACCATGTCGTCTCCCATCACCATTGTCAACGACGAGTCAATGGTGGATGACACATCGGTGCACCTGAAGTCAACGGACACGAGAGGTACATCGCACACATCCAAAATACCTTTCAATGGCCCCTCAGCTGCCTTCCTAAAAGCCGTGTTCACATCTTCGGCCGTGACACCTTTCTTCTCAACATTCACCACAAGGTCCACAACCGAGACGTTGGGTGTTGGCACACGGAGAGCAATACCATTGAGCTTGCCCTTGAGCTGAGGAAGCACGAGAGACACGGCCTTGGCAGCACCGGTGCTAGTCGGCACAATGTTCAATGCTGCCGCTCTAGCTCGCCTCAAGTCACGGTGTGAAGCATCGAGAAGCCTCTGCAAACAAGGGGATGATGCTAATGAAGCTAATCAACAAGGGTCGACTTTTTCATTACACACAAGTTTAAGATAATATATAAATTATCCGCTTAGACTTGCAGATCAAGTAGTCCAGCAGTTACCTGATCACCAGTGTATGAGTGGGTGGTTGTCATTGTTCCCTTGACAATGCCTGCAAACACGTTTATACGATCGCCATAAGAATGGTCATATGTTGATTCTCATATATGATAATTGAAGTCTTACCTAACGCTTCATCCATGACCTTGACAAAAGGAGCCAAACAGTTGGTGGTGCAAGAGGCGTTACTGCATAAAGTAAAAAAGGAAAAAGTAAAAGAACAATTTTATCGAATCAAAATATGGATCCACATAATTGCTATTAATAAGCACTTTTTTTACGATTGTTATACAAGGAAAATACCGACCTGATGATGTTAGCAACGTCGTGATCATAGTCCTTCTCATTAACACCCACGACATAAGTCGGTATATCAGCACCTTTTGCTGGTGCAGTGATAACAACTTTCTTTGCTCCCGCTTGGATGTGCTTCCCAGCACCCGGACCATCAACGAAAACACCCGTACCCTTTTTTACCAAAAAAATTCAATCACGTCAGATTCACAAACGTCAATGACATGTTTGGTAAGAGAGATTACAGAGTATGTTGTAAGAAAAAGAAGCTGAAATCCTAAGTAGACGATGTCAAATTTTAAGGTTTTTCTAACTTAGTGGATGATTGGATGAGAGGTTTACCTCGATGACAATGTCAATTCCAAGCTCGGCCCATGGAAGTTTAAGAGGGTCCCTACTCGAGACAACCTTAATGAGCTTCCCGTCGACGCTAATGGTTTCATTGTCGACTATTTTAACATCTGCCTTGAATGTGCCAAGCATCGAGTCATACTTCAACAAGTGAGATGCCTGCATTTACTATGCACATTGTAAGTCGAAAAATTACCGGGTATTTTTTTTTTTGAAGGGTTAATATGCTAATAGTAGTAATAGTAAAGTGAGTGTATGCGCTTAACTCACGTTTTTCACACCACCACTGTCGTTGACGACCACCACGTCAAGTGGTGAGTCCTTACGGCCATGCCAACACCGGAGGAAGTTCCTCCCAATGCGTCCAAAACCATTGATGGCCACCTTCAACTTGGCAACGGTTTCAATCCTTCCAGTCGATCCTTTGCTCTAATGTTGGACAAAAGTAATATATTACGCCTCATTAGTACTATTGCACGACCTTAGTCATTCAGAAGCTTCATAGTAGACTTAGAAGAATATAATACATGTACGTCTGTATTCACGAACTCCTTATCTGTCTTCATTCTCTCAAATTCGCTCTTTCTAGTTCCAAAATTTGCACTTTGTAATCTAATTTATTTTCATCTCAATATCAGTATATTGGTTTAAACATATTTCTAAAAAGAGAAAGTACCTTTGAAGTGAATCGGTTGGCCACGGCAGTACAAACGGAAGCCTCAGCATTATTGGCAAGGGTAAGGTACCCACCCCACCGACAACCGAAGAATTCAGCCACTTCCAGCTTCTAAGAAGCAATTGGAAACTACTTAAATTAGAAACAAGAGTAATAATAATAAAAATATAAAAAGGTGAAAGAAGAAGAAGAAGATGACTAGGACCACCTTGGAGAAACATTGAGAAGGGAATGAATGGGACGATTTGGAAGGAATCCTTGTGCGGGTTGGGATTCTTGAAGAAGCCAGAGCTGCGTGGCAAGCCATAGCTGCAGCAACTGAAACAAACTACAACCACCACCACCTCATAGCAATATATGTATGTATGTATGTATGTATGTGTATGGTCGTTCATTATTATTCCAAGAAATCCAAATTCGCAATAGAATTATGGTTGTCAATGAGTGAAATTAATGAGTGGTGAGGATTCTATCTCAAGATTGATATCAGATAAGATCACGTTTCTCTCTGCACCATAAAAACCTGAAGCACAGATTATTCAACGAAGTTTTTAGGAATTTCCTTTTCCCTTTTCCCCTTCTTTTACCTACTTTTAATTTTTAACTTTTATCTTCAGTAAAAAACAAGTCAAAATGTTGAAATTGCACCAAACAAACCATTGTGTTTTCCTTTTCTAAACCCCCCAACATGAAAAACCGAAAATGAATTAAAACTCAAAAGTGAAAATTAAACACCAACTCGACCGAAATTTGAAAGACAAACATAAAAACAACTAGTTTTCCTATTGATTTCTTGCAAATAGTCTTTTCCAGTAGGGCTCATAGTTGTTATCAGTTTTGTTCTTTCTTTTCTTTTGGCCCAAAAAGGGGCATTTCTTGATTTTCTATCTTCAACTAGGTTCATATTCAATTTTGTCCGATATAATAGACTTTGCTGTAAAAAAAGATATTCAAATCATGAACTGAAAGTCTGAAACAGACATGCATTGATTAGACCAACAACTTTAAAACATCATTGATGTATTCAAGCTTATGAACTTTCAATAATACAAAATGGTAGCATGTTTTTCATGGAAAAGAAACAATAATAAGCATTCGAATTATACTAATGCCGATCCAAATCAGACGATCACCCACATCTCTTAACCATAACAGCAAAAGACGAACATCCTCGGTAGAAGAAGACAATTGAGTTTCATAAAGAACAAGACTGTGGTCTTATATGTATTCGTCCCATTCTGGCATATTAGGGTTGTTTATGCTTTTGGGACGTGCGGATTTGGGAGGTTTGGGAATGGTAGGTTCGGGAAGTTCATCTTCGTCAGACAGCAACTGATTGGAGATGTAATCCATGGCTGAGTGCAACAGTTCAATCTTCTCATATAGTTTCTTGGTTTGCTCCTGCAGTTGGGAAACAGATCATGTTTGGCAATGCTTTCAAAATCATTTAAAGTTCTTTAAGTAATTTTTATTCCAAACAGGTTAGAATATATTGTTTCATTCTTACTTCTGAGTAAACACTGTTGCTTATTTTGAAAATAACTCCTACCTTAAAATTAATTCACTCGGTCATTGCCAACTTTGACCAATAGGAAAAATTTACTTATCTCAAACTTAGTTATCTACTTACTTACTGGTAAACTTCCTTATAAGTAAAAAAGTTGTGCTCGTTAGTGCATAAATAAGTTATGTCACCCTTCTGTCTAATTTCATCCACACAAACTCATAGGATACAATACTTGGCTTTCACATGAACTTAATAATTTCAAGAAATTTTAGTGAATATTGATGACAAACAGCTACTACAAAAGGACTTTAAGCTTACCTTAAATTTGGGGAGTTTCTTGATGAGATCCTCTTTCTCAGTTGCAGCAGCAACTAAAGCCTCACTAATCTGCGTACGAGGAGCAGTAAATCAGTAATTTCGCATGGAAAATTTTCCTTGCTTCAAAATAACACCTTAAAATGACACTTCAAGGAAAATGATTCCAAGAAAGAAAATTTATGAGATAGAATAGCAAAAGGCTGTGTATGTTGGGGACCATATGTGCAATTTCGTCTGAATACAATAAGTTTGCAGATACAGGGAGTAAGACAAAAATGCTAGAGAAATGCAGCCATAACACCTGAGGGGCATATACAACACCAAGTGTTCCAGCAACTAATCCCCCCAAAATAAAGCCACCAACAAAGATGCTTCCCTTGCTTGACTCATCACTGAAAGCAAACATAAAAAGGTAAGGAACCATCATTACAAATGAAACAAGAAAGTCTTAATCTTTAGAAATCTTAATAGATCAAATGGAAAAGGTCGAATGATAACATCAGCATATCTTAATAGTACCTGTATTTTGCTTGAACGGTGAGGGTCCTTTTTGAGGTAGATGAATTCCTTGTGCCTTTCAAGCTGAAGGACAGTTTGTTTGGTCCTATAATAGTGGCATGGTAGTCGACTGGTTTTAAACACGAACCTATTACAGGCCACCATGTTAATTGTTAAGAGAATTGGGAGCCGAAGCACTAATGCAAAGTGCGCACATATGAACAGAAAGCAACACTTCCGGAGAGTCCACGTAGACGGAAAAGCTATGCATTTTTCATATCAGCTCCTCAATTGCTCAAATATGAGGCTTGAAAAATGAAGGTTAGAAGAACTTAATGGTATTCAAGAACCTTTTTCAACTAATTCACTTAATGGTATTCAAGAACTTCATGAGATAGATGATTTCCTTGTGCCTTTCAAACTGAAGGACAATTTGTTTGTTCCTATAATAGTGGGCTAGTGGCATGGTAGTGAACTGACTTTAACGACAAAGCTAGTACAAGATACTAAGTCAAGAGCGTTGAGAGCCAAAGTACTAAAGCACAACTAGACTCGTATATTTACAAGCAAAATGCTAAGTGAGCACATATGATGATATGAAAAACAAGCAACACTTTCCGAGCATCCATGCTGAAGGAAAAGCTATTTCATATCAGCTCCTTTGATTGCACAAACACGAGCCTTGTCAACTGAAGGTTAGAAGAACTTAATGGTACTCAAGAACCTTTTCAAATAATTCCTCTAAATATTTACCATCAAAGTAATCAAAATGTTCATTTTTGCGGAATCAAACGCTTGAGTCCACTTCACTTCTTTAAGCACACTAATTTCAATCCACGTCCTACAAGGACATTAGTGAAAGACGAGGCACTTTGATCTTCTAGAACATGAGGCATGATGGATGTTTTTCCAGTATATTATCATAACAAAATTGATTTTCCGTGACAATTGACTTGGTCGAGAAGACTTAACCAAAACTACACACGAGTTCTTTCACCTTCCTAAAAATCAACAAAAGATGATTAAGGAAAAACCCTACATACCAGATTCAATTATTGAATGATTATCAAATTCCTATCCAGTGCTTAAAAAGAGCATCGAATTAATCCAAAAAGCATTTAGAGGCGGTTATAATCTTTCACGCGCACAAACAAATACCATCCAGAAAAAAAGAGAGAAACAAAATCCCCAGATCCTGATACAACCACTCAACATTTTCAAGCAATTTTTAAGTTCCCATCCAGTAATTTAAAAACCATGCATCAGAACAATCAAAGCCATTCCAGAGAAACCGTAAGAGACATATGGATCTCTTGATATGAAAATACATATAAATAGATTGAAATAGAAGATAATCGAATGGCTACCCAGTGAAGAACTCTTAGGTATCACCGATGAACTCGATACAGCCGTCATAGTTCAATGAACTCAGCAAAATAAAAAAGTGCAATCGATGGCGATGGCGTATTGAGCTACAAATGTGAGAAGAATGAAGAATCAGCTGAAGTAGCTAAACAATTTTTATTTTTTACATAATTTTGTTCGATGAGATCGAGGATTGTACTCATTGTACTCCCATCATCTGGAAAATATAAATGAGCCGGGTCACACCAGCTGGCGAGGCTGCAGTTTTTTGGACCAATTAAATTTGGGCGTTTTCGCCAGTCAGGTGAGCCTGGGTCAGTCCTTGTTCGGCCTAATGCATTGGACCCGATTATAGAATCCACTCTACTTACGAACATTTTGGGTTGTGTCTTTAGGAGTCTTCAACATTTTTTTTTTAGTGCAAATTGGAGATCATATAGGTGGGATGTAGAGTCTCAAACTTGGGAAAAATCTATAAGGTACCAAGTCCCTTGGACAAAACACAATAAAGTTTGTTTATGAGTAATTCTTTTTATTTGGACAAAATAGTGCTGCACCCGTGCGATGTATGGAGACAGTTAAGATTGTATATTTATATAAAATAATAATATAAAAAATTTAATATTTGTGAATTAATGAAAAAATAGAAAAATATATGTAATAATAAAATCGATTTCAATAATTCTAAGTTTTTTTTATCGGAATCGTTATCTTGTATTGGAATAAAAAATTAAATATATTGACGAAATCGAAATGATAAAATATTTATATCACCCGTACTTCATAATTTGATAATTTGACAGCACGAAGTGAATGATTAGATGAATTAATGAGTATTAAAAGCGATTTACAGTAACTTTCTTAGTTATTATTGATTTTTTTATTAAAAAATAATAATAATAACTAAGAAAATTTTTATTTTAAAAATAAAGCCAATGAAAAATTAGGCGTTTAAATAACGTTAAGTAAAATAACGTTAACTACTTTACCATAAATTTTATGCTATATCTTGTTCAAAAAAATTTTAAGAAAAAATAACGTTAAGTAAAATAAGATTTAATCTACATTAATAGTTAGATGTATATAAAATAACTAAAATGTAATATCCAAAAATTAAAATACAACACTAAATGTAAAAGCATTTATAAAATAATAATTCAAAAACTAAAATACATATAAAAAAGATAAAATACGTATCAAATATTAAAATAAGAAAAACAACACCAAATAAGGAAAGTAATAAAAATTAAATGAGAAAAATAATTAATTCCTTAAAATTAATGCTAAACGTGGCATTGCCATCTAGACAATTTGCTTAGGTAGCACTTCTCTTATTATTATATTAAGATAAGATAAAATTAAGATTAAGATATAGATATTTTTAAGAATATGTTTGACAGAGATTATCAATGTAATATGTGACTGAGAATGATGGTAGAGAAAAATATTTTTTTGAATAATCCCTACCAAACATGCTCGAAGATGGGCATAGCATAAAATCCACCCAAAAATTTAGGTCATTTAATTTAACTCGAGTTTCGAGTCATTTATTTATGTTTAGGGGGCGAAAAAGAGAGAGAGAGAGAGATTAACGAAAGGAGAGAATAATCATTTCAACAATTGTTGAATTATTCAAATTACAAAATAAAATTATCAATTAATTAATTGAAGTTTCGCACACAAACATTTTCAACCATCGTTGATTTCGATTTTTCATTTTGTCGATTGATCAATAGCCGGCCGTCGTTCAAATATTCCTTTTTATTAAAAGAAACAACTTTGGTTTTCAAATTAAATAAATTATTCCATGTAAATATAACAAAGTAATTACAAGAACCAAATCACGAAAACCCCTACTAGGTTTGGCATCTCATTTGTCATTTCTAGTATATTAAATTAAATTGACCGTTTTTGAATTAGTTAACAGCGTTTTTAAAATTTTAATTCGATTCTTGATTTTGTCACCCATAGCTAGCCGGCCGTGGCTTAAATAACATTCTTCTCTACTACATCTAACTTCTGTCCTTATTTTTTCTTCAAAAATTCCAAGTAAAGTAATTACAAGAACCAAATGCCAAAAACAGTTGGCGAACATTTCTGTGGACTCGGCATCTGATTTGTAATTTTTGGCATTACAAATCAATAGAGTTTAATTGATGATCTGTGTACGTAACGATATTGAATTGATAATGGCTCCAGCAGCAGGAGATAGAACTCTTGAACAAACTCCCACATGGGCCGTGGCCATTGTTTGTGCTGTTTTTGTGATCATATCTATCATTATTGAACATGCAATCCATTCCCTTGCAAAGGTACGCTTTTTCTTCTGATTGATCGTCAAGTAGGAAAAAAACTAGCTCGTCTGAAAACTTATTGTACACATGTACCGCAAAGCTTAAATTTAATTGAAAAAAAAAAGAAAAAAATTTGATTTTCTTAGAGAATATGTAGATAAAAAAAACGAAATGCTAAGAAAACATGAAGTTGAGATAGGTTTTTTCTTTTCTTTTTTTTGTGTGCGCGTGTGTGTGTTAAAAAGGTATAATTTGTGTATTGGTTGATTGTCAAGTTGGGAGAATATGTCATACGTTGTTAAAATGTAGAAAGTATTATGAAAAATGTGCAAAAAATTATATTTCAATATTGTGTGGTTACAAATGAAAGTAAAAGAATGATTACAGTTGTCAGCTTTATTGAATAAACTCTTTAATATGTGTTCTTTTTGAACGGGATATTTGCAGTGGTTTCAAAAACGTGATAATAAGGCCATGCTCGAGGCCTTGGAAAAAATCAAAGCAGGTCTTCAAGGATCATTTCCTAAAATTCATCACTAGCACCACACTTTCATTTTATTATTATTATTATTATTATTATTATTTTTTTTTTTGGAACTAGCTAGTACGTACCACGATTATTTTCTTGCTACTAATTTTAATTTTTGGTTACGTTTGTAGAATTGATGCTGCTGGGGTTCATATCCTTACTCTTGACCTTTGGTACATCCTATATTGCCAAGATATGTGTGTCCAAACATATTGGAGATCAGTGGCATCCCTGTGATAAAGCGGACAAGGAAGAAGATCACGACGATGATGGCGGTAGGAAATTGCTGTCTTATACCGGCCAGATTGTTTGGCGGCGAGCTTTGGCAGCAACAACTGACGAAACAGACACCTGTGCAAAAAAGGTGTGTATATATATATACGTATGTCAAAACTATTTTGAAAATTACTTTCTTGTGGTAGTAGATATGAAACTCGTGAATTTGTACTAAAATATCAATTCCATTTAAACGTTTAAGTTGTTAATTAATTAGAGAAGTGGTGATCTCCTCCATATATATATGGGGAGGAAACTTGTGCCATGTGTTAATTTAAAAAAAAAAAGGGGTCCCGCCAAAGGTTCCCCTCCAATCAAGGAGGACACATGGCATGGGCTTCGTTCCTACATGCATGGGAAGGAGATCGAACCTTAATAAGAGTATATATTGCATATATAGATTATCAATATCAATTGTTTTGTTCACGACAACAATAACTAATTCATTTTGTTACGATTGGTCAGGAGTTTCTAAAACTGATTTTATATGAACAAATTTTCAAATAATCATTTTCTCACTCTTTTTTTTTGTTTTCTAAAAATAGTCGTCTTAACGTAGAAAAATTTAAAAACATGCATGTTTAAACATACTTTTATTTTCACTAAAATGTCAATTAATTAAAAAAAATTAATTTATTGTTTTATTTAATTTTATGTTATACAGGGGAAGGTATCCTTGATATCATACTCAGGAGTACACCAACTACATATTTTTATATTTCTTCTAGCAGTCATGCATGTCCTTTACAGTGTCATTCTCGTGGGTTTGGGCTATGCCAAAGTAAGTTCATTATTTCATGTATGTTTCATTTGATTTTAACAACAAAATAGACGAAATTTATTTATTTTTTTATTTTTTTTTGCATACAAATAGACGAAATTTATAGTAAAAGGATATGGGAGTACTATTTGATATTTTACCTTGACCCTTATTGATGGAAAATTGGAAATAGACGCAGAAGTGGAATGCATGGGAATTGGAAACGACATCCTTGGAATATGAATTCACAAATGGTAAGTCTTCTACACTACTCTCTTCATTCCAAATATGCAGGCCTTTTTGATATTTCACACGGATTAAGGCTTACCTTGGAAATATTAATAATGTAAGTGATTTTCTTACTTTACCCTTATTAAAGAGTTTAAAAATTTATTGGAACTATCCAAAATTTTTAAGATGTGTAAATTAAATAGGGGTATAATAGTAAATAAATAGAAAAGAGCCTATATAATTGGGACAACTAACAAAAGAATAGAGCCTCTATATTTGGAACCGAGGAAGTATTTTCTCCCATCTCGAAAACTAGTTTTCCGTAGATTGTATGATAAGATAAAATATTTTAATATATTTTATTTTAGTTTTAACATAATAAAAATTACTACTATATATGAGAATTAATTAATTTATTATTATTATTAAGTATATTGTCTACAAGAAATTAACTCATTCAAGCATTTGTACGTCAAAAATTGAAATTCTAAAACATTTATTTTCAAAACGTCTTAAAAGATTATTACGTGGTGCAATAAATTAAATAATTGATCTTCCTAGCTAGGATAAATACTAAACTAATTACATTATGAATATAATAATTTTAGATGATCAGGTGTACACACATTAATTAATTACTTCTTGTACAAGTAGATATAATATATACTTTAGTCTTCAATTCTCTTCTCTTATGTGTCTCATTTTCCTTGTACAAATATAACAATATTATAAATTCTCTTCGACCTCACCCATGAAAATAATCATGTCAACAACATAATTACAAAACATTGAGTGTGACTGATTCGATAATAGTTCGCGGGTTCAATCATAAAACACATATATATATATGAGGTAATTAAGGTTTAATACCATTGTTAATAGTTGATTATTGGACGTACAAGATAAACAATCTTATTCACAGATCCGGCTAGGTTTAGATTCGCTCATCAGACATCTTTCGTCAGGCGACATAGTGGAATCACCAGTGCACCTGGAATTAGATGGATTGTAAGCTCTTCTTTATATTTTTTTTCAATAATTTAGTTCTCTCTTATTAACTTTTCTTTTTTAATATTTAACTGGCGCTTATTCAGTTTTGAACGTAATAGGTGGCATTTTTCAGACAATTTTTTGGATCTATATCCAAGGTAGACTATATGACCATCCGCAACGGATTTATCAATGTGAGTTGCCTCTTTTAATTTCTTTATTTATTTATAGAAAGAACAATTTATATTATAAATATCAAAACATGTACACTAATTAAGTCTTATACTGTATGTTCAAAACATAGATAAATTTGGTTAAGATGTGAAATTACAGGCTCATTTTGCACCAAATAGCAAATTTGACTTCCACAAATACATAAGGAGATCCATGGAAGATGACTACAAAAGTGTCTTGGGAATCAGGTTGGTAGGAGATCACTGGTTATAAGACGCTTTCTAATATAAAGAGTTAAGTCCCAAAATTTCATTCTAACAAACTCCTTAAATTAACAATATAATTTAATTTAGAAAATAAATTTGACTCTCGAAATTTGGTGGAGAACCAAACTCAATCTCTATAATTGAATGATTACAAGTTTCAAGATCCTACTTCTTAAATGACACAATCTCCAATTACTTTTATTGGTCATTAACATTTAAAACTATTATCACTAATTAAAGTTCAGACAAAATAAAATTTTTTTCGGAAAAAGTGAAATCAAGAACTAAAAATAGAGAGCTTATTGAAGACTTTAAAATTTTTTCTTTTTGAAGTTAAAGATGCTCTCTATTTAATGAAATGTGCTTTTTAAAAATAGAGAAGTTGTTGGAGATGTTCTTAATCGTCACTATATATCTTATGCATAAATTAATTAACACACTTTTATTGTTTGGTATGGTATTTGCAGTGCCCCATTGTGGTTGTTCGTCATCACATTTTTATTCTTCAATTTTTACAGTACGTCTCTTTTTTTGCATACTTTTAATTAATTATACCTACGATAGAAGATCATAGAATATAATGTCTCAATACTATAAATATAATTCTAAACTTTTTTTTTTTTTTTTTGTGTTCACCATGAAAGGAATTTCGATCTATTGATATACATGCATTTGAATTATGTTTTCATCAAACTTTGTAGCTTGTATCTCTAGTGAAAGTTTGTAGTTGTCTAAATGATCTGATTTTAGTGACCGGATAGTGCATCTTTGTGTTACATTCAGATTCAACTCGTAACAGTTCTTGTTTAATATCAACTGTAATACGCAAATTGTCTTTGAAACCTAGATGCGTCTCGTAAAGCGGATCGTCACGGGTCGTGAATCTGAAATAAGCGATGCGATGCGAAATAGTAAAACACGTAATTTTAACGTGGAAACCCAACTGGGTGAAAACCACGTGCTCGTCGCCTACGAGCAAAACCTACCAACCACGTCCAATCAGTTTAAAACTTTACAAGGGAAATCAAAGGCAATAATTACGCATAATTAATTGCAACATCTAAGAAATAAATGAAAGAACTCCATGTTCGATCTTCCTTAGCATGTAATGCGAGCAGACATCCCGTCTCTCTTCAGTGATTCCTTGTAACCGCGTTCCCGCAACGAATCTACACCTCCCGTGTTGATCTCTTCAAGTTGTGGGCAGATCTATTGGTTGGAGGACTCCCTCCGAGATTTGAACCAAGATCAATTAATAATCAAGGTTGGTGTGCATGGGATTGATCAATTGATGATCGAAAAAGCCATGCACGGGATGAGAGAAGGAGACACGTTTCTTGAGAAAGGTAGGGGACGAAATTAAGCTCCAAACGTGTTCACGTGTTCCTTCAATTGTTGGTGTTTTAATACAACTTGTCTTACTTGTTGGCCAAGTCTCCAAGTTACCATAAACCACCAAATCCTACAAGGAATAAGATTACCATTAATTGTAGGATAAATCAAATAAGGTAATAATCAAATATGGAAAAAAGATCTTACCTTATCATGTATCAATATAATATGGAAAGTATCTTACCAAATCATATGATACGTCGAACGTGGACACGGAAGCCATCCTAAACGTGTGTTAGGGTTATGTCCACTTTGACTCTCACTTATTTAATTAAAATAAGGAATTATCACATGTGCTAATTTAAACAAAGATAAACTAAAATTATAATGTGATAATAAGTCCATGAAAATCCAATTATAATCAAATCAACCAAATAAAATATTCAATTAATTTAATTATAAATGTGGAAAAATAAAAATGCCAACAAAATAAACTTTTATTAAAATATAAAAGTTAACAATCTCCCCCTTTGGCTTTTTCTATTTTTCCAAAACACTTGTCATCGATAAATATAGAATTAAAGTTCATAGACACAAGGTTTTCTCCCCCTAAGTGTGTTATCCTCCCCCTCAATTTAAGCACGAAACTAGATAATGAATTAAGAGAAATAACACATAAGCAAATCAATGAATTAACACCAAATTTCATACGTAAAAATGATTTGCTTACCACTCTCCCAAAAGCGGACGAAAGAGGGATGACATACCCTACCCTACTACTCCCCCTTTTTGGTAAAATAGGGAAGTCAAAACTGGTGTATACTGCCGTAAACAAAAATGCATGAGAAATTGAAAATTTTCCCGAAATTTAAGAGCGAGATGCATCTAGTACCTGTAGACTTATCTGGGTACTGTCGGCTTCCATCGCGACAGATGCATCTGGGCAGTGTACAGTTCACTATGCATTAATATAAGTCAATTATGATGTGTGTGTGTGAATCAAACACCTTTGGTCAATCATGCATCACCATCAAATACCTTATGGTTGCCCTAACTTATTGGCTTTTCACTGTAGTGTACAAGGCACTGCTCAAAATCTGTAAAAGTGCGAATTCTCAAGTCCGGCTTGCCGACTTTTTCAATAAAATGGCATTGTCTTTTGGAGGTGGAAATAGCTACGCTCAATCCCCAGAAGTCATCTTTTTCACTGCTCCCCCTTTTTCTTTCAATTTAAGCTCATTTTCATTTTTTTTTTGTTTTGAAAGAGGGGTATGGACTTGGCTTGGATTGACAGCCTTCTTTTCCACTGACCCTGCCCTTGAACAATCGAACCGCGTGTAATGCTAAAAGCAAGATTTTGAACATAGGTCTACACTCAGATATAGAGCCTCAATTAGAAACAAAACCTTATAGCATTGACGGTAGTGACTTATTCCATTGGATTGTCCGACTGAAGTGCTGTCAGATTAATCTGGAGGCATGTTAACTGTACGCCGGATGCGTCTGCCTCAGTTTTAGCTCACAACACTCAGATTCATCCTGCAGTAGCCAAACGATCTACAACCCACAAGAATGAGAATCTTCCTATATGCATGTATTAAGTGAAAAACAATTACAGAAAGGAAATTGCAAAACAATTTTTTTTTTTGAAAAATGCAATTAAAGCACACAAAAAGTAAATGATAAAGAGGATCTCATTTTGTGAAAGAAGTGGGATCAATGGGATAAACAAGCTCAAAAGGAACAAACTTATTTTCATAAGCTTTCAAATCAACTTTCCTAATCCATACTTGTTTCCCTTTCAAGTTGGTTGTAGAGGTGGAATTTTTCCTATTAGAACACTTGTTTGGTATGCTTTTGGAAAATTTAGGACAACAGGGCTTCTTATGTCCTCTAACCCCACAATTTTGATCACCATTTCCATTTTTACCTTTACCCTTCAGTTTGAATGATCTTGCATTATTACTAGATGTAAATGACCTAGAACTAGGTGTAGGTTCATGGGGATTATACCTATCATGATAAGACTTAGTCATGCTCAAAGAATGTGAAGTAACAAATTTATCATGATTAAATTTACCATAGTGAAGGCATGCATGAGAAGAAGAGTACTTACCTGGAGCTTTGGCTCTCATTCGAGTTTGAGTAAACTTCTTCTTCTTTCCAATAGGACCTCTCGGTTTCTGAGAATTGATAGATGGTCCTCGCCTTTGATTCTGGATCCTGATCCGCTCAGATGTATCTGCTCTGACTCTTGATGTGCCAGATGTATCGGGAGTAGGTTCCTGTAGACATGTCCTGGATACACTTTTGTTAGGTAGCACCTGGGTGTAATGGACAACTCCAGTGTTATCTACAGTAGCATGAGTCAGTTTGATCCTTCCTTCAGTTTGAGTTTGTTTGGGCATAAGCACCGTCTTATTCGTTTCGGTCTGGATGTATCTGATCCCAAGTGGTGCAGACGTAGTAAGTTTACTACAGGAGGGGTTAGATGCATCTTGGCTGCTACTGGATGCTGCAGATGTAACGGGAGGCAGAATAGCTTCACCGCTATCTCTTGTTGCCGTTTGGTTATCATCTCCTTTACCACTTTGTTTCACAAAGACAACATGATCACTTGCAGTGCCTTTTCCTTTTCCTTCGTAGCCAAGACCTGATTTATCATCGGATGGTCTTCCATAGCTGAGAATTTCATCTAATCTGGCTGTGCCAAGAACAAGTTGTTTGATCTTTTCATGAGCTTTAGCAAGCTCATCTCTGAGTTTGGCAATATCGCAATTCTTCTCAATTTGAGATTCCTTGTTCTTCTCTTGAGTTTTGGTTAGTTCGTCTCTCAGTTTGGCAATCTCATCATCTTTTTCTTTTTGAGATTGAGCAAATGATTGTCTATTAAACTCAAGCATGGTCTCCAATAGATCTATCTGTTCCTCCGCATTTTGAAGCTTTTCTTTCAGCTCCTCAGATCTCGGGTCAGATGTATCTGCGTTAACACCTGCAGAAGGCAAATTTAAAGAATCAGCACCAGATGATTCTCGAGCAGTGAAAGTAATTACCTGATTTTCAGATCTGCCTTTGTCTGAGTCCGAGTCAGATGTATCTGTCTCTTCATCGCGCCAAGTAATATTTTTGGGCTTTTTCAAATGGTTTATGATTCAAGTGCATTGTGCCCATATCCTTCACACTCCTCGCACTTTATACGCTTTTTGTTCTTTCTTTTGGAAGAGTTTGAGTTATTTTTGAGGTACTTTTGAACTTTTTATAAGGTCAATCATTGTCTCATCATCTACGATATTTTCGCATTCGCCTGGATCCTCACCGAACTGCCGATTCATCCGATCCACAGCTTTGCCTTAAACGCAATTCAGTTTCTTATTATTCTTGCGTCGACGCAGATACATCTCAAAGGTCATAAGGTTACCTACAAGTTCATCAACTCTCATAGATGAGAGATCCTTGCTTTCTTCAATTGCAGTTACCTTTGCTTCGAAGCGGTCCGGTAGAGATCGGAGTATTTTCTTCACGATCTGTTCCTCAGTGAATCCTTGACCGAGGGATTCTGCTGAATTTGTGAGGTCACTTAGCCTTGCATAAAAGCTTCTAAAGTCCTCTTTCTCATCCATGATGAGAACTTCAAATTCATGTGTAATCATCTGCAATCTAGATGATTTGACAGCAGTGGTACCTTCATTCGCAATCTTTAGGGCATCCCAAGCTTCTTTAGCCGTTCTTAACGAGGAAATCAACTTGAATTGATCTGCATCCACATGAGAGACAATAGCATTTAGGGCTTTAGAATTAAAAGAAGCAGCAGAACGTTGTAGATTAGTAAAAGTACTTCTGAGTTTAGCAGATATAACTCCATTAACAGTGACAGTGGGTGCAGTGTATCCATCAAGGGTGGTAGTCCAACAACGCTCATCAATGGATTGAATAAAAATTTCCATCCTAATTTTCCAATAGGGATAGTTAGATCCATTGAGAATAGGGGGTCTAAGAGTAGTAGACGACTCCATTTAGACAACTAGATCTCACTTTGTAAAAGTGAACCCGCTCTGATACCAATTGAAAGTTTGTAGTTGTCTAAATGATCTGATTTTAGTGACCAGATGAGTCTGTGCTGTGTTCTGTTACTCAGATTCAACTCGTAACAGTTTACTGTTTAATATCAACTGTGTCTGCAAATTGCTGAAACCTAGATGCGTCTACGTAAGCCAGATGCGTCTGGGTCGTGAATACGGAAATAAACAGTAAGCAGTACAGAAATAGTAAAAACACAGAATTTTAACGTGGAAACCCAACTGGGTGAAAACCACGTGCTCGTCGCCTACGAGCAAAACCTACCAACCACGTCCAATCAGTTTAAAACTTTACAAGGGAAATCAAAGGCAATAATTACGCATAATTAATTGCAACATCTAAGAAATAAATGAAAGAACTCCCTGTTCGATCTTCCTTAGCATGTAATGCGAGCAGACATCCCGTCTCTCTTCAGTGATTCCTTGTAACCGCGTTCCCGCAACGAATCTACACCTCCCGTGTTGATCTCTTCAAGTTGTGGGCAGATCTATTGGTTGGAGGACTCCCTCCCGGAGATTTGAACCAAGATCAATTAATAATCAAGGTTGGTGTGCATGGGATTGATCAATTGATGATCGAAAAAGCCATGCACGGGATGAGAGAAGGAGACACGTTTCTTGAGAAAGGTAGGGGACGAAATTAAGCTCCAAACGTGTTCACGTGTTCCTTCAATTGTTGGTGTTTTAATACAACTTGTCTTACTTGTTGGCCAAGTCTCCAAGTTACCATAAACCACCAAATCCTACAAGGAATAAGATTACCATTAATTGTAGGATAAATCAAATAAGGTAATAATCAAATATGGAAAAAAGATCTTACCTTATCATGTATCAATATAATATGGAAAGTATCTTACCAAATCATATGATACGTCGAACGTGGACACGGAAGCCATCCTAGACGTGTGTTAGGGTTCGTGTCCCACTTGGACTCTCACTTATTTAATTAAAATAAGGAATTATCACATGTGCTAATTTAAACAAAGATAAACTAAAATTATAATGTGATAATAAGTCCATGAAAATCCAATTATAATCAAATCAACCAAATAAAATATTCAATTAATTTAATTATAAATGTGGAAAAATAAAAATGCCAACAAAATAAACTTTTATTAAAATATAAAAGTTAACTCTAGTACTCATGATTCAAACTTCTGTAACTAATTGTGCAGAATGGCATATCCTCACCTGGCTATCATTAATTCCCCTAATTGTAAGCTCTAGCTAACCTTCTCTTTTCATTTATTTAAAATAATTTTTTTGTACACTTGAATAATGAAATTGCAATAATGGTGCCAACCTTCAAGAAGGAACGAGAGAAACCCATACCTCTCAATTAATTTATTTATCTTGAAAGTTGAAAACCAACTTATACTAATGTGAGAGTAATTTTTTAAGAAAAATTCTTTCAGATAATTGTATTCGTTGGTACAAAACTGGAGCTTGTCATAGTGGAAATGGCTCAACAAATTCAAGATCGGACGACTGTGGTTCGAGGGGCTCCATTAGTGGAACCCACTAACAACTTCTTTTGGTTCAATCGGCCCCAATGGATTTTGTTCCTCATACATTTCACTCTATTTATGGTAAATATCTTTAACCCCCTATACATTGCAAAAAGATTGTTGCGAAAGACAATTTTTATTTTAGACATACTTGCATTGATTACAAGTTAAAAATCTTTTATTTGATTTGTGACCGTGAGAAAAGGTAGATACAATTAAATGTTATAACCTCTATTAATATATTCTATAATGCATAATGTCTATCGAGCTCCTCACTATTTTTTTATGCACAATCAATATCGTGAATTGCAGAATGCGTTCCAAATGGCGTATTTCTTGTGGAAATGGGTAAGCCAAATTTCAATTTCTTTCTAATTCTCTCTATTTAGATGATTAAATTGCATATAACTGACTTACGAGCAAAACACTTCTGTAATGCAGTATGAGTTTGGTATCAGAAAATGCTTCCCCGAGAAACTCTATGCAATTTTGATTAGAGTTTTCCTAGGAGTAGCCCTCCATATCTTGTGCAGCTACATCACATTCCCACTCTATTCCCTCGTAACACAGGTGAGTGATAATGTTCTCGCTTTTCGTTCATAATTAGTGATGTAACAGTTAGTTGTAATTTATTTAGCGTAGGACCATGATAGTTGCACAACGAATTGAGGTGTCACAATTCAGTGCAATGAGATATTATTATCATTTTATCATCTCTCCAAAATTGTAACACCTCACGTAATAGTATCCTTAGAATTATCCCTTAGCAGATTACTTGTTAGATATTTTTCATTGGTGTTGCCTACACTGTATTCCACCTGCCTCAGATATGGTGTGGGCTTGTGTCAACCCCACACTCATCCTCGTACGGGCAATATATCTAGGCCATCATGGACACGGCAATGCTACTCTTTACTTGTTATCTTCCTGCCCTTTTCAAATAGGGTGGTGTGGGGCTTCCGACAAGATATCCTGTCTATCACTGACATGTCTACTATTTTCATCTTTAATATAAAATTTAAAACAACAAAACAATATGTACAGATGGGATCAAACATGAAGAAGACAGTCTTTGAGGAGCAAACAGCCAAGGCACTCAAGAAATGGCATCAAGCAGCAAAAAAGAGGAAGAAAATGCGCAAAGCACGCGAAGGAAATGACGGTTCTTCACATGCAGGAGGGTTGGCGAGTGGAGAGGCAACTCCAAGCATAGGATTCTCACCTGTTCATTTACTTCAAAACTACAAGTACAGATCGAATGCACCAGATAGTGAAAGTATTCCCACTTCTCCAACTTCTTATTTTTCAGACACGGAGATTTCGGAGCTTGAGGCCTCTATTCGGGGTCGAGAGGAATGGAGAGAAACTCATCGTACTTTAGAAACAAATAGGGAGTCTCATTGTATTGATTTTTCCTTCAATAAGTCTTAGTTCATGTTAATATGTTGGGAATTTGTGGAATTTTTATTGTTCTAGTTCTAGATAAATATAGGAGACAAGAAATAAAAATACAAATATTAATAATTTGACCTATGTCGGAACTTACTAAGACATGAGGATTTTTTTTTTCTTAACAAGACATGAGTATTTGTAAATTATATAAAAATTTCGCTCGCCAAGTGTTTCATGTCATGTAAAATTCACACTCATTTAAATATAATAAATATTTGAAAGAAATACTTTTTTTTTATAAAGTAGTTTGCAAATATCAAATTATATTTATTTACTTTTCCTATTTTCCACTTTTCTTTTAAAACCTATTTCAACTACGTTTCTACGGTACTTATTATTTGCTATGCCTTTTAGAGCTTGTTCGGTTGGTGAGTTATTTGCTGTGTACGATATTCCGTGTAAAATGTGTGGTTAATATTGTATTGAGAAATGTGTGTGTGGTTGAAAAGAGAAGAATGACAAATTTTTTGTTGTAAAATTGTGGAAAGAACAAGCTCTTAATCATGTTGCCGAAAAAATTTATATTTTTCTGGAAGAATGGTAGACAAGAATCCCAAGATAGACATTAAAGATATGTTTTCTAATTAAGTTGTCTTTAAGGATCCTTTAGTTGGAAAGGTGAAGAATATTATTACAAATCATAAAATAATTTTATCTGTTTAAAATAAATTTTGATCCATAAATCTCTGATTATATTTTATTTGATCAAATTTATATTTTTAAAAAAGGAGAAAATAAGAAAAAAAAAATGTTTTGCAAACCACTGTGTTGAAAACTGTGATATTCCCCGCCCCCCCGGCACCAAAAAAAAAAAAAGACACAATAAAAACTGTGATAAATAATACTTTTTCTAAAATATACTATATACGGATAAGCATAAAATAAGTGCTCCAAAAAAAGAGGGAAAAAAAGGGGGATTGCCGTGCTTTATCCCGTACGAGCACAAATTCTTTCGCACTAGGCAGCTGGCATAGTGGAGTTGAAGCCGTAGTCTCAGCTCAACCATGGCATCCTCAGCGCCACACTCCGCCGCAGGCGGCCGCAGAAAGCCTCTCGGCCTCATGGCAAACGCAATGAAGAGAAAACACAGCTTCATACAATTTTTTGCGATGACTGGTATTTTACTACTCAGCGTCCGATCGGTTGGCCAAAAGTATCGCATCCACGATCTCACAGAGGACACAGCGGCGTTGAAGGAAGAACAGGAAGGCCTCACATCTCGGATGAATCACATCAAGCAAAGACTCCTCGCGGAGGCCGCTCTGGAGCCTACAGGCGCATTCGCCTCCAGGCTGCGTCTCCTTTTCAGTGATGAAAGCAACTAAGTGAGAGTAAATTGTTAAGTTCTCTAAAACGCGAGTCGATTGACCAATTGGAGTCGCAGGATAAATGTTAGATTTCACTGAGTCAATTTTGGGGACAAATTAGGGTTTGTATTTCCTTGAGAAATTTTGACTGAAATTTGTGGAAATTGAAATCAGGTTATTATGCTATCTGTGATCTATCTTTAATCTGATCATTCTCTATTTAGATATTTTGGTTTTATATTGTATAACTAACTAAGCTCCTGAACCAGGAAACAAGCATAATTTACACTTTTATGTAATGATGATGATTTTAATTAATTGTTTCTTTGAGGCAATGAGGAACAGTGGAGCCTTTTCTAGATGAACCTTGTCAGTTTAGTTGTTTAGTTGCCTATAAAGTTTTGGCACGCTTTTGATGAGCATAATTGATGTATATATATGGTATGCAACTTCAAATCCCTCAAAATTATATTTTTCACACCAAACTTGAATATAGATGAAGAAGCTGGCATGTTCTCTTGCCTCTAAATCTATGAAATCTCAACACATTCCGTCTGATTAAGATCTACCTCGACTCCTCGAGCAACAAAATCTTCTAACTCTAATGTGTATATCCTCTAAATATGGTTTCACTATGGTTTATTTCTGCAACTTGATCAGGACAGTGCAATCGTTCTTTGAAAATAATAGTTGTGTTCTCTAAATATTACCGATTGAGTTCTGGAAGTACCGTTTTCTCTGGCTTCCTGAGGAAATTTTGGTCTCCACGGTTCTTGTTGCATATGTGGTGACTGTATCTACGCTCTCTCCGAATGTGGAGGCCGTTGCTACAATTAAATCGTTTCAATGTAGCTTTACTTTGATGGAAATAAACAGGCTACAGAGTGAGGATCATTGTTGTTTTCAAAGGTGGATAGCTGTCTTTGATCTATTATTGGCTTTTATATTCTGACTCATTTCTAGGGCTTTTGCTGATTCAAATTCCTCTGATGCTTTAATGGATGGTATTCTGAGACTGAGGAATTAGGATAAAGGTTGTTTCGTGTTAATAACGTGCCCCTTCAGACTGTAAGTTGCTTAGAATTCTCGTATTTTTCGTACACGTCCCTTGATTTCATGGAAAACTCCAATTTCCCGTTTAAATTTCAAGCTTGAGGCACTGTCAAGAGATGAAGTGGAGCTTGCCCTGTGTAGTCTGCATATTTCCTTAAATCTACACCGAAGCCTTTCGCATAGGTCCATTAATGAACTTTTGATGTAATTAAGCTTTTGAAACTTCAACTTTGTGTGCATTTTCATTGAGTTGCAAGATTAATTGTATTTGAACCACTGGTTTTTTATGTATCTCTCATTTCACTTTGCATATTTGGTTTCCCTGACGTCAGGATTTACATTGTACTATTGGTTAATCTATAAATCACACAAGAATAGAACATTAGATCACGAGATGAGTGATACAAAAATGCATATAAATCAAAACCTATATGAACTCTGGTTCTTGCTCTACATAAATCTGACCTGCTCCTATCTTTGATGGACTGACAACAACAGGGATTGATACAATCACCTGTGCTTGTAAGTTTAGACAGGAGAATCATGAAACAACCTATCCATGAAAAAATAGAAGAAGAAATGCTTACAGAAGAATAATGCCATGATGATTGCCATAGTACTAATACATAATTTGAGGATGAAGAAGCCAATGTAACACGAAAGAATGGAATGTAAATATACTGAATAATAATCAGGAAGGACTGGCAACTGAAAAGGTCCTAAGCTTATTTAGCGGAGCATGAAGATTGAATTCATTCCCCACTTCACATGGTTGGGGTTCTTCCATATCCTGACATTTGGCTAGACGAGCTGTGCTTCTGGTATGACCTTGTCAGCGCCCAAGTGGCTCCAAATGACACTGTGATAGAATCTGGAAAGAGCTTGCTGTTGGAATAAGCTATTATTTCATGTTTGAATCTGTGATTTTGATAATTTGTGACGTTGGCACTCACAGGTTTGACCTTCTGTCGTGGCATCTCAGTAAAAAATGGTTGTTCTATGATGGCGTTTTGAGTTAAAGAATGTGGAAGAACAGTTGGTAAAAGTAAATGAAATATTTTGTTGCCTGCTAATTATTTTACTTTCATTTACTTTGTGACCTTGTGATGGCATTTAATCTGTGACCTGAACATTTGTTATTGCATTGTGAGTTGTACGACTGATTGTTATTAAGAATTCAGTTATTGGCTTGGAATGGATGTCTTTGCTAAAAATTTAATTCCGATGTAGACTAATTTGTTACTCTGTGAAAATGATACGACTTTTTAATAAAGGGTGACAAAACTATTTTCGAGAAAGAAGCTATTTTTTTAGGAGAATGTGCGGCTGGAAATTAAGGGACTTCACGGAGAAGTGTGAAAAATAAATTTTTTTTTTGGTAGGTGTGGTTGCTGGTGAGCATAAGAAAAACTGATTCTCGAAATAGCTTAATCAAACAATAACTTAAGAATGGCTCTTGGTGTTTTTTTTTTCTGTTGGTTGAAATCATCACTAGGTGAAGTCAGACCTTGGCTCTGGATTCCTGCGCTCTTCCTGGTTTTAGGATGAATCTTTTGATTACATATACTTGCTGGTGGTGACGATCAGGTTATGCAGATTGGCTCAGACATTGCAGTTAGGTTTGAGCTGTCGCCATCTTTTTTTCAGTCTCATTTTCATGAATCAATTGCAGCATATGCTTTATGGGTTTCTGCTTCCATTTCTTAATTCTTATAAGTTTGCTTCTTCAATATCATGCTGATTGAATATTCTTGCATTAGTTGAAGTATGAGAGGGCTGCACCTAAGCTTTATCATTCGGTAGTAAGTAATAACTAATGAGTTTGTGCTGTTTTATTTGTTGCATTTTAACTGACAGTCTTGACTACCTCCTCCATCTTCGAGTGACTGGAAAGACTGACGCTACATGGGCTAGGCTCTTTCCAACTTTTACCAATGGGAGAAGGTGCTTATTTCAATGTTCTAAATATGTGAATTCTTTTGCTTATTCCGAAAAAAAAAAAAGAAAAGTGAATTTTTATTTTTATTTTTTTCTTGAAACAATTGGCATCCTTGAATTAGGAACACGTGCCTCTTGGAACCTGTTTGGCTTTAGGTTGTTTGATATTTGATAATGTGTTGTATTGAGGATACACGAAAAAGTATGGTTTACACTAATGTGGGATTGAAGGTAAGTTCGAAAAAGAAATGGATATAATCTAGAAGTTTGTTTATGGTTACATAAAATTATTTTCTTTAGATATATTTTTTGAGTTGAAAAACTTTATTCTTGTTTAAAAAGTTGTAATTTGCGTCATGGTAAAATGAGGATAGGCAGCAGTTGGCACTTGCCAGGAAGACTTTATTATTAGGCCTTGTTCTATACATGATAACATTTATTTATTCGAATTTCGTATAGAATGTATGATTGCGTGGTGGAAAATAATGAAAAAAATAGAGTTGAATTTTTGAAATTTAATTTGTATTGAAGAAGGCGTTAAATTCTAATGAATTCTCAATTCTTCAAAATAAATAATTGAATTTTCAATTATTTAAAAAAGAATATTCCCCTCGAAAGTCAGAAACAGATGGACCCGGAGGTTGCAGACTGGCAATGGCGCCAAGACATCCCATGCTATGAAAAACCGGCAACAACCCCATTTCCCACCAGACAACATAGCATGTGCTATACCCATGGGGCCCACCACCGACACCTCCATCTTCATCTTTTTTATTTTCCTTTTATTATTTATTTATCCTTTGTGGAATTTTCCATTCCCCTTCTTTTCCGTTGTTTATTATTTATGAATTTTTTCGTTTAACTTTTGCAAAAAATACATCAAGAAAAATGTGTGAGCTCATAATCACATATTCTTTTATGCTTATGTGAAATATCATGAGATAATAATAACGAAGATATTTCAATTCAAGGAATGATAATATCTCATATGAATATACATGTAACACATTACACATGAATTTAACCAATATAAGTAGGCCTACATATAATTTCACAAATTATTTATTCTCTAACGGTTCGAATGTGTAAATAATAGAGATCAAGGTAAAATTGTTAATGTTTTATTTATCTCAGTAATGTTATTTGAATACAATAATTATCAAGTATTTGACAAAATGTGAATGAGTTAAAATCTTATAAAGTGAGATAATGGTGATAAGGACGCTTTAGTCTATAAGATTTAGATACATTACAATTGTAACAACTGCAGTCTCAATCATTGTATTGAAGTAGAATTATTCTTCTCCCTCCTTCCTCTTTCCTAGTTTTTTGCTTTCCTCCTCCTTTTTTGTTTTTATTAATTTCTGTTCCCACTCAATTTTACGGATATGCTACCATCTCTCAACTCCAACTTGTCTATTTGTAATTATTATAACAATTTGCAGCAGCAATCTTGACACTACCCTAAATATGCCCTTCCTTGACAACCACTCACCCAACTCCCCACTCTTTAGACTTTAGGCTACCTCCCAGTGGCCAAGTCCCACTCCGTATATCCATAATACCACTTCCGGTGCTGGAGAAAAAAATACATTTACATTCCACTTCTTAGCCTCCAAATCTTGAAAATGCTCCTCAAATTGGCTGTTTTGTTTGTGATTTTTGCCATTGGAGGAGCAGAAGATCCTTACAGATTCTTTACATGGAATGTTACTTATGGTGACATTTACCCACTCGGAGTACGCCAACAGGTTTTCCATCTCTCTTGGCTCTTGCACACACTCTTAGGGAATGATATATAGCATGTAGGTATTAGCGCCTGTTAGTTAGTGTACATGTTTTTACACGTTTTTATACATTCTTAATTTTCAACCTCACACATTCTCTCTCATATTTCATATCCAGATATCTCATGGGTGTACTACACAAATCTCAACCATTTAACTCTACATATTCTCCCTCCTATATCACATCAAAATCCATCAAAAAATCCATTTTTACACATTCACTAACACCCTATAATTAGTTGAAGAGGACCCTATCTATCTTGAGACTTCATAATTTGGTGTATTTTGTGTTTGTTGTTTTTAAATTGTTTTTAGTCGTCTTTGTGCTGATTTTGCAGGGCATTTTGATCAATGGGCAATTCCCAGGACCTGACATTTACTCGGTCACCAATGACAATATCATTATCAGTGTGTTCAACAGCTTAGACGAGCCTTTTCTCATCTCCTGGTAAGTACCACTATTAACTAGGAACTTATATATAAGAGTACTGAATCGTTTGTAGTATGACATACATATTCACTGTCACGTACGTGCAAAATATCATTTGTCAATCCTACTGCATGTAGTCCTCTTTAGATCTATTCACAACATATCTCTACCGTGAATTAATGTATTTTTATTAATTAATTAATTAGCTTTTTAAAATAATAATAAATGAATTGGGTTATTCAAAGATTAAAGATTTGTCACCTGCTAGTCACATGTCACTTCTCATTGGTTTGCAACCAATCCATGTGCAGAGTAACGTGTACGTAGTTAGATTCAAACATAACTGGCCGTTCTAAATATAAATAAAATAGATCTAAAGCACAGATCTGATTGACTTTGTTCAGTTTCTTTCTTTAATGAAAAAATGAATGAACAGCTTCCATAGGTAAGAATTGTGAATTATGAAATATATTATTGTGATCCTTTGCCTCAGGCTAATTATATTTACTTCCAAGGCATCTAACACTGAAAACAACCACCTATATATAGTCACATCATAATTTTGTCAAAGAAGCATCTCACTTTCCCTTCCCCTCAACCCCACAAATGCATAACCTGGTTACAGCTATACACCCCAACTTTGTTCTTATGTATATGCACGGGTTGTATACAGCCCAACTTTGTTCTTATGTATATGCACGGGTTGTATACACCCCAACTTTGTTCTTATGCATGGGAACCTAAAATTTCTTTTGTTTGATCTGATTAAGGGAAGTATGGGTTGTATATGCATGCATTGAGAGGCAAATAAGTCACATCTAGAAGTCAAAATCGACATTTACTCAACTCTAAACAACAAAAAGTTATTTGTACAAAAAGCGATATGACCATTTTATCCACGTTCGTTTCCTGAATTGATGAAATGAGTGAAAAATAGATTTGTAACACCTATACGATCCATGCATGTTCTATGGTCGAAAGTGCACAATTTTTTAAAAATGGTGGCTGTTTTGATGGGGTGTCCCACCAAGGGCTGCTTTAATTCTTTCAACTAGAAATATAAGCTATTTTGTGTTTTCAAGTCTAGAAGAATTGTTAAAGTCACGAAAAAGGGGAAAAAACAAAGAGTTAAAATCTCGTTCGCTATATTAGCAATCCCACCTAACGTTGCGTGATAAAAATGCGCTTTATGAATGTGTAATTCGTCTAATCTCGTGTTGCGCAAGAATGAACATTCAGGAGCGGGATCCAAAACAGGAGGAATTCATATGAAGACGGAGTGTATGGAACAACATGCCCAATTCCTCCGGGGAAGAATTTCACATACATTCTTCAAATGAAGGATCAAATTGGGAGTTTCTTTTACTTCCCATCACTTGGATTCCACAAGGCTGCTGGTGCGTTTGGGGGCATTAGAATACTCAGCAGGCCAAGAATTCCAGTTCCTTTTCCTGATCCTGCTGCTGACTATACTGTCCTAATCGGAGATTGGTACAAGGCTAATCACACGGTACGCCTCACCGAACTCCCATCCTAGCTTTGCTCTAGCCGACTCTCATTATATTCCATTTGGAGACAATATTTTACAGCATTGACTAATAGACGTTTGATGTTTGTACATATAGGACCTGAAAGCGATACTTGACGGGGGCAAGAAATTGCCATTTCCCGACGGAATTCTGATTAATGGTCGTGGCCTAAATGGTGCTTTTTTCACTGTCGAACAAGGTAAGACATCATCCCATGATTAGTCGATTGGTCGACCATTTCACAACGTGAATCCCCATCTACCGGCGCGTGTTGAAAGATCCGATTGGAATTTGTGTCTGACAGGAAAAACATACCGGCTTAGGATATCAAACGTTGGATTACAAAATTCGCTCAACTTCCGGATTCAAGGACACAAGATGACAGTGGTTGAAGTTGAAGGAACACACACTGTCCAAACTACCTACTTGTCCCTCGACGTTCACGTTGGCCAATCCTACTCTGTTCTCATAACAGCAGACCAACCTGCCAAGGATTACTACATTGTTGTGTCCACTCGCTTCACCACTCCGGTCTTGACTACCACTGGCGTTCTTCATTACGCTAACTCAAATAGTCCTGTCTCTGGCCCGCCACCGGGGGGACCCACCATTGAGATTGATTGGTCCTTAAACCAGGCTCGCTCCATTAGGTACACTCACACGTCTTTATGCGTACATATAAAAACTTAAGAACAGTGGCGGGGACCACAATATGTGTGGTTAATAATGAGCGATAATATGAGATGCATGGTTAATATTGATATTTGATTTTTACTAGTAGTAGATACTAATTTGTAGCTAGATAAAAGTTAATATAAACAGAGGCTAAAATTCATATTTGTTTTAGGACTAACCTCACGGCGAGTGGACCAAGGCCAAATCCACAAGGCTCATATCACTACGGGATGGTCAACACCACCAGAACAATCAGGCTCTCGAGTTCTGCAGGTCTGGTCAATGGCAAGCAGAGATATGCAGTGAACAGTGTATCTTTTGTACCAGCTGATACTCCTTTAAAGCTTGCTGACTACTTCAAAATTGATGGAGTCTTTCGCGTTGGGAGTATTGCTGATGCTCCGACTGGCGGAAATATATACCTTGACACATCGGTCATGGGTGCTGACTACAGGACTTTCATTGAAATTGTCTTCGAGAACAATGAGGATATCGTGCAAAGCTGGCACCTCAGTGGCTACTCCTTTTTCGTAGTAGGGTAAGCCCTAATACATGCATGAAAAAAAATGTCATTCTTGAGTTCACATGTAATGCGTTTTGATTGTAATTTGATTGAATACCAGAATGGACGGTGGGCAATGGAGTCCAGCTAGTAGGAATCAATACAACCTCCGCGATGCAGTCTCGCGTTGCACCACTCAGGTTAGTTCAAAATAGCCCTTGTCCGGTTGTCCTTAAGAGGCTAAGATTGGGTCAAGTGACCTAAAACTAAAAGTCCCCCTTTTTGATTGTAGGTATATCCGCATTCATGGACTGCCATCTATGTGGCACTTGACAATGTGGGAATGTGGAACTTGAGGTCGGAGTATTGGGCTCGACAATACCTTGGACAACAATTTTACTTGAGAGTTTACACGACGTCTACTTCATTCCGGGATGAATATCCCATCCCCAAGAATGCACTTGTTTGTGGTAGGGCTAGTGGTCGAAGGACGCGTCCCCTTTAAGCTCACAAACAAAAGATGGTGGCCTTTTAAAGAGAAGAACTACTTCCACAGCTTGGGGAAAATTAGGATTAGATTCTTCTTAATTGCTTGGCTATAGAGATTATAAAAAGTGATTTCTTCCTTCATTACTGCAAGATAATGTGTTATAAGAACTTACTGACCTTAGCTCAAGGTCACATTCTTTCAAAATCCCACAATTACTATGATGTTTTATAATAATCGTTTGGTGTGCAATACTTAGTTTGTCACGAGATTTTAATAATTCTTTCATTTTTTAGTTGATTCAAGTAATCCAGACTTCATTATAATCTGTTACTCGTTCAAAATCGAACTATATATATGTATATTACATTACAATGGAAATGTAGGAGATGGGAAATCCACGCACATATCACTAGACCACATGAGCTTAATTTGGTGTTCAAACTAAAACTATCTAACATAGTCTCGATCCAGTTATATAAATCATAAAATATAAAAACAGTAACAATGTAAGAATGAGGACCTTGGAAAAACAGCGCTAAAACATTGTTATGGAAATAATTTGCCTAATGTCAAACTAAAGTTACTTTTGGTTTCAATTATCAATTTCTTTGTTGGCAGCATACATTGTGAACTAGGGTATGTTTGATAGTGATTATTGAAAGAAAGATATTTATTTGTGGGCTTGTGGTTGATAAGCAAATAACGCATATTTAGGCATTGTTCTATTGGTGATAAAGTTTATTTTTTCGATTTACATATTGAATGTGTAGTTAAAATTTGAGAAAAATATGTTAAATAATTGAATAAGTAGTTAAAAATGAAAAGAGAGAAAATGTCGATAAATTTTATGTTGGATAGAACAAGGCCTTAAAGATAGAAAAAGGGATAGTAAAACGAATGTAACGAGTGCTAAAAATTGGCGAAAGAGAAGAACGAATTTTTCTTTTTTAATGTTTATCGAACAAGCCTGAAGTCAAAAAGAAGTAACTTGTTCTCTTGACACGTTAAGCTTGGCGTTGGTTTCGGTTCTTGTTGTCAAGTAACCGAGTTCTCATAAGCACGTGAAATTGAAGCCAATTTGACACTTAATACGTAATGAATTTGAGGCCTTGTTTTACACACATTAATTTGTGTTTACTTAAATTTTGCATAGAATGGGCAGTTGAAATTTGGAGAATATATATTAAAAATATAAATAAATTATCAAATTAATATTTGAGCCGTGGAAAAGGATGAGAGAAAAAATATATTTAAAAATTTTTGAAATTTAATATGTATAGATCAAGGTATGAGATAGGAATTTAATCCAATGAAGTTGGGTGACTCTTAAGTCAATCCCCGTGAAGAAAAAAACGTCTTGACGTTCTTTCAAATTCTTTGTTATTTCTTTTCAATTTTTATTCAACTTTTATTTCTGTCAACGAAGTGTATAAATTGTGAAAAAAAAAGTATAGTACTTCCACGGTCTCAATTATGCAGGCATTTTTTTTATTTTCTAAATATCCCAATCATGTGAGTATTATTATTTTTATTTACTACTATACTTCTATTTAATTTGTACACTTGACAATTCTACCATTTTCCTAGATTCATTAATAAAGGTAAAATGAGAAAATTATTTATAATATTTTCTTTTCCAATTCACGTTTTGATTCGTATGAAAAGTTAAGAAGACATATATAATTAGGACAAGGGGAGTAATACAACCTTATTTGTCTCTTTTGATAATTAAAGTTTATATTCATTTTAATTTTCTTCACTTAAAATTTATTTTCTACTATTGTTTGTGTTAATTGCTCATTCCGTACAATCAATTGTTATTTTTAATGTGTTTCATGAGTCCATTTCTTCCATCTAAAAAGTATTTTTGTTTTTTTTATTTTCTTTGACAACCAAAAAGTTATTTTTTAATCCTTAAAAAAAAAAATTTTAAAAAGAAACAATTACTACTTCATTTTTTAATTTTTTTTATAATAGAACAATTACCACTTTTTAGTTATACTGATTTTACATAAATCGATAGATCCCCCCTCCACCAATAAGAGTTTACAGATAATAAATAAATTGATAAAACGTAGAGACAGGAGACCAGTTAGTTGGTTGGGTGTTTCAATATTCTATATTTCACGTATTAGAAATTAGAAATAAACAGAAATGGAAGGTGGAGTTCAGCCGGCGGACGCCTCTATGTCGGAGGGGCCTCCGCCGCAGCCGGCGGGCCAACAAACTAATCCGCCGATCGAGCACATACCAGCGACGTTGAGCCACGGTGGTCGTTTCATCCAATACAACATCTTTGGCAACATCTTCGAGGTCACCTCCAAATACAAGCCCCCAATCCTTCCAATCGGCAAAGGTGCCTATGGCATCGTCTGGTAGTTAAATTCAAATCGTTCGCCCCTTTCTGTTTTATGAATTTTCTATTCTGTTTTTTTAATTTTTTGTCTCGGTGAATCAAAGCTCCGCTTTGAATTCGGAGACGAATGAAAATGTGGCGATAAAGAAGATAGCAAACGCTTTTGATAACAAGATCGATTCGAAAAGGACTCTGCGTGAGATCAAGCTTCTTCGCCATATGGATCATGAAAATGTGAGTGAGGAATTTTTGATTTATCAGATAATTTTTTTGTTTGTGCGTGTTTGGATGTGGGCCCTTTCGGTGGGATAAGACCTCTCAAGAAAATCTCTACTTTACACCAATTTATGGAAGGAATGTTTTTCTTTTGTCATGTTAGGCAATTGGAAGCTAGGACGTTAGTAGGTAAAACCGTAAAAGAAAGCGTTGACTATTAAATTTCTCTTAATGATGCAAACAGTCTTATAATAATAGTCTTAAATTGATAGAATAGAAGAACATGCAATAATATTATTATTAGGTCGTGGATAATATTTGAGATTTTAACTATGACAGGTGTTAAGGTGGGAATTTATAATTCTGTGTTTTTATTTGCAAGTGCTTAGATGTTTTTATCTTGATGTTCTTTGCCTGCCTTGGTGTCATATCGTGGTTTTTGAATATGACAGCATTTTGTAGGTGATGATTCCAAATTTTTAAATTTTAAGTCAAGGGATCCCGTGTGAGTCAAGCTTTGTTGCCACCTACTGGCTATGCCTATATCAATTAGGGGTCAAGAATTCTTGAGGAAAAGCTTTTAGAACTCCACTTCCTAGAAGAGTTGTTAGTTTGTAAAAGAAAATTTAATTAGTTTTAAAAAATAAAAGGAGATTCTAAATTTTCATTTATTTAATCTTCTCTTCGTTGATTCAGATCATTTATTTATGTTAATATCGGTGACATACATTCAGAGGTGCAAATATTTAAAGGATCATAAGCTAAAGTAAATTAATTCATGAAAAGTCAATAGTAAGATTTGAACACCTCTGGTTAAAGTTTTGATTTGTGACTGTTTGGATTTTGTGATATGTATTAGGTGTGATTCCCTAAATAACTTTTCCTTTTAAATTAAGTTCTTGTTTGTATGTTTTGCCATAGTGAGGCTCATTAGATGCTTAAGTTACCATGGTACTTCAGTTTTATCAAAGTAGTAGTAATGACAAATTACTAGCTGTTGATTTTCTCTTGTATGTCTATGAGCTATTCTTTTATTTATTTCTAGTCTCCGATCTCTTTAAATTATGAATGTTGTTAACTGACAATCGTTAATGCAAGAAAAATCAAAAGAAATACAATATTTTGATTCACCATATCCTGATGAAAAGAAAACCCGCACCATTTTTCTTGGTAATATTATCACTAAATAATACCCTATTTATGTATATGTTCCAGATTGTTGCAATCCGAGATATAATACCACCACCCCAGACAACATCTTTCAATGATGTTTACATTGCTTATGAGCTTATGGATACCGATCTCCACCAAATCATCCGTTCCAATCAAGCCTTATCAGAAGAGCATTGCCAGGTTCTGATTTGGTTGACACTCAATTAATAGTTTTATGACATATCTCAGAAAAGTGTCCTGCTTGCCATATCTGGCATTCCGTATTAATTAGTATATAAAAAAAGATATAGTATGTAAAATCTAACGGCTTGTTTGGAAAGTCTTTAAGAAATATTTTTATTTAGAAACATTGTAATGTGTTGATAAGTGAGCAGTACACTTGGGTCCTCTAAAATGAGTTGTGCGGAAAAGTGGGTAGTGTAAACAGTTTAAAAACATTTTTCTTTGAATGTAACTGTCCAAACAAGCGCCAAAATTTTAAAGAATTTAAATCTGTGATCATGTCTGTGCCCATGCTTCTTCGGTGAGTTATCATAAATTAATACTATTTCTTTGTTCAAGTTACTCTAGATGTATTCTACCCAATTTTGGGTAAAATAATGTTGTTTCTCTTTCCCTGTCTTATGTCATTAATAAGTAGGCATATGGTTTATTCTCCAAATGTCAGTTTTAGGTTTATCAAGACTTCGAACATATCTCTACACTATTGTCAAAAGTCAAACCACTTTTTATCCAACAATTTCTTAGGACCCACTTTTCCACCATTATTTATAAATACTTCCAAACACTTAATTAGTTTTTATTACAAAAATTGGTCACATCTCTTGGTGCATCCAATTTTTTGTTGGAAATGCCAAGGTGAAGTTTCAGGTCTAGGAATAACTATTTATTTCTGTGTTGGTGCAGTATTTCTTGTATCAAATACTGCGTGGCTTGAAGTACGTACATTCAGCTAACGTCCTACATAGGGACTTGAAACCCAGTAATCTCCTCTTGAATGCAAATTGTGATCTAAAGATATGTGATTTTGGATTGGCGCGTGTCACATCTGAAACAGACTTTATGACAGAATATGTTGTTACAAGATGGTATCGGGCGCCAGAACTGTTGTTAAATTCATCTGATTATACAGCAGCTATTGATGTGTGGTCAGTAGGATGTATTTTTATGGAATTGATGGTTCGAAAACCATTATTTCCCGGGAGAGATCATGTGCATCAGTTACGCCTACTTATGGAGGTATGTTTGATATACTACATATGGAATTTAGGGTATGTTTAATAGAGATTTTTGAATGTGTAGTCGAAAAGTAATTGAAAAATATTCAGAAATATGACAAAGTTGTCAGATCGGTTGAAAATGATGTTGGAGAAATATGATTTTTAATTTGATTCTTGTCAAACAACCTCTTAATGTCAAAACCGTATTGGTGCTTAAAGCCTTTTCATTATTATTTGGATAGAATTCTACCAAGTGCATCTCTACCATCCTATCTTGTGATCCCATTTAAATAGATTATCTAGACAAGTATAATCATTTACATTCTGAATACAATGAAGTTCCTTTTAGCTGTAGGATTGATGTATTGAACATCCAAAACTTCTATTTAGTTCATGTATTATCGGACTTGCTCGAGGGTAGAATTTCACTCTATGTACACATTTTCAAGTCGTGTATATTTGTTCATTATACCCAAAATAATGTTGATTGTTATTTGTCTAGAGGTAAGATTTTAGCTGATGCCAATCTTTAGCATTTTTGTGATAACCTATTCAGGTCCACACCTACTGCAATATCTTTAAGATTAGATCTTCATTTTTGAAAATGTCCAATGTATTGCTCTGATCTTCATTTTTAGCAATATCTAGAATGTTTAAGAGCTTGTTGGCAAAGCTTAAAATTTAATTATTTTTTCTTACTTCAATGGTCAACTACACACTCTTCAAAGAAATGAAAATATTATTGTCACGTTTCTTCATAACCCTTCTTACTTCTTTCACACAGTTCCCAAAATAGCACTTTTTTCCACATTTAATAACAAAGTTTTAAATGAGATTACCATTCTTGATTGTCTCTGATAAAACAGTACATGTTGCAATTTATTGGTTCACTTTTAAGATTCGTCCGTGTATTTTAGTGAAATTGTGAGTTCATGCAATGTTTTAACCGTTTCTAATGAGCTTCTTTGCCTTGTAGCTGATTGGCACCCCCTCTGAGTCCGAGTTGGACTTCTTGAATGAAAATGCAAAGAGATACATCCGACAACTTCCTCCCTATCCACGACAAAGATTCCCCGAGAAGTTTCCACATGTGCATCCTCTTGCTATTGATCTCATTGAGAAGATGCTAACATTCGATCCTCGGAAAAGAATTACAGGTGAGGAAGCTTTCGTACCACTATATCATGGAAGTTATCTTTCCATTTCGATAATATTGCAAATCTTTGTCGGTTTTCAGTTGAAGATGCACTTGCACATCCCTACCTAAACTCGCTCCATGACATCAGCGATGAGCCTACTTGCACAACTCCATTCAGCTTTGACTTTGAGCAGCGAGCTTTAACCGAAGAACAGATGAAAGAGCTGATTTACTGGGAGTCACTTGCATTCAATCCCGAGTATCGACGAGTATGAGTAATCGTCTTTCTCCGTCGTCTTATTGATTTCATGTATATATATACATGGTCCATCCAAAACCGGAATGGCTTCAGTTCGAATCAATTTTTCCTGCAGCCAAATATTGGGCATGATTAATTTTTGCCTGCTGCCTAGGCTTTGGAATTTGGGGGTAGAACATTGTGGTGTTTGGGTTTGAATTGTTCCATTCATTGAAGCATTGTTCTGATAGAGGACCTCAGTATTTGGATTCACTCATTTCTTGAATTACTCAACGTTCCTTAAGTATCCAATTGTGCGAATGCCTTTGTAAAAAATAGGGCCACGTTGAAGGCTTTCGGCCTATCGTGATTGTTGGACAATGCATGCGAGCAATATGGACTGTCGAGTAGAATTCTTCTATAGGAATAGAACCTTACTGTCTATGGTGGACAATAGGTATAGTTACACCAGTCACCATGGGCCAGATAGGAGTATACTCGCCCCGTTCCATAAAGATAGTACAATTTTGATTTTTACACTAATTAAGAAATTACAATTAATTTTGTTGGAAACGCATAATTTAGTTATATATTTTCAAATATACCCATATATTAAATGATGATAGTTTATTTTAATCGGTAACAACACATATGCCCTTAGTCCCACAAAGATAATTCAGTATATTATTTTTATTCTTCCCAAAAAGATAATCTACTTACCATATTTAGCATATTTTTAATTTTTCATTTCCACCAATACCTCTAATTAATATATCTTCAATTACCAATGTATTGAAACTATTTTCAAACAATTAATGATATATAAGGGCATCTATGGAAAAATAAAATAACATTTCATGTTTCAATTTAATTTACTATTTTCTTAATACGTGTGAAAATAATTTGGCTATCTTTGTTAGACGGAGGGAGTAGGAGTACTAAATAAGGGTATAATGGAGAGCGAAAGACTTTAATACACTTTCAAATAACAAAGCGGACTATAATTTGAAATTGATGAAAAAGAAAAATGGGATTATTTTTGCAAGACGAGTGGAGTATTAATTACCTTGAGTTGTGAGTGTACATTCAGAGGCCTTTATAATGTCATAATTTTGAAAAGAATTAAAAAAAGTACAAAATAAAAGAGCGATTTTCTTATGTTACAGCAATTTTTGGTCGTTTCAAGAAAATTCTGGAATGTAATATACACAATTCAAAAGACATGTATGGGAGGTGGGCAATTATTTTATGCCAAAGTATATTGAAAGGGTTTCTAAATGGTAAATTTTCAAGATGTTTAACAAACATTTAAAAATTGTGTGAGTTTCATAAGTTACAACATATTGTTTGAAAAAAATTCTTGAATCCAATATAAATAACTTAAAACAAAAATATAAAAGATGAATAATTATTTTATTTGAATGTGCATCAAACGGCCTTTCAAATGATATAATTTTCAAGAGGATTAAAAAAATTCACAAAACGAGTTATTTTTCAAAGTCATAATGCTATAATTTATGCCGTCTGAATAATATTCTCAAATGCAACAATTATTTTTGTAAAAGTACAATGAGAACGATTTCACATTGTATATTTTTTTAAAAGGACTTACAAAAAAGTGATTTTCCTAAGTTTAGCATATAATTTTAAGTTTTGGGGGGAAAAAAAATCCTTGAACGCAATGTATATAACTTAAAAATGCGAGTATGGAAGACAAACAATTAGTTTATGTAAAAATACTTTCAAAAGTTTCCAAATGGTATAATCTTTAAGAAGATTAAAAAAATTAGTAGTCCATAGATTAGCATACGAATTTTAATTCAAACAATTAGTTTGTAAAAGTACTTTCAAAAGTTTCCAAATGGTATAATCTTTAAGGAGATTAAAAAAATTAGTAGTCCATAGATTAGCATCCCAATTTTAATTGGTTCGGGCATAAGAAAATCTCCATTGCGATGTAAATAACTTAAAACACAGGTGTGGGAGGTATATATATCCATTATAGTATAAAAGACTCAATTTGAAAGACACTGTTCATTCTTTTTTGCCTTCCAAAACGATATTGATTTGGAGGAATAAAGTTTGTGGTACACACAAATGTATATCATATAATTATCACACCCTAATAGGGTGTAGCATGAAATGATTATGATGCCCCCTAAAAGTGAAGGTGCTCACACTCTATTAGGATGTGGTAATTGGGTGTGCCACAAGCATTTGCCGTTTTGGGGTATAAAGTTTTGCGGTTAAAATTACAGAATTGTCTTTAGAACGTACAAACTCTAGTGTTCAGAACAGTAATGTGACAAAAATACCCCTACTCAAATGCCTTCTCTCGTCTTGACCACACTCATTTCCTTCGCGACATTCTCTTAGCTCTCTCCGGCTCCTTCTCTCATCGACATTGTCTGCCGATCTGCTGTCTTGCTATTGAGTTGAGTTTATAGAAGCGTTCTAATTTATGTTGTTCGTTCATTATCTTTCTTAAGTGTTTTCACATCTCCTATTTTTCTCCGACTCTTATTTATCTCTTATTTTTGATATTTTTTGGTATTCTGCATTGTCTCCTTGTTGTGTTCGCCTAATTTCTGTTGTTGGCATTGATTTAGAAGAAACCGAAGCCCTAATTTTGACTATTGGATGGAGAATACACTATCCAACATTCTTTTCATTGTCATCCTTCTATTTTCCACCTCCCTTACCGAGGAGTTAATCAACAAAAGGCAGAAAGAAAAATTGAATTCCTTCTTTTACATTAGTTAGTCGTCTCTTGATTTTTTATTTTATTTTGCCCCTTTAGTTACATGTGATTACATTTCATTTTCATAGGAATTTGTAATCATACTTGAGATATGGTAATCTTTTCTGTAAATCAATCATGCCGAAATATATTAAACTGTATTGAGTTGGTTATGGGAACATTAGTAATACAATACATTTCCATTTTATTGTTTTATTTTTCTTATTGTGTCGAGTTATAGCTTCATCCACATGTGTTAATTTGTCATTTGATTATTTTTTACATTGTTTACACCAATGATCTCCTACCAACATATGGTACCTTACGGTATCAACTTCTTTCACGTATCACTCTCCCCCTGAATTTTGGTTTTGGGGCGGGGGGCACACCAACCTTGACTAATACACATACTCTACATGGCATATTGGTATTGTACATATTAACATTGAAACGGGAGTGCATACATACACCAATGATCTCTTATCAACATATAGCACCTTACGGTGCTAACTTCTTTCACGTACCACCCTCCCTCTAAATGGAGGGAAACCCGCATCAACTTTGACTAATACACATGCTCCACATGACATATCCACACTTTACGATACAAACATATTAACATTGGAACAAGAGCGTTTTTTCATAAACCATGTTGAGATAGGATTCTTTGGGGTCCTAAGAGCACGTCCAATGCTCATGTTCATGTTAAATGTCCGGACAAGATGTTAAATAAATCTCTTATTTTTTCAATTTTCTCTCTCTCTCTCTTCTCTGTCTCTTTTTTTTTAGTCACTTTTATTTCACATTCCTCACTTTTACTCACTTTATCTACATTCCCCAATCCCACACCCAAATACAACTCTTCCACTACCAAGTTTTTATTATTTTTGAATTTATTTCTCCTATATTCTTTTTCACTTTTTCCTCTTTTTTTTCTATATATTTCAATTCCGCTCTAATTAAAATAATCATCTTTCTATCTCGCTCCTCTACATTATCTCCAATTCACATTTCTAATTAGAGATGCTTAGCATAACTAACCATCCATGAAGCGAAGCCTACTCGCATATATTGTTGCAAGATTCATCGTAGCAATCAAGGAAAATGTTTGAACTTCCATATCATACACAGCAAAGCCAAGGAAAAATTTTAAAAATAAAAAGGTGCATGTAATCTAACATTACTAGTTTCCCAGCCCACCGCAGTCATAAGTAATCATCCATTTATCCAAAAGAAATGAAGTTCAAATATTGTCAGTCCACCAATTTCAGTCACTATGTGCAATGTAATTCTTCAAGCCTACTTTGAGACATTTCACTGGTGTATGTTCTCCGAAAAGTCTTCTTTTCATGGTGGGTAACAATTTGTTCAATCAATCCAGGGGGCATCCAACATCTTAGCCATGAATCCATATCTGTCTGCAGTTTCATCAATCTAATATACAAGAGTGCAGATTTAATTATTATGGTGTATAAGCATAGTCAGCTAGGGATAAAAATAAAACGTCGAGTATGCTTACCATTTTCTGTGTTGGACGTCCAGCACCATGTCCTGCTTTACTTTCTATACGACCGATAATTGGATTGGTTTGAGGGGATTTCTCCACACTTGTGCATAGAACATATTGCATGGTCTGTGGACGAATCCATGAAAGAGAAACATTACAATCCGACTTGAAAAGTAGGTTAACAAGACAATGTACACATAACAAAGACGTGCCAAACAGCCAAAATAAATTAGGAGAAAATTATATTTCATTTTGTTAAAAACTAGCTTTTTAGATTGAGTATGGTACCACAAGATGTGTGGGGAACAATGAATAGTGGTTTGAAATGTATGGTGAAGATTGAAATTTAACTTTAACTAAACAGTATAAGCTAATTTTTAGGTAGAAACAAGTTAAGACAGTCTTGGTAAAGAGTCAACTCGTGCAAATCAAGCTTAATAAAACCCTAAATCCAATAATTCAAAACCTACCGCAAGTAACTTCAACGAGTGCAACGGCACAACCCGATCATCATGATCTGCTGTCAATAGCATCGTGGGTGGATACTGGGTGGCTTTACCGGGAGATTCATCCCAAGGTCTCCTGACATTATGCAGGGGCGAGTACCTGATAAAGTCAAAAATAGATGATAACAATCGCCAATGAATCAAAATGAATAAGCGATGTAAAATTAGATATAGAAAAAAGCTATCAGAGTGAGGCAAAATAATTTGAGGTAATGCTTTGACAAATGAGATATTCAGCCCCCAACTATTCTTCCCACTATATCTGTGGTCGGCTATCACTAATTTCCAGCTCCTATTTAAATTCAACACATGCTGTTATATGCCCAATTAACAATGAAATTTTCCCTCTAATCTCTTTTTGAAAGAAAAAGCTTACTTGATTAGCCAATGAAACTCTTCCTCCTCCTCTGAACAGCCAAAGTCAGAAGTCCATGCATGGCCTGGTTTGGACGTGGAATATGAGCAGCAGACAAAACACAGAGAGAGAGAGAGAGAGAGAGAGGACTTTCTATCACCTATGGTAAACTTGTGAAACCTCAACATGTCCATGACACCAACATGAGCAAGAGCACAGCCAAAAAGATCAGGTCTCTGAAACCATGAAATTTCCCAACCTTTTGAATTATTAAAGAAAAAAAAAACCTGCTAAAGGAAATGAAAAGATGACAACAAATGATACCTGATTTATACAGGCCCCAATAAGAAGCCCGCCATTGCTTCCACCTTCAATACACAACTTTTTAGGCTGGGTATAACCGGCAGAGACGAGATACTCAGCAGCTGAGGTGAAATCATCAAAGCAATTCTGCTTTTTTGCAAGTGAACCAGCTTTATGCCATTCTTCTCCATACTCCCCACCACCACGAATGTTTGCAACACAATAGATAGTTTTTAAATGCCTCACAACCATGAGACGGCTGGCCGAAAAGTAAGGTGTTATGCTAATATTAAATCCACCATATCCATAGAGTAAACAAGGATGGGACCCGTCCAGGGGAATATCCTTCTTCGCCACTATAAACATTGGTATCTGGGTACCATCTTTACTGATTGCAAACACCTAGAGGAAGTACACCAATCAAAGAACGATGAAGAAAGAATCTGACCGGACTTTAAGAATAAGAGATAAACTGCATCTTCCCCTATTTGTGGTCCCCATATATATATATATATATATATATATATAAAGTAAAAAATAAATCACACCTAAATGCATTATTTGCAGGAAAGGAATATATGTCAACAACAATAAAAACTTTATTTACTGAATGCCAACAGTTGAATGTAGTAGATGGAAGCTTCCTGACACTTCCACAAATAGGGATGAGTGGTCTTGCACAACCTTGTAAGCTTAGCCTTTGTTAGGATTACATTTTCTTTTAATCCTATTATACACCATTCATTTCTTCAGAAGTAAAATGCAAGGAAGAGAACATGAGTTGTCAAAGAAAAAAGAAAAGGTAAGGAGAAAAAGAAACTCAAACGATTCTGCAGAGTGATGATTCTGTAGAGTGATGGAAAGGGGATTGGATTAAGTGAAAATGCAACCTAAACAATTTCATAGAATAAAGGAAACATGACCGGATCTGTGAATGTGTAGCGAGTATAAAAGGCCCAAAATTAAAGATATCCTTAGGTCTGAGCTGTATCTGTTTATTTTACATTTACTAATTATCAACATTATCAAGAACTTCAAAAGTGATAGACCAAATTATGAATTCTGGTCAATGTCCTTTTATTATTTGATTGATTAATGACCCTATTTATAGGGATAGAGTAATCCTAAAAGGAAAGATTTTCCAATATCTACATACAACATAATTAACAATAAAATTACTCCATGCAATTATAAAAGTAAAAAGGTAGTAATATCATGGCTTTTCCCAACTTCAGCACCAATATTTGGACATATAAAATATACCGAAATACCCAAGCCAAATGGCCTACAGAGGAATCATTTTGTATTTTTATGTTCATTTAGATGTCCTTACACCCATTTCGTTTTACATTTTTGTTGCTTTCTTCTTCCTTTTTTTTTTTTTTCCTTTTTTTTGTGTGTGTGTGTGTGTGTTTCCTTTCACATCTAAAAGTAAATGTGCAAAAGTACATTTAGAATCCTTGTGTCGGTAGATTCAATAATTAAGAGAAGACAGAAAGAAATGGGAAGAAAAGTGGGAATTAAAACATATTTCCACAGAAGAATCACTACAAATTTATTACTGCCCCAGTAAAACTATGTTATAGAATTTTACCTGTTTAACTTCAAATTCTGTCCGATCAAAGCCAGGCACAACAATTTCTCGGTAAGTTGTCATATCTGGGACGTCAGTTTCTAAGTTGCACATATATATAATGCCAGGGGTTAGGAAGCTCGTAAACCCAAAAAAGATGGTGCTGTCCTTCCGTCGGGAAGAAATCTCAGAAACTGTCCCAATACCAATTGGTAGATTATGGAGTAGAGAACCTGTTTTCAAGTATCTTAACTGCAAGACATTTTTCACATCACTCAAATAATTTACCACCATTTTATTGCCATTGACAGCAACAGCTGACTCAAGCACATCCTTTTCAGATTCCTTAATCACTTCACTCCAGGAATTGGGTTCTTTCAGATCAACTCGGACTAGCTTGTATTTTGGAGCATCCTTATTAGTCCGAAAGGTGAAAACGGTGTCATCATTTGCAACATAATTGTAACAAGCATCGAAATTATCAACAAGCTTGACAAATGGAAGCAGCTCCTTTTTCCCCTTATAGCCTTCAAGCCCGTTAGGGAGTGCTAATATGTCACAGTAATAAACTTTGTTGACAGGATCACAATTTTCATTAGTACCTAGAAGAACATACTGCACATTCAAAAGAGAAGTAATCATCAGAACTAAATAAAAAACACGAACTGGATCTCATAGAGCTGCAAGAGTAAAATAGAATTAGATCATTTACGTGCAAGACTAAATTATGCCCCATTTACACACCAAAATAAATATTGGCAGACACAGCAAACACTAGTTAGATGCAGTACAAGGTCACTGGTGAAAAGAGGCTCGCTAGTTAGATGCAGTACAAGGATACTGATGAAAAGAGGCTGTTTCTAGGGCAACACTATTGAGTCCCAGAATGACCAGGTTCAGCTCTCGAATTATTAACCATAATGATTTTACCCAGTCGTTACTACTCACCATGACTGCCAAGAACTTCCTATCTAGCACCAATTCCAAGATAATCCATTAAAGTGAAATAATGACTCCTTTGGTAAGGTTTTATATACAACTGCTGGGAGACAAACCCCCTTTTATTCACATATTTACAAAGAGCGTCGAGTAGTACTCACTCGCTTCTGCACCACTCACATCAATTTACAAACTCACATCTAGTTATAAACACTACTGCTTACGGTATAGTGACGTTTACAAGTTCTTCCTAAGCACTTTGAATTGCCATACTACAAAGTTCATTCCCGTATGATGACAATTACTTTTTCTCATGCGCTTTCCTGAGACATGCATTGACCATTCAATAATTTCATTTTCAATCCACTGTGAAATTAACTACTTAGGTTGTTCCTTCTTTATGATATGAAATCACATTTTGGCAACAATTCTTGTCTGCGGTCATTGGGTAATGTCTCAAACTAACCTACAGTTGGCAATCTTAATTGGATGAACTCACTTTAATTGATTAACACCGAAAGAACAGTCAATATCAGTGCTCAATTGCTCACATATGCTGTACCCAGATCAGTACCTTCCCATCCTCTGTCACTAGGGCTCCATGTGTATGTTTAGGATTTTCTGGATCATTCCAACACAAGATATCTTCAGACTGATCAGTTCCCAGGAAATGATAATACAGCTCGTTGTGTAGATTAGCATTGGTCTCCGTGCCAGCATCCAATTTATCTCCATCTCTGAAAACCAATAATCTAACATGAGTGTTGTGTCTGGTCTAAGAACCTATGCTCCAAAAAAATTCAGATCAATCATCAATCTCCGTGCCAAATGTTGCTATCCTATAGCATGATTGAAAAATTTTGCAATAGAACAGCAAATATAATATATTAATTTTTTAAACTATTCAAATATTCCTCCAACTATTAGTTTACCCAAATATTTTTGGCTTCCTGTTTTTTGATAGTTTATGCTGTTTCTATTTCTACACAATTTTCCAGATCACTTTAGATTTGCAGATCCTTCATAACCACTTTTCACAACTCATTTTACTATTTAGAAATCGTGACTAAGAAACCCCTAAAGGGATACATTTTCAGATATATTTGCAAGTGTAATTTACCTTTCTGCAACAGTAAAATGTTTAATGAGGAAGTGATATAAATCATGCAAATCAAATGTAGACTTTGACTGAAGCAGTCACTTACTCAGGGCTCGGGTAACGACTGTAGAAAAAACCTTTGCTATCGTGTGTCCAACTAATGGCTGAAAACTTGACCTGTAACCAAAAACACATGTCAAACTTACCATAAAGATAATAACATGCCTGATAAAACATCATATATCTAATCTGATTCTTTCAGATGATCAAAAACACAAAGGTGGATTCAAATTTTCAATCTTTACCCATGAGATAGTATCTGGCTCAACAAAATTATCTTCTATCCGCATAACTTTTATGGTAACCCAATCACTTCCACTCGAACTAACAGCGTAAGCCAGGTATTTGGCATCCTCACTAACTGCATATGTACTCAGTGCCACTGTTCCATCTTTACTTAGCGTGTTTGGATCAAGTAAAACCTCTGCTTTCCCATCCAAGCTATCCTGATAAGCCATCCCAATGAGGATTTAAATCCAATTGTAAAAAACAATTAAAACTTCTGTAAACTAATAACAACAGAAATTTCAACCAAGGACCTGAATGTAGAGAACTTTCTGCGGTTGCAGACCAGTGTTATGGAAGTAAAAGTACTTGTCACCGCCTCTAAACGGAGCATCATACTTTGGAAAATCATATAATTCAGTAAACTTTTCGCGAAGTTTGTCTCTTGTTTCGCAGCTTTTAAGAACCGAATCTGTCAATTTCACCTGCTTGTCCACAAACTCCTTCGTCTCATCAGAATCAGGATCTTCAAGCCTAACCACATTAATAAAAAATTCATTAAACCATTAAATGCTACGATAACAAAATAACAATTAAAATATAATGAAAACAAGATTCCACCAATTCAATGCTGTTAAGTTAAAAAAAGAAGCAGCTTTCACAAATATTTTGCCGCATGGAATCCAACCAAGGGAATAAGAATAAAACGATTCGAATCTGGAACTTTTCGTCCAATTTTATTTCCTTAGTAGCCAATTTCAAACAAATTTAACGGGCCTACGTCTTCACCAGAATCATCAATGAGTTCGAAGATTTTCTTCAGATATTTTACCATCGATACGGGTCGGCAATCAATGTACCGTGATAATCATCAACGATAGATTCATCGCGGCGAGCAGAAGGGTACACCAGTGACTCGTTAACAGCAGAGATGGAGCCCATGGCAGAGTCTGTAGAGAAATAACGAAAAAGTAACCGTCAATTTGAGGGCTTTTGCTCGATGGTTTTGGAGTGAGATAAATGTCTTGCACAAGACTTTAGTACAATGAAGTTGCGAAGAAATGGGAGGCGACGAGTTACGTGTTCAATTGGGTGACACAGGCGAGTAAATGCTAACAACATTGTCAACGGAGATCGGACCCTTGATAACAATCCAACAGATTTGAGTTCATCCCAATTTTAATTTGAATTTGATCATAAAAATCACGTTCATATCTCTCATCGAAATTTGAATTTAATCAAATAAATCTAATATATGTACTTACACAAATCAATGTTTATTACTCAACCCCTTCTCTCCCTCATTTCAACAACAAATGTGAATATTAACATTTACCTAAAGTGGAAAATGTCAGCCAATTTGTGGGAGGGCACGGCTAAATGCATCCACCCACTTTACTTTACACACCTATTTTTTTTACCATATTCCCATCCTACTCTCGCACCCTTTTCCTTCATTTTCCTCCTTTTCCTTCTTTTTTTTTAATATGTTCGCCCCATTGGGGGCGAGCAGGCCAAAAAAAAAAAATTTGTATTATTATTTTTTAAAGATTTTTTTAATACTTATATTCGACACTAATCCGATAAAATTTATCAAATAAATTTTGAAATTTATCTCTGTGGTTGCAAAAAAAAGTAAAAAAATTTTAAAATTACTCGATAAAATAGTTGTAAAACATTTGATTTTTTTAATAATTATATTAGACAACAAAGCCAATTACTATATCATTAAAAAAATTTTAAAATTTATCGTCAAATTGATTGTAAAAAAGGGAAGAATGATGGATAAAAATATTTTGTTATCATTTTTTGTACAAATTTTTTTCAACTACTTTGATAAAAAAAATTTCGAAATTCATTGTCAAATTGAGTGAAAAAATTTTTTAAAAATTAGTGGTCAACATTTTTTGTACAAGTTTTTTGCAACCATTTTGATGAAAAAGTTTTCGAAATTCATATTTAAATTGAGTGCAAAAAACTTAAAAAATTTCTAAAATAGTGATTAAAGTTATTTCAAAAAATTTTAATTTGTTAATAATTGAATTCAACACTAACCGGATAAAATGGTAAGACTAATTTTTCTACCATAATTTTTCTTTTTCGAACAAAAAATAATAATCAAAATTAATTATCCATAAATTTTTTTTTTTATTAAATGGGTATTCGCCCGGACCGAAACGAACACCCTTCCATTTGGAACACCCATGTGGGTGTTCGCTCCAAATGGAACGAACACCCTTTCGGGTGTTCGTTCTCGTCTCGGAGAACTTTTTTTTTTTTTTGGTCAGATGGTAACGGGGGTATATTAGTCTTTTTATTTTTATTTTTATTTTTAAGTGGGTGCATAAAATAAAATGATGGGTGAATTTAGCCGTGCCCTGGGATTAGTATGGTCATGGTCATGATAATAGAAATCCATACAACATGAATATTATGCATTTCAACGATTTTACTTTAATATTCTCAGATTTTTTTATTTCTATTTTTCTCTTTTGAAGATGCATTTAACAAATACACATACTGAATCGAAGGAGATCTAATGAAGATGTAAGTCAAAAGAGGCTAACCTTGTATAGATAAAGCCATATTGGTTGTTCAAAAGTAACCTGAATTCTTATTCAGGCATTGTTCTATACACACTAAATTTTATTAACTTATATTTTTTATTTTTTTATTTTTAATTATTTTCAACCGCTTAAATATTAATTTGACAATTTATTTATTTATATTTTTTAATATGCCTTTTCCAATTCTTAACGACACATCCTATGCAAAATTTGAGTAAACAAAAAATAATGTGTATAAAACAAGGCCTGAATACACCTCTACGACCTACTGAAAAAAGTAAGAAAACTTGAAATGTGATATAATCGTGTTCTCTTCACTCGATTCTTGATGTAATATTTTGTACCAGTAGTTTACATGAGAACTAAATTATGGAACGACGATTATCATCTTTTTCGATGGTTTATCCTAATACGGAGGAATTATAATAATCAATCACATTATAAAAAAAATATTTATGATCGTTGTAGTGTGATTTTACGACATTAACGTTCCTTAAACAATGGTATCGGCAGTTAAAATTTTAAACATGATTTGAGTGAAAATATAATACTGAACTTTGGGGTTTTAGAGCCTAAACGATTGTAAGTATTTTGGGATAAATAAAAATATAGGCATAAAAAAACATAAATAAAAAAGCAATAAATGGATGAAACCAAACTTTGTGCTTCGTCATTTTAAGCAGAGCCTGCTTTCAAAGTCTTTCGCAATTGGATCATCACGCCTAAGGCCCAAACCTTTCTTGCCCAATAAAAATTCCAAGATTGTGTCCTTGCATGAAAAGCATAGGTCCATACTTGCTACAGTTTTTCAAGAACACGAGGTCATCGATAATATCGTCTCCAGATTTTTGAAAAGGACCTGCCGGCATTTTCGACGTGTGGAAATTACTGCAATATAGCAAGAAAAATTATTCCATTCGGAATTCCAGTCACCGCCATGTCCACCGCAATTATGGCCGTTGACTGGTCGGATCTTCCGCTGGAGCTCCTCCGTTCTATCTCTGGCAACCTCCGTAGGCAAGCCGATTACATCCGATTCCGGGCCGTCTGCTCAAGTTGGCGCGCCGCTGCTCCCCTAACCCCCGGCCATCTTCCACGCGAATTCCCATGGCTCATGCTTCGGCCTAGCCGGTCCATTCTTTTCCCCGATCGTCGCGCATTTCTGAATGCTCTAACTAGCAAGCTCCACCTTCTCACTCTGCCGGAAGTCTCTCCAAGACGCCGCCGCGTCGGCTCGTCCCACGGCTGGCTCATCCTAATCGATGAATCTCCTTCTATTTTCCTCATTAATCCTATCACCCGTGCTAGAATTAGTCTTCCGCCTCTTTCAACTTTTCCGAATGTCTTGAATTTCGATTTTTACAGCGTAGGCCGTGAATACACGCTCCGTTCTGCAGGCGCCGATCTGTATACTTTTGATCTGAGGAAAATGCGTGACTCTTTTATCAAAAAGGTCGTTCTCTCACACAATCCTTACAACGACTCAAATTTTACTGCTTTCGCGATTCTTAATTCGTACGGAGATCTTGCGTACTGTGGAAAGGGGGAAAATTCGTGGAAATTCATTGACAAAGCGCGGTCATATTGTGAGGATGTGATTTATTTCAATGACTCGTTTTATGCTGTGAATAAGTCTGGATCAATCGCCATTTGTGATGTTAAGGATGCTGATTTTCCTAAGGTTTCGTTTATTAAAATGAAACAGCAAATTGGTGGTGATATGCAGTATTTGGTAGATGCAATGGGTGAATTATTGTTGATCACACGGTACTTAGAGCTGGAGGCAGATCCGGGTCGAATGGAGCACCAGTTTGACAATGTTTACAAGACAGTGAAGTTTCGTGTGTGGAGATGGGATTTGACTGAGCTGAAGTGGGAGAGAATAATGAGTTTAAATGATAAAGTATTGTTTTTAGGGGAGAATTCATCATTGGCATTGTTGGCTTCTGATTATCCAGGTTGCAAAGGGAGCAGGATTTACTTTGCAGATGATTATTCAGAGGCCAATTATGATGGAGTTAGTGGGGATCGTGACGTCGGGTTTTATAATTTAGAGGATGGGAGTATTGAGTCATTGCCGGGTTATCCTCGAATTTCACACTGGCCAATTTGGATTACTCCAACGCCATGTTAATCTTGTGAGTTCTATTGTATTCCTTTGTAATAAATGGGCATGTTTATCCAGTTGAACTTATTGTATATAAAAATACATCTAAGTTATGTTGTTAAATGGAGTTCTATTTGCTGTTATGTAGCTTTTCTTTGCCAGTTTTATACCAACACCGAAGGGTGTTTTATCAAGCAACTCCATAAGCAACCAGAATTGAACTTTCCTGTTGTAGAAAACTGCCATTTTTGGAATATATTCAAAAGGAATTTTCCATCTGTTGCTTGTTTCCGACTGTCCTGATGACCACAGAAGAAATATTTCGGATAGGTTGTTTGAAGAAGGTGATAAAGCCAATAAAACGTGAAAATCCTTTCTAGCAAGGAAACTCGCATATTTGCTTCATTAGTTTCTTTGAACCGAGTGAGGTACTTTTGGAGCGTCAACTAAAGCTAGGGCATCCTAAAGAAACTATAAAATGGTGCCCTTTTTATAACTTTTTCTCTCAAACTTGGTCCATATAATATTACCTCGCACTTGTTCAAGGCCAAAGAAAGGACACGAGTTAGTTTCACAAAAGTGACAAGTTTGGATCAAGGCATTACTGAGATTCACTAAAGAAGCAACTTATTGATTTGGTTGGGCTCTGTTTGACTTGACTCAGCTGGGTCTCACTAGATCCGGGCCTAGGGCCTTCATGACCTTGCATGGACTTCAGGGCATCAATATTTCCTTTAAATTAAACTAGTATACCGCTGATTCTCGCGGTGGTACCGAACGGAATTCGGCGGAGGAGATGACGGGGGCGTGGAGGAGGAAGCAGGGGGTTGAAGGTTGAAGAAGGAGGCGGAACCCTTGGGTGGCACCGACGAAGAAGGAAGAAAGAAGAGGGAGATTTGCAGAGAAGGAAGGGGAAGAATGGAGAGGGTGAAGACGGACGGACAAATGAAAATAAAGACGGAACACAGACAAGTTAATTTTTTTTCCCAAGTGGCGGAGAAAACCTCACTTCGTTCGGTGACTAAGACCTTATATATCAGTGGCTATTTAGGTCACGAAATATAATAAAGCATGATCTCTAACGCTGCCCACCTTGAGAATGCTTCTAACATAAAGCCTCTCTTGGAAATATTTTGGGTAGATCTGAATAATCATGTTAGAAATAGGCATTCTCTTTCTATTTGGTAAATTCTAGATGGAGAAATTTCATCTATTACTTAAGCATTCCACAGTTGTACTGCGTATATTCACACTGTATTTTGACAAGTGTAGAACCTTCCTAAATGACGTATGCTGGCAGTGGATTACCAATATTACCTTGGTAAGATGGTTAGAATGGACACTTTCCTTGTGATTATAAATGTCCAAGGAAATGCTAAAAGTGCAAAAGATTCTCAAGATCTTTGGTTCACCTGAAACTTACTGCAATTTAGTCTTCTCACTAAGAACTTGTTTTCAGTTACTTTCACCACAACGGCACTGAATGATCGTGTTCATATTTTAGCTTTGATATGATTAAAGCAATAGTATGTTTGACATTTGAACATCAACGTTTTATATGCATTCTGAGACAGAATATCTGTTGAAAAATCAAATAGAAAATTTAACTTTTGAAATGACCTCCCGCAATTTCCATGGAAATTGAGACAAAAGCTGGAAAATTTCTATAGCTGTCAACAGGTTATCTTGAAGTGGATGATGCATCAACATGAGAAAACATAAATGAGTGTAATTTTTTATTACCATTCTGGGAAGATGAGGCGTCCAAAGGTGGCAAGGAAGAGCCTTGGCTGAGAGCTGGGATGAAGGAAATGAACTTCCGCCAGATTGTCCTCGACATGGCCTGGTATGGTCTTCAAGCTGATATTCCAGGCAAGTTCTCTATTCTGTCAGCCTCTGTGTGCACAGACATCAGTGAGAATGGGCTCTCACTTAACTCGAAAAATTTCATCTTCCAAGTGCTTCTCCGGCTCCTCCACATTCACAATCCTCTCTAATATCAAAGTAATAACCCAAGGAAATTGTTAGGAAGAAGAAGAATGAAATTCAGAAGAAAGTGGTGAAAATTGATTGTGTTGATGGCAATTGGTTCTATCGATAATTTTAAATGACTATCAAGATGGATTATGATTGTACTTCGATATTTGTTGAAAGAAGACATATTTAGAGTTCTTTCTTAGCATACTCCAAAATTGTAATAAGCTTCTTAGACTTGAGGCATGACGTTATGGCCTTGACCGAGAAATGCATAACCTTGAATTGAATTACCCGGTAAAAGGTTGCCAATGATGCGAGAAGTACAACACATGCTTTTTATATCTTGCTTGAGCCACAAATTGAAGTTTCTGAACGAGTTTTTGTTGTTGAGATCGAGTACCGAAGAGGATGCAATACAAATACTGTCAAAATGGGTTTTAGAGTAAGCTTTCAGCTTGCCAATATGATGATGCTTGTTATGAATGAATTTGTTTGATGGACCGTTGGAAGATTAACGCGTTGCATTGATAACAAGGTCCAAAGACAAGTCTAAAGCCACATTTTTACCTTGCTTCTGTCTTCGCAGGTCATTGTAGCTTTGCAATTTGCATGATTTGAAACTCCTTTTCATTTAAAGATCTTTGTCTCCAAATCTTACAAGCTACCAAGTCGTTACCAATGTGTTTTATAGTTTATTAACTACAAGCTAATAAGTAAATAACAATCCACTGGCCGGGATTATACATTACAGACGGGAAAGGCCTTTTTCCCTTATTTCAAGCCTTCCTATTTAGACCGTGAAAGAAACGGTGTTTCTTCCCCCTCGAATGCCGTCGGGAAGCCCTTGAAACAACATAGGGGATAAAATGCACCTGCAAAATGTCAAATAATTTACTCCATATACAGAAACGTGAAATAATCATAAACTTGTTGATCGAAATAATGATAATTTTGGAGAGAAAGTCCAGAGGTTTGAATAACAAAAGAACACATCATCTATTGCATTACCCAGATTTACGACAGAATTGGTGGATGCAAAAACTTTTGGCAGGTAAAAACAGACTATTCACGTACAGCAACAATTCCTTAAAGCTTAGAGCTAAGATACCTGAGAATTATTCCGAATACCATAAGTCTGAAGTGGAGAGTTGTCATCGAGTAGCTTTGTGTTGTGGTATAATAGGCAGAAATTAGCCCATACATGCTTCCTGCAAACCAAAAGAGTTCAAATGAGCACATCTTTGAAATTTGGAGCTCCAAACAAGCAACTATGAGTCGATAATCTAATCCTTTATATGCCTTGTCGCCAATAAAATTGGAGTAGGCTACAAGAATCATTTTTCCCAACACTACAAACAGTCTTCATGCCTTGTTTCTTTTAGTTCTTAGCATGGTTTACTACACTAGACAGAAAGGTTTACTCAGCATGGTCTGCGTGGGTCGAAAGAGGAAGCCCAACAGTGCAAGACGCTTGGATTTGCAAGTCCATCTTGCTAATTTAGCTTGAAATCCAAAGCAACGAGATCCTTAGACTACAACAGATGGTCTATTGATGTTTCATGTTCGCTGGTCAAACTTGTTCACCAAGATCGCTCTTTTAAATAAACATGAAAACCTCTTTAAATCAACGGAAAACATGTACAAACCATCTAAATTTGTCCATCCTTCTCAGGTTATAGAAAGTGCTCTTTTTCCGTCTTTCAATTTAAACCAGCAGTCTACAAGCAATACAGTTTCGGAAATTCATTCATAATGACCAATGTATATGAATATTCAGCTAACTACAAAGCGTTAGGCGTCTTTTCAAATTGCAAGTTTGCAACATCAAACAATGAGAATAATTTCTGAAAATTTTTTCCATGGATTGCGACATACCAAGAAATGTGGCGATGGCCCATCCTTGCTTCCTCAATATCATTGACCTTCTTCTTGATTGCTAATTTCAAATCTTTCACAGTTGCAGAATTCATCAACGCCACATCTTCAAATAAAAAACCAGAAAAACGGGAATTAAAGTGGACAATAACACACATATAGTCCAAGCTGTTTGTGAAAATGCCAAGCTGAGAGAATTCGAAATACCTACTGAGGTGGCATCGAGTTTCACGACGGAGATGCGCATGGCACTACCGAGTTCCATGTTGATTAGAGTGTCCACGTCAGAGAGCGTAGGGTTCTTCGTTAGGTCGGAAAGTATGGGATCATTGAGGAGCGCCGCTAGTGTGGACTGTAATTTAGCTTTCTTCACCCTACTGGCGTTGTACTCTGGGCCAGTGGTCGCCGCCGCGGCATCCTCCGGAAACTTACCATCGGAGGATGCATCCATGATTCGCAAACCGGTGAAACGAAGTTCCTTTCTTGGCTGAGCAATTTCTTTTTATATTAATTACTGAAAATGTTTCACCGATTACACTCAAGGCGAGGATGAGATCATGACCAGCAGCGAGAAATACCTTTGGGAAAATCAAATCGCTTTTCCGATTATAATTGTAGACGGCGATCGAAACTATGGAACCTCAACACTAGAATAGACAGTTCCCCAGTTCTAGCCCCTGGTGTCAATATGGCTTGAGGCAGCTCTGGATGGTGGTTGGATGGGCTGATGGACATAGCATTTAAGAACGGACTTTTAATCCGTTTCTAGGTGGGCCTAAGCGGGCAATCCTACTTTCAATTTTATACTTTTTAAATTTTTTATTATTTATTTTGATAGAAATGGGGTGTTGTTCGAGCTCTCATCCCACATTACGAATTGTAACATCCTAACTATTCGGCCACATTCGAACCACTCGATTTTAAACTCATTTAGCAAAGTTTATGAAGTCTTTTGTTAAAAAAAATGATTTATCAAAAATTAATTTACATATTCATGAAGCTTTAGTACCATTCACTTCGGTTTTGTTTGATTAAGTTTTAATTATATGCAAATGTCATTTAAACGAAATCGAATTGTATCTCTAATTGTTTGATTGTATAAATTTACCATCTAAATCATTTACAGGTACAATACCCTAAAGCATGTTTGTTTTTGACCATTTTAATTTTGACATGCAAATGAAAACTTAGCTTAGGGTAAAGAAAATATTTTATATGTAAAATGCAATTGGTTTTACATGTAAATTATTTCCATGCATTGGAATCAAACACACCCTTCATTTATATCTTCTCTGCTCATAGGAAAAGCAAAACAGTTAAATAATTTGTTTAGACTACTATAATATTCATTGTGACTAACTTATCATATTCATTATTACCCTTGCCATAAAATGTAAGAAGACAAATCAATTAACGGTATATATTATCCAAGAACTATAAGTATCACTTATGAATATCAGTGGTCAAAAAATAGCAAACAAAAACTTAATATGAAATGTTAATATCTTTAATATTCAAGTGGAAAACTTTTCTGGTGCCATTGCTCCCCTACCCACAGTTGGCCTCCACTTCAGCGACTACCCCCTGATTTGGCACCCGCCTGACATGGCCGCCATGTCGACGTGGGCAAGGGAGCAAGACTGACTTTTATGGTACAAATGATGATATTCTATATTTTTGTACTATTTAAAATTTTGAATAATGTTTACCATGATTTTGAGTATTAACGTGTTAAGTCTTTGTACTTTGTATACGTGTGTTGTGTGTTCTTTAAAAAAAAAATAAAAATAAAAATTGAACAGTATTATATTGTATGCTAGGTTGGCCCCCTAGCACTACCTCGTACCGGAGAAAGCCCATCATCATTATCATTCCTAAAAATACCGTCTTCCAATTGGTCTCTAATAAAGCAATAATCCTTCTTCATCAGTTTGATTTAAAATAATACACAACTTAATCCATCCAGTTCCACAAAAACAAACACAAATAACAATTCAATTTTGCATGAATGCAAAAAACCAAAACGAAAGCATTAATTAAGCACTCCGGCGAGTCGGCGGTGAGCTCTGCATCTCCACTACCTTCTTCCACGTCTCTCTGCTTGAAATCTCACCCCACCACCTATCCACATTACTCCTCGACGCAAAAAGGCCGCTTCTGTTACACGCATTCACCAAGTACTGCGACATAGGCAGGTGAGAAAGATCAGCCAACGTGAATTCATCGCCAGCCAAGTATCGACTCTGTCCAAGCCTCCTTTCGTACACATCTAGAACCTTCTCAAGCTTCTCCTCGTTTTGCTTGATTAAATTCTCGTCTTGCTTGATCTTCATTCGTGGTGCGAGAGCTAGCTGGAAGACGAGAACTGAGATTGGTGGATTGAAATTTTGGCCTTCAGCCTCTAACCATTGATCAATTGATGCTTTTGTTAGGGAACTAGACGCTGCTAATTCCGCCCAAGATCAGTGGGACACAAAAAATAATATGCGACTGAGAAAAATAATGGACACTAAAATAAGCACAAAAATGGAACACCGACATTTAACGTGGTTCGCCAACCGCCACGCCCACTGACTCCACACCAATATATTTCACTATCTCAAAAATGAGGAGTACAAAAATACTACACAGATTTTCTCTGCCTACGCAAAGGCTTTAACACTTCACTCACTTTTATCTCTCGTGTATAGCTTCTACACTGAAGCTCTCTCTCTACACAAGATCTCTCTTTTTTTTCTCTCTACACAAGATGTTTTGTGTTTTTGGTGGTGATTGTGGTGTATTTACAATGCAAATGATAGCTCTATTTATAGGGAAAAATTTGGAGATGTATGCACAACCTTCAACCCTCCATCTTTGACATTGGCTATGGTGATTCCAAATTCAATCCACAATTTTTGACAAGCCAATCTTCAAGCCCCTCATTCTTGACTTTCTTTTTCTTCTTTGTTGGTGTTCTTGCTTCCTTTATTGACACTAACAATCTCCCACTTGAAGACTGATTTCAATCTGTCTTCACAATCTGGCTTCACCTTACTACATCTCATTTTGTAGCTTCGTGAAAAATATGATGTGGGTCACCACCTCTGTCTTCATTGCAGAAGACCAACTGAAGCTGAGCATAGCTCCAGTTTCTCCTTGGTTACTGTCTTTGTCATCATGTCGGCTGGGTTTTTGGTACCTTGAATCTTTTCAAGCTTTAATACTCCATCTTCCAAAAGTGATCCGATGAAGTGATAACTGAGCCCAATGTGTTTGGTTCTTGAATGAAATTGTCAATTCTTTGCCCGATGTATCGCACTGACTATCACCGCAAGACATTCTCCTCTGCTTCAAACCCACTCGCCAACAAACCTTGTAACCATATCATCTCTTTGCTAGCCTCGATTCTTGCCACGTGCTACGCTTACGTAGTCGATAACGCAACAATCTTCAGATCTGCGAAATCCAACTAATCGCAGAGCACCAACCGTGAAGACATAACCGTAGTGCTTCTTCTGCGATCTACCTCAAAGAAAATCGCATCTACGAAACCTCGTAGTGTCACGTCGCCTCGCCTAAAGCATAAGCATTTATCGGTAGTTCCCGTAGATATCTCAATATCCACTTTATCGCATCCCAATGTCGCTTTCAGATTTGCCATATATCCGCCGCAACTCCCATCGCATGAGCAATATCTCGGTCTGGTACAAACCATGGCATACATCAAACTTCCAATGGCCGAGGCATATGGAATTTTAGCCAAGAAGTTTCTCTCCTCTTCTCGCCTTAGGAGACCTGGTCGCTGGACGACGGAAATGATTTGCTAATGGCGTACGACCGCTTTGCACCGCCATGTTGAACCTTTGCAGGATTTGATCAATATACTTGGCCTGTGACAACCGCAAAACACCTTTGCTTGTCTCTACAAATTCTCATCCCTAGAATTTGCTTTGCTTCTCCCAAGTCCTTCATTTCAAATTCCACCGATAGTTGCTTCTTCAACTTCTTCATCTCATCCATGTCCGAGCAAAGTTACTAACATGTCATCGACATAAAGTAGCAAAATGATATAGCCGACTCGAACCGCTCAAGTAGCAACAATGGTCGCATTACACTTCGTGGTAGCCATTTTTCTCGCATAAATCCACAAACTTCTTGTACCATTGTCTAGGCGCTTGCTTTAAGCCATATAGGCTCTTCTTCAATTTGCACACCAACTCCTCTTTTTCCTTTCACCGAGAAGCCTTCGTTGTCAGATATATATTTCCTCCTCTAAGTCACCATGGAGGAAAGCGGTTTTCACATCTAATCGCTTCCAAGTGCAAGCCCTCCGCCGCAACAATACTCAACACCGATCGAATTGTTGTCGCTTTCACAATCAAGCGAAAATATCTCCGTAGTCAATTCCTTCTTTCGCTGGAAACCTTTGACTACCAATCTCGCTTTGTACCTCTTTGAACCATCATGTTCTTCTTTGATTCAGACACCCATTTATTGTTGAGAGCTTTCTTCCTCCGGGCAATTCAAATAGTTCCCACGCCTGGTTGGAGATGAGAGACTTTATCTCATCTTTCATTGCAAGCTCCCACTTAATGTAATCTCCCACCGACATGCCTCGCCATAGCATTCAGGTTCACCGGCCGCTGAGCAACATGTAGTTCATGTACGATTCGGAACATGAGGTCGACTTGACCTCCTCACAATGGGGGCCTGAGCCGAGACCGTGGTGAATCACCTCCGAGATGGGCTCGTCGCAGACCTCATCCGCCGCTTTGGACGTATTTCCTTCCGGAGTGTCGTCCGAATAACATATGTTGATCATCGCTTGTTGTGTCATTGACCTGAATCGCATTTGCCCTTGTACATCACTTTTTCATTGAATATGACATCCCGCTTCGATGAGTTTTGTTCCGTCATCCCAAAAGCGGTACCTAACTCGTCTCCACCATATCCAACAAAAGTACACTTTAGTGATTTGGAGTCTAACTTACTCCTGGCATTGTCACTAATGTGCACATACGCCGACACAACCAAATACTTTCAAATGAGAAAGTTTCACTTCTTTTCCGCTCCAAACTTCTTCCTAGATCCTCAGACTCCAATGGTACCGACGGTCCACGATTAACAAGGTATGCCGCCAGATTGATGCCTTCGCCTGAAATCGCTTTTGGCAGCCTCGCATGTATCCTCATGCTTCGCTCTTCGTCAACGCTCGATTCATGCTCGCAACTCCATTTTGTTGCGGTGTTCCTGGCAACGTTTTCCAACTTGATACCATTTTGGTAACAAAATTTCTTGAACGCCAAATTTTCAGATTTCCACCATTGTCGATCTCAACTTCTTTACTCTCAAACCGCTTTCATTCTCCACCATGGCTTTCCACTTCTTGAACGCCAACACATCGGATTTGTGTCTCAAGAAGTAAACCCACACCTTTCTCGAGTGGTCATCAATGAAAGTCACGGTATGACTTTCCGCCAATCGATGAAATCTGTTGGACCCCACACATCCGTGGACAAGTTCAAGCTTCTCTTTCTTTAGAGTTCTCGCCACTTGTATTGAAACTCACCGCTTCGCTTCCCGAAAATACAACTTTCGCAAAGTCTAAATCAATAGATCGCCCTGGTAGTTTCTTTGCAGATGCATGTACTTGAGCCCTTCTCGCTCATACGCCAAGTCTTTGGTGCCACAAGTTCAGATCCTTACTATCAAGAATCGCGATTGTCATACACGATTCGCCGTCGTATAGGGTGCCACTATCCTTGCCACGCGCGATTATCATGGCCCCTTGGTGATTTTCCAATTATCACCGTGAGAAGCTTGTGTCACATCCTTCTCTCGACAATTGTTTGACTGAGATCAAATTTTTCCTCAATTCCGGAATATGTCTCACGCCCTTCAATTTCCATACGCATCCATTGACATTGATCCGCATTTCTCCTATGCCCACCACGCCGCAAGGATGATCGCTCTCCGAGATATACTTCAAGTTTCGACACATAATTTGCAAAAGTGTCGATTTGGCGGTGGCATGAAACGATGCTCCGTAGTCTATTACCCAATAGTCGGCCTTCTTCTCCATGGAACATATCAACGCATCACGCCGCTTCTTCTTCACGACATTGACCTCCTCTTGTTCTCCGCTTCCTTTGAGTCGCCTTCTACACCGATTTTTGTAGTGCCTAATCTGACCGCACTCCAACATTCAATGATTTTGACTTGTTGGAATTTATGTGATTTTTGATCTCTGCCGCCATTCCTCGACTTGTCTGGCCCACGCCCATGCGCCTCGTTTGAACTTCGCTCGCTATCTACATTGAAAGCGCCCTGGTTGAAGTCGATCCGATCGCCTCCGGATCTCCTCGCCAAGATCATGCTCACAACGCCATCGAACTTTAATTTCGACTTTCATCGGCCGAGCTATCGATGGCGATCGCGTTATTCCAGCCTCTCAAGAATCGCCAAGAATTAATAGAGTCGAACTTCATCACTAAAAGTGATTTCCACCGTTGTCAATTGGTCTACTACCTCATCAATTCGCTGGAGGTGTTCTCCAAATCTCCCGCTTCCATCATCTTCATATCAACAATTTCGATCAAACGAACTTTATTTCACGCAGACTACTGCTCATACACGCTTTGGATAGAGTCGCCATGAGAGACGCCGTTGTCTTCTCATTTTTAATGTTGAAAGCGACCGACTTTGATAGGCCAATCTAATCAAGGCTGAGCTGCTGATCAAGACCTCCCACTCGTCGCCTTTTTCTCGCTTTCTAGCTTTTCTTTCAAGCTTTATATAGGCCCTTTTCCGATACAAATAAATTCTCCATTCGCATTTTCCAATATCCAAAATTTTTGCCATCAAATTTATCAATTTTGAAATTCTCTCGTCTGTCGCCATTACTCCCACTCGAACAAATGCGATTTTTCGAGAAATCGCTTCGATGCGAAGATCACCACGCCGCAACCACAGAAAGATACTAAGAATTTCAAGAGATATCACAAACGCGCTCGATATCACAGCAGTGAATCCAGACGCTAATTCCGCCAAGATCGCGACACAAAAATAATACGCGATCGGTAAAAATAATTGACACTAAAATAAAGACAAAATTAACACCGAGATTTAACGTTTCACTTAAACCGCCACGCCCACTGACCCACACCAATATATTTCACTATCTCAAAACGGTGAAAGACAAAAATACTACATCAGATTTTCTCCGCCACGCAGCGCTTTAACACTTCACTCACTTTTATCTCTCGCAGATAAATTTTCTACACTGCCTCTCTCTACACAAGATCTCTTTTTTTTCTCTCTACACAAGATGTTTTGTGTTTTTGGTGGTGATTGTGGTGTATTTACAATGCAAATGATAGCTCTATTTATAGGGAAAAATTTGGAGATGTATGCACAACCTTCAACCCTCCATCTTTGACATTGGCTATGGTGATTCCAAATTCAATCCACAATTTTTGACAAGCCAATCTTCAAGCCCCTCATTCTTGACTTTCTTTTTCTTCTTTGTTGGTGTTCTTGCTTCCTTTGTTGACACTAACAGCTTTCGCTAATGGATTTGTCCCGAATAGTTCCTTGTTCCCTTGATTTGCGTACTTATCGCAAATGTATCTTGATATCGACCTCGATTCTAGGGTTTTGAAAAATAAAAAATAAAAATCAATTATTGTGTCTTGATTTCATTTTCACAAAATCCAAAATTAGTGAGTTGAACATACCGAACAGAGTAATGCTCTCATCTTGATAAACAGGTACTTGCCCAAATGGCTGCTCGCAAATCCAAAATTTCAAACGCGAAAAGGAAATTGCCATAATTTTTTACATTCATATTTTATTGAATAAATTAATGATGAAATTTTACCTGAAGTTTGAGGTAATCAGGTTTCTTTTGTTCGCCTCTGGTCAAATTGACGGGGATGAGTTGAAACTGGACGTCTTTCTCATGGAGGCAGGCTAGAACCCTTGACACTGCGGCGGAGAGTGGTGGTCCGTACACTTTCACGGCGGTCGACATTGGAATAGCCCTTTCTGGTGAGAAGGATTTCGTTTTCTTGCTCTGTTTTGCCTCCGTGTTTCATTTTGAACCATTGGCACAACTTTATTGCAGGTGTGCCTTTATCCTTTCCCTCGTGCGAAATTTACAAAATACGCTCGGTGTTTATAGCTTATTTACGATTTAAATATCTTATTTTTAGAAATGATAATTTACATCTCGTATTTTATTTAATATATTAACAAAACAAACCATTTATTTATTGAAGAAAAATGAGAAATAATAAAAAAATTATTTATTTAGACCAAATTATCCTTATTTGTAACTAACAAATTACACCTCATGAATTATCTTATATTAATTAGGAAATTTATTTTTAAAAAAACCCTTATTTATGGTGTACTAGTATTTTCTCCCTTGCGTTGCACAGGGAGATATATGTTTAAGATATAATCATCTTGGATATATATACCCGTAATTATATTACCACGGTATTGTAATATATAACCGTCCCACTAACACCGATTTTTTAAAATATATAAAAGTATTCAAAAGTAATTGGCATTACTCTTGCATTATTATACATAGCTTCAATAGGTCCTACACAACACAGAACAACTTAAAAGTGAATATCCATATACACAGACTATAGGTATAAGCCTATATAAGAATTCGGCTATCTCATCTAAGGACCAACACAAAATCTAAAGATTTATGCCTATACATTGCAAAATGAAAATGTCAAAATGAGAGAGGATAAGTAATCAAAATGGCAGAGGTTCAAGCAATATCCTGGAGATTGGGAGACATATGTTCAAGATATAATAAAGAAAATGTTCTCTACTTCTTTTTACTCAAAAAGTAATATTTGTACCAAAATAGAATTTAAAAATTCTATATGCTAAAATATCCCTTATTCATATATAAAGAAAATGTTATCTACTTCTTTTTACTCAAAAAAGAATATTTGTACCAAAATAGATATTAAAAATTCTATATGCTAATTAAAATATCCTTTATTCGTTTAGAATATCTACTTGTAGAGAATGAAAAAATCGTATGGTTGCCAAAGTGACTTTTGCTTATTTCAATCATAAGTTACAGAGATGGGAGATTCTGAAGATAAGGGAATACATATTTAGGAAATTAATTAGTGATAATAATAAAGATATAAGGTGAAGATTCTGGTGATTTTTTGCAACAAATTGATTAAATTAAATTAAATGATGATATATAAATCAAAGATCTGTGTATATCAATTAAGGAAACGTGTTTAAGTCAAAAACCTTGAGTGGGATTAAAAATAAAATAATAATTATTTAATTCACAAAAACTAAAAAATGAGCGGGAAAATGACCTTGGTTTATACATGTATAGATTTGTAATTTACATATTAAATAACCTATCTGCAACATATTATATTTTATTTTTGGAAACTAAAAGCACATTAGGCCTAAAAAATAAAAATAAAAAATTCATAAAACTGCTATTAAATAAACTGGGGAGAGTAAAATACCCTTCAATGAAATTAATAAATTACACCTTTTTTAAAAGAATAAAATATATTTCGGAATAAAAGAGAGGAAAAAAATATTCTTTGGTAAAATAAGTGTTGATTAATATTTTAAAGAATAATGGTATGTAAAGCAGATGTTCTTTTACACGTTTTTATATATTTTTACAAAAAAAATTTAACTCCACTTTTTCTCTCTCTTATTTCACATATCTCGTGGGACTTACATATACTGCACAAATTTTCATTATTTAATTTCATTCATTCTCTTTCCTATATTATATAAAAACACATAAAAATTTATTTTTGCATGCATCCTAACACCCACAAAGTATTATATATAATAAAATAAATGGGTTATAATATATTAGTTAGAAAAAAGGGTAACTTTGTTTTAATAAGTAATTTTTTAATATTTTTCAAACTTTTGGTCAATATAAAATGTGTTTTATTAAAACTAAATGCGGAAAATATAATTTCTTAAAATATAACATGTAAATTATAAATATTGCACTGTAAATACACGGCGTATTTTGTAAATTTCCCGTACTTTTTTGAAAGCTCCCTTGCTTTTTTGAAAGCTCGGTTAAATCTACCCTTTTTTTGAGGAAGGTAAACGGTCAAATCTTACCTAAATTGTTCACTCGAAAGTAAAAAGTCAATGGCTAAAAAGTAATTTTAAAATTGGTTTTCGTACGGAACCAGTCCAAAAGACATGCAAACAACACACTGATGTACGAGAGTTATAGACTTAAATTAGAGGTGAACTAATAATAAAACAATAAGTGATAAATCGTCAATAACAAAATTGTAATAATAAAGAAATATGACATTTAAATTAGAAATATTAAGAAAGAAATACAACTAGGAAATTGATTATTAGAGAAGACTATAATAGGGCCTCCATGATACAAAATGGTTCGAATATGATTGAGGTCGTTGTCCTAGAAGTAAGTTTGCTCCCCTTTATTTGAGATTGCTTTTGTGATTATAATGCAAATAAATTTCGTAAATTTATGATGACTTCAAATCCAGTGTTCATAAAACACAATAAATACTCTGGAAGGAACAAATGAATTTTGATAAATAATCTTGAATTTGTATAAAATTGGTTGATGATTTTTTCATGATAGGTTTTTCTATTTTTCTCTTGTATAGAAACTTCCAAATTCATCAACTACAAAACACAACTCTTCAAATTAAGAGACATAACTCTAAATAAGAAGACACACAACTCAAAGAGTGTGAATTAGAATATAATTCCAACACATATACCTTGTAAAACCCCCCTTTATAAACCATCTATAGATTTCTGCAATTCTTCTCATGTTAAAATTTGAGATTTTCAGCATGTTTTAATATTATCATAATTTATCAACAAATTTCTTTTTTGAAACGATCAAAAAATTTCTTAAGATCAAAACAATTGCATACTCACTCATGTATCAATCTATTTTTTCAAGGAATACATATGATTTATAGAAGAACAAATTCATAAATATTATAAAAGAAATAGTAGTCAGTCAGTCCTGTATTAATATATTTCTGTACTTCAAAAATAATGAGTATTGAATGTATGTAACGTTTTGACTACAAATTTATGAATTAGGTGCTTGAGTGATAGAGTTGTTTTGAAAAATATATCATTGTTGCTTGAATGTCAAATTACATATTTATCCTTTCCTCTATAAGAAAAAGGTCATACATGAGGATGACAATTTTGGTCATTAAATTGTTGGCAATATTACAAGAGTTTGGCAAACAAACGATCTTCAAACTTCTTTTCCTTTATCTACTTGTGATATGCTCTTGAATCTTCAATATTCACCAACTTCTTCGATAAACTAATCTTCCATCTTCTTTTAACACCGGAAAAACGAACTTTCAACTTGTACCACGAATAATAATACGCTGTCCTAAAAGCTATATTTGCCCTCTCTCATTTAGAGATGCCTTAGAGCCTTCTAATGCAAATAGCTTTAGCGGATTTACAAGTTTCGACTGGTCCTTCTATGGCACGAAGAAGAAACCGGAAAAAAGGAACTAAAAGTTTAACAAATCTAAGAGCAAATGAAAACACACTTTTTTCTTTCTCTATTTTTCTTCCTAGGAAAAAAATATATGTGGAGATAATGTAAGCAAGAGACATGACTTATATTTATAGGCTTCTTGGTGCCTCAACCCAAGAGACATGACTTATATTTTGAAGAGATGTGTCTAAAAGGAATTTTATTTTTATTTTTTATTTTAATATTTGAACAAATCCCAACAAATGACATAAAAGTTATTTGGTTGAGAAAAATGAAAAATGAGTTTCTTGTCAAACTAAATCGATCTTCATCCAAACTTTTTGTAGTTTCAAATCAAGTTATTCTATACTTACAACGAAATTAAAAAATCGATATCAACAACACATCTCATACAACTACTCATTATTATCTACAAATTTCATGATTTTCATCCCTATTCAACTTAAAAATCTATTATTTAGCAAAATACTGTAGTAATTTATTATTTATGCCCACAAACTAAAGTCCACCAAACAAGCAATAAGATGTGCTTCTCAGAAGTAAATTGAATTGAGACAAGGAAAAATGGCATTGCATTTATGTATTTGGCAAAGGGTGTAACTGAATGGTAAGCCATGGATGAAACAGACTGCATTATTCAGATGAGATTCCTCTTATGGGAATTAATACACTGTCAACAGTTCAGTGAGAAAAAAGACTATAGTTATGGGTGCAATTCTTTTACATTCATTGCATGACATTTTGGAGAGAGAAAAAGAAGTAGATAGATATTCATTGCATGCACTTTAGGGAGACATACATAGAAAAATTTAATTTCTAATAGTATTTCAGAAATACGAAGTATTTAGTATTTTTAGTCAATAAGTACTGTCCACCCACATATATATAAAAGAGCACAATTTAGTGAATAATATTTCCCCGACCGTATATGAATAGGTAGACAGTATTTATTAATTAGGGATACTGAAAATTTTTGTGAGACGAAAGAGAGAGAATATTGTGTGTTTAATTTATGGGGTGGTTTCTCGTCATTAATGATCTGGTCCGCATTTCTTTGTATTGGGTAGTCCATGGTTTTAAATGCACCAACAAATCTATAGCTTCTTAAACTCTACAAAAAGGTTTCATATTTCCAATTTCTCCATGGCTTTTCTCCTCTATCATTCTCCATTATCCTCCCGCAAAGCAACGATATCGATGTCATCTTCATATTTCTCGTCGATCTTGTTTTGTTTCGTCTTTTTGAGATAGTCACTATGATGTTGGCTCGGCTCACTCAGAAATCAAATACGATCAACCTTAGCGTCAAACGATTTAAAGTTTGAAGTAATTAAGGATTTTGATTGAGCCGCGCCAATATCTTAGTGTGCTATTTCATGTATAAACTAATCAATCTTGTACTTTCTCCGAGGACTCCTCAAGGTTTGAATTTCTGTTTCTCCTTTTTTTTTTTTTTTTTTTTTTTGTCTCTTCCTTTTTTTTTTAAATATCTATATTTTATCAGTTCTATGCTACAATCTTTAATCATTACCATTGAAGTGTCTAATTTGTTGTTTACCTTGTTTTAATAATTAAATATAAAAGAAAATTTGTAAGAAAATGGTGTAATTGGAAAAACCAGGGAAAGAATTCTAGTTGCCCATTGGACTTGGTTATTTTCAAAAAAATTATTACTATTCCTCCTCGTATCATCATTTAACAATTTAGCAAAAATTACCAAGTACTATAGAAATCGAGACTCAAGTTTTTACAAGAAGTTATTTATGAAAATGTCACGTTTTATTTTCCCACGAGAAAATAAAATGTTAATCTGACACAAAATTCCTATTGAGTGATCATAAAACAATGCTTGTGGGACAATATTACATTTATGATTTACCAAATAAAGAGAGAGCATTTATTACACTTACTGGATCATACATTATCAGTTGTCACTATTTGGAAAATGGGTTTTGAAGATTTTCAAATTTTGACGTTACAAAGCCAAAATGAGAAGCAAAAACACAATTAATGTAATATTTGACAGCGTACTAACGATGGTAAAATGTTTTGAATTAGGAAAAATATACTTGATTAGAAAATGCGTATGAAAAATTGTACTGAAAGTGATATGAATGTTTAATTTTCTGATCATTTTCATGTGTATTTGGTGAGCTAATTCGATTTATTGTTGAAGTTAGTTGAAGAGAGTAAATGCAAAGAAGTGGGATGGTTGGGAGAATCATAAATATATGGAGCAAATTACATTGGCATCGATAGTGAAGAAAAAGATTCTCTCTGAACATGTTTCCAACAGTTGCCATCGTTGCTTTTAATTCTAATTTTGCACTCAGACAAAGATTCCGTTATTAATTTCTGCTGCTACCTTGCTATGCTCATTTACTACTACCTCAGCCCCCTTGCTATGCTCATCTAAGAGTAATGATATTTTACCATGATGCCTTATAACTCTTCGGTAACCTGACACTTGATTGGCAATATATATTTTATCATATCTTACATGTAAGATTCAAGATAACAAATCAATTAATATCATATCACCATTTATCGGTCATCATCGCTGCTAGAGCATGGCTTAACAATAGTAACAGTTCATGCTACATATACTAAAGAATAGCCATTGTTACATAATGTTGCTATTTTTTGATTCCCCCCTCATCATCCAAATTGAGTAGAACAGACTATAAGCATCACATTCAAAAATCCACTCAAAAAACTATCATGACTCGCCCTTTGATCAAAGAATTTTACAGAATCTCTCAATATACATATCGAGAGACACCTATATGAACAATAGTACTATCTACTGTTACATTACATGGCAACAAATCTTATACCTAAATGCTGTTGAATTAGCTTCTCTCATATATCATTATGTTTTGAGTTCACATTATTTCTTCCACTCCACCCCACCCCGACCCCCATTCGACTCCTTTGGGGTCTCCATATGATCTAATTAACCCGAAGCGCGAAGGGCTACCAAAAGATACATATACGCACATACATATATATATGGAACAATGAGGGAGACTATGTAGTCAAAGCGTCGGGCAAATTGGTTGGAGCTCCGAGCACCTTACCACCAACATCTGGGAAATTCTCATAACCTGGCATTGAATGTACCTTCCCGTTAACATCTATGTCGACCGGATACTTGAGAAGATGGCCTTGCAATGGAGTGAACTCGTCTGCTACGTATTTCTTCCAGTTAGTTTCACCAATACGATTCACATACTTGACACAATCTAAATCTTCGGGCTCCATGAAGCAATTATGAAGTTTTCCCATGTGCTCTGCCCAAAGTGACATTCTATATCCATAAATCTGCACACACAAATGAACCTCTCTTTGTTTTAGCTTTTTTCCTACTTAAAACTCCAATATTAACCATGTATTTCAAATCACCACTCATTATTATCCATACATCTCGTGATCCTCGGTAAACATGTTGTATTAACAATGATGGAACAAACCTGGCCATGGGGATGAGCCTTCTTTTTCATCCAAGTATGATTGGGCTGATAAGCTCCCATTGCAATCTCTGTATCTCTTGAACCGGCCATAGATCGTTGGTTAATATTTGCTGATCCAAGTAGCACGTACTCATCATCCACAATCATTGCCTTAGCATGTACATAAATCATAAATCGTCCAAACTTTTGCGAAGCTGACACCTGCAAAAGTTATATTTCATATAAGAAATATACTACTTGTAGACACAAGTTTACGTTTACACAATGTTAGACTGATTGAATCAAGAATAAGCGTAATTTGCAATGAATTAAGAATGTCTTCAATCAGAAAATAGCACAATTACCACATTGCCAATAGCGGAGATGGGACCACTTGAAGATCCTATGCCAGGGCTTTTTTCTCTGTTGCCAAGACAATAGAAATTTAGGTAGTCGCTTGGACGTGCATCCTCAATGTTCCCAGCCTTTAGTTCTCGAACAATAAGTCCATACATCATTTCCATCGTCTGGGCCTGCAAGAATAAAGCTTATTACATATTACATCACTAACATGAACAAGAACATATACAAGAAAGACACTAAGGTTACCTGCCAATACAGGATTTCTTGTACAGAGGCAGAGGAGGGAACACCCTCAGGCCACATTGGGACAACAACATATACGGTGAATCTCTGTCTTGCCCTTATTTTACTGACAATCTTTAATGCCAGCTCCATTGGGATCAAGTTATCAGCACCTAAGGGTACAACAAAAGGTTATTTATTTAAGGATATTACTCAACAACCTAAAAATATGTTTGCCAAGAAATTCATGGAAAAGGAGCTCCACCTGCATGTTTGTAAGAGGGCCAAGCGTAAGACGAGCCAACGAAATATTGGTTCTCAATGTATATGAAGTGTTGGGCAGCTCGTATGGCCTGAATATAAGCCGTTTGAATGCTCTTGTCGATCACTAGGTTCTTGGCACATACGAGGTTCTGAAATGGATAAAATTACAAGAATTTCATTACCATAAACAATGTTGTTTATGATCACATGAACTACAAGGTTTGAATCATACTTGTGCTTCGGCCAGATGAACGTTCTTTGGAAATCCTTTCAAAGAACCCGAATCTATGGATCGAAAAACCTGTTAACATCAAAATTTCCAACCAAAAGTAAGTTTTAGTCACCTTAAAACCATAAAATGGAAAATAAAATCTCTTTAGGCAAGATATTCTCATGAACCTGAATATTCCATTTTTCAGGATCATCTTCCTGGGTAACCCACAACGAAGGATGGTCAGGTGGAACAGACGAGGAAGGACTCATTATCCAAGAGATGCGTTCTATCTTTATCAAAGCATCGTCATGCCAATGTGATATTTTCTTAAACCGTCGTCCAATCTCCGACCATTTAGTGGCTTTTTTCCACCTCTGCTCAAAGTTTGTTAGAACATCATAAGCGGCCGGCCCTTCAATTTTGCAGTGTAAATCATGCCATGGTTGTCTCGGGCCCTTCATTCCCGGCTGTTAGAGTACAAGAATAGAGATGTGTGAATTAAACTTGTTTTTCCCATGAAGATGCTAACCACAAGAAATGATGCTTACAGGAAATGTGGGATTATGATAATCATCCTTAAAGACAGTGTTGAGATCACGAAACAGTCGATGGTCAGGGGTATCATAGCGTCCGTCACAGAGGTCAAGACCACCTATGAAAGCAGTTATCTTCCGATAATTGCCTTGGGCTTGGGTGTCCACAATCACACACTTCTGGTGGTGCGTATAAAGTGTTCCAACAACCTAAGTAACAAATAAGATCATTTTAAGGTCTGCATGAATAGATAAATATTAAACGTTGCAAGTATTGACATGAAATTGGTTGGAAATGATAGAAATGATAATGCAGAGTAGCGCTTGCCTGTTGCTTGAAAATGCTGAGTTTACTGCTCGCATAGCGCGGCGCCAGCACACAAGTCACAGACGAGTGCTTGAAAACTTCCCGAGTTTCTTCGTCGTGCGTTTGCATTACTCCTGTCTACACTAAAAGTTGCAATCAAATGGATCAATAGATTGATAAACAGAAATCAGCAGAACATAAATGTTAAATGTTACTTCTACAAATTTGAGATAAGAATCGTTTTAAGTTGCATGACTCTTGACATCTTCTATCTTATTGACCGTGCCGTATTGGTTGCTGCCGAAAACGCCATGGTAGCGATGTTGTTTTGGACTTTCATTTCATCCATTAACGGGAACCCACTTCTCAGTTAATAATAAGACTGATCTTCTAAATGAGATACAATCAACACTAAATAATTAGAATCAAAATTCATACCGTATTGATGAAGAATTTGCTATGAGAAGTCTTATCATCCCAAACCAAAAGCAATACCCTCACCCCTTCTTGAGACTTGTACTTTAGCAACTCTCCCAAATTCAAAAACCCGCCCTCCGGCAATGGCCTAGTCTGCTCTCTCACCAGCTTCACCTTGTGGTATATCGACCACCCAACAACGTACACCACATGGTGAGCCTCCAATATCGCGTGGCAAATATCCTCCCAACACTTTTCGTGCTCAAAAATCATCTTCTCATCCAGCTCGATCTCTGGCAGCATTCTGTCAGTCACGTGCGCATCCTGATACAATGCGAGCTTCCCCCCATGGCGTAATGGGAAATAACTCTCCTTCAATTCGTAATCCTCAAAAATCCCGTTCGAATAGATCGGATTTTTCGAGCAAGGAGTGAAGGTCATTTGTAACCTAATTGCCGTATCAGGTTTTGGACGTTTTCCGCACGATCCGATTATTGGGAACCACTCGTCGATTAACTCGCCGGCGGCGATCCGGCTGGCGGAGACGGTGGCGACGCCGATTAAATCTGCTCCGAACACGTCGTTATCTTTCACCTCGAATTCCACCTCCGAAACAGGATGAGCTAACGGGATCTTAAAATGCTCGTTCCATTCTGGTGCCTGCGAATTGGAGATCACGCGTGTACGCGCCACCCTAGCTCCGGCGAGACAAACGGTAACATACGGATCGCTGGTAATGATCTTGTGATTGTGCGGGTGATGTTTCCGGCGAGCGGACCTAAAAGGATTTCGGAAAAGTTCGAATGCGGTGAAGCAGCGGCGGAATCTCTCCGATACCAGGTCCATATTGGGCAAACAACGAGCTTCGAGAATTTTGAGATCAAGGTCCCCATGGAGGTAAATAATATTCTTTGTATTTTCCTCTGCCATGTTTAGATTAAAAGAAACAATCCAAGTGTGGCTGTGGCGGACGGCGGTGGATATGAGGTTGCTCCGCCGTAGCCAATGGTGGAGGAATGGAAGAGGTGGTGGCGGTGGATGAACGGAACAATGAAAATATGAAATTTAGAGGGGCTGGCAGTTATATTGCTGTTTATGATTAGTGGACACGTGCACAACAAAAATTTTTTGTTTATTGATGGTCAACGTCTCTTAAAATTGTTCCGTGAAATAAGGCTTCTATTTCTTGACTCGACGATTTCTTGTTGTAGTGGTACCTACATCAATTAGTAGTACTCGTAAACTTACAATTACCTTACACGTCAATTTTACGCAAAAGAAGATAGTTATTGAGATTGTTACAACAGACAAACTCCTATAATAATAATCGATAAAGCATATCAATAAATATCATTATTTATCATATTCGATTAATAATATGCATTACTCTTATTTGATTTGATGTGATATCTTATATTATAAAAATTCGTACAAAAAATAATAAAGATCTCATAAAATTAATTCAGAGTCTACATATGCAATTCCTCTTATTATATATCCCCTCAAGTAAAATAGCTATCATTATCAAATCAAATACATTTTACTACATGCAAAGAAGCACGTATTGTGATCCACGTTAACTAATCGGAGGACAATTATAGAGACATCAATTGGGGAATATGATGTGGAGTAAGGAGAGCTCCAACTGCCACCTTAGGTTTTTGTCTTTTTGCACCCCACCCCACCCCACCCACGAACCACACCCACCCACCCCAAAAAACCACCTCCCCCTCTGTCGTGTTCTCTTCCCCTTATTTCTTGATTGCTTTGTGTTAGTTTTTTTATCAGTTTACAAATGGCCATGATCAATTTCTATTTAATTTTATTCTATAATATTGTGTTAGTGTATGTGTAAAAATAGATTTTTATAAATTTTAATGTGATATAGGAGAGAGAATGAGTAGAGTTGAATGGTAGATATTTGTGTAGTAGAGCACAAGATATGTGAATATGATTAGTTAAAATTAAAAAAAATATATGTAAAAATATATAAAAATTTGTAAGAATTTATAGGCTAACTGGCCCAAATTTCTCATGTGGAACTGAAAATCTCTGACATCATGTGAAGCATGAACTGTCAAAACTGAAAATGTGGGACATTACGTAACGACTAAGCAATTCTTAACAAATCCCCCCTCCATTAAGATATGATGATCTATTAATTAAAGTGCATCATGAATCCGAAAATATGTAGTTCTATATGCCTACCGAGCCTGACCCGTTAATTGATTTTATTATGCCATAACTAATGGGAGTTTCAATCAAACAAGATTAACTTATGTATGTACCAGGTAGTCTAAACACAGTCAATCTAGACAACCGTTTACGGACTCTAATTTATTTTATTTTTCAGTTAAAAAAAAGGATACTCAAACGATTAAAAACCCAAAAAAAAAAAAAAAAGAGAGAGAGACACTGTATGTAACATTAACTATCCTCAACTAGTAGACAATTAGGGTGATAGGGAATAAATTATGATGGTTTTTAAAAGTTTTTAATATAAAAGATAAGAGAGAATAAGTTGAGTTGAATGATGGAGATTTGTGGATGTGATGAGATATGTGGATGTGATTGATTTAGTGTAAAGAAAGAATGGATAAAAATGTGATAAAAAGTGGTAAAAATGATTGGCTAATGGGATAAATATATGATGCACAGTATAAATAAGATTGGGAAATGATGGGTTTGAAGAATATTCTAAAGGAAAGAGTGAATGGTTGAGCTCGAAGACAAGGGAGAACCCAAAAAAAGAAACAAAAGAATTCCAAAGTGGGGTTGGACCAATCCAGTTGGATTCTCAAGACCAATTACTCACCTTTTTGATTTAGAAATATTGAGAAAGAATGAAGATACTGTATTCTTCCTCCATAAAATTTTAATCACACAATTACAATTTACAAACACTACTTTCTACAGCATAGAATCATTGGCTGCTTTCTTTTTCATCCCTACTATTTTCTTCCTACCATACAGACTATACCTAGACATTAATTCGTCTTTTTGAACTTCAGATTCTGCGTAAGTCTTGCGTCCACATTGCCCCAAAGATTGACCGAATTTTCTAGATATAAAATAAAAAATTAAATTAAAAAAAAAAAATGTGTAGGGACCAATGTGGGTTGCCATTAACTGCAATTGAAGCTACGGCTCCACTGAATTTGAATTCTCAGTGCTGCAACTTGTATTAGGAGCTGCCTTTATCATGATGCTTTGTATGAACGCTATCATCTGTACCCATTAAAAAATAAAAAATTTAAAATTTAAAATTTTAAAAAAAAGAAAAAAAAAAAAGAAAAAGAACCTTCAATGGGCAATCAAGATCAACTAGACAGATAAACTACGACCTCTAGGTCATGTGCAATCTCGGCTAATCTACAACGATAAGATGGCTATTTATACACGGCCTTATATGTTAATAATTTTCATAGCTAATATTGGATCCTTGTGCCTGAAGGTGAGTAATTTCAAAATCTTAAATCAATCATGATCTGTGTAATCATATAAATTTCCAAATATTTTTCTATCCTGTCACCTAACAATGACTCCAAGCCATAAGGTTGGCTTATTTTATTAGGTGGTCAACAAACTTTGATTACATAAATAAGCAGAATAACGCAGAAAGTACAGTTATTTGAATAAAACAAAAATAGATGGCTGATGGCTGAAAATTCCAAACATGCATTTAGTGTCAGAAAGGAGGAGAAGAATTCACATTGATTATGTCGAGAAAGAAGCACTCACCGCAGCAAATCCAGAGCACATAAGAGTAAATCCTGGAAAATGAAATGGTGCACTGTCTGACAGAAACAAAGCTGACGAGGAGAAGATAAAGATAAATGAGAAAGGCAGATTATCAAATTAAAATGATTTTGAGGCATTGATTGAGAGCTTGTTTGGGAAGATAATGGTTCGACCAACCTGCCAAAGGGCTGAAAGCAAGTGGAGAAACAATGCTAGCAAAGGAACATATGCCCGTAATGCAACCTTGAGCCTTTCCCTGAAAGGAAAGACAATGTCATAATCAGCAACCACAGAAGGATCCAAAGAAAACGTATAAGACAAAAGTAAAAGTAAGAGTTGCAGTACATTCAATAATCTGGAAAAAAAAAAGGGGCCTGCTTTGTTCCCAATAGATTTTTGGCGGTAAATAAGTCATCACTTCGCTGAATTCATTGTCACTCCTTGCTCATTAAATGCGTCGTTGAGTAAAGCGGTGCCTCTTACTAGGTTACCTTATAACACATGTCGACAACCTAAATCATTTTTCTCTTGGTTTCTCTCAGTCAGCACTGCCTCCATTTATTGGCATGTATTTTTGTTGTTTATCTTATCTAGTGTTAATCATTCTAGGGACATTTTTGTCATATAGAACACAAGACTTGGAACCATGAAAGCACAGCATATCAAGTAACATCATAGAAAATATTTCCAAATTCACCTGTTCATTTGGTCCAATCTGTTTGGAAGCAATGCTCCTTAACTGCAAAATGTAATGCACGATTGGAGTAATTCTAAACCATGCCGACAGTGTGTGCTATAAGAAAGAGCTAGCTTACACAGGGCATTGCAAAAGTAGCCACAACAGAGATCATGGCTGCAGCATAAGGAACCTGCAAATTTAGAATCGTAAGCATAGCTGCATGTTTATGTTCCATTTGAGTTTTTGCTTCTCTAGAGAAGATGGAAGCTGAAAATGATATTGAATCTCAACATTCATGTAATTTGTGTAGATCACATAGCATAATTTGAATAACAAAATGTATTGATAATTCAGTGTAGTAGAGAAAGAACATACCCAGGGTGCCCATGCCATGCTGTAAAGAACCATCTGCATTCAAAGAAATAGAAAATTAATCAAAACTTATGTAACAGCAATACATTGTTCAGCCTTAATGAACAAAACACGATGAGAAACATACCACATAAACACCTAGAACTATAGTAATTTAACCTCAATATGAGAGCTATATTACTTGCTGCTGAATATTTTGTGCTGCAACGAAGGATATAACAATGATTTCCATTTTCACATGCCTCACCTCTCAACCAAAATTAAAATCGTTTATCCAAGATAGGAATTAGGCCAATCCATGCGTTTTCAACTTTATTTTTTTATTTCTTTTTTTTTCCCTTTTTTGGGGTGGGGGAGGGGGTTGGGGGTTAGGTGGTGGGTTGGTGGTGATGGTGTATCTAGTAAAATTAGGCTGGCCTTGCCTCTTTGTCTTGTTTACAAAAAACCCGAATAAGACAATTTATATATGATATGAATATTAGCCTGATACATGTTTTACGTAGGTGGTAGGACTTAGGAGGGACATAGGAAGCATAGAGTAAATTAGGCCGCACGCATACAAGGTGTAACCTTTATTTACAAGAATACATATTTGAACTTGTGCACAAGCATCAGATTGTAAAAAGCTATATAACGGCAATCTACTCACATGAGCACAGCTGAAAAAGAGCCCAATTGAAAGCATCTTCTCCTCTCCCAGCAGAGGAGTTAAGATGGGCATGAGAATCAGCTGCAAGGGTTTAAAACATGAACACAGAATACATATAAATATGAAGTTGAATAACATACATGACATCTCTTAGTACTTTAAGGGAAGGCTAGATACCTGCGAGATTGATCCTGCCGTCCCAGCAATTATCATCAGATCGGCAAACTGATCTTTGTTGAAATGGAATTGAGCCTTCAGGTAGTACTGCATAGTTGTAAAATGAAAAACATGCTATTATAAATCCATTTCTGATTTTCCATAAAAGAATACTATTCTGAAGGACCTTGGCAACAGAATACATAGTTTGTCAAGCCTCTCTGCAAGTGTACCACTTAAAAGTTAAATCATGTATTTCAGACTTTAAATGAAGAAAACTGCTCCTAGTGGACTGGAGACATGTGAAAAGCGAGTAGTGACAACTTTCATCTTAAGACTGATCAAATTATTTCTACACTTTGAACTTTTGCAATATAGAATATCCGCATGTTGCTCTATTTCAAGCAATAAACGACCCCAAAATTCAAGAAAAACAATGAAAGCAACATACATTTAAAGAAGCAACAAGGCCAACATCTGCGACAGTGACGAAGAATGCAACAGCAGCTGCTTTTGAAAATGTGGAGCTGCACAATGATAGTGTACAAGATAGCAAATATCAATGTACACATTTCTAGCAACAGAAAAGAAATAAAATGATCCTTAGTGACTATGGATGTTTGCCCTCAATGATTCAACTTCAGAACTTTTTCCAATTTTTACAGTTCACATATTGCTTTTACATTTAATGGGGAAATCTGTGAATAAGCCTTTTTAAAACAGATAAAATATTTAGCATGAGTAATTGTAGCTAACCTAGTCCTTAGCAAGCAAATGGTATCATCCACAGAAGGCATATTCTTGAATAGCTGCCACTTTTTCTTAGGTGCTTTTTCTAGAAGACAAGTAGTTTCCGAGTTCCTTGCACAAATGCTGTTGTTCATCATCGACTCAGGAAGGAATACTCTCATGTACACCAGTGCTACTACTGCCAGTGATGCAGCCACCTGTACACAGCAATCATACAAGAAACTAATTAAAATTGTTTAATGCAGTCTTAATTGGATTTTGGATCCAATTGCTCATTGGAACGTAATGCACAATGCATCAATATTAATACCCCAATCAATGTCTTATATGGTAAACCAGCCATAATTCTATCTCCACAGCTCTATAAATAACGTATAACGTCCTTAGGGCAACTCCCCCCAATTCGCAATATTATACACTTACTTGAAAGGTAGCAGAGGTGGAAAGGAATCGAGCAGATAGATTCCCGAAGACGAAAGAAGCAGACGAAATTCCAGACATTATTCCAAATACTGAAACTCTTCTGCTCTCTGGAACATTATCAGCCTGTAATCAAACAGCAAATACCGTTAGTTTTCGCTTAGGTATATATCATTGATGTAAAGTGATTGAGGAAGCAAAAGGAGAGACATGTACCACATATGCAAAAGCAAGGAACTGAACACTTCCTTCGGTAACCATGGAGATAACAGTTTTGAGCACATAGTAAGCGTAGAAGAAATACTTCGTTCTACTGCAAGCCAAGATAACTGTAATCACAGTGAAGTCAGAGAATCAGTTCTAAAACTGAATTTGAAGAAATCATCTGACGTGAAAAAGAGCGGAGTGGGCTTCGTTGAAAGCGTGTAGCCCATTTAAGGGTCCTCCAAAGTCCAAACAAGAACTCTTGTAATAGAGGTGTACTGTTTGGGCTTACACGTTCGAATATGGCTTTGCTTTATCTGTCCAGATGGGCTGAATTTGAGGCCTTTTATTTTTGAATAGAACTTTAGGCCTTTTATAGGATATTAATGACTTGTTCTATAATATACCATCTTTTTTCAGCAAGGGTGTGTTTGATTGAAAACCCGGAAAATGATTTGAAGGAAAACGTTTTCCGGGTAAAATGGTAAATGAATTCCGGAAAAAGGTTTTCCAGGGAAAATAGTAGTTGTAGATGTTTGATTGGATTAATTTGAAAGTTGGAAAATGATGTTATTTTCTTTATTTTTGTGTTTTTTTCATAAAATTTGATCATTTTCCATATCTTTATGGTTAAAGTAAATTTTCCATTAAAAAAAAAAGAAAAAAATGGCCAAAATTTTTTCGGAAAACAAAAACCACCTCCCCCCAGGAAAACATTTTCTTTCAAAACAAGGAAAAGAACGGAAATCGAGAAACAGTTGAAAAACCTTTTCCAAGAAAAAAAAGTGCAATCAAACAACCACGGGTGGAAAAAAAAGCTGGAAAATGAGTTTTCCTGGAAAAAAAAAAGCGTGAATCAAACACACCCTAATTTTCATTAATTTTTTATTTCTCATTATTTTCAATCACTCATACAATTACTTTATATTTTTAATATATTTTTTTTCAAATTTCAACCATACATCTAACACTTTGAGTAAATCAACATCTTCCATAAAACAAGCTTTAAAAATAGATAGAGTAGAAACAATTTATATTAGTTAAAATATATGTATTTATACTAGTATACAGCTTCTTCGGATTGGTTCCGGCTATAGGATTGATGTAGATTTTGAAGAGTAGATGCAAGATATTTGAGAGGGGGAGAAGTAGAAAACAAAATGACTTACGGACAAATGTATATGTTCTTTTTTTAATCATTGTAGGGGACAAAACCTACCTATAATTGGTGATAATGAAATTATAAACAAAATTTTAATTAAATTTTTTATGATCAAAATTTTTTCAAGAAACTTATCTTTAAGTGAGAACTTTAAAAAAATAAAAGGAAAAGAAAACGGGAAAATACTTAAGTGAGAAGTAAGGAAGAAATAATACCCAAAGGAAGGATCCCAAAAGTCATAGGGACGGTGAGCATCACTTTTCTTCCGTATGTGTCGGAAAGATTTCCCACCATTGGCATCATCACCAATGACCCAAGTCCAATTATCTGCCATGCAGTTCGTGCAATTTCTAAATTCATTCATTAGTATTACAATGTCGCATTAAAAAAAATAAAAATGAGAGAGGTAAATACATATAAATCCAATTGAAAATCTATGTAATAATTCTTGTTTACAAAAACAATGCAACATTCGGCTTACAGAGATGTGTTCATTTTGACTTTCAGACAAATTGAAAAATTATAATTAATATTATTAGAAATAAGTTTAACATGTAATTTTAATTTTTTTCAAGTATATTCTATATAAAATGAAGATATTTTATTTTTATTAATAATAATACATGTTCAATAAGTTTGAAATTGTAGAAATTAAATATATATTTTGGACAGATAAACAAATAAAGGAAATGAATCTACGTATGTGGGAGTATTTCTAATGCTCTCGAGATAATAGAACTCGACACATGAGATTTTTTCTAGAAATATTATTGAAAACTCGGTACGTACTTCATATATGTCAATAAACATTAGCCATCTACTCATGTAATACCATCATTAAGAGGTAGGACCTCTTATATCTAAGTGGTGACAATCAAAAAGACTAATATTATATATTTAAGAAAGTCAAACTTAGGCGGCAAGCAATATATTGTAATCCACCGAAAGTAAAAAGAATGCTAATTTCATTCTTTTCAAACGCAGTCATAACTTCTAAGCAAGTTAACTTCCAACTGTCAAATTTAAATGTCTTTAATTAGGAAAAGATTTTCTATCAAACAACCACTTAGTAGACACCCACAAAATTAACCCCTATTACAAGAAACAGATACACAAAATATATAAACACACACACACACACACACATATATATATATATATATATATATATATTGGGTCCATATATGCCTATCAACATACAAGCCTATTTTTCATCAAAGATCCCTCCTCTAATATCTGGGCAAACTCGATCGTAGGTCGTTGAAATCAATGCTTAACAAGAATCTGACCCATTTGAAATCTTTAAGGTTTAGTTTTGAATGTAACGATTATGAGATTATGCGCGCATGCATAAGTTAAGATTTTAACAATTAATTTAAAGTATGTACGTGTGTGTATATATGTGTGTGTGATGTTTTTTAATTTTGTAATTTGACGCCAATGTTACTGTCGATGAATCCAGTAATTAAAACGATATATGATTGTGTAGAAAGCAATTAAATTTAGATCGACCTAGCTAATTATAGAGATACTAACATTGCATTTAAATTTTGCTTTCACTTGAAGGTTTTAATTTTCTTTATTTAGTTACGGTTGAAAATGACGTGAAAGAAATGGACTCCACAACCCAAATTAAATCACCAAATAAACACTTCAGTACCCTCGTCTTGAATTTTCGAGAAATGGTTCTACTGTTGATGTATATATATTGTGAGTGACGAACACGTAACATTTAATTTTTAGTCACATCGATAAATATTGGTGATAAAAGCATATCAAGAGAATTAAGATTTTGGCAGATGCATACATATATATATATATATAAGCAGTTATATATATGTTGTATGTCAGTTTCAAGAAGAAAAAGTCATCAACTGCTCAAGTGGTTGATATATAACGTATGAATGTAGTGCATAATAATGTTGAACCGATCCTTACTTTTTACATGGCATGTATGGTAAATTGGAGAACACTAAGTAAAAAGAATAAATTAATAAATTTAAATATATAAACAAAAATAACGAGAAAAAGTTACCGCTTGTTGAGCTCCACTGAGATATATGGCGAATGAGCATTTGTCTTTTCCGGGACAAAGCGCCGCCAATGTCACGTCCGTTATTGGCGGAACCACCATGAAGTTGGCGAAGCAGTAGAGGAAAACCGTCATGAAGAGGTGGCTCAGCCCGAATGTTTTATCCATCTCTCTCTCTCTCTATGTGTGTATTGTGTAGTGCGTGGGGCTTGTAGGAAAAGGGTGGTGAAGAAGGCTATATATAGATATAGTGCAGGAGAATTGTTTTTTGAGTTAAAATAAATAGTACTGTAGGAGAATTCTTAAAGCAACATATTGAAGAACTTTTATTTTATTAAAGCCCAACTGTGTCTGTCACTTTAGTCTTATTTTCATTGTTCAAAAAAGTATCTTGCATGATGGTTTCATTTTCATTTTTTTTTTTTTTACAAAGTATATACAAAATATATCCAATTGCAGCCATAGAGATACATTAATTAATAAAAATAAAATATACTTAACTACTTATACTTTTGTCTTACTCCATGTTGTTTGGAACTTGGAAGTGCCCTCGCTTTTTTTTTTTTTAATTTGGAAGTTGAAAAATAAACGAGAGATCCAAAGATATAATGAAAATGGTTATCATATATCAAATAGAAAATTAAAAGCTTCCATCTCAAAATTTTAATATCAGACATCTACAACTAAAAGTGGTCATCCACATTCCTCGTGATTCCTCTATTACTCACTAGTCTTGGAAGGATTATTTTACCAACTACTTATAAAAATACAACGAGTAAAAGGAAGTAATTAGCTAGAAAGTAACATATTGTGCCTTTTACTTTAATAAATTGATAGAAAATAAAAAGTAAACAATGAATCATAATGTATAACAAATTTTTAAATATAAAAAGATCCCTTCAAGTAATTTATTTTTCTATTGTCACGTCAATCTCGTCTTATTTGCATTTTCTATCATTTGGAAAATAATTTTGTGTTTAATTTAGTACTGCACCTAGGTACTCAATTTTATTTCATAACAATCTTAAGTAAATAATTACTATATTATTATGAAATGGAAAAAAGAAAAAAACGTAGTTAGCATGGGTGGGGGTGCCGCGAGGGAGGGAGGACTTAAGTCAAAGAGTAACCAAAGTGCGACAGTGAAATGATGCGTAGCTTGTAAGTTGATGCAAGGCACAAAACGGAAAAGTGTGTCATGGTAGCTTACACTTTAATGCGTACAAGGTTGAGCAATAATTGATTGCCTAATCATATTAACGATAAGCTAAACGTCCAATTATGAATTCATGAGAACATGAACTACCAGGATCATGGCCTTAAGTGTTTTTTATTTCCATCAATAATTCAATTAATTGTAATCACTTTCTTTTTAAATTCAAAAATGTAAAATCAATCTAACTTGACTTGTAAATACACGTCTGTACTCATTCTCCAAACAAGAAAACACGACTTCGAGCTTATCTAAATAAATGAATTGTTAAACTTCGAAGTTGTTTCTAAACTAATTGATGATAACTTGTTTACATATCTTTTTGAATATTTTTGGAGAATCGTGTAGTTCAATGTTATTTTAATGTATTTCAAAATTACATCCGTATAGAATTCGATAATTTCTATACAGATTATATAATTCATAAGTATAAAAATTTACTTATAAATTGTCAAATTCAGATGATGTAAATATTAGTTTTATTTTATTAATGGTTATGCCTTGTTTAAAATTGATGTTGGTAAAATCTACGAGTTTGGAGAACTATAAACGAAAAGGGACTAAAATCGGTGAACCTTTGAAGGACCTGTGACGAAATCTTTGAGGGCATGTCTGAAATACAATTTGAAGTTTTCATGCTAAAGTGAAGAGGTTCATAAGTTGAGGATTTACCTTGCAAGTACCCTGGGACATGGCTGCAGCTGTGGCAGAAGGTTGGCCCATGTCATCTATTGGGCCAGACTTGGTGCGATCACTTTGCAAATTGTACGAGCCCAATAACAATTGTTCCTCAAGCGTCGGGAAATCTTCAGCCCGCGATTCATTGTTTTCGGGCCTGAAGCCAGTTTCTTGAGTCCTGTGATGGATTTTTAGAGTTTGTTTGGTACAAATATTTAGGAAAAACATATTTATGTAACACTCCGTCTTCAACTATTTATTATTTATGTAATTTATTTAACATTTTTTATTTTTTAAAATTTATCGCAATTTTATTTTATTAAATAATAACTTCCGAATGTAATAATTGATTCACATCTAGGAGTAGAAATCCACCTATCTAATCAATTATGGGCAATTTAAAGGTCAAAATACAATATGGTGGTTAAGTCATAGAAGAATATCTTACATAAAAAATCTAGACTAATGTATGAACCAAGTGATGTACTCCACATATAGGATAAAAAGCTCCAAACTTCAAATCTATGTCTGCTTATTCTACGAGAATATCTTTGAGGCGAACAACGAAAGAGTATTTCTTGGCTATAATATCAACAAAATTTCTCCGTCGATCCCTAAACTTTTAAAGAAAAGACATCAATAATCCAATTTGTATAATTTGAATGACGACACTTATTAAAATTGTTCTACAACCGCCGCATGTCAAATTTTGTGAAGTTATACATTCAAAAGTGATCCCTAGGTTCCTACCCCCTGTTTATACTACTTCATGTGTTAGTAAATGAGTTAGAAACAAAGCAAACAATTAAACGGGATAATATTTTTACTTTAGGTCCCAACTGTAGAGATTAATCATCAGTGGAGAGTTGCGTGTCTCATATCACAAAACAATTTAACTTTGATCGACCATCACAAACTTTGAAGATGACCGATTTTGGAATGGAAGATTAATGACCAACTTGCTCCTTTTCAAACTTTAGAGACAAAGATTGCAACGAAGTGATATGTTAGAGGACTAGCGATGAAATTTGTCGAATAATATCTACCCAAAGTACCCCCAACGTGTGGATGTCATCGATTGGGAGATATCGCCCTATCCATATAATAATTTCATCCCTTTTTTCCATCAAAAACCTCAAGCTCATCTCAGTTTTTTAATGGCTTCTCTCCTCACTAACTTCTTAGCAAAGCCCTTACCGAATCTCGTGTCCTTTGCAAAACCCACTCCTTATACTTCCCATATTGCTTCATATTGCCCCCCTACCTTTCAACTCTTCACCGCACCCAAACAGTTCCCAACAAAATCTTCACTTTTCATCCCGAAAGCATCAGCATCATCAGCATCAGCCGCCGACTCCGGTGTGAAGAAATCAGCCAGCGACGATAGAGTCCAGCAAGTCCACAGCATCGATGAGTTCGACGAAGCCCTACGCAGCGCCAACAACCGGCTCGTCGTAGTCGAATACGCCACCATCGACAACCTAAACAGCAGCAAGATCTACCCTTTCATGGTGGAGCTAAGCCGCACCTGCAACGACGTCGTTTTCCTGCTCGTGATGGGAGACGAAAACGACAAAACACGAGAACTCTGCAAGAGAGAGAAAATTGAAAAGGTCCCACACTTCAGCTTCTACAAAAACATGGTCAAAATCCACGAAGAAGAAAGCATAGGGCCCGATCAGCTCATGGGAGACGTGCTATACTACGGCGATAGCCACTCGGCTGTGGTGCAACTCCACTCTCGAGATGATGTCGAGAGTCTGATTGATAAACATAAAGTGGATCACAAACTGTTGGTACTCGATGTGGGATTGAAGCATTGTGGGCCATGTGTTAAGGTTTATCCGACGGTGGTCAAGCTGTCGAGGCAGATGAGTGACGGTGTAGTGTTCGCGAGAATGAATGGAGATGAGAATGAGAGTTGCATGCAGTTCTTGAGGGATATGGATGTAGTTGAAGTGCCAACGTTTTTGTTCATAAGAGATGGGGAGATCTGTGGGAGATATGTTGGGTCTGGTAAAGGAGAGCTCATTGGGGAGATTCTTAGATACCAAGGAGTTCGTGTAACTTAATTGATAATAAGTTATTAATGGGGAAAAGGGTTGATTAATTAGGATCGAAGTGAGTCTAGTTGTTTTATGGATAAAGGAATTTTTGGGAGTGAGATATATATTTGTTAATGAAAAGTTGGGCATGTATGTAGATGATAAAGATGTTGTATAATTGATTAAAAGTTACTTCTTCTCATGTAGAAGTACATGAACAGGCTTTTTTTTCTTTTTATTTTGTTTTGAAATTGTTATAAGTATATAATGTTTACCATGTATTATCATGTAGAATATGTCTCAAGATTTGTTATCTCATTATTTTTTCTATTGTTTCGTTCAATGAAAATAGGTCATCTGAGTTGATACACGTAGATTATTTTAATTGATTAAAACAGTCAAAAGATAATAATTCTCGTTAATAATTGCATTCTTTTCTTATTACTAGTTGTTTCACTGGTGCGTTGCGCGGGAGACCAATTTTTCAACAAATATAATTTTTTTTATAAATGCTAATAGTATGAAAGTAACACAAAAAAAAAAAGAATTGAATACTGGCCAAAGCACAAAATTTAATTAAAATAACTACTGAAAAATTCTAAAAAAGTTTCGATAGAGTTTCCCCTATATTGTACACGATAACAATTTGTGATGGAGATTGTGATAATATAAATGTCAACAAATATGACATTAAATTAAATGTTATAGTTATTAAAATAACCACACTAAAAAGTCTACTAATTTTCATAGAAATTATAGTTTTTTGTTTAAAACTATTCTATATTATATTCTATTCAATTATAAATTTGGGAGATATCAATATAAAATAAATAATTTAAAATTATTCATTATAAAATATAATGTCTATACATAAATAACACAATTTTATAAAAAAAAAATCTTAAGATTTTTATTGGAAGAATTGTAAAAAACAAAAAATTAGGTCGACTACACCGAATTTTGGTAAATTGATATAAACGCCGTATTTGTATTTTTATTTGCTTTAGTATCCTTGTTGGCAATCATGGTTTTAAATATGATGATGTGATTTACAACATTTAAAATCGTAAATGTAACTATATGTCATCGAAGATTGACTTTTAAGAAAATTCCAACATATAAAAATGATTGTTCAAGTCTAATGTCTTTAATCATTGGTCAAATTGCCATCATCTGCAACTTGAAAGAAATATTATTGACAATACAAAAACATATGAGAATCCAAGGAAAAAGCATGTTTTAAAAAAAGAATATTAGTAAAAAGTAAATAAAATTAATTAGGTACTAATTATCAATCAACTCACTCTACAATAAGATGTAATTAATTTCGGAAATAATTTTTTCTTCGCTGTAGCAATCTAATTAATTTCAATTATTTTTTATTTTTTAAAATTAATCATATATTCACCATTTAGTAATTTAATTACTTTTGATAAATTTTGGTCCAATGAACTCGTTTTAATTAATTTTGAAATGAAATTAATTTTCATTAATTATAATATAATTAATTTTTGTATTTTAGACAATCATTTATAAAACTAACTTACTATTTCTAAAGTAATTAACTTAATAGACATAGTTTGAAGAATTATATGAATCTAAATTTAAAGATATCTCATAATTAAAAAAGTATATTTCAATTTAAAAGAGATATTTCATTTTTTGGGAAATTTTGCGAACTCATAGCAATCTATTTAATTTTAATTTTTTAATAGCAGTATTTATAAAACCGTGTCCAATAAAATCAGACTTTCTAAAATTTTCTTTTATATGAAAGTAACTTTAAAGACATTTTCGATTTTGAAAGATATCTTCCAATCTAAAAGATATATTTCATTTTTAGGGGAAGTCTTGCAAACCTTGAGTAATCTAATTAACTTTAATAATTTTTTGGCCTATTTCTAAAACCATGTCCAACGAAATCAAACTTTTCAAAATTTTCTTTTATATGAAAGTAATTTTAAAGACATTTTCGATTTTGGCAGACAACTTCCAATCTAGAAGATATCTTTCATTTTCAGGGAAAATCACTCCACCTCATAGCAAACTAATTAATTTCAATTATTTTTTATTTTTAAAATTAACTATATGTCCCCCCTTTTAGTAATATAATAATAATAATTAATTTTGATTAATTTTCATCATATGAAACCATGTCAATTTTCGTCCAATGAAACATACTCCAATTAAATCTTAACAACATATTTAGTTTTAATTAATTTAAATATAGTTAATTTTCATTTTTAGATAATAATTCGAAACAAAAGAATTAATTATTTCTAAAATAATTAACTTAATAGCCACAGCTTTAAAAATTGTATAATTAAATATATTTTGTAATTTAAAAGATATATTACAATCTAAAAGATATCTTTTATTTTTTAAGAGAAATCTTAGCAACCCGTAGCGATCTAATTTTATTTAGTTTTCATTTTTTTAATTTAATTATATTTTTCCGCTTTTAATGATATAATAATTCACTTTGACTAATTTTCATCCAATGAAACGATGTAGCATTAAATTTTTGCAACATAATTGATTTTAATTAATTTTCATTTTTTAGATAATTATTTCTAAAAAAATAATTATTTATAAAACAATAAGTTTGATAGGTGTAGTTTTAAGAATTGTATGAATATAATTTTGAAGATATTTTATAGTTTAAAATATATCTGATAATTTAAGAAATACCTTTCATTTTTCAAGAGAAATCCCACCAACCCACAATAATATAATTAGTTTTAATTGTATTTTATTTTTAAATTAATAGTATTTTTTATTTTTAGCAATATAATTAATTATGATTAATTTTTGTCCAATTGAACCGTGTCAAGTGTCATCCAATGAAACCGAATTCAATTAAATCTTAACAGTATAATTAATTCTAATTAATTAATTATAATTAAATTTAATTAATTATCATTTTGAGCTAATTTTAATCCAACTTTCAATTTAATTAAATCTTAGGAAATTTATAATTATGATTAATTTTTATTTTGTATCTAATTTTATTTAAAACAAATAATTTTCACATTGCAGTATGAAGTTATTTGTAATTTTCACATTTCTAATTGCACGTTTCTTTTAATTTTTTGGAAAGATATAATTTGTATAGAGCAAGCCCAAAATTATCAACCGAAAAGCCATACTAGAAAGGCCATCAATGTAAAGTTATCCCAGCAGTACGGTCATGATTCTCACACCCTCAAAGGTGGCTCCATCATTGGGCAGCCTCTTGTCTCGAAGACACACTCAATAAGCGATAAATCGGTTGCAGTTGTGTCCACTTGACAAAAGGATGCACAATTCTCGCAGGTTGTCAAGCCAGCAGATGTGACTTGAATTGCCGCACATACACTGCTGGTAGGAGGCATGGGTCTCCCCCCTGACTTGAAGCCATTCTCTAACTTGAAGACATTCTCTAGCGAGAAGACATTCTTTATAAAAGATATTTCTGTTTCAGTTGTCCTTGATCCACAAAATGCTTTCCGATCGTTGACTGTCAAGTGAGCAGCTATCGATCCACTACCTCCATTTACAGTCCCAGCCACCAAAGGAACATCAAGGAGCATTGATAGTTCGTCCAACTCGTCTTCTGTTGTGTAAGGATGAACCTGCTCCAACACCAAATTTTGATGTAACCACAGATGGTGCGGACAGAGCTGAACATTTCTTAATTTTATATCAAATGACTTGGTCATTTCCAATTTGATAACTTGGTGGTTTCCAATTTGATTGGTTAAAAATGAATTATTTCAAAGTTGCCTATTCAATCATAGATAACCTTCTTCAGCATGTTAAATATTCAATAAGTGGAAGTTTATTTTATAGAACAACCAAATTCTTACCAAGCCACCCATGTTAGATAATGCGCAGTGACTGCCTATATACTCATCGCCAGCAACAGTAAGCCTGCGAAGTTCGACATCAAGAACATCTGCAATAATCTCCTCAGTTTCCTGATCATTTAACAAATACAGATTCACTTCTTTGCTTCTAGATATAAAATCAGTGAAAGAACCAAATTCATTCATTCATCCCTAATGCCAAACGAGAAGAGAATAACGTTAACATGATAGTATCTACTCTTTTAACATACTTTTGAGGGAGGAGAAAAGGGAAGAGGCAAGAGTATGAATGACGTGGAGAAGGGACTCAACACTCATATGATGAAATAGATCCGACCCCACCCCCCACCCAACTGAAGAAAAATGTTATCCCAAGTTCAACAGTACATGCAAACTAACTGGCAAATGAGATTCTTTCTAGAGAAATGTAAACATATGCTAACAAACAAATGAGTTTACCAGGTCAAGACCAGGACAGGTAACTGCAACATGATCATTGCAGGCAATGATGCTCCCAAGGGAACATAATTTCTCCTCAAGTCTGTGAACAACAATTGAATCTGGTAGACTGTTCCTCAAGTAATGGAGTTCTACATAGCAAAATCATGTGATAAAAACGGATTTAGGCCTTGTTCTACTCAACACAATTCAACACAAATTTCATCAACTTTTTCTCTCTCATCATTTACAACCACTCATTCAATTATTTAATATACTTTTCCCAAATTTCAACCACGCATTCAACACATACATCAAGAACATTAACTTTATCACCATCAAACATACCCTTAGACAATTTAAAAATGAAAAGGCCCCGCGGAGCATCCAAAACCAACATCAAATGTATCCCCAAAGTTACAAAAATATCTCACACTCCAAAAAGTAAATGAAACTACCAGAAATAGTAGTTTAATACACCAGCCCATTGTCGATTTCATTTCATTTTGGAATTTCCCCATAGTTTCATTGCCAATTCATATCCTTGGAGGCTGGCACCCAACAACCAAACAAGGTAGAAAAAGAGGAAATCAGTGATACCTACTAATTGGGAAGCCTCATTTCCATTTATGAGAACTGATATCAGGATTAGGTTATTTTGGCTGTCAAAGAAATGCAAACATAGGTCTCCAATCATGCGGAGATACCACTGTTACGAACAACTATTTCAGCATTCAAAGACACAAATTAATATTCATAATGAGGACGCTACAGGCTATGAGGCTAAAAAGGCAACAGATGTTTGGGGTGACACTTGTTACTTTACTTTATTTTCATACGCCATTAAGCTAGATATGGAGAAAAACACATTTAAAGTTTTCGTACTCTTAAGACAAAGTGCCCCCCCACCCCCCACAACAAAAAAAATGTGTAAAGAGCTGTTGCAAGTCTCAAAACTTTGGCCAACACTTCTATCCACAGCATATAATACATCCTTAATTATTACTCTCTGGAGTATCTGAAGTTGGCTAGGCATACACCCATGTCCAATGAATATTTCTTTGAAATGCGTGCAACTGAAGACCTCCATTACTGTTTGATCAAGAAAAACTAGAGCAGCAATATTAAACACAATATGAACAAGAAAATTACCTTGGTTGGTAGTAATGTGAGGCACGAGCAGCCCATTCTTATTTCCTGTAAATGTTAAAGAAAGTCATTTTATTAGCTTGAAGTTATGATGAGTAAATCCAAGGCAGACTCGTCAAACTATAACACAGCAACCATCCAAAAGTTTCTCACCAGCGATTAGGCGTCCAACAATTTGATAACCACCAATTGAAGTTTTCACCACCGGAATAACATCAGCTAATTCAGCCTGTAAGGTCCTGCCAACAAATCATTAATTCAATTTTTTGTATCTTAAATTATTCTTTCATATCACAATTCACAGGGTCCTAATAGAGTTACTCCCTCCATTCACATTTTACATTTTTTAGAATTAGTTAGGGGTATATTCGTGAACGAACAAAAAATTATACTAAACACGGAAAGAAGACTATTTATTTAGCCAAAAAGGAAATGTGGGCTATATATGTGGAACGGAGGGAGTACTATTTACTAATAGAGAAAAAAATAATGCAGGAGCATTGCAGCAAATACCCATAAAATCTCTCAGAGCCCCCAGTAGCAACCAAATAATATGAATTGGTCAACTTGGAAAAAGTACCCACTCCAAAGTTATCGAACTGCAATCCTGTCAAAATAAAACTAAAAGAATTGAGAGACAGAGAGAGAGAGAGAGAGAGATTAACTGCCTTGAAGAGACATGGTCACGGGATACTCACCGGTTTCCATGAGATCAACAGGGGCGGATATAAGATTTATAAGCTTGGGGCCTTCTAAATTATTTTCCTAGACATAATAATAATAATAAATAATGATAATAATAATAATAAAAGACAAAAATGTGGCTCAGGGAACTTCATATGCGAATCTAACATATTCATTAACTTGGAAAGAAAGTCGAAGAGGAACAAAAATAACAACAATATACAATACAAGTACCTTAAAGAACTATTGTATGTCGAATTCTGAAAAGATAAAACTTGTGAATACATAAGTCCATACAAACTAAACAATAACAAATAAAATCATATGATGAGTTCAATTTTATTTTTTTTCTTGAATATTTTTCGGACCATGCTTTTTTCCTTCAATTGCAAGAACAATTGGAAACTTTATCCTTTTAATGGGACCAAAGCTAGTGGAATCACGATTTTTTTTTTTTTTTTTTAATTTGGATGGATGTGGTTCCAGTTCCAATTTCAATCAAATCCATTTATAGAGGCTGAATGGAGTTGATAATCCCTGTTTTGAAGACTTCATTGATAGCTAAATCCCTTGTAGGTATTATGTTTCGAGAAACAAATAGGAAATTCCATCAACTAGCATACAGCTCAAACAATTACAAATAGCTCGAGTATGGAGGATATCTAGAACCCGACAAAAAAGAATAAAAGAAAAAAATAAAAATAAAATTAAGCAACTACATAAAAGAATCCTTGATATCAAAACTGCTGTAAAAAAAACTTAAAAGATTAACAAAAAAAAAAAAAAAAATTCCAAACATGAAATGTTATCTCGGGCCATAGTAATCTTACAGAAAATAAAAACATTCATTGTAAAAAACTCTTCCAAATAGTGAAAATCTGACAATAGAAGTCTTAACAGCCGCAAGGATATGGTATTTGCTAATCATTAAGTGCAGACATTACAACCAAATTCAACCAAAATAGCCACTAAGCGCACACACAACAATCAGAACTCAAAAGTAACAAAAATCACAACTCACAAGAATAAACCAATTTAAACAACTGCAAAGTGCCAACATGATCCGTCCAAGCTCCAACGCAGGCCACAGCAATGGCCAACACAAGTCAAGCCAACGCATACAAAGGCAAGTCAGCAACACTACACCATTAGTCTATCAAGATTCATATCAACATCCAATTTAAACAGGAAGCCAACTCTGTCGATTTTATACAGCCGTAAATCACAACATAATAATTCTATTCAAGTGCAATAAAATAGAGAAAGAAGAGACTTCAAGTACCTAAGAACGGGGAATGCCGCAGCGTGTGTGACTGTGTAAGAAGCGAAAAAAGCCAACGGAGAACAAATTGCAGCAATAGAGGTTGCGGCTCACGGGCTCTTCCTCGGCAGACGCTCAGCGGTAGCGGTAGCAGCAACGGCAGCGGATGAGATCTTAGAAGAGAGTGAATTCGCAAAAAGGTGGGGACTGAGTTCGAGATTGCAGACGTTTAGGGTCGCTGATTTCGACTTTAGGGTTTGAAGGGAAAGACTCAGCGAAGCGAGACGCAGAGACTTGTGGATGATTATTTGGGTTGGAGAGGTGATCAGTTATGGGCTTGTCTATGCGGGTTGGAGGGGTGATCAGTTATGGGCTTGTATAACTTCGGCTTTATTAATTAATTCAAAATAAATGCGAACTTTACGCAATTACAAACATTGAACTTTCATCATGATTCAAAAATGAGAATTTGACCAATACCTATACCTAAAGGGAAAATTTTCCTATTTAATCAAACAAATATCTTCTTTGTAGCGGTGGGCATTAAACCCGCAAACCCGGCAAACCGACCCGACCCACCCGACTCGGGTCGGGTTTCGGTTTGTAGAAACCAAACCGAAAACCCGACTCGGTTTAAAAAAAATAAAAAATAAAAAAAGAAAAAATCGGAAAAATCGGCAAAAACCCGGCAAACCGACCCGAACCGAACCGTCGATTCGGTTCGGTTTGGCTTCATCCAACCCGATTTTTTGCGGGTCGGTTTCGGGTCGGGCCCGAACCCGACCCGATGCCCAGCCCTGCTTCTTTGACACCTAATTCATCTTTTACGTATTAAGAACATCTCTAAGTGATTCTTTAAATGCAATATATTCTCTATTTTAGAGAGTAAATGTCTAAAAATGAGAGCCAAGGGCGGAGCTACTCAGGGACCAGTACAGTCCATGGACCACATTGGGTTTCCAAAAATTTGATTGAGATCCAAGAATTGAAAATAAAATAAAATAAAATCGTTAACAACCCTATACCCATTCAATTCTGCATCTAGACAGCAGAAGCCATTGTAAAAAATTCATTTCGCTCAAGTCTCTCCACTCACAATCACTCTCTACTTGTTTATTTGTCAGTCACTCAACTGCCCGTCACTCAATTGTGCTCAACTGCTCATGGTTTATCTTCTGTTTTCTTTGCTCTGTCGAAGTTCAGTAAGAAAGGCAAAGGCCTAATAACTCAAAACTCTCCATTAATTTTTCATTTCTAAGTGTATTTATGCTTGAAAATTAGATATATGCAATCGAAATAATGGTTGAAATTGATGTGCAATTGAAAAGTAAGTTTTATCTATGCTTGAAAGTTGAAATGTTTGTTGATGTCGAAATTAGTAAGGACTGGTTACTTATCAACTGGAGTAGGTGTCGGGACCTGAACAGTAGTACTGAAGAAGTAAAATGTACATTAAGTATTGTGTCCGAGCTGGGCTATGTTTACAGAGAGTTTTTCCGTCCCTAGAATGTACGCTAAGTGTTCTATTTATAGTGCAAAGAAGGAGTAGGCCGAGGTAGGTCATCATGAGACTACTGTACGAGCGCCAGAGTAGGGGTAATGATGCCTCTGCAACACCTGCAAGCCGTCAAGCATTTAAGGCGTTGACCTCGGAATCGGGGTGTAGCCGCCAATGCATTAATGGAGACAAGATTCTCTGTCGGTTGCAGGGGGTGTCAGGGTGTCAGGTGACACGTGGATTGTCCTTGTTGTCGGCCACTGTAGCGAGTGGGACTGGGCACGAACATGGCCGTGCTGACCTCGGCCCGTCGGGTGGTCATTTGTGATGGGAAGAGTTCTCCATGGGCTGGCCGACCTGGGCCATGGGCGGCGTCAGGTAGGCCTAGCCGAGCTGAACTGGGACACTCCGCCTATGCTCTAGTGGGGTGAATTCCGTGATTAATCCGACCTGGGACACATGACACGTCACCGGCCGACCTGGCTCTCCTACACGTGGACGAGGGGTCCACGTGGGGCGTAGGCCTGGGCGCACTCGTGCCACGTCACCAGGGTGCCAACAATTGTCCCCAGCGTGAATGCCGACCTCGGTTGGGGTTGACGCTTTAAGCCGGCCTGGGCTGGCACGCGCGTGGCACGTGGGGCGCGAGGCTGGACCACGTGTCCGTCGATGATTGGGGGAGATCACGTCTTTTCATCTTCCACCGCCATCGCCTATATATACCCCCTCATTTCTTCAATTTCCACTTTTCCGCTCTCTACACTTGCAAAATATTCTCTCTCGATCTCAAGCCAAATTCGGAACCGTGCTGACCTTGAGCTCTTTACCGACCTAGCTTTCAGGTAGACTTCCGAGCTCTTTACCGACCTTGAGCTCTATTTTTTTTTCTTTCGTAATCCATGTCCAACTCCTTTAATAATAATATATAAATATTAATAACAGATTCCAAAATTATATTTTTTACATCATTAGCTTATGTTACTATTAGTTGTAATTTAATTAACCAAGACAAACATTATATATTTGTGATAAATTTCCAATTTTTTTTAATCGATAAATTTCTTCTTTTTTTTTTTGGTTTCAAATCTTCAATTTACAGGTTTATGTATTGCATAATATGAGCGTGTTCCAAGAATTAGAATGGATTTTTGACTTATCTTTTTTTATAATTTTCGTATTAAAAAAATAAAATTATTTAAAATTAAAAAATTTCGCTAAAATTTAATTTTTATGTGATATAAAATCATCATTCATCAAATTTTTACAAAAAAATTATAATAAAGTCGTAAAATTAAAATTAAAAAATCAAATCGGAACAATTATTTAATTTTAGAAATAATTAATTATTTTTATAAATAACTAGCTAAGAAAAAATTAATTAAAATTACCAATCCCGTTGAGATTTAATTTTTGTTCTATACAAAAATACAATTCATTAAAGTTTTACAAAAAAATTAAAAGAAACTTACTGACATTTGGCCAGAGTTCGAGACACCACCCCACTACTACAATCCTCAATTTGTACTAAAAAATTTAAAAACTAGGTTGGACCCATTAATTAATTTTAGAAATAATCAATTATTTTTATAAATAATTAGCTAAGAAACAAAAATAATTAAAATTTAGCAATTTCTCTAGGATTTAATTTTTGTGGGATAAAAAATTACAATTCCTTAAATTTTTACATAAAAATTAAAATGAATGTGTAGCATGAAAATAAAAAACTAGGTTGAAACCCTGTAATTAATTTTAGAAAGAATTCATTAATTTTAAAAATAATAATTAGCTAATGAATGAAAATTAATTAAAATTAGCAATTTGGCAAAGATTTAATTTTGGCGTGATAAAAAATTACAATTCATTTAGGGTATGTTTGATTGGTGATAAAATTTATATGCAAGTAATTCCGTGTAAAATGTGTGATTAATATTGTATTGAAAAATGTGTATATGGTTGAAAATGTGTGTGGTTACACAGAATTGCGTGCATATAACTTTGTGGCCCAAAGAACAATGCCTTAATTTTTATGCAAAAATGAAAAGAACTGTGTAACAAGAGTTTTTTTAATTAATCATTCAATTGTAACATTAATCGATTTTTTAATTAATTGCATATATGTCTATATTTTTTAGATTCCACGATATCTTTTCAATTATAAGATATCTTTAAAATTAGATTCATATAATTCTTAAAATTATGGCTATTAAATAAATTATTTTGGAAATAATTAATTCTTTTTAGAAATAATTAACTTAAACATGAAAATTAACTAAAATTATTTGTACTATAATTAATTAAAACTAGTTACTTCACTCATGTGTCGCACTGGATAATTTTAATAAATATTATTAGTATAAGAACAACAATAACAATAACAATAAATAAATATAATGTTGGTCAAAGCACTAATTAATTTAAGTAATGAAAAAACTTATATAAATTTCAACATATTTTCCCCTGTATTTTGTACAAATTTGGCATGTAAATATCCAAAGCACAACTCTCTTTAAACATCTTAATGGAAAAAGCAATTAAAAATAATGTTGATGCCGAAAATAGTATTGACTATTTACGTATCAACTTTAATGGATGTTAGGAGCTGATCAGCTGTAGCGGGTGTAATGTAAATGTGTTTTATAGCTGAGCTCGAGTTCGTCCTTGATCACAGATGATTTCTTGTCCCTTCGAATGGCCACTAAGTGTTCTATTTATAATGCAAAGTGTGGTAGGTGGTGGTAGGTCATCATTGAGGCGGCTGGGTTAGCTTTAGAATAGGTGTGATAATTGCCTCTGCTGTACCTGCGCAGCCTTCTGCATTTATGGCGATGGTATCGGAACTTGTCTATAGCCGTGACAAGTGCAATTTATGCACTTATTTTAGTCTTTTAAATTATATGTTTTTCGTATTTCTAGTTAATTTCGTATCTAATTTTGTGTAATTTGTTTCTATTTCAGTGTAGAACCGGGAGTTGAAGAAAAGAGTGAAATTTGGGACCAAAAGAGACATAAATTGAAGTTTTAAGGACTCAATTAGAAGCAATAAAAGTTGGGAATGTGAAGAAAAATCAAATGGGAGCCAAATTGAAGAAATCAAAAGTTTGTGGACTCAATTGATCAAATTTAGAAGTCGAGGACTTGCCCTCCAATTAAACTATGAGGACCAAAATGGAACCGGGCAAAACTTGCATCTGGTAAACCATACGGTCGCATGCACGACCGCATGCCTTTGGAAATTTATAACCATGCGATCGCACGCGCGACAGCATGGTTATATCGGGCAGATTTTCGGAAAACTTTCCGAAACTGATTTGAACTCTGATTTTTTGGGCTTTCTTACATCTATTAATACCGATTTCGACCTAATTCGTGGGGGGAGGCTGGAGAACACACAGGCCACGAAATTGAGAGCAAACATTGGGAGAATTCTTGGAGAGTTGAGGAGGAAGTTTATCATTGAAGATCCAAATCAACTCCTCAAGTTCTATCGGGTTATGGCTTTTTTTTTTTATTATTTTTGTTCTTACTTTTACAGCATGTTAGGCTAGATTTTCAGTAGCATTAAGGTTAGGTGAAGCTTTTCGATTGATTGTTGTTTTTGGATTATTGAATTGACGTTACGACGTATATTTACCATTGAGTTTTTAATATTGACTTATTCATTCATAATTGCTTGATCACCAGTTATTGAATACTTGTGATTTTTCTTGTGAATCGAGAGATCCTTGACAAGTTAGACCAATATATTAGAAACCATAGGGTCCGATCGGGGACGAGAGTACCCCGGTGCTTTATGTTACATTCCCACGTTTTCTTAATGCCTGTTAATGCATTTGTGTGTGTTGATAATTACCATAGAGATATAGGTAGTTTGCACGCATGAATAGGTTGAGCTCTACTCGAGAGAGATTGCTCGATAAAATTGGAAAACGGTATTCAAAAGTAAATTGCGTTGTCAATTTGATAATCCGGACAATAATTAGAAGAAAAGTGGATTCGAAACCTTGATGCTCGTCTTTTCTCGTTCTATCAACTTTCGCCATCGTGTTTAGTTCAATTTAATTTTCTAATTTTCGCTTTTTATAATTTTAGCTTATTTTAATTGTTAGTTTAGTTTTAGTATAAAAATCTTATCTTTAATTAGTTTCGATTAAGGCTAGTTTAATTAAACGTGAAATACACAGTCCTCGTGGGTACGATACCCGGACTCTAAAAAGTCCACTTTATTACTTGCGTGACCGTACACTTGCGGTGTGTGATATATCGCCAACAAGCCGCCTTTGCATTTTATGGCGAGGATGTCCTGTAAATCGCAGATGATATCAGAGTGTCAGACGACACGTGGATTATCCTTGCTGTCGATTACTGTAGTGGTCGGGGCTCGTCGCATATCTCGGCCGAGCTGACCTTCGACCGACATCAGTCCCTGTGACGTTAAAACCGCTCCCATTGTTCAGCCGACCTGGGCACTGCGGCCCGAGTTAGGCATGGCATCAGAGCTGACCTGGCCTCAACCCCCACGGCGACCACCAGCGTCTAGCCGACCTGGGACCCTAGACACGTTAGCAAGGAGGGTCCACACCATGGGAAGACCCAAGCTGAGCTCGTGCCACGTTACCAGGGTGCCAACAAATAATATCCATTATTGTCAAAAACAATAAGACAAATCGAATAATACAAATGACCTTTTCAACATGAATATCAAATTCCTATTAATGGATTCTTAGATCGTCAAATAATGTTGACCCGTTCGCTACACGGAAAGAATAACTAAAAATAAACTAATATATAAGAATTTGAGAAACAATAGTTATATTACCTTTATAATTTCAATTATACATCACAATTCATTAACCCTAAAACTTAAAAAAAAAAGATAATAATAAAAAAAATCATCAACATCTTTAGCGTATTAAATGTTCATAAATGAAAAAAGATAGTTATCAAAATTATATGACAATATATGACAACATAAGGCAACATCTTATATATTTAATTTGTTCGCCCATCTCTATATTATAAATTCTAAAATGCCACCTAGGCAAAGATACCTTGGTGGTAATGCCACGTTTGGCACTATTGTTGTTAAGGGAATTACTTATTTTCCTTATTTAATTTTTCTACTTACTTTATTTGGCGTTGGTTTTCTTATTTTAATATTTTTATATATTTTTTGTTTTTTTACATATATTAAAATTTTCGAATTAATTCAAACAAAATTTTTTAATTCTTTTATATTTAGTGAAAATATGATAAGCGACAAAAGTTACAACTTATAGTACCTATCAAATTAATTTTTAAAATGAGAATTGACATTTTTTACACACACACACACACACACACACACACACATATATATATATATATATATATCTCTCTCTCTCTCTCTCTCTCTGTGTCTTCTTCTTATTAACAAAAGTTGAAGTGCCAACTTGGCACAATGCAACGTTGGCAACGGTTTTCTATTTTAGAAAAAAAACTTTTTACATATTTAAAAAATAAAATAGAAAATTATCTATTTTATTTTTACCACTCAAAAGCATAGTTTTAGATATTTTTCATGGATAATGTACATTGAGCAATTTAAATAGTAGGTAATTATTTTAGATCAAATATTGAGTAGTTAAATAATCAAATTTATAATGAATAATTAGCTAATTAGAAAAGAAAAAGAAAACGGCAACTTTCAGGTCTTACTTCCTCATTTCGCAGGTCACTTAAAAAAATAATTATTAAAATTATCATTTAATCATCTTTTCTTTTTTTTGTAAAAAATATTTCAAATTTGTAAGCTTTTATTTACTTCAATTTTGTTATTTTTGTTTTTATTTTTATTTTTAAGGTACCTGCCATATGGGCGGCGACTAAAACTATGCAATGCAACACGCAGTTGATGGGACTCAAACCTCAAACCTTTAGGTCTCAGGGCCTTAACATTTATCCTCATAACCAATCGTACAAAGCCTGATTGCTAATTTACTTTACTTCTTAATAGATTTGCATTGTTTAATTCGTGCATTTTAATTTTATTTAAAATAGATTGAAATATCCCCGTGCATAGCATGGTTGTAATACTAGTTTTATTATTATTATAGTATTTGTATCCAAAATGACATTATATTTTGGTAGGATATTGAACGGTGCAAATACTACCACGGTTCCACCATCTAATGCTAAAGAATTAATTGGACAATGATGAAGAATTAATTGGACTGAAGGAATTGGAATGAATAAGACAGTGATTGGTATCAATTGGAAGAAAAAAAAAAATCAATAATTTGATACCATATCAAATAGGAAAATATTAAATTGATAAAGTCGGGAATAATTGATTTCTATCATTCTATGTATATATTGATCTTTACGTGTATACACTAATACATATAGTGATGACAATCCTATATTGAAAATGATTATATACAATACATAATAATTAATTCTATGGTAGTAAAAGATAAATATTACAAACCAGATTTACATAATCTTGGATATCAGTAAGATTTTCCATAACTCCGAATACCGGTTCTAAGTTCTAACACTTAACACTATGTTCGCTTTGCCATTTAATCTCCACGACTTCACCCACAGGCCACATGATGTTAGTGAGTTTGGTGGTAGGAGATGAAGTCAAAAAGAATGGGCTTGTGGAGACATGCCCACAATTGTCAAGGAAGAAAAAGAAAGTCAAGAATTAGGTGGCTCATTGAATTCAATTGTCAACAAAGGAAGGCAAATGACATGCAAATTTTCTCGGTGGAAGAAAAATGACATGGAGAGTGGTTGACAATTGAAGAGAGTTGTTGGAAATTTTCCCTATAAATACGAGACATGTTTGCAGCTTCAGTATCCATCTTACCACCAAACAACACAGAGTATCTTGTGTAGAGAGAGAGCTTCAGTGTAGAAGCTATACACGAGAGATAAAAGTGAGTGGAGTGATAAAGCCTTTGCGTAGGCAGAGAAAATACAGTGTAGTATTTTTGTACTCCTCCTTTTGAGATAGTGAAATATATTGGTGTGGGTCCGTGGACGTAGGCAGTTTGGCCGAACCACGTTAAATCTCGGTGTTCCATATTTGTGCTTATTTTAGTGTCCATTATTTTCTCAGTCGCATATTATTTTTGTGTCCCACTGATCTTGGGCGGAATTAGCAGCGCCTAGTTCCCAACACATGAGCCTGTTAATCCTTTCACCAATACGCCCCTCATATGAACAGAGATGATCTGTCTCCAAACAGCTTCCCAATTCAATGACATTCAATTCACATCTCCAATAACTTTTCGCCAAAATATTCTCAAGCTCCTAATCACAATGTCTGAGCATATGAGGCCAAGACCGTGTAATTATTGAAGTGCTTCCAGACATTGATCTACAACAACATCATCTCTGTAGTAGAAACCCTAAGGAAGTCGTCTCCCAAACTGGTTTTATTAGAGATAATACCATGCAAATATGAAAACATACACAAAAGTTTTGAAGCGTAAAAATCATTTACAATATACGAACATAATAATCATATTACTAACCAAACCAACTAAAAAAAAATTCAAAATAGAGTTTATATTGAATTGTAAATGCATAACAAATAACAAATTATTCTAAAAGAAACAAGTAGGAGAAGAATTAGCCTTTTGCAATAGCACAAAACATCAAATGAAACTGCCAGGGGACAACATACCTCTTTGTCCATGCATATCATCTCGAGGCTGAAAGGTTCATTCATCCTACTGAACATTAGTCTATTTGGTTAAGGAGAGAGAAATAGGAATTTTCTTCAAATTCTATCTTAATGATTCTCAGTTTTTGTTTGATTGAAATTGGAGAAGTAACAAAATACCTGAGTACAGAAGGAGCACACAACAGTATATATAAGGAGCAAAGAGGGGAGATTAAGGAGCAAAATTCAACTCAATATTGACAACCATTCAATATATAACATATAATTTATAATTTTTCCAATAACAAAAGGATACAAAATCTTACCCTTCTTTGAAAAGTGATTTTTAGCAGAAGCAAGAATCAGGTTTGCCACCTGCGTTTCCGCATTTTTTTTAGATAATATCAAAAGCAGCACCTACACTTTATATTAAAAAGTTTCTGAAGCAATCAGATGTCAAGATAATTACATTGATGTCGCCGTACAAAACAACTTCAAGAAACGAAAGAATAGGTAATATTATCATGACCTTCTTCAAATGATCGCTAGTTTCAACTTGCGGACCTATTTCATTAGTGGCAAGATGAAACATATATTCTAACCCCAAGAGGGGGCGCAGCGGTTAGGGCGGGCCTGTGAAGTGTGGTTAGGCGCACATCCCAGGTTCGATTCCCCGCGGCGTCAAGCTCGCTTGTATTTCCTTCTTGGGGCCACTGGGGCGTCTCCCGGTCGAAGCGCCAGGGCCTCGTGGGATTAGTGGGGGGTGGGGCCCCCGATACCCTCGGTTATCAAAAAAAAAAAAAAAAAGATGAAACATATATTCAAACCCATGAAAGAAAAATTAATGACAAAATTTAAAAACCTTGTTGGCAGTAGATGATTTCTCACAGATGCCATGGTAGGGGAAAAGGATTTTGACTCAAGTTCCTCGAGAGTAACTCGTCAAAGAAAATTTATTTTAAAAATAAAAATAAGAATTAGAATTTTGTGCAGAACCACAAAAGCAGCATTAACATCTTGCATGTTCCTGCCAGTGTAATCATAGAGCTTCTGCTCTTGTAGTTAAGATAAGGAAATAAGGAATGATCATTTTCTGGTTTTCCTGTTTGCATTGGATTAGATTAATAGATAAGAGAATAGGAGGAACGCAATGTAATCAATGTTAGGGTGAGGATGGATACCTTCATAATGTCCTCTGCCAATAAAAATCTAATGCAGCAAAGGTTTCCAGCAACGCTAATTATATATGTTGCATTTGATTTCTTATCCTCGTCTACACAAATATTAAATTATATAACTTTTTTTTGATAACCGAGGGTATGGGGGCCCCACCCCCCACTAATCCCACAAGACCCTGACACTTCGACCCGGAGATGCCCCAGTGGCCTCAAGAAGAAAATACAAACGAGCTTGACGCCGCGGGAAATCGAACCTAGGATGTGCGCCTAGCCACACTTCACAGGCCCACCCTAACCGCTGCGCCACCTCTTGGGGTTCAAATATTAAATTATGTTATTTATAAGTAAAGCCGCTAATTGATTATGTATGCATTATTTATGCATATAAATAAACGGTGATAGGACAAGAGAGGAGAATAGAAGAGAAACCTGCCTCTCCCTTTGTGAAAGGCATTTTAGTCCGAGGGTTTGTAGCATGTTTTCAGTTTACTGAGTTGAAGGATATTTTATCAAGCACCTCGCGAGAAACCCACCCGTCCTTACGTCTTTGAGTGTGTTATTAACACGTGTATCTATTCCAAGGATGTTAATCCATAGCCTCAAGCATCTCTCTTTACTTGAGGTTTGAGTGTCATCTGGCATCATCTCAGCAAAAGAAAGCTTTATGTTACTAGTATACCGTTGCTTTGCCGGTGTTCCTCGCGAGGAAGGTGGCTGCAGCGGTGGAGGTGGTGGAGCTTGAGGGCGGTGGAAGGAGGAGGAGAGGGGAGGAAGAGAAGAAGCAGAGAGAGCAGAGGGAGAATGGAGGGAGAGAGCGAGGGCGAGGGAGATGAAGACGGAATGACGGACATGGGACGGATAAGTTCTTTTTTCGGTGAATGAAGGAGGAAAACTCGCTTCGCTCATGATTAATCAGTGAGCATCAAGCAATCTGGATTTAAGAAAGCATCAACCTGCACCTTGCGATCTACCATCAGAACTGGCAATCACCTTTCAATTTCACGTGCCATGGTTAAGCGACAAACATGATTTTGAAAAAAAAAAAAAAGAAGTATAAATTGACCTTATTCTAAAAGTTCAAGACATAAATTCTTCACAATTAATCCCTATCAGAGAAAAAAATAATACCAATTAATAATATAAAATTATGTGATCGTTGAAGGTTATTTTCAACCAAAGCTCACAGCCAACAACATAAATTAAGCCCCAAATCGATGTAGCAGCAAATGGGACTGCGATGATTCCATTAATAACAGTAGTGAATCGCATAAAAGAGAATAGAACTACAGGGAGAATTAGAAGGAGAAACATAATTCCCCTCGAACACGAAGATTTGACTATATGATAATCAGTATGCTAGAATTACTTTATTTCATAAAAATGAGGTATCTAAAATCACACATCAGTAAAAAATAGCCTAATAACTTGAATTTTGTAAAGCTTCAGAACATGGTACCCCAATGCTAAGATAAAATTACCTTGGGATGGACAATCCTAACTTGTGCAAACAGAATTTAAATAGAACCTCGTTCAAAGGGTAATAGTATCAACAATGGCTTCCAGTGTCTTCTCCAATTCCGATTCATCAACCCACACAGAACTTTGACTGCTTAGACAGCTCTTATCCTCCGCCAATATTCAAGTTTCTCAGTCGTAACAAACCACTAAAAGCTAGGCAACAGCTTTTATCCAAATATAAGTTAACAATTAAGGAACGATGGATGGCATTTGGGGGTTCGTTTGAGCTCCGTTTTGAAATTCGGGATTAGATCTGGAATCACGACGAGCTCCGTTTTGAAATCCGGGACCAGATCTGGAATCAGCACGACGAGAGTGAGTTCCAGGAATTGTTTGAATTTTTTCCGGCGACTCTGTAGTGGCTATAACCGCCGGTCAAAGTTTAACAATTTTTTTGGGTAAAAAATATTATTAAACTTTGACCGGCGGTTACAGCCACTACGGAGTCGCCGGAAAAAATTTAAAAAATTCATGGAACTCACTCTCGTCGTGCTGATTCCAGATCTGATCCCGAATTTCAAAATAGAGTTCAAACGAACCCCAAAATGCCATCGACGGTTCCTTAATTAAGGAACCATCGATGGTTCTTGAATAGGATTAGAGTGAGATAATGAGGGAAAGAAGAAATCACATGAATAAAATGACAAAAATGTTACTCCTCAATTTTGAGGTTGGGCCTTAGCAATCGTACAACGGGTTATTGGGCCTCGATCAAGGCCAATTCACATCTCGGCCCACCACGGCCTATTTCGCATCTATATAAGAGTGAGATTTATTCATTTAAAAGGTATGTTCATTCTATATCTACAGATAAAACCCGATTTTCCCTATACTTTCAGGCACTTCCGGCCGCTGATTTGACCGTCAGAATCCCCACAGCCGCCACCGCCGCGGTGGCCCAGGGCTCAACGGGTTGTTGCATGTGCAGGGATACGGGATCGATATCGGGATTCTGATTGGCGCCCATTTATGGAGGTCGGCTGTCTCGACTCGGGGAGAGATATATCAACATTCATTTATGGAGGTCAACAGATTGGCGCCGTCTGTAGGAATCGACACAAAAAGCCGCTGGAAAATATCCTCTGTTTTACGGCAAAGAGACGGGGATCTAAAACCCCGAGTGGATCTTGAAGAAGATGGTGATTCTCGAGCAAAAATATTATTGGAAAAAGATTTTTTTTCTCCTTTCTCTGTAAAGGAGATCCAAGAGTTTGTTGCAAAAGAAGAAAATAATCTAAGAAGTTGGGCTTTTAAGTTTAACTCCATTGAAAAGGCTCGAGCTCTCTAGCTAGCTTCTGCTCAAAACGGTCTTAGCTCGAAAGAAAAACGAACTTTTGGTGGCTTATCGTTTCTACCTGATTGGAAAAAGCCCGTGAACACTTTGCTTGGTCGCAAATTTCACATCCAACCACCTCCACTGCCAGTTAATCGGAGCTATGTCTCCAATTGAAAATGAGGCATGACGTGATGGGACGTAAATGCGTAATAAACATGGCGTGTGAATCGGTCAAAGTCAGAGATATTTTATATGTAATCTTCCAATGAAAGCTTCCCTTTGCAGCAAGTTGCTCTTATATGCCGGGCCGAGTCAACAGTTGAGTATGCTACTGAATACGGGTTGAGTCAATAGTTGAGTATGCCGCAGAATAAAGGGGCTCGCCATTTCCAGACAATTGGGGTCGGCAAATGTCGGGGGTCGCATCCACATCGCCTTTACCTGGGCAAGAAAAAATGGGGCACCCGAGCCGCTTCGGCAAGAAGGCTGGGCGTCGTCCCCTTCACCTCGGCGCACTCAGTGGCCAATTTCGGTGCGACATTCGTGTTTGTAGGTCGCGCTCGCACACGAGTCCTAAAGCTCGTGAAGAAATTGGCTCGAGATTTGCACCCCCCCTGTGGGCGCGCGTAGGGCATGGAGCATTCTTCATGTAACACTTAGTTATACCTTACAAATGGCCATTCACTTATAAATTGGTCCATTCCACTTTAGTTTTCCTATGTGGGATAGCTTCCACTATACAATTTCATTTCCATTCACACCTATTTTTCCAACACCTATTACTGTTCTAGAGCTACAAAAGAGCATTTCCCGAATCTGCCTATTTCAAACAGCCCGCTTCACTGAAATATTTCAACCAGTGTGGAGATAATTAACTCACGCGGCATATACCATTGGAAAGATACAGATGTTAAATTTCCCTAGAGCTTTACGGATCACAATTCCGAGCCTCGTGCACAGAGATATCGCATTCCGTTTGCAGACAGATCGCTGCTGAATCTCTACTCAGTTTACAGCTCGCTTCGCTCAATTATTGTGATAAATCCAGAGGGAATTAGCGTATGAGCCATACACCGTTGGAAAGACATGGTTGTTAACTTTCCATAGAACTTTACGGATTGCGATTCGGAGTTTCCTGGACAAAGATGTCGCATTTTGTTTGCAGACAGGTCATTGCTGAAATTTCTACTCGAAAATGCTGTTGGCAACCTACTTCGTCGAATTGCTGCCCAAAATCCCAAGGGAATTAACTAATGGACCATACACCATTGGAAAGGTATGGGCATTAACTTTCCATAGAATTTTACAGAGCGCAATTCAGATTTTCCTAGGCAAAGATATAGCAGTTTGTTTGCTGAAAGATCACCGTTGAATTTCTATACAAGAATTGGGCGAATTTGCTTTTCGAGTGCTTGAACAACTTTATATTGTGTAACCGTTGGTTTCCGTCATCGGGACTGCCATGATAACCTCTATAAGATGCCTTCGAGGGTAACATGTCTTTCGGCCCCAAGTTAATTAAGAATTTTGCAACGCTTGAGCATCGCCTTGCTTGCTGATGGATTGTTATTCAAGAATTGTTGAGGAATTTGTATATCTCTAACTGAAGCCAATGGATAAACCGGTTGGACCTACTCTTTCGTAAAGCTTATGAACGGGAATTCACGATTTGGCGTAACAGAATTGAAAGCGGTGATGTTGCCCTTATCTACCTCTTGATAATGTCAAGGGGTGGCACACCGTCCCTATATGTTGAGCCGAGCTCTAAGAATTCACCGAGGAAAGCATGTAAATCCTCGCCATTATATTTTCGAGGCCCGAAGCTCTTTAGCTCGTGTTATTGTTCGAAGATATCTTTATCACTTGAGCCAAACAATAAGCCATCTTCGCCGAGGCAATTCGTAGGCCCTCATTGTTCAGGTTTTGGCCGAGGTAATCTGTAATCCCTCATGAGCTAATATTATTCAAGTTAAGCACTTAAGTCTTATATTACATGCCATTGTCCTACTTCGGCCCTATCTTGCTTGATGTAATCTATTATTCCGCTCCGGCGATGCCTCGTACTCACGAGAAGTCCTTATTCCGCCCCGGCGATACCTCGTATTCACGAGAAGTCATTTTATTCAGCCCCGATAATGCCTCGTATTCACAAGAATTCTGCCCCGGCGATGCCTCGTATTCACGAGAAGTCCGCCCCCGCGATGCCTCGTATTCATGAGAAGTCATTTTATTCCGCTCCAGTCATGCCTCGTATTTACGAGAAGTCATTTTATTTCGCTCCGGGGATGCCTCGTATTCACGAAAAGTCATTTTATTCCGCTCCGGCGATGCCTCGTCTTCACGAGAAGTCTTTATTCCACCCCGGCGATGCCTCGTATTCACGAGAAGTCCGCCCCGGCGATGACTCGTATTCAAGAGAAGTCCGCCCCGGCGATGCTTCGTATTCACAAGAAGTCATTTTATTCCGTTCCGGCGATGCCTCGCATTCACGAGAAGTCATTTTATTCCACTCCGGCAATACCTCATATTCACGAGAAGTCATTTTACGCCGCTCCGGCGATGCCTCGTATTCACGAGAAGTCCGCCCCGGTAATGCCTCGTATTCAAGAGAAGTCTGCCCCGGCGATGCCTCGTCTTCACAAGAAGTCTTTATTCCACCCCGGCGATGCCTCGTATTCACGAGAAGTCATTTTATTCCGCTCCGGCGATGCCTCGTATTCATGAGAAGTCCGCTCCGGTAATGCCTCGTATTCACGAGAAGTCTGCCCCGGTGATGCCTTGTATTCACGAGAAGTCTACCCCGGTGATGCCTTGTATTCACGAGAGGTCCGCCTCGGCCCTACAATTGACTACTCGTCCAACACGCCTCCTCGGCCGGTATTTGGTTGCTCAATTTGTCTGCCGCCTTGGTAAGTGAGTTACTCTCCTACCTACTTATCAACTCCAGAACTCGTATAAATATCAAAATTCTGGGCTTGGGGGACTCCTACAGTGGGCACTTTGCTTCCACTTATTTGTCTTTGATAGCGAGCGTTCTGAGGCCAATCATAAGCCCTCATCGAGCTTATTTATCAGTTTTAGTATAATACGATTTCTCAACCAACATGCCTCGTTGGCTTCAGCTTCGGTAAATATGGTTTCTCAACCAATCTCTACCGCTTGCAAGCTATTCGAAAGGCATTCCAGGCCAGGTGCAAGTTTTCATCATAATGTTTGAGGCTAATCGTAAGTCCTCCATGTAACGCCCCCACTAGTTCCACATATATACACGTCATCTTGACGTCATATTCATAGTATAAAGTGCACGTAAACATTATCATAAAGGCACCCTTTTGGCCTCGTGCACGTTTTCTTTTTCATTTATCATACATAACATACATACGTTGGAACTAGGGCACGCTACTCATACATATCGTACTCGAAACCCGGAGTACATACTTTAAAACGTTCTAGGGTTTCGGCTTACCATTCCATAGCGCACAGGACCATCTGATTCCCTTTCCCAATCACACACCAACGTCATAACATCTGGAAGACTCTTCGCCAACTCCTTTGCACGTAACCTAAGCATAACACATAAACATACATAGAGTGAGTCACAAAGACTCAGTGGATAATAGAGATGCAATGCAATGCATGGAATGCACGTGTCACCATTTTCTGCCTGTCATTGGGCCCTGTTGCTGACCGTATGCTTACAAAGGCGTCATATCATAACATAACATAACGTAACATGACATGTTGGCCGTAATCTCCAACATGTTGGCCGTAATCTCAATCCTCTTGCGGGCTTCGCCCCTGAGACTTCAGGCCAAAGGTCTTCATCCTCTTGCGGGGCATTTTCCCCGGAAGACCATAACATATTTGTAAGCACCGGCAGTCAACATCACATACATATGCTCATGACATGATTGTACATAATGTTTACCTCTTGAAGCCTTAACTTTCTTTGATAACATCATCAGTCGTCATACATACGTATCATATCGACAAGGTTTCACAATCATGTCATTATCATCACATAAGAGCATCATATCCTTTTCGTATGCGCAAGTCATTCATATACATTTCATATAGCATTACACATTCACACATCACGTCTCGTAATGCCAAGTCCTTCAAACGTAACATATACGTGCATAAACCTATGAGCATTGGTTCACACTTAACGCATACGCCACATACCGGCATAACATATTCGTATTGGCTCACATAAACATATACGTCACAACCATATCCTCATCACATACACGCACGTAATATATTCATCATAGAAACATGCATTTATACTAAGCTTATCACCGAACCCATTTCGTTCCTTGTTCATTACATATACCTTACATAACTCGATTTCCTTACTTTCATGCTTCCATGAGTTCTTGTAGCTACACAATTCACAAGAACAAGCATTGGGGATCACATAAGCCACATACATATCATAGTCACTTCATGACATAAACATACAACAAGGCCAATAGATGCTAGTATCATCTACATCTTCCTACACATCATAAACATGTATATTTCTTGAATAACTCGAGCATAAACATATAATTACCTCATCATACATGTAAGGTAACTATTACCCACCTTAGATGAACCATAATCAAGCTTGAATGGCATCCCATCCATTCCCTCTTCCCTTCTTTCCTCTTCTTCTTTCCTTTCTTCCTTTCTTGTTGCAATCATAGACATGGCCATTACATATATGATATAGGGAGAGTGAGGAGGTTCCATATGATCTTAGGGGTCTTGGGAGTGCCTTATGGAGCTTAGAATCGAGTTTGGTGGGTTATGAATCAAGAAATGGTGAGAATCTTCTAAAATACACTTTCTGCCGACTTAAAATTACGGCCGTAACTCTCACATTTACGGCCGTAACCTACCTTTTACGGCCGTATCTTGGCCTCTGTTTTCCCTATTCTGACCTTATGGCCGTAACCTTCATACCTTACGGCCGTAACTACATAATACGGCCGTATCTTCCAATCATACGACTGTAATTTGCTCTCTGAAACTTTTGAGCATTTTCATCTTTCAACATTTACGGCCGTAACCACATATATTTATGGTCGTAACCTCAGTTCTGCTGAATTTTCCCATTTTCATGACTTTGAAGGCCGTTTCGGATTCCGAGGCATCTCATAGACTTCAACACATATCGTGGACATATCGTATACTTATTCATCAAAGCGAGATAACATCGGGCCATTTCATACTGTATACGGAATCACATACGGTTCACATACTGAATCGTGCACGTATTCGGGACGATTTCGTTTGGGGCGTTACACTCCATCTATTGAAAATTGGGTAATATCTTCTGAGGCCATGCATGATCCCCGCTGATTATATCCTCCGGGGCGATTCACAAGCCTCGTCGACTATACATTGATCACATTCACCGAAACCATGTGTAAGCCTCGCCGACTCTACTTTTCAACAACTTACTGAGGCGGTTTGCAGGTCCTCCGGCTATCGGGGTCGACATCACAGTACAGAAGCAATTCCTAAACCCTCACCACCGGCAACTAATTCTTTAAACTCCGACCTGTACATAAACGAACAAATCGGACTTGGGGGACTTATATCACTCCTCAAAATTGAGATTGGGCCTTAGCAATTGTACAAAGGGTTATTGGGCCTTGACCAAGCCTAATCCACGTCTCGCCTCACCACAGCCCATTTCGCCTCTGTATAAGGGTGACGTTCATTCATTTAAAGGTATGTTCATTTTACATCAACTGATAAAAACCGACTTTCCCTATACTTTCAGACACTTCCGGCCATTGACTTGACCATCGGAGTCCCCGCCGCCGCCGCCGCTGTGGTCTGGGGCTCTAACGGGTTGTTGCGTTTGCAGGGATGCAGGGTCGATATCGAGATTCTAATTGGCGCCCATTTATGGAGGTCGGCTGTCTCGACTCAGGGAGAGAGATATCGACATTCATTTATGGAGGTCAACAGGATGTATCTATACAATATCTTAAGATATATCCGAAATCTTTATGACTTATTCGAGCTATTTTATTTAAATATATTTTATAATTGTAATCGATATAGACAATAATCAATCAAAATATTATTTTTTATAAAAGTTTACTACCTAAATTAAATCTTTTTAAATACAACTAGTAGTTTCATCTCGTGTGTTGCACGGGAAGATATATGTTCAAGATATAATTTAGAACTTGAGTAAGAAAAAATATAAAAGATTTTCTAAAATTTGCGACAGAGTTTTTCCTACATTTCCTCGCTATGTCACCTGTGTATTGCACGAGAAGATATATCCAATATAAAAGTACTTTGATATTTTTTTACTCGCATTATACTTGCAACATCGTTGCAACTTATCATTGTAATATACTCGTGCATGTAGCTCTACTGCAATTAAATTCTGTCGTCCTAATAAGATTTTTCATTTATTGCAATAATATTTCGTCGCAGTAATTCATGATATTGTGATGACAAATATCGTTGCAACATACTGGAAATCCTATGGCGATGATGTCTTCTGCAGCTACATCCGCCATCGCAATATCTTTGTCTACTGCAACGATTTTTTTATTGTAATAGAGGTTTTATCTACTGCAAATAATATTTATACCCCTACCACAATAATTGTTATTATTGATATTTATTATATTTTATTGATTAATTTATTACTTCTATTTTCGCATACTAACAATAATAATGAAGGCATAAGTAGAATTGAAAATTAAATTTATTTATATATTACAAAGATTGATAGAGATTTAGGTGAGAGATTTTAAGATTGATTAGTTGAAAGATTTTACGATTGACCCAAATTTAGGTGAGAGCTTTCAGGAAATAAGAAAAGGTGGGAAATGAGAATAAAAAATGAATTATTTAATTATAAAAATATAAATTTGAGCGGGAAAATGACCTTTATTTATTTATATTATATATAGATTCTGATATGAAATAAAAGTCTAAATTTCGGATGTATATAGTAGGATTAGAAGACATATAGATAGTAGGATTCTATCTCCTATAATATTTAATTTCATATTAACTTACTGGTCTAAAGGATCACACTATCATTAATTATGTATCTGGTGAGAAGAAAGCCATAGAACAAAGGTTTCAATAGGTTGACAATCGCTTGTTCATCATCACCACCATAAATACAGTTACTATCAGGCCGTTTTTTTCCTTCAATTTGTATTGTTTTGTTGGACGACAAATGGATGTTATTATTCTTGAATTGCTTTGGATATTGAGATGTTGAAGGAGAATTTTAAATTATACGTTGATTTTGTTGAGTTATGCCTTGAATGTTTAGATGACGGATTTGTTCGAAATACAATAGAAACTCTATCAAAAATTTTATAATTTTTTTTATGTTACCTAAATCAGTAAAGTTTAGTGCTTCGACAATAACTTTTGTTTTTATAAATTTTTTTATTTTTATGCTATTAACATGAATGAAAATCATTATTTGTTTGAAGATAACACAAAATTTATGAGATTTTTTTTATCAACCACATTAAGAATACTATATATTTTAAATTATTTAAAATAAACATAAAAATTGATGAGTTTTAAAAAATATATTAATATTTCGAATATGTCAAATAGGTAAGTTTATAATGAATATGTTAACATACTTATTTAGTCTATTTAGAAAGTTTCTATTGAAAAAATTAAATGTCATTAATACATATCAATAAAGTACAAATACAGTAAAAGTTTTTGACTAAACGATCGTGATGGGACGTGGAAGGGGCAGAGCCGGTTTTGGCTTGAGGCGAGCGAGACCGTCGCCTCAGGCGCAAAACCGGAGGGGGCGACTTTTTTTCTCTTTTTTCTCACATAAAAATTAAGTATATATATGTAAACAACGCAATTATAAAGATGTTAAATGAGTGGTGCAGCGGTCAACTTGTGGGTTTTTACAGAAATCGTACTCCAGCCAAGTTCGAATCCCAATCTTGCATTTCCCATATCTCATATTATTTATTATTTTCTTTCTTTAAGTTTTGGTAAAAGTATTCCTCCAAAAAAATATTTTCTACAACTATATTAATTCTCTAATATTTCAACTCATATAAAAAGTTTGTAATACCTACGAATAAAATTTATAATACCTCCTTTAGTTTTACGCATAGTTAATTTCAAACATTCTTAAATTTCATATTATCAAAAAATAATAATAATAATAATAATAATCTTTTAAACAACCGAATCTTGTTACTTTGGAACAAAAATAAATTATAATAATCTTTATTTTTTCTATTATTATTGTATTTTTAGTTAACTATTAATTTTTGTAAAGCATTTACAAATTTGAAAATCATTACATGGGGCGCATTTTATGATGTTTTGGCTCAGGCCCCGAGAATCACAGGACCGGCACTGGGAAGGGGATTAGTGTTTTCTAGCGGGGAGGGGATGGAATAATGCTATACTATTAATATTTTATCAAAATCAGTATTTATTTAATATATTTTCCCATACAATACTCGGGTGAAAACCCTAGTAATAAATAGTAATAATAATAATAATAATAATAATAATAAATCCTAGTTCTAGTCTTTACGGGAGACAAGGGATGAACAGCAAATATTTTAGGCACAAAATTCGAGATTCCAGCAAATATTTCTCTCTCTAGCAAAATATTCAATAACCACATGGGGCCACACCCGGGAAATTCTCTCTCTCTCCTCCTCTCCTCTCTCTTTTGCACTGCTTGCGCATAGAGGGATGAGGTTTGTTTGAGGTGGAGTTTTGGTCTGGAAGAAGATTTTGTTTCCCTTGATGTGTTCGAAAGTGTTCGGCGGACGGATATTTAATAGAACTTGGAGAAGGACTAGGAACGTATATTTAACTGGTTTGAAATCTCATATTTAATTGGGCTACCTGATTTGGATAAATAGATTGATTTTACCTGATCTGTAAATTAACAACACTAAGGGTGTGTTTGATTGGGGTGAAAAATGGGTTGGAAAATATTTTTCATCTAAAATTTTTATTTTTCAATCAAACACATTTTTATTTTCCTTGAAATTTATTTTCCACCCTCGCCTAAAAAATAGAGATTTTCCTTGAAATCAAAGAATTTGAATTCATTGGGAGAGGGGTTGAAATTTGAATTCTATGGAATTGAAATTCTAAGTCATTTTCCAACCTCCAATCAAACACACCCTATCAGGCGTCCAACGTAAATAATCCAAATCCAAATTTAAGAAAATTCAATAAGGTATACAAATCAAAGTTGGTTTCAATTCCCGCTAGTCACATGACCCCCCTATCATAACATTGTTAGAAGTCAGAACCCAAGGTAACGCTGCGAAAGTTCATACCCATGTGCATTACGAAACATTGACCAGTAACATGAGTGAAACGAATTTGATTATTAAGTTTTATTTATACATGCAACAATTTATCCGTAAGTAAAAACAACATTAATGTCAAAAGATGAAAACCACTTTTCATTTACACAAAATACTAACAATTTAAAACATGCATGGTGGAACATTTAAAATAAAATTCATAAAGATTAGAAAATAATATCCACAGATTTAAACTCAAACAACGCCAACCTAATTCTCAATACCATTTGAAAAATTAAAGGAGCAAGATCTCTATTTCGAACCCCGGCCAAAATATTTGGAGATATTAACATTAATTTTTAAAAAGTATTGTGAATCCTCTAAATGCTAAATTATGTAGCTCGGAGTATCTGTCTCTTGTGATCCACCTTCTCCAAATGCATCATGCCAATCCAAAAGTTGCTTCGTGGTGGTACATTCTGATGGCGCACTTGGACGAATCTTCCATTGAATGACAAATACAATAAGTCCTGGGATGATTACACTAATAAGGATGGTATTGAACAAGTGCAATAGCATAATTTAAAAATACCTGTCGACTGGCAAATTTCATATCATCCATGCTAATTGGCCGAAGATTATCATTGGTATGACCCAAACTTCTACCCTACAATTATATTGAAAGTAAGGCAAACATATTAAATAAACAATCACCCTTCTACCGTAGTAATAATAATAATAATGTACATACCTTCTTCACGTTGTTCAAAAGCTCGCGTATCCGGCAATGAGCTGCAGCAACACATAAGTTCTGCAACATGGAAAATTGGAAAATTTCCGTGTAATGTGCTAACAACAAAAAGATAATGTCAAATAAGAGATATAATCATAAAAAGTACCTTCAAGTCACTCCCTGAATAATCATGAGTAAACTTTGCAGCTTCTTCAAAATCAAAATCCAGAGCCAATGCTTCATCGGCCAAAATACACCTTAATATTTTCACCCGGCTTCGCTCATCGGGCAAGCTCACCATTAACCTATAATTAAACATGAATTAGTAACTTAACATAATTGGATTTTAGGGAGTTCTACTCACATTAAATTTCATAACATTAAATTTTTCTCTCTCATCATTATCAACCACTCATACATTGATTTTACAATTTCTTTATGTTTTTTAATACCCTTCTCAATTTTCAACCACGTCTAAGAGTAAATTTAATTTTCTCAAATTTATTGTGAACAGAATATGCCCTTAATGAAGTAAAAAAACAATATTAAAAGTTAATACCTCCTCGAAAACCTTCGAATCGCAGCATCATCTATATCAAACGGCCGATTGGTTGCCCCAAGCACTAATACTCGCTCACAATCATTCGTTAATAACCCATCCCAATTCATGAGAACCTCGGTCTGGATCCTTCGCATTGCTTCGGAGGAGCCACCACCACCACCAACATATTGCCGGCTTGTTAACATGCTATCTACCTCGTCGAAAAATATGACAGTTGGTGCCAATTTCTTGGCCAATGTGAATATTGCTTGTACATACTTTTCTGATTCCCCAAATTCCTAGATACAATGAAAGCTGTTATAATCCAGAATAACTTAGTGATCCCATGACCAATAATAATTATACCTTTTGAGCGATGGATGACATCATTATATTAATGAAATTTGCACCAACTTCAGTTGCAATGGCTTTTGCAAGCATGGTTTTGCCGGTACCCGGCGGTCCAAATAGTAGTATTCCCTTACAAGCCTTCCAAAAGAAATATATCAATAAAAATTATAATATAAAAGGAGATCAAAATGCTCTATATGTACATACATATATATACATATATATATATAGAGAGAGAGAGAGAGAGTGTGTGTGTGTGTGTGTTTTATATTTACCTTTGCCAATAGTCCTTTGCCAAACAACTCTGGCCTTTGCAAAGGGAGTATCACCGATTCAAACAAAATTTGCTTAACCTCTCCCAATGCTCCAATATCATCAAAGCAAACTCCAATTTCAGCGGAGAGTATAACATATCCAAGGATACTTCTCTCATAAATATTACAACTAATCGCATCCTGAAAAGTTAAGTAATCTTTAGATCATGTCCAACAATGCAATGTCAGCAACTGAAAAAGCTTTACCTTTAAAGATTTGTGTGAAAACTTTTGCACTTTCTTCCAAAGTTCGTGTGCAAATTCGATACTGCAATTAATAATAGACATCAACACTTGCTAATTTTTTTTGCTTTCCTTTAATTCTTTTCAAAACACTACATCAACAACTCACCTTTCCTTTGAAATTGTAACTAATCCCGGAAAATGCATGAAACTATGAGATACAGCCCAGATAGCAACTTGCTCAATACCTAATTAACAACAAGAAAGTTATGAGTCATAATCGAGCGATTTTACAAATGTTTGAAGAAGTTCCAGAGCTAACCTTCACTTGTTAAAGCTTCTCCTTTAATGGACAAATTTTTCAGATTTGCTGACATGCCAAGACGATCTAAAACCTAAAATTTATATAATTAACAGAAATACACAGAGACCATTAAAAACAAAGGCCAAGCATGTATCGAGGCAAAAGCAAATAATAATAGAAAGTGGAACTGGCTACTTACTAAACAAATACCATCGAAATTAGATTGAGAGTTCATCCTTTCATTATCTCGATCCAGGTTCCGTTTCAATCTCAACTCTTCTGACTATAAATATAATTAACACTATCGTTTTGCGTCTAACTTTGATGATAATAATAATAACAAACAACAACAACATACACAAAACAAAAATTAATGTTTAATTACCTCAGGAATTTGAATAGTCACTTTCGTTGGGAACAAGATGCTCAACCGGTCCTACATCCACCAAAATTATTGATTTAGTGTTCAAAAATTGATTATGAATTCAACATATATCATCAGACAGACTAGAAAGATATGAAAGTGGAAATCTTTACATGCAAGACACCAAGAATAGTGATATCACTGTACTCATTAATCTCAAAATTCCAAACTGATTTTCAGCAGCAGGGAATAATGCTTACCAGATCATCTGTTTGAGCAGCAATGACAACAATATTTCCAACTAACATCTCGAAATCAGGTCCGTATGTTTGCAAAAGATCAACATCGGTAATAGCCTTCTCTTTCTCTAGGCCTTTCAGAAACAAAATTAGAGGACCCCTCTTGCTTTCGATTAAAATCGCTCTAAACAACCACATCCTTGCAGCTGTTTCCTAAAAAATTAAAGTACAATATCTCATCAAAAGACCAGAAATTTAAATGAAATAAATAGATCCTAAAAACTAAAGAGAGTGGTTTATCAAAGGTTCTTACACCAAACAGGTCAACAGAGTTGAGTATGAGAAGCCTTGTACCACAATGTTTTGCTAGACCTTTTATCAATGTTTCTTGATATACCATAGAACCTACAAAGAGGAGTATTTAATTACAAGTCATGGATTTAGAACAAGGAAAGTAACAAACGTACAATTTTACCTGTTGGATCTAATAGTAAGATCCTCGCATGCAATATGGGGGCATCATTAGATTTTTTAAATTTAAAGTACTCTAGATGCACATATGTTGAAGAAATCAGAGCATCTTTTGTACTTTCACTGTAATAAATAAAAAAGATAAAAAGTTATTAGATAAAATCAGTTTTACAATCCAAAATCAATACACCACATTGTAAGTTTGTATACAAAGAGGCAGATTTCAAATCAATAATTTCAAGCCATCATGCCTGAAACAATTTTATTATGTCCATTCATAAACAATAACAAAATTTCGGTGCCAAATTAATGATGTCTTTTGAAAGAAATGGTAAATTTCTTTCATATACTACCTGAGATAGTAGGGAAAATCTTCGAAGCAAACACTGATGTCTAAAACATCCAGTATGCATCTTAGTACGTACAGATGATAGGGATTAGTAATGTGTTCCTGGGGAGCGTGAGACTTCGACATCGAAGAGCAATCCTCAAACTTTCGGAATATCTACAGGTATGTTAAGAAAACTTCTAACCAAGTACAAACCAACTATCAGATTGCAATAGGTTGCTCATAGACCCAAGTTTAAGCCGCCCGCATCTAGCAGCAAAGTACATTTAAAAAGGAAAACAAAACGAAAAAAATCACAGATTGTTTTCCAGATGAATAATGTTATTTATGGGAACATCTGTATTGTGTGGAGGTGATGTTGTACGAAACACTTCACCCAATTAAATGTATATATAGATGTGACCTATTATCATTTACGGTCACATGATCATTTTGAAATTCAAGAAGATAGTAGATACCTGACACTTTATTATACATAATAATCAATCAAACAGTACAAGTTCAAGTTGCTTAAAATCTCTTCGGGCAGCAAACTGTTTATAAGAAGAAAATTAAGAGGAGAAACTCATTTTAGACCATTATCTTCTTGTGTGTTTTGTAAAAAGCTATGCGACCGAGAACACAAAAATATTACGCTTGGTAAAAGGATACATATCGATATTCGCTTTGAGAAGTGGTGGAGAAAATCAGCTCATCACCTGTCCGGATCCACTGATGGAAATCATGACAAATCTTGTCATTCACACGGAGAGAACCATTGGTCCCACTAAATAAAAGTTTCGTAGCTTCATGTTCTCCCTAGGCATTGTCAAGAAATTAAAAGTTCAAAAAATAAGTAACTTTAAGTTGGCAATATTTGATGTTGAACAGATGAACTAACTATAATGCTTTTGCAACAAATGCCAAATTGTTTGCACAAAGTGTGGTTCTAAGGCTAAAACATGATAAACAACATATGTGTAAATCTAAAACTTGGATTTTGATTCCAGCAATCAAATTACGGATTACCTACACTCTGGCCTTGTTCTATACACAATAAATTTCAAAAATTCAAATATACTTTTTCAGTCCCATCTTTTTCCACAACACAAATATTAATTTGACAATTTATTTACATTTTTTTAGTACTTTTTCTCCAAATTTCAACCACCTAATTTACATGAAATCCAAGTAAAAAAATTTTGTTTTGCATAGAACCAGACCTCCAATAGAATCTGAAATTCTCAATAAACACACAAACCTAGGCATAATATTATTTATTACTGAGAATTTACCAGTGTATTGTCATACTTCAGACTGCAAATGGCCCTTACTGGAGTCTGCACATCTTTATGTCCCCCACCAAGGCACAAATGGGAATTGGGACCTTGACCAACAATAAATTTGGGCTTATCCAAGATAACATGTGGATGCTACGAATAAAAAGAATCAGCACCAAACTAACTTTTCACGAATGAAAAATGCATATCCTAATATCGTACTCGACAACAGCCTAGTCATACGGGCATTTATTTATTTTTATATTTTTTTCTCCAAAACTGCGTCAAAAATCCTCACACCCAACGATGACATATCCCTGGAAAGAAGTTTGCGGCGAACAAGAAACCCACCAAAAAGGTTTGAAACCCTTAAATAAATAACGTACCCTCCTCGTCTTGTGCAAGTGGAACAACTATATTTCAATTTCAATCATACCTATATATAAAGATACTAGAATGTTCAAAAACAATAAATCATAAATAATAAATAATAATAATAATAAAGATAAAGATACTAGAAAGGGAAGCATAGCTGCTTATTTTCAATGGGGTAAGTGAAGTACCCTTGTATATCCCACCCCGACTCAACGGGTGAACTCAGATCCGAGAACGGCCCAAACGAGTTCCCAAACAAGAACGAAAAATCATCCGATTTCTCCGTGCAACCAGAACTCTCCGTCGCCATATCACTCACATTAATTCAACTACAAATACATCGATGCCTTCTACTCACCAACAATCAAGAAATCTAACTGTTTCCGTACACATATATTCAAACGAAGATACAAAAATTAAAAAGTTATCGGAAAACACAGAGACCGTGCGATTACCCAAAACAGAGGCGAGCTGTGTTTATGTTTATGTGGAGCACAGCACGTTTTGGGGATTTTTTAGGTGGTTTTGGAGAAGAAAAAGGTAAAATTATAGTACGCAGATCTGGAGATGCTTATATAATATAATAATACTATAAAATATTATAAAAAATGCACCACAGTCGCATACTTCATTGGAAAACTAAATATTGATTGACCTGAGACGACATTGAAATCAGTACTCCCCATGCAGAGTTGTTGATAGACTGCTTTTCCATATTCCTGTAGCTTGAGACCGCCTCTCTGGGATGCTTCAGCTGGATTTTTCAGAGAAATATGATGCTCCGATCCGATAAACTTGTAACGCCCCGAGTTCTAAATACTCGGAACGTCACGTAATCATTTTCTAACTAACATTTAAAATTTTATAACGGAAGCAACATAAATTTCTTCATAAATTAAGAATATTATTCCAAATAAACAACGGTAAAGTTTTCAAACTGTGACTATCACACCATAATTATTCTGAATAAATAACAAAATAATAATAATTAGAAGTACTAGAATTTGGAAATGAATTTAATTCTTTTATTTAATTTTTCGTAGCCACCTTGCGCTCCGTAAATCAACTCAAAAATGCATTAAATCATGGAATATAAAGCGTGAGTATTTAAAATACTCAATAGGCTCCATATTTGGTTAATTAATTCACATGTCGTTAATATACACATGCTCATGTAAAAATAAATCTAATGAATCAAAAAAAGGCTAGCGGTGATCAAATGATGCATGCAGTGCGTAGCACATTAATCATGTCTAGTGCAATGAGCACAATCAATTGAACTTGTGCAAAGCACATAAATTCTCATAAAATACTTGTCTGGTGCAAAGCACGTAATATTCTATCTGGTGCATGGCACGTAATTTTCTGTCTGGTGCAAAGCACGTAATTTCTCATAAAATGATTACACTGGCATATATCATGACATGAAATTAATAACCATGCACAATCTTTAAATAAAACTTTAAATTTGAAAATAGGAGCCTACCTCAGTTAGTTCTTGAGTTGAGCGAAAATAATAATTCCTTTAGTTTTCTCGCGCCTCGTCTAGCCCTAAAACATGTATAATAAAAAAATTCAGCCTTTATGCAACTTAATATTCTAAAAAAAATATTTAAGTTTACAATTTGGGACTGTTGCCGTGCAATAAAGGTGGTTCAGGGACTGATTTAGGCAAAGGGAGAAACTTTTAGACTAGCTTGAATAAAATGTTGAACTATGGGACTTAAGGCTCAAATATTTATCAATAAAAATCAGATTTGGGCTTGGGCTTCTTCCTCAATCATACACACGTCTTCACAGAGAGAGGGAGAGAGAGTGATATGTACGAGAGAAACATAACCAGGGTGAAATCGGGTTGCGCAAAGGTGAAATTTGCCGGATTTTCTTGAAATCGAAGGATATTTTGGCGATGGAGATTGATAACCCACCGTTAATTCCCGTCAACAGAGATTCAATGTGAGGGAAAAAGGGGTCGCCGTCGAGAATGGAAGTTCAAACGATGTGGTGGTTCCGACCCTTCTCTAGTGTCCTATCTACTTCTACTCTCTCTATTTTCTTTGATTATTGGTCGGTTATGGGGTGTATGTTGAATATGTGTGTGTTGTTGTGTGATGGTGGCCGTGTATTTGTGCGTGTATATATGTATGTATATATATATGCCATGACTTTGTGTAGATGTGTAGAGAAGAGATGATAATGATTTGAAGAAAGGTTTACCGAGCAACTGGGTCGTGGTTCCCTTCAGCTGTGTTGATCAAGATTAAAGCAGATGTTGAAAGTTCTATAAATTCTGGGCTCGTTGAATGTTTTCTGTGATATTTTTGAGAGTAGGGGAAAAATGTTGTATTGCTGTGAGTGGGAATGGCTTGAGGCAAGAGTTTTGATATGAATGAGATGAGAGTTTTTGTAATGCGTGAGTTTTGAGAGGAAGAGATTTGCCAAAATTGTGTGCGTGAGTTTGTGAGAAATATTTGCTAATTGGTTCTAATTAGTCTGAATTGGGGTGTGAAATTAATGTGATTAGGATATTGACTGAATGATGGAGCAGATTTTATGTTTGTTTGTTTTGTAAAAATGGAATGTCAAATAAGAGTAAAAGAAACGTGTGTAATTTACAAGTTTTGGCTGGGATGGAAACATTATCTTGGATCAAAATTTTAAATGGGCCGATTAAGGTGAATAGATGAGTATTTAAATTGGGCTAAATAAGTCGAGTGGGTTAAGAAACTTTGAATAAGTTTTAGATAAATTTTAAGGAGGATTTCTAAATTTGGGCACTCGAGAATTCGGTTCGAAATAATTGGGTTCGAATGAAATTTCATAAAGTTATATGGACTTAGGTTTTAAAATTTAGCTAGACGAGCGCGCGTAGATTGTAATGTGACCGTTAATTTGGAGAAGTCGTAGCGGCCAAAGTTCGTTAAACAAACTTTTAAAATTTCAAAAATTCTTGGTCGTTACAAAACTCACACCAGTTAGTAACAACGGGAAAGATGGTCGCCGCCTTGCCGGCTGCGGGTGATTGAAGAAGGGAAGCAATGTGGATATGGGCGGAAAACTGGAAGAGAAGCTGAGAAGAAGGAAAATGTAAAAAGATGGAAATGAGCACAAAAACACTCGGCCGTTTTTTGCAGAATGAAATGGAGCGTGCCTACAGGAGGTTTCTGTCCGCCAAAGGAGACAGGGACGTAGTACGTACGAGTGGTAATTGTTCAAGAATCAAAGGGTATTTTCGTCTTCGGCCGTCCCATTATAGTGTCTTGCAAAACAAGACAACTAAACAAGTAAAAATGAAAATTGTTCAAGATTTTTTTTGACGGAAAAAATGAAAAATTGTTCAAGATCTTAAGGGTATGTTGAATTCAAATTAAATCTCATCAAGTTGAGGCCTTGTTCTATTCAATACAAATCAATACAAATTTTATTAATTTTTTCTCCCTTATTATTTACAATCACCCAGTTAATTATTTTATATATTTTCTTCAAATTTCAATCACACATTCAACACGTAAAGTAAGAAAATTAATTTTATCACCAAAAAAACATACCTCTAATTTATTTTTTTCTTTCATTCTTTGCAATCATTCATTCATTGATTTGACAATTATTTTATATTTTTTAATACGCTATCTCTAATTTTAAACTACACACCCTCTATTAAATTTAAGGGTGTGTTTGATTGCAAAGCCGAAAAATGGTTAAAAGGAAAACGCTTTCCGGGTAAATGAATTCTAGGAAAAGGTTTTCCAGGGAAATGGTAGTTGTAGGTGTTTGATTGGATTAATTTGAAAGTTGGAAAATAATATTATTTTCCTTATTTTTGAGTTTTTTTTAATGAAATTTGATCATTTTCCTTATTTTTATGGTTAAAGTAAATTGTCTATAAAAAAAAGAAAAAAAGTGTCAAATTTTTTCCGAAAAACAAAAACCACCTCCCCCCAAGGAAAACGTTTTCCTCCAAAATAAGGAAAATAATGGATTTCGAGAAAAGTTGGAAAACCTTTTCCAAGAAAAGAAAATGTAATGAAACACACCAAAATCCGGAAAATGGTGGAAAAATGATTTTTTCCTGGAAAACATTGCCCAATCAAACACACCTAATAGACACCGAATTTAATCTATAATGAACATACCCTCAGTGTGTTTTACCTTAAGGGTGTTTTGGTCATTTTAAATGGCACCAAATTTAAATGATTTTTTCCTTATCTTTATGGTTAAAATAAATTGTCCATTAAAAAAAAGAAAAAAAAGTGTTAAATTTTTCTCGAAAAATAAAAACCACCTCCCCCCAAGAAAAACGTTTTCCTCCAAAATAAGGAAAAGAACGAATTTCGAGAAAAGTTGGAAAACCTTTTCCAAGAAAAGAAAATGCAATCAAACACACCAAAACCCGGAAAATGGTAGAAAAATGATTTTTTCCTGAAAAATATTGCCCAATCAAATACACCTTAATAGACATCAACTTTAATCTACAATGAACATACCCTCAGTGTGTTTTACCCTAAGGGTGTTTTGGTCATTTTAAATGGCACCAAAAGTTGATGGGTGACTTTTTGATTTTCATTATTTTTTCTACTTAACTGCAATTCTGCCTACTTATAAAATTTACCATCTTCCTCTCTCGCTTTTTTGTTTTCTCTTTTCTTTTTTCTTTTTTTTTTTGAATGTGAAATTTCATTAATGCGGATAAAAACAGTACAATTTTAGAGACTTCAAAATACAAATAGGAATATCAAAACATAAAATAGGACAAGCTTAAAAATGAACCTCTCTCACCAAAGCATGAGTGACCCCATTTGCTTGTTTTCTTATATAATAATGAATCGAGAAACCTTTCTCTAGCCAAAAGAGCCCTTTGCAATCCTTTATCAACGATCCAAACACCGTAATGTCTTGGGCATCTAACTGAAAAGCTTGCAATACTAATTGAGCATCCATTTCAAACATAACCTTCTCAGAGTCCTCCTCACCCAACTAATTGCATGGAACAACCCCAAGGCTTTAGCTTCTTTGATAGGTAGGAGGCTAGCATGAGGAACCATTTGACAACCCGAGAAAGAACGTTCTTCATCTCTACACACCATGCCAATACCCACCGCATTCGACAAAGTGGACAAAGATGCGCCAACATTAGAATTAATAACAAAGAAGACATTGAGTAGCTTGACAAGGTACCTGAACGCCGATGTGACGAGCTGCTCGAGCTTGGACCCACTCATACAAACATTCCGTGGCAGCAAAACAAGTTTGGGACACGGGCTTCATAATATTGTTCCACAACTTCTCATTCCGTGCTCTCCAAATCCCTGAGAGAATCATGGCCAGTTTGTTTTGAATAGCAACATGTTCATTACCATGGACGGAGCTAGTATTGGCCCACTAAGGTCGAGTGACCTCATCGAAATTTTGAGATATTTTTTTTTTTTGAAGTGGGTTTCCTCCTTTTGTCGCCAAGCGACTCATTCTGACTCATTCTTAAGCATTATTCAAATCGTAAAATGCTTGCATTTCATGTTTATACGTATTTGTACCTCCTGTTTGGTTGATTTGGTTATGGGTCCGTTTAGTATGTAAATGAACATGTGATGACGATATGAGTTTGAAGCCTTGTGTATACGAAAGGAAGTTGTGATGATGATGAACTATGAATCAATAACCTCAAGGCTTGAAAAGGTAAGACAATGGCTTCATTTGAGTGTGACGTTGTATATCATGTGTTTGCAAATATGTAAATGAAAATACGATCTCACAGGAAAAGGCCCGCATGAGGATTGATACCTTTTGGCCCGAATGGACGGTCTGACAGGGAGAACCCCGCAAGAGGATGGGGACCTGGCTAAATATGCTATGTTTATGTTATGTAATGGCGCCAATGTAAACATATGATTCGCAACAGGGCTAAAGAAAGAATATGACATGCACACGATATGCATTTGCATCTATTTTTCCACTGAGTCTTTATGACTCATTTGTGTTTGTTTACGGTCTTGTATGTCATAGGATGTGGTAAGCGAGCGAGAGATAGCAAAGAGTCCGCAAGAACTCGATGTGTACATGTGGTTGTGGGAAAGGAAAATGCCGAAGATTCTAATTTTATGGAGTTTCCATCAAATCGAAGTCACTTGAGAAAGTTAATCACATTTGAATGTTTCTATACGCTAATGCGTGTTTACATTTGAAAAAAGAACTCGTGACTTAGGAAGACATGTGTGTATGAGTGACACCATCTCTAGTCCCGTAAACGTGCAAATGATTTCACATAGATATGATTAAGTGCACAAGCCCACTATGCTTGTCGTGCAAGGCATATGATATATGATACGAAACGAGACGGGGTACTAGAGGAGGCATTACATAAAAGGCCAGCTCCTAGTATGTCAAGAGTGTATTTGCCCTTACTGATAGAAATTCCCACCTCACAACTGGCAATTTCTATTCCCAGAAAATATTTCAAATGACCAAGGTCTTTAATCCGAAAACAATTGCCCAAAAATCTTTGACATCTTGTATTAATTTCTCATTGTTCCTTATGACAATCATATCATCAACATAAAGAAGAATAACTGTATTTGACCCGTCACTAACCTTGGTGAAAAAATAGTAGTCTGCTCGTGATTGCTTGAAACCAAATTCAAGAATTTTAGTCATAAATTGATGAAACCAACTTCGTGATGCCTGTTTCAATCTATATAAGGATTTGTGAAGTTGAAAAACTAGATATGGCTCCCCCTCTCGATGAAAGCCTGGTGGAAGAGTCATATAAACCTCCTCAAGTAAGTCCCCATGAAGAAACGGATTTTGAACATCCATTTGATATAGACGCCAAGAACAAATATATGCAATGGCTAAGAGGCATATGAAGGTAGTCAATTCAGCAACAAGTGCAAGGGTTTCAATATAATCAATACCTTCTCGTTGGGTGAAACCTTTAGCTACCAACCGAGCCTTATACCGCTCAATAGACCCATTAGCATTGTATTTAATTAATCTTGTAAACCCATTTGCAACCAATAAATCGACGTCCAGATGGCAATGGAAACATGCTCCACGTTTTATTAGATTCAAGAGCTGATATCTCCTTGTGCATAGAATCAACCCATTTTGGGTATTGACAAGCTTTCTCATAAGTTTCTGGTTCAACAAATCGAGAGACAGTATGGATAAAATTTTGATGACCTAGAGAAATTGGAGTATGAAATGTACCTTGATATTGGGTGATGAGTAGACAAGGTAGTGGGATGTGATTGCCCGGCATCAAGCAGCTTAGAACGATTGACTTCATAATCGCAGAGGCGTGTAGGTGGTTGAGTGATCTGGTTGGATAGTCTATTGGGTAGTTGGTGGTTCACCTATCCATCTTGGTCAATGTCATTGGTAGTGATCTCACAGTTAGGCGATAGTGATGAGATAAAGGTGTCAATGGTGGGGATGATTCCTCGTACACTATTTGACTGGGAGAACGTTCAGTGGAAACATCAATCTTGGGTGAGTGTAAATCTATTAGAGTCTGGTCATCGGAAAAGATTTGGGGCATAGGCAAAGACGGTGTGTCATGATAATCAGATACAGTGGAGAAAGGAAAGATATTTTCATGAAAAATGACGTCACGAGAGATATACATGGATTACGTTTTTTAGGTCATAAACTCGATAACCCTTCTGACCAATTGGATATCCAAGAAAAATGCATTTATGTGTCAAATTTATGTTTTGGGTTAAGATTGGTTGCATAGCACAAACAACCAAAAATACGAAGATGGGAGTATGTTGGTGGCCATTTGTGGAGACGATAGAAAGGTGTTTGGCATGATAAGATGGGAGATGGCAGCCTATGTATTAAGTAGCATGGTGTTTTAACACTTTCCTCCCAAAATTGGATAGGCAATTTGGCTTGAAAGTGAAGTGATCGAGTGACGTTTAGGAGGTGTCTATGTTTATATGTTCTGTTGGGAACTAGGCGCTGCTAATTCCGCCCAAGATCAGTGGGACGAATAAATGCGACTGAGAAAAATAATGGACGCTAAAATAAGCACAAAATAAAACACCGAGATTTAACGTGGTTCGGCCAAACTGCCTACGTCCACGGACCCACACCAATATATTTCACTATCACAAAAATGAGGAGTACAAAAAATACCACACTGTATTTTTCTCTACCTACACAAAGGTTTTATCACTCTACTCACTTTTATCTCTCGTGTATAGCTTCTACACTGAAGCTCTTTCTCTACACAAGATCTCTCTCTTTTCTCTCTACACAAGATGTTTTGTGTTTTTGGTGGTGTAGTTGTGGTGTCAATGGAGAAATGTGAGCTATTTATAGGTGATCTTCACGCATCAAATGTCAAATATTGCAACACACGCCGCATGCCAAGGTTGAAAAAACTACCAAGCCACATGCTTTGACTTTCTTTTCTTTTCTTTCCACCAACCCATTGAGCCCCTCTTTTTTTGACCATTTTGTTTTGCTTTGTCTGCCACTAACAATCTCCCACTTGAAGACTGATTTCAATCAATCTTCACAATCCGGCTTTCACCTTGGGATATCTCATGTCCTTGTGGATCCTGTGAAATGTGGTGTGGGTCATCACATCTGTCTTCATTGTAGAAGACCAATTGAAGCTGAGCACAGCTCCAGTTTTTCTTTGGTTACTGTCTTCGTCATCATGTCGGCTGGGTTCTTGGTACCTTGAATCTTTTCAAGCTTTAATACTCCATCTTCCAAAAGTGATCTGATGAAGTGATAACGGAGCCCAATGTGTTTGGTTCTTGAATGAAATGCTGAATTCTTTGCCAGATGTATCGCACTCTGACTGTCACTGTGCAAGACATTCTTCTCCTGGTCGAAACCCAATTCTGCCAACAAACCTTGTAACCATATCATCTCTTTGCTAGCCTCGGTTACTGCCACGTACTCTGCTTCTGTAGTCGATAACGCAACAATCTTCTGTATCTGCGAAATCCAACTAACTGCAGTAGCACCAACTGTGAAGACATAACCTGTAGTACTTCTCCTGCGATCTACCTGCCAAAGAAAATGCATCTCTGAAACCTCGTAGTTTCACTTCGCCACGTCTAAAGCATAAGCATTTATCAGTAGTTCCCCGTAGATATCTCAATATCCACTTTACTGCATCCCAATGCTGCTTTCCAGGATTTGCCATATATCTGCTCACAACTCCCACTGCATGAGCAATATAAGTGCAGTACAAACCATGGCATACATCAAACTTCCAATGGTGAGGCATATGGAATTTTAGCCATGAAATTTCTCTCCTCTTGTCTTAGAGAGTGGTCGTTGGATAGACGGAAATGATTCGCTAATGGCGTCTTGGCCGCTTTGCTTGCTCATGTTGAACCTTTGCGTGATTTGATCAACATACTTGGCTGTGACAAGCGCAAAACACCCTTTTGCTTGTCTCTACAAATTCTCATCCCTAGAATTTGCTTTGCTTCTCCCAAGTCCTTCATTTCAAATTCCACCGATAGTTGCTTCTTCAACTTCTTGATCTCGTCCATGTCAGAGCTGCTACTAACATGTCATCGACATAAAGTAGCAAAATGATATATTTGGACTCGAACCGCTGAAGTAGCAACAATGGTCAGATTACACTTCATGTAGCCATTTTTCTGCATAAATCCATCAAATTTCTTGTACCCTTTGTCTGGCGCTTGCTTTAAGCCGTATAGGCTTTTCTTCAATTTGCATACCGACTTCTCCTTTCCTTTCACCGAGAAGCCTTAGGTTCTTGCATATAGATTTCCTCCTCTAAGTTACCATGGAGGAAAGCGAGTTTTCACGCCTAATCGCTCCAAGTGCAAGCCCTCATTTGCAACAATGCTCAACAACGATCGAATTGTTGTCGACTTCTGGCTGGCGAAAAAATCTCTGTGTAGTCAATTCCTTCTTCTGCTGAAACCTTTGACTACCAATCTCGCTTTGTACCTCTTTGAACCATCATGTTCTTCTTTGATTACAGACACCCATTTGTTATTAAGAGCTTTCTTCCCTCTGGGCAACTCGGCTAGTTCCCACGTGCGGTTGGAGATGAGAGACTTTATCTCATCTTTCATTGCAAGCTCCCACTTAACAATCTCCCACGACATGCCTCGTCATAGCATTCGAGGTTCACCGACATCGATGAGCAACATGTAGTTCATGTACTTTCGATTCGAACATGAGGTCGACTTGACCTCCTCACAATGGGAATTGAGCCGAGGTGTGGTGAATCAACCTCGAGGACGGGCTCCTCTGCTGCAAACTCTCATCCGCCTTTGGCGTACTTCCTTCCGGAGTGTCGTCCGGAACATATGTTGGATCGTCATTTGTTGTGTCATTGACCGCATTGCATTTACGTCCTTGTACATCACCTTTTCATTGAATATGACATCCCGGCTCGATGAGCTTTGTTACGATCATCCCAAAAGCGGTACCCGAACTCGTCTCCACCATATCCAACGAAAGTACACTTTAATGATTTGGAGTCTAACTTACTCCTGGCATTGTCACTAATGTGCACGTACGCGACACAACCGAATACTTTCAAATGAGAAAGTTTCACTTCTTTCCCACTCCAAACTTCTTCCGGTATCCTGTACTCCAATGGTACCGACGGTCCACGATTAACTAGGTATGCCGCCGTATTGACAGCTTCTGCCCAAAACTGTTTTGGCAGGCCTGCATGTATTCTCATGCTTCTGGCTCTTTCTGTCAATGTCCGATTCATGCGTTCTGCAACTCCATTCTGTTGCGGTGTTCCTGGCAACGTTCTCTCCAACTTGATGCCATTTTGGTAACAAAATTTCTTGAACGCCAAATTTTCGTACTCTCCACCATTGTCAGATCTCAACTTCTTCACTCGCAAACCAGTTTCATTCTCCACCATGGCCTTCCACTTCTTGAACGCCTCGAACACATCGGATTTGTGTCTCAAGAAGTAAACCCACACCTTTCTCGAGTGGTCATCAATGAAAGTCACGAAGTATGACTTTCCGCCAATCGATGAAAGCTATTGCTGGACCACACATCTGTGTGGACAAGTTCAAGCTTCTCTTTCTTTAGAGTTCTGCCACTTGTATTGAAACTCACCCGTTTCTGCTTCCCGAAAATACAACTTTCACAAAAGTCTAAATCAATAGACTGAAGCCCTGGTAGTTTCCCTTTTGCATGCATGTACTTGAGCCCTTTCTGGCTCATATGCCCAAGTCTTTGGTGCCACAAGTTCGCATCCTTGCTATCAGCAACTGCGATTGTCATACACCCATTCGCCGTCGTGTATAGGGTGCCACTATCCTTGCCACGTGCGATTATCATGGCCCCCTTGGTGATTTTCCAATTATCACCAGAAGCTTGTGTCACATCCTTCTCTCGACAAAGCTGATTTGGAGATCAAATTTTTCCTCAATTAAGGAATATGTCTCACGTCCTTCAATTTCCATACAGAATCCATTAACATTGATCTGTACTTCTCCTATGCCCACCACGCAAGGATGATCGTCTCAGAGATATACTTCTCAGAAGTTTCCCACACATAATTTGCAAAAAGTGTCGATTTGCGGTGGCATGGAGCGATGCTCCGAGTCTATTACCCAATAATCGGTCTTCTTCTCCATGGAACATATCAACGCATCACGCAGCGTTTCTTGATCCGCGACATTGACCTCGGTCTTGTTCTCCGTTTCCTTTGAGCCGCTCTACACCGATTTTTGTAGTGCCCAACGACCGCAATTCCAACATTCAACAAACTTTGACTTGTTGGAATTTATGTGATTTTGGATCTCGATGCGCCATTCCTCGACTTGCTCGTCCACGCCGTGCCCTCTGTTTGAACTTCGCCTCTGCTATCTACATTGAAAGCGGCCGGAAGTTGAAGTCGCATCATTGTCTCGGATCTCCTCGGTCAAGATCATGCTCACAACGCCATCGGACTTCAATTTCGACTTACCGGCCGAAGCTCGATGGTGTGGATCGTGCCATTCCACTCTCAGCAACCGCCAAGAATTAATAGAGCTCGAACCTCATCACTAAAAGTGATTTCCACCGTGGTCAATTGGTCTACTACCTCATTGAATTCGTTGAGGTGTTCTCCAAATCTCCGCTTTCTGTCATTTTCATATTGAACAATTTCTTGATCAAATGAACTTTATTTCTTTATGAGGCAATTTGTTCATACATCTTTGGATAGAGTCGCCATGAGAGACGCCGTTGTCTTCTCATTTTTAATGTTGAAAGCGACCGACTTTGATAGGGTCAATCTAATTGCGCCGAGTGCTTTTCGATCAAGCACCTCCCACTCGTCGTCTTTCTCGCCTTCTGGCTTTTCTTTCAACGGCTTATATAGGTCCTTCTGATACAAATAGTCCTCCATTTGCATTTTCCAATATCCAAAATTTTTGCCATCAAATTTATCAATTTTGGAAATTCTCTCGTCTGTCGCCATTACTCCCACTCGAACAAGATGTGATTTTTCGAGAAATCGTTTCTGATGTGGAAGATCGATCTCTGTGCAACCACAGAGCATACTAAGAATTTCAAGAGATATCACGAGCGAAGCTCGATACCGAGTTGTTGGGAACTAGGTATCGCTAATTCCGCCCAAGATCGATGGGGCGAATAAATGCTGTGAGAAAAATAATGGACGCTAAAATAAGCACAAAATAAAACACCGAGATTTAACGTGGTTCGGCCAAACTGCCTACGTCCACGGACCCACACCAATATATTTCACTATCACAAAAATGAGGAGTACAAAAAATACCACACTGTATTTTTCTCTACCTACACAAAGGTTTTATCACTCTACTCACTTTTATCTCTCGTGTATAGCTTCTACACTGAAGCTCTTTCTCTACACAAGATCTCTCTCTTTTCTCTCTACACAAGATGTTTTGTGTTTTTGGTGGTGTAGTTGTGGTGTCAATGGAGAAATGTGAGCTATTTATAGGTGATCTTCACGCATCAAATGTCAAATATTGCAACACACGCCGCATGCCAAGGTTGAAAAAACTACCAAGCCACATGCTTTGACTTTCTTTTCTTTTCTTTCCACCAACCCATTGAGCCCCTCTTTTTTTGACCATTTTGTTTTGCTTTGTCTGCCACTAACATGTTCGACTATACTGCTTTGTTGAAGTGTATATGGGCATGAATGTTGGAAGTGGGTTCCGTTTTCTTGGAAAAATGATTGAAGGGGAAGAAACTCTCTCCCGTCATAAGATTTTATTGCTTTAATATCACAGTTGAATTGAGTCTTGGCCTTTGAGAAAAAATTTTAAATCAAGGATTGAGTTTCTAATTTAAAACGCATAGGTGAAATCCAAGTATATCTTGAATAATCGTCGACGATAGTAAGAAAATATTGAGCACCTAAAAGAGACTCCACTTTGTGAGGACCCGAAATATCACAATGTACGAGATCAAAAGATTTCGTAGAAGAATTTATAGAATTTGATGGAAAAGATAAACGTGTGTGTTTAGCTATAGGACAAATATCACAAAAACACTAAAATTTAAAAATAACATCGGTAATAGTTTTGGAGAGAGTCTTGATAGGTGCAGATTGGGATGCCCCAGTTGTTAGTGTCATCGGTCACTAGCACGAGCGGATGTGTTATTTGCAAGATATGGTTGATGATGCAGGTTAAGGTAATATAGTCCATTAAGCTGATCGGCCAGGCCAATTGTCTTCCTCGTACTTACGTCCTGCATCACACAGTAATCATGAAAAAAAAAAAAAAAGTAACACTACAATTTAATGCTCGAGCAAGCTTGCCAACTAATAATAGATTAATCCTGAAATTCGGAGCATAAAGTACATCATGTAGGGTGATTTCAGGTGTTAACTTGACTGAACCTGAGCATTCAATATTTGCATGCCCACCCTTTGGCAATTGGATTGATTATATTTAGCAATTTTCTTGCTTTGTGTTGGTAATGATTTAGAAACATGATTTGTTGCCCCAGTATCTATGACCCATTCAAGATGTGAAGTGGTTGAAGATATACCTGTGGTATTAACAAAAGGTGGGATGCTACCATTGTTTTGTCGAATTGAAGTAGTGTTTTAAGTTGGTTGAGCTCTTCACTGGTGAATATATCGGTAACTCTGTTTGGCCCCTTGAATTCTTCTTGTGAAACAGCGTTGTTGGTATTTGGCTTTTGTCCCCATGGCTTTACATCTTTCCCATGCAACTTGTGACCGGGGGGAAAGCCAATGAGATAGTAGCACTCTTCAACGCTGTGATAATCTCTCCCACAATGAGTATAAATTTTCTTTGCCTTTCCATTGTTTGGTGCTCGTCCCTTCTCCATTGTTGGATTAGATTCCGTCATGGCACGAGATCGTAAATATTTAGAAGTTTGCATAGCCATATATCCAACGTTTTCTCATCGAGCAACAACATCTGTTTGTCTTTCTTGTTGACGAACAAACCATATGAATCTTGCGTGTATCTGGAAGGGGACTCATCATGAGAATGGAACTTCGTATAGCTGCATATGACTCCTTTTAAAAATTGCATAATTCATTCCTTTTCCTCGCGCTCTGCAAGTCCCTTGAGACCCCCACAACCACATATGAGAGGATCATGATAGGACGCTAATTCATCCCAAAGAGATTTCATTTTTGTGCAGTATAAGGAAACCGTCTACTGCCCATGACGCACCCCCACGATTTCCTCTCTTATTTGATAAATTCAAGAGTCATTCCCTTTGGTGAAACGTGTCTTTCAAATCTTCCCAAACGTCATGAGCAGTATCTGCGTGCGTAAATAACGGTGCTAGCAATATTAGGGTCGACCGAATTCAAAATCCAGGATAATACATGCATCGTTGCCACGCTGGAAATTTGGAATCGGTTGGTGGTGGTGCTTTGATTGTTCCGTCAATGAATCCAATTTTGTCTTTAGCACTGAGGGCGAGAGCACGACTCCATTGTGCATAGTCGTCTCCCTCGAGTAGTTTGGTGACTAAAACAAGGCTTGGGTGATTTCATTGATGTATGGTGTAAGTATTCAAATCGTCGGCGACCTTGTTTTTATTGTTTTCATCCTTGTTTCGAGTAGAATGCCACGAAAAATTAAACGATGAAGAGAGAAAAGTTTTGTATATCTATATCTATATCTATATATATATAAAATCAGCATTTTTTTCCTCCAAAACACATTCCTAATTTTTCTCGCCTATTGAATTTGCCTAATATAAACTTCTATCTATATATAGAATAATTTATATATATAGAAAATGAGGTTTTTTTCTTATTATATTTTTTATTGTCGTAAATCCGTTTTCCCATTAAAATAAACTCTCTTTTTATTTTTTCTTTCCTAATCCATATCCAACTCTCTTTTATTTTTTTCACTAATATATTAATATTAATGTATAGAGATTTTATTTAATTATTTCTACCCTACTTTACCCCATCTCATAATATCTAAATATTCTCTCTATCATTTCCTCTCTTTTTTTTTTATTTTCTACGTATAAAACATAATAATTTGTGATTCTATTTTGCTCGACTTGATGAGAGCTTTAAAACAAGTATACTATCAATATATAAATTTTTATTTTTTAAAAAAATTAAAATTTACCCCAAATATATAAATTAGTACCCAACTTAAATATAAATTGATATTAATATAGATTAATGACTGTTGATGTAATAAGATTAAAAAATTTTGATAATTTGTTACGACACTTAATTGATGTTTGTGCGTAAAATTCAAATATAATAAGATATTTCATTATTTTTCACTTTAACATGCAAACTTCAATAACAAATTACAAATTTAATTTGTTACCTCATTAGCTTCTGTTATTATTAGTTGTAATTTAGTTTATTAGGAAAAGTATTATATATTTCTCTTTCAAGTATTACAAATTTCAATTTTTTTTCTATTTTTTCTATCAAATCTTCAATTAATATATATTTATGTGTCGAACAATATAAGGGTGTTCCGAGAATTGGAATGAATTTTTCATTGATTGTTGGTATTTAAAAAATAAAATTATTTAAAATTAACAGTTTTTACTAAGATTTAATTTTTATGCCATAAAAAATTACCATTGACTAAATTTTTGCATAAAAATTCAAATAAAGGTTTAACATTAAAATTAAAAAATAAGATCACAAATAATTAATTATTTTTGTAAATAATTAACTAAGAAACAAAAAATAATTAAAATTAACAATCCTACTAAGATTCAATTTTTTTTACGCTACAAAATTACGATTCATTGAATTTTTACACAAAAGTTTTTTTAAAAAAAACTTACCAGCAGGTAGCTCAAGTTTGAGACAAAATTCACTACTATGATCCCCGATGGGTACTAAAAAAATTAAAAATTAGGTTGGACCCAATAATTAAGTTTAGAAACAATCAATTATTTTTATAAATAATAAGCTAAAGAATAAAAGTTAATTAAAATTAGCGATTTCTATAAAATTTAATTTTTTGTGTGATGAAAAATTACAATTTATTAAATTTTTACATAAAAATTAAAATAAATATGTAACATGAAAATTAAAAACTTAGCTTGGACCTTTTATTACTTTTAGAAAGAATTTATTATTTTTAAAAATAATAATTAGCTAATGAATGAAAATTAATTAAAATTAGTGATTTCAAAAAATTTTAATTTTGATGGGATAAAAAATTACAATTTATTTAATTTTTAAATAAAATATTAAAATAAATGTGTAAGATCAATTTATTGAATATATATTTATATTTTTTAAATTCCAATATATCTTTTCAATTGTAAGATATTTTTTAAATTGGATTCATATAATTCTTAAAATTATGGCTATCAAGCCAATTATTTTGGAACTAATTATTTCTTAGAAATAATTAAATTAAATACAAAAATTAACTACGATTATTTAAACTATTATTAATTAAAACAATAAATTCTATTGCCAATATTTAGCTAGACATGGGTTTAGTGGGGAAAGATTGATAAAAATTAATTACATTGTTAAAAGGAAAAATATAATTAATTTAAAAAATGCAAAAAATCATTAAATTGCTGGGGGTTTTCCCTAAAAAAAGAAAAAAACACCTTTAAATTGTAATATATCTTTTAAATTACAATATTTCTTCAAAATTAAATTCATACAATTCTTAAAAGTGATATGATATTAAAATAGTTATTTTATAAATATAATTAGCTAAAAATAATAATTAGTTAAAACGAATTCTATTACAATTAATTAAAATTAATACTATTACAATTAATTAAAATTAATACTACTGTTAAGATTTAATTGGACTTGGTTTTAGTAGGCGAAAATTGACATGGTTTCGTTGGATGAAAATTAATAAAAATTAATTATATTTCCAAAACAGAAAAATGACATTAATTAAAAAATAAATAACGATTAAAATTAATTAGACTGCCATTGTAGACTAGATTTTTCCTAATTTTCCTAAAATAGAAACATAACTTTATTTCAAAAAATGAAAAATAATTAAAATTAATTACATTGTTACATGAAAGAAAAATATGCTTACGAAATTAATTTATCTTTTTATGTATTTTAACATAAAGTTAAGTTAACACCTATAAGATTTTTTATTCTTAGAATTGGGGTATTACATCTTATTGTAAAGTAAGTCGGCCGATATTAAAATGATTATCACAGAAATAATGAATTCTTTTCATAAATAATTAGCTAAAAATAAAAATTAATTAAAAATAATTATATTACGATTAATTAAAATTAATAATATTGTTACAATTTAATTGGATTTGGTTTCAATTGGCAAAATTTGACACAATTTCGCTGGAAAAAAATTAATCAAAATTAATTATATTGCTAAAATAGAAATATAACATTAATGAAAAGATAAATAATAATTATAATTAGTTACATTTCCATGGTTGGCTAGATTTTCCCTAAAAATGAAAGACATCTTTTTACATGCAAGATATCTTTTTAATTGTAAAATATCTTTAAAATTATATTTATACAATTCTTAAAATTGCGGTTAAAATACTAATTATTTAGAAATAATAAATTATTTCTATAAAGAATTAGCTAAAAACAAGATTTTATTAGAATTAATTATACTGCAATTAATTACAATTAATTATATTTCTCAGATTTTATTGGATATATTTTCATTGGATAAAAATTGAGATAGTTTTATTAGACGAAAATTAATCAAAATTAATTAAATTGCTAAAAATGGGGAAACATAATTATTTCAAAAAATGAAAAATAATTAAAATTAATTAGATTGTTACCGGAAAGAAAAATGTGCTTACGAAATTAATTTACCTTTTTATGCATTTTAAAATAAAGTTAAGTTAACGCCTATAAGATTTTGAATTCTTACAATTGGGGTATTATATCTTATTGTAAAGTAATTCGAGTGATCATTAGTCCCTAATTAACTTTATTTACTTTTTCAGCATCATTTTTTTTTGAAAATATGCTTTTTTTATTCTCATATGTTTTTGTATTTTCTATGATATTTCTTTTAAGTTACAGTTGACGACAAAATACTAATATTTTTTTTGTATAATTACGGGTGTTGCAAAGGATCTGCTCCATTTTTTTTCTTCTTTTAAGCAACAAGCTCCAAAAATAGGTATTCAAATAGTAATAATTTTTTATTTTGATACTACTCAAACCAACAATTATATAATAATTTTTGGTTCAATATATCGCTTTCGTTGGGGAATAAATCTAAGAATTCTTATTAAACAATTGGTTATCACCTCAATCAATTATTGAAATTATAAGGCTCAATTAGAATATTTTAATTGGTTTTAAACTATATTAAATATTTATCTAAATTTCTGTCTCCTAAATAAATATTAAGAATCATACTTACTTTAATTATTTATTTTATACTGAATTTTCCCTGTTGATGTTTTATTTTATTTTTAAGTATAATCAGTTAGATTGTATATTTTAAGTATTAAGCACATATATTTCAATTCATTTGTCTTATCTAAATTAATTTAAATGTTATATCAAATCATTCAATATTTAATATGTCGAATATGTTAAATTAGTAAGTTTATACCTAATATGTTAATATATGTGTTTAATATATTTAGAATGTATTTATTAAAGAAATAAAATGTCGAAACAAAAGTTTTAGATTAAACTATCACGATGGCGCATTGACACGGATGAGAATTTTCTAGCGGGGTGGGGACGGGGCATGGAAGTTTGTAATTCTTATATCATCTGCGTTCAGCCCATAGTAAATGAGGATGGGTCGGAACGAGGATAAGTGTTTCCCAGCGTGTCAAGAACAGTTTAGGGTATGTCGGATTGTACTGACTACATTGTTGTTTTTATAATATATCTTTATACTCATTATATTTCATAATTAAAATTTAAAAATCATTATTTTCATATTAATTATTAATAACATACATCATACTGATGTATAATAATTAATATCTCTCAAAATTTATAATTACATATAATAAAATGTAAAATAATTTTAAAGAAAAAATTATGAGCTCTACGAATGTTAGTAGAGTTATTTTCGTATGGTTATTTTAATAACTATAACATTTAATGTCATTTTATTTTGGGTTTACATAAGTAGATTAATCTTACAATGAGCAAAATATAATCTATTATGACAATTGCTGCCACGAATTATCATCCCATGCAAAGTACGGGTGTAAATGCTAATTAAGTTACTATTCTATAGAGAATAGTAAATTAAGTTGTGTGGATTTTCGTAAATTGCTCATTGTACGATGGATTAGTATGAAATATAGGGGAAATTCTATCGAAATTTTTATAGAATTGTTTCAAGTTAAATTCTTTAAGTTTATTGTTGTAACTCATTCTTTATTTTAATTATTTTTTTAGATTTTATGTTAATATTATTAACATCTATCAATAATATTATTAGTTGAAAATTTTATCCCCCGTGATACGCATGGGTGAAACAGCTAGTTTCTTGTCTAAATGACTTACAAGATATGTGAATATATACACAAGAACCGATACAGAATTGCCTTAATTCGCTCCTATACAATCAATCTAAATACTAACACATGGAAACAAAATAAAATCAGGCCAAATAATATATTAACCAAATCAAATAAAATATAGAAATTTGTGTTTCCTATTTTAACACACATCTTTTTTATTTTTTACTTTAATTTTTAACACACATCTTGGCAATATAGGATGCATCAAAAGTCAAGAGTAAAGAGATACGAACCCTAGGCAGCATCAATTCTGAAAAAAGCAACAACAAAAATTAAAGTTAGTAGCAAGAAAATAATTGTGGTACAAGTGATGAATTTTAGGACAGGAACCTTGACCTGCTTTGATTTTTTTATAAGACCTCGTGCATGGCCATATTGTCGCGTTTTGAAACCACCAAAAATACACTCTTAAAAAACAATGTTTTAAAAGTTTTTGATAATATTTTCTACATTTTAACCACGTATTCAGTTAGGAGTTACTTTTAGTTATTTCAACCTTTCCATACATGCATGTATACAATAAGTTTTTAGACAATCTTTTTTTCCCCGAATTGAAGACAAAACAGAGGCGGAGCTACAAGGGTGGCAATCGTCCCCCCAAAGTCGGCGGTTGCATTGTCGCTGTTTCATTTTCCTAGTATATTAATATATATATATAAAATAGGGCGTTTAAACATGCGTTGCACGTTGTATTTTAATTGTTTAGCCTAGCATGTAATATATTGTTGGTCTGTATTTTAATAGAGATTTTGAATTGGAAAACATAGTATAGTTGAAGAATGAAAGCTGGGAGTATTGGGCGCGATTCTATATTTTCATGTACAAGCTCAATGTACAAATAGTAGTCCTAGAAGCATGCATGCTACGATTCATGCATTCATCGTGTTTTGTTCAAAAGGTGTCCTAATAGGATGTCAAATATGCCAACAACAAATCCAATAATTTCCGTAGTATCGACTTCTATGAGTGGTAGATTTTACAAATCTTTGATTAATTACACACATGATAAAAGTGTCTTAATGCAATTATACAAAGAAAAATAGAGGATGCAGTGTTTAAGGTATTAGGAAATGGCAAAAGATAAAAGTATGTCACAGGTGCAAGTAGAAAATCAACTCAACTCATTCATTGATTTAATTACTTGAATTTTAAAATCAGGGAAAAGTATATTTCCACTTGAGTAGTTTCAGCTGCGGCAACACTTTGAACTTTAGGGTGCAATGAAGCTGCTTAAAATATTAAAAAATAAATTTGACATAGCGATTTCAGTCTCATGAATATTTGTATCTGTGGACCAGCAAACGAGAAAAGGATAGACCTAACTCAGGTAATCCTCAAAATTAGACACTCTTTACTAACTTGTGTATTTAAGTAATCTGCATAAAACAGCATCGCTCCCTAATTATCTGCTGCAACTCTAGCCCCACCATAATTAGGAATGTGACTTACTTGATTTCTTTATGTTTTTAATATATGGTTTCATAACTGAACAAAAGGCCAATCCAGCATATATTAAGCTCTCAGTTTCACTTGCTCATAAATATTTCAACTCCTAAAAAAATGTGCAGCAGAAATAAAGAATTAAAGTCAAAGTAGGAAGAAAATAATTTTATGACACATTCAGTAACTAATGCTGGCATATAATAATTTGCACAAATCACAGGCAACTGATCCACTAGATTCAGTTGAGAAAAATATACCTAATATGGAATTTCCAACAAACTTATGCAACTCTTCCACATACACTGCATCTAAGATATGAACATCTCCAAATTGCAAAAAGGATTCCCATACAACAGAAGGTTGGCTGAAATATCAGTGCAAATTGGAGAAGAACATATAATCAAAGATAAATGAGCTTTGATTAATTTTGAAAGAGATTAAGTTAACATGTAAATATGAGCAATTGCAAGATTGTAATCTGCGCCATCACCTTCGCCATTCAGTTTCATATGATTCAAACCTTTTGTTTCTCACACATAAAAATGATAGGCTTCTGTTGTCCTTCTACCTCAAATTGCTATCTACTATTTGCATTTGCCTGTTGACTCCTTGGGTGTCCGAAATGGAAACTTTGGTATGCCAGCTTTGTTGACTTCTGAAATTGCAAAAAGGGTCTTTGAGTACATTGGCACTATTTGGTGGCACTGTTTGGTGAGGCTAAAAAATAAAATACAGATTAGCAAAAAGGTTAAGAAAGAAAGCCAGATCACATATTGCAAAGAGTATACCTATACCTATAAATTTAAGTACTGAAGTTGAAGTGTTTTGTAAATATTGGAGCTCCTCTTTATAGACAACATTGTTTGTGCAATACGTGCGAGCTTATATCTAGATTTGGTAATGGTTTGATTAGTACTTTAATATTTGTACTTGTTTGAGCTCTTGATTGAGCTCTTTAATGTCTGTCCCTGTGCTTTATTAATTGTTATTGCAAAACATGGTCGGATTGGGAAATGCACACATCACAGAAGACCAAATGTAGTCAAGAAAAGAAAATATACTTTATTTGGATGCATCAATAAACTGTGGAAAATTGCCAAATGATTTCCACAAGAATCCTGGCCAGTTCTTCCAAAAAAAAAAAAAAAAAGAAAAGAAGCATGCACATAAAAGAAAATTTTAGTAAGGCAACATGGCGAAAGCAAAGTCATTAGTAACCATAGCAATGAAGTATTATACCCTCCAGTAAGCCTTTATTTGTACGTTGTATAGCAATTGACGTAGAAACTACATCTACTTTGTTCTGTATAAAGTTGTCTTATTGTCACCATCTTTTGTTGCACTGTAGAGATCTCTACGCCTCTTATTTCATTAATTGTAAACATACACATATATACCGTACAAACAAGAGCTAGACCTACCAAGGTGATAAACTCCAATCTCTACATATAACAAATCTAGCATAACTCATGAGCATTAAACGTTATAGGAACAGGTGAGTTCATAGCAGCTACAGGGGAGTAAGGCCTGAAATATAATGCGGGTACCAGTTTTGGGGTTTACCTTGGCGTAGGTACCACCATCACGCCACTATACCATATAATAATTGAATTAAAAGAATCAATATTCAGCACATTAAAGAGAATGATGAATTTAAAAGCATGCATGAAAAAGTAAGAAAGGAAAACAATAAAGATAAAGAAAGATGTTTTGCATCATAGAACAACTTAATCCATTCATTAAGTCAATTAAAAGGCATTCCGCATTCCCATAAAACCTAAAACTAAGTCAATAACACTGAAAACTAAGGCCTTGTTCTATCCAACACAAATTTTATAAACTTTTTCTCCCTCTTCATTTCCAACCACTCATTCAATTATTTAATATATTTTTCCCAAATTTCAATCACATTCAACACGTAAATCAAAAAATAAAACTTATACCCCAAAGAACATACCCTAAAACTATATTATGTTGGCAGTAATTCATGAGAACTTAAACTAATTCCATAACACCTAAAACTAAATCCATAAAGCTAAATTAGTAATTCAAACATCGATTCCCAAATTCATAAATGGCTATATTGCTAAAGGATAAATTTATAATTACACAAGTAATAATTGAAATTAACGGGTAATTCATTTACCATGGTAGCAGAGTGAACTTCCCAATGATGGTAATTGGTTAATCGAGCATCAAATGCACTGAAAATAGTAAACTCCTTTCCAGAAACCTTAAAATTTGCAGTCGAATGAAATAGAAGGAAATGACTTTAGAGGATACCCAACACCAAAAAAAAAAAAAAAAAGGACAGCATCCATATAGGATTTAACATGATGTATGTAAATGGCATGATTGAATCAATTATCTGTAAATTTCAAAAAGAAAGACAGCATCCAAACAAAATATATAATGATGTCAATGGTACGATTGAATGAAATATGTGTAAATTTATTCATCTCATAGTGTGAGGGAGCAGTGCACAGACCTTATCAGAGAAAGCATGAGATGAGAAGGGCCTGCAAAAATAGTGGAATGAGCATCAATCATCAGTAAAAGTTTATATCGAGACAGTTAGAAAAGTAAAGGCAGAAGATTTATTTGTGTGAGGAAATAAAAATCGAAAAACCTAAAAAAATAAGAAAGGGGAAATCGTATGCAAAAATTAAAATCTATGATTCAATACCACAATAACAAAGAATCGAAGAGGGGACAGATCGACGGCGAGATCAGGTGACGGGTTCACGTCAAAGACGAACGGAAAAAATTTAAGGAAAACCCATGAAATATCATGAATCCACAGACAAGCAAAGAAGCAAATGATGACATCAAAACACCCTATAGATCCTTAACCAAGGAAGACAAATCCCCGTGAAAAAAAAGTACCTTCTGCAGATCCTGATAGTCTTGCCAAAGCAACCCCTTTCATCTTCTTCGACATAATAATCAGATCAAGAAACGGCGCAGCGAGATCGGAGAAAGTGGAGAAACGGAGAAGAAAGAGTAGAGAGAGAGTGGCTGTAGAACGAAGCGTCCAATGCTAAGTGAGGAACCCGTGTGACGGGTTAGATGCAAAGTGGGCCGGGTCAGATCCGCGAGAAACACAAATTAAGAAGAATGTGGTTTATTTGAAAAGATAGGGAACAAAAAAACGCAAGAACAAGTTTCGAACTCCGGAAGTGAAAGAAAATCATTCTTGCGATATGGATCGGGCCAGATCTGAGAGATCAGAAACGGGTCAGCAGACTTAACCTTTCCTAAAACGACGTCGTTTTATTATTTTCTAGATGCAACAAAACCGTTTTCAGTTCGTGGTTGCAACAATATACTCTCATTCATGCTTTTAGATAGTACTCAGGTTGACTTAACGTGCGATGCACTTTATATTAATTTTGTATAGGTTAACATAAAATGACCGTCAAAAGTAAAATATCCATTTGTGACACACTCGGACCGAAATAAAATGTGACATCTAAACTATATGACAATAATAGTATTAATAAAGTGGCTAGTTGTGCAAGCGCTGCGTGTTATCTTTGGTCTTGTATATGTTAGCGTGGACCTCATATCATTGCATTTGTATATGCAAGAGACAAGAAAGAAAGAGAACAGTTTTTGGGGTATAAATGATAAATAAGTTTTCATTTACAGCTTTATTTGTTTACTGATCTAAAATTTAAACTAATGTACACAAATTAAAGCCTCATTCACAAAAAAATTACACAACAGATGTCAAATGGAAGGTCATACTACCTTCACCTGTGAAGCAACAACTCTTAATCCCCTAAAGAAGGTATTAAATGAAGTGGTTTCCACGTTCCTTGGCATTGTATCATAGTTATAAACCTGCTACAATTGAATTAATGTGCATGTTTTCGTATCGAATTTAAAGTCTCCTCTACCAGCTTGAAAGTTTTCTTTACAAGATTATGATAGAGCACAGTTGTCCTATAAATCTTCAAAACTGGGTCATAACACTCAGGCCACATGATATCAACCATCTTTCCTATACAGTGTGAACTTTGAGAACCTTCTCAAACAAATCAAATTTGTTGAGAAACAGCACAAATGAAGTTTTATGGAGAAAAAGATGTAGGCACAGGTCATTTTATTCATATAAAATGCAGACATCAAGAAAAATGTATAAAAGATGGACTCATAAGAAATAGATAAAATCTTGAAGCATGGTTGCTTGAATACCCAATCGAAGAGTTCCTTAGTTTCCATCGGTCGACTTGTGCTAGTGTCTTTGTTTGATCATACCTGAAACCCAGTGATTAACATGTGTTAATGATGATAAAATCAGCTTGAGCGGTAAAAAGTAGACAAGTGGAAGCAACACGAGCAATACTTATTTATCGCTGCGCAAAATATCACAGCAGTAACACCCTCAAATAGATGAATCAACTTTCTTCTCTCATTTCTCTGATCTCCAACATCAAAGAGTGAATAAGCTTCACCATTTTTGTTCTCTCCAAATGGACTGCAAACATTTACATGATGAAAGAAAGAATATAGTGTATCGAGTTTTGGATCAATATGTATGACATCTCTGTCTACTGTCATTAACAAGTGCTAATGTTAGTTTCAAATTTTTTTATTTTAAAAAATAAAATTCATAGACCAATCCACACGACATCGAATTTATTGGCAAACCGAAATGATAAAGAAGATTACGATTGTACATCTACTTTGTAGGTAAAAATGTTCTAGCAATTCTCATGGTTATGTCCCAGTTCTTGTTAAATAGTGTATGCAATTATATTTACCTTTGAAAATGAAGATGGTAACTGGTGAAAAGTTCTAATTTTGTTTGCCAACTTCTCTTTTTTCTCACCTGTATTTCAAAGCACAAGACCCATAAAGTGATCACATGACAACCTGTTAGAACTAATTATTTGAATTCATACATGAAGTCGCATTTGTATCTTTCTTCTATAAATTGTACAAGAGATAGCAAAATAATAAATATACATAAAATAGTAGAGACGACTATGATAATATGCCGAAACTGAAAAGCTAGATAATTAAAACAAACTTAAGGAAAACATAATTCAAGTACATACATCCATATCTATCTACCTTATTCTTTGTCCCCTCAAATTTTATATCAAATTCCTCACTATTTGATAATGGAAAAATTGAAAAAAAAAAACATATGTTAAGCCTATTCTAGATAGTAAGACGATATAGTAAGAAGATAGGTAATAGTTCATGCATTGGACAGAAATAAACTAACCAAGAGAAGAACAAAAGAACGCCATGAAAGAAGTGAACCAAGAGAATAGAAAATAACGAAAAATTAGACAAGTGAACTAATAATCCAAACATGAAAAACCTATAACCAGTTCCAGGTTGAGAATAACATAATTCTCAATGAAAAACCACATAAATAACAATCAAAAATCCAAAAAAAGGAAATTAAAAATATGATCATATTTCCAAGCGTTACACCTTATAAATTACCATATAGCCTTTTCAAATGGATGAGTTTCATGTATGCAAATTGGATATAGTTTGCCATAATCCTTAATTAACACAATTGTTAGTACACTGTCATTGAGCCAAAGGCCTACCGGTTAAAGCAATTAGATGGGAACAAAATTATTTGAAGGTAGTTAATATTCACACTCTCATAATTTATAATTATTGTGTTTGGTATCACACAATGGATTCCAATAGGAAAATTTGAACCAAGTCAAGTATAAACATATCTATTATATGGAGCTACCAATTCCATGCATTCCAATTTCACTTATAATTGATTCAGTTCGAATATAGGGCAAGAACCAAATAACATAGATAATCGATTGCTGCCACATGGCAGTCGATCTTGCCAGCATCTAATATCAACCTTCAATGTAAGCTTATATAGTTATAGAGGTTTTCTATTTATATTAATTTCTCGGCATGTAGACTATGAAAAGACAATATTCCTATTTCGTATTTCTTCATTCATCCTTCATTTTATTCTATCGCTATATTGCTAAATAGATGTCCAAAAACTATCTACCATATTGTTTAGTTTGATCATGATTGGTATAATTTCTTGTTGTAATCAATTTTTTTAACCCTTACTCATAAAGACAATCCCTTAAAAAAATATATATATATATACACGAAAGAAAATTAGGTAGGATCAAAAACTTTTCACCACGACTATTCCAAAGCCTACAAGAATCCGAACTCTTATAGTCAACAAAATACCTCACAAGTTAGGTGTTAGCACCTTGTTTTTAATGCATTTAAATGCATTTTTTTTCAAATTTTAAATTTGGTCAAACAAATCACATCCATATATCTCTCCACTAATTAAATCTCCATCATCCAACTCTACTAATTCTCTCTCTTCCTACTCATAAAAATACATTAAAATTCATCTACTAACACACTCTAATAGTTTATAGCGCATATTAGAAGTACTGGCCGATCTTGATGAAATTACTAAAAAAATCCTTCGGCAATTGAAGTGCAGGAAAAAAAAAAGAAATTATTAACTCACTGTGCTAACATCTTTCCATGCATGGTTAAACCTATCGCCAATATCATGAATCTCGCTTCCTATAATAACAGTATATACTCCGTTAGCCAACCACTTTTTCCATTCTGTACCACTTTTTACAACTTTTTTATCAATTATTTCTTTATCCTAAATCAATCACATCCACATATCTCATCACATCAACAAATCTCCACCACCCAACTACCCTCATTCTCTTTCCTCTTTTACTTTAAAAGCCATTATAAAAACTATCTAATTTTTCGATGAAAACTATCTAATTAGTATCAAATTAATTTGACAAAATTAATTATGAACCAAATAAGCATATATAAAAAAAATAAAAAGTGAAATTATGTAACTTAATAAAATTTTAGACTAATTTATTAAAAAAAAATTGGACTAATTTATACATATTTCAAACTTTGGGACTAATTGAGTCAATTTCACAAAACCCCCCAATCTTTCAGTGACAATTTTACCCTTACACTAAAATACAGAAAAGGACAGGTTAACGGAATATTTGGATGGAAACCGTTACCAATGACCTGCTGCGATAATTTCTAATAGGTAGGGAGAGTAACAAGATGGGAAAAAAAAGGAATGGGGTTGAAATTGTTACAAAATCGATACTTTGGAGTCCTCTTACGAACTTAACCCAAAATAATAATAATAAATAAATAAATATAAAAATAAATTTGTTTTTTAGCAAAATAAAATTTTATCTAAAGGCACCATGCATTTTCAAAGTTAAATTTTTCTTCAATAGAATGGAACGTTAAGCTGAATATGACTATCAAATGAAAAGGAAAAAACCATAATTATCAAGCTCACTAATTAAGCATAAGAAAATCATGGAGATGACTTGAATGGATTGACTATACTGCATATGATATTGGAAATTGGAAAATATTAGAAGTTGCTGTAAGTTGAGTACCCAATGACATAATACTTCATCTACCTTCTTGTGTAAAAGGAAATTAATTATCTTGCTGATCTCCCATCTATAACCTCTTAATTACGTCCTTCACAAGCAGATGTGTGAGAATAACACATAATATGAAGTGATTCAAATTAATTTAGGAATGAGTTGACATCCTAGCGTCCTACAAGACCAGATGTTTGAGAACAAATCATTATTTTAAGTGATTCAAATAAATTTAACAATTGAGTTAGCATCCACTAAGAATGAATTTGCTCAAATCAAAGATACACCGTTAACACGGAACTTAAATAGTTAAATGTAAAAGGAAGTGCAGTGGAAAAATTTTTCTTCAATTGTTCCAATTATTCCTTGTCGTCTTCACGTTAAATTCTTACCAAGAGATAACCTTGGCTCCAATTCAGATCCAAAAGGTTGTACCGTAGCGCAAAATCCTTTTAGGAACAGAACCATGAATGATGCACCTCAAAAATAGGAAAAAGTTTACCCTTGGTGTCATATTCATGCTCCATTATTTCAAACGTGCCAAAGGAAATCAAATTCATGGAAGGAAAGCTACAAACGTCTAACCACAAAAAATTCTGGACCAACTTATTAAATCACATCAAGTTCTTCTATAGGCACATGTTTGACGATTATTAATTAAACATTATGCATATCAAATGGAAGAACAAAATATTTCCAGGAAATGATATAAGTAAGCTTTTTGCATTCAATCATCTGAAGATAGTCCAAAAAAAAATAATAATAAAAAAATATAAAAACTTTACCAAATAAATATCTTACCATCTGATCTAAAATAAGTATTAGTTAATTTTCATAAAAGTTGAAAAATAATGAAATCCCCCAATAGGCCAGACTTTTTCAATCGAAATTAGTGCTTTTCCAAGAAAAACATCGCCTATTAGTTGATTATTCACAATTTTTCTGTTTCCTTCTCTTCCTTTCACTGCGCAATTCTCGTCGGTTTTCATTTTCAGCCTCTTTCTTCTAGCATAAAGTTCTCGCCTCCTTTTGTTACAAGCATCTTTTGCTGCTAGTTCAGACATAGAACTCATAGGAACTTCTTGAAACAGGAACCAAATTGAAGGAATTATCCAACTATCAATATAATATAACTATAAGAAGATAAGTAGTGACAATATGTTTAAATTTTTTCTTCAATTATCATAACCAGAGCAAACTTTAATAAGGAACCAAAAAACCAGTGAAGTTTCTTGGAAATTTCAGATGTCTAAGATTGCTCGAAAATTTCAAAACTTGTGACACCATATATTTACATAATTTGTTGCAACTAACAAGAATATACTAATTTGCTTATGACTTATTTTTCATTTGTTTCCTGTTATTTAGCCTGTCTTTATTTTAACTTCTTTCTGGTTGAGAATTAGTTTCTATTATTAATCATATATGTCAAACTGCTCATTATTGTCCACATATTTCATGATCTCTACTAATCTAAAAATTTAGCTTTCAGCAAAATGTTCAAGTAAACTTTTTTCTAGCTAATTATGTGAAATGAGAGACAAAAGGAAAAAATTAGAAGACAAACCTTTATCTTGTTGTGACAAGCTTCATTTCTCATTTGCGCTGTTTCATATATCCAAACAATGTTGTCCTAAAAATGTGAGCGTAATGAATGCAAGTATACATCTTGATTTTCACAACTTATAGCTAAAGCCATGATCTTACAAATCTCACTGGAAAACATGAGATACGGGTTCAGTTTCGTCAATTTCTTCCATAACTTTGTAACCTCATAATCATATGGACCTCCGGCTTTTTACAAAAAGCCGCTTAGCTCATCTCCAACATCAGTTGTCGCCTTGTGTTTAGCATATCTGGTCTTTTTAGCAAACCTATTCACAAGTTATTAGGTAGAAAAATATTAGTCCTCGTACCAGACAGTAAAATCTATAGATGGGTAAGTTTCTACTAAATTCAATCATAGACATGAAATGGAATTGGACAATTATTAGGGGGGGAAAAGGGAAAATTGTTGTAAACAAAAAGCGCAAGATCAAGAATAATTATAGAAAGGAATTTTTTTTTAAAAAAATTAAAAATATAAAATCCATGAATAATATAAAACGCATATCTTCACTTTGAATAGCCTTTCTTTTCTTTTGAGTATAAAGTTCACTTCTATGTTCGTTCGATGCATCTCGCTTTCTAGTTTATTAAGGCAGGGTAGTCATAGTTGTCATTCATACCTACAAAACGATCATGGAAAAGAAACATACTATAAACTCAATATATCAATTCCAAAATCCATCACTTTTTTCCCTTTCAAATACATCACTTATATAAACCAAAAGATCGAAAGATCTCAACAAAATCACAACGAAAATTCTAAATCACTTACACAATCAAACAATGCATAGCTAAATAAAAAAGCGAAACGTGATCAAATCGACCTTTCAAATTGGATGCTCAATTTTTTAAAATCTCCGTAAATCTTCACCAACGGATTTGGTACCCAAAACCCACAATTCATTTTCTCTGTAAAAAGACCAAGGGTTTATCCTTTCTTCCAAACACAACATGCTGCCATTATTCAGTAAGCAATCTCGTAAAATGGATGAATACAATTGATAATTTAGGTCTTGTTTTTTTGGGCACGAAATTATATGCATGCAATTCCGTATAACCACACACACATTTTCCAATAAAATATTAATCACACATTTTACACGGAATTGCGTGCATATAAACTTTATGACCAATCAAACATACCCTTAGGGATTCTAGTTATGAAGATTTGATTTTTTTGAATTCTGTAGATTTATAATATCAATTATTTTTTCTAAACGAGGTGACGACGAGAACGTACAAAAAAATGCAAAAAAGAAGTTCAATTGGCAATCCAACTCTAAGACCATAAGTAATGCAGTGAAATTAACATTTCTGCTATAGGTAGATCTATAGGTGAATTAAATAAAACACAATAGAACAAACAAAATGATGCCAAAAAAAAAAGCACAATCTGTATATGTGGTAAGTATCTTTCAACAAGCGAGGAAAGCATAAAGATTTTTTTTTGGGGCGCAATGCCATGACCTAATTGCTACAATATACCAAGAAAAATCTTCAATTCATAGAGTTTTTGTCTTGAGCTTCCTTCACAAGCACTTGCACTACTAAACCTAATCAATTGCAAAAGGCGGCAAACGAGTACTAAGAAATGTTGACATAAACGACGAGAAGAAATCCAATCAATTTGAAGAAGGGGAAAAGCCACACATAATCCCAACCATCATCGAGCAACAAAAACACAAAAGCATCAAAGAAAAAGGAAGGTAAAAACCTAAACCTCGAAGGAACCCTACCGAAACTCCGAGATCTGACAATAGCAAAACCAATTTAGTCAATCTTCCACCGTGCGGGTGTTCTTCGTGAAACAACAAGGGGATGCAGAGTGTAAGCGAATTGGCGGATCAAAGAACCATGGAATCAATCGAAGAAAGGATTAGAGAGAAAGAATGAAGAGTATCGAAGAAGGAAGTGTTTTTTGGGTTAAAAGCGGGTGAAAAAAGGTCCAATAAGCAATAAACCGGGTTGGCCCAAGATCCGCGAGTTCTTGACGGGTAAAATTCCTTAACCCGGCACCAAAATGACGACATTTTTGGACTATAAGCAACAGAACGATATCGTTTTTGTATCGTCGTAATGGACAATGAAAGGTCACTCACACTTTTATAATAGCAACGATATAAGGATATATCTATGAGCAAACTATTCATATAACCATCATTTGGTGAGATGGTTAAACAGGCGCATGTTCTTCGCATTTAGGGCTTGTTCGTTTCAAGAACTATTAATTCCAACCATAATATTTGACCAAATGATACATTGTGATTGGAGGATTTGGGAAAAAATGGGGCCCACCTGATGATATTCTCAAGTTTATACTGAAACGAACATGGCCTTAGTGTACACCTCCCGGGTTCGGCTCCCATGTTAAAGAGATTTGCTATCATTTTCAAAGATAAAATAAAAAGTTCTCTCTCCAACTCTCTCTCTCTCTCTCTTCCCTGCAGGTTTATTTTTTTTTCACTAGAAAAATTTTATCTCCCTCTCAATCCCCTTCCCATAGTCCCCAACAAGTTTATTATTATTTTTTCTAAAAGAAAAATCGATCTCTTTCTCCCCCTCCCCTCCCCCACAGGTTTATTATTATTTTTTCCAAGAGAAATTAAAATCGCTCCTTCTCCTGCAAACCTTCCTACGGGGAGGTAACAATAACTTTTCAATTATTTTATTTATTTTTAGTTTTTTAATTTAGCTTCAGATAATTTAATTTTTTATTAATCACAAATAATTTCTACTATAAAATATAACTAGGTGAGAATTTAAAACCATGTAAAGACAATATAACTTTTAATCTACAAATTTATGGAATGATAATTTTATTTTATCTACGAAATGGCAAAAGCATACCATAATTATGTGAGATTAAATTAAATATTACAAAAGTTGAAAAATAATTAAATTATTTGAAATATCCTTATAATATTCTATATGACTTTTACATATTTACATATTCAATCGAAAGTAATTTGGTGTAAATTTTGTGCTTTGATAATGTTTAATAAGTAAATTACACTGTATAACATCTTATATTTATCGAAAAAAATTTGGGATCGCAACCCCCCACACCCACAAGTTTGCCCCTATCATTTTCAGATCTCGCCCCCGCAACTTGAAAATCCTGGCTACGCTACTGAGACAAAACATATTTTTAATTTCCCCACTTTCCTAACATTTTTTACGTTCTAACTAGACATTATTGCAGAAAAATATTTTTGTTTGTTTAAGCTTTTTTGAGCATGTATACAATAAGTTTTTAGACGAGCTTATTTTTCCCGACTTGACGTCAATCAAATAGAAGAGAAAGCATATACCTTCGGGCAAGGGCGTGGATTGCAAAATACCAATCATCGCAAAAAATTGTGTGAAGCTGTGTTTTCTCTGCATTGCGTTTGCCATGAAGCAGAGAGGCTTTCTATGACCGCTGGAGGCGGCCGCGGAGTGAGGCACTGAGGATGACATGGCTACTAGCTTCGACCCCACTCCCCCCAAAAACCCCCCCTTCTCCCCCTCTTTTCTTTTTTCAATCACTTATTTTATGCTTATCCGTATATATAGCATTAAAAAAAAAGTACTTTATCACAGTTTTTGTTACGATATGGATGCTTGCAAAACACTTTTTCTTCTTACATTTTCCATTTTTTTTTATTTAAATTTGCTCAAATAAAATATAACCAGAGATTTATCGATCAAAATTTATTTTAAATAGATAAAATTATTTTGTGATTTGTAATAATTTTCTTCACCTTTCTAACTCAAGGTTCCTTAAAGAACTTGATTAGAAAACCATCTTAATGTATATCTTGTCTAGCTATTCTTGTAGAAAAATATAGAGCTTGTTCTATTGGGTATAATTGTTATCCACACGCAATTTCGTATAACAACATGCACATTTTCAACCACACACATATCTCTCAATATAATATTAACCACACATTTTATACGGAATACCGTACGGATAAAATTTCTACCCAAAAGAACAAGCTCATAATTTTTTCCAACAACAGAATTAAAAAGTATAGCAAGTAATAAGTGGCATAGAAACATATAGTTAAAATATGTTTTAAAAGAAAAGTAGAAAATGGGAAAATTAAATAAATATAATATTGATATTTGAACATTACTTTATTAAAAATATTTATTTCAAATATTTAAATTCGTGTGGATGGATGTTACATGACATGAAAGACTTGGCGAGCGGAATTTTATATAATTTACAAATACTCATGTCTTGTTTATATAATATTGAATTTTAGAAAGCTCCTACATATGTCAAATTATTATATTTTTCTTTTTATTTTCTTGTCTCCTATATTTATCTAGAACAATAAAAATTCCACAAATTCCCAACATGTGTTAACATGAACTAAGGCCTTGTTTGATTGGGGGTTTAGTTGTTTCGCGCGGTATTCCGTGTAAAAATGTGTGGTTAATATTATTTTGAGAAATGTGTGTGTGGTTGAAAATGAGTATGAGGTATATGGAATTACGTGCGGATTTGGTTAATACCAAATAGAACAAGGCCTAAGACTTCTTGAAGGAAAAATAAATACAATGAGAGTCCCTATTTGTTTATAAAGTATGATAAGTTTCTCTCCATTCCTCTCGGCCGAATGGAGGCTTCAAGCTCCGAAATCTCTGTCTGAAAAAATAAGAAGTTGGAGAAGTGGAATACTTTCACTGCGATCAGATGCATTTGATTTGTACTTGCAGTCTAGAGCAAACTCACGGTGAAAATCATGTGCTTGGAGTCGCTTCTCCACTCGCCAACTCTACTCCATGTGAAGAACCGTCATTTCCTTTGCCTCCTTTGCTCATTTTCTTCCCCTTCTTTGTAGTTTGATGCCATTTCTTGAGTGCCTTGGCTGTTTGCTCCTCAAAGATTCTCTTCTTCATGTTTGATGCCATATGTACATATTGATTTGTTTGTTTTAAACCTTATATTGAAGATGACAACGGCATGTTAGTGGGTTGGTGGCACACAAGATTTGAAGAAGTTGCAGGTTCAAAGTCAAGAATTAGGTGAGTTAGGTGAATGGAATGCATGCATTGTTTGACAATCGTGTGAGGATTAGGTGCAACAACTCCATTCTTCTCCAATCCCTCCCTATAAATACGAGGCATTTTGCAACTTCAATCACACCACCAAAAACACAAAACATCTTGTGTAGAGAGAAAAGAGAGAGATCTTGTGTAGAGAGAGAGCTTCAGTGTAGAAGCTATACACGAGAGACAAAAGTGAGTGGAGTGATAAAGCCTTTGCGTAGGCAGAGAAAATACAGTGTGGTATTTTTGTACTCCTCATTTTTGAGATAGTGAAATATATTGGTGTGGGTCCGTGGACGTAGGCAGTTTGGCCGAACCACGTTAAATCTCGGTGTTCCATATTTGTGCTTATTTTAGTGTCCATTATTTTCTCAGTCGCATATTATTTTTGTGTCCCACTGATCTTGGGCGGAATTAGCAGCGCCTAATTCCCCAACAACTGGTATCAGAGCTTTGTTTGTGATATCTCTTGAAATTCTTAGTATGCTCTGTGGTTGCAGCGTAGACTGATCTTCCACATCAGAAACGATTTCTCGAAAAATCACATTTTGTTCGAGTGGGAGTAATGGCGACAGACGAGAGAATTTCAAAAATTGATAAGTTTGATGGCAAAAATTTTGGATATTGGAAAATGCAAATGGAGGACTATTTGTATCAGAAGGACCTATATAAGCCATTGAAAGAAAAGCCAGAAGGCGAGAAAGACGACGAGTGGGAGGTGCTTGATCGAAAAGCACTCGGCGCAATTAGATTGACCCTATCAAAGTCGGTCGCTTTCAACATTAAAAATGAGAAGACAACGGCGTCTCTCATGGCAAATTTATCCAAAGATGTATGAACAAATTGCCTGCAAAGAAATAAAGTTCATTTGATCAAGAAATTGTTCAATATGAAGATGATGGAAAGCGGGAGATTTGGAGAACACCTCAACGAATTCAATGAGGTAGTAGACCAATTGACCACGGTGGAAATCACTTTTAGTGATGAGGTTCGAGCTCTATTAATTCTTGGGCAGTTGCCTGAGAGCTGGAATGGCACAGTCACAGCCATCAGTAGCTCGGCCGGTAAGTCGAAATTGAAGTTCGATGACGTTGTAAGCATGATCTTGACTGAGGAGATCCGGAGACAGTCAGATGCAGCTTCAACTTCCGGGGCCGCTTTCAATGTAGATAGCAGAGGCAGAAGTTCAAACAGAGGGTACGGGCGTGGACGGAGCAAGTCAAGGAATGGCAGACCGAGATCAAAAAATCACATAAATTCCAACAAGTCAAAGTCTGTTGAATGTTGGAATTGCGGTCAGGTTGGGCACTACAAAAATCAGTGTAGGGCAGCTCCAAAGGAAACGGAGAACAAGACCGAGGTCAATGTCGTGACCGAAGAAACGCGTGATGCGTTGATATGTTCCATGGAGAAGAAGACCGACTATTGGGTAATAGACTCTGGAGCATCGTTCCATGCCACCGCAAATCGACACTTTTTTGTAAATTATGTGTCGGGAAACTTCGGAGAAGTATATCTCGGAGACGATCATCCTTGCAGCGTGGTGGGCATAGGAGAAGTACAGATCAATGTTAATGGATCTGTATGGAAATTGAAGGACGTGAGACATATTCCAGAATTGAGGAAAAATTTGATCTCCGTCAAACAGTTGTCGAGAGAAGGATGTGACACAAGCTTCTCTGGTGATAATTGGAAAATCACCAAGGGGGCCATGATAATCGCACGTGGCAAGGATAGTGGCACCCTATACACGACGGCCACGCGTGTATGACAATTGCGATTCGATAGCAAGGATGCGAACTGTGGCACCAAAGACTTGGGCATATGAGCCAGAAAGGGCTCAAGTACATGCATGCAAAAGGAAAACTACCAGGGCTTCAGTCTATTGATTTAGACTTTTGTGAAAGTTGTATTTTAAAGCGAAACGGGTGAGTTTCAATACAAGTGGCGTAACTCTAAAGAAAGAGAAGCTTGAACTTGTCCATACAGATGTGTGGGGTCCAGCCAGCTTTCATCGATTGGCGGAAAGTCATACTGTGACTTTCATTGATGACCACTCGAGAAAGGTGTGGGTTTACTTCTTGAGACACAAATCCGATGTGTTCGAGGCGTTCAAGAAGTGGAAGGCCATGGTGGAAAATGAAACTGGTTTGCGTGTAAAGAAGTTGAGATCTGACAATGGTGGAGAGTACGAAGATTTGGCGTTCAAGAAATTTTGTTACCAAAATGGCATCAAGTTGGAGCGAACATTGCCAGGAACACCGCAATGTAATGGAGTTGCGTAACGCATGAATCGGACGTTGACAGAACGAGCTAGAAGCATGAGGATACATGCAGGCCTGCCAAAACAGTTTTGGGCAGAAGCTGTCAACACGGCGGCATACCTAATTAATCGTGGGCCGTCAGTTCCATTGGAGTACAGGATACCGGAAGAAGTATGGAGCGGAAAAGAAGTGAAACTTTCTCATTTGAAAGTATTCGGTTGTGTCGCGTACGTGCACATTAGTGACAATGCCAGGAGTAAGTTAGACTCCAAATCACTAAAGTGTACTTTCGTTGGTTATGGTGGAGACGAGTTTGGGTACCGCTTTTGGGATGATCAGAACAAAAAGCTCATCAGAAGCCGGGATGTCATATTCAATGAAAAGGTGATGTACAAGGACAGAAATGCAGTTCAGTCCAATGACATAACAAACGACGATCCAACATATGTTCCGGACGATACTGTGGAAAGCAGTATGTCGAAGCAGAAAGATGAAAGTCTGCAGACAGAGGAGCCCGTCTCGGAGGCTGATTCACCACAGTCTCCAGATCCGACTGACAGAGGAGGTCAAGTCGACCTCATGTTCGATCGGAGTACATGAACTACATGTTGCTCACTGACGCCGGTGAACCTGAATGCTATGACGAGGCATGTCAGGTGGGAGATTCTGTTAAGTGGGAGTTTGCAATGAAAGATGAGATAAAGTCTCTCATCTCCAACCAGACATGGGAACTAGCTGAGTTGCCAAGAGGGAAGAAATCTCTCAACAATAAATGGGTGTACAGAATCAAAGAAGAACATGATGGTTCGAAAAGGTATAAGGCGAGATTGGTAGTCAAAGGTTTCCAGCAGAAAGAAGGAATTGACTACACAGAAATATTTTCGCCAGTTGTGAAGCTGACAACAATTCGATCAGTGTTAGCATTGTTGCAGCGGAGGGCTTGCACTTGGAGCAGTTAGACGTAAAAACTGCTTTCCTCCATGGTGACTTAGAGGAGGAAATATATATGCAGCAACCAGAAGGCTTCTCAGTGAAAGGAAAAGAAGAGTTGGTGTGCAAATTGAAGAAGAGCCTATACGGCTTAAAGCAAGCGCCTAGACAGTGGTACAAGAAGTTTGACGGATTTATGCAGAAAAATGGCTACATGAAGTGTAATGACCATTGTTGCTACTTCAAAGCGGTTCGAGTCGGCTATATCATTTTGCTACTTTATGTCGATGACATGTTAGTAGCCGGCTCGGACATGGACGAGATCAAGAAGTTGAAGAAACAACTATCGGTGGAATTTGAAATGAAAGACTTGGGAGAAGCAAAGCAAATTCTAGGGATGAGAATTTGTAGAGACAAGCAAAAGGGTGTTTTGCGGTTGTCACAGCCAAGTATGTTGATCAAATCCGCAAAGGTTCAACATGAGCAAAGGCAAAGCCGGGCCAAGACGCCATTAGCGAATCATTTCCGTCTATCCAACAACCGCCTCCTAAGACAGAAGAGGAGAGAAACTTCATGGCTAAAATTCCATATGCCTCACCATTGGAAGTTTGATGTATGCCATGGTTTGTACCAGACGTATATTGCTCATGCAAGGGCGCTATGAAAGCGTGATATATGGCAAATCTCGGAAAGCAAAGATTGGGAAGCGAGAAAGTGGATATTGAGATATCTACGGAACTACCGATAAATGCTTATGCTTTAGACGAGGCGAAGTGAAACTACGAGGTTTCGTAGATGCAGATTTTGCTGGCGAGGTAGATCGCAGGAGAAGTACTACAGGTTATATCTTCACAGTTGGTGCAACTGCAGTTAGTTGGATTTCGCAGATACAGAAGATTGTTGCGTTATCAACTACAGAAGTAGAGTACGTGGCAGTAACCGAGGCTAGCAAAGAGATGATATGGTTACAAGGTTTGTTGGCGGTGGGTTTCAACCAGAGAAGAATGTCTTGCACGATGGCGGCAGAGTGCGATACATCCGCAAAGAATTCGGCATTTCATTCCGTAACCAAACATATTGGACTCAAGTTATCACTTCATCGATCACTTTTAGAAGATGGAGTGTTGACGCTTGAAAAGATTCAAGGCAGTAAGAATCCAGCCGACATGATGACGAAGACAGTAACCAAGGAGAAACTGGAGCTATGCTCAGCTTCAGTTGGTCTTCTGCAATGAAGACAGAGGTGGTGACCCACATCATATTTTTCACGAAGCTACAAAATGAGATGTCCTAAGGTGAGGGCAGATTGTGAAGACGGATTGAAATCAGTCTTCAAGTGGGAGATTGTTAGTGGGTTGGTGGCACACAAGATTTGAAGAAGTTGCAGGTTCAAAGTCAAGAATTAGGTGAGTTAGGTGAATGGAATGCATGCATTGTTTGACAATCGTGTGAGGATTAGGTGCAACAACTCCATTCTTCTCCAATCCCTCCCTATAAATACGAGGCATTTTGCAACTTCAATCACACCACCAAAAACACAAAACATCTTGTGTAGAGAGAAAAGAGAGAGATCTTGTGTAGAGAGAGAGCTTCAGTGTAGAAGCTATACACGAGAGACAAAAGTGAGTGGAGTGATAAAGCCTTTGCGTAGGCAGAGAAAATACAGTGTGGTATTTTTGTACTCCTCATTTTTGAGATAGTGAAATATATTGGTGTGGGTCCGTGGACGTAGGCAGTTTGGCCGAACCACGTTAAATCTCGGTGTTCCATATTTGTGCTTATTTTAGTGTCCATTATTTTCTCAGTCGCATATTATTTTTGTGTCCCACTGATCTTGGGCGGAATTAGCAGCGCCTAATTCCCCAACACGGCAGACCTATCAGTGATAGATATAATATCTTGTCGAATGCCCCACATCACCCTATTTGAAAAGGGCAAGGAGATAACAAGTAAAAAGCAGTATTCCATTGTCCATGATGGACTAGATATACGGCCTACTCAGTATGAGGATGAGTGTGGGGTTCATGCAAACCCACCCCATATCTGAGGCAAGTGGAATACAGTGTACGCCACAACTAGGGGATAATTCTGAGTATACAACTATGTGAGATGTTATAATTTTGTAGAGATGATAAAATGATAGTAATATCTCATTGTACTGGATTGTGACACCTCAATTGGTTGTGCAACTATTATGGTCCTACGCTAAATAAATTACAACTAATTAACTGTTACATCACTAATTATGAATGAAAAGCGAGAACATTATTACTCACCTGTGTTACGAGAGTAGAGTGGGAATGTGATGTAGCTGCACAAGATATGGAGCGCTACCCCTAGGAAAACTCTAATCAAAATTGCATAGAGTTTCTCGTGGAAGCATTTTCTAATACCAAACTCATACTGCATTGGAGAAGTTTTTTGCTTGTAAGTTAGTCGTATGCTATTTAATCATCTAAAATGGAGAATTCGAAAGAAATTGAAATTTGCTTATCCATTTCCACAAGAAATACGTCATTTGGAATGCATTCTGCAATTCAAGATATTGATTGTGCATCAAAATAAGTGAGAAGAGCTTAATAGACATTATGCATCATAGAATATATAGAATATATTAAAGGTTATAACATTTAATTGTATCTATTTTTTTTTTCTTTTGTATCTACATTTTCTCACGGTCACAAATCAAGTAAAAGATTTTTAACATGTAATCAATGCAAGCATGTCTAAAATAAAAATTTACATTCACAACAATCTTTTTGCAATGTATAGGGGGTTAAAGATATTTACCATAAATAGAGTGAAATGTATGAGGAACAAAATCCATTGGGGCCGATTGAACCAAAAGAAGTTGTTAATTATTGGGTTCCACTAATGGAGCCCCCCGAACAATAGTCGTCCGATCTTGAATTTGTTGAGCCATTTCCACTATGACAAGCTCCAGTTTTGTACCAACGAATACAATTATCTGAAAGAATTTTTCTTGAAAAATTACACTCACATAAGTATAAGTTGGTTTTCAACTTTCAAGATAAATTAATTGAGAGGTATGGGTTTATCTGGTTCCTTCTTAAAGGTTAGGACCATTATTGCAATTTCATTATTCAAGTGTACAAAAAATTTATTTTAGCTAAATGAAAAGAGAAGGTTAGCTAGAGCTTACAACTAGAGGAATTAACGACAGCCAAGTGAGGATATGCCATTCTGCATAATTAGTCACAGAAAGTTTGAATCATGAGTACTGGAGATACAAACTACAAAGAGACGTACGTACTGTAAAAATTGAAGAATAAAAATGTGATGACGAACAACCACAATGGGGAACCGGCGAACTGCAGATACCATTCCAAAGCACATCTTATCTTAATATTATAATAAGAGAAGTGTCACCTAAGCAAAGTGTTTAGGTGACAGTGCCATGTTTGGCATTAATTTTTAGGGATTAATTATGATCCGTATTTAATTTATGTTATTTTCTTTATTTGGTGTTGTCTTCCTTATCTTATTATTTTTCATATGTATTTGATCTTTCTTATATGTATTCTAATTTTTGAATTAATTTATAAATTTTTAATTCTTTCATATCTAGTGTTGCATGCATTATGTGATAATGGATAAAGTTACAACTTATAATATATATTAAATTAAGTCTGAAAATGAAAATTATCATTTTCTATCTACATTTTAATTTTTGGATATTGAATTTTAGTTATTTCATATACATTTTAATTTTCAAAGTAATTATATAGGTGAAGTATCAACTTAGCATAGTGCGACTTTGGTAGCGATAATCTGTTTTAGGAAAAAATATTTTCACATATTTAAAAAATTAAATAAAAATCCTGTCTTTTTTATAGTTGCCACATTAAGGAGAAATTAGCTAACTATATTTTTTATTCAGTCCGAACTAAATGTGGTAAAAAATTAATTAAATATTCAAAATTCAATTCGAGCTACTAGTACAGAATGGGCATCGGGTGGCGGTTGTTTTGGGCATCGGGTGGCGGTTCTTTGACCGCCACCCAAAGCCCCGACACCCAAAGTCCATTTTGGGTGTCGGTTTAATTTACGCCACCGTTTATACAACGGGTGGCGGTTGTTTTTTAAAAAAAACCGCCACCCAATATATTTTTTTTTTAATTATTGTTCTTTCGGGTGGCGGTTGTAACAAAACAACCGCCACCTGTTGTATTTTTTTATTTTAATTTTATTATTTCGGGTGGCGGTTGTAACAAAACAACCGCCACCCGTTGTATTATTTAATTTTAATTTTATTATTTTGGGTGGCGGTTGTTTACAACCGCCACCCTATATTTTTTTTTTTTTTTAAAAATTCGGGTGGCGGTTTTAATTAAACAGCATTGCACGTAGATTGAAATTCTCCCGACGATTAGCATCAAATACCTCTACGTGTGAATATAGGTGTGAATATATATCATTATATAAGTATCTATGTGTTTATGTGATTTATTTAACCTTTCTATGTTTGAAAGCTTGATGTGATAGAAGCGGAACTAAATGATGTTGTGATGTGAATTTGGTAACCTGGTATCATCATATGATATATGTGAAAGTATGTATAATAGGAAGAAGCAATAGTTCTATGCCCAATTGCTTGAAAATGCCGGATTTCATTTAGTGAATGCTTGATATGAGTATGCGTGATGTTAATATGTTAAAGGATATGATTATGCGATATGATGTAATGATAGTGGCTCTATATGATACATATATAAAATGCGTACAATGTTGGAGAAGTAATGCTTTCGTTGTCATTATGTTATACGACACGTTTGAAGCTTTCAGTTATGTTACGATATGGAGTATGTTTAAGACCAATGTGAAGGTAAGATGTTTGCATACGTATGACATGAAAGCATATGAATGTGTAGTTACCTATCATGTATTTATTATGTGGAAGTATGGCCTTATGTGGTGGCCTATCGGGTAAGCTAAACCCCTAGGCAACGGCCTTATGTGGCGGCCTAACGGGCGAGTTAAGCCCATAGGCGACGGCCTTATGTGATGATTAATATGAAATGGCCTTATATGGCGGCCTAATGGGTGAGTTAAGCCCTTGGGCGACGACCTAATGGTAAATTAAGCCCTCAGGCGATGGCCAAATAGGGAATCTAAGCATCAAGCCACCAAATGCGATATAAGGCCGGGCCATAGAGGAAAAGAAAGATGATTGCGTCGTTATAAATACATGATTCGCAACAAATCCCAATACGAGAATGTGGCATGCATCTATTTCCTACTGAGTCCCTATGACTCACGTTGAGTTTATGTTTATGTTTAATAGATGTTCGAGACGTGTAAAGTTATGCGGAGCCGCCGGAAGACATTGAGAATGTGTGATGTGTGAGGGAAACATATATAAATATCTTGCGCCGAACTTTCGTATGGGAAAAGTAATGTTTTGAATCTCTTTAATTTTGAAGGTTTTAAATACTATACGTTCCCGTAAGTTTATGAAATCCTTTTATACGTTTGAAAGCTCGTTTGGCGATCGGAATACAAAGTTTACGATCACGCATACGAAAGAAATGATATGTAATATGAGAAGCATGCAAAACAGGTTAGCTATCCTTATTACGAAAAGTTGAGTTTAAAATGTGTAAAGTCTTTGATAGCCAACGTATACGATGAAAGTATGACGTGCCCCTAGTTCTATATTTATGATACGATATACGATATGTGATTATGATACAATATACGATATGTGATATGGAACTAGAGTGGGCGTTGCGCTCTTCACATCGTTGGGTTATTGACAACAGTGCAATGGACCATATGGCTTCCTCTCCAGAATTGTTGTGTAAAAAGAGTGAAAATCATCCTTTGTCTACTGTCTCTCTACCTAATGGTGAAAAGGCAAAAATAGCGCTGAGAGGATCGTTTTCTTTAAACTCGAAATATTGTTTGCCCAATGCTTTGTGTGTGCCAATATTTGAAGTGAATTTATTATCAGTTAGTCAATTGACCCAAAGTTTAAACTATTCAGTGACATTCTCTCCCTATTGGTGTATTTTGCAGGATCTGGCTACGAAGAAGATGATTAGTTTCGGTAAGCAGCGTGATGGACTTTACTATCTAGTGCCATTGAAAGGAAGTACACCCAACAACAAAATCGCAGCCAACCTTGTCACCTCTCCTACGACCCTTTGGCATTCTCGACTCGGCCACACTTCTCATCCCCGTTTAGTTTATATTGCTATTTTTTTTTTAATATTCCTATTGATTGTAGTAAAGCTTGCCACGTTTATCCTTTGGCAAAGCAAACTCATTTGCCTTTTAATCCAACTACTATTTCATCCAAACAATCTTTTGATGTCATTCATTGTGATATTTAGGGACGTTATAAGCATCCTTCTACCATTGGAACTCATTATTTTTTTATTATTGTGGACAATTATACACGATTCACTTGGGTTTTTTTAATGCGGCACAAAGAAGAAATGACAAACTTATTGAAATTTTTTTTAGCTACGTCAATGCTCAATTTGGTTGTCGCATTAAAACCCTTCGAAGTGATAATGGAGCCGAATTTCTTTCACTTCAACCATTCTTCAAAGAAAACGGAATCGTTTTTCAATATTCTTGCGTTTACACACCTCAACAAAATGGGATAGTGAAACATAAACATCGTCATATTCTACAAGTCGCCCGAGCTTCAAAAATCCAAGCACAACTCCCCACGCATTTTTGGGGATACTGAGTTCTCACTGCCGTGTATGTCATTAATGTCTACCATCGCCTATTATTTCTTACAAGACTCTATTTGAGCTCCTTTTCTCGAAATCACCAATCTATTCACACCTACGAGTATTCGGCGGCTGTTTGGCCTATGCCACGAATACCCACTCGTCTCACAAATTCGACTATAAAGCTATTCCGTGTATTTTTATTGGGTATCCGGTTGGACAAAATAGGTATAAGTTGATGAATTTATCCACTAAAAAAACCTTCGTTAGCCGGGATGTAATATTTCAAGACGACATTTTTCCTTATAAAACTCGAAGTGATGACCTTGCACCTGAGCCATCCATGGAACCGTGCCAACCCATACAACTTCCCATAGCTGACACCACTCCCATCGTGTCACACACTCCTCATCCCTCTTCTTTTGCTTTCTCGCCTTCTCAAGGTGATGAAACCACACCACCGAGCTCATCTCAAAGTCATCAACTCTCTTCTACCATTCAAAATTCAACCCTCGACCCAATACCTCCCCTCCCTCTATCAAGGATCCCCAAGTCGCGACCCCCGAAGAACCTGTTCGTCGATCGACCAGTCCTACATTGCCACCAACTAAGTATAAAGATTACATATGTTTTTACGTCACGTCTGCTTCCTCCAACCAATCACCTCTCTTCACCCCAGGTCCTACTAGAGGTACTCGTTATCCTTTGGCGCATTATCTCTCTTATCATAGGTGCAAGCCTGATTATTTCTCCTATTTGGCACACATTGGCAGTGCAACTGAGGGGTGATCTTATGCCGAAGTCATTGCTAATCCAGCTCGGCACGAGGCAATGTGTTCTGAATTCATGCACTTATGACTAATGGTACTTGGAGTTTTGTGCCGCTGCCACCTGGAAAGACGCTTATTGATTGTTGGTGGGTTTATAAAATCAAACACTGTCTTGATGGAAAAGTTGATCGATACAAAGCCCGGCCCTTCCCCAAAGGTTATACACAATTGGAAAATATAGACTATTATGAAACCTTTTCCCGGACTGCAAAAATTATTTTTGTTCAATGCATGCTTGCTTTGACTGCAGCTCAATGATGGTCATCTTCTCAATTGGATGTTAATAACGCATTTCTTCACGGAGATCTAAATGAAGAAATTTATGTCTCCACCATCGGGGTTGCGGAGATAGGGGAGGAACACTTGGTTTTCCGATTGCATAAATCATTGTATGGTCTCAAGCAAGCTTCTTGTCAGTGGTTCGAGAAATTTTCGAATGCTATTCAGTCTATTGGTTTTCGTCAGTCTCGCGCCGACTACTCTTTGTTCACTATGAGGGCAGGAGATTCTTTTACGGCTCTTTTAATATATGTTGATGGCATTTTGATTACGGGAAATAATCCAATGAGCATCGAAGCCCTCAAGAAGTTCTTGCACAATCAGTTTCGCCTCAAAGATCTTGGAACTTTGAAATATTTCTTGGGGATCGAGATTTCTAGTTCGACGAGTGGAATTTATCTCTCACGGCGAAATTATGCTCTTGAAATTATCAAGGATACGGGATTATTGGGGGTGCTGCCTCAATGGACACTCCTATGGAACGAGACTTGAAATTATCTTATCAGGGTGACTTGTGGGAGGATTAATATATCTTACAGTTTCTAGGTCGGATATGACTTTTTCAGTTCATATATTGAGCAAATTCATGCATCAGCCGCGATGCTGCTCTTCAGATCGTACGCTATCTTAAGAAAGTTCCTGGCCACGGTCTTTTTTTCTCACGCGAAAATGATCTTAAACTACGAGCTTTTTGTGATTCTGATTGGGCAGGTAGTCCAATCACCCGAAGGTCGACAACGGATTATTGTGTAACGCCCCCGTCCAGTTCCACATACATATACGTCATATAATGACGTCATAAACATCATATATGTGCACGAAACATAAACATAAAGCCACCTTTGGGCTCAGGCCACCTTCGGGCCGTTACATAACATATGGCCACCTTCGGGCCCGTGCACGGTTTTCGTTTCATTTCATACATAGTGGAACTAGATGTGCGTCAATCATACATTCATACGCGAAACCCTAAACTTTGAAAACATATGACATACTAGGGTTTCGGAGTTCATTACGTAGCGTAGGATCTTTCAACTCCCTTTCCCAATCACACACCACATCACGTCATTAGGATCTTTCGCCATCTCCCGAGCACAACACCTTCCTAGAACATAAACATGGACACGTAATGAGTCATAAAGACTCAGTAGATAATAGATGCAATGCAATGCATGTCACACGTTCATATTGGGCCCTCTTGCGAATCACGTGCTTACATTGGCGCCATTTTTAAACATCTGGCCGGGCCTCATAACATAACATAACATCATTGGAGACATCGATCTCCCATTGGGGCATTGGTTCCCCGTTAGACCCACATATCGGGGCGTAGGTCCCCCGCGGGGCGTAGATCCCCCGTTTGGCCAAAACATTTTTCATTTTGTAAATACGTGATAGGCATTTCATACACACGTATACATTCATGACATGATCATAGGTAGCACTTACCATTATGCCTTGTTTCATCTTCATGTCATCATCATATACGTTACATACATATACAAGGCGTCACAAGGCATAGCCTTGTCACCATCATCGTATACATTACATTCATTTACGTTACTGCCCAACGCATAGCCTTGTCCTCAACACATACATATTGCATATAACACGTTCGTTCCATTACATATACATGAACATAATTGAGGTCTTATGCTTCATACATCATAATCATCACACATATACACGTAAGGGTTCACGTTGAATCATATTCACCACAGAAAATACACATTAACGTCATGCTTTTCACGTGAAGATTTCATGAGTTATACATTACAATCTCTAGGATTCTTTCATGTCCTAGCCAATTAACTCATGGAACATGGCATGAAGATCATGTAGATCATAGAATCACACATATGTCATGGCATAACATATCATAAGCATAGGACAAGCCAATGGATCCTACACATGCTTTCTAGGTGCATACATAGCATAAACATGGCTAGTTCTTGATTCATTCATTCATAAGCATAGATATACGGCATAAAGCATGTAAAACATCCATTATCTACCTTTATACATAAAGAACATCAAGCATGAAGAGAAATCAAGCTTTCCCCTTTTCTTCATTTCCTTTCCTTCTTCCTTTCCTTGCTTCTTTCTTCTTGTAATCATAGATTACACAAGCATTACATAGGTCATACATGGAGTTGGAGATGATTCCATGGTCATGAGGGACTTGGAAGGGTTTTGGGAGTGTTTTGGGGTCTTAGAGTCGAGCCCAAGTGAAGAATACCCAAGAAATGACCAAGAATGGCTTTTATCAACTTTCTGCCGACTTAAAATTACGGCCGTAACCCCTTCTTTACGGCTGTAACCTCATATCCTTACGGCCGGCCGTAACCTGAATCATACGGCCGTATCATACCATCATACGGCCGTAATAAACTCTATGTAAATCCCACTTCTTGCCCTATTTCGACCTTACGGCCGTATCCTTTACCCTTACGGCCGTAACTCCAATAATACGGTCGTATCTCTGAATAATACTACCGTAATTTGCTCTCTGAAACTTTTGGACATTTTCCAATGTTCACCATTTACGGCCGTAACTTTCGACCCTTACGGCCGTAACCTGACATTTACGGCCGTAATCCATACATTTACGGCCGTAATTCTGCCTCTGCAGAATTTTCCCATTTTCTCATTTTCAAATGTCGTTTTGCATTCAGGGACATATCCTGTACTTCAAAGCATATCGTGAACATATCATATACATGTACAGCATACCGAACCATCATCACATCATCTCATATCATATACGGGATCATAGACGGATTCATATACATAATCATATACGTTTTCGGGACGAATTTGGGCGGGTCATTACATATTGTGTGTTTCTTGGTTCTTCTTTCGTCTCGTGGAGGTCGAAACCTCAGCTGAGGCCGAATATCTTGCTATGATTGGCCCGTGCTGCAAGTTGACTTGGTTGAGAAACTTGCTTGAAGATCTCGGTTTATCAGTTAACGAGCCAGCCATATTGTATTGTGATAGCAAAGCAGCACTACATATTGCTACCAACCCGGTTTATCATGAGCATACGAGGCACATTGAAATGGATTGTCATTATGTTAGAGATAAGATTTTTGATGGATCCATCATCACGAAGTTTGTGAATTCTAGTAACCAATTGGCGGACATCTTCACCAAAGCTTTGGGAAAGGATATGTTTACATCTATGGTTCGCAAGTTGGGCGTGCAAGACATCCACTCTCCAACTTGAGGGAGAATGTTTAGAAAATATTGTGTTGTGTATTTACTATAATTAGGATTGTATCATTATAGGAATTTAGAATTAGTTCTTATTTTATTTCCTTGTAGAGTTTCTTCTTGCAGAGCAAGTCAAGAATTCATTGCATAAATATAGGCCTTCATATCAATGCAATTCATTCCCACATAAATTCATCTTTTACGTATAATAAAATATACCAAATATGATCGCATAAGGTCCTTACGACCTACTCAATGAACTGCAACTCATTTTGCCTTGATCAACTTTAGATACCTTATGATATCATTTACTTCTTCAAAAATACCTTCAAAATCCGGTTTCTCAAACATCTTTATCAAAGTTACTCTTTGAATAATATATTTATAAAAAACAAACAAATTACCAATTAACACTCTCAAAAAAAATTACCAATTAAAACTCTGAAAGCTTCGGTGATAGTACTCTCGGGGATTTTGATGTCAAGAATTTTATGAAGACGATGAAGAATAATGAAGACTGTGATTTTTAATTCATAAAATGGAAAAATGCATTAAAAATGTGGAGTTAATTCTCACACATGATAAGCAAAACAGATTATAACAATCCACAGAAATCTAAATTCTCCATTGTAGGTTGTAGCAGATGAATTTTGAAAAATAAAAAAGAGAGAGAAGAAAAAACAAATAGGGGTGGAGCAGCCAAAGTCGACTACAAGGAATTAGAAAAATTTGTAATCTTACCTAAAGAATGTGAGGCTATGCAACTTAATGATGTGGATCGGCGGTGAGTACTCGTGTCATGATGAACAAGACATCATGCACGATGAAGATAGAATGATAATTATTGGGCAAGGACTTTGCTAAATTTGGAGGATTTGGCGATTAGGGAACTACGAATAAATTGGAATTAAGGCTGGGCAGGGTATCATGTTAGTGTGGGGGATGCTTAGTCCAACAGAAGCTAGGCTGCAGCGTGGGCTGAAGTTTAGACGGGAAATCCGTTAGGCCCAACTCACTGTTATTTTTAATATAATCACTAGTATAAAAAGGACAAAGGGTGGCAGTCGTTTTGGGGGTAGGGTGGCGGTTCTTAGAATATCACCCAAAATAGCGACACCCAATATAGTTAGAAAGGATGGCTATTCCAAAAAGCCACCTGAAAAAGAACGGGTGGCAGTTGTTTTAAAAAAGCCACCCGAAAAAACAACTGTCACCATTTTTTTTAAAAAAGAAAATACTTCAAGTGGCGGTTTCAAGTCCACAACTGCTACCCGAAATCTTTTTAATTTTTTAATTTTATTTTTAAAACATTTGGGTGGCGGTTCCCAAGTGGAGAACCATCACACAAAGTGGTAAATATTTTTTAAAAAAAATTTTTGCTTTCAACTTTAAACAGCTATAACTTTCGCATACAATATCCATTTTCAGCCCATGACCCCATTCCGGAATCGTCGCGACGAGATCTATGACATTCACGACAATGTTTCAGGCCCATTTGAGGTCGTTTCTCCATTGTTTGAATACATAGTTCTTTGTTCTTAGTCCAATCCTATCTTATCGTTCATTGTAGAACCTGGATATGTATTTATTGAAAGATATAGAATAAAAATAATATTACTTGAGATTATAAGTTACTTACTTTAGTATAAGTGTGTATTCTTAAATGTTTGATATAATTCAGCCTAATTTGGAAATATTGTACCTTATATGTAGAAGCCTAAAGTCGAGACATACCCAAATTTCTAGTTAATATTAGTTCCAAATATATCAACTATTAATATTTTACCCTAATTTATATATTTTAATTTAATTATATCAATTTTATATTTTATTTAATGTTATGTTATAGGCAATGGGGCAGTATCTGAAAAATCAAGTACTAAATTATCTCCCCTAAATTTTAATTAATTTTATTTGTAAGTTTTATTATTAGAATAATATTTAAAATGAATTATTATAACAACATATTAAAAAAACTGACAAACTATCACATTGGTATTTAAAATAATACCATCTTGACAGATTGGTATTGAAAATAACACCGGCGACGCTAAAGTATTTAAAATTGAACATTCGCGCACATCGACCCGTATTCTCGCCGCCGAGGAAACATCCATTAAAATATTAATTTTTTCCATTTTTAAAATTCTTTTTCCCTTTTTTTTTTAAAAACCAGCCCATATTAATTTCTTGTAATCGTATTTGCACGTCATCATCAACGGAATTATCATCACCATCGCCGTTGCATCTCACTTCCACAACAGTGAATCTCAACCGTCCGTTCAATCTGAGAATTTGATTTCAATGAAAACGCCTCCATCATCGAATGGCGGAAATTGAAAGTCCGATTGTGGTGGAGCCGCATATTGTGGACGATAGTGAAGATGGAGTTAGCGAGGTGAAGTACGTTGTAACGGCCCGGCCGTCCGGCGCCCCGAGAACACTCGCGCACACACGCATGCACCCGAGGCCAGCCTTACCCCAACCCTGGACCAACAAATTTGCCACATGCAATATAACACTTTGGGGAAAGAATACGAGCATACCTGGATAATATAGCCCACAATCAGTATAATTCAGGTATATAGGTCACCAATCACGCACATGTTAACCCTGATGCGCCTCAGGGGTGGGGCACGGACGCTAGGTCCGTGACAAGCTCTCCCACCCAATCTGCTAACGCCTTCGTAGCGGACGAAAGAACTCGATTCCATTCGCATTTCCCCCATTGAGAGCTGGAATTCCATGCACAAATACGGCACCACCACATTGATGGACGGGTTCCCCACGTTGCGCCCCTGCGCACAGCTTGTAGTGCTCCGTGCACCTACCGCCTTGACACCAACCTTCACCCTATGCCCTCTGTAGCATTAGTACCTGAGTTGGACGGCACCTCATGCGGTTGCACCCCGCACGCATGTCGAGCCTCCTCAGTAGCTCTCTTTCATTTTCGTTGCGCTTTCACGAGTTAGCAGAGGGCCAAACCATCACAAGGCCATCTCGTATCCATCAATATCCCAAAACTTTCCTTCAATTCAATGCTTGCTAATCCAACCAACATGCACAGTGGCCGCACAACCCCAAAGATCACATTCGATGGAACACCACGCCGGAACCTCCCGCAATTTCCTAACGCAGTAGCCCAATGAAGCCTGCTCTGATACCAAGTGTAACGGCCCGGCCGTCCGGTGCCCTGAGAACACGCGCGCACACACACGCATGTACCGAGGCCAGCCTTATCCCAACCCTGGACCAGCAAACTTGCCACATGCAACATAACACTTTGGGGAAAGAATACGAGCATACCTGGATAATATAGCCCACAATCAGTATAATTCAGGTATATAGGCCACTAATCACGTATATGTCAACCATGCTGCGCCTCAGGGGTGGGGCACGGACACTAAGTCCGTGACAACGTGCTGGTGAACAATTCAGATGATGTAAAAAACGACGACGCACTCTCTGCTCCACTTGATTAGGAGATAATTCCTCCGCCGTTCCCTTTTTCGGTGAGGGAGAAGTCTCTGGCTTCTTCTAGATTTAGCAACCACTGGAAAATTCACAAATCCATGTCCCTCAGTTCTTCAAGCTTCAATTAAAGTAACCAAACAAAGCTTGAATATGGGCTGGCCGACTGGAGTAAAAAAAAAAGGAAAAAGAATTTTAAAAAATGGAAGAAATTAATATTTTAATGGGTATTTGGCCGGCAGTTTGGATTCGGGGTCGATGTTCCCGAATATTCAATTTAAATACTTTATTGTCGCCGGCGTTATTTTAAATATCAATCTGGCAAGATGGTAGTATTTTAAATACCAATGTGGTAGTTTGGTTTTAAAAAAAACTAATTACTTTTTTTACTTTGTATCTTACATTATTTATAATTCATCGAAAATTATATATTTAATTCGTCATAAATTATTTATTTAACTAATACTAATTAATTTCATTAAAATTTTACCTCTAATTCAATAATAATGTATATAAATCACACATATCTTTGACACAAAAACAAGTTTACACTAAAAAATATAATTCCAGTTAAATTACACCCAAAAATACAATACATTAGATATGAAATCACAATGTATAGGTATATTACAACTAACAAAAAATATAAATCAAGATTTACAATAAATACCCAATAATTTGGGCATATTAACATACTAACTTCAAAAATAGAGAAATTTGGGACCAATTGATAGAGATAGATGAAGCTTACCTTACATCAATTGCAACCCCAATTTGGGAAGAAAATTAGCATAAAATTCGATTTGTGTACCGTAATTTGCAAGTTTTCACACTTGAGAAGAACAAAATCGCAGAAATAATGTTGCAGATCGTGCTTCTGGCTTTTAATATTGGTTCAATAAAGGGTGGCTGTTGTTAAATAACAACTGCAACCCAAAGTGAATTTTAGAATTTGAAATTTAAAATTTTAAAATTTTTTTGAATTTTAGGTGGCAGATGTAATATACAACCACCACCCGCTTTTTAACATAGGGTGGTGGTTCCTTGTTACAACCGTCATCCTTTATTTTATTTTATTTTATTTCGAATTTTAGGTGGTTGTTGTAGTATACAACCGACATCCGTTTTTTGATATTGGGTGACGGTTTCTTTATACAACCACCACCCTCTGTTTGTTTTTTTATTTATATTCACTTTGGGTTACGAATTTTTGTGACAACCGTCACCCGTTGTCTTTAGGTGACGTAACCGTCATTCAATGGGCAACACTCAATGTCCCTTTTGTACTAGTGAATATAATAATATATAGATACATATATATTTTATTTTAGAATGATAGTTTTTTAATAATAAAATGAAAGCGTTTATTATTATACTAATATTTTTATGGTAAGATAAGAACGGTTTTTATGCCATTTTGTTTTCCTTACTAAAATTTGAATTGGAAACTTGAATACCTATAATTGGTATCTATAAGTTACTTTAGTGAATTACAAAAATATTAATTTTTAATTAGATAAATAATATCCAGAATCAAGGGATTGGCACTTGGCCCAATAATTAAGGGCTCAACCCCGTACCATAAAGGTCTCGGGTTCGAACCACATCCCTACCCTTGTGTTTCCCGATTAAAAAAAAAAAGAAGAAAAATTAACACTCGATCACAAAATATTAATTACAAGTTACAATGATAATCATAAATTTTTTTATCATAAATTAATAAAAATTTATAATATACATCATCTTTGAAATTATATGGTCCATAAAAAACTCTTGTTTTTCAATTTATTTCCACAAATCGCAATGTTGTGCATGGCAAGACGCATATAATAATAATAATAATAATAATAATAATAATAATAATAATAATAATAATAATAATAATAATAAGTGAAGAAAATCTATATATATATATATATATAATACCAAAGTATTTCATCCTATTTTTTAATGTTTCCCTACCTAAAATCAATGGTTTTTTTTTGTCTTTGTCTTTTTTATTTTTTAATATTATTATTATTAATAAAACAAAAATCCTAAATCTCCTAAAATTCTATACATTAAAATCTTCTAAAATAATAGAGTTTACATATTTAATGAGATTTCTACTACTTGCTTTACCAATCTCATTCTATCTAAATATTCTCTCTCTTTCCCTTTCTCTTCCTCTCTCTTTTTTCACTTTCTAACAATAAATTTAAATTAAAAAAATAAAAATCATTACTTTATTTTATTTGATTCAACAAGAGCTTTAAAGCAATTATAGTATCAATATATAAGTTTTTCTTTTTAAAAATTTAAAATTTAATGCAAATATATAAAATTAGTGTCAGGGAATAGATTATATTGGTTTTAAAATATTTTTAATCTAAAAGAGGAGAGAGAATGAATGGAGTTGAGTGATTGAGATTTGTGGATGTAATGAGACATGTGGATGTGATTAATTTAGGGTAAAGAAAAAATGAATAAAAAAATTATAAAAAGTGGAAAAAGTAGTTGGAGAACGGGTTTATAAATTGATATTAACATAGATTTATAAGATAAAAAATTTAAAATCTCTCTCTCTCTATATATATATATATATACGTCTTTTTTTCTACCTAAGCACATTATTTTCGCTAATTTTTACTCACTTTTTTCTTTCACATCATCAATTTTCCCCACCTATGAAATTTACGTTATATGTATAGCTTCTTTTCTTATTATCTTTTCCCAATCAAAAAATATTCTTTATCCATTTGTACTAAAATTTCATCATTTTCTTATCTGTTTAATGGAATAGAATCTTGTTTAATTATTTAATTTCAGCATTTCCTTATATGTTTAATCGAATAGATTTTATTTAATTATTTAATTATTATTATTTAATTCTCATTGGCTCTGCATTTCTAAATTTTCATCCATTGAAATTTCCGCCTCAATTTCTGTCCTATTGTTTTAGCCCTAAATTGATTCCACATTATCATTTTTATTAGTTAAAAATTTTACACTTTTTAAGACTATATATATATATATATTCACAGGTATTCCTAAATCTTACGATTATCACAAATCTTCTCTTCCAATTTTCCATATAGATTATTTTAGGATTCACACTTTTTAGAATTCACACATTTTTTCTAAATTTGATTTAATTATTTTTACTATTTAAAAATTAATTAGCTTATCTATCTCTCTCTCTCTCTCTCTCTCTATATATATATATATATTATAGAATTAGAACCATTTTCCTATATATTTATAATTTATTTATTTTTTAAATTAGTTATTTAATTATTAATTATAGTTTCCACCCACGTCCTGTACAATTTATTTTTTTACCTCTTAATATACTATTGCTTTAGTCCATATAATTAGCATTTCTAATACAATGAGATATAATTAATGTTCTTCATATTTTCCTATTTTAAACAATTATCAATATTACAATTATTTAAATATTTTAATTTATATGGACTATTAAAGTTAAATTTTCAACAAACATACAAGACTTGACAATTGGAATTTCACATTAATGTATCAAAATTTAATTGTTTGATTTTATATAATTGTTCATTTGAAAACTTTTAAATAATCCTAGGGGATATTATATTGCCACAACACATTTTTATTAATACATTACATTTTGTTTATTTTAACGGCTTCCAATGTTTACATCTTAATCTAATTATGATCTTAACTTTTTTCCTATCACTCATTATTTTTAATCTTTAACTAATTATAAATTTGGACGATAAAGATCGTTTTTGTCTAAAAATTTTATTTACTTAGATGTCAAATTACTTATTTACTCATCATACTTTTAAATATTGTAAAATATAATGGACGTAAAGTGTGAATATTTCTTTTAATTTAAATATCTCTAACAAAATATTAAAATATAAATTAATATTTACACACAAAGTAAGTTAATTACTAAAAATTATTAATTAAAAAAATGTAACCAAAAAATTGAGAACATAATTATTATCTTAAACAAAATTAAAGACATTTTCATACAATTAAATTATGGTGTACTTAATATATTTTATAGTGTGAAAATAATTAGCCTTATTTGAGTTATTCAGAAATTTTATTTATCTTGCATTATGTAACGTAATTATACTACTCACACTCGATTTGATTAATCATACTTAATTATTAAAATACTCAGATTTTTTCTTTTTTATTTTCAATTAAGATAATTTCTCTTGATAGTATCTTATATCATGATAATCAATAAGAGCCAAAGAAGTATTTTTATTTAAGAAAAATTTATTAAATACACCTTGTGTTTATAGTGTATTTACAATTTATCTAACATGTTTTAAGAAATTATATTTTACACATAGCATTTCATTAATTCTTAACAGAACACATCTTAAGTTGAACAAAAATTGACAAAAAATAAAAAAAATTACTTATTAAAATTAAATGACCGATTTTTGTTGTTACCAAGCCCCATATATTTTAGTACGTAACACTTTACATATCATTATTCTTCAAAATATTAATTAAAATTTATTTTATGAAAAATATTTTTTTTCTTACTTTTATTTTTAAATATTTTTTCAAGTTAACTATAAATGATATATGAAATATTATAAGTAAATTGAAAATAAGGAATCGTCTTCATCATTGTTGTGATCAGTTCTACCACTACTACTATAATAATCAATTGCAATTTTCATAAGACATAATTTCACTGAAGTTTGAGGTTTTCCTTTTTAAAGAGATAAATATGTAAAAAAATTAAAAAAGAAAAAAAAACCTAGTTGCAAAATATTTCCAAATATCGTGTAATATTAAACTTGAAATTTTTTTTATTCATTGAATAAAAATTATTTAACGAAACATTAAATATAAATTAATATATTTGTAATTTTACACATTGGAATAATTTTTTAACGGGATTGATTTATCGACTCTCCGGGTAGTATTATAAGAATCAGGAACATATATATTTATTACTTTTTTTGTGAAAGTAAACAAATATTTGGTCAAGTATGATGGAAAATCATGCTTGAGGAAAAAATATTTTTTCTTTATTACTCAATTAAAGGCAATGATTCCATCAAGTATATTGGTGTGAAATATTTGTTTTCACGAATGTTGTGAGTCATAATAATTGTATTATTTTTTATTTATTATTGATTCTATTATTACAATTAATTGTCCACATCATACTCACATTAATTGAGTTGTATGAATTAAATTGAAGGATGCTAGAAATTTTAATTTAATGGTCTAATTTTTGTGATAAGTAAATAAATATTTCAATTACATATTTAATGAATAAAGATTAAATTAGTTGACACATAAATAAATACTTAAATTGCTTATTTTATAAATTATATATTTAATAAATAATTGGCTATCAACTCAATCAATGATTAAAATTATGCGACTCAATCAGAATTTCTTAATTGTCTCTCGACTATATTAAATATCTATTTTGGATTCTATTTTTGAAATAAATATTAAGAATCCCACCTATTTTATATTATTTATTTTATACTAATTTTTATCTGTTTAGATTTTATTTAATTTTTAAAGATCATCAATTAAGTCATCTTTTTTAATTACTACTAATCATATTATTTCAAGTTATTTATCTTATCCAAATTAATTTAATTTGATTATAGCTTTAAATAAGGTAAAAAAAATTATGTTAAATATCTATGATATTTTTTTATCGACCACATTAAGAAACCTATATAATTTAAATTATCTAAAATAAATATCTAAGTAGATGAGTTAGAAAAAAGATATTATTATACCGAATATATTAATATACGTGTTTACTATATTTAAAAGGTATTTATTGAAATATATGTCATTAATACATATTAAAAAATACAAATAAAAGTCTTCGATTAAACGATCATGATGGGACATGGACTAGGATAAGAATTTTTAGCATGGAGATGGGGAATGAGAGTCCTCATCCTGTTGCAATTCTTATAACATCCTCGCTCAAACTCGATTAAATGAAGGTGGGCGGAGACAATGATAAGTGTCTCTTAGCGGTGGCAGGAATAAAGTGTTGGGGTCTATACCAGCTGTATTATCATTTCTATAATATAAATGTATGTTAATTATATTTCCTAATTAGATTTCAAAATTTTATTATTCACATATTCATTGTCAATACCGTATATCAGTAGAATTTATTAATATTTTGAACATATCACCCCGTGTAACGCATATGTGAAAAATACTAGTTGCACATAAAACCAATTTTAAATATCGCGCCTCAAAAATGTAATATACTTTTCACATCTTGCAAGATTTTTTTTTTTTTTATCAAACTATTTAAAATACCCGTATCTTTTCCCAAATCTCCCAAACGCTCCATAAATATTAGTAAATATAGAAGATTAAAAAAAATGGTATTGGAATGGAGGAAGTATATATAATTTAATTAAAAATTTTCTCTTTATAACAAACCCGTTCTCTTTCATTTGCTACCAAATATAGCCATTAATTATCGGATTTAATGGGTTCTCAAGTGATTAAATATTTCATTACATAATCCAAATTTGGAGTTTCAAATAGAGAAAATTATTACTATAAATTTGTCTTCATATGGTCAAATTAACTTCAATCATGCAGCCGGCGGTTCGGCCACCGGAAAATAAATTACATACGAAAAAAAAAAATTAAAATATTTTAATTTTTATATCCCATATTTTTTATTTCATGCTCACGTTCGGGGCGAAGGTCCCTGGTTCAATTCCAACGCCCTCCCCGAATTCGCCCGATCAAAAACAAAATAAAAATAAAATAAATTTAAGGGCATCTATGGTCATTAGAATAAAATGATTTAATTGAAAAATTTTAAAAATGAGATCGCCCGGGGAATGAGGTGGTACGCACCTGGTCGGACCACTGGCAACATCCGGGTTCGATTCTCACCTCGCCCCCGGCTATCCATAAAAAATAAAATAAAATTAAAAATAAAATTACCGGAAAGTACTTAATCACTTAACCACGTTTAACACAAGAGACTTAGGTGGAGCCATACTTCTTCTTCTGAACAGATTATGTAATAACCCACTTTTAAATTGAAAGTCAAACTTTTACTAGTCAAAATCAAATTTGGAATAGTCAAAGTCAAAGTCAATTGCGACTAAAATGGACTAAATTAATTTATAGGAGTTACTTTTAAAATTTATATAAGTTGAGGATTTGGTTGGAAATATAAAAAGAATAAATTGGGGATCTAATTAAATAGAAGAGAAAACTTGAGGGATTAATTGCCAAAGCTTATAAGTACTATTAGACCCACGGTTCGAACCGGTTCCTGTTCCAAAATAGGTGAACCTAACCAACTGCAGTACGATTTGCTCTGTTTCTGGCTTTGGAACCGACGGCCTGCTCTCAACCGCTTGCCTCTGCTTTTTTTTTTTTTTTTTTTATATATATAAACGCCTTACCCGCTTGACTATTTAACCCCAACTAAAAATTTTTTTAAAAATTTCAATAATATAAGTATATAACTATATAAGATTATAAAGGCTTGAACTTAATTTTTTACCAACAATTAAGTTGCCTACGTATCCTCTCGTGAGGAATCAAAGCCTACGTAGTTCTCTTACCTCTTTAATTTAGTCACTTGTCACTAAGTTGTTCCACTTCCTTCTGCTAGATCATAATCGCCATCGTAATCATTCTCATATTGTTGGGCTCTTTCATCTGCTTTGCACCAATCGTCGACACATGTTTGGGCTTCTAATGAATCGGGGTGCATGGTTGATCGCTTCGGATCCAATGACCATGTTACTATGCTTTTTTTCCAAATGTTTGGTGAAAGTGCCGTAGCCCCATCCAGATAAGAATTTGAACTTCTTTTCGCAATAGTTGCATAATACTTGAAATTCCTTACCGTTTATTGGTACTTTTTTGAAGTGGGTATTAAAAATATCGGAATTGGAATTTCTCTTATTCTTCCTATCTACTTCTTCATGTTCGGGTTCCGGATCCGAACTATCAATTTGTGGATTTTTATTATGCCCGCTTTCTTCCGTTGAAAAATCACCAAAACCAAAGTTGTGGTTTGATGCATCTTCACTAAAGCCAGACATTTTAGTAGTAATAAAATAAAAATATAGTATAGAAATTTAGAAAGTATAATAATAACTAATAAAAATTAATAATTAAAAAGATAAAGATTGTATGTAAAAATTAGAAATTAGAAATTAGAAATTTAGAATAGTAGATAAGTAGAAAATTAGAAGTATAGAATTGCAGATTATAATTAGTAAGTATAAATTCAATTAAAACTTGAAACTTGAAATTTGAAAAAATGATAACAAGAATTAAGATAATTGAGATTAGAGAATTGAGAATTTGAGAATGAGAGAATTAGAGAATGAGAGATTGAGAATTGTAGGTTGTAGTGTGAAAAAAAGAAAGAATATAAGGTATTTATAGATATTAGTAAATAGTAATAAATAAAAATATTAAAAATAAAAGAATTAAAAAATATATTTTAGGGGTGGGGGTGGGTGGGGCACCTCTCTCACCCAACGGTCACAAGATCATTGGGTATTCAAACGGTCAAAGTGACTGTTTGAATTTCAAACGTCACTTGACCGCTTGATATTTTAATATTTATTTATTTTTATTTTTTTTTTTTTTTTAATATCCGGTTCGGTTTGGAACCGAATCGACGATTCGAACTGAACCGTCTGGTTTCCACGAAACTCGAATCGAACCGAACCGGCCAACCGGTTCCTGCCCGGTTTGACTGTTCGAACCGACCGGTTTCGGTTCGGAACCGTAACCGTGGCCGGGTCTAAGTACTATATGTTAAACAACAACCAAACAAGGCCTTGTCAATTTTTGTCAAAAAGCTAAGAAAGAGGACGGCTGGAAGAGAATTCGGGAGAAAGGGAAAGAAAAAGAAAGAGGAAGGAGAAGGAGAAATTTAGCCTACTTTGTGGTGTTTATTGTTTGGGTTTGTCATTCACAAGGTTTTCCTCCAAAGCTTTCTCAAGGTAAGTGGATAAATTAATCACTCCATATTGTGTAAATATTAGGACTTTTTGATTTATGGCTTAAATATGAGTATGTGGAAGAGGAAATGATCAATTTTGAGATATGTATTGAGTATTTATGTTGATTGAAGTATATACATGAAATTGGAAGATAGGATTTTAGCTATTGGGTTAATTTAAAAATTTAGCTATGGTTGAGCATATTTAGACATAATTTAGTCTATTTTGAGTTGAGAAAAATTAGAATTGGAAATGATTGGTAATCATTGGATTATTAATATTGGTAGATGAAGAATTAACTATTAAGTTGGCCTCTTATGAGAATGAGGTTATTATTTTAAGGCTCTAATTTGAATTCCAATTGATACTAAGGATTTGGTAGTCTTGAAGAAGTAGTGATTGTTCCCCTAAGAGGGGGAAACGCTATAATAAGATAACCGAGCGTAAAGATTGATTTGAGAATGAAACTATTCTACCATTTTATCAATCCAATATTGACCCCAATATTATTTCTTATCTCAGGAGGTAACGAGGAGATTGATGCAGTATACCGCCCGAACTAGGAGGCGACCATCCATTTTGTAAGTGGAAAATTATTTATTGAGTTATTTAAAAACTTAGAATTTCCCATAAATTCAAGTGTTTAGGTTTCTTAAATTTTTACCAAAAAATATTTCAAAGCTACTTGTTTTCTTTGGAAATGTTAATTCTGGTAGAACTTGGAAATTTCCTACGGTAGAAATGGATTTCCTTACGTTACAAATATTTTAGAAATCTCTTGTTTATGGCATGATTGAGATATGCATGATTTTCCAATGAATGCTTTTAAGTTAATGTTGTTTTAGTATACTGGCTTATCATTATGTTATTTTAGTGTCACGATATGGATTTCAAAACCACCAGAAGTACTCGATGTAATTATCTGTTCTTATTCTAGTACGCTGAGGGGCTTCGGCCGCGTGCTAGAATTGGTAACCGCTCTTATGCACTGAGGGGCTACGGCCGTGTATAAGGGATTATATATGTATATGAGGTCTTCGGGACCCACTTTCGTACACTGAGGGGCCTCGGGCCGTGTGCGGAGGTGTTCCACTGTCTTCGCTCGTATGACTTGACACAGGTTACAGTTCAGCAGATGAATTTATTGGGTGCTCTTGTGGTGTGGTTTTTTTAATGTAATATGGATTATTAAATATGACACTTATGATCATGAGATGATTCTTTTCGAGTAAATTGTTGGAAAGTATGTTTTCTTTTTATTATTAAGTTTTGAAGGCTTATGTACCAAAATGTTCGTAACAAAGGATTTACAAAATATTTTTATTACGAATTTCCACTGCACTCACTGGGTTATATACTCATGTTTTCCCCTAACTCTTATTATTATAGGAAGGAGATAACATTTGAGCATCATGGAAAGGGCTATTGCAGCATTCATCAGGCTATAAACGTAGGCAATTCCATGATCTATTTTGATTAATCCCTTAGAAGTTATGTTATATATATTTTTGCCACATACCTTGGAATTGAGGATGTATTTTGTTAAGTGTATGTAAACATTTAAAAACTTCATATTTTGGGATGTAAATGTAATTAGGAGGTGATTGAGAATGATTCTATTGGGCTAAACATGCATAGAAGAATTGGAAGTTCTTAATCTACCTAAGTATGTCTTGTTGGAGGAATTGTAATGCATTACAGGTTGGTTAAGTGGGGAGACTCTGTCAAAATTTCTTTCTATAACTTGAAGTGGACTAAATTTGCACATGAGTGTTTTTAAAAGGATAGCTTGATCACGATGCCTTGGTGGTGGGTCCCGCATCTAGTTGGCACCTGCCATCGGCGCACGCCTCGTCTCGAGTCTAGTTGGACGGCTTGGGACGGGTCGTGACAGATTAATTTCCTGCCTCGGTTGCACCGCCGCCGCCTGTCACCAGCGTCGTCACCGACAACTGAACTGGAGTGTCTTCATCTGCATTGGAATCAAACTCTCTCTCTTCCGGTTCAACCTGTGGCTTTGTCCAATCAAAATTCGCAAAAGTATCTCTACTGCTTGCAAATCTCTTCATCTGCCCCAAGCCGGGAACCGGATCAGAGCCAGAAGCCTTATTACTATATTCAACTGATGCATCAGATTTTCTTCCTTTGAAGATATTCCGAATTCTCAACGGATTTTTCTTCGGCCGCGGCGGATGCGGCGGCGGTGCAGGCTTGAATCCTTTCGGCAACGAGAGGTGCCTTTTGCTGAGTTTCTGCTTGTGCTTTATCTGACCCATGCATGAGACCTTTGGCGAAGTGGGTTCTTGTGTCTCGAAGATGGAGTTCCTTGATCTCCGGCGAGCTTCCTCCTGAATCATGGGAGCCGCCATGCCGGAAAACCTTGATTTGAGCTTGTCTTTGCCTGGACTGAAAGGAGGGTTTTGAAACGAAACTACCGCTTTTGGTAGAAACTTGAGGATTTTGTTCTTTGATTTGGTTGATAAGGGATTCTCCATTGAACTGCGTTACACTTGCACTCAAAATACACACACAATTATATATACACACGCAGTTGTATATACACACACTTATGTCTTATCTGTGTATGTATATAGGCAGAAACACACGCATTTGTATGCAGTCTGAGCGAAGAAGAGCACCCGAAATATCATATAACAAGGTTGCGTGCGAAATTGACTTTTTCAGGGAAAATGAAAAATGCGGGGAATATTGTTCTTGAGGTCCTTAATGTATTGCTCAAATGCACAATCAGTACCTGACACCGTCCAAATCTTTGTCGAATAGTCATCAGCCATGTGAATGTCATCTACTCATCTTCATCACAATTTTGTATAGATTCTTTTACTAAGGTTTTTTCTAATAAATAAAAGTAAAATTCTTTTTTGAGGAATGTAAAGTTAAAAAATAGTTCTTCTATTATACAAAGATATGCTCATTTTAATTTTTATATGGATTAAGAAATTGTAAAAGTAATTGTTTGGCAAACTCTCTAAACTCGAAATTTAAAACTTGACTAATAAATTTTAATCAATATTATTCAAAAATAAAATAAAATTTCCTTCCATTTGTTTGAATATATATATTCTTACATTAAATTACTATATTTTATTATTAATTTAAAAAACACATATGAAATAAAGGCACGGTATTAAAATGAAGAAATTAAACTACATGAAAAATAGAAAATAATATATTATATTTTAAAACGAATAAATAATGAAAATGAGTCTTACGTGATTGATGGATTTAAAAATTTATGGAAAAAGGGTGAAAATATTTTATTTATTTATTTTTGTCTATTTGCAATTTGCCAATCAAACAATATGCTTGAAATTAGTAGGACAATTAATAAAAAATTGAGTTAGTTTGTAACGGCCAAAACATTTGTCCATATCAACATGGCTAATAATTAATATCTTTCATTCAAATTAAAGGTCTAAATGTCCGGCCTAATCAATTGAAGGTCTTGGATCCGTATACGGACGAGCATATATTTTATTGTATGATTTTACATATAACGGAGAACAAATTATGCTAATTTCCTGGTACAAGATTATGGGCTACAATTAAGAATTAATGTTGCACGTGGTTTTCTATAAGTTAAAGAATAGAAGAAGAAATTTCAGAGTTTTACACCATTTAATTAAATTAGTGTTTTTACATGTGCATTACACCGGGTGATATGTACAATAAATCTATAATTCCTAATAATGTTAGGGGTATAGTATTAAGAGTTGTATACTAGAATATAAAAAATAATTCACAGAGCTCTCACACCATAAAAATTGTCTTCACCCGCTATCTTTAATTTCGTTTCACTTCATGCTACCAAATAAACCCCAATGTTTCACTCACAACACCGGTAGTCGATACCCATCATTGACAACCGCATAATGTCTCTTTCGATCTTCACAAGCCGGTTATGAACAACTCTAAAACTATATCTACATTCCGATTTTTTGAACAAACGTAAATCGCATTTGTAAATTTAGGTATTTTATGAGTACTTCAACTATTCAATCAATTCCATAAGGATCATAAACCGTATTTGAAAAATAGTAAAATAACAATGTGTTGTATTGTAATATCTATATATGAATTAGGAAATTTATTTGTTTCATGTTAAACATTAAAATTAAAAGTCCAAGGTTAAAGAACTTGTTTAAGAACCGTTTTCAAAAAATAAAAATTATATTATAATAATAATAAATAAACTTAACAAATACTTATCATAAAATAATATTGCTCAATGATCCATTTTAATCCAATTAAGAATTTTTATTATTTCTCCTTAAATAATTCAAATATTTATGCACATTAAAAAATTATTTAAGAACTTTTTATATTGATAAAACTTTCTCATTCTTAACATAATAATAATGTTATTTTTAACAATAATTTTAAGAATAGTTCACCTATCACCTGTTACCTTAATTTATGATTTGGTTTAGATTTTGCAATTGTAGTAAACTACGTGAATAAACATAATAATAATAAAATGAATGCCACGTAGAAAATATAATTAATTTCATATTTCATAAACTCAATGTAGTAGCATAAAATATTAATGCTACAAAAAAAAGAAGTAAATTAATGGTACAAAGAAAGTATACTCAATTCACCTTGTACCAATTTTAGTAATGGTATTGATTCAAATTTTAATTTATGTTTCCAAACTGGTATAATGTTGGACCAGACGCTTTTGTAAACTTGTCTTCCATTTTGTTGACAATCATCTTTTCAGGGGTTTCTTCTTCCTTCATTTTCTATTTTTTTTTTTGGGTAATTAATTTGGGTTATGTTTGCTGCATTTTTTTTTCACCTATTTGTATATTTTTATTTTTATTTTTATTTTTTTGTAACCATTAGGTAGAGTTAGTTTTGGACAAGGGAAATTTTACTTTGGAAGAGGTTGTAGATAAAGAAGAGAAAATCAAAGAATGCAAATCACTAAATAGTCAACTCATAAATTTGTATGCCACCTTCAATTTTCCACTAAGTAGACTTTCAAATGGGTTAAGCTTCAGTGGCAATCATACCCTTATTCGGACCTGCTGGTTTAACTTTTAGTTTAGTATTGAAGCTCCTTAAAGATAATATGAAGTTTAGTAGTCCTTAAATATACAAATAGATTTATTTATAAGAATTTCTTTTAAATAGGTTTTTCAATTACAAGTTTTGCAGTAAGATGCATATAGGAAAAGCATAGGCATAACACAAAAATTAATGACTATGACCACATATCCATTTAGGTGCACATAATGGGAATCTTTCTTTTCAATTACAAGCAACCTCTTCTATCTGTAATGAAAACACCACCTGATGAAGTATTATATGCTCGAGTTCCTTTGGGGGATGTACTTCATGATGCAGTGTATCCAATTATGGCTGCTACCTATTGGTGTTGTAGCTTATATTGGAACAAAGATAATGCAATTTCTAGATGACACAATTTGCACATTAAATAATCATTTATTTTTTCTTGAAACCATGCATAATCTGTGATCAAATTTTGATAATCACAACCATTAGAAATCATAACTAACTTGTGATTATCAAAACTCTCTACACTTAAGTAATGCTTAGATTATCCTGACTTAAGTAATGCTTAAGTCATTGAGTGTGTAGTATGTGATGATATAATGTGTTTTTTTTTTTTTTGCGCAGAAAACTTATGATTATCAAAACTCATGTTTTTTTTCCCTTGCCCATCATAACTCTCTACACAAGTAATGCTTAGATTATCCCGACGAATTGAAAGCTTCAGTTCAACAATCAGAGAGAGCAAATTGAGACGATACAAAAAAAAAAGGACACTGAAATCAATGGCATTAATAATATCAAAAAAACAATAATAGAGCCCAAAAAAAAAAAAATAGAGATCCAATTTATGGAATCAACAAATATGTGCAGAGAGTAAATCGGAAATTAAAGGCACAAGAATTCATGATGGGATCTCGTGCGATAAAGATGGAATGATAATGATTGGGCGAAGGATTTCCTGAAAATTAGGAATTGATTCAAGCGCGTTAAGTCAATCTAATACCTTGGGCGGTAATTAAGATTAAAATAATATTTAATTAATCTTGAAAAATGATGATTTGAGCGAGAAAACTTCCGTGGTTTATATATATATATATATATATATATATATATATATATAGATGGGTACCGATTTTGTTATCTTAAAATTTTTGCTTGATTACTAAATAGGCATTTATAAAATGACAAAATAACTCCATCTTTTTTAATATTATTTACATATATCAAAGAATATCTTTATACTTCCACCGCACTACTAATCTCTTCCACAAATTTCTTATTTCTACCGAATTGTTTGCTTTAGTGGATGATCGTATGACGCATTTGTTTTAAATATTTGACTTTCATTTTTTTTTCAGTTATAGTAAATTGATGGGAAAATGATATGATTTAACGAAAGAACAAAATTCTTTGCCAAATAGAATTAGCGTTCATTGTTCACAACAATGGAAAAGGTAATCGGTAAGAAGAAGGTAACTATAACATGTTTGCACTGAAAAATACATACTTTTTCCTACTTTTTAAAATTCAAATTTAATCAAACAAATTACATCCACATATCTCGTAGGGTCTACTTATACTATTAAATATCCACCACCAAATTCCACTCATTCTCTCACTTTCTACTCATAAAAATACATTAAAATTTATATGCAAACACCCTCTATATGTCCATAACTCCATTTGTTTTGAAGATCTCGAGTGCGTGGCAATTTCAAATGGGTAATTCATGGTGGTTAGGTTTGAGTAATCAAATAGTATTATTTTGATTGTTAATTATGGTGTACTTATACATTTGAGAATACTGATAATATATATATATATATATATATATTTTATGTAATTCAAGGTTATATTTGTCAAATAAATGTGGTGGTTTTATTGAGAATTTATTTTCAATGCGGTGGAATTAAAATATAGTGGAGTAAGTCATACTAGAAGTGGCAATATAATTACCGTATATAGATTTCTCCATGTTCATTCCAAAAAAACAAAAAATCTCAATGTTCAATAAGATTGTAAATAATATAAATAAATACTCCAATTCTTTTTTTATTTAATAATTGAGCTTGTTTAATAGAGATTTAAATTTAAAGTGGTTTTAAAATAGTGGAAATGTGTAGTTAAAGGTGAATGAGCGTGGTGCAAAAATAAAATAACTATCAAATCGATCAAATGAATGATCGAAAATAAAATTTGGAAAAATACTTCAAATTTGGATTGGTTTTAAATAGAACATGCCAATTTAATTTATAACATGTGCAAATACAAAATAGCTTCCTAATTTAAATGTGTTTTTTTTATTCGAAAGGGATATTATTATTTTATTTTTCTTTCTTGGTAATTCAAGACAATTAAAAAAAAAGAAGAAAAGTACCAAAAACATTTTGTAAGTTTTTTTTTTCTTTTTTGTACAAAACCAAAATTCATTAAAAAGGCAAGCCAAAAAAAGAAAGAAAAGAAAAGCACCAAAAACATTTTGTAAGTTTAAGAGTATGTCTGTTATAACTTTGTCGAAATAATGATTTTTTAATATATGGCTGTAGAGTGCAGGAAATTATTGAAGAGTTTGAAAAAGTTATCATAACAAGATAATGAAGGACTGAAAATGATTTTTGTGGAAAATTTATTTTACAATAGTACGCGTCAAACAAGCTCTAAGTTGAAAAATTAACGAAGGGGGTATATGTTAAGTAATTAAAAAAGTAATGCTCAACTGCTCTTTTTTTTTAACAAGTTTCATATCGTCTTATGTAGGCTTGTCATACAAGCCAAATGATGGAGATATTCTTTCTGTGGGTAAAAATTTGCTCTTTGTATTTATAACTATTTCTTGAAACTTTCTCTATTGGAATAATTGGATAAAGCTCGCATTAATTACATTACATACATATTAAAATAAATAAATTAAAATATGCGCTACTTTATTATAGACATTAACATTTTCTTTTAAGGATATCAACATATTGTTTTATTTAAGTGGAGATAAAAATAAAAAAATAAAAAAATCTTAAGATCCTCTCTGATAGAAATATAGAACATTTTCTTCAAAGAAATTGGAATGTGGCTCATGCTTATTAAACAAACTATTATTACAATTTCTTTGCTATTGTAGTCTCGCATAGTGACATGTAGGGAAAAGCGGCTTGTTAAACAGATTCACAATGAACACGAACAATCTATAAATTACAGGTTAAATAGAAAGAGAATACAAAGTTGAAATCCATAGTGGAGGTTTGTATTGAATGCAATATCCTTAAAAGCAAATTCGCCTTTATCACCGACTTACAAGCGTTTGCTTCCCCAGATACAACCATCGAAACTGCAACATTGTAGCGAATTGAATTGAGTGTCGGAGCAAGGTCACCAAGGTGACTCGAGGAAGACTGTTAGTTAATAGATTGAATACAAGGAACATGACTTGTTGCATGTTGTTGTGTATGCTCTGAACTATGGAAGAAGCCAGATATATATAGGTAGTGAGGAGCCATTGTAATAGTCACACCATTCACTTTGTTGTTATAGAATTGAACGAGCTGAGCCGTTACATGTTACAAAAATGAAGAGGTCAACGGTTACAGGTTTGAAGACCCATCAATATCAGTTTCATATTCGAAATTGAAATGAAACACAAAAGATTTGCAAAACATGGTCTTGTACTTTGCAGCCAATTTCAGTTTGACATTCGTGTATGTAGATCGCGCTGACACAAAACATGGTCTTGTACTTTGCAACCAATTTGAGATTTGCACCCTCTCCTGCAGACGCGTAGGCAACAGGAGAATCTCTAGGCCACATATTCACAACTTAGCAATTGAAAGCCATGTATAAAGGAGTTCAATCCTCTTTCATCTTCCTACGTGGGACAATTTTAAAATTTCCCATCAAAGCCACATTTAACATTTCAAATTTCCCTCCAAACCACAAGTAGCATCAATTTTACATTCACAAATTACCTCTATGCCATTGCCTTACATTTTTCCATGGTCACAAAAGTATGCAATTCTAGGAATCTTTCTTCACACAAACACATTACACATCTAGTTTTAAAGAATTGATGGATAGTTAGCAAACAACTTAAGAGCTTTGTTTAACAATATTTTATTTATTTATTTTTAAAGACCGTGCAGTAAAAATGAATGATTATTTAAATACGTGAAAATTCGGTAGTCGAAAATGAATATTACAAAAGAAATGATTAACTCGTGTCAGTTTGCTTGTTTCTTTTTCGATAATAAAGGACTAAAAGTGAAATTTACAAAATAGATCAGCGACCCAAGAATGCAAATTGATTTAGATCAGCCAGCCGGTTCGACCGGCTGAATAGACTTAGGGCACAGCCCAACCGGCCATATAAATTGATTATCAGTGCCCAGTAAACGGTCAGGGCGTAACGAAGAAACGAAGCCAGAGAAGAGGGCTTTTCTTTCGCGGAGCATATTATCTTATCCTTTAAGCGTAGACACTCCAGAGGTAAATTCCAATTTCACTTGTTAAATTTTACTGAGCTATATCTGAATTCAAGCACGATTTACGGATCTGGTATTCAACTATTTCTGATTCTTTTTACCAGCAAAATCCTACTTATCGAGTTTTCCGCTTAATTAGTTTATTAGCTAAGGTTTTGTAATTTATGTTCTTCACCGTTGAATTTAGCTTCTGACATTTTTTTTATTTCCTGTTTTTGTTAATTTTTGGGTTTTGCAGAGCATGGATCGGTACCAGAAGGTGGAGAAACCAAAGTTGGAGACACCAATTGATGAGAATGAGATACGGATTACAAGCCAGGGAAGGATGCGGAGTTATATCACTTATGCCATGAGCCTGCTTCAGGTATATAGATACAATATTTGTGGATAACATGTCTATGTGAAAGAGAAGTCTATAATTGATATGTCCTTTATCTGTTTTTTTTATACCAGGTAATGAGTTGTATTTTGATATTTTGTTATTGAGCTCCCAAAGTGAATGTTGATTTGATGTGAAGTAGGAATGTGTGTAAATTTTGTTAATATTTCGAATCTTATAATAATGTGCTTTTACTAATGATTTTCATATTTCAATTGATGAGTCATTTCTGCCGTAATATTTTTTTTTTTAACACATTTTACACTTCTAGGACTTAATTCAAGTCATTTTACGCTGATTATGCTATTAGTCTGAATGGAAGCTGCAACCAGTCATAGACATGGTAATTAGGATTTAGAGGATTGATGAGCATAAAAAATTGGTCATGTACTGATAGGACCCCGTTGCCGTAGATCTCTCTCTTTCTGGTGGAAGGCTTTTGGGAATATTTAATACCTCCTAATATTTCTGCAAAAAGCGTTTGGATGTGTAAATGTACAAGATATGTTTTGATGGTGATTGGCGTAGATCTTGTGACCTATTCATTTGATCGCACTATACGGCGTAAGACACATTCCTTGTCCCAAATGAATTTCATGAGAAGCTTTTCAGTATCTTATTGAACATGGCTGGATATGCTCAGTCACTCAGTTCCAAGAACAATCATATTTCTGGAATGAAATTACCGCTTCCCATCCTTGTGGGTAGATTTTTTAACCCCCTCTTACACGTACCATTAGTTTGCTGGTAGAGCTTCTCTGTTTCAAAAAGTTTATATTCCAGAATCACTTTCTGACTGGAAGCAATATAGGCTCCACTTCCTTTGTGCCCTGCCAATCTGTCTTGATGATCACCTTGGCAATCTGATATTGGAACTGTCGTAGATAAAAAGTTTAAAGATTCTAAGATGTAATTAAGAAAACATGTTGTACATCTGAGGAAGTCATACCCCCCAGATTTCTAAATAAGATATATTGGGCTGATTTCGGTAGATTTTTGAAGGTGATATTGATTTTTCATGGGAGAGTGTTTGGTAAAAAATTGATCAAGAGGTGTTAAAGTGATGAACCTATGGAATTCCTAGTTCAAAATGAGTTTTTGGAGGCCAACAATCTCATTGTAAATTGCTTTTATCTTTTTGTGAAGCAGCCCAAGCACTTGAATGGGGCAAGAACAAGTTTAAATCTAGCGAAGTAGGGTAACAATAAAAAATAACAAACTGTCCTATGACTTGTTAAAACAGAAAAATAAGAAAGTATCCAGACTAATTTCACACATGATCTTGGCATCTGAAATGCGGTCGTGTAACTCTTTCAATTTCTTTTTCTTGATTGTTTTACTTGTGCATCATCAAGGCTTGTAGTGGCACAGTGATAGCATGATAGAGTGATTTTTCCCCCTACTTGTTCTTATGGGGTGCTTTGTGCTAATAAATTGTAGGAAAAGGGTTCAGAGGAAATTGTGTTCAAGGCAATGGGAAGAGCTATCAACAAAACTGTTACAATTGTGGAGTTAATAAAGGTTTTATTTTTCATTCCTTCTTTGAGGTTTTTTTTATTCGTTATATATTATATTATTATATATGCTAATATAGATGCCATACCTTTTATAATTCAGAGGAGAATTGTTGGTCTTCACCAAATTACATCGATCCAATCCATTGACATAACTGACACATGGGAACCACTTGAGGAAGGCCTCCAGATGTAAGACTACTTTCAGTTCACTGTTTAGAAAAAACTGAATTGGATGAAGTCCTCAAATAAAATGATTTAACGTATCAAGTTTACATGGAACATGATGATAGTAATTGCTGTTGTGACTGTATTTTCCTTTTTATCCAGTCTGGAGACCACAAGGAAAGTTTCGATGATAACAATTAAGCTCTCCAAAAAGGAGTTGGATACTGCAAATGTTGGGTGAGTTCTGGCTTTGTAAGTTCACATAAAACTACAAAGAATCCTGTTTATTCCTGCTCCTTGGTTTATTGAGTGATTATCAGATATTCTGCTCCTAACCATGACTTTTTTGTAAACCTATGTGACTCAAGGCCTATGTATTGAATAGCTTTCTCAAAAGATGTTCTTTGTAATCAGTCTCTTGAATGCTTGTGAGTTTAAATTGCATTGCCTTCTCATGTGGTGCTATTTACTGTAGGTACCAACTACCATTACCACCTGACCAAGTTAAGGTGTCAACAGAGCTGGAGTATGAAGGTGGGTTTGACATGTTTTAAAATCCCTGTAATTTTAGTTATGCTCCCTGGGATGCAACCATTGTAATATATTCAATTGTGCAGATGGGTCTCCCGCTATCCAAAGAAGAGGTCGAGGCGGCAGAGGGCGGGGGAGGTCAAGAGCCACGTCTGGTATGGGTATGATTGGTTCTTACCCCCTATTTCTTAGATGAGTTATTAATCATGGTTGATCTGGTTGCACTGCTTCACTATTTCAAATTCCTTTTAAGAGTTTTATGCACTTTGGGCCTGTTCAGTTAAAGCTTAGGATCCTTCTCTTTGAGGCCATGACTTCTGGAAGAGAACTCAATGCATTGCACCCTGAAAATCCTTTTTGATCTAGATAACAGGAGAAATAGGTCCCAAATTGAAATTGGGAGAGTTAAAAAGAGACTTGGGGATTTTAAGAATAACTTTAAGGTAAGAACCTCTATATCAGAACTCCAACCTAGATTCAGTTAAATCTTTTATACTTGGCAATGTGACTTAAGCAGCAAATCTCTATTTTTCTTGAGTGTGATATATGAGAGTGATGATGCCAGAGGAGAGATTTGGGAAAGAGTAGATGGGGAGATGGAAGATATAAGTGGAGTATGAAGCCAAATTTTGGGAGTGAGAAATTTTAGTCAGCTTTCAGCATGAGTGACACTTTTGGGGTGGATGGAGATGAAGTAGGTAAAAGAAGTTTCTGGTTGGAGGATATGAAAAGCCAGTGGAACCACAGTAGGTGGCTGATTCAAAAATAATTTAAATTTTTACTAAAATTTTACGATCTATATGCATTGTACATTTTTGAAAATCATGTATGGCCATTGCCTTCAGAAGCTACTTTCTAATGCAGCAATCATCCATCCCCGTCGCCCTGTCTGAATGTGTCTATTTCATATATGACACGAGAAGGATGGTTAATTTGTCTATAGAAAATCGAATATGGCCTACATAGCAATTTGCTGTTTCTTTTGTTTTCCTAGTGGGATGAGTATTAGCTTGAGCCTGGAATGGTCGTAAGATTGTGCCAGTTCATTTATGTTTACAGTTTTTGGCCTGTTGGTGTTATGTTGACCAATTTGGACAAGATAAGAAGATACTGGTTTGAATATACCTTGAGGATGTGAGATTTCCCTGTTGGTACTTTAACATTGGCCTGGTATTTCATTTCAGGGAATGGTTTTCCACCTTCCGAATATGAGGATGGTGGTTATGGGTGGAATCGAGGGTACTCCAGGGGTAGGGGACGAGGCAGAGGGCGCAATTTCCGTGGTCATGGTAGAGGTGGGTACAATGGCCCTCAGATGGAAACTCAGCGTGATGCTGAAGGCTACAATCAAGAGCCTCCCATCCGAGGTACCACCACTTAATTTTTATTTATTTATTTTCTGTTTTTGGTTCAGAATTTCTTGAATAAATGTGAATATGATGGTTTGGTGGCTCTTATGTGGGAATGATTGTTTTAGTACACGTTTGGTACAGTCAACCTCAAACCTCTCATGCCAATCAACAGATAATGAAAAGGATTTGTGTCGTTCTTGAAGTGTTTGTTTGACAAAAACTAAACCTATCACTTTTCTTTACGCGCATTTTCAATGAATCAGTTACAACAAGAAAATTGTTTTTCACGTTTCTTAATTTAAAAGATAATATCATTGACAATGACTGATGGGTTGGCTTCTGCTGCAGGACGTGGCCGTGGGAGGGGCAATCGTGGAAGGGGTCGCGGATACATGTCTAACGGGCCAATCCATGCTACACCTGGAGCTGCTTAGTTGTTTGGTCTTAATCTTCAGTGAGCTTTTCGATAAAAGTCTGCTCCATTTCTATCCTTTTTCATTCGTTACTGATATTAACTGTAGGATGTTTAAATATGTAATCAATGTAGACTAACTTGGGAGTTTCTGACCACTCATACCTGTGGTGTAGCCGTTTTGTTTTCTATTTTTTACCATTTTCTTTTGTAGTTGGATATTAAATAAGTGTAACTTGGTTAGCAGGAACATTCTTTAATTTGTGTATGTAACAGTTTGTTGTTGGCTGACATCCTATTTGTCGGTTATAGAATTTTATTTGCCAGTAAATAGGTTTTGGTTAAAACGGATTTATCGCATCTGGAATTTCTAGTGTCATCATTAGTTAGCGTTGCCATAGAGAAATATGGGCCCTTTGAGGAACATTATGGGATGGTGTTGAAGAATCTAAGAGTTATTATATAATAATATTAGTCAATGTTAGCAGATATTCCGATGAGCTCTTTTTCATGTGATTAATTGGAAGCTTAAACGTGGTGCATGACGTACAAATAATAATTTGGTAGTGAAAGAAGAAATGATTAGCTCAAACTGTAAATATTACATACGATATATATAAATTAGGGGTAAGATCGGAATGTTGTAATTTCTTATAAATTTCTGGATGAAAATCGTCAATTTAAAATTTACTAAAAGGGGTTGAGGACGAAAGGAAGAGGTAGAAAAGAAAACGTCAAGCACAAACTCATGAACTATAGGAACTTAAAGCGTTAAGCACTTTCAATTAAGCCATTAGCCATTAATTAAGAACAAAACAAGCACATCAGGCTATCGGAGTGCGCCAAATAAAGTGTGAAAGTAACTCAAACTGAAAAGCTGATTTTAGAGCGTCAATGGCACGTATGCATGGGTTAAGCTATTAACTACCAAAACAACACAAAAATACAATCATAGCGATACAATACCAAAGTCACAATATTTCAGGCATTATCGTTAAATAAGGGCACACAGGTTGAATATGAAGTCATACAAGCAGATTAAGTCTACTCAAAGGCCCACTGGTTCTCTCTTCTGACCTCCTCTTCCTCTTCAGGTGTGAAGTCATTCTTGATGTTGAATGTTTTCCGAATCTCTTCAGGTGTTTTCCCCTTAATCATGTCCGCAACAGTTTGGCAAGTCAAGTCCAGCAGAGTCTTGATATTCAGATAGTTAGCTGCCTGCAGTAACAATATATGCAAGAATCATTTCGTAATCAACAATTGATTATATCAAAAGCCTGAGCGATTGATTATCAGTGATCATCACCCAAAATCTCTATCTCTAACTACAATGATTATCCACCTATATCTCTACAATTTTTCCATGCATAGAATTAATAAATGCCGAAAATAAGACCTGCTCTCCTCTATTTTTTCCAACTAAGATATACCATCTAATTACAGTTTGATTCTCAGAACAAAACCTACAATATTACAGTGAAAAACAACTATAATGTGAATAACTTGACCAAAGAAATTCTAACTGCAACATTGTTTAGGATTTGCTAAACATCTTTTTGTCATCCCTTTGGAGGTGAATAAAACATCATAACCAGCAACAGAAGGGTTTAATCAGACTAATTGTACACCTTTTATATACTTGCTCCCTGAAACAACATGGTATCTTTAATGACAAATCATAGAGACCATGGTAACAGTCAAGATTGCTAAATCAGGTACTCAAGGTAAAAAGAGCAATATTAATTCGTAGAGGTACATATATTTAGGCTATATGATGTGTCTGTACAAAATTCTGCGCCTTTTAAGCTGAATATATCCTGCTATTTGTAGCAAAAATAGTGTTCAGTAGACTTATTTATACAATGTTCAGGAGACATTTAGCACTTGTTCGTTTAAACTTGTTTCCACAGAGAAATTAACTACTACTACTACTAGTGAAAGTCAGACATCAACATCTTCCCCATATATCACATCATCACTCATTATTATCCACACATTTCGTGGTCCCCACCACTATTCAGCCTAAAAAGTTTAGTTTTTAGTTAAAACAAAGTTTAAACGAACACGCTATTATAATCAAATGGAGACACAATTCAACCAGACAAAGGCAACAACAGTAGTATTAAAACAAAGAACGACTTCCAAATTAGCAGCATGGTTAGTTTGTTTGACAAAGTGTAAAAAACCAAAATTCTTTTTTCTTATGTCTTTGCTCAAGAATTGCTTACTTTTTAAGTACACATCCTCCAAAACAATTCTTTTTTTTTTTTTTTTTCCTTCAAAAACTTCATCAAACAGCCTCAACAAGATCACATCTAGGGCTGTCAATGGATCGGATTTTGATCCGAATCCGATCCGAATCCGATGAAATTAATAGGAGATGGATTTAAGGTTTTGATCCGATAACCCGATAAAGATTCGAATCCGATAATCCATTAAGTAAATGGAGCAAATATGGATTGACCTATATCCGATCCGATAACAATCCGATCCGAATTTTTTTAATATATTATATTTTACATATATTTTATATATTAAAATTTTTTTTTAATATATTATATTTTATATATTTTATATATTCTTGAACATGTTATTGACCCGTGCCCGCCGACAACTTAATATGGTTATTTCATTATAATTTTTATTTTTTTAGATAATATTATGGTTTTATATTCATGAATGCTTTGAATATGACTATACCGCCTATACGAGAATTCTTTTTTATGCAATAATTTATGATCTTTAATTAGCTTAATATATATTAACTAAATACATACGTGAATTTTTGGGCATTAATAAGTAACATTCCAATTAAAAAATATGCTATAAATAATTTCGGATCGGATAATCGGATCGGATATCCGTTAAGCTAACAAATCGGATATGGATTTAACTACCAAGAATCCGTCGGATTATCGGATCGGATCGGATATAGACAGATCCGATCCGAATCCGATCCATTTACAGGCATTCACATCTATCAAACTCCAAAAGGAACCGACAAAGTAACTCAGACTCAATAAACCAGCAATCCAGCTCTTCATCCTAAACTATAAGCCGAATAAACCCCTAAAAGATAGTTTACAACCAAATAGAAAGATATGTCTACGAAAAATGACCAAACCATCCGCAGCTTCAACACCAGTACCAGAAAAATGTATTTCTGTTGTTACATTTAGTGTAATACATAACATACACTAAAGTTGATTACAGTTTATTTGCATAAACAGTAAGAGCAACCACACTACCTAATGACTGTAATTATAGACATGCTGCAATATTAACATTTAAAAATAAATATAATAACCGAATCACAATACAGTACAAATATGATTCATATAAACTAAAAAATAAATCTCGGTTGTTCGCATAAGCAGTAACAATAAATATGAACAATTGCAATAAAATGAAACAAACCATCAACATCTAAATCGGAAAACAGATACCAAAACCTAGACATAACAAATCACTAAAAATTGCATCAAAACCAATATGAAACAATAATAAATAAATAATTTATTGTAATATAAATTAGAAAACATTATATTAGTACCAGGATGAGATCAAACAGGGTGCCCTGGTCGACTTTGACAAAATCGGCGTCGAAGGCCTTGAGGTCATCGTCGTTGGTGGAAGCCTTGTCCTCGGCCTTGGTAGAGGCGGCATCGACATGCTTCTTGCAGTATTCAATGATTTTTGACAGGATCTTCCCGGCAACGTTAGGCAGTGGGATAACGTTGTCGGCGCAGTCATCTTCAACCATGTGCTTGATCGTCTGAGACTCCAGCGCAACCACTTCCTCAACCTCGAAAACCTCACCGTCGGAGCTCCGGAGAGTTACCTTCTTACCAGCGATCTCCGCCCCTGACGACGACATCGTTTTGTGCGCGTGTCGAGAAGAAGTAGGGGACGGGAGAAAATAAGTTGAACAGGTAGGAGAGACTGTTCTTTTTAAAATCAAGGGGAGATGCATTTTATAAAGGGCAATAATGCCAAACGCGTTTTAATAGGGAGTGGGTTATAATGGTTTTTAAAGATTTTTAATGTAAAAAAAGAGAAAGGATGAGTGGAGTTGAGTGGTTGAGATTTGTGAATGTAATGAGATATGTGGATGTGATTGATTTATAAGAGAGAAAAAAATTAAAAAAAGTATTTAAAATATTTTTAAAAAGGATCCAAACAGAACATTAAATGCATCTTTATCAATTTTATAATTATAAAGTGTGTTTTTTTTCCAACGAACTCTGTCAACCAAAAAATTTAAATTTGTAATAAAATTTATTAATAATAAAGCAAATTACAAGAAATAAGGATATTTTATTTTATTTTATTTTATTTTATTATTACAAAATCTAAGCTGTGTTTTCTACAATTTAAAATCAATTTTTTAAATTTTATCTTTAACTATTTATTATTTATTAATTTGACAATTATTTTAATCTTTATGCTACTTTGTTCCAATTTTAACTAGATATATCTAACATTGGTGTAATCTACCATTCCTATCAAACATATCTTAAATGTATTTAATTAAAATTTTTAACGCTATTAAAATCAATACGTAATATAGATATTATAGATTATTGAAGACAAATTTCTATATATGTTTGTTTTTAAATCTTTTCTTCGCGTGGTAAAATATGATTTATTATGTGCATCCTAGATCATTTAATTGTGCAATTAGTGATTCACTTCCATACATTATTATTATATGTAATTAAATCGAATGACATCTCATTTATGTCGCAAATGATCAAGTGTCCATATGTGGACACTGAATCGGGAGCATAATATATGTATATTGGCAAATAAATTATACAAGTCTTTGAACAAAAATTTGTAACGTTTCATGTGCACACAATCAACTAACAACTTCGACACCAGAAAACAAGTATACAATCTGAATTTCGAAAAAGGAAAAAGCAAAGAACAAATGAACAGCAATCACCATTTGTTTTCTTATTGATTTCATGAAATCAGAGGCCTCAAATTTTCTTAAATGAAGCGGTTGACATATTTCTGAATGACCATGCCAACAAGAACCCTATAAGCTTTCTCTGTTGGATGGTAACTATCCCAAAACACGTACTTTGTGTCATCCGGACATGTCCCACTATACTTGTTACACAATATTATCACCTCTATTTTTCCTGTCCCACAACATCCTTTATCTGCTACTTCAAACCCTGAAAAAATAAATAAATAAATTGAATTAAATTACAATGTAGTTGACGTGGTTCGGGTGATATTACGATTTTAGTCGAACAAAATATGCTTACCATAGTTTTGAGGCCTTTGAATGAGATCAAGAAGCGGGTTATAAATGTCAATGTACACGACCCTGGACTGAGGTAACTTTTTAGCAAGTGAATCACATTGAGAAGTAAGCTTGGAGTTGACCAACTGAGCTGCCTGGTTATACTTTTCTGCACACATTCTCACACCACCACCAGCTAGGGTTCTTTGGGATGGCAAGCAACCTATTGGTGGGATGTTAAAAACACCAATTCTTCTAGCACCAAGGTTGTATATTTCCTACAATTCATTTCATTTTTATCGCAATTTCAAGAAATTGGAGATGACCATAAAATTTATAAATGTAACTTTGATAGGCGATAATGAATGTTCAGTGTGACAAAGTTTAATCATATAGTTTATAAAGAGATGTATATGACAATATTTTTAATTGTACTATTTATTAACAGTGTTGGTTAAATTCATAGACAATCCTTCTTTAAGGTGAAGGGGGCCGGAGTCTCAGACGGTGGGAATAAAAAAAAATCAAAATAAGAGTATTATGGAAAAAAAAAAAAAAAAGAATTTCCGGTCTGCAATTCAGAGGGGGAAAAAGTCAAAACGCTAAAAAATAGAAAAGGGGTGAAATTTTAGATTTTTAAAACTTGCTTCAAGCTTCAAAGCTCTTGGGATTGGCCCTGATTAAATCAATAGTAATGTGATATCTATATATTTGCTAATGTTGTGTTGTCCATTAGTTGATGCATTAGTGTAATATGAACACTGTGATACTAACTAATAGTGATATGCTACTTACCAGTGATCTATCAGTAATGCTTATAGATAAGTGTTTTTGAAATTACCTGTATAAAGTTGGAAGCTGAAGAAACCATGAGATTGGTGTAAGTATTTATGTCATATAACTTTTCAAACCCGAATGAGAAGTATGTATTGGCAAGATCATCACTCCCAGCTACAACCAAGTGGAGGCTATTAGTTAAAATGTTGTGTGTTTCTTCTTCTCCAACAGCCCCTTTGAGCTTCCCAATGTACTCTTTGAATAAGTCTAATTGATCTGATAATGATATAGCTGACTGTTGAGTAACACAAGATTGAACACCCAAAAAGAAATAAATAAATAACAATAAATGTAGTTGTGACATTTAGACCAATGTTAATATGTTTGTATATATGTAACTAAAATTGTACCACTAGTTTAGGAGTCTCAGGATAATATCCACAACCTCCGGAAGCAAAGCTTACTCCCTTTTTGAGATCGTCGGGTTTCAAATTCGGGTCGAGATAGGCGGGTATGAGCTCTGTAACCCCTAATTCTTCAGCTGAAATTGAAACAAGTTGTGAAATGAGCTCGGTAATTCCTAGTTATTCTTGGACTGAAATTATTTCTTTCCAATCTTCGGCCCAAGTTATTTTAGCCCAACGTATGCCCACTTCATCTTATCACTAATCTCTAACATGATTGATTTAGACTTTACTATGAATAACATTTATTATAAGAATTAATCTGGGCCACTAAAAGAATATAATAACAATTATTAGAATTGATAGGATATAATATCTAGAGACCATGTTTGGACCATGCACACAAGAAGCATTATTAACTGGGTCACAGGTCACTCCATATTTCTAAGGAGTAATGCTAGAACGACAATAACATATTGGTATATCCTTTGAATAGAGGGGTGTATTTTACCAATACAAATGGATAAAAATATAATTTTATCCATGCTCCATTAGAGAATGTATCAATTTATTGTGCCAGCTTGCTATTCTTTTAGCATTATTATTTCCAAGTGTTTTATTTATTTATTTATTAACTAGAAAAAACTTTAGAATGATGCTTGAAAAAGTTCTCCTACAGATATCCTTTACGAAACAAATATCGACAAAATTGGTAAAAATAAATCGACTCAATTTTTATATAGTATACACAAGTATATGTGTCTATATACACGTATATACGTATATGTGACTCACATAAATTCTTAACATACACGTATATGTATATATATGTTGTTTAATATATATAAATTCTAAGCAATATGTCATGTCATCAGTAATTAGCATAAATTGTGTTATTTAGTCGAGGGAGAGGAGGTGGGGTGGGGCGGGGCGGGCCGGGGTATTTACCTATCAAGTCGGGTGGTGTCTTCCCATTGCCAAACCTTCCTGTAGAAACTCCACCTTCAAAGTCCTTTCCATAAGGCATGAAATTGCTCTTAACAATTGTCTTGATACCATTGTTATTTCCCTGATCAACAATGGAGTCTCCAAATGCAAATATTCCAGGCAGTGTCATATTGTCTGGTAGCTTTATCACTCCTTCACACGCACCCAACAACGCAACCAAAACAGACAAAAACACTGCTCCATTACAATAACGCCAATTTCCAAGAGACATGATGTTCTTTGAGATCAACAACATAAATAATCGCATTAATTTCTCTTCAACAACTTGGTTGAAATAAAAATGAAAACTAGCTCGAAAATTTTGTCGAAATGTTTGAGGTCAACTTGTGTGTATATATACACATGCATGTCCAATAGAGATTAGAGAGAGAGAGAGAGATGAGAGAGAAGGTGTAACATTATTGTATGGTGTGTAGCGATTGATTGTAACTTGTAATTTAATACAACAAGAAGCTTAACGCTTTACAAGTATATCATATCGTCCGTGAGATAAAGTTGAATTTGAAAACCTGCATATTTTAGCATATATAATTTATACCATGTATACCTAGATAATTTACACAATTAGGTGATTGTAATTGATTGCAGTCAATATTTGTATATATTATTACGAAATTAAAGCATACCAAGTTTATTTTATATATTATTATTACAATTACAATAATTAAACAAAATTAGTATACAATAATTATTATAATTAGGTGATTATAATTGATTGCAGTCAATATTTGTATATATTATTACAAAGTTAAAACATACGAAATTTAAAACAAGATCAAGAAAATATATCTTTAAGGGGACGTTCTGTTTGTTTTGTATTTTCTGTTTTCGTTTTCGAAAATATTTTGGTGTTTTCTGTTTTCAGTTGTTGTTTTGAGAAAATTGAAAATGTGTTTGGCTTGTTATTTTGAAAAATCATTTTTGAGAAGAGAAAATAGAAAATGTGTTTAGATTATACTTTTTAAAAAATACAATTTCTTCTAATAAAAATCCCCACCAGCTTCTCCCTCGGTTTGCAGTCGCCGGCGACCTTGCTGGCGACCGATGAACACCTGCGAAGGTGGAAAGCCACCTTCGCAGGTGGAGAACCACCTTCCGATGGTGGTTCTCCACCGGAGAACCACTGTTGCAGTGGTTCTCCGGTGGAGCACCACCAGATCTGGTGGTTTGACCACCAAATCTGGTGGTTTGACCTTTTTCCGGCAGTGGCCGTCGGTGGTCGGTGGTAGTTGGGACTAAAATGTATAAAAATGAAAATTTGGGACTCAAATGTAATAAAAGTAAAGTTTAAAATCCAAAAAAATGTGTTTTCCTTGTTTTCGACATTTAACATAGAAAACACCGAAAACGTTAAAAAGACGTTTTCGAGTTTTCTATACAAATGTTTTTGAAAATGTGTTTTCGAAAATAGCGAACATAATGAGTTTTCAGTATTTTCGAAAACAGAAAACAGAAAACGGCCTGAAAACAACAAACAGAACGCATGTTGCTGCTTCGAATACAGTTTTGTTGCTTTTATAAAGAAGGTTGAAGTCTCGGAAGAACTGTGTTATTGAGGCTCTTCTTAAAGCCCTTCCGTATTAACAAGAGGAAAATGGTAGATTTAGGCAATCGACTAAAGTTCCACTTTTCACAAATAAGGGTGTGTTTGATTGGAAGAAAATATTTTACATGAAAAGCATTTTACATGTAAAACATTTTCCCACCTAAACCCATAGGAAAACATTTTACATGCATTTGGCCAAAATTGTGCTTGAAGTGATTGTACCTTGTAAAACAAATGCATTTTACATGTTGCAATCAAACAACAAAAGTAGGAAAATATTTTCCACGATTTGACATTTTGCATGTAATTTGTTTCAATCAAACACACCCTAAGTGTATAAACATGTGTATGAGTGGAAAGAATTTGGTTTTTTAATTACTCATGACATTATATGATTACATGAAATGAAAAATTAGAAATGGTAACAATACTGTCTGCATATTTTATTTGTACAAATAATGTTCGGTCGTCAATTTTATTGTTGGCTTATCCATATACGACACAATTACAAACATACTTAAGCCTGAAAAACCATATGATCATCTTCGCCCCCCCAAAAAAAAGTGGGCAGGGTTAGTTGAGAAAAAATAAAGGTGCCCAAACTTGGCACTAATCGAGTACTCATGTCATTATATTACTCATATTCTTGACATTGTTGGTGGGCTACCTGCAGGTCCTTTGCCACTTACGGACTACACGAATGCATGGTCAATTTCACATGCACTCATTTTGGAAAATAATAATCAACTAAAAAATAATATATCAATTGACTCGTGTAATGACTTGTTCGGTAAACTACTAGACGAAAATCTGCTTTTACTTAACTTTTCCACTTAATTAAGCTTCTCACCAATTGTTGAAATATATTACTCAACACTAATTATTTTAATTGGTGCATGTGCATAAAACTGAAATAAGCCAATCACAGGATATATATAATAATTGAATGAGATTGATTAGAGAAAAACAGATGGAGCATTAATTGGACACACTCTCAACTGCCATTGAGGTTCTTGTATTTTTCTTTTTCATTTTCATTTATTTTTCATTTTTATAGAATGCAAAAGGAATTCTCTTTTGAGAGGGCTACTTCATTATGTATTATGTTTCAATGTCTTGATCAAGTTAGCTGTTTGTTGAACTACATTTCATTAATGAATTATGTACAATCAGAGAGAAAAATACACATGAATGTGCTTGGTATCAAATATTGTCAACACACGCTTGATCACTCCAAATGCGTTTTGTGAAGAAAAATATTAATTAAGGTCTCATCTCCTAGAGATAAAATAGGACAAAAGAAAGTGAAATGAAAATTAAAAAAAAAAGAAAAAGAGATGAGAATAGTGAATTTTAGGGTCCGTTCTTTTTACAATTTTAGGGCTGTTTTCTATTTTCAAAAACCTAATTTTCAAAAACAACCAAAAAAAATCGTAAACAAAACTCAAAAGTACTTTTTCGTATTTTCTATATTAACTGTCGAAACTAACGAATATGTATTTTCTGATTTCAAACTTTGCATTAGTTGCATTTAAATCCTCAACTTTCCCCACCCCCAACAATTGCCCCACACCACAACCCCTCACCTCCGTTCACCCCACCCCCTCCCCCTCCCATCACCACCACCTCCGTCACAGTCATCGTCCCTTCCACCACTGCCTGTCGGAGATGATGGTTGGGGGTAGAGGTGGAGTGAGATTATAGATTGAAGATAAGGATCAAATTGAATAATTTGAAAAGTTTAGGATTTTCATGTAATTTTTATTATATAAAAATACCATTTTTTGAAAGTACAAATTAAATGAGTTTTCTATTTTTCAATTGTTAAAAATAATAATTTTTCAAAATAACAAATCAAATACATTTTCAATATTTTCAATTTTCAGGATAGCCACTGAAGGCATAAATCACAAAACATTTTCAAACTCTTAAAAAAAAAGGGATTTTTAGCAAATAGTCAAAAAAATTAGTATTATGATTTAATTAGAATAATAAAAGGTAGCCTTGAATAGTGAAAAAAAACTTTTAGTGCATAAATGAGTCAATTTGGATGGAATCAGTCAGATTCTTAGTTAGTCAAAAGTCATTTCTTGAAAACTTGGAGGTGCGTTTGGTCTTTCATTTGAAATAAATTGCATAAAAGGTCCTAATTTTAGATATTGTTACAATCAAGTCTAAAAGTTTAAAAAATGTATACTTTAGTCCCAAATTTAGTTAAATTGTATAATCTTTTATATTTTATTTTTTCTGTGGGTGATTATTTGGTCCGTAATTAATTTTATTGAATTAAAATTAGCCCCAAATTTAGTTAAATTGTATAATGATTTATAATAAATATAATTATTGTACCTATATAAAATTATTATTATGAATATAAAATTATTATATTTATTATTAGCTATTGGTTAAAATCAAAATGTAAGATCTCTAATGCTAAAGAAAATTTTCGCAAGTTGTGATACTATATTAATACGAACAAATGCTACTGTGTTGAAATTTTTTGATAAAAACCATTTAATCGGTATCAAATTAATTCAATAAAATTAATTACGGACAAAATAAGCACCCATAGACCCTTATTTTTTTCTATGGATGCTTATTTGGTCCGTAATTAATTTTATTGAATTAATTTGATACCGATTAAATGATTTTTATCAAAAATTTCAACACAAAGAAGATTTGTTAGTATTAATATAGTATCACAACTTCTTGAAAATTTTCTTTAGCATTAGAAATGCACATTTTGATTTTAACTAATAGCTAATAATAAATATAATAATTTTATATTCATAATAATAATTTTATATAGGTACAATGATTATATTTATTATAAATCATTATACAATTTAACTAAATTTGGGACTAATTTTAATTCAATAAAATTAATTACGGACCAAATAAGTACCCATAGAAAAAATAAAATATAAAAGATTATACAATTTAACTAAATTTGGGACTAAAATATACATTTTTCAAACTTTTGGACTTGATTATAACAATATCTAAAGTTAGGACCTTTTGTGCAACTTATTTCAAATGAAATTAACCAAACGCCAAGACCTGTTTTCAAAGAATGACTTTGATTAACTAAGAACTGACTGATTCCATCCAAATTAATTATTTTAAGACCAAAGCTTTTTTTTTTTTTTGACCATTCATGCTTACCTTTATTATTCTATCTAAATCAAGCATTAGCTTTTTTACTATTCACGCCAAAATCCCAAAAAAAAAAACAAAAACAAAACAACAAAAAAAAACAAAAAATGAAAAACGAATAAAAAAAAGTGTTATCCAAAGTGTAGTTACAGAAGTTTCACAAATACAATCTTATGACTCATCCATTGATTAATTTTTAGATCACATTCTCTCAAGAAATCAAGTCGTAAAATTGTGTAACACCACCAAACAAGCTCTAGAGACTAAGCACAAAACCTCCTCTCCTCCCTTTACAACATGGATTCACCGCGTATCACAATGTCGCCACTTTTTCACAAAGACAAACCGGAAGATGAAATATAAACTGATGAACACAGAAAAATGAGAAAAACAGATGAACAAGAAATGCGAGAGGAAATCGACATCCATTCAACTACTGTCATAAGGCCCGATATAAGAGGCTCAAACCAACATTTCATAGGAACTTAACGTATTACAGGCTAGAATGAAGCTACTTAAGAGGGTGTAAGATGAAAATTTTCATCCGCCTTATCATTTACATTCAAAATGTAGCTCGGGAAAAAACGTATCAACTCGAGCACACAATAACATATCGAACAATTTGTGTGGCCAAAATCCAAATAGCCTTTTGCTTCCCAATTGCCAGATAAGTTTATTTTAGTTTCTACCTGTGAAGGCTTATTAAAACTGCATAATCACTGTAAATATAGGCAATAATGTCTCTAAAAGATTGGACTTCGTGTTCTACTCTCGAATGTACTCACACTAGCACAAATTAGTTAAGACTCTTCCATGATTCTGGCAGATATTCCAATAGCATTTTCCATCCGAGTATACCAGTCACCAATCCTCGTATGCTGTACCATGTCTCTACCAGACTTGAGGTAGCGAATGGGTCTCAAAACACCATAGACAGCAAGGTCAGCTAAGTTAGGCTTGCTACCACCTGGTGAAGGGACAGGAAAGGTAAGTTCACAATCATGTTTTGTTTGGCTAAGCTTAAAAATGTCAAGGAGCTGTTTTTTCTTTTTTGATCACCGAGGGTATCGGGGACCCCGATTTAACATTCACCCCACTATTCCCACGAGACCCTGGCGCATCGATCGGGAGACACCCCAGTGGCCCCAAGAAGTTTTTTTGCTCTCACGGGGAATCGAACCTGGGATTGGTGAGATCCCAAGCACCGCCCTTACTGCTTTATTAACAAACATGTTTCAATATCTTGCTTTTCATTAGTTTAGTTAAAGGGTCCCAAAAAAATTAAAAAATTGAAAATAATTTTGCTATCAAACTAAGGAACTTGTTTCCGACTTCCAACAAATAAAAAGATGTTGAATGATAGATAAAGCTTTTCTCACAAGCAAAATGGTTATTTTGAAGAATGAACAATTAAAGAGTAAGCAGAGGTAGTGGAAAATATGAAAAGTAGTCTCTCTCTTTTTTTCCCCTCTTCTTTCCGAATGTGTCGTTGAGATTTGAGAACATCACCAAGAAAAAAGAAACTACTTGTAAGCTTTGTCAAACAAGCCCTTACTTTTAAGTGTTCGTTTGATCAAGAATTGAGTATGTGGTTATATTGGGAATAGTGGAAGTGTCATTAAGAAATAGAAAAAGGAAATAGAAAAAAGAAATGTCACTTCAATGAAATTATGGTTGAAATAATTTTGGAGAAAAATAATTTTTGAAAATTCTTTAAACAAGCTCACTTGTGATATAAGTTTCGGCGAGCCTCTTTTTTCTTCACTAAAAAACTTTTTTTTTTCCAATTTAATTACCAGTTAATCTGATAAAGTATGAGGATAATAATGGATAGTTTGACCGATAAGCTTTTTTAAAAAAAAATACTTTTTATCCCAGAAAATCATTTTTTTACTTCAGAAACCTACCAAACAAGCTCTAAGTCAGAAAAGGGGAAAAATATTAGAACGAATAAAAGCATTACATACTTAGTAAACTTTTTAAGCTTAGCCAACTACGCACATGTCAACTTTCTGCCTAGGCAAAAAACTCAACAATGAGGAAATGAGCAAACCTAGAAATTCTCGACCCTTGAGTGCATCAACCCAGGTTTCTGCTGCTTCATATAACGCTGCACGTTCATCAGTAATATTATACTTTTTCTTCAATTTCTTCGATACAAAATACATTGCCGCTGCTCCAGCATACTTTGCTGTTAATCTCTTCGTAAAACTGAAATTTCCTGCCCACAGACATGAATGATCAGAGTTCTATTAAACAAACGAAAGAGGAGGAATGGCCAATGCAGTCTTTCCAAAGTTCACCATTCACAAGTTGCTTGTATAATGGTTGCCACGCAATGTTCTCGAGAGAACTTGGTGTACACTAATATAATATGCTCTCCAAAGCAGTAAGTTAGACACGTCATTGACCCAAAAACTCGACCAACATCTCAAAAACCATATCTCCAGTAAATATCCCACAAGCTATGCACATCTCATTTCAGATTTTGAGCTAAAACTACAACACCACGAATGGTATCAAAAGAGGCTTAATGTGGGAATTTGAGGAAGTGGTGAATTTCTAGGACCCATTCCATTCAAGAAAAAGAAATGGTCCCACTCAGGGTGGTGTTTAAGTTTGTGTCCAAACATATTTTCACACCCTTACTGCTGCTGTTCTGCTCAGATGCACTGAGCAAGTAAAAAAGTTTGAAACACAAGAAGAAGAAAAAGTATCAATATTAAAGGATTTGTGCTCAGCTATAAAAATTATTTTTCATTATTCCATTTTCATTTGAGAACCTATTGTGAGTGTTCCAGGGAAGAATATTTGGATTGGGACGAGAAAAAATCTGACCAAACAGATATTCAACTGCCAGAGGAAGATACATTAATCAAGTATACGATATCACACTTACACCTAACCAAAAACAGGCATACAGATATCTCGGCACTTGGAATCAGCATAAATTATCAATAGTCAAATTTGACAATTTAGTGCACATGAAATATCACTTAAATTACTACTAAATCCTATAAAAACTATGAAGTCAGACTTTTTTGGGGGGTGGGATTAAAGACGCCATCTTAGAAGAGAGAGCCAAAAAAAAAGGGTAAAGGGTAATACAAGCTCTTGTCGTTTCATTTTCCCCTTCCGATTGTACCCTTTCCTCGTGTGGAGGCAGCTTAATGTACACAAACTTCATGTGTGAAATTTATAAATGGTTCATAAACATGCATATTTGAGAGTCTCGCAAAATCCATGAATATAAATAAATAATAGTAATGACTCTGTGATAGAAATTAATGTTGCACTTTGACTTTAGAAGCCATTTGCAATTTTTTTCCAAAATGAGGATGGATTGTACTTCCAATTTTACAATTAAAATACATTTTCGAGGATCCAATTTTAGCTTACAAATATCCTTTCCCAAACACAGCTTATAGCATTTGTTGAACACACTAAAGACCTTTTATTCCTCTGGGTGATTATGTGCGTGTTAGTGTATGTGTAAAAATAAATTTTCATGAATTTTGATGTGATATAAGAGAGTGGAGTTGAGTGGTGGAGATTGGTGTAGTACAGACAGGTCCCACGAGATATGTGGATGTGAAAGAGGAGAGAGAATTTGTGGAATTAAAAAAAATGTATAAAAATGTGTAAAAATTTATAAAAACTTGCAAACTAACGGGCTTTACATTTGTATCAGAGTGAGAGTTTGTTTAGGTATGGCCATTTCAATACTTTAATCTACAGTCCACACCTGACCTGAATTTAGCTGAATGTTTATGATCATCAGTTTGGGCAATCATGCTGATAAAAGCCCTTACCGTGACTGGTGATATAGTCAAATGATTCGAGGGCTTCAGAAGGAGTCCGGTAAATATTTGGCGATAAGATATGCACCAAGTGATTGTCCACCCACCTGCAATAATGTGAATTGAATCATTATTTCAGAGTATGGAATTAATATTAATACACCAGTAACACCAGAAGAGAAGGTTGAAAAGAAAAAGAACAATATTTAAATTATAGAGGCTACTGATTGCTTGCGAACAATAAGACGCTAAAACAGACAACGCACTAAAAATATGCTTATGTGCAATATAGTTGAAGAGTATGAGCAGAAGACCACAGAAAAAGTCTGACGAACTGTCTAACATGGTTCATTTGAAACGCTGAGAAACTTTAAGTAACCAGGCAAACTACAATCACTCAGAAATAGTAGCAAATTCTACAGAAGAGAGATAAAAAAGTGTCATAAATGCATACCCACGCCAATTCTTCTCTTCGTCATCTTCCAGATGAACATCGGGGCGAATCTTTTTGGTCAATTTATCAATTATATCTATACAATACATGTGACTCAAGTTACAACAATGATTAAAACCCAGAAAACATAAAAAATAATTATATTCATCTAAAAGGTGTCCATTATGCCCTTAAATCTTCAAGAAATATTAGATAACATGCAAACTGCAATGCGATGAATACCTGAAGAGTCCACCATTTGATCACCATCAACCATCAATATAGGCACTTTCTTGTAGTCAGACCATTTTATTTCCTCTTTGCTGATGGGGTTGACCTCCACAACTTTGTACGGTATATCATAATAGTCCAGGTATGCTGAAACAAAGCATACATCATTACCATGAGCTCCACAAGGATTTGGCAAAATCCAGGTGATGATATATGATCCAAAAAGAAGGCCCATGGAGCTGTAGATATTGTAATTTAGAAAGGCGAACCTAAATTGAGTTCCATTCAACCATACATAACTGCAAATGTGAGTTTGAGCTAGATTTATCTAGTTGAACTGAACAACAAATGCAATAGATCAAATGTATTAGAAAGTGAGAAACCCATATCTACAGCAGCAGATGAATCCTTCTAAAGAACACATAACCTGAGGAATGAAAATAGATCAAAACCGACTGCGACACGTGCTAATTTCCAAATACAAGAAGTGACACAAACAAAGTACCACTACAAGAGTAAAACACTGAAAATGAACAAAATGTACACGCATGAAGCATGATGCAGATGAACTCCACTTAAATTCCGCGTCCATGATGGCTAAAATTTCTCATCAAAGATACAATACAAATCGATATTGCAAGTAACCAGATACAAAATAGAAAAACTATCAGAGCAGACCCTCACAAGAAGAAGATCATAATCGATAACTATAGCTATGAGTCACTTCAGCATATATGTCTCCAAGGGTAACGAATTTGATAATACCATTACCTTTAACCTTGTTACAGAAAGGGCACGCCTCGTACTGATAGAGAACGACGTCGTTAGGGCGAAATTTCGGCTGCACGTGTTCTTTCGCCTGGACCTCTTCAGCAATCGTCGTGGCCGCGACCGAGAACAGCATAGTACTGGCGAAAGCACTACGAGCCGATTGAGGGGCGACTTTATTGTACGAGAACCAGTGAGACCTCGTCGAGTGGTTATTGCTGTTAGTGCTGAACAGAGCCGCCTGGAAGAGTCGGGGCTGGGGGTGGACGAAATTCTCTAACGGCGCTGGTTCGGCGGCAACGCGGCATATGGCGGCGAGAGAGCTGAATCTCCTCATTTTCGACGCGATCCAATAGAATTTTTGGCAAGTGACTACAGCTGATATTTGTGGGTTTTGGGAGGGTTTAATCTTGAACCTCCCGCTGTCCACGTAAACCAAAGACTCTTCACCTGTGGGTTGTTTGGGTTTTAGGCATTGTTTGATTCACGGTGACTTATAAAAAAATAAAAAATAAAAAATAAAAATAAAAATAAAATTGTTTAATCTTGAACCTCCCGCTGTCCACGTAAACCAAAGACTCTTCACCTGCGGGTTGTTTGGGTTTTAGGCATTGTTTGATTCCCGGTGACTTAAAAAGAAAAAAAAAAAAAAAGTTCTCTCGACTACTTTTCAATTATTCACACAATTATTTTATATTTTTAATATATTGTTTCTCATTTTCAATCAAACAATCTACAAATAAATTTTACTCTACAAAGAATAGGGCCTTAATTATTTGATTGAGTTCAATATTACTTTTCTCAACCATCATTCTAACTTTTAACTCTTTGCAATAACATTTTCGCATTTTTCAATAAATTTTTTCCTTTATTCTCAAATCACACATTACTTCGCTCGCGTTTCGGGCCAAAGGCCAAAGGCTCGTGTTCGAATCAAAAATATATTTGGAGTTGGTTTAGAAATAATTTTATTTTACATGTAGGTTAGTATAAAAAAATATTATAATGAAATTTTTTTTAATATGGTCTGAAGTAGAGAACTATGTCAGGACTTGTTTGATTCACATTAAATTTCAAAAAAAAAATTCTCTCTTCCTTTTCAACAGCAACACATAAGTCTTTATATGTTTTAATACATCATCTCTCATTTTCAACCACACAATTTAAAAATTCAAATTTTAACGTGGATCGAACAAGGCTTTAATTTGGTGTATATCTAGTAACAACATATATTCGCCAATGTAATGTCACATATATCAGTGAATGGTGTAAATTAAGTTTCCCGTATATAATATAATAATTATATTCTCGATAACAAATAATATCAATGTTAGCATTTATCATCTACCAATGGTATATCACTGACAATGATATTGTCACATACATAGTTAAACAGGTTTGTTCAAGAACCATCAAGTGTTTTTTAATTAAGGAACGCTCGAGCCATTTTGAGGGTCCGTTCGACCTCCGTTTTGAAATTCAGGACCAAATCTATAATCTACACGATGAAAGGGAGCTCCAACAATTTTGAAAATTTTTCGACGATACCATATGGGAATATGGTGGTCTGTCAAAATTTGGCAATATTTTTGGGCAAAAATATTTCCAAAAGTTTGAACGGCCACCATGGGCCCGTACGATATCGTCGGAAAATTTTCAAAATTGTTGGATCTCCCACTCGCCGTATAGATTCTAGATCTGGTCTCAAATTACAGGAATGTTAAGGTGCCATCGATGGTGCCTTAGTTACGGCACCATCGATGGCATTTTGGGGGCCGATTCGATCTCCGTTTTGAAATTCGGGACCAGATCTGGAATCAGCACGGCGATGGGGAGTTCCAGGAATTTTCCAAATTTTTTCCGGCGATACAATGCCCGCCGTGGCCACCGGTCAAAGTTTTGATACTATTTTTAGGCCAAAAATAGTGCCAAAACTTTGACCGGTGACCACGACGGGCACGGTGTCGCCGGAAAAAATTCGAAAAATTCATGAAACTCCCCATCGCCGTGCTGATTCCAATCTGTCTCGATTTCAAACGGATATCGACCGACTTCAAATGCCATCGATGAAATAACTCAAAGACCATCGATGGCACTGGATCATTTCCGCAAATTTCAAAATGGAGATCGGATGGACCCTCAAAATAATCTGAGCGTTCCTTAATTAAGGAACGCTCGAGTGTTCTTGAACATTCTTCCATAGTTAAATAGCATAACTTAAGTATACTGTATATATTATAATAATTATATTCTTGATGTGTTAATTATTTGATTTATTTGATTTTAACACTGACAACTGACAAGCCTAGAAAAGGATACTGTAATGCCCCGCTCAAAGTCGACCCGACATAATGTATATGTGTATGATGTGTTCATGAAATGTTTGGGAAGGTATGAGACATGTCGGGAGTCGAAACGGCCGTCGAAATGATGAAAACGGGAAAATTTCAGCAGAACTGAAGTTACGGCCGTAAATGTAAGGATTACGGCCGTAAATGTCAGGTTACGGCCGTAAGGGTCGAATGTTACGGCCGTAAATGGTGAACAGTGGAAAATGTCCAAAAGTTTCAGAGAGTAAATTACGGTCGTATGATCTGAAAAAATCTGGTAGTATGGTTGTAGATCTGGCCAGTAAGGTTATGTAGTTACTGGTAGTAAGTAAAGAAGATGAAATGCAGGGATTCTGAGAGAGTTTATTACGGCCGTATGATGGTATGATACGGCCGTATTAATAAGGTTACTGGCCGTAAGGTTATGGTGTTCTGGTAGTAAGTAATGGAGTTCTGCCGTAAATGTGTAAGTTCTGGCGTAATTTTAAGTCGGCAGAAGTGTTATTTTAGAAGATTCTGGCCATTTCTTGGTCATTTCTCATCCAAACTCGGTTCCAAAGCTCCCAAAACTCTCTCAAGATCCTCATGAACATATGTGATCATCTCCCACTCCATATATGAGCTATGTAATGTTTGTGTAATCTATGATTCCAAGGAGAAGGAAGAAAGAGGAAGGAAGAGGAAGAAGAGGAGGAAGCTTTGGGATGTCAATGCTTGATGTTCTTGCTAGTATATGGTGAGTAATGGATGTATCTTTGATATAGTATGCATTTATGAAGTATATGTATGTTTATGTATGCCTATGATGCTAGTTATGATGAGTATCAAGCCTACAAGCATGCTAGGAGTTCCTTTGGTTTGTGTTATGCCTATGTGATGATTAGGTGATGATAATAGAATGATGTGAACATGATTTTGTGACTTATATGACCTTTATGTCAAGTCCTATGGGCTAAGAATCTATGTACATGAAAGGAAACTAGTTATGTTAATGAACATGTAGTGAGACAAGAAAGTAGAGTTTATGTGTTTCATGTGATGTCAATGCATGTTATATGATGTTCAAGAAATGGAATGCGTATGATATGAGTGTAGCGCCCCAAGAGTAAAGAACCTTGGGGGACTGACTTATGAGTGTATGAATGCCATGTATGTATATGTATGATTATGTGATCCGTAACGACAAGACGAAGTTCATAAGAAAATACGCTACGTAATGCCTAAGACGTTATGAGTACGATTATCAGGTAAAGCCTGAATGATGCATGGCACAAGCATGTATGTAGAATGTAGTTGCCTATCACGTGTTTACAATATGCTTGATGATGATGTGGCGGCCTAACGGGTAAAAGAACCCTTAGGTGACGGCTGGCGCCTAACGGGTAAAAGAACCCTTGGGTGACGGCCTAGAATGTTATGGGCGGTCTAAGAGTAAAGAACTCTTTAGGCAGCGGTCCGGCGCCCAAAGCGTAAAGAACCTTTGGGGGCGGCCTATGATATGATGATGATGGTGTACTCACATGATTCGCAACTAGGGCCCAAAGAAAGAAAGAAAAAGAATGTCACGTGCATTTCACGCACTGCATTGCATCCATTATTCACTGGGTCATTATGACTCACTATGTGTTTACGTTTATGTTTTGTAGATTATGTATGCGGGAGTTGGCGAAGGGTCCTACAGTATGTGATGTTGGTGTGTGAATGGGAAAAGGAATCAGACGATCCAAGAGCCACGCGAAGGGTTTTGAAATTTATGTACACGAGTAGCGCTCCCTCCATCCGCTGCAATGTGTTTGTGTGCGTATGTGTACGTATGTTATATGTGTTACGGGGGCGGGGCGTTACAGATACTCCATACTTGGAGTAATAAAAGATTACCATTCATGGCAGTTGTCCTCAACCAGGCTTATTTCGGTACATTCGGATGAGCCGTAGTTATAGCACACTCGAGTGATTTATAGTCTTGTATCACCTTTATTTTGAAATCCGAAACCAAATCTAAATTCAGCATGACGAGACGGAACTCTAGCAATTCGGAAATTTTTTCCAACGATACCGTAGCGGCCGATCACAATTTTGGCCATAATTTAGCCCAAATTATGCTCCAAAGATTTCACTGGCCGCACACTGGCCACCATGGTGTCTCTGGAAAATTTTCCGAATTGTTGGAGCTCCGTCTCATCACATTGAATTTGGATCTATTCTCAGGTTTTTAAACGGAGGTTGTATGAGTCCGTAAATCACCCGAGTGTATCATAAATTACGTCACACCGGGGTGTACCCGGGTGTACCGGAACAATACCATGTCCCTCAATACACGAACATTGTGGATTTACCGATTTAACATGGTTGTAGGCTGTAGTTGAGTCAAGACTTACGGAGTATTTTTAAAAATCTTTTTTCAATTTTAACTTTACATTTAGAAATTAATTTCTCCAAAATCTCTCTCAAACACAAATGATATATCTATTGATGAGTGGTTGTTCAGTAATTCGGTCTCAAAAATATAAAAACTTGAAATATTTTAGTATGTCGTTGTTGAACATAATTATTTTGCAAGATTCTATAATGAAAAATTAAAGCCGAACAAAATGACTTACAAAACAAAAAATAAATAAATAATAAATAAATAAAAGAAATAGTGCATGAATAACAAATAATTTACGGCAATCCATGAAGTATTGTTTTTTTGAATGGGAATCTATGAAGTATTGTTAGTTAATAATTAATTTGTCAAATATATACTTTTTTTAAATAGTATATACTTTTTTTTTTTGGAACAGCTATCAAATATATACTTACAAGCCTCTCAAAATCTGAAGTTACAAATGAGTTAAACAATTGTAAACTAACCCTTAATTTGAATAATTATATATAGTGTCATGGTAATTGCACAACACTATTACACAAGCACAACAAAACTACTCAACGTCATCAATATAAGAACAGGCATTATAGGAATGTCAACGAGCATAGCCGAATCGGCTCGCTAGCTAGACTTTAAGGCTTGGGCTTGACTTGCCTTGTTTTCAATGAGCTTTTTTGGTGAGCCTGTGAACCGGCTCGTTTGCAAAAAATGAGGCTCGGCTCAAGCTTCTGGGTTAAGCTTGATCCAAGCCCTAGCCAGTTAGGGCTCCTTTTTTTTTTTCTTTTCTTTTCATATAAAATTTTGATAGGTTCAAAAATTTGAAAAATATATACAAATTAGTAAAAGCATCCACAAAATTTTGAAAATAGACGATTGGTTTATATTAAAAAAATTAATAGAATTTACATGACTGCTAAACATAAAAATTGATAAAAAAATTACTATATTTACTATTGAACATGACTAATGAAATATGAACTTTTACGAGCCAAGCTATCTACATAGGAAACAGTGTCCATCCAGTAAATTTTATAGGCTGATATGAATAAAGTGCCCTCGTATTAATGGTCTGATACAAAGCGCATTTTTAGTGGAGTATCAATTATTAATTAAGCGTGTGTTCTTCTACATGATTTTATATATTTTTACACATTTTTTTCAATCCCACTAATTCTCTCTCCTATTTCATATTCACATATCTTGTGGGACCTACCTGTACTATATAAATCTCCACCATTCAATTCCACTCATTCTCTTTCCTATATCACATAAAAACACATAAAAATTTATTTTTACACATACATTAACACCCTAAATGTACAAAAATTCAAGAATTTCATTTATTTTTTAATATCCATTGTAATTTCGTCATCATAGACCATCACTCCCGATCCGATGCCAATATAGTTGACACTAAAAGGTGCCATGTCTCGATGGTGCTACATGCCCCCCACCATCATGGGATGTGTGGGTGTGTGGACATGTATCGACGATCCGTATGTAATTCACACCTTATGATGCCAACTATATTGCGGGGTGATCACCAACCTATAGACCATAATGCAACTTTGATGACAATTAGTATACATAATATCAACAAGGTCGTCCGGGAAGGGGAAGAAAAAAAAGAAAAAAGGCAAAGCGACAATCATATAAGGCCACAATTCTCTGTTCAAAATAACATTTATGATTACAAGTTGACACATCGCCAATGGTAGATAATGTGATGATGAATATCATTATTCTTATCTTCATGGCTCACTTAAGCAAATAAGTTTAGAACAATTATCTTTTTATTGAAGAATTTAAAAGCTTCAATGATTTTCTATGAAATTTGAAATTGATTTTTTTAAGTGACATTGTTGACTTGAATAAATTTTAAAATTGTAAGTAGAGTGTAGAGATCTCACAATTAAAATTACACTATGAAAAAAAAAATTTTTACACTGCAATGATATGATACCCAAAGCAATGGTTGAGAAGCACGGTGTAGTAATAAATATAAATCTAAACAATATGTACCGTATGTCTTCCCACCATTACAAATGAGAAGAGAGAGATGTTATATTGTAGGAATTTGAGAACTGGAGCTATGCAAAAATCCCCAAAAAAAAAAATCGCCGCCAAATCAATCACCACCTGAGGCAAAGGTCTCACATGCCTCAATAAAGAACTGGCCCTGCTAGGACAAGTACGAGTCGAGCCTAATTTCTCAACCGGCTCGTCAAAGCTTGGCGAGCTTTATGAGCCGAGGCTCAACGGACTCGCTTCCCATTTTAAAGGCTTGGCTAGGCTCGTAACCCGCTTAAGACGATCCGCGACCATGCCGAACCGAAGCTTTTTCTGAGCCAAGCCCGAGCTTATCGTGTTGGTTCCGTTCATTGACATCCCTACAACCAACCAATGCCTTTTTAATGTTTACTAGAGAAAAGACGATCTTATCATTTTTGGAAGTGTAGTCCAGAAGTGAATAAAATACTTATATAATATAATCAATATAATTAGTGGTATGAAATATTATTATTATTTAAATTGTATATAAAAAAAACTCCTTGAGTATTTTTGAAGGGAAAACAAAGGGACAAAAAGGGAAAATGCCCAATAATTACATATATTTTTAAAAAATTTGCTCAATTAATTATAACATCTTATTTTTTTATCACTAATTCTATTTTTTCCTAATAAGACACAAACTCCCCGTCCACCCCATTTAATTTACCATTGTACAATTGGTTAAATCTAAAACCCAAATAATTTAGATTATCACTCATATAAGAGGTCTTCTATTTTCTCAAATGGCAGAGTAGGTCCCTCAACTTTCAACTTTTACACTTTAGTCCTCAACTTTTGAACTTTCTTTCAAAAATATTCCAAAATATTTTCACCCAAGGTCCTCCACCTTTCAGATTATTTCATTTTGGTCCTCATATTTTTGGATTTTTGATATTTTTAGTCTTTTTGGCTCATCTTTTTCTTTGTTTTCTTCTACATTTAGGAAATTCACCTACAAACACTATATTTAAGACAACATAAAAAAAATCATATATTCCACAATATGCAAATTTAACTTCTTTATTTCCTTGTATACGACTTTCTCTCTCTACGCACAGTAAGAAAAATGTTATATACCCCAATAATTTTATTACCTACCCAAATAATAGTATGACGTGCCCCAACTAATATTCAACTCTCGCTTCTCCCATCCCCAACTTTCTCAATCTAAACTACCACCATAACTATAACTCCACCATAATTAACATTCTCCCACCACCACTTCCACCACCACAACCATAACTTCACCCCTACCAACGTTCTCCCACCACCATCACAACCATAACCACAACTCCACGACCACCAACATTCTCCCACCACCATCACTATTCTACCACCACCACTATCACTATTCCGCCACTACCACCACCACCACTACTACCAATTCCGACACCACTACCACCAACATTCTTCCACCACTACCACCATTCCCCCACCACTCCACCACCATCACCATTCCTCCACTATTACCACCATTCCCCCTACCACTACCATTATGACTATCACTATTCCACCACCCCACCACCATTCCACCATCATTACTTACCACGATAATACTTTTACTTGATCCAATAATACTATTATCAATATTATTATATGTCATGATAATTGTATTACCTTCCATAATGTGATACACGACAAACCACTACCATCGCCGCCGCCGCCACCACCACCCACCACCACCACTACCACCATCATTACTTACCATGATAATACTTTTATTTGATCCAATAATACTATTATCGATATTATTATATGTCATGATAATTATGTTACCTTCCATAGTAACAATATTACCTGACAAACCACTACCATCGCTGCCGCCACCACCACCCACCACCACCACTACCGTCATTCCACCACCACCTCCGTCGCCATTCTATCATCACCACCCATACAATCATTTCTTATCCCTGATAATACTATTATCTACTAGAGTAATACTATTATCGATATTATTACAAGCCTTGGTAGTTATATTATCTTCTCTAGTAATAGTATTACCTACCAAACCAAAACCACCACCACCACCACTACACCAATAATACAAATATATACCCCCAATAATATCATTACCTACCATAATAATAATGTTACCTATCTCGATAATGTTATTATTGGTTATGGTAATTTAAAGAGAGAAAGTGCTTAGAGAGAGAAAATCGGGGTGACGGAACGAGAAGTTGAATATTTGTTGAGATTACCTAAAGTGGTAATTTGAAGAGAAAAAGTGCGAAGAGAGAGAAAGTGAGAGACGAGGGGAATGAGAGGTTGGATATTTTTCAAGATTACCTGGGGTGGTAATCTGGAGAGAGAAATTGAGAGACGAGTGAATCGAGCAGTTGGATATTTGTCGAGATTACCGGGGTACGTAATGTGTATTATTTGGTGTGGTAATCCATGTTACTTGGGAATGTAATATTTGTACATCCATTGATATTTTTAGGCGTTTATACACACTCGCCAATTTACACCGCAACGACGCAGCCGTACAAGTAGTAAAGTTTTTGGACACAAAAGTCCGGATATCGTTCCCTCAAGGACTGGAATTATGTTACACTAAATAATCATGAAATGTAATCTACTTTTATATAAACACATTCTGAGACTGGAATTTGTTTGGTTATAAACGTGAAAGCTTTAAAATGCGTGGTTATCAAAGAAAGCGCAAATAACACGATAATAACTTAATCAATAAAATACAGTTGAGATTATTGGTTTTATTTGACCATTATGTAATTAATGCTCTGGTATTTTCCACTTGAATTTCTTGTTGTTTATATCAGGTCCCGTTTTCCTTAACTAAGTGATCCCTCTCTCGAATGTCAAATCACCACTTTTTTATCAAATCAACCTACTATATTTCTATGTCGATTGACAATTGATCAAAAGCATAAAACTTTGTGAAAAATTCCAAAGACCATCCAAGGTGAGAGGTATATTTCTATCCTCACAAAAAACTTGAAGTGACAAACCACGGTGTCTAAGTTAAACATCATTTTCTCAAATTCTATTCAACTTACAATTAACACAAACACTTATTGGCCAAATAAGTGAAGAACATTAAAAGCAATGGAGTATACACACAACAACAAGTTATCAACGATTCAACTAGCTTAACACCAATAACATGATCATACTTTACCAACAATCTCAACTAAAGACTTTACCCCATAAAAGAGAGTGAAGAAATCATGGAAATAGATATGTATATCTTATAAGATCAAATTCAAATTGTAATTACAAGAAAGATGAAAGAGACTCCCCTAGCTTTCCTTTGTTCTCTTTTATTCTCATCTTATTTTTTTTCTTCTTGGATCCCCCTTAAAACCCTAGCTATCATCCCTTTTAAAGATGCCAAAAACTGCCCAAAAGCCCCCCAAGCTAAAGGAGAAAAAAAGAAGAAAATAAATGAAACAGTAAAAACAGGTCAGCTCGCAATTTTTGTGATCTGATATGGTTACGACCGTAACATGACTTGATACGGCCGTAACCAACTCTCTGTAAAATTTTGGCACTCGAGCTTCCCATTCTACGACCGTAATTCTCATGTGTACTGCCGTAACACTCTAACTTATGGCCATAATTTTGCTCTACCTCCATTTCATTCAACTTTTTGCTCTCGGCTCATCTCCTTTAGCCGGTTTTTTCCATTTCCTGTCCCTCTTTAAGTTGTTCACCTACATGGACCAAAAGTTGAATTATGAGTAGAAATTTGATCGTTTTATCTATTTACAGCATGTTAGACGTATCCGAAAAAGGTGTAAAAACACACCTATCAATATTTATGAATTGCTATCAAGAGTATTAAATAAAATATAAAGTTATCTTTATGCTTGTAATAATTTTTTTAATCATGATGATTTTTTTAATATTTATGTTATCTTAAATATTATATTTATAGGTGAATTTTCTAAATGTAGAAGAAAATAAGGAAAAAGATGAGCAAAAAGGACTAAAATCGTAAAAATTCAAAAGTTGATGAATAAAATGAAATAATTCGAAAGCTAGAGGACCTTGGGTGCAATTTTTTGGGGCAAAAAAAAATGGAAAAAAAAAGGGAGAAGGCTCCTTCAGTAGGAATTGGTTGATTTGTTAATCCCCAAAATCAAGACAAGGTAGAAGGGTGAAGAAATTAGCAGTCAACATTCCTCCTTGTTCCAACTTGGAGTCAGTTAAGTCGAGGTCAGCCTCGGAAGGGAATCAAGAAAAGATGATGCTATCAAACGGAATTGAAGATGAGGAGAAATGGCTCGCCGAAGGCATCGCTGGCATTCAACATAATGCATTTTATCTGCATCGTGCTTTGGTAATTTTCTAATTTAATTCTCAGAGCCCTAGATTCTCAAGTTCAATGAAATTTTGATTTGTTCGATTTTGGTAAAATCAGGATTCGGATAATCTGAGAGAAGCACTAAAATACTCGGCGCAGTTGTTGTCTGAGCTTCGGACTTCGAGACTCTCGCCTCACAAATACTACGAGCTATGTAAGAATTCCGGGATCCGAATTATACCAATGATCATATTTTTCTGTTTAGAGTATATGCGTTTAGTTCTGTGAATTGTTTGCATTATTTCACTTGGGAACAGATATGCGCGCATTTGATGAATTGAGGGGGCTGGAAATGTTCTTCAAAGATGAAAACAGGCACGGTTGTCCAGTAGTTGATCTGTATGAACTTGTTCAACATGCTGGAAACATTTTGCCTCGACTGTAAGTCTCATGGGGATCTGGGTAGAAAATTTAAGTTCCTATAGCTTTTATTGTTGCTTAATAGTTTATCCATTGTTAAGGATTTAACATTTTATAGTACACAAAAGTCAAAGATTTCTATTATTATGCTGGAGTGCTGCTGCCTGCTTCGTGTTGCCCGCTTTCTCTATGCGGTCTTAGAACTCAGTAATACTCAATAAATGGTTTGCTATATCGATTTTATACTTAATATCTTTATGTATGTGAGATATACCGTACAAATCACTGCTGCTTGAGGCTGACTAAGTTCTATAGACCTGCTATCCTTCTACCACTGAGTGAGAGGATTTGATGATTATTTCAACCTTCTAATCTGTTTCGATTTATTGATTAAGTATTAAGTTTAAGCAGTTTTAAGTTTCTCTCTTCAGATCACATTCTATATTTGCTATTGTTTCGGTCTTGTAGAATATAGAGTGACATCTTAAATGGCCAGTAATGAATGGAAAACAAATCGGAATCCATGTTTGGAAATCATGCACGGCCTTCAGTTTCATGGCCGGATGGTCAAATGTAACAATCCTTAAAATTCATTTGGTGATTTCATAATCTTAATTTTAGATTCTGGCTCAACTTTAGAAAAGGCTTAATTGAGCCATAAAGTTTAAAATTCAGAATGGAATAATTTAGTAAGAAAGAAAAACATGAGAAAAATCTTTAGAACAAAATAGAAACGTTACTTTAGTTGTGGAGTCAGGGTTATTCACGTCCCTTTTAAGATCTTGTTTGGTACAACATATTCAAGAAATCATGTTTGTCCACCATCATTTTCAACTACTCATTATATTGATTTGACAGTTTTCTTTTGGGGGGTGATAGGATTGATTTTTTAAAGGTTTTTTTTTTATGTCAAAGAGGATAGAGAATGAGTAGAGTTGAATGGTGGAGATTTATGTAGTATATGTAGGTATCTCGAGATATGTGGATATGATTGGTTTGATCAAAAGAAAGAATGGATAAAAATGGATAAAAAAGTGGTAAAATATTTAGGCTATCACCCCCATATATATATATATATATAATACTTTCTTCACTCCCCAACCATACATCCAAATTTTTTTTTTTCATAAGCTCTATCAAACATACCCTTAATAGGTTTAAAGCTAATTGACTTCCAGAGTTGAATGTTTCTTCTCCATCAATAGGTGAGTGCACTGCTTATAAATGAAAGGCTGGAAATCGTATATCTTGTCTTGCACCTGCATCGTACAAGAATAAAATGTCTTGCACTGAGAAGGGAAGCGGTCAATGAAAGCACTGAGCATCATGTAATCCGTTTTGTTACTCCAATTGTAAATTGATTCTCTTCCCTAGAAGAGGATTGTTATATATGCTTCCCCCTTAAGAGTGTTTGTTATTGTGACACTTATCCCCTTCACAACTATGTACCTATGTGGCTACGTCACCTCATTCCTGGGAGAGCATTGATGGAGATTGTCTAAACAGCTTCCGAGGCATTTTTTGTGTATCCTTTGTATTTATGAATTTCTTATCCTCGTTACAAGTACAAGTGCCTTGTAAATAGATAGACCGATTTATGCAATTTATTTTCTCTTTCCATAAAAACTGAGGCTTCTTGGGTACATAATGTATATTTTATGTGTATTAGGTATCTCCTGTGTACAGTTGGTTCTGTTTATATAAAATCAAAAGAGGCTCCTGCTAAGGATGTTCTCAAAGACCTTGTTGAAATGTGTCGCGGTGTTCAGCATCCCGTACGTGGGCTCTTTTTAAGGAGTTATCTTGCTCAAATTAGTCGAGACAAACTACCTGATATTGCCTCAGACTATGAAGGGTATGGCTGTTGTTCACCTGGGTGTTTTATTTTGTTCTTTGGCTTTTAAAATTGTGTGACATGGAAGAATTGGATATTTGCATCATGCACATGCGGGTGACAACCAAAATCTTTGTTTTTTCAATTATTATATAGTTAAAAAAAAAATGATAGTGATTGATTGCATTTCGTCATATCATCACTTGTCCTGTTTTGTTCGTTTGACACTTCTGTTGATGTGATTTCATCTTGCTATTCTATCTTTCACACCTTCAGTGCATCTAATCTTCTTGTTTATCATGTTTTTAAATTTTTATTTCATTCTCTTTCTGTGTTCATCTGTCTTTCTTTTTCATGGTCAGGTTTGACTTTATTTTTTTGTTTGAACTCCATGCTGAATGTAGGCCATTACATGGACGTTCTTTTAAGTGAGCATGCTGTTACATGCATGGTTTTACACATTGTGCATTTGCATTTGCCACAAAATTATTTTCGATTGCATGTCTTATCAATTCCCAGATACAAGTCTAGATCTTCGTGCATGTGCCAACTTGGTATGTCGACAAATTTCAAGTCCATATGTGACAAAAGATATGTAAGAATATATCATTTCTTTCCATTCCTTCTTTTCGATATGGATATGGATTTGGTGGGAATACTTATATGATATTACCATCTGTTCTTGATTGTCGATTGCCAGTTTATATCGTTTGCCACATTAACTTATTAAATGTTTGCCTGCAATATTGATTGCAGTTCATTTGAGACTTGACTTGGGTCTGATATGTAACTTCATTCGTCTTCTTGTAGTGAAGGTGACACTTTGATGGATGCTGTAGAATTTGTGCTGCAAAATTTTGCAGAGATGAATAAACTTTGGGTGCGGATGCAGCACCAGGTTTGTGGATATCGTTCTGAAACTTGTGTCTTTCTCTTTTAACATGCATGACACATGAAAACTTGTGTGCCAATAAAGTGCGTGTTAGTGTATGTGTAAAAATAGATTTTTACGGATTTTGATATAATATAGGAGAGAGAATGAGTGGAGTTGAATGGCGGAGATTATGTTGTACAGGCAAGTCCCATGAGATATGTGGATGTGATTAGTTCAAATTTCCAAAAAAATGCGTAAAAATATGTAAAAATTAGTTGGCTAATAGGCGCAAAGTGAAATATCTCTCTCTCTCTCTCTTTTAATTTTTAATTTTTAGAAAAAGTGAAATATATCTTGAGGGCCTGTTTTAGCCGTGCAGGTTTGATATTAAGATAGATTCATGATTTGATGATGGTGAGCTAAGACTTTCCGGCTTTCTGGTCTGCAGGGACCTCTAAGAGAGAAAGAGAAACTTGAAAAGGAAAGGAACGAGCTGCGTGATCTTGTAATGCCAATGCTTGAAAGCAGTTAGTTTTTTCTAGTCATTTCTTAACTCCCTTTTAACTCCGGTTAGATGTCGTTGCAACGCACCTCTGATGTTTTAGGTTGGGAAGAATTTACATGTTCTTAGTCAGATAGAAGGTGTTGACCTGGACATCTATAGAGACACTGTTCTCCCTAGGGTGTTGGAGCAGGTGAGATAATCTCTATCAGTGTATCTTTATCTTTAAGAAGATCTTACAGTGTGCAATCAAATGTTTCTGGCAGGTCGTTAATTGTAAGGACGAACTGGCCCAATATTATTTGATGGACTGCATCATTCAGGTCTTTCCAGACGAGTACCATTTACAGACCCTCGAGACATTATTGGGAGCTTGCCCTCAACTTCAAGTGAGTAGCCTTTCTTACAATGATTTTTCTTTTCCTATAAAACAATGTTTCTTTCTCCCTTTTTTTTTTAATTTTTAAGCTAAACTTGATACAGGGTAGGGGTATTAAGATTCTAAACTTTTGTGATATATGGTGCCATATAGCAAGGCAACGCTAGTGCATTGCACCATTATTTGGGAATGATCTATGCTTCGACCTTATGTCTTTGTTTAATATTATTGCCATTCAACTTCTTAGTTGAAATATATTCACGTTCATTCTTGAACTTTTTCCAAAAGCAATGAGTACAAAATAGAAAAGAATGTTGCTAATCTTTGACCAATAGAAAAGGACCATCCCGTCTTTGTCACGTTGTGCAAATTGGTAGGGCCCTCAGCAGTATAGGCAAATTTTTTTATGTGGCCCATTCACGTGTGCATCTGTGTTTTAATTTTTAACAATTGTCTAGAGTAGAAGGTTTAGAAGAACACCACTATTTTGAATTATATGTTTGAACTATGCTGTGAAACTTATATGCTAGTTTGTCACTTTATGTGGAGAACCAATGCGGTCCTTTATAAAGTTATACCTCTGAATGTTTCTTTCGAGGGAATATTTGTACTAACTAGAATTAAAATTCTAGCTTTGCTTCATATTTTAGTTTTGCAATACCTTAAAGAGGGACATCTTGTGATAAGTAGTTTTCTTGTTGTTGCATCAATTTGATTATCAGCCGGCAGTTGACATCAAGACAGTGCTATCCCGACTGATGGAGAGACTGTCAAACTATGCTGCTTCAAGTCCAGAAGTGAGTCATTTTACTTTTGCAGCATTCCTACTAATGGATTTCTTGTTCTTTCATTGTCATTCTTTTGGTAATTTAGGTCTTACCTGAGTTCTTGCAAGTAGAAGCATTTACAAAGTTGAGCAATGCCATTGGAAAGGTAAATAAGTTTAGATACTTCTATTTAATGTATTTCAGAAAATCGAAGTTTGGTATAAACATATTGTAGGTGGTGTTATGATTTTCTCATGTCCACTAGTTTTTCTTTTCCCGCCATTCCGTCAGACCGTCACTAATATTTTAGCATTTAGATATGTATTATGAGTGGATGAATCAAATTTCTTTATTTCACCATACATCCCTTAAGGAAACAAAGAAGCTCTTACTGAAAAAGTCTTCTGGGCAAAATGAGGAATTTTACTTGAGTTCTCATCTGGTCTCCTCTAACCTTGACATAATTTATTCACTTTCTGTTTCTTTTTGGTCACATCTATCTGCGCTAATGTTTTGGGAATGCTTCGCTGCCACATTTGTGGAGCTCATAAGTCATATCTAGACATGTGAATATAAATGTGAAGGCAATGCCATACTAATTTTCCTAGTTGTTTCTTACTTTTAGGAGTTCTTTTGGTGAATATTGCAGGCATGAAGGCCTAGAATCTATGAGTAGCTCAGTTTCAGCTGGGATTTCCTTTCCTTGTGATTATGCCTGTATTAAATTTTTGTTGAATAGAGATCGGATTCTATTGTGGTTTTGCATCTATTTATTGCTATTATTGTTTGGAACAGTGGAGTCCTTAAGGCAATTATTGGGCCTAACTCCTTCTAACAAAACCGGCTTGTTAGAGGAGGATTGTTTGCACCTTATTAATTGAATCTTATGCACATCATAGGCCGACGTGGGACTCTAACATGCCTCCTCATGCACAGCGTGGAATATGCCAAACAACTGTGAAGAAACTGATATAGCCAGTACCGAACATCACAACTTGGTCTGGATTTGATACCATCTTAGGATATTGAGCCTAACTCCTCTTAATAAAACTGGCTTGTCAGGGGAGGTTTACCCTCACTTTATTAAGTGAATCTTATACATTCTCATAACCCGATGTGGGATTCTAATACGCTCCTTCACGCACAGCGTGGACCATACCAAACAATTGTGGATAAACCGATATTGGAGGCACCGAACATCACAACTGAGCCTAGCTCTGATACCATATTAGGATATTGAGCCTAACTCCTCCTAACAAAACCGGTATATTAGGGGAGGATCGTCATCACCCTATTAATTGAATCTTATACACATCATAGGCCGAGGTGGGATTCTAACAAACTGTATGCACTTCCACTATCTAAAATAAGGAAAGAGAACACCGCTACAGGAGGCATATCGAACAATACAATGTGAAAAACCGGGACAAATGCCCTTGATTTCGTTCTGTGTGTGAAACAATTTGATCTCCTGTTGCTATCTCAAAAGAGCTCTGCAATCCTTAATCAACTCTATGCAGAATCTAATTCAAGCTCCACCGTCCTAAACCCATGTCAGTGTTAGGAGCTGGTCGACTTGGCAAAAGTCTTCAGCATTGGTAGAATGAAGGCCAATTCTTGAAAATTCCTCGATTTAGTTTCCTAATCATCTGACAACCTTCCCCCCCTCCACCCACCCCACCAAATGAGGTTCATTATATTTTCCTTGGTATTGGTTGGAGTTTTCCAATATGAAATGCACATATTACACCATCTTCGAACAGAGAGAATTACGGTTCTCCCTATCTTTGCAAGGTTTTGCCTCTTACTTGCACAATTTATCGTAAGGGTGATCTCTTTGTTGATGTAAAGTGGGAAATGATGCTTACTACTTATCGAACGAAATAGGCTTATCATGCTCATCAGCACTTAAGCTTGTATTTGCTGCTTCCTTACTTTCTAATCTAACAATAAGACCTATATGAATGCATATGCGATTGTTTTCTCTCTTTTTTATTTTTTATTTTCTCTCTTTTTTATTTTTTATTTTTATTTTTTTTTCTCTCTGTGTTACGCCAAACATGCAAGATACTAAAATTTCACATTTTCCTTCCTTTTCTGGTTATGTGAGTATTTCTCATCATATTGATTCATTGAACACAATACAATGATCTGGAGTACCATTTCCTTTTGAATATAAAGATAAAATGTTCTCATGCAGGTCATTGAAGCACAGACTGACATGCCCGTCGTTGGAGCAGTTAGTTTGTATGTTTCTCTTCTGACTTTCACTCTTCATGTCCATCCGGATCGGCTGGATTATGTTGATCAAGTTTTGGTAAGTTACCTTCTTGTGTTATTGACAGATATTTCTATCTGAGAATTTTTTTCATTATAGGCATCACTTGGAGCTTCATGAAGATCATTTACTTGGAATTTCAGTGTGCAATTCAGTTTCTTTGCACCATACAGTAAATTGCCAAGTGTTTATTAGTGCAATCACATTAATCATGCAACGGCTCATTGCACAAAGGGTCCAGTTTTCGTGTCACTTAGGACACATTGTAACCATACGTCTTTTTTCACTCTGACTGCTTCTTGTCTGCTCATTGACAGGGAGCATGTGTCAAAAAGTTGTCGGGAAAAGCGAAGGTTGAAGATCGTAGAGTCACAAAACAAGTTGTTGCTCTTCTGAGTGCTCCATTAGAGAAATATAATGATATTGTCACTGCTCTCACACTTTCTAATTATCCACGTGTGATGGATCACCTTGATGCTTCAACAAATAAAGTCATGGCAATGGTTATCATCCAAAGCATTATGAAAAACAATACTTCCGTATCAACTTCTGACAAGGTAGAGTCTACTTTTTTCATTACATGTGATTTTGGTTTTCACTCAACATACATGTGATTCTCTTTTCAGGTTGAGGTTTTATTCGAATTGATCAAAGGTCTTATAAAGGATATTGATGGAACTCCTACGGATGAGGTTTGTGTAGAATGTCTCTAAAAGTCCATTGCTTTAGGAAAATCTGATTATTCCTGTTATTTGTTGTCTTTTTTATCCTTTCCATTATTCCAATGTGTAAGTTAATACTGGCTCATATATGGTCTTTCTCTTGTTATATGATTACCTGGCCTGTAGCTAGATGAAGAGGATTTCAAGGAGGAGCAAAATTCTGTTGCTCGCCTCATGCACATGTTTTCTAATGATGACCCGGAGGAGATGTTAAAGGTGAGGAGATGTTAAAGGTAATGTATCTATTGTGTAGCAATTTCGTTAGTAACAATTTGTGCTGTTCTCATTGGCCATCGCTACTTTAGTTGATCATTTCAATAAAGCCATACAATGTAGAAAGATAGAATAATCATCCACGATACTAAACAAAGCTTTTCCCACCTGAAGACAATTTTATAAGGTATAACCTCCTCCTTTAATCTTTTATTTATGACTCCCTCCGTCCCACAAAGATATGCCTAGTTTGACTCTCACATAGTTTAAGAAATTGTCATTAATGTTGTCGGAAAAGTAAAATTTGGTTGTACTTTATTAATTATACCCTTGCATTAAATGATGTTAATGTGATTTTATTAATAAAAATGCATATTAAATGAGGATACAATAGGAAAATGAAAAAAGTTAAATGGAAATAAAATAAAAAGTGAACTATATTTTGGGATGGATAAAAAAGGAATATGAGTTGGGACGGAGCCATGGAGGGAGTAATTTATTGCAAATAGTTTGATTTGATTGGTTCCTCTGTTATAGTTATTAATATTTTATAGCTTGCGTATATAAATTTTGTTATTTATCTATACCTTGTCTTATATTCATATTAAAACAAAGCAGTGGGTTAATATGTTTTCCCGCCTATTTCCCTTTCCATTTTTGGAAATCATTTATTTTTATTTTTTTAATTTTTTAATAACATTAACAATTAACAATTACCAATGGATTGGTAAATATTTTCCTTGGTAATTGGTAAATGGCGGCCAATGGGCCATGAGTGTCCCATTGCTAATTGTTAATGTTATTTAAAAAAATAAATAAGCCCCTTGCCCACCATTTAATGTTTTTTGTTCTTTATTTTTATTATTTTCATTTGTTTTGTTTTCAATGTGATATGCTGGATATAATCAACATGTTAAATTGACAATGACATCTTTGATAAGTTGTTGAAGTGAGATTTGACAAGTGAAATTTATCAATTAAATTATATATATATATATATATATATATATATATATATATATAAATATTAACCGGTTTTAGAAATTATGATATAAGTATTTTCTGAATTATTTTTCAATGCTAATTGGTACAACTTTTTGGCATTAATATAAATCAATTATTGTACTTACTACAAATTTAAAATTTGTTAGTTTAATATTCAAAAATAAAACTTATAATCAAATTAGTTTTTTATATTGATACAAAAAAATAAGTGATGACATTGATGTAAATTAATTATTGCAATTGCTATACATCAATTATTGCAATTGATAATATTTGGAATTTAATTAGTTTGATATCATTTTTTGTAAAGAACTTATTCCTCACTAATTGAGATAAATTTAGCGCGTGTTAGCCTATTCATTTTTACATATTTTTATGCATTTTTATACATTCTTTTTAACTCAATTCATTCTCTCCTATTTCACATCCACAGATCTCATGGAACCTACCTGTACTGCACAAATCTCCACCATTCAACTCAACTCATTCTCTCTTCTATATTATATCAAAATCCATAAAAATTTATTTTTACACATACACTAACACACGCTTATTTTGGTATTGACAAAATTAGTTATTGTAATCGGAAAAATTTTAAAATTTATTTAACTTCATATCCAAAAATTTAGAAAACAATAAAACTTATTTTTGAATAGTTTTTTGCATTGGCTTATACGAATTAATTATTGTAATAATATAAATTAACTATAGTAAATAATATAGAATTAAAATTCATTTCATTTTATGCGCAAAAGTGTTTTTTTTTTTTTGGAACTTATCCTTGCACTAATTGATTAATAACTACATTGATATAAATCAATTATTATACTTAATATAGATTTAGTTGTTACAAATTCTAGGTTTTATTTTACTTTTTATACCATTTGTACATAATTGATCGAGTGACTTCATATTACTGAATCTCTTCAGTGACAGTCTTTTTGGATTTGTTTTTCCAGTCTTCATCCATCTTATTTTTGATCATTAACTCCTCTTTCTATGCAATCAGATAATAAATACCGTGTGGAAACATATAATGGCTGGAGGTCCAAAACGCCTACCTTTTACAGTTCCTCCACTTGTTTTTTCTGCACTCAAGGTGTGTACATTTCACAAGGGATGCCCGTTGTTCATGCTTCTAGAACATAATTTTTTTGGGTATTTGCATTTACAAATTCAGTGGAATTAGCGCGCCTTATGATGCTCCTACGGTCTGACCATCATATGCTCACTTGCCCTGGAATTTCATATTATCGTATATCTTGATACATAGGTGTGCCATTTTGACAGGATTCTTGTCCAAACCCCGGGTTTATAGAATTACGGAATAGCACCCCCTTTCCTATGAGCTTGTTTGATGGAACTTTTCTTGGAAGAAAATTGATCTTTTGTCAGGGTATTTGTGGTTAAAAAGTGAAGAATTTTATGAAGAAATGTGAAAAATAACCATTTTTTTAATCATCGGGGTGAAAATGAGTACAATGAAAAGTGGTGGTTAAAATAGTTTTCGAAACAAACACTACATTTGATGCACTGTTCCTGTGGTAGTTGATCAGGAGATTGCAAGCTCAAGATGGGGATGTAGCTGGAGAAGAAGTTCCAACCACGCCGAAGAAAATATTTCAGCTCTTGAATCAGGTGATAATGCTAAAAATTTATAGTACCCATCTGCTAAGGTAGCTAGGATAAATTAAGGATATCTTGAGATCTTTTCTTGGTGCTTCTCTTTCAAGTATTTCCTAATTTTTGTTCAATTATTTTAATTTGTTATTCTATGTAAGATCATGAAAAATGTGAGAGTATCTCAACCATGTAAAACTCCTAGAGATTTTGCTTTGGTGCTATTTAAAGATCATCTGCCTCTGTTTTTGATGCATTACTGAACAAGTGGTGTTTGGCCTTCTTGACCTGAAAGTGTTCAGATTTGCTTCCAGTTACTATTTGCCTAGCCAAAGTTTTGATTGCCCACCTCCTGGATGCTAGAATAGTTGTTGAATTAACTTTGAATGGTAGCACATTGCACAAGCATAATATCTGACGCATTCTGACATTTCCATCTAAGTGTGTTGCTTGAAGTGACTATACTTGCGGGTGATATTTGTAGGCTTTACCTATATCTTCATTTTCCTCCTGAAACCTTCCTTGTCCCATGAAATAATTTCTTTCCGTATCCGAACACTGGAAAAATTATTTTCTATCATTGCAGATTATCGAGGCTGTTTCAGTTGTTCCATCACCTGAACTGTCATTGAGGCTGTACTTGCAATGTGCTGAGGTAAAGTTTATTGACAAATTCTCAAACAACTGGAAAGTGGATTCGCGTCAGTACTTAAGATTCACTGGTACAAGAGTGAAATAGTTTTGGATGGCACAAATAATTCTGTATATAAGGTCATGCATTTGCTTATTACAGACTTACAGAGAGTACTCACTAGGTCTCGCATCGTACTTGTGACTATATACTGATTAGACAATTCCTTATGGTTCAAATTTGGTGATGCTAGTAGTAATTGATGTATATTTAATGTGGCTAGTTTGATTATACATCTGCAGGCTGCTAACGACTGTGATCTTGAACCAGTCGCTTATGAATTTTTCACGCAAGCTTTTGTACTTTATGAGGAAGAAGTTGCGGTACTTGTTAAATATGATCACTGTATTTGCTTATACGTTTTTATACTGATCCTTTTTCTTAGAGAACTTGAATAGAGCAACTTTCCCAACTTCATTTTTATGTCAAAATTCTGCCTTAGGATTCTAAAGCTCAGGTGACAGCTATACACCTAATAATCGGGACTTTACAGAGGATGAACGTTTTTGGTGTCGAAAATAGAGATACCTTGACTCATAAAGCCACTGGGGTACATCAATCTTCTGATTTTCTTGCTTCACAAATCCCGTTTGCGCTTCATCCCACCCTAATTGTTCTTTTCTGTTTAGTATTCAGCAAAACTTTTAAAGAAGCCCGATCAGTGCCGAGCAGTTTATGCATGTTCACATCTCTTCTGGGTTGATGATCAGGACGGCATCAAAGATGGAGAAAGGTTAGCTTTCTAAATATAATCACCGGCATTATCTTCAGTAGATATTTAGTGTGTTGATAAAGACTTGGAGTTACATTATCAGCTTCATGCACTTGTAACCTGAATTAATTAAATAAGATGAATTGGATATATTCTGTTTGAGCTTTGTCTTGTGCTTTGATTTCTTTTCCATCCATCATCTCTCTCTGATTAGGTTCAAATCAAATCTGTAACATTCTTTTTGCTGCAGGGTACTACTTTGCCTGAAGCGATCATTAAGGATTGCAAATGCTGCGCAACAGATGGTAAATGTTACCAGGGGCAGCAGTGGACCAGTTACCCTGTTTGTTGAAATACTTAACAAGTTAGTTGATCTGACTGTTGCCAAACTTTTAACAACTAGATCTAGCCTCTGTTCGTTTTAACCTTTTTCTACTTGAACGTTAACTTTCGCCATTGTTAGAGTCAAACTAAAATATTACCTTCATATCTTGCGGTCTCCACCACTATTTAACCTTAAAAAATGGTTTTTAACATAATAATTTTAGTACAAATAAAAATGTTTTGCCCAAACACCATGCTTTACATGCCGTTCATTCACAAAAATGTTGTTTTCGTGATAAATGTGCTTCAGGTACCTTTATTTCTTTGAGAAGGGAAGCCCTCAGATAACAGCTGCCGCTATTCAGGGACTTATTGAATTGATAAAAACTGAGATGCAAAGTGATAATACTACTTCAAATCCAGCTTCAGATGCTTTCTTTGCAAGCACCCTGCGTTATATTCAATTTCAGAAACAAAAAGGTGGCGCCATGGGCGAGAAATACGACCCCATTAACTTGTGAAAGATGCCCTTTTCATCTCTTTTCTCCCTCCTAAAAAGTGAGGTTGTACATGTACAAGTTTTTCAGGCTCTAACATCTCGATGTAAAACTGCTTGATGGGTGTAAAAAATACTCTTCTAACGAGAATTTCTCTCGTTTTCCATTTACCTTCTTGGGGTTTACATATTTGGCTGATTCTTTGACAATATCACTAGTTGCAGTGAGGGGCGCATTAGGGGTGCATGTAGTTTGTTTCTTGTATCTTATTTATTTTATTAGATTTTATTTTTTGTGAGATAAGAATTGGTTGGATGAATGTATAATGAGTTGCTTTGTATAGCAGTATAGCTGTTGTGTTGCTTTTACTATTAAATTTTAGGACATCTTTTTCATCCCTCTCCGTCTTTTTGGTTTTATTTTTTTTTGCCTGTACCAGAGCTTACCTCAGAGAATGAGGCAATCCTATGGACAATATTTGTTTCCTTTTATTGTTAGCTGTATTTTCCTCGATTCAATCCACGCTTGATATAGTTTGAACTTCACATGATAAATTACCGTAGAGGCTTAAGGCGTTTGACGACATGGGTGTCGTAACTTAAAAGGTGAGGGCACGAGTGTAGCATATGTGAAAATTTTGTAGACTTTTGGAATGTGGAAGACTCGGTATTTTGTTATCTAGGGACTAGCAATTAACTAAGTTATGTGATTGTTATCCCAAGGTAAGCAGCTTTATTTGTACCAAATAAATAGGATTGTATGTATACTTGGAGTACCAAAGCTTTCCTAACAACTATTAGGTACGAAAAGAACGCGGCTGTTCTCTTGCACACTAGTATGCAGGATAAGCTGTACACGTGATGACGTGGTGCCCTAATAGTGTCATGTTATCAAATTTTTTTTTTAAATTTTTATTTTTTTAGTATCTACGTTCGGTGAGACGAATAAGATATAACTATCTCTTGATTGTGGGAGGTTCATATGGCCCCCACGAATTTTTTCGTTCATGCATGCTTCTCCTGCACACAATAGCGTGCAGGAGAGCAAAACTGACGAAAAGAAAGTGTGTTGGATAAGTCGAGCTACTTATCTAATACGTATAAGTATTAATGCAATATTGCAATTTAACCAATTTTTAATTAATATTACAAAATAATAGTACTTTTTTATTAGCCGGTACTAAAATAATAATATAATTATAGATTATCAGCAAACGGTGAAGTTATTAATTTATTTGTCATATTAAATATTACATTTAAAATAACAAATCAATTAATATCAATTCACATTTACATCTTTTGATAATCGGCATGATAAATATATTATTATTTTTTTAATATAAAACATATCATTATTTTTCGAGATAACAGTGTGTATAATTACATTGTTTTTCTCTGCACTTTCACGATAAAAATAACAACCTTAACATTTCTAAAAATTTTTGAAAATTTTAAATTATTCTGTGATTTATTTATTTATTGAGGGTGGGCGTGGGGTGGTGTTGTTTGCTGGTGGGAAGGATTACTTTTTAGTTTTTGAAGTTGAATCACGAATGCACCGTGAAAATGCGAACCCAAGGAGACATTAATACGTTACATGCATACGAGACTCCCCATTCTACGATCAGTTATTATTGAATCCGTTATGTGTGGATCCAATCCAACGCCTTGTTCAATGCAGCTATCTCTCATGCATTACTCAATTTTGCTTTAATTTCTTCGTACTAATGTTCTTCACCGTAAAATTCCAGTCGTTTTATTTTCTCCGTTGATTGATTTATCAGTAATAATTCCACATCATGGGGATTTCTTAAATTGAAAATGAAATTGGAATTTGACGGCACTCTGATCCCTTGGTGCGTGATAGTGTGTTTGTTTTCGCCTTGATTTGTTTGGAGAATTTTCTGAAACGAGAATAGAGATGGGTATAATCAGCAGTATATTTGGATTTTTTGGGTTCGGATTCGGGATTGTATTTGGACTTGTGATTGGATATTTCCTGTTCATCTACGTGCAGCCTACTGATGTTCAGGTAAATTCAACTATTCCATTTGAATTTCAAGTTTTTCGTGAGGAATTTTGTATTCTTATCCTGATAAATACTGTGCAGTAATATATAATCTCATTCGTATGGTATGTTTGATAAATTGTATGCCCCGAAATTTCAAATTGGGAGAAATGATCAGAAAACTGAACTGAGCTTTTGAAGCTTGAATATTTCAATTTCTGTTATACAAATCGCAGTCAGAAAGCTGATATTTAAGCTTCATTGAATCGATAGAATCTCAGATCAATCAAATAAATCCTCTCCATTTGAAATTTAAGCCCTCGACTTGACTGGAATTGAGTTAGAATGTTGGTTAGTAGAGCTCTGGTTTTGCTTTATGGTTGTTGCAAGGATGGAGCTCTGCAAATATGTTTTATATATGACTTCATGTTGAGATAATCAAAGTTTACATTTATGATTTATACTTACTGAATTACGAATAAAGATGAGCTGAGAATGTGATGTATATATGCAGAAACCTGATATTCGTCCGTTAGCTGAGCAAGATTCTGATGTTCTTCAAAAAATGCTTCCAGAAATACCCCTTTGGATTAAAAATCCAGATTATGAGCGGGTAACTTCTTGTTTGTCTGCAATTCTTACAGGAAGACAAATTACTATTCCTCCATAGTCTCTTGTAGTTCAACATATTCCAGTTTCCCCCTAACTATTTTTTCTGCAGATTGATTGGTTGAACAGATTTATAGAGTTAATGTGGCCATATTTAGATAAGGTATACTTTTCTGAACTATTTTAAAATGCCAAAGTTGGATATGTTGATTTTTATAAAGAAATTTTACTTCAACCGACAAAGACAAAAATTGTTTTAAACTCGAGTTTTAACTCGAAGTAAATTTTTCTAAGTTTAGTAAGCCAAGACTTGCGGATAGATTTGTCTTCGCATTACTGAATTTCAACGGTTTACTATTTACAGGCAATTTGCAAGACAATAAAGCAAATAGCAGAGCCGATCATAGCTGAGCAAATTCCGAATTACAAAATTGATTCTGTGGAATTTGAAGAACTTACTTTGGGCTCCCTACCACCTACTTTTCAAGGTTTAAATATATCCACTTGTTAGTTGTCAAATAAATTTTCCAACCATGATTTTGCATGTTAAGGATTACGTTCTTTTCTGTTTTGCATCTTTAACCAAGATTATTGATGTCTTGAGAAAAATTTCTTTAGTTAAACGGATTGAGAATTGGACTAAACATGTTTCTTCGACCATTGCAGCTTTCTTTTCTCGTTGTGTTCCCAATTACTGACTACTGTCCTTAGTACTTTTTTCAGTTGCTTCTTCTAAGTTCTAACCGTGTAACATGAAGTCTCACCATTAAAGCTACCACATTGTGACAGGAATGAAAGTGTACACCACGGAGGAGAAGGAGCTGATAATGGAACTAACTGTGAAGTGGGCAGCTAATCCTAACATTCTTGTTGTTGCGAAAGCATTTGGATTTCAAGCTACTGTCCAGGTATTAGAATATGGAGGAAAAGAAATATGGTTTTGAATTCTATGGCCGATTTCACCCAAGTACCTTGCTCATGATCAACTTAGTTAGCAACTACTTTATTGTTGCCCCTCGATAATTCATGGACCTGTAGTGCCTTTTCATTGGGAGTATTTCAGGTGCTTGATGTGCAAGTTTTTGCTTCTCCACGCATCACATTAAAGCCACTGGTCCCCAGCTTCCCTTGTTTCGCGAACATATTTGTTTCTCTCATGGAAAAGGTGTGTATATTTCGAAGATGTGTGATTCTTGGTGGTGACAATATAATGAATTTTGTTCAACCGGGTTCAAAGATCTTACATTTGGGGCTTTTGAGATATGTTTAATTCAAGTTTAAACATTTTTTTAATTCTGCATTGAAAAGATTTTACAGCTCACAGATGACATTTTGCACTGTCTGATTATTCTTCTTCTTAAATGCTGACATTGTAGCCTCATGTGGACTTTGGACTAAAGTTGCTCAATGCCGATCTTATGTCCATTCCAGGGTTATATAGGTTTGTTCAGGTATAATCATCGTCCTTTCTCACATGAAATGATAGTTGCTAAGGATCTAATTGCTTTATGTCTTCATCTGCAATCTGGTTCATGGTAGTTGCTGAGGATCTAGTTGTGTTATATCTTCATCTTTGATGCAGTTATGAGCCAATAGAGTGGCAGATAAAGATTTATCTAGCCGACCAAAAAATTATCAAGATACGGCTGTTGTTGCTTATGTTCTATGCAAGGTTCTGCAAGGCACAATGTAATTTTTTGAAATTAATAAATAAATGAACCAGACAGAAATTTATACAAACTTTTACATATTTCTCAATTTTCCAGTAAAAATATAACTCTTAAAGTATTAAAAACTACAATAGTTTATATTTAACAACCGATCCCTACAATTAGATTAGAAATAAATGTAATCGAATTTAACCCCCAAAAAAAAAAAACAAAAGGAAAAATGCTATGAACATAGCTGATTTAAGCAAAACAAAATATCAACATAGCATAAATGCTAAATCTTGTCTAAATCTTTATCAAAATCAAATTCAATATCTTCTTTATCCCAATCAATAAGTAATAATAGAAGTACACCTAAAGTGCAAAACTTAAGGGAAGAGATCTGGGCTTATAAGTCTTAACATTTTTGGGCCAATATAAGGAAATAATTAGTAGGCCAACTAAAAGGTTTGCGCCTTTACCAAAGTATACAGGCATTAGGTGGTCAACTGAGAGTTGATTGTCTTTTTTATCGCCTACCTACTAGGTGCAGCGTTTCGGTAGAACCCAAGCTTTTGTGCTCCTTTAAAACACTAGTTATACTTATGCTTGCGGTAGGATGTTAAACCTCATTGAGTGAATTAGCATTCCAAAAATGCAATCAGGTCCTCTCAGGTTATTGCTGGTAGCAATCTTACTTCTTGTTTTTCTATTATATTTTTTCTTTGTCTTCTTCAGGAACTGATAAAAGATCAGGTAGCAAATATGTATCTATGGCCCAAAAGACTCGAGGTTCAAGTACTCGATCCTCTAAAGTAAGCCCTAGCTTTTTATTTTAAACAACATCCAATTGCAGCAAGTCTTTATGATATCAAACATATTCCACTTTGCAATTGATAGAGCAATGAGGAAACCAGTTGGGATTCTCAATGTGAAAGTTGTGAGAGCTATGAAGCTGAAGAAGAAAGATCTTTTGGGAGCATCAGATCCTTACGTAAAGCTTAAACTTAGTGACGACGAACTTCCATCAAATAAAACTAGTGTCAAACGCAAAAACTTGAATCCCGAGTGGAATGAGGAATTTAATTTAGTTGTCAAGGACCCTGAAATTCAAGTTCTAGAGTTTTCTGTCTATGATTGGGAACAGGTTATTTCTCTCTCTCATTGCTATTTGTTCAGAAATTTCCATTCTTTTTCTTCCATTTATTCATGAGTGTTTCTTAAGATGGTACCACAATTATTAGGTTGGATCACATGACAAAATGGGTTTAAATGTGGTCCCTCTGAAAGACCTCACTCCGGAGGAGCCAAAAGTTTTGACACTTGATCTTCTTAAAAACTTGAACCCGGATGATGCTCAAAATGACAAGTCAAGAGGGCAAATTGTACTTGAAGTCGAGTACAAGCCTTTTGATGATAATGAGATGCCACATGATATTGATGATCCAAAAGCAATACAAAAGGCTCCTGAAGGAACACCTGATGGTGGTGGTTTGCTTGTTGTTATAATCCATGAAGGTCAAGATCTTGAAGGGAAGCATCACACTAATCCATCCATTCGCTTACTCTTTAGAGGCGAGGAGAAGAGGACTAAGGTAAGCTATAGTCTGCATGAAACATAAGGCGATTGAAACTTAGGGTTTGTTTGATACAACATTAATTTTAATTTACATCTTTTCTTCATCATTTTCAATCACTCATACCTTGATTTGAAAACTTTTTTATACTAAGATAGTGTGTGCTAGTACTCATTTGTAAGAATAGCATGAGTCTAATTGATAGTCATGGTGCCAATTATGGTGTGAGATGATATATTTAGGAACATAACGATGTCTTCTCCATAAAACTAATAATGGATGATTTTTGGATCACAGCCTGTGAAGAAAACCAGAGATCCTAGATGGGAAGAGGAGTTTCAGTTCACGCTAGAAGAGCCGCCAACTAATGAGAAGATTCATATTGAAGTAGTTAGTACTTCATCAAGAATGGGTCTTCGACACCCAAAGGTACAAACTACTTGTGGATCGAGTGATCCGCGTACACTTTTTATTTATTTATTAGTGGTGCATTCCATGTGATTTTAAATCTTGGAAAATTGTAATATCTTACTAGTTTGAACAATTCATTTCAGGAAAGTTTGGGATACGTGGATATATACCTTTCAGACGTTGTCACAAACAAGAGGCTCAATGAGAGATACAACCTTATCGACTCGAAGAATGGTCGAATTCAGGTTGAGATGCAATGGAGAACTGCATAGATATATGTCCAAGATGATAATAGGTTGGAATGCATACGAATAGAATGAATATAATGATATAATGTTTATGAACAATGAGTTCAAATTGTTTGCATCTTTTTGAATTTTGCCTCATCGATAACTAAGAATTTAGAAACTCATCAAAGTTCGTTCGTTGAGTATCTGAATTACACTTGTTTTGAGAGTACCAAATCTTAAATGTGTAACAGACACGATATAAAGTTAGAGCATATATAATATTACAATTTCTTCATCTATATTTCTAGCATCCAAACTTGTAAGATCAAAAGAGAGAGAGAAGCAACAGATTCATGAAAGGAATCTGTATACTTGGAATGGTGGGAAAAAAGGCACATAATAATAATAATAATAATAATAATAATAATAATAATAATAATAATAATAATAACAACTTAATTTATAGTGCGTCTTAAAAACTTAATTTATGGTGTGACTTATCAACGCTTCGCATGTTTACGCCTTTAACTCTGTCAACTGAAAATCAATTTGAGTGACTCTAGAGCAGGTCAAATTGCGACTCCAACATAAAATACTGCATCGCGCATCAAATGTCCCAGGCTCTAATTTTCTTGAAAAAAGAAGGGGAAAAAAAAGAAAAAAAAGACATGGCAGCTTCTGTTCATATCTCAGTGTACATTTTCCAAATCAGGACACTCTTAACTGTACATTTTTCCTCGCTTTGGCTACCAACCCAGCTTGAGAAATGGCGTCAAGAGTATAAAAAATTGAATCATCGGTCATAAAGGCACCACACTTTAATTAAAAAGTAAAAAACGAAAATGAGATAAATCATAATTATGCCATGAACCATCAGCAGCTCTGGAATATAGATTACAAAATTTTCTACGAGCAATTTGACATACATACCCTACAGTCACTGGCTACCTGCGCTTGTACCTGCACACACACCAGAGCACCCCAGTAAAGCTTGGAATTTATTTTTATATTCGAAGGAAAATTTTCGCTCAGCTTATAAGTTTATTTTAAGCAACTTCTATCGGAATTTCTAGGAAGATCCAGAATCATATTGCAAAGCACTTGATGTTAGAATTAGAAACCAGTTCCTTCCTTTATCTATTTATTTATATATTTTTTTTATATAATAAAATTATTCAAGGATGAGAATTTTAACTGAAAGCATGCATTCACACTTGCGCATTGTATAGTTTTGGATCTCATGAAAAGCAAAGGTAAAGAGAGAAACTTGTGTCAGTTTTCTAGAGCTTTAAAGAACATACATATATAGTTGAACAAACCCGCATGTTAAGGATGGAATATGGCTTTGTTAACTTGAATTATATGGTCTATGCTAAACCAGTAAAATGCAAAACATAAAAACTGAAGAAGATAAAATATTATGATGAAATTTTTACCGTGACTTGCTCTTGAATGAGGACTTCTTCGTCCCTCCACGCTGGATATTCTTCTGCTTTTTAGAACTCATGTCGCCTTGAAATAGTTCTTTCATCTCTTCTGTTCTTGATTTATTTGCTTGGGAAGGATTCTTGGATTTCTTAACTGTTTTTTTAACAATCTTGCCAGCATCTACAGCCCTCTTTGCAGCCTTCACTGCTTTAGCTCGACGGTAGGCAACATCAACAAGAGAAATTCCACTTTTTTCTCTCTTATTTTTCTCTTCTCCCTGATCATTTCAAAGGCTGATTATAAGTAACATCAAGGGGAGCTATAACATAGCATACCAAATACAAACACGAAATATCATGACTATTATGTTTAGTGCGTAAGCATTACTAATATATATGATACAAATTTCCATTATAAAACAATCCATTACTCATTCAGCATGGCACAAAACAAAGGAAAGGGAAATATACTTTGTTCTCTTCTTCTAGCATCTCTCTAGCAGCTTCCAATTTCCTCCTTTGCTTCCTAGGCAAATTTTTCTGTCCAAAACAATCATTTTCCTATCAATAAATTTGATCAATCAATTAAAACTTGTATAAATTCAGGATGAAAATTACCTCCCGCTCTCGCTTTCTCTTTTCCTTCATCTTCAAGTCTTCTGCTTTCTCTGCGCTAATGACCTCATTTCCAGAGCCCTTTTGTTTTTCTTGAGATTCCTATTAAATCGATTGCATAAGCAAATTCAGCAAAATTGAAAGACTGACATTATTGCAAATTCTTTTGAGGTGAAAAGATACGAGATACATAACATAAGAACATGTCCCTGCAGTTACGTTAGGGATCAGACACATACAGCCGCAGATAATAAATTTTTCTTGTTGGCGCATGAGATGGAAACCAAGATTAAAAACAGGAGTACGAGGTGTGCATAACTATCATTCCCACCTGTTATGTTGTACGGGTAATGACTAATGAGCCATGCAAGGGACAATATTTCAATTAGAAATGGAAAAGAGAAATGACAAATATAAGCGTTTGTGCTACAGGAGAAGCAGCATATCAATTATCAAATAAAGAGGAGTTTATTAGAAAATGAATAAAGAATAAAGGAACAAAAAAAGGAAAAGCAGCGCTTTTGGTCCAAATATACTAGATCCCGTAGGAGAACAAACTTACCACTCTGCTGTTGTACAGTGGAAAGACCATACGTGAGGCGAATTCCTTAAAATAGATTCAAAGAACAAGGTCATTTTAAGTTAAAACCCTCAACTGAAACTAACTGATAAAGGTAATTTATAATATCATTATAGTGGAGACAGATGCAAGCAACCATGGTCTGCTTAACTGTGCAATGGGGATTCTTGATTGTAATATGCCATCTAGCAATTGAATTGACTACAGCAATTGCACCACCTTAATTATCAACTACCTAGCATTTCACATTCCTAGTGAAAAATATGTTCACAGGCCAATATAACTTCCCAAATCCATCCTGATATATAGTACCTTTGCTGCCTTGGCTACCAGCTTTTTCTCCTTTTCCGTGGTAAACCAAGTTCTTTTAGGGCGTGAATAAATTTCATTTCTGTGCTCGATCATGTTTTCTGCCTGCAAGGTCAGCATTTTTACACGTCACAATTCAGAACTTGTAACGGATGCAAATAACAAGTGCCTTTTGTATGTCATAAGTGGTTCAAAAACATTTGAGGTAGAATGCTATGAAAAGGAGGAACAATGAACTTTATAGGAAAGAAACCTTGGTCGCCTCCATCTCAGCTTTTCTTAGGGCCATCTCTTCCCTGCAGCAACCAGCAAGGATAAATAGGGTTTCACAAAATCAGAAATTTGTAGGATGCGAAAACCAGATGAAGAATTGAATTAATTACTTTTCTTCTTGAAGAATTGCAGCCACTTGATCCTCCATTTTCTCAATTATTTCCGACCACTTCTTTATTGATTGCTCTGCTACAATTCTGCTCCTCAGCTTTGAACCGACTCTTTTAACCTGTCACAGTGTTCCACAGAGTTTTAGCAGCAAATTTTTCCTACTTTTACAATGTCAACAAATTGAGCACTTATCAGTCTAACTGGCCATAGAAAACGAAAGGTATGAAATGTGGGATGATCCTAAAGTACAATTGTCGTTTAAAATGAAGAACAAGCAGGCAGATCAAATTGATAGCAATCAAACTTAGGATCTTGAATTGGGGCGGAAAATGCTTACAATAGCTTTAAGAAGAGACCGGTCATTATCAGTAACAAAGGTGACGGCATATCCTTCTCTACCAGCTCTGGCTGTGCGGCCAACACGATGAACGTAACTGCAATAGATAAGACAGGATGATAAATGTCAACCGATAGAAAGGTAGAGAGCATGATAAATGTTACCAGACAGAAAGGTTGAGAATCCTGGATTCTAATGTTCACAAATAAATAAATAAATAAAAATAACATGAAAATAAAAAATAAAAAATCTCAGTGTTTAATTAATGCTAATTTTGCGGCTAAGATAATGCCAGTTTTGTGTACAACACAATAGGGGCCAAAAGGAGTTCACCGTTACCTAGTAAGGTCATGAGGACATGCAAAATTTATAACTGTTTGAACCCCAACTATATCAAGGCCCTACAGAAAAGACATAACAACCATGAACAACATAAACATTAGTGATAGTGTTAATCATCCAGCAAGTGCAAATAATATGCAGAATCCAACATCTATATCAGAATAGAATGAAGCGCTGAATTATTCATTTGAAAAGAAGATCACATAACACAGGAAACTATATCATCAATAAAGAATAACAAACAGAGATCCCGTATTCTTACACGAGCAGCAACATCTGTTGCAATCAGAAAATCTACTTCCTGCTTCCTGAAAAGTTCCAAGGCCTACACAACAGCAGGTCAATAAGAAAGCATGCTTGACAAGCTAACAGCAATATGCAGTTGAAAATGCGGTGATCTGAGGACTTACATCTAGACGCTGGACCTGCGTTAGATTTCCGTGAAGTTCAGCTGCTTTAAAACCAGCTAAACCAAATATGATTTTCAACCTATGTGCTGCCTGTTTTGTTCCACTGCCAATAAAAACATAAATTAGAATTTAGTCAGGCTTTTTACACCATTTAATTTGAAAGTGAAAAAACTCAAAAGAAATACTAGATTAGCATCCCTCAGGAAATAAGGGAGCATTTTTCAAACTTATGTTGTGATTACTGTACAAGAACATGTTGCTCACTCAACGACAGCAAGCTGAATTTTATTCTCAAGAAATTAAGGACTTTTACACTAATAAATAAAATGGATACAAACTGCAGGTGCCTATCATTACCAGACCCTTGAAATTCACCTTGTCCTCAAAATGACGTTCTGGGTAACTCCATAGTCAATTACTTGGTATTGTGATTTCAACCAAGAAATCGACTAAAAACCTCACCCACCCTATACTGTCCAATCTCATCTCCCAGTCTCCATCTTCAGTTTTCGTTTTCTTGTCAAAGGAGAAAAAGGATGGATAATTGCAATATGGGTTAACTGTACTGATAACGCAATTTTCAACATGATCTTTAGAAGATACACAGGAAGCTGGAACAGCAGTGCCTTCATTGCACTGAAAACCCCCACGTCATTCCTTAACCTTCTCAGATGTCAACTCTGAACTATCTTTAGAATAAAAATGCACATAAAATTTACCCAAACCACACATCCAAATCATATTACTTTCACTTGTGACCCTTTAAAAGTAAGATTACAGAGAAAACCCATAAAAAAAAATTCAAAAATAAAAATAAAAATAAAAATAAAAATAAAATCCGTGTTACTAACCTTTTATGGTAGTACGGTAAATATACAAGAACCTGAACTAACCTGAAAATAATCACTTTGGATGTAAAGGTTTTGGAGCATAACGCTAGAAGAACTGCTTCATGATTTCCCTCACGCATTCGTCTCATACGAACAACCCTGCATACATAATTGACATGCTAATATGAGCACAATTTCGTTGGTCATAACCAAAAATCATGAAACATAACATATGTCCATGACTTACTCTTCAGTCAAAGTTGCTGGCCGTTTCGCAGATGGATCAGCCGAGAGACGCACGGGTTTATTCAAAGATAACTTGACGAGCTCAGCAACTTCACTAGTCATAGTTGCGGAAAATAACATAGTTTGCCTTCGTTTCGGGCACAACTTGACCTAAACAAAAAGGCACAATCAATTACTTTAAAGAACGAGTTTAAAGGCGAATACAGTAACAGAATAATATGCTTAATCATCAAACGAATTAACATACATTAAAGTGCAACGAATATTACAATTTTCAAACAAGAGAAAGCAGAAATGGTGCTAATTAAGAGTTCTATGTCAAGCACAAGTGATTTCGAACGCCAAATGCTTCTGCAAAACAGTATCGAGAGTTTGCTGACCTTTGATCATTGAACTTTCCAATTCCAAGAAATAAACAGTTTTATCTATCTCCCTCCCTCCTTGCTTCTCTCTCTCTCTCTCTCTCTCTCTCTCTCTCACAGAGGTAGATTGTAGCCTCCTTTCAAGTTGAAAGACATGTTCTCTATATAAATGTATAGGAAATTCCGACATCATTTGACATACTTCTATGGTATAACAAAAATAATTTTGCAATGTAACAAGTAATTTCTTTGAAACCTATGAAGTCCTAGCATTCCAGCATTGACACATTATTGCTCACCATCTGATTCTGATAACCAAACCAATCTGGACATTAATGCAACAATCTTTCCCATTATCCGGATAAACTTCTAAATCCCATCCAAAGATAATCTCGCACAAGTAAAAATGGAAATAATCCAGAATTCCCTTCTGTAAGAACAACACAACTTCAAGACATTAAATAATTGACTTTCACCATATCATTCTTCTACCCCATTTCCAACTATGGAGTCCATCAGAAGTATCAGATTGTCTGTCACCATGGAAGATCTGGTACCGAAACAAAAACTCGCTGTTCTGGTGTTATGGCAGTCTCAACTAGATACAAATATTCTTTATCCTTTTATACAGATTTCAAGTCGAATAGCCTTTACTGCATTTTAGCAGGATGAACTTTGAGTTGAAACTCACAAAATCTTTGACTGACCAATATGCTTAACAAACTCCATAACTAGGGATATCATTTAGCTCCCCAATGTCTTACTTGCAAACATAACAGTTGTGACATTGAGCCATCTGTACCACAAAGAAAGCTGGCTGTTGCTTCTTCACCAACTCATAGAAGCTGATTCTCAACATTTCAACCAATTAAAATGCTCCAAATGTGGAAACAACACGGAGAATGCCAGTATCATCTATCGATTATCACAGCTTAGATGAACTATTCTTAATTTCTATCACGCCAAAGACAATGAATGTAGTCTAAAAAGATAAATGAACCTCAGCACAAAAGTAATAAATAGAAGAGCTAGAGTCTAAAAGTTCAAATTACTGAAGGTCTATCTCAAACTCACTTTGCTGTCATGTACAACATCACTCTTCATTTTCTCATGGAATTCAATAAATGAATTTACATCATGAAAAATGAGATATCGAAGTATCAACTGTAGAAAGTTGACTTTCCAAATGCAATTGAAATTATGCAGAAAAGAATGCCCAGAAAAAGTCACATCATATGGGAACCTCAAATATATATAAAAACTAGAACCCTCATTTGCCATTTTCCATTTTCGTTCTCGCAGTGGAACTATTTTAATGCACTTGTGTAACTCTCAGTATATCAAATAATGACAATGCTCAAAGTTTCAACAGAAAAATATTAACACAAACAAGAAACAGAAAAACCAATCAGTACATTACCAATGAAAACATAAAGCCCAGTATAAAGATTTCTTAGACATTATTTTTGTCGACCTAAAATAAGAAACAACAGTAACTGAACTTCATACTAAATTTAAAAAATACCAATTCACGAATTTCAGCGCTAAATCCAAGCTCTAAAAGCCGATCAGCTTCATCAAGTATCAAAACAGCAAGCTCATCAAGATGTACTGACAAAGAATTGCGTAAATGATCTATCATACGTCCTGGAGTTGCTACGACTATATCCGGCATTGATCTCAAGGCTGCCTCTTGAACCTGAAATGATTTCTAAACATCAGCATCCACAAATAACATGGGAACTACTTAAAAATGTAATGGAACCCACTAGACAGAACTTCCTCAGACTTCTCATCAAGCGCTTCCATACTATTCCCTCCATCTAGTATATGAGATAACTTCAGAGTCAACTTTGTGAAGGGGGCATCATTTAATGCATCTCCTATTTTCTTTGTAGTACATACTACAGTAACCTTTACTATAACGCCAAATAATGCATATGATTATAAAGAAACACTGTTGTGCATTCAGTTTCAGCCCCCCGTCCCCTCAAACCCCAAAAGTGGCATGGACATTTCAACCATGGTTGGGCGTCCATGTCCACATGTGTTTGTCGGATGCCAACACTCTACGATGAAAATTTACGTTTCTTATATCCACTTGGGCGGTAGTCCACTGCCCACACCTAATGTGCCAATATTTATTTTCTTTTTTCTCTTTCACACTTTGAATTAGCGTGACTTTATGAAGATTTTATTGATTTAATAAGAATTTATTTTGCACCTTAATGACAGTTTGTCATATTCTTGGCATAAGGCTTATGACTCACTTCAAGCAACAAAGGAAATTGCCTTTGGTACCTACTTACATATTTTGAGACATTTGTAAGAGACTACAGCTGGAAGCTCAAGTAAGCAAATGAAGAGATGCAAGTGATGTAGATTCACATTTTTAAATGATATATGCAAGACATCATAGGGACTTAATCTATGTAAAGGTATTGAAACGGGAAAAATGGGTCGACATGAGAAATGAGCGTGATACGGCATCAAACTTTCCCCAACAAAAAACAGGAATTTTCACATTCCAATACAAACCTTTGTTGAAAGACCACCAACCACCAGGCAACATCTGATATCTGTCATATATTGGGCAAGTTTCATAATCATGCTATGAACCCTGAAATGGAAGATATACCACAAATGAAATTGACTAAATATTTAGAGAACATGTGGAAAGGAAACATTAGATTTTAAGAAACGCTCAACATGTGAAAACTTGAGTGTACCAACAATTCTTTGGTTAACCTGTTTCTTGGTTAATATCTTTTGTTAGAATAAAAATGTCAGCAGCAGAAACATGTGTCCAGAGACACAAACATATTTAAACTTACAAACTCGGGTCCAAGAAAAAATAACTTAAAGTGACACTTACTGGACAGCCAATTCCCTTGTTGGTGTAAGAATTAGAACCCTAATAGCAGGCCTAGCCCTTGGACGATATAATAGTCTCTCCAACGTTGGTAGGGCAAAAGCAGCAGTCTGCATAGTGAAAATAATAAAGCCATCACTCATTATAAAAATAAATAAATAAATAAAAAGGAAAAGAGAAACCTAGAGTTTATGAGAAAAACATAAGATGAGTCTGGAAGTATCTACACAAATGTAATAAGTTCAAAATAAGAAAACGATGAACATGGTACTCTCACTTCAAGCATCACAAGTCAGAACTGCTTATTGCACACACATTTAAGCTTAGTCATCAGCTCATTATGCTGTGTACCTTTCCAGAACCAGTAATAGCACTCCCACATATATCGCGACCGGTTAATGCCAATGGGACACACGCAGCCTATCATCAAGCGGGGAAAGAAAAAATTATTAACTTGAATCACCAATGGCTAAAATACAGTAAATCAAGTCACCCAGAGTCAAATGGATACGATAGAAGGATAACTGCAAAGCAAATAAGAACCTGAATTGGGGTTGGCTTGCTATAGCCCAGAGCATCACAAGCTCGGAGCAATGGCCTGGAAAGATGCAGCTCCAGGAAAGAATTTGCATGATACGAAACTCCTTCAATGGGTGAAAAAAACGTTTTACTATCATTCCCACTTGTTGTTGGGACTCCACCCTCCTCTTCTTCCTCGTCCTCATCCTGCCTATACTCCTAAACAAGTAAAAAATTGCAGTCATTCCCTAGTCCATAGTCAATGCACAAATATGATAATTAACCTAAATTAAATCAAAGGTATATTAATTACTACCTGTTGGTGGGTTTCCGGTTGCGAATCAGAGTTCTCTTCTTCAGAGTCGGTGTAGGCGGTAGGGATAGGGTGGCGTAGGCGCACATTGGAGATTTTCTCGTCGATGGAGGTGGTGCTGCGGCGGAAGTGCTCTTCAGCTACTGATTCAGAGTATGAAGAGAAATCCCATGGCGACTGCGATTTTTTGATTGGTCGGACTTTTTCGTCTTCTGATTCGGCGTCGTCGAATTCCTCATCTCCTTCATCAGATTCGCTTTCTGTATCACTTTGGGCTTCGATTTCTTCGTCACTCGGAGGTTCAAACACGAACTTTTCCTCGGCCATGGAAGGGTGCGAATGACTACCGTTGAAAGCGGGCTTAAAGGTTTACAGTTGCAAAGGTTTATGTTTTTCTGAAGTGGCGCCAGACAGTTAGGGTTTATGTTCGCCCAATACGTGTGTAAAAAATTACACGAAAGAATATGAGCAACTTTTACAAAATTAATCTTTTTTAAAAAAAAAGAAAAAAAGGGTTTTTCAAAATTAATTTAAAATTTTTTTCTCAAACATTATTATTATTATTATTATTATTATTATTATTATTATTATTATTATTATTATTGGGGACTGTAGAATTCAAATTTGAGGTCTCTCCGGCAAAGGTCTACTGAACAATCCTTTTAAAATTCATCTTAAATAGGATATAATGATATATGTACATTTTTTTGTTTTCTTTGAATAATAGAATGAATGTATGTACTTAAACATAAATTAAAAAATCTTTTAGACCGAAATTCAAAATAATTTTAAACTAATGTAACGAAATAAAATTAGCAGCTAAAAAAATGTGCAATATAAGCAACTTCATCTGCCTCACGGCAAACTACGCTGTAGCCATGAGAAAATTACAATCCCTATACTTCTCATCCTCGTATTACATGATTTATTTATATTTTTTTTAAACAAAAATATTTTATTTCATTTTCTTAACACAAGCCTTTAATGAGAACATGAAAATTCTTGAAAAATAATACCAATTACAAAACACTAAAGAGAAATCAATGACATCATATACAAGCAAAATCAAATTGACGATATAAATTGTTTTGATAGTTTGTAATTTGTAAATTCTACAATTTTGAGATTAAAAATTTACATTAAGACTTGTTTGACACGATAATTTTTTTTAATAAAAAAGAAAGTGGTTTTTATAATAAAAAATAAAAAAGCTTAGTTAAAATTAGAACGCTATGAAAATGTCAATATAATCATATTTTTTGAGGTATATTTGAAAAGTCATGTAAAGAGAATAAAAATAATTACTATAATAGATTTGTCAGCTTTTTAGACTTTTAATTAGGTTTTTTCCCCCCATAATTTTCAACCAATATCAAGCATACCCTAGGGAAGTTTACTTTGATGGAATCTCTTAAAAAAAATTAAAAATTCAATGCATCAAAAATTTCTCATTCTAGAGATTTCTAGTGAGAGAAAACAAAAGTGCAAAATGAGTGTGTATAAATTTTGGGTAGGTTGGATTGAACAACTCTAATGGGTTTAATATGACGATTGAGAGAGTAAAGCGTGACTCGTGCTCCTATATGACTTAACAAGTCAACCATCACTGTTTGGTGGTTGGTGGTTGGTGGTTGAGCATTGAGTGGGTGATGCTCGTCTAGCAGTTGATGCTCGATAGGTGTATATTTTACACACTTATTTATATATTTTTATGTTTCATTTGGAGCGGATTTCGACTTATATTTATATATAATTATTGTGTTTATAGGTATTATTCCTCGTTGTGGACGGGAATGAAACTAAAGGGGGAAAAAGGATTTAAAGTGTCAAGAAATCCGAAGTCGGGGACTAAAACGCAACAAATCAGCCCCCGTTCTTCTACACATTTTTACACATTTTTACACATTCTTTTCAACCATACTAATTCTCTTTCCTATTTCACATCCACATACCTCGTGAGACCTATCTGTACTACACAAATCTCTACCATTCAACTCCACTCATTTTCTCTCCTATATCACATAAAATCAATTTTTACACACATCCTAACACCCTTTCAAAGTTGGAGGATTTCAGGTCCAATGTTTGTGAACATTTTCTCTGCCGCGTTTCTTGAGCATACATGGAAAAACATAGAATATGGAGTTCAATGTTTTTTACAGATCACAATTTCGAGTTTCGGATAAAAAGATATGACCAGACGAATATCAAGTACACAAAAAGGAGCTTTTTTTTTATAAAGATACAAGTTGAGTTGGAGGAAACAATCAACTAGAGAGTTGTAGATCATCGAGTCTAGTTTCGAACGCAACTTGAATCTGCTCAATCGGACATCGGAATTAGAAGTTATGGCCAAAAACTGAAACTTGCGCGTGTAGAAAATTGTACAGCCGTAACTGATATTTGTGTGACTGCAAATTATCAAAAAGAGGGCCAATTTCATGCAGAAACACTTATACGGCCATAAATTATATTTTTACGGCCGTAACTTGCACCAGAAACCCAAAAACCACATTTTCCCGGTTTTTCTCTCTTTTCTCTCCTTCGTTTTCACCACTTTGAAGGGTCTTTTAGGCAACAAAGGCACACGAAATTGGGAGCATTTAACACCCTTTCCACCCCAATTCAAAGAGAATGAATTCTTAGTTAGGTTAGAACTTAGGATTTTATCTTTTCTTCTTATCTTCTATTTTCTTTCTTTCTTTCTTTCTTTTTTTTAGTTTAAGGCTTTGATTGGGGATTGAATATTTGGAGAAGAAGCCAAAGAGATCAAGAGGAAGTGGAGATCATTGGAAGAACAAGATTTTACTTTTCAAAAGGAGATTGTCTATAATCTTGTTTTGCTCTTTCATTTTCTTTCGATTTTTGCTTTGCTTGTATATGTATCAATGATTTGCTATATTATGGGCTAATATTGTAAGTTGGGATTTTTAGTTGATCTTAATATATGTTTAGTTAATCTATTTGAGTTGTTGGAATTGGTTTGTATTAGATTATTTATCTCTTGTGTGTATGCTTTTGAGTTGCTACATGTGATTGATTGATCACCGACTGCATGAATTAGTGGCGTATTTAGGCTTCGAGAGAAGAATATACACGTTAGACCCCAAATTATTCACCCTAGGTTCTTGTGGGGGATAGAGATATACCTCTTACCTTAGGCGATCCATTTAGTTGCTTTCACAAATCTTTATGTGGTTAAATTGGTAGTATATTGACACAGAGATGTAGTAGATTGAACGAATTGATTAGGGTTAGCTTGACATGTGAGAGTGGAGCTAGCTATGTAAGGAAAACCGGATTTAACATCGAAGATGGATAAAATGTTAAGTTCGGCAACGGATTAACATAACTTATATTGAAAGAAGTTATTAATCCCGACTATTTCTTAATCCAAGTTTATCTCCATTCATGCCCATTTTCTTCACTTTAGTTTATTTGCTTCTTAGTATAACTTAGTTTAGTTGCTTTCCTTTCTTTTGATTGTGTGTTCTTTTGTATAATTTTTTTTTAAAATTTTACTAGAATTAGTAACTCAATTACAAATATCTTTCCCTGTGAAATCGATATCCAGACTCCTAAAATCCATTTTATTATTTGTACGGCCTGTACCCTTACGGTATATCTGTGCGTGTATAAATGCCCAACAATGCTCTGGTGGCCAAAGTCGTGTTATGGATTTATGCTTAGGACTTCGATGATTGTATTGTATACCATCATTGATCATTTCTTCTTGAATGATCGAGAATACATTCATCGGTCCACGTATACCATCAAAAATGATCTCCAGAGTTCAATATATCACAATTAGGTCAAAAGGAACTCAAATTTTAGGACATTAATCTTTAGTATAATTTCAATTTTCATCACTCTTTTATGCTGTATCCTAAATTGATGGAACGTCTTTACTTAACATTTTAACCTTACATTGATTATTGTAAACCCTCTCTCACACTTTTCATTTCTAGATTGTAAAATAAACGTGGCGATGGGTAGAGTTGGGCAAAAAAATCGCCAAACCGATCGAAACCGACCGCATCGGGTCGGTTCGGTTCAATTTTTTTTGGCGATCAGTTCGGATTTTATAAAAAAAAAAAGAAAGAAAAAAAGAAAAACTGCAAAAATTGAAAAATTGACCGAACCGGCTTGTTGAATTGGACTGTTGGACAAGTGAAATAGAGACCAATCCATATCGTTTGGCTTGAAAAACCTAGATAATTATTTACTTTTTAAATTCATAAGGGGAGTCACTACCTACACCCCAATTTTTAATCTCTTGCGCCCACATTTTTTTTCAATGTGGAATATAGCCTTTTGCCCAATGAAGGCCGAAAGCGGAAAGAGAGCGTCGGCCAAGGATGGCCGAGCATCCTCGTAGGATGGATGGCCGAGCATCCTTGTAGGATGCTTGGCCATTCTTTTAATTTTTTTTTTTGTAAATTGATAATGTAATATAAAGTTTATATTTAATAATAATGTGGGAATAATATTAATTATTTGTTTATGATAATAATTACTTATATTTAGTAGTAATAGTTATTAATAATAATTATTTATCCATATTAATAAATTTTATATTTATAGTTACTATAAAAATAATAATTGTAAATCTAAAAATTATTGTAATTAATATTAATTAAATATAATAATTTTCATATAATTTTTTGCTTCAATTGTTGGTTATATAATTAATTGGCTATTATTTCGTATTGCGGTGTTATATGAAAATAATTATATTTAATTAATATTAATTACAATAATTTTTAGAGTTACAATTTATTAATATGGATAAATAATTATTATAAATAATTATTACAATTAAATATAAATGATTATCTTAATTATTATTATTATTATTAGTATTATTATTTGGAGAAGGGACATGGGTGAGAATAAAAGCCGAGCAGTGCCTACAGTCCGATTAGGAGGTACTAATGTATCAACCCAAGCGATTTCAAATAATTCATATTATTAACCCGTAATTAGTATTAATTCAATATAAATTAATTACATTATGAATTAAAAAAAAAAAGCGCAACCAAACATGGCCTTGTGAAAATGTCATGTTTTGGCCAAGAATGGGCATGGACTCTCGGCCAACCCTGGACGAGAGTCCATGATGGACAATCCGCCAAGGGTGGCCGAGTGTCTATATGAACTCTCGGCCAAGGATGGCCGAGTGTCCAAATGGACACTCGGCCACCCTTGGCCGACTTATTTGGACACTCGGCCACTCTTGGCTGACTTTGCACTTGCTTCATCGACCATCCCTAACCGACTACTTGGGACATGCTTGTCTTCCTTGGCAAAATGTGGGTGTAAAGATGAAAAAGGAGGATATAGGTAGCACCACTGATTCATAAGTTCTTCAGTATATTTTATTAGAAAGCAATTTTCTAACCACGTCTCGTATGTTAAATGTATCTAGTCTCAAGCTCAAAGAAAGGGAGTCACAAAACAATGACAATGTGTAACATCCTTGCACCATAACTATAATACACTTTGGATCGCAATATTTGCATCGTGGATTCCTCTGAAGATTTTTCTTGGAATAGAGAATCCGCCAACAGTACCCATCACGGCACCACCCAAATAATAAATAAATAAATGGAAAAAAATGAAAATGTAAAATTAGAGGCCATAGAGGAAGAAAATTTGAAAGAGGAAACAAAATGCTACAATACAAAGTGTTGGGGCAATGAGGGCCCCAGCCCCCAAGAATAATTTTCCCTTTGAGAAATGTGGTCTGTAATGGAGGCTGCAAAAAATATCATCCAACTCATACCAACATAATTTATCATCATTCAACTTAAGCTGCCCGGAAGAAAGTGACCTTCCATACCAGCACTCATTAGCCATCAGTTGCAAAATCATAAAGCCATTCAACTCAAACTACATAGCACAAGGCGATGAGTGTCAATTCCAACACAAAAGAAAGTCATAATGTATTGGATTGAAGCACCCTTCTACTAGGTTGACAACCTGGACACAGTGGCTGCAAATTCCACCAGTTACAACGATAGCATAAATCATCCTATGTGGCTATATCCGGCTGTAATCCATACTTTTACAAAATTCCAAGCAGTCTTATCACTCTGTTTCATAAATCAAGATGCTTTTTAGCACTTTCTAACTACTACTTCAATTTCAACATTAAGAACTCTGTACATGGCAATATCCGAAATTTATCTGATAAATTTCTCTACCTTTGCTGGGAGGACATAATTTGAATCTTATAGATCTCCACATTGACGAACAATTTTAGATAGGGTCTAAAAAGTAACAACTTACATGCCAGACAGTATCCTTTGACTAGGACCATCACAGTTGAGCAATTGCTTTGATCCCCTAAAAGTTAAAGGTCCATGATCCTGAAAAATCATCTCACTTAAGCTCAAGCTCTAATTGCAGCTCCACAATTTTTGAGCAGACGAGCACATTGGCTTTGTTATCCCTCTAAACAGATTCTTTATACTTGAACACAACACAACATCTAAATCATTACCTGCTGATCCCAAGTATTATTAACAATACATCCACTCCTTCTAATGTTACTACTGGCGTAGGTTCAGTTAAGCGTTCATTCAGGGCAGACACTATAGACTGAGGTACAACTTCCCACTGGCTTGCTGCTTTTCATCCTATTTGAGTAGGATAAACTTTCTCTCTGTTATCTAAACTCCACTGATTACTAAGACTCTTGATTACTTGAACACAACATAAAATCTAATTACTTGAACACAACATAAAATCTAACTTATGAGTTATAACATGCTGATCTCACGTGTTATTAATAAAACATCTACTCCTCACATTACGACTCACGTAGGTTCAGTTAAGCACTCGTTGAGGGCAGAAACAATAGACTGATCTGTAAGTTCCGGCAGGCTAAGCAATTTTCGTCTTATTAGGGTAGGATAAAAATTTCTCTATTAAGCAAATCCACATGCATTCTTGGAAGCTTACACTACCAGTTCAATTTGGTGATAGCCAGCAACCATAATATCGGGAACGAGTACTGAAAATATCAACTCATAAAAACTAAAAACAACAAGAAAAGGAAAAAAAAAATCATATAATTAAGTGCAAAAAGGGATGCAGAGAATCATATCAAGTAGAACTTATTATGAATTTTCCGAAATGAAAATGTTATTTACAGAAAAGAAGCCAAGTTACAATCATCATCTGCCTAATACACAAACAGAGTTTCAATTTAAATAGAAGCACAGAAAGAAGGACAGGAAAAGCTCCTCATCAAGAGAATAGGAAACAAAGTGAATAACATTTTTTCGTACCATAGCAAATCAATCCGAGCTAGTACTTTAACTACTACCACCACCACCACCACTACCTGCAGAAGAGCTCGAGGTAGGCGCTCTAAGCCCTGCAACCACTATTCTCTTCTTCCTCTCCTCCTCGTACTCAGGATCATCAGTAGGCAACTCAAACCTACACACAGGGCATGTATTTCGAGACCCCAACCATGGAACAATGCAATCCCCATGATATCCATGTCCACAGGGCAATTTTCTTGCCATTTCACCTACGTTGACTGAATCTTTACATATAGCACAAGCCAATATCTCATCTTGCTTCTCAATCAACACATTTTCTAAAGCTTCCACTGTTGCCTTTGAAGCTGGTGGAGCCCCTTGTCTTCCTCCACTATCACTTTCAGCTAAATTCTGCAGCAATGCCTCGTATCCTGCAGCATCTACATAATCCCCAGGGTTTCCGAAGAAAGTATCGGATTCCGGAACCTGTAATCGCAGCTCAATTGAGTGGTCCTCGAGTCCCATCAGAATCTCTGCCCAATCGAGAATCCTGTTGCGTCTGCTAGCAGCTCGAGCAGCGAAGTCCCTGAGCCGAAGCCTGAGAACATCGCGGCGCCTTCTCCGCATCTCCTCTTCTTCATCTTCACTGCGATTCTCGTTCACTTCATTCGGTTCCTCATCCTCACCATCGGATCGATCCTGATTTTCATTATCATCCTCCGACTCATGATTCTCATCCTCATGGACTTCCACCGAATGCTCGTCTTCATCATCTTCATCGTCGTCATCATCATCATCATCAACCCATCCATCCAACTCGATCCGTAAAAAATCATCATCCGACGGATCTGCATGCTCGGAGGGAGGCGGAGGAGGAGCGTCCTCCTCACGCGCCGCCTCGGCTATGAGGCGGAGGACCTGAATAAACTGATTACCAAAGCCAGGGTCATCAGTAGGATCCGGACCACCTCGGGATGGCGAGTCAACCGAAGATGGAACTGTAGCAGCAGAAATTGATTCAACAAATCCATTCTTGCACTCATAACATATAATATCAGGAAGATCAGCTAGGGTTTCAACCGACACCCGCTTGTCGCAGTGGTAGCACCAATACTGCAAGATGCCCGGGTCGGCTCCTGTTGGTGCTCGGGTTTGGTTGTTAGACTGCTCCGATGGTGAATCCTCCATGGAAGAGAGCTCCTTTTCCTTGTTTTCTTTTTAATTATTATTCTCTTTTGGTACAACTTGGAAAGAAGAAGAAAAATGAGAAAGAGCGTCAAGTGTGTGCGGAGCGAAGAATTTAAAGATCGGGATCCAATGAGAGTGAAATTAGAAAAAACTCAAGCCGTTGGATCACAGACTGATTGTCTCCGGTTCTTTTCAGTCTAACTTATTAACCGCCTAATGCCCTAAAATCGCACTATGAGCTAGAAGCGACAACAGATAGAAGGGTTGATAGTATACATATCGGAGGAGAAGAAACAAGCGAAAACAGCACCAAGTGAATATTCTTTTTTTTTTTTTTTTTTTTAATTTTCGAATATATAGGTAATCGGATTCCACGATTGTGGGTGTCAAAATGACAACAAATTACCGTAGAGATTTTTCCCATCATTTTTTTCGTGATTGTGGTCTATATAAGAAAATATCAATCCCAATTCGATGTCAATATATGAGTATGCTATATGTCCATATATATCAAGGTGGAACGTGTGTCATCCATCCGCCTATATATTGGTATTAGATCAAAATCGATGAAAATATATATTATTTATTTTTCTACAAAAAAAAATCTCAATATGTTTGGAGACACAGTTATTACTCAAAAATAATTTTGATATTTTGAACATGCCAATAAAAGATATCAGTTCTTTAGGCAAATCTTTAAGATCAAAAAACATAAAATCATACTGGCATGTTTAGAGATTAATAATAATAAATAAATGTTCGTCACAACATTGTCGGTAATAGTATTATTCAGAATTTTTGATACAAATGAATACTTGAAGTAGAATTTTTGGTACGGATATTGCAGTCGAATCCCCAACAGTCCAACACAGTCTCCTTAATTTCATTTTTTCATGCAAAGTTGGTTGTTAATATTCTCCATTAATTGTGCGATCTGTGACAATATTTTACGAATGATTGTTCAATAATTTAGAACAAATTTCGTTTATATAAAATTGAAAGAGATAAAATAATATAATAATCTTTATATTTATTTTCAAGCTTCACATATCAATCATATATTTTTACTTTTTACGGCATTTTTTGATTTTACTTTAAGAAGGATTTAATATGTAATTTTAATATCAGGTGCAGGGGGCGTGTTATTTTCTAGTATACTAAATAATTAAGGCAACGATTGTGATGGGTTTAGAATGAAAGGACAGAGCCAAACAAGCCCTTATGCCAACGTACCAAGATATCGCAGCTAGGCTGTTAAATCTAAGCGGGTGTTAGTGTATGCGTAAAAATGAATTTTTATGTGTTTTTTATGTGAAATATGAAAGAGAATTAGAGTATGTTAGCATACAAATTTTAATTCATTCTTTTCAAAATTTGAATGAATTTGGTCAAATAAATCACATCCACATATCAACTGTATTTTTAAATCTCCACCATCCAACTCCACTAAATGTTTCTCTTCTTACTCATAAAAATACATTTTAATTCATACGCTAACACATATTTAGTGGAGCTGAAAAGAATGTACAAAAATGTATAAAAACACGTAGAAGAATACGTGCTAATTAAATTGGAGCCCGGGTTAGAAAGTTGTAGCAAATCTAAACTCTTGTCAATTAGAATCCAAATAGATTTCCTTAAAAATAAAAAATAAAAAATAAAAATAAATCCATTTAGTTTCCGAATCCAAATAGATTTCCGAAAAATAAAAAATAAAAAATAAAAATAAATCCATCTAGTTTCCGAATCCAGGTAGATGTATAAAATATTTTCTTTTTATAAGACTGGTATCTATATGTATATATCATTCAGATACTCTAAAGTCTAAACTCTCATCCGCTATTACTCTCCCTCTCTAAATTCGTTAGTATAACCTTCTTCGTATTGCCTCCCTAAAAAAGAAAATCCTCCTAATTAGAATAGAATGGCTCTGTTACTCATTAAACTGACACTCATTGCTGTAGTAATCAGTTTCCTTTCCACGATTGACTTATGGAAAGGCGAAGTCGAAACTCCGAAATACAACGACGTTGTTCTACCTAAGCAAGAAGTTGAACGTCTTTCTGATCTTGAGAAACTGGAGCTCCTTGGGTCTGGGAATTTCGGTGATGTCTACAGAGTTCGTCACAAGCAATCATCTAAGGTATATGCGTTGAAAGTTGTACATGGTTTCGCTATGGATCAAGCTTTTCACGAGATCGACATCATGAGTCGTTGTAAGGACTGTCCACACGTCCGACAATGTCACGGGATCTTCCAGGAATTTTATGGCGATGTTTCGATATTAATGGAGTACATGGCAGCTGGTTCGCTGGAGGTTCTTGCAAAGAATCTTGGTACGTTCTCGGAAGCTATGGTTGCAGACATAGCTTATCAGTCGTTTTCAGGACTTCGTGAACTCCACAGCAAAAGAATCACTCATCGGGACATAAAGCCGGCGAACCTTCTCATCGCAGGGGATATGAAAGTAAAGATTGCTGATTTCGGACTTAGCAAGGTTGTCACGGCTGGTACTTCATTAGATGAATATGTGGGCACGTTAGCTTATATGAGTCCGGAGAAACTACTGGATAGTAATGGGCGAGGTTATGAATATGATGTGTTTGCCGGAGATGTTTGGAGTATGGGATTAACGTTGATGGAGTTGTATGTTGGACATTTTCCTTATGTGAAACCGGGACAAGAAACAGACAACATGTCATTGATATATAAAATCGTGTTTGGAGAACCTCCATCAATGCCTGAGAATGCTTCTTCAAACTTCAAGGATTTTATTGGGCGCTGTCTACAAAAGGATTGGACGAGACGAGGGACTGCTGAGCAATTGCTGTCACATCCATTCATAGCGAGCCCTCGACTGAATGCTGATCGTCCCAGGTAACTCTTAGAAATATATATGATCATGCCTTTAAAAAAAAAAAAAAAAATAGGACATGCATTTTTACACCAAAAAAAAAAAAAAGGGAAAAAAAAGTCACGTGTCCCGCTTTTTTTTTTCCCCCTGCATTCAGTTCAATTGATTATTTTGTGTGTGCTTGTGATTTCATATACAACTTGCGGGATGCATGCATTTTTGGTGGACAATACATCCAAGTGCTCTAGGTTAATTGAGATGAAGATGCACCTGGCACACGTCAGTCAACACGTCTTCCAATCAAACACTTAGTCTAGACAATCCGGACGAATAAGTTACGACTGTCAATGCTATAAGGTGTTACCGATTGAGGCTCTATATTCTGAGTGTAGACCTATGATCAAATCTATGCTATCTAGCATTGCACGTAACTGATTATCCAAGGGCAGGGCAAGTAGAAAAAAAGGCTGTCAATCCAAGCCAAGTTAATTAAAAGCCACCCCCAAAAAAATGCGCCAAAAAGTACAAAACAGGGGAAGAATAAAAATATAACTTCTGGGGACTGTGCGTAGCTGTTTCCAATGGAAAAAAAGGCTGTCAATCCAAGCCAAGTTAATAAAAAGCCCCAAAAAAGATTGAGCCAAAAAGTATATAAAAACAAAAAACAGGGGAGAAATAAAAAGATAACTTCTGGGGATTGTGCGTAGCCATTTTCATTGGAAAAGAAGGCTGTCAGTCCAAGCCAAGTTAATTAAAAGCCCCAAAAAATGGGGGGTGGACAAATAAAATGATAACTTCTGGGGATTGTGCGTAGCCGTTTCTACCTCCAAAAGACAATGCCAAATTATAGGAAAAGTCGGCAAGCCGGATATGAAAGTTGCGTCTCTTGCAGATGATGATCGGTCTGCTTGTGCACTACAGTGACCAGCCAATAAGTCGGGGCAACCATAAGGTTATTGGCAATTGGTAATTGACTGAAGGTTGTCCGGATCACACACTCACTATACCCGACTTAAGCGTGGTGGACTATTCAGTACCCAGATGCATCTGATTCGAAAGGAGATTTAAAGCACCTAGATGTGTTGTTTGCTTGACATAGGCTAAGGTGGAAATTTTTCAATATTAAAAATCAATTGTTTTTCTTGGTTTCAGTATTTTAAATTTTTTCCCTGATATCAAAGAAAATAGCCACGAATCGTTTCTCAATTGCTGTCGATTGGCCTTGTTTGGTGTATTGTGATTTCCCAATTGCTATGTATTTGCCTTGTTTGGCGATAATAAACAAAATTTTTCATTTTCCTTGGCACTTGTCCATCGCTATTAAATGGTAATTTGTCACCATACACATTGCGACAAAGTACACTTTGTATAGAGCAACAAATCAAATGACTTTTATTACTGTAGATTAAGAAATTTCACACAAATGCCATGTAAACTATAAAACACCTATTCCAACAAAAAAATAAACGAGCCAAGTTATGGAAATGTCTGATCTGCTAATCAAAAGCTTGAAAATATGTTCATTTTCAATTTGTGCTAAACATGAACAACTCATGGCATTTAAGTAGATGGCATTCTGTAAAAGAATATAATAATATTTATTTGAATTAACAGTAGTGTAACACTTCGACGTTAATTGATATTATAATGCTAATATATTAGTATTATCAATCATGCGAACACAAAAGCACCAACAATATTAGCATGTTACATAATTGTTGATTAATCAACATTGTTATACTCCTCCTTTCAATCTCAATCTCCCAGTTGCTAAGAATTTGTGCCGATAAAACTCCTTGAAAGACAAACGATTATCTGCAAGGACAGTGTGACATGCATAAAACTGGCAATCCAAATATAGAATCTAGCCATAAGGCAAAAAAGGACGAGATGTACTGAAGAAACTGAATCATGCAAAATCTTGGTTAAAGAAACGCGTCTTGGCAAAGTAGAGTAAGCACTGTACAGTTTAGAAGCTATCTGCACACTAGTCCTACCGTGAAGACGAGGACAGCCATTGAGAAGTTCAAAAAGAATTGCACACACGCTCCACATGTCGACCTGTGAAGAAATTCTTACATCTCTTGGCTCATCTTAGCTCACCTGTTGCCCGAATTCTTGTTCCCTTGACGGTCACATCTAATTAAAACAGCTCACATACAATCAGGTTACTAATTCAACAATGTGGCGTGCTTTGATTGAATGCAACAGTCAAGGAGAAGGAGACGAGAATTGAGATAATAGATCTTGCTTCAAAGAAAAGAAAACATTAAAGATTTTACAACCTTTTTTGTCATATTTTGAAAATGTCGAATTTCCGGAGCCATGTACCGAGAGGGCCCACAGACCCTCTGTGCAAATTCATCCAGGCGTAAAATTGGGCCCTCTGTGCAAATTCATCCGGCATAAAATCCTGATCCAAAAAGAATTCTTTAGTTCATTCAAGATTTACAAGCCTTCAAATCTGCATTGTTGTTACATTACCTTGAAAGCCCAAAATAGGCTATTTTTAGAACCGTACACTCACAGTAGCAGGAAGATAAGACAATATTTTCTGAGAAGGTGCAGCCTAAAAATAAAAGAATTACTTGTATATGCTTAGACAAGCAGGCAAAGCATTTTGATTTTCATTTAAAAGCATTCATTGTTTGGCAACCTTAAACCTTAAAGCATATAAATCAACAAGTTACCTGTCAACCTTCATTTTCTTCCTAAAAAGATCAGAATAATGGGTAGCTTGGTTTCCTGTGGTTGAAATCAAATCCTGATAGTCACTGCATTTTCGGAACACGGAAAATCGTATAAAGAAACTTGTCATTCCATATTCTTTAAAACTTTCACTCAATAATTTAACCACACATTGAAAATCATTTCTACCACACGCTCTAATTCTGATTTAGAAAACTAATATTTCTTATTGTTACAAATTTTTCGAAAAAATTGCATTTCTTCTTACAGTAAAAAGAATTCGTGTAATAAAATTTTGAAGAGACTAGTTCAAATAGAAGTAAAGAGCGCTGATCTAATGACTAATGGAAATTCATTCTGGTGGGAAATATCTATTTAATCTTTGATCTTTTTTGTCTCCCTTTACATCATTGCCAAAATCAGAGTTCAACTTCAAATAGAAAGAAATGGGAATTCATTCTGGTCAGAAATCTCAAAACATGGTTTAACATGAAAACAAGAACTAGCAGCACAAAGCAAGGAGTGAGAAAGCAGAAGCAAGACAAATTGTTGATTGCACCAGCAGCAGCAAAAAAGGTCTTAGTAATCGCAACAGAAAAACAACAACAATTTACGTGGTAGAGAAAGGAAGAAATTCCATGTGGCAACAAGAATGTTGAAGGTGTAGTTCTAAAGTTTGGCAGCAATGTGGATTGACATTGGCATGTGTCTAATCCATTATGTAACTACCTTTGGTAATAAGAATTTTATGCGTGTTCCACTTTGTTAATTTACGTCACTAAGGTCAATAAGGGCTTTTATATCATGTTACAACCAAAATCAGATGACCATATATACTAACGGAAGGAAATATGATGGCAATAAGCAGTGGAGCATTCACACTCTGAATTGTAAACTTGTTAATCTCATAGACTGTGAGGACCGGTGAGGTTGAAAATTAGTTTGGAGTGAGATGGAATCTGAAAAGAGATAGAACAAATAAGCTCTCAAACAAATATGATATGATCACTAAACCAATACGATTTCATTAGCAATATGGTGAGGCCAATTGTAATAGCGTCACTTTGCTAAAAAAATAAAAAATAAAGGCATCACTAAATGGTCCCCGATCAGTGGCATCAACAGAAACAGGGTAGCATCCGGAGTGCACCAATTGCAATCTAATTGATGCATCTAACCGAGATCAAGTGAAATGATCAAATGCAATCAGATTCACGCACCTAACACTCAGCAAAAATCTTCAATTTTATTTGCACTTAGACAAAGTCAAACTCATTTTAAGACGGGATACTCAGACTAAAGCTTGTGCCTCACACTGTCAAGCGATTTTTGTGTGTGTGTGTGTGTGAGAGAGAGAGAGAAGGGGGTGGGGGTGGAGGAAGAAGATATACTAAATGAGCACTTAGTTATACTAGAAGTGGGTGTGGCTCAGCGAGAGTTACTTCTATAATCATTATACTTGGAAGTGTTTAGAAATTAACAAACTCGAAACCCCATCCAATAAGGTAGCAAAATAATAAGAATTGAAATGGAATCAAATGGTATTTCTTATGTTAAAAGCAAGGGATCATAAGGATTCAAACAAATTGCAAACAGCTAGATTCCTATGACATTATTGGGACTATAATTCCATCGCTAGCATCTCTTAATCATTTAACATTTATTAAATTATTCTCTAGCTATTTGAGCATTTCCTTCTTTCTCTTGATTATTATAATGTATTTCAACAACGGAGCAAATTGAACCGGTGTTCAAGACATTAAATTAGGTTATCAGAAAATCAAACCAGAACCAACTTAAACGAAATCGAACAATCTCTTTTCGACACAATGGCAATCAACAAAATTAAAATCATAAGTACGTTCCATTTAATTGATTTTTCTTCTTCCGTATTGTTTCATCTGACCGCTGGATTACAATTAGGCAATTTAAAACACGATACCTAATTGAATGTAAGCTCTCCCCTTTTTTCCTTGCAGTGTTAAAACCAGCAAAAACTTGACGAAAAGGGAAAACGTACGGGAGGACGATTTCTCTAAGAAAATCTCATTTGGGAGCCAGGACTTCAAACATGCCTTGAAATATAGGCATTAATCACAAAACCGGTTCCACGGGCTCGTCTTTTCTGATGAATTGTGGACTTCTTGTATATTTGAATTGCGTGTTTGGTATGTTTTGCTGAGAATCAAAAAGATATATATATATATATATATATATATAAATATAAATTATCAAATTAATATTTGAGTTATTGAAAACAATAAGGAAAAAAATTAATATAAATTGATGAAATTAATTAATTTGTATATACTTTTACTAATAACAACTAGGGTCAACACCCGTGCGTTGCACGGAAAGAAAATTCGATGATATATGTTGTCTTAAAAAAATGTTAAAAGATTTGAAAGTTGAGAAATTTTTTTACTTTGTTAAGTTAAGAACATTAGTTGTTATAGTACTAATAATATTAATATTATTATAAATTTTGAACAACTTCTTTGAATATAATATTCCCAGTGACGTCGGTCGGCTTAGTTCCTTATAACTATAAGTCCTAAAGATATTAATTTTACAAATTGACATTTTGAATTTTCATTTGAATAGCGCAATTGAGTATACATTATTTTTTTTTTATTACGCATGTTTTAGTTATTAGGGTAATTGATTATTGGACAGTGGATGTTTTGTATCTCCATAGGGTTTCATTACACATTTTGGTTGTTTGATATTTGAATGGCGATGGAATATGAACTCAATTATTGGACAACTGAGTAATAATAGATATTAATCTCATGAATCGTATAAAGTATTTTCTTGCACTATGTAAGCACGCATATCACTTAGTTGGGCAACATTGCAAAGAATGAAGTGTGGTTATTAAATATTTTGATATATTATCCTTTTAAATATCATAATAATGTTTTCTATTTGAAAATGCAGTTTTCTATTGTTTTACAATAATTAAATATAAAGAAAAATAATATTTGTTGGGTTGAAGAAAACCTTAATAGTTATTTAATTAATATCAAAATAAATAAATACATTGATATAAATGAAAAAGTGCTAAGTAAAAGAGAAATGCAATAGTATTTACATTATTAAAAATAAGTTGAAATTTTATTTACTAAAAAAATTAATATAAAATTTGGAAAGCTTCATTAAAGACAACATTTGACATCAAATAATTATGCATGTAGATGTATAATACAATGCAATTTTTACAATTGTATCTCATATTTGTTTTTACAATTTTGGAAGAGACATTATTTTTTGAACTAATTACACGTAAATTTATATGAAATCGGCATATAATACATGTATGCCAATAGAAAGAAAAATAAAATTATCAAAAGAAATTAATCATATTATAAATTCATTGAATGCGAAACCTTTGCGATTATTTTATTTTAATTAAATAAAAATCAAATTGTCACAATATTAATTTTTTATGTGAAAAACAATTTAATTAAAATTTTATGTTATAATTATTTAAAAAAATATGTATCATCCATCAACTTTATATATTTATAAGAATGATAAAAAAAATTAAAACAAACTTGATAAAAAAATAAATTTAATCATAATTAAGAAATAAATTTATTAAAACTAAATACCTAATAATCTTTTTACATCCCCATTTCAAAAAAGAAAAAAAGAAAACAACTTTTTAGATTTTGAACAACTATCGTCACTTATCAGATTAGTAAGCAAGACAACAAATCATATTTTATTGGAAAAAAATAAAAATAAAAGGGTGGCCCAAAATTTATGGCAAATCTATCCACTTACTCTTTCCTTGCGCTTGCTTCCAACCCAAAAAAATAGAAAATAAAAAAAGCAGATAATAATAACCAAATGAGAGTGAATCATATTTATTAATGTTAGTACGCAACCATGATTATGTACTAACATATATACTACTATGCTTATCGGCAAGACTGTGGCCAATTATATATATAATATCAAGATGTATGTAAGAGAAGCTGGTTCTACACAAAATAATACATTACATAATACATATAAAAGTAACTATTTCGATTCTTATATTTTGTTTATCTCAATAAATTTAATATTTATACACATTAAATATTAACTTTTATGTTTCTCAATTCAAAGTAAATAGAAAACAAAATGAATAGGCTATACAGAGCTATAATTTAACTTTTTCAATAATTAAATAACATAACAAAAATAACATTATATTTTCTTTTTTTAAAAAACATTATATTTTCAAAATTTTGCCAAAAAAAAAGAATGACCAAAACACTATCTCTTGAAATTATCAAAACACAGGTATTATTTGTACGTTTTTTATTGCTTGATTTCTCTTATATAATTCTCATGTGACATTGCATATTTCAAAATTTATACTAATGATAGTAACACAAATTTATTCTTTCATTATTTTGTAAATTGAAGGTTGCTTTCATCGGAAACAACCAAAAATAAATTTTAATTTTATTTACACCAGTCGATCCAAAATCGTATACAAATTAAAGAATGCCTTTATATCAAATTTGTAATTTTATGTATTTGTTATAAATAAATAAATAATTTATAATAATTGAGTGTATTTATGTAATGCCTAAAATACTACAAACCCAATCAAAAAAGAAAAATATGTCGAAGGAAAAATATGGCATAATTAATTTTTAGAGTTGAGTACATTTAATAAATAAAAACTCTTAGAAGTAAGTATTGACGATTAAAGTACTATAAAAAAAATATGGTCAATTAAAAAAAGAATAAATAAAACTTCAAATTGAGAACGTGGGAAGTCGATGTGGCTATTAAAAAACTATTAGTCAAAACTAACTACCTGTCACATGTACGAATAAATAACAAACACATGTCGAAAATTACCATAACTAAATTGATGTCCAAATAACTACTTTTCAATTATAACTTTCAATTAAAACCTAAAAATATATAATATATAGATGCCTATTAAATAAGGTCATGATAGAAAAAATGAAAAAATTAAATAGACATAGATAGAACGTAGCCTATATTTTGGGACGAATAAAAAAGAAAAACAAACATATCAAAATGGGACGGAGGAAGTACCTAATAAGAGCTTAACAAGTAAAAGATTTTTTTTTTCATTATAATGAATATTTTTGTACATCATATAAACTGTAATTATTAATCGTGATTCATGACCAGAAATAAAATGATAATAGTAAGCTTAAATCAAAGGAAGAGATAGAATCACCGATGAGATTTCCCCCTCTTCGATTCACTGATGAGGATTTTGAGTTGGCGACACAACCAATTTAGGTTAGGCCTTAGGCTTTTTATCAATTTGTAAATCGAGCATCGAGTCGATTATAAGAAGTGGTAGGAGTTCTAGATTACATTCAAACCTTTATGAATGTAAATAATGGCTTGATCGTAGTTACATCCCTTGCTAATGTGAATATTAGAGGTTACGTGGTATTGGATATGAATAAACTGGAACCCGAATTGTATGTTTATATTTTCCATTTCTAACTTTTCCAAAGATAAAGGGTCTTGTCTCTTTATTATTCAGACCCTTGTCTTTGCAATCCATTTATGAATTAGTGAGTAAAACACAAAATTGAACAATTTGTTGGTAGCGTTCTTATTGATCTATCATATTTTCTTAGTTTCTTCGTATGTGATCTCCTCTTTCCCGGTATCTTGTGGACGTTTTTCGTGTAACATTGTGAAATAAGCGATATGATTAAGGGATGCATGTCAGTTTACCTTTTTAGTGGTGTTTCAATCCATGATTAGGAGATATAAAAGTGCGACCACATATTTTAACAATAATATAAAAAATTGTAATATCAATAGCGAGTTATTATCTCCATTTAGATGGTGTCCCTCACTCCCAAATGAATGGCTGATATGTATTTTCGATGCAAGATATTGATGCATAGTTTTCGAATAGCTAAAGACATAAGACGTTATATTCTCAAATTCTTCATTTTTATGCAATAACTTATATTCAAACGCAATATTTATTAATTATATTTTCTTGTTAGAATGTTTAAACAAGAGTAGTTACATTCTATTTCTTTTGAATTAAACAACTTGTGTTCAACTTCAATAAATTCCTCAAAAGAAAAAAAGAAAACAAACAAATAAACAACAACAAGAACTTGTGTTTAACATACGTTTGATTCATTTCATAGACACAAGTTCTTTATATTTAACTTTTTTTGCAAGCGTGCTAATAGGATTAATTGTCTAAACAATAAAGAGGACCATGTATAAGATAATATATAATATATGATGGCCAATGATCACCGCTTCAAGGTGGGCAGTGATCATGCTCATCGCATGACGTGGCGCAAGCGCTTACGTCGTGCAAAAAAAAATTTTATTTTTTATTTTTTATTTTTTTTAGAATCTACGTTAAGTTAGATGAATAATACATAACAGCCCCCCTGAAAGCGGGGGCTCTTGTAGCCCCAAACATTTTTTTCCCACTAGTGGGCATTGGAACATAACTGAATATATGATTCTCGATAATGTGTATTTTGAAGCAAAGATCATATACAACCAACAATCTTGTAATTCCAGTAAAGTACCCGAAGCCCACCAATAAAAATGGACAACCTCATTTTGACGCAAATGCTGTTTTATCTCCATTTACTAATTTTCACTAATAATAAATTAAAATTATATAATACTCTTACACTCTAGCTATTCGACTTTTACGTCTCAATCTCAGGATCGCACCATCAACAACATTGCAAATATTCAAAAACTTAAAAGAAATATTAACAGAGTAATTTTTCCGTTTTAAAACACAATTTACTCCGTGTATTGGGGTGGGTCCATAACAGCATAGATATGAGGTTCATTGTAGGCCCCACACCTATGATGTCGTTCGATACTGACCAACGGAACTTTTCTACGCACGGGAACAGGTTGAAAAGATCAACTTCGATGTCTATATATATACAAATGGCTAAGAAAAATGTGCTTTACAATCTGTACTAGTGTCGATCTGACGTGCGTGTGAATGGAAAGTGTGTGTGAACAATCACAATATCATATCCCTAGAAAAGAGTATGAAAAAAGTTGCAGAAAGAGTCAAATGCAAGGCGAAATTTGGCATGGTTTTTGAAGAATCTCCAAGACCAAAATTTGGCAGCCATGATAGGAGGTTGCTGTTGGAACTCACACCGTCGACTGTCAGGCCCGGTGATTCGTTTGTTGCTCCGGTGGCAGGTGAAGAACCTCTCGAAGATTTTTGACTGCAAGGAAATAATTGAGAGAAATATATACGTCATCGAATGTTTCATAGAATAATCGTCAGAAAAAAACTTTATATAACACTTTCTAGGATGTAACTGGCATTTTCAACTGTTAAATATTAATTATATATTAGCAAAATGTCATAATTAAGTAAATAATGTGATTTTACATTGTTATATGTGGTCAATAACAATAGCATAACTCACTTAGCTAACGCACGACATCTACACATTTGAGGATCACACGATTAGTCATTTTTTGATGATTTTTTCCTCTGAAATATTAATAACAACTTATTGAGTGATCAATGTGTGTTTACTGTTTATCACTTAATGTATTTCTTCATTATTCAATAAAAAATAAATCAAGTGGAATGTGTAATTCAAAAATGTAAATTGCAAATATTAAACGTAGTCTTTTGAAAAATAATTCGACAAAATAATTAAAAATGGTAATAACACCGTGTTTGGTCGAGCTTTAAGCATCAATTTACCTTGTTTTTTTTGAAGGACAAAATGTAATTATATAATCTGCTCCACTACACGTAAATGTACTCGTAGCATCATCGAATGCATAGCTATACGATCTGGGGCATGCCGTTTTGAACATCCCCGAGTAAACCGATGGTCGGCAGGTGGAGGGTGAACCATACACGCCACTACAACAATACTCCGGATTCCCAAACGCTTCACATGCACTCTTGCATGCCTGCCCATCCGCTGCCCGCAACTCATTCAGGCACATCTGGTTCAAATCGGTTATACACCCGGTTGACCCACACGCACCCGACCCGCCTCTCGCCTGTATCATCATCGGCAAATTGTAGCCATCAACAAGGCTGACGTCATAGAAAGCCAGAGTCGCACCCGACCCGATAGTGAATTCGGCTAATGTCGCCGGCGGCGCGGCACCGGCACCGTTGCATTCCACCTGGTTGGAGCCGCAATCACCTGTGGCGCAACTTCCTTGTCTTGTATTGGAGTCAAATGTGCAACCGGTTCTTCCCCAGAACCGGCCCGACCAACCCGGCGGTGACTGGAAGGACCTGGTATCGCCGGAAGGAAGATCGAATCCTGTACTATCCAGTTTATCGCTACCTGCACTTGCCAGTATACCCGGCCATACTGTATAATCACACCGATTTATCAATGTAAATGTAGCCCCTAAACACCCTGCAAATCCAAAAATTGGAGGGGAAAAAAAGACAATCGATAAATATTCGAAAGGAATTGAAAAAAACGAAGGAGATAAATTAAGGGATCTCATAGTCATTGCTGACCTCTGTAGAAGATTAGGAAGAAAATGAGGGTGAAGTACGCAAAATTTAAGGACATCTGCAGAAGACTGATCTGAAGGTGCATATTAATTATGGGTGATGAAGAGAGTTAATTTGATATTTTAATTGGGTTTTCGTATCCATAAAGCAGAAGAGAATTGAAGGGATTGAGTGAGAAAGCAGTTCTTGTTATGACGAGTGCATTCCCTTTATAGGAACATGCACATATTAGGAGTCCTTTTTTCTTTTTTTTTTTCCTGAAAAAAAAACAGTAGTGTGGGACTTTTTCTTTTACCAAACAAATGTTTTTTCGTGGTTTGAATGTGGTATAGCGGCTGAAATCTCCAAATTCCTATTGTTAAAGGGTTCGAACCACACCTCCCACCTTTCTATGTCCTGCCAGCCCCCCTCCCATATCCTCCCCCCCCCCAAACAAAAAAGGAAAAGAAAAGAGGAAGAAGAGTTTTTTTATTTTCCTTTTTTTAACGTACATATAAATGTGTCCACATAAGTGGCTAAATAGTGCAATGAAATTATCATTTTGTGTACATTTTTTGCATTTTTTAATTATTATTTTTGTTTCTTTAGTAAACAAAAGTGTTTATTTATTTATTTATTTATTTATTATTATTATTATTATTATTATTATTATTATTTCCTTTAAAAAAAGTGTGACAAAGATTATCTTCATATTTTCCAATTGTCCAATGGTGTAGTGCAAATTGGTTTAGTCTGACCTATTAGGGTTTTATCTTTTATTTTATTATTTTTCTTTTCTCTTTTTCTAGTAGGTGTTACCAAATTATGTATGATATAATAATAGTGAAACAATAAAAAGATAGATTAAGAGTCCAAAATGCAACCTTTGCATCCGTGTAATGCACTTAATTAACGATGAGTCATAAAATCATCAAAAGAAAAAATATTTTAGATATGGAAAAATAAAGATTCGGTGTCATGTGATTATTAATTATCTCTCTCGGTTAAGTGTTAATTTTTTAGGTTCAACTATAGTAGAGCGGGAATGTTATGTTAAGAGCGCTGGGAAACGCTGGAAGAAAAAATGTGAGAGAGATGTGGGTGAGGGCCCCCCGGCCCCACCGCATTCAGGGGGGGCCTGCAAGTGGGTCGTGAGTAGCTGGGAGAAATGCTGGGAGAATAACGCTGGGAATATAACATTTTCGATAGTAGAGATAGTAAACTATCTTCTTAGATATATAAAAAACGGCTAATTAATCCTTCAATTTGAATATGTAGTTAAAATTAAATTTTGATGAAATTATAAAAATAAAATTTAAAACAAAAGGGACAATAAACTATAAGCTTATATTATATAATCTTATTACCACTTTATTAAAATTATTTACTTATCTCATACTTGTCTATATATATATATATAGAAAGAATTACGACATTCATGTTTTGACACCTATGCATTAATAACTTCTATATACAAAAGTAATCAAATCTTCTCAACGACTTATTATCTTCATGAGACAGAGATGTCATTTTGATATTCAATAATTCCGAAATGATTATATTATATTGAAGTGATAAAATTCAATATCATGTGTACTTTGATATGGGCATAGATCTTTCATGACTCACGATAGATATAAAACAAAATTTTGATTAACGTTAATCAACAAGTCAGGATGGCCGAGTGGTCTAAGGCGCCAGACTCAAGTTCTGGTCCTCGTGAGAGGGCGTGGGTTCAAATCCCACTTCTGACATTTCTTTGGGATATTTTATTTTCCTCCCTCTCTCACATAGAGATCACTTTAAATGAACCCACTTCTGACATTTCTTTTGTATATTTTATTTTCCTCCCTCTCTCTCATCGAGATCGACTTAAATGCAAAGGTGACAACATGCATACAACGAAGGGACATACAACTCACATGTTTTCAATCGTGTAAAGGAGATCCTCCTGTTGTCTTTCGCGTATTCATGCCGTTTCTTGCCTAGAAAAGCTTGGTAAAAGAGGATGGTTCAAGACTACCATATTGTGCTTTTGATTGTATATATTTAGTTTGCGTCTACATCAATGTTCTTTGTTTGTTTGTTTGTTTTTTTTTTTTTTTTTTTGCGCTTTTGATTGTATATATTTCAATCAAAACAAAATACAGTATTTAATAATTAGCACTACTAGAAATGTGGTTTTCAACAACGGCGATATTCCGTTGCAAAATGGGGGTTTTCCGTGGCAAATAGAAAATAGCAACCAACAATTTCCGTTGAAACAACCGTTGCTAAAAGTGGCGTGGCTAATTTATTCCGTTGCTAATTAGGTTGCAAATTTGCAACGGTACTAATTCGGTTGCAAATCTGCAACAACAATTATCGTTGCATATTTGCAACGGCCGCTATTGTCCGTCACAAAATTGAAACGGAATCAGGCGCCATTGCTAATTTGCCACGGCCCCAACCAAAATTAAAATCGTGCCATTTACGTACGTAGCCAAGCTAACCCACCCATCCCAACCTAGCAACCATTCAATATTCCTGCTTATAATCTCACAATGAAATGTCCAAATGAGATTCGAACTACTGACCTGATGGTTGTATAGTGACAGCCTAACCACCAAGCCATTCTTATTTATTGTTCATTTCTTGCCTTTACGACATATTTGTTACATAATTATTCTGCAGTTTTGTAATTTAAAAATTAATTTATATTTATTAAAAAATAAATTGTATATATTAAAAATTAATTTAATTTTATTAAAATATTTCATATTACAATGCCATTTAATTAAAAATTGTAACATTTTATAATATGGGTATTCTATATTATCCGCATTCTATTGTTTTAACTTTTGCAACTGTGAACCATAAATAAACAAATTAGTCTTTTTGCATATTAAACTATTATAGTAACTTAAAGTTAAATTATTTCATTTTAAATTTTTTAAAAATAACGGCCTATATTATAGAAACCAAAATAAGTTAAAAAGTTATTGAATTATTTAGTGAATTTTATTTTTTGAGTTCAATTCATCATCAATTTAATTTAACATTATTTTTATAAGCAACAAGAAAATATATTTTAAACTATAGAATCATGTTGACCTTTATTTTAAGTGAAAGTTATTCCTATAAAACAATTATTAACATTATTTATTATTGGGTGACCATGCAAACTTTTTTTATTTTCAATGTTATTAAACACATGTTATTAAATATTTTATTATCCTCAAGGGAACAATGAATTTTTCTTTAAATGTACTAAATAACATGCTTTGGATACAAATATATGCATGTATATAATTCAAATAACTATGCATGTATATATATAATTCATATAAAAATGGTAAATCTTACCTTAAAAATTATGTCGCCAATTCAAATCACTATATGTTTTGGATTTTTAATTGAAAATGAATGCTTGATGGAGTAAAACAGAACAAATGGACTGAAATATGCAGAGAGAAGAGGAAAAAGAATGGGAAGTGAGCGATGAAAATGAAGCAAAATTTGATTTTACTATGCATTAGCAACGGAATTTGCAACGGGAATACCAAAGGTTGCAAAATTGCAACAAGGATATCTGTAGCAAATTTGTGACGGACAAATCCGTAGTAAATTTGCAACGAAATTTTAAAATCCGTCAGTATTTTGCAACAGTGCACTTAGAGCCGTGGCAAATTACAACGACCTTTACCTACACGGTTGCTAATTTGCTACTGGTGCTAATTGCCGTTGCTATTTTTTTTTGCAACCGTATAATCCGTGGCTATTAGCAACGGATATTTTCTCCGTTGCTATTGTCCGTTGCTGATAGCCAAGTTTCTAGTAGTGTAGTAAAAATATTGATGATATTGGAGTTAGAAATTTGAGGAATTTACGTTTACTATCTCCACTAGCTCCACCGGCGGAGCTTCTAATGGGCCACTGCGGTCCATGGACCGCACTGGATTTAAGGAAAAAAATTTTGATCCCAGGAAAGATTAACCAAATAGCTTTCTTTATAGGATGGTTAGCTTGGCTTAATTTAGGTTGGCAATGTGGAGTTCGATTCCTGCAAGTGTAATCCATCCATTTTTTGCTGTAATTTTAATTTTTAAACAATATTTAGCATTTAAATGGCTATTTTTCCCAATTCCTTCCAAATAGCTATTTTTCGTTTTAAAAAATGGGGAATTATTGTTATATGGTTTTGTATATGTAGTGTTATCTTTGAGTCTAAATTAGTTTTAAATAACTTTTACGATGTAAAATTCAATTAATTTATGATTTTGATGAATAGCATGAAACAATAATTCTTTGTATTTTCTCTATATAAATTTTGTTATATTATTAATTTTAAAGTTGAGTTCAATCCAATAGCTAGCCTAATTTTTCTTAACGTTAACACTTAACAATGCATTCCATAAAATAAACCTAATTTTATAAACCAAATCAATTAAAATCATCATGTACCAAAATAACCAAATCATAATTTTATTTTATATTAATTTGCTTCTATCTTGTAAAATTAGTCTACGAGATCGTGATTCTCAACAAATTTATGGAAAAAAATTTTGGGGGCGCAACCCCCCAAAAAGAACCTCGACTATCTTTCTTAAATTCAACTAGGTACGACATAAATTCTTGGTTTTGTCCCGTTGCCAAGAATGTTTGGACGGCACTAAGTTTCAATTCTGGCTACGCCAATGACTAGCTCCATGTCTCTTTCTATCCTCCAATTGACATAACTCATATATATAACCATATTAATCATATATTTTATCAAATGAAAATTAGTTATGTGAACAATTTTAGTTAGAGGGGGCAACCTAAGAGGCATGAAAGACAAGGAGATGCATGTGAGTTCAAAGCTAGCTGATAATAATCTCACACTTTGACTCATACTTAACAAATTAAAATTGGATTATAGGAAATAAAATGTTATATGCAAAAGTTTAAATGATTAATTACAAGAAAAAGTAATTAGCATCTCTATCTTTATATGACAATGACGTTGAAAAACAGCAAAGCATGCATGCAACATATATGCTATATAATCTGGTTTGAGTCAAGATATATAAGATTTTCAAGAAAATTCATGAAGACAACTGATGTGGAATTTAACAGAAATTGGAATTATAAAGATGCAATCTTTATAAAAGGCAAATTGAGAACATGAAATACAAGGAAAAAGGGGAGTTGTTGGGTGCATTGTGAGATCAAAAGTAGCCAAAGCAGGACCCTCTTACCTACATATTACAAAATGTAGGTTATGGCATTTGTGGTTGTTTTGTGACTATTATAAATAAAGTGTTGGCTACTATCAGTGAGCAAAAATAATTGGTCAGACATGCTTTAATGAGTATATTATGTCGCATTTTAGGTGATGTGGCACAATAGTCGGAGTGTCACATCAAGTAAGCATGAGTGTCACATCATTCGGGATAAGCGATATATAGTGTGCATCGTAAGGTGTGTCAAATCAACTTCAATTAGTGAATAGATGCTAATATATGTTCAATATCGATGATGTGCTTACATATCATATATAGAAAAATTTGAAGTTTTTGAAATTTATACAATACATTATAACGCATAACCACTATAAATTGAACTAGGTGAAATGAAATGATAGATTGTAATAATAAAAAATATGAGTTCGGGACATGTAGTATTTTTATGTACGGCTTGCTTGCTAGCTTTGAGCATGCATCTAGGGTTCGTGTTCATGCAACCATGCCCTAAGTCACTACTAGAATAAGGCGCTTAGTGTATTGGTACACTAAGCAATAATTAGAGATAGGTCAGAGGCGGACATGGTGTGACAAACACCCTTGTAATATTTTGCAATTTCCTTGATTTTATACCTAGTGCTGATCTAAATTTAATTTGGCATTGTAATATTATTTTTCTCAATTCCACTAGTAATTGTCTAGTCTCGCCAATGCTAAGAATGTGTCTTTAATTTTACGTCAATTAAATTATATCATCCATGTAATGTAAGTTATAATAGTAAGATAATGAGTCGTGTATGGGAATATAAAATATTACGAGTGATTGGTTTATCTACAAAAGGCACAATTGCTCAAATTAAACTAGCTATATATGTTTATCCATATCTTTTATGTAATTTATTTTTGTAAACGTTTTTTTAAATCACATATTTCTTAAGATTGATTATACTTAGCTAAGCAAGGCCATATATATGGCAATGTCTTGTGTCATTTTTCTGACCTTTACTTTTTGGGGAAAAATTGTAAACATTTAAAGACACGTGGATTTTCCTTTCTTAATTCTCAGAAATGTCAAATTCTCCTTGGTTGGTTTCCAGAAAAAAAAAAAAAAAAAAAAAAAAGAGGAGTTAACTTTATCACAAGCAAATATGTAACCTTTAAATCTTTGCTGGGGTATGCCATCTGCAGAACAGGTGGCAAATGTTTGTTTGCGCAAAATAGGAACATGCATGCATGGGAATCACGCACGTTCCGTGTCGAGGAAAGATTTAGAAAAGGTAATTCCTCCTTTTTGTTGCTATTTGTAATTTCATAAATATATGGAATCTGGAATGTTTATTGAACTATCGGGAAAATTTTGTAACCATTAATTCATTCTACTGTTAAATAAAGCAATTATTATGAGATTGTTACAATCCTGTCAGCTAATAAAAGCGACGTCGGTACTATTACTTTACATGTACGAGTTGTTAACACTTGAGGTTCCACTTTAAAGGGTTAATCCAGTAAGGGGAGTATCTCAATCCCTTTATTAGCTAGTTATATTTTTAATATTTTCTAGATGTTGCACTACACCATATCTCGCAATTTGTCACGGTTTTAAACCGTGACAAATCGAATTTGTCACGGTTTTAAACCGTGACAAAAAACAGCGTCGCAACTGGTTTGTCACGGTTTGTCACGGTTTAAAACCGTGACAAATTTGTCACGGTTCTAAACCGTGACCAATTTGTCGCGGTTTTAAACCGTGACAAATTGGAAAAAAATTTTTAAAAAAAATTACAATATAATTTTTTGATATTAACAAACATATTTGGTTGATGGTATAAATTAGTAACAACAATTCATTAAAAACCCCTAAATCCATGCAAAATGACATTCTCAAATCAAATTTGATCATCACAAGAACCTGATATCTTTTTGTGCAGTCATAATAAAATTACAATTGTGTACTAAAATTTGATGTACATCCATATTTCATAAATATACACATTTCAACCGGAAAACAAGAGAACAAAAATGATAAGAAAAAGATGAAGAGAAATATGTACATCCATATTTCATAAATATACACATTTGAAAATACAACATTATTCAATCTTGTGGCCATATACATCGAATAGGTTGCTTAATTCAAAAGTACAAGGCAAACGGCGGCAATAAGCACTAAGCTAGTAACTCCTTGTATAAATCGGAGCATCAACTGGAAATTAGTTGACTTCTTGGCACAATAATCAAACTCTTCTTATCCCCTGATTAATCAAGGATTGATTGACAACATACTAAACATAAATACATATAAGAATTAGAAAATAATCACAAAAGAACTAAATTTCGTATCTCCCATTAACCAAGCAAACCACCTAGCTACTTAGTTTAGTACTATCATAAGAAAAGCATAACAGAAAACAAGCTACTCCATGATAAATCCCAACCTTTAAATCATTTCAATCATGAGACAAACTTATACAAATTTATATCTATTGTTCCACCACATACAATCCCAAAAGCAAGCATCCTCTACTCATTTAGCATCAATATTGTAGAAAATAAATTGATCAACAAACAAAAGCTACAATTCATTAGGTAATAAAATGATACTATTTCCAAAATTCAAAGTCTTACCTTACAAAAGGAAAGAATAAACTTTTCGGTGAAGAGTTGCAATTTAGATGTGAGGTTTACAATCTTCCAATGCATGAACAAAGTAAAAATAATAGGGAATGAACCTTGTACCATTTGTAATTTGGCAAATTATATTGTGTTCAGAAATGGAAAAAACCACATATATATTAATTGAAAATACACCATATACATGAATCTATAAAACTTAGATAAGTTAATGAGCACTACCTTAAAGTTCGATGATCTTCCGTTCACTTTCTTATGATCTTAGACTTGATTATTTTCACTCAAATGCCCATTTAACCTTCTTCATCAACCGGAAAATAAGAGAACAAAAATGATAAGAAAAAGATGAAGATAAATATGAACAAAAAAAAGAGAGAACAAACATTAAGTGCTAATTTTCGACTAAAGTTAATTAATCATGTATTTTTTCTTTTTTTTTCACTTTTCCAATTCTAAGAAAGTCACTTTTCATAATGTATTATGCCGTAACAAGTTTTAACAATGTCTCCCGAATAATTCTTCTTTAATTTTTTTTCACTCTTAGTTAATCGTGCATGATCTAATTAGTTTTGTATTAGTACTTAATTTACCCCCAAAAATCAGTGTAATGTACTTTACTCCGTGTGTCTTCACATAAATTTTAATTAGTACTTTGAGCATTGAGTATGTACTACTTCTTACAAACCGTATTTTAGTCACACCTTCCCAAAATAAAATAATATAATTGATATTTATAGGTAACCAACACTATACCATATTAGAGATAAATTTTTGTATTTTCCATATGTTTATTCTCTACATTTTAACAATTTATAGTATCAAGATATACTTGTTCCCTTTAAAAACAACTTTTCACAACCAAACATCTCATGGCAAATTTCTTTTTCAACCAAACCTATTCTATAAACATTATTGCTATAATTGCCAAAAATTCATTAATCATCAACAAGTGAAAATATAAATATATGTATAGCTACAAAGAATTCATACAAAACCATTTTAGAAAATAAGAACAAAAATACATGAAGTAAAAGATTATTTAGAAAATGGAAGCTTTACCAACAAATAATTAAGATTAATAATTCCATAAAAAAAAGATAACAACAAAGAGTATATATACAAAGAGCAAATAATACCTTAAATATATGAAGTATATATACATAGACAAGATATATACAAAGAATATTACATAATCAACAAATTATAGCATAATTTTTGAACCAACAAAGCTATATATATGCTTGATTTTTGAACCATGCTTGATTTGTTAACTTGTGTCTAGTTCTCCAAATGTAGTACAATGTTGGAAAATTTTTAACAAGTTGAGCTTCAGTTTGGAAAGATTGAAAGAATGGGAAGAAATAATGTAAGTAGGCATCCAAGATCTAGTTACTCAAGCTCTCCTTGCATCCATGGAACTAGCAACTCAACTCTCCAAGTTTAATTTCCTCGAAATAGACAAAGTAAATAACTTAAAACTATGTTTGAAAATCTACTCACATGATAATGACATAAATAACTAAAAAAATATTTTGATAATAGAAAATGAAATATAAATAAACAAGCTGGCAAGGACAAAAAAATTAAGTAATGAAGTAAATTCCAAGAAGCAATACATACCTGTAATGACAACATTGTGAAGGGAATCCCCGTGAATGAGGCTAATATGTCAAAATGCAAACTACAATTACAATCAAATAACAATGAGCAATGTTCACAAAAGGTTCTAAATTATCAATCACTCACTTTTTGTGCAAGCAAGTACTTCAGATTCTATCCTTGCACCTCAGTTAATTAAATCACAAGCTTTTAATTTCTTAATCACATATACATATAATCAGCAATTCCATATACATTTAATTTCTTAATCACATATACATATAATCAGCTTTTAATTTCCATAAATTTTTATGTTCTAAGATATTGTATCAATATGTAAAGATAAAATCGCCTAAGATATTTTCATGCTCTAACATATTGTTTCAATATGCAAAGATAAAATTAATCACCTAAGATTTTTTTGGAGATGTAGAATTATATTAAAATAATTTTTTTTAAAATGGAAAATACCTAAGGTCTTTGAAAATGCACAATTATATGAAAATAAAATTGTTTGACATGGAAAAAAATACACATACACTATTAATAAAATTAAAATTTAAAAAAAACAAAGGAAAGAAATAGTTAGGTGTTTTAAAATGAGCCAAAACATTCATTGATAAGGAATACTACATAATTAAAGGGTATGTTTCACACTCAATGTACACAAAGGGTATGTTTCACACTCAATATACACAAAATTTATACAAAGAATACTACATAATCAACAAATTATAGCATAATTTCTAAACCAACGAAGCTATATGCTTAGATTTGTCAATAAAAAAAATTAATAATCAATGAGATCAATTTTAGCTACCTCCATAAAGTTCACTACAAGAGATTACCTTGAAATTCAGACGGTAATTAAGCCGGTACTTGAGCAAAAACCTTGATTTTAGCTTGAATTCAAGTTTTGGGACTGATTTTTGCAATTTTCATGGTGAATTTCGAGTAGAATTAGGGTTTAAATTTGGGGATCTCGTTTTTCCGCCTTCTGCATTAAGCTAGCTCTTTGGTTTTAACACTTTGCTTGATTTATTTATTTTTTTTTATAAAACTCGCGAGTTGTCACGGTTTTAAACCGTGACAACTCATGGAAGAAATCACGGTTTATAATCGTGACAACTCATGAATATTGGTCACGGTTTATAACCGTGACCAATATCTCGCGGGTTGTCACGGTTATAAACCGTGACAATCCTAAAAAAAAAAAAAAATTATTGTCACGGTTTAAAACCGTGACAATCAGCGAGAATTTTAGTCACAGTTTAAAACCGTGACAAATTGAAATTCTATTGAGTGACAAATTACACATTTTGGTGTAGTGTTGGATATTTGTATCTTAATATGCCCCCGCAAGATGGTGCCTCTTTAGAGCACCAATCTTGAAGAGGAGGAGCGCAATACTCATGAAGAAGAGATTGTGAGCGCAATGCTCCGGAGTGAGGGAGAGCACATGACTCGAGAAGGAGGAAGCAAGGGCAATTGGAAAATCCAAGGAGCGTGCGGAGACTCGTTTGAGTATTTTTTACTCTGATATTATGTTAAGATTTGAGGTTCTATCTTAAAAGGTTAATCCAATAGGGAGAGTAGTACAAACCCTTTATTAGTTAGTTATATTTTTAGTATTTTCTAGCTGTGGGATATTTGTATCTCAATACGAGCATGTTGCTATTATTGTCCTACGGGCATGAGGCTATAGAGACGACTATCGCTTTTAAAAATCCTATTTTTGATAGTACGTGTATGTTAATGGGCTAGCTATAGATATTCATATATATTATAGATTAATGTACATACAATTATTGAAAATTAAGTAAAAGTTCTCTTTTAATTAGCCCACAAAATTAAAATAGTAATTGTGTACTATTTTTTTTTCTCGAGAATGGTGCTTTAATTAATCAAGCCATCAAATTGGTTGAGCCGACTCTCAATGTAGAGTTAGTTTTCGGTTGCTGTGTTTGAAAAAGACGAAACTACCATTTCGGCATATTGCCTAATTAACTTTATGATCTAATTAATTACCTCATTTAATCATAGATTTCTCTCAAGCAAAAAATTGACACGTAGAAGAAGATAAGATTTTGAGTCTTTCTCCTAACATGCATGTGTATTGTTAATTGGTGTGGTAGTTGATCAAAAATCATGCACGTTCGTTTCTTTATTTTGCGTGCCTTTTTTCAGTATAGAATGGAACGTAACATGTGGGGATCGGATATATGGATGAACCCTAATGGATAACAAGAGTCTTTATAAATTTTTAATTTTAAAGATTTTTTTTAATATATATTCATAATAAATTAATGACTAATTAAAGGAGCATATTTAATATATATAAATGTGCATTTGTATTAGAAGTCAAAAAGTAAGCATATATCTTTGAGGTGGAGGTGTACACGTAGTCATGGGGTTGAAACCTTTGCTCCTTTTTTACTCCATTAATCTTATTCGAGCACTTAAATGAGATTTTGATCATATTACAACAGCTAGTACTGATAGTATCCAAATTAATTGTAATAAGATTATATTATCTTTCGACTAAAAAAATATTGACTGAGGTCGCAATCAATACCAACATAAATTGGTATCACAAAACCTAAAATTTGATTCCGATTGTAGGGTTTCAACAACATGAACTAAACTTATTAATATTTAACAGCTCGTTTCATGTATAAAATTTTTTAAAGAATATTATGGAAATTAATCCGATAGGAATAACAAATGTTACGGAATTTATTCATGAAGTTTTTTGAATGTGTCGTGGTTGCAAATCAAATTTATATGTGAAAAGAATGGGATGATTAATCAAGTCAAGAATAGCAGATATGGGTTTAATTTTAAGCTTTTATGAGTTCTATATGGTGTCAACTACCACCTTTTTTATCTCGACAAATTGCGAAAGGAAAATCCACCAATATTCGTAATTGTCTTCTTAGCTAAGATATCTTCTCTTCTTTTGACACTTTTAAAGATAACCTATTTGGACGGATTAAGGAAGCTGGCCATGGTCGTCATCTGATTAATTATATATCTTTAAGCAAAAGTTAATTATACATTTATTAGATAGAATGATAAGACTAATAAGAATTGCATGGTTTTTCTTGATCTTGTTCTATGCATTATTAATTAATATAATTAACTTCTTTCATTAGTAATGAAATTAAAAGTACGCTTAAAAAATGTTAATCTCAATCATCATGTATGAATCAGAAGGCATGATGAAATATGCCTTTAAAATACTTTGATAGTGATTAATTATAATTAATGCAAATTACAACTTGAGATGATTTGACTTTTATGATGCAATAGAATACTCTATCGCGTAAAAAACAATACATATTAAATTTAGTTTCAATTTTTAATTAACTAGACCATATACGAGTTCATCTGCAAATTTATGTATGTAACATTGTAGCTACATAAATGAAGACTTGGAACATAATTCTTTGGGAGGAGATTTGACGTCCAATGGGTGGTGTTCCTAAACGAGCTTATTTATTTAGTAAAAATTTCAGATTGAGAAAATATATATATATATATATATATATATATATATATATAGGAATGTGTAGTTATTATTAATATTTCATTCCGAATGCAAGCATTGCCACCAATGCTGAAATAATTATAACATTATTTGGATTTTTGAGATGACACAAATAATACACAAAGGCACCAACAATAAAAACATTAATAAATAAAATTATATATTATTTTTTACCAATAATAAATAACAAGCTACATATAAAATTGTTTTCCTATACTACAACATGAATCTTTCCATCCAATCTAATTTTTTAAAAAATGTATAAAATAAAATGAAATTAAGATGTATCTTTAACAAGAAATTTGTTTTTTTTTCCAAATATAAAAATAATGATAAAAATAAAAAAATCTCTGTGACTCAGGTCCTCGTCACATGGGCCATATTCATGGGTCACAAGAAAATCATGAGGCCCAAATGAGTTTTCAACAGTCCACGTCCACCAACACCATCTGGTATCTGACCCAACTATGTTGCAAGTTGCAACATGTTGATACGCACGCGGTGGGGGAACACACACAACAGCCACACCGCCGCTACTACGGCGGCGGCACCGGAGCCGGCTATAGAATGTGAAAACAAGTGGGCATTCATTGATGGTGCCCCGCTCACCTGCGATCCTCCTTCGTACACCACTGTGTTGTTGACCAATGATGAATTGTTGCCTTCAAATCCTTCGTTTTGATTACTGGATGAGGATTTTTGGCTGACACTACTTCCAGAACAAGATTATTTATTAGAGTTCACAATGCAATAAATAAAAAACGCTATTTTTCAGAAATGAAAGCGGTCAAGGTTAAGCTTTGTGAAAGTATTTAATTCGGAGTATAATAATTTATGAAGAAGTAAAATTAAAAATAATTTATGAACCTCTCTGGATTCGATGTCCCTATGTGGGCACTTTCAGATTCCCAAATTGCCAGATAATAGGCATGTGTCTCCTACACTATCAAGGGGCATGGATTGATCATTCGACCATATGTGGGCTCTTCATCATTTGCCTTACACTAACAATTAAAGATTAAGCACTACTATTCACATGAAACGACGAAATTGCCGTGGAAGAACTTTCTTTGTTGGTCACTAAAGTTTATTTGTTCTTTGACTATGAATTACTTTATTATATTTTCAAAATATTTGGATGAGATATCTCTTCGGCAATCGTATACGTTGGATGTTTCGTGTGCAAATATTAGAACGAATATTTACCAGGTGAAATTAAAAATCAATTTAAATCTAATTGAATATTAGTTTTTATCTTAAATAGGAACTTTAAGCTACAAAATTAAAATTTCATTTTATTCAAAATAATTTTTTTAAGTCCATGTCACATAAGTTGATCAAAATAAGGTTCACAAATTATCCAAATCATTTAAAAATAAGATAGATTGATAACCCGTAAAATAAATAAGTAAAATTCAGTAATAATTTCACTAAAATTTGTAAAATTCAGTAATAATTTCACCAATTGTCATAGACAATTTGTAATTTCACTAAAACTTGAGTGACGAAATTAATTACCCGGGCGAAAGAAGTTTTTCAATTAGGCATAAGCGGGTAAAAGGGTACATTCACCTTGCGTTTGGAGCTGGGCAAAATGTTATAACGTAATCGGCCCCGGTGCATGTAACTGTACTGGTTTTATCGTCATAGGTGTAGCTGTAGGCGCGTGGACACGCACTTTGAACACCTGAGAATACGACGAGGGCTTACATGTATCCGGTGTCTTGTACGCGCCGCTGCAGCAATATTCCTCCTTCCCATACGCCAAGCACGCACTTTTACATACGACGCCTTCTCCGTCGGAACCCGTCACCAGAACAGAGCCGGTCCTGAGATTCGGAAGCCCTTAAGCGAAATCTTATTAAAAGCCCTTAACAAATAAATTATTTTCCCGAAAAAACTATATACATGAATTCCAAATACAAACTTCTACTAAATAAGAACTTTCAAAATTATGATAATGATAATATATACTCTCAAGAAATTAAAATTGTATTCTAATAAATAACAATTTGACTTTTACTTAAAAAAAAAAAAGTCACCTTACCCAAGATCAAAAATTAAAAAAAAAAAAAATCACCTTACTCATAGATTTACAAATTTTGGGGCCATTAAATTTTTGGGGCCCTAATTGACTGCTTAAGCTGCTTATGCTTAGGACCAGCTCTGCACCAGAAGATCCGACGGACACTGGCCGTTCAAATCCACCGCGCAACCCGCCGTCATGCAGTCACCCCCTGCTCCGCCCTGAGGCACCACCAGCATCGGCAGATTGTATCCATCCACTAGGCTGACGTCATAGAAATCCATGCCGGAATCACCATCGAGAGTGAACTCCGACAGCGTAGCAGGCGGAGCAGCTCCATTCCCATCGCATTCTATCTTCCCTGATATGACGAAGTTTGCCAGTGTTAGAAGCAAAATGTGGAAGTGAAGCTTCGCCATTGATTGAATTTATCAGTTTATGAGAAATGGGAATGAGTTTGAGGTTTATTATTGCAAGAGGTTTTAATATTTATATTTAAGCCCTATTAAAAAAATGATTATGCATGAATATTTTACTTGTTTGAAATTGAATGTTGTGTACGGTTAGAAAATTATAATTTGGTAAGATATTTTTCAATCTAATTAAAAATATATTATAACATGTATTAATCTATTGAAATTCGATAGATCTAAAAGTTCTTCATTAAAATTCAAAAAATATAAAATCGGGTTACAAATGAAAAAATATTAAAATTAAGAAAATATAAAATCAAGTTACAAATTAAAAAAAATGAAAAAAGATAGTAATATAATTATATTACATTATATTATATTATATTATATTATTGTAAAAAATCGGATCGAATTATTATGGAATCGGATTGTCTTATATCCATATTTCCTCAATTTACTTAACAGATTATTAACTTCGGATCTTTATAGGGGTATCAAATTGAAACCTTAAATCCATCTCCTATTAATTTCACCAGATTCGAATCAAAATCCAATTCATTGACAACCTTGTTATCAGCGCTTGAACTTTGTTAAAATTTTAGTGCTGATATTGCGCGTCCTGACGCTGTCATGCTTCAACATGGGCTGGTAAGTGAACCCTACTATCACATGACAGCAAATGACAACCACCACGTCAAGCGTTGGAACTTTAACAAAGTTCTAATACTAAAGTTCTAACGCTGAAAGTCTATCACTTTCGGTATTTTGATAAAGACTAAATAACTAGTTAACAATACTAATTCTCATAAAATTACAATTACAATGCTCTCCATTTGTTGACTATTTGTATAACTTCTCATTAAAAATCTTATTTGAAAAAAAAAATCAGCGGGAGAAAACTATTACCAAACCAAGGAAAAAAAGTATAATTAATTGTGGAGTATCAATGTGCTACTCCATTAAAACATTGAACGAAGGAAAAAAGGGTACACCTACTCAGCGAGTACAGCTACTCAGCCCACTCTACTTAATCTTTACAATTGTCTTGTATTCCAATGTAACCATTTTTTAAGCGGGTATATATTATCTTTTCCAGTGTAACCTCCGAGTAGGCATTATCTATTCTTTACTGTTGCTAAGCCCTCTCTGATTGAACATTTGGTGCTTCAATATAATACGTTAAAAACCTATTGGGAAAAACCACATGAAAAAAATCCAAGTGAACTAAAGTACATTATTCTTTGGAGATTGCACCATGATAGTTGTCTTGTCAAAAACCTCCTCAAAAACCCTATCTGACAAAATATTGCTCGGGGCAAAAAATAAATAATAAATAAATAAAAAGAAAAATAAAAAAGTACAATGCATATTTAATCTTCATCATGACTTTAACTGTATGCTTCAAGTATAGTAAGTCATTCAAGATTATGTGTTTTAGTCATAGTTAATCCTCAAAGGATTATATTTATATACTTCTTGTATTTATATGTGCCACGCGTAATATTCTTATATATACTTCTTAACCACTTTGATTAATTTTCCAATATATCTAGATGTTGATCGCTCTCTTGATCTTCACTCATTAGTACATGAGAGAAATGTTTCAAAATATTAAGTTGAAAATCACACATTTTAATCTCACTCATTGATGGGAGCTGCCAATGCCAACAGAGGCGACGTGTCGCCCCCGTAGGACGCCACGTCCCCCAACTTTTTTTTTTTTCAAATTTTTTTTAGCATCTACATTACGTTAGATGAATAGTACATAATTGCCCATGATTATGGGGAGCTACATGAATTTTTCAAATTTTGAATCCGTAATGTAAATACTAAATATATATATTGAAAAAAAAAAAAAGTTGGGCAACGTGGCGCCCTCGCCCCTATTGGCAAAGCCCCCTACCCACGCGGTAGGCAGGGGAGCACTAGGGCTCATTGATAAATCAAAGAACACAATAAGTTATTATTTATAAAATTCATTGTGCAATAAGTCCTACTTTACTATTATATTTATATTTTCCTCTAGCACAAAATACGAAATAGTATTTACTAGTTTTTGGACTTACAAGTCCTATAATATAACAATCAGTTGTGCTGTGATTTTTGACCAACATTTTTACGCCATTAATCTTTGATGAATTTTATATATCCTCCCCTTTGCGATAATTCTATATAAATATATTTTATCTACCTTCGATTCCCATGAAACATGTCCGATCCCTGTACCGCAGGGGCGTTCATATATGTTTTCTTTGTAAATACCACATCTTATACCATCAAGGTCTAATCTTCCAGCTCCAGAAGTTCCTTGACTGGGGATAGCATCCCTTGGAAGCTGAGTTTTGGAACTGTCAACCGAAGTCCAGATGGACCTACAGTTTACGGGTGTTGCTCCTATTAGGAGAGTAACAAGAAATCTTTGTTTCTGACATTATAAAAGGAAAATGAATATATTATCAAAATCGATAACAGAAGCTTCCACACCCTTACCCAAGAGTATAGTATACAGAAGCCAAATATGATGCTTCCCTAGAGAAAGGGTGAGACGCATGTAAAGTACAATACGGAATTTTCTAAATCTGTTGTCTTCAAGGAGGCTGCAGAGGTGAAGAGGATTGGATAGCCTTAAATCCAAATCTTTGTCCCCATAACTAACAAAGAGCAATTAAAAAACCAGTTTGTCTGCTAGTACATGCAAATAAACACAATCATCGTTCCATTATTATAATTATAATAGGATCAAGAAATCACTATGAAGTCAAAGATAAAAGCAAAGAATGGGCATAGTATGCTTACCCAATAAAAAACCTATCTTCATGAAACAAATTCCAAGTTGATTTCCTAGAAGAAAAAAATAAATGAATAAAATTCAATTGCCCTGTGTGTATCTGCATTGGTAAGTCAAAACATAGAGCAACCTCCAAAGCAAGCATGAAAAATGTGATTAGTCAACTTTTTATTTGTGACGATACGGACAGAAAATCCAGCTGGAAGGATATAACAATTAGAACAATCTGTGAAATTGCGTAATAAGTACATTTATATAAAACATACCACGTAGAACATCATTGAGGCGCCTCAAAGCCTCCATCCTTGAGACATTTGTATTGATTTCAAGGCCACTGCAGCATGCAGCTATTATATACTTTTTAAAGCCACAAACTTCATTAGCCTGAGTAACAATTATTGCGGAAATCAATTATAACTTGAAAGCTCTTTAGGACTTCAGTTTTTCCTTAAATACCTATGTGAATGAGTCAAATGTCCATGTTGTTTCACCTGGGCTCCCATAACACAGGACTTTGCAAATTTAGAAAGAAAGAACTGGTGGAGGAACACCGATGGATCTATACTTAGGAATTAGGATCCGTTCACATAGCCAACATCATCAAAGCCGTGCAGAAAACCTACACGCCTCCACATGTGCGTGCATATAGTCAAACTTTAACACAATAATAATTCAACCAAACTATAATGGTTGCTGGACAGACCCTCAGATGATTAACTAGTATGAGAAAAATCAAGGTAGTGAACACCCATAATGGTTGCCAAATGCCCATGAGTCAACACCCATAATCCCATAATCCCATAATATGATCCACCACCAATTAAAATACTAAAAGTTCCACCACCGATTCAAATTCAAATGTACTTTTTTAAACGCTTGGTGGGACCATTCTGGGATTATGGGAATGCAGCTATGTGCATTTAACATTTTCCATTTATATTTCCTTAACTTGATATAACCATTCTACAATAATCAAATAATAGAACTCAAAGAAGCAGATATAAAGGGTCCCAAAACACAAAGCAAGCAACACCCAGCAGGTGCAAAGAAGCTAAGTTTTACATTAATTCTTTGGGCAAATGACAGCAAAGGTCCCCATCCTTTGCATTCATTTGCACTTTCATCCCCAACCATTAAATCTAAACCAAGAGACCCCAACCTTTGAAAAATTGACACTGTTCACGTGGGAGTACATAGAAGTGACACATCTCGGGCCTTCGCTTGCTATACTTTGCTACTTGTTGGCACTCCATTTGCAATTACTCAACATCAAAATTTCTGTGCCAACATGTGACTTTCCTAAATCTTTTGCCATTACTCTTCTCAAAGAATGAACACATAAATAAGTTCATGCACGCATTGGCAAATATGCCAACACAAAATATCAACGGAAAGCTTTTCCAGAATCAGGATCATAAGTTATCCATTGTAGCTTGGGAGGTTTTCTATTCACGAGCATCCATTGTAAAACGTCACACTTGCAAACCCATATTAGAAATAAAAAAACAGTAGCTTATCAGTTTTTACTATTTGATCATTAAATAATCAAATCAAATATACGTAAAATGGCATTCAAAACAAAAAAAGCAGAAAAAGAAACAAATGACGCAATAAAAAATACAAGAAAAACCTGCTGTGAAACTCCTGTATCCACTTCTTCTCCAACCAATCTCCCCAAATCAAATTACAAAGGCCTCTGTTCTAGATATCACCTTTAAAACTGCTGAAAATGTACTTTTATTTATTCAATTGCTGAGCGACCTCTGTTTCTTTGTTTTTTCAAAATTATTATTCATGCACCACAGTTGAGAAGCTTCAATTAAAGTTCTATTTTTAAAAGTATAGATGCTGTAAAGACATGCAAAGTAACTAAGGTGGACCTTCAGAGTCTACATGTTTATTTAAAATCCCTTGACATTTCTTTGTGACATTTAAATTTCACAACCCAGTTTACCCAAAAAATGTCTCCTCTTCATGAATTTGTGGACCTTGCAGGAAAAGCAAGTCTACAAAGTAATGGAAAGCAGGTATCTATAATGGTTTGTCGCAAGAAAAGATAAGGAATGCTGAACAATGAATCTACAAACAAACAAATAGGTTGGAGTAAATTGCACAAATGGAAGAATAAGACATGAGAATATTAATAAGCGTAAAAAGGCAGCAGCTCATAGAAATGCCTCAAAAATAATATCAACTTAACATGTAAGACCCCAAACAATATATCAATTCAAGCACCACAATTGAGATTGACATTGTCCCACAAGATAGAAATGAAACAGCTTGTTCCATAAGATTTGGGATATCAAATGCCACAACTTGAACTAAAAAAGCTACTTAGATGCCCAATAGCATACGACAGCGAGGCTTGAGAATTGATGTGAATTCAAACCACAAGCAACTCCTAAATTTAAAACCAAACCCAGAAATATTGCGAAATTAAAAATCCATTTAACACTGTTCCTTACCTTAGACTAACAAATATACCAAAACCCCCGAAAATTTAAAAGAAATAACCCCTAAACCCAAAACCAGAAACATCCCTAAATTAAAATACGATTTAACGCTGTTCCTTTAATTGTACCAACAAATGTACAGCACACATGTACAAAATCTCATAACAATTAAACAAATACCACGATCGACGGAAAAGGGCATATATATAGAACCGTAAATGCTAGAAATTTATTCACTGATTTCTGACAAAAATCATATTGTCAATTGAAAGGAAAGAATAAAAAACACCGAGCATAGAAAGAATAAACAAAGGGGTAGCGATATCATCTTTGCAATAGGCGATTAATTTTCAAAGAATATACAAAATGAACATACATGTGGTTTGGGTCTTACAAACCAATTTGATATGCACTGTTCGAGTGGCTTAAAAGAGAATGGGAGTGAGTCTATTTTGTATTCAAATATTAAGGGCTTGTTCTATTGGTCATAAAGTTATACGCACGCAATTTCGTACAACCATACATACATTTTCAATTACACACACATTTTTCAAAACAATATTAACCACATATTTTAGACGGAATTACGTGCATATCAACTTTATCACCAATCAAACATACGCTAAATATTAAAAAAAATGGTGATAATAAACAAAACATAGGAATAAACTAAAGCTACTTTGGCAAAGCGAAATATAAAATCATCTCTAATAGGTGTTTTTGTATTTCTCTAAACACGATCCTCAAGCTTGAACACATCTTAGCATTGATCAACCTTTGACTTCACTTCAGTTCAGTACTTTGACAAGTTCATAAGAATTGCAATAGCTAAATGATGGTGTGCAAAATTGGTCAATCAGAATGTGTGGACTCCTTCCCCAACTAGCCTATGTTAGCAAACTCATTCTTTTTTGAAAAAGAATGAGACTTTTTGAAATCAGTGGTGGAGATTTATGTAATATAAGTGGATCCTATAAGATGCGTGGGAGTGATTGTTTTGACCAAATTTTTTTAGGAAAAGAGAAGTTTGCTAACACGGGCTGAATCGTGTAGAAAAATCAACCTACTTGAGTTCAGTTTCATTAATGCTCGAATTCAATTTAAGTTCATTCATGATTTCAAGCCAACTCATTTCTCAACTCAATTCAGCTTATCATACCTACGTAAGCTTAGACAAGGTAAACTGATTCAATTAAAAATTTCCTTTGTTTAAAATAAAACATAAGTATATAGCAATGTCAACCATTCCACTGCAAAAACTGAAAATGCATAGGCGTAACCAACCAAAAATGGATGACTGCTTTCCAGAGTGAAAGCAATAGATTATGTTTAGAAAGATATAAAGAGAACCAGCAGGTTAAATGTTATTAGTTAACTTTTGCCAGAAACGGATAAAAATGGCAGATTGGAAAACTGAAATCAATACTCGATGAATATCAACAAGAATACAAGAAAACAAAATAAATGAAAGAGGACACATATGGGGATGCATTTGAAGTCCAGTCTTGGATTTTTATCTCATATGTACAGCAACAAAATCTATGAAAGGATTTCCAAAATGACTGTCTTCAACAGATAACATCTATTCCATTTAAAAATTCGAGAGGGATATCAATTTTCTCTGAAAGTAAGGTTAAGACGACCTGGTCGAAGTTTTGCACGTTCAACTAAGAGAGGAGGAGCCGTATCTGGAATAATGGATGCCACTCCATGAAAAATATCTCTGGATCTGCCACCAAATATCAGTACATCACCTGATTCCAACAAAACTTGGTTGGCCTTTTTAACATTTCTCTCAGGACCATAAAAGAAATCAGTTGAGTCACCCACGGATACTGAGACAACAGGCAATTGTCTACGTAGACTCTCATGGCTTTCAGCAGTGTCCTGGTGCATGCCAAGTCGCCCATTACTTGTATAAAAGTTGACTACGCACACATTTGGAGACATTGGAGGGAGTATATCGTGAGGGACTATGTTCTCGCCATTCGTCGAGCAACTTTTTATAAGCTTATGGGAATCGTCAATTGCACATCTGACCAATGAAGAGAATTCATGAGGAACACTAGGGGGCTCGGCATTATCATGCTGTCGTCTTTTTCCGTAAGTGTTTGACGGAGCATCCCAATCAAGACCAAGACACATCATGTGCAAATTCATGTTCATTCCACATTTTCGCCGAGGAACATAAAACCCTCCCGGTCCAAGACCTAATTTTCGACATCTCCTTACGATATCTACCTGCTCATCTAGGGATATGTAATTTTTCAATAAAATCATTCCAGGTCCCAACACTTGACCCTTCTCTTGAATCAACTGTTCCATTGCAATCTGGTTTTCCCAGTTCCTTTCATCATAAACACAAGGCTCGAGAAAGTCTTCTTTCAAGGTCCCAGGCAGACATATATCAAATGGTTCATCGACGGAGGAACTTGAACTCTTCCTAAGACTTCCATAGTTGGGGTATGCCTGGTGAGACTTCCTACTTTCAGAAACATAAGGCCTATGCGTCTTCCCAAATGGATCTTTAGAACCGATGTCAAATACCATCTCCTGTGATCTTAGCTCAAACTCAGCAGGTGAAGAAACATCCTCGTAGAGATCAGATGCATCACATACCTGCTGAAGAATTAATAGATTAAGATTAGAAATTTTATTATATCCTTTTAATCTGTACACAATTATGAAATATGGATAGCCGCGCAAGTCAGAAAATAATCTAGAGAACAATTTGTAGCTACCAAATGTTGGTACCAATAAGATCCTAGGTAAGATCCAATGTAAAACTTGATTTTGCAGTTTTAAAATTCTAAAATACAGTTGATGCTGCTACAATATTTTACCATATCAACTCCAACCATCACCTCTAAATTTTACTCTAAATTCATACTATTCACTATTTTCATTTTCTTTCTTATTTAACTAAATACATTTTCCTCTAAAATATTATTATATAAGAAATAAATACATATTTTTTACTTCACATTAAATAATCTTCTACAACATGTTAAATCTTATTTCTTTTTTTATTTTATTTTGGTTAAATCTTAATTAAGTACACAAATTCAATGAAATTTTTTTAATTCATTTCTTAAACATTGAGAAATAAAACATAAAATGAAAGCGACATTAAAACAAATAATTGAGTACAATAAATATCTATCCACAATTAAAAAAAATAAAAAAAAAGATGAATCGGGGCCATTTTATTAACATACACAAAATAGGTAAGGATATTAAACCAAAAAATATTATCTACAAAATACAGAAAATGAAGAAGGAAAAAATAAAAATAATACCGTGTAAAAAATCAAAAAATAAAAAATAAATGGTGGGCCAGCCTTGTACAGCTTGAAAGTTGAAACGGTATATCTACAGTGCAGCGCCAAATTGGCGTCCCATTTGCAGTCCGATTGGAGGAGGAAAAAGGGCAAATTCACCAAATTCACGCCATTATAGCGAGCGCTGGAGATGCTAAATGAACAAAAACCGAATGAACAGTAACAACTATTTCCCAACAACAATTGGCCATCCCTGATCATATCAATCTTTTAATTCACCACATAAATTAATTTAACGGTATATTTTGCATATATGATTAACCGGCATCATTAATAAATTAAAAGCTGCAGAATTGAAAGGAGAAGCTACCTTCTCCAGGAAAATTGCAGATCTGAAATCTGGGCTTGATCCCATTACTGAATTGGGCGTCTTTCCAATTCACGATAAAAAGTCTCTTCTTTCTGCTGAACTTGAGAGGCACGAACGAAAACCGAAGAAGTGTGAATTGCGCCTTATATATGCGAGCCCTAAGGTTTTAGGCATATTCTTTAGGGCATGTTCTCGAATTTTAGATGGAATCGGGTTCTAGAGTTAAAGGCAACACGCGTTATTTATAGTAAAACAAATTAGGACTCTTCTACCATAATAGTTATTTGAATTTTGGAAAAGATATATTAAAAAATATAAATAAATTACCAAATGAATGAAAGTTTTCAAATTCGGAGATAAGAATGTGAAGATGTCGAAAATTAAGGATAAATTTTGATCCAAATAAAAGTGAAATTTGGACATGGCTATTTCTTGGTAAATTGTAGATCTTTTCGTCTAGTTTCCATAGGAATTTGAATCACCTCAATCAGATATCGAATGAGAAAGTTATGACTAAAATAGTAAATGCTATCAGGCTGTCTAATTTTGCACGCGAATCCCTAATTGGACTAGAACTAGGAAACTCATTGGACATGGGCTTCATTCACAAAATTAGGGCAGAAAAATACATCTATAAAAGGTATTTCTATTACAAAAAAGAGGAGCTATATTGGGAAGAGGATCCAAGTAATAAACTAGAGATTTGGTGCAATTCTTCGGCCAAATCAAAGATTGAAGTCAAAACCAAGATAACTCTACATCCGGTTATGGCTTTATCTTCTATTTCTTTTGTTTCCCTTTGCAATATGTTAGGTTAGATTTAATTTAACGTTAGGGTTGAAATGGAGTTTTGTTAATTTGTTTGAACCCGAATTTTGATTTGATTTTTTTTATTTAATGCAAAAACATATTTTTGGCTATTATGTTTTCAAGTAATTGTGTTTACTTTTATTAACTTTTGGTTAGAGTTAATTTGTGACTATTCTAATAAATCGAGAGACTAAGAGAGATTAGACAAAAGTTGAAACCATAAAGTTCCGATAGGGGATGAGAATATGATATGGACCTCATTGATCTTGATGCCACAGCAACCCAATCCAAATGGATACGAATCCAGAAAAGCTAAACATCTGGTAATGATCGATAACCTAACGACCTTCTACTCATGAAGTAGACAATAATAGACTGAAACTTATCACCTTCAACTGTGGGAGTAGACAACCGGCAGTGGTGAACAGCACAAGAATTTATCACACTCTTGATAAGTTCGATTTGTTCAAAAAAACAAGATGAAGAGATCAAAATCTCTCAAAGAAGCAACAAGGCTTTCTCTTTTCATGAACTCAAAGTTGTACATCAAATGAAGTGTGTTTCTTACATATACAAGACATGAGATGAAAATATAATAAAATATACAAAATATCCATAAAGTAGTCTTGAAAGTGAGTAAGTCGGCCAAATTTACGGTCGTATGGTATATTATACGGCCGTATAATTCTTTCTGCATGTTTTGACCCAAAACTGGAAAAATCATTTTTACGGCCGTAATTTACAAATTTACGGCTGTATTACAAATGATGCGACCGTCCTTTACCCTCTGCTTAGATTCTGTTCCCCAAGCCCAGAATGTACGGCCGTAAAAGTACGTGTTACAGCCGTATAAAAATACATTACGGCCATAAATTATGCATGTTGCTCTATTCTTACTCGGCATCGTCTCTAACTCTTAGGTAGATGATTTCTTTCGACTCATGAGCTCTTGTTGGTCGATCCAAGCCTTGAGATGACTTCTTAAGGATATTTTGATAAACTTCTTCAAACCAAGTCATCAATACTCGTCCTATTTTCTTGGCTTGACTCCGCGTGATCGATTCGATCGGCAAGTGGGGTGCCTGGGTCGACATGGAGCTATTCGGAATCATATCAAAATACCTTTATGCTTTGTGTGATATTTTATTTCCTGAAATTTAATGCGTTTTTGTGTTGCCGTTATCATAGAGATATAATTAACACTGCGTAGGAATATGTTAGGTTTTACTTGAGAAAGATTTTATAATATTTTTATGAAATTATCATCAAAACCAATTTTTGTTATCAAATAAATAATCTGGATGAGAACTAATTAATAAGTGAATTCAAAACTTTAGCGTTAGTTTCAAATCTTGAATTTCAAAACTACAACCACTCTTGCATTTGTTAATATATAGTTCTTTATTAATTTTGCACTTCAATTTTATTAATTCTAATATTCTCACAATCAAATCACCTCCATTTGTTTCGGTTAAGACTAGTTAAAGTGAACGTAAAAATAGTTCAGTCTCTATGGGTACGATATCCGAACTCTAAAAATCCACTTTATTACTTGTGCGATCCGTACACTTACGATGTGCGATTTATCGCAACATTGAGCATAGAAGATTCAAAGTTTTTTGCATTATTTTTGAATAGATTATATATTTTTAGTTTTACAAATAATGTTTGCTATCGCTTTCTCTGTTTGGAATGAGTGATTAAAAATTGAATCGATGCATGTTTTTTTCTTTATAGATTTTTCCCCTTTCCTATTAATTAATTGTTTTGTGGAATTGTGTTGGGTCTATAAAAATTTTTAATTACACCTTAATTTATGTTCTGATACTATGTACAATAATACATTAATTTATTAATTTATTTTATTATTCTATTCCATTATTATTATTTCGTTAACTACATTTTTGTAATAATAGTAGTTATATTGCTTTAAAATTCACAAAAAAAATATTAAGATCGTAGAGTTAAAAACAAGCCATAATGATAATGTAGAGAAAATCAATCTTATAGTTGATTATTACTAAATAAAAATATATTAAAAAATGTACACTTTCAATTTGATTCCAATTTTTGCAAAGGTCGTGTTCCTTAATAGAAACATAGAGATTTGATTTGATCCTAATTCCTTACAAAGTTATAGAGATTTGATTTGATTTGATCCCAATTCCTTACAAAGTTATCGTCTCCCTACACGATATTAATTTTTCAACGCCTTCTCTTGCTTCTAATCTGTTAGGATCGTTGTTGTGGAACTGGAGAGGCGATTGCAACTAAAGTAGAGATGAGATAAATGAGAAACGCGAGATTTTACATGAAAAACCCCCAAATGAATTTGGGGTAAAAATCACCGGCAAATTGTAGAAGGATTTTACTATAGCAAAAGGATTACAACAATTTCTCTAATATAAGGAGAGCACAATTGACGATACATCTCTCTTATAATAGGAGTGAACACTCTCTCTTTGATAAAGGAAAGAATACGAAATACTAGGAAAAATCTCACAACTTATTTTGTCTCTAGCTCTCCAAACCTCTCTCTCTTTATCTCCCAATTGTGGAATTACAAAGGGTTTGTAACTCAACACATGGGATTACAAAGGACTTGTAATTTAAGAATGGGATTGTAATTCAAGAATGGGATTGCAAATCTTGCCAACAATCACACATACATATAATGGTATAGAGGCGGTGGTGTATGGCGGTTGAACCTCAATATTTGACTTTTCAACTTTTTTTTTTTTTTAATGTGACTTTACCGCCTTCATAATCATCCCAAATCGTCCTGACTTCCATGAACGTGCTTTTTTTCTACCAAAACAAGATCACAGAAAAAGCAGCACCAGAAGCAAATTAGACATCTACCCTTCATCTTCCTCCTCTCCTGTTCAGCAGTACTTTTGCTCTGTTTTTTCAATTCTGTTAGCGTGTGTTCGTTTCCACTTATTTTCACCTAAAAAGTATCTACTACTAAAAGTCAAAGTCAAACATCAATATCAACCACACATTTCACATCATCACTCATTATTATCCACACATCTCGTGGTCCCCACCACTACACTCCACTTTTAGCAAAATTTTAGACAAAAATAAGTACACACGAACACACGCTTAGTTTCTATTCAAGGTAAAGCGTTAGCACTCATTATCAGCTGTGTAAACGAATTAAACTGTTGGTGGTTTGAATTGAGGCTGATTGTGTTCACATTGCCATAATTTTTTCAGTATTCACACGATTCTATAGCGTCACAATCAAGGCTAATTATATTGGCAACTGAAACAATTGTAAAAATGACCACCTAATACAATGGAATACTGTTAGATATTCCTCAATTGTTGCTGGTATATATATATTCAGAAAGTCAACATAGCTAAAATGTCAAAACTTTGTGTAATATGAAGAACTAAATGCCCTTCTCCTAAGCCTCTTTGTTTTTTTTTTTTTTTTTTGAAAATTGACTGGTGAAGTTAAATGGTGGTGAGCTTGAATTATTTTAATTGTATCGTTTATTTTTTAATCAATTAATTTCTAATGCAATTTTTTTTAACAATTATAGATAATAAATAAAAACTTGATTCCAAAGAATTCGATGAATTGTTTGTGATAAATTGTTGAAATAATTGTTCTCCCTTTACACTATTTTTTTTTTGTCTTCCTATTTTTTTTCTTTTTTGGCCATCGTTAAGTTTCAATACTATTAAATTGAGTCCACATATTTTACTTATTGCAATAAGTTCGCATGTCATCTGGGTGAATTAATCCGTGTTTGCCGTTATTGACACCTAACCCATAAAACAGTGCTATTATACAGATAGTGTTGAAATAGAAAATAGAACATTATTGACTTTTTTCCCTAATTCTAATTTTGTCGTAATAAATTATTGGATGCATATATATGGATGATAAGAAAGATGAGATTTATAACTATATGAATTCTTATCATTGCCAAATGCATATATATGGTGCATCTTAAGCGTGTGAGGTATGTTATTTACATTATTATTCTTCTTCTTACATATGCCTTCTATGCACTATGTCATTGTATTTATATAATACCTAGTTTTGTGTTATTATATTTGTAGAGAGATTATGTCCCTCTTGAGATGCTTTTTGGATGTATATAAATTAATGATATGCTTCCCTTAGCATTGTTCTCAGACTAAGGTACAGACTTGCTTAATTATTAAAAATTCCACCATCAAGAGCGAGTTACATTGATTATGTTCGACTTTTGATAATACATCTTCATATTTTTATAGGCTTGTCATATAACGTCACGAGCATTTGGATATACTTGGAGATATTTGTCGCGGGTACGAATGTATGTTATTGTTGTATTACGATGCATTTGACAATTAACATGAAATTGATGTTCCTGGTGAAAGTTAGTGTTGAGATTTACATTGAAGTGACTCATACTTGTATTGATGGTGATGTTTTTACATTGAATTTATTGTTGAGGTGTTGAGGAGAATTGTAAATCAAGTCTTGTGGTTGTTATATATTTGTTTTATTAGATATTTTATAGGAAGAATTTATACGATATATACGGAAACTCTGCCAAAATTTTTATATAATTCTCTCATCGATTGTATTAATGTTTAAGTTTGATGCGCTCACGAGTGCTTGTTTTTATTATCTTGGGGGGTGCTATTGATATAGTATTTACGTATATTAAGCCCTCTATTTGTTGATACATTAGCCTCTCGTACAAGGCATTGGTGAAAAAATCTAGTTTGCTTAATCTTTACGTCTTAAATTTTATTCATTTGATGTACATGAGAATATTTTTTATAGGTAAAATGAATCACAAAAGAAGGGATTTGAAATTCAATTGATCATAAAAATAACAATGTTCATAGTTTCTATATTTGTATATATATTTTATTATATTAATATATGTGTCAATTTTTAGTTTAGAAGCTATAACAATCTATAACAATCTATACCACCTTAAAAAAGGTTCAAAACAACGTGCAACGCATGTGTGCTACCACTAGTATTCCTAAAAGATGGTAGCTCGATTGAGAAAAAAGAAAAAAAAAAAAAAAAGAAGCAATCTTAAATTTTGCATGCTCTTTTTTTAGTCTTAATAATTAATGAGATCAAATGGCTCACTTTGAACTTAGTGTGATCTAAAATACCATATTAAGAATTAAGAATTAAGAATTGAATGTCAATCGTAAGAAGCCAATTAAAAGTGTATATATTATTCGACGTGTGAGATTTATCCCTTAATAATTTATCCCACACACCATATAATCCCAAAGATTAATTAGCTTTTTTCGGTGTGGATTTTGGAGCAAGAGTTTCTCTAATTTTGATCCAAATGTCAATATTCGTGTAACTGAATCTAGAAATGGAGTACATGAATCAACAATTTTGAAATTCGATTCTCAACGATTTTAGAAATTAAGTGGTCCCTCCTGAGTTTACAATCATTCCTATACTTGCGGCAAAGATGAAATATCATGCATCCATCGATCTGTATTCAAGGAGATTTGAGGTGACGGAGTAGAGTGGTGATGGAAAGTTGGGAGTTTGTATCTGCTTGATACTTTTTTCTTCTCTTTGTGTAATTATCAAAGCCCCGCCTTCATCTCTGGCCAGGGTTTGGGCACCGGATAATGCATGTGCCCAAGTTTTTTAAAAAACATAAAAATATACGGAAAAAAAGCCCGAAAATGTAAGTAGAATATTTTGAACTCAAGTGTGCAAAATAGCAAAAAAGCGCGCAGCATTCCCTCAATGATGTGAATATATATATCCATTACTTATATCCACATGTCGAAATTCTGAGCTCGATTTTGGCTATGGCTAGTTACACGGAATTAATGTTGGATGTCTATTGAGTTGCAAAAAGTGTAGTCCATCAATCATTTTTTTACATCAATCAATTTTGATAGAATGCACATATTCATGCACATTGGATGCACATTCAATGTGCATCCAATGGAATGTTGATAAAAGAACAAAAGGAAAAAAAAACACGAATTACTACTAAGGGAATCATTGCAGTGGGATTATAAGTTAACCCTAATTAAAAAACGAATAGTCATAATTGGGCAGTTGGATGAGTTCTTGATCTGCTGTTTCAGAACAGCCTTCCTGGGCAGATGGATGACCAAAGCAATAGGCAGCCACGTGATCTCCAAATCGGAACCCTTTGTGGGCATTTGGTTCCACACCTCTTTTCGGTAGATAACCCTCATACTTTTTCACATCGAACATTGGTGTTCCCTTGAGTTCGAGCCCACTTTCTTTCCCTAATTGAATAAGATCCCACTTGCTGTAAGGATAGGCTGTGCGGTGGGTGATATGGACTTCACTGCCGTCCAGTAACATATGCATAAAGGAATTCAAGAAGCCCCTTAAAAGTTCTGAAAAATCACCACTGACTTGAAAAGAAGGTTCCGGAATTATGTGGAGCATTGCCAAATTGCAAGCTTGAAAAAGCTAGAAATTTCTTTTACATTACTACTTCGGAAGAATCTAGAATCGACATGAATTGAATCCACTCTAGAACCTTCCACCACCTTCATACTAGAACTTTTCTCCACCGTCATACTAGAATGTTCCAATTGTGTCTATAAATATAGATGATGTGCATTGTCGTAAGTCTGAGTGAGTAAAAGAAGTGTAGAAAAAGTGTGTGAGCAAGAGAAGTCACTTGGTTTGTATCAACAAAGTTTGTACAAATTCATATTCTAATATAAGAATATTTTTGGGTCCGACAATTCAACAAGTTCTTGATCTTTACTGTATAAGACAAGAATATGATCAGGGAGGGTGTGAAAAATAAACACAACATCAATCTAATGAAATTCATTACCTTATGATATCGGGATCTCTTTCTTTGCCCAGAACCCCACAGTGGGGAACATTGTAAATTATTTTATGAAACTTCCCCAGATTGTTAAGGTCATCTGCCTTCATTACTGTGCAATCCACTCCATAAATGACTCTTCCTCCCAAATCTTGAAATGATTTCACATTAGATGGGCCCATTGAATCTTTGTACTTTTTGTTGAACAAATCTGTGTGGCTCGCACAGAAATCAGGGTAAACAACTGAAAAAGAAAGTTTAAAATAACAGTCTTGAATTCCATAGCGAAGTGTGATCATATTCATACCTTGGGAGTCCAGAAACGTCGCGTAACATTTTGGGCAGTGCCGAGTAATTTGGCAAGTGACAGACCGAAAGATAGGTAGCCTTCCCCAACAAGGAGGATTTTTTCATCAGATTTGTACGTAGCCATTGATTGATCATATTCTTGTTCTTGCATGCAGTATAGGGTTTTCTTTTCGAAGTGAAGACAGAGGAGGGATAATGTACTGACTAGGGGGTTTAATTTCGCGTGAATTTAGAGATTGTAATTATGATCGTTAGAGCAAGTGGGTGCGTAATTGGAAACTATAGAGCAAGCCAAGTGCTGCAAGTGATCTTTCAAAATCGTAAATAGATTGAAATGTCTCTCAACACTCCCTATCTAATTATATATATTGTAACTGATCACTGGTTAAATCCACATAACTAATGTTTCATGCGTAATAATTAATATTTGTTGTTGCACATCAAAATACACACACGTAACATCTCCGACCCGTCTAAACAACCCCGCCTGTTTATAAGGCACACGTGCGCATGACCATATCTCCCTGGAGACAATCCATGTTCAGTATTATGCAGAGCGGAACGCCACATGACATCTATGGCCCGTCTAAACAACCCCGCCTATGAAGAGGCGTACGTGCGCATGACACCATATCTCCCCGGAGACACAGTACATGTCCGGTATCGCGCAGAGCGGAATGCCACATGACATCTCCGACCCATCTAAACAACCCCGCCTATGAAGGCGCACGTGCGCATGACACCATATCTCCCCGGAGACACAATCCATTTCCGGTATTGCGCAGAGCGGAACGCCACAAACTCCCTTGTCTATGCAAAATCCGTCCATAAGCAAGCAAAAACGCATAGTGGTCATGATATTTTGACCCTTCTTTCGCATTATTCCAATTTTACCCTCATTTTCTATCCATAATCCGCACCCCCCAAAAAAAAATTAAATTACGTAATTAAAAACTCATTTACGTACGTAAAATTATCGTATCCATTTTACTCCCCTTCTCTCTTTCAATTCTTATTAATTGACCAATAATTTTCATTTTTTCTTGGCTTAATAAAATCTTTTTCTCCAGCTAAAAATATTAGTAGAAATATAGCAATTGAAAATTAAAAGGCTTATGAATAGAAATATCGAACATATGAAAAGAAGGGTGATACTTCAAGTTGTGAGTATCATCGACTTGATCCATCAGACAACGTCACGACATCATATATTGTTGTACTCACGTATCAGATATATTGCTTTTTATACCTCATACATAATTAACATTTGGTGTGCGGGAGACATGAATTTTTCCCCCCAGAAAATTAAAAAGAAAAATGACTGCCCACATATAACATTTTATCTTTTCTCCATTTTGCAATAATTTTCACAAAACTTAGTGAAAGTAAATATCACGTTTAGTATATAAGTCGTTACTTACCTTGCTGGACTTACCATGTGGCATATATGCTTGTGAGTTCTCCACAATTTGGCTGCAATTAATGGTTTGTGGGTAAATATAAAACCTAACATTCATGTTTGTTTACACTTTATGATCATGATGTCACTTGAGACGCTACCCATACATTAGATATGAGTGTTGTCACACCAAGAATAGACTATAACGAATCGTTTGCAATGACCTATATATTATGCAAATACAAATCTTTGTATGCCTTTATACTAAGTTACGTTGCAAAATATGATAAAAAAAAAACCTACCGAGTAACATGATGTCTTGTGTTTATTACGTTATGTCCCTATTAGCCATCTCATTGTATTTCATTTTTATTTTTGGTCAAATAAATTTTATCCACATCTCATGAGACTCACATGTATTACACAAATTTTCACCACTTATTTTTAAAAAAATTTCATTCGTTTTTAAAATGAGATCAATAAAATCGCTAACACATCTATAGTTCACGTTTCAATGTAGAAAAGTTCTATCTTGATTATATTATACATTTAAGAGTAGTTTATCAAATTAATTATGTGGGTGTAAAGGAAAAAACATATATGAGATAATTTAGATCAAATACTAATATACTCCTTACGTACGTCCCAAATAAATCCAGCTTCCACGAGATCAAGAGCAAGGTTCATTTACTCATTTGTGATCGCGCGCGTTTCAATGTTGTGAACACTTGCATGTATTTTTCTTAAATTTTTTAAATGCCGTCAAATGAATTTCTCGAATTGATATATAGTTGTACTATTTGTTCTTGTTTAGTTTCGATGGTATGAAAAGTTCTTTTTTTTTTTTTCGTTCATCACCACATTTTTTTGCTAAGCTTTGCAATTTTCAGTTCACTGAATTTCTCACTAATTCATTTCCAGCCCCTCCCCCTCTCTCCTGTGGGATAGTTTCTATTTTATTTATTTATTTATTTTATTTTTTTTTTTTATTATTATTATTATTATTATTTATTTATTTATTTATATATTTATTTTTTTGGCGTTTATGGCTAATTCGTGTTCTCTTTGAAGAAGATAAATTAAGGTGTAGAGAATATTTTTCTGAATGCATTATGCGTGGCTTAACCACCGGCCACTTATAGCACAGTGGATAATTTACAAAGATACAGTGCAATCTTTATGCTAATCAACTAGTGGATAACTACAACACAACAAAGAGATAATGCATGCATGTATTCTAGTATGACCGTCACTATGCCAAGCTAATAAATGAAATAAATTACAATAGAATTATAATAAAAGAAAATACAAAGATATACAACAATATTACTTCCCAATATGCCCCCTCAAGACGGAGGCCGGGAGGACACCCATCTTGTGACGAAGTAGCATAACACGTGGTCCCGAAAGAGGCAGGCGTCGTGAGGCCATCAGCAAGTTGATCATGGGTAGACACATGAACCACACGTAAGTTCCCATGTTGGACGTGTTCACGCATAAAGTGGTAGTCGAGTGCCACGTGCTTCATCCTCGAGTGGAATACAGGATCGCACACAAGTATGTGGCACCGACATTGTCGCAATAGAGTACCGGAGTCGAGGAGCTGGGAAAGCCAATCTTGTGCAAAAGGGAGCGAAGCTACAATAGTTCAGCGGCGGTGTTCGCAATGACCCTATATTCGGCTTGGTTGGAAGATCGCGCAATAGAGCGTTGCTTTTTGGATTGCCATGAAATCGGATTGCTCCCGAAAAATACAACGAAGGCTCCCGTAGAGTGCCGATCAAGAATATCCCCATCCCAATTGGCGTCGAAGAAAGCATGAAGAATAGGAGGGCTCCACCGATTGAGAAACTGCCCGTGATCAATAGTGCCCTTTAAGTAGCGCAAAACCCTTTTAACCGAAGACCAGTTCTGCACAATGGGCGGCGCATGCATATGCTGAGACAAGTGATTCACCGCAAAGGAAATGTCCGGCCGGGTGAAGGATAGATATTGCAATGCGTCGAGGACCAAGCGATATTCTGAGACTCGGTTTTGGATAGAGCTCGGGTGGATAATGCACAGATGGGAGTAGAGACGGAGTTCGCATCAAGCATCTTTGTTTTGGTGAGCAAGTCACTGGTATACTTCCTTTGTGAAAGGAACAACCCGTCGGAATGTCGAATAACTTCAATGCCCAAAAAATACGACAACTCTCCGAGATCCTTGGTATAAAACCTACACGCAAGGGCACTGATAAAGCCGCAAAGAGCATTCTCGTCATTACCATCAAAAGTATGTCGTCGACATAGACGAGAAGGAACATGACAACCCCTTGGCGACGGCAAATGAATAAACTGGAGTCTGATTTAGAACCAACAAACCCACACTGTATAAGAAAGGAGCGGAGAGCCACATTATAATGCCCCTCTAGTGCCTCATCCCGTTTCTCATTTCGTATCATGTTTCATGTACATTGCACGGCAGCTTAGCATATCGTAGTGGGCTTGTGCACTTTCTTACATCGTAAGTGGAATATTTTTTTCCACACTTACATGGTTAGAGACGGCGTCACACATGTATCTCTCATTACATATATATCCGAAATCTCGAGTCCATACTGAACACAAACTTTCATTTACTTACCAAGCTTTCAATCATGAATGGGATGACTCAAGAGATTTCGGTGTCCCATACTGTAAAAGACGAAAGCCCAAGAGTAAATTGGGTCCAGAAAAGCCCACGAGTCAATTGGGTCCAGATGGGACCATATGACAGGCACCCATGATCCTTTCATTCTCAATGTTGAAAGCACACATCTATTTTGCTTGATTGACAAAGTTCTACTCCTTCAAAAGTTGGTTAAAAAAGTCTGCTCTTTGTTTTGTACAGGTCTTCTCTCATCCCAGCGCTGGGACGTCCCAGCAAGAGAGAGAGAAAGAGAGAGCGCAGCTCCCCCTCATGCGGCCTCCACAGCATTCAGGGGGCCGGCAGAGGTGCTGGGATGCGCTGGGACGTGTTTCTACTAGAACTGGAGCAATCTCGTTGTTTTCTAATGCCTTTCTAAAGTTTACTTTGACAAAATTAAACTTCATATTTTCTGTTGCCAGTTTTTTTGTAAACTTTGATACCAGTTTTTTTGTCATTTTTTTTGGGAAAATATTATACTACCATAATGGATGCCCTAATAATTTACATAATATTAGGTGGCATATTTAATAACCACATATTGGAAAGTGAAATAATGTGATGAATAAAATTACAGAATCATACAAAGTATTCATTATGTTAATAACTCTGACATCCATTACATTATTGTAGCATATTATTTTTTTTTATTGGGGTGGATGAACTGAGAATAAATATTAAAATGAATTGAACAAACCACAAGTCATTTCCATTCTTGCATTTTCCTCAGTCCTCACCAACCCATACCTTACACCTATTTTACTAACTCAAGAGCACAATGCCACAAGTAATATCCAGAAAACGACGTCGCTTTCGTCATCCTTCCCTGTCCTCTTTGAAGTCTACCCACGTTTCAACCCACCAGGACCCTTATTGACTCATGGGCTTTACAATTTTTACAAACCCATGTCGACACAATTGACCTGTTTCCAAACTTTGAAAGCCCACAAGTAAATTGGGTTATAATCCATCTGACCGCCTCATTGACTAGTGAGCTTTCAAATTCTCACACTACCAAAGTTTTCTGCAGTAAAAATGGACTTATCTTGATTCCTGTAAGGAGTGAGTTTACAATGTTATCGCAATGATCTTTTAAAAATTAATTTTAAAATGCTTAATGAAATTATTAGAAAAAAAAACATATATGAAAATTATCTAAACCACAAAATAGAAAAATAAATTTTGTTTAAAGGTGCAGCAAACAAATTCTAAATGTATCATCAAAATTATTATATGAATTTAACACCAAATTACAAATTCATTTTCCAACAAATAAAAGTGATAAACACACCAATAATAATTGATTTTAAAAAAACCCCCCACGCCCCCAAAATTATAATAAAAAATTTATATATTTGTTTCCTATCTATAATTTTTAAATTTTCGATGGCGATTTATTATTTTATTTACACGTATTCTTTAATTATTACTTCCACAAATCATTTCTCCTTCTACAAACACCTTGCACAAACATGCAACAAGGGTAAACACCTTTTTTGTGCTACCAGCATTGGTCAGTCTCCCAATTCCGGGTCCGGCGGCTGCACCCAACCCCCACCGTTACCGGCCGCCTTCGCCGGGAAAGCGTTTGGTCATAAATCGCACGCTTCTCAGGATCAGACAGAGTGGCATAAGCGGCATGCACTCTCATAAACTGATCAGCAGCTGACGTGTCATCTTCTCGGAAGTTCGATGCGACGTCGGGATGATAAATTCTGGCCAATCTTCTGTACGCCGTCTTAATTTCCTTAGAAGAAGCTCCCATCTGTAATCCCAGAAGTTCGTAGAACGACGACGTTTGTGGAACACTGCTGCTACTAGAAGCCACTTCGGCGGTGGCGGAAGTGGCGGAGATGTAGAGTGGACGGCGTAATCTGACATGGAGCGGCAGAGATGGAGGTGAGAATTTGGATGCAGTTATTTGATTTGTGAGAGGAAATGATGAAGCCATGGCAGAATAAAAGTAAGAGTGTGTTTATGGTTTAACGAACAATATTTGGTGAATGAATGGATTTATATGGTTATTAGTTGTTTGGCTGAGGTGAATTTATTGGATTTGAGTGGGGTAAATTGGATAATCTTTGTATTGTGATATGGATAAACTTGTGATTGCTGACTCATCAAATAAAAATTCTGACCAATGTTTTCACCCGGGTTCTAGTTAATTAACAACGATAACTCATATCGGATTTGATTCGTTGTCCACGTGTCTTCTGATAAGAGGAGTCTATAATTAAGAATATATTCAATTAATTAGATTAATTATGGGTAATGAATTATAACCCTAGCTTATGTACCAAGAGATGTATACAATATTAATGATCCGTAAGGGTTGATTCGATATTAATTAATTTATTATTTTAAAGTATTTATTTAGTATAAAATATTTAAGATAATCAATTAATATCAATTTATTGATACATTATCGATGACCAGGGAATCTTCACAGTCAATATCATTTTTCTATTTCAACAGTGGATTACGTCGTCACCATTAAACTGTAGTATTATTCTTTGATGACAATGAAGTATGAAATGCTACTGGAACCTATTCTTCTTCACATTTCATTTAAAAAGAGAGGGGAAAAATTTTTTGGGGAAGATTCTTTTCCTTTCCATGTTTTTTTTTTTTTTTTAATTCAAACCAAATAATCACCAAGTTTACTATTTACATAAATTATTAGTAGTTTTGAATACTAACGTGTTCAATGTCTATACTTTGTGTGCGTTTGTTGTGTATATTCTTTAAAAAAAATATTAGCAGTTTTCCTTGACTAATTACAGAGAATGCAATGAATATCAATTGTGATCAAGGCTTGTATTCATCGTACAGAGCTTTTGGCAACTCTTTGGAGCCCTTTTTCGTTGCTTCACAATTAAGGGTTTGCGAAAATGATAGATAGACTAACGAAGCATGTGCTTTGTTTTTTCCTACCATCCTTTAGGTCCACCCATGATCCTTGTCGTTGTGGTGTGTCCCGAGTAAACTAAGCATTATCAATTATCATACTGTTTAATACATTATACATAAAAGTAACATCAAAAGATATATTTTAATCACCATATGTAAAAAGATTTTCATATTTAAGAAACGATAAACAAAAGTGCTACTCATTATCACATACAATACAATACAACTCCAAAAGATAGGGCTATATACACAACACCACGAAGATTTCATTCACACATTGTACTTCAAAACGAAATAAAAGAATGAACCCTTTATCTAATATCTTCTCTAGGAGCCAAAAATGCAGAATCTAAACCATCTAATATATCCAAAACATTACCTTTCATGTGTTGCAATCCTCTACGGGGAGAGCTCCCCGTGCTCCTACTCAACGCCCACACCTTATTCGTACTATTCTTGGCAGTCGTGAATTCCTGGCTTTTGCTTAGTCCGAGGGCCACATTCTTCCTCTTCACAACCTTGTCCAACAAAGTTTTATCATCAGATGAGAGTTGGACTTTGTGAGTTCCAACGTTGTTGTTTGATGACAATGTGTTTGATGTTTTGAGAATTGGAGATGATTGTTGGGCCTTGAGTCCATTATCTCTGTAGGTTACGAGGCTAACGAGACGGTGAAGCCATGCCACTAGCTCGAGGATGTAGGAGTCGGCTTTCTGCTTGTCTGCGTGATAGAGCGTCTGCAAGCGAATAAGGTTGTTTGGCGTGCCTGTTCTCTTGCCAAACTCATTTCTGCGAAATTGGCCATGAAAGTTAATGATGTTAAGCCTGTGTTCGTTTCAACCTTTATATACCTTAAAGTTAACTTCTCAGTCAAACTTCAATATTAATCACACATCTTAAGTCACCACTCATTATCATTCACACATCACATACCCCCACCACTATTCCAATAGTATGATGTTTTAGTAAATAACATACTAAGGACCCATTTCTTATGGCTTCTCAATGTCAAATGTGACTTTTAAGACTGAAAAAGTTGCTTTGATGTGTGTTTGAATAATTTTCTGATAGTGCTTGAAGTACTCAGTAGAAGTTTTTTTTTTTTCCTTTTTGGTGGGGGTGGTTTTGGGGGGGTGGTTGTTTTGGTTCTTTATGGAGATAGAGAGAGAGAGAGTTCTTGAGTACCCAGCATGTGCCCACTCTCCGACCCATCCAAATCCTTGATGTGCTCTGTACAAGGGAAAGAAGGAGGTGTTAGTACTTACAAAGTTAAGACAAAAATAATACGATAAACAAAGAGTTTACATGGATGAACTGGTTTCCAAGAATTGCTGGTGGTACAGTTTTTAAAAGCATAATGCTGTAAGTTTTTCAGATATATTAACAATACGCACTTGGTAGTGTCGGTTGCTAGTGGAACAAGCCACTGGAGGGTTTTCTCCATCTCGGCTTTGATTTGAGGAGCTGTGAGCTGCAAAATGCAGAGTTTAAAGAAGCTAACTCCAGAGAATATGCACAAAGGGTAAGGCAGGGAAAGCAAATTTGTCCCAGGGAATTTCACAATCAAGAACGAAAACCGGAGAACTCTTGAGTTCACTAATTCATGGGGTAAAAAAGGGGGAGGATAACATTTTGTTTCCAAATAAATTAGATAAGCTACATTTTTGCCTACTTTTAGCTGGTCGGAATTACTTACAAATTTTGAAAGTTCAGCATGTGTTCGTCTTAACTTTTCTCTACCTCAAATTTAACTTCAATTACGCAGTCTATGTCAAACTTCAATTTTAACCATAAATCGCAAATCACAGCACATTACTTGTGCTCCCCACCAATATTGAACCTAGCAAGTTAGTTTCTATCAGGAAAAGGAATAAGAAAATATTCCCAGAACACGCGCTAAGTTTTACAGTACTATCAAAATGAGTAGTTTATGTTGATTTTGATCAATGAAAGATTTACTTACTTCGATACTTATTTACTGGCATGCAATCTTTTAAGCTAGTTGAGAAGTTATAGCGTTAGAGGGAATGCATGGACAACCACAAGAAACCTTGCAGAAATATGAAATCATATGCCACTCAAAATAAAAACACACATGGAATTGACAAAGACAGGATATCTAGTCGCATGAGAAAGATCTACGTCTCACTAATTAAAAAAAAAAAAAAAAGGATAAATAAAGAGAGAGGAAAAAAAAGAGAGAGAAAAAGATAAGCAAATGAACTAGGTTGGAGAACGTTTCTTGTCTTCACAGAGGGGAAATAAAAAGCATACCTGTTCCTCGGTATCAATGATTTGTAATCGGGAGCGAAGTGCATTCTTAACCATTGGTGGCAGCCCATTGTACAATGTATCTCTCATATTAGATGGAAGAGACGTGGGGCGTGCTGCCTAAATTTTTTGCAAATAAACACTTCAGTTGGTGAAAATAATATTGTACGAGCATCATAGTAACGAAGAAATGAAGTACTGGACTTACAATGTTATCAATTTGAGTAATTATGTTAGCATAATGTAAAGAAAGACCAGCAAGACCAAGCCTTTCAGGTTTATTGGTAGACGCCTTGCCAGAAGATGTCAATCCTGGCCATATAAGGGATAAACCGAAGTCAGAGATTATAAATTTAGACCACACTTATCAAACCTATAGTCGTGGTAGAAACTAGACCTAAATGTAATTAGATAGTTACAATATTTTTGGAGCTAATGAAGCAGTATCAACAAAAGAAGTGGGTATAATGCATTAAAGAAAATAATGCGTTACTGAACAAATTGAGATTAAAACATGCATTCATTACCATTATCTCCAAATGATTCTAAAATATCTTGATGAATGAAAGTAACAACATCAACAAGCTTCTCCACAACCTGCATATGGTGAATATCAAACGAAATCAGCTTGAGATGGTGCAATCACTATACAAAATTATGATGGGCAGGACAAGAAAATTCCAGTTATTCCAATAGAAATCATTTTGTGGAAGACTTAAGAGTCTCTTTGAAAAGTGTTCATAAACATTTCAAACAGAACATTTTTTATCGTATCGCTTTTCCTAACAGAACATTTTTTATCATATCGCTTTCATCCACATACTTTGTAGAACCACCAAATCTATCAAAATTGCCACTACTCATATATAAGTATTACATAAGTTAATGACAATAAAATCTCTCCAAACATATGCTCGAATAGTTGCAATAGAACTGCAAAGAAAGATAATAATTGATTTTGTCAACCACATCTAGAAAGGTAGCATGTCAAATGTTGAATCCTTTTTTATGCAAAATATACTGCTTCAAACAGAATTACAGAAGCTCAAATTGCAATGCTCAAAAGATGTTCTCCAACATTCAAAATCCTCTCATGAAATTTAAGTGAAATAATCAAGTACCTCCTCCAAACTTTTAGACCAAAGAGATTTCTTTTTCAAGCTCCGAACAAGTTTTCTTTGATGTTTTAGCTCACTTTGTAACATCACAAGGCTCTCTCCTACAATTAAAAAACAAATAAAAAATAAGTCATCTGCCAATTAAGATAATTAGTTTTGATCACCTTCACCTGCCTACATGTGGGCACGTTAACTAATATACCCATAAATCCAAAATGCAATAAAGCAAATTCAATGAATAGATCGAGTCAACGGTACAACAGACAGTGCTACCTACATGCGAATTTAGCTACTGAGGTTGAGCAGTCTCAATTTCACTACAAGATTTGTGAATGAATGATGGGCCACCTCGAATGGCGTGAGCCACATGCGGGGAGACCCGCACGTACGGTTTTCGACATGAAACCACATGATGAAAGCATGGGTACGTTAACATACCCACATGTGTGTATGTGATCAAAACTATTAAGATAATAATCTTATATCCTTATGGTAGAAGTAAAAGTATATAGTTTCACAACAATGCAAAAATGCGGTCGGAAAAGGCTTGGTGAAAAATGATTTTATAAAAGGCTCACTCAAAGAAGCTGTATGAAATTGTAATTATATTAATATTATTGGAAAAGAAAAATTTACTTGCACTTTTTAAAATATATACAACCCTGCATTAGACGATAGTTTATTTTGATTAATACACATTAAAGGGGGTGAACTAAGAAATGGTAAAATCAAACACGCTCCCCTTTCAGTAAGGGTCTATAGTTTGGAACGAAAATAAGGAAAGCAAATAAATAATTGTAAGGACAATAGGAGTATGAAACACACTATTTCCAGTAAGGCGATAACTATTTGCAAATTATTGGCAACAAAACTTCACACGGCCAGTTCTGCTGGCATGCATGTTCCAATGTGGTAGATTTCAACTTTCAAAAGACTAGCATATACCTTCACCCACCCACACCTAACACTGAGCAAATCAAATCATACAATGGTCAGTTCAAAGAACGCAAAAACTACTTGGTCTACCTTTTCGAGGAAGATGTAAAGAATCCACTTCCTCCACCTTCCGCCGATAATCTTGTTCAAATCTATCCAACGCATGCAACTCATGATACAACTCCTGCAAATGCAGAGGCAATTAGCTTCTCATGGTTAACAGAAGAACTAAAGATGTCAACAGTTATATATAGAAAAGACAAAAGCACTCTATCCTATTTGACTAAAAATTATTGCAGTAGTTTGCCTAGCTTGTGACATTTTTGTTGCTACTCATTCATCAAAGTTCACATCACTAATCATTCATGAGGCAACTATTGGAGAAATTCTAATGTAGTACAGAAGAAAGAAGGAAAAATGGAGAAAGGCAGAAGTAAAATCGCAAATGCACAAACATTTAACAGTCAATCACCACCCCACCCCTTCCTTTCTCTCTCTTGATTTCTGTAGATAAGTCAGCTGGATTATGCGTGATAATATTGTGCTATCAAGTAAGGAAATTGCTATCAAATAAGGAAATTGCCAATAAGTTCAAATTACAGCCCAAAGAAATTAAGAAACCAATAAAAACTAAGGATCATTTATTATTTTCAAACATGGCAATGTATGTTAGTGGAATGTCCGAAAGATAAGAACATTGCTGAACTACAAGAGAAATGAGCAATTGCCATTGAGTAATGCAGCAAGCAGTGCAGAAAGATCGCAATAAAGTGGTGAAAGTGGATGCTGATGCAACGCACACTATCAAAAACTAAAAACAGAAGCATGGATTAAAAATTCTGGTGTGGGGTCTAGCTTACTGAGGTATGTTGAGCTAGAGAAGTCAACTCTTGAATGGTCATTTTGGCTTCTTCTCTTAGTTGTTTGTGAATGTCAGGATCTGAATCCAACCTAACATGTCAGATATGCTCAGTGAATATTTTTCTTCAACTTCCATAGACAAGAATAACTTGAAAAACCATGAGCTAATTCCCAACTCACTTTACAAAGAATCTGTCAAGGTTGTGAAACTGTGCGTCTTTACAGAGATTTCCAAATCTGATAACCTCACGAGAGAAGACATCAAATTCCTCCCTACAGAATAGCATAACAAAGTGAAAAATTTGATGAAACAAAACCTACACATATCTATTTGACAGAAGAAGAACCGAATAAAGGCAGAAGAGGACTGGAAAGAGGGAACAAATAAGGAGATGGAGTTTCTGTATCAATATTGTTCTACATCCTAGACTAACATCTCAGTACCTCTTGTCAGCAGCTGCAATTCTAAGAAGTTCATTCATATCTGTAGAAACCAGCGTTTGTACCCCTTCTGAATGTAAAACTTCCTTGCGCAAAAACTGAATGTTTTCTTCAGAAAGAGAGTGCAACAAGTTCGCACCTTTGGCAATAGTATTTGCAACTTCAAATGCCAATATAGATATTTTATTTCCCCTCGAACTAACACCAGACGCAAATCCACCAGAGTTTAAATTAGTCATGCTGCTGCCCAGTGTATCTAGAACTTCCACAGCCTTCTCAAGGCCAACTATACCAGCCTTACCAAGAAATGAGCTCACTTGTGGTGCCTGTCACAATAACAAGCAGCTTCCTTTAACATAATATCAGCAGCATCTTCTAATCTAAACAATAAAAGACTTCTTTCCGCTTACTCTTTCAAAGGAGAAAATACGGATATTGAAATAAGATTTAAAAAAGATTAGTAGTTCAAATAGAAAAGTAGCTACAAAAAATATCTATCAGGCAAAGGAAAATGGCAAGAACACGGTGATACTTCTGCCAACAGTTTCATCAATCATTATCGCAGTAAAAGTGTTGAACAGATGACGGATGTACCTCTAAACTTCATTAGAGCATCTCCAGCACACTCTTTAAACTTAAAATACTCTTTAATTTAAAGATTATGGTCTTAAAATCATACTCCAACAGCCTCTTTAAATTAGCTTTTTAGTTTAGAGAGTGGGTTTGGCTCTTCAAATTTGGAGAGCCAAACTCGCTCTTTATTTGGTTTTTGTATTTACCCATTTAATGCATTCACACCTCTAGATATATTCTTTATTTGGTTTTATATTTACTCATTTAATGCATTCACACCTCTAGATATATTTATTTATTGACTTTTTACAAATTTCGAGATCAATTGCAAAATTCAATACTTTTACCTACACAAATATAAAGAGTGTGTTGGAACATATAAAAAAACCCACTCTCTAAATTAATAAATACTCTTTATTTCTTAAAAGATACTCTTTAAATATAAAGAGGCTATTGGAGTTGCTCTTACAGAATAAAAGCATAAATCATAGTTCATGAAGAAAGCAATGTAATAACCCAGCTCTCGTGCTCCTCCTTGAATTTATTATTACATGGTCTAACCTAGCAAGCTCAAAACCCACCTTAGTGTCAATTAATGTGGTCTTCAACTGCATGAGTTATTAATTATTGCTGTCATAATTGGTCACTGGAACAAGCTCCTGCAGGGAGCTGTCAAGCATCTTTTTTTCTTTTCATTTTTCAGGTTAAAAGTCCATCAGTCCCACAACCTTTTCCATTTGCCATTGAAGTCCATTTCTACTTGTTTCGTACAATGTTTAGATCCGATCCAGCTAATCAAATATTTGGAATTGCTAACAGCTAAAAACAACTCAAAATGTCTCCCACTTATAGCGATGAAACACGGAGTAGCATAGAGCCACCAAAATTATCAACTTACCAATAAGAAATTTAGCCATTTAATTTCACTTCTTTAGAACCTTCAATCTTACTTCACCCATGAGTAACAATGAAAATAAAATTGCCATTCTCTATAATATGGAAACCAGGTAACATTAATAAAATTCCATGCTTCATTTTGTAGATAATCTACCCCATAAAAAATCCAGCTCTTCTTCTACTGATCTTTTTTTCATGATGAATGTGCAAGATCGCTCATCTTCACCAGATAAGATCAATCAAACTAACATCTCAATTCACAAAATTCGAAAATAATCAGATAAAATAAAACTGCAGAATCCACACAAATACATTCCTTTACATAGTTTGATACCTTAGCTGGTTTTCTAGCTGGAGTTGATGGCTTTAGCTCTTGGGAAATTGACAAGTTCAATTCACCAGAATCAAATAGATTGTGAGGTGCCTTCTCAAAATCATCTGCATTATCAGGATATGTTGAAGAGTTAACGTTCTTCAGCTTCCCAAAACTACCAGTTGACTTCAGCTTCCCTGAAAACCCTGAAATCCTCTCATGCTCAACCTCCACTGACTTACTGCTCTCAACAATCCCTCCAGAACACACGCCTCCCATTGTTTTTACCCAAAAATAAATCCTGTAAACAGAAATGAAAAAAATAAAAAAAGCTACAAAAATCAATTTGGCATTTAAAACTAGAAAAATAAAATGTTACAGAATTAAATAAATTGAAAAAGGGAACAAAAATTTTAAAAAGACAAAAATCTCGGCATAAATTGGAGTGCTTACCGATTGAAAAACGGAATTGGAAACTAGAGAAGCGGAAGGAGATTATTAATGAGCAATGGCAACAAAACCGCGTAGAATTTGTGTGCAGAAAATGGGGGAATCGATTCGATACGATCTATCGAAACTCGAATTTCACGAAATTGAAGATGAAATGAGAATGGAGACACGAAACACGGGTGAACAGTACTTGTTCTTGACTTCTATTCAACTTTTCCCCCATTTACTAATTTCCATAGCGTCTCTTTCAGCTGTATAGACTATAGTAGAACTGACCAAAGTGTTACTGTGAAAGTCGGGAATGGGGGTCGGGGGGACTGGGAGCGGAGACCCAAGTCAGCTGAATAGATCGTTGAAATTTTGTCATTTCTCAGATTAATTGCGCAATTAATCCCTCTATGTTGATGCATCTGCTTCACAAGTCCATCACTTTTCGTTATTTCATTTTCTTTTTTAATGCTACGATGTCTTTTTCAAAATATAAAACTAAAATGAGATCGCTATCTCAAATTATTATTGTTTCCGTTCATGTGGACTTCTCAACAGTTTTGTTTTGACCTTAACTATATTGATTCCAACCAACAATGGGCGATCCCAATAAATTCAATCAATACTAATTAAATCCACAATTCCACCATATCTCTATCGATTAGTCCCAACCCCAACCCATGTCCCATTTATGTGGTCAAACAAATTTGCATACTCATTTTAATTTGTACTTCTTCTATTTTTTAAAATTTAAATTTAATCTAACAAATTATATTCATATCTCGTAAGGTCTACATGTAGTACTAAATTTTTACCATTCAATTCCACTCATTTTCTCTCTTCCTACACAAAAAAAATATATTAACAAGAGTACGCAAACACCCACTTTAATTTCCTCATGTTTAAGATTTTGTTCTATACACAATAAATTTCCATTAACTTCTGCTAATTTTTTCTTTCTCATCATTTTCAACTACTCATACAATTACTTTATATTTTTTAATATATTTTAAAAAATATATTAACAACACGTCTAATACATCGCTTGAGTAAATCAAAAATATTTTGTAAAGAACAAGCGTTGTAAGCTATTTTGCTATGGTGTAATTTGCCACATTTTTGGGCTATGGGGGTCATGGACGTTCTCTTGCTTATGCAGCAACACCTTGATTTTTTGCCGAATCTGCTGGCATGTAGTGTTTCGATGATTAAAACTTATTTCTAGTCTCCATAAGAGCATTTCCAATGCAACAATGTGCATATTGTACATGTGGTAAAGGACATTAACATTATACCAAAAAATGTCTTCAATGCAATAACGTTAATGGTGTATGTGGCAAATTATTATTATTAAATCCTTACAAAAAATAAAGAGAGAGAATTATGGTGATTGGATAAATACTATTATATTAAATATAAACATTGTCAGAGACAATGTCTAGAGTTGGACATTACCCTTGACAATGTCAAAATGTCAAGCATTAAATGTGTCACATGTGCATTATTTTGCCATTTGTCATGAAATTTCCTCTTAACATTGTTGTATTGGAGATGCTCTAAATTTATTTGTTCATTTTGGTCTTCTTACAACTAAAGACTATGTTCTCCTTCTCATATGAGGAGAAATTATTCTCCCCATATATTATGTGTGATTTGAGCATTTTTCCAATATAAAAATTGGACCCAACTGTTAATGTGTGAAATTCAATTTATTGACACATAACATATTGAGTCAATAACTTCTCCCCATAGAGAGAGGGGGAACCTTACTCCACAACTAGATTATTTAGTACGTAAGGCTTTATTTGATTCACAATAACATCTTAAAAAAAAATCTCTCTCCTCTTTTACAATCACATATAATTACTTTATATTTTTCAATATGCTACGTCTCATTTTTAATCACACAATCTACATGCAATTCGAATAGAAAGATAGTTTATTACAGAAACAAGAAACACTAGCAGAAAGATGACATGTCAAACAACGAAGTGATACGAAAAATTCCGTGTGATCACGTCTCTATAGTATCCCTCGTCAAATTTTGTGAAAAAAAAAAAAGAGAAAAAGAAAAAGAAAAAAAACCAAAGAAGAGAGGAAGTTGCAAAGAAAAATTGTACATAAGTGCCATTTTTCAATTAAAAAATAATACCCAATAAAGAAATTCATACAAAGAACCATCTGTAATCCAGCAAAAATTCGGTAGTATTATCGCTACCAAAACTATCCTCAACTTTCCAGTGTTAGACGCCATTGGAAGTTGCATTGTTCTAAGTTCAATCGGTAATATGCTATCAGATAAACTATTTGCTTGCCTTTAGAAGAACTCGATTAATCGCGGCCGCTTCATCTTCTCATCAAAAGCCACTCCATCAATCTCCATTGGCCGCTGCAATGAGTCTTCAACGTTGATATCCTCGGCCCCAGACGTCATCCCCTGAAGAGGTTCGTTGAGATCAGGCAATTCAATCATCACCGTGTTGTTCTCTTCAGTCGCCTGAAATTCAAAATCAAACGTGAATAAAACAGAAAATCGGATTCAATTTCCGGAAAATCAAAAGAAGAACAAAAAAATGGAATTAAAGAAAGAAAGGTAAAATACGTACCGTCTTCTGGCAAATTTTTTCACCGGATTCTTCAACGTGAGATAAAAGCAGAGGCGTAGTAGGAGATTTCGAGAAGACGAATTTGATCTTGAGCGGTCTTCTCTGTTCAATCACGTTCGCATTCAGAACGGACTTCGGGGACATCGACGGTGCGCCGCCGCCGGGAGACGGACTGCTTCTCTTTCTCTTGTGAATCCATGTCAAAGTTGATCGCGATTCTCGCAATTCGTTTTCCGTGATCAAATTGGGGAGATCGAGCAAAATTTCACTTACGGCAAATTCATCCTCCGTAAAGGAATCTAGCGGAAAAGGATTTCTCCCCGTAATGAGCACTCTCTGTTTCATCTTCTTCGAACTTCTTCTAACTCTCTTCAGAAATTTTTCTGATATTTCGGATTGATTGTGCGACTGATTGTGGAATGAAGATTTATTTGTCAGTAGAGAGAGACAGAAGAGAGAGAGAGAGCAAATATTTCCTTGTAGAGTTAGGATCATCATTATAAAAAAGGTAAGTAAATCTGGGAAGAGGGGTAGATCAGGCCACGTGTTGATACGAACTTGGGGAATAGTGATCACAACATGACTCAAATTTGAATTTTGTAATAATAACTTGAGTCCCAAGTAGGATCCTCCAATACAATTTCGAAATAGGCATTTTAACTTCAAATCTTAACACTAAGGGTGTGTTAGCGTATAAATTAAAATGTATTATTTTTATGGTTAGAAAGATAGAGAATTAGTGTGATTGAATAATGGAGATTTAAAAGTACAATTGATAACTTGATTTATTTGACCAAATTTAAAAATTAAAAATAATAAATTAAAATACATTAAAATTTATGTGCTAACATCTTCTAACACCCTGAACTTTCCATTAGTATAGCATTTTGCAAACTTTCCAGTAACTACCTTTTGGTGGTTGATACGACCAAAACACGCCACAAAAGATATTCGGGTGTGTTGATTGGATAAATTTTTTTCCAAAAAAACTAAATTTTCTACATTTTTTCGCATTTTGGTTTGTTTGATTATATATTTTTTTTTAGGAAAATATTTTTCAATTTTTTTTCAAAATCCATTCTTTTCCTTATTTTAAAGGAAAATGTTTTCGTTGGGAGGAGGTGGTTTTTATTTTTCGAGAAAAGTTTGCTTCTTTTTTTTAATGGACAATTTATTTTAACTATAAAGATAAGGAAAATATTTAAATTTCATGAAAAAGCACAAAAATAAGGAAAATAACACTATTTTCCAACTTGCAAATTAATACAATCAAACGCCTAGAAAGACGACATGGGCAAACTCTCCAAAAATAAAATCAGATTTCACATGTAGAATCACCTAGAAAGACATATTTTTAAAAATATTTCAAAACTATGATATTTTTTAATTTTGAAAAATTAATACGAAGTGTTTATTCTAATTAATTATGTGAAACATTGGTAACAAAGTTATGGAGGGTTACTTCAATTATAAGTTTCAAACACTTCAAAAAGTCCAAGCCAAAATCATTAAAGACAACTCTCAACAACTAAAATTCAATAGGAAATTGAAGAACTTCGTTTAGTTCTTATAAAATTTAAAAACTAAGTAAAAATAAAAGGGTCTGAATCTTTGAATTACACATAATGTTGATGGAAAGAACTATTCACCCACCCAACAAAGGTTTATTCACATCTAAGTATTTAACTAGTGTGGGCTATTAATACACCATCTATTTCTTTATCGAATGACTTAATCACAATTAGATGTTTATGTCCTAACTTTCTTTGATTATTATTATCTCCTTTCTTCATTGTCCGAGGGAGACTTCAACAATTTATTTAGAAGTGAGAAATTAGTATAATTTTTTCAGTCCAATTACTCCACTCTATTGTAAATTGTTTAAACATTTTTTTTTTCCGTTAAATCAAGTCGTTTAGCTATAAATTAATAAAATTAAAAGATATACATATAGTTTCATAACTTTTTTGTTGTAAATTGTTTTTTGTTCTTTGAAAAAAGTTTTAGTTCTTGGGTCTTGTGAATTGGACCAATTGGTGATTAAAAATGAATAGAAGCCGTTTGGTTCATTTACAGTATGGAAACGGACATCTAGAGAAATTTTTTAATTTTTATTTTATTATTTTTGTTTTTATTTGGATAATGACATCTATAGAAATAATAAAGTTTAAGTTTCAAATTATGGAAATGTGCTCGAATTATGCAATTGGAACTCGATCGGGCAATTTTGAACCATATGGTTCACATATTTGAACCATGCAATCACAAACCTTTTGCATGTGCAAAAGAACTAACCCTTACACAATACCTATTTAATAAAAGTTATTGCTTTTCTTCTACATCTAACAAATTCGAATAGTTGAAATTTATTGTTAATTATAATTATAATAAATTGAGTGACCTTGTCATTTCATTTCTGAAAATATAGCGAAGAAAACAACCACCTATTTTTCATGTGAAAATAAATAAGATCACAAGAAGGATGAATATTGATAAAAACTTATTGATATTTCCTGTTGAAAGATTTAGATTGACAGAACTTCTCCACATGTGTTCTAAAAATTAAAACTATATGAATTAATTAATTCATAAAGTCAAATTTAAACTAAAATTAATTACTCTCTCCATCTCAATTATATAGTCCACTTTACTTTTTCACAAGTATATATTAAGAATATAGTTGAAAAAGTATATCTTGTGATTTGTATTCCTAATTTATTATCCTTATTAAATGATTAATTTTTAAATTACTACCTCCATCCCAAAAATATAATCCACTATTCTTTTTTCCCCCATCCCAAAATATAAGTCACATTCCTTTTAAATATATTGTGAAAATATTATTTGTCTTTTATGCCCTTAATTAATGTACATTGTTATCATCAAAATAGAGTAGTTAAAATAAAAAATCTAATAAATAAGATGGCATATTAGGAAAATAATCTTGAATTTTACTTTTTTAATACCATTAATTTTATTTTTCTTAATCTTTTTAAAAATAGAAATGAGCTATATTTATGGAATGGAGGTTGTAATAATTATAATTATAACATTAAATAAGGATATGTGTATAACAGTATAAAGTAGCATAAAATATGTTTTGTAATATGATAATAAGACCATATAATTGGGACCAATAAAATAAAAAAGATGGACCATATAATCGAAACAGAAGGAGTACTAGTTAAGAAGTTACTACACGCAGTGTGTTTGATTGGAAGAAAATATTTTACATGAAAAGCATTTTACATGTAAAATGTTTTCCCACCTAAACCCATAGGAAAACATTTTACATGCATTTGGCCAAAATTGTGCTTGAAGTGATTGTACTTTGTAAAAAAAATGCATTTTACATGTTGCAATCAAACAACAAAAGTAGGAAAATATTTTCCACGATTTGACATTTTGCATGTAAATTATTTCAATCAAACACACCCTTAAATTTCATTCGCCAGTTTATTGGATTATTGTATCTCTATTTTTGGAAATTCATTTAATAAACTACTAGTATCACACATGCGCACGAAAATACAACATCGATATTTCCAATAATTAATTAACTATTACCTATCTTTTCGTGCAACTTACCCAATCCGAAACAAATCAAAAAATTATTTTAAATTAATTATCTAACCCAAGACAAATGAGACAACCATTAAATGGTCAACGGATTGACGTTTGAAATCGCACTGAATCTCAGTCAAAACAATGGAGATTTGGTAGAAGACGGCCACATTTGTCTTCAAACTATTGTCACGCTTTCAAGGTGCAATTAAGGGTATGTCTGATTGGTGATAAAGTTATCATGTGTGGTATTTTAGGTAAAATGTATGGTTAATATTGTATTAAAAATATATGTGTGGTTGAAAATATGTGTGTGGTTATACGGAATTACGTGCATATGAGTTTATGTGTAAAAGAACAAGGTCTAATTCAGCAAAATTTGTATAATCTCATAAGAACCATGATATAGGTTGGCACTGGATTAGAAAATAATTTAGGGAACAGAAATATTTTGATCAAATTATCGTTAAATACTTTATCTTGAAATTCAAAATAAAATATTTAAGGACAGTTTAGTAAAAAAATATCATTATTCCTTAAACTATTCCCTAACCTACTCCCTGCAAATATCATTTTTGATCTCGTAAACTACTTTATTTATTTAAATTATTCTGCTATTCATTCATGTGCTCAGAGATCTCCAATAGTCTCTCTATTTTTAAAAATGGATATTTTATTAAATAGAGAGCATTTTTAAAGTTAAATGATGAAAACTTTTAAATAGTCCACCAAGCTCTCTATTTTAACTCTTTATTTTTTAAAAAAAAGTTTATTGTTTTGTCTCAATTTTAGTGAATAATAATTTTTTTAAAATATTAATACCAAATAGAATTACTTCCCCCGTCCCACAAATGTAGGCTTGTACGTTTTCCTTTTTTAAATGTCCCAAATAGATAATTTTATTTCTATATTAAGAAATATTTTTTTGTTCATTTACCAAAACGACATTATTTAATTTACGTAGTAATAACAACTATTTTTTAATATTGTTCATTAAATGAGAATAGATTAGAAAACTAGTTATAAAATTTACTTTTCCAACAACTTTTATTAATCTTTGTGAAAAAGTCAACAAGTAATTGGGATAAAAGGAGTAATTATAGAATGTGTTATTCAAGGAGTATGATCTTGAAAATTGTAATCATTTAATTATAAATAATGAGTTTGCCTCTCCAAATTTGGAAGTCAAACCCACTCTTTAAACTAAATTATTACTACCTACGTCCAAAAAATATAGTCCACTATTTCTTTTTCGTCAGTCCTAAAATATAGGTCACATTCATTTTAAAGATATACTCCCTCCGTCCCATTTTGATAGACTTGTTTTCCTTTTTCATCCGTCCCAAAATATAAGCTACTTTCCTTATTGGTATAAATTTAATTTCTTCATTTCCTAATCTATCCCTATTTAATATGCATGGTTATTAATAAAAGTAAATTTTCATATTTAATATAGAGGCATATTGAGAAATATACAAGTAAAATTTACCTTTCCAATAAATATTAATTTCAAATTCTTAATCCATGTGAAAGTCAAATCATGCCTATCAAAATGGGACGGAGGGAGTAATTAAAATATTACTGTCTTTTATGCTCTCATTTAATATACATTGATATTATTAAAATAGAGTAGTTGAAATAAAACATCTAATACTCCCTCCGTCCCACTAAGATAGGCAAGTATTCCTATTTTATCCGTACTAAATTATAGTCCAATTTCCTTATTGAATGTATAATTTATTTTCCATGTACTAAAATATCCTTATTTAAGATAATTGGAATACTAAACATCAAGATAGATATTTCATCTCCCAAGATATTTAAACATGTTCACACTACTTTTTGACCATTCAATATAGGGGTAAAATTGGAAGAATATATGAATATCTTATAATTCCAAGAACATTTAAGATGTTTTCTTAATATGTGTGAAAAATGGTGGGTGTCTATCTTAGTGTCTATCTTATAAAGTCGAAACTTAAAAGTTTACAAATAAAAAAATCATCATTTTATACCACGTGCGAAGCATATACTTAAAACTAATTTATTTAAAGCTGAGCAACTGCCACTAATTCTCATATTTCCAGGAGTGATCACACACCATCGATGGTGCCATAGTTATGGCACCATCGATGGCATTTTCGGGGTCGAAACGATCCCCATTTTGAAATTGGAATAGATCTGGAATCAAGACGCGATGGGAGTTCCAGAATTTTCGAATTTTTCCGAGTGGCGCGTGACCATCGGTCAAAGTTTTGCACTATTTTTGCCCAAAAATAATACCAAAACTTTGACCGATGGTCACGGCGGCCACGGGATCGCCGGAAAAAATTTGAAAAATTCCTGGAACTCTCCATCCCCGTGCTGATTCCAGATCTTGTCCCGAATTTTAAAATAGAGGTCGAATGAACCCCGAAAACACCATCGATGGTGCCGTAACTAAAGCACCATCGATGGTGCTTTATCATTTCCGCTCATATTTCATCCAAAATTCAAGTACTCCTACTTGCATGTCTGTCCTTCGATTTCAGTAAGTATTAAATGAGACGCAAGATGTTCAAATTTTCAAATTTAACGTCCTTCCATATATATATATATATATATATATAACAATAATGTAGCAATATAGTAATATTTTTCACTTTTGAATCCACAAATTTCAGCATTTTTCACAAATATTTTTTTTAAAAAAATTGTATTTCTAAATGAGTAGTCAAATTGCTATTCGTATTCCACGGGCAAGAGATAATAATAATTAGTATTAGTATACATATAATGTGTATATATAAAGAAAATGAGGATTTTCCAAAAAAAAATCTAGCTTAACCAACAAGTACAACTAAAAAGTAGAAATTAACTGATCAACGCAAAAATAATAGTGTTACTAAGATTCAAGTGCTTTGTAAATCACCACAAAGCATGGCAAAATAGCCCTACTATTAAAAACATATAACTCCTCAAGATTCGACTAAACCACACCATAGCCAGCAACTGAATCATACGAGCTGCCACTCAACTAGCCGGCTCCATCCTCTTTCCTCAGCCGGCTTCCCAACATCTGTAGCTGCCTCTGCTTCACTCTCCCGGCTATAACACGACACACAGCATGGCTTGACACGTACGAGTCCTTGCCTCCAAGGCAATCATCATGGGCTCGACCACCGCTAGTCGTCGTGGGTTCGCCTTTCGCACTGAAATCCATGTCTGATAATGGTGCAGACACCAAACCTGATAAGAACCCACGCAAGCTGGATGAGCCGTGTGAGCCAATTGAACAATTTAGTGTTGTGCAGTGGAATTTGAGCAGCTCGTTTCCAGTGGGGGCACCTAGCGTTTTTCTTGGAGCTGCATTGTTGGCTCGCAGCTTGAGTGGGTCGCGATAATCTTCGAAGCATTGGATTGTGCGCCATGTGTTGTGAACCTTTAGTATCCGTTCGATCTTGCATGCGTTCATATTGGATTGTCCTTTCTGGGCCAACTCGACTTGAAGATTATCTATACTATGTTGCGGGTTGAATCTTTCAAGCCCAGTTTAGACACTATAAGTATTAAGTATTAAAGGAAAAATACAAATATCTGCATGCTTAACCATTTGATGATGTTCCAAACTTTCGATTTTTGGGAACACATACGGCGGTTCGGGGCATTGTATACCTATTAGCTATTTTAAAAGAAAACAGTTAGCCAATATATATTAGAGGCTTATTCTATATACAATAATATGTATTTATTTGAACGGCGTGTTAGATGTGTGATTAAAAATTAGAAAAAAATATATTTAAAAATATAAAATAATTATACGAGTGGTTAAAAATAATAAGAGAGAAAAAATTAATAAAAATTTATTGTAGATAGAACAAGTCCTAAACTTGACAAAAATTATTATTTCACACACACTCAAGCTTTCTCTCTCTCACACTACACACACAAAAACTAGCTAGCAAGATTTTTATGTTCTTCCCCATTTTACACAAAATTTCATAAAATCAAATTGTGGTGTTAATATAATTGTCCCTCGGAATTTCTCCAATTGTATAAAAAAATCATTGACAATTGATCATGTTATAAAATAAAATTTAATCGTTTAACACCAATCTTTAAAACATAAAATAGGAGATGATTATGATAAGCAGTATAGAACCAAAAATGCTTGCCCCATTACAGTTAGTTCAAATTTATGTCAAATTGCTCAAATTGGTCCATCATTTAAGATCAATTAGGAACTCTTTCCAAATTATAATATTTCTAGGTTTATATATAAGAGTATAGTTGATTTCTTAGTTCTTAGGATGACTTATTTAGTGCATGTGCTTGGTTATCAACAAATAGGAATTATCATCAATGAACAGTCGCTGGAAGATCAAATAAATTATAGAGGTATATTCAGGAAATATGTAAGTATATAAACTGTTCCAACTATTTGAATCAAATTTAATATTAGTTACTATATTAATTATGACATAGTTAAGAAAATAATATTTATTTCATGTAGAATATAAAAAATCACCATCCGAATTATGTGACTCAATCATAATTTTTTAATTGGCTCTCGATTATGTTAAATATTTATTTGAATTCTATCTCTTGGATAAATATTGAGAATGTTAGCTACTTTAAGTTAATTATTTTGTACCCAATTTTCTTAGTTTAGTTTTCATCTGATTTTTAAAGATCATTGATGATGTCGTCTATTTTAACTATTAATCATATATATTTCAATTTATTTGTTTTATCCAAATTAATTTAAATTTGATATAAAATAGTTCAATATTAGATCATGATAACACAAACTTGTGTAGGATTTAAAATAAATATCTAAATTGATTAGTTAAAAACATATTTTAATATACCGAATACCAATGACAGATTTGAAGTACAAGAGGCATTGGTGTAAGGACGAACAATCAAATCTTTTTTGACTGGCTATACAAAGTTGTTCACGGAATGAAATTGTTGTCTTTCATAATAATTAATTTTGACAAGAATTTATGAAATTATTTTCTGGCATAAATAATTTTAACTTTTTGAGGGAAATTTTTTTCGACCTTTTGAGTTTGGAAACAAAGAAATTAAAAAATAAAAATAAATAAATAAAATTATTTATCGAGGGATGGGTCAAGGGGTAGGCTGAGACAAACTTTAGACCCGTGAATTGATCCATGAAATAATTTTTTTATCTCCTCAAATTTTTTCTTTAGCAAATGGTGAATGAGATAATGGTTAGACAATTCATCATGGATTTATAATTTATGGGTTCAAATATTTTTCATTTTCAAATGTCCAAATATTTTTACTTATATTAAACTTTTTATAATTTTAAAATATAATTATATTCGTGGTTAATAGGGGTGGATTCGAGACGGATGCATGGCAATCGGGATCGGGCCCCCAAAATATGTGCGGGTTGAAAAATCCTCCTCCGGGTTCTAAATTATATATTGGATAAGTGTCTCCCCGTGCAATGCACGGGTGAAAACACTAGTATCAATTAACTATAAATTAAAGTTGAAGTTTGATATTAACATTACTAGTATTTTCTCCCGTGCATTGCACGGGGAGATTTATGGCCAAGTTATAATTTAAAATATGTGTAAAATAAAAATTATAATAACATATTTTCATTTTTTCATAATAAAAAGATATGGATTGGAGATTTAAAAAAATCACACATGATTATAACCCGGATTTGAGGGATAAGGAGTGATTCTATCAAAAGATGAGGGGTGATAAGTCAAGTTGGAAAAGACATGTAGAAGCGGTAAAACTCGTTGTCATAATTAAAAATTAATTTTTTAATTCAGAAAAATAGGTGAAAGTGGCGGGAAAATGTGCTGGTTTTATTAATATATATAGATATATAGATGTGTAATCTTAAATTGCGTTTTAAGTTTCAATAAAAGGTTTTTTTTTTTTTTTGAATGAGAAGTTTCAATAAAAGTTAAAGTCTATTACTTTGTCCTATTGAATTTTATTTCAAGAAAATTTTTTTGGTATTTAACCATTATATGTTGTCAAGACTTACAAATCACGAAGAATTGAAGATATCGATCTGCAAGAGAAATAATGGTCAATCAGATTCTATTTTTAGGTTTTAAAGATATTGTAATATAATATTATACTTATTTTATACACGGTTTTTTTGGGGGGCTGATTATTTGGAATTATAATTTTATTATTTTAATTTAAAATATATTTTATCCATAATAACTCTCGTACATGCGTCACACAGACACGATTACTAGTGAATTATAATGAGTTAAGTAGTTAACTAACCTTGTCATTTCATTTCTTTGATACTAGCTATTTCACCCGTGCGTCGCACGGGGAATAAATTTTTCAACTGATAAGGTTATTGATAGATGTTAATAAGATTAACATAAAATCTAAAAAAGTAATTAAAATAAAGAATGAGTTACAACAATAATGTAATGACCCGTCCGGAATCGGGCTGCAGGACCGTGATCCTTCCATTTCCCACACACATCCGAACACATCATTCTCGGTCGGATTCTCCACTCCCCACGTAACTGCATTGCAAACACATAAACGTACACGTAATGAGCCACGAGGACTCAGTGAGCAATAGATGCAATGCAATGCATGAATGCACGTGTAACATTCTTTTCTTCCTTTCTTTGGGCCCTAGTTGCGAATCATGTGAATACTTCGTCATATCATAACATTGGCCGTCCCGCAAAGGTTCTTTTACGCTTTGCGGCGCCGTCGTAATGGCCGTCCCCCAAAGGTTCTTTTACGCTTTGGGGCGCCGTGGGCCGTCGTCTAAAGGTTCTTTTATGCTTTAAACCGCCCGTAACATCATAAGCCGTCCCCCAAAAGTTCTTTTACTCTTGGGGCGCTACATTCGTCATAAACACATGATACGCAACTACATTCTTTCACATACGTCATGCTTCGTGTCATACATCATTCATGCTTTACTTGTAATCGTACTCATAACATTCTTGAGCATTACATAGCATACTTTCTCATGAACTTCTTCTTATCATTACATATCATAGAACATATCATATCCTTACATATAACATCCCATTCATCATCATAACATGTTACGTACTTCACGTAATCATTCACTTGGCATTCGTTCACATATCCTAGCTTTCATGTCATTCTAGCATCATTACATGATCTCAATCATCACATACACTATCTATTACTTCATATCTATCACATAACATCATTCAACATGCTAAATTCATGTTATAACATCATTCAACATGCTAAGTTTATCATATAACATCGTATAGTTTCATATAATTCACATATTAACATATTAGAGCCATAACATGAATTTCATATCATTTCCTATACATAACACATAGAAAACATACCATCTATATACATTAATATAAAATACACATCTATTACTCACCATAGATGAAGTTCAAACAAACATGGAGACCATCTTCTTCCTCTTCTCCCTTTCTTCTCTTCATTTTCTTCTTCCCTTCCTTCTTGTAATCATAGATTACACAAGTATTACATAGATCATATATGGAGTGGGAGATGATTCCATAGGTTCATGAGGGACTTGGAAGGGTTTTGGGAGTGCTTTGGGGTCTTAGAGTCGAGCCCAAGTGAAGAATACCCAAGAAATGGCTAGAATCACCTAGAAATACCATTCTGCCGACTTAAAATTACGGCCGTAACTTCCACATTTACGGCCGTAACCCCTTACTTATGGCCGTAACCCCATATCCTTACGGCCGTAACATGATTAATACGGCCGTATCATACCATCATACGGCCGTAATAAACTCTCTATAAATCCCCTGCATTTCATCTTCTTGACTTACGGCCGTAACTCCATGCCTTACGGCCGTAACTCCAACCATACGGCCGTATCTTCAGATCATACGACCGTAATTTACTCTCTGAAACTTTTGGACATTTTCCACTGTTCATCATTTACGGCTGTAACCTTAGACCCTTACGGGCGTAACCTGACATTTACGGCCGTAATCCTTACATTTACGGCCGTAACTTCAGTCCTGCTGAAATTTCCCGTTTTCATCATTTCGACGGCCGTTGCGACTCCCGTCATGTCTCATACCTTCCCAAACATTTCATGAACACATCATACACATATACATTATGTCGGGTCGACTTTGAGCGGGGCATTACAAATAAACTTAAAAAATTTAACTTGAAACAATTCTATAATAATTTCGATAGAATTTTCCCTATATTTCATACTAATTCATCGTGCAAATATGCAAGAAACAACTCAAGAAAATCAACACAATTTAATTTACTATTTTCTAAAGAATAGTAATTTAATTAGCATTTATAGCAGCACTTTGCACGGGATGATAATTCGTGGCAGCAATTGTGATAATATATTACATTTTGCTCATTGTAAGATTAATCTACTAATGTAAACAAAAAATAAAATAACATTAAATTTTATAATTGTCAAAATAACTCTACTAACATTCGTAGAGCTCATTGTGTTTTCTTTAACATTATTTTACATTTTATTATATACAATTATAAATTTTGGGAGATATTAATTATTATACATCGGTATGATGCATTTTTTGAACAACTAATATGTAAATAATGATTTTTAAATTTTAATTATGAAATACAATCAGTATAAAGATATATTATAAAAATAACAATATAGTGAATACAATCCGACAAATCCTAAACTGTTCCTGTCAACACTTATCCTCGTTTCGACCCATCCTCATTTACTCTAGGCCGAAGGCGAATGATATAAGTATTACAAACTTCGATTGCTCGTCCTCGTCCCTGCCTTGCTAAAACATTCTCATCACCGTCCACGCCCCATTGTGATGATTTAATCCAAGATCTTATAGGTGTTAACTTAACTTTATTTTAAAATACATAAAAAGATAAATTAATTTCGTAAGCACATTTTTCTTTCCAGTAACAATCAAATTAATTTTAATTATTTTTCATTTTTTGAAATAATTATGTTTCCCATATTTAGCAATTTAATTTATTTTGATTAATTTTCGTCTAGTAAAACTATCTCACTTTTTGTCCAATGAAAATATATCCAACAAAATCTAATAAATATAATTAATTGTAATTAATTGTAATATAATTAATTGTAATTAATTATTGTTTTTAGCTAGTTATTTATAGAAATAATTTATTATTTCTAAATAATTCGTTTTTGAACCACAATTTCAAGAATTGTATGAATATAATTTTAAAAATATTTTATAATTCAAAAGATATCTTCCATGTAAAAAGATGTCTTTCATTTTTTAGGAAAAATCTAGTCAACCATGGAAATCTAACTAATTTTAATTATTATTTATTTTTTCATTAACGCTATGTTTTTGTTTTAGCAATATAATTAATTTTTATTAATTTTCATCAGATGAAACTACGTCAATTTTTGCCCATTGAAACCAAGTCCAATTAAATTGTAACAGTACAATTAATTTTAATTAATTGTAATAGAATTATTTTTAAGTATTTCATTTTTAGCTAATTATTTATGAAAATAATTAATTATTTATGTAATAATCATTTTAATATCGATCGACTTACTTTATAATAAGATATAACACCCCAATTCTAATAATAAAAAATCTTATAGGTGTTAACTTAACTTTATTTTAAATACGTAAAAAGATAAATTAATTTCGTAAGCACATTTTTCTTCTCCGTAGCAATCTAATTAATTTTAGTTATATTTCATTTTTTGAAATAATTAACCCCTTTTTGTAATTTAATTAATTTTGATAATTTTCTTCTAATAAAACTATCTCAATTTTTGTCGAATGAAAATACATCTAATCAAATCTAAAAAGTATAATTAATTGTAATATAATTAATTCTTGTTTTAGCTGACTATTTATAAAAATAATTTATTATTTATAAATAATTAGTTTTTTGTCCGTAGTTTCAAGAATAGTATGAATCTAATTTTAAAGATATTTTACAATTAAAAAGATATCTTGTATGTCAAAAGATGTCTATCATTTTTTAGGAAAATTAAGAAAAATCTGGTCAGCATAACAATCTAATTAATTTTCATTATTATTTATTTTTGAATTAACGCTATTTTTATATTTTAGCAATATAATTAATTTTTATTAATTTTTGTCCAATGAAAACCATGTCAATTTTTGCCCATTGACACCAAGTCCAATTAAATCGTAACACTATTATTAATTTTGATTAATTGTAATATAATTATTTTTAATTAATTATTATTTGTAGCCAATTATTTATGAAAAGAATTAATTAATTTTAAATTAACCATTTTAATATTATCACTTTTAAGAAGTGTATGAATTTAATTTTGAAGAAATCTTACAATTTAAAAGATATATTACAATTTAAAAGATTTGTTTTCATTTTTTAGGGATAACCTGCAGTAATTTAATGATTTTTTTTGTTTTTAAAATTAATCATATTTTTCCTTTTAACAATGTAATTAAATGTAATTAATTTTGATCGATCTTTGTCCACTAAACTCATGTCTAACTAAATATTGGCAATAGAATTTATTATTTTAATTAATAATAGTTTAAATAATTATAGTTAGATTTTGTATTTAAGTTAATTATTTCTAAAAAAATATTTAGTGCCAAAATAATTTGCTTGATAGCCTTAGTTTTAAGAATTATATGAATCTAATTAAAAAAATATCTTATAATTGCAAAGATATCTTGGAATTAAAAAATATCTATTCAATTAATTAAAAAAATCAATTAATGTTACAATTGAGTGATTAATTTTAAAAATTGATGTTATATTTCTATTTTAATTTTTATGTAAGAATTAAATGAATTGTAATTTTTTATCCAACCAAAATTAAATCTGAGTGAAATCACTAATTTTAATTAATTTTCATTTATTAGCTAATTATTTTTTTAAAATAATAAATTCAATGTAAAATTAATAAAAGGTTCTAAGCTAAGTTTTAAATTTTCATGTCACACATTTATTTTAATTTTCATGTAAAAATTTAACGGATTCTAAATTTTTATCACACAAAATATTAAATTTTATAGAGGTTGCTAAGTTTAATTCACTTTTATTGTTTAGCTAATTATTTATAAAAATGATTGATTATTTCCAAAATTAATTATTGGGTTGAACTTACTTTTTAAATTTTTTAGTACAAATTGAAGATCATAGTGGTGGGGTTTTGTCTCAAACTTTGGCTAGCTGTTTGTAAGTTTTTTTTTATTTTTAATTTTTGTGTAAAACTTTAATGAATCGTAATTTTGTATTGCCAAAAAAATTGAATCTTAGTGGGATTATTAATTTTAATTAATTTTTGTTTGTTAGCTAATTATTTACAAAAATAATTAATTAAGTAATGGATCTAATCTTTTTTTTTGATTTTAATGTTATACCTTTATTTGATTTTTTTTGCAAAAATTTAATTAATGGTAATTTTGTATAGCATAAAAATTAAATCCTAGTGAAAACTATTAATTTTAAATAATTTTATTTTTTTAATTACGAAAGTTATGAAAAAATGATTAGGAAAAAATTCAATCCGATTCTTGAAAGCAAAAATTTTAAAAAAAATTGCAATTTGTAATATTTGAAAGAAAAATATATAATATTTGTCCACGTAAGCTAAATTACAACTGATAATAACATAAGCTAATGAAGTAAAAAATTAAATTTCTTATTTGTTATTGAAGTTTGGATATTAAAGTGCAAATATAATGAGACATCTCATTATATTTGAATTTTACACACGAACATCAATTAAGTGTCATAACAAATTATCAAAATTTTTAATCTTGTTACATCAGTAGTCATTAATCTTTATTAATATTAATTTATATTTAAGTTGAACACTAATTTATATATTTGCGTTAAATTTTAATTTTTTTAAAAGTAAAAATTTATATATTGATAGTATACTTGTTTTAAAGCTCTCATCAAGTCGAGAAAAATAGAATCACAAATAAAAAATATCATCAGATAAAATATAGATAAATTATTATAATAAGAAAAGAGCCTCATTTTCTATATATATAAATTATTCTATGTATAGATAGAAGTTTATATTAGGCAAATTTAATAGACGGAAAAAATTAAGGATGTGCTTAGGAGGGAAAAAAGGCTCCTTATATATACATAAATATATAAAGATTTTGATTGGCTACAACAGTTTGAGCGGGGAAAACTATAAAATAAATGATTAAAAAATATTTTTTGTTCAATTCTTTTTCTATATTATAGATAGATAGCGAAGCAAACAACCCATTCTCTCGTGCACTTAGCTTATTTCTACGTACGCAAAATGTTTAAATTCTCTCGTGCATTTCTTAAAAAGTTACATGCGGTATATTTCCATTAAATTTCATTCATCAGTTTATTGGACTATTGTGTCTCTATTTTTGGAGTGGAGTGTCACACACTCACACATGCCTACGAAAATACAACATCGAAAGTTACAATAATTAATTGTTACGTACATATCTTTCCGTGCATTAACTTACCAAATCCCAAACAAATTGTCTAACCAAAGACAAATGACTAATGAGACAACCATTAGCCCGGTCAACGGATTGACGTTTGAAATCGCACTGAATCTCAGTTAAAATTAGTAGTTTAAGCGGAGATTTGGTAGAAGACAGCCACATTTTGTCTTCAAATTATTTCATCCTTTCAAGGTGCAATTAATTAAGTGAATTTTTTTTAATATTTATTTTAATTCAATAGTCACTTAATTTAAAAAATACGACTGAAGCCTGCACATAGTCTGTGATTCATTCATGTGCTGAATTAGCCACGCAAGTCGAGACATATTGGCTGATTTTGATTGTATTTTGACAGTCAAAAAATCTATGAAACAAGATATATAGTAGAAGAAGATTTTACCTCTGGCTGAGGGTTATTATTATTTTTTTTTAATAATGCCAAGCACTCAAGTTTCACTTAAATTTTTCAAAGTTAGATTATAGCGTATTGACAAAAGTAATATAAAAATTTATTAGTTTTCTAAAGTTGTAATGATCATTAATATATGTAATGAGAAATTATATGTTGTCTATACAAAATTATCGACAAAGCTACTACACTCACGTCAATGTTAAAATTCTATACTGTGTAGTGTTACTGATCTGTATACAAATTAATTTACATCATAAGACTACACTTAATTATGTAAAATACTATCAAAATTCTCTAAAGTGAAATATTTTAATCATTGTTAGTTTCACAAGATTAATTGTATGCAAGAAACATATTCTATACGTGCGAGAAATGTCCTTTAGGTCCCCTCAAAATTTAATTTTAATAAATAGACCATGGGGTGAAGTAAATTGTGAGCTGTGAGAGTACCTTTTGATGGCCCCAAGCAATTACTCTTTTTTCAGTAATTCGGTAATGTAATTTCAATTCATTGGTTCCACACTTATTTAAAGTTGAGCAACTGCCACCAATTCTCATATTTCATCCAAAAATTCAAATACTTGATGCAATGAAAGTCTGTCCTTCGGTTTGAATTCGTATTAAATGAGATGTAAGATGTTCAAATTTTCAAATTTAACATCCTCCCATAAAAAAATAAAATAATAATAATAAATTTTTTTTCTTCTTTTATGTTTGAATCCCTAAATTTTGTTATTTTCTACAAATATTTTCTCAAAATATTGTATTTTTCTTAATAAAAACTCTCAAGTAGATAAGTGGAAGAGTTCTATATTACATTTGATCTCTTCCCAACGGATATCTCTTGCAGCGGCTCCCAACACCTCTGCCCCCTCTATTGCTGTGGGGCCTGGAGAGGGGGGCTCTCTCTTTCTCTCTCTTGCTGGGACGTTGTTCTCTTCCCAGCGGTTGGGAAGAGAACAGGCCTGAGTTCTATATAGTATAATATAAAAGGAATAAGTAGACAAGCATCTAACTCAACCAACCATTGATTAATTATGTGATTTGATTCCCAACAAGTACAACTAAAAAGTAGAAATTAACTAATCAGCGCAAAAATAATAGAGTTACTAAGATTCAAGTGCTTTGTAAATCACCACAAAGCATGGCAAAATAGCCCTACTATTAAAAACATGTAACTCCTCAAGATTCGAGTAAACCCCACCACAGCCAGCAACTGAATCATACGAGCTGCCACTCAACAAGCCGGCTCCATCCTCTTCCTCAGCCGGCTTCCCAACATCCGTAGCCGCCTGCTTCACTCTCCCAGCTATAACACGACACACGAGCATGGCTCGGCGCGAGTCTTTCCCTACAAGGCAGTCATGAGCTCGACCACTACTAGCCATCGTGCGGACCCCACTCACCTTGCTGCACTGAAACCCATGTCTAATAATAGTGCACACGCCGCAACCTGGCAAGAAGCCACACAAGCTAGATGAGCCACGTGAGCCGAGCGAACAATTTAGGGTTGTGCAGTGGAATCTAAGCAACTCGTTTCCATCGGCAGCGCACCTAGCATTTTTCTTAGCGGCTGCATTGTTGGCTCGGAGCTTGACTGCATCGCGATAGTCTTCGAAGCGTTGGATTGTACGTCTTGTGTTGTGGACCTTTAGGATTCGTTCGATCTTACATATTGGATTGTCCTTTTTGAGCCAGCTTGATTTGAAGATTATCTCTACTATGTTGCGGCTAGAATCTTCCGGGCCCAGCTCAGACACTACAAAATTTCCAAAAAATAAAACAAAATAAAGAAAATTCAAGAATTAATTAAATACTTTGATGTGACATTTGGGTATTCATTAGGCCAGATTAATACTATAATGTGTTAGTGTGTAAAACTAAGACAATAGATTTGACCTCACTCATTAGATTTGAACTCACTCAAATGCTAAATGCTAAACAACGTTAATTTATCAGCACTCAGATCAACATTAACAAAATTTAATTTGGGTTGTCTTAATTTTGTCGGTGGCACCCACATATTGTATTTATGAAATGCAATAAAGATCCACCTTTTTCTTTTTGCTCTATATTTTTCCATGATTTTATGAACTGATCAAAAAGAAAGACAAGCATTCTTAATTGAAGCATAATGAGGTTTGGCTTGCACCAACAGTTTCAAACTTCAAAAATTTCAAATTATTTATCTTTTATTTGAAAACAAAATAAATTACTTGTAATACCTCAGCTCATGAATTGATATAAAAAGCATCTGTCCTAGTTCTAAAAGTAACTTACAACTTACAAGCTTTATAAAAAATAAGCAGATCTAGTCGATTCATGCACTAGTCTATTTTTTTCTTAAAAAGTGACTTGCAAGTATTAAAGGAAAAATACAAATACCTGCATGCTTAACCATCTGATGATGTTCCAAGCTTTCGATTTTTGGGAACACCTCCCCACATTCCGAGCAAGCACATATAGTGGTTCTTGGCAATGGATACCTTATTAAGTTGGGAAAAAATATATATATTATTTTCTTGAAATTAAATATTTAAAAATAAGTAAATATTTTAAACTTAACAAAAATGTATTATCTCTCACACACACAAATTTTCTCTCTCACACATTACACCCAAAAAGCTAGCTACCAAGATTTTTATTTTCTTGCCCCCCTTCTTCCAAAAATTTCTAGTAGTCCTCGACTTCAGTACCATCAGAATCAGAGCCGACTCTGAGATGTTAAAGACTTCAAGTCGAAACTTGATATTCAAAATTTTTTCCTTCGATATTTAGGGGATTGTTTCTTATTCAATAAAAAAAAATTAATTGTAGGCTCCAAGCAGCAGTCTAAGTCGCCTAACTTTTGCGACAACTACTAATAAAAATTAAAAAAAAAAAAAAGGTGATTAAAGATTACCTGCTAGGATCAACAATAGCGTGACACTCGTAACACCCCGAAAGCTTCCTCAATTGCATGCCTCTAGAGGAGCCCATATTACACGTAGTTTTCACAGAATGAGAGGAATGATAAACAGACCTAGAGCTCGATCCATTTCCATGGCTACTAATTTTCTTGGTCAAAACCCTGGATTCTTGCCCCAAACTGCTTCCCTCCGGTGAATTATCAGCTCTGTGAACAACCCTACTAGTGTTTCCACGAACGACGTCGTTGAATGAGCAGATGGAACTGCACGAACTTCCCAGTTTGTAGACCGTAGAGGAAGCTGCAGCTGGATCGTGGACTTTTGAATCTGGGATTTGTTTGCAGCTTAGGATGTTTTTGATTTGGTCCCATGAAGATGATGATGATGAAGGAGGAGAAGTATTTGGCTGCTTTTTCTTGCGTCTTGAAGGTTGTTTTTTGGCTTCCATTGGCATGAGGAATGCCATGAAAAGGAGTGCAGTGAATTGGAAGATAAGTTCTGCTAAAGAACTTCTCACTTTCATGTGTGTGTGTTTGTGTGTGTGTGTGTGTGAGTGAGAGAGAGAGAGAGAGAGTTTCTTTAATGGAGACTGGGGAGGGATCCAAGATGTGGGGACTTTAATCAACGATTCCATTTGCTAGTACTTAAAGATTAATTTATTTATTACTCTAATAAACATGATGGATTGATGGTTTTGTCTTCTTTACCAATAATCAAACTTTTTGCTACTCATAAACTAAGATTGAGTAGGTTTGTTATGATGATGTTATGAATAATTAATCAATAATCATGCTATTTCTCGAAACTATATATGCAGTACGTGTAACTGACCTTTCTTTTTTCTTTTTTCTTTTTTTATAGCTCAAAACTAGACAGAAGTGCTTTTGCATATATGTACACAAATATCTGATCATCCGTGTGTACATACATACATGTAGACAAATATTTGATTATCGTCTATCTCAGTTGAAAAATTGATGGGTACATTCGGCTTAGAAACTTAAATGCGCTTCGCCCAAATTCAACTCTTGAAAAGATTAAATTAGATTTGTCAACATAAATAAATTTGATATCTAATATACTCGAAAAAAATTAAAGAAAGTATCTATTACCCCTTAACCCAGTTAATTATGTATTAAATTGTTCAAACTCAAAACAAAAATAAGTGAATTTTAAACTCTAAACATAATAGTCAATTAATACAATTAGTTTTGAATGTCAACTATTTTAATGAAATAAAACAACTAAGAAAATAAAAAATGAAACACCTTAAATTGATTAGGTCTTCCATATTGCTCCACTTGTGTAGTGTGTGCATATATTTAATTATTTATATGATGCATATATGCTTGACTTGTTATTTAACAACTACCTGGTCAAACTGAAAATATGTACTTGAGTGCGTTTTGGTCCCAAATTAAAGATGATAATGATGAGATGTATGTATGTATGTATGTATTATTCACTTGGAGTCACTTTCTTGTTTCTTCTACATTCCTTAACCGTATTATAACAAAAATTGCTTAAACTAATTGCTGATTGATGTTGATCCTTTTTCATGTGATTTACCAACTCAAATATGTTATTATCCTTGATTGTCTCATCCAATGAAAACATTTTACATACACAATCGAGTGTAATTATTCATTGATATTGATTATTTTGATGGTGAGACATTCTGGCCAAATGGGAAATGGCTGAAGCGTCTGTTATCACAAACTGGGGGTAAATAGGAAAAAAAAAATACGAGCTGAGTTATTGACACATTACCTAAAACATATCTCTATAAATAGATATTACTGAACATTTTAAGGTAGAAAAATACAGTATCTGTAAAATAAAACACCCGTAGATTTCTTATGATTGATTGCAATCACATATTTTTACCAAGGTTAATTTTGAAACCCCTTTTTGTAATTGTAACATTTGTCCTCAATAAGAAAACCACCCGTTGTTAGCATTTCCATTTATTGTAATGGAGTTGTTATATTGGATCACTCCCGATTTTGGAAGTTACTCGTTGTTTATATGCACGCACTAAGTCATCCATAGAGATATATGGAGAAATTTGTTTGTGTGTGTGTGTGTGTGTGTGTGTGAGAGAGAGAGAGAGAGAGAGATTCGAATAGAGAAACAGAAGGAAAAGTGCAAGAGCCAAAGATAAAGAAGAATGGTACTGTAACCAAATTGCATATTCCAATGTCTTATTGCTGTCCATTTGATGCACCAAATGTTAAATAAGCAGTTGCATGTGAACTCACACAGAACGTGCACCTATAGTTTTAACTACTATTTTTCACCTGTCGATACTATACATTTGGTTGTAATGAGATCTATTAACGAAGACTTCTCATCGAAAATTACATAAACTACCACACTTCTTTCTTTTTTTTTCTCTTCCTGAGGCAGCACAATTCATTTTCATAATAATCCTGGCTATTAAATATCTTACAGTGTTGATCGAAATGAAAATTAAATAGATCGTGGTTAAAAAAATTTTACGAAGAAAAAACGAACATGAAAAAAGAAGAGTAGAAGGAATTAAAACTAGACGTACATGTTTTCTTTTTCTATATGTGAAAAATTTGTTGCAATCGATGATAAATAACGTTGCCACCTAGTTTAATTTGCAGAGAAACTATACAATACAGCAAATCAAGCAATTTTCAAATTTGAAGTGTATCTGTGATATACTATAAGAATTCAGTACTACTAAGTTACTATATTTTTTTATAGTTAATTAATGAAACATTTTTATTATCACCCCGAGTCAGAGATGGAATTCTCGTCGAACTCGAAAACAACTCACTGAGTTGTTTATGTACATGGAAGAAAACTGCATCAATATCGAATTAATTTGCGGATAATAATGTAGTCCACAATCTTTAAGAAGTAATACTCAGCTCTTTAACTTGAATTTAATTACAGATATGCACAATTTTGTAAGGATGGAATGTTCATTAAATCTTTAATTTAATTTCACCGTTGGAATTTCTTTGAGAAGTCTTCATACAAAAAATAAATAAAAAATTATTTTTTCCTAGTTACTATATATATTTGAAAAGAAAATTTATCACATTTCTCAATAGATTTTCCTTTATATAAGCCCCAAAAAAATGAAGAAAAGAAAGTAATATTTAGGAGAAATTAAGTAAAACTAGAGGAATTTTAAAATGTGAAAAATGATACTAGCGCATATATGACGGGAAACGAGGGTAAAAAATGATTAGAAAATATTTTTTATTGGGAAAGTACATAATTAATGATGTACAATATTAGAATAGTTAGAAGTCAGATATCGGTTAGGCAAACCATTCACAAACAATTATGTATAAGCCTTTTTTAATTATTTTCCATCTCATCCTCTAATATCGTCACAACGAGCAAGTGAGTCCTAAATAATTCAGAACTCAACATATAATATCCTCTTAATAGTTGGACTGGCGAACAACTCTGTCTTCTTTATTCCTCTAAGTGTGTGTTTGATTGTTTTCCCAAAAAGCATTTTCTTGTATTTAGATTTTCTAGAAATTATTTTCCCCCCTCTATCTTGAATTGAATTTTTTAGAAAAATTGCTTATTTTGTGCAGAAAAGACTAATATATGAAAAATATTTTCCATGAAAAAAATTCCTATCGAACACTAAAGTAGTAAAACTTTTTCTTTGATTTGATATTTTCCTAAAAAGTTCTAGTGAATCATAATTAATATTGTACATCATTAATTATGTATTTTGAGTTTTCAACAAAGTGATTTAATTACTACTAATTACACTATGATTAAATTTATATGTAGAGAAGAAAGTATCAATTAAATAAGATGATGTGATTATACATCAATTCATGAATAACAAATTTAATTCAAATATCGAGGGTGACTATAAACATTTCCACTCTTTCGACCATGGTCGACGTCTGAAACTACACCACTACACTCCATTCATGAAGGAGACTATCACTAAGAGACATATCTAGGAACATCTCCAATGGGGGATTGTCTATTATAAATGTGTTTTTAAGAGAAAGATAAAGAGAAAATAATTATTTTAATTGGAGAAGAATGAAAAAATGTATAGATAAAAAAAAGGAGAGAAAAGTGAAAAATATGAGAGAGAGAGAAAGAAATTTAAAAATAATAATAAAATAATTTTGCAGAATGTGAAGTTGGATGTAAGAAAGTGGATATGACACTAGAAGCAATGAAAAAAAAGTGGGAAAAAGTGAGGAAAAATGAGTGAAAAATGAGTAAAAGGTGACTTTTAAAAAATTTCGAAAAACTGTGGGTCCATTTAAAAAATTGTATCTCTCTCTCTTAAATTGGACATCTAACCTAGACACCCCCATTGGAGATGCCATAACCAGCTAGAAGGTTTCTAGGATTATCATACATACCCAAATCCATCCAAAAGAAATATATTGGTTCACCAAAAACCCTATGCATAAGAGCATCTCTAGTGTAATGGTGTGGTTTGCAAATGATGTGGAAGGGTGGAAGGGTGAGATAGAGATAAGATGATTATTTTATTTGAAGAGAATAAGAAAGAAATGTACACAAAAAAGAGGGGGAAAAAAAGAAGAAAAGAAAAGGCAAAAATAGAGGTAATAACATATTCAAAAATAATAATAAAGTTGAACTTGAGAATGTCTAGATATATATCCATTTGTAGAAGAGGCGTGGGAAATGACAATGAGAAAGTAATAAAAACCATTTGTAGAAGAGGTGTGGGAAATGACAATGAGAAAGTAATAAAAAAGTGAGGTAAATAAGAGAAAAGTGTTAAAAAGGTGAAAATTGAAAAGGAAAAAAACGTAGCCAGAACTATGGGACCCATTTCATCTATGTCTCTCTCTTCGATGTAGGAATTGTCCAAACATGTGCATTGGAGATGATATAAATGTGTCAAAAGAAGACATCTCAAACAAGGACACAGTGAAGCTGGATTTTTCATTGTCCAAAACCTTGCGGAGGTTAAAATGTATACGAAGATCAGCCACGGAAGATATGTGAACATTTGAAATTGTTTTATTGTCTACAAGCAATGAAACTATAGTAAGTCAGAAAGACGAATGTACATCAACATGAACAACCCAATAAGCATCTATTCACTTATTGCCTAATAAGGAACGTGTTTCTGAAGTGTGGTATGAAGTACTTTACCATTCAGCGAGTTGATCCACCACGTGCTCTTCTCGACCTTGCCCGTGTCACTCGTCCAGGTTCTTCCATTACTGTATCTTGTGGAGAAGGTTCATTTGCTGGCGGAGGAGGTAATGATTCAATCGCCACCACTTCCTCGTCAGTAGAGTTCACAGTTTTGGTGCTCTCAATGTGGGCTTGTGACGTTGTTGCTTTCTGTGCATTTAAAACAGCAGGAGGATCTGCTTTGGGAGCTTCCGAAGTTGCTTCATCTTCTGCAGAATCATCTTTGTGCTGACTTGAAGTCGTAGTGGATAAGGTGACCGGGTTTTGCTCATTTTGTGGCTGCGGTTGTGGAGCAGATCTAGAATTTGGGGGCACAGAAGGTTGGCTGGCCCCAGCCGCTTGCTGTTGTGGCTGCATTGTGAAAAACAGCAGTATTTCAATGGAAAAATGAGTTTAGAATCAAAGAGATAACAAAAAAATCCTCAGTTGTGGTTGACTGGTTAGATTTGATCTCTTTGGTGATACAACATACAAAAACAAGCAGCATAAGGAAACATATATACCAATTAACATATCACCAGCCACATCTCTCAGGAAATAAGAAATGGTTACAAGTTCTTCCAAAGGAAAATCATGGCTATTTACATGTCATAACGAAGAATTTCAATTAATAACCAAGCAATTTTAAAGAACACAAAAGATGTGAAGGAGATGCCTTTCCTATAAAAGGGATGTCATTTTATCCAAAATTCAGAAAAAGAATCACTATCCACAGATATCTCTTCACTTAAAGAAGGCAGCTGAATTCTTACAATCAAAGCGCTCAATTCTAGGGCATTTTAGGAACAAACAAATAACTGTAGGATATAAAAGAGCCAAAAGACAAAATAATAATAATCATTAGCTTCCGACCACATACCTGAGCACGATGGGGGGATGTGGATTGTGAAGCAATATATTGCAAAATCTCAAAAATTCTAGTCTGACCATAGCTTGCAGCCTTTTGCCAGTACAAGACTACCATATCTCCAGCTCTTGTTCTCAATTCTAACAAATTACGATCAATATCCGTCTCATGTTTTGCAACATAGGGTCTGAAGAAGGAGTCATAAACGTAAGTTGTTCCCTGAAATCGTTTAATTACAAGAGAATGCAGAATCAAAAAACCAGGAAAAGGAACTTTCAAAAGCTTCATAAACATTCCAAAGCGAAATTGCAGACCTTCGTTTTAGGAAACCACAAGTATAGAAAGAAGGCCAACTTAGCTTCACTGTACATCGGAACCCTTCACGGAAAATTAATTAAATAAATATAAATGTTTGGAAAAGAAACCAAACATATATAAATAATTTCAAAGTTATCTGAGTTAAAATATGTACCATGAAATAAACAAGTCGCCAATCCTCTCACAAACAGTCAACATAGCAACTAAAATCCTGAAAAGTTTGAAGCTTAACTCACTACCAAACAAGCAGCCAAAGATTGTCAAAGAGTGTATAAAAATTTGAATATGAAAATTACCAATACTGGCACCAAAAACGAAGTTGCTCAATGTCAGGCTTATTCATTTCCACAGTTTTATAACATTCGTATGCAGGATAAGCATAGCCAAAAATCATCCTGCAACAAGAAGTCCAGAAAATACGAACCTAACACAATGACAATAAATAGGAGTAAAAAAATTTATGAACTAGAAACTGGAGGTAGCACATACACAAGTCCTCTAGTGATCAAAGACCCGATCATCTTGCAGCCTGTACATATATATAAAATCAATGGTATGCATAATGTTCACTTCAATTAACAATTAACAAGTTGCAAGCATAGAATCGGGACTCGAGTAAAAGGTTAAGTGTTCAAATTGAATGCAAACAAGTTTTAGGATGACAATATATTAGTTACTGGCGGATTAAACCCTAAGCAATAACTTATCATAATCGTTTTTTATGTTTAATTTCCCCCTCAAACGTGCCCATGCTACATCACAGGAGAGAAGCACTTTCTCACTGGAAATTATTAGAATGTGAAGAAATTTGAAAAAAATCACATACTGAATCAAATATGAACTCAATGGGGGAATTGGAGAACAAAACCTACTATTGAAGCACTCAGATACAATTCATACAAGCACAATAGTCTAACAACACCATTCGTCTAAACGGATTAAAAGGAAAATACAGAAACTCTTAGAACAAGTAGAAGAAACAATATACACAAGTACTCAATACATTTTTCTGGAAAAAAATCTCGCCATATATCTCGTGAAGTACTACATACAAAAGAAAATTAGAGAAAAGGAAAATCGATATACGGAAGATTAACGATGACCTAAAACAGAGTTACTGCAAAAGATAGGAAACAACCGTTAGTTGAGCGCGGTGAAGCAAAGTGTCAGAGATCGAAATGAAGTTCCCGAAAGCTTCGTGGCGATTCCCCGTCAAGTTGGAGGGGTAGCGCCGCCGTATAGCGACGGCTGACCGTTGATATGTCGGCGGAGTATACAGAGAAAAAAGGGCCCAGATTGCTATGTCGTTTTGAATTTCTACTTGATGGATTTTTATCAGTGTTTAGCGAAACGGAGGAGTGATACTCTGTGAAACATTGCACGAATATTTTACGCTTGTGACCGTTGGATTGAAAATGGTTTTGGTTTCTGCTACTTGATTGCAGTCGACGGCTGAAAATGAAAGCGGTGATGTATAAAGCCTTATCCGTTATCCACGTGTTTTGGCAGCGTGGGACCATGCAAACGTTCACCAACAACCTCAGCTTTACATATTTGGCCCCATAGTTTTGGATTTTGTGCACAGATTACCAAAACTTTAAACAATTATACTTTTGAGTAAATAATTGTGCGTGGCAAACTTTTATTTTGATCAAAATAATTTTTTTGGTAAAATAGTGGAAATGAATGACGAAATTATGTGAATATAATAATGAATAGTAAGTTTAAGTGTGTAATTAATATTAGAATTCAATGTTATCTATTCATTTAAAGGTCCAATCAATTATAATCAAACTATACTTTCAATCAAGAGAATTAATTTTGAAAATGCATCAATGACTATAACTCACTAGAAATTTTTAACGAAATAGATTACACCAAAAAGTGGCTCTTGGCCTTAGTAACACATGAAGTAATAATCAACGTGATTCATTATTATTATTATTATTATTATTATTATTTTAATATAGGGTAGGGATCATAAGAGTGGGGTGGTATCTCGAACCTGAGCCAATTATCTGACAAGAGGATGTCTTTTCCACTACACCAATTCCCTTGGACTATTATTATTATTTTGAATAACCTGACTCATTATTGTTCTTAGATAAAGGTTCATAATTTTCTCTTGATAAAGGTTCACTTTATTTATAATGTGGTACATTAATTTAAAAATCAATACCCCCCCCCCCCTTCCTTCTTTTGTTTTAGGCTATGTTTGGCAAACAAAATTGATAAACTAGCCAATAACTGAAAAGCTAATTGATAGCTGAAGAGTTGATTCGGAACTTATAGTGAATAGCTAAAAAGCAAATTGATATAAATAGAAGTATTTGATAAAATTAGCTGAAAAGTTAGTTAAAAAAAACTCCTCCAACCAAATGAAGTTTATTTCAATACAAAGAGTTTATAATTAAACTCTTTAAATAAGATATAAGTTAGCTTATTGTACTTACCAAACATACACTTATAGGGCGATAGGAGTTAGTTTTTAACGGTTTTTAAATGTTTTTAATGTAAAAGATGAGAGAGAATGGGTGGAGTTGAATGGTGAATATTTGTGGATGTGATGTGATATGTGAATATAATTGATTTGTTGAGAGATATATGGATGTGATTTGTTTGATCAAATGTGAAATTTGAAAAAAAAAATGCATTAAAATCTGGATGCTAACACCGTCAGGGGAAAAAATGGATAAAAAAGTAGTAAAAAGTGGTAAAAAGTTTAAAAATTAGTGTAGCATATTTTAGGGATTTTTAAGTCAAGATTCTAATTATTAATGACATTAACTTTGCTAACTGTTAGACAAGTGTCAAAAGTAATTTTCACAAAGTAAAACAACACAAGTCGTCAACGGCCAATAACGTATACTTCTCATTTCAAATGATAAAATGTGTGTAACTCAGTCATTTATCTGATATTGATGCGTTGATTTCAGTTGTTTTTATATTTTATTTTCTCATGATTCATCTAAGTAAATAAATAGCTCGAAAATCATTTTAGCATAAAGGATATATATAAATCTTCCCATTGCAAGTAAAGTACTAATTTAGTATCTAATAGTTATATAGATAAGTAATAAAAGAGCAAAGTATATTTTTTAGTAATAAAAGAGCAAAGTATATTATTTAACTTGGACAAAAGCAACAAAAATCAAGGAATCACTCTTTATGTTTCCATATGAATTAACAAATACCATTTGCACTCTAGATAAGAATTCTCTTTGTTTCTTATTATTAAGGCTGCTGCCAAAGCCTTATAAATAACTTCATGCCTTTTACTTTACTTCACTTTTCAATTGTAATCTATATATTCTTTTTTACTCGCATGCATGATGTATTAGTTTATGTATGCCTATCATTATAGCTAATCGGGGTTTAGGTGAGTTCAAAACTCAATTTAGTATCATCTTTTATGTGTAGATAAATAAACCCGCATGTTTTCAATTTTCTATTATAGGAATCTTCATAGATTAGCACGCTAAACTTTTGTGCTAGACTATAATTGAATATCTTAGTAGTGAAACGTATATAACTTTTTTTTTTTCCTTAATCCAGACGTTTAATAGTGAAAAAACGTTTGATATTTGATGAAATGTTCCTTATATGTAATGTTTACAAACTCTGACACAATAATTTATCGTTTTGAATCCTACAGTGAAGATAATAATTAAGATGACAAACGTCAATTAAATTTCATATCATCGATAGTGAATAAACAATGATAATATATAGTATTATTCTTGAGTTTAAGATAACGAGTTAGAGAGATAAGTAAAAGGTGCGGGCGATCTGTTGAGGTTGTCGAGCCGAGCTGAACCTTGGATTCTAAGTTCCTTAAAGTTTACATATGGATGTTAAAAGGGAAAATTAGTCTCCATTGGCATCATGCCCAAGCGTGGTCACTTCCTCCCATGCCTTCAAAAGAAGACGATGATGATAGGTTGTTGGGTTGTCACTTTCATGCCCAATTCACTCTTTACCCAACAAACATTTGATGTCTCATAATCAATTCATCACTCTTATAACAACTGTCCACTATATTAGGTCTAACATTATCGACGTTGACCATCTGAATTTTTTTTTTTTTTTTGACAAAAAAAATAATTACTGCCACTTCTACTATTAAATATTGTTTGAACAATCTTGTTCAAGCGCCCAAATGTGGATATATATTAAAATATTTACATCAGTGTGTCAATATTTTAACATTCCCACAAATGGGCATGTTAACAAGAGTGCTTACCAAATTTTGAATCGTGGAAGACCCACTCTAAATGTCGCTCGATTTTGACATGGGGTGCAAGAAAACTAATAATTCCATTTCTTTTTTTGTTCTTTAACTTTTTAGTTGAATTTATAACTGTCACGGGATAATTTTGTGTTTGCCGGAAAAAATCTAATTGTTGAAGTCTATAAATGTCCAACCATGTTCTCTAATGAATGCCAACTTTATTGCTTCTTTCTCAATGATGATGATAGAACTAAAATGGTTTGTCGAGCTAGCTAGGTCTATCTGTCGATAACCCAACACGATTCTAGCCCATTAATAATTTGAACTGGCCCATTTCGATAATGTCTTCTACATTCATGGACTAGACAGGTTAGATCTGTCGCTTTTATTGGACCTTGGTTTCCACTGAAGGCCACCAGTGCAATTAGTTCTCGAGTTTGGGCTTTGTAAGAGCTAACCAATGAGCTATGAACCGTCCAAATCCATTAAGTGAGTTTTAACCTTTTATTTTTCACAATTAACCTTACAATTATATAACAACGTAATTTAAAATTTTAAAAATTTACTTTACACACCCATTTTTTTCCATATCCCCATCCTACCCTCGCACCCTTTTCCTTCTTTTCCTTTTTTTTTTCTTAATATGTTCGCCTCATTGGGGGCGAACAACCAGATGGTTGTTCGCCCCCAATGGGGCGAACAGTTTTAAAGCTGTTCGCCCCAATTGTGACGAATAGACCAAAAAGAAAAAAAAAATTTTGTACTATTATTTTTTTAAAATTTTTTTAATACTTATATTCGATACTAACTCGATAAAATTGATCAAATAAATTTTGAAATTTATCGCTAAAGTGGTTGCAAAAAAAAGTAAAAAATAATTATATTAGACAACAACGCCAATTACTATATCATCAAAAAACTTTGTAAAAGATTTGATTTTTTTAATAATTATATTAGATAACAAAGCCAATTACTATATCTTCAAAAAAATTTTAAAATTTATCGTCAAATTGGTTGTAAAAAATTTCGAAATTATTTGTTAAAGCGGTTACAAAAATTTGAAAAAATTTTATCGATCAACAAAGATAAAAATTATTTATTTTTATTTTAATTTTTTTTTTTAATTCTTTGCTGTGAAACGGCGGGAAAGTTTTTATTTATTAAATGTACTCAACTCTAAAAATTAATTATGCCATATTTTTCCTTCGACGCATTTTTCTTTTTTGATTGGGTTTGTAGTATTTTAGGTATTACATTTTGATTGGGTTTGTAGTATTTTAGGTATTACATAAATACACTCAATTATTATAAATTATTTATTTATTTATAACAAATACATAAAATTACAAATTTGATATAAATGCATTCTTTGTATACGATTCTGGATCGACTGGTGTAAATAAAATTAAAATTTATTTTTGGTGGTTTCCGATGAAAGCAACCTTCAATTTACAAAATAATGAAAGAATAAATTTGTGTTACTATTATTAGTATAAATTTTGAAATATGCAATGTCGCATGAGAATTATATAAGAGAAATCAAGCAATAAAAAACGTACAAATAATACCTGTGTTTTGATAATTTCAAGAGATAGTGTTTTGGTCATTCTTTTTTTTTTTTTTTTTTTTTTGGCAAAATTTTGAAAATATAATGTTTTTTTAAAAAAGAAAATATAATGTTATTTTTGTTATGTTGTTTAATTATTGAAAAAGTTAAATTATAGCTCTGTATAGCCTATTCATTTTGTTTTCTATTTACTTTGAATTGAGAAACATAAAAGTTAATATTTAATGTGTATAAATATTAAATTTATTGAGATAAACAAAATATAAGAATCGAAATAGTTACTTTTATATGTATTATGTAATATATTATTTTGTGTAGAACCAGCTTCTCTTACATACATCTTGATATTAATGTCTTGATATTATATATATAATTAGCCATAGTCTTGCCGATAAGCATAGTAGTATATATGTTAGTACATAAGCATGGTTACGTACTAACATTAATAAATATGATTCACTCTCATTTGGTTATTATTGTCTGCTTTTTTTATTTTCTATTTTTTTGGGTTGGAAGCAAGCGCAAGGAAAGAGTAAGTGGATAGATTTGGCATAAATTTTGGGCCACCCTTTTATTTTTATTTTTTTCCCAATAAAATATGATTTGTTGTCTTGCTTACTAATCTGATAAGTGAGGATAGTTGTTCAAAATCTAAAAAGTTGTTTTCTTTTTTTCTTTTTTGAAATGGGGATGTAAAAAGATTATTAGGTATTTAGTTTTAATAAATTTATTTCTTAATTATGATTAAATTTATTTTTTATTAAGTTTGTTTTAATTTTTTTTTATCATTCTTATAAATATATAAAGTTGATGGATGATACATATTTTTTTAAATAATTATAACATTAAATTTTAATTAAATTGTTTTTCACATAAAACATTAATATTGTGACAATTTGATTTTTATTTAATTAAAATAAAATAATCGCAAAGGTTTCGCATTCAATGAATTTATAATACGATTAATTTCTTTTGATAATTTTATTTTTCTTTCTATTGGCATACATGTATTATATGCCGATTTCATATAAAGTTACATGTAATTAGTTCAAAAAATAATGTCTCTTCCAAAATTGTAAAAACAAATATGAGATACAATTGTAAAAATTGCATTGTATTATACATCTACATACATAATTATTTGATGTCAAATGTTGTCTTTAATGAAGCTTTCCAAATTTTATATTAATTTTTTTAGTAAATAAAATTTCAACTTATTTTTAATAATGTAAATACTATTACATTTCTCTTTTACTTAGCACTTTTTCATTTATATCAATGTATTTATTTATTTTGATATTAATTAAATAACTATTAAGGTTTTCTTCAACCCAACAAATATTATTTTTCTTTATATTTAATTATTGTAAAACAATAGAAAACTACATTTTCAAATAGAAAACATTATTATGATATTTAAAAGGATAATATATCAAAATATTTAATAACCACACTTCATTCTTTGCAATGTTGCCCAACTAAGTGATATGCGTGCTTACATAGTGCAAGAAAATACTTTACGATTCATGAGATTAATATCTTTTATTACTCAATTGTCCAATAATTGAGTTCATATTCAATCACCATTCAAATATCAAACAACCAAAATGTGTAATGAAACCCTGTGGAGATACAAAACATCCACTGTCCAATAATCAATTACCCACATTCTTAATAACTAAAACATGCGTAATAAAAAAAAATAATGTATACTCAATTGCGCTATTCAAATGAAAATTCAAAATGTCAATTTGTAAAATTAATATCTTTAGGACTTATAGTTATAAGGAACTAAGCCAACCGTCCTTTGGGAATATTATATTCAAAGAAGTCGTTCAAAATTTATAATAATATTAATATTATTAGTACTATAACAACTAATGTTCTTAACTTAACAAAGTAAAAAAATTTCACAACTTTCAAATCTTTTAACATTTTTTTAAGACAACATATATCATCGAATTTTCTTTCCGTGCAACGCACGGGTGTTGACCCTAGTTGTTATTAGTAAAAGTATATACAAATTAATTAATTTCATAAATTTATATTAATTTTTTTTCTTATTGTTTTCAATAACTCAAATATTAATTTGATAATTTATATATATATATATATCTTTTTGATTCTCAGCAAAACATACCAGACACGCAATTCAAATATACAAGAAGTCCACAAGTCATCCAGGAATATTCCGTTTCCACTGGTGGTTTTTAAAAATAAAACCATCGATTTAGTCGATTCGACTCGCTAAATCGACACCGGACATCTGGAAGTGAGCGCAGATTTTGAGCTTTTTCGGCTGATAAGACGATCGACAAAGTTTTGGTGATGTTTTGGCCCAAAATATCACTAAAACTTGACCGATGCACACGGCGCTACAGATAAATTTAAAAATTGAAATTCCCCAGACTTCTCACCGCAGACCAGATCCGATCTCAGATTTCAAACGATCGAATCGACTTTCAAATTGAGCGTTCCTTAAATTTAGGAACGCTCGATGGCAACTTAAAATTTCTGCAATTCATCAGAAAAGACGAGCCCGTGGAACCGGTTTTGTGATTAATGCCTATATTTCAAGGCATGTTTGAAGTCCTCGCTCCCAAATGAGATTTTCTTAGAGAAATCGTCCTCCCGTACGTTTTCCCTTTTCGTCAAGTTTTTGCTGGTTTTAACACTGCAAGGAAAAAAGGGGAGAGCTTACATTCAATTAGGTATCGTGTTTTAAATTGCCTAATTGTAATCCAGCGGTCAGATGAAACAATACGGAAGAAGAAAAATCAATTAAATGGAACGTACTTATGATTTTAATTTTGTTGATTGCCATTGTGTCGAAAAGAGATTGTTCGATTTCGTTTAAGTTGGTTCTGGTTTGATTTTCTGATAACCTAATTTAATGTCTTGAACACCGGTTCAATTTGCTCCGTTGTTGAAATACATTATAATAATCAAGAGAATGAAGGAAATGCTCAAATAGCTAGAGAATAATTTAATAAATGTTAAATGATTAAGAGATGCTAGCGATGGAATTATAGTCCCAATAATGTCATAGGAATCTAGCTGTTTGCAATTTGTTTGAATCCTTATGATCCCTTGCTTTTAACATAAGAAATACCATTTGATTCCATTTCAATTCTTATTATTTTGCTACCTTATTGGATGGGGTTTCGAGTTTGTTAATTTCTAAACACTTCCAAGTATAATGATTATAGAAGTAACTCTCGCTGAGCCACACCCACTTCTAGTATAACTAAGTGCTCATTTAGTATATCTTCTTCCTCCACCCCCACCCCCCCTTCTCTCTCTCTCTCTCACACACACACACACACACACAAATCGCTTGACAGTGTGAGGCACAAGCTTTAGTCTGAGTATCCCGTCTTAAAATGAGTTTGACTTTGTCTAAGTGCAAATAAAATTGAAGATTTTTGCTGAGTGTTAGGTGCGTGAATCTGATTGCATTTGATCATTTCACTTGATCTCGGTTAGATGCATCAATTAGATTGCAATTGGTGCACTCCGGATGCTACCCTGTTTCTGTTGATGCCACTGATCGGGGACCATTTAGTGATGCCTTTATTTTTTATTTTTTTAGCAAAGTGACGCTATTACAATTGGCCTCACCATATTGCTAATGAAATCGTATTGGTTTAGTGATCATATCATATTTGTTTGAGAGCTTATTTGTTCTATCTCTTTTCAGATTCCATCTCACTCCAAACTAATTTTCAACCTCACCGGTCCTCACAGTCTATGAGATTAACAAGTTTACAATTCAGAGTGTGAATGCTCCACTGCTTATTGCCATCATATTTCCTTCCGTTAGTATATATGGTCATCTGATTTTGGTTGTAACATGATATAAAAGCCCTTATTGACCTTAGTGACGTAAATTAACAAAGTGGAACACGCATAAAATTCTTATTACCAAAGGTAGTTACATAATGGATTAGACACATGCCAATGTCAATCCACATTGCTGCCAAACTTTAGAACTACACCTTCAACATTCTTGTTGCCACATGGAATTTCTTCCTTTCTCTACCACGTAAATTGTTGTTGTTTTTCTGTTGCGATTACTAAGACCTTTTTTGCTGCTGCTGGTGCAATCAACAATTTGTCTTGCTTCTGCTTTCTCACTCCTTGCTTTGTGCTGCTAGTTCTTGTTTTCATGTTAAACCATGTTTTGAGATTTCTGACCAGAATGAATTCCCATTTCTTTCTATTTGAAGTTGAACTCTGATTTTGGCAATGATGTAAAGGGAGACAAAAAGATCAAAGATTAAATAGATATTTCCCACCAGAATGAATTTCCATTAGTCATTAGATCAGCGCTCTTTACTTCTATTTGAACTAGTCTCTTCAAAATTTTATTACACGAATTCTTTTTACTGTAAGAAGAAATGCAATTTTTTCGAAAAATTTGTAACAATAAGAAATATTAGTTTTCTAAATCAGAATTAGAGCGTGGTAGAAATGATTTTCAATGTGTGGTTAAATTATTGAGTGAAAGTTTTAAAGAATATGGAATGACAAGTTTCTTTATACGATTTTCCGTGTTCCGAAAATGCAGTGACTATCAGGATTTGATTTCAACCACAGGAAACCAAGCTACCCATTATTCTGATCTTTTTAGGAAGAAAATGAAGGTTGACAGGTAACTTGTTGATTTATATGCTTTAAGGTTTAAGGTTGCCAAACAATGAATGCTTTTAAATGAAAATCAAAATGCTTTGCCTGCTTGTCTAAGCATATACAAGTAATTCTTTTATTTTTAGGCTGCACCTTCTCAGAAAATATTGTCTTATCTTCCTGCTACTGTGAGTGTACGGTTCTAAAAATAGCCTATTTTGGGCTTTCAAGGTAATGTAACAACAATGCAGATTTGAAGGCTTGTAAATCTTGAATGAACTAAAGAATTCTTTTTGGATCAGGATTTTTATGCCGGATGAATTTGCACAGAGGGCCCAATTTTACGCCTGGATGAATTTGCACAGAGGGTCTGTGGGCCCTCTCAGTACATGGCTCCGGAAATTCGACATTTTCAAAATATGACAAAAAAGGTTGTAAAATCTTTAATGTTTTCTTTTCTTTGAAGCAAGATCTATTATCTCAATTCTCGTCTCCTTCTCCTTGACTGTTGCATTCAATCAAAGCACGCCACATTGTTGAATTAGTAACCTGATTGTATGTGAGCTGTTTTAATTAGATGTGACCGTCAAGGGAACAAGAATTCGGGCAACAGGTGAGTTAGGATGAGCCAAGAGATGTAAGAATTTCTTCACAGGTCGACATGTGGAGCGTGTGTGCAATTCTTTTTGAACTTCTCAATGGCTGTCCTCGTGTTCACGGCAGGACTAGTGTGCAGATAGCTTCTAAACTATACAGTGCTTACTCTACTTTGCCAAGACGCGTTTCTTTAACCAAGATTTTGCATGATTCAGTTTCTGCAGTACATCTCCTCATTTTTTGCCTTATGGCTATATATTCTATATTTGGATTGCCAGTTTTATGCATGTCACACTGTCCTTGCAGATAATCGTTTGTCTTTCAAGGAGTTTTATCGGCACAAATTCTTAGCAACTGGGAGATTGAGATTGAAAGGAGGAGTATAACAATGTTGATTAATCAACAATTATGTAACATGCTAATATTGTTGGTGCTTTTGTGTTCGCATGATTGATAATACTAATATATTAGCATTATAATATCAATTAATGTCGAAGTGTTACACTACTGTTAATTCAAATAAATATTATTATATTCTTTACTGTAATGCCATCTACTTAAATGCCATGAGTTGTTCATGTTTAGCACAAATTGAAAATGAACATATTTTCAAGCTTGATTAGCAGATCAGACATTTCCATAACTTGGCTCGTTTATTTTTTTGTTGGAATAGGTGTTTTATAGTTTACATGGCATTTGTGTGAAATTTCTTAATCGACAGTAATAAAAGTCATTTGATTTGTTGCTCTATACAAAGTGTACTTTGTCGCAATGTGTATGGTGACAAATTACCATTTAATAGCGATGGACAAGTGCCAAGGAAAATGAAAAATTTTATTTATTATCGCCAAACAAGGCAAATACATAGCAATTGGGAAATCACAATACACCAAACAAGGCCAATCGACAGCAATTGAGAAACGATTCGTGGCTATTTTCTTTGATATCAGGGAAAAAATTTAAAATACTGAAAACAAGAAAAACAATTGATTTTTAATATTGAAAAATTTCCACCTTAGCCTATGTCAAGCAAACAACACATCTAGGTGCTTTAAATCTCATTTCGAATCAGATGCATCTGGGTACTGAATAGTCCACCACGCTTAAGTCGGGTATAGTGAGTGTGTGATCCGGACAACCTTCAGTCAATTACCAACTGCCAATAACCTTATGGTTGCCCCGACTTATTGGCTGATCACTGTAGTGCACAAGCAGACCGATCATCATCTGCAAGAGACGCAACTTTCATATCCGGCTTGCCGACTTTTTCTATAATTTGGCATTGTCTTTTGGAGGTAGAAACGGCTACGCACAATCCCCAGAAGTTATCATTTTATTTGTCCACCCCCCATTTTTTGGGGCTTGTAATTAACTTGGCTTGGACTGACAGCCTTCTTTTCCAATGAAAACGGCTACGCACAATCCCCAGAAGTTATCTTTTTATTTCTCCCCTGTTTTTTTTTAATACTTTTTGGCTCAATCTTTTTTGGGGCTTTTTATTAACTTGGCTTGGATTGGCAGCCTTTTTTTCCATTGGAAACAGCTACGCACAGTCCCCAGAAGTTATATTTTTATTCTTCCCCTGTTTTGTACTTTTTGGCGCATTTTTTTGGGGGTGGCTTTTAATTAACTTGGCTTGGATTGACAGCCTTTTTTTCTACTTGCCCTGCCCTTGGATAATCAGTTACGTGCAATGCTAGATAGCATAGATTTGATCATAGGTCTACACTCAGAATATAGAGCCTCAATCGGTAGAACCTTATAACATTGACAGTCGTAACTTATTCTTCCGGATTGTCCAGACTAAGTGTTTGATTGGAAGACGTGTTGACTGACGTGTGCCAGGTGCATCTTCATCTCAATTAACCTAGAGCACTTGGATGTATTGTCCACCAAAAATGCATGCATCCCGCAAGTTGTATATGAAATCACAAGCACACACAAAATAATCAATTGAACTGAATGCAGGGTAAAAAAAAAAGCGGGACACGTGACTTTTTTTTCCCTTTTTTTTTTGGTGTAAAAATGCATGTCTCTTTTTTTTTTTTTAAAGGCATGATCATATATATTTCTAAGAGTTACCTGGGACGATCAGCATTCAGTCGAGGGCTCGCTATGAATGGATGTGACAGCAATTGCTCAGCCGTCCCTCGTCTCGTCCAATCCTTTTGTAGACAGCGCCCAATAAAATCCTTGAAGTTTGAAGAAGCATTCTCAGGCATTGATGGAGGTTCTCCAAACACGATTTCATATATCAATGACATGTTCTCTGTTTCTTGTCCCGGTTTCACATAAGGAAAATGTCCAACATACAACTCCATCAACGTTAATCCCATACTCCAAACATCTCCGGCAAACACATCATATTCATAACCTCGCCCATTACTATCCAGTAGTTTCTCCGGACTCATATAAGCTAACGTGCCCACATATTCATCTGATGAATTACCAGCCGTGACAACCTTGCTAAGTCCGAAATCAGCAATCTTTACTTTCATATCCCCTGTCCCTGTGATGAGAAGGTTCGCCGGCTTTATGTCCCTATGAGCGATTCTTTTGCTGTGGAGTTCACGAAGTCCTGAAAACGACTGATAAGCTATGTCTGCAACCATAGCTTCTGAGAACGTACCAAGATTCTTTGCAAGAACCTCCAGCGAACCAGCTGCCATGTACTCCATTAATATCGAAACATCGCCATAAAATTTCTGGAAGATCCCGTGACATTGTCGGACGTGTGGACAATCCTTACAACGACTCATGATGTCGATCTCGTGAAAAGCTTGATCCATAGCGAAACCATGTACAACTTTCAACGCATATACCTTAGATGATTGCTTGTGACGAACTCTGTAGACATCACCGAAATTCCCAGACCCAAGGAGCTCCAGTTTCTCAAGATCAGAAAGACGTTCAACTTCTTGCTTAGGTAGAACAACGTCGTTGTATTTCGGAGTTTCGACTTCGCCTTTCCATAAGTCAATCGTGGAAAGGAAACTGATTACTACAGCAATGAGTGTCAGTTTAATGAGTAACAGAGCCATTCTATTCTAATTAGGAGGATTTTCTTTTTTAGGGAGGCAATACGAAGAAGGTTATACTAACGAATTTAGAGAGGGAGAGTAATAGCGGATGAGAGTTTAGACTTTAGAGTATCTGAATGATATATACATATAGATACCAGTCTTATAAAAAGAAAATATTTTATACATCTACCTGGATTCGGAAACTAGATGGATTTATTTTTATTTTTTATTTTTTATTTTTCGGAAATCTATTTGGATTCGGAAACTAAATGGATTTATTTTTATTTTTTATTTTTTATTTTTAAGGAAATCTATTTGGATTCTAATTGACAAGAGTTTAGATTTGCTACAATTTTCTAACCCGCGCTCCAATTTAATTAGCACATATTCTTCTACGTGTTTTTATACATTTTTGCACATTCTTTTCAGCTCCACTAAGTATGTGTTAGCGTATGAATTAAAATATATTTTTATGAGTAAGAAGAGAAACATTTAGTGGAGTTGGATGGTGGAGATTTAAAAATACAGTTGATATGTGAATGTGATTTATTTGACCAAATTCATTCAAATTTTGAAAAGAATGAATTAAAATTTGTATGCTAATTAACATACTCTAATTCTCTTTCATATTTCACATAAAAACACATAAAAATTCATTTTTACGCATACACTAACACCCGCTTAGATTTAACAGCCTAGCTGCGATATCTTGGTACGTTGGCATAAGGGCTTGTTTGGCTCTGTCCTTTCATTGTAATAGGTCAGACTAAACCAATTTGCACTACACCATTGGACAATTGGAAAATATGAAGATAATCTTTGTCACACTTTTTTTAAAGGAAAAATAATAATAATAATAATAATAATAATAATAATAATAATAATAATAATAATAAAATAAACACTTTTGTTTACTAAAGAAACAAAAATAATAATTAAAAAATGCAAAAAATATACACAAAATGATAATTTCATTGCACTATTTAGCCACTTATGTGGACACATTTATATGTACGTTAAAAAAAGGAAAAGAAAAAAACTCTTCTTCCTCTTTTCTTTTCCTTTTTGTTGTTTGGGGGAGGATATGGGTGGGGGTTGGGCAGACATAGAGAGGTGGGAGGTGTGGTTCAACCCTTTAACAATAGGAATTTGGAGATTTCAGCCGCTATACCACATTCAAATCACGAAAAAACATTTGTTTGGTAAAAGAAAAAAGTCCCACACTACTGTTTTTTTTTTTTCAGGAAAAAAAAGGACTCCTAATATGTGCATGTTCCTATAAAAGGAATGCACTCGTCATAACAAGAACTGCTTTCACTCAATCCCTTCAATTCTCTTCTCGCTTTATGGATACGAAACCCAATTAAAATATCAAATTAACTCTCTTCATCACCCATAATTAATATGCACCTTCAGATCAGCTTCTTCATGATGTCCTTAAATTTTGCTTACTTCACCCTCATTTTCTTCCTAATCTTCTACAGAGGTCAGCAATGACTATGAGATCCCTTAATTTATCTCCTTAGTTTTTTCAATTCCTTTCGAATATTTATCGATTGTCTTTTTTCCCCCTCCAATTTTTGGATTTGCAGGGTGTTTAGGGGCTACATTTACATTGATAAATCGGTGTGATTATACAGTATGGCCGGGTATACTGGCAAGTGCAGGTAGCGATAAACTAGATAGTACAGGATTCGATCTTCCTTCCGGCGATACCAGGTCCTTTCCAGTCACCGCCAGGTTGGTCGAGCCGGTTCTGGGGAAGAACCGGTTGCACATTTGACTCCAATACAGGACAAGGAAGTTGCGCCACAGGTGATTGCGGCTCCAACCAGGTGGAATGCAACGGTGCCGGTGCCGCGCCGCCGGCGACATTAGCCGAATTCACTATCGGGTCGGGTGCGACTCTGGATTTCTATGACGTCAGCCTTGTTGATGGATACAATTTGCCGATGATGATACAGGAGAGAGGCGGGTCGGGTGCGTGTGGGTCAGCCGGGTGTATAACCGATTTGAACCAGATGTGCCCGAATGAGTTGCGGGCAGCGGATGAGCAGGCATGCAAGAGTGCATGTAACACCCACCCCAGTACGTCCAGCGGCATCGTACTAGAGAGGGCGTTACCTGCGTGATGTCACTGAGCTAACACATTTGCAACGTTTTACGAAAGCCCCAAAACGATAATTTACATATATATAATGTGATAGCTACAAAAGTTCGATGACAAAAGATTTGACAAAAGAGTGCTCTTAGGCACACGTGATCCCAAAATCTTTTCCCTTCCCATTTCTACACGCCGACGAGCTCACGTACGAGAGGACCCTGCGCCACCTCCAGCCCGTCTCCTACTCGCAGCATCATCTGAAACATAGAAAAGGACACACGTGAGTCATAATGACTCAGTAGGAAGAGACACAATGCATATGAACATCACACATTACTTTCGGGCCCATTGCGAATCATGTGTTAACATTGGCGCCGTTATAAACATTTGGCCGGCCTCGTGACATCATCGGGGCGTAGATCCCCCGTGAGGCCATACTATCGGTTATTGGGGCGTAGGTCCCCCATTCGACCGACGTATCATTCGTTGGGGCGTAGATCCCCCATATTTGGCCGAAAACATAACATTTAACGCAACACATGATAGGCAATCCAATCCAAACACGCACGACATATGGGTGCACATGGACGAAACATTCATATCATAGCATTTGGCAACGACATAAGCATATCATAAACCAAGGCTAGGAAGCACCTAACCATAGAAAAATCACCATAGCAAGCTAACCATGTCATACCTTACCAAAACTAGGAAGTTAGCCAAGGAAACTTGCATACATAGCTATCTAAGGATCATTCATGTATCCACTTACCTCCTACATAGATAATCTATCTCAATCCTACCTCAAGAGACAAGAATCCAAGCTAGAAGATTGGTTGGATGATTCCTCTTCTTCCTTTCCTCTTCTCTTCCTTCCTTCCTCTTGATCCCAAGGTAACAACTAGGATGGTCCACAAGCCAAAGATCAAGCCAAAGCCTTAAAATCCTTCTTGGACTTGTTCTCTAGGGTTTGGGGAAGTTGGGGGTCGAAAATGAGGTAAAAAGACCAAGCCAACATGTTAAAACCCAATAAAACAGTTTCTGCCGACTTAAAATTACGGCCGTAACTTACCCTTTACGGCCGTAACTTACAACTTTACGGCCGTAACTCATAAACCTTACGGCCGTAACCTGATGATACGGCCGTACCCGAACTTTCATACGACCGTAATTAAGCCCCTGTAAATCCATACATCTCACCTTCCACTACTTACGGCCGTAACTCATGTCCCTTACGGCCGTAACCAAATAATACGGCCGTATATCCAAGTCATACGGCCGTAATTAACTCTCTGTAAATTTTGGCACATTTTCTCATTCCACAAATTACGGCCGTAACTATCTTACTTACGGCCGTAACCCTGAAATTACGGCCGTAACCAACGAACTTACGGCCGTAAATCTCGACCCCGCAGAATTTTCTAGTGGCCTCGTTACATGCTCGGGAGGCCGTTTCGACACTTAATACCGTACGTAGCGTCACAACGAAGTCACCAAGGGTCCAAACACGTATCCATCACCTCATGAACATACATAACATCATAAAACACATGCATAAACGGACGGAGTATTACAATCTACCCCCCTTAAATAAATTTCGTCCCCGAAATTGTTACCTGTAAAGAGTTCTGGGTAGTGATTCTTCATATCATCCTCTCGTTCCCACGTTTCTTCTTCCACGGTTGCGCTTCTCCATAGGACACGAACCAACGGTATCTGCTTGCCTCGCAACTGTTTCTCACTCCGAGCAATGATTTGCACTGGTTTCTCCTCAAATGACAAATCCGGTTGGATGTCAAGTGGAGGATCCGGTAACACATGAGATGGATCTGATATATACTTCCTCAGAGTCGAGACATGGAATACATTATGGATACGATCCATATGCGTGGGCAACTGTAACCGATAAGCAACCTCCCCGATTCTTTCAAGAATCTCATACGGACCAATATATCGGGGCGTCAATTTTCCTCGTTTACCAAACCGAAGAAGCCGTTTGATAGGTGAAATTCGAATAAAGACCTTCTCACCAACGTCAAATTCGAGTGGACGGCGTCGAAGATCAGCATAACTCTTCTGACGATCTTGTGAAACTTTCATTCGGTTTTTAATCTTCTCGACCGCCGAAATCATGTCTTGAATCATTTCGGGTCGCATCTCTTTCATCTCACCGACCTCGTCCCAATGTAACGGTGATCTACACTTCCGCCCATACAACGCTTCGTACGGGGGCATCCCAATGGAAGTGTGATGACTGTTGTTGTACGCAAATTCAATCAGTGGGAGATAACGATCCCAAACCTGCGAAAATTCCAAGGCACAAGAACGCAGCATATCTTCTAACGCTTGAATCGCCCTTCTACGATTGTCCATCCGTTTGGGGATGAAACGCCGTACTGAATTGAAGTTTCGTCCCTAACACCATTTGCAACTCCTTCCAGAAATGAGACAGGTACCTCGGGTCACGATCCGAAGTAACTGTAGCTGGCACGCCATGTAACCGAACAATTTCTTGCACGTAGAGTCGAGCTAACTGCTCCATCTTAAACGTCATATTCATAGGCAAGAAATGAGCAGACTTTGTGAGTCGATCGACGATAACCCATATAGCATCAAATCCTTTACTCGTCCGTGGAAACCCACTCACGAAGTCCATCGTAATATCATTCCATTTCCACTCGGGAATTGGAAGTGGTTGGAGAGTTCCTGCTGGTCTCTGATGTTCGGCTTTCACTTGTTGACAAATCAAACACTTTGCCACAAACGTTGCAACGTCTCGCTTCATTCCGGGCCACCAATAAAGCATCCGTATCTCCCTATACATCTTGGTGGAGCCGGGGTGAAGCGTATACGGCGTCATATGTGCCTCGTCACATATCTCTCGTCGGAGATCATCGGTCGTCGGGACATAGTACCGGTCCTTGTATTTCAGGAATCCATTCAGCACCTGATAATCTGGTCTTGGCTTCTCCGTGAGTCGTCTCTTCCTTTTGATTGCCCAACCATCAGTTCCCTGCCCTTCTTTAATCCGATCAAGCAACGTCGATCGAAGAGTCATAGCCGCCAATCGGGCCTCTTCTCGCCCCAAGACCTCTAAATCGAACCTTTCCATCTCTTGTTGCAACTCTCGAGGTCGCCGCTTCGGCTCTTTCCGACTTAAAGCGTCGGCTACCACATTGGCCTTCCCGGGATGATACTGAATCGAACAATCATAATCCTTCACCAATTCTAACCAGCGGCGTTGGCGCATATTGAGGTCCTTCTGGGTGAAGAAGTACTTCAAACTCTTGTGGTCCGTATAAATCTCACATTTCACCCCATAAAGATAATGTCGCCAAATCTTCAACGCAAACACGATCGCGGCTAGCTCCAAATCATGCGTAGGATAATTCCGCTCATAACTCTTCAGTTGGCGGGAAGCATATGCAATCACTTTCTCATTCTGCATCAATACACAACCGAGCCCTTGATAAGACGCATCACTGTAAAGCGTAAACACACTAATGCCATCCGGGATTGCTAACACTGGTGCCGTCGTGAGACGAGTCTTCAACTCCTGAAAACTACGCTCACATTCGTCCGTCCACCGGAAAGGTATATTCTTCCGGGTTAAGTGTGTAAGAGGCACCGCAAGCTTAGCGAAATCCTTCACGAAACGACGGTAGTATCCTGCTAAACCCACAAAACTACGTACTTCAGTGGGAGTAGTCGGTTGTGGCCACTGTAGCACCGCATCAATCTTACTAGGGTCCACAGAAATGCCTTCCTTCCGCACGACATGACCAAGAAACACTACTTGCTCCACCCAAAAGTCACACTTCGAAAACTTCGTGATACGCCTTCTCTTCCCGGCGTCTCAGAAACAATCCGAAGATGCTGCTCGTGCTCCTCTCGAGTCTTGGAGTAGATCAAGATGTCATCAATGAAGACAATTACAAACTTGTCCAAGTACGGTTTGAAGACCCGGTTCATGAGATCCATAAAAATTGCCGGAGCATTCGTCACACCAAAGGGCATAACGAGAAACTCAAAGTGCCCATATCGAGTACTAAACGCCGACTTTGAGATGTCATCTTCCTTAACCTTCACCTGATGATACCCGGACCGTAAGTCAATCTTCGAGTAAACTGTCGAATCCCGAAGTTGATCCAATAACTCATCGATACGAGGTAACGGGTACTTATTCTTGATTGTCACCTTGTTCAACTCCCGGTAATCCATACAAAGCCGCATCGAGCCGTCCTTTTTCCTAACAAACAAGACCGGAGCACCCCAGGGCGAAGTACTCGGTCGAATGAACCCTTTCTGCATCAAATCATCCAATTGCGTTCGGAGTTCTTTCAACTCGACTGGAGCCATACGATACGGAGTCTTAGAGATCGGAAGTGTTCCCGGTACAACATCGATATGGAACTCTATTTCTCGAGTTGGTGGTAACCCTTCAAGATCGTCGGGGAATACATCAAGAAACTCACACACCACTGGAACCGATGATGGTGTCTTAACTTCCTTCGTATCCACACTACACATCCTCACCACGTATGCACTACACCCACGCTCGATGAGTTTCCGAGCCTTCATCGAGGAGATAACAACCCTAATCGACTGTTCCAACCTAGGGAATGAAGCAACCACTCCGTCTGGAAACTTAAGAGCACGTCTAGGGCAATCCAAAACTATACCATGTTGCGTTAGCCAATCCATCCCGAGAATAACATCGAAATCTTTAACTTCCAAGGCAATGAGATTAGCTAACGTCTCACACTCCCTAACTTGCACCGTAACCGACGGATAATACCACACAGCACACTGATTCAACCCCGTAGGTCCAATAACATCCATAGGGAACCGTAGAGGTACCGGACTCATTACTAACCGACGAGCATACGACATAGATATAAATGAATGCGTAGCTCCAGAATCAAACAATGCATATGCGGGAGTAGTAGAAATATAAACGGTACCTGCAATCACATCAGCTCTCTCCGGAACATCAGATTGGGCTATAGCAAAGACCCGTCCTGTCGGTCGTGCCTGAGACTGTGGTGCTTGATTCTTCGCCTCCGGGCAATTCCGAACAATATGCCCTTCCTTCCCACATCCATAACATCGGTCCGTACCAAAATAACGCCGGCCTGTATGAACCTTCCCACATGTCGGACACTGTGCTGGGGACGGAGAGCCTGATCCCTTCTTTGCCGGGGATTGCGATGAAGAAGAATCCGTAGGCCTCTTATAGTTTGAACTGTAATTCGGACCCCTGCCTCGGCCACGAAAGTTTGAACCTCGTCCACGGTTACCAGCCGAAGAACCTTGAGCAGATTGAGCCGAGCCTTGGGTCGATTGAGCCGCCTGAACTGGTTTGCCTCTACCTAAACGAGCTTGCACAATTCTAGCCTCCGCCTTCTCAGCTACATAAGCTCGTTCCAATGTCTCCGCATAGCTCGTGGTCGAAATACTAGCCAACTGCACGTCACGAGCCAACTCCGGTTTCAACCCCGCAACAAACCGAGCTATCTTCCGGCTAGGCGTATCAACCATATAAGAAGCAAAGCGAGCCAACTCCTCAAATTTCTTCCCATAAGCCATCACCGCTATATTCCTCGCCAGAATCAATAAACTCATTCGCTTCTCATTCTTCGCAGCCTCCGAAATACTTCGCACGAAACGCACAAAAGTCACCCCAAGTCATCGCCCATACCGCACCATCCACCGCCTCCTCCTTCTTGATCAAGTCCCACCAAAACCGGCCGAACCCTAAGCATAAAAGTAGCACGCTTCACCGCCGTAATCGAATATGTGCATACTCAAACATCCTCTCAATCGCTCAGAGCGCCCGCATCAATAGGGTCCCTAGCATCCTCAAATACTGGAGGGTTCAACCGTCTAAACCGATCTGTAGCCATCTCCCTATCCCGATCCTCCTTCACCTTATCCCCTCCGGAAGTAGCCGCCGTATTACTACCACCAGCACTGTGGTTATTCGAATTCTGCATCATCTGTTGCATCATCTGCGATTGCTGCTCAACCAATCGCGTAAGCCTCTCTATCGTAGCTGCCTGATCATCTGCCATCTATCATCCAGAAGACAAAAGGAAAATACCGCATCGATTATCCAACCCTAGCATATAACTCCCATAACATCATATCCCAGGCAGAACACAAGGCAATTCAATCACATGCAAACTCATATAACACATACGATACCTTGGAGGGGCATAGAAATCCTTCGACGTGCGGAGGTTGGGGAAAGTAATTGCTCTGATACCACTGCTGTAACACCCACCCCAGTACGTCCAGCGGCATCGTACTAGAGAGGGCGTTACCTGCGTGATGTCACTGAGCTAACACATTTGCAACGTTTTACGAAAGCCCCAAAACGATAATTTACATATATATAATGTGATAGCTACAAAAGTTCGATTACAAAAGATTTGACAAAAGAGTGCTCTTAGGCACACGTGATCCCAAAATCTTTTCCCTTCCCATTTCTACACGCCGACGAGCTCACGTACGAGAGGAAGCACCTAACCATAGAAAAATCACCATAGCAAGCTAACCATGTCATACCTTACCAAAACTAGGAAGTTAGCCAAGGAAACTTGCATACATAGCTATCTAAGGATCATTCATGTATCCACTTACCTCCTACATAGATAATCTATCTCAATCCTACCTCAAGAGACAAGAATCCAAGCTAGAAGATTGGTTGGATGATTCCTCTTCTTCCTTTCCTCTTCTCTTCCTTCCTTCCTCTTGATCCCAAGGTAACAACTAGGATGGTCCACAAGCCAAAGATCAAGCCAAAGCCTTAAAATCCTTCTTGGACTTGTTCATAGGGTTTGGGGAAGTTGGGGGTCGAAAATGAGGTAAAAAGACCAAGCCAACATGTTAAAACCCAATAAAACAGTTTATGCCGACTTAAAATTACGGCCGTAACTTACCCTTTACGGCCGTAACTTACAACTTTACGGCCGTAACTCATAAACCTTACGGCTGTAACCTGATGATACGGCCGTACCCGAACTTTCATACGACCGTAATTAAGCCCCTGTAAATCCATACATCTCACCTTCCACTACTTACGGCCGTAACTCATGTCCCTTACGGCCGTAACCAAATAATACGGCCGTATATCCAAGTCATACGGCCGTAATTAACTCTCTGTAAATTTTGGCACATTTTCTCATTCCACAAATTACGGCCGTAACCCTGAAATTACGGCCGTAACCAACGAACTTACGGCCGTAAATCTCGATCCCGCAGAATTTTCTAGTGGCCTCGTTACATGCTCGGGAGGCCGTTTCGACACTTAATACCGTACGTAGCGTCACAACGAAGTCACCAAGGGTCCAAACACGTATCCATCACCTCATGAACATACATAACATCATAAAACACATGCATAAACGGACGGGGTATTACAGTGCATGTGAAGCGTTTGGGAATCCGGAGTATTGTTGTAGTGGCGCGTATGGTTCACCTGCCAACCATCGGTTTACTCGGGGATGTTCAAAACGGCATGCCCCAGATCGTATAGCTATGCATTCGATGATGCTACGAGTACAGTTACGTGTAGTGGAGCAGATTATATAATTACACTTTGTCTTTCAAAAAAAACAAGGTAAATTGATGCTTAAAGCTCGACCAAACACGGTGTTATTACCATTTTTAATTATTTTGTCGAATTATTTTTCAAAAGACTACGTTTAATATTTGCAATTTACATTTTTGAATTACGCATTCCACTTGATTTATTTTTATTGAATAATGAAGAAATACATTAAGTGATAAACAGTAAACACACATTGATCACTCAATAATTTGTTATTAATATTTCAGAGGAAAAAATCATCAAAAAATGACTAATCGTGTGATCCTCAAATGTGTAGATGTCGTGCGTTAGTTAAGTGAGTTATGCTATTGTTATTGACCACATATAACAATGTAAAATCACATTATTTACTTAATTATGACATTTTTCTAATATATAATTAATATTTAACAGTTGAAAATGCCAGTTACATCCTAGAAAGTGTTATATAAAGTTTTTTTCTGACGATTATTCTATGAAACATTCGATGATGTATATATTTCTCTCAATTATTTCCTTGCAGTCAAAAATCTTCGAGAGGTTCTTCATCTGCCACCGGAGCAACCAACGAATCACCGGGCCTGACAGTCAACGGTGTGAGTTCCAACAGTCATGGCTGCCAAATTTTGGTCTTGGAGATTCTTCAAAAACCATGCAAAATTTCGCCTTGCATTTGACTCTTTTTGCAACTTTTTTCATACTCTTTTCTAGGGATATGATATTGTGATTATTCACACACACTTTCCATTCACACGCACGTCAGATCCACACTAGTATAGATTGTAAAGCACATTTTTCTTAGCCATTTGTATATATATAGACATCGAAGTTGATTTTTTCAACTTGTTCCCGTGCGTAGAAAAGTTCCGTTGGTCAGTATCGAACGACATCATAGGTGTGGGGCCTACAATGAACCTCATATCTATGCTGTTATGGACCCACCCCAATACACGGAGTAAATTGTGTTTTAAAACGGAAAAATTACTCTGTTAATATTTCTTTTAAGTTTTTGAATATTTGCAATGTTGTTGATGGTGCAGTCCTGAGATTCAGACGCCAAAAGTCGAATAGCTAGAGTGTAAGAGTATTATATAATTTTAATTTATTATTAGTGAAAATTAGTAAATGGAGATAAAATAGCATTTGCTTCAAAATGAGGTTGTCCATTTTTATTGGTGGGCTTCGGGTACTTTACTGGAATTACAAGATTGTTGGTTGTATAAGATCTTTGCTTCAAAATACACATTATCGAGAATCATATATTATATATTATCTTATACATGGTCCTCTTTATTGTTTAGACAATTAATCCTATTAGCACGCTTGAAAAAAAAGTTAAATATAAAGAACTTGTGTCTATGAAATGAATCAAACGTATGTTAAACACAAGTTCTTGTTGTTGTTTATTTGTTTGTTTTCTTTTTTTCTTTTGAGGAATTTATTGAAGTTGAACACAAGTTGTTTAATTCAAAAGAAATAGAATGTAACTACTCTTGTTTAAACATTCTAACAAGAAAATTAATAAATATTGCGTTTGAATATAAGTTATTGCATAAAAATGAAGAATTTGAGAGAATATAACGTCTTATGTCTTTAGCTATTCGAAAACTATGCATCAGTATCTTGCATCGAAAATACATATCAGCCATTCATTTGGGAGTGAGGGACACCATCTAAATGGAGATAATAACTCGCTATTGATGTTACAATTTTTTATATTATTGTTAAAATATGTGGTCGCACTTTTATATCTCCTGATCATGGATTGAAACACCACTAAAAAGGTAAACTGACATGCATCCCTTAATCATATCGCTTATTTCACAATGTTACACGAAAAACGTCCACAAGATACCGGGAAAGAGGAGATCACATACGAAGAAACTAAGAAAATATGATAGATCAATAAGAACGCTACCAACAAATTGTTCAATTTTGTGTTTTACTCACTAATTCATAAATGGATTGCAAAGACAAGGGTCCTGAATAATAAAGAGGCAAGACCCTTTATGCTGGAAAAGTTAGAAATGGAAAATATAAACATACAATTCGGGTTCCAGTTTATTCATATCCAATACCACGTAACCTCTAATATTCACATTAGCAAGGGATGTAACTATGATCAAGCCATTATTTACATTCATAAAGGTTTGAATGTAATCTAGAACTCCTACCACTTCTTATAATCGACTCGATGCTCGATTTACAAATTGATAAAAAGCCTAAGGCCTAACCTAAATTGGTTGTGTCGCCAACTCAAAATCCTCATCAGTGAATCGAAGAGGGGGAAATCTCATCGGTGATTCTATCTCTTCCTTTGATTTATGCTTACTATTATCATTTTATTTCTGGTCATGAATCACGATTAATAATTACAGTTTATATGATGTACAAAAATATTCATTATAATTAAAAAAAAAATCTTTTACTTGTTAAGCTCTTATTAGGTACTTCCTCCGTCCCATTTTGATAGGTTTGTTTTTCTTTTTTATTCGTCCCAAAATATAGGCTACGTTCTATCCATGTCTATTTAATTTTTTCATTTTTCCTATCATGACCTTATTTAATAGGCATCTATTTATTATATATTTTTAGGTTTTAATTGAAAGTTATAATTGAAAAGTAGTTATTTGGACATCAATTTAGTTATGGTAATTTTCGGCATGTGTTTGCTATTTATTCGTACATGTGACAGGTAGTTAGTTTTGACTAATAGTTTTTTAATAGCCACATCGACTTCCCACATTCTCAATTTGAAGTTTTATTTATTCTTTTTTTAATTGACCATATTTTTTTTTATAGTACTTTAATCATCAATACTTACTTCTAAGAACAAGAAAAAGAAAAAGAATAAAAAAAAAGAGAGAGAGTGTGTGGGGTGGGAGGGGTATAGTAGTCATTTTAACTTTTTTTTTATTTGGAAATGGGTGCACCCAGCAAAAGGCTGGGTGCATTTAGACTCACCCAAGGACTAATTGCACTAACTACTTATTTTACTTATTTTTACTTTACAGTGATGAATAATAATAATAATAATAATTACTTATTAAAAAGTAGAAAATTTATGTGTACCAAATCGTGATATTAAAACATGTGATAAGGTATCGTAAATAAACTTATGAAAAGTTTCCAAATTGTGATATTTAAATAAATTTTAAATAATCAAAAAATTATAAACGGTACTAAGAGATAATATATTTATAAAACAAGTAAACTCAGAGATAATACTAAAAATCAGATACTTATGAGTTGTGAGGACCGTAGGCTATGCATTGGAGGCAAAAGTTTAATGCATCTCTATTTGCATCATTAACAAAAAACCCTTCATCGTCCTGATTTCACAAAAAAATTCATCAATCTTCTCATTTATTTTACAGAAATTTCACATTTCAATTCACTTCTCTTATCTCCAAACATTGAATGACTGCAATTACATATTCTAACACTACACAATTCCACGATTTCAACTACTAATATATTTTTTTTATTTTTTACAAAAAGTTGTTTGATATTCATTGTGAAAATTATCCTGCAGTACAGTAAAATTTCACGAGAAGAAACACTATACTAGTCTTGCTAGTAGGCATAGTTGGTGGTTAAATGAACCGGACCCAAAACTAGGGGACCCAAAATTGCAACAACTGTTAGGGTGAAGAATGAACGTAACCCCACAAAATCCCATTTCCGCCATTGATTACCTCAAACCAGTGATTCTTCTCTCTTGCGAATTGCAAGCTTTTCAGGAAACAACTCATAGGATATACAGTGAGAAGAGGAAGAAATGTGGGCCGCTCCTTCAATTTCTCGCCTTCATTCTCAAATCCTTTATTGCCCTTTAAAGCCCTCTACTACTCCTCCATTGTCTGTTTCCCATAAATCCCTAACAAGAACTCAAAGGTCGGCTTCGTTTCCATGTGTTAGAGCTGTTGATCTTGATCAAAACACGGTAATATAGCTCATTTCCCTAAATTTATGTTTCTCAATGTTCTGATTTTTATAGATTATTTACTGATAATGCAATTCAGCGTATCCCCTTCATTGAAGCGTTTAATTTCTGTTAATTCTCCGAGTTCCCGTGTTGCGTTTCAAATTATTCGATTAACTCAAGTTATTTCGTGATTCGTAATGCAATTAGACTTATTCCCTTCAGCTAAGCATTTTTTGAACTTACTGAGTTTATGATGTTTCTTGCTGATAATGAGATCCAGCACGTTAACTGCAAATAATACTGCAACAAATGCCGAACATGCTCATAGGGATTGGCTTTCCTTCCTCTAGGACCCCTCTATGAAACAATGGTATATTGTTTCGGTGTTTCTAATAAATATCTTTTTCGGAAAATATACGTAGATACAAAGTGGTGTAGAAAACTGTGAACAAACAAGTGTCAAACATGCTCTTAGAGATCGGCTTTCCTTGAAGTAGGACCCCACTATGTTTAGGCGCCGGGCAGTATACTATTAGTTTCTTGATTTCGTGTATAGTCGTCTGATTCTGATGTTTTTACTGATGCGATGCAATTGGCAGATGCTGGCAATAACAGTTGGGTTGGTAAGCATTGGAGTTGGGATTGGAATTCCAGTCTTCTATGAAAGCCAAATTGACAGTGCTGTAAGTTCTTCTCTCTCTTGGTTCATCTCCTTCTCCTTCATTTTTACTTTTTCTTTCTTTTTTTTCTTTTCATGAAAAATTATTTTGAATTTAGATGGCAGGATGTGGAGAATGTTATATTTGATACAAATTAAGTCCCTTTTTTGTGTGTGATTGCTAATTTTTCAGGCCAAAAGAGAGAATACTCAGCCATGTTTCCCCTGCAGTGGCAGCGGAGCTCGTAAGTAGTTATCCACTTCCTTGTCTGTCTTTATTTTATCCTCTGATGAACAAAAATTAACACCCAAGAAAGGCTTCTTATTTTCTTATTATAACGAAATTTGAAGGTTCGAGGAGTAGTGGACTCAACTGTATGCTTTTACACAGGAATACACTCAGCATCCATTTGGGGGAACTTTAATTTTGCTAAAAACTCAATTTTCATTGGCCCAAAACAATATAATCTGCTTAGAAATATAACATTTTGCCAATGTACATGAAGGAAAATACTCCATTTTGTAAGCAAATATTTCTTTGTTGGAAGAAATATGGTTTTTACTTTATATGCCATTGCGTTTGAGAGAATGAGAGGCTTATCTTACTTGAGCAGGATATAGAAATGGAAAAGGAAGAATAGAAGTCATCTTCTATTTATATGTACGTGCTGTTAAAAGTTTCTTTCAAATTCAACGGGATTTTTTGCAGAGAAATGTAGATTTTGCATGGGGACAGGTAATGTGGTGGTCGAGCTTGGTGGGGACGAGAAAGAAGTCTCCCGATGCATTAACTGTGACGGTGTTGGTTCTTTGACATGCACAACATGCCAAGGCAGTGGTATTCAACCCCGCTACCTCGACCGAAGGTATGTTCGCTATACCTATATTCGGCTAAATTTTTATTTTGCAAAAAAATAAACTTTTAGGTTAAATAATTCTGGGAATTAAAAGATGTGTGAATAATAACGGATATGATTTGCGATCTGTGATTAAAATTTTCAATTGATTTTGACTGAGCAGCAGAGATTTATCTTCAAGCAAAAATCGGCTAAAAATGTATAAGCTAGATATCTTAAACTTTAAAACCCGATCAATACCTCATAACAATAGTTTGCACTTGTGCTTCAATTGGTTGTGTCCACACGCATGATACATATACAAGAATAGGAATTTAAACCAGGGGTTCCGACTGCATGGATGTTTCTTAGGATTTACTATATACTAGGATTTTTGCAATTTTGCTGGGACTAAATAAATGGTAATTTATCCATTTTTAACAATGATATCTTGATTCTGTACATAATACATGTCTGTAGATTTCTTCCAAAGAAGTAAATTGTTGTTTGGGTCTTAGTTGCTGATGGGAAATAAATATATATTTTGGTTGAACAGAGAATTCAAGGATGATGATTGAGAGAGAACTCGATTATGCGGGTTTGATTTGACTTGTGAGATTGAGTCGAGATTCACATTGTAAACATCTTTTGATGTCTTTATTTTTGTATACTAAGATGTAAAACAATTCGTCATGCTGATTTCACTTCTATTATTAGCCGAGAAATACATAATGGTGGTACGTGAAGCCTGTAAAGTTCTTTTCGTAGAACAGTGGAAAAAAACATCAATTGTATTAACTGTTACGCAAAAAGTGATTGGGTAAACAAAAAAAGGTTTTAACACTTAACATGAGCATGATTGCAAAAGTTGTCTTAAAATGTATTGCTTCTATTTATCGACAGCCTTCCAAATTATATTTTCTTACATTTCTCGACAATTCTTGCAGTGTAAATTTTTGGTCTTTGTATACTATTTACTTATTAGTGAATTTTAAATAGATACAAGGGTGTGGGGATGTGTGTAAAAATAAATTTTTATGTGTTTTTATATGAAATATAGGAAAGAGAATAAGTGGAGTTGAATAATGGAGATTTATGTAATACATGTAGGTCCCACGAAATATGTGGATGTGAAATAGGAGAAAGAATTTGTGGAATTGAAAAGCATGTGTAAAAATGTGTAAAAACGTATAAAAACATATAAAAGAACGGGGATAATATTTAACTTTTTACTTATGACAGTCGACGGATGCATATAATATGGATTTCTTTCTTTAGAAGCAGCCTTCGTCTAAGAACAGTAGAACACCGGCATTACTAATATCCACTTATAAAAACTATTGTTTTTCAAAACAGTAATATTAATTTTTCACTTCTCTATTTTTTATTTCCATTCGAGCTAAAGAAAGCCAGGTTGCCCATTCAACTACCGACGATCCTAGTTGTCCATTCAGTCACTCTGCATTCAGTCAAAAGCAATGTTTTAAAAGGCACCGGAAAAGCGTTAAAACCACTCCTTGAACCTAAACACACTTATGTGCAATAATGCGTGGTAAAAACTTACTCAATGCACAGTAAAACACAAGGCATGACGAAGTGTGAAGGATGAGCTTCAAACATAAGCACGACTAAACATATACCTAGGTGGCCTTTTAAAACAGACGGCAATTCACGATGAGGAACCAATGCAACGACATACATAAATGACAATATGAAAAATTATTCCCTTGTGTGTTTTTTTTTTTAATTAAAGAAAAAAGAGCCATTATTTATTTAAATTGTACCACATTGGATGATGATGACAACATTCTACACAATTACCTCACATTAATTGAATTTATAAATTTAACTCGATATAGCCAAACCCGGAAATGCCTTGTTTCCCACATGAAATACCATATGTATATTACTGATGAAAAGTTAACATATGGTTAGCGCGTAAAACTAGAGTATAAACCTTAAAATGCTTTGTTTCACACATATGAAACAACCTGATGTAATAATAGTGGATATATGACCAACATGTGAAACTTGAACATAATATACCTTAAAATGCCTTGTTTCACGCGTATAAAACAACTCATGTAATACTTATTATGGGGAAACATGAGAATAAACCTTAAAATGCCTCGTTCCACACGCATGAAATACCTCATATAATACTTATAATAATTCAAGGCGCTATAGTTTGACACTAATGCAATTCATGTGAAGGGTGAAAACCCCCAAAATCCTATACGCATCTCCCCCCTTAGTTTTTGTACTGTAGTTAATGGTTTTCTCCCCCGGATTTTTTTTCCCTTTGCTCGTCCTTGTGGCTCTTTTCCCATGATGGAAGTGCTTTAACAATGAAATAACTATGTTATTATTCAAATAAAAATGCATTATCTTTTGGCAAATAGTTTGACCAGGCTCAGACTAGGCACTGTGGCCTTCCTGAGGCACAAAGTGCATTTACAATACAACCAAGACCTGTATGCCCATGCGTACACAGGTGCATAAAACTCGCAGTGCTAAATAGCAAGAAGTCAAATATGCTGAAAAGTTAACAAAGTCAAACATCACTTTCTCAAAAACTAAGAGAGTATGTTCCATTACTAGAGAGTAAACTTCTCTTATGCGGTAAAATACATAGCTTAAAAGTAAGTGAAACTTACTTCTGAGCACAGCCAAACATTTACTTCCTTCCAACTGTCTTCTAGAAAAGTTTTAATCAGTCAATAGCAGCAGCATACCTCAATGCTATCAAGCAGCAAAATCACTGTAATCCTTAGGCAACTGAGACAAAAGATTAATGACTAACCTACAGGAAAGTAATTTTCAGATGATAGCTGGCGTGAATTTGGGGGATGGGACAGAGGCTGCCAATCCTTTATGAGGCAAATTATACAATCATAAATAATGAAAAGAATGAAAAATGCCAACTGCCCAAACTCTCCTATCGATCAGCTAACTAGATTTGGCCTTAAGCACAACTAATATAATGCTGTCACCTAATAAAACAGAAGCTAAAAGCTACAATTCAAGAACATTTGAACTATAAAAACTACGCAAGTTACAAGACCACATGGTACAACAATGCTAATACACTAACCTTTAAGCATGTTAAGGAAAGATGTACCAGCTCTATCTGCGGTGGTGGGAAGCCGGTGGCCTTCGACTTCCTCCCCTACCTAAAGCTGAGAATTGGTTACCAGGTGGCCCAGGATGGCTATATCCTCGGCCAACGCTAGGGTTAACTGGTGGGACCATGTTACCCCGAATATTGTTGTAACTCCCACTTGCATAAGGTTGGGGGGCACTTAAATTGCCATATCCACCCTGCTGATAAGCATAAGGACGGGGAGGAATTGGACCTCGACCCATATTCAGAGGAGGACGTTGAGGGTAACCGTGTGCATTTTGTTGTGTATCCTGACGATTGTATCCATGTCGGGGATGATGGTCCCGGCCCAGAGGGCCAGATCTCCCACTCCAGTCATTGCGTGGATTATTATATCTGTTTTGAGCATTGTTATAGGAAGGAGGAGCATACGGTTGTCTATAAGACGTGGAGATCGATGGCCTGTGATGTTCTCCAGGATTCACGGGAGAATAGCCTGAAGTACCTTGCATCATTACCCGTTCATCGCGGGAGTAGGGATTCTGATGATACGGCTGATAGTGCTGGCTGTGAGCACTTGTATGAGATTGATGTGGGCCATATCTTTGATCATAGCGACCGCTCCCATCTGCTCTTACCTGTAAACTATTAGCAACAAGACGGTGTGCAGCCTCTCCAAGATGCCGTCCAGACATGGTTCCATTGGTATTATGACTATGCCTGCAAAATAAATAACTAAGAAAAGAAACTCACATCGACCAGATGAGGCCTTTTGGCGAAGCCAAGTCTATTTTGAGCCAACTGAAAATATATAGAAGCAAAGAACACCAAGCCCTCATCTACCAACAGTGAAAGTTAGATCAATATACCTTCCATTTTCCATTGGCCTCCTCCCAGAATCCTCATGCCAAAGTACAGGCTCCGGTTTTAGATCACCCATTGTCACAGTCTGTATATAAAAATGGTAAGATGTTACACATGAGCACCAGATTAATGAGGCTAGGCAAGGAGCATCTCTTTAACAAATCACATAATGTAGCCGAACGAATCTCATACATCCGAGTTTAAACAAGTCCAACAACATAGAGGAAAAGTTATAAGAAATATGCACTCCGTATATAACTCAAGGTATAAAATATTATCCCCTTCATGTATAAGCGTAATTTCCCACCTATTAATGGAACTACACCATTTACGTGTCACTGGTACCACCAATGCAATCATGCAAAAGATAATGGGCGAAAGTCAATAAACAATTGCAAAATGTTTGGGACAATTTTACAGCTCGGGGACAAGGCATAAAGAAATCATAATGTGCTGAACTCAACAACATTGTTTATTACAGGTCAGCTTGAAAAAGAGTGTGTCCGTGATTTTTCCTGAAGGAATCTGTTTCAATGGAATTATGTACTAGCATCAAAATCTCGCTTCTTCGTTCTTCCCTTCGGAGAATGAGTTTACTACGCTCAATCAACTCAAACGAAACGAAAAGTATATAAATAAATAAATAAAAGGAAAGAAACAAAAAGAAAAAAGAAAAAAAGAAAAAAAGGAACATCAGGGGCATAACCATTTCTCATGATAACTATCTGAAGTTTATCTGATGACCAGCAGATTAATGACAGAATTAAGCAGCAAATACTCTTGTGAGTTTAGGAAGTAATGTCGTAAACGATAATGTAATGTGACGACTGACTCAATGATAAAATGTGGGATTTATGTCCGCTTCTGATCAGCTCTACTGTTTAAAATGGTTCAGGACAATGTACTCTTGCAAAATAAAGAAAACAACAATATAGTCTGCAAACACCTTTTTGTTGTATCTTTTGTTGTATCTTTTTTTGACTGTTTTTAGCAATAAAATCTGCTGTTTCTTAAAAAATATATATATATATATATATATATATATATATATATATATATACACACATACATATAGTCTGCAAACACGACTACTTTCATTTTGAGAAAGCAGATGCCTGTGAGCTTATGATGCTTAGACTCGGTTACGGGTGTCGGGCGTCGGGTGTCAGGTACGGGTACGTATCCGAGTGTCGGATCCTTCACTTTAAAAAATTTAGGACACAGCGACACGGCTAGAAAGGGTCCAAATTTTAGAAAAACTACACAAATCCATCGTATAAACTGAAAATAAACTTTGGAAATGCATATTTTGATAGTTTTACGTGCATTCTTGAGGAATACAAAGGCTCTTCTTTTAATTTGAATGATATAAAAGATTTTCTTTTCACTTAAAGGATCCAAGAAGTATCCCATACCCAAGTGTCCGACACGGGCACTTCTTCAAAAGTGAAGAGTCCAAGCACAATGTTCCCATAGACAGAAGAGAAAACAACTTTTGGGGAAATAATGCAGAATGTATGCTAACTATATCAGCCTAAAAACACTACCAGCCACTCAACGACAATTTCATGACAGCTAATTACCGAACTCATTTTCTTTCAGAGTAGTGAGTCTAGTGACTGAAGTTCGCTTCATCTATTTACTTGGTTACTAAGTTGAAATCCATTGGTACTTCAATTGGAATGTCTGACATCCCAGAAACAAATTGATATGTCCTATCTATAGAGGTCTTCCACGTCAGACATTATGCTAAGAAAGCTAATAGAGTGACCAAAATGAAACAAAAGGCAAAACTTCATCGATAGCTTCAAAATAAAATAAACTTTGGTGACTAATAAGAAATTTCATAATCAGCAGTGACCAACAATGGTTTTGAGCTGGATTAAATATATACCTTCCAGCCAAAACAAATTAGCGATGATGAAATTCAATATGAACGAAGTGAATCATCCTCAGTTACCTTCTCGGGGAAGATGACACCTGGGGGTGGTCTAGCAATATGCTCATGAGTGTCTGGAAGCCTATATATTGCACATCTGGAAGGGAAAAATAATAATAAGTAACAGAAATGAGTGAGGATGAAAACACAGAGCGCAGCTTCATATCCATGATCATTTCAATTGATGCAAGAGAAGGTCGTCTTAAAATGGCTACAATCTTACATGACTTGATTGTCCATAACGTCTTCCAACCCTTCAACGGGAGATCTGAAAATTGGAGGGCAAGGATCCCCAGCACAAAGAGAAATATAGCCATTCATCCCACCACTGCAGCAGCCACAAGTAAAATCAGAAGAAGCGTCAATTAAACTTTAACCATTTTTGGGCCCAAAGTCCGCTTCAACATCCATCAGACTATCGAGTCGTTATGAGTTTATATCAACCAGGTAGCCACCAAGATGTGACATTCATCTAAAAATAACGGTATGTTCGACAGATTTTTGAAAAAAAGGATTATTGAATGTGTGCTTAAAACGTGAGGAAAAGTGCTAATAAAAGAAAAAAAAAAATTAGAAGAAAAAGAAAAAGAAAGTAAAATCAGTCAAATGAATGGTTGAAAATGAGATTTGAAATGATGATTTTTGTTTGAAGTTGTAGCAAACAAGCCCTAAAAATGTTAAATGCATCTCCAACAACACGGTTCATAGATGTTCAGTATATTGCAACACAGACCTGGCCCCTGGATCCACCCGCTCCTTAATCTCAGTTCGTTCTTTTTCTGTCAGCTGCTTAAACCGATCATCAAGAGAAAATATATACGGAGATAGTGTGTGAGATGATGATATAAAAAGCATGTCATTCATCACACTGTTTCGTCGTGCTTCCTCTTCCTAAAGAAATTAAACAAAATTAACATCCTGCATAGTAACCTAGAAATTAGGATTCGATGCTGAAAACACTACATACCGTGAGTGTATGCTCAATCTTAGCAACCTCGGTAAGTAGACGGTCTTCATCAATGAAAGGCAATTTGGCAATCCCCTAGATATCAAAATATTATATATGAATATCATAGAAAATTCAGGAATTCAGTGCAAGTAAACACAATACCATACCTGCCAAGAGTAGCGTTTACCATTCATGTCCACTTCAAAGTCTGAGGAAAAAGATAGAAAGCAAAAATAATGTTATCTTATCTACTGCAGAAAAGGACGACTGAAACAAACAACTGTTCACAACAACAATAATCCTTTTTGCCTCTCAGCTCAGTTCATAGTTCATTGAAACATTGGCTGAGAGATCCAATGGGTCAAATCTTTCAGAATGAAAACAAACGATTCATTTATGGTCTACTCTCCCTCTTGTAACAGGTTACACAGAACCTCAGGAATCTTGTTAAAACAGCTCATTTACGCCACCTACTAAGCCACCAATTACTTCATTTCTTCTCAAATGATGTAACCTCCATTTGATTGGCTATTCAGATTTCTAATCTATAGTTTAGGGCATTAAGTGGATTCTTATTTCGTTACATCCATCTTAAGATCAAATGAAAATAAGATAAATTTAATTAAATCAAAATCGCAGTTACTCATACCTGTTGGATAAAAATCAAGAATTGGAGAGTTTGGATCTGTCATCAATTTTCGATATTCTTCAGGAAGAGCGTGTGCACTGAAAATAAGCATGTTAGAACAATCAACTGGCAAAAATCGTAATTGTAATGCCGAACAAATGGAGAACCAAACAGACCTTGCAGCTGGGAAAACACCTAGTAATTGATTGAATGGTTTAAATGGAGAACCTAATTCAAATGTTATGTTCAATTGTCCAAGATCTTTCAGGTCAGAAGCAAACGGCGCATAATGGTAAGGATAAAACCTGCAAGAATATTGACAACGCAGTCAAACAATATCATCAGCAAGACAAGTCCAGACATTTTGTTGCTGTGAGATACTAAGGGAGAGGCCAGATGAGAGATTAAAAAAGAAAAAGGAATCTAACATTCAAAACAGCTTTAACATCCAAATCAAATATATCAAATTTTTTAGCTTGTACATGACGGAGGCATGTGATAACAGCGTGGAAGCAGCATGTCTAAAATCATGAAACTAAGCATATTTCGGCTGAATATTCACATGCACATTTCTCCAAACCACTTTTACTCGCACATATTCCAAAAAACTTCTACACTCATTTACCCATAGTGATAAACAAGATGTAAACACCAAGCCATATGCACTCTAAGGCATGTTTGATAGAGATTTAAGTTTGAAGTGGTTTGAAAGTAGGTTAGATGCATCGTTGAAAGAGAATGGAAGTGGTAAAAAATAAAGTAATTGACAAATCAGTAAATGAGTGGTTGAAAATAAAAGTTGAAATAGTTTAAATTTGTTTAGAACACACCCTAAGCATCCTAGGCTATAATGATGAGTTGACACTTTCATGATAAAATCACAGAATATTCAGCTAATAGGTGTTAGAGGCTGAAATAACAGAAAATTCAGCTAATAGATCTTGAGGCACAAGTCTTTTTATAGTCTCCAGAGTTGCAGAATAGCCTGCGTAGAGGACTCACATAAGAAGCAGCTACTGCGCTGGACAGACTATTAGGATGGACAAAGGAGCAGAGGAGCTTCAAGGAAGTCAGTTTTAATATAGGAGTTCCAAAGGTTTTCTAATGCAGTTGACTAGAAAGGGGTGTTGTGCATTATATCTTCAAAGAGATTCTGATTTATCAAAGGCGTCCATACATGCAGACGCAAATAGGAGAAAATATAAATCAGAAACAAGCCAAATGTTTAAGTGAATCTCTTTCTTATTTAGAAACAAAATAAAGAATGTCATTTTGTCATCAAAGAAGAAAAAATATTTACCACTGCCAGGAACAAACCCCTTCATAATAGTAGTGCATAACCCAACATAATCCTTCAGTGTATTTCAGAACCTACAAAGACATCAAATACTTTAACTCAGTTCCAGGTAATGACTGAATACATCTCATTAGATAAAAGAAGAGTTAGACATAATACACCACATCAAGTGCATTTGAAGTGTTAATATTTTACTTCAGTGTACCAGTATTAAGTGTTTGATAGGGATTTTTGAAAAAAATAAATAAATAAATTTTCGATGTGTGGTTGAGAAGAAACTGCATTAAAAAATAGAGAGATTTGAGCGGTCGAAAGCAATGAGAGGGAGAATTGATTTTGTGTTTAAAAATTGTATCAAACAAGCCCTAAGTCATTTCTCAAACAAAGCAAAGTTTGGACCTTCAAGTCGGCATGCTTGGTTGCAAGCCAAGTAAAATTCCCATTAACCGAAATTAAAAAATTTGGACCAACAAAAGAAGTTGGGAAGTCGTTAGAAAGGGAAAGTTGATATATTTGCCTCATACACACATATCGCTTGCTAGATAAGTGCAGTAAGTCAATCCATTCACTCAGAATAAAACATTTCATATAGTTGGAAGGATTTAATGCTATTGAAACTAAGCCTAGTCGTTTTAACTTCTTTCCCACTTAAAAAATTAACTTCTGCTACTCAGTCAAACTGAAACTTCAATATTAAACATACGTCTCAAATCCCTACTCATTATGCACCACGCCCCTCATGGTTCTGCCTATTGCTAAACCTAAGAAGTACGTTTTAGTAAAATAAACGTTCACCTAAAACATACTAATCCCAGGCTCGGTTTGTTGTTTTAAAGAATGAGAAACCATGTATTAGAAGCTTTTAACAATGGTTGAAACAATCATTGACAGAAGGTCAACTTTGGGGAGTATCATAATTCTGTGGGTGGTAATTCGGTGACATGTCAAATAAAAAACAGAGGCTAGAATTTAGAACCCTCGCATGGGCATGTCCAGTTACTGGGCTAAACAATTCTCAAAGAAAAGGAAAGAAAATAAAAGAAATTCAGAAAAAAACAAAAACAAAAAGGGAAAAACGCGCTAAAGTTCCAATGAACTTTTCACTGATAACAACAGTAGTTGGCATAGCTCATACTGCAGTATGGCATGATAGAACTAAACACGTACTGATGGAACTTCCCATGAGGATAAATTAGAACTTGGTGAGATCCATATGCCTTCTAAACTAACAAAAGTCCATGAAAAGACATGTTCACTAAGGATTACTGATACAAGTGTTTGAATCCTTTTGTTCCAAACTTGGTTTATTTGAACTCTACACACCCGAGTATTGAAAATTAACTGCGCTAACAATTTCTACATTTGTTTTCAGTTTATTTTGAGATGGTTTCTCCATATTTAATCTTACCAGGAAGCAGCGATAAGCTGCATCTTATTGGTATAACAAATTGTTGGTAACTGCAGATTAATTTGCATGGTAAATATACATCACAATAACAACAAAATATCACCAGAATGTTGGGTTCTTGAACCTAAAAGCAAATAACATTTAATGCAACCACTTTCTGATTTTCATGCTTTAAACAATACAAATGACAATATAACAAGAAGTTCAAAAACTTACAACATCTCTTCGTACTGCTTCAAGTTCCTCAGGTGTTTTTGCAGAGAACTTGTCTTCATAATACCTTTCTTTCCATCCTGGTTCTCCCAATTTGACCTAAAAAAGTCAAATCAGCTCAATAATTACTCAAAACAAACACGTTGTCACATTGCAAATGTCCAAACACACATAATTCCATTACAACCTGATAAGTAAAGGTGAAGACCATGATCTTGACAAGATTTAAGTATATTAGTTTGGTAACTTATAAGGTCATTTAATATTAAGCTGCCACAAAATCAAAATAAACACATCTGCTTTTACATAAAGTATGCTTGGGTGGCTTATCTCCGAAATAACCATAAAGCATGCAGCTGAACTTTAATGTGGACCCACCTACATTTTAGGTAGGCCAATATAAGCTACATATTTTATGCTCATTTTTAAGAACAAACCTCAATGTGCTCAAAATCATCTGGCTGTGTTCCTTTTAATCATTTCATGGATCACTACTATGTGCATGTTAGCCATCATTTTTTTATGAATTTTTACACATTTTACACATTCTTTGTCAAATTTAAATTTGGTCAAATTAATCACATCCCCATATCTGGTGGGACCTACTCTACTACACAAATCTCCACCATTCAACTCCACTCATTCTCTCTCCTATTCCACATCAAAATCCATGACAATATATAAAAATTCAAATCCTAACACCCACTATGTAGGCATCATAAGATAATAGATCAATCCCAACGTCAATATATAATCTTTTCTCTGGATAAAAGATTGATAGTTTTTTTTCTTTTGTTTTTTAATCCACTGTGGCCATCCACACTGAGCAGGTGCAGCAAATGAATATTATGAGTTGAGAAATATTGTTAAACAATAGAGCAGCATCTTTCAACTGGTTAGTTGAATATAAATTACAGGAAGCTAACTTTGGAATTTTACATGCTCGCAGCCACACAAAAACAACCACGGAAAAATAATCACAAGCACATAAACTGCAGTGTCCCAACTGGTTGTTGAGAGTTTATTTTTAGTTGTTCGCCCATGAAATAATATTTGAAATAATTGTGAACTCATAAAGTTGAAAAAGACGACATTCAAAGAAGTTTAAACCTTGTCTTCCTCTTGATTATCTGAACTAAATGCATCAGACTTTTCACGAAGTAACTCCTTGAGCTTCACTTTCAGTTCCTCTTTGTTTTCATGTGCCTGAATACAAAAATACACAAGAAACAACTTTAACTGGACAATGATGAGAAAGGTAACCAATACATAGTGTTTCAATATGCAAACAACAATGACTCTAGTAATAAATGACTAAGTCCTTGCTGGGAAACCTCATACCAATAAAATTTTCCAATAGAATATGACCTAAAGAAAGAGTCAGAATTACATTAAAATGCCTCTCCTGAAGCAGGAAAACATACTTCAATTTCAGGACTGGTCTCAGCTTCAACAATTGCAGCCCCTATGGTGGCCCCTGAATCCACACGTGCTGCTTTCCGTGCCCGAGCTTCCTTTTGTTTATTACCAAATTTTCCAGATTCCTGATTGCCTCTAAGAGAGTTTGAAGGACCATTCCGTTGGAAGGGTGCAGGTGACGGACCAGAAGCAAGACGAGAACCATGGAAACGAGCAACAGGAACTAAAGACTGAGGTTTGACTTGAGGTTCAATATCGTCTCCCCTTTTTGATTGAGACTCACGCTTAATTCTTTCAGCTTGTCTCTGATAAGGGTAACAAGATCATATTATGTTATTAGGTTCATTTTAAATGAATGATCCACTAAATAACCAAAAGCTGAGTCAAGCAGAAAATTCAAATAATATACATGACATGCCTGTAGTCATAAATAAAGCAGTAAAATGACTGCAAGTAGAAGCATGGTCAAAAAGACTTCAAGTCGAAAACTGAATTAAAGCAATCATTCAGTATCAAATTGTACATCCAACGACAAAGTACAAGCAATACTAGTGCATGAGCTAGAGCTCTCCCCAAGGCCTAAAAAAAGTGTCACCCATTTGTCACAATTATGGACACCACTTCATAAATTCCAGCAAGTTCTTTTGCTTTTCCATCAAGAAAGAAGAAATCGTTTGGACAATAGAAATGAACAGCGGTATATACAGAGATATGCACATATGCGGCCGTCAAGAAAATTTGTCTACACTGGGTATTGTGTGTATCAACAAGGGAGTGCCTTTACCACAGCTATTTCATTTTTCAGTTTTGTCAACATTCCTGCTGATGTCATGCTTAAAGATACAATAACAAATTATTCAAACTTCAAACTTAATCTCAAAACATAAGTGCGTGCAAAAATTTTAAGGGGAAAAAAAAGGGAAAACGATAAAAGGAACATTTTGGGAAAGCAAAAAAGTAATAACCTTATGTGGTAAGAGGTTATATAAACAACAATGAGTGGTGGAAAAGTGAAAAGCAGAAGGACGGTCCAAAAGCATTCCCTGATAAGAAGGGATAGAGACGGAGAAGTGGTCGGATTCTGGTAGAACCGACCTGATGTAGTCTAGCCCTTTTCTGAAATATTTTGTCCTCAAATGATCCCACAGCTTGAATAAAGTGCTCCACCCTGCTTAGGCTTGGCTGCAAAACAATCGAGAAGCAATATACTTCTAAGCAACTGCAAACTACTCAGACTGAAGGCATCAATAAAAAGTGTGACAGGACTCTATAGAGAAACTATTATATACCTTGCTTCCATCAGTCAAATATCCACCCATAACCCTGAGTTCCTTCTTATAAACAGCCATCAACAAGTTAATTGCACCCTAAATGTGAAAAGAAGTACAAACACATAAAAGTTATCATTGGAAAATGAAGGCAAGTTCACGATAAATAATGCAGTGTTTAAAATTTTTTTTTAAATATAATGACGTGTTTAAATTAAAACAATAAAACCCCTATTTTAAAATTTAAACTCAAAACCTCCTGTAGATACCATGCATAAACTTGTATAATACTGATTTTTATAGACAGTTTAGAATTCAACTCCTTTTATCTTCTCTTTTTTTTTCTTCTTCTTTTCTTTTTTCTGCCGTGACCCCATCCTCCAATTCTTATTACTTTTCAGCAGCAGCAACTTCATCACCACGTTCAGTGGTGTGTTATTTATGTTCTCTATTGAGCATGCACATAATATTTAAGTTGACTCGGAGTCAAACATTGTAGCAAAACTATATACTAAATAACCATAACATTAAAAAAAATTTAAATTAAAAAACCGCATCTGAAAAACGCACCTCCCGAATCTCCAGTGTAGGCATATGTGGCAAAAAATCATTGCCAACAAAAAAACACATAAATATGAAATCATCAATGATACGCTCTAAATCAGTCTCAAATGGAAGACTAGGAATCCTCATCTCATATTCAATATATTCTCGAAGGGTCCAAATGTTCAGAAACTGCAAAATGAGCACAAATAAGCTGAAGAAGAGTTTATTACAAGCTCTTTTTTCAAATAAAATATGTTTCTTTTGTATGGATGAAGCTAACCTGGTATGGTTTTTTAGGCACAACATCATCACCTTTCTCATCAAACTCCCCTGCCTTTCGTTTTGCCTTTCCTTCACAACCTGAAGCAAAGTGACCCATCTGACCACATAGAAAACATTTGTCTTGTTGTCCAGGAGTAAATACAATCTGTCATGTAAATTATACAGAAGTCATGACATTATTGAGATGAAAGAACAAAACTGAACTGAAAATGAGCGGCATAGACCAAGCACAAAACGAAAATCAGGTAACACTAGAAACCACGAGACAATATTAAGCTAAAAAATCCCCATACAAATCCAACACTTTGATGGAACGTAGTTGTTTACTCAAGAATAATGAATTAATGTCTTAAAAGACTCAAATCTTGCAATACCAACAGTTTCCTTGTAGTGAAGCGTATAGGCCCTACCTCTCTAAGTATTGAGAAATGAACTTCGTGAGTGGCTAGAGCCAGCATGATCAAATCGGCATCCTGCCAAATAGCAATCAATATAATTCAGCATTTTATAAGAGCACAAGTGAAAAAAATCAACAGAAGATGGCAACAAGAAACTCACCAAACCATACAGGCAATGGTGTGTATTTGGATCGTAACCAGGAAGATTCCTTTGAAGACGGATGTATGACATGATTTTGTGTTCCCCTTCACCAGGAACATTTGCATCAGAAAGTATGACCTTCAAGGAAGAATAATTGTCTTTGAGAGAAAGTCCCTTCACAGAAACTTTAGTTTTTCCGGATTTACAAAAATTGATGCAGTAGAACTACATTGTTAAAGATGTTACAGACAATCTCACTTTTGTGCCTTCCATGAAAACAACAACCAAGTTAATTTGGACTAATAACTTTTGGTGTGAGTTGAAAGGAATAATACCTTAATATTTTTCCATCCAGGATCATTATTTAGTCTAAGATGGATGTAATACTGCAGAGCAACAGATAGAACTGCCATAAATGGCGTCCCAGGTGTAATGACATTGGAATCGAAAACCTGTGACTCCTGTTTGGGTGGAAGCTTCCTGCCTTCTTGTTCAAACTCAGCACGTAATCTTTCCTCTTCAGCTGCCTACAAAAGAACATTCCATATGAGACTATCCTTATGCGTGCGGTGACTGCCCTAGGTTGCACAAAAACGGACATACATGATATGCGTCAGACACTCACACCTTGTTTAATTCATTAATCAGTATTCTTCATATAGATAATATAATTTTATTTTATTTTTGTACTTATTATTATTAACTTTAGTTTTTAGAATCTTCCAAGTAAGAGTACATATTTGCTATATCATGGTATTTTTTAGTTAAACCAACATATTTTACTGGCAAAGAGAGAAAAGTGGCTTTTGCAGCGTCCCATAAGTTCGTTAACTGACACCACAAGTGTTGAACACATGGACTCCACTCTAGTTGAAGTGCACGTGCAACAGGGGGAGGTGACTGTTGCACGGGAAATACATAAAGAGAGACTTGCACTGGAAATGCATAAAGAGAGATGTATACTGATTCTGCTGCATCTTTGGCTGCTCTAAATCGCCTCGATCGTTGTTGATTCATCTTCGCTCTTGGTGCTACACCATCTGCCATTATATTTCAGTTTGAAGTTGGTGCACAGATCAGTATCAACTTGTGTTTGTGTTTTTTGAAGCTATCACTAGTGCAATTTAACCATTTACCCACCAATAGCCATGTACAGCAGTTTCCGTGGCCGTACCATCACAAAGAGCCTATCTATATAGTCAAACATGCATTGGAACACCTCATCGAAAGTGGTTGGAGATGGCTGCATCAAAAATAAGAATAGTTTTACATTCGTCTTGGAGAACAATCAATCAACTACACACTCTGACAGTCAATTAAAACTCACTGAATGAATCAATCTAAAGACAGTTAAGATGTGGATCAGGTGAAGGTAACAGCAATTTTTTAGTCGTGTTTGTCAAAACCAAATGATAACCACTTCCAACAAACAGATGTGTAACATTGAAATGCATTAAAATACATAGTGTAAAATACACATTAATTTACTTATTTCCTCACAGACGAAATCCAGACTTCAAAATCTAAATTCCATTACATTTTCACCTTTCACCTACTAGCTCCCGCGCCAACAAAAATCGAAGGCAACGGATGTAAAGATAAACTTAATTCATCAAAAATGACAGAAAACTGTAACTAGAACCAGAAATTCACTAGGAAACTTACGCGGTCTTCAGGATGAAAGCAAGGGTGAATAATTCCATTCATATCCAGATACAAATTATCATACTCAATGTTGTTCGGATTCGGTTTACTCGTATCCAACGGGATCTTAATGCCTTCGATAACCACCGGCTCTTCCTCTATCGCATCAACAACCACCATAGGATACTTCTCAGCCAACCACCGGTAAAACGCTGGAACTCCCATTCTAAACTTCTAATTTCTCAATTAAACAAGAAGTGCAGAAACGAAAATCCAAATTGAAAATTACCTAGCTGTGAGCTGGGATTATCACAATCAGAGAAAATTTTGTCTAAGTCTGTAACGAGAGATTTTGCTTGTACGGAATTTTTGGAAAAGAATATGCGAGCAGGAGAACGTAATTAGGGCACGAGAATAATATTTGGACGAAAACACCCGTACGGCATTAAAAGGTGATTACCAAATCGGTGTCCGTGTCTGAGCGCCGGGTTTAGATTTACGCATTTTAGCAGAGCAAAATAGATATTTTGAAGGAGATATTTTTTTTTTTTTTTGAATATAAGTTGAAGGAGATATTTAGGGCGTGTTTGATTGTTGACATTATTTTATTGAAGCCGGTGATTTGTGATATGCGAGGCATGCTTTGGCCGGTGATTAAAAATATAAAAATATTAAATTAATTTATATAGTGAGTTATTGAAAATAATGTGATAGAAAATTTGTTATTTAAAATTGTACCAACACAGGCCCTTAACTAAACTAATATACAGCTTTTTCGTGGTGAAATTCAATCGCATCTTAACCATTTTTGTAAGCAAATTGATTGTTGGAATTGTGCAACCGATATGGTAAATAGAAAATGTAGTAGCAAGAATTCAAGGGAACATGAGAGTCAAACGATTAAATTAGATTTGAAAAAAAAAAGTTGAAACTCCTGTAAAATTAAGGTGAATAATAACTTTTCATGACACGAACAAGAACCCAATGAAAGATTAAGGTTTTTTCCCCCTCCTAAGGGTGAAAATAGGGTATATTTGCCATTTTTCCGCCATAAACTTCCTACAATCCTAATGATTCAACTAATGATGAATTTTCCAATTTATTAGAGTTTTTTCTTTTAAAATGTTTTTGATAATGTATTTTTAATATTTGACAATAGTCAAATTCAAACATGCTCATTTTTCAAAGTACAAATCAAACATGCTCTTAGAGCATCTTCTTCAATGGTATTATTTGGATTGTTTGATACGTCATATTGAAAATTGAGGACTGAAAAAAATTATATAAGTGTCACACTTATCTGATACTTCAAATATCATTAAAGTCAAGCAAATTGGTTGATTTCTACTCATAAAAGTCTAAATTTCATATTTGCAGGTAAGAACCATGTTTTTGGAAGGAAATAGGGCAAAAAGAAAAATAACCAAAAGCGTCAAATTTCTATAAGTAGGGGACCAAAAGGTAACTTTTCAAAAGACGAAAGACTTCAACTGCAATTTTTTGGTATTTTTGAACGAAAGTTCAAAAGTTGGCGATCAAATTGCAAGATTTCAAAAATTGGAGAACCTCTTCTACAATCTCACATAATATGATTTGCTTTCGATTGATGGTTTTCACATGTGGCTCACTTACGGGCATAACGAATGTGGTTATGGCTGTAAGCAAGTGCAAGCAATTTCCACCCGATGTCAGATTACGACTGTAAGTGAAAGCGCTTACGGGTGTGCCCAACCCTACCATGTGATTGCATGGTAGAAATCCAGCAACGACAAATTTTTGCAATTTCTGGTTTTTTACCCTTAATCTTCAGGGCTTTTTGGCTATTTTCCTTCCCACGAGTTGGAGAACATTTCAAGAGGATTCTTAGGGCTTAATTGCTTTGCTTTTGGCTCGGGAAAATTAGAGAGCAAATGGAGAAAAAGTTTGGGTTCAAGAAGAGGAAATTAAAGGGGGAAGAAGAATAACCCCTTCAAACTCCTATACTTCAACCCAAGGAAGTTTTTATTATATTTCTTGTGCTCTCTTCATTAATACTCAATTGTAATTTATATTCTTCACACTTTGATTGTTTTGCTTTGATGGGGTAAATACTCTCTTGATGGGATTATTGATACAGATTAATCGAGTTTCTTTATGTTAATCTAGTTTCTATCGGTTAAGTTACTTATTTTATATGTGGATGTTATGGTATTGAATGTTCTTCATTTATTTGACCATTAAATATATATGTGTTGTGATTTGTATAGGTTTTGAGAGAAAAATATACATTTTAGACCGAGTAACATCCACTATAGGTTTTTGTAGGGGATAGAGTACAAATTAACTAAATTAATAGGGTGTTAGAATGTGTATTTTTATGTATTTTTATGTGATTTAATAAGTGGAATTGAATGGTGAAAATTTGTGTAGTACAAATAGGTTCTATGAGATTTTTGTGTAAAAATGTATTAAAACTTATAGGAGAACACACGCTAAAAGAAGGAAGAAAGGGGTAGAAGAAAAATAAATTTTTATGTCTCTACATGATCTAATTCCAAACGCAACAAAAATTCGAGATTAAGATGCAAATCCGCAAAATTTGGATAAAATTTCAATAATAAATCTTGTATTGCTTCTTTAGGACTTGGAATGAAGAAATTTCCCCAAAAATTATAATCCAGTGAAGAAGAAGAAGAAGAAGAGCAACAACAATCGAAAGGGAAAAGTCGAAGAGCAGAAACCCAAAAAGCAAAAAAAAAAAGAGATGAAGAAGTAGCATAAACATGTCAGGAAAGGATGAAAGGGAGAGAGAGAATAGACGTGTTAAATTGGGAGAATTGGTCCGGACGAATCCATTTTCCACGAAAAAGAAAAACCAGCAAAGACAAGGGAAAATGTTTGCCTTATCTATATCTATATATAAATAAACCAACAACATTTTTTCACTCAAATTTATATTTGTCAGAATTAAACAATTCATTTTTTATTACATTTCCACCCTTCCTTATTTCCTTAAATCTCATATAAATTTGGATTAATCCTAATTTTTTTTTTACCTAAATCTCTATTAATTTTAAATCTCTCATCTAAATCTCTATCAATCTTTGCAATATATAAATAAATTTAATATTCAATTCTACTTATGTCTTTTTTTAAAATGAATTCTATTTATATTTTCATTATTATTGTTACTATGTACAAATAGAAGTATTAAATTAATTAATAAATTATAATAAATATTAATAATAACAATTATTGTGGTAGGGGTATGATATTATTTTCAATAGATAAAACATCTATTACAATAACAAATATAATTGCATTAAATAAAGATATTGTAATGATGGACGTAGTTGCAGAAGACGTCGTTGTCATAAGGTTTCCAGTATATTGCAACGACATTTGTCGTCACATTGTCATCAACTATTGCAACGGTAAAATATTATTGTACTAGATAGAAAACCCCATTGCGGTGATATAATTTAATCGTAGTAGAGCTATAGACACGAGTCTATTGCAACGATACGTTGCAACAGCATTATGGGTGTATTGCGACAAAAATATTATTAAAGTAATTTTATATTGGATACATCTTCCCGTGCAATGCACGAGTCACATAGCGAGAAAATATATGGAAAACTTTATCGTAAATTTTAGACAATCTTTTACATTTTTTTTATTTGTACAGGTTCTAAATTATATCTTGAACATATGTCTTCCCATGCAACACACAATGTGAAAGTATTCAGCCCGTTCTTTTACAACTTTTAACAAATTTTTACATATTTTAACACATTCACATCAAAAGTCAAACCAATTACATCCACATATTTTCTGGGATCCACTGTACTACATAAATCTCCACCACTCAATCCCACTCATTCTCTCTCCTATTTCACATCAAAACTCATAAATACTATAAATACACATAGACTAACGGGGTAGTTTTCAAGGAAAAAGGGGGGGCTCTCTGTAACGAACAAATTTCTCTATTGTATTAAAATAATACAATTAAAAGTTGTTACAAATTGAGTTTGATATTTTGTAGTGGATTGACTCCCTTGATTTGAGCGATCCTCTGATTAACGATCTGCAGTTGGAGACGAGGGGCCACGTGGCTTGATCCTACGCTCCAAAAGGACTTGATTGCTGACGGTGTGGATTTGTTGAAGAGCTTTGTTTTCACTCTTCGACTTTGAATTCGTCTTTGTGGAAGAGCTTTTATCTCCCGACGTTGATTTTGGCTTTAGTTTGATGCGCCGGCTTTGTCGTGGATTCAAGAATCAAGAGATGTTTATATCTCTTCTTCTTCCTTCCTTCCCGACTTTAGCTTGATTTTGGAGAATCAAGAGTGTTTGTCTTTCTTCTCCTTTCTTCCTTCTTGTGTTTGGCTCAACTTCGCAGCTTCGCCTCTTGACTCTCTTGCCTTCCTCCCCTTTGTTGGGGGCCTCTGCAGATTAGGGTTAGTGGCTCATTTATAAAAGAAATTTGGATATGCATTTTAACCACTTAAGAATTATCCGATTAATTTGAATAATTCTTTTGAAAAGTCTACTGATTATCTTAACCTATTTAAATGATTTATATAAATATAATATTTTGATTATATTTAACTAAAATCGAGTAAAGATTAAGAAAAGTAGGATGGGCCACATGGGCTTTTAAATTGAATTTTGGCTTTAAATAGACATTAGGATTTTAATTGGCTTAATGGGTCAATTAATTAAAATTGACCTGGTCCAATAGACTTAATTGGCTAATTAAAATCAAATTGGCCCAAAGGAATTTTATTTAAAATTTTTTAATGTCTACAAATGCCCCCTCAATATTTATCAATTTATTATTAGATAAATAAATTGGTAAATATTGAACTTTTGATTTTAAAACTCTTTTTTTTTTTTTTTTTTTGGTTTTGATTTAATCTTGAATTTTGCTCAAGATATAAAGATTTTGTTTTTCTTCAATTTCGCTTAAGATTAAAACGAACATTTTGTGTTAAAATATCTTGAATTTTTATCAAGATAAAACAAAAATTTTTTTTTTTTTTAATCTCAAATTTTGCTCAAGATGGAAAAGATTTTTTTTTTCCAATCTTGAATTTAGCTGAAGACAAAAGATTTTTTTTTCTAAAGATTTTTTTTAAATCTCGAATTTTGCTCAAGATAAGAGATTTCTTTTTTTTTCCACCTCAAATTTTGCTCGAGATAGAAAATGATTTTTTTTTTTGTTAAATCTTGAATTTAGCTCAAGATAAAAGCTTTTTTTTTCCACCTCAAATTCCTCTCGAGATAGAAAATCATTTTTTTTAATCTTGAATTTGGCTCAAGACAAAAGCTTTTTTTTTCACCTCAAATTTTGATCGAGATAGAAAGTCATTCCTTTTTTTTTAATCTTGAATTTAGCTCAAGATAAAAGATTTTTTTTCACCTCAAATTTCTCTCGAGATAGAAAATCATTTTTTTTTTAATCTTGAATTTGGCTCGAGATAAAAAAAATTTTTTCCTAAAGATTTTTTTTTAAATCTTGAATTTGGTTTCAATTTGAAATTTGGAGTTAAAATTCAACACATAAACTCGACTAGAGGTAGGATTCATTTGACAATCAAGACTCTAATTTATGAGATAGAAGCGAATATTTACCTTAGAGATCATGCGTATCTCCGTCAATGTGACAAAGCCAATACTTAGTTGAACCTGGTGGAAGTCATTCTTATCTCGATTTGTAATTGGCAGAAGGTTCCTACACATTTTGGAATTGTAGCAAAAGGATAAGGACAAAAAAAAAATCTTCACATGCTAGAGTCCACTGCCATTAGAAATTCAAACATTCAGAACTCAACTTAATAACCATAATAATCCCCAATTTAATCTCCGCTTTAAGACTACGTGGACTCCTCAAAATTTTACACGTCGACATCCTCGATTTGCTGCCTTCCAATCTAGCTGCACAAAAGATTAACACGAATTAAGATTTTAGACTCCTGCTCGCAAACAACCTCAATTTACTACGAACTTGTCTTGCAGCTAACATTAAAAGATTAAATAGGAGACGCCGCAACGCAAATCCACCGTCAAAGCTGGAGGGGAACCTTGTTAGCTTGAATATCCGTGTTCTCTCCAAGTCGGCTACAAGAGTCACATTATTCATCCATCGACTTCATCTCGCCGATTTTCAGAACGATGACCTGGTTGATGCCGTGAGTTTGAGCCCGTTTCAATAGCTTTGGCAAGTCGCCTCACATTCAAAGTTCATGGATAACTCGAAACAACTAGGCGTTTTGCTTCTCCTCCTCCAAATCTAACCTCTGCCATTGGGATTTGCTTCTGGGTCCACGTTTACCGGCTTCGAATCTTCGAGTTTCATAACAAATCCATACCTTAATCTGCTCCTTTCTCAGAGTTCAAAGACAAGTACACATTTAATGGCTTCAAACAATCTTGCCGTCTAAGTCTTTCGAGAACTCGACTCATGTTTTGCCTTTGTCTTCTTCGATTAAATCCTCTCTCCGTCGTCGAATCTTACTTAACATTTGCAGCTTTTGTTCTTAATCAAATCTACTATTCCATGTTACAGGCTCCTTTTGCTTAATCGAGGCTTGACAGGAAGAGAAGAGCAAAACTCGAGACCAAGCGGCGTTTTGCTATCGTCTGGCCGTTTTCAGAATTCGACTTTGTTCAAGATATTGGTCTCTGGACTTTGGGCGTGTTTCGAACCAAACAACTTATTATCAGCCTTGGTGTATCAAAACATTGGTTGAGGAAAGCTTTTCCATCTTCTTCCAAAGTCAAGTGAAATCAAAGCAAGGCGAAAGCTCGGAACCGTTTCATGCTTTGCTTCTTGCCGTCATGACCTTGCCAGACTGTGGAATTAGACGCCAAGGATCCCCTCGGCAGATCTGATATTCAAAATCGCCGTCTATAGGTAGCTTCTGTTTCATTCCTTTTTCTACTGCATATATTTCTCTGGTTGAATATAGATACATACATAAGCATGCATACATGAATAGGGAGATTAGACCACCGTTTGACTTTTGTTGTTTTTTTTTTTGTGCTTTTGGAGGAAAAAATGGCAGGCCGTGTCTTTACTTGCTTGCGTTTTGTTTTGTTTGCTCTCTCTCTTTTTATATATATATATATGCATGTAGGCACAGAGAAAGAGAGAGAGAGTGAGGGATATATATATATATATATGTATATATACACACACAAAATCAAGCATTTGCAGGACCAACCTTTGTCTTCGTTGCTTTCTTCCTCTTTTTTTTTTATGTACATAAAGAGAGAGATAGGGACGTATATATATAGGGGGAGAGATTTTATACATATACATATATGTCAGGTAATTAGGTGTCTGCATGCCAACTTTTGTTGACTTTTGGGAAATTTTTTCTTGTTTTGGCTTTGTTTCTTTGTTTTCTTTCTCCCCTTTTTTTTTTTTGAACTTTGCCTCTTCTCTGAAGCCTCCTATGAAAGAAAAGGATTAGCAAGAGGCCACGTGATCTGGCATTTACTTTGACTTTTGAAATCAAGTTTTCCCATGAGAATGATGCACATGGCAGATCACGTTTCTACCTTGCCTGCCTTTTGACCTTTTCTGTCGTTTGTTTATTTTTTTTTCCTATCTTTCGTTTTTTTTTGGTTTTTTTTTTTTTAATTTTCATTATGCCTTCTCTTTTTTTTTTTAATGTAATAGGGGAGTTTTGAAAATCTAATTTTTGGCTTTTCTATTTTCCTAAAGAAAAAATGATCATTTTCTTTTCCTAACAGTCATATTTAACAAGATTGTTTCTTCTTCTCTTTTTTTTTAGGAGTTTCAAGAGACACAAGGGATTGAAGCTTGGATATTTTGGCGTGCCCATCCTCACGAGTGTTTTTATACACTTGTGTGATAATTGAAGACCGGAGACGATCAGGAGGCTCGAAGATTTGACGTGCACATCCTCACAAGTGTTTTTGTGCACTTGTGTGATAATTGAAGATTGGAGACGATCAGGAGGCTCGAAGATTTGGCGTGCCCATCCTCACAAGTGTTTTTGTGCACTTGTGTGATAATTGAAGATTGGAGCAGCTTAGGAGTTTGAAGATTTGGCGTGCCCATCCTCACAAGTGTCTTTGCACACTTGTGTCATAAACTGGAGCTCGACGCGCTTGAGGCCAATCTGTCTCGTCTTGAGAGCAAGTATTGGAATTCCCAAAACAGTTATTGTTTAGGGTAGAACCGATGCTTTGTTGGATTTGAAGTTGGGACCGTCAAGACATCTAGAGGATTTGAGTCGTCTGGTCATCTCGAAGATTTGAATTTGTCCAATGACTTTAAAAAGCATCGGGGGTTTTGCTTGAGTTTTCTTTTTTATCTTTTTTTTTTTTGCTTCTCTTCTTTTTCAACAAATGTTTGGATATTGTATTTGGAATTTGTAGGAATGGCAAGGTCAAATCCTGCTGGAATGGTGAAGGTGACAACACCATTGAAGTTTCGGACCACCAAGGCTGTTTCATTTGCTTTGAAGATATGGACGTGAAATACCACAACTCTCTTAGGCGAGATGTGAAATAAAGTTTCACATCCATAAGGCGACGACACATCATTTCCTCCTATTATTTTGGAGAGTCTGCCCGAACTGCACATGCCCGCCATTTAAGAAAATTATAGCAATGTAGCACCTACAAAGCCTGGTCGTCTAGCGCTCAGCATCCGTCCTTACTTCTTCAACCTCACCACAAGTTTCTCAGCACCACCAATAAGAAAATTTAGACACCAAGAATTCCAAATGATGACCAAGAAGCCAATTTAACAACTCCTCCCACTAGTGACTCGAAAGCTGATCAACTTGCCGCGGTCACTCCAAATTTTGGGACGTTTTTCTTGTTTCGAAGGTGTTCGCCAAAATGGTAGTTCCAGCCTTGTTGTACTTTCGTGCCTCTACTCTTGGTGGTCGATGACTATTCTGCTTGGGAAGGTCATCCTTGAAGAAGCCTTGAATGGTTGCTTTAAAAAGCTATTTGAGGACGACTTGAAGCACCAATGTTACAACCTTCAAGCCTGGTAGGATAGCAACAGCTTAATCACCTAGCATTTGATTGTCAACTCCCTTTTTGCAGATTCAACATTCTTGATGCATCAGTTGGAAGAATTTTACTCAAAGAAGTCTGACGCCTGTCTTTCGAACGATGCTTGCAATGCCGAAATGAGGGAACAAGGCCAAGGAGCCAAAGATTCTACAAGTTGAGATCAGACCAAGGAGACATCTTGCTCAACCCTAGAAGATCAAGTCAGGCGATTGATTGCAAAGTTTGACCAACTCATGGACAGCTCCAAGTGCATAATAAGGACTACATTAGAGTTAGCAAAGGAAGAGATGCAGCTGATGTAGAATCCATGAACCAGGAACGATGATGTTTTGAAGGAAGACTTTTTCTCGCTTTGTTGCCATGAGCGGATATATCCTTTCGTACTTGTAGACATTACCACTATGAGTTCTTTTCCTTTGGCTTTTTGATGGTGCCTCCCATTTTGTCAGGAAGAACAAACGAAAATGTTTATTGATTTTGATCAACTTGGATTTATATTTTTCCATCCAAGTCGCCACGCACTCTTGAAAGGATCAAGTCTAACGTAGTTCCTTACAAATGGTTTCTTTTTTTGAATTTGTTTTGCCGTTCACAGTTTATCCTCTTGCGGGCCAGGAGTGGTACAAAGAATTTTTTTAGAAAGCAGAACAAGGAACCCCAACAGATTCTACGCGTAGAAGCGCTTGAGGAATTTGCCGTTGATTGGTCCGATATGCAATCCGCCTTTGTCCACGATCATATACGCCCCATTGTCAAGACTTGACTAACAACATACGGGCCATCCCACTTTGATTGGAACTTGCCCCCTGTTTTCCTTGTGATCACGATCGGCCTTCGTACTGAGAGCACTAGGTCACCAACTTGAAAGGACCTCAACCGTACTTTTTTATTGAATGATTTGGCCATTCGTGCTTGGTAGCATTCCAGCTGACTTTGAGCTCCTAACCTTTTCTCGTCCAAAGCTTCTAGTTCTTGAAGTCGAAGACGGACATTTTCCTCTGTGGTCAACCCTTCCTGAATGGCAACTCGCAGCGATGGAATCTGACACTCCAAGGGAAGTACGTCTTCAACTCCATATACCAAAGCATACGGCGTAGCTTGAGTCGAGTCCGAAAAGTCGCGGCGATAGGCCCATAGTGCCTCGCCAATCCTTTCATGCCAATCTCTCTTAGACTTTGATACAACCTTCTTCAACAGTCGCATAGGGTCTTGTTGAAAGCTTCGCCAATCCATTAGTCAAGCGCTATGGTACATGGAAGAGTTATGTCTTCAGTTTAACTTTGCACATAAGTTGTTTATGTGGCTATTGCAAAATGGTTTTCCATTGTCGCGATGATACAGGGGACTCCATAGCGGTAAATGATTTGCACCTGGATGAAATCGCTACATTTTCCTTCTTCACCTCTCTCGAGTGGTACAGCTTGACCCACTTGGAGAAATAATCGATTCTTTGCAAGGATGTAGGAGTGCCCACCAAGATTTTGGCGTTATAGGCCCAACTACGTCAAGTCCCCAGGCATCAAAAGGCCAAGATGCGACTGTTGGATGCAATGGTTCTGGCGGTTGGTGGATGAAATTTGCATGGATTTGGCAAGCTTCACACTTTTTCGCAAAATCCATGGAGTCTTGTACCATGGTCGGCCAATAGTACCCCATCCTTTTCACACGGAAGTGAAGTTTCGGCCCCGATTGATGAGCGCCACATATTCCGGAGTGAGCTTCTTCCAACACGCGTGCCGCTTCTTCATTGTTTAAGCATCGAAGAAAGACTCCATCAAATGACCGTCTGTAGAGAACGTCTTTGTATAAGATGAGGCGGGGCGCACGCCTTCGGACTTCAGTCTTTCGTCGAGGGTCGTCCGGCAATTTCTGGTGTTGGAGGTAATCGATGAGTGGCCGTCTCCAATCATCTTTTTGCTCGCCATTAACTTCCACGTTGTTGTTCTCTTGCAGATCTTCGGGAGATAGTAAAGGAATTACCCATCTCTGAATCACCGACACCGGATGCAGTAAATCTTCATCTGATCGGGCGAGAACAGCGGCTAAGTTTGCTAAGGCGTCGGCTTCTCGATTTTCACTCCTTGGAACGAATTTGATTTTTATTGACTCAAATCGTTCCATGAGTGCTTGTGCGTACCCGTGATATGGCTTTAAGTCCCTATTCCGCACTTCGTATTCGGAGGCGAGTTGGTTTATTATCAATAGAGAGTCCCCATAGACCTCCAAGTGTTGAATCTCCATATCCAGTGCCGTCTCCAAACCGATAAGCAAGGCTTGATACTCGGCCACATTGTTTGAGCACGTCTCAGTCAAGGAGAAAGCGTGAGGCATCACTTGATTATCAGGGGTGACGAATACAACTCCTGCTGCCCCCGCACCGTACTTCCTAGCTGCTCCGTCGAAGAACAACCTCCATGCTGGCACAACTTCAGTGAAGATTACTTCTTCATCTGGAAGATCTTCGGGAAGTTCCCAATCGGCCGGGATGGGATGATCGGCGAGGAAATCTGCTAAGGCTTGCCCCTTTACCGCCTTTCGTGGAATGAAACTTATGTCAAACTCTGACAGTAGAAGAGCCCATTTCCCAATCCTTCCAGAGAGGATTGGCCTTGACATGATATACTTCAACGGGTCGATCCTTGACACGAGGTTGATTGTGTGTGCCAACATGTAATGCCTCAACTTCTTTACTGCGAAGATCAAGGCCAAGCAGACCTTTTCAACTGGGGAATACCTCAACTCGGCCCCCACCAATGTTCGGCTGAGGTAGTAGAGTGCACTCTCTTTCCCATCATCGTTTAGTTGAACAAGCAATGCCCCCAGTGAGCATTCTTGTGCTGCGACATAAAGAGTCAACGGCTTCCCAGGAGTCGGAGCTGTGAGCACTGGCGGATGAGACAAGTATTGCTTGATACTTTGAAAAGCATTTCTACACGCATTGTCCCACTCGAATGGTACGTTTTTCTTCACCAGCCTGTGGAACGGATGGCAGCGCCCCGCAAGGTTGGAAATGAACCTTCGAATATAGGCGAGCTTCCCTTGGAGGCTTTTCAACTCGTGCAAGTTGCTTGGCTCTGGCATGTTGACAATGGCATCGATCTTTGACTGATCAATTTCAATTCCACGATGCCTAACAATGAAGCCAAGGAACTTCCCCGAAGTTACTCCGAAAGCACACTTTAGTGGGTTCATCTTTAACTGATAGCGCCGGAGTTTGTTGAAGACATCCCGGAGGTCTTGCAAATGGTCATCCCGCTTCTTTGTCTTGACAACAAGATCATCCACATAGCACTCGACCTGCTTATGCATCATATCATCGAAGATTTTCTGCATCGCTCGCTGATAAGTTGCCCCTGCATTCTTCAGTCCGAACGGCATCACCTTGTAACAGTATATGCCTTTTGGAGTACGGAATGCTGTTAAGTTCTTCATCCTTCGGATTCATCCGAATTTGGTTGTAGCCGGAGAAGCCATCCATGAAAGAAAGGACCTCGTACCCAGTCGTTGCATCTACCATTAGCTCTGTTATTGGGAGTGGGAAGTCATCCTTCGGACAAGCTTTGTTTAAGTCCCTAAAGTCAACACAGATTCGTAACTGACCATTCTTTTTCCGGACTGGAACAACATTCGCAATCCAGGTTGGATACTTGACTTCACGTACGAACCCCGCTTCAATCAATTTGTCAACCTCGGCTTCGATCTGAGGGATAAGCTCTGGACGAAACTTCCTCTGAGGTTGTTTGATCGAGCGTACTTCGTGCCTGACTGCAAGATGGTGCACTGCCACTTTAGGGTCGAGGCCTGGCATTTCTTTGTAGGACCATGCAAACACATCCTTATATTCTTGAAGCAAGTAGAAGTATTTGGATTCTTCTTCTTCGTTCAGGAGAGCACTCACAAAGACTGGCTTTGGATCTTCCTCCGTTCCTAAGTTTAGCTGCTTCAAATCATCTACAGTAGCCTGTCCTCCTTCTTCGAATGTTGGCGGAGCGGGTTGAGGCTCTTCGTCTGCGGGAGAATTATCTGATTCGCATCGACCCGTAAACTTCTTCAACGTGATGTGATTGACGGCTACTACCTCGTTATCAGTCTCATCGTTTTGAAGTCGTGGATGCCTCTTATTCCTCTGTCTCCTCCTAGATTTCTGAGACTTGGAGCGTGGATTGGAGGTTTTGACTCCAAGCCGGGAGAAGGCTGACTGTCTATAAGTTGACTCAGCTGAGTCTCGTGCTCGTTCATTGGTGCGAGCAGTGGTCGTAGCTTCATCACCCAACCTTTGAAACACGGATACCTTTTCTTTGGGCTCGCCTATTGCTGATGGCTGTCCCTGCAATCTCTGAAACACTGAGACCCTCACGTCCTCGTTCTGGATTCTATCGACATCGATGGTCGCCTTGGCTCCTCATATTCTTCTTCGTGACTTCGCAGATCTCGATCATGATGGGATTTGACGAAGCCTTCTTGATTTTGATGGGTTTCGGGGGATTCGGATTATACCCCAACCCATACCTTCCTTCTGCGGCTGGACGTCCACTGGAAAGAATTACGTCAAGATCGCCCAATTTTCGAGGTTCTCCTGTTCCAAATCCGGCATTCTCCAACAACTTCTTGGCCTGAGGGTTATAATAGCCCTTGAAGATCTTCTTTGGTTCACCGCCACTTTCAACAGATTGCGGGATTTGTTTTGATGGACCTGAGCCATGTTTCAAACTGGTTGATGTAGCTGTTGGGCCCTTTGAAATTTTAGAGCCCTTCATGAACTCCTTCACTAGCTCATGAGGCAGCAACAACTTTGGGATGCTAGGGATCGGGAAAGTTAACTCCTTCTGGGAGGTTGCTTCATGTTGCTTTCCTTTCGAGGATCCTTCCGGGTGCAGGTTTGACTTGCCAACCGGTAGTTGATGAGGTGGGATTACAACTTTGACTGTACCTTTGCCATCAGCATCAGCGTTGGGAACTTCAGCTTCGTGATTATCCTCAAGGTAGAACTTTGCGTCAGCAAAGTAGGACTCCTCGTTGAGAAATGGTTTTGTTTCGGCTGCAACACACTTAACTTCTCCGTCTTGGCTATACTTGAAGCACTGATGCCAAGTTGAAGGGACCACCTCGCCAGGCAACCAAACACGCCCTAGGAGCAGCTCGTATGATGTTTTGGCGTCAATGACATGGAAGAGAGCTGATGAAATCAACTCCCCGATTTTCAACCTTAGCCGGACAGTACCCATGGCTCTTTGACCTTTTTGGTTGAACCCTTGGATCATGATATTGTTCTTCGCAAGATCCTGAGCACTTATCCCAACCTTCTTCATGGTTTGGATAGGCATTATGTTGATAGCCGAGCCGCAATCGATCATGATGCGTCGCATTTTACGTTCTCGAATGTAGCCACTGACGTACAATGGACGATTGTGTAGTCGAGAACCCAATTGTAGATCCTCGTCACTGAAGGTGATAGCAGCCATGCAATCTCTTTGAGTAGCCACTTGGTGGGCTCAAGATTTTCTCTTCGCACTCTTCAGGATCGATCGTAGTCGCAATCGAGCCATACGATCATCGAATGGAAGCTGGAGTATCCCCACGAGACTTATGTCAGGAGAAATTTTGTTGAGACGAGCAACGGTTTTCTCCAACTTGTCGCTTTGCTTTGAACTTTCCTCGACCTTTTCATTCTCCTTGGCCTTGAGCTTCTTGCTATCTTTGACATTCGTGACATATGAAGTCACGGGTTGATCTTTGAAATAACCTTTAGGAAAATAATCTCCTAAGGTTATCGGTTTGGGAAGAGTTGACGCAGCTGCAACTCCTAGAGTCGTTTTCTTTGATGCCACTCTATTTGTGGCGAGCTTCTTTCTTCGATCGCTCGACCACTTCCTTTTCCCTTGTGGTTCTTTGCGACTGCTGGAGCGTGGCGTCCTTGGGATCTTTCGGCGCCGTCTTGTAACGAGGGTCCATGCCCCATGTCCATCGTCCGCTGTTGTTTCTTCGACGGGTTGGACTTCTTTATTTGGCGCCCCTAGTGTTTGCCCTGCAACAGGTCTAAGAAATGAGGCTTTACCTTTTCCACTCGATTTTGGACATTTCTTCTTCTTGCTTATGAAGGTGGACCAGCCATCGCCAACTTCATCTTCGGTTTCAGCATCGGATTCCCAGACGTCCAAGTCATCCGTCATGACTTCATAGAATGAAGGACGATTGGGAGCACGCGGTTTGTCCATCTCTGGGTAGATGTATTCGCGGTTACTTCTCCGTTGGCCCAAAACTCTACCAGTCTTGCTCCCTCCGGCAGTTGAGGTCCAAACTCAACTAGTTTCAGCGAAGGCGTCCCTGCATTTTGGATAGGATGACAATTCTTCCCGTGATCTGGGATAGGGATTGGGTCAAACGACCCGAACGAAACCATTGAGCAGTTTGCAGTAGAGCTTTCGCCGGTTTCGAGCGTGATTTTATTTTCATTGCCCAAGCGGACAATGAGATCCTTCAGCACGAAGCACTTTTCCACGGGATGGCTGATGATCCGGTGGTACCTGCAGTATTTTGGATGGTCAACCCGACCAACCTCATCCGGCCTTTTTGGCGCCGGAAGTTCAATTATATTTTGCTCCAATAATTGATCTAGGATTCCGCAGACTTCAGAATCTGCGAAGGGGTACTCTTTTTCTTCGAGCTCCTTTAGGCTTGGGAGACTCTTCTTTTGGGTTGGCGCCTTGTTAGGCTTGAATTCTTGCTTTGGCCTTGGAGCCTGATTTGAATTTGGTTTCTTGAAGGTGATTTTCGCTGGAGTCGTGGAAACGACCATTGCTTCCTTTGATTTCGCTGGCCTACTGTCTTTTTTGACTTCTTTCTTTAACTCCTTTTGCTTTCTCGGATCACTTGGCAAATAACTTCCATGCCTTGCGATCTGAATTTCGAGATCGTGCGCTCGAGTAGCCAACTCCTCAAAAGAATGTGGCATGTTGGCTTGGAGATTGTACAGTAACCCCCAATGCATGCCTTGGACGCACATGTCGATGGATGAAACTTCACTTATGCGCTCTTTGTAGCTGAGCACAAGATTTCTCCATCGTTCAATGTATTCCACCACCGCTCCTCTTTGCCTTGTTTTGTCCTAGCAAGTTACGGAAGGTCGACCGTGCGCTGGTCTTGTAGAAGCGAGTGAGAAACTCGCGTTCGTTGATCCCAACCGCCAATCGATCCACCGGGAGATCGGTATACCATTCGAACGCCGCGCTTTGAGAGAGCGGACGAATCGCTTCACCATCATGTCATTATATGTACCGCATTATTGCAAGTTTCAATGAAATGAGCAATGTGTTGCTTGGTTGCCTTTACCATCAAGCAATCGAATTTTGGAGGTTGATAGCCGAGGGCATCCTCAATTCACAATTCGATGGTCGTAGGGTTTTGCATACACTAGTGAAGATTATGGCGATGAACCACCGTATTGGGCACGGATGGTATCAAAGAATCATGTGTTGCAAATTCTTTGGATCGATAGAGAACCAACAGAGAATCGTGCGAGTCCCTAATGCGTTTTTAGTATCATCCGGCCGTGTATGTCTTTCTTTGCTCGTCTTCATGAGCTTCGTGACCTTTGCCTTCGAGGAGCCTTCTTCGGGACCTCTGCTTTTGGAAGAGCCTTCATCCTTATAGCCATCTTCCTTCGCCGACTCCTTCATCTCCAACTTGTTCATAAGGGTGGCGATTTGAGCGTCTTTTTCTTCTAGAGACTTTGACAACTTTTCGATTGCCAAAGCCATTTGTTGGATTCTCTCATCTGAGTTAGAACCAGCTTCGGTGACAAACACATCTTCGAGTGACTCCTCAGAAGATGTGTAATCTCCCCATTTTCGAGGAGAGGCAGCTTTGACTGATCCGGCTTCAGACCCTTCATTTGAGGCAGAACTGGATCCAGGGTTTTCTTGGAAAAGAGGGTTCTCTTGGAAGAGTTTTGCTTTTCCTGGAGAACGGGAGGCAACTTTCTTGAGGTTGAGGATTTTTCCTTTACCTCTCTTGGAGAACTTTCTCAATGGCGATACTAATCGAGATCTCCCAGCCCTTGTCTTTGCTCTGGTGGCATGGAGGAATTCACCAGTCTCCTCAAGTTCGCCTGGTTTGCTTTACTTTTCCGTCACCATCATGTTTGTTGAATTTGGAACTTGAGATTTGTTGTAGATCGAAAGATGAGAGGCAAGAGGGTCCCACCGGGCGTGCCAGAAATTTGTAACGAACAAATTTCTCTATTGTATTAAAATAATACAATTAAAAGTTGTTACAAATTGAGTTTGATATTTTGTAGTGGATTGACTCCCTTGATTTGAGCGATCCTCTGATTAACGATCTGCAGTTGGAGACGAGGGGCCACGTGGCTTGATCCTACGCTCAAAAGGACTTGATTCTTGGCGGTGTGGATTTGTTGAAGAGCTTTGTTTTCACTCTTCGACTTTGAATTCGTCTTTGTGGAAGAGCTTTTATCTCCCGACGTTGATTTTGGCTTTAGTTTGATGCGGCCGGCTTTGTCGTGGATTCGAAGAACTGAAGAGATGTTTATATCTCTTCTTCTTCCTTCCTTCCTGACTTTAGCTTGATTTTGGAGAATCAAGAGAGTGTTTGTGCTCTTCTTCTCCTTTCTTCCTTCTTGTGTTTGGCTCAACTTCGCAGCCTCTTCGCTCTTGACTCCTTGCTCCTCCCCTTTGTTGGGGCCTGCATTAGGGTTAGTGGCTATTTATAAACAAATTTGGATAAGCATTTAACCACTTAAGAATTATCCGATTAATTTGAATAATTCTTTTGAAAAGTCTACTGATTATCTTAACCTATTTAAATGATTTATATAAATATAATATTTTGATTATATTTAACTAAAATCGAGTAAAGATTAAGAAAAGTAGGATGGGCCACATGGGCTTTTAAATTGAATTTTGGCTTTAAATAGACATTAGGATTTTAATTGGCTTAATGGGTCAATTAATTAAAATTGACCTGGTCCAATAGACTTAATTGGCTAATTAAAATCAAATTGGCTCAAAGGAATTTTATTTAAAATTTTTTAATGTCTACACTCTCATGACCCATTTGAGGAAAAAAATTTCCAAATTGCACAACAGTGAGAAAATGGGCTAGAATTTGGCATTTTCCAAGGTAAATTTGGGCAATCAAACACGCCCCTAGAGAATTTTCCCAAATATAAACAATACACCATCTGGGCCAATACGGCCCAATGAAGTGGCTGCCTCATGAGCAAAATTGAGCCCATTAAGCTTTCCCCCCCCCCCCCCCCCTCCGAAATAAGCTCATTAAGCGTTGGTTGAACTTGAACGTGACAACTTCTGGGTTGTCATGCAAGTTGGCCCCCATGAAATTCATTGATTGATGAAATAAACACGCGATTTCACAGAAAACAGTGCGTGCCATATTTGATTTTACTATATCCCGGTATCCTATGAGCCTACGAGCATCTACAATCAACATCCTAAATTTAGTTAGCCATACAAATAAAAAGATAAATATTAATTGACATATTAATATATTAAATTTAATTGGTGTTTCACCAGTGATAAATTTAGAGATTAATAGTTGGAGGCACTTATGATAACTCCCCGCATTGGCAAAATTTTTTTTAGAATGTGCTAATTATCGTATAAAAAAGTTACTTACAAAAAGTATCAAATTTCACACTAAAATCCCATATCTTTATATTATAAAGAGAGGAGTGCCACGTTGGCAGGAGTGCCAACATGGCACTCATTAATATTTTTAAAAAATACATAAAAATCAATTTTGTAGTTAAAAATAAGAAAATTCTATTTTTGGAAATGAACCAATATTAATTGGTCGTTTTAAATAGGAAAAATTCTTTAAATATAATTATTTTTTAATGAAACATAAATTTATTATTAAATGTGATAAATAAAATTTAATAAGGAAAAAATAGTTTTGGAAAAACTTTAAATGTCATTTCATTTTTCAAATTTCTAATTAAAAATATTAAATAATAAGTATTTTATTTTCACCGTATTAAAAAATATGATAGTTTTAGATAGTTTTGATTTGTATTGTGCATTGAATTATTCAAATAGTGGATTATTCTTAAATAAAGTATTGAGTGCTAAAATTATAATTGAATTTGCACTGAATAATTTATTTATTTTTAAATAAAGAGTAATTTATTACTCTTTATCTTTATATTTTGAATTGTTATATTATCATACCATTAATCTTTATATTATAATTTATGAAGTGCCACGTAGGTAAAGATGCAAATTCGACACATATTAAATATTTTAAGAAAATTATAAAATTAGTTTTGGAAATAAACCAACATTAATTAGTAGTAATTAAAAATATAATTGAAAATAAACCAATATCTAAAACAAACATCTAATGCGAAAAAAATTATTTTGGAAAGACTTTATATATAACTTCATTTTTTAAAGTTCTAATTCAAAATATTAAATAACAAATATTTTTTATTTTTTATTTAATTTTATTGTGATAAAATTGTAGGTTTTAATAATTTTCCTTGGTTACGTGAATTGGTCTATTAAAAAATAGTGAGAATTTTTTACTTTTTTCTTTTTTTAAATCAAATAGTGAGTGGTTAAATGAATTATGTAGATGCGGAAAATTGTCGGTGTTAGTACAAATTTAAATTACATAAAATTAAACATAATACTTCTTATACAATAGAGCTAAAATTAAGTAGCAATTACAGCTAATCACTAAAAGAACGCATATAATCATAAAATTTAGAGTGCGTAATATCCATTTTAGAAAGAAAAAAGGTGTTTAATATAAATTTGATATGTACCAACGAGAAAGACATGCACGGTTTGATAATCGAAGAATTTTTATATATTCATCCCCAATTGTTCATTTACAAATAATTAATCTCCACGAGCATTGTTGTACAATATTAGGTATGGTAATTAGAATTAAAGTTGCATGTTTTGATAAACTTCTTAATTATGTGATGCACATGAATTTTTATAATTTATAATTGTGAATTTACTCTTTAATTTTTGCATTGACTATAATATACAATATTATAGATTTTAATAATTTTGTATAATTATGCAATCTCATATACATAAATTACATCAATTATGTAATTCAACATTTATATTTATAATTTTATATCAATTATTTATTGTACATAAATTTAATTATTCCTGTGCATCGCACGGGCGTGATACTAGTTTACATAAAATACAAAAGTATAGTAACAAAATAAAAATTATAAAATCGCATACTTTATAATTTATCAAATATAAATAACTCCAATTTATCAAATTAAAACACAATTTAAATAGAGGCAATGAGAAAATTTATCAAATTAAACTCAATATTCCTAATCTTTTAAAAACTTATTAAAAATCTTACTCTTTTTTTTTTGTATTTTTTAAATTTAAAAATATATATATATCTCCAGGGTGGTGGGGTAGACATGTATCCCTGGACCTCCCTTGGATCCACAACTGTTATAATAAATATGTTAAATTTAACCCATGTATATCTTATTAGATGAAAAAGTTAGCAGCAAAGAAACAACAAAGAAGGACTTTTTATCGGATGAAACATACCACATGACATATTAAAATGTTAGCTAAATTTAACAAAAAAATTAATATGTGAGTAAAAAAATTCTCTTCACATTTATATTAACACATCCATTATAAATATAAATGTAACATTTAATTAACTTACAAGTTTAATATGTGATTTTAACGCATCCATTGTGGATGCTTTAAACGTAGAATATCTTAATCCAAATTACCCTTATTTAGGTTTTAGACAATTGGATGAATACCTCTCAAGAGTCATGATCCAACTTATCAAAAAGTGTGACTACATTCATTCAAATTAAAAAAAAAAAAAAAAAAAAAAACGTGACTACATGGCATTTACGATTTTTGGTCCTAGGTGGAGGGTGGGGGAGGGCGGTGTTGCTCCATTTGCCACATTCGTAAATTTTTAGTCCAAATTTTTTTTATGCTTTATATTAAATATTTTTTTGTCCCTGCAAATCAAAATTTTTGGTTCCATCATTGTTGAATTTAGCGAAACATAGGAGTTATATACCATTCTTTCAATTTGGGGAGAAAAATATGATATGTTCAAAAGTTTGTTAGAATTGTATGGGAGATTATCTACACTTGTCTGAATTAACAAAAATATGCTACATTCAAAAGTATGCTAATTTTGTCTTAGTACTCGCAACATCTCTCATCGATTTTTTGTACCCACTTATCAACCGGTACCAAAATATTAATTCATACCCTTTTTTTGGAGGAATTGAATTAACATATTTCACCTCATCGATTAAATTAATTTTCCAAAAAGTTACCCACCCCTAATTTTATATCGTTTGCATTTTGGAGTCCACTTGACTAATTGAGCAATCCTACGACATGGTCTATAGCCTACGGTCATGTGGGATGAGTGTTTCGTTCCTCTTTTCTAAAAGCCTACTCCCTCATTTATCTTTGCCCTAGCATAGGTACGTGACTTTGCATGTGATAGAATTCAAATTTTATTAAATTTTACTTTTTATTGTATTTTTTTTATTTTTTCTTTTGATTAAATTAATCACATTCACATATCTCGTGTGACCTATATTTTCTATCCAAATCTTCATCATTCAACTTCATTCATTCTCTCACATCTTTTAGCTCATGTTAGTGTATGTGTAAAAATAGTTTTTTTATAAATTTTAATGTAATATATGAGAAAGAATAAGTGGAGTTGAATGTTAGAGATTTATATAGTAAATATAGGTTTTACGAGATATGGGGATGCTTTTAGTTTAAATTTTAATAAGAATGTGTAAAAATTTATAAATTTGTCAAAAATATAATGGCTAACAGGAGTTTATATTAAAATCCATAAAACAATCAATCCTATCACCCCTCAAATTATCTAGAATTGTTACTCCTAATTAAACTACGCCACATTTCCCTTCAAAAGAACAAAAATTTGAAAAAAAAAAACTAGGTGACATTTCTCCATTTTTTATTATTTAAGATAATTATAGTTATACAATTGCTTGATACTAACATTACAATTTTATAGTCTAATGATAGAAATTACTCGGTGCAATTGTGATACTTACTTAATTGTACAATTAATTATAACTAATTATATAATTAGCATTATACTGTTATATTATAATTATATACTTGACTTATTATTTTGAAATAAATAACACATTCTTCTAACTAATCATGTTGAAGTTGCCGATTTTTTGCATCAAAGCTGATTTTTTTTTTCTAAGATACTAAATTTACGGTGTATTATTAAATCAAGCACTAATATATTGCTTTAAAATGTGTGGACATTAATTTTCATATACCTGATTAAGTCAACTTTAATTCCCTTAATTATGGCATCCATCATTTGTAATTGTTTGCCGCGTATAGAATTATTATTATTGCCACTTTAATGATTGTTCCTTGAATTATTCATCATCTCACTCATCATTAACAAGCATTCTTCTTGGCCTTAATTCACTCCACAAAATATTGGACGGGATTTAGGACCCATGTTTATTTTTACTTAAAAATTAAAATATATTATTGTGTTAAATTTAAATTTTAATATTAACTACAAAATCTTAAATGTTATCTTGTAGTTAATGCTACTATTCAACCTACAACGTCAGTTTGACGATTTCTAATAAAATTTACCTGTACATAATATAACTAAACGAGAAAGACTAGATGCCAGTTATTATAAAGTATATAATGCTCAACTCAAATCGATTAGTCGAAAGAAAAGAACAGTTAATTTACAGAAATAATCACTACATTAACTTGAAAAAGTTAGTGATTTTTAAGTTATCGTGAGCTAGACTTTTGATTAAATGGCTTTAAATCAAAATCCAAAATTATCTAGAACGATACTCTTGATGACTCGACTAATATTGTGGTTAAACAAAATAAAAAGTTGCATTGAGAAAAATCAAAATTATGAAGAGAACAAATCAAATAGGCTGGCAAAAGTCTTTCACGTTAGACCATCGATAACCATTTTATAAACAACAATTTAATAATACAGTTATTATATTTTTGAAAAAATTATGTACCAAAAAAAAAAAGAAAAAAAGAAAAGGAAAGAAAAAGGCAGAAATGTGTTTGAATTCCTTTACAAGTCGCGTTACTGAGAATCAATAACGATTGCATCAACAAGAATCGTGCTTCTCTCCTCCATTGCTCCGAGTGAACCCGGGACGACTCGGTGGCAACTCGCTCACCTACTTGCCATCTCACCGGGCAGGCTTGCTTCAGCTCAGTACAACTCACCGCAAAAAAAAAAAAAAAGAGTCAAAATCCGATCGAGGAACTCGTTGAATTCCTCTCCGGCTTCAATTAGCAAATAGACTTATCAGAATACAAAAGCGGCCGTGACTCAGACCAAAACTCAATGTTGCTTCTAATTCCGACATGGCAGTGCCTTTGAAAATCCTCAAAGCTCGTAAATCTGGTTGGATTTGATTCAGTTCGGGCTAAGTACCGAAGAATGTCTTCAAACAGAGATTCATCACAGGGAATTGTCAAGGGACCCGAATTGGTGAATCCGTACTCCTCCTCAGCTTGGATCAACAGTTTTTTGAATATTGGATGGTTTAGATATGTAGTTCGAACGACGAATCGTCTGTACGTTGTGCCGACGGCTACCGCCACGTGACCGGCGGGGACGTCGGAAGGTGTGCGGCTGGCGGCAGCGGCAGCGGCCTTCTTCCGCCAGCGTTTGAGCATCTGCCGGAGACGGACAATGTGGCGGATTTTGCTGCATGCGGACATTGTTCACTGGTTTGATTGAATTTGTTCGGTTTTGTGTTGAATGAATGAGAGAGCGAGGGGAGGTTGAATGGGGGAAGGCAAGGCGTTATATAGAGTTGGGAGTTAGGAAAATACCCTTAATTTTGGCCATAATTACATTAAAAAAGTTTGGAGTTCCATTTAAGGAGTAAAAACCTATGCTTTTTCGCATCCAAGGACATAAAAAATAAATAAATAAATAAATAAATAAATAAAATATAAAAAAAAACCTATGCATTTTTCTTTAAAAAAACTATTTTATTAAATTACAACGTTGTCTTTATCAAAACATGATCTTTTTTAATTGAATGAGACAACCTAAAGAACAAAAAAAAAAAAAGAAAATGAACAACATATTTGGAATCAAAAAGTTATTCTTTCGTAATTTACTTTTAGGCTGTGTCCATTCTAACCTTTTTTTGTCTAAAAATCAATTTCTATTATGAGGCAAAATTTAAAATATCAATATAAACTCCACATTTTGATATAGCTAGTCATTATTATTTACACATGGTCTTAAAATGTTCGAAAAAGGTTCCTAAAATGTTTAAAATTTTAACACGTGTCCGTGGCGCAGTGACTCTAAACATTAGATCTTCTTTGCGCCAATTAACCCGTATCTTTAATGTATATATCTTTAATATGTGCGCAAATGCTTTGGTGCCCGCATATGGACACCTTTAGATGATTGACATGTACTCTTCGTATGCGGCGGGAGAGGATATGTGTTCATGATTAATTTGACCACACGTGAACACCTTAAGGTGTCCACATATAAACATCTGATCATTAGTCTTAATACGTAATATTATATGATTATTTAAAATAGATCACACTGGATAATTTATTTATTTTTATTTAATTTTGCTGACATCATAAATCATAAATGTTATCGACAAAGGATTTTACAACAAGGTTGGGGAGCTTTTTAATGGCATGAATTTTTAAATAGAATGCATTTAAGTAATTAGTAATCCAAACCCTCCACATGCAAAGTTGGCTTGACCCTATACATAAGATGCTTTATTTTTCTCAGCATATACTTAAAAGTAATTTAAAAAAAAAAAAGAAAAAAAAAGAAAAATGTTGAAATTATAATTTTGTATTCGCAATATACCATGAACCCATGTGCAAGGTGGTCCCATCTATCCCCTGTTTTTGCATATAAAAATGCAATCGTTAGCTGCAAAATTGGACCCTTTTAATTGCAATTTAGTTCTTTAATTCTAATTTAGTCAGTCAATTTTGGAATTAATCATGATGTGAAGGCACATGTTTACCCAAAGCACAAGTATCCGGGAACTCGTACACTGTGATACGAGTCTTCGAGAATTACACTTTTATATATTATTCTATATTGAAGAATAAGAGCATTAAGGCCTTGTTTGATTGGGGGTTTAGTTGTTCCGCGCAGTATTCCGTGTAAAAATGTGTGGTTAATATTATTTTGGGAAATGTGTGAGTGGTTGAAAATGAGTATGAGATATACGGAATTGCGTGCGGATTTGATTAACACCAAATAGAACAAGACCTAAATTATGATTAAGAACGTAATCACGTTATTTCTATTCAATCCATGAGTGTGCATGAAACTGAAATTAAGAATTGTGATATAAGTATTTTTCCTAGGATTTTTTTTCTCCATCATTTTCTAACCTCGCTGAGATTTGGCAAACCAAATGAATTCAAATTATGAACAATCTCATGTCTCAAGTCTATTTGGAAAATCTTGATTCTATATGACTATATGCAAATTAATTATTGGCCAGTAAATGAAATGATACCTATATATATATATATATATATATATATAATTAAATCTATAACATTTGAATTATAGTAAATTAATTTTATTTGTCTCTTTTCCTTGCATTCTTTAATTAAATTCACCTCTATAATAATTTTGGACTTATTTAATGTTAAATTGTAAAACATTGCGATATGCAATAACTAGTAAATTTTGTGAATTTTTTAAATGGAGAAATCATTTTTACATATGAAAAAAAACTTATAATTTTTTTCTTAAGTTATCTTCTTAAACTATTATTAAGACACTTATTCGTTTAAGTGTAAAATAGTCATCACATCATGTAGATATAGATTCTCTTTAGAATGAAGTTTGCCTTAGAAGAAATGTTGATGGATTCATCAAATAGTTGTGCCTATACTCGAAATAAATCCTGGCTCCGCTAATGGTTTTACGCCATTGAATGGTCAAGAAGGACGGGGCCATGCGAAAATTTAGGACAAAGGGAAAATTCATCCCCCGAACTCCCTCTGGGGTCAATTACAATGTCCCACTTGTAAAGTTTTAAGGATCATGACATTTATTGTCAACGTTTTGAACAAATTTGAGTCCCAACAAAAAAGAATGTAATTTTCCAACATATATAATGCCTCCATTTAGGTGCAAATTTTGCATGCAATTTATAAATTCAATCAAAATCAAATTTTAATTTTATCTAAATGTTAAACTTATTATTTAGCATTGTATTATTTATGGCATGGTTTAATTTATTTGTATTTGGGGTACTCTAATTACCTCACTTGATAATATTTGAAGGATAATATATACTCTTTGGACTCACCAACATAGATTCATTTTGGCTTTTACCCAAATTAAGAAATTGAAATTAATATTGTTAAAAAAGAAATTTACTTAAATGTTTTAAACATATCTAAATATATTAGATGATAATTGTAACGCCCCGCCTCATCTTTACATACATAATATACGTGTGTGCACGAAATCGTCATTATATAGGCCTTCCTTTGGGCCACGTGCACGTCTTTTATATAATACAGCGGATCTAGGGGCGCGTTACACGTGTACATAGATACAAAACCCTGAGTTCATAATTTACATAAAACCTTTTACATAAAAGCCTTTCATACGTATTCACATCTCTAGGGTTTGTACATTCATCGCGTGGCTCGTAGAATCGATAGGTTCCTGTGTCCCAATCACACATCAACATCGGCGTCATGGAGGACTCTTCGCCAACTCCCACACACGCAACCTACAAACACATATACATATACGTACACGTAATGAGTCATAAAGACTCAGTGGATAATCAATGCAATGCATGGATGCACGTGACACCATTTTCTTCCTGAATGCTGGGCCCTGTTGCTAACCGTATACTCACAAAGGCGCCGTAACATAACATAACATTCGTAGTTGGCCAGATCCCAAACCTTCGCGGCTTCCTTTCCCGCGGGACCTCCATTTGGACCAACGGTCTCAAACCTTTGTGAGACAATCATGTTTGTGAGCACCGACAGCTAACGTCGCATACATATACTCATGACATGATTGTGCATACATATACTTCATCTAGCCTTGTATACTTTTCGTTTCATCAGTCATATTCTTGCTTTCATTGCATCGTTCATACATGTCATTCATACAAGGTGCACAATCATGTCCATAACATAGCGTAAGAGCAATTCATTCTCTCTCAGGTACATACACAAATGTATCAAGGTTGGATCACATAAACACATACATTCTATTCATGCCATTCATGTCATCACCAACCCCTTGATACCTAGCACATAGCACTAACAAGTTCTTGTAACCAAAACCATTCGTAAACGGAGGCGTCGAGGTTCACATACATCACATACACATATGCACACCATTCTTGCACCATAACACAAGCATCATATCCATAACTCATGATCAATCGGTTCTAGCATGCTTCCTAGGGTCAAGATCACCATAACATCATAGTATATTATGTTTCATCCGTTCACAAGCAAAACTAACTTCACATAAGTCATAGAAGCATAAGCATAACATCATTCCATCCCCCTATCATCATAGAATAGGGGTAAAGGGTCATAGCATGCTCCTAGGCTTGATAAACATCATAAACATCCATATAACTTGATTTATATAAGCACAAGCATGCATATACTTCATAAAACATGTAAATCATCTATTACCCACTTGATTCATGTGGAGGATCTTGCAAAGTAACACCCAAGCTTCCTTCTTCTCTTCCTTTCCCTTTTCCCTTTCTTCTTCCTTTCTTTCTTTGATTCTTTCCTTTCTTCATGTCCTTCAAGGATCAATCATGGCTTGCACATGATTTGGGGAGATAAAATATCATCTTGAATGGCTTGGGGAGTGTTTTGGGAGTCTTGGGGTCGAGCCAAATGAAGAAACAACCAAGAAATGGCTTAAAAAGACTTCTAGAACCGTCCAGCCGACTTACTTTTACGGCCGTAATTCTCCCTTTTACGGCCGTAATTTCCAAATTTACGGCCGTAACCTTACCATTTACGGCCGTAATCCTATCTCACGCGGCCGCGCCCACTTGCATGCGACCTGCAGAACTTCCGACCTTCCTTTCGCTCTTGGGACTTACGGCCGTAATTTCCTTATTTACGGCCGTAACCAACAATATACGGCCGTAATTTCCTCTTTTACTGAATTTCCCATTTTCTTCGATTTCATCGACCGTTCCGAATCCCGAGGCATCTCTTATACACTTAAACATGTCGTGAACATAACGTAGACATATTCATTATACATAAACACATTCATACGGTTACACGGCATATACGAACTCATATACGAAATTGGGTACATATCCGGGACGATTTCGGTCGGGGCGTTACAATAATACTTTATTTTTATAAATACTAACGCGCATCTAATAAGGGTACATATTAGAGAAATACAAAAACTAAATTGATATCAAATAGAGAGTTGACTATATTTTGAAACAAATAAATATGACAATGAATATATATCCTTATGGGACTGAAGGAATATGACTCATTCAGGGTGTGTTTGATTGCACATATTTGCCATGGCAAATGTCAAATTGCCAACTTTTGGGGTGTTTTTTTGCAAATATTTGCCTTGGAAAAAATCTTCCAAGAGGTGGCAACGTGGTTATCTTTTCCTTGAAAACAAGGAAAAGGTTTTCTTTGGCAGGGGGTGTGTATTAGGTTTTTGTTTTCCAGGGCGACCTTTTTTTTTAATGGAAATTTTTCTTTAAACAAAAAAAAGGAAAATGACCAAATTTCATGAAAAATATTACCAATCAAACACAAAATAAGGAAAATAATATTATTTTTTAACTTGCAAATTAATGCAATCAAACGCTAACAACTACCAATTTCCCAAAAAACTTTTTCCTTGAAATTTGATTTCCTAGAAAAAAAAATTTTCCACCCATTTTCCACAATTGCAATCAAACACACTCTAAGGCTATCTCCAATGGCACAGTCCGTTGCGATGGCAGTAGAGAGAAGTTAGAGAGAGAGAGAGGGGAAGAAAAATAAAGAGGGAGCCCACTTTTTTTCATTTTTTTATTTTTTAATCACTTTTATCTTAATTATCCCACTTTTTCTTCGTAGATTTCCGTACCAATTCTAGAAATATATGCTCGTCCAGAATTTTTTCCTCTCTCTTTCTACTCTCTCTACTTCCACACTATGGCAATTAACATTTCCGTTGGAAATGGCCTAATAGACACAAACTTGTACATTACTTCGCATGCCAATGTAATTGTGTGCGTTGAAACACTACTGGTGTGTTCAAGTAAATGTTTTTCTATATGAAAATTAACTTTTTAGATGAATAGTAGTTAGACCGTGAGAAGTGTAGATAATAATGAGTGATAATATAAGATATATAATTGATATTGATATTTGACTTCGATCATTAGTAGTAGTAGAAGATTATATAAAAAAATTTAACATGAAGACATGCTCTAATCTCTATTCTATATTTTTTATTTTTTAATGGGTTTTGCTTGTGTACTTTTACCTGCGTGAATGTCTAGCGTATATCAACAGAAGCAGTTGACCTAGAACCAATGATTATTTATCTTCTACGACTCGGCGCGTATCTCGAAAAATACCGTTATGCGAGTCAAGTGCTGACATGGCACGGAGTGCCTTGGGACTTCAAACTTCATTTGCTCTTTGTTGGATTTGGGGCCCACCTTCCAAGCTTCAATTGGCCCAAGGCCCCAAGCGGCTTTTTCACTGCTACCTCTGTCCCACAAAGATAAATTTGGTTTAATTTTCACATAGTTTAAGAAATTATAATTAATATTATTAGAAAAGTAAATTTTAGTTATGTTTTTTCAAATATACTATTGCATTAAATAATGCTAATTAATAACAATGTATATTAAAGAAGGGTATAATTGGAAAATAAAAGAAATTAAATGCAAATAAAATAGAAAGTGGCCTATATTTTTGGATGGAAAAAAATGGAATATAAGTCTATCTTTGTGGGACGGAGATAATATTTAATAAAATTTGTTAATATAAAATAATTAAATATAACTTTATAAATAATATTTTTATCGGGAGTTGAAATTTAAAAACCATGCAAGTTATTGAATTTGGAAGTATCTACTTTGGTATTATAACAAGCAAGCATTTCACTTGGGGTGTGTTTGATTGACATCATTTTCCATGAAAAATGTCCCATTATGGAAAAAATTTGCCCACTTGATTGTTTGATTGATAAATTTTCCATGGCAAATATTTTCTATATACAATGATTTAAAGCATGCTTTGTGTTATGAATAATAATTGAAGTGTTATGAATAATTGAGAATAATTTGGTGGTTATGAATTATGAGGAATAATTTGGTGGAGGAATAATTTGGTAAAAGATGTAATTATTATATGTGAATGACTATTATACCCTTGATGAAATTATGTAATTACGATTGTGCCATTCGAAGTTTTCCTATAAATAGGGCTTCAGTTATTAATGAAATTCATTCCTGAGAATTCCTTAGAATTCATTCTCTCTAAATTCTCTCTATTGTTTCTATACTTTTATAACACGTTATCAGCACGAGTCTCTAGCCCTTTGAGTAATATGAAAGAAGTATGCTCTACAGTTGCATCTTATAGATGATCTTCTGTATCAGAAACTGGATTATTACCAATGAATTAATTCATCCTCATCAATCCTAAATAACTCTCTCTTTGCAAATACATCATTGAAAATTCCCTTTTGTTCATATTCTTCTCCCACAATTCCTCATTCTACACAACCTGCTTGGAGATGTCTGAAATTCCAAAATTGGAAGAATGGAGTCCAAAGAATTTTCCGATCACGTAAATGGATTGCAAGTAAATCTCATCCATGGAATAATTAGAGAAAGGGAAAAAGGTAAATCATATGATTTTATAATATAATAATATATTAAACTATAATATTCGTTTTATCGAGATATAAGGAGTATACATCATCAAAATCAAATTTTCTCGACTCCATTATACTCGATTTAACGAGAGCTTCGATTTGACACAAACATTGATAGGGTAATAACTCGTTTTGAAATATGTTATTATCAAACTTTCAAAATTTACAAATCAGTACACCAACTTTTGAAAACGTTACAAAATAGTCATTGAATATTTTGATATTGATAAATTGAAGTAGAAATGAGATAATTTTCCAATCGTAAAACATTGATAAAATATTTTTGACAATTTTACCTTTATGAATTGGAATGGACAATTTTACCCTTAGGGTAAAACCGACCTAATTTTGACGACAGTGAAAAATGGATAGAATATTCATGAAGAAATTCTAAATCCATTGATTATATAAAATGGCTTGAAGTCCATTTGAGTTAAAAGATCGAAATATTAATGTAACTCCCGAAGAGTTCAATTACATAATGTACTTATTCTAGAAGGATAAGTGTGCTCTTGTAGAAGTAATGAGTATTTGTTCTAGAAGAACAAATTTGCTCCCGTAGAAGCAGTTCAATATTTAATTCTCGCACTTTATTTACTGCAATTTAATTACTGCAATACCTCCTACTTGATGATGGGTTCAAACCGTCACTAAACTAAGGTTTTATATATTTCGCACTTTATATGCTAAGTGATGGGTAATACATTCTACTAAGCAGATCCTACTCCTGAAGAAGTAGTTAAATATTATGCAATTTAATTCTTGCTATTTAAATTCCGTAGATTTATATTTATTGCAATAATTCCCATAAGGTAGGTTCGACCACCTATTGGAGGAAATTTAATTTCGGCAATTTAAATTTATGCACTTTATAGTTTGAGTATATTTCCAATGTGGTGGGTAATACCACACGATTGGTGTGCATATTTCCAATGTGGTGGGTTATACTACGCGATTGGTTATAACGAATCCTACTCCAGAAGAAGTAGTTGATCAAATATTCTAATCATACTCTCGAAGAAGTAGACGATGAGAATAAAATTACTTCTTCATATATACCGAATATGAATGGAGAAAATTGAGCAAGTGGTACTTGAAGTTACCATTAGATAAATAGACGAAAGTAAAATGTCAATAGATCCCATGTTGATAAATCAAAGATAATATATCGCATGGAGAAATTATATGAAGTAATCTCATCGATGATATGAGATTGTATTAATATGAGAATAAAATGCTCTTGAAGAAGTATAATCACTAGATTTACGTATTTGAATAAAGCCAATATGATATTATTATTACTCCGGAAGAAGTACAAAAGTCGAAGTGGAACATATTGAGAATATCAAAAGATGGCATTAAACACTCGAAAATATAGAAATGCAAAAGAATATACATCTTTGAATCCATAAATGAGGGATGCGTCTCGAGAGTATAAATACTCGTAACTCGCCACCATCAACATTAGGATTCATAATGAAATATTTAAAGGATCCGAATTTCTTTTTCGCTTGACACCAAGTGAGTCCGTGATCGACGGACTGGGCTTCCACATTCTTGAACATATGCATGAAATTTGATGAGTAGTTCATCAACAAGACTAGCGTAAATAAGTATTTTTCTCATTTGAATGAGAGATAAACTTATTATTTACACCTGATCTAGAAACGCTAGTAAGCCATCAAAGAAATTATTAATATTCAACAAACCTATTGGTTTGACATGAAAGTTCCACTGTGCAACGAGGCTATATTGAATATTTCCTCCAGGTGTGTTGTAGCGCTGGAAGGACAATGAAAGCATCACTATTATTCATCATATACATCATGCAGTTGTGGATGGATTGCGCTTGTAGCCCCAACCCTGCTGGACCCATGGTAGAACTAGCTCCAATTCGAGTATTAGATCCAACTAGATGGAAAGGTATTACGCTCGAAACTCTTATTCTCCATGATTGTGCGGCCATTATAAGTCTAGCTAAAAGTTTGTTGTTGGTTCCTCCGTATAGTATATTGATTTCTTGTCTCCCTAACTCTTTTGAGTTGGTTTGCCATATCCACATATTGGATATGGCCTACCAGTTTAGATCCACCAAGAATACATACGGTTTTAATATGGCGAGGTAAAAGCTGACTTGTATGAGATGATTCTAAAATCTCCACATCCATCTCTACTCCTATCTCTCTTTTTGCACTATATTTTCAACATGAGAGATATATGAATCCTCTATTTAAAGAAAAATTTTAAAACCAATAATTGAGTGCACTATTTACTTTTTGACAAATATGAAAGAGAAAAAGGCAGAAATTTTTCTTTAGTGATATGACATATAGCTGTCAGTGATTGAAAAATAATATATATCTTAAAATTGAAAAACGATATTTACAAATAAAAGAAATATATTGATCTTTGTTATTACACCGAGCTTTCTTACATAAATATGGGAAAATCATTATGCTAAATTTTTCTACTAAATTTACAAATAGGATCTTCTAAAGTAAGTTTTTCAAGACTGTAACGCGCTTGTTGATCTTTGAATTTGACCCATAAGGCCATTAGCTCACCTTGTACGTGTCCACTAGGATGTGTCTCAAGAGCCTGTTGAATATCATCCAAAGGCTCCTTACTCAATCCATCCTTAATGAATGCTATTTTATCTTCTCGATTTCTGGACAAGTACCCCACAGATTTACATCGAGTGTCACATGTCCACCGAGCACACTTGTAGCATCCTCCTAATCTTTTTGCTCTCCATTTCTTTGAAAAACTACTTTTACCCATACCAGGCATGTATTTAGAAGGAATTGAAACCTCACCAGATAATCGAACCTTTGCTTCAATCAAGTATCGGATATCTTGTGGGATACCCTTATTCATTAGCATCCTTAATCTTTCCAGCCTACATCGATAAATCCTTTTTAGGATTTTGATCGGTAGTGATGGATAGTATTTTCGAAGATTTGAGAGCATATGATCCATTATAATGTATAGACCCTTGTTAGGATGAATTTTGCAATAATTTTGATGATTTATTTATAGAATAATACGACGCGTATGAAATAAGACTCCGATTTTAAATAAAGCGTAAGAGCTACGATTTCGGAATTAAATAATAGTCGGATGTGATGCGTATGAGTCAGAACTCAGTGTTTGAACAAGAGTAGACAATAATGTCACCAAAAGATGATGGAATATGTCGGTGAATTGTTTCTATGATAAATCATGTTGAGCACTATACGATACTAGTGAAATCGATATAAGAATTTCTTGAACTAGAAGTTCAATAATACTGCTTGCAAAACCTGATCGACCATCCCGGTTTAAATAATTATTGAAATCAATATTTCAAGTGAAGAATTAAAAGAATTCTTCAATGATTGTTCTCGATAAATGATGAAATCATTACTAGCCAATATTGGGAATAAATCCCAAATATATCTGGAATAAAGGATTAGAAATATGGGCCCACTCATCCTCCATGTGGACTACTAGATATTATGATATGGATCCACTAGATAGTCACATGTGTATATGATTCGAAATTTACGAAATATTTGCTCATGGTATGAGCATGATTTTCAGATTTAATGATAAAGCTAGTAAATGTATATCCCAATACTTGAATAAATCCCTGAAGGATTTGAGTATGCGCATACAAGTGGGATATTATATGGCAAATTATTTAAAGTCCTCAAATAAATTGCCGATATCGAGAATAGAATGCAAACGGTCTAAATTCCCATATTAAGGCTGAATGATGAGAACATATATGATTAAAATCATACCAACTGTATGAGTTTTGGTGTTCTAAATTTTCTCAGTATGAGGGGGAGTATTAAAGATTGAAAATGATATGTGAAATGCATCATGATATATCCTCAAAATTAAAATATGAACTTGAAGTTCATAGATGCATAAAAGATGCTATGAACAATCACATATCAGTTAAGATGCTTTGATAAGTTAGCACGCCAGAAGCGTTGATATTATGAGATTTCCCCAAATATATATATCAAAGCAAATTATAAAAGATGGTCTTAATAACGGAGGCATATGCTCTTGAAGAGTATATAGACATAACTATATTGTGTAATCCTACAAGAGGATTGATAATGAGATATCTCGATAAGTTATGTCGATATGGGGAAAGAAATGAAATTGAAAAGTGTCGACACGATATGAAAATGTAGCGCTACATATGATCAATGATAATGAAAATATTGAGATATATTGAAGATGATAAATGGTGAATGTGAAATCCTTAACTTATGAGATGATGAGATGATGATGACTATTGCTCAAGTTTAAAGATAAGCATGGTGGTCATTATATGTTGCATGCTCATGAAAGTTAAATTACCGATCGTGTATGTAATACCGAAAAGAAAATTAAAGGATCGGGTGAGCTAAGCTCGTGTTTATAAGTACCCTAAAGGGGGAGCTAAGCCCCTGGGAATGAAATAACCTATTAAGTGAGTATTAAATGTTAAATGATATATTTTAAATGTTAGTTAGTTATGAAGGTTTACTTATATGTTTACATGTTTTTACGATGAATTTATATGCTTTAAATTGTGTGTTTGGAGACATGTGTTCATGGTGAGTGTTTTGTAGCTGTGTAAGAAAATTGATGCACTCTAAATGAACGAAGAGTATAAAACCAATGTATATGATACTCATACAAATGTATGAAAGATTTTGAAATGCTTGCAGCATACTTGTATAAAATACGCGTTGCACTCTTTTTCCCTTGACTGAGGTTTTATCCCATTGGGTTTTCCTAGCAAGGTTTTTAATGAGGCAACTTTAAAGGCGTATTCACATGAATAATGTACGCTTTTTCCTTCATTAGGGTTTTTCCCACTGGGTTTTTCCTAATAAGGTTTTAACGAGGCATATTCATGGTATATTGAGAACGATAAGAAAAATTGATACAGTGTATCTATTGGATCAAGTTATAATGGAGCTAATGCTTTAGATCCAAGCGATGATGATATTGAAATCATTTACCGTAAGTAAAGATATCGATTCTCAAGATATGAAATCAAAGCGGAGCGTGACTCTTTTTCCTTCGATCAAGTTTTTTCCCACCGGGCTTTCTTGACAAGGTTTTAACGAGGCAAAGACGTGAATACTCATATGCCGGTGATAGACATCGGGGAGCAATGTTTTGATGAAACAGTATATAACCACTCCAAGCTATCCTGCAATCGTTTTGGAAGTTTTTTCCCACCGGGTTTTTCTCCAAACAGTCCGTAAGACATTTGTATTAATAGTCATTCAAGGGGGAGTGTTATGAATAATAATTGAAGTGTTATGAATAATTGAGAATAATTTGGTGGTTATGAATTATGAGGAATAATTTGGTGGAGGAATAATTTGGTAAAAGATGTAATTATTATATGTGAATGACTATTATACCCTTGATGAAATTATGTAATTACGATTGTGCCATTCGAAGTTTTCCTATAAATAGGGCTTCAGTTATTAATGAAATTCATTCCATAGAATTCCTTAGAATTCATTCTCTCTAAATTCTCTCTATTGTTTCTATACTTTTATAACAAACATCTAAATGCACGCTCAAATCCAATAATCCATCTGTAAATGAAAATCAAGTAAATGAAAAATAAAGTAAATGAAAATCATTTATTGAGGATCAACTTTTTAAAAGCTGAAAAATAATTCTTTAAAAAACAAACTAAATGTTCACATATGCTTTTCTCTACATCTAATTAGAAACCACCATGCATGCACGTGGGGCTTCAATACGAATTTTCCAGCCTAAGCCAGCAATATTTACCAACAAATCCATATATAACATTTGTAGGAGAAAAATGGGACAAAGGAAATTAAATCCGTACTATTTTATTAAAACTTAGAATTTTTGGATGCCTTAGCTTAGGTAATTAAATTTTGCTAAAATTCCTCATAAACGTTGGCATTAACCATTACCAAAACTAGGTTACACACCTTATTTATTTATTTATTTATTCTCAAACTATTCAAGAAATTGCAATTTTATTCAAATTACAATTACCTTGGTGTAGAATATATGCTGATAGATAGTTGTTGCAAAGAGCCAAACAATAAGTGCTAACACCGCGATCAATAGCTGAAAATTCTATTTTTTCAACAAAACATATTCATTTCTGATCGAGAATATCAATTTAGTTCCGATATTAATGAAATCAGATAAAAACTAATAAGTCATTACCTAAAACCCGTTTCAACCTTTCTTTAGCAATTTTCTATTCTGTAATAAGTAGCGGCGCAAATCAACGTCTCATCCAATAATTTAGGTGTGTTCTTTCATTTAGATACAAAGTAGTTTTGATTATAGAAATAAACAGGAACAAGGGTTTCTCTACACTATTGCTTCCATAATAGCTAGGATTAGGTGTGATCTAACCAATAGAAACCCTTTGGATGTGATTAATTAGGGACACGGTTCATGTAATTGTTTAGGAAATATATTTCCAATCATGGTAGAGGCAAGAGGGTTGATGATTTAATTAATCTTATCTTATAGTTGATCATTTTCCAAGCTAGATTTCCATTTCCCAATCCTGACAAATGATTGGAAATGATTGAGAGTTTAGGTTCACACAAATCAAGTTTTAACTTAGTAACATAAATACATTATATTATCAAATGATATATATCTCAACCATCTCTAGTAAACTCGAGCTTGTCATGAATGGCTTCAATTATGGTAGGAGGGAGGGTGGAACACTTGAAGATTTATTTAATCATAGTGTTAATCATTAATTTCCTAAGATAGATTTCTTAATTTGTGCAAATGATTGATATTGAAAATGATTGATTGTATCCAATTTTAACTATTAAAAGGTTGAAATAACAATTGTTTTGATTCTTAATATATAATACTCATTTAATTTGCATATAGTTTACACTTATGTACAACCTTAGGAATCTTTATTTGGAACAAATTTATATTTATTATATCTTCAAGTCCTTGGAACTTAACTTTGATTATCATATGTTTTGCAAGCATATAATGTGAACATTCAAATTCGAGCTACCAAACCCCGTCTAAGGAAGAAGGTTTGGGTTGACAACCCACAAATGAATATATTCTTATAATATAAAAATAGAATAGAAAAAAAAATTCAAGAAAGAAAAACAAGAAAAATGAGTTCTAAAATTGTAATTGGGGCATAAACACTTGGAATTACATTTGACATGCTTTCAACTGAAATATTCAATTTCCAGAAAAAACCGTCGGAGTTCTATAAAAACAAGATTCTACTGATGAACATCTTACTCACAACTACTACATGATTGTTTTACTTTTAGAGACATGATACTCTGGCTTTATTTATGTCTAAATTAGTGAGAATATAATCGCATCAAGTATGCCTAAAATTAAACCTTTCCGATAATATGCGAATACATGTAGCATTAATTATGGAGCAACAAATGGTTGAACCAAGCAAATATCATATGTACATTCAAAGCAAATTACCGTTCACAATTCAAACACTTAGTAATAAAAACTTATCAACAAGGAGAATTTGTCATCTCAATTCTTATAAACTAGATTGTATCTTCTTATTAAAACACTCTACATTATTAAATTAATATATTTAATTGTGTATGTACGTACGTAACTTGTTATAATTTATTGAGATAGGTGAAAATTACACAATGCCTCGACTTTGAAGAGAGAGAAGAGAGATGGGCTCACAATATACATACTTTAGATGAGAGAGAGAGAGAGAGCATGTTACAAGTCCGGATTGCACGGGAGCTTTTGTCTCAACTTTGTTGGTATATATAAAATTCCATGCCGCACATGGGTGGAAGATGCGACCTAGAGCATCATTTACCAACCTGAGATCAGGTAAAGCCCCACACCCACGTAAATGTACCATTTTGTACCATTAACGATCACAATGCAATACAGACCATGATGGCCTGGCGACATCTTTGGTGGTTGTATAAATTGTGTCAATTCACCCTTTTTCCTCAACAGTATTTGTGAAAGAGAACATATACTTGTCAAGGACAGACAAAATGATCAATTTCTTACAGTTAGTAACAGTATATTATGTGACAATTCCACTGAGAAAGTGGAATGATTGACTAGGCACATCGTATATTCTCTGTGAGCTTGTCTTGTAGAGCAGAATACCATTTCGATCTTCTACCTACGGTGGATAAAAGTATCTTGTCTACCATCTTACGTGACAAGTCTATTGAAGATGTGGGATGGTTGACGAGACACATCTGACATCCTACATGAGCTAGCTCGCCATGAGGACGGGAATCGAGATACTCCTACGTACTGTGAAGAGAAATCTATGATGACGGGATCCAAATAGTGTTTATTGAACAATCACTACTGCTCTATCCCACACTCTAACATTGACGTAGAATGACTCACCAAGTGGATTGGAGAGAAATTAAATCGAGATAACTAAAACAAAACTATAAGTTTAACATCACTAACAACGAATTTCGACTACTTGAGTTAGTTTAAAAATACTATCACAGCATTTTAACTTAAAACTAATTTATCAATTTTATTTTTATATCCGTTACACGTAAAAGTTGACACAAGCACTAGAATATAGGTAGATTAGGTTGTGCTTTCACTTTGGCATGGACAGTACCCATAGGAGGGGCCCCAAAAGGAATATGGGGCGTTTAGTATATTAGGATCGAACAAAGATTACCGATCATGATTCCAATTTCCACATAGATATGTTGAGAATTTTAAAGATAGTATCCCCCAATCATGAGCTAAGAGGACATGACATGGATGGAACGAATGTTTGCACCCCATGTTCCATGTCATCTATCACCATTACAAACAGTTGTTGTACGTCTTCCTTCATAAATAACAGTGAAGGTTTGGTTTGGTTTGTCCAAGGATTTTTCACTAGCCATAGCTAGAATTATATTCAACAAAAGTAGTGACATCCCAACTTTTCTTTTTGTTGAAAATTATCCAATATTATTCAACAAAAAAAAAAAAAGACTAGACCAAAGTGACTGCTTATCTACTATGATTGAATGTAGCATAGAAAATAATTAGACCAACGTGTCTACTTGTCTACCACACAATTGAAGTGTTGGGCAATACGGCACAGATGTTTGACATGTGTACCATGAGCGTGTTTGATGCGAGCGCAGAAAAGGAATTGAAATTTCAATCTCTTGGAACTCCAATTTCGAACCCTCCCCATAGGAATTTTAATTCATTAATTTCAAGGAAAATGTTCAACATTTTGACCTACGATAAAATTCGAATTCTACTAAGAATAAAATCTCTTTATTTAAAACCGAAAATTTTGAGTGAAAAATACGCTTTTTCATGGAAAATAATTCTAATCAAACATAACATCACTATTTTCCAAAATAACTGTGTCCACCAACTAGCTGGTCCCACTAAAGATTCGTTGCCGGTGGCCTAGGATCTGATAATGTATGCCAACGGCTGCTAAATCTCTTGTCCATTTAAGGAGCAGGCCGAAAATTCCTAGCTGTAGCCAGAAAATATTATTCACCTAAACTCATGTCCACAACAGAAGAAGATTTGCTGCAGGTGAGTAGTGGATTTGTTTCAATTACGTCAACTTGGCCTTGTTTGATTGACAATAATTTTCAAAACAATTTTTTCTCCTCTCTGTTTCTATCACATATAATTATTTTATATTTTTTTAATATATTTTCTTTAAATTTCAATCATACAATCTATATACAATTGTAGTAAACAAAATTTTATCCTATAAAGAACAAAGCTTTTTCTTTACGGCTTATCCTATACACCATCAGTTTTCATTAATTTTCACTAACTTTTTCCCTCTCATAATTTTTAACCACTCACTTGATTACTTCATATTTTTCAATACAATTTTTTATAATTTCAACCACACATCTAATACGTCGTTCAAGTAAATTTACATCTTCCCCCAAAAGAACAAGCCCTCCTCTCTTCATCTAAACTTTTCTCCTACTTATAGATTAAATGTTACTATTCAATCGAGGACAAAACAAAATCGACCACACATCTCACATCAGTATTCATTATTATTCACACATCTAATTGCCACAACTGCCATTCAACCTAAAAATGAAAAAATTGATAGCAATTTTTCCTTCCTAGAACTCACTTCTACTACTCAAACAAAGTCCAACTTCAATTTTAACTACATATTTCAAACCAATATTCATTATTAGGTAGACATCTTGTGCAACCTAAAAAGCCAATGTTTAGTAAAATAGAGGTATATACCCACACACACACACACACACACACAGTTTTATCCAAATAACACACAGAGTTACTCCAAAACTTCAAACACAAAAACCAGGGGTTTCTCTTCAAAGCAAGCTCACAGAGACAATAAGAGAAGAAAATCTAAATCTTAAAAGAGTTTCAAATAAACATGTGCTCAACATTCCACATAGGAGTTAAATAAGCACGAAGAAAAAGGTTGTTAAAAAACAATTTCTCAATAAGAATCCAGAAAGAAAAGCAAATAATGGACTACCTTTCTCAATCCATTTTCGTTCTTTTCGCACTTTGAACGTCTGGGATGTTGTTACCAAGACTCTGCTGGGACGATGTGTCATGCAGAAATGCACAGCATACTCCATTCCTGCAACCCATTGGACTCTTGAAGTATACGCAAGATTCCATTACCTTTGGTTCCTCATTTGTCGGATTTGTAAGTTCTTGGGGTCTTGTTCCTCCATGTTGATATATCAGGCTATTGTAACAGTTTACGCCGTTTGTTATAGGAGCTCCCAAGGACAAAGGGCATGGGCCATTGGGCCACCTGAAACTGGGAAGAGGATAGGAACGCCAAATTGGTTGAGCAGGCACTAGATTTATTCCACTAGTGATAAATGGAGCTGAATTATTGAAACTATTAGCCTGGTACCTCCAGTTATTTGTGCAAATGGGTCGTACGCTCTGCAAGCTGGACGAGCTGGAAGAGGAGAAGGGATTCTGCACAACAGGTGCTGCTCCTCCATGTTTCATCACGAGTCGCTCAAATAATTTTTTTCCGCTCATCTGTTTTACAAGCCAGTTATTGTCAATCAAGTCCTTCAGATTGAGGTTTGATGTCAGTTGAGCCATGGCAGCTTCTGCAGTTGGTACAACATCAGACTCTGTGACAGTTGCTGGCATTTGAGCATGAGAAGCTGCGTTGGGGTTGACTGACCATGAATCAAGCGCCGCATCTTGGTCTTCAATTGGAGTTAAAGGAATCACAGGAATGTTTAGGTCATCCTCAGAGAGACTAGAGTTGTAATCTGGCGGGGCAGGTTTAGGACGTCGATAAATAGCTTTGCGACTCGTTTGTCGCAGATTTAAAGTTTCCAATTCTTTGCTTCCTTCCCCGGCAGCCACTTTCCATGCACTATCTATTACAAACTGCAAAAGAATAAGGGAAAAAATCAAGTGTCTCTACAATTTTTTTTTTTTCTTTTTAACCACTTATGGTCCACCCCTGTTCTTAATCCAGAATAAGTATATGCTTGAAATTCTAAAAAGGAGAGGAGAATAACAAATGCAACTCACTCGGGGAGGGCATCTCCATTTGATAAGAGGTATTTGCGACAACTTATTTCTCCGAATAATTGGTTTCTGGATTCGTTCAAAGCCTGGTGGAACATCATCTTCATATTCTGAACCCCCTGAGTTGACTTCTGAGGGAGGATCTTCGGGTGAAAACAACCTTACCTATTGTGCAAAATATTGGTCCATGAAGTAGCAATATAAGCTTCAGACTCTAACAATCAAAGACACAGTGTTCCACAAATGATGAAATTATGAAATACTTAGCTGTGGATAAATATCCTGTGGTGCTCAGAGAGTTGGAAAAAATATATGAAAGTAATTGTCATAAAAGACCAATATAAGCAGCAGTCTTATATTAGGCATATGTAGTAGTAGCACAAGGAAGAACCAAACTAAAAGAATCTATAACATGTCAGCTCTCATGAACAAACCACTAAGCAAAAAGAACTATATAACTTGGCAAGATTTTTGCCTTTTGTGTTTTATGCAGATACAAATATACCCATCCAGTCAACTTTCAACGGACTAGTACAACTTGGAACACATCCAGCTTATGTATAAAACTGTAGAATCACACAGCTCCAGCTGATTCTCAGTCAAAAAGACCAACATCGTTGAACGCAACTGAGCACGTTCAGCAGCCTGTTTAACAATATGTAGAAATGTTTGGCGAAAAAGTTAATAGCACGTTGTGTCCCTATGATGTGTGCTGGAAAAGTGGGCACAACAAAAGCTCAAAAACATTTTAGTTTAAAAGCGACTTTTCAAACAAGTTGCCAGGAATGAACCGTCCTTTCGAACAAGAGAGTCAACATAAATGAAGGATAACGTAATTCTGAAAATTCTGGAAGCAGCTATGTGATTATTATTATTATTACTTTTTTTTTTAATTTTTGATTTTTGATTTTTTTTTTGATAGGAAACCAAGCTTTTAATTTATAATAACTTCATCCAAGATTATAGCACCAAAAGAGTGGACGACGTCCACGCAGGAAGAATTTTTGATACGAAACTGTAAATTTTATTATCATATAGAAGATTACAAAAATCAACAAGAAAGTCGATAAGATATCCACCAAAAACAAGCCCCAAAATGAACACTAAATACTACCAAACATTGAGACCTAGGTGTTACTCCATACTATAGTACAAAGAGAGCTATATGGGTCTAAACGAAACAAGAGATTTTCTACATCACAAAATATCCTTGCTGTTCTAGCTATGTGAATTCTATTTCATCACTCTGTTCTGTCCATGGAGTAACTTATTACCACATCCAACTCAATCTTTCCTGTGCAACGTAACAAATCATAATTATAGACTTATAGTCCTTGAACCTAATTATTAAAGATCAGTCCTTCATCACCCCAAAGGGAAACTCTCTAGCACTACTCCCTATGTTTTGAAAGTTGGTTCAAAGTCGAATTAAGGAGGGTTGCAGGTTGAAAGCCAACATAAAACTTTGTCATACCTTGTGACATGAAGCATTCTAGTCACCCCAACCTTAATACAAAGAGAAATAAACATTTCCGAGCAAGAAATGAAACACAAAAGTTGTAATAAGCTGGAAAAGAGGAACACTGTATCTAACAATGTTCAACCAAAAAAATAAAAAATAAAAATACATTGCTTTTTACTGCATCATGTGTAACAAAATGTACCAATAAAATATAGGCCCATGCAAATATGACATGTTAAGAAAAATTGCTAACTGAATGTATGTTTGGGAGAAACTTTTGAAAAATAAATAAATAAATAATTTTTGTATGTGTAGTTGAATAGTGAAGAAAAGTTCTAGACAATATGAAAACCTTGTCACATCAAAGTGTAGTTAAAAAGGATCCATGGAGAATCTCACCCAACAACCTTTAAGCTCTAATGTTATTGAGCGGTATGTTTGATAGGGATTATAAAAAATGATTTTTGTATATGTGGTTAAGAGGTAAAGAAAATATTTAAAAATGTATAAAAAGGTTGTCAAATGAATTAGCGATTGAAATTGATGATAGAGAAAAATAACTTTTTGAGTAAGTTGTATCAAACAAGCTCCAAGTTACATGTCACTGTGACTCAAGTCATTTTAACATCTCGTAGAGACAAGAGTCTAAGCATCATACCCTCCTGCCAGCATACTTAGTCTAAGTCTAAATCAAGTGTGCAATTTACCTGATCAGTATACAAGAAGCTGTAGGAAATGGCATCACGGACTCCAGCTTATCCCCCAATCTGATACACTAACGTCTTTGAGGGAAAAAAATATTCTCTCCATGCGAACAAGAGAATCGATATAAATGAAAGATGAAGCATATAAAAGTATATCAACTACATCATACATCTAAATCTTAAGGGGAAAAAGGTAAAAGAACAAGTAAATTTGGCTCCAATGCAATCAATTCCTCGTGGCCATGACAAATCATGTTAATTCTGGCCTTCCAACCTATTTCTGGAGGATAAATCTTAGTAAGCACAAAAGGAAAATCTCCAAAACTACTGCCTCTGTTTTGGCAGTTAAGCTAAAATATAGGAGCGTTGCAGACCTTGTGACATTAGTCATTTTGTTCATCCTACCCCTTGATAGAAAGGAGAAAGGCCTGTGGTCCGGAAATAAAAATCAATATATAAAGGAAGACAATGTATAATCTAAACATAGTCAAACTAAACTACATAAGTTTCACTTTGTAGTTAAAACTTTGAGCTTGTTTGATTCAAATTAAATTAAATTTATTTTTTTCGTCCTATCATTTTCAACCACTCATACATTGATTTTACAACTTTTTAGAATATTTCTTAATACCTCTTCTTTACTTTTCAACCATACATCTAATATCTATTTTTTCAATAACCCACATCAAACATACCCTTAGTTCATTTTCTCGCATTTCACACTTGAAAGTTGAAAGTACCCGTCTAATTTTTCCTACGGTAAACTCATTTTCATCCATCATGTTCCTTGTCATAGCTTGAATTGATTTACTCGTGCAATTAATGTCATGAATGTAAATACGGAGTAATATTCAACCTCTGATCTTGCATTCAATTTCACATTCAATAACAGTATTAAGGTATATTTTATAGAGATTAGTGAGAGAATGATGTTTAGATGTGTAGATCAGAATTAAAAGAAATGAGTGATTGAAAATGATGAGAGAAAAAAAAATTAAATTTGAATCAAACAAGCCCCAAATACGAAATTTGTTTCTCTTGCATTTTCTTGGTTAGCAAACTAACATGTTATACATGGTACTTCGTCAAGAAATCTTTAAGTCCATGAAAAATGTGCAAGAAAAACCCTCTCAGTTTCATATTCCATTCAAAAAATACATATATATATTTTTAAATATTGTATTTAATTTCACAATGGACATAAAAGAATTATACATTCATTGAATAGTTCTTTCGAAATTCGAAATGATTATGTCAACTAACATCATTAAGAATTTTCTAATAAAAGTTGGCATCTCCATAAATCAGAACATTAAGACTACAATGGACATAAATTATTGAAGACCATAACAATCAACAGATCACCTGACAAAGATTCCCATCGGAAGACCACTTCAAACTCTTTGATTTCTTCAATTCACCCATAATTGTATTGGTTATGACTCACACAAAAAAGGAAAAAAAAAATGGAATAAGCTAAACTATTTCCTTCTTGTTGATGGGACTACTTAGAGAGAGAGAGAGAGAAACCCTAGATCCTCTAAGAATTTGGGTTTTCCATCGTCACTTCATAAAAAGTTCTTAATTTCTCGATGTCGATCATGTGGTTTTAGTAAAGCTCAAAACTGAGAACCATCCTTAACTGCCACATGGCATATGATGTGTTGTATTCTTTTGTCGTACTAGTATTTTTGTAATAATTTACTTGCCCAAATCATTCCAATTTAATGTGTCTTCTCTCAACGTCATTGATACTACAAAAGGTCTTAAATTATTGTTTTGTGCTTTTATCATTTAACAACCAGTTGACTAAAACATACTATAAACTCATCCGAAAATGTGGTAAAGAAATAATGAAATATTTTAATGAAAATCAAGATACATAATCCACCTTCAAACATATATTTTGCTCAAGTAAATCAAATCTCATTTCCAATACATAGAAATTATATAATAAGGACCGTTACTCATCTTATATTAAGCACCGTACGACACAGCACATTAATTGTTGGTAGAAAAAGGTGCTAAGATTTGGACTGCATTTATTACCTACCAATGAATTCATATACAACATTTCAACAACATTTATTGTTAACCAATGAATTCACATACGAGTTACTGTGCTCATTCTATACAAAAAACCAAGCTAAGTACCCATGCTCATTATATATAATGACAACCAAGTTTTCAACCATAAACTCACAGTTTGTTTGACACAGTATTCAAAAAATCATTTTTCTCCACCATCATTTTCAATCGTTCATTAAATTGATACGATATATTTTTAAAAATATTTACTTTACTTTTCAACCACACATCCAAAAATAGTTTTTTTTAATAATCCCTATCCGATAAACTGCAAGAGCAGACAATCTCAGTAATGGATAGGAGACTACGTAGTTATAGGAAGGGGTACAACTATTTCTACAGTTTGCATTGATGAGCAAGTGAACCATTTTTGACAATGATCAGAAATCAACTAAAGGGATCTTGCATATAGATGCTTAACTTCACCTCGGTATACAAAGTAGTGGAAAGGTTCATTGCCACCACAAAACTACCACACTCTATGACATGAATCATTTTATTTGATTTACCCTGTCTAGTTTAAGATGTTTATAAACATATTTAAAAATCATGTGGCTAAGGTTTGGTAAAAATTTATGATTGTGCGATTAATATTTACTTTGACTAACGAAGAACGCGTGAAAGTGGTCATTAAACACTTTCCAAACATTTTCAAGTCTTTCATTCTAAACGAGACAAGATTTTTCAACTAAACATCATTAAATTATGGTCTATGGAATATATCAAACATTAAGACTGAATGGACATAAAACATTGACGACTAACAAGAATTCAAAACATTAAGATAGTTCAAGTGCCAAATCAAAAGGCTAAGGGCACATTCTCTTTCTTAGTTTTGGTCAGTTTACTGTTTCAGTTTTAAATGGCAGCGTTCCGTTCATTGTTTTCGAAAATGCGTTTTCGAAATCGTTTTCAAGATTTGTATAGAAAACACGAAAACGTCTTTTTAACGTTTTCGTCGTTTTCTGTGTTAAATGTTGAAAACAACGAAAACAAGTTTTCGGATTTTAAACTTTACATTTATTACATTTGAGTCCCAAATTTTCATTTTTTGTACATTTTAGTCCAACCACCACCGACCACCGCCGACCACCGGAAAAAAGTCAAACCACCAGATCTGGTGGTTTGACCACCAGATCGGGTGGTTCTCCACCTGAAAACCACCGTCGTGGTGGTTCTCAGGTGGAGAACCACCATCCGATGGTGGTTCTCCACCGACGAAGGTGGTTCTCCACCCTCGCCGGTGGTTCTCCACCTTGGAGAACCACCGGCGAAGGTGGTTCTCCACCTGCGAGGTGGAGAACCACCTTCGTCGGTGGTTCTCCGAGGTGGAGAACCACCGGCGAGGGTGGTTCTCCACCTTCCCGGTGGTGGGGGGGTGGGGTTGGGGGTGGGGGTGGGGTAGGTGAAGATGAGGGCCTATTTGAAATTTTTGAAAAGTTTGAGGACCTTTTTGTAACTTTTATTATACGAAATTATATTTTTGTAAAAGTATAAACCAAACACATTTTCTATTTTCCCTTCCCAAAAATAATTTTTCAAAACAACAAACCAAACGCATTTTCAATTTTCTCAAAACAAAAATTGAAAACAGAAAACACCAAAACATTTTCGAAAATGAAAACAGAAAATACAAAACAAACAGAACGGCCCCTAAGTAACACAATTTTTATTTCTTTGGTATACCCATAATATGCAAATCCAAGTTATTGCATATGATTCACAAATCATATAGAGAACTAGCAACTCAGTTGCTTTGGCAATGGTTTCGCCAACTCCCAATATTAGAAATACCAAAATACCCTAGGCTATTTACTACTTCATAGCTTGCTTGGTTACGATTTTAAGCGCTAAGTTGAAAGTTGAATAGAATGTTGGGATTTAATCTAAACTTGATTACTGAATGCCCATCTTGATTCAAAGAGAAAAGAAGAACACGAAAGCGGAAACGTCCCCGATTCCATAATCCGATTGAGATCTGAAACACGGGTTATGATTTACCAATTGATGCGTAGTTCGTTAGGGTTTCTCCTCTGATGATGGGGGACAAAGAGAACAAAAACATATGCATAATTGGGGACCATGACCCTTTATATAGATAGCTGCTAGGGCTGCAACTATTCTTAATATTTCTACATTAGCCCTTCGTCAATTTAAAAGTACAAACTGGTCTTTACACATTAATTCCACGATCACTTTAATACCCAATTAGTCAAACTAAACTTTATTGATCACTTTTAATATTGGCTAAATCTTAAACCAGCCAGTGCATATTTAAAACAAATGTGTAGCCCCACATATTGAATGATTATTTATAATTATTCCAACATAGAATGTATGGGAAATAAATGGTAGATGGTTCCTATGAGATGATAAACATATATGTTTGCCCAACTTAAAAAGATCAAGCGTTTGCAACTATATATAGAGATGAGAGAATTCCAAGGAAAATCCCGGAAAAGAAACCCTAAATCCACCATTTTTTTCCTCATCATTTCTTTCTAAAATTTCTAATCTTTCACTGCCATGGCTGTGCATCAGTAAAATTCAAAAGCAAGAACTGTTCTGAATGGCCACATGTCCACAAGGTGCTTTACATACATTTGTTGCACTTTTCATTTCTCCATGTAACTAACAACATCAGTATATATAGAGTAGCTTATCCAACAAAACTATAGATAAAAGCGCACATTTAGGGACAGTAACCAAACATGTTATTGATCCATCCAATATAAAACAGGAGGTCTTCGTTTATTCAAAATGGCTTTTTAAATTGCAGGAGGGGAACTGAAGTCAAAGACAAAACACAAGTGGACAAGCCATCCACTAGAAAGAAAAAAAACTAGGAGAGCAACATTGACAATCTAGTTGCTGCCTGATACAATGGTACAAAGGGAATTGAACACAAGTCCTGAGAAGAAGCTGTTCCAAATTTCATCTAAATATCGCTCCAAGTCGTCAAAAATTGTTCTATTACTTTCCTTTCATAAAACCCAAGCTGTTGCCATAACGATTAGTTTCCAAAGCTTCTTTTTTTTTTTTTTTTTTGCTTCCTATTGCCTGCAAAAGACCATTTAATGAGAATCAAATATGCCATTTCCTTGCAAGAGCACTTGATACATCAAATAGATGCATAATTTTACTCCAAATCCCTTTGGCAAACTTGCAATGGATGAGGACATGATCAATGGTTTTATTTTCCTTTCTACACATGATATAAAAAGGATGGGGAAATGCGCAAAGAGTCTTCTCAATTGGAGCAAATCACAAGTGTTTACCTTCCCCAAAAACACTAACCAAGCAAAAACTTTCACTTTTAAAGGCACCACACCCGTCCAAATGAATTTGAATTGAGGGAACAAAGAATTACAAGAAGGTTGACAAAGGCCATTGAAGAAAGATTGGCATGAGAAAGAACCCGAGAGATGACCATTCCAAATTCTTTTATCCGGAACAATGGGTTCAAGATTTGTGGTTTCAAGCATGTTTAATAGAGAAGTGAAATCTTCAAAGACTATCATTAAAGTTTTTGGAGAATTCAAGATTCCATATTGCGTTGGAAGGGGATGGAAAAGAGATCATGCCACTGATCAATGAATTTTTATTGGTCGTTAACCGAAATAGACAAGGAAACAACTCTTGAAGAGTTTGATTCCTCATCCATTTGTCTAGCCAAAACAGGATTTTATCTCCCTTTCCAACCACTAATTTGGTGCATTCAAGGACTTCCACAGTGCCTGAAAAATGGAATTAATGTCAATATTTGCATCCCAACCGTTGGAGTCTAAGCCATATCCACTAAGGATAATAGAATGCCAAAGTGAATCCGATTCAATGGGGAACCGCCGAAGCCACTTGCCTAATAGAGTCAAATTCTTCCAAGTTACCCACCCCCAAACCACCATATTGCCTCCTTTGTGTGACAATTTCCCATTTGACAAAATGATCAGTGTGACCCTGCCCTTTACCTTCCTAGAAAATATCTCTCATCATTTTTTCAATCGCCTTGATCACTTATTCACTTTCATAGGCATCTTGATGATTGACATGAAATATGTAGGGATATTCCCTAAAACTGCCTGCAAAAGTACCAATTTCCCCCCTCTTGATAAGCAACCTCTATGCCATCCTTCCAATCTTTGAGTAAGTCTTTCAACAACCAGTTCCCAGAAAGAGGAATTATTAGGATTTTCCCCTACAGGTAATCCAAGGTAGTTAAGAGGCCACATGCTGTTTCCACAGCCTAACGATCTGGCAATGTCTTCTATCCTTTCCCCTGCTAGATTGATGCCTACCACTACACTCTTAGCCATATTAAGTTTCAAACCTGCAGTTTTCAAAAATATGTCCAAGATTCCCATGAGATTTCTGATGCATTCGTCATTATTTTCCAAGAACAATATACTGTCATCCGCAAATTGGAGATGTGAAACACTCACCTTGTTTCTTCCTATCTCAAAACCCACCATAAGCTCTTTGTCACACGCTTCATTTATCAATCTACACAATACATCCCCCACGAAAATGAAAAGAAACGGCAAGAGAGGATCCGTTTGCCTTAGTCCCCTAGAAGCTCTGAACTTACCCCTCAGTTTACCATTGATCATCACCGAAAAATTAGTAGACGATGAGCATCCCCAAATCCATTTTCTTTATCTCTCTCCAAACCCTTTCTTTTCGAGAACAAAATCTAAGAATTCCCAACTCACATGATCATAAGCTTTCTCAAAATCAATCTTAAAAACCACTCCTTTCTTCTCCGTTCTATACTCCTCTACAATCTCATTTGCAATCAGTACCAAGTCCAAGATTTGTCGTCTTTTAATGAAAGCACATTGAGCCAACGTCAATAGTATCTTCCAGGACTTCTTTTAACCTCAATGATTGAACCTTTGCTACAATTTTATACAAATATGAGACCAAGCTTATTGGGCGAAAATCCTTTATGGACACAGAACTCAACTTTTTAGGGATAAGACAAATGAGTGTTTCATTCGCCCATGCATTCACAATGCCATTCTCATAAAACTCCTTAAACACCTCCATTAAATCCTCTTTGATAACTTCCCAACGTTCCTTCAAAGCCTCCATCAAGAAACCATCAGGCCCGAGTGCTTTATTTCCATCACAATCAAACAAAGCCTTCTCAACCTCATCTTCTTCAAATGGTGCCTCCAACTTCAATTTGCAATCCGCAATGCCTACCCATTCTAAGCCTTCTGAGAAATAGTTTACTTGCATAATATATTTGACACTTTCATATTTTGTAGCTTGCCAATCTGCACTTGGTGAGCACGTGAACCATTTCAATAGTAATACAAAATCAACCCATTTTCGAAGGTATATTTAAATGGTTCACTTGATATCAGTACCAAATTACAAACTGCGTTCCACATAAGCATTCAGTGTAAAGTAAAATTGCTGACTCTGTTGTTCACCTAGTAAGTTGAATATCATTATAAATGAAGTGCGTACTTTCTAAATATGTATTAGGCATGAGCAGTCAAGAAATCTTTCCATAGGCAGCCTGCACACTTACTTTATATCAAGTGTGTCTTTAGATCCTCGTGACAACCTAAATAATGGTTGTAACTCTACCGTGATAGTCAACTATCATAGTATCATTCAGAACTTGAAAGATATAATTGTGCTCTTATCCAACTAAATTACAGCTCATAAAAATTCTAGGTAACTATGGAAACAAATCTTTCTTACTATGATCTGCCAAAACAAAACCTTCCACAACAAAGATATAGAAATAAGCAATTATCTTCAGCCTTCAAAAGTTGAAATTTGAAAGCACAACCAAGCTCTTCATGTTTGTTGCTGAAGGAGAAATACATGACACTAACTAGGTAAAGCAATGGAGTTAAAGCACTTTTTCATAAACCCTTACCAATTAACTGATTTCACTGCATTATACCGCTCTACGGTCATCAAGCAGATTCAAGAACAATGCATGTGATGAACTACAGTTAATTCTTCTCTTCCTCATTCCATGGCTGCATAAACAAAACCGCAAAGACTTCATAAATCAGAAGGATGCTGCAATTACATTGTATTGAAGAAGATAGGAACCTGTACTGAATATCAACTTCGTAGAAACAACTATTCAAAGTCAAATTTTAACTTCACATGCAATCATCCTTCCCTTCTTAACAAATTTAATATCGTTACAATGATATCACATGACTTAAATGAAAAAATAAATAAATAAGTTTACATCTTACGTACATAACTTAGAAACACTGAACTCGCTAATAGTTACGTCTGTTCATGATATAGCTACATCTGTTCATGATATATCCTTATATAACAGGTTGCGAAGAGTATGATAACTAGGTCTCAACTCTCTTGGCAACTGTTATTTCTTAACTCAGAAGCTAGATAAAACGATGCAACATAAGAGAGATACACCTAAATGGTGGTATTTTACAACAAACATGATGGCAAAACAACATGACTCTTTCAACTTAAAGGCATCTGCTTATGTCTTGGGCGTGCTCCCTCCTTCACTTCTTACTTGGATTAAAGTTAAAAAACCAGGGAGATGAAACTGCCTTTATTGTATACTTGACTTTTCATTTATATATAAAAGACTAACACAGACAATTTTATTTCCACCTGAAATCATTAAATCCTAGACACAAGAAATCTATAAGTCATCTTAGTAAATTCTTGTTTCACTTCTATATCTATGTACGATTGAATGCAAGTAGTCTAGTACTCTGTACTTCCTTTTCAAAACATTCACAATTCATGCATAATATTGTAGGTTCAACAATATTCTAAAAAAAAAAAAAAGCACGGCTGGTAAATAGCACATCCAGGCAACTGTTGGGTTGGATAAAACAAGAAAAGAGTAATATCTAATATCCACTTCTGTAACTTCTACAGTAATTTAAAGTAATAACAACCATAAACAAGTTGACATATACAATTTGTCACTTCCTTTTGAGGTATAACAACGAAGAGAAACGTAGAACACTTTTTCCTTATTGAAATAAAATCCACGTATGCTAATGGATAATCAATCGCAAATGCCAACCGGATTTCTAAATTACCCTCTGATACTATTTGCTAAGGTGGTCACTGTTTGCAAATCCTAAACACATAGTTGAAATTCAAATTTAGAACCAAGTACCTTGGATAGTAAAGAGCCAATCTTTGTTTGCGGCTTACTTAAATCTATTTCCGTACTGAAACTAGAAAGCCCAATCCTTACAAGATATTTACCATCAGTTTGAGAAATTGTCTAATCAAATAACAAAAACTTACCAAAAACTATTTCCTCCATTCGAGCAATATTGACAAGAATTTCATGAAAAATGCTCAAAATTCTTCAAATTGCAGCAAGAAAACTTGAAAGCTATTACCTATGGCCTGACATAAGTAAACAGAACCCGCATAATGAAAAAAAAAACACAAAAGAGACTAATTATCACACAATTAAAACTTCAAAATAGATATCCTACAAATCAAATTCCAACCAAACGAAAGGTAAAATGGAGCTCTCCTTTCGGTATAACAAACACTCCAAGTCTAAAAACCTAGATTGTAGACGTGTCAACCTTTATTTTACATTTAAAATGAGGAAAAAGGTAACTAATTCCATAAATATATTTATTTTAAAAATAAAATAAAATCCTACAGAAATTTCCTTAGACTTTCCCCTATAACTGGACATGACCGACCTATTAAGAAACAACATCCTTACACAAGATTCAAGAATTTAATAAATTTAATCTTTCAAAATCCTCTAATTCCAATTTGGTTGAATAAGTAACTCATAGAAAAACGTCATTGATTAAAATCACATCTAAATTCCGATTACAGAAGCCACAACACCTTTTCAACTCTAAAACATAGAAGCCGTGGAAAATTCTGTTATGGCAATCGCTATTATAAAATTATTTTAAAATAACAAACGATATCATAAAATTCTAAAACTTGTACAGAAAGTAGAAAACTTCCATAAATTACTCATACTTAAAAATTAGATCATCAACATCACGTTTGGGTCACCAAAAGGAATTTATACCAGTTAAAACCCTGTCCTTGGACATAAACTGTCCATGCTCAGGAAAAGTGTGATAGAAACCTCTATAGGTCACCGAATAATGTCAATTGTCAAATCAGTTTTAAATGATAGATAACTCACGGAGGATCATTTTTCCAATTTGAATCACCAAGAAATTCAACTTATACTAAAAGTTATGGCATTGCAAAGTTAAGGGCAGAATCTGAAAAAGGTCTTAGTTTGCATCATGCATTGGATTTTCATTCAAGCAATTCATCAAACACTTGAATGGCTTTGTGGATGTGAACTGGGCTTAACCTTTTCTATATCAACACATCATGCCCAAGAATTTCTAACTATAAAAGATCAAGCACAAGGCATAATACCACACAAAAATCTTTTATTTTATTCAAACTAATTTCAAAACCATGTATCGAAGCTACAGAACATACATATACCTAACTTGAAACAAACAAATTATTTCATTCCAATCACCAAAGTCTCAACTAAACCATAATTATTCAAAAACTTATCATAGAAAAACTATTCTAGGGTAGAATTAGATAGGATGGGGGAAATTACCACTAGAAGTCAAAGGAGAGTCATGAGCAAGAGAGAAGAGGCAATAGAACCGATTGTGCTCGAGAGAGACCAACGAGAGCTTAACGTGATTGTTGTGGGCATCTTTGGATTATTCTAATTGGGTTGACTAAGCGCGTGTTAGTATATGTGTAAAAATATATTTTCATAGGTTTTGATGTGATATAAGAGAGAGAATGAGTGGAGTTAAATAGTGGAGATTTATATGGATATAAAATAGGAGAGAGAATGAGTGGAGTTGTAAAGAATATATAAAAATATGTAAAAATTTATAAAAACTTGTAGGCTAACGAGCGCTAAGAATAGATGAAAAACATATTGGGTCATAGGATTTTAGATTCAAGAAAAGGCTTTATTAAATGGGTGAGCCTAAATGCACCCACATATTTTACTTAGGACATCCCCATCAAGTTTATTCCAAATTTACCCCTTTTTGTGCAAAGAAAAGACAAACCTCACGATAATTTTTTTTTTTTTAATGGGTGTTTGCTCCAATGGGAGCGAACACCCAAAACTGAACACCCATTTTTTTTTTTTTTTTATGTTCGGCCTAATGAGCCCAAACATGCCGAACAGTGTTCGGGGAATAAAAAAAGAAAAAGGTGTGTTTAGAAGGGTAGAATTATCGTTTTCTTCTAAAATAGGTGTACTCAGCAAACCTCACCCTTATTAAATTATCTTACCCAATTCTCACTTATTATTACCATTATATCACTTTCCTTGGCGGGTGGAGGAGGGGGAGAATAAGGTAGGAGAAGAGAGCTGAAACGATGTTGGCTTGAAGACGGAATGACGAACATTTCAGACGGACAGCTTCTTTTTTTTGTCAGTGGGGGAGAAAACCTCCATTTGATTGGGATTAATTTTTTTTATTAAGTTATAAGCAAGCAATTAAGAAAATGGTGTAAATTGCAAATAATTCAATACAAAAGTAAAAGCATCACACTTGAACTCATTTGAAATTAAGAATTTTAATTGGCACATTGAGCGTGATGGCATATAAGTCCGTCCACTGCAACAAAAATAAAAATCAATAATTGTAAACAATAATCATCAAAAATAAATATTAATTATAATTAATTATATCCAATTTACTTATTATGGCATAAAAGTGAATAACTTATGAAAAAAAATAATACGCGATATTATAATACCCTACCTCCTTAAAAGAATTTCATCCTCGAAATTATGATTTACTCGAAGGTCTAGGTACTTTGTCTAAAATATTGTATTCTCTTTCTCACACAACATCCTCTTTCCGAAATGTAATAATTATCAATCATCCTTTACATCTTATCCTTTTATAACGAACCTACAAGATATCATACATGTCACAACATAGATACCAATGCCAAATGATATATCATATAGCTACACATTGAAAGTCGACAGAACCTTGCTCATATCTATTATTTTTTTTCGGATTACAAATCGTACAACCCAGCGTAACTTGGAAATATCATCATAACCATGAAATCTCACTTCTCTTTCCACCTTCTCTAGTCTAGGAATTGAAACTAATGCTACATCATTTAAAAATTTTGAAAATTCTTCCTACTTCTTGAGCCCTACAACATTATATTTAATTTACCATGCTATATTTCTATCAAGAATTTCAAAAATAGTTTCCTTTAAAATAAGTAGAATCATTCATTGAATTGGAAATCAAAATTTTGTAAAAATCTTTTCTCCAAGATCGGTGGTTTATTTCTAAACAAAAAGTTCAAATTGAGCCGGAAATGTAGGCCTAGAATCACAAAATTTGCTTTTGGCATAAGTAACTCAAATCAAAATCTCAACTCTTTAACGCATGACCATATTCACATTTGCATGACAAATGAAATGTTCAAAAAGTTTTCAAAATTCAGTTTCTATTCATTTCACAATAAGACATATAATATAATTTAAATAAAAAACACAAGTTAAGAAACTTTGAAAAATAAATCGTCAGTTGAATTTGGAAAATATGGTGGAAGTCAATTGAAAACTCGATAAATAATTTTGTGACTTCGTTTCAAAACATTTTCATTTGGATTATGTATAGGTCGAATCCCTCAAAATTAACTCACTCATTCCCAACAAATCCGTCTATAAAAATAATATTGCATAAAAATCATAATTTTTCCTTACTTTCCCAAACACATACACTCCCAGAAATTGCATTGCACGATATTAAATCTCTAGCGATAAAGCGGATGAAAGATGACATGACTAAAGATATTAACGACGATAGCTTAGTTTACGGTTATAACTGATCATGAGCACTACAGATTTGATTAAATCATCTGCACTCTTTTTGGGAATTGATGAGCGGTCATAGAAATTGATAACTTATCATTTTGGGGTGTCACAACAACACCCCGTTGCTCACCAATTTCGCAAAACTTCTGCCCCGTCTCGGTGTCGAGAATCGAGGAGAGAGATAGGCATCGAAGGTTCTTTGAGTCCACAGATGAAAGTAATTGTGACGAGTACCTTGGATGTCCGGTTTTGCTTTGCAGAAAGAATTCCATGGACAAATCGATCCGTGGTTGCGTTGAATGCGATCCTCACGCTTCAACCTTCTTTTGCTTCTTATGTAACCGTTTTCTTCCCTTTCTTTCGGATTGGGTCTTCGTAACGCATGTTAACTCGACTCGAGCTTGTTTGGCAGTGATATTTTGATTCAGCGAAACTTTTTTGGGGGAGTCTAAATGCACCAGCGTTTTGCTAGGTGCACCCATTTTCAAATTAAAAAAAATTAAAATGACTACTATATCCCTCCCACCCCACACTCTCTCTCTCTCTTTTTTATTCTTTTTCTTTTTCTTGTCCCCCCTGTTTCACAGCAAAGAATTAAAAAAAAAATAAAAATAAAAATAAATAATTTTTATCTTTGTTGATCAATACAATTTTTTCAAATTTTTGTAACCGTTTTGACAAATAATTTCGAAATTTTTTACAACCAATTTGATAATAAATTTTAAAATTTTTTTGATGATATAGTAATTGGCTTTATTGTCTAATATAATTATTTTTTACTTTTTTTTGTAACCAATTTAGCGATAAATTTCAAAATTTATTTGATCAATTTTATCGAGTTAGTATCGAAAATAAGTATTAAAAAAATTTAAAAAAATAATAGCACAAAATTTTTTTTTTTTCTTTTTGGTCTGTTCGCCCCAATTGGGGCGAACAGCCACTGTGGTTGTTCGCCCCAGGTTGTTCGCCCCCAATGAGGCAAACATATTAAAAAAAAAAAGGAAAAGAAGGAAAAGGGTGCGAGGGTAGAATGGGGATATGACAAAAAATGGATGTGTAAAGTAAATTAGGTGGGTGCATTTAGCCGTACCCAACTTTTTTCTGTTCCCCTTTTTTCCTTTTTTCATTATCTCTCTCTCCCCTTTTTTAAAAATTAATTTAACTTTAAGTATGAAAAATTAAATTAAATTAGAAAAAGCTAATCCCAAAAGACGAAAGGAGCAAATTCATTTAAAATGATAAAAATATAGAGGGTACTTATGAAATCGAAAGTTTCTTTTACATGTGTCATAAAAATACACTTTTTCAAGTGAGTTTGTGAAAACGAATGTACATGTGAAAATGAATGTATATGTGTCTCTCTCACAAATATGTCATCAAACTGATCAAAGTATTTTATTTGGACACGATTCTGTAGGCATACCTCATTCAACCTAAATGCAACCTTGATCTCTCTTCGGCTTTTTTTTCCACATTTTTAGCATCCTTAAATTTACTTTTTATCTATTTAAAAAAAAAAAGCAAAAAACAAAACGAAACTTTTTTATCAATACCAAAACTATAGTTAACTTGCACCATCACAAACAAGTTCAGATGCGCGATTAAAAATGCTACTTGAACAAAAAAGGCAAAATTAAGAAAGTTGATCCAGTGCACGTCCAGGGCACACCATGGCACGGATAATATAACACAACAGTTAGGATGTAACATCCATCAAATTGTAATGCCAAATCAACTCAACTCAGATGCACTGTAACGTGCACTAAACGTACCCCAAATCAATTTCACAGAAGTGGGAGTGAGATAATGATATGATTTTGATGTGTGTAGATTCACCATAGGATAAGAAAAGAGGTACAACGTTTCAAAAAGAAGAAAAAGGGGCACAAAACTGCTCGATGCAACTTGAAAGAACATCGAGTTGGAAAACTTGTCGAATAAAATCCCAACAATTCACTGTCTATTTTACGTTAGGAATAACACAAAATATGCCAACACAAATGAGAAAAAACAAATATGAATTTATTCTCCAATATGTTGGAAAATAAAGAGAGGAAAAGGATGGCTAAAATCAATGCCTCCAATAAGTATACACGTTTCATAATTGCAAATTATGTACCACTAATCTCCCTATCCGTTTTCATTCTTTTTGCATTATTATGAACCTCTGAATTGTTAGTCACTCTCTCGTGCAGAAATGTACAGTTTACTCCATTCCTGCAACCCCTTGGACTATTGAAAAATATGCAAGGCTTCATTATCTTTGATTTTGGGTCTCTCGGTTTCGCATTATTTAAAGGTTCTTGATTTGTCTGACTGCCGAATTGGGGAAAAATGCCTTGTCTCTCACCTCCATGTTGCTGAATAAGAGACTTGTAGTAGTTTATGTCCTTTGTTACAGGAGCTCCAAGGGACTGAGAAGGTGCAGCTGAAGAAACATCAGCCACAGACGGTCGAATACCTGGAATGGGACCCAACATAGTCGAAGGATGAGGCCTGCTTGGAGTGGATATGGACGCTGAAAAGGGTGGGCCAGTGGATGCCATGTTATGCAAGCCCATTGGGCCGGTGGATGGCTTGCTGTGCAAGCCCATTGGTGGCATACCTCGAGTACCGGATGATGATATAGTTTGGGGGCCAGTTTGTGGGCCCACAGTCTGCAAACCGGCGGAGGGAGTGTTCTGAGTGCTGGAAGGTGCTCCTTGGTTTTTGACGAGGTGCTCAACTGTTTTTGGGTCGCTGAGGAGTTTTAGCAGCAGGTTATGATCGATGAAATTCTTCTGATCACCGCTCGACATCACTGCAGTCAAGGCAGCTTGAGCTGCAGCTACAATATCAGGCTCACAAGATGGTGCTGCGTTGGCATTGCCCTGAGAGGAGGAAGTTGCTGGGGCCCACGGGTGAGCTGGCGAAATCATTGGAACGGTATTTGCTGACAAGGAATCCATGGATGGAGCATCTAGTGCCACATCATCATCCTCAATAGGAGTTACTGGAATCTGAGGGGTGTTCTGATCGTTTGGATATGAGTTCTCCACACCCACTGGCTCAGACGGGCTGCACAAGAAAGTCATTGTTAACAAATGAAAACACCAAAAAATTTAATGACCTAATAAAAGGTAAGAGGGAAAACAACATATATAAGCTTATAAGAGAGGAAAGAATTGCACTTCGGAGGGATGGAACAAGAGCGTGGATAGATAGCTTCAAGCACTCTCATCTCCCGTTGATTTTGAGCTTCCACTTCTTCGCTTTCTTCCCCAGCAACCACTTGCCATCCAACATGTACCACAAACTGTGGAAAATTAGAAGAAAAAATGTAAAATAGTGCAAGAAGGAGCTTGAATCCGCATGCCGTGAGCTGTTCTAAAAGGAAGATCATTACCACAAAGGATTAGTCCCGACTGGTGCAAGCTGCTTGCCACCAGATTTTGTGCAAGCAGTAGATATAGCGCAATCTGGACATGTCACATCGGACATGTCACATCAGCTGCATCTCAACTTGCAGCATAGTCTAGAGCATGCCCCGTCAACTGCTTGCACCAATTGCACCAGATCGGGAATACCATAAGAATACCCCTTACATTTTGGTGAAAGCAAAAATAATAAGAATAGTAATAGCCTACGCGAGCTCCTTGTTTCTCAATAACAGAGAAAGCTGTTAGACATGGAAGAACACACATCCCAGACAAAGGGCAACATGCACAGTTGCTGTTCGATGTGGAAAAACATACATTCCAAACAATGCAGAGTCTCCAATTAGCTAAGGCTTTGATTGATATATATTGAAAAGGTGTAAATTTGTGAAAGGCCAAGTCTGATTATCTTACCCTAAACATGAATACCTAAACTTATTCTAACTAATTAGAGCTGCATTCCCCACACCTTTCCCCAAGGGTAAGCCAATAGCTCAAACATCTAGATGGCATGTGGCTGTTGTTCACACCTCAAACTTGAAAAACAGGTGATTCCAGAAAAATATATTTAAAAATGAAAAATGAACTTACTCTGGGAGGGCATTTCCACTTGGTAAGAGGTATTTGAGACAACTTATTTCTCCAAAGATTTGCTGGCTGGATTTCTTCAAAGCCTGGAGGCAAATTTTCATTAGATCCCGTACCACCTGAGTGGACCGCCCATAATGCCTTTGCCTGCAAATCATCTCGAGACCCCGGCAATCCAACTTTTGAAGGAGATTCATCCGATAAAAACAATCTCACCTATTAAATGGAATGTGTTAGTCAATTGACTAGCAATATAAGCTTTATAAATAATTAGGTAACTCATGTCAGTCTACAAACATCAGTGTGCTATCCAGTTATATATTTTCAACATGTACAACGAATTGTCAAATGCTTGATTATCGATATGCTTAGCAATCTTACACTAAACATGTAAAGTAACAAAGGGGAAAATGAAAATGAAAAAAAAAAAATAGAAAAGAGCCAAAAGAACGTTACACCTGTAAGCATATCTAGAAAAACACCAATAGTACATGGGAGCCTTGCAGAACTCATACAGATTCACCGACTACCCAAATAACACCTACTGAAGAATAAACCTTACTCAAGCAAGTAATAATGCGTCCATGGGAGCAAGAGAATCAAGAAGAGATACGGACATGTAGCAATCAAAAAATTCATCTCAATCATTAAAAATATAGAAAAGAAGCCTAACCCCTGTATATTGTTAGTTGTCAATCCAAATACTTTCCACAATTTGCCCATCACTGCATGGGAAAACATCTACGTTTTGACAACTAATTACCAAAGAAAGGAGACAGTTCTCCCTCCGCCCCTCCCTCCCTCTCTCCCTCAATTAGCCCCAAAGCAGATTGAAGTTGTTACCCTAGTTAGAAAATAGAAACACAAAAGATATGCAATATCTTTAAGCATGTTCAAAAGAAACTGGTTAATAAACATTTCATTATTGCTTTTGTCTAAGTCAGAGCGTAAATTACGTTTTCACTAAGGATCACGTCATAATATCAGCTTTATCTAATTACTAAGCCTATAACTCAGGTGACTTGTTCCACAATCATAAAATGCTTGATTGTGGATACCAATTCTGATGTTGTCAAGCAAAACAAAGAAATAAATGAAATCACAAGGCATGTGTGCAAAAACATATTCAGAACTCTAACAAAAAGCATGTAAACACCTAGCCACAACTTCAAGCCTACTGGTATATCTAAAAGACATCACAATATCAAGATGAACTTAATAACTTAACCATATTCTAGGAGTCTGCTTAAGTGGGTTCGATTCAAGTGCCTCCTTCCGAACTCACTGATTCACTGATGAGAAACATACCACGACAAATCAGTTCATGTTGACCTCTTCCAGAATAATCAAAACTCACTTCACAGGAACAAGAGAATACAATTAAAATACAGGATAAAGGCATATATACAACATTGTAACCACCTAATTCATCTTTAAGCATGTTCAAAAGGCACTGATCAATAAAGATTTCAGGGTTGAATTTGTCTAAATCAGAGCGTAAATTACGTTTTCATTATGGATCACATAGTAATATTAGCTATGTATGATTACTAAGCCAATCGCCCAATTAACTTGTTCCACGATCATAAAATGCTTGATTGTAGACAGTAATTCTAAAGTTGTCAAACAAATAGAAGAAATTTATGAAACTAAATGCGTAACAAAACATAATCAAAACCCTAAGAGAGAGCAAGTAAAACAATACAGTGAAACACCTAACTGAACGTTTTAAGCCTACCACTAGCAGTACATATAAAATAAATGACATTTCAAAAAGAACATAATAACTTAACAATATTCTACGAGTCTTTTATGCTTAAGTAGGTTCAACTGCCAACTTCAGAACTCACTCACCATGACAAATCAGTTAGCATTGACCTTTTCAAGAATAATCAAACACTTCATGGGAAAATAAGGGATAAAGGCATGTATGCAACATAGGAGCCATCTAAATGACTAAATCATCTGAATCTATAACGCAAATATGAAAATGGCATTGGCCAGTTAAAAATCCTTTTTCTCCACTTGATTTAATTCATGGCAGTAGGTTCTGGAACATTCAGGGGAATGAAATCATTCGGAACCATAGTCTACCCTGTTCATTTTGGTCTACTTTCGTTCACTGAGATCAAGTCCGGCACAATCGAATTCTTAATAAGGAGACAATCGGAGATTCTCTACTACTACAGTCCATATCCTGCACCAAATTAAGTCCAAAGAGTGGCTTCTGGCTGACTGTCAACTTAGTGTTTGTTTAACATAGATTATTGAAAAGACAATCTTTTGATGTGTTGCTGAGAAGTAAACAAGATGCTTGAAAAGTAATAAAAAAATAAAAATAAAAATAGTCAAATAGATATAATGAGTGGTTGAAAATGATGTTGGAAAAAAATTGGTTTTTTGAATAATAATTATATGAAACAAGCTCTTACAAATAACCCTTGGGAAAAGTGACTAATATATAATGCCCCCAAAAAAGTGCAATAAAAAGAAATAACAGATACACAAAAGAATGTTGGTATATTTAAGACCATAGATCAAATAAACCTGCCCACAAAACTCTTTGACCCTGTCAATCGTATAGTCTTAGCAGTCATTTGTCAGTATCTAAAACTTCCAAAGTAACCATTTAAATTCAAGTTAAATGGTATTATGACTTCCGATTCAAAAGGCAATGGATTGTTGAAACAAAGAAAGGTCATGAATAAAAAAAAAAAAAAAAGAAAGGTCATGAATGTGGTCGGTTTTATCTTGGCCGCTCATTAACCTAATTCGAATTCCAATTACTTGTGCAATTAATATGAGTAGTTTAAAACGCTCTCAATGATCACCACATAAGCCACTAATCATTTATCTTTCTGGGTTTTCCAGACAGCAAACTGACAGCACAATTCCTTCATCAATCTATTTTCAAGTCGGTGCTACAATTGTGTCAAGCAACAGAAAAAAACCCCTTTCAGATTCATTCCATCAAATAAAAACAATTCCCAATCTTAAAATCACAATCAAAACACAAAAATCCATGTTCAGTTTCGTCTACCCGTAGGAATGTTTAAAAATGTAATCAACTAAAAGTCATAAAATGCTTCCTGCAAGTTTTTATACTTCACTTATCAATGAAAATCGACGGAAACCATTGCATATCGAGCCAATTTAGGATTTTTCACAAGATCTACCTGACAAAGATTAACATCGGAAGCCCAAGTAATCCTTTTTGATTTCTGCGATCCTCCCATATTTATAAATACGGGTTATTTGCTTGGATTTTCCCTAATGTATTAATACAACAAAAATTCAATCGCTTTTCGCAATCGAATAAATAAAAACCCTAAAAAACTTAATCCATCTAGTATTTAGTCGATCGGTCTATGCATCGAGCTGTACATGTACGGATATACAGTGAGAAAATCGACATCCAAGAAAAACCCTGGAAACCCTAGATCTTCTGAACTCTTGCAACGTACTTCTTCATTTTTCCTTTTTCTACATTTTTCTCACTCCTTCTCACTGCCTTAAATTATAGATGCACGTGGCGCGTTGTTGGCTCTATTCACGTTGCCCTTTTTTCTTGCGTGTAAAAGTAGAGATTTATGGGGAAAAACTAAAAGCAGAGGCAGTGCAAAATATGGAGAATTAGCGTGAGAAGGGCTCCACTTTTAATTACACCACGGATTGAGGATTTATTTTCAAAGTCCTGGTATTTTAGTTGTAATTTTCTGGTTCCAGCTGCTAGGAGGAGACATAGTACTTCTAGCAGTGTGGCCCCTGAATGCTGTGGGGCCGCGTGGGCGGGCTCTCTCTTGTTGGTTCCACGCGGGCTCTCTCTTGTTGGTTCCAACGCCGCTGGAACCAGATCAAGCCTTATATTTTTAGTCTTCATTTCTATTTTTTCTTGGAAAAATATGATTTTTGAGACTGAAAAGATGATAATGCTCTCTTCCTTTTAATTCTAGCAAAACATGTGACTACTATATAATTTAGTACACAACTTTTCAACTTTTTAAACTTGAAAATACAACAAATTCACTTTTGGAAAGTAAAATTTGTGATGATATTGATTATTAATGTGTATTGCATGACACATTATATTTCGTTTGTCACATGAAATTTTATGTCAAAAACAAAAATATTATCAGTGGTGCATCATAGACATGACCGAAAGTTCCGTGAGCTATAGTTGATTAACTTCCCATCTAAATTTTAATGAGTAATCAATTCCATCTTTATACTTAAGTGAACATTTATTAATTTTCTCCTAAAATAAAAAGTATTATACTGCTTTTCTTCGCAATTTTCAATGATTGACATTAATTTTTACAAAAAACCTAATAATACTATTAGTTACAAACAAATTATTAGTTGGATTCGTAAAATTGTTGTTGCGACAGAATTTGCGACCACAAGAGTTCAATGAGATGAGAGATTGTCATTGTCAATTCAACTTGGGTAACCAATCGGGGTCACTATCTATTCTGTCATCCCTAGCTCATCTCAACCCAGATTGCGGTTGAGGAGATACGAGCCGGACTCTACCAAATAAACACTTCAGATAAGAAGCCCAACTAGACGCTGATAGCTCATCTCAACTCGCATTGTGGTTGGGGTCAAGACAACTGAAGTTCAACTTTGACAAGTGCTACCATAAAACAGGCTTCAAAAATAGACAATATGTATACGCGAACTAGGCATAGAAACAGCATTTTTTTTCCATTTCTTTAACAAAACAACATGGTCAAGTATTTTAAGGTTACAAAAAAAGAATGTATAATAACAAAGGATGACATTTTTTCTTTCAAATGTCTAAATCCATCCCACAAAATAAAAGAAAAGGGGAAAAAAGAAGTAAAACAGTCATGGTACACTTTTCAAGCCTCATGTCATCGACTGGAAAATCCGAACCTCATAACTTCTTCGGCCTACCTCTTTTACCGGACACTTTTGCCCCTGCAGACTGTGAAGGGGGTCGACCCCGGCCGCGTCCACGGGCCCCGCCTTCCTTTTTACCAGCAGCTTTACCACGTCCTCTGCCTGAAGCCCGTCCACCTCGTTTCTTTTCTGTGTGCCCATTCAGTTGTCCTTCACTGTCATCACTGTCATATTCACTTTCTTGTTCTTCAGACTCGTCTGATGACTCTTCTTTCTTCCTCTTTTTTGGGTTTTCTGATTTTTTAGCAGGGCCCTTTTTGGTAACTTTGTTAGGAACTGAAGTTCCACTCTGAGGTTCTTCATTCACTGCAGTATAGATAAGCAATATTATGATCACTGGTAGTTATTCAGCAGGAGCTATAAACATCCTCAACTAATCAATGATCGATCAATGCTGGGTTGTTTTTGTTTTTGTTTTTGTTTTTTTTTTCCGGCCTTGTTCTATACAAATTAAATTTCACTAACTTTTTCTCTCTCATTATTTTCACCCACTCATACAATTACTTTATATTTTTTAATACATTTTCCTCAATTTTCAATCACACATCTAACACATCGTTCAAGTAACTCAAATTTAAGTTGTATATAACAAGGCCTTAATGATGAATCAATGCTGGTTGATAAGCTAAATAAATCCATTATCTTTGTTTTTTCGAACAGTTTTCAATTTTCAGTTTTCGGGAACAGTGGAATGTTGTCTCCTTTTATACATTTGAAAAGGGTATTTTCAGAAACATGGAAATATTTTGTAAATAAAAATAAAAAAGGCTTATCGTTATGCATTTGTTCTTCAATGAAAATATATCAAAATGTTGAAAACACCATGTATTTTCTAAAAAGGAAAATACACCATGTGTTTTCCCTCCCCACCCCTGAAACAATGGAAACAAAAAACTGAACATAAATTCAAACTCCAAAACCGAGTATACCTTCGCCAACATCTTTGCCATCATATATCTCAAGCTGTCAAGAAATTAAAAAAATAAAGAAAATCAGACTTGAGAATATAAAGATCATGTGAGAAAAAAAAAATTCCAATCATAGCAATTTTTCAGTACTACTAGTTACAAGTTTAGTGCTGAAAGGTTTACCTGTTCAAGTCGACTCGCAATATTGGTTCTATCAACAACCACCATGGAATGGGCAAATCCACAAGCAACACTATCAAGATCAAAAACAAAAGGAGCATAAACAAGTAGCTGATAACAGGTTCCCAAGATAATAATAAATCTGTCCGGCACTTTTACAAATAAACGATTTATATGAAAAATAATAATGGGCCCAGTGAGATGTGTAGATAATAAATCATTAGTTAAGAATGATTGGTTGAAATTAATAGTTGCCATTTGCTGATAATACTAACCTGATAACATGCATGCCCTCCAAAATATCTACTTTCTTAGGAGCTGCAGAAGACCTGCAAGGCGGAGCAAAAAGCCAAAGGGCAAAAGATAACACTTATTTGTCTATAAAACTAATATGCATTCATTTTGGTGTTAAAAGAGTGACATACTTTTGTCCAGTGGGCCCATATCCTAGTTCTCCAGATTGAGCATGACCCCAGCTTATGCATGAGGAATCAGCACCAACAAAGTGGTGCATATTGCCTGAATCCATACAGCGTAGGTGCCAGCCGCTGTTGAAGAATGAAAGCTTAGCTATTTAATTTCATAAATTAAATAAAAACATCAAGGCTTTTGCATGACAAGAACCTTAATAAGATTGGCAGAGCAGATAATCAAGCCAACCTAAAAAGTTAATAGAACAAATTCTTTTAACTCGTTTGCATGATAATTTGGGGAAAAGGGTATTATTGTACATATGATTTTTTTTTCTTCCATTTCTGAAAAACTAATCAGTGCCTGCAACTAGCATGTCCATTCCATGAGAGCTTGTTTGGTAGAGATTTTTTAGTGCGTGGTTAAAAAATAAATAATAATAATAATAATAATAATAATAATAATAATAATAAACAAATAAATATATATATATGTGTGTGTTTAAAAAGTAGAGAAAATTGCCACGTCATCTATAAGTAAAGTTGAAAATGATTTTCTCAAAACAATTGCAAAACAAGCTCCAAGTCCTTCAAAGGGAAGATCTTTAGAAGGGCATGTCTGGATCGTTTCAATAATCTTCACGGGATACATAAATCTGGATTCATGTTTCTGTGAAGCAAAAAAAACAGTGCATTTTAAACATTTTTGTCTTAGAAGTGAAAATTCAGGTCAAAACTCATTCCTGTAAAAAGAAAATTGCGCATCGTTATGAAATCCAGATTGACAGAGCAAGAACCTTAAATCCATGAGAGGCTTAGGGTACATCCAATCATCCCCCGTGTTCTTCATCTTGCCCCACATGTAAAGCTGCCCTCCACCTGATAACAAAACAGTTCTATAAGATTCAGATAATGTTCAAAAAGTGTTTATTAAAAATTCTGATTGATCAATTTTATCTACACATTTCCTGGGACCTACAAGTTATAACTAATACACTCAGAAAGATTCAGCGCGTCATCAATTTGAAACACAAAACAGACAGATAGGATAAAAAACAGATAACAGTCAAGATATTTAGCAAAACAAAGTACCTATTCTACATGATGCAATAGACAATGGAGTGTAATTTTGTCATCATTTTCATTTTACCCCTTACCCCACAAACAACACCATTTTCAGACCCCTCTATCTCCTACTCCACAAGTTGTATATTAATATTAATTGAAATAAGCATACACATAGCAAGGTTTCATACCAGCTGTACATGCAGAATTTGCGGAACCTGCAGAAACTACTGCCTCAGGAGGCAGAATATTATTTCTCGAGAAAACATCAACGCGACGTGGAGCAAACTCGTCCTTCTGTTCTCTATGTCCTAGCCTGCATTCGGTAGGTTGTTGCATTCATCAAAAAGGAGAGAGAAGGGTACAAAAGGAAAAACAATCACTTAGCGTGAACTGAAATCTATATTAAGCACCTTCCATAGCCGCCAAAGCCCCACCTAATTATTTTTCAGCACAATTAAAAAAAAAAAACTCAGAAACACATCATAACAATATTACTTCTCATATTAAGATGGACAGAACAAATAATCTACCACAAGTGAAGACAAACTTACGTGTAGACATAGCCATTCTTATCCACTGCCACTGGAGAACCCAATAAAGTTGGAATTACATATTAAACACACAAGAAACAAATAACCAATGCAAAAATATAAGCATGGCAGTAAGGGGGTTGCAGGATGAACCTGTATGGTTTGTTCCACAAGCAACTTTAACTATGGTCTCTCCAGAAAGAGAAGCTATTGCTTTAGGACGAGGTTGAGCTTCATAAGCAAGCCGCACTGAGCTATCTTTAGTATTGTACTGCCAACGGAAATAGCATAGTGATTATTCATAAAACATAACATCGAGCAAATGCCAATCCCATGCAAGCGAAATATCAGAGTTTGGAGGGGGACAATGCCACTACAAAAACTTGAAATAATGAATGACCGAAATCCCTTTATAATTCATTCAACGTGTTTTATTTTGTTTACCAAAATCAGTACAGTTGAACTTCAATTTGATATTAATTTATTTAAGTTTGATTATCAATTGGATTATAACTTTTGCCAGCAAAGGAATCTCTCAATGCAGAGATTACCTGAGTAACCCAATAGATGGATCTAAGGACTAATTGTATGCTTCATAGAGATTCTCGTGAAATTTTTTTCGAACGTCAGGTTGAAATGTAAAGATAACTATTGAAAAATATGAAGAACTCGTCATATCAGTGAAACGAGCTGTTGAAAATGATGTAAGAGAATTTTATGGAAAAGTCGTTGCAAACAAGCTCTAATTTTAGTGGGGCCGACTACTTTGCGAGGAAAGCAAGAACAAACAGTCAGTAGAACATAGAACAAAATACAAAAAATTACAACTTTACGGTGAACTTAGCAGTTTCTTAACGGGCAATGCAAGAATATGATAGCATTTTCTTGATTCTGTAACACTATGTTAAGAATTTGTCGAGCTTGTGACATTTTCGAAAGATGTTAGAAAATACACATTCAAAATTAAGTATCCCTTTGCAGGGAAAGAGGAAAAAGATGGGGGAAAAGAAATTGAAGGACCCATGATCATACCTCATTGTCAGTACCATGGCCAAGCTGACCATACTGTGGAAGACCGGCAGTTCTAGAAAGCGTGAAATAGACAGCTAATCAGATAACTTATCGTGTAACTGAGAAATGCCCATTGAGCAACATCTTGAGTTCAAATGCATCTTTGAGTAGAAAGTACAAACAAGTCAGTAAATCGTACAATATAGAAGCTCCTTCGTTGGATGTTAACCACACCGTAAAATCACCTCCACAAGCAGTAGTTTTGACTTCAGATATGAGACAACGAACTGGATTTGGTTCAACTTCTGTACAACATGTGCCACAGCATACACGGAATGGTTACAGAAAGCCTGTATTGTGTATCGGAAATATTTTGTACTTTATATGGAACATGCTGCTTAATTTAAATCACTAATCCATTCCTCAACTAATTATACAAATCACCCACATTGATATTCTATTCCTCTGAATTTCACCATCCCTCTCACCGAGTCATTAAGATAAATAATCAAATGGATCGCTTCACACTGAACCCATGTACAAAAAATAAATCTATTATGCCTTATGCAGACTTCATAAGGCATTCTATAAACCAAAATAACATGTCTCTGTTCTCTTCCAATTAGCAGGCTTAATATGTCATCCTAAAGAGCCTTTTGAACAAATTCTTAGCTAGTGAATGCACAGACGCACTTCAAAAATCGTCTACAGAAAAATTTAAGTAAACATAACTGAACTATACTAGAGAATTTTATCTTCAAAAACCACCTACAGAAAAAAGTAAGTAAACATAACTGAACTATACTAGAGAATTTTATTGAAACAGAAAATCTTACAAAATGAGGATGAATATACTTGTAGTAGTTGTATTCAAACATAATAGATATTGACAGGCAGCAATCTTGAAACATTTTATTGGCCTACCCAGAAGAGAGAGGGGGTGTGGGAACAGCTACAGATTCTTTGAAAATTCATCTCTCCGTAACAACATTTGCAACCACCAATTTCATTGATGTGACAACTTTTTTTTTTTTTTTTGAAACTTCTATTCAGATTTCAAACTTGGAACCCACCATTTTTCACTGAACCTGAACCGAGCTGCCCGTGCTTGTTCCAACCAAATGCAAGAGACAGTCCCTCTTCTGTTACAACCACAGTGTGACACCTTCCAGCCCCTGCTTTAATGACTTTATGCCTGAAAACGGGGGGCAATTGAAGTTGTAGATAATTAACAGAATATTAGGTAACATCCTTTCCAAATGGCATGTCCATAAAGGACATCAAATTGCATATTTTAGATGTCATAGATGCATATCAACAAGGAATAAAATCTCATTTTCAACTAACAAGTTAACAATGATTAAAAAGATGGTGTCGCCAAGGAAAATTTGGGAACCAGAATAACTACAGCATCAAGTAAAAGACGAGCAGAAAAGCAAAGCAACTAACTTGGTCAATTCCGAAACAACCGTTGGTCTATCACGCTGAATAGTATCTCCATGACCAAGTTGCCCCTTCTGCGCACGTTACAGTTGTGAATCTGCTTAATTAATAATGAAATAAACATGTAGAAATAGAAGGACCAATAAAATGATGTATAAAAATGATAGCCTTCCAGCTGAAACTTAACATGCCTCATTGCGCCCCCACGTGTAGCAACGTCCTTCAACATCCAGTGCCACGCAATGACAAGACACTACATTTCATATCGGCGCATTAAGATGAGCGAATAGCCTTCAAAACCGACCAATGTACAAAATAGATAACACTAAAAGACATGAAACCAAGTAAAACTAGCTCAAGAACCTCCTTTGTGATCATTCCAGTAAGAACAAAGAAGTATCGATTCATCAAAAGGAATGAAAACCAATAAGCAATCAAGAAATAAATAACTAATTAAACCGAAAAATAGTTGTTTCGAGAAAAGTCCTTCAATGTCCAATGCCACGCAATGCTAAGACACTGCATTTCATATCAGCACTTTAAGATGAACAAATAGCCTCCGAAAACTGACCAATTCACAAAATAGCTAAAACCAAAAGACATAAAACCAAGTAAAGCTAGCTCAAGAACCTCCTTTGTGGTCAATTTCAGCAAGAACTAAGAAATACGACTTCTTCAAGAGGAATTGAAAACTAATGAACAAAAAAGACATAAATAACTAATTGAAACTGAAAAACGTTGTTTCCGAAAAAGAAGATGAAAAAAGTTGGGAAATATCTTCTTACCGCAACCAGAAGCCACAAAACGAATGTCAACGCCCATTAGAGGACGGAGCCTCGTTGGAGAAACCAAATTCCACTCCACCGGTACCTTGCGACGGCCAACGGCATCCCAAGCGGTGGTCCCACAAAATAGAAGCTCTCCACCCATTATCGTCTCTCCCTCCTTCTCCTCCACCTTCTCCGGCTCCAAATCCGCCATCTCCCGCCAAATCCAAACAAACACCCTAAATCTCTAACGAAAACAGAAGAAACACATATATGAAAACATATATGAAAACATAAAAACAAATAAACTTCAAAATTTTCCCAATACTATGAAGTCCATTTACCAGAAACCCACTGGAGGGAGACAGACAAAATCTTCTCTTAACCGGCGGGGAAACAAACCCAGGTAAGCACTCCAATCAAACGTAGGCTTTACAGAACAGCAACAAAAAGGAAAAGCGCTAGATTTGAGAGAAAACGGAGAAACCCTAATGCCCACTAGATAATTGTTTTCCCCATTCTTTACTTTATTGGCAAGTGTCACGTTGTGTTTGTTCAAGTGAATTTATTACTATTTTATGAATTTGTTTCGAAAACGAAAATGTTTGACAACTAGTCGTTTTCTGTCAGATTTTCTATGCTTTTCTTCTTGTACCTTTCTAGGGTTTTAGGGTTCCTTACAAGTTTTGGGGTATGGTGTAATTGGAGCGAAGTGCATCTCAATGAATATAGAAAAGTTCATTGTTTAATCTTCCAATACAATTATTCTTTTTGGATAAAAACTAGGCAATCCTAATCTATTGCATCAGGGTGCTCCATATATAGAGCACATGCAATACAAGTGCCCGATGCCAAAACTTATAAAAACAAAGGAAAAGAAAAGAAAATCCAGGGACCACAATGCAATTTCCTCCACCAACTCGACAGCACCTAAACCTCTATCAGATTCAAACCCCCATTCAAAGCCTAATGGCGTTGCCAATTTCTCCACCACCACCACCACCATACAGTGAGGTCCACGGAGAGTCACTGCCGCCGCCTACTCTACTTTTCGACTCCTTTTGTCTCCATCGAGCTCGATTTTCATCAACAGTTCATCCCTATGATTTCATATACAACATTAAAATAGCACTTCATCTACATATAATAACAATTGAGGCTATAATTTCATATACAATCTATATATAATAACATTTCTCTTCTTGATCCTCTTCTTCCAACACCCCATCGGCAATGGAGTTCTAATCGGAATCCTCGCGTAAGCTCGACGTTCCAAGCATTTTTTAACGCCTCTAGTTCCACACAAATATACGTCATATCGACATCCTATTGTACGAAATTAAGCTTTTCTTTTCACATCTTTTAACATATTTGAATTAGAGGAACGCTACTTTACACAATCTTGCACGATACCCTGGGTTCCTTAGCGTTCTCAAAACACTTACATAAACACAAATCCTCCAGGGTTCGGCCAACACTTACACAACGTACAAGATCTTTGGATTCCTTTTCCCTACACACCAACAAGCTTTAGGACTTTTTGCCATTCTCCACGTCCGTAACCTATCATAACACAAACAATCATACACACAGTGAATCATAAAGACTCAGTGAGTAATAGATGATATGCGATGCAATGCAATGCCTGGAACACATGTCACTGTCACATTCTTTTCTTTCTTTTCGGGCCCGATTCTTTGATCAATGTGTTCACCAGGCGCCGCACACATATAGCACAATTTGCCGAGTCTTTGCACATCACATCGTATCACAAGAACCCGTGGATATCCAATTCTTTCGAAAGGTCCACGGTCACATATACACATAGGGGCCTAGGTTCCCCTCCTCGGCTTCACACATACACAGAGGTGAACACATGATCGGCAACGCTAACACATTCACATGCTCATGCAATGCTCGTGCAATGCTCGTATAACACATTTACCATTAGAAGCCTTGTCTTCTTTCACACTTTCGTTTCACATGCTCGTTACACATAACCAAGGCTTCACTTTCACCTTCACATTTCACATATAATTCGTTCACACGGCATTGCACGTTCTTGCCTCATATTTTCACGTGTATGCATTTCACATATAATCTCACATTGTGCCACAATATTCATATAACACATATGCACATTCATATTCTTATCACACAAGTTCACATGGTATTTCACACTAAGACTCATTCTTTTCATATGGTCACATTTTGGGCATTAAGCTTACCACACTAAGTCTTTCTATCGCTAATCAACATGCACACATTTTCTATAGCTTTTATTACCTCAACACCTACTAATTTGATCACATATGACTTGTAATTATATTCACACTAACCTATTGTTATTCCAAACACAAGTTTAGTTGCTAACCCATTTCATTTCCCTTCCTATTCTTTGCATATTCACTCTATTTCTTTGCTTCTTAAATTCCAATCACCAAATCATTCATTTAGCACCTATGTAGATTCACAAGACCACATACTACTCATACATACCATTCTCACATCACAACACATACATATAACCATCTAAAGGATCCTAGCATGTTCACTAATGTTACACATAATTTAAACATTGTTGTTTGCCCACAAATTCCATTCAAGCATATATTCAATCCATAGTACACATAAAACACCTATTACTCACCTTATATTGAAGAAATCAAGCTCAACATCCATGGATAACCTTCCTTCTTCTTCCTTTCTTTCCTTCTCCTCCTTCCTCTTCATTTCCCTTTGTAATCAAGGTTACAAATAGATTACATGTACTTATTTCTTGGTTTGGAGCTTAGAGAGGATTTAGACATGATCTTGGGGGGGTCTTATGGATCTTAGAGACACATTAGAGGGGAATAAATACCCAAAAATATCAAGAAAAGTCAAGAAAACTCACTTTGCCGACATGAAATTACGGCCGTATGTCCTTGAATTACGGCCGTAATTCCTTCTGCTGAAAATTTTCTGCACTGGCGGCCTTCAATGTTTTTGTCATAACTTTTGCGTCCGATGTCCAAATGAGGTGATTCAAAGCTTGTTGCAATCTAGACTCAATGGACTACAACTCTTAAGAAGACATCATCTTCAAAATCCAATTAGTTTCAAAGATGTGTCGTTTTGAACCTCGATGCTTTCTTATTTCTTCTCCCTCTTTTCTCTTTGCAATTGAGGATTACACATGCATTACATAGACTTAATTCTTGAATTGGGGCTTAAAGAGGGTTCAAGAATAATCTTATGGGTGTTATATGCATGAAGGACCGAGATTTGGGTATTTATATAACCCTCAACCAACTTAAAATGTCTAGAACATAAAATCTGCCGACATAAAATTACGGCCGTAACTAAATTATTTACGGCCGTAACTCACAAATTACGGCCGTAACACACATACTTACGGCCGTAAATAAGCTTCTGTAATTCTTCAATTTCCCTCTGTTTGATATTACGGCCGTAACTTACACATTTACGGCTGTAACTCAACTTTTACGGCCGTAATAAATATAATAAATATGCACACTACTTAAATAAGAAACATGGGTTAATTTCATGGTGCTCATTGAATTTTTAGTGAAATAAAAAATATATATCTTTCTTTATTCATTTTTAGTGAAATAAAAAATATATATCTTTCTTTATTCATTTTGACATAATTGCTTTGGTGTTAACCTTGGGGAGAAGGGGGGGCGGAAAGGTATCATTTTATATCATCGATAATGAAGTTCACAAGAAAGTAATGACGAGAGCCCCTCCACCAAAAGACGTACATTGATTGAAAGCAAACTTTTCTGCTAGTGCGTAAGTGACCCTATTTGTATTACATTTGATCAACTCATATTGAGGGTAGGAAAGCAAAGGGTAAAGGCTTTGAATTCTACGAATGATCATCCATTCTACTGTCAATTCATTTCCACTTTGGACTGCTCGACTGCAATCCGATTCAAGCATAACAATCTATACCCTTTTTTTAGTACAAAATGGAACCCCATTAAGATAGTCATGCATTCACCAATGTAATCACCTAGTTTTCCTATGAGAGATTCGAACTGCTCCACGTTCAAAATCATTCCCATCGTTCTGGATTGCGAGCCGCATCGCATGCCTACTAGTTTCCTTCTTCAACTCAACATCAACGTTCATTTATAGTTTACTTGCCGTGCAGTTTTAGCCACCTGCATCCTCGAGTAGTACTTTAACTATCCCAACTCACATCACCGGTTATAGGCGACTTGATACCGTGAATTTAGAAGAAAGAGCCACAGCATTGGTCATGATTTGTTATGGATTTAGGTGCCTAGCTTTCAGAAAATAACATGTTTTGACCATGCCACAACTTCCATGAAATCAATAAAAATAGCTCTAAGTTGGACACATACAGTACAGCCCATGAACGAAAAGAAAACAACCCCTCGCATCCAAGTTCCAACAATTTTAAATCAGCGTATCCAAATCGTACAATTCCCAACATTTAGTCAAACTATCAAAGAAAATGGGAGTGTGGAAAATATTCCTTATTAGGGTTGAAATTTTTATATGAAATATGAGAGAAATGAGTAGAGTTGAATGGTGGAGATTTGTGAATACATATAGATTTCACGATATATGTAGATGTGACTGATTTGACTAAATTCAAATGACAATAAATTAAAATTCATAAAATTTCATACCCTAACGTGCATGTAGTTTCTATCTCATCATCATAGCGCCCGCGTACTAGAGATAAAGAAATTTCCCGCTACCACAACACCTTCCTTGTGGGAAAATATTAAACATAACACACAATCCAAAATCCTTAATCATGTTGGGTAGAGAAAGAATCCACAGGTACTTGTACCACTTTTTAGGGAAATGGGGCTAGTTTGCGGTCCTTAGCCTCCATAAGCGATGGTGCTAGCATTTTGATTTGCTAGTAAACTTCCATATTTTCTTGAAATTCTAGATAATCATGTCATGTGAATTTCGACACAAGGGAGAAAGCCTTGAAATTGCCTCACGATCTAGAAAAAAAAAAGTTGGTTGATAAACGCTCAATTCCAAACCTATTTTCCAAGAGCGAGTCATAGACTAACATAAGGATATCACCCAAAGAGTCAGTGATGGGCACAAAAGAAAAAGGGATGGGAAAGTCACAGGGATGAGAAAAATGATGATGCGTGTCCCATCTCTAACCCCGTCATTGAAGACCATTGTGCAAAACATCACGACCCCACAAAATGCTTCTCTATGGATAGGAAAAACCACCTCGAGCTTCAACGTGTAAGAATGAATTGCGAGGAAAGTATCCACGATGCAATATCTGAGTAGCTAGTGATTTTGGACAAGTAAAAATACATCAAACTTGTTTCACCATAAGAGCTTGATTAAAATAGCTCAAATTATGGAACCCATAACACCAAATGACTTAGACTGACACAACCCCATAACCCCAAATATCATAGATTGACACAACTTTGACCAACTCACCGAGCGCATCTTCTTATGGCTAAACTCCATCACAAAGAGGCCGCAGAGCTAGCTAATTCATCGCAAATGGCCTACATACCCATCGCAATTTTTTTTCTTTTTAAGTAAAAGTATTATATTTTTAAAGAAGTAAATTTTCCGAAACAACATGTCATAATATCATTATATTAAATTAAGGCCTTGTTCTCTTTAAATTAAGTTATGTTTACTTGAATTTTGTATCAAATATGTAATTGGCGATTGATAAATGTATATTAAAAAATATAAATAAATTATCAAATCAATATTTGAGTGGTTAAAAAAATAAAGAGAAAAAAAGAATTAAATTGATAAAAATTAATGTGTATAGAACAAGCTCAAAAATTATAAGGACATTATGAAAATATAAAAACTAGTTTTTATTAATTGAAAAGTAATCCGACAAGACAATACCCAAATTTTGTAATCAAAATAAACCCCCATTGACCATCAGGAATTTCATATGGGTCTGACTAACTGTACCCCATCTTCCACTTTTACACCCCCATCCACTTAAAATTTTAAACTTTATACTAAAATTACCAACTTACCTTTTTTTTTTGTACTCTACACACCCTCCACCAAAAACAACAACAAAGGAAAAAAAAAAGAGAAAACGGAAGGAACAATAGCCATTAATGGCAGCCAAATGGGTGAAGAGTAGGAAAACAAACAAAAAAAAAAAAAAAATGGGGGTGTTTCAACCATTATGAGTCGAAACACCCTTTGGTGTTTCGACCTTTATGGGTCAAAACACCCCCCATTTTTTTGTGCTGAAGTTATAACGACCAAGATGTGGACGAAGAAGATGAAAATGTGGAAGAGCGACAATGGTGGATGAAACCACAAACCAACGACACCATGAACCACCATTTTCGTCCAACACCGAAATTTTTGGAACATTAGATTTTTTTTTTTTTTTTTTTTTTGTAATGATTTGGACTGAAAAAACAAAAAAGAGAAGAAGAAGAAGCTTACTACCAACAATGGTGGCCAAACCACCATTAACATAGTTTCAAGATGAAGAAGAAGAAGAAAAAGAAGAAGAAGAAGAGGGTGTTTGTGAAGAGGGCTTTTTTTTTATTATTTTATTTTAATTTTAAGTTGAGGGTAATAAGGGAAGGGTACAACTAAATACACCCCCTTTACCTAATTGACCCAACCCACATTTACGCAACACACCCCCTATTTCCATCATCACCCTCAACATAATTTTATTTTATTTTTTTTAAAAAAGGACCATTGTTGATGCAGCCAAGGAAGAAGAAGAAAAAAAATTGAAAAAAATTCGACTGCTATTGACACCCAGCCAAGGAAAAGCTTGGCTGCCATTAATGCCAGCCAAAAGCTTGGCTGCCAGTGACAACCAAGAAGAACAAGAAAAATAACGAAAAAAAATTTGGATGTTCGACCCACAAGGGTCGAACAACAAGCTTCATGTTCGACCCAATGGGTCGAACATCAAGCTTGATGTTCGACCTCATTGGGTCGAAAATGAAGTTTCATGTTCGACCGTATTGGGTCGAACCTCTTTGGCGACATTATTTTTTCCGTAAACTCTTCTTCCTTGGCAGCAAAAAAGCTTTGCCTCCCATTTTTCCCTCTCTTTTTTTCTTTGTCAGGGGGTGGGGGTGTGGAGTTGTAAAAGGGGAAAAAAAAAAAAACCAAGATGAAGAAGAGGAGGATAATTTGGTAATAGTGAAGTGTTTTTAAAATGGGTGTAACGAGCAGGCCAAGTGGGTGCATTTAGCCGCACCCGGCCCGCGCAGGGGGAGTGGGGGTTGTAGATTAATTGGGACGAGGTCAAATGGTCAAGGGGGTGTTCTAAGTAAAGGGAGTTTGGAAGTAAGCCCGGGGCTGAGTTTAGCTACACCCATTTCATATTGTTAGCGTCTTGATCAACGGCTCATCTCGCCCACCAAAAGATCATTCCGATCTGATCACTGTGATCCGACGCGAGAAGATGGCGTCATCGTTCAGCGGCGATGAAACGGCACCGTTCTTCGGCTTCCTCGGTGCCGCGGCAGCCCTAGTGTTCTCCTGTAATCTCAGCGATCCATCCCTTCCCCTTCCAGATTGAAGTCTGTAATATTAATTTCTCGTAATTTCCGTTTTTCGTTTGTTTCTCTTTTATGTAGGTATGGGAGCGGCTTACGGCACGGCAAAGAGCGGCGTCGGGGTGGCGTCGATGGGAGTAATGCGTCCGGAGCTGGTGATGAAGTCCATTGTCCCGGTGGTTATGGCTGGTGTTTTGGGTATTTATGGATTGATTATTGCTGTGATTATCAGTACGGGAATTAACCCTAAAGCTAAGTCTTATTACTTGTTTGATGGTTATGCTCACCTTTCTTCCGGTCTCGCTTGTGGCCTGGCTGGCCTGTCTGCCGGTATGGCCATTGGAATCGTAGGGGATGCTGGTGTCAGGCAAGTTTCTTCTCTTTTCTCTCAATTTGTTAGTTGATGTTTTCTCTGGGACAGGCGTACAGCCAATGGTTGCTGATTGTGTAAGCTGCTAGAGATGTCCCGGTATATGCATTTGGCTTTTATCGATTGGAATCATTGCATAAATTTGATTTCTCATAAATGGACCTCAAGTATTTTTAACCATCTCATAAAAAATTTAAGCTGATTGAGGGAGTCTATCCTTATTTATTTACGTCTTTCAAGAGAGATGCAATTTCTCCAAATTAAGCATCGCCAAGACACTGGATTTGATGCTTGTGTATGGATCAAAAAGTTTTTATTTATGAGATACTCAAGGAATTAGTTGTTGTGAAGTACTTCTCAAGGTGTTTTTTTTCGCAGTCAGATATATGCTAGAAATTCACTTTGCATGTCCTTATATTGATTAATTGAATATTCAGTTTCGGTTCATCAGTCTATCTGTTGAAGATATTTATTTCCATTTGCTCATTTAACTGATAAAATAAATTGCTTTGACTATGCATGAATGCTGACATTAGATGTTGTAGATGTAATATACCCTCATTTGGCTGCATGCTGTCTCTACTCATACATTTTCCTGTTTCCGAACTGCTTTTTACTGGTTGCATGCATATTCGGTTTGCTTCATACAAATTGCTTATTGTTTCACAAAGTTAGTATCCCTTTATCCGCTTTTGTTGGATGAAGTTAGGATCAATTTGTAGTTTCGTTCTTTGTTTTTGGATGATTATTATTTGGTCTTGCTTTTGTGGTTCCATGAATATGTAGGTTGACTGTGCTAACATATGGGTGACAATTGTGATTTTCGTAAGTGGAAACTAATACCACAAGTCAATTAGCTGGTTCTACTATATTTTGCCTCTCCAATTCAAAGATCGGTAATAGCATTTTTGGCGGTGACTGATTCCATAAATGATAAATGAGATCTCATTGCGATTACCTCCATGATGTATCAATAAAGTAAATTATCAAACTATTTATCATGTCAAGAAAACTTATGGAAAAGGAAATAAAAACAGGTAAGAGACCATCAGGACAAATGTAAAGAAACAGAAAAAGCATGAAGTTAGTTGTCTAATTCTCTCGTCACCAGTTGCTCGAGTTGTAGGAGTGAACGGCCAGAGCATGAGAGCTTGTGCAGCTCCTAATATTCATTTCTTTTCTCTTACTCTTTAGGGTTGGGCTGTCTTAGAACAATCAAAACCTCCCTTAACAAATCCTTCATCATGAAAAGAATTCCAAAACATTAGGTTTATTGTAAAATAATTGAATAAGAGCTAGTGTTTAGAATGGCTTGTGGTATGTTTGCCAATTCGTTTATAGACTGGAAACCCCCGTAGATGGAAAAAACTACATATTTTTCCAAACTTGCTTTTTATCGACATATATTTCCCTAAACCATATTTCTACCAATCACTTACTTGATTTATAAACACCCACGGACCCACCAAATAATCTCATCTACAAGTTACTTGCCATGCTTGCTCTTATCCTGTTGAGGAGGCATTTTATCTTCATGAGCTGAGGCGTAAGCCTTCAGATACTTCGATGAATACTATAAGGCCATCTCCAATGGAGATATGAATTGGAGATGATGTGAAGTAGTGAGAGAGAGAGAAAATGGTTATTTTAATTGTAGATTAGTGGAAAGAGGTGTAGAAAAAAATAGAGGGGAAAGTGAAAAAGATGGGAGAGGTAGAAACAAATTCAAAAATAATAATAAAATAGTGGTAGAAGAATTCTAGACGGGCGTCTAGAAATAGACGTGACATGGGAATCTTTGAAGAAAAAGTGGAGAAAAAGTGAGATAATTGAGTATAAGTGATTAAAAAATTAAAAAATTAAAAAAAGTGGGTCCCTCTATTTTTTCCCCCTTCCTATCTCTCTCCACTGCTGCCGCTTGCAATTGCAGATGCCTATTGGAGATGGCCTAAGTGTACAAAATACAAAAATATGCTTGTAATATTCGATATAAACCTCTCAAGCAATCTATAATGGAGCTAATCAGCAGAATTAAAATTTTAACTTGCATATGAACATAAAATGGAACAAGGAAATAGAAAATTATGGGTTCACAGATTGGTGATAGTGCCTCAAAATTATTACTACTTCGAAGTCTTTATTGTCTGAATGTGATGGTAACGTCTCTCTCAATTCCTTCCAGGCAGGTAGTGTGAAGAAAGTAGCAGATATCTTAAGATATAAAAAATTATGTAAAATAACTCAAAAAGTTAGGGCTAATAAAATGATTCCCAAATGGGCAATCACTTATTTGGCTTGAAGTGTAAGCCTCACTAAGCTTATGCCTAAGCCTCAAAGATAGGAGGTGTAAGCCTTACCAATGTCCAATGGCCTCAAAAGTGTAGGTGTTGATCCATTTTATCATGTCCTTATGTGAGGTGGGATTTGAAGTCCTCAGTAAGTTTTTAAACCATGACAAGTGCGGGTGATGTAAGAGGTAGTGGGCCACATGCCTAAGCTGCTTTTGGGGATTGTTCTGCCTAAGATATTCATTAGTAACTCAAGGCAAAATCCTGGACAAAGAGGTTTAACTTTTCACTCCAGGATTTGTAGTGAACACATCGCACTAGGCGTGCATCACGCACGAGTCTCTTCTTCTACATTTTTGTTTGAATGCGAAGTCGGACTAGAATTGATCAAATTGCCTCCAGGTTTGGAGTTGGAAGTAGTAGCTACTTGGAGGAGAATATTTATTTCTTGATAATACTTCCATGTTTTTGCAGGAGACAGTACGGTGTCCAGGAAAAAATTTCTATTGAGAAAGTGATTCCTACAAATATTTTGTTTATAGGGGAAAAAAACTAATTTCTCCCACACTATTTTCCTTCCCTTTTGTCCCAACAATACTTTGGTCGGAGAACGTTAGCTCTCTACTCTTCCTTCCCTGGAAGATGGGAGCGCCATACCTTTTCCTGTTTACTAGCGCTGTTCCGGTTTTATTTGGATATTGAACCTTTACCATCAACAATTGTGTTTGATGACTTAGAAATCAGTGCTTTAACTAGAAGTCAGATGACATGGATGGATTTTTGTTAGTTTGGAAGATAAAAATTAGTTCCTGTTTGGCAAGTAGATTATGATTGAGTTTATGTAGTGGGTGTTTATAAATCAGGTAAATGAATGGTCAAGAAGTTGTTTAGGAAATGTTTGTAGATAAAAATTAGTTCGAGGATATTTGCAAAATGGTCATTTGGTTCTATCTGCTATAATTTATTGATTTTGTTGGCTTCATGCAACTGAAGAAATTATGGGCTGCATTCTTTCCTTAAATAGTTTTTTTCAGATACCATGTTACTTACTCTGACCTTGTTTCTTCCTTTTACAGAGCCAATGCACAACAGCCAAAGCTCTTCGTTGGAATGATTCTCATTCTCATCTTTGCTGAAGCTTTGGCCCTTTATGGACTTATTGTTGGCATTATTCTCTCTTCTCGCGCTGGTCAGTCAAGAGCAGACTAAACTAGTCTATTCAGCTCGAGACTACGACTTATTTCTTCATTTAAGAATTAATACGGGTAACACATGGTCGATGGGCTGCAGCAAATTTTCTTAGTTTCGAGCTCTACACGCGTGTGGCAATTGCCTGTCCTTATGTTAGCAGTTGATATGTACTGATGATAGACGTAGATCATTTCTGGTTCTCCCTGAAGAATAAAGTTGATTTTTTCAGTACTATATACATGATGTTGTGGTATGTTACTACAACCATGAACCATATTTGATTGTGTAAAACCATTATTTGTACTCTCACTATTTTGTTTGACATTATGTTTAAGCCTATATTTGTTTTAATTTTGCTTATCTAAAATATAACTTTTAGTCTTCTAATAATAAGTCGAAAGATTATTAGTTACACGCCTCGTGGTGGTTATGTGGCGTACCTGTGCTGCTTGTTCCTCCTGCAGTAGTCCATTTTGCTTCCTGCCAGTTGTTTGTGCACCAGTGAATTGTCCTACGAAATACATGCAAGAATCATGATCAAGTCATCCAATTTGCATGAAACAAATAACGAATTTCCTCCAGCATTTAAACCATACAAATCAGAAAAAGGAAATGCTTGTAATTATCCTCCGGTTTCAAGAATTTAACCCCTCTCAAGATTCAATCGTGCCAAGAGTCAGAAAGGTCAATCATGCACATTTTATGCAAGATGTTGATACTTCAAGTAACAATAGCCTTATTTTCAGTCGTTAGAAGTTCATTGTCAATCCAAGAACGTCCATTACCCACACCTTCGCCAAAAGCATCTCTGGTGTCAATTGTTGGAAGTCCATCAATCAAAGAACAACCATTGTTGACACCTTCGCCAAAAGCATCTCCACAGCCGGTTGCTGAAAGTTCATTATTAGTTGGAGACCTGCCATTGTTGGCGCCTTCACCAGAGCCATCTACGGTGTCGTTTATTTTTCATTCAGAAGAGCATGAGGCTGAATTAAAGTTGCATTCTGAAGAAGATAGTTCAGTGGGAGATGAGGTTCCACTAGATGCGACAAATAGGAGGACTAGTCTACCTAAGATACATAATTCAGCAGGAGATGGAGTTCCACTAGATTCAACAGAAAGGAAGACTAGTCTGCCTGAGATACAGATAGACTATGGAATATGGGATCCTGTCCCTTACTTCGATGGAGGTCGTGCAGCTCCCATCCCTCATGCATAGAGCCTACCGAGAGATGTCTACTAAAAGATAAACATTTATTCATACTATAAATAGTTTGTAAACCTTTTGCTCTCGTCATACTGTTTTGGGATTTAAAGTTAATATATTTATGCTTACAGTTAAAAAAGAATATTATAAAGAGAATAATTACATTAATAATATTATCATACTGTTGTATATTTTTCAGAGGATAGTTTTACAGTGTCTACCTCCATTCCAAGTTTAAAATGAAATATTAACATGGAAATTTTGAAAAAATAAAAATATAATTCAAAAAAAAAGAAAAAAAGAAAAAATTTAATTTCCGTTGCCGGGACTTGAACCCGGGTCTCTCGGGTGAGAACCGAGTATCCTAACCAACTAGACTACAACGGATTAATGGTAGAGCGGGCTCGATAATTAGTAATCAGAAATATCCAATAAAACAGTACACTCTTCCGTCGGAGCCATCTTCTGCATTTGCCGAATTGCGGTGTATGCAATCTATCGGAATTTTCCTATACCCTACGCACAGATCCTACAGTATAATCTAAGGAAAGAAATGGACGGATCCAAGCTATTTTGTGTATAAACTTTGCTACATACTTATATCACGTACTCTATTTGTTGTTTTTCGCTGAGTTTACTTGATTTGATTGAAATTTTCGATCAGTTTAATAATGTTTCTGGTTTGTAAATCTGCAGATTTTCATTTGCATGTTATGAGTTAAGTACATACCGCCATGTCATGTGCCTTTGACATCTAGTTGCACACTTGCACCAGTAAATGCGTCATCAATCATGATTCTTGGTTTTTATGGTGGTCCTTTTTGTTTGTTAGATTTGATTTACTCTGCATGTGGTTTTGAAGGACTGATTCACAGATAAGAAATCATGTGGGAATTTGAGATGGATTCATGTGACGTTGGCTTGTTTGAGTGCATCAATATTGAAATCCATACACTCAATTTGAGTCTTGGTTGAATCAAATAGCTTGTTCGGGCTCAATGGTTTTGATACGATATTCAGACTCCAGATTCTATTAAATGGTCAACGTTATTAAGAAGAATGGTTGAGTCACTTATGTGTTGTTAATTTGTTTATTCTATGATCTTTGGATGTGGATTATCCTTTAACACTTATGCTGAAGAGGGAATTTGTAGAAGCAGCTTGGTGGTATATTGCTCAATTAGTGGTGTAAAGTTTGAATTAGTAGGTCCCAGTAGGTACTTGAAGCTGAAGCAATTGTGTGAAAAATGACCATATTACCTTCTGAAAGTGGGGGGCTCACACCCCTGTTAGAGTGTGGTAGAGGTACACACAATTTTTTTGTGTACCACTAGCATCACCATACTTTCTGAAACTTCAATAAATTTTGGCCACATGACATGATGACTCATGAGTAGGCATTAAGTGGCTGTCTGAAAGTTGAAACAGTTGATCTATTCTCTTATTTCGATCGTGGTTGTTTGTCATTAGACGCTATATTGTCATATATGGTTTGTTCGATGAGATTGACATGGTACTAGAAAAAAAATGGTCCTTTTTCAAATTGAGTATGTCAAAGGACCAATATGGACAACATTAATGTGTGTTTGGTCCACCGGCCTAGCGGAGAGAGAGTTGCTTCGAGTAGGCGGTCCTGAGAATTCAGTTAACAGAGTGATGGATACTCTTTTGTTTGTATGATTGATGATAGATGCATATATATATTATTTCCTTAGTTGTTGGGAGTTGGAACCAATCTCTCTTTCTCTTCACTCTTTTTTTTTTTTTTTTTTTAATGCTTTATACCCTCATCATTCTTATTGCTAATGTAACAAACTTTCAAGGGGACAAATGCATATATGATCAACTAAATTTTTGAAAGAACAACCAAGTGACTGCTACTTCAAAAGCTTCTAGATAGGAGTCAAAGTTTTAGAGGATAAAAAGTTATTAGTAATGTTCAATTAAAAGTCAAACTCTAATATAAACCCCTACATTTAAAATAATTGGTTATTATCATCCATATATATTTTGTAACACTGTTCAAAAGTTACATGCATCTTAGAAAAAGAAAAGTAGATTGGATGAATTTCAATCACATATTCATTTTGCATTTGTTGAGTCTATAGGCTAAATTTTACAATTCAACTATCTACCGTCAAACGACAAAGTTGATATAATGGTCACGTAGCCAAGGTTGATTGTGTTTCTTGAGAAACATATCACCTCGACATTGAATTTGATCACATCAGCATCATATAATCATTTCAGAGCCCTTCAATGTTGAGGTTATATGTGTTCATTGTGTCCTCTCAATACAAAAATTCGTCCTCCATGGAAATTAGAATAGATCTATTTCAGACGAATGGACGACCAAATCTTTAAATGTAGCCAAGTTTAGTTAACTAAACAAGAAAATGAATCAATTCTTCAGCCAAAAGGGAAATAGTTTATAGATCCTGTGGGCCCGGGTGTGCATGCCATCAACCGTTTCCAACTGGCACGGTGCACTTTCCTTGCAAGCGTGAATGTCCCAATTGCATCTGGGTTACTACTGAGTGGGGACAAAAGTAAAACCCAAGAAATCTCCCCTCAAAAGAATTTATTTTCTATATCTTTGTTCGTTAGTTGGGTTTTATCAGATCATTGCCGGAGTCTAACTCTCGATATGAGTTTTGGGCCATGTTCTTGGTTATAAATTGAATAAATTTGCAGACAAGTTCGACACAAAACTAGACTTCATTCATGGATATACCAAGAAAAAATTTGTGGGCAATTGTGTTCTTTGCTTTAGTTTTTATTAGATTGAGAAGTGGTGAAGGGAGTGGTGACATTGGACAATATCAAACCAAGGTCACTTCAGTAGATTCAAATGAGGAAAAAAGAAACAAGAGTTCAAATGAAGTTGTAGTGAACGATAAAAGAAGGAACAACGGTGGTGGCGGAGGTGGTGGAGGAGGAGGTGGTGGTGGTGGAGGAGGAGGAGGAAGTGGTGGGTGGGGGTGGGGTTGGGGTGGTGGTGGGGGTGGTTATTGGAGATGGGGTTGCAACAGACCAAACAAAAAGAAGCATGATTTGAACAAGAAGAGAGTCTCTAATAATGGGGAGTATAAGATGGGGGAATTTGCTCAATGCATGGTTAAGGGGAGGTGTAGAGGCATGAGGTTGGATTGTCCACTCCACTGTGGTGGGCCCTGTTTCTACGATTGTAGTCATATGTGCAAAGCTCATTGCAAACGCTGATGACACATTTAACGTGGAAGAAATTTGATTCTTGTTCATGTGTGGCTCATTGTTTCAATTTTCCTTGAGAATTATATTTTCTGTTTTACATGTGGCGTCCAAATTTACAGAGAGGTTTGTTGTAGAGTAAGGTTTAATTGCCAAATTTTAAGCATATTTGATTGTGTCATGTTAAGATCCCTTGGAAACATCCTAATCATCTTTAAATTTATATATGCTTAATTTTAATTTTATTTAAATACCCAATACATGCTATGATGTAATATGTTGTTTTTGCGACGATTCTTTGATGCTTAATGCATTTGATGTCATCTCTACAACTTTGTTTGAGAAATTTACAAATAGTTTGTAAATGATAAGAATTATTAGAAGAATAATAAAAGTTTGGTTTTTCTAGACCTTGTGGGTGTTCTCTTTGGGCCATGAAGTCTCACCACGTTTGCACTCCGCCAAAGAGCTTGTTCAATAAAGTTCAGACGAGACAGTATTATATGAGAAATAATATGTTATTGTTTAGTATAACTGACAATGGAAGTAAGAAAAAATGATTACATTTTAAGATTTGTTGAATAAGTTCTACAATAAATTTGAGCAGAAAAGATAAAGCACCATCGATGGTGCTTTAATTACGGCACCATCGATGGTGTTTTAAGATTCATTCGACTTTTGAAATTATCGATCAAGATCGGCGATGGGGAGTTCCAGAGTTGAATTTTTCCGGAGGCCGCCAGAATTATCGGTCAGTTTTGTATTTTGGCCAAAAATAAGAAAACTTCGACCGATTCACTACGCCACGGCCACGCGAAAAATTCAAAATTCTGAACTCCCATCGCCGCCGATTCCAAATCTTCCGACTTCAAAACGGCGATCGCTTTCGACGAATAATGTCGATGACGCCATACGATAAGACCATCGATGGTGTGTGATCACCCCTGTTGTAAATTTGAGTTTTCTTATTTTATTGTTGACATCAAAGGTTGTCGATAGTTAGGATGGACACGAATCTCCACTAGCAAATAGAATCTACGATGCATGGATTGTCACACGTCTCAAATGTTGGCCGATTGTGACATCAACGTCTCTATAAGGATAAGCATATCATACACTAGTCGTCGTTGTACAAATGACAAAATGCCTCAATGAATGACACATCCTGACCAAGTTGACCAAAGACAACGGCTATTAATAGTATGTCTGTATGTTAGACAATGAAATTACGCAAAATGTGAAAATGCCTCTTAATTAATCTACACATTCACATTAGTTGAATTGCCCTCGTAGGCACATAGAAAGCAATAATTGTAATAGACATTTGAAATTATATTTTAAATGATGTTTTGGCAGTTTATTTGCTCAATGAACAATGAAGAAAAAAACAATGTGTCATAACAATTGTATATCAATTAAAAATATTAATTTCAAATGTCTTTCTAGAATTATTATTATTCAAAAATTTTGGTCAAACTACCACATTGGTATTTAAAAAAAACTCTTTTGACGATTTGGTATTTTAAAAAACTCCGGCGACAAATTGGTATTTAAAACTCGAGTTTTGCGCACTTAGGTATATTTTCTTCGCCGCCGGTAGATTTTTGAATAAAATAATATTATTTTATATTTTTCGTATTTTTCAAGCATTTTTTTTATTTTCTGCATTTCTTTTTTTACAGTCTATGGAGAAGATTTGCAGCCATGTCCGAAAAATCAATTCCTGTTGCAATAATTTTGTTTTTTCCCTTTTAATTCAACTCTTTTCTCCGACATCTGGTTTGGGATTAGTTGGAAATTACATATTATAATCTCATTTTTTTGGTAGATTCTGATGCGGAGGTGATTGCTTTATCAACAGAGAGAAATAAGATGTATTTGGGATTGGTTAAAATGAATAAAGAAATAAGAAAGAAATGCAGAAAATAAAAAAATGTTTGAAAAATACGAAAAATATAAAATAATATTATTTTATTCAAAATCCACCGGCGGCGAAGAAAATATACCTAAGTGCGCAAAACTCGAGTTTTAAATACCAATTTGTCGTCGGAGTTTTTTAAAATACCAAATCGTCAAAAGAGTGTTTTTTTAAATATCAATGTGGTAGTTTGACCCAAAAAATTTGCTAGTGCTGAATGATAAGGACCCCATTTATTAACAAGTTGAGAATGGTCCCTCCTTTGGGAGAAGTCTAACGCGGCTAGTCCCACGTCGTATTAAATTCAAGTCCTTTTGTCTTTCATGTTTTTGCCAAGGCAACTTCTGCCATTCCATGTTAGAAGCCCATTTAAATAATTGATTAATTTCATGCATTTCATTCCTTGTGGTTGCCAACTGTGATTTGGGGCCCACCCATTTCTCTTTGGGGTGGCTGGTCCATGAACCCATTAAGGACATCTCTAATGCACGAATATATTCAAGTGCACCCGGGTGCACCATAGTTATGGTGCTCTCGGGTGCTTTTACGGGTCCGTCCGACTTTCGATTTGAATTCCGGGATCGAATCTAGATTCAGCAGGACGAGACGGAGCTCCAGCAATTTGAAAAAAACACCGTGGCGGCCGGTGGCGACCGATCAAAGTTTTGGCCATAATTTTGCTAAATCTTTGAGCCTCTGCGTCTCAATTTAGATCCTATCCTGACAATCAAATCGCCTGACGGACTCGTAAATGGTGCTCCCGGGTGCACTTGAACACCCCGGCTCTAATGCATAGGTGAATTATTAATTTGGCATTCTAAGAGCTTGTTCTCTGTAATATAAATTTCCATTAATTTCTATTAATTTTTTTCTCATTATTTTCAATCACTTATATAATTATTTTATATTTTTTAATATACTTTTCCTAATTTTCAATCATATATCTCATATGTTTTTCAAGTAAATAAAAAATTATTGCCATTAGAACAAGCCCTAAATTTTATTATAGAGAAAGAAAGGGGAACGTGAATAGTGCAAGGGTCCAAATTTTTTCAATTTTCTATTTTTTAGTTATTTTTATTTCAATTATCCTATTTTTTCTCCACTTTCTTTTCATAGATTCCCCTACCACATCTAAAAATAGACGTCCATCTAAAATTTTTCAGCTACTATTTTATTGTTATTTTTAAATTTATTTCTACCTCTCTCTATTTTTTCACTTTTTCGTCTTTTTTTTCCCTGTACTTCTTTCCATTCACTTTTAAATAAAATATATTCTCTCTATCTCTCTTATCCACATCATCCCCAATTCACAACATCCTTTAGATGATATGCGTGAGATGTGACTGCATATTCACTTTGGCCCACAAATTTATCTAACATCAAATTTGCATCAATGTTACTGATCTAATATATACACGTAGACATATTATTAAGTGTATACGCGACAAATAACATAATATGATTTGCTAATCATCAAATACTAAAATTACATGCATCTTGTTGGTGGGCATTCGATCACTTATCTATACACATAGACAATGTCAATTAGTCTATAGATGACATTTTCGGGGTTGATCCGACCTCTATTTTGAAATTCGAAATCAGATTTAGAATCAGTACGGCGATGGAGAGTTTCAGGAATTTTTTCCGGTGACACCGTGGCTGGCGTGACCACCAGTCAAAGTTTTAGCAAAAAATAGTGCCAAAACTTTGACCGGTAGCTACGACAGTCACGGTGTCGCCGTAAAAAATTCAAAAAATTTATGGAACTCCCCATCGCCGTGCTGATTCTAGATCTGATCCCGAATTTTAAAACAGAGGTCGGATAGTCCCCGAAAATGCCATCGATGGTGCAGTAGTTACGGCACCATCGATGGTGCTAGATCATTCCATCCATTTAACCACCCAGATATGGTGCTCGGGTGATAAAGTTAAGACTCGGGCTTATTTTGATATTATTTTTTAATTTTTCCATGATATACCTTCCTTTTTAGCTACGCATTCAAAAAAACGATCACTTTTTTTCTCATTTAAGTTTATTAACCAATTCTTAATCATCTATAACATCTATAACTACTGAGTTTTGCAAGTTGAATTTGCCATTTCTAATTTTTACACTCATTTCTAACAATTCACTACAAAAGAATATATATATATATATATATATATATATATATTCTTATATAAAAATTCATTTTTACAAAAAATAAATAAAGATCCCTCTTTTTGTTTTTTAAATATCCTCTATCCAACGCACTCTTTGTGTCCCTACTAATGGTGCTTTTTTGAGCTGGAAAATGAACCATTCTGATCCAATTATTGCCATTGTGTATTTCTTATCTAGTAATGTAATGTCACGATCTGAATCCCGGTAATATTCTATATTCTTCTCTATTTGCTATCAAAAGGGCAAAATTATTAGGGACACTGTCTTTCTGTCCCTTACTTTGTTCCAAATCAAAGACTCCTTGTTTGCCAAATCATTTTTCAAAAATTGTTTTTCATCATTGTTTTTCACCACTCATTTCATTTATAAACACGTTCTTCATATTTTTCCCCCTTCAGAATCTTCCCCCAACATATCTTACAATACTAACAAAAAGAATGCAATTGAGATGACGCTGGTTTTGAGTACGTAAGTAGTCAAATAAAGAAATAAAAGATCAAAACTTAAGCGGCAATAGGGCACACTACTTATCGTGAAACAAAAACAAGGAAATTGAGGGATTATAAGAAAAGGTGAAGATCTATTATGTCACTAACAAAAAGTTTTTGATTTCTTGGAATGTGAATTGATCTGTGGAACAGCAAATGAATTTTCATCAATGGGACTCCTCTTTCTGCTGGATTTGATGTTGGTAACTTGCTTGGACTCCTTGTTCATCATCCCCATTGGATTTGTATCCCAAAAGGCCATGTTGATTGAGTTTGGAAAAGAGAATAATTGACTTTTTTGTGATTGATCATGATCTTGTAAACCTTGGGATTGTGGGACCCAGCAACTGCCCATATTGTCTGGGGTAACTATATTACTCCTCATGTTATCATCAGCATCCCAGAATGGCATCACATCATTTTCTGTAGCCAGCTGCAAGATACACATTAAATAAATTCAGATCGATCCATCGTAATAATCAACCAGAGCGGAGGCGTAAAAACCACATAATGGTTGATTTGTGCTTTTATTTAAAAAAAAAAAATGATGATCGACCTTTTGGAGACCATAAGCAGAACAAGATGATGAAGAATCAAGAAGGTCTTCAACATGCCACCCTGGTAGCATCTCTATCAAGTATTCTGATATGCTGCTACTTGTTGAAAAATCATGTCCTGATCCACCATTTATCAACACTGCATGAGTGTTACTCTGGTTCTCAGCTATTACTGGTGATGTTGAAGCCGCATTTGCAGCAGCAGAAATACTAGTACAATGGATTGAATTTTGGGAGTTTATTGGAAGATTAGAATCAGCTGAAGGTGTGGATTTAGAGGATGATGAGATTGAGGAAGAATAAAGGGACGAAGTTGAAGAAAGCTTTACACCAGTGACAAGAAATCTATTGTGCTTTGATGTGTATTGATTTGCTCTGTGTATTGATTCATCACACTCTTTGCATAGAATTGCCCTGTCTTGTTGACAAAATAACAATCCCCTTTTCTCCTACAAAAAATCACAGCATATACATACTCATCAGTAACGGGCTCACAACCAAAAAAAGGCTGTCAGATTTTTCTAATTACACATTTTTCCTTATCTTCATCCTCTCAAATTCTCCCCTTCGATTTCAAAAACCTGAGTTTTTTCTATCTAATTTTTCACTCTAATCAACAGATTGTGGAATCTGCGAAAAAGCAATACACTACTATTTTAGGAATTTTCTGTTACGACACAAAAACACTTTAGACGTCTGTATCTTCATCTTCTCTCTATGTTCTTCAATCTTCCCCAATTCTCTGACTGATTTCTCTCTCTGACACAAATTGAAGTGCCTACGGTAGTATTTCGTGACAAATAAGCAGTAAACTGATTATAATCAACATACCTGACAGATATCGCAGAGAGGAGTCTGTTTAGACGACGGTTGGAGGAGAGAGAAGCGCTGGTGTTTTCCGGCGAGCTTATTGGCGTGGTGTACAGCACGGTCGCAGGCATCGCAAAGCGCGGCCTCATCCGCCATACAGAAGAGTGTTGCTTCAGCTTTATCGCAAACATCACACTGGATCTTCATTTGATCGATCTCAGAAGTCCTTCTGTGTTTCTTCAAATCAAATTGATCGATACAGAGTGAGAGTGCAGACAGAAATGTGAACGATGGGGTCATGGGACGTTCATATTTAGCTCATTTATTTAATAGAGAGAGAGAGAGAGAGAGAGAGAGATAGAGAGTGGGGGACGGGGGTTTATTTTATTTATATACAGTTTTATTTATTCAAGCATTATTGTCGATAAATATTCTGATTTATTGGCAATTATTCTACCTCTAATTTTACTTTTTACTTCGATGAAATATTATTTTCTATTCCTCTAGTGATACAAAAATATATATTTATTTTTCTTATTTATCTATTTCTTGAAATATAAATTATTTTTATCTAAATGTATCTAGTTTCTTTATTTTTTAATGTTTATTATTATTAAAAATAAAAAAAATAATTCTATTTGAACAAAATAATTAACATATTATATTATCTCAGCTACTATGTTAATTATTGTTTTTAAGTACGTAAAATTATAAAAAAATAAAATATAATAATTTAATATGGTGATGTGTCTAGAAAAGTACAAATAAATTTACTGATTCAAAAAATCAAATTGCAATTTTCTTAACTCGTATAAAAGCCAAAATAAGAGAATTTAGGACCAAAATCATCATTACAAGACAATATTTAAGTAATAGGAGATTAATTGAAAAAGTATTAAAATAAATTAGTCATTGACCTTGTATAAATTCACACATGTTTTTAACCATTGTTGAGAGAACGAGTATATAGGCTTGTTTAACTCATTATTTTCAGTAAGAAAAATATGATTAATGTAAATTCCAAGGAAATATCTATATTCTAATATTATAATATAAAACACGTTCACAAATTTTTAGGATCAAAATCGTTATTACAAGATAAGACTATTTGCTAAGTAATAGGAGGTTAATTAAATAGTAAATGCACTAAAATAAGTTAATAGTCGACCTTTCATCAACTACCACATGCATTTTTTATTCCTGTTGAAAGAATAAGTACATGGGCTTGCTTACTCTTCATTATTTTAAATAATAAAAATATGACTAATGTAAATTACAATGGAATATCTATGTCATAATTTAAAGTACGCGAACAAATTTGTACATCGATCGAACCGTCATTAAGAATTAGTATTTACTAACTAATAATAGGAGGTTAAAAGTAGAGGAATTAAAATTATTAGTTAATAATAGTTGACCTTCCATTAATTAACACGCTCATGAGGTTGTCGAAAAAATGAGTATGTCGGACGCTCACTTGCTCCTCGTATTAGATTAGATTTTATAGTTTGATATTTTGGGTTTCATTATGCCACTATTGAAAAAAGACAATTAAAAAAAAAAAGACTGCTTTTGATTAGCTGAATTAATCATAACCTCAAGTCAATAAAAAAATATTGGGATGTAAAATCGTCAACAAGATTAGGAGGATACGAAGGGAAGGTAAGAAATAATATAATTGATGTTGGAATAAGAGTTGTATAATTATATAACTGCTCTTTTATCTTCTACTAGCTTAAAACACGTGCTTCCGCACGTGGTATTATAAGTATTTTACATATGATATTGATATGCTGTATTAATCTAAAGTATTGGATTGTTCTTTGAATCTAATGTAATTTTAGAAAGTAATTGTATTACATCTTTAGTGATTGTAAGAATTTAATATTAAAAAAAGCAAAAGAAATTTGAAACTTTGTTTCCTTTTTTTTTTCCCAACTGATCTTAGTTGCAAATTTTTATTAGGAAGTTTTCCCTTCATACATTGGTATAATTAATTAATGTTTTTAAAAAACTAACCTTTCTAATTCTTTTCTACCTAAAAAATTTTAATTTTTACTATTAATTGAAGTCAAATATCAATGATTCAATATCAAGTTATCAATCAATCATTTTACATTATCACTCATTAATATAAATACATCTCATAGTCTTCACCATTATATAATCTAAAAAATTAATTTTTAGCTAAATAAAAATTTACTTGAACACTCCATAATTTTTTAGATTTGAGTATTAGAGTCTATATGAGATGTGTAAATAATAATTAGTCATTTGAGATGTTTAATAATAAAATTGGTTTTAAGATAGGAAGAAAATAACACAAGGCAATGATTGTCTTAAAAATTTATTTTGACAAATTTTTTATTACACACAATTTTAACCATACACATAAAGCATTGACAACTACAATTGCGAACACTTTTGATCTGTTGCCCATATGTGGGTATGTTACAGTGCCCATATATGAGTGAATGCGTAACACGTGTCCCTTTGATGGTGGGGGAGGGGGGCACGTGGAGGGGGCACGTGTCATGCATCCGCCCATGTATCGCTCATTCATCCATATATGGACATCGTAATATACCCATATACGAGCAACCGAATAGGACTACACCTGTTAAATAAAGTGGGCTTTTAGCTTTATTATAAGATAAAATTTTGAGCTACAGCCTATAAGTAACAGTTGTTGACACACAACAATGTCCAACTCAAAAGGGCACCCACAAACAGTGTAGGGAGGCCCAATGACGCAGAGAAGCACTAAGAAAGGCCCAAAAGAAAGAATGCAAACCCAAAGTTTGGGGGTGAAGGCCCAGGATAGAGAAGCCAAGCCCAGAACTTGGCGAAGACGCCCCTAGAGTTGTTGACAAGGATTAGCCCAGAAGGGAGGCTCACACCACATATGGCGAATGGAATGTTAGGATTGAATGTGGGGGGTGCCAATTTTGCATCGTCCCACGTTCTATCATGGTGGTCGTGAAATCCTTTAATGACAACTGATCCATGGGAGTTGTATAAAGTACTGAGCAGTTACATAGAATTGCCGTTGTGTTAGTGTGAAAGAGAAAAATCAAGTTGAGTGGCGGGATCGATCAACATACTCTAAGAAATTTTGCTCGTTTTATAGAAGATGTTGTTGATTTATATTGATTTAGTCGAACGACGTATTAGGTGTGCGGTTAAACATTGGGAAAAATATATTAAAAAGTATAAAGTAATTGTATGAGTGGTTGAAAATGATGAGAGAGAAAAAATTAATGAAAGTTAGTGAAAAAATGGTGTATAGAGTTTGTGCCATTTCGAAGCCACGTTGTATCTAATCTTCTTAAATCCTTCCAATACATACGGAAGTCCCCCCTCTTTTGGACTTTATAAGAGTATCTCAAATGATGTCCATTTTGAAAGTCTATTTACTAAAGATATAAAAAAGAAGATTATTTTAATTGTAGAAGAATGAAAAGATGTATAAATAGAATGGGACAAAAATGTGAAAAAGAGATGAGAGATAGAAAGAAATTTAATAATTTAATAATAATAATAATAAACAATAATGAAAGATGTAGATTGGATATGGAAATGTAGATACGGTGAGGAAAAGGGATGAAGAAGAAGTGGGAGAAGAAGTGCGGATAAAATAATTTAAAATTTTTAAAAATATAGAACCCAATTAGAAAATTGTATCTATCTCTCTGGGAATTATGTCAATCTCTCTCTTTGATAGACATTCAAAATAGATAAACCAGTTGAAAATGCTCTAATAAGTCCTTCATTCCTTGTCAGAATTGTTGAATTTTAATTGTTAGCGTCTGTTATTGATTTTCACATTTTCGTATAATTTTTTTTACTTGATATAATTATAATTGTACATTTTTCCAAAAATTGCTTTTGTAAATTTAACAATGATTCACATGAGACAAAAAAAATTCTAGCTCAATTTACAAGCAAGCCAAACATGCAACCCATCCAATCAAAAGACAGAAAATAATGTCATCGGGTCACAGAAGTAATTTCGAAACTCTAATTCCTTTGACTTGAGTAGAACGCACTTCCTTTGACTTAGAACGCACTTCAGCATGAAAAAAGGGAGTCCGGACCGGACCCGCTATTCCCTTGTATCGGGTACCAAATTCTCGACCCACCAAAACAAACAAAATACGCATTAAACTGCCTTTTCCATTTCAATTCTCCCCCAGTCCACATGCACAATTACCGTAGATCTAAAACCAAATCGGATTAATTAGGGTTGTGCAATTGTGCTTTTAGAATTCAGATCTCAACGTTATTTATGCGTATGTGATTTAGGAAAATTGTAAAATGTTGACGAAGTTTGAGACAAAGAGTAATAGAGTGAAGGGATTGAGTTTCCACAGTAAGCGGCCATGGATTTTAGCGAGTCTCCACAGCGGCGTGATCCAGCTCTGGGATTACCGAATGGGGACTCTTATTGATCGCTTTGATGAGCATGATGGTCCTGTTCGTGGTGTTCATTTTCACAAATCGCAGCCACTCTTTGTCTCTGGGGGTCAGTGTTTCAAATTCTGATCTCTGTAATTCTGAGTTTTCTAATAATTTTTTATGTTTTAGCGATTTGCATATGTTTGTTGATATTAGCTTTCTATGCGAAGGCGCTTAATTTTGTGATGTTTGTCTGTTGATGCAAGTATATGTTAGTTGGTTATTGCAATTCTCATTTTATAATCTGATTAATCTAATAATGTTCATAACCGGGAATTGGTTTTAGCATAACTTGTTTGCATAAGATACTCCTTGAATACATGCTTTAGCCCATTGCATTAGTGAGATTTAGGTTTACTTACTTTTTGCTTGTTGCATTGCGAGGTGATAAGTGAAAGTTCATTCGGTGCTTTTTGTCCATGTTGGTAAATATGCTAACTGATGTAGGCATGGTGCGGCATTTGATTTGTATCTCGACAATATTTATTGTTGTATGTTTTGCTAGTAGACCATTGTGTGTCTGCAGCGTGATTGAAACATTAGGCAACTAATTTTTTAGTCATACTGAACCCAAAAATTTGAAATGTTGTGTTCATATTTTTGTACTAAATATTAGGGAACTGATTCAACAATATATTTTAATTAGCTTGGTTAGAGACTTACTTTCTGGTTTATAATGCTTATCTTTACAGGAGATGATTATAAGATCAAAGTTTGGAACTACAAGCTGCACAGGTGTTTGTTTACACTTCTTGGACATCTTGATTATATCCGAACCGTTCAATTTCACCATGAGTATCCCTGGATCGTCAGTGCGAGTGACGATCAAACAATCCGTATATGGAATTGGCAATCACGCTCTTGCATTTCTGTCTTAACGGGACACAACCATTATGTCATGTGTGCCACTTTTCATCCAAAGGAAGACTTGGTTGTTTCGGCTTCTTTGGATCAAACTGTTCGAGTTTGGGATATTGGTGCATTGAGGAAGAAAACGGTTTCTCCTGTTGATGACATCCTGCGATTGAGTCAGATGAACTCTGATCTCTTTGGTGGTGTGGACATTGTTGTGAAGTATGTGTTGGAAGGCCATGATCGTGGGGTTAACTGGGCTTCATTCCATCCTACGCTCCCTTTGATCGTTTCCGGAGCAGATGATCGGCAAGTGAAAATTTGGCGCATGAACGGTATGCACAGTTTAATCTTTAATTTAAGGTTGCGTCAGAGAATTTGTTGCTTTAATAATGTCAAGTTCTCTTTCTACAAAGTGCAACTTCCTTTCTTGTATGTGTGTTCTTAGATTTAATGATTAGAAAAATGTAGGCATTACTCAAAAGTTAAATGTGTGTTCTTAGATTTGTAGGCATTACTCAAAAGTTAACTGCATTACCTTGTCTGGATATTTCCATTCTTAAGGAAATCTTCCTTCCTGTTCTTAAAGTAACATGTGTTTCCCTTGCCACCAAGTTTTATTATATGGTTTTAAAGTTTGTGGGATTTTACTACTTGTCTGTTGTTCTATATCAATTCTTTTGAGTCATGTGTAAACTAGAACTTCACATGGGAGCAACAGTTACGTTAATTTAAATGAACCCAATAATTTATTAAACTAATCGAGCCAGAAGTCTGATGGGTGAAAGAGGGGCTTTGTATTGTTCGGTGATGATGTTATCTGAAGGTAAAATTCAATCCGACTTGTTGTTATGGAAGGGTAGTAAATGTATTAACCGGTTAACTGTAAGAATGTCAACAACCGGAACGATCTTTTCAAATTTTCATAGTTTAACACTAGAGGGGAATTTTAAAATTCTTTCTAGCTTCTATTTTGATCCTTTGTCAATTCATATATTTATGATGTCTCTGAATGATCTGCTTTCTAGACAAGATCAATTTTATCTTAAAGGCTGCTTGTACTTGGGAAAGTGAACTTCCTTCCAACAAACATCTTTTCACTAATTGCATCATATGTGAATGTTGTTGACCTGTACCATTTGTCACATCTTATATGCGAAATCTTTTTAGTTTTTAAATTTAATTCATTATTGTTTTATATTTTTTATGATATTTTATTTTTGCGAACCAATGCGCATTTTCACAGATACAAAGGCTTGGGAGGTGGACACACTGAGAGGGCACATGAATAATGTATCTTGTGTTCTATTCCATTCGAGACAAGATATTATCATTTCGAATTCAGAGGACAAGAGCATCCGGGTTTGGGATGCTACCAAAAGGACTGGTATGCAAACTTTCCGCAGGGAACATGACAGGTTCTGGATCCTTTCAGCCCATCCTGAGATGAGTCTTCTGGCCGCTGGTCATGACAGTGGTATGATTGTCTTCAAGTTAGAGAGAGAGCGTCCTGCTTTTTCAATGAGTGCTGATTCTCTCTACTATATAAAAGATCGATTTCTGCGTGTTTACGAGTATTCGACTCAGAAAGACACGCAATTGATACCCATTCGTCGACCTGTTTCAAACAGTTTGAATCAAGGACCGCGAACTCTTTCTTTTAGCCCTACTGAGAATGCTGTTTTAATCTGCTCGGACATAGATGGAGGGTCATATGAGCTTTTCATTATACCTAAAGATACCTATGGTGGAAGTGACACAGTCCAAGAGGCAAAAAGAGGTTTTGGGGGATCGGCGGTTTTTGTGGCTCGAAATAGATTTGCAGTGGTTGAGAAAAGCAGCAACCAAGTGTTGGTCAAGAACTTGAAGAACGAAATAGTCAAGAAGAGTATTTTGCCCATTGCCACCGATGCAATATTCTATGCTGGGACTGGAAACTTGCTGTGCAGGGCAGAGGACAAGGTTGTTATATTCGACCTCCAACAGAGGATCGTTGTTGGGGATCTCCTGACTTCTTTTGTTAGGTATGTCGTTTGGTCTCAAGACATGGAGAGTGTTGCTTTATTGAGCAAACATGCTATTATAATTGCTGATAAGAAGCTTGTTCACCGTTGCACTCTTCATGAGACCATTCGTGTCAAGAGTGGAGCATGGGATGATAATGGCGTCTTCATCTACACGACCCTCACTCACATCAAGTACTGCCTCCCTAATGGGGACAGTGGAATTATCAAAACCTTGGAAGTCCCAGTATACATCACCAAGATATATGGAAACACTATCTTTTGCTTGGATCGAGATGGGAAGAACCGTCCTATTATTATCGATTCAACTGAATATGTATTCAAGTTATCTCTGTTGAGGAAGAGATATGACCAAGTTATGAGCATGATTAGAAATTCAGAACTGTGTGGGCAGGCCATGATTGCATATCTGCAGCAGAAGGGCTTTCCACAAGTTGCTCTTTATTTCGTGAAGGATGAAAGGACCCGGTTCAACTTAGCACTTGAAAGTGGGAACATCGAGAAAGCCCTTGAATCGGCCAAAAAGATTGACGAAAAAGATTACTGGTATCGCCTAGGAGTGGAGGCTCTTCGTCACGGAAATGCTGGGATCGTACAATACGCATACCAGAGAACGAAGAATTTTGAGAGGTTATCTTTCCATTATCTAATCACTGGTAATATTGACAAGTTATCTAAGATGATGAAAATTGCTGAGGTCAAGAATGATGTCATGGGCCAATTCCACGACGCATTGTACCTCGGTGATGTCCAAGAACGTGTCAAGATCCTAGAAAATGGCGGCCATTTACCCCTCGCATATATCACTGCTTCACTCTACGGTCTCAATGATATTGCGAATCGCTTAGCCACTGAACTAGGGGATAACGTCCCTTCTCTGCCCAAGGGGAAGAAAGCTTCCCTACTGATGCCCCCAAGTCCTGTTCTATGTGCAGGAGATTGGCCTTTATTAATGGTCAGTAAAGGGATCTTCGAGGGTGGTCTTGATGACACAGGCAGAGGTGCAAAAGAGGAATATGAAGAGGCTGCGGGTGCTGATTGGGGAGAGGCTTTGGATATTGGTGAAGTGGAAAACATGCAAAATGGAGAGATCATTATGGTGCTTGAGGAAGAGAATGTTCATGAAGAAAACGAGGGAGGATGGGATCTTGAGGATCTAGATCTACCCCCGGATGCTGACACACCAAAGTCAACGCCAAATGCACGATCAGTATTTATTGCACCTAACCCTGGCGTGCCCGTGAGCCATATTTGGGTCCAAAAATCATCTCTTGCTGCTGAACATGCAGCAGCAGGTGACTTCGACACAGCAATGCGGTTATTAACCCGTCAGTTGGGGTTCAAAAACTTCTCCCCTTTAAGATCACTGTTTATGGATCTTCACACGGGCAGTTACACTTATCTACGTGCTCTCTCCCTTGCTCCAGTGATATCTGTAGCCCTTGAGAGAGGCTGGAATGAGTCAGCAAGTCCAAATGTGCGGGGCCGACCGGCACTCGTCTTCCATTTTTCTCAGTTGGAAGAGAAGCTTCAAGCTGGTTACAAGGCGACAACTGCCGGAAAATTTTCTGAAGCTGTTCGACATTTCTTGATTATTCTTCAAACAATTCCATTTACTGTGGTTGAGTCCAGAAGAGAGGTTGATGACGTTAAAGAGTTGATCATCATCGTTAAGGAGTATGTTCTAGGTTTACAGATGGAACTCAAGCGAAAGGAATTGTCAGACGACCCAGTTCGTCAGCAAGAATTGGCAGCTTATTTCACTCACTGCAAGCTACAACTTCCACACAGGAGACTCGCGTTGTCAAACGCCATGGTTGTTTGCTTTAAAGCTCAAAACCTTGACACAGCAGCCCATTTTGCCAGGGAACTTTTGCAGACCAATCCACCAGCTGAAACCCAAGCCAAGAAAGCCCGCCAAGTACTCCAGGTGGCTGAAAAGAATCTGAGAGACGTGACACAGATAAATTATGACTTCAGAAACCCTTTCGTGGTTTGTGGGTCCACATACACTCCAATATACCGGGGGCAAAAAGACGTGATTTGCCCTTACTGCAGTACACATTTTGTTCCATCTCAGCAAGGAAAGATTTGTACAGTTTGTGACCTTGCAGAAGTAGGAGCTGATGCTTCTGGTTTACTCTGTTCGCCATCACAGATCCGATGAGTGACTTGTTTGTGGCTTTCGTCTCACAAGCAAAGAGGTAGGATTGTTATAACATCTTGTTTGAGGTTTCATTCGTATTATATGCCATGTTTTGGTTTTGCAATCAGTCTCTCAAACTCCATAATTTTTTCTATGATCACAATTTTCTTGTAATAATGTATTTATGATTTTTGACTTTTGGCCATTCTTGTGACGCTCTAGAATTCGAATTCAGTGTACCCGTTGCAGTAATGCAGTGGTAAACTTTAGCGGAGTGGTATTGAATTTCATTTTTGCAGATGTAATAGATATTTTTCGTACCACAATTAGTTTACTGTGAAAAGCCTTATATTTTGGGTTCTTAGGTGATTTTTTTTTGCCCTTTCTGCTGGTAATATGATGAAATGTGCGTGGTCTTGCTAATCAACACTGTTTGATTATGCATAGGCATCATGCTATTTACTTAAAATGGTGTCGCCTAAATAGAAGCGACGAGTTTTGATCGATTTGAATACGTAGTTCTTGATGTCATAAAAGATCAAATGCCAATATGTGAACAACTTAAGTTGCTTACATGTGGGTTGATGATTGATGTATGGCCACCTCCGACGGCGGCCACGTGTTATTCATCGGTATACATGTGGACAATTTAACTTATCAATATATTGACATTTGATTATAGTGTCCTTGATACTTGATGTGATCGGAATATGAGATTTTAATTGTCTTTTTTGATATACTAGCAGTAGGGCTAGTTTGATATGGGGATTATTGAAAAAAATCATTTCTTTTTTCCAAATTTTCAATCATTCATTTATATTCAAATTTTCAATGGTACCTATCAAAAATATGTTTTGGTGTAGTGTATATTTGATAGGCACAAGTTTATTATAAGCCATTTGTATTCAAATAAATTCCGTTTGGTTGGAGGAATTTATTTGAGAAATTATAGTTTATCTGAAACGCTTCTTTTATAAACATTTGAAATAAGCTCCACGAGCTTTTTTTTTTTTTTTTTAATTCCATTTTTAATCTCTTTCATTTTTTAAAAATTTATTTTAAATTTATCCTTTTGTGCAATATTGTATTTTTGAGCCAACTTTTCAGTTGATTTTGCCAAACATTTCTATTTATATCAGTTCGCTATCAGCTTACTAGCCATCAATTATAAGCTCTGAACCATTTTTTCAGCTATCATTTAGCTTTTCAACTATCAATTAGCCTATCAGTTTTGTTTGTCAAACACAATTGTAGTTTGTAGTAGATTTTGAGGCATAACAAATAAAAAACCCGCGAACTTGTTTGATTTTCCAAAATCTTTTTCAACCTCGTATGTTATTGTTGCGGCAATTAACTTTTTATAGTGTGTTTTTTATTTAAATTCTTCTCCACTTAGCTAGTACAATAACTATTTTCCTTCATATAACTCTCCAATAGGAATGGCAACGGGTCGGGTTCAGATTGGGGATCCCAATCCCCATCCCCGTCCCACCAAAACTTTTTAATACCCATCCCCAGTTAATCGGGGTCGGGAAGGATCGGGGACATCTATAATTCCCATTTATTTATTTTTATTGTTTTTATATTTTGAAGCACTTCACAAGAAATTAACTTTTGTTTTTGCACGTCGATGTCGGATCGACACCTTAGTTCATGAGAGTGGAATGTCAAATACTCAAATGTGGAAGTGAAATTGTATTAAATTGAGGATTGTGGAAAATGGAGATTGTGGAATCCGGTATCCGAGTCCAAGAGGGTAGAGATAGAGACATAGAGTTTTACTTTGAAGAGTCAAAAGAGTTGTTAGTTGTAAATTGTTAAGCAGTTGAGGCATTCATTCGTATTTTTAATTAGATTTGCCTAGTTCCCATAATTCCAAATTTCCAATGCTAGGAATGCAATTGATGACATTTGGATCGTCATTTTAACAATTCCAAGAGTTGATATGTTATACGCTATTACGCAAAGCTTTCGTAAAAACATGTTTTAAAAATAATATTTTCTCCTCTAGATTGATGTGCTTTCCAAACAACAATTTATACTCCCCTCGTTCCATTTTGATGGGCAAAGTTTGACTTTCACATGGATTACGAATTTGAAATTAATATTTGTTAGAAAGACAAAATTTACTTGTGTATTTCTCAATATACCCCTATATTAAATATGACAATTTTCAAACATCGGCTAGATTTACATAATAAAGCACAATAAAAGCCGGGAGAAGTTCGGAAGAAGAAAAATATCAAATTAGTTCACACAAAACAATAAATAGAAACATGGTACTAGATAAATCAAACCTGAACTAATCATGGATCAAACTTGGTCCAATTCCTAAAGGCTTTCTTGTTTTTTATTATAGGATCATGACCAAGTTTGCTCCATGGCTCTCTTTCATGATAACATAGTCATCAAAATGTTACTGATATTTGATATATATATATATATATATATATATATATATATATATATATCGGGCTCTTATTCAAATAATCAGCTTGGCTAGCTGGCTAGCTAGGTGGTTCCTCCAAAGTGAGGTGGCGGCCAAACAGCACCACCACCACCGTCTGTCACATATGATAAGGACGATAAGGGGACTAAGCACAACCCTCGACTTCTAAGATCTCGTTTTGTTTCTTCCTCTTCGCTTTCATGAACCTGATACATATGTACGTAAAACTATAAGAGGTTGTCAAGAAACGTAAACCCACATTTTTAATTATTATATTTGAAGAGATTCATACCCCTTTCATTGGTCTGGATGTCTTGTTCCTTGATGACTTCATGTAAGGAACACTTAGAGTCTGTAATGGATTACAACAAACAGTGTAACTTAATTACAACAATGTGAAATTGCAAGCTTTCAAAGCCTAATTAATTAAGGACCATGTTACAATACCATAATAGATGCCATAATAATTGACATAATGTATATGTGGCATGATCCTACAATTTCAACCATTCCATCACTTTTAGATGGACGGTTATTAAATATGCCAACTACCATTATGTCAACCATTATGACATTTATTATGGTAGTCTAGCATTTCCCATTAATTAAACAAACCTATTTAACATTAGTTCCGAGAAACTAGCTAGTTAAACGTTTTTGTAATGAAAAATGTTATACGGACAACTCCGTGTATGTACTGCAAAACACTCCATAATAATAATAATATACATAATAGAGATGAAATGACTATTTTATCCTCCCTTACTGTAAGGGATAGTACACCCTATGAAGTACGAAGCGTGGGAATATCGGTATATATAGCATTTCCCTTTTGCAATGTATGATTGATGATCAAAATTCGATATAAGGATTTATATGTACAAGGTGAAGATTAATTCTATGTATGTGCTGTAACAACCCTATCTTACGTGACTAGTTTATTAGCCACATAGACTGTTAATTAACTAAAAATAAACCTCTCGTCCTATGATCACTCGATTCGCACGTCTGTAGTGTGACTATATAATGAGACAAAAACATGAGTTAAAGAGAAACAAATACCAAGAAGGAATAATTAAGGAATGTTTACCTCGACTTGGCTTTGAAGGAATTTGATATAACCAATTGCCTCCATCAGTACGGATGCTGTGTCTGTCTGCAATATTCTCCACACAAGGCGTGCAATATTAATTTCTTATTTAGTATTAATTATCAATTATTAATTATTATACATTTAATTTACCAAAAACTTAAAGTAATAGCATGCACATTATTCTGCTCCATTGTTCTCTATGTGGGGGACATGAACCCTATAATAAAGCCCATCCCTAATTTGCCATATATATCTAAACACACAGTCACACAGTGCATGCATGTTTTAGGGTAAATTTTTGGAGAATTTCTAATTTGGAAAAAAAAAATTGAAAAAGAAAGGGACAGAGTTATTACCTTGCCAAAAGGTGCTACTAACTGTTGAAGGGCAGCAATTCTATCTCCCAATTTCTCTTTTCTAACCTGATGAAAAGATCAGTTCAAGAATGTTATGAAATTATTAAATGAAAAATGCTACATGTACTGCACGGGCTGTGTCACTCGCCCGCACTCACACTATGGATACAATGATGGCGGAATCATCTTTTTGGCCCCGTCAATTTTGTGGGGGTGCCGATCACAATTAAAATGGCCAGTAGAAAAACAATTTTTTCAGTAAGTTGCATTGAGGAAGTTATCGATCAATGCGAAATTAAACTACAACGTAACCAGTTATTCAATCTATGCTATTGATAAACTGATCATGTTCGATCCTGTACAAATGATTTATATTGAAAGTTTGAGAGACAGACTCTTGATAGAAATCTATTTTTCACATATCACATCATGTCCAGTATCAATAGCCAAAAAATGCCCACATTTGTTTCTCTAAACTAATTAATGTGAACAAATCATCTTTACGAATAGTTTTTCCATTGATAAACAACTACATTAATTAATATGAAATATACCATAATTGCTAAACAATTAATTAGACCTAGTCGTACCTTAAATGGAGGGCAAGAAGATCTTGGTTCTACACGTGATTTTTTGGGTGCCTTTGGCTCCAACGTATTGGTGCTTCGTTTTGCTTCCACCGCCCCATGATTTAAGTCTGAGATCTTTAAATTCAAAAAAGGAAAAAAGTTAAATGAAATTTATCAGAACGGAAATGGCCATCTTGTCAAAATCCATTAATAAAAAGACTCAAATTTTTCTGCAAAAAGGGGGGAAAAAGAAAAAATGAAAATTATATAAAGGTCCATCTATACTAATTAATGCATAAAGCTGAAGTAGCCTTTAACTGGAGAAAAGTGAGAAAAAGCAAAAAGGGTTTGTAATTTTTTTCTTTTCTTTTCAACAATCACACACACACACAAAAAAATAATAAATTAAAAAAAATAATAATAAAATAAAAATAAAAAATAAAAAAGAAAAAGAAAGAAAACGAAAAGAAAAGAAAAATTGAACCACCTTATTATTGTTTGGCATTTGGCTTGATTGCTGCATATGATCAACATAACAAAGACCAGATTGTCGATAAAGCCCTAATTCATCATTTCTCACTAAATCTCCATTAAATTTGGCAGCTGTAAGGAGATCTAATGCCTGCAAATTCATGTCCATATTGCTTGGATTCTGCGAAAAATCCTCATTTACACAAGATATTGTTCTAAGCAGAAGCTTAGCGCTGAGATCATCGTTATAGTTCTTGTTGCAGGCCGAGGGATTTAAACGAAAATGATCTTCAACGCTTGATGATGATTGGCTGCTGGTTAAAATCTCTGGGAATTTAGGGTACCTAAAATTATCTGAAAATTCTTCCTTAATTGTTCCTCTTGTTCCAGTTGGATTTGCATTAGTCCATCCCATTTCTTGAGTTGTCATCGGAATATTCCATGAGGGAAAAAGATTCTGGTTTTGCTCGACCCGTGTTGAGTTTATAATGTTTCCTCCATTAGGGTATGAAGTGAAACTCTCCAAGTTTCTGCAAAATAAATCACTTGTAAGTCAAACCCTAGCTAGTTAAATAAGAACTAATTCTAATTCTAAGTATTTTTTGTGATGCACATGAAATCAAACACACAAGTTATGGCTAATCAAGAATCATTATTGATTGATTTAATAGTTTATCTAAAAAGCAAAAAAATTTCTAAATATCAAAATTGACTAAATAATATGTGTTAGTCGTACTGATTGGCATGAATACTGAGTCTGAGTACTTCTGCTAGCCTGGTTAGGGAATTTTTCGATCGAGTTGCTAGAGAGAGACTTACAAGATGGTGTTAGGGGTCCAAGAATGAGAGCTTCCAATAACTCCATAACAAGAAGTAGTAGCAGCTAAAGAAGAAGAAGAACCAACAACTTGACGAGGATGATGATGACGTCGACGATGATCTTGAGGATGATTTTTTGTTTGTTGATGAACATTGGCAGACTCCATAATGATTTTGTGATAATGTTTTAAACAATCCCAAGATTAATAATTAAAATCTAACCTAAGCTTTCTCTTTCTCTTTCTCTCCCCTCTCTTTCTTTTCTCTCTCAAGATTCAAATTAGAAATAGTATTTCAAATGACACCCACAAAGCGCACACAACTTACCTTTGCTTTTAGCAACTTTTCACATACAGTTACCTCTTTACTCTTTCAATACATCTTTTGCCTTAAAAAAAAGCAATCTTGAAATCAAAGGAAAAGAAAAGGAGACATATAGACTAATATATATAAACTCTCCTCCCCCTCTCTCTCTCTCTCTCGTCTGCAATTACAGGAAGATCATTATAGCTTCTTCATGCCACGATTATGATCTCTGCCTTCGATCCCAAAGCGTTCGACAAAAGTCTGAGAGAAATTATGCATCCATGCTCGCTCCCTCTCTCTCTCTCTCTCATATCAACATGTTAAGATATATGAAGTTAGAATAATGAGAGAGGTGTAGAAAAGAATGAATCTATTTGGCTATGTATGTTCTTTGTTGTGGTCCAATAGCTATGATTAATTCTTGTAAGGTTATATAGATAGAGAGAATAAAGCACAATCCAAGAAAAGAAAGGGATGAGAATGATGGTTGGTCCATAGGATAATCACCCTAAATAATTAACTCAAAATATGAAAAACATTAAAATTAATAAAAATTAAAGTACCATTTTTTTTTTCCAATTTTCAATCTTAAAATTTGAATTTTTGTTTACGCAATTTGTTTTAAAATTGTTAAAAGCACATTTCGTCATTTCAAAGAATTGTTTGTCAAAATAGCACCCCAAGAAACACGACCTATTCGGGCGGCCGATCACCCCCTATAATCTTGTGTCTGCAGAGTAATAATAATGACATAATGATATATTGCTACTATTACTCTACAGGCACAAAACTACATGGGCGACATGTTAGAAAACTGGAAAACACGTATAAATGGAAATTTTGAGGAAAAAATAGGTCACCATTTATTTTGTAAGTTAAACATGAGCAAGGTAAACCCAACAAATAAGAATTACACATCTTTACCATGTTCCAAATAATAAAAACTCACACAATCCTATCAACAAAATGCACAACAAGCAAAATTAAGTTTTTGAAGAATCTTTGATCAATTAATTCTTCAACACAAAAAAAAAAAAACTCTTCAACACACACAAAAAAAAAAAAAAAATCACATCTATCATCAAGAAATTGGGAAAAAAACAATGTACAAATCAAGCAAATTAAATTGAATAAAATAAAAGGACAAAAAGAATCAATAAAAACATGAAGAGGTAGTCGAAACAAATCAAAGGACATATGCGAGGGTATTTGTATATAAATTTTAATGTATTTTTATGAGTAGGAAGAAAGACAATGAGTGGAGTTGGATGGTGGAATGAGTGGAGTTGGATGATGAGAATTTAACGGTATAAGTGAACCCTACGAGATATATGGGTGTGATTTATTTGACCAAATTTAAATTTTATAAAAAGTAGGAGAAATAATGAATTATTATAAGCATGCAAATATGCTCATTTTGTAAGTAACTAGTTCCATATTTGTTTAATTTCACCAACTAAATATGTCTTTATCATAAAACATAGAATGTTTCTACTTCAAGGTAAATTTACTTAATTAATAAATCCCAAGTATACAGTCCCTCCGTCCCACAAAGATAAGTTTGTTGATTTTTTCATACAATTTAAGAAAATATTAATTAATATTATTAGAAAAGTTAAACTCAAGGATATTTTTCTAAAATACCCTTTAATTCACTAATTATTATACTTTAATAATTTTATTTTTTTAATAATAATGAACACTAAATAAAGACATATAAAAAAATTAATAATTTAGAAGGAAGTATAATTATTTTTGTGGAATAAATGAAAATAACAACTAAACTTATTTTTATAGGATGGAGGAAGTAAAAATTATCTTAATAATAGTAAGTTTTATATATACAGGAAAAGATTTGTGAAAACAATGTGGAGAGACAGAATAAATAAATACAAGAAGAATGAACAAAAATACATGAAAACAGGGGACCAGTGAAAATAATCCACAATACATACATACATGAGTTTCATCATTTCAGTCAGAACAACGACCGAAAGGACAACCTGGGTACCCCATGCCACATAAGGACAGCCCTTGATATAAGATTACGACATGATGTCACTTTGACACTCCTATGACATCATCATTCTCTTGGGTCAAACTATCATTCTTTGATTTATACATAAGCATTGGAATGGCAAGGTACTCGACGGTCAATGTATTTATAATCACAATTAATTTCCGTATGATTATATCCAAAATGGCTTTTTTATTATTTTTTTTGGGAATATTTCATTACCATCACTAATATATAACAATATGAATGATTGGAAACTTTTGACTCCTATAATTTACCCTTGCATATGTTTTATAATTTCTAATTAGTTCTTACTTTTTATTTGAATATAATGTATAATTAGTCCTTACTTGTTCATTGATAAAAAAATAAAAATAAAACTTTTCATTTTCCCCTGATCTTCTTTTCTTTCTCTTTTTTTTTTTCCATTATCCCTCTCTCCCATGTTTTTGTTTTGAAAAAGTTGACATTATAGTTAAGAGAAAAGTATGTAATATAGATGTTAAATTAAATGTTTGAATTTGAATATTAATACAAGTTCACTTTCAAAAGGTAATTATGAATATATTATTTTTTATAAGCGTTAAAGACTACGGGGTAAAAGTTAGCTTTTATATTTTTTATAAAAAAAAAAGTTTGTGATGTTTTGTTAAATTAAATCCAAATTATATTTGTAATTTGTCAATTTAGTCCCTGATTTTTTTAAAACTTTTTATTTTTTATTGATATCTCCACTTTGATGTTTAATCGTTCAATTTGATTTTGTAACATTCTGTATTGCATAAAAAGTGGGATAAAACAAAGTTTCAAACTTAGATGCTTTTTTATAAAGATGTAATACAATTACTTTCTAAAATTATATTAGGCTGATCAAAGAGTAAATATGGTAAATCTAGTATTTTAGATTAGTACAATATTATATGTAAAACACGTGTTATAATATCACGTGCTTTGTTTTAAACTAGTATTTTTAAATGACTTGATCGATCCTAAATTTTTTTGTTCAATTATGGATATATTTGATTGGTGATAAAGTTGATATATACGTAATTCCGTATAAAATATATGATTAATATTATATTAAAAAATATATATAATTACACAAAATTACGCACATATAACATTGCGACCAAAAGAACAAGACCTACGTCAACTCTATTCCAAGATCGATGGCTTAACACCACAAGAATGATAGGACACTCTAACCCCACCAGCTACCAATTTGATTATGTTGCAGGGCAGTGCAATGAGGAACCGGCAAATGATGATTTTTTTCATCTCTCAGCCCAATGAGAAATCCACATTTACTTGTTCGGTTGGTGAGTAGGAAAAAAAATTTTTCTCTCTCCCCTTTTCAACCACACACACATTCTCCAATATAATATTAGCCACACAATTTATACAGAAAATTGTGCATGGAAAAATTCATCCTGACCGAACAAGGCATAATTTTCTCTTTTGTCAACCTATAATAATAATCAAGTACCAACATTTAATGTACGTAGGCTTGTTCATCAGTAGGAGATGCTCCACAGCTAGGTGATCAGTATATATGCACTAGACAATCCATCCACCTTACATTGTATGTATTCTTACAATGCTCTAATAAATTTTCGTCTAAGACATATAAATAATACACATATATATATATATATATATATATATATATATATATCGGATACAAAATTAAATAGTCGCATCTATGTTTCACTAGCTAATATATCAATTGTTATTATCAAGTACATATAGATATGTCAAAGAGGGCTGGTTATTTTTGCAAAACTTAAACGTCATCATCACAAGCTAGTACATATTAATTTTACTATTCAGCTAGGTACACGGAAAGAGATACTTTCGAAAAAATAATTTTATATATGCTCATCTAATACTGAAACAAATTTTAAAGCAAATTAAAAGAAAAGAAAATGAAATTATTTTCATTAATTTGAGTTATTTTTTGTACCATATCCTAGCCAGCGATTTATTAGCAGGATGTTATCAATCATATCTCTTGGTAGTGGCAAGCAAGAAAAGCCTAACCATGGATCCTGCATCCATTTACAATACATATATTGTGACATACACCTGTCTTCTTCTACCTTTCTCTTCTTTTCATCTCTCTCTCACACACACACACATGTTACAGAAAGCCAAGTTGTTACTAGCTAGCTAGGGTTTCCTATCTTTCAGTACTTGTATCCACTGGAAATGCAATATTTATTACAATTAGGGCTACAACTCATATAAGCTGCTATCTTAATTCATGTTTTTTCAATTATTTCATCTTATAATTAAAATAATTTCAATAAAAAATTAAGATTTCAATAAAAAATTAAGTGCATTAATTAAATTATGACGTGGATTGTTTGGATTAAATGAAACAATACTCAATAAGACATAACTTTAGGACATCAGATCTAGACTCGATCATTAGCTAGGTTTATATTCTAAACCCAACAGTGCTACTTGTACATACAAACTTATACACACGTTGCAACTATGTAGCGTGTATATATATATATATATATATATATATATATTAAAGTAAGATATTTAATTTCGTCGTTGTTATTCTAATTTAACAAGATTTTGATACATGTCACATGCATAGTTAATATATAAGTAATTAAATATGTGTATAAATATATAAGAATTTCTATATACAAATAGTATATTCTCTAAACCGTTTGATGATAAGTAAGTCACATGATTGAGTTTCTAAAGGGAGCTTTTCAAGAATATACAAGTAAAATAGAAACAAAAGAAGTAGAGCTTTCTCTGATCATTTTGTTTGTTTGTGGTCATGTATAATTGATATAACTAATTATATATATACTAGTGAGATATGGATCAGAAAAAGGAATTAACTTTTCAGTCAATTAAGTAGGAAAAATTAAGCTGTCATTAATTAGGAATTATTTATTATTGATTCGAACCAAAAAAAAAATCAATAATTATTTGATTAGGCCAAGACGAAAAGGCGATGTGGGAATGTGAAATCAGCGTATGGGCAAACTTGCCTTTGCCTTTTGGCCCCTTTTCCCTTTTAGCCTTTCACCATGCTTACACATTCTACACCTTATATTTATTGTTTTTTGTTTTATACTATTTATATGCTAAAACACATAAATTCAATAATATTTTTCTAATATCTTTAATTTCTTCTTTACAATATTTCTTTTTATGTCGTTTTAGATTATTTAGCTCAACGTGAATGCATGATGATAGCAAAATCAATAGAAGTCAATATATTTGACATTGTTAATTAACAACGTGTTTTTTTTTTTTTTTGAAAAAAATTACATGTACAGATCTCCTAAACACGTAAATGGATCCATTCAATTTTTAGTACCTATTGATATATATATATACAGGGGTGGACCTAGAATTATAGTTCAGTGGGGGCAAGATTGGAACACAAGTGCTGGGGTTGGAGTTGGGGGGTTTGGGGGAAGCGCCCCCAAATTTTTTTTTTAAATATAATATTTATACTCTAAGTTTTATATCATTAGAAAATATCTGCTAATGTATTATATACTAAAAAACATTGAAATTTATAAAATGTGAATGAAGAAGAAATTACAAAATACGAGATATTTGTATACTTTTGTTGCCTACGTTTCCTATACTTTGAAAATAATGTATAATAGTTTCATTATCAATTTCTTTTAACTTTTAATACATCTTTCTCAATATACACTATTCTACCGGATTTCTGCTATTCGAATAACCTTTAATTCAACTTCAACATCTAAGTTTTATTAGGAAAAATTTGTATTTTAAAAAAAATGAATTTTCTTTTTCTTTTTCTCCCCTTTTTTTCTTTCTTTCTAAAAATCTGGACTGCAGTGGTGGCAGTTGCCCCACTGTAGATCCGCCAGTGTATGTGTATATATATATATATATATATATATACACACACTATTGTAATGTTGACAATAATGATAACATAGTTGGTCGTTATTATATACGCGTCCAATTAATAAATACCTGTGAAAAATAGTTGTCCCTAGAAGGTATAAGAAATTGTGGTGAATAGCTCAAGCAAAATGTAAAAAAAATTGACGCCATTTATGACCAATAAAAATGTCAATTTTTTTTTTTTTTTTGTTTGATGTTGTTAGAAGTCTCAATTCTTGTAGTGACAGCTTAACTAATTATAATAATAAACTTGTTTGAGGGTAAGACTTTGGATTCATTGTTTTTTATTGTCAAGAGTTTTTTCCCATAATACTACTATATATTCACTATCTTCCAAGATCGATTTCTTAAAAAGACGTTTTTCTGTATCATAGTTTGTTGCACTACACACCATATGTGCTGTTTGCACTTTCAAGAATCAAAAAAGATTCTTTCACAAGAGATTAAAAGTTAAATTTGAATTATAATCATTGAGGTTGTGGTTAACATAAAATTGTTCAATTATAACTATAATTATTACCAATGATGACTAATTTTGTCGAAATCATACGTACATAATTAATCAACGCCCCAAAGATTATTATGATTAGTAGGAATTATAGTGAAATCATATATATATATATATATATATATATATATATATATATATATGTGTGTGTGTGTGTAGAATAAATACGGAAAAAGAAAATATGAGTAAAGACATTATCATCTATAAATATTGTCCCGACTCTTAAAACCCTAATCCCTATTCAACCTCACACGTTGAACAACTTGATTCAAAAGTATAATAAAATATTATATGTGAAATGTGTTAGAAAAATTATATACAAAAATAATAATAATATTATTTTTTTATTATCTTTGTTTCAAATTGTATGTATATAAAACAAGGAAAAAGAAACGAATAAAATAATCACAGAAAAAAACAATAGAAATAAATTTGAATTTCAAATTGAGATCTAGGAGTTTAAAACAGCTTAGTTGAGAATTAGTGACTTCCTCAGAGCAATTCTAATGTTAAGGGGAAAAGTGAAGAGAAGACGAGGAAAAGGAAGGGGGGAAATGAAAAAGGGGGTCAAATTTAATCTCTTTTACCTTTTTCCATTTTCAACTCAACAAAAAAGGGTTTTACCCCCGGGGGGGTATTTGACTTTGTGGGGCAACGAGGGAAAACCCAAATTTGGGGTTTTTGCCTTCCAAACACTAGAAATGCTCTCATACAATGATACAATTATCATTTTGTCAATAAAACAATTGTGCATGATTTTTCGTTAATTTTTTGACCTAAAAAATAATTATCACTACAAAAGAATTATCTTACAACGACTAAAATTTTGTCTCGAAATAATTCCTAAAAATCCTTTTACGACTAAACAACTCCAAAATAATATTTTCACAATTAATTTTTTAGTTGTTAAAAGTAAAATTTCTTATAGTGTACATCAATGTATTATTATAACAAAATGGGAAAAATGAAAAATAAAAAGAAAAAAGAACAAGAGACAACTTGAAATTGTATTACCGACACAAGAACAAATATAAATTCAAGAAAAGACTGCCAGAGAAGAGCATATTCTTTAGAAGTGTGGGGAGAGAGAGCATAAATTCTTATTTTATTGTATAATAATAAATAAATAAACACTCCAAATCAAAATCAAATTGTTAATCACGTATAACATTCCTTATTGGCAAGTCTTAATCAGTCAATTTTCAAGTCAAACCCCCCACGGCATTACCACTTTAAAGTGATGATCTATTGATTTGTCTAATTTAATAAATCCAAAGGCACTTTTTATTTGGAATATTTACCGTCTTATATTAAATATTTTTGATAATCTTATCTTTCAAATAATTAAAAAGCATTGTTTCTTCATGTTATAGATAGATTTGAGTTGGATGGAACGATTAGTTCGAACACACTGCTCATTGATACAAATAAATTATTTTGTATGTAAACATATACATCTCATATCAATTCATTACGTGTTAATTAGGTATAGCAATGTGTGTCTATTTCATGACCTATTAATTAGGTAAGAAAATCTTTTTCTTTGTCCTTTTCTTTTTGTTTATTTAGCAAGATTAATTTGAATTTAAAAGTGATCTCATGTCCATATTGACAGAGCTTATTATACTCACGAAACACATGTCACATTTATTGATGAAGCTATAGAGGGATCAGTGCTGTCCATGGAGTGCACTGCATTTCTAAGCAGTCCTGTTAATTTGGCCTTTTATCATTGACCAAAAAAAAATTGAAAATAATTGTGAAACGAGCCTGAATTATTACACCCCGTGAAAGTTGAAACTCATCATAGATGAGAAAATATCATTTCTACTTTGCTTTGTTCCATTTTACAACCTCCAGTGCTCTCTGCTTGTCCCTCATGGCTCACGTCCAAGTCCACTTTCAATGTTCTTTCTGAGTTTAGACAGCGAAAGTGACTTGACGAGCTACCGGAACTTACAGCGGGAACCATCGGTGAATTAGTGAAATAAAGTGGAAGCCTAAAAGATAATGATCCGTGCTTGTATTTATGCTTGAAATTTGATGTGCAATTGAACAATTAGATTTGCAATTGAAAATAATTAGAAGGTTAGGGAATAGAGGATAGAGGGAGAGGGAGTAACGATTGAAGAGGGACATGATAATTTTCGATTTCATTTCAAGTTCTATACATTTGCCACGTTTAATATAATTACAGTACATACTTGATGACTCCTATTTGTGTAAAAAGGTAAAAGACGACTTACATAATACAAATACATATACAAATATACACATATACAAATTAAGTAACAAATACATTTTATATCTCAATATTTGGGTGTACTTTGAAAAATTGGATTTTGGAATTAGATCTTTGCATCTGGAATGAGGAATTGGCGCGTGATTTCTATACATCTAAATTTTGAAATCAGATGTGAACAATTAGATTTTTGTATTTATGCAATTGGTTTAATATTGTAAACTATAAATTGTAAGATGATTATATATGCTTGAGGGATTGTTTTATACACAATAAATTTTTACTAACTTCTATTAACTTTTTCTCTCTTATCATTTTCAGTCATTCATACAATTATTTTACATTTTTTTAATACATTTTCTCCAATTTTCAACCACACATTTAACACATCATTCAAGTAAATCCAAAAATATATTATTTTTTTTTTGTGTAGAACAAGGCCTGCATATAATGAATTGATTAATTGGTTTGATATTGTAAATGAGTTTATGTTCCTTGTAGTTCAAATTAGATTTTGGGTTTATGCTTGGAATTATTTTTAATTTCCTATTGGTAGTTCAGATTACGGAGTGCTATTTAAACAAAAGAGTTGTTCAAGAAATGTTGTTGTGGAGATTAACACAAATAGAGTTTGAATTTCAGAGAGTTCAAATAGAATAGAGATGAGCTCAAATAGAATTTCAGATAGCACAAAGAGTTGAGAAAGTTTGGAATACGAAAACTTGCAAAGAATAGTTGCAACTTACGACATTTTTATTTGACTTTATTATTAAATAGTATTAGTAAATTTTGGACCGCACTCACGAAAAATCTTGACTATGCCACTGGTCATATTAATATTTGTTGGGTCAAAAGTATTGGGCAACCTCAATTGTAATTTTGGGATCTTTTATTACTTCAATTCTCGGCAAAGCCTATGAAGTTTTAGAAGCTTATTTATCATCATTACCTTTATTAGGTTTATTTGATATCACAAAAATACCCAATAATATTGAATAATGTTAAAGTGATTAAATCATATTAAGGTGATCGAACTAATTATTCAAGTGTGGACACAATAACTATGTATTCATGTTGTCATTAGATCAACATTGCTCCTGAGATCACTTTATTTTTTTCAGGTGAAAAAGAATTTCTTGCCTTGCTTTTGCTTACCTATATTTAGGGACATCTCACAAAGTGCAAACAAAACATTTGCATTATTTTTGGCCTACCCTACACGCACAAACACGTGAGGTTGTGCGTGTTTTGTATTACATAGATTTGGCAAAACCCGTAAAAGCATGTCTAAAGTTGGAAGCCTAAAAAAGGCGATGAAGAAGAAGACAAGGCATTGGAGTTGGAGAATCCACTTTCTCAAGCTATGGCATTAAAATCTACCATTAGGACCACCCTCACCAATATTTTGCACTCATTTTGATATATTCTTTTCTATACATACATATATATTTCGTCTGTCGATAAATAATTTATATCATATTCGACGATTAATATATTTTTATTAAGTAATATCAACTGTCGAAAAATAGTATATTGTTTGATTGTGGGCATCAAATTACCCACTTTGGTCGTGGAAATGAAATCTTAAAGAATTTGATTTTGCTATAAACTAAAATTTTTATTTTTTAATAAAGCCATGGGCCGTGACATAGTGTATAATATGGCTGATGCAAAATACGTGTTCGGTACTTTTTCAGCTTTGACTAAATAATAAAAATTAAATTTTAAGTAGTAAAATATTTAAATCAACACGAGCTAAGTACATTAGTCGCAGACTGTAATGAGATTTTCTCTCCTACACATAGAAAAAAATACATTGCTGTCAGTTCTTCCGTCCATTCATCGTCACTGCCATTTCTTCTTCAATTGTTCTTATTCTTTTCAATCCTTATAAGTTACAATCGGTTTCCACAACCAAGAAGTGGCATATCATAAAACTAGCATGATAGGCAGTGAACTCATAGATCCAGCCTGCAATAATGGGCCGGGTAAAGGATGTATTGACTCGGGTCAAGTGCACAACTTGGAGAATGACGAGCGTAAAAGGGGGGGCGTTACTCAATGAAGAAGTTGCGATCAGATATTGGGTTCTCGTGTTGCTGTTAGGCAGGTCTTTGGGCCCACGTCTTGTGAGCAGCCTGCATTTAGCCCAACATCAACATCTTCAGAAGGGTAAACTGTGGGCTAGATTGGGTCGGTTTTGGATATATTGATTGGGGTCCAGTGCACACTTGGAGACTGATCGTGTCTTTTGCGAGTCACGATCGGATATTGGGCTCTCATGCTGCTATTGGGCTTCAGATTTGGGTCAATTGGGCCCACTGTCTTGTGAGCACACTGCATTTGGCCCAACATCAAGACCTCCAGAAGAATTGTATACTATTTGCAAATAGCAGGCTAATTCATGAGTCCAACAATTCGTGGACGAATTTCAGAGGGACACTGGTAGCTAAACAAGCAACTTTGCCTTCTACATTTAAAATTAATATTTCTATGGAATAATGAATATATACATTAAATGACAAAGTTCATGGATATCTCCTTATCACTTACATTGGCCGAGCCACGATTTGTTTTGAGTGTGGGTACAACTATTTGGGGCACCCATCAACATTTCTTCTAATGCAAACTTCATTCTAAAGAGAATTTATATCTATGTGACGAGGTGACTATTTCACACTTAAATGAACAAATGTCTTAATGACAATTTAAGAAGACAATTTAAGAAAAAAATTTTAGATTTTTCATTTCATATGTAAAAATGATTTCTCCATTTAAAAATTCACAAAATTTACTAGTTATTGCATCTCGCAATGTTTTACAATTTAACATTAAATAAGTCCAAAATTATTATAGAGGTGAATTTAATTAAAGGATATAAAGAAAAGAGACAAACAAAATTTCTTGTAATTCAAAACATTGTAGATTATATATATATCTTAGGTGTCATTTCATTTACTGGCCAATTAGTTTGCATATAGTCATATTAGGTCAAGATTTTCCAGGTAGATTTGAGACATGAGATTGTTCATAAGTTGAACTCATTTGGTTTGCCAAATCTTAGTGCGGTCCATTGACCGCACTGAGCACTGATCGCATTCAGCATAGCGTAGCTCTCCCATTGATTATTTATAGAAGTGATACAAGCATGTTTGTATATATATAATAATTTATTTTTTCTCGTACTTTTTAAATTTTAAATTTGTTCAAATACATCACATTCACATATTTAGTAGGATCCACTTATATTATTAATTTTTCACCATCTAATTACACCCATTATTTTTCTTCTTACTTATAAAAATATATTAAAATTTGTATACAAACACCTTTAGATCATCTAAAATCATCTATCAAAATTTATTATTATTTAATCAATTATGTTTCTATATAAGTGACATTTTTTTTTAGTTAGAATGAACATCGAACATGTGAAATATCAATAGTATTACAAATTCGTGGTCCTTTTAGTTCATTGAGGCCAAAATGTAAATTTGTCTTTTGCAAAGCTTTAATTATTTAAATGGATAAATAATAAAATGCCAATTATATTAGCACTACAAATTATATATAATGCACGATGCACCACATTTTAATTGCACTAAATGGTTTTGATATTTGTTTGTTATTATAATTAAGTCCTCAACTTTTTTTGTTCTGTTTTTATAATTATTATTTAATAATTAATATGTTTGGACCATACAAAAATGATATATAAATATTATGTTAGCGTGCTTTGCAGTTGTTATCAAATTTTAGACTTTTTATATTTACCAATATTTACTTATTTAAAATTATCAAATATAAATAAATCATTTGATCTCCACATGATGAAATTTTTTGTACATAAATTATTATTCTAAACAAATTCATTTTGTAAATAAAAGGTTAAAACTAATAATTGAACTAAAAAATATTTCAAGATGCAATTGCAACAAAAAGTAAACTTGAAATACTTTAAAAATAATTATTATGTGGTAAAAAAAATTATAGTATAAATATAATTACCCATAATAAAATCTATGAAGTGGGACAAACTGAAAAGTAAATAAAAGATAGAGATGAAATGTGTTGACAGAGTAGAATGAAAAACGGGACATGTATGAAGAAAATTACCCATTCCATACGTTCAAAAGAATCTCAAATTTATTTTTGCAAACAAGAAATTATACCCCTCCAAAAAAAAAAAAGACAAAATTTTTTAGTGTAAAAACTCGACATTTCAGATTATCAAATATTGATTATTATCTACGAGTAAGAGATTAAAAAAAAAAAAATGAGAAAAAAAAGGAGAGAGTATTATGTGTCCATTGAACATGTAAGAAAAAATCTTTGCCAAACATGCGAAGATATATCAAGCTACATGAAAGGTGGGACCCAATCCTAAATATTTTTATTTTTAAGGCATTGCACCATAATTGGTTTTATCTTCATGGACAGTATGAACACACGATTTCACACCGGCCAGCGTTACTGCAATAAAAAATTCCAAGCTTTTTATATTGTTAAGCAACAGAGAAAAGACTGTAACACTGTCGTTTGCTTCATCACTGATTCCATACTTTGATGGCGACCAGATAACGAATCGAACATTTATTCCGAAAATTATCCGTTTGTCCTAATATTCACTCGAAATTATAAATTTATATTATCCTTTCTGATCGGATTCCCTGAAATTCTAGCAGAAAATCCTAAGAAATGTGAGGGTAACTTATTGTTACAGATCCTTCTGATCCAATCCGGTGAAATTCAAGAGAAATTGCGACGAAATTGAACGGATTTCAGTTGTATTATTAGTCGAGAATTGGAGTTTGAAATTGAGGAGGATAAAAACTTGGTTTTGATGGGGAATTATTGTTTAAGACTTGGAATCGAAGACAAACAGGGCGCGATTTGATGGCGATTTGAAGTGATTCAAGGAAAGCAACTGGTCAATCGTTGCAGGGTAAACAATCGATTTATATTTTTGCTATTTTTCTGGTTTTAGGGTTTGGTTGAATTTTGCTTGAATTTTACGAATTGGGAGGGGTGATCTCCAGTGTTCGTGATTTATGCGTTATTGTGTTTAATTTCTCACCCTGTCAATTTTTTATTCCATTTTTCATTTGTTCAGAAGATTTGTATTTATTGTTCTATGGGACTCCCAAAAATGGAACAACTTGGAAAGTTGATCTTTTTGACACAAGTGCACAGTGCTAATGTTGAACTTTCCATATTCTCTCATTAGATTTATGTGAATTGAGATGGAGGAGTAGCATGGAAACTACTTAATACAACTGAACATGGGAAGAATTTGTCTCATAATGGGAGCAAATTTCTGAAAAAGGAAATAAGTTTTACTCTTCGCAGGCTTTATCTTTTGACTGAAGTGTGTTTGAAATTCAGGCGTTGGAATGATTTTGTAAGATTTCTTTTCTGGGGATTTCAATTGATCAAATTGCATTCCTTTTAATAGACGATATCATGATTGAAATTCAAACTATTTATGATTTGTAAGATTTCTCTTATGAGTTTGTTCCAGTGCAGTATATTCATTAGACAGAATCATAGTGAAATCTTTTAACAACTTTGTGCCCCCTATTATCCTTATAGGACATTGCAGATATAAATATTCTCATCCGTGTTTCATCTTTTTGGAACTTCTTCTCTGTAAGAGGCATTCCTTACTCATCTCTGTGAGATGAATGTTAGAAACCTAGAGTACAATATTTTATTGAATGCATTCACCAAAAAGTAAGAATAAAGAATGAGTTTGGCTCTATTTCAAAAAACTACAATAGGGAGTATTTTGTTGACTCAATAAAATAGAATCTTGGAGATGCGCTAGTGTTACCATATTGTTTGTTTAGTGGAGCTTAAAATATCATGACTTACAATGAATTTATTCATGACTTACAATGAATTTATTAGGTTTAGTTGTTCAATAACTGTATATGTTGCATTTAACGTCATTTGGAAATTTGACCTGTTTATAGTCATTGCAGTTGTATGGCTACTCCTGTTGAGCCTCCAAATGGAGTTGGGACTCCAGGAAAGCACTACTTTTCCATGTGGCAAACATTGTTTGAGATTGATACAAAGTATGTTCCAATCAAGCCTATTGGTCGTGGGGCATATGGTATTGTCTGCTCGTCTATCAACCGAGAAACCAACGAAAAGGTTGCTATCAAGAAGATACATAATGCCTTCGAAAATCGCATTGATGCTCTGAGAACTCTTCGTGAATTGAAGCTTCTTCGCCACCTTAGACATGAAAACGTCATAGCTTTGAAGGACGTCATGCTTCCTAATCATAAGAGAAGTTTCAAGGACGTCTACATGGTTTATGAGCTTATGGATACTGATCTTCATCAGATAATCAAGTCCTCACAAACACTCACTAATGATCATTGTCAATATTTTCTATTCCAGGTACTGGAATGATTATGCGGTAAGCTATATTCACCACTCTTACTTGCATGGTTACAATGGCTAGGAATTTCTGCTGAAAAACTGAAAAGGAGAACGGAAGACACACACGCGTCTGTGTATATATTGTTTATCACTCCTGATCTAGTGCAAGCAGTTGATGTGACGCGATCTAGACATGTCATGTCAGCTGCTTCTCAACTTGCAGTATAGTACAGATCATGCCACGTGAGCTGTTTGCACCAAATCGGGAGTTTGTTAATGGATCTTTTAGTTTGTTCCATTTGAACATTTTGAATTGATTGCATTCTGGTTGAGTAATTCTATTTTCAAACCTCTTCCCCTTATGCTTGGCATATCTCTTCAATTTTTAATTTATTTGAACATTTCAATGCAGTTACTTAGAGGTCTTAAGTATCTACACTCAGCAAACATCCTTCACCGGGATTTGAAGCCAGGGAACCTACTGATCAACGCAAACTGTGACCTAAAAATATGTGATTTTGGACTTGCACGCACAAGCAGTAGCCAAGGCCAATTCATGACTGAATATGTGGTCACGCGTTGGTATCGTGCACCCGAGCTGCTTCTCTGCTGTGACAATTATGGCACCTCCATTGACGTCTGGTCTGTAGGTTGCATATTTGCAGAACTTCTCGGCCGGAAACCCATTTTTCCGGGCACCGAGTGTCTCAACCAGCTAAAACTGATCATCAACATCCTTGGTAGTCAGAGAGAAAATGATCTTGAGTTTATTGATAACCCAAAAGCAAGAAAGTACATTAAGTCACTCCCTTACACCCTAGGGACCCCACTTTCCCGCCTGTACCCAAACGCCCATCCTCTGGCGCTCGACCTATTACAAAAAATGCTTGTTTTTGACCCTGCTAAGAGGATAAGTGTAACAGAAGCTCTCCAACATCCATACATGTCCCCTCTTTATGATCCAAGATGTGATCCCCCGGTTAACGTCCCGATCAATCTCGACATAGATGAGGATTTAGGTGAAGAGATGATAAGGGAAATGATGTGGATGGAAATACTTCATTACCATCCAGGAGCCGCTGCTGCCAATGTGGAGGTAGGCATGTAATGTTTAGTTTCTCCATTACTGGTAAAGGGAGCCTTTGTTTTTTTGTAACATCAGAACATTGTATTTATCTTTGCTTCATTGCTTGTCTTGTTATTTTATAGTATCAATAATCGTGGAAAACTATGCATTAGCAGTTTGGGCTGTTAATGTAGTTACACTATTGTCTGTTCCTGAAAGTTCGTTTCAGTGGTTGAACTTTTATGTAAGTGACTTGTAAGTCCAGTCCTCTCCTCTATGCATTACTAATGATTATGGCTAGACTTTATGAAGCTTATAGTTGTTCGGATAAACTTTTCTTTTGGCTAAAATCTAACTCATAGTGAGATGTATGAATAATAATGATTGATGATATAAAATCTCTGGTTGATATTTGATTTTGATCAGTAGTAGAACTCACTTTTTAGGTAGAAACTAATTAAACGAACAACTCAACTCATTCTATTAAGTTATCCGATTGACCCTAGATCAGCAAATATTTAGTGCGTAAAGGACTTTTGAGGCCTATTCTTGAAAGTTTCTTTTCAGTTTTTGCATGTCAATTTCAGTATTTTCAGGAAATTCACTGTTTGAGACGAGAAAAATATTGTTGAGAACAAGTAAATTTACATTTACGTATGTCAAACAAAATTTTAAAATTTATATATGAAATCAAAGAAAATTTAAAATGTACCGGAAGCAGTTACGCTACGTCCCTTACGTAGGATATTACTACATTTCAGTATGTACCGGGAACAGCCACGCTACCTCTAATTCTATGGAGCCTGGTTTTTCAATAGACTGGTCATTCGTTTATGTTCAAACAAACCTATCAACAAATCTTCTAAGTGAACACCAAATTTAATTAGTAGTGAATTTCTATAAATGAGTAGTTGGACATTTATCGCTGTGGAGAGTGAAAAAAATCTCTCCTTATTTTCCCCAAAAAATTTGTCCTCCTTAACATGTTCGAATGCAGTATAATTATTATTCTAAACGAACGTAATTGCTTAAAAGCTACTTCCTTGTAACTTGTAAGTGAGCTTTTCAAACTTGGGCAAACATATAAAAAGAGCGAAGCCTCCAAAATGTCCCATTTATGTATGTGTATGGTTTACACTGTGTTTGTTTATACACAAAGGCAAATGAGTGATGATCATGTAGATATAATCCAATTTATATTTATAGCATACAAAAGATAATCTTATAAAATGTAAAATGTTATGAATAATTGAGAATAATTTGGTGGTTATGAATTATGAGGAATAATTTGGTGGATGAATAATTTGGTGGAGGAATAATTTGGTAAAAGATGTAATTATTATATGTGAATGACTATTATACCCTTGATGAAATTATGTAATTACGGTTTATGCATTCAAATTTTCCTATAAATAGGGCGATTATTAATGAAATTCATTCACGAGAATTCCTTAGAATTCATTCTCTAAATTTTCTCTATTGTTTCTATACTTTTATAACACGTTATCGACGAGTCTCTACCATTCGAGTAATATGAAGGAGTATGCTTCTACAGATCTATCATGAGCATCTCAGACGTAAACCTTAATATTAGTCAGATTAATTGTCTCTAAAACTATGCTCACAGAACAATTCTGGATCAAGATTCTCTCCTCTCAAAATCATCTTCATTCGAGAGATCTCCTTTATTCTTCTTCCTATTCTCTCACGATCTCTCGCTCTCTTCTTCAAAGACGCAACATTTATAACTTTTCTCTCATCTCCTGGTGTTTAATTATAGTTTAATAATATTATATTTTGGCTTAATGATGATTATTGCATTATGGGCAATTCAAGAATGTGAATGGAGGAAATACGTCGTGCTCAATCGCTTTCTACCAAAGAAAAAGGAAAAGGTATATATAAATTATATTACTTTATAATATAATAATATATTAAACTATAATATTCGTTTTCTCGAGATATAAGGAGTATACGTTATCAAAATCAAATTTTCTCGACTCCATTATACTCGATTTAACGAGAGCTTCGATTTGACACTAATATTGATAAGGTAAACTTTCAAAAATTTGCAAAAGCAAGACTTCAATTTTTGAAAAAGTTACAAAATAGTCCTTGAACATTTTGATATTGATAAATTGAAGTAGAAAGGAGATAATTTTCAATCGTAAAACATTGATAAAATATTTTTGACAATTTTACCTTTGCGAATTGGAATGGACAATTTTACCTTTAGGGTAAAACCGACCTAATTTAACGACAGTGAAAAATGGATAGAATATTCATGAAGAAATTCTAAATCCATTGATTATATAAAATGGCTTGAAGTCCATTTGAGTTAAAAGATCGAAATATTAATGTAACTCCCGAAGAGTTCAATTACATAATGTACTTATTCTAGAAGGATAAGTGTGCGCTTGTAGAAGTAATGAGTATTTGTTAGAAGAACAAATGCTCCCGTAGGTTAGCGATCAATATTTAATTCTACTTTATTTTACTGCAATTTAATTACTGCAATACCTCCTACTTGATGATGGGTTCAACCGTCACTAAACGGAAGGTTTTATATATTTCTGCACTTTATATGCTAAGTGATGGGTAATACCTTCTACTAAGCAGATCCTACTCCTGAAGAAGTAGTTAAACATTATGCAATTTAATTCTTGCTATTTAAATTCTGTAAATTTATATTTATTGCAATAATTCCCATAAGGTAGGTTCGACCACCTATTGGAGGAAATTTAATTTCTGCAATTTAAATTTACGCACTTTAGATTTCGCATATATTTCCAATGTGGTGGGTAATACTACACGATTGGTTATAACTAATCATACTCCAGAAGAAGTAGTTGATCAAATATTCTAATCCTACTCTCGAAGAAGTAGACGATGAGAATAAAATTACTTCTCCATATATACCGAATATTAATGGAGAAAATTGAGCAAGTGGTACTTGAAGTTACCATTGGATAAATAGATAAAAGTAAAATGCTCAATAGGTCCCATGTTGATAAATCAAAGAAAATATATCGCATGGAGAGATTATATGAAGTAATCTCATCGATGATATGAGATTGTATTAATATGAGAATAAAATGCTCTTGAAGAAGCATAATCACTAGATTTCTGTATTTGAATAAAGCCAATATGATATTATTATTACTCCAGAAGAAGTACAAAGCAATTGAAGTGGAACATATTGAGAATATCAAAGATGACAATAAACACTCGAAAATATAGAAATACGAAAAGAAAATATATATTGAACCCATAAATGAGGATGCGTCTCGAGAGTATAAATACTCGTAACTCTGTCACCAGAACATTCGGGTTCATAATGAAAGATCCAAAGGATCTCTTTTTCGCTGACACCGATGATCTGTGACCGATGGGTTTCGACTTCCATGCATTTTTGAACATATGATTGAATCTTGATGAGTAGATCAAGAATCGTATTAGCGAAAACAAGTATATTTCTCATTTGAGCGAGAAATAAATTTATGTTCTACACCGATCTAGAAATGCTAGCAAACCATCGAAGAAATAATTAATATTTAATAAACCTATGGGTTTGGTATGAAAATTCCATTTGTGCAAATGACGCTATATTGAATATTTCCTCCAGTGTTATAGCGCTGGAAGAATAATAAAAGCTTCACTATTGCTCATCATGTACATCGAGATCATGGATGGATTGTGTTTGTAGCATCAATCCAGTTGGACTAATGACATTTCTAACTCCAATTCGACATCGCCTCCAATTCGATGAAAAGGTATTATACTTGACACTCTTATCCCCCATAATTGTGCGGCCATCGTAAAGACTCCTTAATAGTTTGTTATTAGTCCCTCCATATAGTATATTGATATTTTGTTTCCTAACTCCCCTTACAAGTTGGTCTCGCCATATCCACATATTAGATATGACCTACTAGTCCTGAGCCACCAAGAACACATATAGTTTTTACCTGGCGAGGTAAAGATTGACTTACATGAGATGATTCTGATATCTCCATCTCCATCTCCACCTCTATCTTTCTCTTTCAACGAATGAATGATAGATATATGAATCCCTTTATTTAAAGAAAAATTTTCAAACCAATAATTGAGTCACTATTTACTTTTTGACAAATATGAAAGAGAAAATCTGAGAAAAAAATTTAAGTGAAAATGACATATATCTGTTTATGATAGAAAATAAACGAAAAAAATCGAAAATCAGCGATATTTACAAATAAAAGAAAAATATTGATATTCTATATTACATAAATTTGTCTTACATAAATATGGGAAAATCATTATACTAAGTTATTCTACTAAATTTACAAACCTGGATCTTTTTAAAGTAAGTATTTCAAGACTATAAAGTGCTTGTTGATCTTTGAATTTGGCCCATAAGGCCATTAGCTCACCTTTGCACGTGTCCACTGGGATGTGTCTCAAGAGCTGTTGAATATCATCCAAAGGCTCCTTACTCAATCCATCCTTAATGAATGCTATTTTATCTTCTCGGTTTACGGACAAGTACCTACGATTTACATCGAGTGTCACATGTCCACCGAGCACACTTGTAGCATCCTCCTAATCTTTTGCTCTCCGCTTTCTTTGAAAAACTACTTTTACCCATACTGAGGCATGTATTTAGAAGGAATTGAAACCTCACCAAATAATCGAACCTTTGCTTCAATCAAGCATCGGATATCTTGTGGGATACCCTTATTCATTAGCATCCTTAATCTTTCCAAATTTACATCGATAAATCCTTTTAGGATTTTAGTCAGTAGTGATGGATAGTATTTTCGAAGATTTGAGAGCATATGATCCATTATAATGTATAGACCCTTGTTAGGATGAATTTTGCAATAATTTTGATGATTTATTTATAGAATAATACGACGCGTATGAAATAAGACTGATTTTAAATAAAGCGTAAGAGCTACGATTTCGAATTAAATAATAGCCGGATGTGATGCGTATGAGTCAGAATCTGTTTGAACAAGAGTAGACAATAATGTCACCAAAAGATGATGGAATATGTCGGTGAATTGTTTCTATGATAAATCATGTTGAGCACTATACGATACTAGTGAAATCGATATAAGAATTTCTTGAACTAGAAGTTCAATAATACTGTTTGCAAAACCGGATTGACCATCCCTTTAAATAATTATTGAAATCAATATTTCAAGTGAAGAATTAAAGGAATTCTTCAATGATTGTTCTCGATAAATGATGAAATCATTACTAGCCAATATTGAAATAAATCCCAAATATATCCGGAATAAAGGATGAGAAATATGGCCCACTCATCCTCTATGTGGACTACTAGATATTATGATATGGATCCACTAGATAGTCACATGTGTATATGATTCAGTAATTTGAAATTTATTTAAATATTTGCTCACTGTATGAGCATGATTTCCAGATTTAATGATAAAGCTAGTAAATGTATATCCCAATACTTGAATAAATCCTCAAGGATTGAGTATGCATACAAGTGGGATATTATATGGCAAATTATTTAAAGTCCTCAAATAAATTGCCGATATCGAGAATAGAATGCAAACGGTCTAAATTCCCATATTAAAAATTTGAATGATGAGACCATATATGATTAAAATCATACCAACTGTATGAGTTTTTGGTGTTCTAAATTTTCTCAGCATGAGGGGGAGTATTAAAGGTTAAAAATGATATGTGAAATGCATCATGTTATATCCTCACAATTAAAATATGAACTTGAAGTTCAAAGATGCATAAAAGATGCTATGAACAATCACATATATCGATTAAGATGCTTTGATAAGTTAAGACGCTGTAAGCGTTGATATTATGAGATTTCCCAAACATATATATCAAAGCAAATTATAAAAGATGGTCTTAATAACGGAGGCATATGCTCTTGAAGAGTATATAGACATAACTATATTGTGTAATCCTACAAGAGGATTCATAATGAGATATCTCGATAAGTTATGTCGATATGGGGAAAGAAATGAAATTGAAAAGTGTCGACACGATATGAAAATGTAGCGCTACATATGATCAATGATAATGAAAATATTGAGATATATTGAAGATGATAAGTGGTGAATGTGAAATCCTTGATTTATGAGATGATGATGACTGGTGCTCAAGTTTAAAGATAAACATGGTGGTCATTATATGTTGCATGCTCATGAAAGTTAAATTACCGATCGTGTATGTAGTACCGAAAAGAAAATTAAAGGATCGGGTGAGCTAAGCTCGTGTTTATAAGTACCCTAAAGGGGGAGCTAAGCCCCTGGGAATGAAATAACCTATTAAATGAGTATTAAATGTTAAATGATATATTTTAAGTGTTAGTTAGTTATGAAAGTTTACTTATATGTTTACATGTTTTTATGATGAATTTATATGCTTTAAATTGTGTGTTTTGAGACATGTGTTCATGGTGAATGTTTTGTAGTTGTGTAAGAAAATTGATGCACTCTAAATGAACAAAGAGTATAAAACCAATGTATATGATACTCATACAAATGTATGAAAGATTTTGAAATGCTTATGACATACTTGTATAAAATACGCATTGCACTCTTTTTCCCTTGGATCGAGGTTTTATCCCATCGGGTTTTCCTAGCAAGGTTTTTAATGAAAGCAACTTTAAAGGCGTATTCACATGAATAATGTACTTTTTTCCTTCATTAGGGTTTTTCCCACCTGGTTTTTCCTAATAAGGTTTTAACGAGAGCATATTCATGATATATTGAAACGATAGGAGAAATTGATACAAACAGATCTATTGGATCAAGTTATAATGGAGCTAATGCTTTAGATCCAAACGATGATGATATTGAAATCATTTACCGTAAGTAAAGATATCAGTTTCAAGATATGAAATCAAACGGAGAAATTGCACTTTTTCCTTCGATCAAGTTTTTTCCCACTGGGTTTTCTTGACAAGGTTTTAACGACACATGAATACTCCTATCTGCATTTGGAAGACATCGTGGGAGCAATCTTTGATGAAGCAAGATATAACCACTCCAAACTATCCCGCATCGGTTTGGAAGTTTTTTTCCCACTTTGGGTTTTCTCCAAACAATCAGGAAGGCGTTTGTATTAATAGTCGTTCGAGAGTGTTATGAATAATTGAGAATAATTTGGTGGTTATGAATTATGAGGAATAATTTGGTGGATGAATAATTTGGTGGAGGAATAATTTGGTAAAAGATGTAATTATTATATGTGAATGACTATTATACCCTTGATGAAATTATGTAATTACGGTTGTACCATTCGAAATTTTCCTATAAATAGGGCTTCAGTTATTAATGAAATTCATTCCTGAGAATTCCTTAGAATTCATTCTCTCTAAATTCTCTCTATTGTTTCTATACTTTTATAACATAAAAGAGTTTATAAACATGAGTACTTCCAAAAATAAAAAAAAAACAAAAAATAAAAAGTGTCTATAAACATGAAACAACGATAAGCCTAAGATGGTATCACAGTGGGACATCAACAAAGAATTCTTTAATAAACTACTAGCCAGCTATAAATTGTTGCATATCGCGCAAATGTATAGGTACCCAATAATGGTAAGTCTGTCGTGTCGTGTCGCATGTGCTCTGCCTTGGCCAAACAAATTTAAAATGTGCAGAGTTAAAGCTTGAAGGTCATCAATGTCAATCAATACGTGCATGATCGGCTCCAAGCCTCCAACTAATGCTAATTAAATGATAGATGCGATTTAACAATCTACGAACTAACCCAACTTTGTCATATCATTTTCTGTCCCTTTGACGGTCTTATCCAATAAAAATAACTTATGTTATTCAATTAATAAACTTAATTATGGAGGCTATTTTGATTGGATGAAACCACCAAAACAACAGGAAATGAGACAGCATATTTGATTCCTCTACTCACAAGTGTTATGTCACCTATCAACCCTCAAAATGGAAGATAAATCATTTCAACACAACTTCAGATTCCAAACCTATTGTAGAAAAGCATTTCTGATACTCTAAAAGCAAAACTAATGCTAGAGGAAAAAGTGAAGGGGAAAGGCATAAATTATTTTATTGTGGGGGTGTAAACCCCCAAAAGCCCTCCACCAAAACCACCACAAACAAAAAAAATTGAGAGAGAGAAAGTTTTAGGCGCTTCACATTATTTGGTCCCGTGGGGCAAAAAAACCCACATTTAGGTTTTTTCTCCTCCGCATTAGTTTTGCTCTAATAATACCTACTCTTGCATGTTTGTACCAATGGCGTACACATAATTTACATAATGGTGGTCGCTATGTACAAGTAACCAACATGTAAAACCTTGGACTATGAAGACTTGGTATTCCAATAACTACTATACATTATAATCATACCAAGGTCGATCACGTTCGAATTCAACAATTTTCATGTCTCAAACAACAATGACGCATTGTCACTTTGACTTCATTCAATTTCGAACACATTGCTACTCCTATACTAACATCTACTTAATGCCTCGATTGACAAAATAGAGTATTTGAATGAAATGACTCCATCCTTGCTTGTTTTTGTTTTTGTTTTTGTTTTTTTTTTTCCTTGAAATAAAAGTTTTGCCTCTTTCCAACTAATCTTGCAAAGGGAATGAAGGCTATATTTTCCAACTTACAGCAAGGTGGTGCAAATTAAGTTCTCACACTTTATCATCATGGAACCACCATCTTGTCTCTTTGGGAGATCGGCCATTCCTACAATTCTTCACATAGCGATCATTGTCTGCTGGGCGTTGCTGCACAAGCATAAAACTTACATGATTATATGTTTCAGGTTCAGAGAATAAAGTGTTTGATAACTTTAAGGACTGAACAAACCTTTGCAGGGGAGCTAGATAACATAGAGAGAATGCTGATGCAGATTGAACTGACAGTCATAGCTGGTGACCATGAGTCGTACAAAATATCTGCAGATAATGGACAGGATATTAACACAAATAACCTTGATTGAGACAGAATGTAAATTTTTCCGGGAATCAAATGGTTCGATGTGTTTGCTTGTGTTGTGTTTTAGTCTAGAAGCAGTTGACGGTAGTTGGGTTAGTTGAGTGATATTAGGCTAATTTATCCCACTCAACTCTATGAACCAGTCCCATGATTAAGCTACAAAGATTGGTTTCTATTGGTTTCTTTTAAACAGTGTCCTAAAAAGTGGAAAGCTTGACTAAGCGCCGAGACAAATCTTCGAGTTTTTACGAGCTCAAGAGGTGTAAGCCTAGGATCAGTGAAGTACAAATATATTATTTCCACAATTTAAAAGAGGAGAGCCATAAATTAAGCAGCAAGAAACTAGCATAGTAATAAAGATAGAAAAGAATAAAACATAATTTGTAATTCATAGTGAACTGAGAACCAGACCTAAACATATATGCCCATTGCTATAGATGTGAGGATGAAGTGGAGCTGGAGGCATGAATATAACCTGCCAAAAAATGGGGAAAATTTACAATTTCAATGATCATTGTACTGCACATTACAAAGTCAATAAATAATTTTCATATCCATTGTTGCCGAAAAATAAATAATAATATGAAAAAAAATCCAATAATAATTTGAGAAATTCACCTGTGGGGCTTCCATGGGGTAATGCTCCAGAAAATCCACTTGAAGCTGGTACATTTCGCCGGCATACAGTGTCCCCGGTGCACCGTTGACCTCTATTACCCATCTAATACATCGAAATCAATTAATCATTAACAGAATCTTCCAATCCCTAATCGATTAAACAAAATCAAATCAAATCAACGATGAAAATTAAGAGAAGAAGAGAAACCTCTGGAGATTATCAGTAGCTTTGTGCTTGAAACCCGTAGGCGGATTCACCTGCCACTCCATCAGTTCTTTCTGAAGCCGATTGCTCGCGATCTTGCTTAACGCCTTTCTTTCACATTTCAATTCAACAATAAGTGGACGAATTATAAAAACAATTAAACAAAATCGAAAAACCAATTCATCCGGAATAATATATACGTTCAATTCAAATATATATCTTTAAAATAGAAATCTTGAAAAAAAAATTTTGTATCGAATTGAGACCTTGCGTGAAGACGCCGATGGGGAAGTCATGGCGTAAGAATTATTCTAGAGAGAGAATTTTAGTAACACGGGGAGAGTGAGGACAGAAACGGTGATATTGAATTGAATATAATTATGGGGTTAGTTTATGGTCCTCAACCTTTCGTTCTCGTACTAAATTAGTGTCCAGCATTTCTAAAATATCATTCGAATTTATTTTATTTTTATAAAATATCGGATTCTGTTGTCTAATGTCTGAAAATTCAATTATTGTCACATTAATCAAATGTGTAATGTGTAATTAAAAATAATATTTGGAAAAAAATTATAATTTGATATAGTGGGGATCAAGCAAATTCAAAATATAATCTTTTAAATAGAACAATACTGTATAAATTAGATCAAATATCTATAACTTGTAAATTTATTTGCATTTTAATCCTAAAGCTTTCTTCGGCGACAAGAAGTTTGTAGACCTTTGAAATATGCGTGATGTCTAGATGGATAGTTTTTGAGAAACGTGATTGATGGAGCTTGTCAAGAATTTCCCTAACATTTTTATCTCAATCGTGTATGCAATTTTCTACTATTTAATACTTGTTGCTTACCATCAGGATTAACCTGATGGCCAGAACCTCCCCTGACCAAAAACATGTAATTTCACATTCCCAAATCCAATTTACTAAAATCTACACTTTACCAAATTTTCAATTGCTGTTCCAAAATTATCCTTGCACCCATAAAAGAATCATATAATTTAGAATATAGGATTTAAAGTCTTCGGCTACCTTCTCAGACTAAAGTCTTCGGCTACCTTCTCAGACACCATCATCCGTGAAATCTCCCATCACCACCTTCGGCGACCAAACTTTTTTTCGGGCCAAACTTTACCATTCCCCTTCATCTTCTTCACCTCTCCAGTTCAATATGCTTCCATTAATGTGTACAAGTTTTGGTTAAAACTAGATCTGACGAAAGAATGGTACACTTCATCTTCTTCGGCAACTACACCAAAAAATCTGAAAAGAAACTCACACTTTGTCATTGCCCAAAAACCAATTTTTACACAAAGAAATTTTTTACCAAAAAATTCATAGTTTTTAACCCAAACTTCAAGGTTTGCTATATACTAGCAATTTTTGCTAAACTTTTACCATGATCTAATGATATTTAAATACCTACAAACTCCAAGGTTTGCTATATACTAGTAATTTTTTGTTCTATGTTGGTCAATAATAGACCAAATTCATCATTTATTATTAATATTTTGTTTATATATATAATTTGAAAAAAAATCTAAGAATTGATGTCAAATTTTCATCATATTATTAAAAAAAATCATATATTTTGACATTAATATCAAACCATTTTAATTATATATTCAACTAATTAATCTACTTTTGTTTCACCAGTGATAGAAAGCCGAAAGCAAACCACAGAGAGAAAACGCCAAGTATGGCAAGTGAAGAGAACACAAGAGTTCCACCATTTCAAATATTAGCATGAAATTGAAAATTAAACATACAGAAATATAAAGATTATTTCTCAAGGAAATTAAGCAGAGAAGAGATGGATATTTTAAGTGAAAAAAAAAACATTTGGAAGCACAGAGAGATTGGAGAATTCTTTAGTATAGACTTACTAATAATTTAGTTTATGAATCAATTTGCAATGCAATAATTTATAACTTCTTTCATATCATAGTATAAAAGTTCTAATGCCATGATGCCAAATGTTTAATTGATATTTCCATGAATATGAGGTTAATGAAGTTTTTGATGTTATACTCTTATTTTATTTTATTTTATTTTTTAAATCTCCATGTCAATATGCATCGCTGTTGGTTATAGGTACATACCATATATGCACCAAAAGAAGTTATTAAGCTTTTCACTATTATACAAATATTTTGTATTGGAGATTTAATTATATTTTTGTATTGATATTGCATATGCATTTATAAATTCTGAAGTTTTTCGTTAAAGTTCATCCGAATAAAATTTGAAGAACCATCTAATTGTTAAAATGAATTGACGTAGAAGGTTAGGAATAAAAATGAAGAATTGGAATTTAACAATATATTCCAACCAAAAAAAAAAAAAGTATTTAGAAGTCAGGTTAAACTTCTAAATTACTTAGCTCGTTCAATAATGATATTAATTTAGCCTTTTAAAATCACATTTTTTTTATGAAACTTTAGACTTTTATAAAATAGCGTGCAACGCATGCTTAAGTCAACCAGTGTACTTCAAAGGCAGGTAAAAGTCAAATGCAAAAATGAAAATTTCATGTTTTAGAAAAATATTGGCTAAACATGAAGTCCTAAAATTAAATAGCTATTGAATTAGCAACGATCGGGGTAGCGTGAGGCCCTCCATCATCAGGGGCAATTATGTATTATTCATTTAACTTAATATAGATACAAAATAATAATAATAATAATAATAATAATAATAATAATAATTTTTTATTTTTTTTTGCTCAATGACGTAGCGCCACCAAGTAGCGACATGTGGCATGAGTTTCATACCCCACATGGGTATCCGATCAAAGGCGGCTATGGAATAATGCTTGCTTGGTACAATCAAACTTTCGTTTCATTATTATGGTTTTTTAGATGATGCAGGGAAGTCTATGATAGACTTTTAAAGATTTTCGGTAATTAAACCAAGATTATAGAATTCATTTAACTTCACAATTTTTTTTTTCACTTTATGAGAGAGTACTTGCATATTATCAATTCGGTTTATTGGACTTCCTAAGTCTGTGGTAGGAATGGATGCTTGCTTTGGTTTTCAATGCGTTGGAGAGTTTCTCGGGGATAATTCATATTTTAGTTTACTTGTAGAAAACTACAAGGCACCGCTTTTAGATATGAACAATGTGAAATTCTCTTGCGTTAGATATCTGCGAATCACGCAACTCAGACTTATTAGGAAAGCTGGTTCTATGTCAGCCTATAAATAACCCTCCTCGAACTATTTATTGATGATGTACTGTTATTTGATATCTATATATTATATATTTTTAGGTTTTAATAAAACGGTTATAATTGAAAAACAGTTAATGAACAAAAAATATGTTATATTTTACTAGACCATTCAAATAGTGCCACGTGTGCATATGTTGGCAGTTTTTCTTATCACCAAATTAGTTACAATTATTTATGCACGTGAAAGCATGCTTAATTGAAAATAATTTTGTTCACACCCCTAAAAATGAGGATTAATATTACCCTCCTTTTGGAGGGTGAATTTCAATGTTAAAAAATTGAAATTTTTGAAAATTTTATATTCCATATTATTCTATTCATGAAGAGCTTTAATATGAGTACAATATTCATATATATATTTTTTATTATTTTAAAAGTTACTTATTTTTAGTAATAAGTTACTATTTTATAGGTAAATAAGTAATTTTTAAAATAGTAAGAATTATATATCAATATTGTATTCATATTAAAGCCCTCAATGAGTAAAATAATATGAAACAAAAAAAAATTAGTTATTTAAATTTTTAACCCTCCAAATTGACCTTCGTAAGGGAGGGTAATGTTCCCCCTTTTTTTAGGAGAGTAAACAAAATCAATCTCATTTCATTTTATTTTAATAGGGTCTCATTTTAATTTTATTTTCTAGGTAATTGTTCCAATTTAGCAGATCAACAAATTCAAGAACATGGTCAAAATTGAAATATCTGCCACGCCATTACTATTTTTTTGGCTTGATTGTTTTGTTATTTAAGTTTTATCAATAATTTATCATTATGCCAAATTAGTTAGAATTTAGAGCTTTTTTGGTTGGTTGGTAAGTTGTTGGGCATGATATTCCATAAAAAATGTGTGGTTAATATTGTATTGGAGAATTGTGTGTGGTTGAAAATAGGAGAGAGAATTTTTTTTTTTTGTTTTGAAGGCAACCGCACAAGCTCTTATACATTACATTGCTGTAATACTTATTTTTAAAATTGCTTGCTATAGTTTATTTAAAGTAGTTATACATGATTTTGATCAACAGAAAATAATTATGATATTTAACTAATCTATATTAATCATTACATGGTTAACATTATTATATCACGTAAATAGTTCTAACAAATTAATTTAAATCTAAATTATTATAATGCTTAAATTATTTCAATGAAATGTGGATTAACCAATAAAATTAATTTAATAATATCTCACACAACTTAATTAATTATAAGGTTATTAAATGTTTTGAAGAAAACTTATAAAATTACTAAACATTGTTATAGTACTACATTTATTCAATTAAATATGTAGACACACACTTTTAACATTTTATAATTTTATTAAAAGCATCCATATAATAAGGGGCAATATCATTATTTATATTGTTATACATGTTAAGCCAACAACTTATTTAAAAAAGAAATTATACTAATGACGATTATACCATTTAAATAAAATAAATTAAAAATGTTGTTCTTAATTTTTAAATTTCCTCACTAATGATATTTAAAACAATTAACAATGTTGCTATTAATGAAAACTTATAAATTTATCAACTTAATTAAAGTACTTTTACATGTTTTGATGTGTACAAACTATTACGGTATTAATTAAAAAAATATAATTATTGTATGAATCATTTATTTAAAATTATTACAGATGCTTTGTTAAGTTATTTGTGGTTTATCGAGAAAATATAATTTTTGTCAATGAAATGGTTTTTTTAATTAATTGTGAAAAAATTGTTTAAAATATTTTTTTTGAAGGAGAATTATAATTTATTTTTAGCAAAGGTAAATTTTTGAAATTTATATATATAATAATTGGTATATTGTGAAATTGTTACAATTATCTACTTATTTAAAATTATTTTTCTATTGAGAGTAGTTAAGAGATAGATAACAGATTTCAATTAAAAATAATTGAGAAATTTTGTTTATATATCTATATATATATATATATATATATATTGTTTGATAGTTATGTTTATTTTATTTTATTTTATTTGGAATTAGAAGATATGGGGAGGGGGAGTTGAACAATTGACCTAAGGGACGCGAGACCAATCCAAATGCCACTAGATAACATTGGTCATGGTTGTTAAATTTTATTTATAAAACTAAAAAGAGTTTATATTAGTACTTATCATTTAAAAAAATGATAACTACATAAAAAGATCAAACTGCAAATACATTATTTTCATATTTTGATCGGAATTAGGTCATTGTTTCATGATAAAATTATGCAAATAAGCAAATAAAAGATTAATGGTTAAAGGTAAATAGGTAATAGATAAAACAATTAATGAAAATAATTAAAGATGAACTACTAAACTGTAGAAGATGAAACATAACAAAAATAAAGAAACATGCATTTATCTAAATTTAAAGATTAACAAAATTCACATATGTGAATGGACACTTGCCTTAGGGTGCGTTTGATACTGGCGATAATTGACTGTATATGAACAGTGGTAGATTTGTGATGAAAACATAGCTTTTGAATAGGACGCTCGAATTAGGTATACTATCATCTTCAACAAAATCCTGGTCCAGGCATTTCTCATCAAGAATTATGAAATCTATTTAAAAATCTTTCAAATAAAAAAATTTATTATATGAACTAAAGATCTTAAAAAAGTATATAAGAGTATACTCATAATGTATATATTTGGAAAAATAAATATGTGTAATAACATAGAGTTTTTGATTTCTGTGAAATTATATCTTCGAGATGAAAAAATATGTCATTAATCCTCTCTTTTTTTAAAAAAAATTAGCGTTTAATAGATAGTTTCACTATATATATTATGTCATTTTTGTATAATTTTAATTTGTTTTCAATGATGCTAAAATGGAATGTCTTCTAACATAACTCCATGTTTTTCGATTTAATAAATATTATCAAACAATTTTGAAACGGTTAATTCTGATTATATTATTCATTTATCAAATTCAGCATTTAAATGGTGGATACAAATCATTTATTACATTTATTTTTCAATTATTAGTTTCTCATTTATGGAAAATTTTTAAATGTAATACGTTACGTATTACCTATTTGCAAGTTTGTAATAAATAATAGATGGTATTGCGACGAAACTGTAACTGGCATTTATATACTAGAAATGTGAATATTTTGAGAAAATTAAGTAAGCATTTCAATATATAAACTTGCTTTTTTCTTTTTTACTCTATATTTAATATATTTTCAATGTTACATATGTTTTCTAATTTGTCCTAGGATGGGAGGTAGACTACACCCTAATTACTCAATCCATGAAAAAGCAAGATCATTTCTTCTTTGTTTTTTGAACATCGTTATCGTTAGTGTACTTTATATGGTTGTTTTGAATTACATTTATTTTTAAATTCAACAATTCAACATTGCCTTCACATAGTTTTCAAAACAATTAATTTTCAATTGTACATTGTGTTCATTTGTGATTATTTTTATTTGTCAAATAATTTAATTCATTTAGTACATCTTTTCTCTAATTATTATTTATTTTATGTAGGAAGATAAAATTCTGCCATTGTTGGAAATCATGATAGGATAACATCTATTGAAAATGGATAAAATCAATTAAAATATGTTTTTCTTTCAAAGAAAATATGTAATTTTATTTTTGTTATACAAGTATTGTCATTGAAATGTTATTATTATTATTATTATTATTATTATTATTGTTGTTGTTGTTGTTGTTGTTGTTGTTGTTGTTGTTGCTGCTATTGTTATTGTTGTTTTTAATTGTTCTAGATATTTTCAAATTACACGTAGAGTGTATATTTTTTTACATGGTATTTTATTTCAATTTTATTAGTTCTATGTATAAATGTGTTTGTAAAATAATTAATCACTTTATTCAAATGTAATTGGGATTGAAAGTAAATTTTTGATACAGCACAGTAGTTGACGTATTATTGATGTTGACGCCTTTTTGATTAATTTGCACTCAATTATAAGATATGTATAACATATTTTTAATATAAATAGTCCATTAATTAAAAATAATTGTAAATCATATTTAAAATATTTTATTTTTCGTTAAATTGACAAATTTTACTCCCGTGCAACGCGCGGGTGTGAAAACTAGTTAGTAATAAAAATAAGCTTCTTCCATTTATAAAAAAAAAAAAAAAAAACTTCTTAACACACAATTCACTAGAACGGTAATTTTAATACATGGGCATATTTGCGCGTAGTGAGTCTCGTGACATCTCCGTACAGCAAACCAAAGTCTTGCATTTGTGGGCCCACCATTTCTGCCATGAAAGAAACACTTGGACTCATATTATCAGTCAGTTGATTGAAAAGAACCATATCTCTGCCTACTGAATCTATCTAATCTAATTAAATCAATAATTAAGTACAATTAATCAGCTCACCAAATTCCAGAGATCCTCGTGATGCCCACATTGCTTACAAATACCAAACCAACCGACCCCATTTCTTCCATTAAACAATTCACACTCTTCTCACCATCTCCCCACCTTCTTGATCTGAAATCTGTAAAATTTCGATCATCGTTCTGTAATTTCAAGCTTTTTAGTTTCTTCTCGAATCGTTTGGTTTTCAAGAAATATCTGATTAGGGTTTTTGTTTGATTGAATTCTGTGATTTTATTGACGTTGATTCTTGATATAGAATGTGTTTTCTGATCTGGGTTATTGTTTAATAATTGGTGGGGGCTTGTTTTTCAAGTGGGTCAGTGATTGTAAAGATATTACTTTTCTGATTCGTTATGGGACTTTCTTGAGATCATATCACAAGGGATTCCATTTGTCTGCTTTTATTACATATATATAATATATAATATAATAGATTCTAGAATCTTTTTGCTGAATTATTTCTAGGATTTTAAGAAATGGAATCTTCTTGTATCACCATTAAAGCTAAGCTTCAACCAGTGCACACCAGTAAGGGCTTCAGCCATCCTGTAACTGGCTTTTGGGGTGAGAAAATTGGGGGAGATTTGAAAAACAACGCCTTTCAAATACAATTTCCGCAGAGTATAAGAAGTGGGAACAGAGGAAAAGATTTCAAGCCCGGTGTGACCTTTTCGGTTTTAACAAGTGATGTCAACAAAAAGTTGGGTGTGAGTGAAACAATTTTGCCTCAAGATTTGATTTTGTTAATGTTTTTGAAATGCCTGTGTTTGTGTTTTATGAATTTGGATTTGATAATGGAAAATTTCAGGCATTTGAAGCTCCATTCTTTGATGAGCCTCACAAGGCAGATCCCAAAACAGTGGCTTCGATCATTCTCGGTGGTGGGGCCGGCACTCGGCTTTTTCCTCTTACCAGCAAGAGAGCTAAGCCTGCTGTAAGATAGTATCCATACATACTTTTTCTTCGCGTATAATTGATTGAGTATTTGAGATTGATGTCTGATTTCGAATGAGCAACAGATAAGTTAATCTTCTCAATAGAGAAGTTTAAAATAACGCAAGCTTATTTCATTGTGTGTTTGCCTAAGGATTTGAATGTGGTAAATTGGCAATCGACTTTACGTGACTGGAGCTTATTGCTGCATCACTTATGTCTCTACTCTAGTATACAGGGGGAAAAATAATGACTTTTTAGTCTGAATAGTAGTGAGACCGTGAAATGTGAGAATGGTTGAGAACCTGAGATTGAAGTTTGATTGAATAGTATCACCATTTCTATCGCTATTTGAGCATTCTAGGGGCAAAAAGACTTTTTAGTCTAAATAGTAGTGCTGTAGTGGGGACCACAAAATATGTGAATAATAATAAGCAGTAGATATGAATGAGTAGGTTCCATTGAAGTTTGATTGGATGGTAATGTTGTCTTGATTGTGTTTCATTGTACAATTTGTTCTTCAGGTTCCGATTGGAGGATGTTACAGGCTAATTGACGTACCGATGAGTAACTGCATCAACAGTGGGATACGTAATATTTTCATATTAACTCAATTCAACTCTTTCTCCCTCAATCGCCACCTTGCTCGCACATATAACTTTGGAAATGGCGTGAATTTCGGGGATGGATTTGTTGAGGTACAACATATTTGGTGTTTTTTTTTTTTTCTTTCTAATGTCCATCTCGATTTCACCGGAGCTGAAAAAGAAAAACATATGTTTGGAATAGGTTTTAGCTGCCACTCAAACACCTGGGGAGGCAGGTAAGAAGTGGTTCCAAGGAACAGCAGATGCTGTGAGGCAATTTATATGGGTGTTTGAGGTGCGTTTGTTGAACCTAAATCCGTCTGTAAAATGGTCGAGGATTTTGATAATTTGAAACATTATGTGTAGGATGCTAAAAATAAGAACGTTGAGCACATTCTTATCTTGTCTGGCGACCACCTTTACCGAATGGATTATATGGACTTCGTTCAGGTTTTCGACGACTCATTAAGATTATTTTATGTTCATTCTCGACAAATTTTAAGAATATTTATGTAATGGGAGTCGTTACTGCAGAGACATATCGACACCGATGCTGACATCACAGTTTCATGTGTACCCATGGATGATAGTCGGGCCTCTGACTATGGATTGATGAAAATTGATGAATCTGGGCGTATTACTCAATTTGCCGAGAAACCAAAAGGCTCTGCTCTGAGAACAATGGTATATAAACTAACCTTAAACTTCAGTTTTCTTTGCAACATTACAACCTTGGGAATTGGGAATTCGATGTGTTGTTAGATTCTATATTGTGACATTTTGGGTTGTTTAATGATATTATGCAGAGAGTTGATACCTCTGTTCTGGGACTTTCCGAACAAGAGGCTCCAAAATATCCTTATATTGCATCAATGGGAGTTTATGTCTTTAGAACTGATGTTCTGCTAAAGCTTCTACGGTCGAAGTATCCTTCGTGCAACGACTTTGGGTCGGAGATCATTCCTTCGGCCGTGACGGACCATAATGTTCAAGTGAGATCAATTGTAAACTATTATTGAACTAGACAGTACTTAGTGTGTTACAGTATAGTCGTATTTAATACTGCAAGCCAAACATGTACTTAATTTTCTACCCAATCTTTTTGAAGTTGTCGTTCAAATTGAGCTGATTAATGTGCTTTCGATGAATCTTCTTGTCAGGCATATCTATTTAGCGACTATTGGGAAGATATTGGGACGATAAAGTCTTTCTTTGATTCTAACTTGGCACTTACAGAGCAGGTTAGTATCTACGCGTTGGATAAATTATGATCAAGATGTTTTAGTACCTAACTAGGCATTTTACATCGAAAATTTGGATAAGTGGGACCTCAGGTCCCAAGCCTTTAGTTCATAGCAGCCGTGGTCCCTAATCTCCGGACAATTTGCACCCCAACTCCTTTTGGATGGAGCACTTCAAGAAAGTGAGCGGAGCATGGTCACCTAACGTGAATCTTGACTTCTTTGGTCTAAAACGACTTGAGATCAGAATTCTTTAAAGGTTAGGGATGGAGGCTGGTATGAACTAAAGGTTGAGGACCCCAATGTCAAAATCTTCAAAGGTTTGGGACCCATGGTGCTATATTTCCCTCTATTGTAGCTGGACGAATTGCTAAACGGCAGAGTATTAGTTTTCTGTTCAAGCTAAATCCTGTTCAATTTCTTCTGTGCAGCCTCCAAAGTTTGATTTCAACGACCCGAAGACCCCTTTTTACACGTCTCCAAGATTCTTACCCCCTACCAAAGTCGAAAAATGCAGGGTATGTGAATAACTTCTAAACAATGAAATTGTGTTTTTTCTTTTTTCCTTTCTTTACGTCGAATTTCATGAAATGCTTTTTTCAGATAGTGGATGCAATAATTTCGCATGGTTGCTTCTTGCGAGAATGTAGCGTCCAACACTCAATAGTCGGCGTAAGGTCACGCTTAGACTATGGTGTTGAACTCGAGGTACATTTTCATTTTTTTCAGCCAATCGCCTTATTCTAGTAATAAAGATCAATAGGCTGATGCACTTTGAGGTTATTGGAACATTGAATTTTATGAGTCTAATTTTTGTTTTCTTGGCTGTCCCATCTAAGTAAAACTAGTTCAGTGGCTTCCATTGGATTAGACAATCAAGGATGCAAATTGAACGAACCTATGATGAAGTCTTTATACGAAGATATCTATCTTTTCAGGATACTATGATGATGGGTGCTGACTATTACCAAACAGAATCTGAAATCGCGTCTCTCTTAGCAGCAGGAAAGGCGCCCATCGGCGTAGGACGCAATACTAAAATAAGGTACTAGCAAGAGTCGTGCTTTATTTTTTTTGTCTATATATATGAAGCTTCAAATGCAGGGTGTGAGTTTGTGTCTGTTTTACTTATATGAGTGGTGTGAATTGTTGAAATTGGAAATTAGTTTCGCTTGTAAAAAGTCTCCGATAACTATGGCATCTCGTCTCCTTTATTATTCCTTGTTTGCGACTTACACGTTCGTTTGTGGTTTTGCACGAAGAAATTGCATCATCGACAAGAATGCAAAGATTGGAAAAGATGTCGTGATTGCAAATAAAGATGTAAGTACGAAAAGAATGGGTCGTGAAATTCATGACATGAGAGTGAAACCTTTTACTAACATAATATAATTTCTACGTGTTGAATATCATGTCAGGGTGTGGAAGAAGCAGATAGATCGAGTGAAGGATTTTACATTAGGTCGGGAATCACGGTCATACTCAAGAATGCGACTATTAAAGATGGAACGAGTATATAAATAACGTGAAGTTTTGGTTATTATTATATGTATGTATGTATGAACACAAAGATACATAATGATCTTCGTGTTACGTAGTCCCCAAATAAGTATTCGACCCATGTTGGCAGTGTTCTAAAAAGCGCGAAGCATGGAAAAGCGTTGAGCTCAAGCTTCGGGCCTAACCGCACTTAAGCGTGATGATGCGCGGTAAAAGCTTGGTCAATGCGCGATAAAGCTTAAGCGTGATGAAGCATGGACCTCAAGTTTCAAGCTTAAGCGTGCTTAGGTGAGTGACTAAGCGGGCTTTTTAGAACAGAGCATGTTGGTTGTCACAATATGTTTACCACGTGATTCGTAAGAGTTTTTAGACTAATACTAGTACTAGTATTAGCAGTATGTATATTGTTCTTTTGCAATAGCAGTATTAGCAGTATGTATATTGTTCTTTCGGTCAATAAGTTACGATGATTCTAAGTAAATAAATAAATATTGGTCACCCATTTATTTATATGAGATTGTATAATTTAATAGATAATTCAGTCACGGGGTATGCAGAAGCTGTGACTACTAAAAATTCTTTTGCGAACATAAGTATGATTAAATATTGTTGTCAAGTTATATTCATAAAAAGTATGCATGATCTATTGTTCTCACACTTTCAACGTAGTAAAACATTGTGAAAATTTTCGTTCAACGTAGTAAAACATTTTCGTAGTAAAGCACTTGATCATTTTCGTTCAACGTAGTAAAACATTGTGAAAATTTTATGAAACAATTACCCTTTTACAGGATAAAATAATTACTTTGATTTTTTCTTTTGTTTATTATTATACCCGTGTCAAGATTTAAAAAAAAAAATAAAAATTTAAGTATAAATTGGGGATCATAGAGTGGAGTGTGCTATTTTAAGTTCGCATCAAACTCGTAAGGGGTGTTTTAACATGAATCCAAAAGACTATGAAATAATGAAATATGTACAAAGGCTGATTAATCTAAAAAGTTGTATTTTCAATTTTAATAATAGCGAAGAGCCAAAGACCACGAAGAATGTACATGAAAATGCATGTTACGTAAATAATAAATATGCATGGTTGCTCAAGAGTAAAATCGGGTTTATTAAGGGCTTGTTCTTTATATAATTTTTGGATTTATTCGAATAATGTATTAAATGTGTAGTTAAAATTTGAGAAAAATATATTAAAATATAAAATAATTGTATGATTAATTAAAAATATTTAAAAAATTGGTGAAAATTGATGAAAATTTATTGTATAATAATATATGGAACAAGCCCTAAGTAAAGCTGTGAAGGAAAAAGGGTAAACGCAAATGGAAAATGAAAAATTGAAAGACTCTGTTTGTTTAAACTTTTTTCTACTTAATTTAATTATTATTATCTGGATTTCCCAATTAATTCCGTTACCCGTCTTGAAGAAAAAGCCACCCACCCCAGTCTCGTCTCTACTAATTACACAGTCTCATTATATACATACATACAGACGAACTGCGGTATCTATATACCGTTGCACAAAAATGTTCAGAAATCAGTACGACACTGATGTGACGACATGGTCGCCGGCGGGGCGTCTGTTCCAGGTGGAGTACGCCATGGAGGCGGTGAAGCAAGGATCGGCGGCGATTGGACTGAGATCGAAGAGCCACGTAGTTCTCGCCTGCGTAAATAAGTCCAGTTCCGAGCTCTCGTCACATCAGAAGAAAATATTCAAGGTTGATGATCACATCGGCGTCGCTATTTCCGGCCTCACCGCCGATGGACGTGTACTTTCACGCTATATGAGGAATGAGTGTATTAATTATTTCTATTCGTACGAGTCGCAGCTTCCCGTTGGCCGTCTCGTTGTTCAGCTCGCCGATAAGGCGCAGGTAATTCATCAATTTAACATAATTTTTGAAGTGATTGTTGTTTTGTTTGAAGAATTGATTGCGTGGGAATTTAACATCGAGTGTTCAAAATTTTAGCGATGAATTTCAGGGATTTGGGATTCGAGTTTACGGATTTTACAATTGACTGTTAAACACACTCTTAAAGAACTACATTTTACATTTTACATAACCAGTTTTTTGGCTCCTTGTAGAAAACAGGATTACATAAACCGCCCTTATCGTTTCATTAGCATCGAGTTAAATTAAGGTTAGGGAGGGATAGGTTTGGTTATTTAATGCATTGAAAATTTTCTCTTTTCTTAATGTCATTAATCATTACACACGAATGGTACCCTAGATGAAAGTTTTGCATACCAAAATTTTGCATCAGACTACTGGAGGAATTAGAATATAATTCTTCAAAGTGCTGCACTATGTTTACCATGTCAGTCTGTCAGTAGAAATGTCTGTGCTTCATTGGAAGGGCTGTGGTGGTGGTTTCATCATAGACATAGTACCAAAATCAATAATGAATTCTTTGTGCTGTTTCTCGTCTTTTAGTATTTCTATCTTCATAGTTTCATTTTCTGTACGTTGTATTATTGCCGTGTGCAAGATATGGTTTGAAGTGAGTGGTTAGTAGATAGGATATTAGAAGGTTAGAAGTTCTTGTAAAGGTAAATCACCCAACTTAATGACTACTGATAATGTGATGTCTTGACTCTTGAGGAAGAGCAAGAACCTAATGAATATTTTGTATACTGGCCCACATAGGATAGGGTCTTCGAACATAGCATTGAGGGGACAAACATGATAATTAGTGTGAAGTGTGAACCAAAAGCTAGCATGACTGACACTCAAGTTGAGATCAGAAGCAAGATTATAATTGCTTTGTGTGATTCTTGATGATTTTTGTGAGATCATTCCTATTCAAGTGGATCATCCAAAGGTGGTTCGTGGAAGAAGATTCTCATGGTCAATGTTAGCTTGGAAAGTGGATGAAGGATCATCCAATCTTCAATTACTTAAGACTGGTCATTTCATGTTAGATGTTGCTCAAGGCATAATATAATCTAGTCAAACGTACTTTTATCATCTAAATAATTTTTAAAACCATCAACTTACTACCATTTTATTATCTACACAATTTATATGATGCACAACTTATAAGAAAATTATCTACACATTTCTGAGGTGCAATAATTAATACCAAATTTAAAATCAGGTTTCCCACGCCCACTGATTCTGAAAATGAAATTGGCCTTGCTAAGAGCAGCCTACAGAATTTGATCAATTCTGCTTCTTAATAAGTTAGATCCAAATGCTTACATACTTGAGCAGTTTGTGTGAGTCTTGCAATCTTCAATATTTGTCCAGATTCACCCAATTCTAAATCCCATCACCACACTTCCATACTAGAAAAGAGGGAAAAAAAAGGATTACATTTCATTGATTTTCACTCTCACTGCTCTAGTTAGCTAATGATACCACCTTTAAAACATCATTCTGTCCTTCCATGTTGGTCTTATAGGTCTGCACACAGCGCTCATGGAAAAGGCCTTATGGCGTCGGCTTGCTGGTTGGCGGTCTAGACGAGTCTGGAGCTCACCTATACTACAACTGTCCAAGTGGTAATTACTTCGAATATCAAGCTTTTGCAATTGGGTCTAGGTCACAGGCTGCAAAGACGTACTTAGAACGCAGGTTTGAGAATTTTATGGAGTCTTCACGGGAAAATCTGATCAAGGATGCACTCTTTGCCTTGAGGGAGACATTACAAGGGGAGAAACTAACAAGCTCCACGTGCACAATAGCTGTAGTAGGAGTTGGTGAGGCATTTCATGTTTTGGATCAAGAAACTATACAGTCGTTGATTAATGAATTTGAGATAGCAGGCGAAGAGGTCCCTCCAGCCGAGCCAGATCACGCTGGCGATTCAGAGTCTGGTGCAAATGTTTCCGGTCAGCCAACCACCTCTGATGCTGATGTCACTCCAATGGATATGTGAGACTGTTGGACGTAGTGGGGTGGTAGTAGAACTTGACTTGCTAGAACCGATTGGATGCTTGATTGCTACGTAATGCTCCTTCAGTGCCAAAGCTCAAGATTACCCTCGTTGAATGAATTTTAGTGATGTTATCGATTTCCTTTGTGATATTTTGTGTATTCAGTTATCGTCAAGTCAAAGAAACAGTATGGATGTAGCACACTTGATCTCAATCTTTGTTTCTCCTTGCATTTCCTTCATTATTCCCATTGTCATTGTTATATTCTTGTAATATGTGGTATATTTTTAATCCAAACCATGGTTTGGATTTGGTTTAAGCACAACCTTAATTAGACACAGGGTTGTAGAATTCAAGGATGTGTTCGTTTTATCTTCTTTTACTATTTAAAAATTAATTTTTACTATTTAACTGAAGTCACAACAAAACACATCTCACAACACTTCCATCTCGTAATCCTCTCACTACTCGATCTAAAAAATAAATTCTTTTTAATAGAATAAAAGTTTGTCTCAACATGCTAAGTCTCAGCTTCGATAAGATGACGATAAAACATCAGATATCAGCTTACTCAAGTCACAGATTATTCAGTACAATTGAAGAATATTCAGCACAATTGAAGAAAGAACCTGACAACACTCCCTTGCGCATCGAAAGCTTTACAGACCAGTTCGTAAGATAAGAGAGTGTTTAGTTTTGCTTATTTAAAAAGCAAAGGAAGAATTATAACAATATCCTCTTCAAGTCTTTAGATGGTAAAAACTATAACCAAAGGGACCCTCAAAAGGTCTCATTGAACAGCCTTTTGTCGTGCTGTCTCTGGTAGAATGTTATCAGGAAGAATAAGTTCTGGTGGAGTTTCACGAACAACGCCTATCATTGAATCATACTCCTCATCACGTCGAGCAAACTTCTTACGCAGCATCTTCTCAAGTTCAATCTCATCAAACGACTTGGCATTTTCAGCAGCGTGGACTTTGGCGAGGTTGGCATAATTTAAGGCCGATTGTGAGATGAACGCTATTTCTTCGTCTGTCAGCTTCCTCAGGAACTTGGCCGGATTACCTCCCCAAACCTACTTAGTCAAAGCTTACTTCAATATTAACCACACATTTTAAGTCACCATTCATTAATTTACATGTCTCGTGGACCCTACTACTATTCAACCTAAAGATTCAGTTTTAGCAAAATAAAAGTTCAATGAATGTAGGCTAAGACTGAGTTCGTCTGAGCTTTTTTCTACCTGAAATTAACTTTTACTACTTGTCAAAATCAAACACTAATATTAACTACAAATGTCATATCATTACTTATGATTATCTGCACCTCACAATCTCATGATCCTACTGTTGTTCAGACGAAAAGTTAGTTAGCAAAATAAACGTTTATATTGAATCTAAGTTTACCTCACCAAAAGGGACTCGGGTGTTCTGTCTAACGAGGGCTCCTGCAGCAACCATGGCGTGTTTCTCTACAACCACACCATCAAGAAGTGTGGCTCCCATACCAACAAACGCTTCATCTTCAACGGTGCATCCGTGTATAACAGAACTATGACCTATGTGTGAAATTCACAAGTCATTATATCTATGAAATTATAGGAGAAAATGGATTTTTTGCTCAACTTCTTCTGCTGCCAAAGTAACTTTCTTTGCTTACAAGAAGAAAATAACATTATATGCATATAACTATGAACACATGAAAGTAACTAGTCCATGGCTCCTTGCGTCTCTTTTGGAGTAATTTGCATAAACTGTTCCCATGTTTTAAAACTAACATATGAAAAGACAAATCATAAAACTTACCAATGGTGACACTGTCTCCAATAATAGTTGGGAGCACCTTTCCACTAATATTAGATTTTGCCACATGCACAAGGGAGTTATCTTGTATATTGGTTCTAGACCCAACACTGATGCTATTCACATCACCTGGTGCAGAATGAGATACCCAAAATCAAATTACACCATAAAAGAGAATAACTATTATATTCTTCGTTGCTAAACAGCCCTCCAACACCAAGATTCATTGGGCCAAGGCAAGCAAAATCATCCAGGCCGCCAATGTCTTCTAAAACAATCCAACTAAACTAAAGATTTACAAGAAAAGCAATGCAGACCAGATTTCCAAAGATCAGATATGATAAAAATAATATAAATAAATAAACAAAAACGCACAAGCAAAAATCACGTCAATTAAAATGACAAACGCAATAGGATGGGGAAAGGGAAACAATGCTATTGCGACAACAAAGTCAATAAATTTTCATTTATAATCTTCTAACAGAGGCACAAGAGCTCTGCCGAAAACAAGAATATTATTAACATTTACAACATCATGACAACAGTTTTCAGGTCAGTTATCAACAAATAAATCACCTCACTTGGAAAATAATAAGCTCATCGGTCAAGAAGCTCATTTGCCAAACTATGAATTATTGAATTTCTATGAAACCTCTTTACTTCTATCTGTAACGTCCTTAAAGCAACAATGGAAATACATTGAGAGCAAGGTCTGGCTGAAGCGATAAGAGCAGAGTTCAGCAACTGCTTTCACCAAGCCAACAATTAGGCCTCTAATTATCAATTACATTCACGAGGGTTTGCAATTTATAATTCTAGTTGTAACATTAGGTCACCTGGTTCTTCACAAAGGATCTATTGTGCATATACTAAGCACTGATCACATGCTTAACTCCAAAATCATATTTTATTTAGCATAACGAATCTTATCTCGCCGAAGTCACACAGAATAACATAAAAGATAATTCATTAGATTGTCTAAATTTTCTGCAAATAATGATCAACCGAATCATATGCAACAGATGCTTGACATGCCTCAAATTCGCAGCAACAATTTTCCAAACACAAGTAGTTCACGTCAAATAAAAACCATGGTTCCATTCACATTACACCAATGGTAAATGGAAACATCTAAACACTAAGCAAGCAATGGTTCCTGATTGAAGCACCCACCTCTAAGGACACATCCATACCAAATGGACGATCCTTGTCCCACTTGAATGTCCCCAATGACGGAGGCACTTGGAGCAACAAAGGCATCCTTATCAACCACAGGAGCTTTATCAAAAAGGTTTATCAGGGTTCTATGCCTGGACACTGAAAAATAGTATAAACACGTATGTGAAGAGGAGTGAAATTTTGAAGGTAAACTACAAGAGGTATCCAACATAAATAACAAACAGTTTAAAAATAATACTTTACAGAAATCCATGTGATTTTTCTTTCAAAAAATCATTATATTTAAGACAGCTAATTCTCAATCAAAATAAAAGCTGGGGCTTGGCAGATCAAAACAGGTAATCCACATGCAATAAACATTTGGAAAAAGAAAAACAGAAAGCAGAAAAAAGTATGAGAAGACGGGTCCCATGCGGCTTTTGTTTTCAAATGACTACTTTCCTAGCTTTTTTAACCAGACAAAGCACATCCACAGAAATATCCAACATGTGCAGAGGTAGATTTTAGGTTTCAATAAAGCAGCTTTCAGTCTGAAAGACCTCAGTTCTATTTATTTCTTCGCCCTTGGGTGCTGACCATGACCAAAACATCAACCTTCGTTTTAAATTTCCACATCATATAACTGTAATAAGATAACAAACACCTGTATTTAATTTTTTCTTCTACTCCTAACTGCCCACTGGAAAAGAACAATAGAGCTTTCTACTACAAATCCATAAAGCTAGGGCAAAAGCTACGGCAAACAAATAGACAACACAGGTTTATCAGTTCTTCAAATACTCATATAATTGATGAGGGTGTTTGCATGCTCGTTTTAACGTATTTTTATGAGTAGGAATAGAGAGAATGAGTGGAGCTGAATTGTGGAGATTTAATAGTATAGGTGGATCCGACGAGATATATGGATGTGATTTGTTTGACCAAATTTGAATTTTAAAAAGTAGGAGACAGTAGGAGGAAAAATTAGTATGCAAACAGACGCTAAATTTTGAACACGTGATCACAATCATGGAGTAACGATTGTATATAATGTAAATTCAATAAATTTCAGATTGACGTCCATCCAATTCTGCAGCATTTCTTACTATAACGGTATACCCCTTTCCCAACTGCTTAGCAGAGAGGTTCAACAAAACCTTACTTCTCAGTGATTCTCTCCCTTTTATCCACTACACCAAACATTTCTGATTCCAATTTGTTTGTAAGAAACTCTGACAATATTAAACTATAATGAAAAAGTTTGACAAACCTAACTCAAAGCCATTTTCTTGGTTTGAAGTTACTAAAGCACTGCGGTGAGGAAGATTGGCATGACTTCTGATTTACTGCTTCGTTCTATTGTTCAAGCCATGTATCATGTATGCAACGCTTCTGATAACTATAGGTTAAGGTAGACATATCGTTATTACTCAGATCATAAATTATGGCTGTCGGGCAGCGTATGTGATATGTATTGAGGCGTTGTTTGCAAAGTATTTATAAATATTTATGGTTATAAATAATTTTAAACAAGTAGAAATGAGGGATAGAAAAATTAGGAATTACTTGTGGTTCTATATGATAAAAAGTAGTTTGACCAGAACTATCTCTAAGCACTTGCCATAAGAGATTAATGTCTTCTGTTCAATATTACTAAGATGCAAAAGCTTGCAAACAGACGCCTTATTCTACTGCTACTTGACGGAGTTTGTTCAAACCCCTACTACCCATTATCATTTCTCTAGAATCGAAAGAAATCGCTTCCCCTGCTTTATATTTGTGTGATATCCCTTATGGTGCTAGCCTTTGACTAATTTCACTATTAATTCCAATTTTGTAGCTAAACTTGTTGCAAAGGCGAGATATTGGTATTGCCACAACACAAAGAAAGGTTCTACAACCATAAATCATTACACAAACTTTCCATGTTCTTTTAGCTTTCTCACAATTTCCTCAAAATCGCATACCAACTCATCGAAGTACGAAAATTTTCAAAGAAACTCTTCGTCACAATCCAAACGACAAATTAAAAGTAGATCGGAAATTCAAACAGAAAAAAGCCAAATGTGGAATCTAAATAAAATCAGGCGTACATTGCTCTTGAAAATAGTAGTTTCCTTGGACGCGGCAGCCGAGCCGATCCATGGCTTGACCAGTCTCTCGAATCCAGTTTCCCAAGGTGTAAACTGCTCTCCCTAAACTCCCCATTTGATACTGATCTTTCGAAATGGACGAGGGACTCTACTTTCTGACGTGCGTGTCTTCCACCAGCGCAGCTCCGAGACGATGACCGTAGGGAAGGGTGTAATTCTAAGGGAGTGGGAGAAAAAGGGATCCGACCCGAATATATGGCGGGTCACTCACTGGTAGGCGGGTCCGTTGATGGAGTCGGATTTGAATAGCTGTGGACTGCGGTCCTAGATTTTTTGCAATTTGAGTGTATGTGAGCCCTATAAAGTTTTTTTTTTTAGCATTTAGATTTCTAAGTTTTCATTGAGGACCGAGTTGATTATAGTGCTTGTTCAGGGAAGAGCTGAAGACTTGGAGAAAAGAAAAGCAAATTTATAATATATGAAACAAGTACTAATAGGCCGGAGTGGCGATCTCCTACCCATGCCATGAAAAAAAAAAAAAATAGTGAGCCCCCCAAGTTCCCACCATAAGGGGAATGTATTATTCATCAAATTCAACATGTATACTATATAAATTATTTTTCCTAGGGATGACGTGGCGCCACCACGAGGCGCTACACCGGAGTGGGTACATACTCACGTGGGGAGGAGAACAAATCCTCTAGTATATTGCTTTATTTGACTTCGATAGATTTGCCCTTTTGGTCCGTGATTTCAAGCCCCAATTACCATAATCATGTAACGATTCCATCCATTTTTCACTCTATATCGGCAAGATTGCCTTCTGAGTCGCCGATATCTACAATAGCCCATCTTCTTTGCCGAGCCATATCTGGTTCGTATTTTGTACATTGCAAGATGTTTTTGTATCTATCATATCTGGTTTAATTTTTAATCCAAACCATGGTTTGAATCTGGTTTAAACACAACCTTATTTAGACGGAGTTGCAAAATTCAAGGGTGTGTTCATTTTATCTTCTTTTATTACTTGAAAATTAACTTTCACTATTCAATTAAAGTCAACAACACATCTTACAACACTTACATCTCGTGATTCTCTTACTACTCGATCTAAAAAAATTAATTTTTTTAACAGAATAATCTGAACATGCTAAGTCTCAAAGCTTTGATGAGATGACAATAAAACATCAGATATCAGCATATTCAAGTCACAAATTATTCAGTACAATTGTAGAAAGAACCCAACAACACTCTTTTGCGCATTGAAAGCTTTGCAGACCGGTTCATAAAATACAAGCATGTTTAGTTTTGCTTATTTCCCAAAAACGCAAAGGATGAACTATAACAATCTCCCCTTTAAGTCTTTTGATAGCAGAAACTAAAACCCAAGGTACCCCTAAAAAGATCTCATTGAACAGCCTTTTGTTTTGCTTTCTCTGGTAGAATGTTATCAGGAAGAATAAGTTCCGGGGGAGTTTCACGAACGACACCTATCATTGAGTCATACTCCTCATCACGGCGAGCAAATTTCTTGCGCAGCATCTTCTCAAGCTCGATCTCATCAAATGACTTGTCATTTTCAGCAGCATGGACTTTGGCAAGGTTGGTATAATTTAAGGCTGATTGTGAGATGAAGGCTATTTCTTCATCCGTGAGCTTCCTTATGAACTTGGCCGGATTACCTCCCCAAACCTACGCAGTCAAAGCCTTACTTCAATATCAACAACACATTTCAAGTCACTACTCATTTGTCTACACATCTCATGGATCCCATTACTATTAAACTTAAATATTCAATTTTTAGCAAATTAAAAGTTTACTAAACATATGCTAACTATGTGTTCATTCTCACTTTTTTCTACCGAAAATTAACTTCTACCGCTTGTCGAAGTCGAACTCTAATATTAAACTCTCATATCATTACTCATTATTATCTACACATTTCACGATTCCTACACTACTCTTCAGCCTAAAAAGTTAGTTTTTAGCAAAATAAAGGTTGATACTGAATATGTACGCTAAGTTTACCTCGCCAAAAGGGACTCTAGTGTTCTGTCTGACAAGGGCTCCAGCAGCAACCATCGCATGTTTCTCTACAACCACACCATCAAGCAGTGTGGCTCCCATACCAACGAAAGCTTCGTCTTCAATGGTGCATCCATGAACAACAGCACTATGACCTATGAGTGAAATTCACAAGTCATTCTATCTATGGAAACAGGAGAAGTCAAGGATGAATTGCACAATCATATCCAAAAGTAGGGAGGTTTGGGCCAATTACTGTTCCTCTTAAGCTTAACCATAATTGAAAGAACATAAGTTGCAATTCTTGAATCATAACACTCAAAGAAATCAAATAAAATCCAGATGACATGAAGTGAGAAGCTAACATATTAAAGAACAAATCATAGTACTTACCAATGGTGACATTGTCTCCAATAATAGTTGGCAGCACCTTTCCACTTATATTAGATTTTGCCACATGCACAAGGGAATTGTCTTGTATATTGGTTCTAGATCCAACACTGATGCTATTCACATCACCTGGTGCAGAACGAGATGCCCAATATCAAATTACACCACAAAAGGGATTAACTATAACATTCTTCATTGCCAAATGTCCCACTGACCCTAAGATTTATGGTGTCAAGGCAAGCAAAACCATCCAGATTTTAGTCTTTTAAAATAATCAATTTAGATGAAAGATCTACGAGGAGAACAATGCAAACCAGATATTCGTACTCCAGATAAGATAAAAATGATAAAAGCAAAAGGCAAAAACCATGTTAATGAATGATAATGGTAAACGCAATTGAGGTGGTAAAAGTGGATAAGTTTTCATTTATAATCTTCTAAAAGTGGCACATTAATTCTTCAGAAAAGAAAATTACTAAACTTTACAAAATGATCACAATAGTTTTTGGTCAGTTATTGACAATTAAATCACCACATTTGGAAAATGCTAAGCTTGTGTGAGGCATGCAACTAGCTAAACTATCAATTTAAAGGCCAGGAAGCTCCTTTTCTAACCAATGAAGTGAATTTCTGTGCAAATTTTCACTTTTATTTTTAATGTCAAGGAACTACATTGAGACCAATGCGTAGCTGAAGTGGCAAGATCAAAGTTCAATAACTGCTTTCACCAAGCCAATAAGTAGGCCTCTTCAACTAGCAATTGTTATTTACAAGAGTTTGCAGTTTAAAATTCAAGTTGTAAAATTAGGTGGACCGGTTATTCACAAAGGATTTATTGTGCATATACTATTCAGAGATGACATACTTAAATCCAAAATCATATCTTCTCTGGTCAAAGTTCACACCAAATAACATAAACGATCATTCATAAGATTGTGCAAAGCTGCTGCAAATAATGATCACAGCAAATTATATGCACCAGATGCTTGACATGAGTAAAATTTGCACGACAATTAGCCAAACCAAAGCACTTCATGTCAAATGAAAACGATGGTTGCATTCACCTTACAGCTGACACCAACAGTAAGCGGAAACATCTAAATTCACTAAACAACCAATGGAGTCCTGATTGAAGCACCCACCTCTAAGGACACATCCATACCAAATGGATGATCCTTGTCCCACTTGCACGTCCCCAATGACGGAGGCACTAGGAGCAACAAAGGCATCCTTATCAACCACAGGAGCTTTATCAAAAATGTTCATCAGGGTCCGATGCCTGGACACTGGAAAATAGTATAGAAATGTATATGAAGACGAATGAAATTTTGAAAGAAAGCTACAAGAGGTATCCAACATAAACTACAAACATTTAAGAATAATAATTTACAACTAAATCCATGTTATTTTTCATTTAAAAATATCATTATATGTAAGACAACTTATTCTTAATCAAACCAAAAGCTGGAAGACATGTTGAGCATAGATAAACTCAAATGAATTGGCTTGGCAGATCAAAACAGATAATGCAATGAGCATTTGGAAAAAAGAGAGAGAGAGAGAGAGAGAGAGAGAGAGAGAGAGAGAGAGAGAGAGAGTATGAGAAGACACGTCCTTTGCAGTTTTCGTTTTCAAATGTGTACTTTCCTAGCTCTTTTAACCAGATGAAGCACATCCACAAAACAACCCAACATGTGCAAAGGTAGACTTTTGGTTTCAGAAGCAGCTTTTATTTAAGTCTGAAAGACAGTTCTGTTTATCTTTGCCCTTGGGTCCTGACCATGACCATGACCAAAACATCAACCTTCATTTTAAATTTCCACATCCTATAACTGTTAGAAGATAACAAACACCTGTAATTAATTTTACTCCTAACTGCCCACTGGAAGAGGATAATAATGGAGCTTTCACTACAAAGCCATGCAGCTTGTGCTAAGGCGAATGAATAGACAAAAAAAGCTTTATCGGTTCTCCAGATACTCATATGATTGATTCAATTTTGAATGTGTGATTACAATCATGAACTACTGATTGTATTGTAATGTAATTAAAATAAATTTCAGCTTGACATCCATCCAACTCTGGCATTTCTTATCATACCCTTTTTCAAAACTGCCCAGCGCCAGCAGAGAGGCTTAACAAAACCCTACTACTCATAATTCTATCCCCTTCATCCATTACACAAAACATTTCCGATTCCAAATTGTTTGTAAGCAACTCTGTCAATGTTAAACTATAATGGAAAAGTGTAACAAACTTAACTCAAAGCCATTATCTTGGTAACTTGGTTTGAAGTTACTAAAACATTGTGGTGAGGAAGATTGGCATGACTTTTGATTTACTAACTCCGTTCTATTGTTCTAGCCATGTACGCAAAGCTTCTGATAACTAAAGATGGTTAAAGATGACATAATGTTACTACCCAGATCATAAATTCTGGCATCTGGGCAGTTATGTGATACATACTAAGGCCTAGTTTGGGAAGTGTTCATAAACAATTATACCCAAGTCCCTATGCTTTCTACCCATTATCATTTTCCTAAAATCAAAAGAACAATTTTGATTTTCGCTTCCCCTGCTTTAAATTTGCGGAATATTCCAGTGTCCCCACATCAAGTCAAATATTTTTTAACACTTTCTGGTATCATTTCATTACAATGCTAAAGTTTGACTAATTTCACTGCAAATTCCAATTTTGTAGCTAAACTTGTTCCAAAGGCAAGATACTGGCAGAGGCGGTCCTGTAATGAGGCGACTGAGTCGACCGCCTCAGGCCCGCCATTTTAGGGGCCCATTTTTATTCATTATACCTGAGTTTCAATTGTGTATTGCCCTTTTTTTTTTTTTTTCACTGAAGGGCCCAATTTTGAATCTAACCCAAATTTTTAGGCCCAATTTTAAGAATAATAAGAGAACAATTGAAGTATTCAATCCAAATTTTTAGTTCCATTTTTTACTTTTTAGCAATGTGTATTCAAATATTTATGCCAATTTTGAATTAGTAGAGACCGCTTTCTAATTTACTTTAGAATAGTATTACTGTATTAGTATTGGGTGGATTTGATCCGTTGCATTTGTGAAATAATTGTTGAAATTTGTTTGACAAAAGGACTTGTTTAATTCATTTGATGCCGATTTTTAATCTTTTTTCTTGGTATTTAGTGTAAAGCAATTACAGGACCGTGAATGTGAATGACGGTTGAAGATGTCGAAACTAATAAAAATGAATTGGGAGGGAAAGATGAAGAGGAAGGAAAAGATGAGTTACATTTGATGCTCTTTCTAAGTTTTTTAGTTTAATACCGTGCGTTGGACTAAAAAAAAAAAATTTCGGGGCGTTGCCCCCGAACCCCCGAAAACCCCGATTCTATAGTTCAAGGGCCCTTTTTTAAGACTTCGACCGTCCCTGGATACTGGTATTGCCACACCACAGAGAAAGGTTCTACACCATAAATCATTTCACAAAATTTCCATCTTTTTTTGAGTTTTGTTACAATTTCCTCAAAATCACATACCAATTCAAAGAAGTACGGAAATTTTCAAAGCAAACTCTTTGCCACAATCCAAACGAGAAATAAAAAATAGATCGAAAATTAAAACAACAAAAAGCGAAACGCAGGATCTAAATAAATTCGGGCGTACATTGTTCTTGAAAATAGTAGTTTCCTTGGAGGCGGCAGCCGAGCCGATCCATGGCTTGACCAGTCTCTCGAATCCAGTTTCCCAAGGTGTAAACTGCTCTCCCTAAGCTCCCCATTTGATAATGATCTCTTCGATCGTTTTGAAATGCTTTCGAAATGGAAGAGTTACTCTACTTTGTGAAGTGCGTGTCTTCCACAGGTGCAGCTCGGAGATGATTACCGTAGGTAGACGGGTGTAATTTTAACGGAGCGGAAGAAATCGGGATTCGACCCGGGAAGACAGGCCCGTTAATGCAGTCGGATTCGAGTAGCTCCGGTCCTCTATTTTTCACAATTTGAGTATATCGGTCCCTCTATAAATTTTCTTAGCATTTAGGTTTCCAAATTTTATCGAGTTGATGGAAGTGAGTGTTTGGCTGATGTCCTAACCAAAAAAAAAAAAAGACGAATTGTATACAATAAAGTACTAGTACACTGTTTTGTTGTGTTGGAATCAAACAAATTATAGCCTTGTTCTATGCACAATAAAATTTATTTACTCGATTTTCATATAAGTTGTTTGGTTAAAATTTGAAGAAGATATCTTAAAAAATGTAAAATAATGATATGAATGGTTAAAAATAATATGAGAGAGAGAAAGTTAGTGAAAGTTAGTAGATTTTATTGTGTATAGAACAAACCCTATATCTGTAACTTTTTACAATGAATTGAGAATAATATTGCCTCAAAACAAATTAGTAGTCGAAATTGTGTAACTGTGGTGGTGGTTGAATTTGTGACAGCAAAATTTTAATAGATGTAGATAGGAGTAGTGAGAGTTGAATGATGAAATCGAGTTACAAAATCTAAAATTTATGCAAAATTATAATAAAATATTTATACTTTTTTTTTCTTTTTTTGTGAAATAAGGAAAAATAAAATATTTCTATATGAAAAGTGAAATAAGATATATATTAATATTTTATTCCAATAAATCAAAGTTAAAAGTCAAACTTCGTAATAATCACACATCAATCAACCAATATCATCCCCTCATTTTATATCCATCTTCAACTCTAAAATAAAAAAAAAACTAAATTTTAACAAAATAAAAATTTGCTGAAACACAAGCTAAAACCTAAATATTGAATAAAAGTACTTACCAAGTTGGGTTAGAGTTGTCTCTACAGAAGAAAATATTAGGGATGAACTTGCAAATCATGCAAGAAGTTGGAGCACTGGACTGATATTCACCCGAAGAGGAATAATGCGTCCAGGTGTTTTTCTCTCAGACGAGTGGGGAAAAAAAAATCTTCGAACCGGAACGCAAACCGGTCTCTTACCGGATATTTACCGAATATACATAAATCCAAAACGTGCTTCTTGAAAATCGAACGCCCAAATTTCACGGTTTTTTGAAACCCTAGCACACAACTTCGAAACCCAATCCTTAGCACAATTCAGCTTACGCATACCGTTATCCGGCTGTAGCTTGATCCTCATCTTCAATCACTCTTCGCCTCCCGCAGCTCGTATATATTTTTCCAGGTGGAAATTGGACAGGAGTATTCCGTGACATTCTTACGACGGAGAAGAAGGCAGCATTACTAAAGCCTGTTTCTTGGCTACCGGGTAAGGTTCTTTTGCGCAGGATTTGATTATTTCATTGTTAAGTTTGAGATGAAGGTACCGAATTTTAGACATAGCAATATTTTGGGGAGTTTTGTTTATCAATGGTAAATGGAGATTACAAGAATTGGAAACTGAAAAAATTAGAACGAGATGAACTAATGAAGAAGAGAAATAGAAAGATCAGAACTATACAACTCAAGATTGTCATCTTCCCCTTTATGCCTCTTATTATGATCATAATTTAAATTGTGACATAGAAATTGCAACTCGTAATTCTGTAAATTTAAATTATAAAACAGAACTTAGCCGAAAATGGAGTGGTTCCAAAAGTTGACTGATAAGCACTTAAAGTGGGGTCTAGTTTGCGTATGAATGTGTCCCTTGGTTTCTTTCAAGGATTTAGTTATTCTTTTATCTGCGCCCTTGTTTCCATTTTAAATTTTCAGCTGTATCTTATATAGTTGTATGTATTCTAATTGCAAACTTCATTTCTCTGTGGGAGTTGCAGAAACTGTACCTTATTTGTACCAGCTTAAGTGCCATTTACAACGAAATTGGGTCTTCGACATTATGCTCGCCATTCAGTTACAGTTAACAAGAAAGAATAACTCCCATGGCCTTAATTACGACAAATGTGGATCTCATAAAAGAGTTAGCAAATTAGTATTTTGTAGTCCCCGTTGTATGTCAAGATTTAAGTTGGTAATGGAGAATGATAATAAATGAGTTTAGATTTGGTTGAGCTCAAATGCGCTTTTGCATTCCTTGTTTCCCCTTTAATGAATGATTGCAGATTAGGTTAGATTATATTACTCAATTTTCAATATATTTGAATTCTGCTTGTGATGCAATATTTCATGTGTTCCCCTATTTGTTTCCAACTTTTGCATTTAAAGCTTGCTTGTTCCCTTTGTTGGTTGGACTTGGGCATGGTTTTTGAATATGGTTACATGTCCATGAGTTGCATCCATTTTTCTTCTTTCCTTAAAACGGTATGGTGTGGAGATATGGTTAACTATCAAAATTTAGACTGGAGCTTGTGGATACGTCTTATAAACATAATTTATGTAAGACATTTAGAGACTAATAATTTCTTAGATATGAATAAATTATCTCAAGATAGAAGTCATAGAACGTTCAATGCTTTATTTTATGCAACTTATGTAAGTTTATAGACTGTATATTGATGAATGAATGAACATCATATAAACAGATCTTGCAATATATAGTGATCTCCTTTCATCAATCTTGCAAAAATCCTGGTGGACAAAACCACAAGGGGATATGGCTGCTGTATTGCCTGGTGATCCTTCCCAGAATGGAGTCCATGAAGGGAATTATAAGGTTCCTCAAGCCAATCTAGAAGGAGGTGGTGGTCGTTGGTACTTATCTAGGAAGGAAATTGAAGAAAATTCCCCTTCTAGACGAGATGGCATTGATTTGAAGAAGGAGGCTTATCTACGCAAGTCATATTGCACATTTCTACAAGATTTAGGCATGAGGCTGAAAGTGTAAGTAAGGTTAAACATTTTATCTTCTCTTTCATGTTTATTGCTTGGATGTTAATGCAGTTTCCATTGTTTCGCCTATCAAATAGAAGAACAACATTTCTCTCTCTTCGAAAATTTTAAGATTTCAGCCATATCTTTGAAATTGTACTTCTCCTATTTGTTTAGCATTTTACATATGGATACATTGCTATTCTACATGGTGGAACGGACTTCTGTTATTGGGACATATAAAGTATTGTGTGCCTTCATACACGCGTGAGGCATACACTTCTATTTATTAAACATGGAAGATTGGTGAGGTGGGTAGATATATTCGTTCATGTAGCAAATGATGAATGGTTAACTGTCCTCCAGAACGTATATCTCTGTGCATGTTGAGAAATTTCTATTTTTGGGTCAAAAAGGATAAAGGTGCTTGTTTTTTCCTCAGCAGTATGTGCATATTATCCAGAAAGCAGCATTAATATTTGTTCAAGATATAATTTCATCGCCGTCAGTAATTTTGTTTTGTGCCTTTTGAAATGAAATAATCAATGCTCTAAGACTATTCATCATGTCAGCTCTGAATGTTTTATGATGCAGGCCGCAGGTAACCATTGCGACAGCAATAATATTTTGTCATCGTTTCTTTCTTCGTCAGTCCCTTGTAAAGAATGATAGAAGGGTGAGTTAGGCCTTGTTCTCTTCAAATTAAGTTAGGTTTACTTGAATTTTGTGTCAGATATGTGGTGAGAATTGAAAAAGATGTATTAAAAAATGTAAACATATTGTCAAATCGATATTTAAGTGGTTGAAAAAAATGAGAGAGAAAAAAGTAGAGTTAAGTTGATGAAAGTTAATGTGTTTAGCACAAGCTCTTAGTCTCTTTAATTTTATTGTTAATATGCAGCCAAACAATCATATACGTACGTGGCTACTACTTTAAGCACAGTGGTTATTAGCTTCTCGATGAGAGTAATGGAATGTAGTCAAATAATTGAATTGAATTTGGCGGATAGCAACTGTATTAATGCACACTGAGTTCTGATCATTCTGGAATACTAACTGAAAAATAGTTTCCCCGTCTCTCATGGTCTTAAGTAGCTTGTACCTGACTAAGTCCAGGATAAAACTTTTTGAAGACTATATACTATGCTGTTTTATGCATAAACTATCTGTTTGAGCACACCATTGCTTCTGTGCTTTTGTGATTTGGTACTGCATGTGATTGAAAATTTATTTTTCTTCAAAATCGTTTGGAACCACAATTTTATTGATGTGACAATTTATCCATTATTTAAACTCACCTTCACCATTCTTAGAACTTTTTAACCACACATTAAAAAATAATTTTCTCAAAAATCTCTACCAAACAAGCACATAAGAAATAACTTTAACAATACAAGACAGAGAAACCTATAGTAATTGACCAGAACATAAATGCGATCAACTTCCTGAAGTCATGAACAACACAAAGGCAATAGAGCTGTAAAATTGAACACAATCACCATATGGGGCATAATTTTATTCTCAAATACCCGGATGTTGATGTTTACACAATTGACATTTTGATGCTTTATTGCAGACCATTGCTACGGTATGCATGTTCCTTGCGGGTAAGGTTGAAGAAACTCCTCGTCCTCTGAAAGATGTTATAATGGTGTCTTATGAAATTATTCATAAAAAGGATCCTGCTGCTCTACAGAGGATCAAACAAAAGGTTGTTACATTAGTTCCTTTTCTTTCTCCTTGTCTTTACTTCTTTCCCTACTAATACTTAAGCTTTGTTCTTTTATTTGCATATAACGTTTAGCCTGATATTTTACTCGATGCTTGTTACTAAAATTTTTCGGCATATTACATATCCATATGTAATATTTTTTGCATTCATATGGAAAACTTGTATAACCTCCCTGGCCATATGGAATGCTAATTGCTAAGTGTTTGTACACGGAAGAAAGTTATTTGATAGACACCTGTCTTTTGCAGGAGGTATATGAACACCAGAAAGAACTAATGTTGCTGGGAGAAAGGATTGTTCTTACAACTCTTGGTTTTGATCTCAATTTACACCATCCATATAAACCCCTTGTTGAGGCAATAAAAAAATTTGAGGTTGCTCAAAATGCACTAGCTCAAGTTGCATGGAATTTTGTCAATGATGGGTATGATACATTTGTTGCTCATTATAGATTTAATATATAGAGCCCATCCATGGCCATTCTTCCTCTTCTCATTTTGACCCGAGAAAGCCCGTGCAGGCTTCGGACATCTCTCTGCTTGCAATTTAAGCCACACCACATTGCAGCAGGTGCTATTTTCCTTGCTGCCAAGTTCCTCAAAGTAAAGCTCCCATCTGATGGTGAGAAGGTTTGGTGGCAGGAGTTTGACGTGACCCCACGCCAATTGGAGGGTCGGTTTTCTAGCATGCCTTTTGGCAGCTACGTACATATTAGATCTGTGGTGTTGGATAACATAACACCGAAACCGAATTTTCATGATTTGGTAGAATGAAGCAAAATGATGAAAAGTACAGTGATTTTAACTGAAAACTAGATGAAAAAAAGAGAAAAGGGGGAGGGTCAAGGATGATGCACATTCCACCCCTGTTAGCAAACAAAATCTAATTTGAAAGAGAAATAGAATTTTTTAAAATGAGTGATGGGGTTTGTATAGTAGAGGTGGTTCGGCAAAATATGTGGATGTTATATGTTTGACCAAATTCTATTATGAAATAGAATTGATTGGGCGAGCTTTATTTTTTAAAAGAAAATGAGTATTATTATGCGTTTCCAATTTGACCAGAGGCTTTATTCCTTGCAGAGGTTAGCAATCAGATGTTAGAATTGTATGAACAAAACAGAGTGCCACCTTCTCAGGCTGGTGGTGAAGGAGAAGGAAGTGGTGGAGGCAGTCGACCTTCAGGCAAAGCTCCAGTGAGTGAAGAACGTGTTACGAATCACAGCAATACGTTGAAGGCATCTAATTTACCATCATCATCAAAGCCAATTCCCGATGCTGATAATTCCAATGGGCAGCCAAGAACAAGCCAGAGTCGAAATAGTGACCATGTGAGAACCAACATGAACATGGAAATAAATGGCAACTCCGACCATGAACGAGACGAGGGGAGTATGGCGAAGGAACAAGATGAAGGAAATGTTGGGAAAACTGAGAGAAGAAATTCTTTGGACTTGAAGGATAAAAACCACCATAGCAGAAATGTGGGCCCCAACAATGGTCTGGTGGGCCAGTCGCCTCAAGATGCTGTGAAAAAGATTGACCGCGAGAAAGTCAAAGCAGCCCTTGAAAGGAGGAAGGCTCGAGGAGCGATAACTCGGAAAATGGATTTTACAGATGAATTGGAGAGAGAACTGGAAGACATTGAATTGCCTGGTCAGAGTGAGAAGATTAAGCATGAAAGGAGACAGAGATGGTTAAAGTCTTCAAATAGATTGGAACAAGAGAATTCACATCATGCAAACGAAGATGGAGATTCACATAACCAAGCAATGAAAGGAAATTCATCCCACGTGGACAAGTTTGACTCTATGGAAGAAGGGGAAGTGGAATTATTTGATGATGTTGATCGGTCGCGAGGTTGAAAAACTCGCAAGAGGAAGGCTAGTAGTCCTCCGGACAAACATGTTGAGGTAAAGCATTGAAATGGCCATATGTTGAGGTAAATCTTGGAGTATCTGTCTTGTGATTTTATCTACTAAAGATTGAGAATATCTATAAAAGAGAGAAGAAAAAAGGGAGGAGATGCAAAATGAAGTTGGGATGGGGTCTTCTGGTATTGGTCTAGTCATACATGTCCAATTTTTGTATTCTTTCCTCCTTATTATGAGATGAGATGAGATGAGCGTGTGGACTCTAATTATATTTGAACGTTCCTCATTTGAACGTCATATTTTTCTAACTATTAGTTTTCTCCGGTTACTTGTAGGTATGTTGTCGTTTGAATAGAGTGCTGATTATCTGATGCGTGATACGTCAGTATTGATTGATGTGTAGTGCATATACTTATGCTTTAGATAGACATGACAACGTTAATCGGTGCTAACATGCCAGTGTTGATTGAATAATCTGGTACGTGGTACTTTGGTATTTTGGTTTATGTGTAGTGCATATACATATGCTTACAGACATGACAACATCAAGCGATGCTAACATGTTTGTACAGCCATTGACCCATCGACCCAACGTGACTTCTTAAGAATAGCAATATAGAAAATTGTAATCATTATTTAAGGTGGCTAATAGCACCACGCGTTATTATGCAACAAAGAAGTTCAAAACAAACATTTCACAAGACAATGCCAACGTCCTTTCTCTGAGTTCACGCGTCAGAATGCACCGTTATCGCGTATATTTGTATGCGTTAGTCGACAGCTCAAATAAACTGGTCGAGGTACTCCTCGGCTGTGGTGTATTTCACCCCGGGATACAGTTCTGACGCCTCGACCCCAAACGATGGCTCAATCTCGAAATAAGTTTGATCACCCTTGATGAAAATTGAGTGGCTGATTGCAACTATGAAGTTGATTGGCATTGGAGACTGCATACGACAATAAGATTCAATTTCACATTTAGCCATCTTGTGACGAGAAATCTCAAAAATTATGCCACACTAGTCACCTTGGATTTGTTTTAGAACTTCTTCTTCTTGAACATAGACTTTCTCGAGATTCTTTCCGATCTTCTTCTCCCATAAAGCTACTAGCTCGTTGAATGATAAGATGTTCTTAGGTGGCTTGATGTAAAGAATCTTGTTCAATGTTCTTGGGTCGTCCACGGCTGCAACTGTATAGGTGGCAATGTCTCGTTCATCATTGAACACACCTACCAATTAAGTAAAGTATATAATACAGTATTGACAGCATTTAGTAAGAAAAGAAACCTAAAATCTTGTCCATTTTACATAGAGCTATGTATTTTTCTGTAAAAATTAAAATCTTCCCATACAATATTAGCACCGCGATAAAGTTCATCAAGTTCGTGCAGACTAGAGATATCGAAATACCTTTAGTATTGCCATCTCCTAGGATAACAACTTTGTCTCTAGGTGGAGCTATGGCTGCTGGTTGCATTAGTGTTGCAAGTGAATAGCCAGCAAATGAATTCGATGAAACAAAGGTGTAAGGAATTCCTTCGGCCTCTATCGCTCTTCGTATTTTGGCTTTAATGTCAAAATTCATCGACTTTACTGGCTCAACTGCCCGAGCACGATCCACGTCATTCCCAAACTCTGACGGAAAAAATCTCTGAAACCAATATGCAAGATCCCACTAACAGGTTATACTTTTCAATCATGCTATGTATACAGATGATTTGTATAGAATGTCTTACACATAAACCCATCTCTATATTTTATCTAAAGAGATAAAATTTTCTTTAAATTTTTAGACAAAATGGTTGAAATTCAAGATCTTTGGTGGACAACAAACCTTAACATGGCCAACTTCCTTAATGGCTTCGATGATTTTGACTTGATCAGTCAACTGCGTTCCAGCTACTGCAGATATAACTACATCTACTTGCTTTATTGCCTTCACCAAGCTCTCATGATCATATATGTCTCCCTTAGCATTAGAAGACAACAAAATTAGAAAAAAAAATAATAATTATTATTATTATAAAAAACACACAGACACATATGACACAAAACGTTTGTACATACATTTAATATGGTGACTCCAGAGTTTTTGAATCCCAGAATGAGTTTTCCTTTAACAGGATCAGAGATTGTGGTCTCTCTGATCAAAGCAAAAGTAGACTGCCCTGATTTTGCACTTGCTTCAACTATATATTTCCCTATATAACCAGTCCCTCCAATGATCAAAATCTTGCTTTTTTCAGCCATTTTTTCTGCAGAAATTTATTTTAATTCTCACTGAAGTTATAATTTTGGCACCCGTACGTGATCTCCATTTATAGAGTTTAATTTGAGATTTCATTTTTTTTTTTGAATATTAATTTGAGATTTCTAGAACCTAGATTTTGTTAAATTCCAAAAAACGTACACACGGATGATTTTTGGGTTATTTTCGCAAAAGGACCCAAAAGTATTGCTTTTGTAACAATTTCAATCCTATTTTTTTGTGCCACTACAAGTCCCCAATTTTTAATTTTGTTTCACTACAACCCCCACTAAGGGATTCCATCCAATTCAACTATTAAATTTGTCTTTTTGTACGTTAAAGTTTGGGGTCCTAATTTGAAACACTCTTTTATGCACTAAAACTTTGTGGTCCTTATTTGAAACGCTATTTTATTTTGTAATTTGAACTTTGAATAATGTGCAATTTAGTCCCAAATCTTTATAAATTTTATAATTTTAACTTTAATTTTTTACAATTTAGTCCCAAATTTTTAAATTTCACAATTTTAACATTATTTTTGGAAAATTGACGGAGATGGTCCATAAATTTTACAGTTGCTACGAAATTGGTATAAAATAACAAAAAGTAACATCATATTAATTTCAACGAATTAATTAATTTGATATTAATTTTATTTGGTCTAAAAAAACGAATGGGATTGAAATTATTATAAAGCCGATACTTTAGGGACCTTTTGCGACAATAACCCATGATTTTTCTAGCATGCCATTAGCCGCCCCTACTCGTCAACAAACTGTAAAACTTTATTTGAGAAAGCCATCATTGAAAAGGTGGCCTTTTTTATGGACCGTCATCGACCATAGCCAGTAGCCCAGTAATTATCAAGAGCTTCATTTTTCCCTTTTTCTTTTTTTGAAAGGAATTGTCAAGAGCTTCTAGTTCACAACAGTCACATACCCATTTAGATATTAGTTGAATATATTGCCAACCCATGTAATATCAATAAAAAAGACAAAAAGTAAGAAAGCACAATCAAGACACAACCCGGCCCGGTCTTCAGAACAAGACTATTCGGGCTTAGAACTCTACACAAGCCATACGTCCAAAATACAAGTGCTATTTACATAAACCAGGCCCCGGATATATAATAAGACCCCCGCATTCTTGGAAAATGATGATACGATCCAGGCCGGATCCAGGCCGGCCCGAATTACGCGCCGACCCCAGGTTGTACGTGAGTTTTTGTTAACCCTGCCAGGTTAGCGACATGATATTGTGATGCATACTTCTGATTCGAGCCCTCGGATGCAATGACAGGAGGTTCGTTTAGAAATGCAGAGTTGCTACTAATCCACCTGAAAAACAATCAAAACAAGTGTAAGAAAATTACTCTTTACTTCCTAGTTTTAAACACACAATGTAATATTTTGTTCCGATTTTAACATCTTCTTTGAACATCGATAATTGCCTATTCATTAGAATACTGCATGAGTTATCTAATATCCACGCGATTACATCTAAGATCAATGTAACACATCGACTCATTGTGTATATCAAAAGTGATCTAATAATGTCCAGATAGACACATACATAATGTCACATAGATATTGAATATTATCCGCAGTATTATTATAGTATGCTAAGGTTGTCGCATCATGTGAATAAATAATAATATATTAGAAATATAGATTTTAAGAGCAACAATACTAGTGTTGGGGGGAAAAAAATAGGAGAAAAGGGAAAAGCGAGGGGAAAACCCTAAAGGAAAGCACCCTCTAGCTAGGGTTTTCCGTCCAAATCCATCAAAAACTAAAATTTCCCCCTTATGGCTATTTTGGGTTTGTAGGGGAGAGGGGGTAAAAACCTAAATTTGGATTTTTAGCCCCCAACACTAAGATTGCTAAGAGCGTTCTAGTGTAGAGGGGTTTCTTTTACAAAATTAAATAACCCTAAAGTGTATAAACCCCCTTTTTGGGGGGGGGGGTGGTTGGGGGGGGGGCTAAAAGAGGGACAATTTGGCCTGCTTTTAGCTTTTCCCCCCTCATTTTTTCCGCGTCGCTTTTCCCCTACATTCTTCCCTTTACAATTAGAAATGCTCATGGAAAAATAGAGATAATATTGAATATTATTCATACATACCAGCCATTTTTTTGTAGTAATTTTTCTAGGCTTGTTTCGCTTTCCAAGAGCTTCTCTTTAATTTCTTCCTGCAAATTTTCCACAAACTCACTTATATTTCACTTCAGTCATGTCGATAATAAGCTTACAATTAAAGATCTTACTTATAAGTAATAATTAATAAGTTTCAAAATGAATAAATAAATTTTGCCATTTAGTCAAACAAGGTTACTTATAATCTAAAAAGTTTGGTTAGAAATGAGAGTGAACCTGGCTGCGTGGGGATAGAACAGAGATCTCTCTTAAATGTTCTTCCTCTTTCATTTTCTTGGATCTCCAGAAAGCTTCAATTTCTTCCTTGGTCAACGACTTGTTCCTCTGAAATTTCTCTGAAAGCAAAAACGCAAGAAAAAGTTTAAAGAAAATAATCAATAATCAATAATCCCATCCCATATTATAAATTAAAAGCAACTTATAACTTATAATTGAGAATTAATATCAAGAAAATTACATACCATGTTTATGGTCTGAGACTGGAGAGTCCCAACCTGCCATAAGAGAACCCATTCTATGCCACTGGTTTTGTCTCGTGCTGTAGGATGATTAATTAATGTTACATAGATATCACCTAAAACATTTTATATAGACATAAAATCAAAGGCGGGTCCCATTTATATCTTGATCTTATCTCGAATGAATATGTTATTGTACTATGACTATGTGATAATCTTGGAATTTTGTAGTGCGGTTTTGTAACGGACTGCATCTGCGGCCGAAGTCTCTGTTTCAATAGCCCACAGACTTCCACCCAGTGTGACACCGAGAAAGATATTTTTTCATTATGAAAAAGACAATGAAATGATGATGTGCACAAAATTTTTTTATCTTCCTACTTTAAATTTTGTCGACAGTATGATTATGTTACATAAAAACGTGTCCAAGAATTCGAATTGCAGTTTTCCTTATATCTAACCTAATCCAACTCAGTCGTGGAAAGATACTTCAGAAAAAATTTATAGTACTCAATTTGATATTCTTTAATAAACCGTCTACCTCCACGTAAAAAACTCGATTCAATAAATAATTCGATGATCCATTTTGTATATAAATGAGCAATACTTATTGATTCGATATTCAGGATTGAGTAATATTTTAAGTACTAGTCCCTCTGACTCATTTATATTGTCCATGTTTCCATTTTAATTTATCACATTTATATTATCATATTTTTCATATTACGATATGTATTTTATATTATTTTATAAATATATCCTTATTTTAGAAATTAGTTATTAATTTTCTAAATAATTTTTATCCCGCGTAAAAGTCAAAATAGATAAAGTAAAGAGAATGAAGGGGGTAAAAATTATCTGATATTAATGCATCAATGAAAGCTGTCCAAATCATGGCTGTCGACCATTCGTATGACCGTTTGGACTGATAGAACAATGGGATAACGAAGTGGTCCGTCGCCAATGGGTCCCAACAACACAACTTTTGACTTTAATACACCACTTGCCAATCCAAAAAGTCTATATGTAGGAAATCGTTCAGGGAAACATTTAGAGAAATGGGTCAGATTTACTTTTTTGCCCTTAATGAGTTTTTCATCCTTTTTTGCTCATAGACCGTGTAATCATTAATTGCATTATGGATGTCGGATGAGTTTTTTCATCCTTTTTTGTCTTTTAATTTAACTTTAATTTTTTTTATATTTTCATTTAAATCCATAATTAAAATTATTTATATTAAAAAAATTTATAATCGGTTCAGATAGTTCAAAAAACTGTGTTGACTGTGTTTCTAGTCCAAAATAATAATAATACAAAGTAACTCAAATGGTCAAAAAATTTTGGTGTGCGTTTGGCCTCCAATTTTAATTAAATTTTACCTTTTATTTTTTCTACGGATGTTTATTTGATCAGTAATTAATTTTATACTGATTAAATAATTTTTACAAAAAACTTTCAATATCATAGCATGTGTTCGCATTAAGCTTATTAGCATATTCAAGACCTAACGCTTTAACCCGATGTACACTAAAAAAAAGGGGAAAAAAATCATTCTCAAATACTTATTTTTAAAATTAATCTAACAATATATGAAACATGACTGCCAAAGCAGAAGGTGTTTCATACATATGAAACATGAAACTTTTACTTCTTGAAAAAATTTAGAATTTATACGTATGAAATCTTGTTTCATACATATGAAATAGTCTAGCATAACAAGTAAACATCAAAATAGGTATTCTATCTAGTGATGGCAGAAAAATCCGATCCGATCCGAATCAGATGGATCCGATCCGAATGGGCGATTTTTCGATCCGACGATCAGGTGGATCGACCGATCCGAAAGCAGTTTAGATTTGGAGCGGATCAAGCACGATCCGATCCGAATTGATTTTATTTTTATTTTTATTTTTATTTTTATTTATTTTTATTTTTTATTTTTATAAAAATCTGTAAATATGGATCTTATTTGGATTTTTCTTGGTCGATCCGATCAGAATCCGATCAGAAGAATTTGGATTTGGATCGGAGTGATTGATTTGGATTTGGATTTGGATTAGCGGATCCGATCCGAGCCGATCCATTCTTACACTAATTCTATCTCCCAAGATTTTTAAATCTTTTCATACTATTTTTTAATACTTAACAAGTTATATAAATTTTGATTGTATTAAATTTTGACTTAACAAGTTATATAAATTTTGGTGATAAATAAGCTAATCGTCGGTAAAATAAGTAATTTTTAGATATTCAAAATTTATATATCAATATTGTCTTAAATTCAAAATTTATATATCAATATTATACTCAAACTGAGGCTCTTATCAAGTAGAATAACACGGAGTAAAAAAATTTCACTTTCATTGACTCGTTATTTCTATTTTTCATCCCACATTAGGAGGGTGAAAAACATTTGACCCGCCTTGAGATCCGCGTAAGCTATATTTTGGACTTCCCTTTGCTCAGATCACTCCATTGGAAAGTCAAGGGCAAATTAGTAAAATAGTTTCCTTTCCCTGACCCTCTCCCTGAACCTCTCCCTGCCCATAGACTTTTTGATCAAACATCAATAAAAGCCATCAACCAACAGGAAAGTTTGTAAATATACACAAAGCTGCCAACAGACCTTGGAAGCTACCACATTACATGAGTAGACGAAGAACTAAAAGCGTATATTTGATTTGTTTCGATTTTTTATTAAAAAAATTGCTTCATTCTTTAGATATTTGGTATTTGGTGATGGGTAGAGCTTATTAATTATTATACATGCAGGACACGTGATTTTGACGATGAATGGTGGTTAGCTGATTGCATCATATTGAAGTAATCACATCCAACATCGAGATGACGTGTACAATAACTGTATCGACACCGGCCAATAGGCAGTTGCTTATGTAAAATCCATAAAACAGATATCAAATTTTTGGAAGTGAAGTTCAATCTGTTGTTACCATTTCCTCCACGATTTACCTCTGAAACTCAGGTTCCCTTTTATGCAATGACAAACTTCAAAATGCATCTACTGGATTGAACCTGAACACACATATAAGTTACAGAAAATCACTAACTTTCCTACACACTAACAAACACAACTGACCTTTTTGGATGGTCCCCATAGGACGAATTGAACAGTTATTTCCGGTGCTGGGTTTGTCTCCTACGACCCAAGGCCTGAGTTGCCATTAAAGCGACCTGCAGCTGCTCAGATGAGTTAAATCCCCGAGCTTCCATCAGCCCTTGAATCCTCCTAGCGTCTTGTAAAAACCCACCAGCGCTAAGTGAGTTTATAACTCTCTCAAAATCTTCAAACCCCAATAAATCCTTCTTAACCTCTAGAACTCCTAAAGCTTGGAGAGCCTTCCTCTCCATCCCAGCAGTTGCATACATGTCACAAAGGCTTACATGCACCTTGAGCGGAGGAGCCTCCCCCAGCGTTGACATCCTCTCCAATATCTCCTCAGCTTCATCAATTAGCCCCAATTTGGCGAACCAATCGAGTAGAACTGTGTAAGTAGCAAGCCCAGGTTCAAAACCGTCATTCTCAAGCTCGACAAGGAGATTTAAAGCTTTGTCTAACAAATTTTCCTTTTCATAACTTGCAATCATGCTAGCAGTGCATCTATCATCGGGTTTGAACCCGAGTTTCATCATGGAATCAAAATTAAGACGAGCCTGATTGGGATCACCAGCCTTAGCACATGCCTCGACGAGTAATGTAAAGGATTCCAAGCACGGTCGGAAATTCATGTTCATTGTTATACGTTGGGCTCCGTGAATATCACCCAGGTCAGCATAGGATTGAAGCAAGGCCATAAATATCTCTTTTGTGGGTTTCATGTCCCTTGTTTCCATTTCTCTAAACAAATTCTCTCCCATCTTAGTCATCTTCAGTGTACGGGCGCTTAGGTAAGCCAAGATCATAGAATTGTACACATTCATGTCTGGCTGGAATCCATGGCTCCTCAAGTTTTCAAACGATTCTTTTGCTCGATCAAGATTTCCTGATTTACTGTACATGTTCACCATAACGATTGATGTTAAGATATCTGGTTGAATACCAATTTCATTCATCTTCTTCAAAATTCTTTCAGCATCTTCCAACCGGTTTTCTTGAGCATGAGCTTCCATCAGTTTTGAATAATCGCGTATGTTGGTCTGGAAGGACTCTTCACCAAGCAGCAATTCTGCAATCTAAAACCAATAATCAAGCAATGATCATATGCAATATTATTATACAAGAATTTAGATGGACTACCTTAAGGTGTACGCGAGGATTATGCTCTTTCAATCTATTGAGAAGATTGATCCAGTCAACCCTGGTAGGATGAAGAAGCTCCTTCCATTCGGCTAAAAGTGAAGCAGGATCATCATCGTCTTGTAATGAGAGGATTTTGTCATCAACAAGTTTGCACTTCTCGGATATTGGCTTTGCCTCCTGAGGGCTAATAAACTCTTCACTCTCGTGAATTTTGTTGGCAACCTCAGCCCATGTTGGATCAGACAAATCAAGACCATAAATCTTGTACTTAATCTTCCCATGTCTTTTCGGAAGCTCCACAGCATTAGGCTTCTGTTCAACCACATTGCCATCATCAGTTTCACCAATAAAATCAGTTTTTTCAGTTTTTAATGGCTCTTGTTGGGCTTCAGTTTGGGATTCTGCTTCCCTAAGGCACTCAAGACTCTGAGAGAACTCACTTTCCTCCATCTTCTCGCGTGCCCATTTAAATCTAAGCTCTCTCAACAAATCCCCGCGAATACCCACTTCACCAGCAAACCTGCACATCTCCTTAACCTCCTCAGATTGAAGAAAACTCTTCATCTTCTCCTTCTTCCTTTCCTTCTCCATATCTTCCAAAACAAGATGGCTAACCTCCCAAACTGTCGTCCACAGATCCTCGCTGAATTCCGATGAAGGCGTGGATGAACCAGCCTCAGCCATCTGCTCGAGACTGCCTTTTTCCATTTCTGAGACAACCTTTTCAACAATTATCAATAGAATCCCATCAATTGTCTTCTTATCACAGTCTGCATACGCTTCACACAGCTTTCCCCTCATTCTCCACACAAATCTGGACAAAAACTCATTCATGGTTGCAATATCCTCTGACTCAGTCTCTGAATCCTCGGATGAGTCATTTTGTCGTGCAGTGTGAACAAATCTACCAAAATGTGAGTTTAATTTGGGGCTGCAGGGTCTAAATAGTCCATCTCGACTTTCTGGTGAACAAATCCCAGTGGATTTGCAGGAAGAAATGATTGCATAATGTCCACCGTAAGTTGAAAATGCTCTAACGTTGAGTTTCGATAAATTGTAGATTGTCTGTCTCGAGAGGAAGTGCCTCAAATTCATGTCTATCGGCTAAGTTCGTGTTTTGCGAGCTAAATCCAACTCAGTTCAGCGAAGGCTCTAAGCAATAGCAGATTATAAAATGCCTAAAACTGATTTATTGATCCTTTCTGCAGATGAGAAATTGAAAAAACTAACCAGTTCATCAAGGACTTCATAAAACAGCTTCGACCTGTAAAAGAAAGGAACTATTTAAAAAACATTTCACCGATTACAAGGATAAAACCATAAGCAATAGCGAATTTGTTTTACATTTTTTGGAAATCAAATCGCTGTTGCAACAGGAAGATTGATCACCATCGAGAAACAACTACTCTGGAACATAAATAGACAAATTCAGTGATAAGTATGATAATAATTACTATCTACCTTCAAGTTTATGGATGAAGAAAAATGTCGAGTGAAAATCACGGCAACAATTGACGGTGATGAGGAAGCCACCTTCTCAATCAGGGATGATGGGAGCTTAATCTGCAATTCCGCACTCACGGGAGCCACTGTGCTTCACACCCTAGAAACGATTGTTCCCAATAGTAGCCCAATAAGGCTTGGAGCAGGCCTGGATTGTAGCTCGTTAGGCCTCGCATTTGAGGATGGACTTTTAATAGGACTGTAATGCTTTACTGAATGGGTGTTTTTGACAACCCATTTCAATTTTTAGGCAGTCGCATTTTAGCATTAAGTCCAGCCGTGTATTAAGACAACACAATTATTAAAATATGTGAGTGGGTTAATATATCCACATACTGATATATATCAATTTATAAGCAATTGATATCAATGCATAGGCCACATCATAAACCACTAATAAACTAATACATCAACATGTAGGTATCTTAACTTACCCACATATGAGTAGATGATTATAACTATATTTATATATTTTACAAAACCTAAAGTAAGATTGGAGCTAATGTTTGGATTGAATCTGATTCTCTTTCTGCTGTTCAACTACTCAGTGAACATAAGATTGGAGCTGGGCAGATTGCATATATTTTGGAAGAAATTCATCTACTTCTCAAGTTCTTTAGTTATAAGATCACTCAAATATGGCATGAGGGTAACAAGTTAGCAGATTGGCTGGCTAATCAGGGGTATAAGGAAAAACCTTTTTTACTCTCTGATGCACATCACCTAGATAGAGAGGCGAGAGCCATTGCTAAGTTAGATAAACTAGATTTGCCTTATATGTGTGTCTAACTATTAGTAGTTAGTATTATCTCCTTGAGATTGTATACTTTTTTCTAAGATGTTTTTTTTTTCAATGTTCCATGTCATTCTAGCTTTTTGAAGATGCATTTGTTCCTAGGCATTTGAAAGGTCAGGTGTAGCCCCCCTCTAACTAGGTGTAATCCTATTTTCATTTAATAAAATTTTTACCTTAGGTTTGATTTTCGAGTTGAAATAATTTCATAAAATAAAAAAAAAAAAACAAAAAATAAAACAAAACCTAGAGTAATACACACTATCACTTTATCTATTTTCATTTTTGCCCTTGATGTTATTTAAGTGTTAAGGATAAAATAATTAACTAGTTTATAAGCGATTGGGAAATTGAAATTTGTTTAAAAAATATTCAAATTTTCAAAATAAATCTAATAAATGGTTGAAATTATTTATGAAAAAAAAAAACTATTTTTGAATAATTCTTATCATACACGCTCTTAGTTTTTCTCTTTATGAAATAAATGTTAGATGGCCTATTGACCATCACCATTTTCGTGTTAGTACTCACAACACAAATTTTTGATACTCAAATTTGTTTGATATGATTTATTTAAAAATTATCTTTTTCTTTGATAATTTTTAACGACTCACCGTATCGCTTATCTAAATATAGATAAATATTTCAATTTTGAAATAAATATTTTATGTAAAAAAATATTTTGATCTTGATTAATCAATGACATGAGCTTGTTTTTTGTTAGTGACATTTAAGAGCTTGTTTAATACACAAATTATTAAAAAATTAAAATAAAATAAATTATTTTTTTCACCATCATTTAAAAAAAAAATTCTTGTGTTGATTTAACGTGTTTTTATGTCTTCGAAAATATTTTTCTCATTTTTGGATGACTCGTCTAAAAATTATTTTTTCTATAATAAAATTTATTTTTATACTCGTGTAACCCCCTCAAACAAAGCATAATTCGTCAAACATGTCCATTGATTCCTACAAACCAGAACGCAGAGGAACATGACTCAAAGCATTTGCAGAAGCAAAAACGCAACCCTGAGCACCAACTTCTCCTTCTTCTTCCTTTGCACGAGTTATTGCATCAAACAGCCCTAAATTCTCATCGTTATTGTCAAATTTCATCTCCATAATCACATTCATTCCACCATTTTTCAGTTTATACTTAGCTGCCCATCTCTGTATCTTCCCAGAAGTAGTTTTCGGCAGATTTCCTGATTTAACCAGAAACACTAATCCCAATTCAACTTTCTCTTCCCTAATCACAGATCTTCTTATCTCTTCACAGATTTTCCGTGAAATTTCTGTGACAGGTTGAGTTTTCTGCAACTCTGCAACAATGGCGATTGTTCGCGCAAACTCAAACGCTGCTAGACAGCCAGCTCGGAGAAGCTCCGGAGATGAATTGTAAGCTGTTGTTTCGATGTAGTGAGGATGAATTTCATCACCATTTGTGAGTTTAATCATGTCTGCACATCGACCTGTAATGTATAAGTATCGATTTTGCCCTATTACAATTCCCCGGTCACCTGTTCGAAGAAAGTCCCCTCTGAGTTTGTTCTTCATTCTACCGTTGAATACTTCTCTTGTTAATGAAGGGTGACCTAGATATCCACTAGCATTACTCGGAGATGAAATCCATATCTCTCCTTCAGTTCCATCAGTCACAGGCTCATGAGTTTCTTCATCCACAACGAAAATTTCAACATCATCATCTTCTTCTTCCTCATGTCTTGAAGAAGATTTCAGCCTTGCACTAGGCAAGAGCTTGTTGTAAACAAGAAAATTACCGTGATCTCCACTTCTCCATGCCGTTGAGACAAATGTACAATTCTCTGCCAGGCCATAGGATGGAGAAATGGAAGATGGATTAAGCCCATAGGACTTGAAAACATCAACGAATTCTTGAATTGCATCGTTGTAAATTGGCTCATTGATGATAATCAGATTCTTCAAGCTCTCAAGACCTATAGGAAAAGTCCCTGTTTTAACGCCCCCACGTTTGAGGACTAGAGGTAGAGTGAATGATGGAACTGGTGTACAAGTTGCCTTGTAGTGTGTGATCATCTCAAGCCATAGCCTCGGCCGGTTGATGAACGTGTTAGGCGATGTTAAAACACATGTAGCGCCAGTTATTACAGTGAGTAAGAGAAACATAAGCCCACAATCGTGGTACTGAGGTAACCAAGAAACGATGACACTATTTGGGTGAAGATCATAGGCTTTTCTTGCTGTTCTTACATTATGGGCAGCTGCTCCTGCTGTCAGAAGAACTGGCTTAGGAATTCCAGTTGCCCCTGAAGTGTACTGGATCAAGTATAAATCTTGAGGTTTACAACCATCATACGATGATGGGTCCCACCGAACGTTGTTAATGTCGTTAACGTTAACGGTCTTTATTTCCTCGATGGGAATCCATTGAAGGTCGTGTAGAAGTTTGCAGAGTCTCGTATTGGTTGAGGAGGAGGACAAATACCGTCGAACATGATGAATGTATTCTTTACCGGCTATGGCGGCTTTAGGGCGTGTTTGGGAGAGAACCCGAACAAGGTGGTGGTGATTATCATTGGCAAAAGAAGGGTGTGGGGGGATTATAGGGACAGCCAAAAGGCCTTTTCTTTGACAAGCAAAGATTATCTCCACCAGGTCGAGGCCCGGTGTGCATAAAATCACGACTTTATCACTTCTTTGGAGAGGAAGTTGGTTGGAGATTGACTGGACTGAGTTGTTGAGTTGCTCATAAGTTATGGTTGAGGTCGTCGAGGAGGAGGTCAACATTTCGTTGACCCAGACGAAGGCTGGCTTGTGCTTGAAAGCTGGAAGTTTAGCCCACACGGGAGGTATAAATTCGACGACCGGCTGGTCGGGAAAATAATGATCATAGTTTTCATAGTTCATGTTTATTTTCTTGGTTGATTGTTGAGATAACAAACAGGTTGAAGTATCTATGAGCATATATAGAGCAGGCAAACTTGTAGAGTGAAGAAATTCTTGATAACGGGTAAGGAATTTGTTACCGTTTAATGGCAAATAATACAAATGCTGTGAAATCATTGGCAAATATTCGTAGAATATCCAACTTGGATTAATGTAAAAAATTGGAGTTCTGGTTATTTTGTGTGTGTTTTTTCGTGATGTCCCATGTTATAAAAGCTCTACTTTAGCTGCCTTTGATGGATAATCTGGATATACCATGGATCCTTAACATTTTTTATTGGAATAATAACTTCACTCCAATGGCACAATTTGATATGTTGTAGACAGGTACATGTAGATCCCGAGATTTATATGATGTCATGTACTGTTTCAATTTCTGTATTGTTTATTGTGTTGTTTTTCTTATTTGATTCTATGATGCAAATTATATTATATATAACGGAAAAAGGTGAGATCTTACTTGAATGAATGAATGAAATGCTATAAAACAAAGGATAATTATATATACACTGCAATTTTGTTGGAAGGTACCACATTATAATTGTAACAAACATCCTTAATTTCCTTTTGTTTTTTCACTTACACCCTTAAAACTTTTAAATCAAATTGTTATCATCAACTTTCTTCTAATTGGTACAAAATATTTGGAGTGCAAGTTTCTAATTATAAATTAGTAAAGAGAGCATAAATATTCTTATTATTGTACTTATTTTAATTTAGAAATATAAAATTAAATAACAAAAATAAAACTTTGAAAAAGTATTTGCACCTCAATTGAATGTATGGATATGAAATATTTAGAGAAGAAATATGATTTGAGGCATGATTTGATTACTTAATTGAAGTTTATAAGTAAAAATATGAATGAAAAAAGATTAAGGACATAAATACAAAAATAAATGAAAGTTAAGGAATTCTATTACAATTTAAATGTGGTGTGACTATTAAAAAGCATGGTGTCATTATAATTTCCCTAAAACAAATTAATGCGAAATGAAAAGGAAAGCTGAGGCTAGAGTTTGATTCTATCTCTTTAAGATTATTTTGCCCTGCCTAGGTGCTTAACGTTGATCAGCAATCATGTCTCAGATATAATGGTTATTGTCTTGTGTTAGAAGCACTTCAAACAATAAGAAATGGCAAACCAAAATATGTTTCGTACTCCTTTGAATGCAAGGACTAATGCAGAAAAATAATCTTGCAATACAGGAAAATTTCTTTAAGTTTAGAAAATTTTGAGAATGGTTGAATGCATAGAATTGTAAAGCAATGAGGGCTATTTATAGATATCCAAAAGGTGTGAGTGAAAAGCCACACTGTCTCTATAAATTGTGTCTTCTAAATGTAAATAGACACACTCCTTTTAGAATTTAGTTTTACTTTAATTTCTAATTAAATTAAAAACTGCAAAATACAAATTCAAATAAATGAATTATTTTAATTTATTTTGCCATCAAATTCTATTAAATCATGCATTAACTTTTGGCTATAATTTTCCTTTCAATCGAAAATGGTTTTGAACAACCAAATATGTTACAAATATGTATCGTTTCCAACATCTTGTTCTATCCGATTTAGAGTTACCCAGTATTCACACTATGAAATTAATAAATTTAGTTGTGTCTATCGGTGGAAGTTTTAATGAATTATATAAAAGAAAAGGGAGGGGACAGAAATTAAAATAATATATATAGACTGGCTGGCCTACAGATTATTTATTGGTTTAAGAATAAAAAATTTTACCATTTTGAACGGGGTTGGCAAAACTTTTCCCTTTCTCCAAGTGTAAATTTTCGTTATTAAGATCAATCATGTTAGGAGTATATATATTTTTGTATGAGGCAAATGTCACACTCCTATAAGGGTGTAGGCCCTCTATATTCAGGGGGTAGTATGGTAATTTTATACTACACCCTATTAAGATGTGATATTTGCCACATAAAAAAGTGTATGTACTTCTAACCTTATTTTGCTGGAATTTTGTTTACACCAAATTATTGGCCATCGGACCAATATGCAGAAAAAGACTACTAAAGAAACAAAAAGTAGAAAATAAAAAGGCACTACCATCCTCCGCTTCCTAGTGTTTTTGGTAATTTGCTATTTACCGGGACCGAGTTTGTTAATTTATTATTTTATGGGACATAACTGAAAATATTAGAAAAAATGCTGAAGTTTGAAGTATAAAATTTAAATAAAAAAAGTTGGAAAATGTACATATATGCTCTGAAGTTTTGTATTCCCTAACAATTGTTTTGTTTATTTCTTTTTTCTTTTAAGATCAAAGGTAGTACTAAGGGTGATAAGGAATAGATTATAATGGTTTTTAAAAATTTTTAATGTAAAAGAGGAGAGAGAATAAATGGATTTGAGTGGTTGAAATGTGTGGATGTGATGAGATATGTGGATGTGATTGATTTAGGAAAGAGAAAAAATTTGAAAAAAGTATTTAAAACACTTTTAAATAGAAGTCAATTGGGGCTAAGTATCGTCCTTCTTGTAGTTTCATCAAGAAAAAGTGATTATAAAACCTAAAATGTCAAGGTAGAAACAGTGAGTTTCCAAATTGCAATGCCTCCGACCAGTATCATTGATATTCCATACTACATCCATTGGACTTATTTTATTGAAATCGACTCATGATATTTGTATATTTAATACTCGTATTTATTATGACCAATTTAAAAAAATCTCTAATTTTAAAACATTAATAGAATACATTTTGTTATGAGGTAAGTGAAACACATACTACTTCCGTCCTAAAAATATAGTACACTATTCCTTTTTCGTCCGTTCTAAAATATAGGCTACATTCCTTTTAAAGATATAATTAAAATATTAATTGTCTTTTATGCTCTCATTTAATACGCATTATTATCATCAAAATAGAGTAGTTGAAATAAAATATCTAATAAATGAGATTGCATATTAGAAAAATAATCTTGAATTATACTTTTCTAATACCATTAATTATATTTTTCTTAATTTGTGTGAATATTAGAAAATAGCTATAATTTTGGAACGGATGTAGTATCTAAATCTAATGTGTGCAAAAATTTTTTGTGACTTTTCTATATTAACTAGTATCCGACCCGTGCGTTGCACGGGGATGAAAATATTCCAAGAGTACGTCATATCCGATGGAAAAAAATAATTTAAGTAACATGCATTAGATGAATTATAGTTGAAATAATTAAAAAAAATAATGTTGGATAATTAATATAAAATATTTAAGATACGTCTCACGTTAGATATAAAAATATAGCTGAACAATATTGTGTGATAATCGAACTAAAATAATAATAAGGTAAACAGCATCAGATGGAAGTGCATTTGAATGCGTGGAATAACATTGTGGTGATATGCATCAAAACTAAATAAATATTATGAATCATAAAAATCATTTTATATTTTGAAATACTTCTTTAAACACTACATTCATTGTTTAATTTTCCAATTTACTATCACTGTCACAAATCAAAATCATCAGCGGCTCTCATTAATAACTCTGGAGACAGCAGTATCCAATTGTTCATGGCTGAATATCGGTCTCCTCAAGTAAATGTCAACATTAGAAGTAATTGTACTGACTCTTGTTGATCGTCATCATATAAGAAACAAATAAAAGGTAACTCGCTCCGTTGGAACTTAAACGGTAATCATGGATTAGTTGAAGTTAACGTCATTTTAGGAATGAATATTTTGTGACCTACATTGCATCAAAAATAATTTTGCCTCAACCACGTGTTCCCAAGTCTTGTGATGATTAATCGGGTTCCACTGCATAAACCCACTAAACGATTAATGTTTTCCAACAATAGTACAGGAATGCCGACTTTCACTGTTAGTTTATGATTTGACACCAGAACACTGAATAGTATTCAAAAATTTCAGTTCATCGACCGTTAAGCATAGACATGTGTACCTCAACAATCATCTTCTTTCCCACTTCTTACACCTCAAGTATTACCAGTTATCCTTCAATTCAATTTGCAAAATGGTTGCAACAATACAAAATGAATTGTAATTATCAAATTAATCCTAAAACATTTTAATTTTTTTTAATAGAATAAATGATTCTGAAAACTGACAATATCTTAATGAAGTTTGTTAATTCAAAAATAATTTCTAAAGCTACCATCCATATTTCAGATTTTATATCTTAATAGTTAATTCTAATCATCTTGTTAATTAATATAATAGATTAACTAAAAATATAACAATATAATCTCTTAATTAGAAATTAATAATAATTTTTCGGATTATACACATTGTTTTAAATTAAAAAGTTAACAATTGTTCTAAAAAATTTATATTGATTTCTTATTGTGCTTTCATTTTCAACATCCTAGAAATTAATAATAATTTTTCGGATTATACACATTGTTTTAAATTAAAAAATTAACAATTGTTCTAAAAAATTTATATTGATTTCTTATTGTGCTTTCATTTTCAACATCCTAGGAGTTTTTTGAGATGACATAAACTTTTAACGGAAAAGCACAATCAATTAATAATCTTGTTCATTGTCGAGAACCACAAATTCGTACTTTAACCTCATATTAGGCACAAATTATGAGGCCACTATAAGATTTTCATTCATTGTTATTAATTAAAAAATTAAACTAAAGGGAAACTAGGTCATTCTGGAGTGACTATGAGATTTTCAGCCATTCAATATTAAATTAAAGCCACTAAAGTGTACAGACTTTAACCTCAAATTTGTCTTGCATTGTGAAACCACTATGGAATTTTCATCCATTATTATTAATTTAAAAATTATTAGTAAACTAAAGGGAAACCGCACCAATTCCCTCAAGTAGCCATTGCCTATAACTTGTAGATATTTAATAATAATTAATATTTTATAGAGTTAAATGCACACTCTTTTTTTATAACTGCAAAATGTGGGATTTTTTTTTAAATAGCATATAAATTATCACATTATCTAAACTTTTGGAAGGAAAGTTGAGAATTTGATTTTTGAAGGATTTCCAAAATAAATATTTCTCAAACCATAAAGATTCAATTAACTTGACATGAAGTTAGTTATGTGCTACATTAATTCTTAAAATAGTATTATAATTCTGAATAATTAATATTATGTTTTATCTAAAGAAATAAAAAATCATGATTTTTTTATATTAGCCGTGTACACATGTTTTCATATGTGTAATTCTGCATATATATTAACCCTTATTGCCATATTTGTAGATACGTATTACCATATATGGATTCTGCTATATACTAAACCACATAAAAATTTAATAAAAAATAAGTTCCACGTTTCTTTTAAATTAATTTTTGTTTGAAAAATAAGTAAAGGGTCCAATCTAATTTCTAGTTTTAATGTTACACGTTTATTTTTATTTTTATGGAAAAAATTAATGAATTGTGATTTTTGTATCATAAAAAAATTCAATCCTATCGAAATTTATAATTTTAGTTAATTTTCATTTATTACCCAATTATTTATAACAATAATTAATTATTTGTAAAATCAATTAATAGGCCCGATCTAATTTTTGTAATCTATACTACTATTAAAAGTCTAGAAAGGATGGGAAACATTTTTTTTCCATTTTTACCCTCACATTTTAAATTAAATTACATTTGCATCATACCTTGAAATTATTAAACACCCTTTCAATTGCCCTTTTAAATTGTAATTATGAACAACTTTTTATTTTTTCAAAACATTTTGACACTAACATAAAATGATTTTTTTGTCACTCTATTTTCCATTTTCTCATTGCTTGTATTCTTTTTTGGTTTATCATTCGTTATTTTTCCTCTAAATTTTGATGATAGCTTCCAGAGATCGATCTAGGGATTGGGGCAAACATGACTATAGGCCGTGTCGGCCCAATTTTTATTTTTATTTTTATTTTTTTGAAATTTTACATAGAAAAACTTTGTACAATATAATCTTAGTCAGTTAATTATTTTATTTATTACGGACCGTATCATTACAATTTCTAAATCCTTCCCTAAATTATTTTCAAATATATGTGTGATATCATTATTTAATGAAAAAGTATAGAGTTGATTTCATGCACTAATTCTTTCAAATGTTAATGAAATGAAATGAAAAAGCACATAACTTTAAAATTGCAATTGGCGGAAAACAAATCCTAAAGAATGATTTTTTCCTATCTTTTTAACTATCAAACAGAATTCTCTTAATATCAATTCCTTCTTGAAAAGTAAGTTATTGATAAAGTTTGATTAATTGTCATGCAATTAAAGCTGGTATCTAGAATATAATAAGCCTTAAGTTGATGATGATGATGATGATGATTATTATTATTATTATTATGCGATTTGTCATCTACAATCTAAGTTACACTTTTAAATTTCATTTTATGTATGCCAAATTTATTATTATTTATATATATACACTTTTTCCATATTCCATACATGTATATGTAATTCAACACGGTTTTCCTTTTTTATTTTACACGATTTTCTTTTTTTATTTTTACACAAATTTCCATTCTTATTGTACACAATTTTTCTTTCCTAATATACAGCAATGCTGAAAAAAAAAAGAAATAAATCTTTTTTTAGGCAGAAAAGTGTGTGCAAAAACACACACTGGTGGATCAGCTTTTATATATTAGTATAGATTTTCATTTTGTTCTTCTTTTCCTTGCATGTAAACATTCCATACGCATCAATTTCAAATCATAATTTCATCATGAATTCATAGTAGGAGATAAAAATGTAGGGTGTTAGCATCAAGTCGAAAATATATTTTTTTCAAATTTTAAATTTGGTCAATCAAATCACATCCATATATCTCCCCACTCATTAAATTCCCACCATCCAATTCCACTCATTCTCTCCTTTCCTACTCCTAAAAATAAAAATACATTAAAACTCATCCCTTAATATCCATATATCAATGCTTATCTTTAACTTGGGGAAGCTGAAACCTCACAATCTTCCTCATCGAAATTCAAGTTCCTTGTGCTTTGAAAATACAGAGAGATCAAATTCTTTAAATCGACAATCTTTCCTCCAAATTAATCTCATAATTTAATTACTTATCTCAACCACAGAGTCATTTTGCACCATAGCTAGGAGTTTCTTGATCCTTGTCTTTTTCCCCAGTCAGATCATCCATTCATCCTCTTTTAAGTGCACCAAACTTTCAAGGTGCCCATCAAATAATTGTCCCTTCATTCCTCGTAATAGGCTAATAGCCTACCCCACCCCGCCCCGCCCCTCAAATTCAGACACGGCAACATCTGTCAACAACAAGTCCCAGCTTATTTCCAAACCCTTTTAGCTCAACGGTCCAAAAAAATCCCAGGGAAAGCGATATTGGGTTCATAGAGTGACAAAAATTGATCACTAGTCAGTTCTTGGTGTGAATTTTAGGGAGAAAAAAGGGGCAAAAATGAGTTTCAGAGACGAGATTGAAGATGCAAAGGGGGATCTGAAGAAGCCATTTTTACATACTGGGAGTTGGTATAGAATGGGTTCGAGGCAGTCTAGTTTGATGGGCTCTTCTCAAGCAATTAGGGATAGCTCTATTTCAGTACTTGCTTGTGTTTTGATTGTGGCTTTGGGTCCTATCCAGTTTGGCTTCACTGTAATCTACTCCGTTCCCTACTTTTATCTCCCTTCTTTTAACTTATGAGTAGCTTATAATCTGCTTTTTCATTGGAAGTGTGAGATAAGTTTCCTGCTTCTTGAATTTGATTTTGGATAAGCTGAATGTTGAGTTGCCCATGATCTGTCTGGAATTGAAGGGTTATTCTTCTGTAATGATGATTACTTTAGAATCAAGATTGTAATTGAATAATGATAAAATTTTCAATTCTTGAACTTAAGTAGGGATAAGCTGAACTTGGAGTGAACGTTGCTGTTTCTTGACAAATTCTACGACTGTACTGTAATGAGAAAGCTATGTTTAGTTGAATCAATTACAGCTTAAGGATCAGAATTAACAATGCTTTAGTTCAATCAAGAACAGATTTTGGATAATTTTAGATTACAGAGAAATCGACTTGAATTCGAGTTTGACAGAAAACTAGAATCCAGATTAAGATCATGGCATTTTGTAAAATGATGTTTAGGATTTATTTATAAATGTGTCAGTTTTTGGATTATGAGTTTATCTAATATTTTTCTCGTTCCTGTGAAGTTGTTTTTGGATTATGATTTTATATAATATTTTTCTCGTTCTTGTGAAGTGCGGTTACTCTTCACCGGCACAAGCTGCAATCACGAAAGATCTACAGCTCTCAGTATCTCAGGTTCTTGTTAAAATGGAGTTCTCTTGTTTGTCGGATTTTATCTGTATATTTTAATATTGATAGTAACTAAAACAATTTGGCCAGTTTTCTATATTCGGCTCATTATCAAATGTTGGGGCTATGGTCGGGGCAATTGCAAGTGGTCAGATTGCTGAGTACATTGGTCGAAAAGGGGTACATCCACTCAACTAATCTAATTTACTTTCCTTTTATTATTATTATTATTATTATTATTATTATTATTATTATTATTATTATTTTATTTTGACATGCAGTCTTTGATGATTGCTGCCATACCTAACATCATTGGTTGGCTTGCGATATCGTTTGCCAGAGTGAGTTTTTCCCACATTTTGATCACATGTCGTTTTTATGGTATGCTTCAAGAACCTTAGTTTGTTTTCCTTTTACCTAGGATGTTTCATTTCTATACTTGGGAAGATTGTTGGAAGGTTTTGGTGTTGGAATAATCTCTTATACGGTAAATCAAATATAAAGCTTTTTGTGCAGTTACTCTAGAGGTTAAAAGAATCCGAATTGATGGATTTGAATATGCATATAGGTGCCCGTATATATAGCCGAGATAGCGCCTCAAAATCTGAGAGGGGGATTGGGCTCCGTGAACCAGGTTATCAGACCCTTCCCATTTTATTTTGATTTTGACGTATTACAAGTGCATTATGTGTTGAACCACTTGGTAAAAGATTAAGCTGACAGATTGGTTCTCATGTATAATATTATTTAATATTATCTTCAAGAGTATGCGATTAAATTCTACTACGCTTAACAATGCAGCTTTCTGTGACAATTGGGATTCTCCTCTCTTATCTACTCGGATTATTTGTTAGTTGGAGGGTTCTCGCTGTTCTCGGTAATTTTCTTTTGAACATTTGATGGTTAAAGACTCTTGAAAGATTAAGCTTTTGTCCGTGCTGATTTTTTTTTTACCTAAAAATCAATTTTTACTACTAGTCAAAGTCAAATATCAATGACCACACATTTTGCATCATCAGTCATTGTTATTTATACATCTTGTGATTCCCACCACTATTTAAGCTACTTTCTAGTTAAAAAACGGCGCACAAAAAAAAAAAAATAATAATAATAAATATCTGAACACATTATAAGGCTGTGCATGATTTAATTTCTTCTACTTAAAGTTAACTTTTATTAATCAAAGTTAACTTTATTAGTCAAAGTCAAATTTCAGTATTTATCCCACCTCGTAAATATTGTGGGTCATAATGTTGTCAGAAACTTCAATGAAGCTCCCTGAGAGTGAGTCAGTGACCATTACTATTTACAATTTGCAGGAATATTGCCTTGTTTAATATTGATACCTGGCCTTTTTTTCATCCCGGAGTCCCCTCGGTGGTTGGTGAGATTCACGAAGAGAATTATTAAATCCAGATTCCTCGTTTTCCGCATTTACAAATACTAACTCAAGTGTCCTCACTTGAACTAGGCAAAAATGGGAATGACAGATGATTTTGAAGCTTCTCTACAAGTCCTTCGGGGGTTTGATACTGATATTACCGTTGAGGTTAATGAAATCAAGGTACGCATTTTATGGCCATTTTACCGCGAAGAAATATATATCTCAAACACCATTGTACTTTTTGAAGTGTACTTGAGCTCTCACTGAATTCTAAAAAGATACTGGAGATACCACAAAACTTTAAAAATGTAGTGAAGTTGCCCCTGAACTTTTCAAATTCTCGTGTTACCACCAAACAATTAGAACATATATGAAAATAATGTAAACTTGGTGGCAATTTGGGTATGTTTTGAAATGTTCATTTGATGGCAACATGGCTAAATTTTTAAAACTTAAGCAAAAAATAAAGTATGTTTCAAAGTTTGGTGGTATCTCGTGTACATTTTAAAAGTTCGGTGGCATTTGAAATGTATTCCTTGTTTTATCTAGACTAGACTACAATGTTTTTTTGTATTCATCAAGCAAAATGGTTGCAAATTCTCTCTTTGTTAAACGATAATACTACACGGAAAGATCATGAAACAAAAAAACTATTAACTATATATAAGTGACTCACCTACTCTTCTTAGCAAGATTGATATTTTAAAATGAGAACCTAAATCTTAATATGGTATTAGAGTTCATTAAACTCCAATGAAATATTCGATCTAATTAATAACAAAAATGAGCGCACAAATTTCAAGATAAATGTGCTCAAGTGACAATCTTTTTGTCATACAGAGGTCACTAGCATCATCAACTAGCAGAAGAACGGCAATCCATTTTGCAGAACTCAAACGTAGAAGATATTGGTTTCCTCTTATGGTACTTAATTCGGTTTCAAGTTGCTCTTGCTTTTTGAACACGGTCATAAAAGTGGAGCTTTTTACTCATTTTTCTTTCCCTTTTACCCAAACAGATAGGAATTTGTTTACTTGCCCTGCAACAACTAGCTGGAACTAATGGTGTCATCTTCTATTCCGCTACTATTTTCGAATCTGCTGGTTTGTAGTAACTTCTTTTTCCTGTCTCTTTTACTCCAGTAAAAAAAAAAAAACTTTTAAAAAGGCAAAATAATTTACCTACTCCCTAAGTTTGAAAGATAAATTTCAGTTTTTTGGCAAAATAATTTACCTGAGACACCCTGAGTTTGAAAGATGAAGGGCTTTCATCTTGCACAAACAGGGATCACTTCAGGCAATGCTGCAACGGTTGGTTTTGGTATTATTCAGGTGAAGCCTCGATTTCCACATATGAAATTGCTTCAGGCAATTAGTGTTTTTTTTTTTTTGGGAATCCTAAAATGAAAGTCAGCCGTTGATTAGGTCATTGCTACTGGAGTTTCAACGTGGTTGGTGGACAAAACCGGACGAAGGGTTCTACTAATTGTAAGTTTTAACAACACATATTATTTTCTCATCTATGACCAACTTTTAGAACTGACCATTAATATATTTTGTGTGTGTGTGTATTCGAATTCGAGATGGAATTAGAATTTTTGAAAATGAGTGGTAAGGATTTGTGTAGCACATGTATGAGGTATGTGGATGTGATTATTTGACCAAATTCTATTTTGAAATAGAATTGATTGGCTAACATTCCCTGCTGTTTGCAGACCTCCTCGTCTGGGATGGCTATTAGTCTCCTTCTCGTCGCCATTTCATTCTTCATAAAGGTAAATATGCTCCGATTTTCGTTTTTCCTTTTTTTTTTTTTTTTTTATTTCATCTTTATCGACTTGATAAACAATTTGGCCGTTTTGCCATTTGAATCATTCAAGAGCTTTGTATCGGTGGATTCTACTCTTTACGCTGTTTTGGGGATTCTATCAGCAGTCGGGGTTGTGGTATGTCTTCTTAGGAGTACTACAATATTTGATGAATTCCTAGATTTTCACACACCAGCTCAGGTTCAATTGCTATCTCGTATTGCAGGGCATGATTTTGGCATTTTCACTAGGAATGGGCCCCATTCCATGGCTTATAATGTCTGAGGTACATATATTTTAGAATGTCTGAATATATTGGTTTATACAAAACTTCATGAAACTATGTTCTTCGTGATCCATTAATCAAATCTTCGACCAAAATCTGTTAATAAACGAGAATCTTTGTGGAAACAGATTCTTCCGATCAAAATCAAAGGTCTAGCTGGAAGTGTGGCGACTTTGATTAACTGGTTCTGTTCTTGGGTTATTACAATGACTGCGCCATTGCTATTGGATTGGAGCAGCGCAGGTTTGTGTGCTTTTACACTAACTTGGCTATGGCAAATCATTCTTTTTTGTCTTTTACGGCAAGTAGATTTGCAATATGGACGAAAAACGAAGCCCTCTCCTTGCAAGTATATTGTCTTTTGCCAGTAAATTTGATTAGAATTTAATTAGGATAAAAAATGATTAAAGTTATATCTGGTTAAACTTGAAAGTTTAAAGTTAGAGTTCTCTACATGTCCTAAGATTTTCAAAGTATGATTTTAACTACAGTAAGAAGGATCTAATGCTAAGATTAGAGAGAAGTTCTATGGGGATTGTGTAACTTGTAATCATCATATTTCTTGACAATTATGCATATTTAACTATAGGGGCTTTCGCTCTTTACGCGGTCGTGTCCATTTTCACCGTGATATTTTCGGCGCTTTGGGTACCGGAGACAAAGGGCAAAACCTTGGAGGAAATCCAATTCTCATTCAGATGAGGCTTCTATACTCCACTTGATAATTTGTTGTTGTTAGTATTGTTACAAATATATAAAATTATGTCTTGTAAAATTTTGTTTGTCCACTTTGGGCCAGACGGAGCGTTTTTCGGGTCCGTTTTGAGTTCCTTAGGGTTGCATATGTATATTTATTTATTTTTGTTGGCCAAATAAGCTTGATATGCTTCTTAAATATGTAATTGCAAAGGTTTTGTGAACTTCTGCATGATGACATTTAATAAATTGAATGACATAGATGCAATTTAAATTTTAATGCTACATTTTGCCAACACTAATGTGACGTGTATTAATTTGTTGATGCTGACTATTTAAATTGAGATAATAGTCTATTTAAAAATAAATAAATAAATAAAATAAAATGAGATAATGGTGAACTACAATCCCATTCTCCCCTTTCCTTGTGGAGTGATATAATTTTCCCAATTACTGGCGAGACATGGATACTGGTTTTGAGACTATAAAAGCCTCTCTATAAGTGAAGATTTTATTAGTTCGCATCATTAATTGAGAGAATAAAGTCTCATGAGAAAAGACATGCAAATGAGATTTCAGTACCCAACCTTTTTGGTTTATATCATTTTTGATAGTTGACTGCTTATTGTGTCCTTCCTTTATTAGCCCCATTGCAAGTTTATAGTTATGCTCCTATGCCCACTATGGGCATGTCCACACCCAAAAAAAAAAGAAAATCGTGTGACTCCTATCGGTTCTCCCACCATAAGGGAACAGTTATGTATTATTCATATAGATATCAAAAAAAATTTTTTTTTTTAATTTTTCACCGGATGATATGAGGACGCTACGTGGGGGCGTGAGCATGCCCACAGTGGGCAGATGAACAAAGGCGTGCAAGTTTATTTTTGGTTCTTAAATCATTAAAAATAATGTTATCAATAGATCATCTGATCACTATTGATCAATCACTATTGATCAATCTCATCAGTGTGACATTATTGATCATCAATCAACCAACTAGATGATTATTTGATTGACACAGAGTTAGAAAGGTAGTTTTCATTTCAGGAGGGACAAAAAAAGAAAAAAAAAGGCCTAAGTTTAAACAGTAGTAATCTCAAATAAAATTTATCTGAAAAAGGATAAGTCTATATTTAAAAGAATTGGAAAATTTTTATATTTAGTGAATTTCTTATAAAGAATTCTAGGACACCTGTTATATTAGTAATGCTGACAAAATGTAAAAGAAAATTATTGGATTGACACAAAGTTAAAACGACAGTGATCTCAAATGAAATTTATCCGAAAAAGGTAAGTGCAAATTTAAAAGATAAAATATGTGAGAATAAATAGACCCCCTCAAAATATTAGTCATTCACAGATTAAGAGCAGGCCCCGTTGTACTCAAAAAGACAGATAACAAAAGGGTTGTCGTTTGGCTATCGAATTTCCCTACCAAACAATGAATAACCTCGCGTGCTACAACTACAAATATAATAATAATATCATAACAAATAAAATAAAAAATTAAAGAAAGATTGAAATTTATCTGGGATGCAGTTTACGGATCAAACATTTGAGGGACAGCTAATAAATCCAGGAGAATGTCTCCAATCCAAGAACTATGACACGATCTCATTATGCAACAACACGTTGGCTGGTCGAACAAATCTATGATGCGTTCGAGATAAAATTTAACATATATATAAATAAATAAATAAACTATTATATAAGGTCCACGTATGATTTGTACACAAAGGTTGGCACACAATAGATAGATGCTAAGTAGAAATCTGTTCTTTTCACATATCACGACTCTAAACTCCTGTGTAAACCAGGAAGATTGAATTGATTTACTCTCAAGCCAACTCCACAGACTTTCCAGTCAGAGCACCTATTTCACAAAAGGTACACAGGATCAACAAGTCTCCAAAGTCAAGAGCTTACAATCCAAAAAGAGAATCCTAAAGTTTGTTAAGTTCTCGCCTCGACTCAAGCAGGGTTCCTAATGATATGGTATTTGCCCTCTAACTCGACTCAGTCGAGACCTACTCATAACAATTCATGCACATATGAGCGTGTTAAGGGTAGAATTCATATCAATTCATACACATTTGTAGGCGGAAAGAGAGGAAAATGTTAGTGTGTCAACAATAAGGTTGACAAATAACATATAGTAGTTCATAAGATATTAAGGTGTACAACACAAGATTGACATTTTTTGCAAAATCAATCAAGAGACACTAGATTTTGCTGTAAAAGAGATAACCTAAAAGCCCTGGTGTAAGTTCAATAATGAAGTAAAGAAGGCAAATAAAAAGCAAAGTATCTGAGCTAAAGAAACAGCAATTCAAGAATCCACTACATAACAGAAGTAAATATGAATGATAAGAGTGCAATAAAATCCTACTGTGAGACAACCTTAACTGGATACCTATCAATGCAATCCTCCCAAGGACTGTTTGGTGAAGGCTTTACGTTCCTAAGTGCCTCCCACACTGCACTATTGCATTTAAATCCACTTCCAAATGCAATTTGCCACACTCGATTACCCCTCCTCATTCTTCCCTTTGACTCGGTGTATGCCAGCTCGTACCAAATCGAGCTCGAGGAAGTGTTCCCAAATCTGTGAAGAGTCATCCTAGAAGCCTCCACATGAAGTGGGAGAAGCTGAAGATTCTTCTCAAGTTCATCGATGACAGCCCTTCCACCGGCATGTATGCAGAAATGATCAAACGCCAACTTAAAATCTGGGATATAGGGTTTAACATTCTTATTAAAGAATTTCTTGAGTACCAATGTAGCGAAGAACAAGAGTTGCTCACTGATGGGTAACACGAGAGGACCTAGAGTAGTGATATTAGTCTTAAGAGCTCCACCTGCAATGGCCATGAGATCTTTAGACAAAGAAACCCCTGTTTTACCAGCTGGATCTTGCTCTTGATACACACAACGGAAAGCCTTATCGTCTGCTCCCTTGTGTGTTCTCACAACATGGACGAGTTTATACTTAGCCCTCCTTCTATCAACCGAGTTGTTAGACAACAAAACTGCAGAGCCCCCGACTCTAAACAAACAATTGGGTATCAACATGGACTTCTTGTTCCCAAAATACCAGTTCTGAGTGATATTCTCAGTACTAACTACAACTGCATACGTTTTTCTATGAACCTGTAACAAGTCCTTAGCCAAATCAATGGCGATCACACCAGCGCTACACCCCATTCCCCCCAAATTGAAGCTCCTAATGTTCCCCCTCAGCTTGTATTTGTTCACTATCATGGCTGACAGTGAAGGTGTTGGATTAAACAAACTACAATTCACTACAAGAATGCCTATATCCTTGGGCTTAATGTTAGTGTTGGTGAAGAGAGTATCCAGAGCCCCAAACATCACTTGCTCAGCCTCCTCTCTCGCCGCCTGCATAGATGGCCGAGGAGGAACAGAATGCATAGCCTCAGGCACATAGGTCTCATCCCCGAGACCTGAGCGCTCGAGTATTTTCCTCTGAAACTCGAGCGATGAGTCGTCAAAATCCCCAGTAAGCCCCGAATGCTCCATGAATCGAGTAAACGGAGCCTTGAGATTATCAGGCGCACGATAGCACGAGTAATCGACGAGATAAACGGGTCGAGGTCGGGTCATGATGTAAACTGTGGATCCAAAAACGAGAAATGCAGAACAGATGATAACAGATACAAGGTTGTATTGCAGATGGCGCCACAATTGACGAATATCATCGGGATTCATTTGAGAAGCCTCGATTAAAATGATAATCATGATAGGGACTAAGCAAAGAGTCAACAGATTAGAGATCAAGTAATGGTACCCAAGTTTGACGTACTTCAAGTTGACACTAAGGAGGAAGTCCGGTAGCCGACGGCTGTGGTTGATCTGGACGCCGACAGCGGCACCGCCGTTATCTCCGGCACTTCCTCCTCCTCCGACCATGGTGGCGCGTTCAAGTTGTACTGTGGCTAAAGTCGTGCCTGCCACTGCTTTGAAATCAAGGGAGAATTATTGTGAAACCTTTTGAATGGTGAAAGGCAAATTTGACTTTTCGTGGGAATGTACAATTTTGAGTGAAAGAATCAGATACGATGCTTTTTTTAAAAGTAATATCCTTTTTAACGTTATATTCGACAGAACACTAACAAATTAATTTTTCAATAATTTTTTTTTACTTGACAAAATTGTTATAAAAGTATAGAAATAATAGAGAGAATTTAGAGAGAATGAATTATAAGGAATTCACAGGAATAAATTTCATTAATAACTGAAGCCCTATTTATAGGGAAACTTCGAATGGCACAATCGTAATTACATAATTTCATCAGGGACATAATAGTCATTCACATCATTAAAATATATATAAATTATTTCCTCGATTCCCTAAGTGCGTTTATATTCATAACACTCACTTGAATATTATTGTTTGTCTTACAAACTTGTTTGGAGAAAAAGCTTGATGAAACTTGGTGATTGTAGGAAAGTTTAGAATGGTCATATATCTTGTTTAAATCGAAATATTTCTCCCCACGATGTCGATCACCAATATAGAATGCGTCTTTGCCTCGTTAAAACCTTGTCAAGAAAACCAGTGGGAAAAAACTTGATCGAAGGAAAAAGTGCTGATTCTCAATCGATTTCATATCTTGAGGACCGATATCGCTACTTACGGTAAAGGATTTCAATATCATCATTGTTTGGATCTAAAGCATTGTCTCTATTATAACTTGATCCAATATATCTGTTTGTGTTGATTTCTCTTGTCGTCCTCGATATACCATGAATATCTTTCGTTAAAACCTTATTAGGAAAAAGCGGGTGGGAAAAATCCTAATGAAGGAAAAAAGTACATTATTCATGTGAATACGCCTTTAATGTTGCCTCATTAAAAACCTTGCTAGGAAAACCCGATGGGATAAAACCTCGGTCGAGGAAAAAGAGTGCAGCGCGTATTTTATACAAGTATCTTTGCAAGCATTTCAAAATCTTTCATAGATTTGTATGAGTATCATATACATTGGTTCATACTCTTCATTCATCTCCACGTGAATGAAATTTTAGATGTTATACAATATCATGTTATATTCGGTGCATATATGCAATCAACGAACTTGATCTCATTTTCTCACTATATCGAGATAAATACCTAAATCTCTTACGGAGATTTCATATTATGAGATTGGTGCCTCATTAAAAACCTTGTTTGAGAAAAACCTTTTTGGGATAAAAACATCAATCAAGGAAAAAGTCTGACATATAAATTTCTCAACAATATCAATATAGATATTTTGAGCCGTTGCATCTGCGATACAATAATACATTTGAAACCTCTTCAAGAGTTTCATTCTCATTTCTCATTAAACCCGTGCATGAACACTTTAATCATAAGGGCATATATTTCAGCATTGGCATTTTCGATGGATTTTAATATCCTCACTATTATTGATAGTATGTAGTGCTATCTTTTCATAGTGTGTCGACATTTTCAATTTTATTTCTTTCCCCATATCGACATAACTTATCGAGATATCTCATTTATCAATCCTCTTGTAGGATTACACAATATAGTTATGTCTATATACTCTTCAAGAGTATATGCCTCCGTTATTAAGACCATCTTTAATAATTTGCTTCGATATATATGATTGGGGAAATCTTCATAATATCAACGCTTCTGGCGTGCTAACTTATCAAAACATCTTAACTGATATATGTGATTGTTCATAGCATCTTTTATACATCTTTGAACTTCAAGTTCATATTTTAATTGTGAGGATATAGTATGATGCATTTCACATATCATTTTCAAACTTTAATACTCCTCATGCTAAGAAAATTTAGAACACTAAAACTCATATATGTTCTCATCATTTAGCCTTAATATGAGAATTTATATAGTTTGCATTCTATTCTCGATATTGGCAATTTATTGGAGGACTTTAAATATTTTGCCACATAATATCCCACTTGTATGCGCATACTCAATCCTTCAGGGATTTATTCAAGTATTGGGATATACATTTACTAGCTTTATCATTAAATCTGGAAATCATGCTCATACCGTGAGCAAATATTTCGTAAATTTCAAATTACGAATCATATACACATGTGACTATCTAGTGGATCCATATCATAATATCTAGTAGTCCACATGGAGGATGAGTGGGCCCATATTTCTCATCATTTATTCCATATATTTGGGATTTATTCCCAATATTGGCTAATAATGATTTCATCATTTATCGAGAACAATCATTGAAGAATTCTTTTAATTCTTCACTTGAAATATTGATTTCAATAATTATTTAAACCGGGATGGTCAGTCCGGTTCTGCAAATAAGTATTATTGAACTTTTAGTTCATAAATTCTTATATCGATTTCACTAGTATCAGATAGTGCTCAACATGATTTATTACTTTCATCATATGTATAACTCACCGACATATTCCATCATGTTTGGTAGCATTATTACACATCACCGTTCAAGCGTGGAATCTTAGCACATACGCTTCATGTTTCAATCTTGTTCCAACGCGAGCCTTACCTCATCTGGCGTTTATAAATTATCCGGGCACTTTACAGTATTCACCATAATAATGGTCCATATATAATAATGGATAATTTGCTCTCAAATCTTCGAAAATACTATCCATCACTACCGATCAAAATCCTAAAAAGGATTTATCGAAGTAGGCTTGAAAGGTTGAGGATGCTAATGAATAAGGGCATCCCAGGAGATGTTCGATGTTTAATTGAAGCAAAGGTTCGATTATCTGGTGAGGTTTCGATTCCTTCTAAATACATGCCTGGTATGGGTAAAGTAGTTTTTCAAAGAAACTGAGTAAAAAGATTAGGAGGATGCTACAAGTGTGCTCGGTGGACATGTGACACTCGATGTAAATCTGTGAGATACTTGTCCAGAAACCGAGAAGATAAAATAGCATTCATTAAAGATGGATTGAGTAAGGAGCCTTTGGATGATATTCAACAGGCTCTTGAGACACATCCTAGTGGACACGTACAAGGTGAGCTAATGGCCTTATGGGCCAAATTCAAAGATCAACAAATGCGTTCTGATACTTGAAAAACTTACTTTAGAAGATCCTGTTTGTAAATTTAGTAGAAAAATTTAGTATAATGATTTTCCCATATTTATGTAAGAAAGCTTGGTGTAATAACAAAGATCAATATATTTCTTTTATTTGTAAATATCGTTTTTCAATTTTAAGATATATATATGTATATATATATTATTTTTCAATCACCGACAGGTATATGTCATGTCACTAAAATTTTTCTGCCTTTTTCTCTTTCATATTTGTCAAAAAGTAAATAGTGCAATCAATTATTAGTTTGAAATTTTTCTTTAAATAAAAGGATTCGTGTCTCTCATGTTCATACGTTGAAAGTATAGTGCAAAAAGAGAGATAGGAGTAGAGATGGATATAGAGATTTTAAAATCATCTCATACAAGTCAGCCTTTACCTCACCAGATTAAAACCATATGTGTTCTTGGTGGCTCCAGACTAGTAGGTCATATCCAATATGTGGATATGGCCGACCAACTTGTAAGGGAGTTAGGAAAACAAAATATCAATACACTATATGGAGGGACTAATAACAAACTATTAAGGAGTCTTATGATGGCCGCACAATCATGGGGGATAAGAGTGTCAAGTGTAATACCTTTTCATCGAATTGGAGGCAGTAATCGAATTGGAGTTAGAAATGTCATTAGTCCAGCTGGATTGATGCTAGAAACACAATCCATCCACGACTGCCTGATGTACATGATGAGCAATAGTGATGCTTTTATTGTTCTTCCAGGCGGCTATAACACGCTGGAAGAAATATTCAATATAGCGTCATTTGCACAGTGGAACTTTCATAACAAACCCATAGGTTTGTTGAATATTAATTATTTCTTTGATGGTTTGCTAGTTTTTCTAGATCAGGGTGTAGAACATAAATTTATTTCTCGTTCAGCGAGAAATATACTTGTTTCGCTAATACGATTCTTTGATCTACTCATCAAGATTCAATCATATGTTCAAAAATCTGTGGAAGCTGAAACCCGTCGGTCACAGACCATCGGTGTCAAGAGAAAAAGAGATCCTTTGGATCTTTCATTATGAACCCGAATGTTAGGGTGGCGAGTTACTGAGTATTTGTACTCTCGAGGCATCCCTCATTTATGGGTTCAATATGTATTTTCTTTTAGCATATTTATTGCCATCTTTGATATTCTCAATATGTTCCACTTCGACTGTTTTGTACTTCTTCTGGAGTAATAATAATAATATCATATTGGCTTTATTCAAATACATAAATCTTAGTGATTATGCTTCTTCAAGAGCATTTTATTCTCATATTAATACAATCTCATATCATCGATGAGATTACTTCATATAATCTTTCCATGCGATATATTTTCTTTGATTTATCAACATGGGATCTATTGAGCATTTTACTTTCATCTATTTATTCAATGGTAACTTCAGTACCACTTACTCAATTTTCCCCATCAATATTCAATAGGCGTGGAAAGTGAACATTCCTTTATTAAATGCTTCTTTAAGAGCATTTCTCATCATATCACAATATACTAATCTCATAATGAGATTTTTCACCACGATATATTTTCTTTCTCTTTTATCGCAATGGGATTCTTTGAGCAATTTCATTTCATCAATACATACAATCAGTAAATTCTGGCATCACTTGCTCAAATCCCTTCTTTAATATCAATAGAATATTCATATTGAACATATATAAATCGATTATCCAATTGTGGGGTTTAATCCAACCACATTTGTAATAAGTATTCTAAGCGTGTGGTATAACCCATCACATTGAAAATATGCATACCAATCGTGTGATATAACTCACCACATTGGAAATATATGAAATTTAAAGTCGTAAATTTAAATTGCAGAAATTAAATTTCCTCCAATAGGTGGTCGAACCTACCTTATGGGAATTATTGCAATAAATATAAATTTACGGAATTTAAATTGCGAGAATTAAAATGCATAATGATTAACTACTTCTTCAGGAGTAGGATCTGCTTTAGTAGAAGGTATCACCCATCACTTAGCATATAAATTGCATAAATATATAAAACCTTCTGTTCAGTGATGGTTGAACCCATCATCGTGTAGGAGGTATTGCGATATTTAAATTGCGATAAATAAAAGTCACGGAAATTAAATATTGAGCTAGCTTCTACGGAAGCGATTTGTTCTTCTAGAACAAATTCTCATTACTTCTACAAGAGCTCACTTATCCTTTTAGAATAAGTATATTATGTATTTAAACTCTTCGGGAGTTAAAATAATATTCCGATCTTTTAACTCAAATGGACTTCAGGTCATAATTAATGGATTTAGAATTTCTTGAGAATATTCTATCCATTTTTGTTTATTGTCGTCAAAGTAAGCAGGAGGTCGAACGATCGTCTCACGCTACGATTCTTGGCAGCGTGCTTTGGCGGAATGCGTGGCGCTACACATATTTCTTTATAAAATATTAATACATACTCAGCTGCTACCAACCGCTACCAGTTGCCGGCGGCAGTGCCGCCTGGCAAGTGCGTGGCGTTACACATATTTCTTTATAAAATTTTAATAGTATAAGGATTAATACGTAAATATTCACAAGTCCAAGGACCCTTTTGTAACTTTTTTAAAAGTTGGGGTACTGATTTGTAAATTTTTGAAAGTTTACCTTATCAATATTGGTGTCAAATCGAAGATCTCGTTAAATCGAGTATAATGGAGTCGAGAAAATTTGATTTTGATAATGTATGCTCCTTATATCTCGAGAAAACGAATGTTATAGTTTAATATATTATTATATTATAAAATAATAATATATATACCTTTCCGTCCTTTTACGATTTTCCTTCTGAGAATTCGTTTACGCATATTTACGGATTAGGAATTAAAGACATGAAGTAACACGGTGTGATTTGTGAGTACTTTCTGGTTTCAATTACAATTGAAGAGAAGATGCGTGTAGGAGAAGTTTATTAAAAAAACAATTCGTTATTTGAGAAATGTTTAATCCGGTTTCTGAGAGGATCATCGTTAGATCTGTTAGAGCATACTCCTTCTTATTACTCAAGGCTAGAGACTCGTGCTGATAACGTGTTATAAAAGTATAGAAATAATAGAGAGAATTTAGAGAGAATGAATTATAAGGAATTCACAGGAATAAATTTCATTAATAACTGAAGCCCTATTTATAGGGAAACTTCGAATGGCACAATCGTAATTACATAATTTCATCAGGGACATAATAGTCATTCACATCATTAAAATATATATAAATTATTTCCTCGATTCCCTCGGGTGCGTTTTATATTCATAACAAAAATCACCTTTTTAAAGAGAAAATCTCTTTTATAAAGAAAAACTTTTAAGAGAAAATATTATTATGAAGTAAAATTATTATACACAAGTGAGGAAAATTTTTACAAAAAATTAATGAGAATATTATGTGAAAATAAATTAATATTAAAAATTGTACAATAATAAAAATTGATTACAAAATTTGAAATTTCTTCAAAATTAAGATAATACGAGATTAAACCCATGTTAGGATTGAATTTTTTATGAATTTTTATGCGAGTTAAGAGAGAGAATGAGCGGAGTTAAATAATAAAGATTTGTATAATTTATGCGGGTCTCGTAAGATTTATGAATGTGACTGATTTGATTAAATTTAAATTGAAAAAGAACTGATAAAAATGTATAGCAATTTCAATCCTAATATATGGGCTAAAGAATAAGAATATGACCATTTCTATGGAAATTTGCAAATATTTATTTTAAAAATATAAAACAAATATCAATAAAATAAAATAATTGTTAAAAATAATGCGAGAGAAAAATATTTATTGAAAAATCCCTATCAATGGTGCTAAAAATAAGTTAAAAGTTACTTTTAAGTGAAGTAAAATTATTATACACGAGTGAGGAAAATTTTTACAAAAAATTAATGCAAATATTACGTGAAAAGAAATTAATATTAAAAATTGTACAATAATAAATATTGACTACAAAATATGAAATTTCTTCAAACTTAAGAGAATACGAGATTAAATCCATGTTAGGATTGAATTTTTTATGAATTTTTATGCGAGTTCGGAGTGAGAATGATTGGAGTTAAATAATTGAATTTTGTATAATTTATGTGGGTCTCGCAATATATATACATATGATTGATTTGATTAAATTTAAATTTAAAAAGAATCTTTATATTATAAAAAGAAAGGTGCCACGTTGGCAGTAATGGCAATGTGGTACTCATTAATATTTTTTTAAAAAGCCATAAAAATACATTTTGTAGTTAAAAAAAATAAATTCTATTTTTGGAAATAAACCAACTTTAATTAGTAGTTTTAAATTGGAAAAATTCTTTAAATATAATTATTTTTTAATGAAACATAAATTTATAATTAAATGTGATAAATAAAATTTAATAAGAAAAAAAATAAAATTTAATAAAAAAATAGTTTTGGAAAAACTTTAAATGTAATTTCATTTTTCAAATTTCTAATTAAAAAAATTAAATAATAAGTATTTTATTTATTTATTTATTTTCACCGTGTTAAAAAATATTATAGTTTTAGATAATTTTGATTTGCAATGTGCATTGGATTATTCAAATAGAGTATTATTCTTAAATCAAATAGTGAGTGCTAAAATTATAATTGAATTTGCACTGAATAATTTATTTATTTTTAAATAAAGAGTAATTTATTAATCTTTATCTTTAGATTTTGAATTGTTATATTATTATACCATTAATCTTTATATTATAATTTGTGAAATGCCAAAGATGCCAACGTGACACACATTAAATATTTTAATAAAATTATAAAATTAGTTTTGAAAATAAACCAACATTAATTTGTTAGTAGTAATTAAAAGTATAATTGAAAATAAACCAATATTTAAAACAAACATTTAATGAGAAAAAATTTGTTTTAGAAAGACTTTAAATATAACTTCATTTTTAAAGTTCTAATTCAAAATATTAAACAATAAATATTTTTTTATTTAATTTTATCATGATAAAATTGTAGGTTTTGATAGTTTTGTTTGGTTACGTAAATGAGTTTGTTCAAAATAGTGGGTATTTTTTACTTTTTTATTTTTTAAAATCAAATAGTGCGTAGTTAAAATTATAACTGGCTTTATGTTGAATAATTTATTTATTTTTAAGTAAAATATTAATTAATTAATTAATTCTTATATTATTATAATTGAAGTGGCACATTTGGCGAACGCCATATTGGCAGTGCCAATATGACACACGATTTCTAATTAAAAAAATTAATTGATGTTTTTCATTTTTAATACGGCTGATGTGATATGCTCACTAATTGATTTTGCATTGTACACTTTTTGCATTTTCTAAGTATATAAAATTAATAAAAATAAAAAGTTTTTCGTTCTACAGTTAACATAAAGTCTACGTAAATGGAAAGAAATCAAATGAATTATATAGATGCGGAAAATTATCCGTATTACTACAAATTTAAGTTACATAAAATTAAGTATAATACTTTTTATAAAATAGAGCTAAAATTAAATAGCAATTATAGCTAATCAATAAAAAAATGCATAAAATCATAAAATTTAGAGTGCAAATGTCCATTTCAGAAAGAAAAAAATATTCAATATAAATTTGGTATGTACCAACGTGAAAGACACGTTTTGATAATAATTTTTTTTTTATATTCATTTCTAATGGTTCATTTACAATTAATTAGTCTCTACGAGTATTGATGTGCAATGCTATGTACGGCAATTAGAATTAAAGTCACACGCTTTAATAAACTTTTTAATTATACGATGCATGTGAATTTTTATAATTTACAATTGTAAATGTATTCAGCATTTTTTGCATTGATTATAATATACAGTATCATACATTTCAATAATTATTTATAATTATACAATCTCCTATGCATAAATTACACCAATTGCGTAATTCAATATTTATATTTATAATTTTATATTAATTATTTACCGTACATAAATTTAATTATTCCCGTGCATCGCACGGGCGTGATACTAGTTGATAAAAATGTATAAAAATTCCAATCGTAATATATGGGCTAAAGAATCTATAATATAGAAACAGAATTGGAAAAAAATGTTTTTAATTGATTTTTTTATTCTTTTCCCGCTCAAACCGCTACAGCCAATCAGAATTTCTAAAAAAAAAAAGACAGTTGTAAAACCGTGTATCAGAAAAGGAAAAAATCTATCTATTAATTTTTTCCGCCCATTGAATTTGCCTAATATAAACTTCTATCTATATATAGAATAATTTATATATATGGAAAATGAGGCTTTTTTCTTATTATATTTTTTATTGTCGTAAATCGGTTTTCCGGTTTAAAACAAACTCTCTTTTTATTTTTTCTTACCTAATCTATATCCAACTCTCTTTTATTTGTTTACCCTAATATATTAATATTAATGTATATAGATTTTATTTAATTATTTCTACCCTACTTTATCCAATCTCATAATATCTAAATCCTCTTTATCATTTCCTCTCTTTTTTTTTTTCATTTTCTACGTATAAAAATAATAATTTGTGATTCTATTTTGCTCGACTTAATGAAAGTTTTAAAACAAGTATACTATCAATACATAAATTTTTATTTTAAAAAAAATTAAAATTTCCCGTAAACATATAAATTAGTGTCTAACTTAAATATAAATTGATATTAATATAGATTAATGACTACTGATGTAATAACATTAAAAAATTTTGATAATTTGTTACGACACTTAATTGATGTTTGTTCGTAAAATTCAAATATAATGAGATGTCTCATTATATTTGCACTTTAACATCCAAACTTCAATAACAAATTATAAATTTAATTTTTTACCTCATTAGCTTATGTTATTATCAATTATAATTTAGTTTAGCGGGACAAATATTATATATTTCTCTTTCAAATATTAGAAATTTCAATTTTTCCTTTATTTTTTCGTTCAAATCTTTAATTGGCTATCGACTCAATCAGTTATTTGAATTATATGACTCAATTAGAATATTTTAATTGGCTTTCGACTATGTTAAATATTTATCTAAGTTTTCATCACCTAAATAAATATTAAAAATGCTACATACTTTAAATTATTTATTTTATACCGAATTTCCCCTATTGATATTTTATTTTATTTTTAAGTATAATCAGTTAGATTGTATATTATTAGTATTAATCATATATATTTCGATTTATTTATCTTATCCAAATTAATTTAAATGTTATATCAAATCATTCAATATTTAATATGCCGAATATATTAAATTAGTAAGTTTATGCCTAATAAGTTAATATACGTGTTTAATATATTTAGAAGGTATTTATTAAAGAAATAAAATGTCAAAACAAAAGTTTTGGATTAAACCATCACGATAGGTGTGGACGGGGATGAGAATTTTCTAGCGGGGCGGGGATACGGACAGGGATGTTGAATGGAAGTTTGTAATTCTTATATCATCCGCGTTAGCCAGAGTAAATGAAGATGGGTCGAACGAGGATAAGTGTTTAAAGCGTGGAAGAAATAGTTTAGGAGTGCATGATTTATCTTTCATTTCATTGTTATTTTTATAATATATCTTTATCCTGATTATATTTCATAATTAATATTAAAAATTATTATTTACATATTAATTGTTAATAACTTACATTATACTGATGTATAGTAATTAATATCTGCCAAAATTTATAATTGCATATAATAAAATATAAAATAATTTTAAAGAAAAACAATGAGCTATCTGAATGCTAGTAGAGTTATTTTAGTATGATTATTTTGATAAATATAATATTTAATATTATTTTATTTTGAGTTTACATTAGTAGATTAATCTTTGCAATGAGAAATGTAATATATTATCACAATCATTTATTCACAATTATCGTAAAGTGCAAGCGGTATAAATGATAATTAAGTTCTTATTATATGGAGAATAGTAAATTAAGTTGTGTGGATTTTACAGTTGTTCATTGCGTATTTGCGATGGATTAGTCTGAAATATAGAAATTACATCGAAATTTTTATAGAATTGTTTCAAGCTAAATTCTTTAATTTTATTGTTGTAACTCATTCTTTATTTTAAATTTTTTTTTGAATTTTATGTTAATATTATTAACATTCATCAATAATATTATTAGTTGAAAAATTTGTCCCCCGTGCAACGCACGGGTGAAACAGCTAGTAGTATAAGAATATGACCATTTCTACGGAAAATTGCAAATATTTATTTTAAAAATATAAAACAAATATTAATAAAATAAAATAATTGTTAAAAATAATGTGAGAGAAGTTTTGAAAAAATCTCGATCAACAGTGCTAAAATATTACTTTCGTCTCAATGAATACTCAGCCACACGCGTATATTTGAAGCTTCCCTGCTGCTTCTATTCGCATCAGCACACAGGACACTACATACACAGCAAAGAAGCTCGGAAGGCATTAGGGTATTTAGCCACGTCGTTTTAACAGTTTCGCTCGCCACAGGAAAATGGAGTCCGAAGCCTCTAGTCAATTCAAGGTCACTTTAATCATCGATTATCACTTTCTGTTTCCTTGTAGTTAAGTGTGAGATTAAGCATTTTGGCTTTTGAAATTCGCTAAATAAAATTTATTTTCGTTATAACTTTTTTGCAGATAATTTTGGGTTCATCTTCTATTGCGCGCAAAAAGATCTTATCTGAAATGGGGTATCAGTTCTCCACCATGGTAATGTTCATTCTCAGTAAACTACTTATAATTTACTGCAATATAAGTTATAGGGGATTGATTAAGTGAAGAGATTGCAAATTTTATTTTTTTATTTGCTATTTAAAATGTAGTCTGCGGATATTGATGAGAAATCCATTCGGAAAGAGAAGCCTGAAGATTTGGTTATGTCTCTTGCAGAGGCGAAGGTGCGCCTATTTGTTACTATTCATTTGAATAAATTGAATTTGGAAGTTTGTTCGTTTCACTGTGTGCTTCAAAGATCGCCATTTATTGTTGCAAATGTAGCATCAACTATTGTCGTAACAGTACATTTTTTGGTTTAATAATTGGTAGTAAACTTTTGCGTCTTGCTCATAGAAAGTTAGAAAGGCCAAAAAGGGAGTTTTCTGTTTGCATCTTTGATCATCATGTCATTGTTGCCTTTCTTCGATCATATCTACTTGTATTATTCTGAGGTTCTTCTATTAATCTTTTGTCTTTGAACATGTTGACTAAGTTACTCCCTTTAAAGTAATCCAAACTACAGTGTCAAAATATACGTTTTTTTACCCTTTTCTCTAAATTTACTGACAAGTTAGCTCTTTGAGATAAGCCTAACATGATCAAATCATCTGCTTCATACAGTGTCCGGCTTTCTTGACTTTTCTGTACGTTCTTCAATGCAAAGTGATATGTTTCATAAGATGGCTTTTTTCTTTCTTTCTTCGTTTCTAGTTTATTTAGCTTAAATTGCATTGTGTTTCAGGCAGATGCGATTGCATCAAAACTTCAAAATATTGAAAACCAAGAGAATGATGGCAAACCTACACTTTTAGTTGCAGCTGACACAGTATGTTTTATTTCCCCTTTTTACTGCAGTTTCCTGCCAAATAAAATGGCCATCCTGTGCCAATCAACACTTATGAATTGAATTTACTATAGAGATCCTTCAAGTAACTCTAGGACTATTGTTAGAAGATGAGCAATATCGAAAGAGTAAACAAGAAAAAATATGTCTTCTTTCTGTCTTTTTTGTGCATTAACAAAATTATTAAAGCAAAGAATGGTGACTTTTGAATTGCATTATGTGATGCTTTGATGTCTGGTTGTGTTATGGAATTGGTTTTTTGATGCCCGTTGCTTCTTGAACTGTTATACTGAGTTTCACATTATCAGTTCTGCTGGGAACTTGTCTCAACTGATGAAATTTTTCCCTAGGCTGAAGCTATCATACCAAAGCTTCACGTTGATGAATACAAAGAAGATGCAGAGCCAACAGTTCTAATTACTTGTGACCAAGTATAACACATTTCCACTGATGTAATTGTTCTTCTTTAAACATTTCATGCCTTGTGTATGCAAGAGGTGGAGGTTCTATGCTCTTTATAATGAAGTAGATGTCACAAAGCTAAATTATCTTAGTGGAAATCAAATTCTTAGTGGAAGTCTAAGATTAAGGTAGAATTCCATTAGTAAAAACATGCTTGTTTGAGTCTCATTTAAAAGTAGAAAGCACCGAGATCTTACAGCGCACATGGTAGGACCTTAGAGTTATTTGTATCTGTTAAAATTAAGGGAGGAAGTCAGGTATTAATTGGATTATATTACTGAGATTGAATGAACGTAATGCAAATTAAATATATAATTCTTTCCTTGTGAAGAATTTTGTGTTCTGAATAAACATAAGCAATACGTTTTTTGGCATCAATGCATAGTTTCTGTGTTTGCTTGAATAAGGCGGGCAACTGCTTGTTTCTGGAGCAGGAGATTTGACAACAGCCATCTAACTGCCCAGTAAGTATATATGCCTAATAAGGTTCTTTGATGCAGTTAACTATAAAGAAGACAAGAAACTGAAAATTGTGGGAAAGGATATCCTTGTTCTCATGAAAAGGTTATCAATTGTCTTACTATGATCATGAGTATTCGTTTATCTCATGTTCTTCTGTGAAATTCTTGCAAATACATTCTAAATCAGAAATGAAACTATACTGATTTAGGTATACATACCATATGACAACTCTCTTACAGAATTATTTTTTTACCACCTTCTTTCTTTATTTATAAAATTTCGTAATGTAAATTCCCTAGAGGGATGCCTTATACAATTTTGTAATGCTTTTCTTTTCTCCTTAAAGTGTTTCTTGTTGTTAAGTTATATCTGAGATGAAATTTTTTCCTTTTATCTCGTCTCACTTATAAATCAAAATGATTTGGAGGTGGTTGTCTATCAAGGTATGATCAGGGAAAAACCATCAAACAAAGAGGAAGCGCGTGAATTCATTAAAGGTTAGCTACTCTGTTACTAATATTTGTGTGGTACTACAGTAGTACCATGTATCTAATTCTAGAAAGTCTTTATCTACACATATTTTAGGTTACTCTTCTGGGCATGCTGCCACTGTCAGTTCTGTCGTCGTTACAAACCTGAAGACAGGACTCAGAAGAGGAGAATGGGACAAAGTTGAGGTACTATTTATTTTAGATTTATTTTTTGGTGCTTCTCCTTTTTTTTTTTATTTTTTTTTATTTAAATGGTGGATAACATGGATGATGGACCTAGATTAAAGATGGAGTTGGGAAGATATTTCTAGAATTTAGAGTATGAATTACTAAAAGATGTGTTGACGTTGTGCAGATTCAATTCCATGATATACCCGAGAACATCATAGATAACTTGGTAACGATTACTTTATTCCAGTTATATACTTGTTATATTATTTCGGACTTGAAAGGAGAATTTATACCGTGTTTTTCTTTTCTTTACTCAGATTGAAGAAGGCAATGTGCTCAATGTAGCTGGAGCGCTGATAATTGAACATCCGTTGGTATTACCGTACGTCAAAGCTGTGGTTAGTTACTTTTTCTTTCTTTACCTAAATGCATACATTCCTAATCAGTAAAGCAATTATTTGCTACATATCGTTCTCATATCTATTAGCTCTCATGATTGATCTCGATAAATAATGTTCTGAATATGGTTATATGGTTTTCATTTGGACAGGTGGGCACGACAGATAGTGTAATGGGACTTCCTGAAGCTCTTACGGAGAGACTGATAAAGGAAGTTCTATAAATTATTTCTTGGTCTAGATCCTTGCACTTTTCCATGGAATTTGAAGACTAATACATCTGATCTCTCTCAAGGCGTACACTATAGCATTATTGTAGTACATTTTGAATTGGGTCTGTGATGGATATATGTCTTGACATGTATAATGTCATAATTTGGATTATAATGAAAAACATATTTTTGAATTGGGAGTCTGAAATTGAAGCATGTAAATGAAAAAGAAGTGAAGACAAGATAGCCGAGTTTAAATCTGTTGTCCTAAAATGTCTCCTTAGTATGTGGACTATTTTGATTGGACAACATAGTTAAGGAGACAAGATATAAGATAGTAAATTGGACTCAAGATAATCCTAATAATACATTCATTTCGTTTTACATAATTTTAACGGTTCAAGGCACAAGATAACCAAATCATACTTGACTATTCTAGGCTATAACAACTCAGCAAAATGCAAGAGGTTTTATGTACTTCATATTTCTAATGTCTTACAATAACATGTTTCAGAACTTGTACACCCTTCGGTATTTCTAGAAAACAAAAAACAAACTAAGCTTCCTCAAATGTAATATATCACAGTTTGAGAGAAGAAAATGTTGTTCTATATAGCAAGTATATCTATTTCATGCGGCATGAAATCCTCTCTGGGTCGGTAGTATTTATCAGGCGAGTAGAGGCTTAGATTTGTAACTTGGCTTGTATAAAGGCAGGCGAATCTCTCAACCTGCAAAATCAAAAATTGACTCAACATAAAACACTACAGAAGCAGCAAACTACTTGGTTATGATTCTCTTTAAGAGAGATGTTTTTATGTTATTATTCGACCTGATGTGCAAAGCGCGAATTCTGATAGCCGGTCTTCATCAATTGTCCCCAGACCTTGTGGAACTGAAAAAGTATTTCACAAGACAAGTATCAGAAAAAAATTCAATACATACTGTGCTAAATATAGTTGCATGTTTGGTAAGGTGCATCAAATAGCATTCACTGTAAACCTCCTCTTGCCAAATTTATAAAGAGAATATCTATGGGTACCACAAATGTGGATAATAATATACTACCTCCGTCCCTCAAAGATAGACCAAGTTTCCTTTTTATCCGTCCCAATATATAGACTCACTCCTTTTAAAGATGTAGTTAAAATATTAGTTGTCTTATATATCCTTATTTAATGTATATTGATATCACCAAAATAGATTAGTTGAAATAAAACATCTAACAAATGAAATGACATATTAGGAAAATAATCTTAAGTTTTACTTTTTCAACACTATTAATTGCATTTTTCTTAATCTTTGCAGAAATAGAAATGGGCTATATTTATAGGACGAAGGTAGTAAGTACCAATTATACAAGTGTAGTTGAAATTAATGTCTGACAAATTGTTGCCAAATTTCACTTACTGTTCGGTGACATTCTCGTTGAGCGTGCTGGTGAGTAAGCCGAACTTCCTCACTCCGAGACTGCTGAGTTTTGACATATATGAAAAAAAAATTAAAGCAGTTACACCTCTGTTCAGACATAGAATAATGGCAGAATACGAAGCTGCTAGATGAACCATAACAAGTGTCACGTCAGACCACTGCCTAGTTTTTAAATTAATTAAAAATATAAGAGACCATCCTTTACGTTTAAACGTAGTTAAGATGTTAGGGAGATCAAAATTTAATTCCTAACTCCAAGTGATATATAATGAAAAGAAGAAAATGAGAAACGTGCACAGCAGACAAACCCACCTAAGAGCTTGTTTGATACAACTTACTCAAAAAATCATTTTTCTTCCTTGTTATTTTTAACCACTCATTACATTGATTCAACAATCTTTTCGTATTATATATATATTATTCCTTAACCGTACATTCAAAAATTATTTTTTTAATAATCTCTATCAAACATATACCCCAAGTGAGGTTACTGCTCAGTCCCGCCATATTTTTCACTACAATGAAAGTAGAAAATTAAAAGGTTTTTGTGATGTAAAGACCAACAAACGTTATTTCCAAAGTTACGTGCTGCTAAATAGACCAACCTTCAGTATGTCAAGCTCAGCAGTTAGCTCTTCCTCTTTGTCTGCATTCATGCCATCAAACCTGACCATACATTGAGTCATGAGCAGCATTTCACAGAAATGCATACAAAATGCTGCAAAGGATAGCTTTATGACCTCAAAACGTTAAATCATAAAAGAAGATAATAAATAACTTATTTTCTTTCCTTCAATCGGGAATTCAACATCCCAGAATTTACCCTTGATGACAACCGAAAAACAAAAAAGCATGAGCCCATTTACCACAAATTTATTCAGGCCTTGTTTTCCCCACAATTTTGTTGATTTATTCAAACAATGTGTTAAATGTGTGGTTGAAAATTAGGGAAAATATATTAAAAAAATGTAAACTAATTGTATAAATGGTTGAAAATAATGAAAGAGAAAAAGTTAGCGGAAATTAGTGGAAATTTATTGTGGGGAGAACAAGCCCTCAGTATGATTTTGAAGTAAAGGGTCATATGTTACCTAATAGACCATTTGAGATGATGTATCTTGTCTTCAATGTGATCTCTTTCGTTCCTCAATAACTGGAGTCGCTGCAGACAAGGCGTGGTTTCAGATTATTCATAAAAGGAAAATAGATCTCCCAGAACAGAAGAAAAGGTCATAAAGCAGAGTAAAAATAAACGGAGGATGAATAAAGAGGAAACTGAGAAAATAATATAGAGAAGAGTATCTTTCTGAAATCATCATGACGACTAAGGAAGGTCTTATCACTTCCTGGATCTTTACGGAATCAATTTTTCAAAATATTTGTCTGAAAACCAAGTAATATCCTCTGAAAGAAAAACATTGTGCAACACTTGGACGAAGTTAACTTCCTATCATGAGCTCAATTTTCGCAGATTATTTTTCTTAACAGTGGTTGAAAACGAGAATGTATCTATATCGATATACCTTGCGGGTGTCTCTTGACTCCCAGAGAAGTTCAACCTCCCTCTCAAGCTCTGGTACCACAAGCATTGTTCTCCAACCTATTTATAAATTTACAAGCTTGAGTAAGGGTTGACAAAAAATATCACAACAAAATACAAGATGCTATATAACTTGGATAGAATGCTAATATCATCCAGTCAAAACAGAGGCAAGAACATGGGGAATGCCGATTACATCCAAAATCATTTTCCAACTTAATTATTAAAACCACGATAAAGAGTCAAAAGATGTAAACTCGTGGATCTACAAAAGAGGAGGCATGAGTTGCAGTATGCTTTCAATTACATTAGAGGTAACTCTAAGCAATTACTAAAAGGCAATACTTTCTTGAGAACAACATTAAATCAATATCTAGTTAGATGTAAATAACGCAAAGAATGAACTGCAGTAAAAAAGAAGGATGTAAAAAGCATATCGCTGAAAATGATGATAGTTGAGTGAGATCAATTTCACTTAAACGGGCATTAGATGAAGAAGACAACTAGGAGCCGACAAGCAACATGTCCTTTACACCTGACGGATCATTCCTCAAAATTAACTTGAGGATTAAAAGTAAGTTTCATCAACAACCAAGTAGGTTTAAGCAACTTCCATCATTAGGGAATGCAAATGCAGTCATGTATTCCAAATTATTTTATTCTATAAAATAGAGAAAAAAGACATACCTAAGACTTTTTTACTGCGTAAAATGTCCCCATAGATGTGATCCCCAACATAAAGTACCTAAGGAATTCAATGTAAATATCAATGGTTTGCAAATATTAACCAAACCTTGATAAAATGGATGTAACATATAGATGTTCAAATTGAAGAGAACCACGACAAGCCCTCCTAATATAGAAGACATTCTTTTTCTTATTAAAGTTTTAATCAGTGTACTTTAATTGACTTTCCAACCTTACAAAATAGTGTAACACTCTTGCATATTTAAGGATGTCTCAGAAGTTAAATAGCTGTTTCCAAGGAGCACTAGTTGTTCCGATAATCTAGTGGCATTACTAGTTGTTCCGATAATCTAGTGGCATTACTTGAGATATAGTGACTGAATTACTAGTTTACTACTGCTAGATGGATATTAACACTAAGGAGATCGAGGTTGAATCCTTTAACTTGACATAAAAAGGATGTCCTTGGAACACTACATTCAGTTAGCTTCTAAAGCTAAATTATTTATCTTTAGTTTTGCGCCAAATTCCTAAAATGGATCACCATATATGGTCTTCTTTCAATATTACGCTTCTGGGCTTCACATAAACCACTTATAAGAGTGCAGCAAATCGTGGGAACAGGCAAGATTTGATAGAATACCTGAGAGCTTGACTCTATGGATAACAATTTGTGCAGATGACCAACATTTCCTCCCTAAAATCAGAGTTTGAGGAAAGAAATAATTTAATGATAAGGGCTACTGACTACAAAATTAACAATGTTAGCTTTGAACAAATTTACATGGATTGTAAGATACAGATATACCTGGAAAACTCTGCAACTCTTGTCTATATTCAGTGGCAGCTTCAATGTAGTATCTACCTGGTTAACCAGCAATAAGACACCAATCACAAGAATTGCTTGATAGCAAAAAAGGTATGCCAGTTCGTAAATATCGTGCATATTTTACTAACCGGTGCCATTGGAGTGCCATTATCCGTGTTAAGAAGCATTCCAGACTCAGGTTCAACCTCAAAAAGATTGGCACGATTTTCATCATGAAAGAAACCTGGTTTTGCACTGCACAAAGGGATTCACGTGTTGGAATATTTTGAAGAATTGGAGTTAAAAAGACTAGCCAGAAGAATATTTAGCACAATTATCAATCACCACTGAATTCTACATCAGTGTCAAACTGCTAGTAGATGCAATATCATCAAATTGATTTACATCATTCGCTTGTGTTATTGACAATTCATCGGTTACATAATTGCCATCCTCTAAGTGGAATAAGTAACTAAAATTTTAAAATACTTTTATTCATGAGTATGATCAAAGTTTTTCTAGATAATCCGTTTGCCTGTTTCTTTCTTAATTTGCTTGAATTACATTTACTTGAAAGAGTAAGAAAAAGAATATAGTTCACACCACTTGCAAATATAGAGTCGTGTGGAGAAGCTACTGACCTGCCAGTAATAACAACATCAAAGTATTTAAGCCAATCAAAAGTGGTGCCAGAGCCGCTATTCATGATTTTTGATTCACAGAGAAAGTTCATTACGATGTTTGTATAGTCCCACAAGCTGCACCAAACTCAATGGAGTTAATTTAGACATTCATTTAAGCAAGGCCATCATATAAGAGCTTCAATCCATAAAGAACACATTACTATTGGAGCATAGAAGGTTTTGGGATTTCAGTACATCATAAAATGCAAATAAAGGGAACTATACTCGAAAAACAAGGGAGAAGTCTAAAAGGGTGAATGGATCTTAATTTTACCAACTTTTACCACTTTTTTCCACTTTTTTCAACTTTTTTCTCTCTCCTAAATCAATCACATCCACATATCTCATCACATCCACAAATCTCAACCACTCACCTCCACTCATTCTCTCTCCTCTTTTACTTTAAAACACTTTAAAACACTTTTAATTTACTCCCATTCACCCTTTAAAAATAAGAATTAGTATGATTATGAAGAGCTTGTTTGACACAACTTATTCAAAGAATCATTTTTTCTCCCATAATTTTCAACCACTCGTCACATTAATTTGACAACATTTTTCAATAATCTACATTAAACATACCCTTAATGTAAACTCTTCACATCATATTTACAGCAACTAATGAGGTCACTAAGAAAGTAGGAATATACATTTTGAAGGGGTAATGCAATAGAATATATTAAAGCCTCAAAGAAGATATATGCCAATATCATATATTTTTTATTTTTATCAACCCAAGGACAAAGTTCTTCAATTTTAATGACGGATCTTGTAGGAGAACATTTCTACCACGTCATAATTAACTTCCAGTAAGATCCAAGCAAGCACTAAGTTTCTTTGAGATGTTCAAGTTGTAGCATCAATTGATCCAATCTTCAGCCTCCACCTAGAAACTAGAGAAGAATATTCTGTCTTATCTGATTCCCCGTGGAGAAACTACATGATTCACTCTTTGAAGCAAATTGTAGCAAACAAATCTATTTTTCTACTAGTACAAGTTTGAAAAACCATCATTCAAACAAATGGATGGATCAAACATGTTATTATATTAAAAAAAATTACAGACATTCATATAGTAAGGCAAGGTACCTGTTGGTCACCAGAAAGGTAGCACGGCCAGATTCTTTAATCATTTCCAACATGGGAACAATTGAAGTATCCTCATTGATATATCTGATAAGATAATGGGCATTTATGGTACATGAGTTTGACATTTTTGTTACTAGCATTAAAATAATAGGAAACTAGTTAATGGATTAACAGTGCGCATTAGATTGGCAATACAAATTTATACTACTAAAACTGGAAAAAGGATGAACAGATTCCTGATATAATCTTCTAATTATTTTGAATTATCACCCTTTTAAAGTAAACAATCAACCCACATTCATTATTAACCATGAATTAATACTCAGTAACTAGTAATTGTATCATATAGATGATGAGAATTGCATCATTATGATACAGACAAGTATTCATCATACACAGCAGTATAACAGAATACCTTGTAGTTTTTAGGTACAGGCTAGTTGGCATGCACCACCAGACTATAACAGAATAAGCATCCTGTTCCTTGCATACCCATCCTCACGTTTAGTAAATATTTATACATAATTCTTAACTTTTTATAGTAAGACAAGAATGCCCAAAGAAATCGGTTAAACATAAATCTTATATTAAACAGAAAGTCTATGATCCTTCTCCTATTCCTCACCTTGCAAAGTGGTATTATCAAATTCCACCCATTTACTAAAAGGGTGATAGGGAATAGATTATAATTGTTTTTAAAGGTTTTAATGTAAAAGAGGAGATAGAATGAGTGGAGTTGAGTGATTGAGATTTGTGGATGTGATGAGATACGTGGATGTGATTGATTTAGGATAAAGAAAGAATAGATAAAAAAGTTGTAAAAAGTGGTAAAAAATGGAAAAAGTGGTTGGCTAACTGGCTATAAATGCCAAAGCCAGCTTCACCTTTAAGACGAAGAGCAAAAATGAAAAGGAAAAATCACCTCACTTTATAGCATGTGAAATACTCCAAATACTATCACAAGACAAGGATGTCCAGCTACTTAATCTATTCTAAAACTCTCTTGATTTGCATTACCTGGTTATGAAAAAGTTAAAAATTTCAACATTTATTTTAAAGGAAACTACAAATACCTTTCAGGATCTTTAGCTACCATCTGCTTTAAAGTTCCATCACGGTGGCACAGATCCACCGCTGCTCGCACGTCTTTGTATAAACGAGAGTAACTGCAATACCATCAGGGGAAAAAACATGAGGATAATTAGGAAAGAAAATTCAAAGAATAAGTCAGAAAGAATGCCTATTCAGCATAGCAAGGCGTGTCTTTTAAATTGATAGGATAGAAAATTCAAAGAATAAGTAAGAAGGAAAGTTTATTCAGAATAAAGAGATTTCTTTTAAATTGATAGTTGCTTCTTTCCAACAAACTCCTCAATCCTGATTGTTCAAACATCTATTTGCCAAAATGGTACTAGAAGCACAAGAAAAATGAATTATATTTAGAATCAAAACAAGAAGTGCAGAACTGCAAGATATACAACCCCATATCTTGTATTGTGTGTATATCTACAATGTGGATGGATTATCAAGAAATCCAATCATATTTTCCTTAATTGTGTTCACAAAATACACTTCTGCTGTCAAACCAATTATTACCTCACCATGTAATACAGAGATGAGAGAAGAGAATTACTGCTCAACAATGTATTAGAGAAATCATAATTTGTCTTACTCTGCGAAAATTTTTCCTGGATTGTTATCCTTGAAGTCAACAAGCTGTGCAAATAAGTAAGCTTCAGCCAAAGAGAAAAGCGTATCGATGAGAGCATAGTCAGGTTCATCAAACGAGTCACGTGTCAAAGTACTTCCATATGTAGCAACTTTATCTTCCTTTGACATCTCTCTAAATCCATGATAAGCTACTTTGACATACTTGTGCCGGTCCATCTGTGAATCATAAAACCAACATGTTAGACCCAAACGAAAAACAACAGAACAGAAAGATTTAGTGCCTATTTGGTATAGTTTTCTTGAAACACACCCCCCCGGCCCGCCCGCCCCCAAATAAAAAGGCCCAATTTTTGTACTTTTCAACCACACTCTCTCTATGAAAACTTTTTTTTCACTCTAACAGACTATAGCAAACAAGCACTTAGTTACAATATTGAAACAAACACAAACCTTCAATATATTGCCCCTGTTTTTGTCAAGAACTAATCCTCTGACCATGTATTTCCAATCAAATGTCCAATCCAACAACTACACAAGGCCAGTCAAGTCAGTAAGCTATCAATATTCAGAATACAAAAATGGAAATAGCAATTAGCACAGATCAATTATAAGCAGTTGTGCAATATCCATCCTCTCGAAACATTAGGTAAGTTCTACATTTATATTCCATTTCTTGGTTTTCTTTCCTATTTCTGTAAAGCTAGATTCATATTTCATAGTGTAGAAACATAGGAAAAATAGACTCAATTGCTGACTTCATCCATAGGCAACCATCACTAGCTTAAACTTAATGGCTTTCATTTCTTGAAAGGTTCTTTTTGCTAAGATAAAAAGGATCAAATGAAGACAGACCTCTGAAGGGTACTGTAGATCATAAACCAGCTTTCTAACTGTGCCTTCATATGCAAGTGATTCGAAAGTCTCAGGTCTGTACTGAGCCAAAGTATAATCCATGTCAAATCCAACAGCAACGATGTTCTTCATGTTCAAAGACCTATTGCAGAATATCTGTTTTCCAATATCAATTTTTTGTCCTCCTTCTGGAGATGACCATATACAAGGATGCTGAATGCGACTACCACTGGAATCGGTATTCTCAAGTTGCACTGTTTTCGTATCTACACCCATGCCATCCATCATATTACTGGAATGAATTTGGTTATTACCTGATGTTAGTCAACAAACAGAAAGTAGATGATACGTAAGAACATAAAGTTATGCAACATTGGTGTGAGAACTCAAATCGCCAATATCTGCAGTTAAGGAAAAACACATCTGCCCAAGACTAGAAAATTTAGTTGTAATCCAGAACTATATGAATGAAATGATTAGAACACTTGCATTATCAAGAGCATATACATTTAAAGGGTGTTTGTTTACTAGCCATGTATGTTGCACAGTTTTCAACCAGTTTTTACCGCAGGTGTAGAAGGAAGTTTATAGTCAAGTTATTTACCAACCACAAAAAACTTATGGCATGTTTTGTAACGTGGAATGAAGAGTACTGAACGGCATTAAGAAAAGAAGTCAGAATATGTATATGGCATCTTCGAGGTCATATCCAAGACTCTATCTAGTGTGCGCCTAGCGTATATCAAATATGGAAACATATCAACACTTTGGATAAGCCCCCAACAAACCCAACCCACCCACCCCCCACCCAAAAAAAAAAAAAAAGATACAGATCTTGTCTTCATCAATATTAAAGATCTATTTGCGGGGAATATATGGTTAAATACGCCGACATTTATTTAGCCCAGAATCAATTCATATTAAGCTTCCAATGTAACTAAAGAAAAAACCTTATAGAAGAAGTTTGTACATAGTCAACGATAAGATGGCCATACTTTCTAGTTTTGGCCAGCAAGTAACGAAACAGAATTATCCTACATGTAACAGGCCAGCCAATTGTGTGGCGAATATAGATGCCATGTGTTTGAAACTTTTAATCTAGAATAAGTGTTTGTTTGCAAGAGATTTTTTTTTTTTTTAAATAATTTTTGAATTTGCAGAAAAATTTTTGAAAAATATAAAAAAGGTGTCAATCAATGGAAAAGTGTTGTTGCAAATGATTTTTGAAAAAAAAACTTACATATTGTGTTGTGGTGACACTGGGAAAAGGCACATGTGTATATCAATGAAATAAACAGAGACTGTGTCAAATAAGAAACTCTAATATAATATGTGCTCTGCCACTAGAGTTTACAAGAGCCCAAGTCGGATCAATCTTTACTTCATACATGAATTTGAACAATAAACTCTACTCAACGTCTTTCAGAGCTATCAAATTGTGGCAGTTTCTAACTTCGATATTCTTATTAATAACAACATACAAGAATGATGGGTAAAACACGAAAGAAATTGTCTCTAGGGTCTCACAATCCAAGTATTATGCAAGATTTCATCCAAGGACATCCCAAACCTTATCAAATTCCGACACAAACATCATCTTACTCCCACTACTTACACGACTTCGACCAAATTTGCATAAACACTACTTCACTCCATATTCTAAAACTGGAGGGAAAAATTAAATGTAATAACTATGATAGTAAAAGATGGACATCAATGCATTCCACACCATCTCTGAATTCAAAATAAGGCAGGAGTCATGACAGTTTCACATGGAATTTAAATAATACTAGTAAGTCAAGAAAGTTAAGAAATGACATTAATTCGTCCACATACATTGGGTGTTTGCTTTAGCGAATTGAACAGAAATTCATAGACTACAGTAAAAGGTCAAACTCAATGCTTTTCACCATACCCAGCATCCAATTCGAAATCAAGCTTGTCTTTCTTTCCTTTAACAATTTTTCCCAAGAATTGAAAACAAACAATTGATATAGTATGAGTTAACCATGCATGCTGCAGATAAAATCAAGAAAGACAACATGCAAAGTAAAATATCACTAAATAGTAAAAGAAAAATTCTTCAATTCTTCTCTTCCCGTTCAAATTCAGAAAAATTCAACAAAAATTGGTAAAATGGAAAACAACAAACCTATGCAACGATTGAATTTCCTTGTACTCAGAAATTGACCCGAAAGAGCAGACGAGAGCAACCCAGAATTGAATAAAATTCTCGAAGACAACGAAAAGGGAAATGAAAATGGCTCGAGAATCGGATTAGGGTTCGTAGAACAAAAAAGGGAAACGTAAAAGGAAAATGGGTACCCCTTAGAAATACGCATCCTGGATTTATATAGCCATTTTGGTATACGCGAAATGCTAATAATTTCCCTCAAATTCCAATGGAACGTAGAATCCGATACCCGTATAGCAACTGAATGCATTTAATGACTTCACTAACAATTCCGGTTCCTTTTCATCCTTAACGGAAATAAATAATTAAAGCAACTTCGAACCCCATTTGGCAAATAGGGATCGAATTCCCCCGCCAACAACTGTAGAGTGGGGATTGCCACGTGGCGGCGGCGGCAAAATCTTACAATTCGGCGAAGGCGGTGGATTAGGGAAGCGTAAATTTTGCGGAATATATTACTACTATAATATTCTGATTCTTCTGCAGGGGGTAACGGTTAAACTGGAAGCGGGATGGGGAAGAAGAGCTAACAGCACGTGTGGCGTATTTTAGAGAGTGGCGCCATATCTATATATATATAGCCAATAGGACATTTGGTTTTATTTTTGGAATTTATTTTTTTGTTTTTTCGCGGTAATTACTATCATTCGTTATTCGTTTTCTAAAATGAATATTAGCCTTAAGTTTTCGCTTTATCCAATTTGTGAGATGGTCATTTCCGTGGAGTATGTGGACTTAATTGTCCATTGACTTTTTTTTGGCTTTTTCCTTGAGCTAGTTACCAACCATTTGCTTTGGATGTTATTATTTTAAAATACTTTTTCAATTATTTTCATATTAATAAAATAATAATTTTAATATACTTGTTCCATAAGTAATAATAATCTAAAATGTTCAAAATAGTTGTCCTGTTTTGTTATATTTGACTTCTTTTAGAAGATAAATATCTTTGAAAATCCAAATAGTTATCTTTTAAAATCCAAATCTAAGTTCGGAATTTTATTAATATATGAGAAGAAAAGTACAAATAGGAAGGGAGGCGTAGAATCTTACTTTTAAAATGAAAAGAGATATACTAGACAATATAAAACTAGTAAGTATTGCGATTAAAAAAAAAAACACTAGCAAGTATAAAAGTAGAACTATACTATTAAGAGCTTGTTCTTTTGGGTGTAAATTTTATCCGCGCGGTATTTTGTGTAAAATGTGTGGTTAATACTGTATTGGGAGATGTGTGTGTGGTTGAAAATGTATATGTGGTTATACGGAATTGCGTGCGGATAAATTTAACACCCAAAAGAACAAGCTCTAAGATATGGTATAACCTATACTAAATATCAAAATTGATAGCTTGAATCAGAGTAAGTTTTGTATGAATCCTAAACTAAGCTCTTTATTTCTATTTACATCCATGTTCTAGTACCAGCCCTAGTACCGTTTATCATTCCAGCACTAACCTTCAAGTTTTGTTGATCAAATAATTGAAATTTCTACCAGTGATAACCCAAGGAAGCAAAGTAACTTGCAACCTTGTTACCTTCTGGCAAAAGAAAAAAAAAACCAAAGAAAAAGAAGAGAGAGCATGAGAGAATTGGACACTGATCTTCGAAACACTCGGAAAAGCAGATTTCCAAAACTGATGCACATTCCAAACCCTTTGAACCTTTTTGGTTAGCAATGGCAGGGTCCATCTCAATCCACTGGTTGGTGATGCGACTAGCAAAGATAGACAATATTGGGAGGGAGATAGATAATTTTATGTCCCCTAAAAGGGTAACCAACGGATTTCATTCCTTTTTTTTTCTTAATATATAAATTGAGGATTATAGGGGTGGGGTGTGGTGTCTCGAATCCGGGGATAAACCGGTAATGAGATAACTTACCACTAAATCAAACCCGTTGAACAATAAATTTCATTATATTCATCATAAAGTTAACACAATGAGTGATCCTTATGTGATTCATGGGACAGTTCTCATACCCGCCTTTAGTTCATTCTTTCCTTAGTCAAAATGTGAAAAGTGGGAGTATAATTATGGTCTGTGTAAATGACTCCAAGGAGGCATCCTCGATTTAATTTGGCAAAGTAATAGTTCCACAATTTCATTTCTATAACATGTTTATTGTCCCATTGTTGATTTTCCACGAAGCCATAGACATTGTTTCTCAATTTTTGACTTTATTTTCAAATAGTCTGACAAATTTCATGTTTGTTGTTTCATTTTTTTCATTTCCAGTTGTTTCATTTTATCAAAACAATCGTGTATATGATTGTTTTATTTAAATGTGATGAGGAGAGTTATGTAATAGGCAGTGATTAGCAGTAAGCAATGACATGACATTAATTGATTTAATATCTTCAACCATATATTTAGGATATCATTTAAGATGATGAAACAATTAATATTATATTATCAATTACTAGTAAGCAGTCATGATAAATATCATTATTTTAAATATAACAGTAAAATAGGCATATAATTGTCATAGTTTCTATCTTCTTAATTGATTTATTGAATAAAAACAATCCACATCATTCAACTCATATACTTGATTGTGAGCATGACTCCTTTAGTTGAATGTGACGATCAAGATGTCATAAAACTACCTCATCATGTAAAAATAATCAACATCATTCAATCATTGCTTTAAAAAAAAAAATCATTCAATCAATACTTCCTTTGATAAAATCACTCAATCAATACTCTTGGTTGAGTATGTGATTGTTTTAATTAGACGTGTTAGTCAAGCAGTTAGGAAATCGTCCCAATTGCTTCATTCGTTGTCTTATCCAATCAAAAAAAAATTCACATCAGTAATTAATGCAACTATAAGGGTGATAGGGAATAAATTATAATAGTTTTTAAATTTTTTAATATGAAAGAAGAAAGAGAATGATTGGAGATGAGTGGAGTTGAGCGGTGGAAATTTGTAAATGTAATGAGATATGTGGATGTAATTGATTTAGGGTGAAAAAATAATAAATAAAAAGTGGTAAAAAAAAACAAAGGTTGACTAATGGGGTATATGTATATAATTTTTAATTGGATGTAATAGTTAAGAAGAAGATAGGAACCTACACGAGTTTTGGTAACTGTTGTTGTGAAGACACTTCCTACTACATACTAATAGTTATATATTTGGAATATAGGACAACTAATGAATGGGATGTAGCTCAAATGGTAGAGCGCTCGCTTTGCATGCGAGAGGCACGGGGTTCGATCCCCCGCATCTCCATTTTCATTTATTTTTGTCGGCCGTCATGATCCTTTATCGTTCAATAAAGGCCACGAATTATTATGACGCACTTAGTCGATTGCCACCACCATGTTGCCACCCATCGCCGTCGTTATACCTTCCACCACCGCGGTCCACTTCCCGCCAAATTCACTACCACTCCTTCAAAAGCGTCACCGCTCTATCCCCGAACTTAGTCACCCCGTATCACGTCGGGATTTTGCCGTTTTGATCTCGTCAATTGTCGCACTCCCGCTCATTTCTCTTTTTCCGCCGTCACCTCCCGCCAACGCAATCTCATTCGGCATCTGTACGTATCATTCCCCTCATCTCAACGCACATAGATTTAATGCTTCTTTTCTAAATATTCTGCGTGTTACTTGCTTGATTAGCAGGACCAAAAGAGTGGCTACGAGAGCAAAAGAAGAAATCTGCAAAATTCTTGTTAGCACCGGTGGATGCATCACGAAACATCCTTCAATCCGCCTTCCTCTTACTCAGTAAATTTCTATTGTAATTGATTTTCCTTTATTGAATTTCAATTTTGATTGAGCGAATGTGGTTGATTTGGTTGAAATTGATCTATTTCGATAGAGAAAAATGAATCGGAATTTGGTCCAAACGACTGGGAGGATGTCCAGAAGTTGCTTATATCTGCTGCTAGAGACTGTGTTCCTCAGGACAGGAATTCCTTCGTCGAGTTTCAATCTAACACTGGAGTTGAGGTAATTGAATCCAGGTAGCCCAGTTTGATTTTGGCATTCAGAATTTCAACAGTTATTGGGTTCAATATTGGGACATCTTATTTATCAAAGTTTGGAATATTATTGTATTCTCTTCCTTTAGGATTCTTTAAAATTGTTGGTTCTTAAAGTTTAGTCAATAGAACTCATTGAATTGATTGAAGATCGCATGAAGTTCGGTTATTAGAAGCAAGTGAACATCATTGAGCATTTTTGTTTTGTTTCCCAAGTTTCAATTCCTCGAAGATATCAGGATAGGGTTATAAGCATCCACATTTGGGGAAAAGATCGAAAAAGTAGATGGACCTGTAACTGAGAGCTTGTTTGACAAAGCAATGTTGAAAGAATATGTGGTTAAAAAGTAAAAAAGTTTGTAGAGAAGCATGGGAAATAACATTTTTGTAGTGTGTGGTTAAATTTTCCCATTCTGAGTGGATAGATCAGAAGTAGAGTCGACCAGATTGACAGTTTTCTTAAACAACTTAAAACAGTGCCTTTATAGTTTGTAGTTACTCCTGGATTGATTTTACCGAAATCTAGTGTAACAGAAGTGGATAAATGATGGGAAATCAAACAAGATAAGATTTTCATTATATTTGTGTTCTTGTTTTTAGGTTGAACTTCTTGTCTGTATTTTTGACTTCTAGGTCTGCACATTTCGATTGATTGTGAAAAATGCTGCTTCTTTGCTTGCTGATAGAGATCCCATAAAGTTAGAAGCTGAAGCTAAGCTCAGTGATCTCATAAGGTGTGTTTGTAATACTTATCGAGAAATCAGTTTGTCCCATTTGTGAAATAATGATTCGGTTTTCTTTAACATTGTAGATCATTTGCTGTTCTTAATGGCATGGCAAGGGAAACTGATGTTCAAGTCGCTTCTTCGAGCAGGTACTGATATTGAGTAGTATGATAATTGTGCATCATGAGATTACTTTCAGCGTCCCGATCAGGAGAGATGGAAAATGATTTTTCAATGCATGTTAAAAAATAAAGAAATTTTCTCAAACTATATGATAAAGTGGTCATGAGAGAAAATTGGATTATACTAAGTGTACACCCATTTTTGTACACCAGGATATAAACTCTCTAATAGAGGACAAGGTAAAATATCATTATAACCCCTTTCATTGTTGAGGTCCAATCCTCTATGCAGTGTGCCTAGGTGTCCAAAAATGGATCTACACCTAGCGTGGTCCGAGAAATTTTTGCGAATACTAACCATGCAAGCTCTCTATTAGTGAAACAAATGAGTGGTTAAATGTGTCCAAGTAGTGGATCATTAAGTATGTGTGGCTAGTTGTTTGTAAATATGTTTAAACGGGGTCAGAGGTAAACGGGAAGTAGAGGAGTGGACGAGTGGTCTGAAGAAATGTGTGCAAATAAGTAGCAGTTTGAGAAATTTTGGAGATGTTTTTATAAACACGGGTTTCTTGTCAGTAAACTTAGTCAAACATATGTGATGTTAAAACATGGTTTACTTGGTCCATTTGCAGCAAACAGAGAATACTATATGCACTAGAGGATACAATCTCTTCTCTCAACGAATTTGAGCAGGGGATCAAGAACTGCCTTGAAGCTTGATTGCAAGCGGATTTTGACCACTTTCTTTGGTGGATACATTGGCGGAAGGTAGATCAAATCCGAACTTGTAGGACACTAATCATGATCAAGATAAGAGAATTTGGAGTGGGGTGATTATTGACTTAGCAACAATATCTTGCCGTTTGGAATTGGCGATTGATCATGCAAGGAGAAAAGTAGAAGAAGAGCAAAGTTTGTTTGAGCAAGGTTTTTCTTTTTTTATTTTTATTTTTATTTTTTATTATTTGACAAAACCTGTTTGTAAGAACTCACATTTTCCAAGAGACAAAAATAATCGAACATCGATAGTTTATTAGTACTAGAATCAAGAAATTACAATTTATGTTTCTTTTGTTAGGATCGGTTGTGGAACTGGACACACAATTACAACTGAAGTAGAAATGAGAAAAACAAGAAACACCAGATTTTACGTGGAAAATCCCCAAATTAATTCAGGGTAAAAACCACGGGCAAATGGTAGAAGGATTTCACTATCGACAAAAGGATTACAACAACTTCTCTTTAATATAAGGAGAGTACAATTGACGATAACCTCTCTCTTATAATAGGAGAAATCACACATCCACTAGATAAAGGAGATACAACAACTATTATGAGAAACTCACAATTTTCTCTCTAACCTCTCACTACTCTCTTTATCTCTCACTCTTTGAGAATGCACTCAATTGTGTTGTGTTGTGGTGTGTTTGTATACTGAAGAAGGGCCTCAATTTATAGGAGAAGATGGTGTCAATTGTCAACATTTCCAACTGCATGCATTGACTTCCATCTCCCTATCCGTGTGCCAACAACCAAGAAATCTTTTCAAATCTTCCTAACCACCAACCATCTTGTCTCCCACTTGTCTCCACATTTCACCACCAACCATCTTGTCTCTCACTTGTCTCCACATTTCACCAACTTATAGCCACAATAATTAACCAAAAAACAAGGCCACATTTGGTTCCACTTTCAACACCTTTATCACAACACAAGGTGCTCGAGTATGTCTTTTCAATCCCGCGTATTTCTTGTTAATCAAGAAACTCATTTCTCTTCAAAAAAAGAAGAGAAAAATTTACCAAAATAGAAAAACCAAACTATTTGTCACCACTCTGAACGAGTTTTATATTTGTAGGCCGCCTCTGTTGACATGTGTTTATCTGTGTTAATGCCGGCAATCTTGTTGGCATCATTCGACCCCACCCGACCCCATCTTACAAGCTACTGGGTGTGTAGTATATGCTTGCTAGGTTGGTTTATACCCTATACATCGCATAGCTCAATAACTTCATTTTCGTTGAAATTTGAAAATAAGAAAGAAGAAATCGTCAAAAACAGCTTGGAGTTTATGCTTAGAGAAATTTCGGTATGTTTCTTGATTTTACTCATTGATGGAAGAAAAGTTTGTTCTTCTGAATTTTCGATGTGGGCTTCACTTATTTTGCTAATTAGCATTTTTATTTCCCTATATAGTGTTTTCTTCGTTTTCTTTTTTTTTTAATTGTTTATTGAACGTGTTTGACCGAATCAGTGAAATTACCTTTTAATCCCTATTTAATTTTGTTGGTGTGGTTCAAAATATTAGGTTGGTAGTTATGTTTGTCTTCTCCTTTCCTTGTAATAAGGATTTCAGTTCTACAGATCAGGTTCTTCTGCTACTGCCAATTTTCTTTATTTCCTTCATATCTCTGTCCTTATTTAACGCTGTGTTTCTCTGATTCATAATAAGCTTATTGAATTCATGGGTTTTCTGTTGTTTCTTTAATTGCTAATTGGAGAAGATAACAATCTAATAAATCCCACTGGTTATGAAGTTTGTGAAAGATTGAAAAGTTTCATTGACACTTGGTTCTATTACTGTTGGATTGAAACGGGGCATCCTAGGATTTGTAGGTTGTCTGGTTTCATCAAAATCCTCGAAGAATTTTGGTCTGAAATATGGGTTCTCAAGAAACACATACCAATGGACATGCGAAAAATCAAGGCTTACAAATCATTCGTCATCCCTCATACCAAACATGGACCAAGTTTTCATTACCTTGGTTCGATATACGAGTGTTCTACGTAAGGATCAGCAATTTTCAGGTCGATGACTCGACCCCACAATTTCTCACACTCAATCACATCCCTCTGATCCCAACCACACTCCTTGAATTGAATGGTGTAAGATCTTCGGTCGAGAACAATGGAGTTTCTTGCCTTCTTAAAAGTGATAGAGTAGATAAGAATTCCAAAGAGGCTACTTTTATTAGCACAGAAAGTATAAGATTAAACGATAGTGCAAGATTTGAAGTTTTTAACAAAGACGAGCTTTTGATCTCCGGGAGTTTGGATATATCATATGCTAATGGTTTTACCGGGGAGTCGGCCAATTTGGCGAGGAGGTGGAGCATGAATTGTGAATTGGTAATGATGACTTCCACAGGATTTATCGGCGGTGAGTCATCATTTCCGGCCAAAGTAGAAGTTTTTGTCGCTGGTTGTTTCTCAGGAACACCAATTATATTAACCAAGACATTGCAAGTTAATCATGCGAAGAGACATACAAAGGGGATGTTAGAGATGATCCCTGAACGTGAGGCGTCAAAATCCCGTGAAGATGATTTGTCTGGACATGACTCACAGGTAATGTTGTTAATATTATATATTACTGTCTAGCTTTATTCATTACTATATATTCAAGTCAGATTGAGAATATTTTCTAATTTACCCTTTTCAGGTTGCTAAGTACGGAAACTATAAACCCGAAACTGAAGAAGACTATGACAATATCTACTGGAGAAGAAGAGAATACAACGAAGGTGAAGGTGGTGAACTTTCTTGGTTTAATGCGGGCGTTCGGGTGGGCGTTGGCATAGGCCTTGGCATTTGTTTGGGAGTTGGAATTGGAGTTGGTTTATTGGTCCGTACTTACCGAACAACAACCCGTAACTTCAAAAATCGCCTTGGATGATTGCTACTCCCATTATCATCATATGACTTCAGGAATCTACAGGCTAACACAATCATTACTACGTTCGTGTTTGCTTGTTTCTTTATATCGAATTGAATCATCATGCTGTAGGGCTCACTGTTTTCAAAGAGAATATTGGTATATAGCAAGTGAATACACGAAGAAAGTAGGGTTTTATGATTTTTGTCCCTGTGAGAGTGAATTTTTGTTTTTGGGTATAGTTATTTCTTGTGGGTAATGGTAGTGTTTCTGGTTATCTTTGTATTCGGTGTTGCCAGAAAGAAAGTTAGCGGTCAGGGATCAAATTTTGAACCGAAACTCATAGTCAAAACTCATAGTCAAAACAAGCATATATTTGGTTAGATTCTTTGGAAGTCATGTTTTTTACTTACATATACATTGCTTCAAATCAGCCTTTTTGATTCAAGTCACTTGTTTGCTTCAATTTTTCGCTGATTGCGAGGTTTTGCGCTGTGGTGGACAATTTTTCTGAGCAGGAAAATTTTTAACAAAGCCTTCCATACCCTCATTCCGCTAAAATTTCATTTCCTTCTGAATTTTGTCTCATTAAGTTTTTCATTGCAATTATTAGCAATGGGCATTTGAAGCGCATGGTTAATTTTTATTTTAGTAGGCATTTGAAGAGGAGGATTAATTTTTATTATTAATTTCTTGCATTTGTGATTTGCATTCATTTTCATATATATATATATATATATATATATATATATTGAAAGATGTTTACATTTGTAATTTTCATTCATTTTCATATCCATGTATTGTTTAATTAATAACTTTGTTTTATAGATGCTCGCAAGAAAATATATTAGGTGTGAACGAGAATGTCAAAAGTTAGAGACGTGCATGGTCCGCATACAAAGATTCTAACAATTTTTCATTTTTCAACGCATTTGGAAAACTAACTTTTCTTTATGACAAATTTTTGTAAGAAAATTTCATTCTTCCTGCAGTACAAAGAAATCCTGATATAAAATTTCTAAACGACTAGTTATTTTTTCACAACAGAGGTTATATAATCTCTATATTGTAATCTTATACTCCACCTATGAATTAATTACATTAATAATTAAATTAAATAGGGAAAGAGATGCCAAAACAATTCCAAAACAATGTTCATCTCACTTCTCTGCACTTTGAATTAATCATTAATCTTTTTTGTTTCTCTTGATCTTTATGTCATTGCTAAAATCAGAGTTCAACTTCCAACAGAGAAATGGAAATTCATTCTCGTCGGTATTCTCAAAACATATCCCAAAAAGAACTGTCAAGGGGACAAAGCGACCTCTACCTCAAAGCAACTGCAGTCTGAGGTTCCAATTCGAGGCACCACTCAATCTAGTCGAGGCCATAGCATAAGCTTCAATGGAGAGACATTTCTTGCATCCAACTGAACACATTTCAAGATAAGAGTAACAGGAACATGTAGCAATCACACAAACTTTTAGCAGCAATGCGCAAGGAATGAGAAAGCGGATGCAAGACAGATTGCAGGAGGCACGAGCTGCAGCACATGTTCCTAGTGATCGCAGCAGAAAACGAGCAGCAATTTACGTGCTAGAGGAAGGGAGAAATTACTTTAACCTCGTTATCAGCAAGCAACAAGGTAACCACCATGTAACTTCAAACCATCTATGACTCTGCTCAAGAGTTTTGTACAAGACTAGAACAAACATCTAATGCTTCGACTAGTTTAGGTAAAGATGGCATGGCTTCCAAGTCTCCAAGCATTACAACTTTTTTTCATTCCATAAGTAGAGAGCATTCAGAGGCCACATGGAAAAATGAATCAAGATTCACAATATAACAATATGAATGTTAAACTCTCGCTGAAAGAGCTGAATTACAGCAAAAACAGTATGGCAGTTGTTATTGCAGCTGTAAAGATATTGTGATATGATTAAAAGACAGAATGATTGAAGTTGAACTCACCATCATCAATCATCAAATATTAAATGGAACTAGAATTCATTACCCCATATTGGTTTTATTGTTTCAGTAACCGAGAGATTATTGCTGCAAATTGCATTTGCTTGTGGAATGTTTTGTTTTCTCCTGTTGTGCAGTGGCATTAGAGTTTAATAACATAAATAGAAGCTAGCTTGAAGGTGGATTATTTATATTGCATTGCTAATGCTAAATGCATACAAAAACTTACTAGCGTGTGCTGTCCTCTTCAAGTTTAGTAACCTCAAACAAGCTTCTCACAAAAGCAATTTCACACAACAGGAGTGCCAGCGACATTCTTAAGATTCATTAGTTGTTCATTTCTTAAAAGGTTAATGATGCTAACACAAATCTGGATACGAATTGTTACTTAATAAGTGGTCAACGGTAAAGCATAGTAACTGCATCACTTTTAACTTATTTCTACTTCAAGATAAATTTATGCTAACCACACAACTCGGACAACTAATTATCATCATCAACGCATCTCGTACTCTCCACCACTATTCAAAATGAAATTTAATTTTTAGTATGCGTTCACCTGCTCAAACTTCAAATGAACCGCATCACGACAACCATTCAAACTAAAATATAATTCTTAATAAAACCAAAGGGGCAATTTTACCTAAACACAAGCACAGTGTGTTAATATTTTAATCAACTAGCTATCAATGTTAATATTTTAATCAAATAATAGAGCACGCCGGCTGATAATTTGACTTTGAAACAATGCCATCCCCCATTAGTTTGGTAAGTATTCATGATCAATCGAAATTCATTTGTAAATAAATAGATAGAGCTAAATAGTGAGAATAGAGTTAGTGCTTGCAAGAGTTGTGAAACGTGTTAAGGCTCAGGGATTAAGTGAATGACACACGATCGGAATCAGAATGTAGTAGAGATTTAACAATTTGTAATCACTCAAAACATATATTGTATGAAAGTACATTTGAGTATTATAGTCAAGTTGCACACTGCAATATGAATATAATCAAGTTGCACGCTAAAATATGAATGTGATAAGAAAATCGGGGATTGCTCATGCAGCTCACAAATTGTTAAGAGACTATGCCAGAAAGTAAGATGGGAGTTAAAATTATTGCATCATGTACCTTTTTGGATAGTTAAATCTCCAGAATCCTTTGGCAACAACAGCAATCCTGATTCCTGACGTTGTATGGAATGTATAGTGTTCTATTTCCTGTCCTGGCTTTCTCCGGAATGGATAATGTCAGACTTCCACTGGCTGTTGCATTTTATTTTCACTAATAGGTTTGGTGGGGAGAACTGAACAGAAACCGCTGAAAAGGTTCATGCGTTATAGAGGCAAGAAATGTTGTAATAGTCCAGTTCACCACACCAAACCAAATCTTTCGTCGACCACGAAAATAAAATTGGAATTTCCCATTACTAAAGGGAAGGGGTGGGGCAGAAAAGGAAGACACCGAACACAGAGGGGAGAGCCAGGCAAATCCCGTACCATCTCCCCTCAAAACACAAAAAGAAAAATTTTATTGAGATCTTTTGACCTGCCATGAGAGCGCACCCACCATGGCAAAGGTCCACGAGACAACCAAACCAACGACTCACCACATTCAACATATCATCCCTCCAAAATCTCGCACTGATCTCTCATCCTATCTTCATATGCATTATCTGTCTTCCTATCATCATATGTTCTATCTTTCAACATCTCTTAACCAACATAACTCATACAACATAATAACAATCAACCATACCACATGTGGTCTCCCAAGGTCCTCATACAGCTTATACTCAATCAAAACTACAACTGCTTTTTTCTTAATGCTGCAGTCAAAAATCAGTTCCAGCGGGCCGAGATATAAAATCGGATGACAACCTCTTCAAGAAAAGTGAATTCTCAACCAAAAATCACGTTTTGAACCTAACAAGAAAGGATGAGAAACGATCACATGGCTGAGAGGAAACATGATTTGATAAGTCACAATGCAAAGATAACATATTCGCCTGACCAAAAATAGAAGATGAAAGATGAAATCAATAAATCCAGAATAAAATTTCAAATGATCAACAAATCTAAATATACAGACCGAACATTCTAAACCAGAGGCATCTTTGGCTTATATAATCTCCTAAAAGAAGCAAATAATCATGCTTATGTTATGATACGAGCAGTAAGGAAAGGAAGCTCTGGGGTGGAAGAAGGCTGAGAAGTGAAAGGAAGAAGAAGCTTTCTGCAATGGCGGCAAATTCAACTGTTTAAAGGAGAGGACAACGTCATTTTGGCAGAGTCAATTTTAATTTTAGAAGTCAAATGTAATTAGGAATTTTGACTGGAGTTGTTTGGGTCAGAGTTGTTAAATGCACTTTTATGTAGTAAGTGTATTCACGCTTTTGTTCAACCGAGTCTGTTACATAGGTGGTCTGAGGATTGAGTAGCAGATTTGGCTTAACATTGATCTTGTTGATCATCTCCTTCACCTCCCTTTTCTGCATATTCTCCTCGACCTCCTCTTTCTTCGGTTGTAATTCGAAATATTATCAAATTAATACAAATATCATCCGTTATTTGATTTCCTTAGCTGCTGTGACTTTAATTGTTGATTAACCCCTTAAATCTAAGCTGTACTCGTAACAGCTTAACTTATAATATCAAGAATGCAAAAAAGAGTCAAGTTTTGTTCCACTTCCTTCACTCAGGCAAACATGCTCGTCCAAAGATCAAACAATTATTTCGGTGATGCGAAATTACCTTCATTCATCCGTTAAACCACCAAATCCAATCTGAATTCATATAATTGTGCCGATGTACAAAATGAATTGTCAACCAAGAATCACGGCTTGAACCTAAGCAAGAAGAAAGGATGAGAAACGATCACGCGGCACAGAGGAAATTATAAACATGATTTGATAATTCACATTACAAAGATAACACATTCAACTGAACCAAAAAAGAAGATAAATAATGAATCAATGAAATCAATGAATCCAGAATAAACTGTGAAATAATCAACGAATCCAAATAAAAACCAAATACTCTAAACCAGAGGCATTTTGACTTATATAATCTCCAAAAAGAAGAAGTAACCTTGCTTTATATTACCATCAAGAAAGAAAGAAAGAAGCAAGTTTATACTGCTTCCTTCACTAAGCCACACATATCCCAAGATCAAACATGATTTGAAATTACCTCGATCCATCCGGTTAAACCTTCATCAAATCCAATCTGAATTCAGATAATCGTGCCGGTGTACAAAAGATTGTCCACTGACCGATTAACCCAACCAAACTATTCAAATCCATAGTCAAATTGCCGATCGCTTGACGATCCACAAGGATCCGGTAACAGATTGAGAAGCAGAGAAACGGAGTGGACCAGAACCCAGAAGAGCTGGAACGGAGGAGATGAAACAGAGAATAACTACTAACCTCTAATTAACGTCTATTTATTTACAGGAGACGGGTGATCCAACGGTTCATATTGAGTGGGAGGAAGATACTTGGCGGTTGGATGGGTGGCGTGTAATTCGTGGGCTTCAGGGAGAAAAATGGATTGGGCCAAGGGGCATAGTTGGCGGGCCCAGTCTGCCGCTAGCTTACCCCAAAATATACTTCGTTGGAAAAATTTATTAAATGGTTAAGATTTTAAATTTAAATTATAAGATAATTAACCCTAATTATAATCAATCCTTTCTGTTTCATTTCTTCTACATAAATTTTTTTCCTTTTTTTTCTTTTTCCTTTCTCCACTTCCTCTTTCATATATACCTAGTTCAATTTCTAATTTTCTTTTCTTTTATATAATATAATTTTTTAGTTTTCTTTTCTTTTATATAATTTTTTCCTTTTTCCACTTCCTTTTTTCATATATGTCTAATACAATTTTTTCTTTTATATAATTTTCTGTTTTTGAAATTAAACAATAGGAACAATTTTTTTCTTTTTCCACTTCCTTTTTTCATATATATAATAATGTTTTCCTTTTTCCACTTCCTCTTTCATATATATATATATATATATATATATATATATACTTGTGGGGGGTATGGGTTTGTTTTTTAAAGAGAAAAAAAAATTAAAAACATACAAGAGAAAAACACATAAATTAAAAATAGACGAGTAACAATTTAACAGCAATAAGGTAAACAAAGTGAAAGGAGGAGACTTACTTTTTACAGCGAAGCTTTGGGCTAAAATTTGTACAGGACCCCCAAACTACAAATTTTCTTTTTATACATATATACATATATATATATATATATATATATATATATATATATATTGAGATCATGCCACGTGTTTTAACTCTTAACATGACTCTCATGCTATAACGCAATCATACTCCTTGAGAGTCAAATTACTTAATTAATTTTGAATAATTATCTAATTTCGGTCATTAAAATTGATGGGTTTGGTCGGGTTGGGTTTGGGTTCATTCAAAACCATCCGAGCTAATTCGATTTGATGAAAATTGAACACAATTCAACCCACCTTGAAGAGTAAAATCCAACACAATCCAATTAAGGGCTTGTTCTTTCAAACCCTAAATTTGGGTTGGGTTGGATTCATTATTTTGGACTTCGACTCAATGATAATTTATTTTACATTTTTAGATTTTAAATTAATATAATTTTTTTTCTATTTTTTATTTGCATTTGCGGATGGAGATAGTTATTAATAAAAAATTAATATAATTTTAAGTGTTAATTCGATCTTAGATCATTCATTGACAATTCATAAAACCAAACACATGGAGTCATGATACTTGATTTTTTCTTTTTTTAGTTTTTATTTCTATTTATAATTTAATTAATTGGTAAGTTGAATTTAATTATATTATCATGTAGAACTCAAACTCAACATGATTAAAAATTAAAATTTAAAACCCAATGTAGTGAAAACCTTGGGTTTTAAACCGAACCCAAGGTTGCCAAAAACTCATATGGTCTAGTTGCATTCGGGTTCGTCTCCCACTTCTAAATTCTAAAGTTCGATTTCCCTTCCCTAACACTCCCCATTTGCCTTGTACATATTGTAAAAGCTATTTAACATGTATGAAACTAAATTAATTACAAACGAAATAAGCATCCATAGAAAAAATAAAAGGTAAAGTTTAATTAAATTTTTGGACCAAACGCACACCAAATTTTTTTTACCATTTGAACTACTCTTTTATTATTTTGGACGGGAAGCGCAATCGACACATTGAAAAGTGCAGTCGGCATTATATTAACTTGGCATTTTCGAATTAAAATTAATTTAACTAATTTATGATTAAATTAAAGTTAATTATTGATATTTTCGATACGTGACTCCAAACTATCAGTTTCATAGGACCCCCCAATGTTTCAATGAAAATTTATGACCATTTTACCCTTTCACTAAAAGACAAAAATGGGCGACAAAAAGACAAAATAGGGTAATTTAACGGTGGAATTGGATGGAAAACGTTATTGGGGTTATGTGGCGACAATTTCTCATAGTTTGGGTGGGGGCAGCAGGACGAAAAAAATAGGGTTAGAATTGTATCAAAATAGAAATTTGGGGGGTAATGCGAAAATAACCCTTATATCTTTTACATTCCAAATGAAAGTTATCCATTTAAAAAAATGAAAGAGACCTACATAATTAAGATATAATGAGTATATTAAAGATAGGATTTAAGGAGACAAATCAAGTAACGTAACATGACTACTCTTGGGCTCTCATCAAATCAAGTAACGTAACATGACTACCTCCAGCTCTCATCATAAGTGACCAATGTCCCCCCTTCATGTAATACTATCACTTCAATATTAAATAATATCGAAATAATTCTACGAGCTTGTTAGCAAACAAAAAAGAATGCATTTTAATGCATTCTTTTCAAATTTCAAATTTGGTCAAACAAATCACATCCATATATCTCTCCACTCATTAAATCTCCACCATCCAACTCCACTCATTCTCTCTCTTCCTACTCATAAAAATACATTAAAATCTATCCGCTAACACCCTCGTAATCGCATTCATTGATATCTTTTATTTTTATACCATTTTTCTTTATTTTTCAACTATACATTCAATGGAATTTTTTTTAAAAGTCTCTATCATACGTATCCTACATGCTGCATCAGCTTTACTTAAACCGTACCCAGAACCTTCAATATTTGTTAATTTAAAATTTAAAACCCTTATCAAATTTAGAGTTGTTTGCCACAACTTACAACAAACTCATTTCTTGCCAATTATTTTGGAACACTCAATTATTTTGATAATTATTTTATGTTGTTATATACTTTTTCTGCACTTTTCAAATATAAGTTCAAAATTCATTTTTCTATTAAACAATAGTTTATTTTTGTTCTGTTTCCTACGTGGGTATGTACCCACGCTAATGTGGTGCCTTCTAGTGGGGCCATATTATCCTTAAATTTTTATTTCAATTTTTTTATATCTATATTGGATTTGATAAATCACACATACCCCCTGATGGAAGAGAACGGTGGGACCCACAATTTTTTTTTCTGCGTAGATACATACCCTGTGGGAAACAGAGCAAGACTCAACAATAGTTTTACCGTTGTGTTACTTTCATTCTTGACAAATTCGTAAAGATAAAAAATAAAAAAAGAAGTACATAAAATTGTTTTCATATTTTTTCACCCCGTTTAATCTTTCTGATATAACTACAAGTGCCATTTCACAAAGTTTTGAAATACAATTATTTTTCTTTTTATTTTTAATCAGTGTTCTAAAACGTATATAAAAATGCACTTAGATGTGAAAAAGCCGAAGCCTGAATGAAAATTTTTGAATCAAAACGAGAAAAACCGTGAAAAAAATGCTAAAAAATGTACTTAAATACGAAACGACGCAAAATATCCCCCGTAAAGCTTTGACATGCTTTACAGTTTTTGGAAGCACACATTTTATCAGCCAATAGACCCAATACTATACCCATCAAATATACGGTCGGAATTAACAATTTGAGATTCTCAGTTGAAAAGCAATCAGATTTCAATGAACCAAACAGAGAAATGTGTTCATCTTCTTTCAATTTCTTCTGGGAACTGTTGTTCTTCTTCTTCCTTACCCCATCTTTCTCCATTTCTTTCTTTCTCGGCAACAATGTCACCCTCTTCGGCGACGCCCTCTGGCAAAACAACACCATAATCCTCACTAAAGAAAAAAGCTGCACACCTCCGCCGCCACCGCCGCTTACGGCGGCGGAGTCACCTTCAATCCCATCTCTTTCCGGGCTCGGGAGAGCTTTCTACATGAACCCAATTCGATTTCTTGATCCTTCAGCCAATGCCACAGGCTCATTCTCTTGCCGATTCTCCTTCACGATCAATCCCACCCCTTCTTGTCCTTCCGGCGAGGGTCTTGCATTTCTGATCACTTCAAACACCGGTTCTCTCAGCCTTCACGACGGTTATATGGGCCTACCCCCACCGGATTTTCAAGATTCTTATGTTGCTGTGGAATTTGATACTACTTTTAACCCTTATCTTGAGGATATTAACGGTAATCATATAGGCATTGATGTGAATAGTGCTAAATCAATGGCTTCTGTAGATGTTGTTTCAAGAGGGATTGATCTTAGAGGTGGGAAAGAATTGACTACTTGGATTGAGTACAAGGATCCGGATAAGATGATCCGGGTTTGGGTGGGGTATTCAAGCCGGGTTAGACCCGTTGGGCCCATTCTTGAAACACAGATTGACCTCTCTAAGGAGTTCAAAGAATTTATGCATGTTGGATTCTCTGCTGCTAATGGAAATGGCTCTGCTATTCATACTATCCTCAGATGGAGATTCAAGACATTTTTTGGGTTTCTATCGTCTACAGTGCCTATGGATGTAGCGGAAGAAGGTGATTGTATGATGTGTTCAAATTTGGAGATAAGTAGTTCATTTGAATATGGTCTTAAATCAACTAGAAGTACACTAAATTTGGCTCTAATAGTTGGAGGGCTAGCTGGATTTGTGATCTTATTAGCTGCATTTCTTGTGATTTCTTGTATGTGTTTGATGAGAAGAAGACGAATTAGACGAGCCCAAAGCGATCATCATCAAATTCGTCGTTTTCGTCATCATGGGACGATGGTTCCTCAACTGTTGTCACTCGACGAGATAAAATCAGCCACTAACGGCTTTAACGAGGGCAAGATTATAGGCGAAGGAGCCTCGGCAGTCGTGTATGAAGGCAAAATCCCATCTTGTGGATCAGTGGCTATCAAAAGGTTCATTCAAGAAAATGCCAAGATTGAGCCCTTTATTTCAAGAATCCCGTTTAACACGGAGCTTGCAACCATGGTGGGAGGGTGTTTGAGGCACAAAAACTTAGTTCAACTACAAGGGTGGTGCTGTGAGAAGAATGAGCTGGTTCTTGTTTATGAGCTCATGGAAAATGGAAGCTTAGAGAAGATTTTACATAACAAGACAAGCTTAACGAAGTTCTTAACGTGGGAAAGAAGATTGAATGTGATTCTTGGAGTGTCGATGGCTCTAGTGTACCTCCACGAAGAATGTGAAAGCCAAATAATCCATAGAGATGTGAAGACGTGCAATATCTTGCTAGATGGGGAGTTCAATGCAAAGCTAGGGGATTTCGGGCTAGCCGAGGTTTACAAGCACAGTCTCAAGATGAGAGACGCCACTGTCCCGGTGGGGACAATGGGGTATCTAGCACCAGAATATGCTTTTTCCGGCGTCCCTACTGTGAAAACCGATGTTTACAGCTTTGGAGTGGCGGTTTTGGAGGTGGCCTCGGGGAGACGGCCGGTGGACGAAGAGAGACTTGCGGTTACTGATTATGTGTGGGATTTGTGGGAGAAAGGGGTGATCTTAGAGGCAGCTGACCCTAAACTTAAAGGGCAGTTTGACAGGATGGAAATGGAGAGGACATTAATTGTGGGACTTTGTTGTGCATATCCAAATTGTGAGAAGAGGCCATTGATGAGAGAGGCTGCAAGAATGCTTAAGGGGGAATCACCAGTGCCTGTTTTGCCTTCTAAGAGACCTGTTCTAAGAATTCAATCTGTTTTGCCTGAGGGTTGTGAAGAGATTATGAGTTATGGTGGTGGTGAGGTTGAGGATACTCCATGGTCTACCCCAAGAACACATTTTAGCAAGTTTTAGGATTTCTAGGAGCAACACAATTGTTGTTACTTGTTAGTTTGATAGATATATTCACTCAAGTCTATAAGAAAATTATCACATTTTTGTTGGACGGGGGGTAGATTCACTGTGTTAGGTACTTAGATTCCCTCGTTTTTCTTAAGAAAAAAATAATAATACTTATTTTGTAAAGTTCAATGAATAAACTTGTGCGCACTTTGCAGAACTTCATTTTTGTTGCACCCTCTTAACAACATTTTTGTTTATACACAAACAATAAAGAACTAAAAACATATAATATAATTTTGGTCGATTTCACATTTGTAACATTACATGGATGAAGGACGACGACGAAGACGACGACAATAATAATAATAATAATAATAATAATAATAATAATAATAATAATAATAATTTTATTTGTTTAATAGGAATAATTGGTTGGCATTATTAATCATAATTTTATTTGTTTTATAGCGAGATCGAGATGTTCTACAACTTTTTACAGTTTATCGTGCCTGATCCTAGTCAAGTGGAAAATGCGTGCATGTGGAACACAAATTAAGTATCAAGAACCACCCCAGTACTTGGTTCAACCTTTTTTTTTTTTTTTTTTGGAATGGGTTCAACATTTATTTATTTACCCATATGACTTGAAATTCTTTAATGGATAATTGGCACAATCAGGACCCATACTTTAGGGTGAGCCATTTTGAAAATTAAAGCATTTTGATCCCTATATTTAGATTTCTTAATAAATAACAATTTCAATCAAATACTAAATTTTTGAACATATATGAATAAGGTCTAAGTTTTTCTTAAGTCGTACGATTTCAACTTTAACTTTTGAAATCTTTAATTAAATGTACCGAAATAATTTTGTTCTAATTACATAACTTTGATAGATAATAACACATGTTGCATTAATTATATACTTTCTCAAAATTTCTGTAATATTAAATACTTAGTGGAATTTTAATCAATAATTTAACGGTTAGTATAATTATTATACCTCTATAATAAATAAATTTATTATCTGTGATTGTCATTACAATAAAAAAAATAATATATTTAAAAAAATGGAATGAAAGAATAAAAAAACAATCCAAAGAAAAAAAAAAACCCACCCCGGGGATGTTTCGTTTGACAGGGTTGGGTGGTGTTTTGAGTGTGGGGAGGGGGGGTGCGGGGTTTGGGAATGAGGTTTCCGGGTAGTGCCTTAAATTTTTTTTTTTTTCCTTTCATTTTTGGTTAGTTTGTCCTTTTTTTTTTAACTATTACATAATATTTGTTGTGCAAAATTGGATTTTTTATTGTAATCACAATGAAAAACAAGCAGAATTATAAAGGAATAATAATTATACTAATTGTTAAGTGCTCGACTAAGGTTAAAATGTGCATGTCTAATACTAGAGGAAGTTTGAAAAAAAAAAACAAAAAAAAAAAAACAATTGTTCAATTTTTTCATTAAAATTATTTAATTAGGACAAAATAATTTGATATATTTAATTATGCGTCAAAATAAAATGATTTGAAAAGTTGAAATTGTATAACTTAAGTATAGATCCTAAAAATGCAACAACCACAAAGTATGGGTCTTGACTGTACACCAATTGCCCATTCTTAATAGAGAGCTTTCTTTCTGAATTTAAAAACCATCTCCAATCGTTCTTTCCCTTCTATATTCAATTATTATTATATCTCACCTCTCTTATTTTGAAAATTAAAATTTAATAATTATTTACCTCCATTAAATGTTTGGTGAGACAAAATGATTTTTTTTATGGAAAAATGGAATAAATTAATGCTAGACAATGTTTGGACGTCTACACGTAAAAGTTCATATCCTCACATTATCTATTTTTTTATTTGCCACATAGACGGAATATTGTCCTATTTATGATTTATCAACCATTGGAGGATGATTTTTAATGTATAATGTTTATTTTAATTGATATATCATTTAATTTTAAAAACTCACAAACAATTGGAGATGCTCTTATGATGTCACTTCGAAGGCCAGAACTCAATAGAAATCAATTGAAGAAGACGTTTAATTTCTATTAATATTTTAGTGCTCCTATGATTTCTTTGTACTGATTTGGTATAGATAATTTTAAGCATGGAGGTCCTGATGTCTGACGAACGGACGAAATTGAGTTGTGAAAGGGTCTAACTGAAGATAACTATTTTCCTTTCTTTAATTTATTATTTGATGTTCAATGTAATAATCTTTTTAAACAATCCTACTTATAGATAATAATCTCGTTCACCTATCTATAGTGGGTATCTGCTACTATGCCCACAACCAATGGTGGATTAAGGTGATGAATGATTGTGAAAATATTAATGACAATTATACTTTACTAGTATCACGCGTGCGATGCACCGTAACAATTAAATTTATGTACGATAAATAATTGATATAAAATTATAAATATGAATGTTGAATTACATAATTTATGTAATTTATGCATAGGAGATTGCATAATTGTAAAAAATTATTAAAATCTATAATATTGTATATTATAGTCAATGAAAAAATTGCGGAGTAAATTCACAGTTGTAAATTATAAAAATTCACGTGCATCGCATAATTAAGAAGTTTATCAAAACGTGTAACTTTAATTTAATTGCGAAGGTCTGGCATTCTTACAAAGAATCTTCGTGAAGATTAATTAATTGTAAATGAACCATTGGGAATGAATATATAAAAATTCTTTGATTATCCAAACGTGTCTTTCTCATTGGTACATATCAAATTTATATTGAACACATTTTTTCCTTCTGAAATGAACATTAGACACTCTAAATTTTATGATTTTATGCGTTCTTTTAGTGATTAGCTGTAATTGTTACTTAATTTTAGCTATATTGTATGAGAAGTATTATACTTAATTTTATGTAACTTAAATTTGTAGTAACACCAACAATTATCCTCATCTATATAATTCATTTGATTTATTTTCATTTACATAAACTGTATGTTAATTGTAGAATGAAAAACATTTTATTTGTAATTTTATATACTTAGAAAAGGCAAAAAATAGGCAATGCAAGATTTAATTAGTGAGCATATCACATCAAAAGCATTAAAAATAAAAAATATTATGTAATTTTTTTAATTTGAAATAGTATGTCATGTTGGCACCGCCAAGAGGGTGTTCACCAAACGTGACACTTCAATTATAATAATATAAGGATTAATAAATTACTATTTTACTTAAAAATAAATAAATTATTCTACATAAATCTAGTTATAATTTTAGGCACTCATTATTTGATCTTCAAAAAGAAAAAAGTAAAAAATTATCACTATTTTTTAATAGACCAATTCACGTAACCAAGCAAAACTATCAAAACCTTCAATTTTATCACGATAAAATTTTAAAAAAAAACATAAAAAATTTATTATTTAATATTTTGAATTATAACTTAAAAAAATGAAATTATATATAAAGTCTTTCCAAAATAAATTTTTTCTCATTAGATATTTGTTTTAGATATTGGTTATTTTTAGTTATATTTTTAATTACTACTAACTAATGTTGGTTTATTTCCAAAACTAATTTTATAATTTTCTTAAAATATTTAATATATACCACATTTGCATCTTTGCCTATGTGACACTTCACAAATTATAATATAAAGATTAATGGTATGATAATATAACAATTCAAAATATAAAGATAAAGATTAATAAATTACTCTTTATTTAAAAATAATAAATTATTCAATGCAAATTCAATTATAATTTTAGCACGCCCTATTTTATTTAAAAATAATCCACTGCACATTACAAATCAAAACTATCTAAAACTATAATATTTTTTAATGCGGTGAAAATAAAATACTTATTATTTAATATTTTTAATTAAAAATTTGAAAAATGAAATTACATTTAAAGTTTTTCGAAAACTATTTTTTTCTTATTAAATTTTATTTGTCGCATTTAATGATAAATTTATGTTTCATTAAAAAAATAATTATATTTAAAGAATTTTCCCTATTTACATCTACCAATTAATATTGGTTTATTTCCAAAAATAGAATTTCCTTTTTTTAACTACAAAATTAATTTTTATTTTTTTAATTATTATTAATGAGTGCCACGTTGGCACTACTGCCAATGTGGCACTCCAGTTTTTATAATATAAAGATGGTGCATCAAAAAAATGAAAGAAATCTATAAAAATTTAGATAGAGTTTCCTCTGTATTGTATGTGATGACAGTTTGTGATAATATAAACACAAAATATTATGTTTTCATTAATATAAATTAAATATTAAATAATAAAAATAATTAAATAGATATAGATTAGGAGATTTGTGGGAAATCCAGGTTTTCCTTATATAAAAACCATAGAGGTGATTTGTGGCCTTGTATTTAAAAAAAAAAAAAAAAATCTTCCTTAAATCTGACTGATTGGTCTAGATGGTTTGAGCGAAAAAGGCCATTTTTGGAATTAAAAAAATATTTAAAAAACTCTCTTGATTATTATCTATAATACTACTACTAAAATAGATTACGAAATACTTCCGTATCGGTCGTATCTATGTCGTGGTGTATGGATTCACTCATTAACATGAATCGGACAGATGAGAATAGTGTATTCTTCCCTAGCATAATCAATGCATTCAATTAATTTTCATGTTCTTTATTAAAATAGGAAATTGGTAATTCTAATATACTCTCTATTTTAGTTTTAGTATTTAAGGCACTAATAAGCGACTGTTTGAGACACTTTGTTGGAGGACCCATTCGAATATCATATAAATTTTAAAAAATTAGAGCAATGAACAATAAATAAATATGTGAGATGGTAATAATATATTATATTGTATTTTGATCACTTATTTTGTACAAATGGATTATGATATGATTGTTGTGAAATTATAGTAACGATGAAAAATGGGATTCCTCAATTTATGATCACAAATTTTGATTGATTACTTAGGTTTAAAAGATTATATTGACTTTTTTAGAAAAAAAATTCATGAAATCCATAAGACGTGAAATAATGATATCAGATCGAGGTAACAGTGTATAAAATATAAAATATGACCACATACATGTGAGTCAAGTTAAAAAGGAAAGATTGGAGGGAGTGTTTGATTTGTTCAAAATAGGATTGAACAAAAGACTAAGTTTGCCTCTAGACTTTGTGCAAATCAAGTTCTCAAAGCTTTCCCTTCAACGTGACTCTTTTACTTTTATTAATAGAGTTATATATATAAGATCGACGTGTTACCGTCTCTCTATACAGGTATAATAATATGAATTAATTAATTAATTAATCTAGTCTAGTAATAAGAAAAGGAAAGAAAATATTAATTAATCTTATATACTATGAAGGAAAGGAATGAGAAATCCTAATTTGGAAAGAAATACTCCACTAGGAAAGAAGAATAAGTTTAGCATAGCGTGTATATATAAGATCAACGTGCTAGCCAAACCACACGCCCTTACTTTACCCCAACAACAACAAAAGAAAGAAATACCGAGTTCCCAAAGCTTTCCCTTGAGATCTGAAATATAAAAATCTTTAGATCTTGGACTGCTACAAAATCTGAATCTACTCCGTGGGTTTGTGTTTGATTGTGATTTTAATTTCCCTGCCAATAATGATTTCCCACAGGCGAAAGAGAGTTAAGGTTGGAGATGATTCAACAAAACTAGTATCTGATTTCCTGAAAGAAGCCAATGAGGACATATTATGGGAGATATTTGTTCGTCTGCCCAATTGTCGATCTGCTATTCTCTTTGGCTCTGTCTGTCGCCATTGGCGTTCTTTGATTTCTCGGCCTCAATTTATACCTAGATTCATATCCCAGCATCATGAACATCAAGATCGCTATTCACGGCCCTACACCATCTTATTTCGTAAAGCTGATAAAGTTGGGTTTAAGGTTATTGGACCCGAATCTTTTCAACCCATTTGCAAGCTATTTTCTGAGGAGTCAATGTTTCTCCATGGAAAGGCGGCTGCTGCTACTTATTTGGACTTCTTGCCTTCACCTATGTTCATAAGAGCATCGTGTAACGACTTGTTGCTTGTGTCCCCTAGTGCACGCACAACGATTGCAGATCGCTACATCTGCAATCCAATTACTAGACAATTTTATCAGCTCCCTAAGATTCGTAGATCCAGTATTGAGCGCCTAGTGACTGGGCATGCATTAGTGTGTATGCCCACCGACGAATTCAAGGTGGTAGAATTCCAACATCCTCAGTATGGTGATCCTGAACTTGAACCGACAAAACCTGTCTCCCTTCCAATGACAATATTTTCTTCTAATTCAGGAAAGTGGAAAAGAAAATGCTTTCATTATCCTCGACCCAAGAATTTATGTCTTAATTATTCAGTGGATGTTGTTACGTGCAATGGAATTGTATATTGGTTGGAGTACGAATTTCGCGTGGACAGGGTTATTGCATTAGATTTGTTGAATACTCACTGTGGTATTATTGTCTTCCCCGATGATTTTTGGTGGTTTCGACTGCAACAAGATTCTCATTCTCGTTTTGATGTTAGAGAACAAATTGGAGTTGTAGGTGGAGAGCTCAGGTTATTACAAGTTGTCCTGACACTGACAGGTGTGGAATCGACTGTTAATTTGAAAGTCTGGAAATTGAATTATAATAAAGATGATAGTTCATGGGTTTTGGTTCACGATAAAAGACACTTGAGAAGGCCAAGTAATGAAGAGCTGTTGGTTGCCCCTTTTCTTCATCCAACCAATGGTGATGTGGTTTTTATGGTATGGGGCAAAAAAGTTTGTCAATATTTGATTATGGAAGGTACGTACGAAATGATCGATGAGCTTCAAGAATCTCTAAATTTCAATAGTCGGCATTGGATTGACAATGACCGGCTTACGCCCATTCCTGTGGTGCATCCGGCTTGGCCAACACCGCTTCCTTCTCGACGTCGTCTATCTGTGTAAAACTTAACATTTGTATTTAACCTATTTCTTTTAAATGTTTGTTTATTGAGGAAACTTATAATATGATATTTCTATTGCTTAATGGCTTCATCACACCCAATGACCAGACATCAAATTTCTGGGCAGTAAACACACTTCTTGTGAGACATCAAATTCCCTCGTTTTTCTACCTTTATTATGTGGCTTCGAATTAGATTTTCCCCCAAAGGTGAATATGCCAATTAAGTAACTGGAAGGATTTCCGCCATCTTGACTTCTAATTCCAACAGATTTTTGAGAGTTTAATTTCAATAAATAAATGATGATAGCCACTCTTAACACCGTTTTGGATGATAGACATGCAAACAAACAAAAGGACAGAGTCCAAATTTGTATGAACTATGGGCACACATGAAAATGACTTATGTTTATCAACTGACAAGACCCAAGTAAAAAAGTAAAGACCGAGTTAGACTTGATGGATATTGATGGCATAATAATAATAAAAGAAAAAAAAATACACAAGTGATATGTTTACTAGAAATAATTGGTTGGCATTCTTAATCAATCATAATTTTTGTTTTATAGCGAGATCGACATTTTTCACAACTTTTTGCAATTTATCATGCCTGATCCTAGTCAAAGTGGAAAATGTTCCCCACACAAATCAAGTATCAAGAACCACCCAAATACTTGGTTAAACATTTATTATTAACCCATAAGACTTGAAATTCTTTAATGGATAATTGACACAATCAGGACCCATACTTTAGGGTGATCCATTTTGAAACTTAACGCATTGTGGTCCCTATACTTAAATTTTCTTGGCACAATCAAACAACCCCTAACGTTTTTTCTTAATAAGTCACAATTTCAATCGAATACTAAATTTTTTAAGGTCTAAGTTTTTCTTAAGTCGTACAATTTCAACTTTAACTTTTCAAATCTTTAATTAAAGGTATCGAAATATTTTTGTTATAATTACATAGTTTTGATAGATATTAACACGTGTCTGCATTAATGATATACTTTCTTAAAATTTCTTTAATATTAATATATGTTCTTTCTACCATAAAATTCAAATTTTTTTCTTTCTCTTTTTTTTCAATCACACACATAATTACTTTATATTTTTTAATATATTATCTCTCATTTTTAACTATACAATCTACATGCAATTCGAGTAACTTCTATTAACATTAATTTTATAGTGGATAGAACAAGGCCTAAATATACACTTTAATTTTAATCAATCATTTACCGGTTAGTATAATTATTATACCTCTGTAAATTTGAAGTTTGTAATTGTGATTACAATAAAAAAATAATATTTTAAAAAAATGGAATGAAAGAAATAAAAAAATCCAAAAAAAGAAAAACAAAATAGGAAAAACCCACCCCGGGGATGTTTCGTTTGATAGGTTTGGTTGGTGTTGTGAGTGTGGGAAGCGGGGATGCGCCGATGCGGGGATGAGGTTTCCGGGTAGTTCCTCATGATGATCATGATGATGATGATGATGATGATGATGATTATTATTATTATTATTATTATTATTATTATTATTATGCACTGTTTCTTATATCTTTGATGTTTATCTTTTATATTTTTAAGTACAATTGATGTGAAATTTTCTATTCTCAAGTGAGTAGGCAAAAAAAAAGAAAAAAGAATAGCTTAAGTGTTGTGGATTGGGGCCATGCTGACTTATGTTCCACATCACCCATTTAATGGATGCGTGTGATATATATTTGGTTCCCTGGTATTCAAAATTATCATGATTTTGAATACTGGCGCGTCTGGTATCTGTGCTTCCTGTGCGTGTGTTGTGTGTGGTCTTTAAAAAAAACTCACATCCCTTTCGAGATAGAGTTGGTAACTATGATTAAAAGAATAAGAACTTTGGTAAATATAACAGGGTTCCAATGTGATCGTCATCACCTCGATGCAAGATAGTTTTTATCATAATTATTATATTCTTATCAATGAGACCTTGAAGACACGAATAATATTTTTTAAATAGCTTTTTGTTATAATGACGTTTTGGTACAACTTGAGAGATATCATAGATAAGTAGATAACTATCACAAAGTTGGAAAAAAAGTATAATCTTAAACGGATGACAACATGCAATTGTATTGTTTGGTACATTAAAAAGGGATTCATAATATTCATATTATTTGGTCAAGTGCATCCAATTTTGATTCTATTTATCAGTACCCTAAATGTGTGATATCCATAGAATTCACAAAGTTATTTTTATATCTCAAATACTTTTAACTAATTTGAAACAAATGTTTTACAATCCAAACAATTTAGTCAATCTTGAGGATAGGAAATTATGAATTCTTTAGTCAATCTTATTGTAATTATATACTTCACGTGTTTTTCCATGTTTACAAATAAATGTGTTATTCATGTAAGTTGTTATCTTTACAGTGATATCCATTCACTACACCAAAACAAGGAATTTGTCACGCTAAGAATTTTAAAGTAGTCACGGTTATAAACCATGACAAAACGACGCGCGGATTGTCACGGTTTTTAACTGTCACAACTGATTTGTCACGGTTATAAACCGTGACCCACCATTTAATTATTAAAAAAAAAGGGGAAAAGGGGCTCAAAAAGAAACCGTGAAGCTAGGTCTTTTCTTCATCGCCTCTTTTCGTCTCTTCTTCATCTCGCCACCTCTTCATCCCTCGCACCTGGCCTCTTCGTTCACGTCCACCACCTCCGTCGTCGAGTATACTCCTCCGCCTCTCTGAGAGTTCTCAAGCCAAAAGGATTTGGGATAAATTGCAGGGACTCGCCACAAACCAAGAGTCGAAGGGTCCTTCGCAGTGCTCAGTAGCCGTAGCAGTCCACCAACACTAAAATTCCTTGCCGTCCTCGATGAATAAGAGGTATAATTTCATAATTTTTGGTTTTATCATCTGTGTCATAATTTTTGGTCGTGTGAATTTTAATTTTAGATAATTGTTGTAATTTAATTTTCAGTCTTGTCATAATTTTAAAGGTGTTCTATAATACAAATTATAATTGAACTAGGCTTAAAGCCATCCGCATTCCAGGCCAGTCTGCTGCTATGGTAACACACATGAATTGGAAGTTATTATTTCCATAGTTTAGATTTACTGAGAAGTTCACAGTTGTTTCAAATTTGATTTCAAGAGTTAAGTAACTTAGTTTGAAAAGAGACTTGGTTTGTAGCTCAATTTAATCAGCTTCCCAAACGTGGTTATTGGCTAAAGATGGAGTCATTGAGATAGAAATAACTAAAAAGTGAATGCTTGTTGGGGAACCCCTTGTAGCTGAATGATTAATCTAATTTTTTCTTAAATTCAAAATTTGAAGTGTAATATGATCACGATGTATAGAATCATCTATTGGATGTACTCGAGGGATGTCAGGATTGAGCATATCAGCGAGATGTTTTTGAGTTCCGTTTACGTAAATTGGTGGATATAATCAGTTACAAGTAGCTCACTGAAACTATATATTGGATGTTTTAGTTCTTGTAAACAATTAGATGAGAAAGAATCATCTAACAAACTGTATATGATGCCCACTAAACAATAAGATAACAGGATGTAGCTCCTATTGTCTGCATATGATGCCCAACAAACCAATGAAAAATCTATGATGTATAGATTCTTAGTTTTCTTAACTGTATTTCATTCCCACGTTTCTTTTAGATATCTGCTAATGTTTTAACAGCCCTCTAATGTGCATTCAGTGGATTAGATATCTATTGATAACAGCCCTCTATTGTCTGGATGGTTGATGTTATTCCAGTGCTGAAAAAATTAAGATAAAAACCCATATTTTTGTAATTTCTTGTATCATAAAAAAATTATTTTGTGATTTGAACAGTATTAGAAACTTACGTAAATATACCTAAATAATAATAATTAGTAGTAATTCAAAAAAAATAAAATAAAATAAAATGTTATCCAAGTGCACTGCCCTCCCACCTGCATGATATATAATTTGCATACATAATAACCATAACCATGTGTTTACATAAGCATTACATCAATGGTATACAGAGAAATAGAATTATGGTTGATAGGTCTCCTCCACATCATTGGCCCCCTTGTCAGTTAGATGGCTCAATTTGCTAAATGAACATATAGGGTAATATTTTTTCTGGATTTTTTCTACGCAACCTTCTAAAGAAGCAATATATGACTTGATAATTCAGTGTATCTAATCAATAATTGTAAGCTATATATGAACTCTACGGTACCTTGGGTCACACTACCCAACCATGCCTCATTGCCTTTGTTCGTTCTTGTAAATCTTCCTCGAAATATACAACATAAACAAAAATACACTTACCGTTTCAAGGGGAAAAAACATATTGGGGAAGTCGAACATATTATATTACTGATGTATCTAGTCTATAATGCACCTACACTTAGGCCTAGCTCGACTAGAAGCATACGATCCCTTTCGAAGAGGCAGAAAAAATTTCATTAATAGAACATATCGTCAGATAGTCATGTATATTATATTTATGTCGTATCTTAAATATAAATTTTAAAAATAATAACTAATATATATTAATATTACATTCTTGATGGCCAATAAACAATATAATCAACAGTATAGGAAATTTTCAATACCGTGCGAGTTGTGCCGGTAGATCAATTTTCATCTGATTTTATTGGAAAAATTTCACTCAACAGTATTACTCATGTTAACAATGGCGATAAAGCACATTGGGAAGGGCAAAGCGACGGAAGAGACATACAAATAATTTGTGACATTTACGATGCAAAAATGGTACAAATTTCGAAATATATACTCTTCCTAAATAGCGGCTGCGAATTGTCATTCAACAAATTCTAACTTTTTTATTTTGTTTCACTTTGCAGTGTCCTAGTACTAGTATGTCTAATTTTCCACAAGGCAATCATTTAGGGACCCAAAAGAAAATATATTCAATATTGATTGATTAACTTCTTTACACTGTGCCTGGACTTTAGGTGTTACAACCTATGTTCCGCCTACGATTTGGGACCCACCTAACTCTCTATCGTAAAAGAGCAATTGAGTCCAAATATATTATTTCATTTTATGTCTTATTGACTATTTTGTTTAATTAAAATAATAAACACTACCGAATAAAATAATTGATAATCAGTTGTCCCTATAGTCTTATGCTTATAGAGCAATAGGAGTGACATTGCTGCTATTGCTCTACAAGCGTAAGGATGTCCATGATATTGCTCTACAGGTACAAGATTATAGGAACGATTGTAGCCCCTAAAAATTATATTTTTAGTAGTGATATTTGGACAATTTTAATTGGGTGAGACCGCCAAAGAGACATTAAATAGCACAACTTATTTGGACTCTATACCTCTTAGGTATTGAGATCTTGTGTTTTTTGATGGACTTTCACACTAGAAATTAATGAATCATCATTTTCATCATCTCTCATGCTATGAGTGAGTAATAAACCGGATAGTATGTGTAATATTACTCATAATTACTTGCACACCTTTTTGCATTGGTCTCTTGTGGGAAGGCCAACTTACCCTTAAAAAAAAAAGTATGAGATTATAGGGGGAGAGTTACATTGAATCAATGGCGAAGCTAGAAATTTTGTTTAGGGGGCCATAAACTTGCCAAAACCGGTCTTCAGAATGATTGAGATGTTTGGGCCTCTCACCAAAAGTTGATATTCGTGTTATTTTTTTTCTACGAGTTCGGTTTTTATGGCCATTTGTGTTTTAAAAAAATTGGGAATCCTAAGTGGTCACATTAATTGCATATATTAATATTAATATTATATATAACAAAAATATCATAATACAAACTGACTAATAGAAAGCTTCATGTCGATTTTCCATTGTTCGTGTATCCTATGTCTTTTTATTGAATATAATGTATTTGAATTTGGAAATGGAAAATACTCTTTTTCACGTAATGAAAATATATTAAGTATAAATTATATGCTCCACTAATAATGTAAAATTTCTTGATCATGCCCACGAGAATAAAAAAAAAATATACATACACATATAAATTAATATGACTAGTTTTAATCAAATTGAAGTTTTACCTTCACAGCTATTTTATAACATACAATTAAAGTTGATCCAAAACTCTAAGAGACATAAAGGAAAAAAGATTAATAATTGAAAAAAAAAAACAGAAGAAGAAGAAGAGGAGCAAAGATGGAAAAGCCAAACACGTATTAACTATATATAATTAACAAAGTTTCAATTTGGGGTTGGGGGGATTTACAGCATAGTGGAACCTCCTATATTAAGCCAATATTATTGATGTGCTTTTAGTTCACTAAATTGTGGTTTGTGATTGTACCAACGTACGTACATTCGAAATCATATCCAGCAAGAATTTAAACTTCAGATTCATGATCATCACGTGTTAATTATTTTGTAAAATCAATTATTCACAAATCATCCTCTTAGTTTTCTTCTTCAATCTTGATGATGACTTATGTTTTCTTCTTCCATCGTCATAATGACTTGTAAAATTGATAACATCCATCATGAAAGATACATATGTACATAGAGAAATTATCTCTTTCCCAGGAAATATATATATATATATATATATATATATATATAGTACATATATAATTCATGTTTAGGCTCATGTGGTGGTGACATATCAGTATATTCATTGGTTTTTTTTTTTAAATTCATATCAAGATGTACAAATTTTGTATTAAAAATAGGCTTTTTTATTTTCGTTACATGAAATGTGCAATTAAAAGTGAAAATCGGAAAAAATGTACACTATCAATTGATCGGAAGTATAATAAAAAAAAAAAAAAGAGTTTCAAACGAGCATGCACTTACTTAGGGCTTGTTCCATACACCATTATCTTTCACTAACTTTTTCTCTCTCATCATTTTCAACCACTCATACAATTATTTTATATTTTTTAATATATTTTTCTTAATTTTTAACTACATACCTAACGCTTAGTTCGAGTAATTTACACAACATGTGAGGAGAACAAGGCCTAAATATATATGAAGTAAATTGCATTTCTAGTTAGTAATAGTAAGTTGATTTAACGACCTCAACTAAATGGATACATACATATCATCAATTAATCAGAAGCTAAATAGCCAAAAGAAAGTAGATTAACATTCTCATGACAATTAAAAAGCTAAGGGTGCATGAAATCTTGATTCTTCAAGGAGAATTGAACAACCTAGAAGAGTAGGAATTCAGAGTGAGTTCAAGTGAAGCCCGAGAAGAGTTATCTTCGGCCCGAGGCCCGTATTGGCAGCCATTGTAAAAGTTACTTTGTTGCTTGAAAGTGGGATCAGATTGAATGAGGAAAAGAGGGAGAGTTTCAATTTCTTCGTCTTCTTCATCTTCTTGTTCATCTTCTAGGGTTTCATAATCAACATACTTCCTCTTTTCAAGAAATGGGTAGTAGCCCCCACCTCCAGAAGAAGAAGAATACGGGTCGACTCCGACCCATACAAAGTTTTGGCCTGACCCGGATCCACTTCCTTCACCACTTGGAGATATGGAACAATCCTAGTTTGGATTCAATCCAATACACTATATGTTAAAGACAGCATGGAAAGAGACCAACACATACATAACATTGAAGATTAATTACACTAAGAGTATGTTGATATATAGATCAACATTTATGTGTCAGTTTAATGTTGATGAACACACTACTTCCTAGATACCATAGTCGTTACTGATGTTGATGTGTCACATTATTGCTAATTCGATCTGTACTTTATCCGATGGTTGATTGAACAAAAAATTTTTGGGCTTAATTTCTTCCAATTAAGAAATCAATTTTTTCGACGAAAACATTGGTCTTTCGACTTCTCTCAACGAGTAATTTAATTTGTATTTAATCTGATGGTTGATTGAACCAAGAAATTTTTGGGCGTAATTTCTTCCAATTAAGAAATCAATTTTGTGGACGAAAACATTGGTCTTTCGACTTCTCTCAACGAGTAATTCGATCTATACTTTATCCGATAGTTGATTGAACCAAGAGATTTTTGGGCTTAATTTCTTCCAATTAAGAAATCAACTTTGGGGACGAAAACATTGGTCTTTCGACTTCTCTCAACGAGTTTTCCGACCAAAATTTTCATTCCCAAAAGTAAAATCTCTTGTAGTGAAGAATTAGGGCAGCTCTTGATTTTCATCTCCCGCTAATCATAAAGAAGCAAAACCAAAAATCATTGTACTTACTCTGAAACTCCTCTCCATAGCCACAGATCCATATCCCACATGGCCAACATTCATCACACCAGGAGAGGAAGTTGATGAAGATGGAAAACCTAAACATCAAAAAAATTAATCAAATTACAAAACCCTAAACTTTCAAAATCTTCAAAAACCCTAGCTAGCTAGCAGGCTAATCATTACTCTACATATGAATAATGAACATAATCTGTGTGTCAGTGTGTGTATCTGTGTGTAATATAATCACCAGTGGCAGCAGCAAGATTGTGAGAAAAAGTATGATCGTGATAGTATTTCCTCAGAGCAGGAGGAGGAGGAGGAGGAGGAAGGGAAGGTGACGTCATCATATTCATAGGGAAATGATCATGTGCAGCAGGCGTAGGAGTAGGAGCAGTGGAGAAGCGTTTCTTCTGCCTCTCTCGAGCCTTATGGTTCTGAAACCAGTAAAAGACATTTTTGCCCTCGATCTTCCCATACTGTCTCAACTTAGCAGAGATCCTCTGTATCTGTTCAGCAGTTGGAGACCTAACTCCATTGTTGTAGTAAAGGTCTTTCAAGATTCTTATTTGTTCACTCGTAGGTGTCCACCTCGTACTACTACTGCCTCCTTGTCTGCATGCAAATGTGTTATTTACCTTATTGCCCCCATCTTCATGATTCTGTGGAGCTTGATCCATATTGATGATGAAGAAGAAGAAGAAGATGATGATGGTGATGAAGAAATTAAAGGTGATGATGATGAAGGAGATGAGAGGAGTTGAGTTGAGTTATAAAGAATGGGGGGAAGCGGGGTGGGGTGGGGTGGGGTGGGGGCACATGGGAGGTGATGGGGATAGAAAGAGGAGGGAGGATATCAGAGAGATATCTGGGAGAGAAGGACTGAAGTTGACAGGGAGTATATATGAAGGATATGATTTTCTCTGTAACATATATAATGTATGTGACTTTTTTGTTGTTCATTTGCTTGGATCAAAAGCCAACAAAATGTACTTCTTGTTAAAGAATAATATTGGAAGAGAAGAAGAGAACTTGTGAATGAATGAATGATTGTTACAAACTTATTCATTTATTTCTTTATGATAATATATGTTTTGTCCGAGTGTTTTTTTTTTTAATACAAATCGGGAATTATAGGAATGGTGTGTAATGTCTCGAATTCGGGACAAACTGGTAAGAGGACATCTTACCACTAAGCCAAAACCACTTGGACTTGTCTGAGTTTTTATTAATTTATTTTCTTGATTATCATCCTACATAAGGAAAATGCATCAACAAATAATTCGTGAACAAGGTTCAAGTGTTCTTTCTTTTCTTTTCTTTTCCTTTTTCCAATTTCTTAGTTTTGGATTTTTTTTCCAATGATATATGTTACGTTATGGAGCTGTATTAATAAAATTTACGAATACTATAACTAGCAATCAAGGGCAACAGTTACTCCCATGTCCATGCATGTCTCCATGACTGTACCCTACACGTTAGAGGCAAGGACGTACCATCAGCGCACTTTCAATATTAGGACCTAAGAGGGTGGGGTGATCGCATGCGCTCTATTAGTCAAGTCAGACAGTAATGATATATGCTCAAAGAAAAAAAATATTAACTTCTGAATATTCTCCCGCGAAAAGATTCTTTATGGAGTTGATTTTTTTTTTCTTGTGAGTGTCATCTTCGAGAAAATGAAAATTGAGCAGTGAAAAATGTATATATAGCTAAAAAGTTATTTAATACACGACAGAGACATATGAGTTTTTATAGATGGGATAACAAAATAAGAAAACACTATGTATATCAAGTCATGGACTTTCTGAGTTTCCAAATTAATGTAAACTATATCATTCAATTAATTTATTTATTTCCCAAAATTATTAAGTGATAGTACTATTTTGATTTCTGGAAATCCAAAATTGGTATACTAATTCATCAGCACGGGACCATTTTTAATACAAAAAAATGTACTACAGAGAGGAATATTTATGAATTAATACAAAGAATCAATCATATGTTGAGTTAATTATATGATGTTGATATATTGTCATCTTCTTGAGATTATACCTTCATACAAAAACTTATTAAGAAAACTATAAGAAAACTTATTGAGAATTAAAATTATAAGATCAATCTTGTTTATCTATCTCAAGTTATATATAGTGAGAGAATATGCATGCTATTTCGATTCCTAATAGACTCACATATAATTATAACGCATTCTGTTATCTGTACCAAATGATCTGATCATTTTTACAAAATATAACTAAACTTTACTTTATCGAATTAATATGGTCATTAATTATTAGACTCATTACAAAATAATAATTCATATAAAAATTATAAATTTATCTTTGCATATGGAGCATGCAACTAATACGATCGAAATCGTATTGGGAGTGTATTTAATTTCTTCATTTCTAATTGGCATGCTCCGATCGTTATGAATTATGGAGAGTGATTATCATTAAAGTAGGAATATATGTGAAACTTTATGTTTTAATTAATAGTAATTATAATTTTTTAATCCATAAAAAAAATGAAAATAGTATTTTTATAGAGTGTACATGTAATATATATTTGCTACTAAAATCATAATATATATTACGTAAATGATGGAGACTGACCTGTTGGTACAGAGCACGCGAGGGCTCAGGGAATAAATGCATATGTAATTCTTTCAGAGTGGTAAAAAATCGTCATTAATATATTTAATTTACTACTATAAAAAAAAAAACCTCATACAATGTATTAATGAAGAAAATTGAAACCCATTAAAAAAAGAAAAAAAGAAAAGGAACACAATTGAATTATAAAATCACTAGCTATAGGGGTAGAAGAATCAAAAGAATTGTTTTAGTTAGTTTGAAAAAGTTTCATGTCTTTTCAGTACAAAATGTTACGGTTTTTATCATCTAGGTGTCATTATTTAGCCTTTGATTTGTCTCAAAATCTGTCCTCTTATCAGAAATCCAAGACTGCTTTCATCATAAGATATATAAAGATTTGCTTATTTGTATCATCACCATCTTCATATCCATTGCCCTTTGTGATGCGCATGGGTTCATGGATTATGCCATTGGTCGGTGTTCGAAGAAGTGGGCGTAACTTTTGCATACGATGTCCGTTTTGGGTCCATGACCCCAATCCGGAAAGGTCGTGAGAAGTTGGATTTGACCCACACTATTTCATCGTGCAAGAAGGATTTATTTTCGCGTTTCGAGGCTGTTTAGGGGGTCAAAACTGTAATTTTATATTTTTTCCTTTCGTTTCGTGTTTAATTTAATAAGGCCCAGTCCAATGTCGGCCTGCTGGCCCAGTAGGGTTTATTTCTTGTTTATTTAAGACTTCTACATGTAGGGTTTTGAGGCGGTTGCGTTTTAATAAGAACAATCTTAGTTTTCGTTCATATTATTTGCGATCCGAGAATTTATTGAAGTTGTAGGCGTGCCTACATCACTTTGTCATTTATATACCTGTCGTCATTGAATGTTGATTAGCTACTTATAAACAATCATAGTTAACTAAATGATATAATTCATCACGTGTAAGGATCAGCGTTAATTAGCCTAAAATATTAAGTACGGTACAACAGGAGTATTCGAAAATTTTCTCTATCTACAACTCATTGTTTGCTTTTTTCAAGAATAAACACAGAAAAAGAGACAAGCAAAACATACAAAGAAAATTCTAAGAGCAAAACTAATGTATGACAAAAAAAAGGGGGGTGGGGGGTGGGGGGAAAGGTGAAGGAGAAAAAAATCAAGGGGAAAAAGCCACTCAAATAATATAATGTTTTGAGTGGGAAAAAGTTAAGAGAAAAATCTAAATTTATCCACATAGTATTAAAATGTTGGTTAGGATCAAATTATGTAGGCCATACTGGGAGGGTGACCCCAAATTTTAGTTTAATATTTACCCTGTTTTACTATATTATTTGCCATACAATGATAAAAAAACTGAAATTTGAGTTTTTTCCCCACATTAATTTTGCTATAAACGACTAATAGTTAGTACTTAATACTTCACTATATTTGTGTGTATTATTGTTAATATGTGACGATTTCGATCCGTTTCCCATATAGTTAGCACAAATAATATTTATACATAATAATTGCTCAAGTTGTAGCGGCACACTGTGTATGTATCAATCAAGAGTGTAAATTTATTACATTGTTTACAAATCACATTAAGAAAAATTTGTAGTAATTGAATAATTCATTGTCGATCCTTTTAGGTACTCATTATTCAGTTTTGTAAATGCAGTATTTCATAAATTGACAATGCAATATAATCAGCCCAAGGAGACTATCCTAAAAATACGTATGTGCAAAACAATTGGGCTGCTTTTCTGAGTTTTCTCTTTGCTGGACGTCCTAACTTGATCTATGTGTCATCGATTCGTATAATTTAACCTACGTGATTCAAAAGCCTGTGCTTAATTGAAATCTAAATTAAATTTTATGATGTTAGACACTCACAGGAAGTACAACCGTTGACTGATATTTTACACACTCGCTCACAATATATACCTTTAACCAATATTTCAATTCACCAAATGCACCATGAACCATACAAACACCTTGTGCACTCAACATAACTACTCTATTTGACCAACATAAAACTCCAATTCTCACCCGCTCCACCCCCACCCCCACCCAAAAATAAAATAATAATAATAATAATAATAATAATAATAATAATAATAATAATAATAATAATAATAATATTATTATGGGAAAAATTGATTTAGATCAATGCTGAAGCCAATGATCAATTTTCATACATAATGAAAATGAGGGTATTTTAGAGAAATGAGATTTTGGGTGGGGCCTGGGGGATTAGAAATGCGTGGGGTGTGAATATTCCCATTCCCGCCATTGGAGATGGGTGCACTCTGGTGTGTGTAAATTTGGGGTGCATTGAGCCGCTCTCATAACTAATTCAGTTTTCGTGGATCTAACCATTTTGTTACTTTCAAAAACTCAGAAACCAATGTCACGCCAATCTCCTCCGCCACCGCCACCGCCACCGCCACCGCCAAATCTACCATTACCGCCACCGCCAGGGTCTCCGGATGAACAGGAATTGCTGCTGATTTGCCAGAAGGTGGTGACGGTCGTCGAACACAAAAGGAATTTGGAAATTCCGCAGGCTCTGAAGCTCGTTGTTGCTTTCCCACGAAATTCTAGATATGCGGTGATAAATCTCTTTGACGCTGTCCATCGCGTGGTTCATCAACTCGAACTGAGTGAGCGTCTGGACGGAAGGGCATTTGCCCTTCGAGAGTCCTGGAGGGACTTGATTGTGGCTAGAAATATACTGCCGGGAAGTACTTTGAGCTTTTTCCGGAGTCAGTATCAGAATAGGTTCCGTTTGACAGTCGATCACCCGGCTGATCCAGATTCCGATGAAGATGATGATTCGGATCCGGACGAGGACGATGTGAATCCTGATCAGGATCAGGCCGAGGAGGATCCGAATCCGGATCCGGAAAATCCAACTCTGGAACCGGATTCTGTTGCTGAAGATTCAGGGACAGTGTCTACTCCAGTCACCGGTGAGAACACCGATAATAAGTAAGCCTCTGTCTTCTGACTCTTCTCTTATTTATTTATTTATATTTATTTTTTAATTCCTCGGGTTATTGATTTTTACTAGGTGTTTAGCTGTTGATTGGCAAACTATTTAATCACCCATTGTTTGACTCAGTCGATTATCTTAATCAGTTTCTCTATTGTTTTTGTTTGAACGTTAATTACTGTAGAACAAACTAAGTGTTAGCAACGAACTTTTTGTAATCGGTATATCTCCTTTATGTAGATCTCATCTTCGGTTAAACAAAATTGGATTGCAGGCTTTGATTTTTGTAGATCTCATCTTCGGTTATCTATCCTTCGATTTTTGTTTGTTATTGATTTTATTTTCTTTGTAAAATTAGTCAGGATTGAAGTAGTCAAGTAGTGTTCTGAAAAGGTTTAGTGTGGATAATTGACTGGGATGCATGTTCTCAACTTTTTCTATTATCTAATTATCATTACTACAGTTTTATTTTGCGGTTACTGATTTTTCCTATGCATCTTTATACTGTTAGGTATGCTGCGAACAAGGCTGAGAAGGGAAAAGATGTTGAGGCTGCAGGTCCTCAGGACAGTGGAGAGGCAAGTTTGGATTAATGCATAAAACTTTACTAAGTGTTCTTGATAGATTGACTTCTATTTCTCATGCCTTTTCACTGTTTCACTTGTTTTAAATTTTATTTAATTTTCTGAGAAACTTGCACTTGGGAGTGAACATGACACTTTCTTTATGCTTTTTGGCTGTGTTTGGGAATAATATAGGTTGTAAAAGCTGGTGGAAATAAGTGGAAGGCGAAGAGTGAGGAGGTAATGATATGGGCTTAGATATTGTTTATATTTTATTCTGTTTTCTTGAGAAATCTTTTATGTTGGGAATAAAATTAGGAAAACGCTCCCTTTGTGGAGAAAGCAGAGAAGCTAAAGGAGGAGTACGAGCCTAAAATGGCAGACTACAAGAAATTGGTAAGCGGTTTTGTCAAGGAAACATTTATGATTGTTTGTTGGGACTGCAGTACTAAAATTACTTGTCCAATACTATTTTTATAGGCTGCTGGTTGTGCTGAAAAGTCATGCAAATCAACAGAGGTTAACGATGAGGACAGTGCAGATGTAAGTTTGGATTAATGCATAAAACTTTACTAAGTGTTCTTGATAGATTGACTTCTATTTCTCATGCCTTTTCACTGTTTCACTTGTTTTAAATTTTATTTAATTTTCTGAGAAACTTGCACTTGGGAGTGAACATGACACTTTCTTTATGCTTTTTGGCTGTGTTTGGGAATAATATAGGTTGTAAAAGCTGGTGGAAATAAGTGGAAGGCGAAGAGTGAGGAGGTAATGATATGGGCTTAGATATTGTTTATATTTTATTCTGTTTTCTTGAGAAATCTTTTATGTTGGGAATAAAATTAGGAAAACGCTCCCTTTGTGGAGAAAGCAGAGAAGCTAAAGGAGGAGTACGAGCCTAAAATGGCAGACTACAAGAAATTGGTAAGCGGTTTTGTCAAGCAAACATTTCTGATTGTTTGTTGGGACTGCAGTACTAAAAGTACTTGTCCAATACTATTTTTATAGGCTGCTGGTTGTGCTGAAAAGTCATGCAAATCAACAGAGGTTAACGATGAGGACAGTGCAGATGTAAGTTTGGATTAATGCATAAAACTTTACTAAGTGTTCTTGATAGATTGACTTAGTATTGTTATTTTGTTTTGATTAATGTAGGAGGGAGATGACGAGTAAGAACAACAGAAAGGATTCTCTAGGAGTGTTTTGCTGTTCAATTGAAGTACATGTTTCTGCTGTTCAATTAAAGTACATGTTTTGCTGTTCAATTAAAGGAGTGTTTTGCTGTTCAATTAAAGTACATGTTTTTTTTGGCTGATACGTTCATAGTTTTTCGATTCAAGGATTAACATTGTAGTTCTCGGTAGCGTGCGTGGAGAAATCCCATGCCGCTACTTTGGTAGTTTTAAACACGACTTGGTCTTTGACTTCTATTTTTCATGCCTTTTCACTGTTTCACTTGTTTTCCTTAATGTTGTGGGCTATTAAGTGCATTTGCTTTTTGCTCGTTTTTGTTGTGATTGTGATTACTAAAACCAAAGCCTTTTTTTTGGGTTTCAAATATATACACAATTCATCAATCCTTATAAGAAGGTATTTTGTAATGGGATTGGACCTTTAGGCTTCATACTTTATGGGCTGCCCTTGTAGTTTATATGGAATGCCTCATTACGGGATAGATTGGTAAGGTTAGTAACAATTTTCTTGTGCTTTCAAGTATCAGGTATAAAAGCATGTAAGCTTTCGTCCACATGTAGGACTAAACCCTGTTTCCTAGTCATGGTTTTACTTGCTTAGCTATTCACCAAACTGGCAATAAGCTACATAGTTGCAGACCTGCTGTAGATACTTTGTAATGTGATCATTACAAAACAGTGTTTGAAAAGGCAAAATCAAGTACTGAGGTGGCGGTTTCAGCTTCAAGGCACATTGAGGAGTAAGCCTAGAAAAAAAAAATCATAAAATTCAAAATATTGCCAAAAAAGGCGATTTAGCAAGAAACAGCCTCAAGTTTTGACCATACCTATGGGGAGCTTTCATTGTTGACTAGTGAATAGATGATTCAACTCTTCAAACAACATGTGGGGGTCTCTTTTTGTCTTACTAAAAACCCAGGCCGTCTATTATACACTTTCCTATTGTAAGCCTTTTTCAACTGAAATAAAATTTTATAATCTTCAACAAAATAAATAAATAAATAAACTAGTGCAATAGCCTCTCACATCTTTGGTTCTCTGATTATTAGCTCCTGGCGAGTTGTTTCTGGCTAGAGGAGAAGAGAATACATAGTGTAATGTTAGTCTCTCTGACTCTTGAACTCTCTTCTATATTTGTGTAGGTTTGGGCTTTTAAATTTGTTTTCCTTAATGATTTGTCAATTGGGGCTTCCAGAAAACCTTTCATCTTCTCCATTCTTTTAATTTTAAGATTAATTCCAATAAGAATTTCGAAAACCAGGAACTTAATGTGAGGGGTACGCCTCATACACTCTGAGGCAGTGGAGTTTGGGTGCACTGGACTTGAGCCTCAAACTGAGGCAAGCCTCACCAGCACCCTTTTATTACAAATACGAAATATCTTACACATGATACCGCTATTCATTTGCTTTGTGTTAATCAATGGATCAAGTATTGGAATGAAAAAAGATGAACTAATTGTCAATTGAAGTACTAAATCTATTGGTTTGAATGATATGCAGTGTGTAAAGTAATCGTATGAGTTACCATACATAGCTTGGGAGAAGGATGGTAAATATTAACATTGCGCGTGCCTCGTAGCCTAATGAGTATGTTGAAAATAGTTACAAACTTTAATGATTATGTTGAAAATAGTTACAAACTTCAACGAGTTTAAACTTTTGGTGTAAAAAACACTTTATTGGTCATATTAGAATTTTTATAAGAGTTCAATTACAAATGTCAGAATTAACCCCCTAAGTAATAGTTCAATTGCAAACTTTAGTCATGGGTTTGTTGGAGTGTTCACTGGCGTGGATTCGAATGTTATTTGTATGTGTCAAGTATTGTTTTCGCTGTTGGATTGCATAACTAAATATTGAGAATAATTTTCAAACTTGAGATAATTAGTGTGTAATCCATAAATTTTCGTTTTGTGACAAATTCAACTTCCATTATTTATTTATTTATTTTATTTTTTTATAAAAAGCAATGGCATTACCCGAGATGTGTAGTTGTTCTCCGTATTTGATTTTTGTTGAAGTAAAATATATATTTTTTATTAAAAAAAACATGGTAAATGAACAAAAGCTAAATTTAATTTGGATTCGCTCTTCGTTCGCAAATCGTATCAAATCCATTAGGATTTGAAGTCCTGAAAACCCAGGCGCGGTGGCTGGGTAATTATTATTTAATACTATTTTCCAGCTATTATCTAATTGGAAACAATCCAAAAAAGGGTAGATTTTACATCAGCAACATTTAGAGGAGGTCAGAGATTTCGAAGGCCCTAGGCGAAATTTTTTTTGGGCCCTATTAATACTATAATTAAATTTTTATATAGCAAAGAAAAAATAAAAAGAAATTCATAAATTTACTACATTTCACATCAAATTTATTCTTTTAACATTCTTAGATACAAAATCTATAATCATACCCTTAACACCAACTTGTTTTAACATATCTTCTTCAATAGATGCCATCAAATTTGGGTCTCGGGGCTTTTTATATCATACAAGAGAAAAAGAAAAAAAAATCAGGTATTCTGATTTTGGGGGGGGGCTAGGCGGCCTCATACTTGGCCTATAGCTTGGGCTTGCTCTGGCAACATCTTCTTCAATGGATACCATAAAAATTACTATGTTTAGAAGGTGTTTATTAAAAAAATTAGGTGGCATTTATTGCATTTAAAAAAAGGTACAAATAAAAGTCACAATTAAACAATCACGATGGGGTATTGATGGGAATGAGAATCGTGTAGCGGGGTAGGGATGGGGAGTCCCCCATCATATCATAATTCATATATCATACACACTCAGCCGCAGTTAAATGAAGACGTGGCAAGGATGAGGATACGTGTTTCCTAGTGGGAGATGAATGAGGTACCGGAATCTGTCAAATTGTACCCGTTATTTTGTCATTTCTATAGTGTTCGAAATTAATTTATTTTTTCAGTAATGTAATGAATGTACTTAGCATTTCATTTCATTAAATTTATTTATTTGTTAAAGGAGATAATGCGGGTGACAAAGTTTTCATATCAAGAATGAGTCCGGCTCAATCTAATTCGAGATTGCCATTTAAGTTTCAAATGAGACAATTTCCATTGATAATGTCATATGTAATGACTATTAATAAATGTCAAAGCCAATCACTTTCACATGTTGGTTTATTATTTTAAAAAGCCAATTTTTAGGCATAGACAACAATATGTTTCAGTGTAAAAAATTACAAATCGTAAAGGATCGAAGATCATGATTTGTGACCTAGATGGTCAGTCAAGCAACTCAACGTCCAATGTGTCAAATAACTATTTCAAAACTTTGATTCATCGTTTTTTTAATACAAATTGGGGATGATTAGTCGTTTATTTTGTTATTTGTATTAGGAAATTTGCGCAAATAGTTCCAAAAAAGATATGCGTACTACGAGATGGATTCGAAATTAAAAAATGTAACTTGATTGGTCAAAAAAAATTTGGTACACGTTTGGTTTATTTGGACGGAATCCATTCAATTTTACCATTAGTCAACTCAAATGTTGATATTTGTCATCTTTCCAAGGACAATTTGGCCATTTTCTGCTTATGATAAATAAATCACAATTGCGATTGAATTCATAAGTTTCAAACATGCATAAACTAGCCTAAAATTTTAGTTAAACTAAATAAGTTTATCTTTTATATTTTGTATATGTTTATTTGGTCCATAATTTATTTGATCAAATTAATTTGATACTAATTAAATAGTTTTTATCGAAATTTTTCAAACTCATAGCATTGTTCACATTAATATCATAACTTTCGATTATGCATTTCATCGATGTGAAATTTTTTATTCAATTATGCATTTCATCGATGTGAAATTTTTTACACCATTGCATTGCTCATTTTCAATTATGCATTTCACCCTTGCATTGTTACACCCTTGCATTGCTCATTTTCAATTATGCATTTCATCGATGTGAAATTTTTTATTCAAACACAGATTTATCAGTCACCAAAATTCATAACTTTTCTCTCATTTTTAACCACATATTCATTAACTTTTCTCTCATTTTTAACCACATATTCATTAACTTTTCTCTCATTTTTAACCACATATTCATTACGTGTTATGTACAATGCTTTTTAGTTGTAATCGCTCTGTTTATTCAAATTGTCTGGCAGGTAATGATATACAATGCTTTTTAACCAAATGTGTCAAAGCTACGATCTCCTGCATCTCCGAGTCCAGGAATTATAAACCTGGAAATGTGATTATAAAATTCAAGTAATGATACCATTATACAAGCTTATACTAACTTATATAAAGTAGAGATATGAAGATTTGTCATACCCTTTCTCATTAACAATGGGGTCAATAATTCCAGCATATACATGATGCCTGGCAAATAGGAACGCCCCCAATTCACCCTAAGTTCTGAACCTTCGAAGAAAATATGAAAATAATAAAATAGTATATTAATTCCAATCACTTCACCGTAATTTCTCTCCAACATTTTCTCACAGTAAAATTCAAATGATAAATTACTGCCCATCAGAAATCCAAATACACATTATGCACAAAATCAACACAGACCTGGAAGAATTTATTTAATTATAAGGTTGGAGCGTACCATTTTGGGATCAGAGGTAAAGCCAAGCAAGCAGAAAACCCCTAAAGTCGACGAGCAGATTTTCAACACCCATTTTGAGTGTATTCAGATTATGAGCCCGTATTCACATCAACGGGGGACTCTTTCATATAAACTATAAAATGGAGCAATTGAGTGCTATGATTCTCCTTTCCTATGAATTCGGCTGTGATTTATCCCTTGATTTATCCGTTAAAAAATAGGGAGCAAAATTTGGAGGAGATTGAGCAAGAAGGACGATTCAGGAACGGCACATCAAGATGAGCCATAACAGATCGACAAAGACAAATCAATTAGGAGGAGGATTTATGATATCAACGATTCTGATTTCAAATTTGGAATAATGCGAGGATTAAGACTGATGAATGATCGGACGATCAAGATGAAAGGCTGCTTCTAATTCAATTTGCACCAGATTTACAAAGTTGCGTGGTGATTGGATTTGAAGGAGATTTGAATTCATCTGTTAAGGAAGTACGCTGGGTTCTCATCTGTTAAGCGAGAACCAAGTCGTATAAGAATTGTAGAAGGCATATGAGTGAGTCTTTGTGATGTATACAGATGTAAATAATAGAATTTACGTGATTGGATATGCTTGATTAGGGAATTTGATTGACTTTAGTTCATGAAAGATGGTTGCGATTAGGGATTTTCTATGAAAGCATAAGCGAAATTGGGGAAAAGATTAGGGAAATTGGAGATCTGGTATATCCAAGCCGTGTGAGCGTGAAGACGAGTTCGAGAAAGCCGTGCGCGTGAAGACGGGACCGAGAAATATTATTGGATATGCTTGATTAGGAAATTTGCTATGAAAGAAATTGGAGATCTGGTATATCCAAGCCGAGAGCGTGAAGACGAGGTCGAGAAAGCAGTGCGCGTGAAGACGAGATCGAGAAATATTAGGCTAGTAAAAGATAAGGGAAATTGGAGATTTGGTATATCCAATTTAAGCGCGTGAAGAACAACTATGGGAAACTGGCCTGGTTTTATATATATATATATATATATATATATATATATATGTATATATATATATATATTAGACCATTTTACTATTTTGATTCATTTGCAAGTAGCGAGAATAAATTAACAACAATATTGATGTCTGTAATTTTTATGGGCCAAATTTTGTATTTGGCCCCAAACACGCATGAAATTAGAAAAGAAAAAAAGTCCTATAATATAGATTTATTGTTCATATATAAATGATTTGTATATGCATTATATTTATTATTTGCTTTACTTTTTGTTACTCAATCATTCTACCTAATCATCATAATTTGTGAAATTCATCCTGGGATGTTACACATTAGTCGCATCGGGACCAAACGACAGTATTGATATGAAGAGATTCAATCTATGTTAATATGTTGCAAGACATACTTTTTATGATTTCAATTAATGATTTATTAGAATGTTAAGGTGAGCAAGTGGTTGGGTTCGATGAATTGAATGTATGAAGTCTAAATATGGTCAATCCCTATAATATGACAAGAGGTATTCAAATATTTTTAGAATTACCAAAATAAATTCATGGATACATGCAATTGGCCTGAATTATCAAATGAATATGGTACTGGAGAAGACAAATAGCTAAAAATCTATGTTAGAGTAACTCAAGATATGATTTTTTCTCCTTAGTCAAGGATATATATAATTTCTTTTTTGGAAAAACATCAATGATTTTTCATCCTTTGCTTCTTGACAATTGTTTTGCAAGTTAAAATTACTCTGCCTATGAAAGTCAATGATCCTATAGAATGTCACCTCTTAAATTGAAATTGCAAAGCACTATAAATTGGAAGGACAAAAAAATAGAAAGATTCTATTAGATAAAAGTTATTTTTTTCATAAATAATTTATAAAATAAAATTAATATAAAATCATGTTAGTCGTTACTATTTATTTAATTTAATATTTTTGAAATACCTAATAAATTCTCATTAAAATGTGCAACGCACGTTGTGAAAGATTAGTTTGTAGAAGAGATTCAAGTGAATATTTAACAAGTGGTTAGTGACTTACATTTGTCAAAGTTCAGTGGTAATTAATGATATTTTAAATTTCAGTAGAATAATAATTACATGATAAAAGCTCAATGGTCATTTATTCGAGCTTACTCTACAAAAAATGTTGTTGATTTATTTGAATGACGTGTTAGATGTGTGATTGAAAATTTGGGAAATATATATTAAAAATATGAAATAATTGTATGAACAGTTGAAAATTAATAAAAAAAGATGGTGTATAGAACAAACCCTACCCCGCCTGGTGGATTTAGGATTTAGGATTTGGTTTTATCGCTAATATTCTATAAAGTAAATTATATATATATATATATATATATATATATTGTGACCAACTGTTTAGTAATTTTTGAATATGTTAATAGAAAACAAATAAATTAATTAATCCTTCATTTCATTGAAATGGGCTCTTCTTTCCCTCTTTCTTCTTCTCCCCCCCTTTTTTATTAAAACATTACGATCAAAGTGTAGAAATATAGAATTGAACCTTAGACTTGTTCTCCTTCTTGATATATCTCAAAAGTCAAAACAATAACGTTGATCTATCAACCACCAGTGAGTTTGCGAGAGGATAAGATTTTTATTTTTACTTTTTTACCAATGTGAATTAAGAGATGATATAGAGGAGAGAGAGATGGAAAAAAATGATTATTTCGATTGAAGTGAAATAGAAATGAGTGTAGAAACAAATACAGGGAAAATGAAAAAGAGAAAAAATGTAGTAAAATAGTAGTGGAAGATGTATAGATTGATGTGTATTTATAGACATTGCAAGAGAATTTAGGACCAGAAAATGAGAAAAAATGAGGTAAACATTAGAGAAGTAATTAAAAAAAATAAAAATTTTAAAAAATATAAAACTCGCCTACAATTTTGTGTCTCTCTCATTTATAGATATCCCAAATATAAATGGGCATTGGAGATGTTCTAATGATACATTATTGACAATTTAGAAAGTAAATTATCATCTTTGGACTTTAATATAGAGTAAATTTAGAAATATAAAAGTAATTTTTTTCCTAATGATATTTATTACTATTTGTTAATTTCATTTTATGTGAAAGTTAGAGTGTGCATGTCTTAGTGGGATGAAGGAAGTATAGGAAACATTGAAAAAATAACGTGATTTATGAATATGATGTTTGTTAAATGTTACATATAAATGGGAAAGGTGGCTTTATAGGATGATGGGTGTCAAATACCAAAAAAAAAAAAAAAAAAAGTTATTGCACAGATATAAATTGTGATAAGGACGAGTAAGGTCGTATTATGTGAATTGGTTAGGTCTATTGCTTTGAAAATTAAGATAAATTAAAGAAAAGGATGAGACGATTTGAATTTTGAAATTCAAACAATTTAAAATAAAGCATAGACAAGAATATATCTTTACTATATTAAAAAGTGGAAATCATGTTGCTGCCTTTCAAATAAGTAACTCATAGTTATTAAATGAATAATTTAATATTTTCTTTCAATACAAAAATCTTGTATGCACATTTTAATTTGAGATGACAACTAAAATAAATATATTATTTCTCATCTTTACTTATATTAGTCGTCATGATCTGTGATGTAATTCTCATTGTTTCTTACATATGTGATGTGTGTGTGTGTGTGTGTGTTTTTTTTTTTGCATTGATTTTGTGCATAGAGAATAAATAAATCATAGACCAAGTTGACTTTTCCAACATTATCGAAGAGACGAATATTTTTTGGCAAAATAGATTGAATGGTAATTTTACAAGTAATAATGATGTACTTTCTCACGACCAATTTTATATGACTCTATACCAAGGTGTTCCAATGGAAATAACAAATGTATTAACACAAGCATAAAGTGAAAGGAAAAAAAAAATTGTGTGGAAAATTAATAAAAAATATCATACACAATTTTTTTTTACTATAACCGCATTATCATATTTATTATTACCACAATATATTTACATCCACACTGTTAGTAAACAAGTTATCCTTTCCATGTCTCTAATTTGTTGGCTTTTTTTTCATATATTTGAGCAAGATACCTATTTATTTTGTGACTATCATTCCTTCCACTTCCATATACAATATGCAACGCACGTTTGAATATACTAGTATCTTTAAAAGGAATACGGTATATATATATTGGGCATGGTAAAAAAGAAAATTTTGGTTTATTTTTATAGGATGGAGGTAGTTCTTCTTATTTATCGATTACAATATATATTAAATATGGGTATATAAGAAAAGCAAAAGTTAGGCCTTGTTCTCCTCAACATAATTCAACACAAATTTTATTAATTTTTTCTCTCTCATTATTTACAATTACTCATTTAATTATTTAATATATTTTCCCTAAATTTCAACTACACATTCAATTAGTATATCAAACAAATTAATTTTATCGCCAATTAAACGTATCCTTAATTAAGGGAAGCGAAACTATTATTTTAGGACGAATCTTTATATTAAAATAACTGGAGTGCCACGTTGGCAAAGATGCCAACGTGGCACACATTAAATCTTTTTAAAAAATGAAAAAATTAATTTTGGAAACAATCTTACATTAATTAGTAGTAATAAAAATATAATTAAAAATAAACCAATATTTAAAGCAATCATTTAATGAAAAAAAATTGATTTTGGAAATACTTTAAATATAACATCATTTTTTAAAGTTCTAATTCAAAATATTAAATAATAAATATTTTTTATTTATTTTCATTGCGTTAAAATTATAGGTTTTGATAGTTTTGCTTGGTTACATGAATTGGATTATTCAAAAATAGTGAGTATTTTTTATTTTTTAAAATCAAATTGTGAGTAGTTAAAATTATAGCTAGATTTATATTTAATAATTTATCGATATGTAAGTAAATAATAATTTATTAATCTTTTTTATATTAAAAAAACTGGAGTGTCAACTAGCAAAGATGTCAACCTGGCACACATTAAATATTTTTTTGAAAAATTATAAAATTAATTTTGGAAATAATCCAACATTAATTAATTAGTGGTAATTAAAAACATAATTAAAAATAAACCAATATTTAAAACAAATTAACATTTAATGAGAAAATTAGTTTTAGAAAGACTTTAAATATAACTTCATTTTTTAAAGTTCTAATTCAAAATATTAAATATTAAATATTATTTATTTATTTTCATCGTGTTAAAATTGTAAGTTTTGATAGTTTTGTTTGGTTACGTAAATTGGACTATTCAAAAATAGTGGGTATTTTTTACTTTTTTTATTTTTTAAAATCAAATTGTGAGTAGTTAAAATTATAACTGGATTTATGTTGAATAATTTATCTGTTCATAAGTAAATAGTAATTTGTTAATCTTTATATTATTGCAATTGAAGTGCCACGTTTGGCGGATGCCCTATTGACAGTGTTAACATGACACATGGTTTTTAATTAAAAAGTCAATTGGTATTTTTCATTTTTAATATGGTTGATGTGATATGGTCACTGCTTAGATTTTGCATTGCATGAGTTTTTCATTTTCTAAGTATATAAAATTAAAAATAAAAGTTTTTTTCTAAAATTAAAAAACAGTTTACGTCAATGGAAAGAAATCAAATAAATTATGTAGATGCGAAAAATTATAGGTATTACTACAAATTTAAATTACAAAAAATTAAGTATAATGCTTTTTATACAATAGAAGCAAAATTAAGTAGCAATTTCAGCTAATCATTAAAAAATGCATAAAATCATTAAATTTAGAGTACATAATATCCATTTTAAAAAAATGTGTTTAATATAAATTTCATTTGCAGACAAGTTTTATTAATCAAATAATTTGTATATATTCATTCCTAATGGTTTATTTATAATTAATTAATCTCTACGATTATTTTTGTGCAATGTGATGCACGACAATTGAAATTAAAGTTATACGCTTTGATAAACTTCTTAATTATGCGATACACATGAGTTTTTTAATTTATAATTGCAAATTTACTTGGCGTTTTTTTTTATTGACTATAATATCCAATATTATAGATTTTAATAATTGTTTACAATTATTCAATCTCCTATATATAAATTACATCAATTATATAATTCAATATTTATATTCAATATATTTATAATATTATATCAAGTACTTATTGTATATAAATTTAATTATTCCCGTGCATCGCACGGGTATAATACTAGTAGAAAAGAAATAGTGGAGGATAATCCTAGTAATTTTCGTAATTGACTTGTCCAAATTTGGTTCGACATAGGATTTGGTTACCAATGTCTGACAGACACACATATATATCTAGACACCGTCGAGATGGTGAGAAACGTGTTAGCCAAAGACACGCTCACTTCACTTCAAGAACAAAAGATCCCATTCCCATCCTGGCCATCGAATCGTCCTGTTCGTGCAAACCGAGTTCTCAAAGCTGTCCTTTCAGATCTCCATCAAACCAGAAACAATTGGCAAGATCTGAAATAGAAAACCTTTAGATCTTCAACCGCTGCAAAATCCGCATCCACTCTATAAACAGACCTCAACGTCGAAACTTGACTCTGTAATCTGGTGGTGGGTTTGTTTGATTGTGATTTTTCCCTTTTTATCGTTGCCAATAATGACTTACCAGAGGCTATTCTGCTTGAAAGCTCAGGTTAGATTCATATAATTTTTTATTTTTTTAATTTATTTCGGAGAATTTTTATGTTTCGAATTTTGAGGTTTGATTTTTACCCTTTAATTTCAAACAACTGGGTTGCCAATTTCAAAGTTGGAGTGTTTTGTATTGGGGAAACGTTTTTGTTTCATCACAAAGGTGGATCTATAAATAAATAAATAAAAGGAAGAAAAAATGGATTTTTTCCCCTTTAATTCGAGAACAAATTTCAAAGTTGGAGCATCTGTATTGTTCCCGGGGGGGACCCTTTTTTTTTTTTCCGGCACAAAGTTCCATTCTATATTAATGATATAAAAGCTTAAATGACAAAAAAAAAAAAAAAGATTCAATTTTTTTTCCAAAACATATGGGTTGCAAATTTTGAAGTTGGAGTCTTTTCTATTGGGAGAAATCAGATACAAAGCTCGATTCTTTCCATTAATTGATGAAATGAAAGCTTCTATTTCTTTTGGCTTATATATATAAGAATAAGAATGAAATGACTCATCTCAGAGCATTGGTTTTCTAGGATGTATAAATTTATCTCAAGTGAAGCTTTTCGGATCAAAATGCAAACTTCATATGACTGTTATTTTCATGTTTTGTTCACATCGTATCTTTGTTTTAACAGACCGTTTACCGATCTTGAGAATAATGTTCTGTTTGTATTTCTTATATATGTCTGTGTTGATTGCCAGGGAAAGAAAGTGAAGAAGGCTGGAGATGATGCAAATCATCATGACCTAAAACCAGGTAAGCAAAGCTTGCTGTGTTTATATTGATATTCTTCATTTCATGTGTTTGTAGTTTAATATTCTTATTACATATTGCATGTGCAGTATCTGATTTCCTGAAAGAAGCCAATGAGGACATATTATTGGAGATATTTGTTCGTCTGCCCAATTGTCGATCTGCTGTTGTATTTGGCTCTGCCTGTCGCTGCTGGCATTCTTTGATTTCTCATCCACAATTTATACCTAGATTCATATCCCAGCATCATGAACATCAAGATCGCTATTCACGGCCCTACACCATCTTATTTCGTAAAGCTGATAAAGTTGGGTTTAAGGTTATTGGACCCGAATCTTTTCAACCCATTTGCAAGCTATTTTCTGAGGAGTCAATGTTTCTCCATGGAAAGGCGGCTGCTGCTGCGACTTATTTGGACTTCTTGCCTTCACCTATGTTCATAAGAGCATCGTGTAATGACTTGTTGCTTGTGTCCCCTAGTGCACGCACAACGATTGCAGATCGCTACATCTGCAATCCAATTACTAGACAATTTTATCAGCTCCCTAAGATTCGTAGATCCAGGATTGAGCGCCTAGTGACTGGGCATGCATTAGTGTGTATGCCCACCGACGAATTCAAGGTGGTAGAATTCCAACATCCTCAGTATGGTGATCCTGAACTTGAACCGACAAAACCTGTCTCCCTTCCAATGACAATATTTTCTTCTAATTCAGGAAAGTGGAAAAGAAAATGCTTTCATTATCCTCGACCCAAGAATTTATGTGTTAATTATTCAGTGGATGTTGTTACGTGCAATGGAATTGTATATTGGTTGGAGTACGAATTTCGCGTGGACAGGGTTATTGCATTAGATTTGTTGAATACTCACTGTGGTATTATTGTCTTCCCCGATGATTTTTGGTGGTTTCGACTGCAACAAGATTCTCATTCTCGTTTTGATGTCAGAGAACAAATTGGAGTTGTAGGTGGAGAGCTCAGGTTATTACAAGTTGTCCTGACACTGACAGGTGTGGAATCGATTGTTAATTTGAAAGTCTGGAAATTGAATTATAATAAAGATGATAGTTCATGGGTTTTGGTTCACGATAAAAGACACTTGAGAAGGCCAAGTAATGAAGAGCTGTTGGTTGCCCCTTTTCTTCATCCAACCAATGGTGATATGGTTTTTATGGTATGGGGGAAAAAAGTTTGTCAATATTTGATTATGGAAGATACGTATGAAATGATCGGCGAGCTTCAAGAATCTCTAAGTTTCAATAGTCGGCATTGGGTTGACAATGACCGGCTTATGTCCTTTCCTGTGGTGCATCCGGCTTGGCCAACACCGCTTCCTTCTGGACGTCGTCTATCTGCTTGAAAACGTACATTTGTGTTCTCTCTTATTTTTAACCTGGTTCCTTTTAACTTATTGCAAGATGTTTGTTTATTTAGGAAAACTTGTAATAAGATATTTCTGCTGGTCATACTTATTTTATATCGAGTAACTAGTAAGTATTGCTTAATGGCTTCATCACACACAATGACTTGAGATCAAATTTCTGGGCGGTCAACACGAAGTCTTGAACATGTATTTCTTTACTCCGTAGTTTCTACCTCTATCCATTTCTGATTCATAGCTGCAACTTGTCTAATTTTTTTGGACAACATAAATTTGTTGATACGATTCTCATTGAAGCGTAGTAAGAAAATAGTTTTTGTTAGTTGAACAAACTGCTTCGTTCATTTGCTCGAAGAAAGCTAATTTTGCTTGGAACTAACATATGCTATTTCAGTAGGCTGCTTGGTGCTTGAATGGACATTTTATCAAAATATAATTGCTGTCGGGTTTCCCTTCCCTTCCCCAAGTATTTCAAATGTCATACAATGAAAAATTTGACACTGCTATATACGCAATTAATGTCGCTCCGGTGCCTTGAGTGCACTTGACAGTTGAAAGCATTACAATTAATGTGCAATGCATTTAAATTATATAACCCGTACAAGGGGTTATATAATTCAAGTTTGTACACCTATGAAGGGCAAAGGGGTTTGTTAGGCTGATTTTTTTATAATTCAAGTTTTATTGCTTAATTTTGATTGATTTTTATTGTTAAACAGTTGATGGGTTTTTTTTTTTTTTTTTTTTTGCCTGATTAAGTGAGTTTTCTTTTCTAAAGACTCTTTCCATTTTCATTCGATTTTTGAGTTTCATTTTCTTATTGAACTTATATATTTTGCGGTCAATCTATAGTGCAGGTCAATCCAGATGTTGACATCTAGGTCAAGGATGTTCAAGATTTGTTGGATAGCAAATTGTTGTTTAAGATAAAGATAAAGCAAGAGGATATTGAGGAGAATGAATGAGTTTACGGTGTAATGCGAGTGATTGATTTCAATGACCTATTTATAAAGTATGAAGTCTCATGTTCAAATCACCTTCACAGCATGTCAAATTAAGAAATCCACGGACTCGGATCAAGGTAAATGTTCTTTATTCATTTATTAAGTTTGAGGTTTAATAATTTGTACCTTTCGAGTCGAGGGTTTCAAATCGAATTTCTCTACCATCTTTTTCTTTTTCACCGAGACCTATTTCTCTTCTTTGTGCTTGTGTTGTCAACAAAAATAATGATTGATTACTGGTTTTCGGCTGTGAATTTATATCAAGGTTTTCTTTTAATTCTGTGCATTTTTCATAACTCATATAACTTTTAAATCTATCTAGCTACTTGGTTGTTCAAACGCTTAAATAGAAGCGAAACTTTCTATGCGATATAATCTCTTAGTCAGTAATATAGGTTTGTTCTTAAAAAGTGCATCTACATTTTGATTGGTTAGAATTTTTGGGGGGCTATATATGATAGTGTGATGTGGCATGCGTTTGTGGAAGAACAGAATCGACATTTCAATCGTATGTGCTAATTATCGAGTGAAAATAAGCCAAATGTAAGTTGGTGAAAAGTCTGGCTCTTCTTCAAGGAATTTTTATGCTTTATCTAAGATCATGAAAATTGTTCGAAATTCATTTTCCTGAAAAAACAAATGTGTGGCAAAGTTAATGAGCAGCAGTCCAAACAAAAGCGTTGAACATAGGTTTTGATTGTTGGGAAGATTTCGAGTATCGGCATAATGATCGTTCTTGCTACATAGGTTTTGATTGTTGGGAAGATTTCGAGTATCGCTCTTTCCTGTCATTTTCCTATGTACACACTGAAAAATGCACATGTAGATGTGGTATACTAAATATCACCGTTATCATTTCATTCATGTAGGCACAATTTAAGACTAAGAAATTTGCAACACATTACATGTACTAAGTAGTCAATATTCTTGACTACTAAGTATTGCTGATCGTTACAAATAGAAAATCATGATAATTCAATGATCACATGTACGTAAAGATTTACAAATCATTAAATAATGCGACCTCTTCATATACAGTTGGTTAATATAAAATGGAAGAAAATACTAACAATTTTTGTTGTAATCACATAAACACAATCTCTATCTCGATCAAGTTGTAGAACCGGGAGCCTTTTTAACATGAGTTAAAAATTTTAAGTTCCATTGTCAAATATTTCTTCACAAAATTTTGATATCTTAAAATTGCGGGAGATTAATATTTTAGTTGAATGATAGATAAACAAATAATCAAATCAATATAATAAATTAAATACTTAATAATTAAATCTTTTATGAAAAATATATTCTCAACATTAGTGATTTTCGAACAATTTGTACATTGTGCTAATTATTATGATCAATTTTCTTTGCTCATAATTGTTAATCCTTGATGGTTTATCATGCCTACGTTAGCGAAAAATCCATTGTAAAATTTTTAATTTTTAATTAAAAATGTTGATGGCAATATGATTTGTAAAAAATTCTTTAATAAGGCAAATGACACTTTTTTAATCATTATTATCATTAGCATTGTTTATAAGGTTGTTTTGAATTTTACTTTTTAGTTGAATATTATTCATTTCTTTTTCAATTTATTTAATTTTCCGTTGAACATTGTCTTGATTCTTTTTTTTAATTAATACAATTTTTCTGTGTAAATCTATGATGTGATCACAACTATGAAAGAGATTGGAGAAGGCTTCTTATTTGAATTTTGGGTTGTAATAATTTTATTACTCATTTGGCACTCACATTAACAATAACTAATTTATTTAAAGTACAGTCCCAACTTTAAACAAAATAATAATAAGATTTACTACAAAATTTGTGTATTTTATCAAACATATATTACAATTAATTAAACACAATTGTCCATCATGTATTAAATAATTTAATTTTTCTTGATTTTTACCACAAATTTCAACTTACATAATTTTACTCCCGCGCAATGCACGGTTATAAAAACTAGTGTCTTTAAAAAGTGCCGGTGCCTTGCATAGACTTGAGAGTAGTTTTCAATCATTTGTCAATCAAATGTGGTTAGACGTTACTTAAATTGAAGAGTTGTACTTAAGACAAAATACATTCGTCTTGCATATTTGAAATTTTCATATAATTCCAATAATTTTCAAGAAAATAACAACGTCAAAAACTTTCTAGCTCGATGAATGGAAGTAAAATAATTACTTATTTATTTTTATAATTATTATTTTTTATGTACAAGCTTATAAATTGTTTTTTATAAACAAATATCCCCTAGTATTCCTTAGTGCATAACATATATCAAATATTAATTTTAACTATAAATCCCCTAGTATTCCTTAGTGCATAACATACTTTTTGAAATTTATTTACATTATTTTTCATGCAACAAGTCTACACAAATATGTCCAATTTTCCCGGTCACACTAATATTTTAAAATTGAGATGTCAATTCACACATTTTATAGATTTATGTCATACATTTGCTATGTTCAAAGATTATCTCAGTCTTGACGACAAGACATTATAGACTCGTGCGCGAGGTGATATCATGACGTATGCCACATCACGTATCTTGTGTCGGTTAAGTCTGTATATAGTGTCTGGTGAAGCCAAGAGATAATTTTTTATGCTATGTTATCAAACAACACTTTTCATTTTTTTATTTTTATTTTTAAATGGTGAGAGGAATGAACTACGAAATATGACATTCTTATTTAGTGGTTTACACTTTCAAAGTTGATTAATGGTCTTCCATCAATATTGTGTTTTCTGAACTTCCCTTTGTCAACCAAATTTTTTCGCTACTACATTTTCATGGTATTATACTAATATTATGCATATATCGAGAACAAAGCTGTTTAGTAAATAACCCATGTTCCATAAAAAAATTTAAACAAAAAAAAAAAAAAAAAACTACCCATTATTTTCTCTCGTCGTTCTGTGATGATGTGATATGAAAGCACAAATGGGCTTGTGGAATCTGGGCTTTTAACTCACATGGAAAGGGAGTCTCTTGGGCTGGAAAATTAAAATGGGCCAAATTTTGGACTAAAGGAATGGACCAACATGGCCGTGGGCTAAAGGAAGTGGGCCTAGTAATTCAGGCTCAACTTGGTGCGAATGTGCGATCACCTTAAAAACCTATAAAAGACGACAAAATAATAAATATATAACCAGATCATTAGGGTCTTAGGGACAAAGTTAGATAAGTTTAAAATAAATATTAATTTGAATTAAAATTACTAAATATGTATCGGAAACATTTTTAAACAAACAATGAGTAAAAAATGGATAAAACCCGACCGTATTTGAAAAATGTATTAAAATTAGAGATTGTTTTTTTTTTTAATAGTAAAATTAGAGATTGTTGAAAAGAGTTACAAAATATTGGGATTGGGTCTAATTTCCTCAGGAGTGTTCAAGTCCCATGCGGGCCAGGTGTGGGGACGGATTTATAACTGACCCCAGGCCGCACTACGCTCAGGGGGGTGTGAGTTGTGGGGGTGGGCCCCACAGCCAGGTTCAAGTCCTCGGAGACTAACATTTCCGCTAATTTCCTTATGTGTCTAGTCGGAGGGTTTCAAGTTTAATTTTATTATAGGAATTTTAAATTTGAGAGAAAATGTTTACTCTTTGGTGTTGGGTCTAATTTCCTTATGTGTTTAGTTGGAGGGTTTCAGGTTTAATTTTATGGAAGTCAAATTTTCATCTGTCATGGGAATTTCAAATTTTAGTGAAAACTTGTTTTCCTGTTTAGTATGTCCCAAATATATAATCTTATTTTTATATTAAGAAATATTTTTTATTTATCTACCAAAACAACCTTATTATTATTGGACGTATGGACATATAACACCGTAATTGTAAAAATCCAAAAATTTATAGGTGTTGTCTTCAATTTACTTTAAAATGCGGAATAAGATAAATTAATTTTGGAAGCATATATTTCTTCCCTGTAGCAATCTAATTAATTTTAATCATTTTTATTTTTTAAGTTAATTATATTTTTCACATTTTAGCAATTTAATTAATTTTGATTAATTTTCGTCCAGTGAAATAGTGTCAGTTTTTTGGTACTGAAAAAGTGTCCAATTAAATCTTAGAAATATAATTAATTATAATTAGTTTTTGTTTTAGATAATCGTTTATAAAAATAATTTTTTTTTTCTAACATAATTAGCTTAATGGCCGCAGTTTTAAGAATTGCATTAATCTAATTGTCAAGATATTTTATAAATTAAAGGATATTTTTCAATTTAAAAGGTATATTTCATTTTTAGAGGAAATCTTACAAAACCACAGCAATCTAATTAATTTTAATTTTATTTTTTTAATATGACTATTTCCAAATCCGTGTTTAATAAAATCAAACTGTCAAAAAATTTCTTTTATACGAATCTAATTTGAAAGGTATTTCAAAATTTAAAAGACATCTTCCAGGCTCGAAGATATCTTTCATTTTTTTAACGAAAATCATGTCAACTTGTAGCAATCTGATTAATGTTCGTTATTTCTTCATTTTATAAGTTAATTATATATTTCTCCCCATAACTATATAATGACTAATTTGATAATTTTCTTCCATTAAAACCATGTCAATTTTTATCAAATGAAATTGTCTCCAATTAAGTTTTAGCAATATAATTAATTTTAACTAATTTAAAAATAATTACATTTTCATTTTTCGCTAATTATATCTAAAAAGAATTAATTATTTCTTAAAAAATAAGCTTAACAACCACAACTTGAAAATTTTTTTATTAAAGATATTCTGTAATTTAAAAGATATATTTCAGCGGCGTGATTCTTTTACTTTTATTAATTAATAGAGTTAAATATATAAGATTGACGTGTTAGCGTCTCTCTATACACGTATAATAATAGGAATTAATTAATTCAGTAATAAGAAAAGGAAAGAAAATATTATTTAATCTAATCTTATGAAGGAAAGGAATGACAAATCCTAATTTGGAAAGAAATACTCCAGTAGGAAAGAAGAGTAAGTTTCGCATAGTGTGTATATATAAGATCAACGTGTTAGCCAAACCACACGCCTTTACTTTACCTCAACAACAACAAAAGAAACCCTTGAGATCTGAAATATAAAATCTTTAGATATTCGCTGAATCTGGTGGTGGGTTTGTGTTTGATTGTGATTTTTCCCTGCCAATAATGATTTCCCACAGGCGAAAGAGAGTTAAGGTTGGAGATGATGATGCAAAACTAGTATGTGATTTTGTGAAAGAAGCCAATGAGGACATATTATGGGAGATATTTGTTCGTCTGCCCAATTGTCGATCTGCTATTCTCTTTGGGCTCGTCTGTCGCCATTGGCGTTCTTTGATTTCTCAGCCGCAATTTATACCTAGATTCATATCCCAGCATCATGAACATCAAGATCGCTATTCACGGCCCTACACCATCTTATTTCGTAAAGCTGATAAAGTTGGGTTTAAGGTTATTGGACCCGAATCTTTTCAACCCATTTGCAAGCTATTTTCTGAGGAGTCAATGTTTCTCCATGGAAAGGCGGCTGCTGCTGCGACTTATTTGGACTTCTTGCCTTCACCTATGTTCATAAGAGCATCGTGTAATGACTTGTTGCTTGTGTCCCCTAGTGCACGCACAACGATTGCAGATCGCTACATCTGCAATCCAATTACTAGACAATTTTATCAGCTCCCTAAGATTCGTAGATCCAGGATTGAGCGCCTAGTGACTGGGCATGCATTAGTGTGTATGCCCACCGACGAATTCAAGGTGGTAGAATTCCAACATCCTCAGTATGGTGATCCTGAACTTGAACCGACAAAACCTGTCTCCCTTCCAATGACAATATTTTCTTCTAATTCAGGAAAGTGGAAAAGAAAATGCTTTCATTATCCTCGACCCAAGAATTTATGTGTTAATTATTCAGTGGATGTTGTTACGTGCAATGGAATTGTATATTGGTTGGAGTACGAATTTCGCGTGGACAGGGTTATTGCATTAGATTTGTTGAATACTCACTGTGGTATCATTGTCTTCCCCGATGATTTTTGGTGGTTTCGACAGCAACAAGATTCTCATTCTCGTTTTGATGTCAGAGAACAAATTGGAGTTGTAGGTGGAGAGCTCAGGTTATTACAAGTTGTCCTGACACTGACAGGTGTGGAATCGATTGTTAATTTGAAAGTCTGGAAATTGAATTATAATAAAGATGATAGTTCATGGGTTTTGGTTCACGATAAAAGAGACTTGAGAAGGCCAAGTAATGAAGAGCTGTTGGTTGCCCCTTTTCTTCATCCAACCAATGGTGATGTGGTTTTTATGGTATGGGGCAAAAAAGTTTGTCAGTATAATTTGATTATGGAAGATGCGTATGAAATGATCGACGAGCTTCAAGAATCTCTAAATTTCAATAGTCGGCATTGGGTTGACAATGACCGGCTTATGTCCTTTCCTGTGGTGCATCCGGCTTGGCCAACACCGCTTCCTTCTCGACGTCGTCTATCTGCTTGAAAACTTAACATTTGTATTTAACCTATTTCTTTTAAATGTTTGTTTATTGAGGAAACTTATAATATGATATTTCTATTGCTTAATGGCTTCATCACACCCAATGACCAGACATCAAATTTCTGGGCAGTAAACACACTTCTTGTTCGATTACATGTAATGTTTGTGAGACATCAAATTCCCTCGTTTTTCTACCTTTATTATGTGGCTTCGAATTAGATTTTCCCCCAAAGGTGAATATGCCAATTAAGTAACTGGAAGGATTTCCGCCATCTTGACTTCTAATTCGAACAGATTTTGAGAGTTTAATTTCAATAAATGATGATAGCCACTCTTAACACCATTTTGGATGATAGACATGCAAACAAACAAAAGGACACAGTCCAAATTTGTATGAACTATGGGCACACATGAAAATGACTTATGTTTATCAACTGACAAGACCCAAGTAAAAAAGTAAAGACCGAGTTAGACTTGATGGATATTGATGGCATAATAATAATAAAAGAAAAAAAAAATACACAAGTGATATGTTTACTAGAAATAATTGGTTGGCATTATTAATCAATCATAATTTTTGTTTTATAGCGAGATCGACATTTTCCACAACTTTTTACAGTTTATCATGCATGATCCTAGTCAAAGTGGAAAATGTTCCCCACACAAATCAAGTATCAAGAACCACCCAAATACTTGGTTAAACATTTATTTATTAACCCATAAGACTTGAAATTCTTTAATGGATAATTGGCACAATCTGGACCCATACTTTAGGGTGATCCATTTTGAAAATTAACGCATTTTGGTCCCTATACTTAAATTTTCTTGGCACAATCAAACAACCCCTAACGTTTTTTCTTAATAAGTCACAATTTCAATCGAATACTAAATTTTTTAAGGTCTAAGTTTTTCTTAAGTCGTACAATTTCAACTTTAACTTTTCAAATCTTTAATTAAAGGTATCGAAATATTTTTGTTATAATTACATAGTTTTGATAGATATTAACACGTGTCTGCATTAATGATATACTTTCTTAAAATTTCTTTAATATTAATATATGTTCTTTCCACCATAAAATTCAAATTTTTTTCTTTCTCTTTTTTTTCAATCACACACATAATTACTTTATATTTTTTAATATATCATCTCTCATTTTTAACTATACAATCTACATGCAATTCGAATAACTTCTATTAACATTAATTTTATAGTGGATAGAACAAGGCCTAAATATACACTTTAATTTTAATCAATCATTTAACGGTTAGTATAATTATTATACCTCTGTAAATTTAATGTTTGTAATTGTGATTACAATAAAAAATAATATTTTAAAAAAATGGAATGAAAGAAATAAAAAAATCCAAAAAAAGAAAAACAAAATAGAAAAAACCCGCCCCAGGGATGTTTCGTTTGTCGGGGTTGGTTGGTGTTGTGAGTGTGGGAAGCGGGGATGCGCCGAAGCTGGGATGAGGTTTTCGGGTAGATTATGATTATTATTATTATTATTATTATTATTATTATTAGTGTTTCTATTCGTGCGTTGCACGGGAAGAAGCGTGTGGAAGTTTATAATTGCAGAATAAAAAATTAATTTTTTAATTCAGAAAAATAAGTGAAAATGGCGGGAAAATATCCTGGTTTTATTAATATATAGATTATGCGCTTATGCACTGTTTCTTATATCTTTGATGTTTACCTTTTATATTTTTAAGTACAATTGATGTGAAATTTTCTTTTCTCAAGTGAGTAGGCAAACAAAAAAAAAAAAAAAGAATAGCTTAAGTGATGTGGATTGGGGCCATGTTGCATTCGTTGGCGTCAGTCTCTGACTTATGTTCCACATCACTCATTCAATGGACGTGTGTGATATATATTTGGTTCCCTGATACTCAAAATTATCATGATTTTGAGTACTGACATGTTTGGTATCTGTACCTCCTATGCGTGTGTTGTATGGTCTTAAAAAAAAACTCCCATCCCTTTCGAGATAGAGTTGGTAACTATGATTAAAGGAATAAGAACTTTGGTAAATATAACAGGTTTCCAATGTGATCGTCATCACCTCGATGCAAGATAGTTTTTATCATAATTATTATATTCTTATCAATGAGACCTTGAAAACACAAATAATATTTTTTAAACAGCTTTTTGTTGTAATGACGTTTTGGTACAACTTGAGAGATATCATAGATAAGTAGATAACTATCACAAAGTTGGAAAAAGTATAATCTTAAACGAATGACAACATGCAATTGTATTGTTTGGCACATTAAAAAGGGATTAATAATATTCATATTATTTAGTCAAGTGCATCCAATTTTGATTCTATTAATCAGTACCCTAAATGTGTGATCTCCATAGAATTCACAAAGTTATTTTTATATCTCAAATACTTTTAACTAATTTAAAATAAATGTTTTACAATCCAAACAATTTAGTCAATCTTGTGGATAGGAAATTATGAACTTTTTAGTCAATCTTATTGTAATTATATACTTCACGTGTTTTTCCATGTTTACAAATAAATGTGTTATTCATGTAAGTTGTTATCTTCACAGCGATATCCATTAGTCAATCTTATTATAATTATTCTTTAGTTATTTTTATATGAAAATAATTTTCTAAAAAATAATTTTTATTTAATTATATCATAAAACAACTTAATACTTCTCCTGCTCTGTAAAGATAGATCTATTATCATTTTCACAATAATCAAGGAAATGTTAGCTAATATTGTTGTAAAAGTAAAATTTAAGAGTACAATGTAATAGATTAAAACAAGATAATAAGATATAGATATTGATAGATCTATCGCCTAAAAAAGCGACATCATTATTTACTTATTTTTTAAAATTTTAATTATATTATTATAAAACTAACGTGTAGTAATTATACGTTGATTTAATGTTAATATATAAATCATTTTTTAATAATGTGATTTGAAAAATAACTTTTGAAATTTAATAGTACTATAGAAAAATAACTTATTATAAGTTTGAATATTTATTAATATTATTATTTTCTTTTTCAAGAACAAAAGCAATTTTTTTCATTTAAATCTAAATCTCTTTACGTTATCAAAGGCAAATATATCATATACAGCTACACCATAACTACATAAGTTTTAATAAATAATATTGAAATATAAAGAATATCTTTTTATACTTTTGGGTTAATCTATATGAATTAAAAATTTATTGATTCATCTAAAAAAAAATTCGAATACTGTAATTCCCGTATAGCGCACATTTGTGAGAACTAATCCCGCAGTGTTCCTTAGTGCATAACATACCTTCCGAAATTTACTTTATTTTTCTTGCTACAAGTTTACACAAATGTGTCCACATCTCCAATTGTAAAACGTGTCTTAGAAAGGAAAAATATTTTCTTCCATTTGTACCCCCTGACATGTCTACTTAAATTACCATACACCACTACTTGACAAAGATTTGATTTCTATATTGAAAACTAGGAGTCGTCTAAAAATTGGAGCCGTGAACAGTAAATAAATATGTGTCATGGTAATGATATATTATATTGTATTTTGACAACTTATTTTGTACAAATTGATTATGATATGATTGTTCTGAAATTATAGTAATGATAAAAAAAAAATGGGAATCCTCAATTTATGATTATAAATTTTGATTGACTACTTAGGTTTAAAAGATTATATTGATTTTGTGGCGAAAAAAATGAAAATTCATGGAATCTATGAGACATGAAATAATGATATCATGTTGAGGTCACTAATGTAACATTATTCAGCATTTAAAATGACATGTATAAAGTACTAAATATGACCACGTACATGTGAGTCAATTTAAAAAGGAAAGAGAGGAGGGATTATTTAACTTGTCCAAAATTGGATTGAACAAAAGACCTAATTCGCCTCTAGAAGCCTCTCCTTTATGCAATCATAATTTGGAATGAGAAATCATACTTTGAAGGACAGGAATGAGAAATCATAATTTGAAAAGAAATAGGAAAGAAGAATAAGTTTAGCAATAGTGTGTACATATAAGATCAACATGTTAGCCAAACGACACGCCTTTACTTTACCAAGCCTTCACATCTGAAATATAAAATCTTTAGATCTTCGACTACTGCTACAAAATCTGAAGAATGATATCCCAAACCAAGCCTCCTCTTTGTGTTTGATTGTGATTTTTCCTTCCGTGCCAATAATGATTTCCCAGAGGAGCAAGAGAGTTATGTTTGGAGATGATTCAACAAAACTAGTATCCGATTTTGTGAAAGAAGCCAATGATGACATAATATTGGAGATACTTGTTCGTCTCCCCTACTGTCGATCTGCTACTGTCTGTCGTCGTTGACATTTTTTGATTTCTCAGTCCCAATTTATAGCTAGATTCATATCCCAACATCAAGATCATCCCTACACCGCCATATTTCGCAAAGCTAATAAGATGGGGTTCGAAGGTCCCCAATATTTTCAACCCATTTGCAAGCTATTTTCAGAAGAGTCGATGTTTCTCCATGGGAAGTCGGCTAGTACTAGTTATTTGGACTTCTTGCCTTCACCAATAGTGATAAGAGCATCATGTAACGACTTGTTGCTTGTGTCCCCTGATTATAGCAACAAACAACTTGGATTCAAGGTGGTAGAAATCCGTAATCCTTGTTATGGTTATGATGATTATCCTCAATATTCGGAAGAACCTGTCTCCCTGGTAATGAGAATATTTTCTTCAAAGTCAGCAAGGAAGTGGAAAAGAAAATGCTTTCACTATCCCTTGTAATGGAATTGCATATTGGTTGGAATGCGAACGAGATGTGGATAGGGTTATTGCATTAGATTTGTTGAATACTCAATGTGGTGTCATTGACTTCTCCGATGATTTTTGGTGGTTTCGATCGCAACCAGATTCTTATTCTCATTCTCATGTCAGAGAACAAATCGGAGTTGTAGGCGGAGAGCTAAGGTTGTTACAAGTTGTCCTGGTTGGTATGGAATCGACTGTTACTGTGAAAGTTTGGAAATTAAATTATAAGAATAATTCATGGGTTTTGGTTCAAGATAAAAGAAAGGTGAAAAGGCCGAGCAATGAACAGCAGTTGGTTGCGTCTTTTGTTCATCCAACCAATGGTGATGTGGTTTTTATGGTATGGGGCAAAAAAAATTTCAGTATAATCTAATTATGAAACATTCATATGAGATGATCGACGAGTTTCAAGAATCTGTAAATTTCAAGACTAAGTATTGGCTTTACAATGACCAGCTTATGTCCTTTCCTATGACGCATCCAGCCAATGCCGCTTCCTTCTCGATAAAACTCTCATTTGTATTGTCTATTACGTTTAACCTGTTTCTTTAACTCATTGCATCATGTCTATTTATTTTATATCTGGTAGTATTAAGTATTGCCTGATGCTTATTGGCTTCATCACACACAATGAGCAGTAAAAACAGTTGAAGTCTTGTGCAAGGCATTGGAGCCAATAAATATCATGGCATGGGAAACAAAGTGATCTTCCAGAAGAACGGGTAAAGTTTACAAAAATGTGAAAAGCCAATACTGTAACGCCCCGAGTTCTAAGAACCCGGAACGTTAGTTCTTTTGAAAAAAACATTTAAATTCTTTAAACCACAATTTTTTTTTATAATACCAATAAATGCGGAAAGATAACAAATAACTAAAATGCGGAAATTATTTTAAAATAGCATAACATTTTAGAATTATCTCACATCTGTTCAATCTCCGATAGTTTCAAACATTTAAAACATTCGAGTGACATACTTAGACATCTTGAGTTCACAAAAGAAATAACGACGGAAACGAAGTTGCTTATTAAATAAACCCTAAAGAGCCTCCATGCCTCGCCAAGCCTCCGGCTCCTTAATCTGCAATTTGTTCATTTGATAGAGAAAATCGTGAGTATTTTAAATACTCAGTAGATCCCGCGCACCACAATTAATATATATTACAAAATAAATGCACATAATCATCATTGTCATAAAATACGAACAAGTATAAAATACAAGTTCGTTCATCATCCCTCTTAATCGTGCACGTCATCATAGTGATTAATAGCACGTCATTATAATATATTAGGCCAAAGACCTATCGTCATAATGCTAGTAAATCACGTCGTAATTAAGCAAAGAGCATATCGTCATAGTGCCGAGGAAGCACGTCAAAAGTAAGCAAAAAAGCCTATCATCACATAACATGTACATGCAGCATTTATAATAATATTAATTGCAATTGCGCATATTTAAAAGAAACTTTTTAGAAATTGGATCTACCTTAAACTTTAGCCGAGTATTGAGCTTACTAACTGTGAGAAATCAATCCTCTAGCTGTCCGTACGCCTCGGCTAGCCAATAACGAGTTTAATTTATGTTAATATTCTTAAATATAAAGTATCTATAAGTAATATAGAAGTTTGTGGACCAAAATGGAAAGAATATAAAACTTTGGGGGTCAATTTGAAGGAATTTAATAGTTTGAGGACCTATTATGCAATAAAAGTGAACTAAAAATATTTTGGGCTCAATTATAGGATTTTTAAAACATGAGGAGTAAGTATGCAATTAAAGTTTAAGGGCTAATTTAAATAGGAATAAGAAATTAAAGGATTAAAAGTGAAATAAAAGTTTATGGGTCAAATTGAAACAATTGAAAGTTAGGGACTTGAATTTAAATAAAATTTGAGGGCTCATTTAAATAAAATAAATAAAATAGGGGATTAAATCTGTAAATAATGTTTAGGGATTGAATTGTAATAATTAAAAGTTGGGGATTTGGAATTAAATAAAACGTGGGGACCAATTTAAAAAAATTGTAGAACTTGAGGGACTAGGAGTGCAATTTCGGATTTAAAAACATGAATTGGGCCGGATCTGCTTCTCTTTCACCCGGTTCTCTCTTCTCTCTCACGGCTTTCTTTCTCTTTGCTCGGCCCTCTCTACGACTCTCAGTTTCCGGTGGTTTGGCCGGCGGAAAGGGCGGCGAAGGTGGAGTTGAAGGTGGTGAAGCTAGTTGTGAAGTCAAATTGAGGAAATATTGAGTATTTTGGGAGAAATTGAAGCTAGAACACTAAAGGAAAAATTTGGGTATTTTCAAAATTCGATCCAATCTTCAAAAATTTTCAAAATTAAACTATACTACGATGCTCTATAGAGGTAGAGGAAGGTGTAGGTATAATTTTTGCGTTGTGAAGTGGATTTTGAGCGTGGTTGAAATTTTGGACCGTGTGCTATGCGTGTATGTATGCGTATGTATGTATATATCTATATATATCGATGTATATGCGTGTGTGTGGATGTGTTTTGGGCCAAAAAGATGGTGGATGGTGGTGTTGTGGTGGAGTTGTGGTGGTGGCGCGGCGGTGATGATGGTGGTGCGGCGGTGGTGATGGTTATACACGTGTATTTATCGTATTCTGTGTAGAAAATCAAGTGAAAAATACAAATAGGTGATTAAAAACTTAGAACAACAATAAAAATGGAGATATAAATGGAAATATCAAGAAATCTTACCACTTGAAATTTGATTTGTTGGATAAGAATGGATAGATTGATCTTGAGGATGACAATAGAGGAGAATGGGGTTAGGGTTTAAGCATACTCAAAAAGAGTATTTAAGGGTAAAAGTTAGAATAGCATTTGCAAATGGGCCTCTAAATGGGTTTCAAATTAGATTGGATTGGATTGTATTTGGACTTTAAATTTGGCATTTAGCAACTAAAAATCTTTGGGGATTAAAATAAATAAATTTCAAGGCTTGGTCCTCAAAAGTATATTTTGAAAATAAATAAATTTTTATAAATAATTAAATATAACAATAAATAATATAAATTTCGACTAGACGAGCGTACACTATTTAAATTTTATAAGTAAGGTCATAGTGACACGTTCTAAATTTTATTTAATTAAGTATATTTTATTTAAGAAGAATTTTCCAATCACTACAAATACATATCATTCCATGGGAGTGGGGGGTTGCGCGCGTGTCAGAGATTCAAAATGAGCATGGGAAAAGTTATATAGAAAAAAGTTCCAGATCAGACATAGCACAACATAAAACCTACAAATAAAAAGGCAAAGAAAAATGAAACATAACAGTGATTCCACAAAGTATTTTCCCTATGGAAGAATGCACATAAAAATTCACTAGTTTATGCATAGACGACTAAATTCTAACGAAACCTTCAATTAATATCCGTTGCAAGATGAGAAGGGGAAAACAGCATACTGTCACGCCCCAGGAGTTTGGGTAGCGATGGATCGAGTCATTTGCGTAAGGATGGGCGCAACAGGGCACGAGGAGTGCACGAAAGGCATGGACGGAACCATGATCGAGGCACGACGTCTAAGTCATGGAGGGACGAAGGCAAGGGATCATGCACAAAGGGCCGATCATGGACGTGGACGAGATCATCCGAGGAGGCGTTGAGGCTAATGGAAGATTCCGGAAGGTTGCGAGATTTGGTCGAGCGAGTACGTTACCGAAGGATCCAAGGTCGGGTATTCGAGGAAGCTTCTAGGACGTTGCGGGAAGTGACGAGACGAGTCGGGATACTAGAGCCTTCCAAGAGGTAGTCTTTAGTAGGCAAGTCTAGAACATCCTTGTACATACTTTGTATAGTGGAGAAATGCATGGAAATGTATAGAAGTGTATGGAATTGTGTAGAAGGTCTAGGATGTTCTAGAGGCTCAATCATAGCCGTTGATTAGGATCGATCTCCACCGTCCATTCCAAAGGAGGTGGAAGAGGTTGCCTGTAAATAGGGGTGACCTTCATTTGTAACCATCCTTATAGAAAACACAATCAATCTCTAATTAAGCACATCCAAAGTGGCAACCAAGACATCATTTTAGAATGTTATGAACAACCAGCGATATCAACGAAATCATGGTCTGTTTGATTCCAATTCCATTAGGAAAAAAGGGCAAAAATAATAAATAAAAAAATTCAAATTCCAATTCCAAGGAACTTCTTATTGTGCCAGGGAATTTATTTCCATTTTCAACTTTGCCAAAAAGTCAAAAGCATTGTTTTCCTTGAATGTGACATTTTGCACACAATTCAATGACAATCAAACTGTATGATTCTTACTGTGATTGTTTATTCTCTTTTCTCAAGCGAGTCTCAAGAGCAGTTAGCAAGGTCCAGCACAAAATCCAAAAGGTTAGCCATCAGAGAAATCTCGACTTAATAATAAAACACAGCATCTAAGAAATAATAAATATGAACAAGTTACCTGTACGAGTTTGGTAATTTTTGGTTTTGAAGTAGTGAGGTATTGGTCAACTTTATTTTGCGTCTTAAAAACATGTTCATTTGGAATTGTGAAGGTCACCTTGTCAACCACCTATTTCACAACGGCCTTGTAAACTTCTCTACTCATCCAACCTTCCTTCTATGTCGGCTTTAGTATCTCCTTAACAAACTCAACAACTGCAATCTTGAATAACTGTAGTCCCCTGTCATCCTTCATATCACTGCCATCATCAACTTTTCCATGGCCATCCACATTTTCAGAATGTCTGTTTTCTTGCCCATCCTTGCTCTCTTCGAAAACAGTTTTACTAGCTGCATTGACTTCAGAATTTGAAACAATTTCCTGTAATTCATCATCTTTGGAATGCGAGTTTCAACTATGGAATAGTACCACGGAATTTAGTTGGTGTTATTCTTCTCATTTTCCCCATTCTCTTTTAGATTTGAATTTGGGCACACCAATGAAATCCACATATATCGTGGGACCTACACTTGCTACACAAATCTCCAAAAAGGTCAACATTCCGAAAAGTGTTGACTTAACAATGAATCTTAACAACTAAGAAATAATAAATATGAAGGAGTTACCTGTACGAGTTTGGCAATTTCTGGTTTTGAAGTAGTCAAGTACTGGTCAACTTTATTTTGTGTCTTAGGAATATGTTCATTTCGAATTGTGCAAGTCACGTTGTCAACCACCTCTTTCACAATGGCCTTGTAAACCTCTCTACTCATCCGACCTTTCTTCCATGTCGGCTTTTTTGGGTAGCCTGTTCTAGGTCCTCAACTCGTGTAACACAGAATCTTCTCCACCAGATCTATCCTCAAACCCAAGTCCAGATCCACTGGATTTTTCCCCAGTCCTATCAGCAAAAGACCTTTTCTCAAAAATTTGTCTATCATCACCTTCATCATCCATTTTCTTTTTTCCATTAAACTGGGCCATTATTTGTGCTAGAACGTTCACCACTGATTCATGTTTTTTATTAGCCTCATCCCATCTAGCTTCCAGCTGTGCCATATAAACCTTGAGGGTTGCTTGGCATGTTTTATAGCTTTCTTCTATTGTTTCAAGCCTCCTTCTAACTTCATTGTATTCATCTAAATTAGTGTTTCTAGATCTCGTTTCCATCACTATGCCGAGAATCGACTGCTCTGATACCACTTTGTTATAGGATCGATCGACTCAATCAAACAGTTGATATTCAACAGAAATAATTGCAAAATTATAACTGCCCCGTAGTACTGTTTGATAGTTGAAACTCACATTCCTGCGATGATGAATTACAGGAAGGTTTGTCCCATTTGACCATTTTGAACTTGATTTGGTTATGAGTTTGCAGCTTAAAACCTGCCGAGATGAACCTATTGATAATGAAATCTACTCTTTCAATAGTAGAAAGCAAAGAAGGTGGGATTCCCTCAAATCTTGCTTTATTACGTTTGATCCATAGAATCTAGAAAATAATCATAGGAACAGAGAATACAATGTCACTTGGAGGCCCTTTGAAAGAGGTAAACCAATGAACCAGCAGCTGTTGAGGATAAGCACAAGTTGGTAAACCTTTGTTGAATTTCTTGAAATAATGCTTCCAAATCATATGATGATACGGACCTCGTTGGTCTCGATGCCAACGCAACCCAATCCAGATTGAATTAGACCCCAGAAAAGCCAATCACTGGTCACGATCGAGTACCTGACGACCTTCTACTCACGAAGTGACAACAATAGGCTAAAACCTATCACCTTCAACTATGCGTAGTAGACAACCGGCAGGGGTGAACGCCACAAGAGTTGATCACGCTCTTGATAAGTTCGATTTGTTCAAAAGAATAAGAAGAGAATTGAATCTCTCAATTTCAAGCATAAAGCTCTCATTTATCACATGAACCAAGTTGACAATGTACAAATGAGGTTTTGCCTTACATATACAAGTCTCAACTGAAAATAATAATAAAATAATAAAATATCCAAAAAGTAGACACAAAAATGACTAAGTCGGCCAAAATTACGGCCGTAAGGTCTGGAGTTACGGCCGTAATTCCTACGTTACGGCCATATGCCTTAAAAGTACGGCCGTAATTAACTCTCTGCTTCAAAACCGTCCAAACTTGATTCTTGAGTTACGGCTGCATGGACATAGGTTACGGCCGTAAATCTGGAGTACGGCCGTATTCTGGTAGAGTACGACCGTAATTTGCTCTCTGCATAAATTTGGCCCAAAAGCTGGAACTGAAGTTACGGCCGTAAGAATTGAAAATACGGCCGTAATATTTAGGATACGGCCGTATGAAATTGGGTACGGCCGTAATTCACTCTCTGTAGATTACTGTTCTTCAACTCCATGTGTTACGGTCGTATGGAAACGGGGTTACGGCCGTAAATATTGAGTTACGGCCGTAAAACAAACGGTTACGGTCGTAAATTTTGCCTGCCTCTTCACCTTTGATCTCTAACATCTCCAACCTGTAATTGGAGGATTTCTTTTGGCTTGTGAACTCCCGTGGACCGTTCCAAGTGTGGCGATGACCCTATCTGGACTTGTCGACATACTTCTTCGACCCAGGTCAGCAGGGCTCGTCCCATTCTTTTGGCACGACTTCGCGTAATCGGTCCGATCGGCCAATGGGGTGGTTCGTCCAACGTGGAGCTAGCCGGGTTCGTATTATATGAGCAATAGGGCCAGTAAGGAAAATATGTTCTAGTGTTTTAGCATGTCTACAATAGTGGCATATAGAAGGTTGTTGAACATGCAGTCTGCTTTGAAGGATATCATCTGTTGGAATCCAATTGTGGCAAAGGTTCCAAGTAAAGAATGAGATTTTTGGAGGAATAGTTGAATTCCAAATAAACTTGTAGGAGAGCAACTTAGCACGATGATTCCTCAGTGAATTCCAACAAGAAAAGGTAGAAAAAGTACCTATTGAACTCTCAGCCCACACCAAAGCATCAGGGCTAGACTGAATAGTAATCATAGAGATGTCATCAATGATGTGCTGCGGCAAATAGGGTTGGAGCTTATTCAGAGTCCACTAGCCATCAGAACTAAATTGACACACTTTACGATTAACCAAATTAGAGGGTAACTTTGTGGACATCAAGCCTGAAGTAAGCTAGTGATCAAGACCTAAACTGCAATCTCCTATCCCAATCTTTCATCTAATGTTAGGCTCACCAAATGCCTTATAGAAAGAAGTCTTTTCCAAATCGGGGAATTAGCATTTTTGGACGATACCACAGAATGATGAATAGATGGACACTATTTATTATCCATTGCAACGTTCCATAGAGATCCTTGTCTAAAAGTCCACCAAAGCTTGCAATCAAAGCTAAATGCTTCTCTCTCGAAGGTTTTGACATCCAATACCTCCCTCTTCATATGGATAGTAGAGCTCTTCACATCGTGACCAGTGTACATGTTTATGGTGTTGATCATCCCCCCCTCCCCCTCCCCCAAAGATAGGCATTAAAAAGCCTAGATACTTTCTGAGTTATAACTTTAGGAGGATCAGGGACAAGAAATAAATACAAATGAATTGAAGCCAAAATATGTTTAATGAAAGTAATACGGCCAGCTACAAATAATAGCTTATGCTCCCAACCAGTCAGTTTATTTTTAATCTTCCCAATAAGTGCATCATATAAATTGACTTTCTTGTGACCTTTATATAGAGGAACTCCAAGATATAGAAACTGAAGAGGCTGATATGAGAAGCTAGTAGCTGCAGCAAAAACATGCTAATGAGTGACGAGGGAAGTAGTAAAAGAGCTCTTTGTTTGATTTAACTTCTGCCCAGTTGCTGAAGAGTATGTAGTAAGAAAATGCATAACCTTCTTGAGCGAGCTTTTGTATCCATTTGTGAAAATAACATAATCACCAGCAAATGCTAAATGGGAAATAGGGATACGACCACCATATAGATAAAATAATTCAGGATTACTCTGAAATAATTGGGCTAATCCTCGAGATAGCACTTCAGCCAATATAATAAATAGCATGGGTAAGCTAGGGTTTCCTTGTCGTAATCCTCTAGTTGAGTGAAAAAAACCGTGCGGGCTGCCATTTAGGAGGATAGAATGCCAGCAATTTCAAGTTTAAGAATAACATTCCCGCCACGAACTTTTCGAGCAATTTGATAAGTAAGTTCTTGAGCTAAAAGAACATTATCTACAATCGACCTTCTCGGTGTACAATCAGTTTGATTCTTGTAGATTGTTATTTTTGGGAAGAAAATGAGTTAAAGTTCTGTTCTTGTTATGTCAAATGTGTAATATATGGACATTATATATCAAGTGACTACTAACACATATTTACAAGTTACACCCCTACACTATTAACACTCCCCCTCAAGTTGGAGTATAGATATCAATCATGCCCAACTTGTTACAAAGATAATTAACTCGTACTCCATTCAAGGCCTTCGTGAATATATCCGCCAATTGTTCTTTTGTCTCAACATATCCTGTAGAAATCAAGCCTCGTTGAATTTTCTCACAAACGAAGTGGCAATAGATTTCAATATGTTTCGTCCGTTCATGAAATACAGGATTAGATGCAATATGAAGGGCAACCTGGTTATCATACCACAACTTTGCTGGTATTGAGGCTTTAAGGTCGATCTCAGTTAAAATTTGATATATCTACACTATCGCACACACAGACTGAGCCATGGCTCTGTATTTTGATTATGCACTAGATTTTTTATACACCACTTTGGCTCTTGCTCTTCCATGAGACGAAATTTCCTCCAACAAAGACACAATAGCCCGATGTAAATCTCCTATCCATCTTGGACCCTGCCCAATCTGCATCTGCGAAACATTCAATATGAGTGTAACCATTATCTGAATACAAGATACCTCGTCCAGGTGCTCCTTTTAAGTAGCACAAAATCTGTTCCAAAGCTGCCCAATGGTGAACTGTTGGAGATGACATGAACTGACTCACAATACTAACAGAGTATGCAATATCTGGATAGGTCACTGTAAGGTAATTCAATTTTCCAACCAATCTTCTATACTTCTCAGGATCTTCAAATGGCTCACCATCATTTGTAAGCTGCACATTGGGAATCATCGGAGTACTACGAGGTTTTGCTCCCAATTTTCCTGTCTGAGTCAATAAGTCAAGCACATATTTTCTCTGAGATAGGAAAATACCCTTTTTACTTCTCACGACTTCAACGCCTAAGAAATACTTTAGTGTCCCCAAGTCTTTAGTGTGAAACTGAGTGTGAATAAATGACTTGACAGCTGAAATTCATGTAGTATCGCTCCCAGTAATGACAATGTCATCTACATACACAACTAAAAGGATGATTCCAACTTCAGAATGCTTGTAGAAGACAGAATGATCAGACTTACTCTTTGTCATCCCAAATTTCTCAAGAGCTTAACTGAACTTTCCAAACCTAGCACGTGGACTCTGTTTTAAGCAATACAAGGACATGCGAAGATGGCATACCTTCCCATACTCCCCTTAAGCAACAAAACCTAGAGGTTCTCCAAATACACTTCCTCCTCAAGCTGGCCATGAAGGAAGGCATTCTTAATGTCAAGCTGATGTAAGGGCCAGTGATAAGTGGCCGCCATAGAAACAAATAGTCTGACAGAGGTCAACTTAGCAATAGGAGAGAAAGTGTCAGAATAATCCACACCATAGGTTTGAACATAACCTTTAGCAACCAAACGAGCTTTCAACCGAGAAACTAACCCATCAGGATGGGTCTTAACTGCAAACACCCATTTACATCCAATAGCCTTCTTCCCATCAGGCAAATCTACTAAGTCCCATGTACCATTTTCATCCAACGCATTCATCTTCTCTATCATAGCATTACGCCATCCAGGATGGGATAAGGCTTCATGAACAATCTTAGGAATAGAAATAGAGTTGAGAGATGCGACAAAAGATTTAGAAGTAGATGACAAGTGATTATATGATACAAAGGAAGAAATAGGATAAGTGCATTGACGTTTACCTTTTCGAAGTGCAATAGGCAAATCAACAGTAGATATGGGATCTGATGACGAAGGTACTAGTGCGGGACATGATTCTAGAGAAGGTTGTCACCGAGAATAGACCTGAATGATTGGAGGCCTAGTAGGGGCCAGAGCTGGAATGGGATCAATAGGAGCCGAAACTGGAATGGCATCAAAAATAGGAGATATAATTGTATAAATCAACAGATCATCATCCTCCCCCTGACTTATAGGGACAGGGGCCAACAAAGGAGAAAAATGTGTCTCTTCCATGAATGTAACATCCGATGACACGAGATATCTGTTGAGGCTAGGGTAGAAACATCTATATTCTTTTGGAACACGAGAATATCCCAAAAAGATGCACTTAAGTGACTTGGGATCCAATTTTGTGGCATGAGGACGAACATCCCGAACAAAGCATGCACACCTGAATATCTTAGGCTCAATAGGAAACAAAGATTTAGTTGGGAATAGTATATGATAAGGAATCTCTCCATGAAGAACAGACGAAGGCATTCGGTTAATGAGAAAGCAAGCTATAGACACCGCATCAGCCCAAAACCTCTTCAAAACTTGCATGTGAAACAATAAGGCTCTCGCATTTTCAAGTAAGTGTATGTTCTTTCATTCGGCCACACCATTTTGAGATGGTGTATCAACACACGAAGTTTGATGAGTAATGCCATTTTGGATCATAAAAGATTGAAAGATCTTGGATAGATACTCTTTAGCATTATCACTGCGCAATACTTGTACAGGCACATTACAGCTCGTTCTTTTACAACTTTTAACAAATTTTTACACATTTTAACACATTCACATCAAAAGTCAAACCAATTACATCCACATATTTTCTGGGACCCACTGTACTACATAAATCTCCACCACTCAATCCCACTCATTCTCTCTCCTATTTCACATCAAAACTCATAAATACTCATAAATACACATACACTAATGGGGGCTAAAATAAGTTTTGATCTCAGCACAAAAGGCACGAAAATGAGAAAATAATTGGTTTTCATTAAATATAACCACGTCATATGAGAGTAATCATCAGCAAAGGTAACAAAATACCCAAATCCAGGTTGAGCAACAACAAGACAAAGTCCCCATACATTAGAATGGACTAACTCAAAAAGAGCCTCAGCTCGTTTATTGACTCTAGGCTCGAACTAAGACGATGGTGCTTAGCAAAATGACATGGTTCACAATCTAATGACTCTACTTTATGAAACTGGGGACAAAGTTTCTTCGAAAGAGGTAGAGATGGATGTCTCAACCGATAATATACTTCAAATGGAGTGATGATTCCAGAACAGGCGATGGATTTTGGTACTGTAGTGTCAAGGATGTAGAGGCCTCCAGACTCATGTCCTTTACCAATAATCTTCTTTGTCGTAAGATCCTGAAAAAGACAATGATTAGGAAAAAATCAAAGGCAATTTAGGCCAAGAAATCCATATAGCCACAACTGGAGATTGCCACCTCAGGCTTGAAATCATAGGTATATTTAAGAATTCTCATAGGATATCCCTTTATAAACCAAATTTGTTTTCGAAAAATCCTGTAATAGTCCTCTTCATCGGTGAAATTCAATATGATATGTTTGCCATCTCGATGGCCCACGTCAACATTACCAAGTAGATGTAAGGAATTAATACCTTGGATAATTTTTGTGAAGGCCGGCTTGCGATGAGAAAATTTTCCGATCAAAGCCAAGCTGAGCCAACTCGCTAAAACAGTAACCTCCTTCTACGATATTAGAAGATGTGGTTCATTACCGTACTAAGCAGCTTCTCGAATTGGGACACACTCTGATTTACCCTCATGTATCACCTCATAGAATGATTTCTCTTTTGGATTCACGAAAGTGCGTTTAGCTTGCAATATCTCGGCATAGGTTTTAATTTGTTCTCCATGAGGAGGTTTAACCTCCTCCATTTCCATAGATGAAGCTCCGATCGATAGATGCCAGCAAAGAACTGATTTCGACGGTGTTTCATGGTGGTCAGGTGAAAAGATGTCGATTATGAGGGCCTTTTTTTAACTATTCTTACATCTAATATAACCGAAAATGTTCAAGTCCGCCCGGGCGGATCGTAGCTTACGGTCCGCCCGGGCGATTTTCTCCATCGTCGGGACTCCGTTTTGAAATCCGAAAATTTTGTTGGATTCATCACGACGAGACGGAGCTCCAGCAATTTGGAAAAAAAATTTTGGACAGCGTGGCGACCCGTGGTGACCGGTCAAAGATCAGTCAAAGTTTTTGGCCAAAAATTAGCCAAAAACTTTGACTGATCTTTGACCGGTCACCACGGACCGCCATGGTGTCCAAAATTTTTTTTCCAAATTGCTGGAGCTCTATCTCGTCGTGATGAATCCAACAAAATTTTCGGATTTCAAAACGGAGTCCGGACGAGGGAGAAAATCGCCTGGGCGGACCGTAAGCGCCCGGACAGACCGGAACATTTATGCTAATATAACACATGCCTGGAGTATTTTACATTGGGAAACGCTATTTACACCCGTCAATTTAATTCTCACACCCATATTTTTTGTGTGTGGACGAATATAGCCCTTTGTAATCGGCGTTTGACGACCGAACATGTATGTTGAATGCTCGGCCAAGGCTGGCCGAGCATCCTTCTTGGATCCTAGGTCAACCTTGGCTGAGCATCCTAGGCCAGCCTTGGCCGAGCATGGCTCGTTCTTTTTTTTTTTTTTAATTCATGATGTTTAATTTATATTTAATAATAATCATGTATAAATATTATTAATTCTACAAGAATTAATAATCACGTGTTAAAAAAATATATAGAATAAGAAAACTAATTGATAAAAACTACAAATTACAGACTACGAATAAGGAAAACTAATTCTTACTAAGTTAAATCACTGTAGGCATACAGGGTGATAAAATAAAATTACAAATAAATAAATAAATAATCGAAATTACTCCGAAAATAGAAAAATACTGATTTCGCTACTTAAACTTGCTTGGATGATCAAAATCCATCTTATATCATTGCAAAGCAATGTGTTTAACTCGTGGCGTCGAGCTACCCCAAATCGATATATTATTTGTTCAAATCAGAGTTTGAACGCCAAATCTATAAAGTGCGGTTTCTTAAATAAATAATTATCATAAACAAATAATTAATATTATTAACACGTGATTATTATTAAATATAAATTAATTACATTATAAATTTAATTTATAAAAAAATAAAAAAAATAAAAAATAAAAGCTTGGCCATCCTTGGGCGAGCATCCTAGAGCCTCTAGGATGCTTGGCCATCCTACAAGGATGCTCGGCCAAGGATGGCCGAGCTTACAATATGGCTGTCGGTCACCCTTGGCCGACATTCCATTTTCATCCTCGATCCCCACTAACAAAAGGGGTATATTCGGTATCCGGTAAAAATATGGGTGTAGGGATTAAATTCGTGGGTGTATATTCGGTATCCGATAAAAATATGGGTGTAGGGATTACATTCGTGGGTGTATATAGCGCCACCCTTTTATATTAGTTGTGCAGCAATATTTTTTATTATTTTAATTATATTAGCGTTGAATGCATTTGATGTAAAAAAATAAAACTAATAAAAAAAATTCTATCGATAAGACTCGCCCGTTAGGGCATCTCCAATATAATATTTTTGTCGAAAATGTGAAATTTAAGAGAGAGATAGAGATACGATGAATATTTTAATGGAGATAAAATGGAGAGGAGTGTGAAGGAAAAAGAGAGGGAAAGTGAAAAAAGAGGAGAGAGATGAAAACAAATTCAATAATAATAATAAAATAGTAGTGGAAAATATGTAGGTTAATGTTTGATTTTGGACATGGCTCAAGAACGAGGTAGAAACAGTGAAGAAAAAGTTGAGTAAATGATATAAAAGTGATTTTAAAAAATGGAAAAATACGAACCCAGTTAATTTTTTGTGCCTACAACTCTCCTAATTTAGACATTCAGGGCTTGTTCGTTTCAGTAAATGTGTAGGAATGCCACCGGGTGAGCCCCGTTTTTCTCCTAGCTGGCAAAGCACCCTCCAATTAAAATGTACAATTTGGTCAACAATTGCGGTTGGAAGAAGATTATACTGAAACGAACAAGCCCTCGGATGAGACACTTGAATTGGAGATGCTCTTAAGCCATCTCCAATGGATTGTTAATTGTACCCATGGGCACGGTAAGGAGAAGGTAGAGAGAGATAGGAAGAAGAGGTGTAGGCGGGTCTATTACCTTTTCACACGTGGATTTTCTTTTCCCCTTTTTTTTTATCACATTTCTATCAATTATCTCACTTTTCTCCATTTTTTATATATAAAATCCCATGTCACATCTAGATATAGGCGTCTGTCTAGAATTTCGCACTACTATTTTATTATTATTTTTTAATTTATCTCCACCTTCCTCATCTTTTTCATTTTTTCCTCTACACTTTTTCCATTATTTTTAAATAAAATAATATTTTTCTTTCTATCTCCCTCTAACTTTTTTCTGCTATGCCAATAAATGCAATTAAGATTAATCCATTGGAGATGGCCTTAGGATCGCTTCATCTCGCAAGCACGGATTGGATACTAGCTTGGTTAAAAATTAGGATCCGACATCAATACTGATCCGGTACCATCGATGGTGCCATATTATGGCACCATCGATTCACGTGTCATCATATGCTTCAACCGCGTCAGCAGCTGGTTTAAAAAAAAAATATTTGCCCGGTGCCATAATTGCATTATTGAGCAGATGTGGGGGACTAAAGCTGCAAATAATGTGAATTCCATTTTGCAGGAGAAATCTAGCAAATTGTAACAATCTAATCAATTTTAAGTATTTTTTATTTTTAAATTAATTATACTTTTCTCATTTGAAGAATATAATTATTTTTTATTAATCTTTGAGCACTGAAACCATATCCAATTAAATCTTAGCAACATAATAAATTTTAATTAATTGCAGCATAGTTACTTTTAATTAGTTTTCATTTTTAGTTTATTATTTCTATAATAATTAGTTTAATATATGTACTTTCAGAATTGTATAAATATAATTTTAAAGATATCTTATCATTTTAAAAAAATGTTTTGCAATTTCAAATATTTCTTTAATTGGAAAAATTAGATGTCATTAATACATACAAAAAAATACACATAAACGTTTTCGATTATAAAATCACGACTGGGGGTGAACGTGGATGAGAATTTTGTAGCGGAGGTGGGGACGGGGAATGAAGAGTCCCAATCTTGTTGCAATTTTTATATGATCTTCGTTCTACTTCGATTAAATGAGGTTATAGCGCGTACGAAGATAAGTGTTTCCCAATGGAAGACGAATTGGATGTTAGGGTTTATCGAATTGTACTCACTATATCTTCATTATATAATATATCTATCTGTATATTAATAATTTTTTACAATAAATATTTAAAAACCAATTTTCACATATTTATTTTTAATGCCATGCATCGCACGGGGATATAGTTATATCTATTGAATTTATAATTGAATATAATAGAATGTAGAATAATTTTAAATAAAAAACTATAAGCTCTACGAATGGGAAAAAATTCTAATACTTTCTTGGAAGCCATTTCGATGCTCAGGCCAATAAGGCTATACACATAGGGCGCGATTTAATAAATAAAGTGGTCACATGTGTAGGTGGGCAATTCTCATGGCGCAGACTCAGTTTAATCTTTCAGTCTTAGAATTTTTCCCTACGAATGATAGTAGGATTTTTTTAGTGTGATTATTTTGATAATTATAATATTATTTTATTTCGCATTTATATGATCACATCCTTTATCACAAATTGTTTCCTGTGCAATATAGGAAAAACTCTGTCGAAATTTTTATAGAATTCTTTTATTATTTTATATTAATTAAGTTTAGTACTTTGACTTTATTCAATATATTTTAGTAGTGCTAACATCATACTATTAATATTTTTTAAAATTACTATTTGTTGAAAAATTAGTCTCCCGTGCAACACACGGGTGAAAAAGCTAGTCACAATGAAAAACAAGAATAATTATAAAGGAATAATAATTATACTCATTGTTAAGTGCTCCACTAAGGTTAAAATGTGCATGTCTAATACTAGAGGAAGTTTGGAAAAAAAAGTGTTCAAATTTTTTGTTAAAATTATTTAATTAGAGCAAAATAAACAAAATAATTTGATGCATTTAATTATGAGTCGAAATAAAATGATTTGAAAAGTTAAAGTTGAAATTGTATATCTTAAGTATAAATCCTGAAAATGCAACAACCCTAAAGTATAGGTCCTGACTGTACAACAATTACCCATTCTTAATAGAGAGTTTTCTTTTTGAATTTAAAAACCATCTCCAATCGGTCTTTCCCTTTTCTCCACATTAAATTCAATTATTATATCTCATCTCTCTTATTTTGAAAATTAAAATTTAATAATTATTTACCTCCATTAAATGTTTGGTGCGAGAAAATGATTGTTTTTTAATGGAAAATGGAATAAATTAATGCTAGATAATGTTTGAACTTCTACATGTAAAAGTTCATCCTCACATTTTCTATTTTTTTTATTTGCCACATAGACTGAATATTGTCTTGTTCATCAACCATTGGAGGATAATTTTTTATGTATAATGCTATTTTAATTGATATATCGTTTAATTTTAAAAACTCACAAGCCATTGGAAATGGTCTTATGATGTCACTTCAAAGGCCAAAACTCAATATAAATCAATTGAAGAAGACGTTTAATTTCTATTAATATTTTAGTGCTCCCATGATTTCTTTGTACTAATTTGGTATAGATAATCCTAAGCATGGAGGTCCTAATGTCTGACCAACGGATGAAATTGAACTGTGAAAGGGTCTAACTGAAGATAACTATTTTCCTTTCTTTTATTTGACGTTTGATGTGATAATATTTTTAAACAATCCTACTTATAGATAATAATCTCGTACACCTATCTATAGTGGGTATTCACTAGTGTGCCCACTGCCAATGGTGGATTAAGGTGATGTAGAAAAAAAATTAGAAGTTTAAAATTTCTTGTTATACTTCATCTTATTATTGATTGTGAAAATATTAATGACAATTATATTTTACGGTGCATCAAAATAGTGAAAGAAATCTATAAAAATTTTAATAAAATTTCCTCTATATTGTACGTGATGACAATTTGTGATTATATAAACACAAAATATTATGTTATGATAATATAAACATAAAATATTATGCTGTCATTAATATAAATTAAATATAAAATAAGAAAAATAATTGAATAGAAAATATAGATTGGGAGGTTTGTGGGAAATCCAGGTTTTCCTTATATAAAAATTATAGATATGTTATAAAAGTATGAAAACAATAGAGAGAATTTAGAGAGAATGAATTCGAATGAATTCTCAGGAATGAATTTCATTAATAACTGAAGCTCTGTTTATAGGAAAACTTCGAATGGTACAACCGTAATTACATAATTTCATCAAGGGTATAATAGTCATTCACATATAATAATTACATCTTTTACCAAATTATTCCTCCACCAAATTATTCCTCCACCAAATTATTCCTCATAATTCATAACCACCAAATTATTCTCAATTATTCATAACACTCCCCCTTGAATGACTATTAATACAAATGTCTTCCGGACTTGTTTGGAGAAAAACCGGTGGGAAAAAAACTTCCAAACCGATTGCGAGGATAGCTTGGAGTGGTTATATCTTCTTCATCAAAACATTGCTCCCCCGATGTCTTCCATGTATAGGAGTATTCATGTCTTTGCCTCGTTAAAACCTTGTCAAGAAAACCCAGTGGGAAAAACTTGATCGAAGGAAAAAGTACATTTGCTCCGTTTGATTTCATATCTTGAGAACGATATCTTTACTTACGGTAAATGATTTCAATATCATCATCGTTTGGATCTAAAGCATTAGCTCCATTATAACTTGATCCAATAGATACACGTATCAATTTCTCCTATCGTTCTCAATATACCATGAATATGCCTCGTTAAAACCTTATTAGGAAAAACCCGATTGGGAAAAACCCTAATGAAGGAAAAAGAGTACATTATTCATGTGAATACGCCTTTAAAGTTGCCTCATTAAAAACCTTGCTAGGAAAACCCAATGGGATAAAACCTCAGTCAAGGGAAAAAGAGTGCAACGTATTTTATACAAGTATCTTTGCAAGCATTTCAAAATCTTTCATACATTTGTATGAGTATCATATACATTGATTTTATACTCTTCTGTTCATTTAGAGTGCATCAATTTTCTTACACAACTACAAAACATTCACCATGAACACATGTCTCCAAACACACAATTTAAAGCATATAAATTCATAGTAAAAACATGTAAACATATAAGTAAACCTTCATAACTAACTAACACTTAAAATATATCATTTAACATTTAATACTCACTTAATAGGTTATTTCATTCCAGGGCTTAACTCACCCTTTAGGGTACTCATAAACACGGTTTAGCTCATCCGATCCTTTAATTTCCTTTTCTACACACACGATCGGTAATTTAACTTTCATGAGCATGCAACATGTAATGACCACCATGCTTATCTTTAAACTTGAGCACTAGTCATCATCATCTCATCATCTCATAAGTTAAGGATTTCACATTCACCATTTATCATCTTCAATATATCTCAATATTTTCCTTATCATTGATCATATGTAGCGCTACATTTTCATATCGTGTCGACACTTTTCAATTTCATTTCTTTCCCCATATCGACATAACTTATCGAGATATCTCATTATCAATCCTCTTGTAGGATTATACAATATAGTTATGTCTATATACTCTTCAAGAGTATATGCCTCCGTTATTAAGACCATCTTTTATAATTTGCTTTGATATATATGATTGGGGAAATATCAACGCTTCTAGCGTGCTAACTTATCAAAGCATCGTAGCTGATATATGTGATTGTTCATAGCCTTTCATGCATCTTTGAACTTCAAGTTAAGTATTTCAATTTAAACGATATAACATGATGCATTTCACATATTATTTTCAACCTTTAATACTCCCCCTCATGCTGAGAAAATTTAGAACACCAAAACTCATACAGTTGGTATGATTTTAATCATATATGTTCTCATCATTCAGCCTTAATATGGGAATTTAGACCGTTTGCATTCTATTCTCGATATCGGCAATTTATTTGAGGACTTTAAATAATTTGCCATATAATATCCCACTTGTATGCATACTCAAATCCTTGAGGATTTATTCAAGTATTGGGATATACATTTACTAGCTTTATCATTAAATCAAATCATGCTCATACAGTGAGCAAATATTTAAATAAATTTCAAATTACGAATCATATACACATGTGACTATCTAGTGGATCCATATCATAATATCTAGTAGTCCACATGGAGGATGAGTGAGCCCATACTTCTCATCCTTTATTCCAGATATATTTGGATTTATTCCCAATATTGGCTAGTAATGATTTCATCATTTATCGAGAACAATCATTGAAGAATTCTTTTAATTCTTCACTTGAAATATTGATTTCAATAATTATTTAAACCGGGATGGTCAGTCCGGTTTTGCAAACGAGTATTATTGAACTTCTAGTTCAGTAAATTCTTATATCGATTTCACTAGTATCTGTATAGTGCTCAATATGATTTATCATAGAAACAATTCACCGACATATTCCATCATCTTTTGGTGACATTATTGTCTACTCTTGTTCAAACACGAGTTCTGACTCATACGCATCACATCCGGCTATTATTTAATTCAAATCGTAGCTCTTACGCTTCATATTATTTATTTAAAATCGAGTCTTATTTCATACGCGTCGTATTATTCTATAAATAAATCATCAAAATTATTGCAAAATTCATCCTAACAAGGGTTTATACATTATAATGGATCATATGCTCTCAAATCTTGAAAATACTATCCATCACTACCGATCAAAATCCTAAAAAGGATTTATCGATGTAAATTTGAAAGATTAAGGATGCTAATGAATAAGGGTATCCCACAAGATATCCGATGCTTGATTGAAGCAAAGGTTCGATTATCTGGTGAGGTTTCAATTCCTTCTAAATACATGCCTGGTATGGGTAAAAGTAGTTTTTCAAAGAAACGAGAGCAAAAGATTAGGAGGATGCTACAAGTGTGCTCGATGGACATGTGACACTCGATGTAAATCATGGGGTACTTGTCCGTAAATCGAGAAGATAAAATAAGCGTTCATTAAGGATGGATTGAGTAAGGAGCCTTTGGATGATATTCAACAAGGCTCTTGAGACACATCCTAGTGGACACGTACAAGGTGAGCTAATGGCCTTATGGGCCAAATTCAAAGATCAACAAGCGCATTCTGATCTTGAAAAACTTACTTTAGAAGATCCTGTTTGTAAATTTAGTAGAAAAATTTAGCATAATGATTTTCCCATATTTATGTAAGAAAGCTCGGTGTAATAACAAAAATCAATATATTTCTTTTATTTGTAAATATCGTTTTTCAATTTTAAGATATATATTATTTTTCAATCACTGACAGATATATGTCATATCACTAAAGAAAAATTTCTGCCTTTTTCTCTTTCATATTTGTCAAAAAGTATATAGTGCACTCAATTATTGGTTTGAAAATTTTTCTTTAAATAGAGGGATTCATATATCTCTCATGTTCATACATTAAAAGTATAGTGCAAAAAGAGAGATAGGAGTAGAGATGGATATGGAGATTTTAGAATCATCTCATACAAGTCAGCCTTTACCTCGCCAGATTAAAACCGTATGTATTCTTGGTGGATCTAAACTGGTAGGCCATATCCAATATGTGGATATGGCAAACCGACTTGTAAAAGAGTTAGGGAGACAAGAAATCAATATACTATACGGAGGAACCAACAACAAACTTTTAGCTAGACTTATAATGGCCGCACAATCATGGGGAATAAGAGTTTGGCGTAATACCTTTCCATCTAGTTGGATCTAATACTCGAATTGGAGCAGTTCTACCATGGGTCCAGCAGGGTTGGGGCTACAAGCGCAATCCATCCACAACTGCATGATGTATATGATGAATAATAGTGATGCTTTCATTGTCCTTCCAGGCGGCTACAACACACTGGAGGAAATATTCAATATAGCCTCGCTGGCACGGTTGGAATTTTCATGTCAAACCAATAGGTTTGTTGAATATTAATAATTTCTTTGATGGCTTACTAGCGTTTAGATCGGTGTAAATAATAAGTTTATCTCTCATTCAATGAGAAAAATACTTATTTCTCTAGTATCGTTGATGAACTACTCATCAAATTTCATGCATATGTTCAAGAATCATGAAAGCCCAGTCCGTTTGGTCACATCACCGTGTCAGCTTAAAAAGAAATTGATCCTTTAAATATTTCATTATGAATCCTAATGTTGATGGTGGCGAGTTACGAGTATTTATACTCTCGAGACGCATCCCTCATTTATGGATTCAAGATGTATATTCTTTTGCATTTCTATATTTTCGAGTGTTTAATGCCGTCTTTTGATATTCTCAATATGTTCCACTTCTACTGCTTTGTACTTCTTCCGAGTAATAATAATATCATATTGGCTTTATTCAAATACAATCTAGTGATTATGCTTCTTCAAGAGCATTTTATTCTCATATTAATACAATCTCATATCATCGATAAGATTACTTCATGTAAGCTTTTCATGCGATATATTTTCTTTGATTTATCAACATGGGATCTATTCAAAGACTTTACTTTCGTCTATTTATCCAATGGTAACTTCAAGTACCACTTGCTCAATTTTCTCCATTCATATTCTGATATATAAAGAAGTAATTTTATTCTCATCGCCTACTTCTTCTAGTATGATTAGAATATTTGATCAACTACTTCTTCTGAGTAGGATTCGTTATAACCAATCGTAGTATAATCCACCACATTGGAAATATGCACACCAATCGTGTGGTATTACCCACCACATTGGAAATATACTCAAACTATAAAGTGCATAAATTTAAATTGCATAAATTAAATTTCCTCCAATAGGTGGTCGAACCTACCTTATGGGGATTATTGCAATAAATATAAATTTCTTAATTTAAATAGCAAGAATTAAATTGCATAATATTTAACTACTTCTTCAGGGGATCTGCTAGTAGAAGGTATTACCCATCACTTAGCATATAAAGTGCAGAAATATATAAAACCTTCCGTTTAGTGACGGTTGAACCCATCATCAAGTAGGAGGTATTGCAGTAATTAAATTGCAGTAAATAAAGTGCGAGAATTAAATATTGAACTGCTTCTACGGGAGCAGATTTGTTCTTCTAGAACAAATACTCATTACTTCTACAAGAGCACACTTATCCTTCTAGAATAAGTACATTATGTAATTGAACTCTTCGGGAGTTACATTAATATTTCGATCTTTTAACTCAAATGGACTTCAAGCCATTTTATATAATCAATGGATTTAGAATTTCTTCATGAATATTCTATCCATTTTTCACTGTCGTCAAAATTAGGTCGGTTTTACCCTAAGGGTAAAATTGTCCATTCCAATTCGCAAAGGTAAAATAGTCAAAAATATTTTATCAATGTTTTACGATTGGAAAATTATCTCCTTTCTACTTCAATTTATCAATATCAAAATATTCAAGGACTATTTTGTAACTTTTTCAAAAGTTGGTGTACTAATTTGTAAATTTTGAAAGTTTGATAATAACATATTTCAAACAACGAGTTATTATCCTATCAATGTTGGTGTCAAATCGAAGCTCTCGTTAAATCGAGTATAATGGAGTCGAGAAAATTTGATTTTGATAATGTATGCTCCTTATATCTCGAGAAAACGAATATTATAGTTTAATATATTATTATAGTATAAAGTAATATAATATATATACCTCTTCATTTTTCTTAGGGAGAAGCAATTGAACATGCACGTATTTCCTCCATTTGCCAATTCTTGAATTGCCCACAACTCTTTGTCTCTGCGTAAATGTTTTTACGTGAGTGATTGAGAAGATAGAGAGAGTGAGGCGTGAGAAAGTGGGGAAAAGATAAGAGAGAAAAGAAAGATAAGTATTGATTGGAGATGGATTAGGTTATTTATAATAATTCGGTTTACGATACTGTAAGATCATCTATAAGATCTGTTGTAGAAGCATCTCCCTTCATATTACTCAAATGGCTAGAGACTCGTCTTTGATAACGTGTTATAAAAGTATGAAAACAATAGAGAATTTAGAGAGAATGAATTGAATGAATTCTCGGGAATGAATTTAATTAATAAGCTGAGCGCATTTATAGGAAACTTGAATTGCATAAACCGTAATTACATAATTTCATCAAGGGTATAATAGTCATTCACATATAATAATTACATCTTTTACCAAATTATTCCTCCACCAAATTATTCCTCCACCAAATTATTCCTCATAATTCATAACCACCAAATTATTCTCAATTATTCATAACAAGATATAGATAGATTTAAAAGGATTGGCATAGATATGATTTGTGGCCTTGTATTATTATTATTATTATTTGCTTAATTCTTCCTTAAATCTAACTGATTGGTCTACAGATGGTTTGAGCGAAAAAGGCAATTTTTGGAATCAAAAAAATATTTAAAAAACTCTCTTTATCTATAATAAAATAGATTACGAAATAGTACATCCGTATCGATCGTATCTATGTCGTGGTGTCAGGTGTGTGGATTCACTGATTCACATGGATCGGATGGATGAGAATAGTGTATTCTTCTCTAACATAATCAAGGCATTCAATTAATTTTCATGTTCTCTAGCAAAATAGGAAATTGGTATCTATAAATGAATTCTAATAGACTCTAACTGTTTGAGAGACTTTGCTGGAGGGCCCATTCGAATATCATATGAATTTTGAAAATGAGAGCGATGAACAATAAATAAATATGTGAGATGGTAATAATATATTATATTGTATTTTGATCACTTATTTTGTACAAATAGATTATGATATGGTTGTTTTGAAATTATAATAACGATGAAAAATGGGATTCCTTAATTTATGATTATAAATTTTGATTGATTACTTAGGTTTAAAAAATTATATTGATTTTTCAAAAAAAAAAAATTCATGAAATCCATAAGACATGAAATATTTAGAGATAATGATATCGGGTGGAGGCAATCAGTGTGACATTATTCAACATTTAAAATGACATGTATAAAATATTAAACATGACCACATACATGTGAGTCAATTTAAGAAGGAAAGATTGGAGGGAGTGTTTAACTTGTTCAATGTAGGATTGAACAAAAGACTTAATTCGCCTCTAGACTTTGTGCAAATCGAGTTCTCGGAGCTTTCCCTTCAGCGGCGTGACTCTTTTACTTTTATTAATTAATAGAGTTACATATATAAGATCGACGTGTTAGAGTTTCTCTATATAGGTATAATAATAGGAATTAATTAATTCAGTAATAAGAAAAGGAAAGAAAATATTATTTAATCTTATGAAGGAAAGGAATGACAAAGCCTAATTTTGGAAAGGAATGACAAATCCTCATTTGAAAAGAAATACTAGGAAAGAAGAATAAGTTTAGGATAGTGTGTGTATATAAGATCAACGTGTTAGCCAAACCACACGCCTTTACTTTACCTCAACAACAACAAAAGAAACCGAGTTCCCAAGGCTTTCCCTTGAGATCTGAAATATAAAATCTTTATATATTCGCTGAATCTGGTGGTGGGTTTGTGTTTGATTGTGAATTTTCCCTGCCAATAATGATTTCCCACAGGCGAAAGAGAGTTAAGGTTGGAGATGATGATGCAAAACTAGTATGTGATTTTGTGAAAGAAGCCAATGAGGACATATTATGGGAGATATTTGTTCGTCTGCCCAATTGTCGATCTGCTATTCTCTTTGGCTCTGTCTGTCGCCGTTGGCATTCTTTGATTTCTCAGCCGCAAATTTGGGTGCTATTCTCCAAATTTGGGGCTAAATTTGACCCAAATCTAGAGAATAGCCCATCCAATGAGGCTTACAAATTTTGCTGTTATCCAATGAAACGATGCCATATGCACAAGAAAAATATTATTCATTCGACCCTTGGTGATGAATTTATTTTTTATTTGTTAGTTTTTGGAAATTAATTTACTTAAACAAATAATTAGAAGTAACTAGTTGATAAACAATCTAGATTAATTGATCAACTAATAATTTTTTTGGAATTATTATTATTATTTTTGAAAGAGGAATTAATTAAGTTTAAATTTAACGATTAAAGGTTTTTTTTTAAGAAAAACAATTATTAAACAAACGATAACTTTTAATGACCAATAATTACTGTGACTAATTATGCCCAACGGATTATTAACGATCATTTTTATTTTTAATTTTTTGGATTGATGATTAATTGTTAACTACAAAATTATTCTTAAAAAAAAAAAAGAAAAAACACCACACAATTCAAATATTTTTTTGGAAACAAAAATATATACCCAAGTTTTCCCCGTAAACATTATTTGAAAATAACTTTTTTTCCCCGAACTTTTTCCCCTTGAAGCATTTCTAATGTGAGGGGGGAAAGGGAAAGAGAAAAAGTGAAAGGGGAAAATAAAGGTGAAAAAACCCAATGAGGTGCCAAATTTGGCATCCACTTTGTGTTTTTTCACCCAAAATCAACCAAAATTTAGGTTTTTATAACTTCACATTAGTTTGATTTGTTGGGGACACATGGAAAAACCCAAATTGAATTTTGTCACACATTAATTTTGTTCTTACAGCTTGTTTGATACAAATTAAATTAAATTTATTTTTTTACCACATCCCATTAGGCTCCATATACATGTTTTCTAGTTCGTTGAGACATTCAGATATATCGCGTGACCTAATTCTTTCCATTTCCATAAATAATTCACATGAATTGAGTATTATGAGTGCAACAAACATTAAAAAGAAAAGAGAAAAATAAAATAAAATAAATGCAAAGATGGCATAGCAAAAATTTAAAATGAGTACCAAAATATTGTATTAACCGTTAAAGTTGTTTGATCTCTTGTAACATATTACAATTCCAATATTAGACTGCTAATAATAATCACACTGAATTGTATTTCTACAAATATGACTAGAAGGAAAGAAAGAAAAACATTTTTGTCAGTTGAAAAAAGGTATAAATTACAATAAACCTCTATAAATTAATAACTTCGGGACAAAAATATATATATTAATTTAACGAGATATTAAATAATCGATAAATTAATAATTTAATAATTTATTTGTTAATTAATAACTAACTAATTTATCAAATTATTATTTATTTATTTATCTTCTTAAAAATTTAAACAAAAAAATTATTGTTGTACATTATTCAATGTACTTCATTTTTCAATTCGTCGTGTATATATACATTATTAAAATGTTATTTTATTCAACATATTACATTATTCAATGTATTATATTATTTCATTTTATAAATATTAAATCAGTAAAACTTTATTTAAATAAGTACAACTCATAGTAACGCAATACTCTATCATACACGACAATGACTTTTCATCTCAAATGTTTAAAGAAATCAACGATGATGGATGAAACATGTAAAGCATTGTGAGAGTACAACAAATAAAGCTAATCCAAATAGCACTCAAAAGCAATGTCAACAGTGGTTTTGGAAATTTTGACTTGCAAGTGAGCAAGGGACAACATAAAATACGATCAAGCGATCTTCAGAGTATCTCTTAGTAGCTTTCGAAAATGGTGAATTAACAAAAGTTTAATATCAAATTTAAGGTGACATTAATTTCAAGAAGAAACAAGCCACAATCGAATCATTCTTTATGAAATCATTATAAATGAATAATTAATTATATATATTAAGACGTTATTAATTTATATATCGCATGGGGGCTATATGGATTTTTGAATTTCTATTATTTTATAAATTTAGCGAATTATTAATTTAGCACGTTATCCCCAAGTCTGGGCCGGCAAAAAAATATTATTTTAACAAGGTTATTAATTAATCGAGTATTAAATTATCAAGGTTATATTATAATACTGAAGAGATGCTTTCTGAATACTCATTCGGGCACTAAAATTCTCCTCTTTGCATAGAGACAATTTGTCCCTGCACGTCACAAAAATATAATATTTGTGATATAAATTTGAAATTAAATGTGAATATTTTAAGCATAAATTTATATACTTTAAAGTCTAATCTTATATTAAAAAAAAAGTCTAAATCTAAAAATAATTTTGTTGTATATGCACATGAATTTTAAGATCACAACACAATATCTATAATTTATAATCTATATAAACATGAATTATTAACGTATATAAAAAGTGTGCAAATGAAAGAAGTATTCAACTATAATGTCCGTACAGATATATTATATTAAAAGATTATGGATTCTTGCATAAAGATTTTCATCGGAAACTATATTTCCCATGGATTAAGTACAGTCACGTCTTCACCCTTCTCAAAAATCGTTGTTTTATCTTTGCATGGTCAAGTGAATATTACAACATGTGAAGCAGATGCATAGATCTATACTTTAGAGAGACTTTTTCAAAAAGATTTTTTATAACCGTAAGTGAACATCAATTATTCCACACACCAAAATAATAAGAAAGGGCCAAAATTCAGTTCCCAAAGTTCATGCATGGGAAAAAGAAGAATGGGCTGAAGAATGGTCATAAAATTGGTTGGAGTCTATTACAAAGGCCCACCATATAGGCAGATTATCACATTTATGATGCAGAAAAGGGAGTGATATCTTTCAAATCTTACAATGAAACAACCTGTGGTCCTCATTAGTTGGATATTTGGGACATATCAACTTAAAACTATTTAAACAAATAATAGAAACAAATTTAAAGAAATTAATTCTTGCTCTGAGGTTTCAAGTAAAATTCAAATCAATAACACAAATAAAATCTTACCTTAGCAGCCAAATAAGTAACATCCTTATTCTAACTTCGACTGATCGACAAGAAGAAAAAACCAACTGAAGTCTCAATTATTTGCTTATAATTACAACTTTTAAGCTAAAATCAATGTACTCCTTTGTTGTTCACAGCAAAAGTGGTAATTAACAAAGTACGTACTTACAGTTGCAGACAAGAAAGGTTAATCGTAACAACTTGCCATGTGTGTCCATCTAATAAAGAGAGCGACAGAACATGCAAGAAGAAATACTCAATACACTACCAAATAATGTCAATGTTATCCACACACCGCTACTCCTTTCCCATTATTTATTTATTTATTTAGTATTTATTTAAAATAATTATTATTATTTTCAGGCAAAAAGGACATCCTGGCTGCGGCATTTAACACCCTACATTTATTCCATTAAGGTGGTCTGTCCTTGCAGCCAAACAAATACTCTATCTACATAAATAATTTTTGCTTCATCCTATTACAAAAATTTTGATAGTGATAGAGAGAGAAGAAGGGCCCTTTGAACAAACAAGTCATCTAATGAAAACTCTAGTTCTTGCAGTTGCTTAAAAAAAGAAGATGAAACATAACAGTAGCAAAGTACAATTAGCATCATGTCAAGCAAAGTAATTACCTCATTCCTCTTGTATCTCAGCATATGCTTTTTTCCCACAATCTTTGGTTTAAACCAAGATGGCCTCTCTCTTCTATCATGGCTTTCAACCTTCAATTCTTCGTCTTCTGCGAGTTATTTCTCCTCGTGGGATCAGACCGACGAAAATCCCTGCAAATGGGATCACATTAAATGCATGAAAGATGGATTTATATCAGAGATTATAATCACTTCTGTCAGTCTTACCACTGCATTTCCAACTCAGTTTCTCTCCTTTGAATATCTTAAGGTTCTTGTTCTCTCCAACGGCAACCTCACCGGTGAAATTCCTCCGGCGGTCGGAAACTTGTCGTCTCTGATCACTTTGGATCTCAGTTTCAATTCTCTGACAGGGAGCATACCACCTGAAATTGGAAAACTGTCAAAATTGCAGCAACTGTCGTTGAACTCGAATTCCTTGCATGGAGGAATTCCAAAAGAAATAGCAAACTGCACAGAACTGAAGCAGCTCGAACTCTTTGATAATCAGATTAATGGAAAAATACCTCCAGAAATTGGCAGATTACGAGCTTTAGAGATCTTTCGGGCCGGAGGAAATGCACAACTCCACGGAGAAATTCCATCTGAGATATCACACTGCAAAAGTTTACTTCTTTTGGGACTTGCAGATACCGGGATTACGGGTCAAATTCCACGTACGTTAGGAGAACTGAAGAATCTCAAGACTCTTTCAATCTACACGGCGAATCTCACAGGTGAGATCCCACCAGAACTGGGCAACTGCTCAGCATTAGAGAATCTGTTCATGTATGAAAATCAGTTATCTGGCAAAATCCCACTTGAGTTTGGATTCCTCAAAAACCTGAAAAGAGTTCTGCTTTGGCAGAACAATCTGAGAGGAATGATTCCAGATTCTCTTGGTAACCTTTCGAATTTGACCGTGATCGATTTTTCATTGAATTTTCTAACCTGGAGACCCCCTTCGTCTCTTCGGTATTTAGAGAACCTGGAGGAGTTGCTTCTGTCTGATAATTATATTACAGGTCAAATACCAAAATACATCGGAAATTTGTCCAAATTGAGACAACTTGAATTGGACAACAACAATATTTCTGGAGAGATTCCATCTGAAATTGGGAATCTAAAAGAGCTCTCCCTTTTCTTTGCCTGGCAGAATCAACTCAGTGGGAAGATACCAACTGAGCTATCAAATTGCCAGAAACTTCAAGCTTTGGATCTCTCTCACAATTCATTCACTGGACCACTTCCAAAGTCTCTGTTCAATCTCAGGAATTTGAGTAAGATTCTATTGATTTCAAACCAACTTTCTGGTCAAATTTCGACTGATATTGGCAATTGCACCAGCTTAACCCGATTACGCCTAGGATCAAACCTGTTTGACGGTCAAATTCCATCAGAAATCGGGCGGTTACAGTCTTTGAGTTTCCTCGAACTGGCAGAAAATCAATTCTCGGGAGTAATCCCTCCCGATCTTGGCAACTGCAGACAGTTGGAAATGATTGATCTCCATGGGAACAAGCTTGAAGGAGAGATTCCTCAGTCTTTTGTCTCTCTGACTGAACTTAATGTGTTAGATCTTTCAAAGAACAATATGTCAGGCACTATACCTGAATATATAGGCAAGCTCACATCTTTGAACAAGCTTGTGCTGAGTGGAAACTACATCTCTGGTTTGATTCCTCGATCGCTCGGCCTTTGCAAGGATTTGCAGTTGCTGGATTTGAGTAGCAATAAACTCAGCGGTCCAATCCCACACGATATTTCTCAACTGCAAGAACTGGACATACTACTAAATTTAAGCTTGAATTCTTTAACAGGACAAATCCCTGTAGGCTTTTCGAATTTCTCAAATCTTGCCAACATGGACATATCCCATAATATGTTGACAGGAAGCCTGCAAACTCTCAGCAACCTAGAAAATCTTGTATCTTTGAATGTTTCCTATAACAAATTCTCAGGTCTTCTTCCCAATACCAAATTCTTTCAGGATCTTCCTAGTAGCTCATTTGCTGGTAATCCAGAACTCTGCATTGCCAGGAACAAATGCCATGTCATCAAACACCTTCACAGCCGGAGATTTGTCAAAATTCTGACTGCCCTTGTTGTCCTCCTGGTCATCCTGGCTTCAACAACTGCAGCAGCTGGCACAATCTTGTTTATCAGAGCCCGATACAGGACAAACAATGAAGAGAATCATCTCGAGTGGGATTTCACTCCATTCCAAAAGATCAGTTTCACAGTACATGATGTGGTGACCAAACTTTCAGATTCTAACATTGTAGGGAAAGGCTGCTCGGGTATTGTTTACCGTGTTGAGACACCAGGCCAGCAAGTCATTGCAGTCAAGAGACTTTGGCCAAAGAAGACTGATGAGATCCCACAGAAAGACCATTTTTCTGCAGAAATTAGGGTACTGGGATCGATTAGACATAAAAATATAGTAAGGCTTCTAGGTTGTTGCGACAATGGGAAAACTAGATTGCTCTTATTTGATTACATCAGTAATGGGAGTTTAGCAGGACTGCTGCACGAGCAGAAGATATTCTTGAACTGGGATGCAAGGTATAAAGTCTTACTGGGAGCTGCTAAAGGTCTAGCTTATCTTCATCATGACTGTATCCCTTCAATTATCCATCGAGATATCAAATCCAACAACATTTTGGTCGACCCCAAATTTCAAGCTTTTCTAGCAGATTTTGGACTTGCAAGGCATACAAATTCTTGTGACCCTTCAAGCGCTTCCAACAAAGTAGCAGGATCGTTGGGATACATAGCTCCTGGTAAGTACGCAAGCCTGAAAAATATTTGATCTAACAGAGGTATTATTATTGATTAATATCGTGGTATTCACCTGCCCACAAAGCCCCCTGCTGATGTGGGGGTGCCACGTCAACGAGTGGTGTAGTCGATTTCACTGACGTGAGACAGCCACATCAGCGTGGGCTTTGTAACACATTCCCCACTGTCACCAACTAAACACTGGTGTTAGTCAATAAACATACCTCCAATTAGCTGGTAGCCAAGTATCAGGGTTCAAAGTGTATTGTTGAACCATCTCATTTAAAAGAATAAGGGATGAGTATTGGGATAGAATTATTTACATAAATATTGTCTTCAACAAGAATCGTTGTTGTAGGCCGACACCATTCTTTTGCAAGGCCTAACCATCTATAATTTATATATGGGTGGTAGTAACATCTTATGCAAATGCCTTTCCATGCTTTAATACCATATATTGAACCATCTCATCCATGAGTCTGTACTATTAGAAATTTGAGAATTGTTTCACATTTGCTAGGCCTCAATGGTTATTCGATTAAGTTTCTTTAAACCAGCGTGTAAACCAGCAAACATTTTTAGGAACTCCTAGGTGAAAAATTGGTAGTAAATTACTATTTATGACAGCAAAATAACAGAATATGTTCCACATTGCAGAATGTGGATACAGTCTGAAGATTACAGAGAAGAGTGATGTATACAGCTATGGCATTGTGCTCCTAGAGATCCTAACAGGGATGGAACCAACGGATCCCCGGATTCCAGATGGTGTACACATTGTGATGTGGGTTAACCAAGAACTAAGAATAAAACACAGAGAGTCAACCTCAGTTGTTGATCCACAATTACTTCGTGGATCAAGTACACAAACTGAAGAGATGATTCAAGTGCTTGGTGTGGCTCTACTTTGTGTAAACCCTTCTCCAGATGAACGACCCACAATGAAGGACATAACTGCAATGCTGGAAGGCATAAGGCATGAGAATGAGGAGCTTGAGAAACCAAACTCTCTTAGGAAGGAAATGGTCTCAAATTCAAGAACGGCAGCTCAGTGTTCAAGTTTTTCTAGGTCGTTTGACCCTCTAATCAGATCACCTCCTCATTCCCAGTAGTTAAGTCTTTTTCTACCTAATCCAGTAATTACATAGAAACTTTTCTACCATGAATTGAATTTTATAGATTCCTGTTGTACAAAAATCTGATTGGACATCGTGTCATCATGTTTTCTCCATGACATCAAAATTACAATATCTGATGAAGTGAAAAATCATAGGTTCAAATTCCATCTCTCTTCCCCTAATTTAGCAAAACTTAGAAGTTGAGAAGTTACTGTTCTTTCCAAACAAAGCATATAAGCAGAGATATAGACACATTAAATAAACAAAAAGTGGTTTCTTCTATTCACATAATACATAGATGTATCGGGAAGAACACGAAATTATACCACAAAAAATGTTGTCACGTTACATAGTTCGTAATTGCAATATAAAAAGAACTCGGCTAATAGTGTCAATCAAGTTGGGGAACCGCTTACAAGCTTGGACCAAACCCATCCGGCCACCTATCTGCCAGGCCCAAGGTAAGTCAGACCAATGCCCACATTTCAATGTCAGACCACCCTAGCTCTGGACCTGCTACAGACAGGCCACCTTTGATGCCACTAAACTTGAACTGGAAAAAGGGGAATAGTAGCTTTCAATCCTATGTGTTACACCTTAAAAAGGTGGAATGACAGGAAGACAAGGCCATGACAAAATCTTGGCTGGCAGTACTCTAATGGAACAAGCATAAAGGAAAGTAAAAGGAAATTATTCTGTATCAAATCATCCAGACATCTCTTTCATGAAAATGAAGTAGCATCAGTTGCATGTTCTTAAATACTACATTCATGTCATGGCAAATTTCATAGGCCCCACAAGTAGGTTTCAGCACCCTTTCAGATTTCAATTCGTGAGGTCTCACACTCAATGTGCCTCTAACCATGTGACAGAAAGAGAGATGCATAAGCAATAAGCAAGGACTTAAAACTTCGTCGAGAATGTAACTTAACTCTGTGATAATATTCTTTTATGATCGACTTTTGAACTATTTCCTTCTAAAGTTCAGTTTAAAGTGTTCGATCAAACTAAATGTATATATTATTTAAATATTATCTTATACATGCTCCGTCACGTATAGGTAGGACATTTTTTCTTTTTCGTCAAAGCCAAGACTTCAATTATTCAATAAAATGGGTGATGGAGAGACTTCAAGTTAAGACACTTGCCTCGTCTTGACACCTGCTGAATCAATTCATTTAAAAGTTGCAACATGTGTATGACATTTAAATGTTATCTTCAACACCCACTAAATGACATCCCCGAGATGTTGAAAATGAGCAGCTGTTTAAGCACGCACGTGTAATAAAATGAAACTATGAAAGACCAATTGTGCTGCAACAATAAATCGGCCAACCATTAACAATGATGGGTAAACAACCATTATAAGGATGGTTAAATACAGAAATCAAGTAAGATACAACACCATGAAATATAATTGCATAAAAAAGAATATACACCAGCTCACACATAACTGCAGACTGCAAGTGAACTCATAAGGGTTTGCTAAAGTAACATGGAGAGGAAAATATAGTTTACGTTCTAGCAGTCGAATGGTTGGTTGTCATTGCAAAAGCAGTCTTTATGCCTGGCCAATGATGACCTCAGACATTCAATATGAACATCATCACTTACACCTATGCCTTGGGATGCCACTTTATACTGCATCCAACACTAGCAACAAAGGAAAAGATAGGTTCAGCATCCCCATAATCACCAAGTTTTTCGAACTTCTCATTTCAGTTAAAGAATATCAATTTTTATTACAAAGGAAGATGGGGGGATGAAAGAGGAAGATGAATGAATAGAATACCTAGGCTTCTGAGTGGTGGGTACCGACTGGCAACTTAAAACGCTGTCTATTGCCAGACTCAAATCCCTACACATAACACATAAGCATGTATCAGAAGCATGAGTCGAGGGAATTTGTCTCATTTCAGTTTTCTTCATAAAAAAGTTAAGCCTCCCGTTTGGCAAATAAATTTTTTTAAAAGTCAAATATTAATGTCAACTACATATTCAAAAATAGTACTCAGTAAGACCCACTGCTATATTGCTTATAAACCATTTATAAATTTGTCAAATGAAGGCTAAGACAAAGCAGCAACCTTCCTGTGATGGGCACATTATTACTTGGCCTTGAATCATCGAACTGGCCATGATAAACTAGCTCAAAAGGCCTACGGCCGTCCTGTCACCAGATTATCGATGGAAATCACGGCTTGAAATACCAAATCAATGGGCTCAAACACTTGGGGAAAGAGCTTTGGACAGGTCATGATGATTATTAATTGCTCATTAGTCCAAGTAAAAGCTACCTTTCTGAATAGAAAGAATTCTGGCGTGCAGACAGCTCCAAAATCTCGAGCAACATCTTGTGACTACAGAGAGATATACAGAGCTTTCTAAGATCTTCTGAGCTTCTCATTAAATAAATAGAAGCTTACCATATCATAGGAATGTAAGTTAAAAAGGGATGAAGTGAAACATATAGAAGCTTACCTCATCATAGAGATATGGGAAAGGATAGTTAAACATCTTAGCTTCGTCCGCCATGAAGTCAGGTCCATCCTGTGAGAAACAGGTCAATTTTGGACATATCATGCAATGGCTTCAACACTTCTCATATTTGAAGCTATAAAGTCATCTGAACCTGTGGATGAGTGATTGCCGAGTTTGAAGATATTGCTACAACTGCAAGCCCTTTCTGCAGGAGTATAACTATTTAATATATCCATTATTTTTTTTGCATTTTCTTATTGGTAAAAGTGTATAATGGTAATGCTTTGAAGATCCAAGAAAGCAGAAAACGAACCTGATATAACTTACCTTCATGTAAAAGTTTGAAAGCTTTACAATATCTTTCTTCAAATGCTTAACAAAGGGGCAGTGGTTGCAGATGAACATTACCTACATTTCCACAATGTTTATAACATTCAACAACTCAACATCATAAAGATGGCAAGTGAAACTTGAAGCCAAGCTTTAGCTACACTTCTTCCTTTATACATCGGGTATATGGAACACTGAGTTCGTTAAGAAATTCTTGCACTCATTTACAGAATAGTTTCTTGACAAGTGAAGGGTTCAATTGAGAACTAGAAGATATTTCACAGCGGTATGTTGTTGGTTCATGTGAATCATTCTAAGAAAATTACAATAGGATCATTATTCTTTCCGGAAAGACAATCCACAAATCAATCCATGCTATGAAGAAAACCTAATTCTGCCTGTAAACAACAGAACAAAACAAGGGAGAGCTTTTCCCGTACGAGAGACTGTCTTTCTCTATTCCAATCTTTAGCCTGAAAAAGAGAATAAATGGGGAATTTTCAAGAAAAAGATACCCATCACTCTTGGTTCCAGTAACCCCACCAAACCACGAATTACTCATTATTGTCTTCCAGAAAGCATATAAACATTGATGCCACCAGTTCACCTTTAACAGATATTAGAAATAATACTGAAATAGCTGCATGTTGATCATTATTTTATTGTTTCTAAGTGTAAGTGTTTGTGTGGGAGAGAATTCCCAAAAAAATGATTTTTTAATATGTAGTTAAAATATATAGAATGGCTATAAAGATATAAAAAATAAAAAACTAAAAAAAGAAAAGAAAAGTTGTACATCAATGAAAAAGTGTGGTTAAAGATTATTTTCGAGAAAAACATAGGCAAGCAAGCTTGAAACGATGCACACAATAACATAATGGAAAACCTTGCTGCAGAACCATTGGAATGTTAAAGGGAGTCAAGAGCTGAATTTATAGCCATAAATCTTGCCAGCATTGTGTTGGCAATGAACATGCCACAAGTTGAAAACAAGAAATTCTGATCACTCTGCACATTTTCCCCAAACTACTTTTTATCTACTAATCTACACATTTTTCCGAAAATGCAACTCCACTCATTTACTTGGTTTATAAACACCCAACAAATTAAAAAATCGGTTGTTATTTCGTCCTAGTTAGATGTATCCGTCCCAGTCTAAGGCTAAGTTCCTTTAGTTCCAGCAATCCTAATAGACTGATTTTTCCCCACCAGCCATAATGTCTTCCTAATCTAATCCATAGGGATGACGCCGAGTGAGGTAAGAGGTTTGAGTTTCATATTAAGTAATATCACTTATTTTATTTAAGCTTTCTAAAACTAAAAAGAGTCGACGGACTCTTCTATTCTAGTCTCCCGGTAAGCGCGGGTGACAGCACGCACAATGAGCTCTTCCTGCTCCTTCTATAAATTAGTTGTCAGCATGCTCTTAGTTTGGTCTCAGTCATTCGCATAACATTAGTTGAAACAGGCATTGGCAATGAGCATGTCACAAGTTAAAAACGACAAATTCTTATACCGCTGCACATTTTTCCAAACTACTTTCTATCTGCACATATTTTTCCTATACTTCTCCACTCATTTACTTGGTTTATGACCAATTGAATAAACAGGTTCATATAAATTACTTGTCGCACATGCTCTTAGTTTGGTCTCTATCATTCAGCATAGCATTAGCTGAAACAGGAAAATGTTATTCCCTTTTGTAGAAGTTCCATCTTCACAAAATCCTGGAACCTAAATCATTCAGATTGTATAAATTTGTAGATGTGCTGAAGGCAGGTACAAAGTAATTGGGACTGTTGGGAGAGTGTTCATTCTCATATATAAACGAATATCAAAGTTCAAATTGCTTATAATCCACATATTTTCTAGCATCCATAATATAATCCACTTCTCCACCACTCATTTATACAATTCTAGCCATATATAAAACCACATTTCATAAACACTTCCAGTAAAATTTGAATTATTTGTAAATGGCACTATATCGTTAATTGCTTTTCCGAAGCATTGCAAGACACAGAACATGAAAAACAGTTTCAATTGTAAAAATCTTCACAAGAAATAGAGCATATAAGTACCAGCAACGCTGGATGTGATTCAAAGTCTTCTAGTTTCCACACTTTCCCAGTAAGAGGCTCCGGAAGCTAAAAACAAAAATCCAAACAGTAAATTAACGGGATAATCATGAGCAGAAAATTATTAGCTCGATAATTTCCAATTCAAGCTAGGCTGGTACATATTTCACAACCGATTGATACATGATTCCTAAATCCTAATCCTAATCCCAAGCATAAACAATTTCTCGATTAAATTTTAAAACTACTCCACTCAACAAATATATGCAAACCTCAAAATTGGGTGCTCGAAAGCCAAGAGAGACCCCTTGGGCCTCAGTTCTGGCAGCTCGAATCACGAACTTTCTGAAAGGGAGTGCGCGATTCCTGTGCTGCAGGGAGTTATAACCCAAATTCGAGTAACAGTTTGGGGATGACGATATGAAACTGCAACAAGCTCTGCTCGAGGTTGAAATGCGCGGATTGAAGAATAAACGTGCGCCGGTCGACGATACGCCGGTGACATTTAGAACAGAAGCCATGGGTTAACAGCACAACTGTCGCTTTGCACTTCCAGAATTCTGGCTCAGGTTCAGAGGGGTTTTATTCGTGGATTATCTTGTTACCAGTTTTTGACGCCATATTTTGAATTTGTGGCACCGAATTTCAATTTGCACTGCGTTCAACCGGGGGTAATTTGTTGTACTTCAGAAAAATTGGAGGCAATTTATAAAATTAAATTTAATTTAATTTAATTTAAAATTTTTTAAAAATCTGATAATAATTATATTTTTTTAACTTTTCGTAACTTTTTCTAAATTTTAATCCGATAATAATATTCTCGGTACTTGATTGTTAACTGAGGGCCTGTCTGGTTAATCAATTATTTGAAGCTTGTTGGCACAATCAGAACCCAACATTTTAACTCATTATACACTAAAGAATCTATCATTTTTTTCTTGATATTTTAATCCCTAACCTAACATTTTCTTACAAAATTAAGATTTTTTAGGCCAAAAGAATAATAATACTCTTGTATTTATATTAAATTAAATAATACCCTTATATTTATATTAAATTAATAATATTTATAATTGACTGCATAGCATTTCAATAAATACAAACTAATCACCATCTTCAACACATTCTCTTCCACCACGACCGTCACCACCTTGGCGCCACCACTGGAGAACTCCGGCGAAGTCAAAAACCACCAAGTGATGCTGGTCACTAGTTAGAAAACCACCAGCACTTGGTGGTTTTCGAAAACAACCGGCTGCTAGTGGTTTTTTTAAAACACCACCAACAGCCAATTGTTTTTGAACCATCAACAAATCAAGTGGTTCAATCAAACCAACAGCCACCACCACTTGGTGGTTTTCAACTTCGCTAGAGTTCTTTGGTAGTGGCTCTGAGGTGGTGATGGTGATGAAAGATAATGTCTTGAATATAAGAACTAGCTTGTGCTTATTCAAACGTTATGTAGTTAATTGTAAATATTACTACTATTTGTTTAATTTAATGTAAATAGATGTGTATTATTATTGTTTAAAAAAACATGATTTCGTAAGAAAACGTTAAGTAGAGCATCCAAAAAAAAAAATTTGATGGGTCTTCAGTGCACAGTGAGTTAAAATATTGAGTTCTAATTGTTGCAATAAGCCTTTTATTTGACCTTAATGTCAGATCATACTTTGTTTTATTGATCCGGTGGATCAAGGACAAATTGTGCCAAAACAACATAACGGTAATTTATGTAAATAAGCACCCCTTAGGATTCATGTTTTTATGCAAATTAGGAGAAGAAATTAGTAAGATTGAATGAAGATTTGTATAATACATGCACTGCCCACAAGATATTTGATATTTGGATATAATTAATTTGACCAAATTTAAAAGAAAATAAAATAAAATGAGAAGTCTAACATACCCTGAATGTCACATTGATGGATGACTCTTTTTACATCTTGTAATTTTCAATTTACCATTTTATCTTCACAACTTATCGCGTGTTATCATTTGATCATTTGAATTCAAGATGTGATTCAAATTTGAATGTGAATGGATTTGTTAATGATTGTTAAGAATCCACCCAAAAAGACGTAGAGATCTTGAGAATTGGTTGTGAATATTGATTTACATTTCTCTCATTAGAAAGTTGCAAGTAAAAAATTTCAAAAATTAGTAAATTTTTAGGTCCAATCTTATTTTTCTCATTAATCTTCCTCGTTCTATTATTAAAAGATCAGAAATACCAGATGTCACGATTAGGAAAAGAGATTAGACGAAGAAGGGTGCATTTGATTAACAAAAATTTTCTATAAAAATATCAAATCAAGGAAAAAATTTCCTATGTTATTCTTTGATAGGAAAATTTTTCATAGAAAATATGTTTTATATATAATCCTTTTATGTATAAATAAGTCACTTTTCATCAAAAATCTAATCTAAATAAAAATTGAAAAATAATTTTTTAGAAAATCTAAATGAAAAAAATATTTTTTAAGAATACAATCAAACACACCCTAATAATATGAAAAATGGAAAACATTTTAAAATTAAAAGTGATTTTCTGATTTTTGAAACTTTAGTCTTATCCTACGTATTTTTACACATTTTTATACATTCTTTTTAACCTCACTAATTTTCTTTCTTATTTTGCATCCACATATCTCGTGAGATCTACCTATACTACACAAATCTCAATCATTCAACTCTACTCATTCTCTCTCCTATATTATATAAAAACTCATATTTACACATACACTAACACCCACTTAATGTGAATAGATGATTAATCGATGATTGGACTCTCGGTCACATTTCATTTAGAGCTTGTTCGGTTGGTAACTATAAAAAAAAAAATAAAAAATCTCTCTCATCTTTCAGCCACACACATATTCTCCAATACAATATTAACCACAAATTTTATACGGAAAATCATGCATGAAAAATTACTTCCCAACCGAACAAGCCCTTAATTTAATAAAATTTTCACGTTCTTATTTTGCTTCTCAGTGGAGTAGTGTACTCGTTTTGTACAGTTCGACGGGAATTATTTGCAATGCATTACGCACGGTATTTGGGTATACAATCTTCTCGTCATACGGATCTGTCAACCCGGCCCGAGATTATTAACAAGGCGTCAATTGCATTATCAACAGAAAGGAAGAAAAAGAATACGCAAATAAAGGAACCATCAGAAACCAAAGTTTTATCCCCATATAAGCTTCAAGCTATTGTACGGTCCGCATCATGGTTTGGACTTTCTTTTGCAAGAGATATCCCATCACTTGGTTCCTCATTTTTACTACAAATGTCTACGTCTTCAATAATTCATATACATGAAAACAAAATGTAATCTTTATCCCAAATCAAAATAATACCGAGCGCTGAAAATCAAAACTGGAAAATATAATTTTTTTTTCTTCGCAGAAAATTTATCACCGTGAGAATAAAAAAATAAAAAAAGTTTCTGTGAAGAAAACAGAATGAAATAATTTAATTTAATTTAATTTAAGTGAATCAAAAGAGCTCAGAAATTGTATGGATATGAGAAATTATCATCAACCTGAAGTCAGAGTGGTGCATGACTTTCTCCAATTTCTCATCATTGCTCTTCGTCAGGTTTGCAAATCGAAAACTAAAACCCCAATTGAGTAATTGTGCTCGTCTATGAGCATCCTATACTATACGTGTAAACGCAAACATAGAGGCGTATGTTCGACACAGAGCGGGCGAGGAGCAGGGGAGATTGATTGGCAATGAAGTATGGATTAATCGGATTATTATATATAGAGAGGGCGTTGGGGGCTGACGAAACCCTAGTCACCGAAGCTGTGAGCCCGTGAGAGTACAATTTTGAAAAGGAGAGTTTTTTAGGAGGGGTTGTTTGATTGGGTATAAAGTTAATTTGTGTGGTATTTCGTGTAAAAGTATGTAATTGATATTATTTTGGGAAATATATATGTAATTGAAAATGAATATGAAGCATACGAAATTACGTACGGAGAAAGTTTTTACCAAATAGAACAAGGCCTAAGAATACCCCAAACCAACCCCGCCCCGCCCCACACCCAACCGGGGGCCCAAAAAATGGGTCCTTAAAGAGGTCCTTCCATTTTTTTTTTTTTTTTTTGTTTCCTAAGGGGGTTGTGGGGCGGGGGAGGTTTCAAAAGTCCCAAGTTGGCCGAATAGCCACAAAAAAAAAAAAGAATATTTAAAAAATAAAAACATACCAATCTTTTGCTGCTAATTTCCAACAGCAAAGGAACTGCTTCTTCTTTTTTTTTTTTTTTTTGGTTGAAAAGGTAGGATGGGAATGGATGTGTTTGTGGGGTGTATTTTCAAAAAATGGGGGTGCATTTTGCCCTACCCTTAAAAAAAAAAATTCACAACAAGAAAAGGAAAATTTTACTCTTACTGCATGCTAATGGTTAAATTGCACTCCAGGTCTTTGATCTTTGGGAATTATTATAATCAAATCCTGGACTTTTAAATTTTTATATCCGGAATCCCAACCTTTTATGCTCGTGTTTGGAGTCCTTTTTCCCTTTAATACAAAACGGCAATTTATGTGTTATGGTGTGGAGGGAAAAAATACTTAGAAAATTAATTTTCTAACAATTCAAAGCACTTCAAATGAAACACCTATTCTCAATATTAATTAATATTAATATTAATATAAAGTGTGGATGAGGAGGAAGAACAAAACATCAGTGGAGGCATTTTAATATAATACGGTGGTGATTTTGAAGTCACTCTCAACATTTTTTACAATTAAATATTAGACACTATGTATCTATTTCCCTGCTTTATTTTTTTTACATTTTCCCTCTTTTTTTTTCTCTCCACTTTTTTCCTCTCGTTTGCCACAATGTTTTTTTTTTTTTTTCAACAATGACATTGGAGATGTTCTGAGAGCATCTCTAATTGTCATAGCTCTTTCCCTGTCTGTAGCAAATTAGCAATTATAGATGTCTAGTCCACGTGATATTATGGCCTTGTTCGGTTCACAAGTAAATTTCCATGCACAAAATTCGAGATAAAATGTGTGGCTAATATTGTATTGGAGAATGTGTGTGTGGTTGAAATGAAGAAATAGAATTTTTTTTTTCCTTACATGTGCAACCGAACAAGGCCTACGTTTGAAGAATGACGAATAGACATTCAAACCTTTTGTGAAATGATTAACCCTCTTATTAATAAATAACAGTGGCAATAGAGGCCTTGTTCTAATCAACATAAATTTTATGAACTTTTTCTCACTCATTATTTACAATAACTTATTCAATTATTTAATATATTTTTTTCAATTTTCAACTATACATTCAACACATATATCAAGAAAATTAATTTTATCACCAACATAACATATCCTGAGTGAATAAGTTTGCAACGTGTATAAATTGCTCCAAGATATTAGTTAATTTCATAATTTTAACTTTTATTATATATTTTATTTATTTATTTAGTCCATAATTAATCAATATTGAATTAATCCCATACTGATAAAAAAATTAAAATTTTTAATACAATAATATTTGTTTGCATAAATATCAGAGACACATAAATTTTAGTTTTGCTCAATAGTTAATAATAAATATAATTTTTACATCTCCATAAAATTTTGGTATAACACTATCAAAAACACGGTAATGTTATGTTACTCATTTGTGGGTACGTTACGGTACCCACAAGTGGGGAAAAAAATCGTAGAGGGTCGGGTGAGCCCCCCACCATCAGGGGGCAGTTATGTATTATTCGTCTAACTTAATGTAGATACCAAAAAAAATTTTAAAAACTAAAAAAAAATAAAAAAAATTTTGGAGGGGTGACGTGGCGCCACATGGCGTGGGTTCGTACCCACAGTGGGTAACGGAATAAAACCGATCAAAAATATATTGAATCTAATAAATAAACAAATAAATAAATCCAACCCAACAACCCCCGCCCCACACCCAAAAAATCCCACTTCTCCAATCTTTCCCTGCACCCCACCCCAAAAATCCCACTTCTCCAATCTTTCCCTGCACCCCACCCCCGATTCTCCAACCCTTCATCCTTTCCAATCACCATAGATATCGAAAAACCAAGTTTCATCGTTTGCCGGTGACTTCACACCAGGGGGCAATCCCTCTAGTTTCCCCACTTGCTGGTTACCCAACGTGTGCTGGGTAACCAGCAACTTCACCCGCCTGGGAAGTCGTTAGCGACAAAGAAACCAGTGGTCATTCCTTGTAGGGATGGGGGTAGGAGAATAGGGGTGGGGTTTGGGATAGGTCTTAAAAAAATAACATTGTTTGGAATATTTTCAATTGTGTGTGTGTTTGTGTGTTTTTTTAAATGTGGAGATATGATAATTTCATTTGTTATTAATTGTCTGTTAACACCGAAATGTGTTCGTATCTAATACCAACAAATTTTTTGAAAAGCAACAAATGCTATTGTATTGAAAATTTTCTAAAAAATTTTGTTTGATCAGTAACAAATTAATTCGATATAATTAATTATGGACCAAATAAATATGTATGAAAATAAAAGCTAAAATCACATAGTTAACTAAAATTTTGGACTTAATTTATACATGTTTCAAATTTATTTACTCAATTGTAATTGCTATTTATTAACAAGAGAGTTAATCTTATCATTTTGCAAAATTTATGACAAATTAACGGTCAAACTAACGGTTTTTTGGACGGAATGACTTCTAGCACAGTAGTGCCAACTTTTAAAAGGTTAGGGTCCTCGAGTGCGACACCTTAAAGGTTCGGAACTTGATTGTAATAACCCTAAAAGGTTGGAGATCCCTAGTAGAATTTATCATTTATATTTTATGAGAAAATTTTGGTGGTTGAATGTAAGAAGTGATGTCTAGATGTAAAAATACAATATATGCAACACCAACTTGTGTTATTAGAATTAGCAATTACTATAGATTTTTTTACACACAATGTAAGTCAATCAAATTTTAGAACCCACACGAGCACTAATGATGCTCGAAGTGATGATTTGGTCTTTTTTTGTCTGTTACCGAGAGAAGAAAAAGGTTTGCTTCCTCATATTTGAAATGTTTAAAAAAAGAAAAAATGAAAACTATACATGCTTCTTTAATTATTTTTATCGACTATAGTTGTCTTTTATCAAACGACATTGAGTCATTTTTAGCATAAGGAAGACAATGGCCGGAAATAATTGGGGTCATTCTTGAACTACTAACGCAATGGTCGTAGAACGATTGTTGTCATCTATCTATATCTATCTATCCATATACTAAAGGATGAAAATTTTATGGTGTGGCCGGTCGAAAATTCGGCCCAAGACACGGCCCCCCCAGTGCATTTGGGGGGCTGTGTCTTGGGCTGGAGATACGACCGGCCACACCGTAAAAGGGCTGTACTAAAGGATACGCAAAGCATCATATTCCCGCCCAAATAGTATTTATGACATAGATTTAAAAAAAAAAAAAAATTATTTGATGCACATGCAATATTTTTTTTTAAAGTATAAATTAATGCACACGTCATTGCACATTTAAATGTGTAATGCAACACTGTTTTTTTTTAATTCTTTTTTTATTTTTTCATTCAATGCAACTCCTTTTTTTTTTTACTTATATTGGGTTTTCTTTTCCAAATTTTTAAATCGATCAAATTGATTAAGTCAAACTAAATATTACCAAATTTCAATTAAAATCATAATTAATTAATTAATTAATTAATTTTGACAACAATAAACTAATCAACAGATGACGATATAAACTAAAATATAGATTTATTTTTCAATTTTATTAACATATACAGGGAAATTTTAAACCTAATATTTGAAACCGATCGACCGAATAATTGTTGGCTAGAAAATAATTCTTATGTAATAATTTAAGTTCAATTTATTTTTCTCATCTCCTTTAATCAATTTACATCATTTACTAATATTTGTTAGTATAATTGTAATTATAATTTATATTTTTTTTGAAAGAGTAAAGTTTTTCCAAATTTATTACCAACTTATATATTGTTATTAGTTTTCAAATATAATACCTTAATATTAAAATTAAATTTGTAAATATGTGCTGCATAGTCATAAACTATATATTTATTTTTATAAGAAATATTATAAATTAATGAAGAGATTATAAGTCAATACAAATTTCATAATAAATGCGATTGTGAAAATTTTATCTTTTTTAATATCTTCTATTGAATTTTTTTTTGAATGTCCAAATTTAGTTTTATCGTCATTATCTAATTGATATTTTATTTTGCATTTATGCTATTATAAAATATTTGTTCATTTTTTTTTGTATATACCTAACAGATATATATAATTACAAAATATTAAAAAAATCATATAAAAATATTTACATTTTAATATGTATTAAATAAAGTTGAATGGATATTTTATTCAAGAATCGACAATTATAAAATTTTTATTACAACATGAGGATTACAGTTTGTGAAAATTTCTATAAATGATGTTAATGTTCATTGTTAAATTATAATATGAAATTTTAATTATTTATACAATTTGTTTCAAAATTGCCAACTTGTTTATTTTAAAAAAATTATTCTGCTGAACTTTTAAATTGGAAGAATGTGATAATTAGTGGAAAGTGACTGCGATTGGTTGCCAATGTGGGATTTTCCACTTTAACACTTTATAATTCCGTTTCACTATTTTAATGCCATATTTCATTATTTTAAATATAAAAAGATAAAGACACAATGACAAAATTTTTGTCAAAGAACTAAAATCATCGGTGAGTTACAAACAACTATTTGGCTAGTTGTTCTGAATCTACCAATCTCAAACTTTTTTTTTAATTGACAAGCGTTCATAAATTGTTTTATAACTCTTCCACAATATAATGTTTTTCCAATAATACTCTTTAACATTAGACTATCCTTTTTTTCTACTAAAAAAATCACCAATACAATAAAAAAAAAAGGTTCAAATTTCAATATATGAAGTATTAACCATACATTTTGGATAATCACGACTTCATCCATTATCTTCTCAATTTTACAAAAAATCGTCTCATACAATCAAATTCCACCTTAAAACAGTATACTAGTTATTCATAATTATCCACCCACTTTCATTCAATTTTGAATGTAAACAAGTATAGTAGACTTTAACCATAATTAAAAAAGTAGACTGAAATGAAAGAGAAGGCATATTACGGGGACTAAAATCTAATTTTCTTTTTATCCGGAAAATTTTTTTTTTTTTTTTGGGTGAAATTTTATCCGGAAAGGAAAAAAGACGATCTGTTCTGTGCCATTATAACGCGCTTCGTTAATGCTGCTCGAGTTAACCCCTTCGCCCTCACTGTTCTAACTACCACCTCCTAAGACCACACGACAGTCGACTTCAGCTCAGTTGTTTCTTCGACATAATCTCTATTTGCGTTTACGCGCGTGGCGGACTCAATTAGAGGTAAACTTTTCTCTTACCCTGTTTAGGGTTTCCAAAATTTTGTGTTTATTCAATTTTTAGTAGCTGTTTGTTGATAATTGAAATTGGGACATGATTATGTAGTGTAGCTACGGAATTAATGAGTTCTTTTGTGGTGCTATGTGTTGGCCTGAGCTGTGAAGTTATTCTTGATTCTACTTGAGGATTGGTGAATATTTGCTTCATTATGTACATGCTGGTTCTTGACGAGGTAGATGTTACATTAAATTTGGGCTGCTTGCCCATCATCAACTGCTTTTATCTTATAGAACAGTCGTGGACTTTCCATAAATGTTACAAGTCGGAGGCTTACTCAATTACCCATGCTTAAGTGGATCAAAAAGTATGTATTGTTGTAGGCCTTATGACTCCTGAGTACATTGGTAGTTTGGAAAGTACATATTTTTGTATGCCTCATGATTCCTGAGTACATTGGTAGTTTGGATTGATGGAACCTGATTCTTTGTTGTTGGAATCACAGTAGCAGCAAATTTAAATGTAGATTTAGAATGATGAATCAAGATTTCCGTGAAGGTTGTATGTGGTCCTTGTTGACCTGCAAATGTATGAAGCATGGACGTAATTCATTTTAGTATTTGGATTGGCTGATGAAAGACATGCTGTATAGAATGTCTTGGCTTGTTGGTCTAGTTATTCCGATTCCAGTTAGTTGAGTAGACCCCTTTTGTTGGAGAGTTTTTATTGTGCTTGAAGAGAGACCCATCTATTATATAAATCTCATGATGATATAGTTAAAATAATATGATCATTGGAATGGCAATGTTGAAGTCATTCAACTTTACATGGTGAATTTTCAGGATTTAGAGAAATAATATAGAATAAAGCTGATCCAGTCACAGTATGTTAGCGCAGTGTTTAGATTCATTACAATATGGAGGTTTTCAATTATCTAGTCTGGGTGAACTCCTCTTAATTGATTTATTTTCATGAATTTGCATTTCAAGTCTTGACTTCTCTGAGGGATTTTTTGGTGTTATATAAGAATCTTTCCTAACGTTAAATTCTTAACACATTGGAAATGTGAGGTGGTTGCCCATGCTTCAAGAGTATTACATGTAAAATATAGTTGCATGGTTTTCTGCTTAAAAGAGATTGACTTATTTGTCTTGTCTGTTAATAACCAATATAAATAATCAATGAAGCGAACGAACTTCTGATTCTCAGTTGTCTTCGTTGAAACAATATCGAAGCCTGGATACTGTTTGATCCAGCTGTTTGTCTCTTTGGGGCTATCATTTTATTAGCTTTACTCTGCATATTTTAGTGGCTGAGATTGGTTTTCGCCTTTTCGGCTACCGTACACAATAGGAAGTTCCAGAAAGTTCGGTTGATTGACAGATGACCTCTTTCAATAGGAATATAGGATGTGCATTTATTTGACTTTCTATGTATGTTGGTATTTTCTAGGACCTATTTTAGATCTAAATATTTGAGTAGAACTTATTCATGACTGGTGAAGTCTTTTGATGCCACTTTCCTTTTTGACTGGTGTAGTCTTTTGATACCACTTCTTTTTTGATTTTTACATGTAGATGGCTGCCTTCCTTGGCCACATGACATCTTCTTCAAGTCACGTGGCATCATCCACGACACATTACAAACTTACATCGTTGTTATTGCACTTCTTGTCATGTCCGAATTCCTTGATATTGAGACACGGCAATGAGTGATCTGCTTCTATCCAAATGAACCTCAAAAAGAGTAGCGTGTGCTTTCACACGTTTCCACCATCATTACGGTCCTTGTTTTGAGCCAGCAGTAAACTTTTCTATTTGGAGGGCGTACGTGTGAAACCATTCTGCTTCTTGGGGAGATTTTTGAGCTCACTGACTCCATAGTTGCCAGTTGCTGAGAAATAACTCGCTTGATAGATGAATGAAATAACTCTAGTTTACAGGATGCTTTGTCAAGCTCTTTTTTTTGGTCAGTCTGTTGTGTGACAGAAAAACAATATTGTACATGGATTCTATCAGGTTGTTGTCTCTGAGCGTGGGTATTACTTGTAAAAGGGAAAGAAACTGTATTGGTACATTTTGTTACATCATTATGATTATAAAACACTGCGTATTTCAAATATTTGTTTTATGGTAAAAATTTCTATTTTATGATGGAAGCGAGTAGAAAATTGCTATTTAGGCTATTATTGTTCCTTGATGGAATAACATTAGATGACCAACTTAAATGAAGAAGGTGTGGGCACTGATAATCATTTGAAGTGATAAATTACATGAGGACTGGCGAAATAGATGCTAAAGAAACCACAGGAGTTATAGTTTTTGGGATTCGTTGGCTGCTTGTCCAAAGACAAATAGAAACAAAGATTCTTTCAAGGTGGCTCGGGATAAAAGCATAAAGCACATGTTTTATTTGCATATTCGCTTGTGTGCTTTGGATACAGTGGAAACAACATGGAAGATAAAAGACTTTAGTGGCGCAACCTGCGGAGAAAGCTTGGAACCAGTCTTTTACTCTTCCTATAGTCTTTAGACTGATATCGATAACTAACCATAGTTTGGACAATGTGTTGAGAAAGCACATGGAAAAAATATTATGCGATTATAAGATTTTTTGGTTCAGATCAAATTGCTTAGCAATTCTAGTCGGCTGGTAGGCAAATTGATAAATGGTGACCATTTGAAATCTTTTATGCCCAAAATCCAAAAAATCCATTATACTTTTCTCCACATTGTGTGTTTGGTTGTTACATGGAGGTGTTGAAAATGGAGCTATGGTCATTAAGAACTTTGATGAAGAAGTTCGAGATAATATTCTTAAGCGAAATGAGAAGTATGTGAAGATTCCCAAGAAGCACAAAGAATGGTAAATCTAATGAAGGCAATTTAGTTGACTACGGTAAATCTAATGAAGGCAATTCAGTTGACTCATATAACGAGATGGTTTTCTGAATGGATTTACGGAGTTAGGCTGCGTGAAAACTTGATCGCCCCTTCTGTGATCTTGTTTGTACCGGAAAAATACGTGTTCCAAATGTCATACAACTAACTGTTGCTAACCTCACTCTCTTCAACAAGGTGAAACCAACGGCTTCACTGGATGATTAGTCTTTTTCAATTAGGCTTGATTCACATGAATGCCATCATTTACCACACTTTGAAAAAGCGAAGGCCTTGTTTGAGAAGGGTTTATTTATAATTTTGTCAAACCACATTTTCTCGAGACATTTCACTGGGACCTACATATGCTATCTTCTTTTCTAACACTCATTTCTTTCTGATTGTAAATGAATTTGTTTATAAACAATTACCGAAAAGCTCTAACGTCTACTAATTGTCATTCTTAGGCCTTACAAGATTCGTTATGGGGTCAGTTAATTCTGGTACAACATATTTATTGGGAAGTTCTATGTCATCTAATATCCCACGAGTTAGAAGTTTCGCAAATCATATGAATTTCGGTTTTCGGTTTCAGCTTCTCTTCATAAAGTTGGCTCCGTTTCTCCCAAAAGATTGCGCTGGCTAATCTAAACAGATACGATAGAAGTTTCCTCCCTCTCTGGTTTTAGGAGAAAAGTTAAGAGATTTCAATGCTCTTGTGAAACATATGCTTGAAATTGTCATCTATTTTGACACTCAATAGTCGGTTTGTTTTTCAGTGACTTCATCACCAATTATAGTAAGAATGCTTTGGAAACTGCTTCCTTGAAAGGTTGTTCCAATCCTCTACTATATAAACCACAGCATTGTATTTGCGAGACTTGAAATGTGATTCTGAGACTTGAGGGTTTGAATATTATTGGTGAAGTGTTTACAAAGTTCTCCTTAGAAGCTTATATTCATACTGTGATGAGTGGTGGGAAACAAAATAGTGCTTGTCCCTTCATGAGTGAACAAAAAGTGGTTTGATTAAAAATAATAAAAAATAAAGACCCTTCTCAGACAAGGCATAAGTACGTTCTGATTATTCTGATTACAGACCCATTACTTCTTTCAGAAAATTCAGCATGTATTAGTTGGACTTCGGGAGAGTTGAGCTCTGGCCACATATTCTTGTAGGGCGTGTGCATTATATTGCATTTTCCTTCAAGTTTATCCTGCCCAGTGTTATTTTGCCAGTTCCTAATCCATGCTATTGTCATGTTGGTGTTTACAATAGAAGTAATTCTTCTTCTACATCATTTTCTTTTATTTATTGTTTTTGTTTGGACAATTTGTTCCATGTTTGTTGGTTGAACTGCATTTCATTGTACTTGTAATTGACTTCCCGGCACTTTTGCTGAAGCAAATAAGTAATGACGGAAAAAAAGTATGAACAGAACATTATCATATTTTCTATTTCACGTCAATTGCTCGATTTTTGACAGATTTTGCTGCATAAGCAAAGATAGATATTGCAAGCATTTCTTTGTGAGGCTATGCGATGGGTGAAAGTAGAAAACGCAAGTCATTGTGGGATATGGAAGATGAGGCTAAATTTTCTTCATCAGGAAAAGCTAGTGCGCTGAAGTCCAGGGACCATTCTGGAAGGTCCAATTGGGAATCTGTAGATGGAAATGCAGTTGCGCCGGCAGTTGATAGGTTCTACAAAGATGGACAAGATAATGCTGAAGCGAGAGAATTGGGCAGAGGAAAAACATATGACAAAAATTTGTCTCGTGGTTTTGATGGAGCAGAGTGGCATAAGCGTGATCACACTCCCGAATATGACTGGGGCGGTTCTGGCAGGTCTGTATTGTACTTCTGTTTATTCATTGTCAAAGTTGAAGATTAAGTGCCATGATTCTATGTTTCTGTAAGTAACAATGTGTCAAGAATTTGTTTGTCATGTAAAAAATGCATTTGGGGAGTGGGGGTGTGTGTGTGTGTGTGTAGTGGCAAGGCAAGGCTATTGTTTGGGAACATATCGATGTTCTTTCTTTCTTTCTTTAGAATGAGTCCCTCATCTTCTATTGATGTTATATTTTACTTGTCATTTGATTTTAGGTACCCAGGAAGGGGCAGAAGTTGGAGCAGGAGCAGGAGCAAGAGTAGGAGCAGGAGCCGGAGCAGGGGTGGACGGAGAGGTAGGAGCCGGAGCCCAGATAAGGCAAGGGACAGAGGAAAGGATAGGAGCAGAAGTAATGGCAGTGCAAGGGGTCAGATGGGGAATCGCACCCCTATCGGTGATTATAGACAGTCTGGTGGGTGGACTGAAGGAAATAGGCATGAAAAATCATCCCGAAGCTGTAGAGAGTTTCTCTCGGGAAGGTGCAACAAAGGCAGTCAATGTAGATTTCTTCATCCTGACAATACAGGCAGCAGTCATCGGAACCATGTTGAAGATGAGAGAGCAGAAAATTGGAGAAATAGACCGGAGCTTGGTCGTATTTCGGGTTATTCGAACGATAGAGGTCCTGGGCCTCGATCTCGAGATGATGGTTACAATTCTTACTATGAAGACGACGATTATTCCAGAAGCCAAAGTAGAAATGCGGTTCCTTGCAGAGACTTTGTGAAGGGTAGTTGTCGTTGGGGAGACACGTGCAGATTTTCTCATCATGAAGCTTCTGGTGATAGTTATGGCAAAGGCACTAGAAATGCATCGTATGGTAGGGACATTGAGCAACAAGCAAACAGAAATGTGAAACCGCTTTGCAAGTTCTTTGCAGCAGGCAAGTGCTTTCGTGATAATTGCAGGTTCTCTCATGACAGTCCAGAGCTGCACAATGTCGAAGGCAGGCCAGGTGAAGATACAAGTAGCTTCAGTTTGGAAAACAAGGGTACATGGTGGAATGGACCGAGTTGGAATGATTCAGTTGATGTCTCAGACAAAGTGAAGTCCACTGGGTGGGGTGAAGATGTTGCTAACACCAATATTGTTGGTGTAACCACTATTGGAGGAACTGACGATAGATTGGACCATAGACGGGAAAGTGAGGGCAGAACTCGGGGAATACAAAAGCAGAATGATGATTATATGAAGAGAGATCAACTGCTCTCTTTTCCTGAAGATGAGGGCAGTACTTGGGGAATACCAAAGCAGAATGACGATTATCTGAAGAGGGACCAACAGCTCTCTCTTTCCGAAGATGAGGGCAGAACTTGGGAAATACCAAAGCAGAATGATGATTATAGGAAGATAGACCGGCGGCTCTCTCTTTCTGAAAATGAGAGTAGAACTTGGGAAATACCAAAGCAGAATGATGATTATATGAAGAGAGACCAACAACTCTCTCTTTCTGAAAATGAGGGCGGAGCTTGGGAAATACCAAAGCAGAATGATGATTATTATAGGAAGAGAGACCAACAGTTCTCTCTTTCCGGGGGAAGTGGTAGTTATGATGTGGAAATGGATATTACCGAACCTATGGGTAAAGATAATATCACCAATGACCAAGAGCATATTTTTCATGAATCTCGATTGCAAAATGCAGATACAATTTCACATGTGTATGGACAAAATACAATGCAAGAGGGGCAGGGTCTTGCTATGAAGGCGTCACAGAACAATGTTTTTGCTGATTCACATATTCAGCAACATCACCAGAGGCAAGCAGAGAATGTGAGTTCATTTGGGTCTAATGCTTTTGATGAAGTAAATGGCTCCAGAAACTCCAAATACCAAATTCTTTTTCCTGGACAGATCTTCAAACAAAATGGCGAAAGCTTGTCCCCTGGACATCCCATGTTTTCAAATGAAACTGACAGAAACCAACATATGCTCATTGACTTGAATGGGCCAGAGCAACATAAAATGTCTCCTGGATTGCAATATCAGATGCAGAACCTTCAAAATAAGACACCTGAGATGTTGGACGTCCTGCCTCCTCAGTTTGTTTCAGGTGCTGTAGACAATGAGCAGGTTGTGCAAATGACAAAATCTCCAGTCGGTATAGCTAGTGAGCAGGGTGTTCCAGTGATGGACTCTTCTGCAGTTATGGCTCAGATGCTTGTGAAGGAAGAACAGCCCCCTGAAGTATATGCAGGATTAGACACTTCGAGTTCCATTGGGAGGTTGCCTTCTTATTCTGATACTACACATTTTAACCCCCTTGTCAATACAATGAATGGTCAGTCGAATCCAGTTACAAATTCTCTTGATCTGTTGGATTCCTTCAGAAATGTCAAGGCAGATACTGGGACCAACCATAATCCAGCCTCTGACACTGTGTCCCATTCAGTAGAGCAGAAAAATCCAGTGCATGTCGAACAGTCATCAATGCCTACCATCAACCATGTATTTGGCAGTTCAACTGCACAGCAACATGATAGTTCAACAGTGAAAGAACAGGAAATTGTTTCAAATTCTGAAGTCAATGCAGCCAGTAAAACTGTCGTCGAAGAGAGCAAGTGTGGGCCAGAAAATAAGCATTCTGAAAATGTGGATGGCCATGGAAAAGTTGATGACAACAGTGTTGTGAAGGATGACAAGGGATTGCGATTATTCAAGAATGCTCTTGTTGAGTTTGTTAAGGAGATACTCAAGCCGACATGGAAGGAAGGTCGAATGAGTAGAGAAGTTCACAAGGCCATTGTGAGAAAGGTGGTTGACAAGGTGACCTGTACAATTCCAAATGAGCATGTTCCTAAGACGCAAAATAAAGTTGACCAATACTTGACTACTTCAAAACCAAAAATATCCAAACTCGTACAGGTAACTCCTTGATCTTTATTATTTCCTAGTTGTTGATGTTCATTGTTGGGTCATGAACTTTGCAGATGGCTGACCTTTTGGAGATTGTGCTTGAGCATGCTAACTGCTCCTTTCTAGTCCTACGAAAAATGTCAAGTTCAAGAAAAACAATTCTTTTTATTTTTTGACATTAAGGTGAAAATGGAAATAATTATTGCCTGTTAGCATTCACATTTTTATGTGAAGTAGGAGAGATAATGAATGGATTTGCATGGTAGAGAATTGTGTAGTATGTATATGACCCACTAAATATGTGTATGTCATTGGTTTGACCAAATTCAAATTTAAAAGAGAATGAGGAAAAATGAGAAGAATAACACCCGCTTAATTCCCTGGTATAGTTCTTTAAAACATGTTTTGATATAGTTTGCATGTAAAATTTATTTTTTAAAATCCGAAAATGCGTTTTCTTTGTTTTAGACATTTAACATAGAAAACGCCGAGACGTTTTCGTGTTTTCTATACAAATCTTGAAAAGTATTTTGAAAATGTATTTTTCCAAACAATAAACAGAACGCGTTTTCACTATTTTAAAAAATAGAAAACGGTCCGAAAACAGCAAATAGAATGCCCCCCTAATCTCTTATTTTCCAGTCACTTGTCCCATGTTTAATCAACGTAGGACTTTCTTTGTTATTCTGAACAACTAATCTTTTGTCCCTCATACTAATGATGGTTGTACTTATTATCTGTGTGTGATAGTTTGCAACACCAATGATCCAATGCCAACATATTGCCCAATGACACGTGCCTCCCCACCCACTGCCCACCACCCTAAGCCGCAATTAAGGGGATGGCCACGTGTCTAGCATTGGATCTTTTGCTTAGTTTGCAATTCTAAACCTACCTTCCTTCCCATCTTGTCTGTCCTAAAAAAGGAAAATAGCCATCCCCTCTAGAGAATGTACATATTTCATTAGAGATGCACATATTTTCAGTGTTCATCCATATTTGAAAGTCTACATTGCTACCATGATGCATGACACTGTTTCGATCTCCTGGGAATATTGTGATCATTTTGCTTCTATAATCTATTCATGTCTGATAATTCGTGATGCTGTGACTTGACTTTTGTTCTCTCCCTCAGGCATACGTGGAGCGAAGTCTTAAGCCAGAACCATGAATCGGAAAATATGCTATTTTCCTCCTCTCATTTTGTAATGATGTTAAATTTAAGTGCTTGTTAGAATTTAGTCGAAAGCACATGTTTTTCATCTCTGCATAAAGTACTGGATTTTTATGTGCATTCTTCCATGGGGAAAATACTTTGTGGAATTCTTAGACTAGTTACTGGTATGCTTCATTTTTCTTTGCCTTTTTATTTGTAACTTTTATGTTTTGCTCTTGTATGTGAATTGGGAATAGAGAAGATTTTAAATCATTTTTAGTGCTTGGTTTGGTGAACATTTTGCATTTTCTCACACTCACACACCACGGAGTGATATTTGCTCCCTGCATTTCTTTGTAAAATATCAATTTTCTTGAAATAATTGGCATTGGCTATTGTTTTGAAGGTTTCCACATTTGGAGTTCCCGTGTTAGCGATGTGAGTCATTAAAGTCTTTAAAACCTATCTCCTCGTCGTTGTTATTGTCGTCATTATTATTGGGGAATAACTAATTACATGGTTGTTTGTACGCTGCATGATATTATCCTTTCAGAAAACATGTTTTGCATCTTATATAAATACTTTACAAATTTGGCCATTATAAGAAATGTTGATAATACAATATTATGAGCAACCTGGTCAAACTTCATTTCCATGTTCTACAAGTTTCGACTACTTTCTTAACACACCCATACCCACACCACGCCCCCCCGCCCCCAACCCCAGCTACCATTTTTGTCAACTTCTTAGCTATGATTCTATGAATCTACACCAAACAAGCACTAGAAATTTAACTCGTTTTCTTCTCAAATAAATGCAAAAACAAAAGGCAACTTTCGAGGACGTGTGTGTATACAAATATGTCCACGTGATGTTGTGTGTATGTATAAACATGGTGAATGATTATTTACCAATAAATGATATTTTATAATGCTTACAATTGCCACGTGTCACCTTCCTCCTGAATGGAGGGAGATCTATACCCACATTAAACTAATTTATGAGCATTATATTGCATTGTTGGTATCTTATGGTGTCACAATATTGGTAGGAGAATTTCTCCCGTATAAACATATCGATGGAAGTGTATAAAATAAAGAGTCCGAGGAAAATACTATTATTTTCAATTATATATGTGATAATTAATAAAGGTCAAGTGTGACAAATTTAACGTTGTTGTGATTATGATATTCTTTTTCATAATCTTTCATAAATTCATCATAGGAGAGCTTGGCTGATCAAGCCAACAATTTGTTTAACAAAACTATTTGGCGAAGAAAAGCAAATTAAGCAATGTCTTTTAAGAAAAGTTAAGTTCTTGTTAAAAAGTAAGTTAGCGTGTGTTAGTCATCTCATTTTGTTAAATTTTTATAAATTTTTACACATTTTAATGTATTCTCCATTTTGGTAAAACCAATTACGTCTTTATATTTCGTGGGATCCACATATATTACATAAATCTCCATAATTCAATTATATTCATTTTCTCTTCCGTTTCACATCAAAATTTATAAAAATTTGCCAGAATTTCAAAATAGTTGCAAGATAATCCTCATTAAATTTAAGATCTTGTAATTTTTTTTTAACACAAGTAAAATTATTTAAAATCATTATTTCCACCCAAAATATTAAAAAAAAAATCATTATTTTTTTCTAATCAACGAGCCAATCTTTAAATTTTCCTCAAAATTTTTTAAAATTAAAATCTTTCCTCAAAAAATTAATACAGGAAAAATAAAAGGGAAAACGTATGTCAAGTCCATGTCCAGCGTCTGCACCAAAATTTATCTCCTCTGCGCTATCTTCTCCGCTTTCTGCAACTGGAAAACCACATCCACAAAATACCACTGGAAATGAACTTAATTACTTCTACTTCCCCTCCTCGTACTCGCCTGGGCTGTTACTTTACTGTAATCCGAATGCCACAAAAAATCGCCACATGTAATTTCAAGCATTCATTCCCGCTTCACCCGTGCTATTTTCTCGATATTCCCAAAAAGCCCTCCATCGTCTTCGCCAAGGCGAAAAGTTCTCAGGCACGGTCCGAGCCGATTCTCGAGCCGTCATTTGTCGACGACGTTACCATGAATGAAGATGACGATGACCCTTTCCTTGAGGATTCGGAAGATGGTAATTCTTTCTAGAGAAAATTCAATTAGAATGTTAGAGTTTATTTACTATTGTTGTTCATTTTGGCTGGTTTAGTTATATATGATTTTGATTATTATGTTTATCTGCCATTTCCATTTGTATTGTATCTCATCTGAAGTATCAACTACTCATGAATCTGAATTTGAATTTTAAACAAAGAACAACATTGTTTATACTGAGCAAGCCATTCCTGGAGATTTCAATCAGGTACATGAACTGGAGATTTGCGTTAGCTTTCAATTTTGAGTGCCATTGAGTGGTTTGAACATTTTGAAGTCCATTTGACTATAAACCTTTAATATAAAATAGAGATAGTTTATATCTACTCTGCAAAGGCAATCCAATGCTCAATTTAATCATTTGTTTGGTAGGGAGTGGATAAAGCAGTTACACAGGTGAATTGTCAGATGAATGATCTTCTTCTTTATTGATTGAGCAGAGCAGCTTGTAGATGATGAAGGTGATCTTGAGGTAGAGTATTTTGCAGAAGAGGTCGAGTCTTATGTAAGTTCTATGTTTTGAGCAATTTCATTTGGGGTTCTATTTGAAGCTTCTTGTTAGTGGAGTTAATTGATATAAAAAACTTGCAAAGAGTTTGATGACCATTTTCATCTTTTAATTTTTGGTTCAAGTCTGGGGATGGAGCTGGGGGAGGCGGAATCTCTCTTGCTGGTACATCATGGGATAGAAAAGCATATGAAATTGCTCAAGAAGTTGCTCTATCTTTTGATGGAGAAATAGGTATATATGCCTTCAAGACGATGCTAAATGCCAGTATTCAAATTCGTATTGAAAGACTTACAAATAAGTAAGCTACTTTTCTTTTTCTTACTCCTTAACGTTGATGCTATTTATGAATGACACAAGCTTTAGCTACCATCTGGTTTCATCTTCCTTTTTGTGTGTGTGTATTTCCCTATTGGAGGCTAGGTGGCTTAGTGATTTAAGATATATATATGCAGGTCTGGTTCTCCTGATATGATGGATATTGAAGCTTTCTCCACGACATATAGAGCTCGGCTTGATGAAGCTGAGGATGCTGGATCTATTCCCGATAACATATATTTTGAGGTTATATATCTTATCCATCTTCCACCACTGATTCTGTGTTGTCTATTTAGTGTGTGTTTGGTGGAGATTTTCGAGAAAAATGATTTTTGAATATATGTTTCTAAAGGATGATAAAGGTCACTAGGAATGATCAATACGCTTTTATAAATTACAAGAAGTTGTCCCTTCAATGACTAAAATGATTTTGAAGAAAAATAACTTTTGGAAAGCCGGAAGTACGGCAATAGACTTCTGGTTGATCTATTACAGGCACTATTTCTATGTCCGATTTCTTGGCATCTTGCTAGTATTGAAATGAGTTGAGATTGATAGAGGAGTTCGATAATGATACGTTAAACACGTACAAGTTCTGAGTGTCTATTTATTTTTAGAGTAATGCTACTAGTAAAATTGAATTGTATAACACAAGACGTCCAACGATGATTGAACTTCCAATTGTATCCTTAGAAACTTTAAGATATGATGAATAAATTGGAATATTTTCAAGGGTAGAGTAGAAATTTCAATCATCGTTCTACATCTGGTTTTACCAGTATCATTATCCTTATTTTCAATTCATGCTTCAAAATGTTCTTATCCTCGTGATTTCAGATATCTTCCCCTGGAGTTGAAAGAACCGTTCGAGTTCCACAAGATCTCGACCGTTTTAAGGATCGTAACATGTATGTAAAATATGCCACCAAAGTAGTGGAGACTGGTTTATCTTCCGAACACGATGGAGTTTTCAAGCTCGTGTCTTTTGACTTGGAAGCTAATAGTTGCACTTGGCAACTGGCGAACGTAAGGGTAAATCGGGAAAAGTCCGGGAAGGGAAGGCCGCTTAACAAAAAGCAGAGAGAATGGCGGATAAGCACACCATTCGATTCTCTACGTTTAGTGCGGTTGTATTCTGAAACATGAACTTTTCCATTCATGAAAAAATAATCTATTTCTTCTTCTTCCCTTTATTTATTTTATTTTTTATGTAGTCATAACAAATGATGAGTTGAACAGGAAATCTTGTTTCGCCAATGTAGCCGGGTCTGTATTGTTATGAACACCATGATATTGGATATAGCAAATACTTCAGATTATTTCCTTCAATATCAGCTTTGACTGAGTTTTAGAAGTTTTGTAATATGAGACGGCGAATTTGTTGTGACAATAAGTAGTGCAATGCCATGCCTTTTTATTGCTTACTACGAATATGATATGAATTGAGTGGAAGTGCTTATGCATTTTCTTTGGAGGGTAGAAGTTTTGGAGTACTTAATTATTATATATTTCTTTGAGTCCAATAATTAGAGTTTTTTTTTTTGTTTAATATGATATGATTTCTTATTAAATTAGTTATCATGTAATTCAACCAAGAATCAAGTAGACAATTAGAGTACACAACAGTCAATTAGTTTATTTGTAGCAAACAAGTGTTAGTTTGTTAAAATCAAAATAAAGATGTGTAAGTCCATTTATGGATATTGTCATATATTTTGATAGGACTTTATGTATTATGACACAACGATTCGTTATACATGAATTTCCAGTGGCATGCATCCAATAGGAATTGAACCTTGGAATTCACCAATTATGAGTATCCTTTTGGTGTCATTGATATAAAAGATGTCGTTTCTATTCTCAAAGAGGCGGAGAAATAGATTCATCATTCCACTCCAATTGATTCAAGAATGAGACTAATGCTTCATTCAGTTATCTCGATCGAAAGGAAATGTTTCGTCTTTTAGAAAGAGCAGATAAATGATGAGATTAGACATAGTAGGTAGCTTAACCACCTTACCCCTTATTAATGCGTAATGGTGCATCCAACACATTTGAGGACGAATATTGTTTTTCATATTTCTCCTTTTTCCCCCTAAAAAGTCACTTTTCCCCCTAAAAATTCATTTTTCTTCTCAAACTTTTATCAAACAAGAAAGCTCTTAGTCTTGTCTAGTACCCAACAAAGATTATTTTGCAAAAATACACTACAAAGGTCCTTTGACTGCAAAAGAGAAAAAGTTAGATTTAGTTTATGTTAAATTAGACCAAAAGGTTTATTTGTTTACAAGTTTCTCACTAATTCTACTTTGCTAGAGGCTCCTAACATAAAGATAGAATACATGATGACATTTTTAGAATTAAAATATTCAGAGAGGAAAAAGGGGTGAAAAATAGCTTAATTTAATCATATCCTTTTCGCCTTTTGCTCTTTCTTTGTCAGTGGCTATAATGATAAAAATTAAAAGTTTAAAAAGAAAAAAGAAAAAGGAAAAAAAAAAAGTTGTTTCATGCCTACCTCCCCATTTGAATACATGATCTATTTGAATAATAGCTTCCCTTTGTGTTTTATTGGCTAATCAAATTGAATAATTTCTATACTATTTTTTCCGTGCCTCTAATTGTGTAGTTGCGTTAAGCTGATTTGAAGTTTGTAGGGAGCAGAGAGTGACGATGAGTTTTTGTACTATTTTTGTTAAAATTGTTTTTAAACCTTTAAAACATTAAAACTTCGTTTATTTTTACATTTTGGATACGTATGTCTGATAACAAAAAATTTTGTAATGATGGAAAACATTTTGTGACTCTTTTGAATCAAAATGTACTCAAAATATTGGAAGAGTAGAAAATATATGATTGTCCTAAATACCACCGTTGGTTCCTTAAACTTTCCGTACATGTAAAAGGAGGCATTGAATAAAATATTTGAATTAATAATTTACATGTGAAGTTATCGAATCAAAAATATTATCTTTGAGGAAAATATAATATATAAATAAATAAATAAAAATTGTGGTGCATGGCATAAAGTTGGAAAAAGGGAATGCATTTGTTCGTTAGGCTCGTTGACCAATCATGTGTCTCTATTATTTATTTATTCATAACTACCACCATTTGGCTCTTGTATTTTTAATTATAAAAATTGTTTGTAGGCTTGCCTTTACTCTTTTGTTTATTTTATTAAGCATGTTTAATTAAAAGGCCTTAGGTATTCAAATTTAAACAAGGTTATAAAAGGCGGGAGACTCGACAAGGTGATAAGGCCAAACCTCAAGTTTTAAAAGCTTAGGCGTAGAAAGATTTTTTTTAATTTTTTATTATTTTAATTATTCTAGAATGATAAATAAATAAAGAATTATATTTGAAAAATTTTATACAAACTTCAATATATTTTTCTGCTTTCCAATAAAAATATAATATTTAAAGTATTAAAAACAAAAAATACTTAACAAAATACTATTAATTCTTACAATTAAATTATAAAATGAACATGAGTGGAAAATATTTTTAATAATTTGATCCAACTTCAAAAACAACAAATACAACTAATCTAACATTTTAAACAACAACAACAACAACAACAACAACAATAATAATAATAATAACAACATGTTTTAACTAAAAAGCTCGCACCTTTTCACACCTAGGTGCGCATTTGATCGCCCTTTCCCCCGCCCACCTACTATGTGAGGCGTTTTTCCAAAGCCTCAAACTTGGGCGTGTCTAGAGGACGCCTTTTGCCACCTTTTAGAACATTAACTTTAAATAGATAATAATAATAATTTGTATAAAATAGGGATGACAATGTGATAGTGTGCAAGCTGGTCTTCTTCACTGTGTCTTTAGGTATTGAAAATTGTGGCAGCTCAACCTATTTTGTGAGGATTCATCAACTTTGAAATCGGGGATTGCAGCCGCCTCGTAAGCTAACATGTTGATGTTTTTTAATATCTTTTTTTTTTTTTAAAGATTATGAACACATTTTAATAATTGAAATTCCGAATTGAATCACCATATTTTTATCTAAACAATAATATCATGTAAAGAAACACTAATAAAATGTTAGTAAATTTTTGTTTATATATATTGTGGCAAGTCATGTGACATGTCCTACTCCATAACTTGACTCTCATATGTTGAAAATGCATTTCCCAATTTTGTTCCGTTAAACTCAAAATAAATAGACGAGAGTATTGTTTAAATATTGTGGTGACATGCGATATGGCCCACAATTCTACTAGTTTAATGTGAAGACATGCTCCCACAAAAAATTTGCCTCCGTTGAGATCAATGCATGTTTAATTTAAAACAGCAAATAGTATTTTTGTCTATCTTTAATGGAAGAACTAATTTCCTATCTTGCAAGAAACAAAATAGCAATCGTGGATCTCTAATAAGTTAAAATTTTCCTAACTGGTTATATTGTTATAATCATATTCCCCCCCAACAAACCTTATCATCTGCAACAAGAGAGTTGCACCAAGAATTGCATCATTCACCACAGGACAAACCACCAAGAATGATCCAAGAAAACGAAATATCTTATATATCACTTGTGAAGTTCAATTAATGCTATCCATTTATGTCTCCCAAACTTACAAAATTTACTTATAAGTAAACAAGTAATCTTAGATATATAAATTTTCATAATGATCACACTTTAGTTTAATCAAGAAATTATTGTTCATGTGAGAGAGAGAGAGAGTATAGTAATTCACTTCTATCCAATCATTTTTAATTATGAAAGATACAATTTGTTTTGACCATGGGGAAGTAGGGAGCCGTGGGGATCGTGTTCAAACACAACTCTTCCGTCTAGAATACGAACATCTTAATCACTATATTATTTATTCAAATACTAATAGAGTATTTTTGACCATTTTACTTCACATAATTCTAAACACCACTTGAATATCCCTCCGTCCCATATATATATATATATATATATATATATGTGTGTGTGTGTGTGTGTGCACGCGCATGTGTGTGTTTATTTGATTTTTCATAAGAATTAAAAATATATTAAAAATATATATTTTATAAATCATGTTCCTAATTTATTCTTATTTAATGAGTAGAATTTAAAATTGATAGTTATAGTTATAATTAAATATTAAATGGGGATATATTAGTAAAATATTGTAAATTAAACTTTTTAAAAAAGAAATAAATTTATATATATATATTTTTTGAAGGGAATAAATTTATATATGTTATGAATAATAATTGAAGAATAATTATTAGGTGTTATGAATAATTGAGAATAATTTGGTGGTTATGAATTATGAGGAATAATTTGGTGGAGGAATAATTTGGTAAAAGATGTAATTATTATATGTGAATGACTATTATACCCTTGATGAAATTATGTAATTACGATTGTCTTGAATTCTGTTTCCTATAAATAGAGAAGCTTATTAATGAAATACATTCACGAGAATTCCTTGGAATTCATTCTCTCTAAATTCTCTCTATTATTTCTATACTTTTATAACACGTTATCGTGAGTCTCTAACCCTTTGAGTAATATGAAAGAAGTATGCTTTCTGATTTGCATCTTATAGATGATCTTCACATGTCGCTGGATTATTACGAATGAATTAATTCATCCTCATCAATCCTAAATAACTCTCTCTTTGCAAATACATCATTGAAACTTCCTTTGTTCATATTCCTCTCCCACAATTCCTCATTCTACACAACTTGGAGATGTCCAAATCCCAAAATTGGAAGAATGGAGTCCAAAGAATTTTAGATCACGTAAATGGATTGCAAGTAAATTTCATCCATGGAATAATTAGAAAGGAAAAAGGTAAATCATATGATTTTATAATATAATAATATATTAAACTATAACATCTGTTTCATCGAGATATAAGAGCATACATTATCAAAATCAAATTTTCTCGACTCCATTATACTCGATTTAACGAGAGCTTCGATTTGACACCAATATTGACAGGGTAATAACTCGTTTTGAAATATGTTATTATCAAATTTTCAAAATTTACAAATCAGTACACTAACTTTTGAAAAAGTTACAAAATAGTCCTTGAATATTTTGATATTGATAAATTGAAGTAGAAAGGAGATAATTTTCCAATCGTAAAACATTGATAAAATATTTTTGACAATTTTACCTTTACGAATTGGAATGGACAATTTTACCCTTAGGGTAAATCCGACCTAATTTTGACGACAGTGAAAATGGATAGAATATTCATGAAGAAATTCTAAATCCATTGATTATATAAAATGGCTTGAAGTCCATTTGAGTTAATAGATCGAAATATTAATGTAACTCCCGAAGAGTTCAATTACATAATGTACTTATTCTAGAAGGATAAGTGTCTTATTGTATAGAAGTAATGAGTATTTGTTCTAGAAGAACAAATTTGCTCCGTAGGTTAGCCAATATTTAATTCTCTGACTTTATTTATCGCAATTTAATTCTTGCAATACCTCCTACTTGATGATGGGTTCAACCGTCACTAAACGGAAGGTTTTATATATTTACACTTTATATGCTAAGTGATGGGTAATACCTTCTACTAAGGCAGATCCTACTCCCTGAAGAAGTAGTTAAATATTATGCAATTTAATTCTTGCTATTTAAATTCGTAGATTTATATTTATTGCAATAATTCCCATAAGGTAGGTTAGACCACCTATTGGAGGAAATTTAATTTACGCAATTTAAATTTATGCACTTTATAGTTTGAGTATATTTCCAATGTGGTGGGTAATACCACACACGATTGGTGTGCATATTTCCAATGTGGTGGGTTATACTACACGATTGGTTATAACGAATCCTACTCCGTAAGAAGTAGTTGATCAAATATTCTAATCATACTCTCAGTAGTAGGCGATGAGAATAAAATTACTTCCCCATATATCACTAATATTAATGGAGAAAATTGAGTAAGTGGTACTTGAAGTCACCATTGGATAAATAGATGAAAATCAAATGCTCAATAGATCCCATGTTGATAAATCAAAGATAATATATCGCATGGAGAAATTATATGAAGTAATCTCATCGATGATATGAGATTGTATTAATATGAGAATAAAATGCTCTTGAAGAAGCATAATCACTAGATTTACGTATTTGAATAAAGCCAATATGATATTATTATTACTCCGGAAGAAGTACAAAGCGTCAAGTGGAACATATTGAGAATATCAAAAGATGGCATTAAACACTCGAAAATATAGAAATGCAAAAGAATATACATCTTGAATCCATAAATGAGGGATGCGTCTCGAGAGTATAAATACTCAGTAACTCTGCCACCATCAACATTAGGATTCATAATGAAATATTTAAAGGATCCGAATTTCTTTTTCGCTGACACGGTGGTTGATCGACGGACACAGGCTTCCTGATTCTTGAACATATGCATGAAATTTGATGAGTAGTTCATCAACGCATACTAGCGTAAATAAGTATTTTTCATTGAATGAGAGATAAACTTATTATTTACACTCGATCTAGAAACGCTAGTAAGCCATCAAAGAAATTATTAATATTCAACAAACCTATTGGTTTGACATGAAAATTCCATCGTGCCAACGAGGCTATATTGAATATTTCCTCCAGTGTGTTGTAGCCTTTGGAAGGATAATGAAAGCATCACTATTATTCATCATATACATCATGCGGTTGTGGATGGATTGAGCTTGTAGCACCAACCTGCTTTGGACCCATGGTAGAATGGCTCCAATTCGGTATTAGATCCAACTAGATGGAAAGGTATTACACTCGAAACTCTTATTCCCCATGATTGTGCGGCCATTATAAGTCTAGCTAAAAGTTTGTTGTTGGTTCCTCCAGTATAGTATATTGATTTCTTGTCTCCCTAACTCTTTTCTGAGTTGGTTTGCCATATCCACATATTGGATATGGCCTACCAGTTAGATCCACCAAGAATACATACGGTTTAATATGGCGAGGTAAAAGTTGACTTGTATGAGATGATTCTAAAATCTCCACATCCATCTCTACTCCTATCTCTCTTTTGCACTATATTTTCAACATGAGAGATATATGAATCCCTCTATTTAAAGAAAAATTTTAAAACCAATAATTGAGTGCACTATTTACTTTTTGACAAATATGAAAGAGAAAAAGCGTAAATTTTTCTTTAGTGATATGACATATAGTCAGTGATTGAAAAATAATATATATCTTAAAATTGAAAACGATATTTACAAATAAAAGAAATATATTGATCTTTGTTATTACACCGAGCTTTCTTACATAAATATGGGAAAATCATTATGCTAAATTTTTCTACTAAATTTACAAGCAGGATCTTCTAAAGTAAGTTTTCAAAGTATGTAGCGTTTGTTGATCTTTGAATTTGGCCCATAAGGCCATTAGCTCACCTTGTACGTGTCCACTAGGATGTGTCTCAAGAGCCTGTTGAATATCATCCAAAGGCTCCTTACTCAATCCATCCTTAATGAATGCTATTTTATCTTCTCAATTTACGGACAAGTACCCCATGATTTACATCGAGTGTCACATGTCCATCGAGCACACTTGTAGCATCCTCCTAATCTTTTTGCTCTCCGTTTCTTTGAAAAACTACTTTTACCCATACCAGGCATGTATTTAGAAGGAATTGAAACCTCACGGATAATCGAACCTTTGCTTCAATCAAGCATCGGATATCTTGTGGGATACCCTTATTCATTAGCATCCTTAATCTTTCCACCTACATCGATAAATCCTTTTTAGGATTTTGATCGAGTAGTGATGGATAGTATTCCGAAGATTTGAGAGCATATGATCCATTATAATGTATAGACCCTTGTTAGTATGAATTTTGCAATAATTTTGATGATTTATTTATAGAATAATACGACGCCGTATGAAATAAGACCCGATTTTAAATAAATAATATGAAGCGTAAGAGCTACGTTTTGAATTAAATAATAGCCGGATGTGATGCGTCTATTTAGTAACTCCGTGTTTGAATAGTGGTAGACAATAATGTCACCAAAAGATGATGGAATATGTCGGTGAATTATTTCTATGATAAATCATATTGAGCACTATCTGAATACTAGTGAAATCGATATAAGAATTTCTTGAACTAGAAGTTCAATAATACTAGTTTGCAAAACCAGTTGACCATCCCGGTTTAAATAATTATTGAAATCAATATTTCAAGTGAAGAATTAAAGAATTCTTCAATGATTGTTCTCGATAAATGATGAAATCATTACTAGCCAATATTGGAAATAAATCCCAAATATATCCGGAATAAAGGATGAGAAATATGGGCCCATCATCCTCCATGTGGACTACTAGATATTATGATATGGATCCACTAGATAGTCACATGTGTTTATGATTGAAATTTGAAATTTACGAAATATTTGCTCACGGTATGAGCATGATTTCAGATTTAATGATAAAGCTAGTAAATGTATATCCCAATACTTGAATAAATCACTGAAGGATTGAGTATGCATACAAGTGGGATATTATATGGCAAATTATTTAAAGTCCTCAAATAAATTGCCGATATCGAGAATAGAATGCAAGCGGTCTAAATTCCCATATTAAGGCTGAATGATGAGAACATATATGATTAAAATCATACCAATCTGTATGAGTTTTGGTGTTCTAAATTTTCTCGGCATGAGGGAGTATTAAAGGTTGAAAATAAATGCATCATGTTATATCCTCGAAATTGAAATACTGAACTTGAAGTTCAAAGATGCATGAAAGGCTATGAACAATCACATATATCGCCTACGATGCTTTGATAAGTTAGCGCTTGAGCGTTGATATTTCCCCAAACATATATATCAAAGCAAATTATAAAAGATGGTCTTAATAATGGAGGCATATGCTCTTGAAGAGTATATAGACATAACTATATTGTGTAATCCTACAAGAGGATTGATAATGAGATATCTCGATAAGTTATGTTGATATGGGGAAAGAAATGAAATTGAAAAGTGTCGACACGATATGAAAATGTAGCGCTACATATGATCAATGATAATGAAAATATTGAGATATATTGAAGATGATAAATGGTGAATGTGAAATCCTTAACTTATGAGATGATGAGGTGATGATGACTATTGCTCAAGTTTAAAGATAAGCATGGTGGTCATTATATGTTGCATGCTCATGAAAGTTAAATTACCGATCGTGTGTGTAGTCAAAAGGAAATTAAATGATCGGATGAGCTAAACCCGTGTTTATGAGTACCCTAAAGGGTGAGCTAAGCCCCTGGGAATGAAATAACCTATTAAGTGAGTATTAAATGTTAAATGATATATTTTAAGTGTTGTTAGTTATGAAGGTTTACTTATATGTTTACATGTTTTTACTATGAATTTATATGCTTTAAATTGTGTGTTTGGAGACATGTGTTCATGGTGAATGTTTTGTAGTTGTGTAAGAAAATTGATGCACTCTAAATGAGCAGTATAAAACCAATGTATATGATACTCATACAAATGTATGAAAGATTTTGAAATGCTTGCAAGATAATTGTATAAAATACGCGTTGCACTCTTTTCCCTTGGTGAGGTTTTATCCCATTGGGTTTTCCTAGTAAGGTTTTTAATGAGGCAACTTTAAAGGCGTATTCACATGAATAATGTACTCTTTTTCCTTCATTAGGGTTTTTCCCACTGGGTTTTTCCTAATAAGGTTTTAACGAGGCATATTCATGGTGTATTGAAAACAATAGGAGAAATTGATACAGTGTATCTATTGGATCAAGTTATAATGGAGCTAATGCTTTAGATCCAAACGATGATGATATTGAAATCATTTACCAGAAGTAAAGATATCAGTTCTCAAGATATGAAATCAAACTGAGCAAATTGTACTCTTTTCCTTCGATCAAGTTTTTTCCCACGGTTTTTCTGAGGTTTTAACGAGGACATCAATACTCCTATACCTGCATTGGTAGACATCGTGGGGAGCAATGTTTTGATGAAGCAAAGATATAACCACTTCAAGCCTATCCTGCAATCGGTTTGGAAGTTTTTTCCTACTGGGTTTTTCTCCAAACAGTCGGAAGACATTTGTATTAATAGTCGTTCGAAGTGTTATGAATAATAATTGAAGAATAATTATTAGGTGTTATGAATAATTGAGAATAATTTGGTGGTTATGAATTATGAGGAATAATTTGGTGGAGGAATAATTTGGTAAAAGATGTAATTATTATATGTGAATGACTATTATACCCTTGATGAAATTATGTAATTACGATTGTGCCATTCGAAGTTTTCCTATAAATAGGGCTTCAGTTATTAATGAAATACATTCCTGAGAATTCCTTGGAATTCATTCTCTCTAAATTCTCTCTATTATTTCTATACTTTTATAACAATATATTTGGAACATTTAAAAAAAAAGGTCTATATATACATGGGCCGGAGGATGGAATAAGATAAATGTATGGACCAGTAGTTGGATTGAATTCACTAGAGTGCTTGTCTATTCCAGTCGGATGGAACTGGAATAGAGTCAAGTTGGCTAGTGTGCATAGAATATACCCTTTGGTTTCTAGATTTGAGTTGGGAAGCGCCGAGACAGAGTGGATGAATCGGTGGACCATTTTGTTTTGAATTTTTATTTGATATGGTGGATTTGGTATATTTTTATTGGATGATCAATATATATATTATTTCCTTTGTCCCATATATAAAGGTTTGTTTGACTTTTTATAAAAGTTAAAAAAAATATTGAAAATATATATTTTGTGAACCGTATTCCGAATTTATCCTTATTTAATGAGTAAAATTTAAAATTGATAATTACAATTGAGTATTAAATATGAGATATATTAGTAAAATGTTATAATTTAAACCTCTCAAATAAGAAATAAGCGTATATATTTAGGATATCCAAAAAGGAAAACGAACCTGTATAATTGGGAAGGAGGGAGTAAGTGATAAATATATGAGTTCCTCTCTATTATCCAATAAAAAAAATGATAATTTGAAATATCAATTAAATTTAGAATTATTCTTTTGCTTTTCAAAAAAGACAAAGAATTAATTTTCATTTATTAGCGGAAAGAATACTTCTTTTCACCTTGCCTTCTCTCTCCTTCTGGATTTCTCAGTCCAACCCTTTGCTTGATTCAAAATTTCACTCTCTTTCTATAACAAACAAATAAGAAAAGATAAGAACAAAAAAAGCCACAAAATCTGCTATAAAATCTGCAGCATTCTTTCAGTTACTCACATTATTCATAATTCACACACACACACACTGGATAGTGTGTTTGTTTTTGCGCGTGTCTATATATAGCAATTCTCCTCAATGGCGTGATTATTTTGTGTTAAAGATATCCCCCAATTCACGTGCCCTTTCTTGACCCCAAAAAAAAAAAAAAAAAATTCAATCTTTTTTGCCACTTTTGCTTTTCTCTGGTCCTATCCATTATATTTATATATGTCTGCATAGCTTTCATTCTGTGGGTGTCCCAGAGAAAGAAAAAATTTAACTTTTTTGAAAGTTGAGATGGGAATTGGATGGGTGTTGGCGGCGGTGCTGGTGGTGGGAGTGGTGGTGGGCGGTGGTTATGGGTTCCCGGAGGAGGATTTGGTGGTGAAATTGCCTGGTCAACCGGCGGTCAATTTCAGGCAGTATGCAGGATATATAGATGTGGATTTGAAGGCTGGGAGAAGTTTGTTTTATTACTTTGTTGAAGCTGAGACTGATCCTCATCATAAGCCCCTGGCTCTCTGGCTCAATGGAGGTAAACATTTTTCCTTTTTAATTTTTTAAAAGAATTTATACTTTTTTATTTTCTTGATACAAGCAAATGCACATGAACTATAGTTTAATAAAAACAAAAACATAGTGTATATAACTGTAACTTCACATAAGGAGTCACATTATTCAATCAAGAAATAGTACATTGGTTTATTGTCACGGATTTGGAAAATTTCCAGACACATATGAGCATAGCTTATTGTTTCCAGGGCCGGGTTGCTCATCAATGGGCGGAGGTGCATTTACTGAGTTAGGTCCATTCTTTCCTCGAGGCGATGGTCGAACCTTGCGAAGCAATTCTAAATCTTGGAATAAAGGTTACATATATTATTGGATGAAGTATTTTTTTAGTTGTCTTTATATTGTTCAATTTCGCCGTATAAACTAGTTTACATCCTTCACTTCTGTAGCATCAAATCTACTCTTTGTTGAGTCTCCGGCTGGTGTAGGATGGTCATATTCAAATACAAGCTCCGACTACACCTGCGGTGATACCTCAACCGGTAAGTTTCCTTCCCGTGGCTTCTAAAAGTTTGGCGTGTTTGTTATGCAGTACTAGAAAGGATTAGACAGTATAGTAGACAAGATTTTTCAACTTCTTTTTGTGCTTGTTATTGTCCACTATGAGCTCACGCCTTTACGAGACATGCTATTAAAATTCAAGTTCTTGTTTCTTACCAGCAATGGATATGCATATATTCATGGTGGAATGGTACAAGAAGTTTCCAACATTCAAAACCCGAGACTTGTTTCTCACCGGAGAAAGTTACGCTGGTAACTAGTATTCAAATAAATTTTTATTTTGCTGAAAGTTAGCCTTTTAGATTGAACAGCAGCAGAGATTACAAAATTTGTAGTCTATAGATAATATTGAGTAGTTTTCAAATGTACGGTAAATATTGTACGTACAGGGCATTATATTCCACAATTAGCAGTTGCTCTTCTCGACCACAACGAGCATTCTAAAGATTTCAAGTTCAATATCAAAGGGGTCGCAGTAAGTAAACATCGCTCAATCTGAATTTCTCTTCTAACCATTTAGTGCATCTATTTGTAATTTAACACAAACTGTGTAATTTTATCAGATTGGCAATCCACTACTTAAACTCGACCGAGATGCTCCTGCAACATACGAATTCTATTGGTCACACGGGATGATCTCCGACGAAGTCGGTCTTACCATAATGAACGAGTGTGATTTTGAAGATTACACATTTGGGAGTCCACATAACATGTCGAAGGCGTGTAATGATGCTGTGTCAAAAGCAAACGAGATTGTTGGGGAGTATATAAATAACTACGATGTGATTCTTGATGTGTGTTATCCTTCTCTAGTCGAACAAGAATTGAGACTACGGAAGATGGTATTTTTATCTTTAGTTCATTTTAACCCCCTTTTTCTCTTGATGAAAGTAGAGTCTAATGACTATTTGTGTATGAATTGCAGGCTACTAAGATTAGTGTTGGAGTAGATGTGTGCATGAGCTACGAAAGGCGCTTCTACTTCAACCTTCCAGAGGTTCAAAAGGCTCTTCATGCTAACCGGACCAAATTGCCATATAGCTGGTCTATGTGTAGTGGGTAAGTCGAGCGTTATTGTCAAACTTTACAACTCAGACAAAGTCTAATAACTACACATTCAAAATAAGTTTGTTTTTTAGTAAAATAAAAGTTTATTGCTTACCCATGCTAATTATCATCTTACGATGTATGCAGTCGTTTAGATTATAACGAAACGGATGGAAACATAAACATTCTTCCTTTGCTTAAAAGGATTGTTCAAAACCACATTCCGGTGTGGATTTTCAGGTGAAGTATTCACTCGTACGATTTAATTTAAAAACGTGCTTTTCCAACAAAATAGTCAATCCTCTAAATGCATGATTTCAGTGGAGATCAAGATTCGGTGGTGCCATTACTTGGCTCACGAACACTTGTACGTGAACTCGCTTATGATCTTCGGTACAAGATTACAGTCCCGTATGGAGCTTGGTTTCACAAAGGACAGGTAAGTGTTGTATTTATATCAGCTGTCTCTTTCGTTGGCCAATCAGAATACTCAACATCTACACCTAGTTGCGTATTTGAAGTATTCTAATTGATTGAGATAGTCAATGAAACAAAACACGCCTTTGCTTATAATGAGAAGCTAAAATCTTGTGCATTGGGCAAACATTTTAAACCTTTTGTTTAACTCTCCGAGATTGCTTAGCGCAACAATTTTGTCGAAAAACAGGTTGGAGGTTGGCAAACGGAGTATGGAAACATATTAACATTTGCGACTGTTAGAGGTGCGGCTCATATGGTACCCTATGCACAACCTTCGAGAGCTTTGCATTTGTTTAGTTCGTTCGTGCGTGGACGGAGACTGCCGAACACGACTCGTCCGTCCATTGATGACTGACTGGTTGATCTACATTGATAGATTTGTATTCGGAGACTACTTTTATAGTCGAGTCGTAGTTTCTTGAGTTTCGTTGAGCCGAAGGCTGACACAATTATTCTGCATTGTGATGTTTAATAAGAAAGAAAAGGAAATTACAAGGGAAAAATATCTCAAGAACATTGTAATATTGATTGTTGAGGAATGAAAGTCAAGGTTGTTATGTCCTTGTTTCACTGTGCTTGATTTCTTTGCCTCTCTTCTAGCTACATCGGTGTCTGAATATGTAAGATGTCTGGTTGAAAGGGTTTTTGCAGGGTACGGTGTTGTGGAGGCTTTTGGGTGGTGAAGGATCAGTTGAGTTGTGCAATTGTGAATGTGGATTCACTGAGGATGCGAAATCTCAAGTACGAAGACACTATTATTAACTCATGTAAAACGAGGTATTGAATAAAATATTTGAATTCGTTATTTACATGTGAGATTATTGAATCAATGAAATAATCTTTGAATCTCCTCAAGGGAGAAAAGAGAAAAAAAGAAAAAAAGAAAACAAGAAGAAAGAAAGAAAGAAAATCTGTTATGGAATAACAGATTTGATGAGATGATATAAAATTTATGAAGATAGAGGAAGTAAGATGAATATTTAGAGAGGAGAATGAGAGAATTTTATTGTGTTAAGTGGGGAAAAAACACTATTTATAGAGTTACAAAATTAAGAATGTGTAAATTACAATACACTTAGTGTAAAATAGATTCACATAGTAGATATTATATATATATATATAGTATCCAAAGTATATTTACAACACTTCGAATGACTATTTTATTAAGTGAAAACAAGAATACTAAAATTTTAGACTGCCCGTTAAAACCTTTGCACAAGTAAAACCCGGTGGGATAAAACCCTGACGGGGAAAAAAGAGTACAGCTCAAATTTCTCCCTCAATATAATATCACTTGATATCTTTAATTCTGCATCCCGATTTTGCGTATCAATCCTTCAAATGTTGCAATCGGTGAGTGCCTTCACAACAGTGTCCGCAAGATTATCACTAGAACGGATCATTGTACATCAATTTCGTTACTCCTATCAAGTTCATGAGTGAAGAAAAACTTTGGTGAAATGTGTTTCGTCCGTCGCTTTAATGAATCCATCCTTTAGTTGGGTTATGCAAGCAGTATTGTCCTCATACAATATAATTGGATTGGTTGTAGTAGAGGATAAACCACACTCTTTTCGAATATGTTGTATCATCGTCTTCAACCATACGCATTCTCGACTTGCTTCATATATTGCTATCGATTCGCATGGTTTGAAGATGTGGTGTGAGTGTCTGTTTGATCGATCCGCCAAGATATTGCGCTCCACCGCATGTAAATAGATAACCTGTCTGGGATTTTGCTTTATGTGGGTCAGATAAATATCCTGCATCAGCATAACCAACTAATTCAGGTTTAGTTTTATTTGAGTAAAATAGGCCCATATCTACTGTTCCTCGAAGGTAGCGAAACACATGTTTGATTCTATTCGTTGTCTTTGTGTAGGAGCGTAACTATATCTTGCTAATAGATTTACTAAAAGGCAATATCCGGTCTTGTATTATTAGCAAGATATAATAGTGCACCGATTGCACTAAGATATGGTACTTCAGGTCCAAGGACCACTTCATCATCTTCTCGGGGTCTAAAAGGATCCTTTTTCACATCAAGTGACCGAACACTCATTGGGGTACTTAGTGGGTGAGCTTTATCCATATAAAATCGCTTAGGACCTTTTACGTATATGTGGACTGGTGTAAGAATATCCCATCTTTGAAATGTTCAATTTGTAAGCCAAGACAAAACTTAGTTCTCCCAAGATCTTTCATCTCAAATTCTGCTTTTAAATAATTAACTGTTTTTGGAATATCTTCAGCAGTTCCGATAATATTTAGATCATCTACATATACAGCAATAATAACAAATCCTGAAGGTGACCTTTTTATAAAGACGCATGGGCATATAAGATTATTTTTATACCCTTCTTTCAGAAGATATTCGCTTAGACGATTATACCACATGCGTCAGTTGTTTCAACCCATATAATGATCTCTGAAGTTTTATCGAATAAATTTCACGATCATTCGAATTGTATACTTCAGGCAACTTCAATCCTTCAGGGATTTTCATATAGATATCATTGTCAATTATACCATATAAATATGCAGTAACCACATCCATTAGTCTCATATTGAGCTTCTCATGTGCAGTTAAGCTGACAAGATATCGAAAGGTGATTGCATCCATTACAGGGGAGTATGTTGCTTCATAATCAATGCCGGGCCTTTGCGAAAATCCCTGTGCCACCAGTCGTGCTTTATATCTCACCACTTCATTTTTCTCATTTCGTTTTCGCACGAACACCCATTTGTACCCTACTGGTTTAACCTCTTTTGGTGTTCGCATTATAGGTCCGAAAACATTTCGTTTTTCTAACGAGTCTAGCTCTGCTTGAATGGCATCTTTCCATTTCAACCAATCATCTCTTCGTCGGCATTCATCAACAGATTTTGGTTCAACATCTTCAACTTCATTGATTATATCAAGTGCAACATTATATGCAAATGCATTATTGATAATTGTTTCTTTTCTATTCCATTTCTTCTTTGTGAAAGCATAGTTTATAGATATCTCTTTAATTTCATCGCTTTCGTGTACAGAACTTTCTCGTGGGGTTCTTGCTTGATTTCATCTAAGATTTATTAAGACCTTCTGCTTCTTTAATGCGATTATTTTGCATTTGCTCCCCTTCTTTTTTCGAGGATTTTTGTCTTTTGATCCAATAGGTCTACCACGTTTTTGTTGTATTCTCGATTCATTTGCAATTTTAGTTTGTTTTGGAATCTCAATTCTCATAGGGGCATTCTCAGCTGGAATATGTGACTTAGTTATCCCTTTGGCATCCGTAAAGCTTACGTAATCGATCTCTTGTTCCTTGTAAGTAAATTATCTTTTGAACTTCTTGCTCGCATTGCCCGTTCTGAGGATCTAGGTTGGATAATGTTGTAGTATTCCATATCACTTCCTTTTCCAACCTTTATGTGTCACATCATTTTCCAACTTTTTATCTTCTCCCCTAAAGGTGGGAATAATGTTTCATCAAATTGGCGATCGGCAAAACGTGCATTGAAGATATTGCCTGTTTGGGGTTCAAGATATCTAATTATAGACTGAGATTCAAACCAATATATATTCCCAACCTTCTTTGAGGCCCCATCTTAGTAATGCTGTGGAGGAGTAATGGGTACATATATCGCACAACCAAATATCCTCAAATGAGAAATATTAGGCTCATTTTTCGAGACTAATTGTAATGGGGAGAATTTATTGTTGGATGTTGGCCTTAACCTTACAAGTTCATTTGCATGTAAAATAGCATATCCCCATGCGTAAAGTGGGAGTTTTGTTCTCATGAGTAGTGGCCTGGCAATCAATTGGAGGCTTTTAATAAATGATTCAGCTAGGCCATTTTGAGTATGAACATAAGGAACTGGATGTTCAACTTTTATTCCAACTGATATACAATAATCATTAAAAGCCTGTGATGTAAATTCACTAGCATTATCTAGTCGGATCGTTTTGATTGGATAATCTGGAAAATGTGCTCGTAATCTTATAATTTGTGCTAGCAATCTCGCAAATGCCATGTTTCGAGTGGATAATAAGCATACGTGGGACCATCTTGTAGATGCATCTATTAAAACCATAAAATATCTGAATGGTCCACATGATGGGTGAATGGGCCCACATATATCACCTTGTATCCGTTCTAGAAATACCGAGATTCATTTCCGACCTTAGCTAGTGATGGTCTCGCTATCAATTTTCCTTGAGAACATGCAGCACATGAAAATTCGTTAGATTGAAGAATCTTCTGACTTTTCAGAGAATGCCCACTTGAATTTTCAATTATTCTTCTCATCATTGTCGAACCAGATGACCTAAACGGTCATGCCAAATATTGAAATCTTTTGGATTTTCAATCTTCCCTAGATGTAATATGTACTTCAATTGTATTAATATTGGTATAGTATAAACCGAAGCGTATGCGGGCAACTTTTCCAACACATGTTTCCTTTCTAAATCATAGAAGTTATATATAGATATTCCGCATTATTTTCTTCATTGTCTCAATATGGTACCCATTACTCCGTATGTCTTTAAAACTCAATAGATTTCTTTTTGATTTTGGGGCAAACAAAGCATTATTGATAATGATTCGTGTTCCCCCTTTCAATATGATATTTGCTCTTCCGGAGCCTTCAATAATTGTCTAACTCGACATCAAGTTATTACATCATTCTTTATCATAGCCAAACTTGAAAAATACTTTTTGTTTCTTAATATAGAATGTGTCAAGCACTATCCGCTAAACAAATTTCTTCATTCATGACCTTGGAGTCAATCAATAGGCGATCAATATTCTTTCTCCTTCAAAAGAAATGATGAATTTTAGAATATAATATTTTATTTATATATAAAACGTAATATAATGCTTACACACATACATACTCGGATACACACATATTATACATCATTATTTATTATACTGAGACACACATAAGTAGGTTTCATACATATATAGATACCATAGTAAACATCAATTCTCATTATGTTCGTAAAAATCGCAATCTCAAGATGTGTCGCTTTTGATGGCTCCAAGAGTGGAGTGTCTTCTTTATATGAGAAGTTTGTCTCAATGTTATTTACTTTCTCCCTCTTAGATGCTTGATATAAATCAACAAGATGTTTAGCAGTCGACGGACTTTTGCCCAGTGTCCTTTCATGCCGCATCTATGGCATGAATTATCCGCTCTCTTATCGATTCCTTCACATTTCTTTTATAGAGATTTCCCCTTCTTTCACCATGATTATTTACTTTCTTAAATTTCGAAACTGTCATGACTATTTCGATGCCATGAAAAATTTCGCCCACGCCACGCCTCGACCTCCGCCTCGATTAATGCCAAAATCAGATCCTCGCCTCGTTGTATCCTCGCCCACGACTTGTAGATGCTATATTGTTCACTTCAGGCATTGGTAAAGATCCCGTTGGACGAGATTCATGATTTTTCATTAATAGCTCGTTATTTTGTTCCGCTACAAGTAGACAAGATATCAACTCAATATTTTTTAAAGCCTCGCTCCTATATTGTTGTTGCGGACAACATTTGAGGCATGAAAAGTGGAGAATGTTTTCTCTAACATATCATTCTCCGTAATTGTTTCTCGCATAATTTTAGTGTCAAGTAATTTTGAACATAAGCGGAGTTATATTCATTTATCGATTTAAAATCTTGTAGCCTTAAATGTAACCAATCGAAACGAGCTTTGGGGAGGATTACTGCTCGATGATCATATCTTTCCTTTAAATTGTTCCAAAGTTCAAGGATCTTCAACTCGTAAGATATTCATTTTTAGTGCTTCGTCGAGATGATGACGAAGAAAAATCATAGCATTGGCTTGGTCCTTTTCTCGATGTTTCATTTTTTCTTTAATTGTATCTCCGAGGCCTTTTGCATTTAAATGCATTTTGGCATCAAGAATCCATGATAGATAATTCTTTCCAAGAATATCGAGAGCCATGAACTCTAATTTTGTGATATTTGATGCCATACTATAAAATAACAAGAAAAAAAAAAAAAAAACAAGTTAGAACATTAATTAACTAGACAAAATTATTACTTTTACATCAACTAACTAGACAAGATAATTGCCATTATATATTTAATTATTGTTAAATTTATAAGAAAAGTAGGTTGATATGATGTTGTTTGGTGATAATTAAAGCAAGTGTAAAAATATAAAAGTTGGGTGAATTAATAGTGGGTTGATATGATGTTGTTTGGTAATAATTAAAGCAAGTGTAAAAATATAAAAGTTGGGTGAATTAATAGTGGGTTTTGAAGGAGAAATATTCTCTTGAGAAAATTTTTAAGTATAATTAATTCTTTATCAATCATGTGGTAGGATACCAAAAAATGTAATGCAAATAGTATAGTATAGATTAGCTTTCAATAAATTTAGCTAATATAAACGGTATAACTAGTAAAACCTCCACTAGGTGGCAGTGCCTCCTTTGAGTGTGATAACTAGGAGTACAAAAAAAAAATGTAGGGAATTTAACTAATATAAATCTGTATAACTAGTTAAACCTCCACTAGGTGGCAGATCTCCTTTGAGTGTGGTAACTAGGAGTACACAAAAATGCAGGAATTCGTGTATCCTCCCAATTTGTGATAGTTGTACTCATCACGAAAATGGGTATTTTCAGTATTTGAATTGTAAAATAATTAGACTATTTGGTGGCTTGGTATACCATTTAATAATTCATAAATCAATATAAAAAAAAATCTCCTAAACCATCCAACATGGCGGTCATCAATAAAGAATCTTTTAAACCATCTCCTAAACCATCCAACATGGCGGTCATCAATAAAGAATTTCCTAAACCATCCAACATGGCGGTAAAACTATTTATCTAATATACAGAGTGTGTGTTCTTCATTTGGTGTTTCATCCCACAACTTGAATTAAATTACAAGGATGTTCTACATACCTTTGTTCAAAATAAGTTGTTATATTACCCTTTAGTTGGATGTATATTAGAGGCGGAAGCGATGCTTGATAACGTGTTATGGAATAACAGATTTGATGGGATGATATAAAATTTATGAAGATAGAGGAAGTAAGATGAATATTTAGAGAGGAGAATGAGAGAATTTTATTGTGTTAAGTGGGGGAAAGAACACCCCTATTTATAGAGTTACAAAATGGCAAATGTGTAAATTACAATACACTTAGGGGGTAAAATAGGCATTCACATAGTAGATATTATATATATATATATAGTATCCAAAGTATATTTACAACAAAATCTTTGAAGAAAATATAGTAGTAATATATATTGAGTTCACAAAGGTGGTGCATGGCATAAAGTTGGGAAAAAGAATGCATTTGTTTGTTTGGCTTGTTGACTAATCATGTCTCTCTCTATTATTTATTTATTTATTTATTCAGAGCTACAACCTTTTGGCTCGTTCCTTGGCTTTTGTATTTTTAATTTCAAAAATTGTTTATAGGCTTGCCTTTACTCCTTTTTATTTTTTATTATTTATATTTATTATTTATATTATAACCATTTTATTAAAAAGGCCTTGTGATCTTATGAGTTTAGAATAATTTTAGATAGATATTCTAAATTGATATTTTTGTTGTAAATATGGAAGTAAAAGGCACCGAAAGTTAGGGAAAAGAAATAGTAATGTAATGATTATGTTTTTATTGTGTGAATGACTATTGTATATTAGATCAATATTTGTAATACGATGTGCCCCAATATTTTTCTATAAATAGGGGTCATTTGTAATGAATTCAATAACGAGAATTGAAGTGAAAATTTCTCTCGTTCACAACACGTTATCAGCACGAATTGTCTCTGAAATGTACTAGTTAATTCTTTTGAAAAACACTAATTCTTTGCATTAAGATTCATCGTGGTCTAAGAGATCTATATTACTCGTCTCCCTCTTCTCTAACTATCTCCATTCTCTTCCTTCAACACATAATATTCATCACCTCTCTCTTCTCTCTCCACATATTCCCAGATCTACGTTATCTCTACTATCTCTCTTTTCTTGTTATTTATGTTGAAAATAGAGGAAATTCTCGAATCCTTAAACTATTCCCTCCAGGGTCTGAAGAATGAAACTTCTCATGTAAAAATCTTAAGTGGTGTTCTCATTTTACCTAAAAAGAATGGAAGTTGCACAAGAACCCAAAATTTAAATATGTAAGTCCTCTGAACTTTACAGATTGAATGTACCTTTATTTTTCTCATAAATAATTGTAGATTCCCTCACTCTCCTCATGGCTTCGTGTTAAGCCATATGTATGATGAATCTTTTCTTAAATATCTTTTTGGTCCTCCCTTTTAATTCATCTTTATAATGCTAGTATTGTTATATAATAATAGTTGTTTATGGTGAGATACTTAGGGAGTGATTTTGCAACTGGGAATTGTTATGATTCAAATCTTAATTAGTAAATAAAATATTTAGCAATATAGCTAGCCTGATTTGACATTTGTGTTGCGTAAGAAATTAATTATCTGGACACAGACAACCTACATTCAAAACACATGAGTGCATTTTTAATTTATATCCATGTTGTCAAACATACATGCCGCAATTAATAATTAATTAAAAAAAAAAGGGCTATTTAAATTTTTCTTTATTCTTACAAAGTATGCAAACATTTTGTTTCCCATATATGCCTACAATCATGTCTCTACCAACAAGGGAGGAAACCCCTGTGCAAAAGTTAAAAACGCTGGGATTTCGAATGGCAGGTAATTTTCGTTCCTAAGTTGAACTGAAAATGAATGATGATAATCATGGACTAAGAAATTCTAATGATGAATGTTAAAAATTGAAGTAAAATTATATTTTGGAAATGGCTGTAATGGAAAACTTTACCCTTGCGGAATGGAATGGACGATTTTACCATTGTAGACTAAATGGACAATTTTACCTTTGTGGACCTGAATTGACAATTTTACCCTCATGATTGGAATGGACAATTTCCATATGGTAGGTTCTACCACCTATTGGAATCTAAATTTACATTTATTACTATAATTTACATATGGTCGGTTATACCGCCTATTGAAATTTAAATTTAAATTTATATTTATTGCGATAATTCCCATACGGTAGGTTCTACCACCTATTGGGGAGAATTTAATTTCTATTATTTACGTTTTTATACTTCAAATGTGGTGGGTTATACCAATACGCTTAGAATATATATTACCAATGTGGTTGGATTAAACCCCACGATTGGTACTAAATAATAGTGACCGATTTACATATAGTTGACAAGAATGTTATATTGATATTAACAAAGAGATTTGAGCAAATGATGATATATGTGTTGATAAATTGCTCAAAGAATTCCATGGTGATAAAAGAGAAGATATACCATGGTGAAAAATCTCATTATGAGATTAATATATTGATACATTGATACAATGACGAGAAATGCTCTCAAAGAAGTATTTAATAAAGAAATATTCATTCTCCATGCCTATTGAATATTGATGGAGAAAATTGAGCAAGAGATACCAAAAGTTACCGTTGAATAAATATATAAAAGAGAAATGCTCAATAGATCCCAATTGACAAATCAAATGAAATGAATCATATGGTGGGATCATTTGAAATAATCCTATTGATGATATGAGATCGTATTGATATGAGAAGAAAACGATACTGAAGAAGCATATGTTATGCTAATGGTACAATAGACATTTATATTCGAACAAAATATGATATTATTATTGCTCTAGAAGATGCACAAAACGGAACATATTGAGAATATCAAAGGGTGGAAATAAACACTCAAAAATATATAGAAATACAAAAAGGAAATACGTATTGAACCCGTAAATGAGGGATGCGTCTCGAGAGTATAAATACTCCGTAACTCTGCCATCCCTAACATTCAGGTTCATAATGAAAGATCCAAAGGATCTCTTTTCCGCTTGACACCAATGGTCTGTAATCGACGGGTTTCACTTCCATGATTCTTGAACATATGATTGAATCTTGATGAGTAGATCAAAGAACCGTATTAGCGAAACAAGTATATTTCTCGCTGAACGAGAAATAAATTTATATTCTACACCCTGATTTAGAAATTCTAGCAAACCATCAAAGAAATAATTAATATTCAACAAACCTATGGGTTTGGTATGAAAATTCCACTGTGCCCATGATGCTATATTGAATATTTCCTCCAGTGTGTTATAGCGCGGAAGGACAATAAAAGCATCACTATTGTTCATCATGTACATCATGCAGTCATGAATAGATGCGTTTTTAGCATCACCAAATTGAACCCATGATTGTATCTTGGATCCAATACGATTGCTAGCTCCAACTTGATGAAAAGGTAATACGCTTGACACTCTTATCCCCCATAATTGTGCGCCATTGTAAGACTCTTTAAAAGCTTGGTATTGGTCCCTCCATACAAAGATATTGATGTTTTGTTTCCCCAATTCCTTTATAAGTTGGTTTGCCATATCTATATATTGGATATCACCTATCAGCCTAGATCCACCAAGAACACATACGCCTCTTAATCGTGAGGTGAAGATTGATTTGCATGAGATGATTCTAAAATTCCCATCGCCATCTCCATCTCCATCTCTCTCTTTTACACTAAAGTTTCAATGTATGAATGAGAGATCACGTGAATCCCTCTATTTAAAGATAAATTTTCAAACCAATAAGTGATTTTACTATTTACCTTTTGACAATATGAGAAAAGAGAACAAGAGAAAATATCAATGAAATGACATACACTTTCGGTGATTGAAATCTATATATAAATATATTTATTTATTTATTTACATACATATATATATTTGAAAAAAAAAAAAAAAAAAACCACGATATTTACAATTACGAAATACATCGATCTACGCCAAAATTTTTCACAATTACGAGAAAATCATAATACTAAATTTTTCTACTAAATTTACAAATAGGATCTTTTAAAGTAAGATTTTCGAGACTGTACCGTTCTTGTTCATCTTTAAATTTGGCCCATAAGGCCATAAGCTCACCTTGTACGTGTCCACTAGGATGTGTCTCAAGAGCCTGTTGAATATCATCCAAAGACTCCTTACTCAATCCATCCTTAATGAATGCTATTTTATCCTCTCGCTTTTGGACAAGTACCCCACGATTTACATCGAGTGTCACAAGTCCACCGAGCACATTTATAACATCCTCCTAACCTTTTGCTCTCCGCTTCTTGAAAAACTACTTTTACCCATTCAGGCATGTATTTAGAAGGAATCGAAATCTCACCAGATAACCGGACCTTTGCTTCAATCAACCATCGAATATCTTGTGGAATGCCCTTATTCATTAGTATCCTTAATCTTTCAAGTCTACATAGATAAATTCTCTTTAGAATTTTGATCGGCAATGAGGGATAGTATTTACGAAGATTCAAGAGCACATGATCCATTATAATATCCGGACCCTTGTTAGGGTGAATATTGTAAGTGCTCGGATGATTTATAAACGCGTATGAGGTAAGACTCAGCTTTAACAAGGGCGTAACAGAAACGTATGAGATAAGATTCCACGTTTCAATAGTAATCGTAATAATGCCACCGAAGAATGACGTGATATGTCGGTTGGCTATGCATGTGATGACGGTAATAAATCATGTTGAGCACTATATAGATTCCTGTCGATTGATAGATTCCGGTTCGATTGATGTAAATAATTTATTGAAATCAAGAACCGAAGAAATTTCCAATGATTGTTCTCGATAAATGATTGCTAGCTAATGATTGAAATAAATCCCAAATATATCTGGAACATATATAAGGGATGAGATATATGGGCCCACTCACCTCAAGTTATGTTGACTACTATATAATATGATGTGGATTTACTACGTAGTCATATATTATAAATGGAAATTGACGAGATTATTTGCTCACGATATGAGCATGAGTTTCGGGGATTTAATGATAAAGTTGGTAAATATATCCCAATTATTTGAATAAGGCCGTAAATGATTGATATGCGCATATAAGTGGGATATAATTGAAGTCCTCCAATCGATTTGCCAATATCGAGAATGAAGTATAGAATAAACCCTCCATTAAAGCTAAATATTGAGAATATATACAAATTGTACTGAGTTTGGTTGCTAGCATGAGGGGGAGTATTAATAGTTGGAAATAATATATGAAATGCATCATGAATTTGAAATTCAAATATGAATAACGATCTCATATATCAATTATATATGTTTTGACAAATTAGCAAGTCTAAATATTGATATTATTTAAATAAAAGTTCCCCAAATATGTAAATCAAAGCAAATGATAGAAGATGATTTTGATAAAGGAGGCATATATTTTGAAGAGAATATAGACTCAAGTATATTGTGCAATTCTAAAAGAGGATTGATAATGAGATATCTCAATAAGTTATATCATTATGGGGAAAGAAATGAAATTTGAAAGTGTCGACACGGTATGAAAATGTAGCGCTACATACGATCAACGATAATGAGGATATTGAGATATATCGAAGAATAATATTGAAATATACATATACGGGCTTGATAAGAAAATTGAACTATTAAAAGGATAACATTGCTTGTAATAGCTTAAAGCAATGATATTGTTGTCATGCATGCTCTTTTCCTTGTTTGAGGTTTTTATCCCAAATGGTTTTTCCTAAACAAGGTTTTTAATGAGGCAAAATTTAATCACAACTAATAGAAGATCTCGAGAGAAGATTTGGATATATATATGTCGATACAAAGTGAGAATGTAAGATCGAGATTGTCGATTGCAAATAAGCACCGATTATGACACAAAGTTGATAAATATGATACTTACCTGAAGGATTTTGATTTAAACATACTTGTACAAACTACGCGTTGCACTCTTTTTCCCTTGATTAAGGTTTTATCCCATCGGGTTTTCCTACCAAGGTTTTTAATGAGGCAACGTTTATGACGATGGCTTATAAATCTTCCACAAAGGTGAGTGTATCGGCCCCAAGATACGGAATCAAATGGAGTAGTCAGTACTCTTTTTCCTCCGATCAAGTTTTTCCCATCGGGTTTTCTTGACAAGGTTTTAACGAGGCAGTACATGAATACTTATATAAGAATGATTGTTGTCAGGGGGAGCAACTTACCTCTTCGCTCAGGTTTTACCCTACGAGGTTTTCCTGAAGCAATATATAATCACTCAAATTTTCCTACAATCAATTTGAGAGTTTTTCTCCCATTAGACTTTTCTATAAACAAGTTTAAAAGACAATTGTATAAAATAGTCATTCAAGGGGGAGTGTTGTAAATATGGAAGTAAAAGGCACCGAAAGTTAGGGAAAAGAAATAGTAATGTAATGATTATGTTTTTATTGTGTGAATGACTATTGTATATTAGATCAATATTTGTAATACGATGTGCCCCAATATTTTTCTATAAATAGGGGTCATTTGTAATGAATTCAATAACGAGAATTGAAGTGAAAATTTCTCTCGTTCACAACAATTTTGATATATTGAGGACTCATGTAAACTTTTTTTTTTTGGTTGAAACTATGTAAACTTTCTTAATAATAGTACTTTATTCTATTTTTTATCAAGAATGTTGGTTCATATAGCCTGTTAATCACAATATAGTACTTGGTAAAAGTTAGGGGAAAGATATCATTGAATAGTTGATTCTCAAACTTAATTCAACATGAAGTTTTAGATTCTTATTTCTACGCATTTCATTACATCGATACACAGTGGCGGAGTCGAGATAAAAATTTGGGGGACATAGGGATGGCAACGGTTCGGTTCGGTTCGAAGTTCCAAACCGTTTTCAAAACCGTTATTTTTTTATTTTTTTTAAGCCATGTTGGTTATAGATTTTCAAATTTTGATTTTCGAATTGATTTATAAATTCTTTTTAAATTCTTTCTTTAATGGTTCTTCCAAGAAATATACAGCAGTTTTATTTTACAAATTTGTATCCAATAACAATGGATAATGTTTGAAATTTCATTTTCGGATATCTCTCTATTCTCAGGTGATGCTTTGCTGCAATCTCTCATGCCAAATGTTTTGATTCATAAACCCTTCACTCACATGATGAAGACAAGTAATATGGGTTTCTTCTTAAAATTCCTCTAGCAGTAAATTTTCCATGAGCTAAAAACGGTGGAAAAATGCCACGGGGAAAGATAAGGGCAAAGCTCCGTATCCTTCAGAGACAGAGGGGCCTCATCAAATCCAAGGCCTCATCTAAATCATTATAGATTTTAGATTTTCAACTTTTGATTTTTGAATTGATAATTAATTTTAAATTTTTTTAGGAAAAAAATATTGGTTATTCAGTTCGGGTTCGGTTATGACGCTACGAACCATATCCGAACCATATCCGTCTCGGGTTTTACTATGAAAAACCATATCCGATCCGCCGATCCATCGGTTCGGATTTTTTCGACCTGTTCGGTTCGGGTAACCGTGGTTCTCGGGTTTCTCGACCCGTTTTGCCATCCCTAGGGGGACACAAGTTAACCGAACAAATTTTTTTGACAAGACGCAATAACCTAGTACTAATAAAAAATATTATCGAATAAATTATCTCATTCTTGTCTATTATTATAAGTATAAAATGAACACTTCTAATATAATTTTTCTATTTTTCTATTTCTCTTTTATCATTTTTTCATATTTCTTGAAACCAGCCATATTTAGGCAAATATTTTCAAAATCAAGTCTACTGTTGAACTTGTCACCGTCATTTTCAATGTAGCATAGCAGAATTTTTAATTAGGGTAGTGATACTCACACCCACATAATTAATCCATACACCCACCTATTTTTAAAAAATTTTTAATTTCCAATTTTACCCCTTAAATAAGGTGGAGGGGGAATAAAATATGGAGCTCGGCCACCCTTGGCCGAGGTCCCTCATGGGGGCCTCGGCCAAGCGTGGCCGAGGGGCCTTTTGGATCCTTGGCCCCTCGTGGCCGAGGATCCAATTTTTTTTTTTTTAAAAATTGATTGATAATATAATTAATATTTTTTTATATTATTTTTTGATTTGGGGAAGGAACATGTGATGTATGAGTTGGACCGAACGGGACGAAATCGTATTTTATAGATTTAGTGTCCGAACTCCGTTTTGGACAAATAATATACCGATTTGGGGTAGCTCGATGCCACGAGTCGAACTCATTGCTTTGCAATGACGTACGATGGATTTTGGCCATCCAAGCGCGTTTAGACAGCGAAATTAGCGTTTTTCTATTTTTTGAATAATTTAATTTTTTTCATTTATTTATTTTTAATTTTATTTTATCACCATTTCCATATCCATATTTAAAATGCTAATTTCGCTGTCTAAACGCATTCGGATAGCCAAAATCCATCATACATCATTGCAAAGCAATGAGTTCGACTCGTGGCATCGAGCTACCCCAAATCGGTATATTATTTGTCCAAAACGGAGTTCGGACACTAAATCTATAAAATACGATTTCGTCCCGTTCGGTCCAACTCATACATCACATATTCCTTCCCCAAATCAAAAAATAATATAAAAAAATATTAATTATATTATCAATCAATTTTTAAAAAAATTTAAAAAAACAAAAAAAATTGGATCCTCCGCCACGAGCGGCCGAGGATCCAAAAAGGACCTCGGCCACGCTTGGCCGAGGATCCAATTTCATCCCCGCACCCACCTTATTTAAGGGGTAAAATTGAAAATTAAAAAATTTTTAAAAATAGGTGGGTGTATGGATTAATTATGTGGGTGTGAGTATCACTACCCTTTTAATTAACTTCATCTAAATATTTTTCTCCATAAAAAAAAGTAAAATAGACAGTTTTTTTAAAAAAAAATTTGTGGGGTCTAGTGCCCCCACTAGACCCATGTGGCTTCTCCATTATTGATACATAAGCTGTGGTTTAAAACCGAACGGAACCAAAAAGAGTCGTTTGATCTGGTTTGGAAATGAAATGATTTTGTTTGGTTTAGAAAAATTCCAAATTGTTCAAAATGGTTTAGTTTGAAATAGATCAAAAATCACCCAAAATGGTTTGGTTTGGAAATGAAATGATTTTGTTTGGTTTAGAAAAATTCCACATTCCAAATTAACGTCTCACTTCTCAAAATTTTGACGACGTATGGGAGCTGTCAATTTATCTTTAACAATTATCACTAAGTAACAGTTGTGATTATTATAGCACAAATCAGTCCAGTCGTGTCGGATGGGTCGAGTAGAGTCAAGTTGACCAGTATGCATGGAATAGAATATACCCTTTGATTTCTAGGTTTGGCTCGGCAAGGCGCCAAGAAAGAGGGGGTATTGGACCATTTCATTCGATATAAACAAAGAATTCGTTTTCATTTTAGCTGAAAGGACACTCCTTTTATCTTCTCCCTCTCACACAGTATAAAATGTTATCAAATCAAAAACTAATCTCGTTCATATATTTATGAGACCTATTGTTGATAATGAATCCACACCGCAAGTATACGGATCACGTAAGTAATAAAGGGGACTTTTAAAGTCCGGATGTCGTACTCACGAGGACTGATTTATTCCCACGTTCACTCTAACTAGCCTTAACCGAAATGAATAAGTTGAGATCAATTAATTTCCAATCTTACGAAAATTAAACTATTAAATTAAATTGCTAAATCTAAAATTAAGAATTAAGAATTAAATTGGAACGAATTAAAAGAATGATTTTTATAGTTTTAAATCAAATATGGAAAAACTAGCATTAAGGTTTCGAATCCACTTTTCAATTAGTCATCCCCCGGATTATTAATTTGACAATGAAAATTAGTTTTGACGATTCAATTCACAAAATTTGTTAAATAATCTTTCTCAAGTAGAATTCAACCTATTTATATGACGTGTTAACTATATCTCTATGATAACAACGCCATAAAAATGCATTACAACCCAAGAATTGTATAAAAACATCGCACAAAGCATAGGGGTATTCTCATCCCCCTATCGGACTTTGTGGTTTTCAACAAGAGTTTAATCTATTCACGATTTCTCAATGCAATAAATAGATCACAGATCAACTTTGGCCACAAGTTGTAAAAGAAAGCATAATTATATTGAAAACTCAAAACCGAACATTCATCTTAGCATAAAAATTAACAAAACATCAAATTAACAATCCGGATTCAAACTAAAATCAAAGTTTCATCTCTACCTTAATGCTATGAGAAATTTAGCCTAACATGCTATAAGGAATAGAAAAAAAACGAGAAGAGAAAGCCATAACCGAGTTAATGTTGAGCTCTTGAATTTGGATCTTCAATTATGGCTTTTTCTCCAAATTTTTCCAAGATTGCTCTAATTTTCGTTATCTCCTCTTCTCTGACGTTCTCTAGCCTCCTCCCCATTTTTAGGTCGAAAATCAGTATTAATAGATGCAAGAAAACCCAAAAATCCGAGTCCAAATCAGTTTCGGAAAATTTTCTACGAATCTGCCCGATATAACCATGCTACCGCGCATGCGGTCGCATGGTTATAATTCTGCAAAGGCATGCTGCCGCATATGCGACCACATGGTTATACCAGATTTAAATTTTGCCCGATTTCATATTAGTCCTCACAGTTTAATTACAGGGCAAGTCCTCAACTTCTAAATTTGATCGATTGAATCTAAAGACTTTTGATTTCTTCAATTTGGCTCCCATTTGATTTTTCTTCACCTCCCCAATTTTTATTTCTTCCAATTGAGTCCTTCAAACTTTGATTTGTGTCCCTTTTAGTCCAAAGTTGTAATATTTTCTTCAATTCCCGATTTTCTAGAAACAAATATCACTAAATTAGATACGAAATTAATTACAAATAAAAAAATACATAGTTTAAAAGACCTAAATAAGTGCATAAATTGCACTTATCACCTATATGTACTATACAAATTTTATCAATCATTTTATTTCAAATTCAAATTGAATTCAAATTTGGTGGCTAAAACTCAATTATGAACCAAAAAAAAAGGCTACCAAATCTGTAGCATTCTTTCACTTGCTCACATTATTAATAATTCACACACACTGGATAGTGTTTGTTTTTGTGTGTATATATAGCAATTTTCATCAATGCAGAAACATCCTTCTGTGTTAAAGATACCCCATAAATCTCCTACAAGTTTCAACACATTTTTACACATTTTTACACACAAATCTCGTGGGACCTACCTGTACTACACAAATCTCAACCATTCAATTCCACTCATTCTCTCTCCTATATTACATCAAATCACATAAAAATAGATAAAAACACACATCCTAACACCCTATCAATCTTTTTGCTACTTTTGTTTTTCTCTGGACCTATCCATTATGTTTAGTTTTGAGTGCCAGCATGAAATGAATGAGGGGTGTTCATGCTGCCACATCGGATTTGGGTACATTAAGGTACCTAAATTTGAACTCTAGATCAAAGCTGTCATCATTATATATATGTCTGTACGTATAGCTTTCATTATGTGGGTGTCTTAGAGAGAAAAAAAAAAATTAACTTTTTTGAAAGTTGAGATGGGAATTGGCCGGTTGTTGGCGGTGGCAGTGGTGGTAGGCGGTGGTTATGGGTTCCCGGAGGAGGATTGGTGGTGAAATTGCCTGGCCAACCCACGGTGAACTTCAGGCAATATGCAGGCTATGTAGATATTGACTTGAAAGCTGGGAGAAGTTTGTTTTATTACTTTGTTGAAGCTGAGACTGATCCTGATCATAAGCCACTCACTCTCTGGCTCAATGGAGGTAAAAATTTTCATCGTTCCAATTTTTTTTAAAAAAAAGAATTTATAGCTTTCTTTTTTTATTTTCTTGATACTAGAAAATGCAGATGAGCTATATTTAAAAAATAATAACAACAAAAATATGGGATATATAACTATCTACCTCCACATAAAAGAGTTACATTATTTAGTGAAGAAAATACAAATTGCGCATAGGCTTTATTGTCACGAACTTGGAGATTCAAGGAAGAGATATGAGCATAGTTTATTGCTTTCAGGGCCGGGCTGCTCATCACTAGGCGGAGGTGCATTTACGGAATTAGGTCCATTCTTTCCTAGAGGCGATGGTCGAGGCTTGCGAAGAAATTCTAAATCTTGGAATAAAGGTTACACAAATATTATTGGATGGAGTGTTTTTTTTTTTTTTTTTGACAGTCTGTATGGTGTTCAATTTCGATGTGTGTACTAATGTACATCCTTCGTTCCCGTAGCATCAAATTTACTCTTTGTTGAGTCCCCTGCTGGTGTAGGATGGTCGTATTCGAATACGACCTCGGACTACACTTGTGGTGATACCTCGACCGGTAAAGTCTCCAATTTGCCAATTCATTAAAGACGTGTTTGGTTTGCAATACTAGATTATACAGAGTGCTAGATAAGATTTTTTGACTTTCTTTGCCATCCTTTTTGTCCACTATATATGAGCTAATCCCCTTACTTAAAAAAATGCCATTGGAGTTCAAGTTCTTTTTCTTGGCAGCAATGGATATGCACATATTCATGCTGGAATGGTACAAGAAGTTTCCAACATTCAAAACCCGAGACTTGTTTCTCACCAGAGAGAGTTATGCGGGGTAAGAAGTATTCAAATGAACTATTATTTTGCCAAAAACTAACTTTTTAAATTGAGTAGCAACGGGGATTACAAAATTTGAAGATAATAATGAATAATTTGGAATGTATGATAAAATTGAAATTGACTTTAATTTAACAGCAAAAGTCAATATTTAGGTAGAAAATAGTAAAAAGTAAAGACAAGCTCAGTCGAGCTACTTACTCGTAGGTAAGAAATGAATTACGTCTGTGTTGTACGTACAGGGCATTATATTCCACAATTAGCCATTGCTCTTCTTGACCACAACCAGCATTCTAAAGATTTCAAGTTCAACATCAAAGGGGTTGCAGTAAGTAAACATCACACGACCCAAATTTCTCTTCTAACCATTTAGTGCATCTATTTGTAATATTACATAAACTGTGAAATCCTATCAGATTGGCAATCCCCTACTTAAACTTGATCGAGATACCCCTGCGACATACGAATTCTATTGGTCACGTGGAATGATTTCCGACGAAGTAGGCCTTGCCATATTGAACGAGTGTGATTTTGAAGACTATAATGTGTCAAAGGCATGTAATGACGCGATATCAGAAGAAGCAGAAGAGATAGTCGGGGGGCGTTATATAGATTACTACGATGTGATTCTTGATGTGTGCTATCCGTGTATAGTCGAACAAGAATTGAGACTACGGAAGATGGTATTTTATCCTTAGGTCATTTCAATGCGTAATTTTTTTTTTTCTTGATGAAAATGGGGATTAAAGACTATTTGTGTATGAAATTGTAGGTTACAAAGATTAGTATTGGAGTAGATGTGTGCATCGGCTACGAAATGTTCTTCTACTTCAACCTCCCAGAGGTTCAAAAGGCTCTTCATGCTAACCGGACCAAATTGCCATATAGCTGGACTATGTGTAGTGGGTAAGTCGGCTATTATCGTAGTAAAAAACTTTAAACTTTACTATTCAATTAAAGTCGAACTACACATTCAGAATAAGTACTCCTTATTATCCATATGTTTCATGAGCCTCACTATTATTCAGCCTAAAAAGTTAGTTTTTTAGTAAAAAAAAAAAATAATAAAATTATTGCTTACCCGAATGAATGCTTAATATATTCTCAGGACGTATGCAGTCTTTTACATTATAACGGGATGGATGAAAGCATAGACATTCTTCCTCTGCTTAAACGGATAGTTCAAAATCACATCCCTGTGTGGATTTTCAGGTGAAGTATATATTCACTTGCACAATGTATGCGCAAATACATACTTTTTTTTTTCCTAAAAAATAGTCGATCATCAAAATGCACGATTTTAGTGGAGATCAAGATTCTGTCCTGCCATTACGGTTCACGAAGACTTGTACGCGAACTTGCTAACGATCTTCGCTTCAAGATTACAGTCCCATATGGAGCTTGGTTTCACAAAGGACAAGTATGTGTTCAAAACGCTCATTTTCCTATACTGAGAAGCTAAAAGCTTGTTCATTATACAATCCAGTAGACAGGTTACACCTTTGCTTATCATGACAATTTGTTGAAAAATAGATTGGAGGTTGGCAAACTGAGTATGGAAACTTGATGACGTTTGCGACCGCTAGAGGTGCGGCTCATATGGTACCCTATGCACAGCCTTCGAGAGCTCTACATCTGTTTAGCTCGTTCGTGCGTGGACGGAGATTACGTAACACGACTCGTCTATCCATAGAGGAGAATGACTAGTCTTGCAGGCTGATACCACGATTCTGCATTGTGATTATGTTTAATAAGAAAGCAAATTACAATGGAAGATCTCAAGAACATTGTAACATGATTGTTGAGGAATGAAAATCAAGGTTTTGTGTCCTTGTTTCATTGTGTTTGTTTTCTTCGTCTCTCTTTCTACGTTGATGTGTGAATATGTAATGATGTTTTGTTGAAATGTGTCTTTTATTATGGTTGTTGTGATAACAATCCTATTGAAGAACCATCGATGGATTCGCCTCAATTAAGACTATCGATGGCGTTGGGGGTTCGTTTGGTCAGTTTGAAATCGAAATCGGATCTGGAATGCGGCGAAGTGAGTTAGGAATTTTAATTTTTCGGCGACTCCGTAGTGGCTGTAACCACCGGTCAAAGTTTAACAATATTTTTTGCCCAAAAAAATTGTTAAACTTTGACCGTGATTACCACTACTCAAAATTCGAAAAATTCTGAACTCACTGTCACGATTCCGATCTCGATCTGGCAGATTTCAAAAAGCTCAAACGAATCCTCGCCATCGATGGTTCCTTAATTAAGGAACCATCGATGGTTCTTGAATAGGATTGGTTGTGATAAATGCATTACGACAAACAGACGGATTTGGTGACATGGACACCATTGATTAATTTCAATAATATCATTGATGACATTCTAATGCGTGTATATTATGTGAACTGTTGTAATTATTATCATTGAAGTAAATTTACTATAATTGATTTATTAGATTAATTATTATTTCAAATAAAATAGTAAATATCAATTTTTATCTGTAAGCATTATTGATAATTGAAATTTCGCAACTGACAATCATCGCTTGTAGATAGCGCCATCATTAGTAGTTGAAATATTTGGCAAAGACCTTTAGCTCTGTCCTTTTGCAAGTTGCAACTGGAATCCTTTCATTTCTCAAATAAATCAAGTGAGTGATCATTCTTTTGTTGTAGATTTTTCTCATTTATACTTGAAAAATGCTCAAAGATAATTGTTTATGCAAAATTTAACTTTTCCAATCAAATTACGTATATATCTAATGCTTCACGCAGTTCATATCTTCAAAATCCCAAAGCTTGTACCAAATTCAATTTTCTTTCATATCCAAGTCAAATTCTCAACAAACCCACTTGCAAAAGAGCTTCAGATTCATAATTCTTCAACGCGAGAACAGAGTCTCTACAATCATTTGCTGAAGCTATGCCTGCAACAATGCCAGAAAATGCAGCCCCGCCAAGTGTTCGACGAAATGCCGCAAAGACTCAGTCTTCCCTTAAAGACGGCCAAAATCATCCATGCACAGGGGTTGAAACATGGGATTTCAAGCAAAGGGAATTTGGGGAATGCAATTTTGGATTTGTATTCAAAATGCGGCAACATTGATTATGCAGAAGAGGTGTTTTCACATCTAGATGAGAGAGATAAAATGGCATGGAATTCAATCATGTTCATGTATTCACGTAAAGGGCTTTTGGACTCTGTTGTGGAGGCTTTTGGGTCCATGAGGAATCAAGGGGTGGTGGAAAATCAGTTCACTTGTGCCATTGTTTTATCAGCTTGTGCCAAGTTGATGGATTTGAAGCTTGCAAAGCAAGTGCATTGTGAGGTGGTGAAAATGGGATTTGAAGTTGATGCATTTTGTCAAGGTGCTTTGATAGATATGTATGCAAAATGTGGATGCATTGATGATGCTAGGAAGATATTTGATAGGGCTAGTCTTTTAGATACTGTGTCTTGTACTGCCATGATTTCGGGATATGTTCAGGTTGGTTTACACGAGCACGCGATAAGAGTGTTCGAAGAGATGAGAACAAGAAGTCAAATTCCAGATCAGGTAGCATTTGTAACAATGTTAAACGCACTCGTGAGGCTAGGACATCTTGAGGATGCATGCAAATTGTTTTCCCAAATGTGTAATCCCAATGTTGTTGCGTGGAATGTTCTTATATCAGGGCATGCTAAGGCCGGTCGAGAGGAGGAAGCTATTGGACATTTTCGAAATATGATTAAAGCTGATGTTAAACCAACACGTTCGACTTTAGGAAGTGTTTTGAGTGCTATTGCCAATGTGTCAAACTATGAACATGGCTTGCAGGTTCATTCTTTGGCAATGAAGCTGGGGTTAAGCTCTAATGTTTTTGTGGGGAGTTCTTTGATAAATATGTATGCCAAATGTCAAAAAATGGAACCTGCGAAGGAAGTCTTTAATGGATTGGGAGAGAAAAACGAGGTGTTATGGAATGCTTTACTTGCGGGTTATGTGCAGAATGGGCATGCTTGTGAGGTTCTAGAGTTATTTTTCGATATGAGAATAGCCAAATTTCAACCCGATGAGTATACATACACTAGCGTTTTGAGTGCTTGTGCTTGTTTAGGAGATTTGCAAACAGGGTCCCAATTACATTCAATTATAATCAAGAACAAACTTGAACAGAACTTGTTTGTGGGCAATGCATTAGTGGACATGTATGCTAAGTGTGGGTCTTTGGTTAATTCAAGAAAGCAATTCGAGCTAAACCCCAGTCGAGATAATGTTTCTTGGAATGCTGTTATTGTTGGATATGTGCAGGAAGAAGAAGAGGAAGAAGCTTTTTCCCTTTTCCACAGGATGATTTCAGAGGGGATTGCTCCAGACGAGGTATCGTTAGCTAGCATACTTAGCGCTTGTGCAAATTTACAAGATCTTTATAGAGGTACACAAGTACACAGTATTTTAGTTAAATCTGGTCTAGAAAGAGCTCTTTATGCTGGTGGCTCATTAATCGACTTTTATTGCAAGTGTGGAGAAATTGAGGCTGCTAGTGAAGTATTTTCTTGCATGAGTGAACGAAGTGTGGCGTGTGTGAATGCTCTAATTGCTGGTTATGCAAGAGTAAACATAGTCAAAGCTGTAAATATATTTCAGAATATGCTGATTAGTGGGCTTAAGCCATCAGAAGTCACTTTCGCTACCCTTTTAGAGTTGTGCACTGGTGATGACACTAATTTGCATTTCGGTAGGCAAATTCATTGTTTTATTTCAAAGCTAGGCCTTGCACATCACGATGAGTTTATAGTCGTCTCTCTCTTAGGCTTGTATATGAGTGCAAATAGAATGCTAGACGCAAATGCTTTTTTCTCGGAGCTTCCTTATCCAAAAAGCACTGTAATATGGACTGCTATGATATCAGGAAGCATTCAAAACGACTCTTTTGAGAATGCATTACTTTGGTACAGCAAAATGGGTCATCATGATATAAAACCCGACCAAGCTACATTTGCTAGTGTACTTAGAGCATGCTCTATGTTAGCTTCTTTGGATGATGGAAAAAAAGTACACTCTTTAATCTTTTGTACTGCATATGATCAAGACAATTTGATAGGCAGTGCACTTGTGGACATGTATGCTAAATGTGGGGACGTGAGAAGTTCGTCACAAGTTTTCCATGAGATGGCTAGCAAGAAAGACGTGATCTCATGGAACTCGATCATTGTTGGGTATGCAAAAAATGGTTATGCCAATAATGCCCTTGAAATCTTTCAAGAGATGAATATGGCCAATATAAAGCCTGATGAAGTCACATTCCTTGGCGTGCTGACTGCATGTAATCACGCAGGAATGGTATCTGAAGGCCAAAAGATGTTTAACATTATGACTCATCGTTATGGGATTAGCCCACGTGTAGATCACTGTGCATGTATGATTGATCTGTTTGGACGAACGGGTTTTTTAAAAGAAGCAGAGGAGTTTATCCTTAACCTTGACTTTGAGCCTGATGCTATGATATGGAGCACATATCTTGGTGCTTGTAGATTGCATGGCGATGAAATAAGAGGACAGTATGCTGCAGAGAAGCTTATTCAGTTGGAACCACAAAACTCATCGCCTTATGTATTGCTTTCAAATATACAAGCGGCGTTTGGTAAGTGGGATGGGGTTGACTCTGTGAGGACTAAAATGAAAGAGAGAGGAGTTCAGAAGATCCCAGGGTGTAGTTGGAGGTCGTAAAGGTCACTCTCATAAATTTGCTAGGCTTTTGACTTTCTTCTGTGCTCTTGAAGGGGCTCGAAATGCAGGGGCCTCAAGGATCATGAGCTTTGATTTGAATGCCAATGGATTCAACCAAGGTGAGTGAAACCAAAGACAGCTAAGTATTAAAGTATTTGTGTGCTACACATATGTATATATGTTTATGAGTGACTTAACTATCTCTATTATTTGGCTTTACTTTTCCACAGCAAAGAAATCTCGATTCTCGGGTGACCGAGTTTGTGAACACGAGGGATTATGGCAAGCGCGTCTGACAGGTTGTTCTAAGGACATTGTTACATTAAGCTTGGGTAAAGTTTTATTTTGTTAAGATTAACTTTTGAGTTTAGATGGCGGTCGGGTCTGCCTGATATGAGGATAGTAATGAGCAATAACTTTAGGTGAGTAATTAATATTAAAATTTGATTTTTGACTGAGTAGTACACTACGAGTGAACGGTAGAAAGAAAGCCAAAATGAACATGGGCTTGAGTTTTGTTTCGTCTAAGGTCTTAATGTTAGTTATGAGATCATAGCTGGGAAGAGTGGTCGAGGAGTGGATGGAAGACTCATCTTTGACGTCTTTTGGACGAGCGAACTGTTTATCGGTTACTATAAGCATCGTGCTTGACATCCCTGTTGTTGTAGTGTATATGAACAAGGTTGACAACATTATTTTTTCTTTGAAATGATCTATAATTCATTGAGCAGTTTGTTGGGAAAAACTCGTCTTTTTCCCCCACTTAAGATTTGCACAGCGGAAATAACAAACACAAACAAGCGAGAAAATAAAATAGAGAACACAATAATTAACGTGGCTCAACTAATCGCCGACAACCACGGGAGAAGAACTTCTTTATTGATGAAGAAAATCACTCTACAATTTTTTCTCACCCACTCGACTTCTCCACAAAATTAGACGACAAAAAGAACACAACACTCTTTCTTTTCCCTCTAATTTTTCTCTCACTATCTCTATTTTTTCTCTTCACACGTGCTCTCTCAATTTTTCTTGGGCCCTCGATATAATAGCTCTGAACCTCCCTATTTATAGAGATCGACACCTTCAACTGTCATTGACAACTCGTGCTTGGTTGTCGGTGTTCAAATCTGAATCGAACTTTTCATTGACAACTCGCAATGGATAAACATTATCCTTTTAAGAATTCAAGTCCGAATCGAACTCTTAATTTTCAATGCCAACTCGTCGTCAACTCGTTGCCAACTAGGAGTTCGAATCCGAATTAAAATCTTCCTCTCAATTCAAACATTATTTCATTTAGTCAACATTCAACACAGTTCTTGTTCGGTTTACTTTGAGAGACAAGCTGGTTTTGTTAGCTTATTCTGCGTGATGCTAGCGATGAATAGATTTTGGAGAGAAATGAGAATTGTAGCATGTATGAGTTGAAAGCTTCCTTGTGCGGTCGTTTGCAATTTGGGCTTTTTGCTGGTAAAAAAGGACCTTCTTCATTATAACCTATTTTCTCGCTTATCATTTTCAATGGTCAAACACTGATTTGATCATTTTTTTATTTTTCGTACTTTCTTTTTCGCCACATATCTAAGAATTATTATTTTCTTTCCCCAAAAATCTATACCAACTACTTTGCTAGTCATTTTTTTCATTTTCTGACTATAATAAGTGCAACTGGGAGTTCACGTGTTGTCTCAAGTTCCATTAATTTTACAATCGAATCACAATAGTATTGTTGCACTTTCATTCCGATCAAAATAAGATATTGACCATTTTTGTCGGATTAATCAAAGTCAATAAACCTTCAAGAAAATTAAAATAAATAAAATATAGAAGTCTAATCAAACCAGTTGTCTGCTCATGATTTGCTAAACACTAGGCACCAATTGGATCTTGTTGTCCCCAAGAGGTAATTATACAAAATACTTTAAAAAACCAAACAATTTCATAAATTATTACTATTCCTATTTAATATATTCAAAAAATACTTTGTAGTATAAAACCTAACCGTAGCCCTCAATTTCGACCCTTCTTCTCTCCTCTCCTTCTCTCTTCTCTCCTCTCCTTCTCTACCATTGCTGCTGCCATCGCCGTCGCCATGGAGTCTCCGACGAATGGAGGTTCTTGTCATCACCATGAGCCGCCACCGCCACCACCACTTTGATGGTCTGGTTTAGCGGCCAGACTCGCCGATGACCAGTATGGCACCGCTGGTGATGGAGGCAGCGGCCATGGTGGTGGTGCCACAATCCCCAAATTGTGTTTTCCCTAATTTCGTCCTAATCGGTTGCCCTCATTGGTGAAATTGATTGTGAAATTGCCCTAATTTCGACTTAATAATGTATGAAATTGCTTGTTAAATTGCCATAATTTTTACCTACTTTGTGAAATTGATTGTTAAATTTTTAATTCAATTTTATAATATTGTTAAATTGCTATTTGAATTGATAATTAAATTGTTTATACAATATTTTTTATTAAATAATTAATGGTAATAGATTTAATGTAGAAATACTTTGATATTTGTAGTACATGGCCTTTCCCCAATCAGGAATGTAAGATCTACCAAATTTACCGGTAAAAGTACTTTTCCTTCTTTTTTAATTCTTTAAAATTTATTACTTCAATGACAGGTTGACAGTTTGGGCAAGTTGGGCCATAAACTTTAAAAATGGTTTTAGTTTTAATTAATTTAATTAATAAATAATAAAAAATTCATGATGACGCTTATCACTTTATGACACGCCGTCAGGAAAGTAAGCTAAGAGTATGACATTTGCATTTGTTGGAACGAAGATGAAAACAATCAAAGATGATAAACCAGCAAAGCACGATGAAATTTTCAGTATTGTCAAGATTAGATTCAAGAGAATCTGCTCCATGATCCCAATTTCTGATTTCTAAATTGTTTCACGAGTCATTGAAAAATTAAAAAATCATTGACTTAATAAAAAAATATTATCGAGTATTGTGAGATTTGTATCAGACGTTATAGGTTGGAATGATCACGAATTTCCCTCTTTTCATTCCGATCAAAATAAGATATTGGCCATTTTTGTCGGATTAATCAAAGTCAATAAACCTTCGAGAAAATTAAAATAAATAAAATATAGAAGTCTAATCAAACCAGTTGTCTGCTCATGATTTGCTAAACACTAGGCACCAATTGGATCTTGTTTTCCCCACGAGGTAATGATACAAAATACTTTAAAAAACCAAACAATTTCATAAATTATTACTATTCCTATTTAATATATTCAAAAAATACTTTGTAGTCTTATTCAAAAAAACAAAAAAAAAAAATACTTTGTAGTATAAAACCTAACCGTAGCCCTCAATTTCGACCCTTCTTCTCTTCTCTCCTTCTCTACCATTGCCGCTGCCATCGCCGACGCCATGGAGTCTCCGACGAATGGAGGTTCTCATCGCCACCATGAGCCGCCACCACCACTCTGATGGTCAGGTTTAGGGGCCAGACTCGCCGGCAACCAGTATGGCACCGCCGGGGATGGAGGCAGCGGCCTTGGTGGTGGTGCCACAATCCCCAAATTGTGTTTTCCTTAATTTTGCCCTAATCGGTTGCCCTCATTGGTGAAATTGATTGTGAAATTGCCCTAATTTCAACTTAGGGTATGTTCTTTACAGATTAATTTGGTGTAGATTAAGTTGGTGGGGAAGTTGGTGAGAATGTGTGGTTGAGAATTGGAGATGGAGTATTAAAAAATATAAAGTAATTGTCAAATCAATGAATGAATGATTGAAAATGATGAGAGAAAAAAAATAAATTTAAGTTGACCAAATTTAATCTGTAAAGAACATACTCTTAATGTATGAAATTGATTGTTAAATTGCCATAATTTTTACCTAGTTTGTGAAACTGATTGTTAAATTTTTAATTCAATTTTATAATATTGTTAAATTGCTATTTGAATTGATAATTAAATTGTTAATACAATATTTTTTTGAAATCTATATCTATATATTAATAAAATGAGTAGATTTTCCCGCTCATTTTATGATTTTTCTCAATTAAATAATTAATATTTTATTCATAGTTTTCTGATAAACGCAAGTGCCTAATTTTATTCTTTATCGTTTATTCTTAATTCCCGATCTCTCTCTCTCTCTTATGTCCGATCTCTTCTGCGAAATTGGCGTCATTATCAAATCTTCCATAGTTGCTTTTTAATTTACCATCATTATCTTCAGCGATCTCTTTCTCTCTCTATCCCCAATCTCCTTCACTCCCTGATTTACCATTATCTCTTTTCTTTGATTTACCATGATCTCTTTTCTCTCCCTTTCCATTAAAATCAAAATCCCTCTTTTGTGGGATGACTCCTCGGTTAAATTACCATCACATAATAAACAACGAAAGGGCTTTTTTTTGTTGTCGAGATTTGGGAGATATATTCCGATGTAAACTTTAGTTCTAGGGATTATATTGGTTACATCTTTGGATAAAAACAGCTGAAAGGTATTGATTAATCAAGGCCCATAATTTTACATTCTTATTCATAATTTTACATTCTTATTTAAATGCTTTCGAAAACTGATTTATATCGATTTGGATTTTTCGCCATTCTATTGGTCTTAATATTTTCTTATTTGTCCATCTCTATAGATCTGTGTAAAAACCCAGTGGATGGATTTTTAGCAGATTTGCTGGATGAAGAAAACCTATTTGAATGGAACATCACTATTAGTGGGCCTCTTGACACCCTATAGTGAGACTCTACTTTCTCTCTCGATTAGAGATCTATTTTCTATTTTACATATCTATTAATTAATACTTTGATTGTAAAATCAGCTTCATTGTATGATTAATTTTAATTTGGATGGGGAATGGGGTGCCTTTGTAATTCCATTATTATGAATTTCAGTTTTTAGTGAAGATAATGAATCAGATTTTTTATTTTTTTGTTAATCCAATGTGTTAGTGGGAAATTTTCAGAAGAATTAATTAGCTGATCAGGAGTGGAGCTGATTTGCAAATTTTTTTGTAGTAATTGGGCATATCACTGATAAAGTGGCATGTCTTGGTGTAGTAATTAGTTTGGTGACAACTTTTTATACTGTAATTGTTATTCAGTAGGCCTTCTAGGAGGAAATTATAATGGTGTCAAAGAAAATGACTTGTCATGTTACTTTGCCAAAGGGCTGCGCAAAATCAAACAACCAAATTTATAATGTGCTAATAATTTGTCATAGACAGACTTACAAATTTATTTTTACATTAAGAATTCATTTTTGGTTGGTTAATGTTAGAGAGAAATTTGTTTTAGTTTTGTTGATTTCTCTCCAGTGTACCTCAGTGTCATTCGTTTCTTTTATTTCCTTTTACTTTATAAATAGCTCTTTAGTTTTCTTCTTTTGGCTATAACTTGATGTAGTTATAATGTGTTAAATATCTGCTAATTTTATATGAAGGATGCGATAGTCAAGAGTATAGAAGCAAGGATTGCTGCCTGGACACTCCTCCCTCTAGGTATTCCAAAATAGTTTTCTTAATTTTTGTTCCACAAGACTTCTTACACTGTTTACAAACATTGGCATGTAGAGAATGGAAAATCTATTCAAATGCTACACTATGAACATACAAAAAATACGAGCTGCATTTTTATTATTTTCATGACAAGGCTAATCAAGAATGCCGTGGTCATTGCGTGGTCATCATACTAACATATTTGTCGAACATTCAAATGGGTGGAGAAAAAGTTTTCCCTAATTTAGAGGTGGTATATCTCTTTAAATATTTGATTGTTCTCTGTAAATATTTTATTAAAGATTGTTTTCCTTAATTCATTGGATATATTTTATTTGATTTGTTGAAGATTATCTTTGTAAATATTTGATTGTTCATAGGTTCTTTTCGTCTTCCTTTCTCTCTTTCTGTTTAACTTTTCGGAGATTCTTATATCGGATTTGGTAAAAAATTCGTCATGTAATACTGCTCCTTGTTTTTATTTTTTCCCTTGTGTACAGGAGATGAAGTATTGCCAAAACAAGGTGGACAATTTGAAGAAGCGATACAAATTGGGGAGGCATCCATTGAGCAACGGCGGTGCATCTGGTTCCACCAGATGGAGTTTAACGTTGGTGATAATGTATCTCGGCTAAAGATGCAGCTGATGAGGGAACAAACTCCGTTGGCGGTTCATCCTCTATTTCTACTAGGCAACGTAAAAGGTATATATGTAAATAGAGCTGATTAACTATATAGAAAAGATCATGTAAGGAGGAAAATAGCAATTTGTCATAACATAGCAAATGACTGTTCCACAAGAGGGTCATTTGAAGGTAATTTATTTTAGTCCATATGGTTATATCATTATTTATATCTCATTTGCGTGGCACATTATGTCTGTATATGTCTACATGCACCGTTGAATATGTTCTGATTTATTGTCCAAGGACCGAGGCTATCAATCTTAAGCACAAGAAGGCTGAGGGGAACATATCAAGCTTCAATGTTTCAGATAAACGATGACCTGGTAATTCCACATATTCGATTATATCTTACTTTATAGTTTCCTAAATAAAAACGAAAGTAGAATTTCAATTTTCCATCTCTTATGCGCATGATATTCTTGTAGGAATTTTTTGTCGAAATCTCTGAGTAGAGTGGTTTATCTATTAACTATTGCAAAGGCTCAAATCTGTGCTCGTGATGCTGTGGAATATGGAAGCAGTGGCAAAGATAGACAAGATGTCTACATAAACAAATATTGACTGGTGATGAAAATAGAAAAAAGAAGAGTCGTCTTTTATTACTCCGACGAAGAAGATGAATTCAAATATGTTGCTAACAAGTGAACACTTATGTGTCGAACTATTTTTCAATCTACATTTGAGTTAAATATTGATCATGACCGCTGTTAATAGGGCCATTCATGTCTATAATTCTTTGTTCTGTTACAATATAGGTGCTAAAGAGGTGGAAAGAAGTCAATTTATAGAGATGATGGATTTTCATTTTCATATATGAATCGATAAAATATAAATGACCCTTCGACTTGATTTTTTTCCTTTTTGGAGGGTGGGGGTGGGTTGGGTTCATGCATTCACCTCAAATATTTACCTCCAAAGACGAGACTAAACTTTAGTTGGTAGAATATGATTGTTGAAGTTGCACAATAGAACCCTAATTATTTGTAGATGTGTACTAACAACTTTCAATATGGATCAACGCGCCATCATTTTATTATGATTACAATTGAAACATCTAGATCAGGATTAGCAAGCTCCTCTTTGACTACTGTTATAATCGTCATAATGAGTTTTAACTTTCCCAAGATATTGTGGATATTTCCTATTTGGTGATTGATAAATGATAATAAAAGCTTTGCGTATATGGCGGTCCATATGAGGACCCGAACCGCATATATTATTATTATTATTATTATTATTATTATTATTATTATTATTATTATATTTTTCAATTTTCATTTAAATCTAGAAAATCTTTTAAAATATTCTATAATGGCTCAATTTAAATTATTATATATTATATATTTTTAATTCGAAATAATGATCTTTTGAGTCATTTAAATTTGAACATATTATCAAATCAAAAAGAGTACATATCAAAAAGTAGTATTTTGAGCTAATTTATAAACGGGAAAAAGTAGAATAAAGCTATTTTTCTTTTTCAATTTCGAGTGTCACAAATAGGAAGAGATTGAAGGTTGTTCTCCTCGATGATGATGGGCGTCCGACGAACAAGACTACAAATGTTGTGTATAAGGAACTTTTCAATAATTTATAGTGCAGTCCATCCAAATACATCAGGTATATTCTTAACTCTCAAAATTGCATATTTTTAGAACATGAACATTTATATTTGGTTGTTAGTAATAGTTTCATTTCTATGTAGATTGGTTATATGGAAAAGAGGTTGATGCTATTAGTGGACGAAATATCACTCGAGATGGCCTCACAAAGGGACAAGACACTCAAGTAGTTATAAACTTGATCAACTAACAATTACACATGTATAACTTCAAAATCAAAATGGTTAGATTAGTAAATAAGGCGAAAATAAAAGAAACTCAATGGTTTGCTTATAAATCAATTGCGCAATACTCTCCTTTTTTTTTTGTACGCTGTTGAAGGACTTAGGAAATGTGAACAGTTGTGATTGAAATTATTAGACATAGTGTGGTTGGATTAAGTGTATATATGATTCCTGAATTGTTATAAAACTTAATGTCGTTCATATATTTCGTATTTTGGTTGTGTTTGTGGATAATAATGGATTTTATCGGTTTTACAATATTATTGATGCTAAGATGTTTCAGGACAACTTAAAATTACGTTAAGTTGCTTGCTTTGTAGTTTAGCCATGCGTATCAGCATGATGGCATGGATTTGGGCCAAATATAGTGGAAAATCTGCCTAAAATTTTAAATTTCTTTTTTCACCTTTTCTTTTATACATGTTTTAAATTATATCTTGGACATATATCTCCCCGTGCAACGCACAGGTGAAAACACTAGTAATTAATAGTAATAGATTAGAGTAGAAATACTTTGATATTTGTAGTACATGGCCTTCCCCAATCAGGAATGTGGATCTACCAAATTTACCGTTAAAAATACTTTTCCTTCTTTTTTTAATTCTTTAAAATTTATTACTTCAATGACAGGTTGACAGTTGGGCAAGTTGGGCCATAATAAACTTTAAAAATGGTTTTACTTTTAATTAATTTAATTAATAAATAATAAAAAATTCATGATGACGCCTATCACGACACGCTGTAAGAAAGTAAGCTAAGAGTGTGACATTTGCATTTGTTGGAACGAAGATGAAAACAATCAAAGACGACAAACCAGCAAAGTACGATGAATTTTTTTAGTATTGTCAAGATTAGATTCAAGAGAATCTGTTCCATGATCCCAATTTCTGATTTCTAAATTGTTTCACGAGTCATTGAAAAATAAAAAAAATCGTTGACTTAATAAAAAATATTATCGAGTATTGTGAGATTTGTATTAGACGTTATAGGTTGGAATGATCATGAGTGTACGTATGTCATTGCTCGTAGTTGTAGTTGTATATGACACTTATTTTAACTAGATTAAATAACTTGAAAGATAAAAAGTGAGACGGTAGATTTAGACTGCATTTAAGTTAGGCGTGGTAAAATATAAGGGTGCTTGATTAAATTTTTTTTTTCTTTACCTTGCAGGCCAATATTACATTGTAGTCTAGAAATAGACTACACCAATTTTTGTAATGAGATTAGATACTTTAAGATGTTTTAAATAGAAATAGACAACACCAATCGAATCTAGAAGGATCATTTTCCTTCTTGATTTAGGCAAGCAATTGTAATTTCTATTGCCTATAGAACTTGGGACGAGTGTAAAATTTGGTTCCAAATTAAATAAGAATAGATACGATACGATATTTTGAATTTTACCTAATCTTGAGGATTGGGTCTTCATCACTTGATCTTCATTCATACAACTACTAAGTTTTTTTTTTCTTTCCCCTGATTGGCCATCGATTTAAGACGTGGAAAATGGATCGAATCCCTATGCTAAAGGTGGTTCTCTATTCTATTAAAAAAAAAAGCAAAAAAATAAAGTTATTCTATATTTCTACTAGTGAGGATCAAGATGTCACAATTATTAATAGAAAAATAGAAACCAACTGGGCTGTTCTCAGTTGTGAAATTGATTGTTCGTTGACACAAATAACAATTGAGGAAAAATGTAAAATAAGTCAATTTTGTTATAAAAGTATAGAAATAATAGCGAGAATTTAGAGAGAATGAATTCTAAGGAATTCTCAGGAATGAATTTCATTAATAACTGAAACCCTATTTATAGGAAAACTTCGAATGGCACAATCGTAATTACATAATTTCATCAAGGGTATAATAGTCATTCACATATAATAATTACATCTTTTACCAAATTATTCCTCCACCAAATTATTCCTCCACCAAATTATTCCTCATAATTCATAACCACCAAATTATTCTCAATTATTCATAACACCTAATAATTATTCTTCAATTATTATTCATAACACTCCTTGAATGGTATTAATACAAATGTCTTACGGGCGCTGTTTGGAGAAAAACCCGGTGGGAAAAAACTTCCAAACCGATTGCGGGATAGCTTGGAGTGGTTATATCTTTGCTTCATCAAAACATTGCTCCCCTGATGTCTATCACGGCATATGAGTATTCACGTCTTTGCCTCGTTAAAACCTTGTCAAGAAAATCCAAGAGGAAAAAACTTGATCGAAGGAAAAAAGTACAATTTGCTCCGTTTGATTTCATATCTTGAGAACTGATATCTTTACTTCTGGTAAATGATTTCAATATCATCATCGTTTGGATCTAAAGCATTAGCTCCATTATAACTTGATCCAATAGATACACTGTATCAATTTTTCCTATCGTTCTCAATATACCATGAATATGCCTCGTTAAAACCTAGGGGTGGCAAACGAGCCGAGCCGAGCGGCTCGGCTCGTCCAAGGTGATGTTCGAGTTCGGCTCGTATACGAGCTCGGCTCGGCTCGTTTGTGAAACGAGCCGAGCCGGATCGGCTCGTTTCCTTTTCAAGTGGCTCGGGTTTGGCTCGAGCTCGTGTAGCTCACGAGCCGAACCCGAGCCGAGCCGAGCTGCTCGCGAGCTCCTCTTTTTTTTTTTTTTTTTTTGAATTCCAGTATCATACTTTCCTTTAAAGAATAAAAGTAGACTAATTAATTAAAAGTTAAAATTAGAAAAGAGTCGAAATGAAGATCGTTTTCAATAAAAATAAATTTTAAAATTGCAATACATTAAAATTTAAACCCTCCTCCTTTTATCCGGGCTTGGGACCGGCTACGAATATTATGTAGGCGGAGTTAAAATTATACACGAACAAATCGTCACGTGTATAATTTTTTTAAACAAATGAAAAAATCGAAAATATAGAAAAAAAATACTTAAAGATTAAATAATAAAGACAATAAAATAATAAATAAACTTACTTACCTAATAATATGTTAATTCTCCGAAATGCTCGGCCATAAGCTGATCTATTCCGTTTTGTAGTCGTGTGTCTGCATCTTCCCAATCTTTTAAACACATTAAACTCTCCAATATGTCTTCTTTAAGTCTTGATCTGAAATCATTTAAAACTCTACCACCGGCACTAAAAGCCGCTTCTGATGCTACAGTTGATACCGGAGGCGATAGTAGATCTCGTGCTATCATAGAAACAACTGGGTATTGACGCTCGTTGTTTCTCCAATACTTAAGAACATCAAAATTCGTTCTTTCTTCCTCATCTATGATACTAAGATAATCTTGTGTGAAATACCGATTCAACTCAGATGGTATTTCACTTGAACCATGGCGATAGATTGAAGAAGAGCTAGAACTACTACTAAAGTCAGCAGTATCCTTAACATTCATAAGGACGGACATAAAATTTTTGGGTCTTGTGTTTGACGTAGATACAGGGCGGTTGGGTGTTCGAGTATTTTTACGATTTTGCGACATTGAGCTCATACATCTTACAAAGACAATCTTCTAACGACGCATATGAAAGAGGTCGCCCAAAAGTTAATCTTTCGATATCTCTCCTATCACAAATTTTGTTCCGCTTATATTCACTCTAGGATCCATTATCATTGCTAAAGGAAACAACATAGGTAAATTTTCCCAATATTTTCTAAACTTTTCTTCCATTACTATAATCATATCGGAAAATAATGGATCTGAATTGTATGTACGAAAATTTTCAAAGAATGAAATAAAAATGCTCCAACACTTTTGGACTAGTTGGATAATAAACACCAGACAACTCATTTGTAGCATCATAAAATACTTTTAAAAATTTTTAATTTCAAAAACAATATTCCAATCTTGACTTTCACATCAAATTGTGCGCCATGTGTGTGTCGACCATTGTAGAATCCAGATATTAAAGTTGAATAACCTTCACAAGCTTCAAGCATTAAATAAGTTGAGTTCCATCTATGTCCTAAATGCATTACAAATGATCTTGGAGGCATTCCAAGTTCACCACATTGTGCATCAAAAGCTTGTTTTCTCGCGGGTGATATCATAATGAAATTGCAAGCATACCTAATTTTTTCAATTCATTTTCTATAAACTTCATTCCATCTTGAACTATCAAATTAAATATGTGGCACACACAACGAATATGAAACAAAATTCCATCAAATTCAGGCTTTAATTTAGTCTAATTGATCAATTACTACTCCATTAATCAAGCATTATCAAGTGTAAAACTACGAACTCGACTTTCACAACTAAATTCCTTATAATTTCAAGTAACACATTGGCAATATTTGTTGCATTATGAGGGTAATCAATAACTTTAAAAGCCATAATTCTTTTGTGCATTAGCCATTGATTGTCTATGTAGTGTGCGTGTGACTATATAACCTTTATGATTAATGCCAGTCCATAAATCAAGTAAATGATAAACTACCATTAAATTTAACTATAAGCTTCTATAAATATTTGTTTTCTATAATTATAATGAACAATACAATCAGCACGTAAAGTATTTCTAGAAATAGGTTTGTACCTTGGTTGGAGATATTTCTGAATAAATTTCGTGAAATATGGGCTTTCTACGATTGAAAGTGGAAACTCACTACTTGCCACGAACATAACCATCCCTTCTCGGCGCATTAGGTCTTGTGAGTAGACCCAATTATTTAGATTGGAAGAGCCACTAGAAGAACCGAGCGGCACCAGGTGAGTAGAATTGTAGTTGCGCTTGATTTGTAGCTAGGACGCCTTCCGGTTTACAATTCTTAAAGTGTCTATTGAGATGTGTAGTACCAATACCCGTGTGCCAAGCGAAAAAAAGGCAACAATTTTTGCATTGAGCTTTTTTTATCGGCTTTCCTTGGTCGTCCTCTTTTCTTTTGTTTCGACCAAATCAAAATAGTTCCAACACTCGGCTCTTTTCTTCCTACTCGAACGTTTTTTCGAGCCGACCGTTGTGCTAGCGGTTGTAGCATCACCATCTTGATCAATATCATCAAGATTAACTTCGTTTTCAAGCTCCTCCAAATTATTGGAAATTGGAATATCATCAAAATTTCTATTACCAACAAAGTGGCTAGAAGTTGAAGATTGTGAATATGCCATTATAGGATTTCGTAAGAAAATGAATATATAAAAATTTAAATAGGATATAAATGGATAATTGTAGGAGGGAGAGTCTGAGAGATGTATATATATTGATAATTGATATTTAAAATAAGAAATAGCATTTGAGACTTGAGAGTAGAGAATTTAAGAGTAATTGAATGAGAAAATAATGAATGAAGAAGATATATTTATAGGTTAAGAAAAAAAAAAAAAATAAAAATAAAAATTGGTGACAACGGTCACAATTGTGACCGTTGTCACCATGTGACCGTTGTCAAGCGGTCAAAATGTGACCGCTTGACAACGGTCAAGATTTGAACCTCTTTGGTTCAATTCCAAAGTTCAAATAGCTAATGGGCCACGCGGTCCCATTAGGAAGCTTCGTGGACATTTGTTCCACGAAGCCGATTAATGGGCGCGAGCCGCCCATTAATCGGCCGTGGGCTCGTCTCACGAGCCACGTCAGGACGAGCCCACGAGCCGTTCGCCATCGGCTCGTTGGACTTGTTCACGAGCCGGCCCACGAACTCGACGAACCGGACACGAACTGTCCATTTTCAGATTTTTCGGTTCGGTCCAAGTCCAAGCTCGAATTTTTACGAGCCGAACCCGAGTTTCGACGAGCCGAACCCGAGCCGAACACACGAGCTCACGAACTATCCAACTCGTTTGCCACCCCTATTAAAACCTTATTAGGAAAAACCCAGTGGGAAAAACCCCAATGAAGGAAAAAGAGTACATTATTCATGTGAATACGCCTTTAAAATTGCCTCATTAAAAACCTTGCTAGGAAAACCCAATGGGATAAAACCTCAGTCAAGGGAAAAAGAGTGCAACGCGTATTTTATACAAGTATGCTGCAAGCATTTCAAAATCTTTCATACATTTGTATGAGTATCATATATATTGGTTTTATACTCTTCGTTCATTTAGAGTGCATCAATTTTCTTACACAACTACAAAACATTCACCATGAACACATGTCTCCAAACACACAATTTAAAGCATATAAATTCATAGTAAAAACATGTAAACATATAAGTAAACCTTCATAACTAACTAACACTTAAAATATATCATTTAACATTTAATACTCATTTAATAGGTTATTTCATTCCCAGGGGCTTAGCTCCCCCTTTAGGGTACTTATAAACACGAGCTTAGCTCACCCGATCCTTTAATTTTCTTTTCGGTATTACATACACGATCGGTAATTTAACTTTCATGAGCATGCAACATATAATGACCACCATGCTTATCTTTAAACTTGAGCAATAGTCATCATCATCTCATCATCTCATAAGTTAAGGATTTCACATTCACCATTTATCATCTTCAATATATCTCAATATTTTCATTATCATTGATCATATGTAGCGCTACATTTTCATATCGTGTCGACACTTTTCAATTTCATTTCTTTCCCCATATCGACATAACTTATCGAGATATCTCATTATCAATCCTCTTGTAGGATTACACAATATAGTTATGTCTATATACTCTTCAAGAGCATATGCCTCCGTTATTAAGACCATCTTTTATAATTTGCTTTGATATATATGTTTGGGGAAATCTCATAATATCAACGCTTCAAGTGCTAACTTATCAAAGCATCTTAAGCGATATATGTGATTGTTCATAGCATCTTTTATGCATCTTTGAACTTCAAGTTCATATTTTAATTGTGAGGATATAACATGATGTATTTCACATATCATTTTCAACCTTTAATACTCCCCTCATCTTTGAGAAAATTTAGAACACCAAAACTCATACAGTTGGTATGATTTTAATCATATATGTTCTCATCATTCAAATTTTTAATATGGGAATTTAGACCGTTTGCATTCTATTCTCGATATCGGCAATTTATTTGAGGACTTTAAATAATTTGCCATATAATATCCCACTTGTATGCATACTCAATCCTTCAGGATTTATTCAAGTATTGGGATATACATTTACTAGCTTTATCATTAAATCTGGAAAATCATGCTCATACAGTGAGCAAATATTTAAATAAATTTCAAATTACGAATCATATACACATGTGACTATCTAGTGGATCCATATCATAATATCTAGTAGTCCACATGGAGGATGAGTGGGCCCATACTTCTCATCCTTTATTCCGGATATATTTGGGATTTATTCCCAATATTGGCTAGTAATGATTTCATCATTTATCGAGAACAATCATTGAAGAATTCCTTTAATTCTTCACTTGAAATATTGATTTCAATAATTATTTAAACCTGGATGGTCATCAGGTTTTTATAACGAGTATTATTGAACTTCTAGTTCAGTAAATTCTTATATCGATTTCACTAGTATCTGTATAGTGCTCAATATGATTTATCATAGAAATAATTCACCGACATATTCCATCATCTTTTGGTGAAATTATTGTCTACTACTGTTCAAACACGGAGTTACAGCTCATACGCATCACATCCAGCTATTATTTAATTCCGAAATCGTAGCTCTTACGCTTCATATTATTTATTTAAAATCTGAGTCTTATTTCATACGCGTCGTATTATTCTATAAATAAATCATCAAAATTATTGCAAAATTCATCCTAACAAGGATCTATACATTATAATGGATCATATGCTCTCAAATCTTGAAAATACTATCCATCACTACCGATCAAAATCCTAAAAAGGATTTATCGATGTAAATGGAAAGATTAAGAATGCTAATGAATAAGGGTATCCCACAAGATATCCGATGCTTGATTGAAGCAAAGGTTCAATTATCCGTGAGGTTTCAATTCCTTCTAAATACATGCCTGGTATGGGTAAAAGTAGTTTTTCAAAGAAACGGAGAGCAAAAGATTAGGAGGATGCTACAAGTGTGCTCGGTGGACATGTGACACTCGATGTAAATCATGGGGTACTTGTCCGTAAATCGAGACGATAAAATAGCATTCATTAAGGATGGATTGAGTAAGGAGCCTTTGGATGATATTCAACAGGCTCTTGAGACACATCCTAGTGGACACGCATAAGGTGAGCTAATGACCTTATGGGCCAAATTCAAAGATCAACAAACGCGTTCTGATCTTGAAAAACTTACTTTAGAAGATCCTGTTTGTAAATTTAGTAGAAAATTTTAGTATAATAATTTTCTCATATTAATATAAGGAAGCTCGGTGTAATAACGAAGATCAATGTTTTTCTTGTAATTGTAAATATTGTTTTTCGATTTTAAGATATATATATATATATGTATATATATATTATTTTTCAATCACCGACAGATATATGTCATTTTCACTTAAAAAAAATTTTCTGCATTTTTTTTTTCTCTTTCATATTTGCCAAAAAGTAAATAGTGCACTCAATTATTGGTTTGAAAATTTTTCTTTAAATAGAGGAATTCATATATCTCTCATGTTCATACATTAAAAGTATAGTGCAAAAAGAGAGATAGGAGTAGAGATGGATATGGAGATTTTAGAATCATCTCATACAAGTCAGCTTTTACCTCGCCATATTAAAACCATATGTATTCTTGGTGGATCTAAACTGGTAGGCCATATCCAATATGTGGATATGGCAAATCGACTTGTAAAAGAGTTAGGGAGATAAGAAATCAATATACTATACGGAGGAACCAACAACAAACTTTTAGCTAGACTTATAATGGCCGCACAATCATGGGGAATAAGAGTTTGAGCGTAATACCTTTCCATCTAGTTGGATCTAATACTCGGGTGGAGCCAGTTCTACAATGGGTCCAGCGGGGTTGGGGCTACAAGCGCAATCTATCCTGGCGCATGATGTATATGATGAATAATAGTGATGCTTTCATTGTCCTTCCAGCGGCTACAACACACTGGAGGAAATATTCAATATAGCCTCGTTGGCACAATGGAATTTTCATGTCAAACCAATAGGTTTGTTGAATATTAATAATTTCTTTGATGGCTTACTAGCGTTTCTAGATCAGGGTGTAAATAATAAGTTTATCTCTCATTCTGAGAAAAATACTTATTTACGCTAAGATCTTGTTGATGAACTACTCATCAAATTTCATGCATATGTTCAAGAATCTGTGGAAGCCAGTCCGTCGGTCACGCAGACCACGGTGTCAAGCGAAAAGAAATTCGGATCCTTTAAATATTTCATTATGAATCCTAATGTTGATGGTGGCGAGTTACGAGTATTTATACTCTCGAGACGCATCCCTCATTTATGGATTGAGATGTATATTCTTTTTGCATTTCTATATTTTCGAGTGTTTAATGCCATCTTTTGATATTCTCAATATGTTCCACTTATTTGTTTTGTACTTCTTACGGAGTAATAATAATATCATATTGGCTTTATTCAAATACGTAAATCTAGTGATTATGCTTCTTCAAGAGTATTTTATTCTCATATTAATACAATCTCATATCATCGATGAGATTACTTCATATAATCTCTCCATGCGATATATTTTATTTGATTTATCAACATGGGACCTATTGAGCATTTTACTTTTATCTATTTATCCAATGGTAACTTCAAGTACCACTTGCTCAATTTTCTCCATTAATATTCGGTATATATGGAGAAGTAATTTTATTCTCATCGTCTACTTCTTCGAGAGTAGGATTAGAATATTTGATCAACTACTTCTTCTGGAGTATGATTAGTTCTAACCAATCGTGTAGTATTACCCACCACATTGGAAATATATGCGAAATCTAAAGTGCGTAAATTTAAATTACAGAAATTAAATTTCCTCCAATAGGTGGTCGAACCTACCTTATGGGAATTATTGCAATAAATATAAATTTACGGAATTTAAATAGCAAGAATTAAATTGCATAATGTTTAACTACTTCTTGAGAGTAGGATACGCTTAGTAGAAGGTATTACCCATCACTTAGCATATAAAGTGCAGAAATATATAAAACCTTCCGTTTAGTGACGGTTGAACCCATCATCAAGTAGGAGGTATTGCATAATTAAATTACAGTAAATAAAGTGCTGAGAATTAAATATTGAACTCGCTTTACGGAGCAAATTTGTTCTTCTAGAACAAATACTCATTACTTCTACAAGAGCACACTTATCCTTCTAGAATAAGTACATTATGTAATTGAACTCTTGAGTTAAAATAATATTACGATCTTTTAACTCAAATGGACTTCAAGCCATTTTATATAATCAATGGATTTAGAATTTCTTCATGAATATTCTATCCATTTTTCACTGTCGTCAAAATTAGGTCGGTTTTACCTAAGGGTAAAATTGTCCATTCCAATTAAAGGTAAAATTGTCAAAAATATTTTATCAATGTTTTACGATTGGAAAATTATCTCCTTTCTACTTCAATTTATCAATATCAAAATATTCAAGGACTATTTTGTAACTTTTTCAAAAGTTGGGGTACTGATTTACAAATTTTTTGAAAGTTTACCTTATCAATATTGGTGTCAAATCGAAGATCTCGTTAAATCGAGTATAATGGAGTCGATAAAATTTGATTTTGATAATATATGCTCCTTATATCTCGATAAAACGGATGTTATAGTTTAATATATTATTATATTATAAAATAATATACATACCTTTTTCTTCAATTATTTTTTACCTCCAAAATCCATGTGTTCTAATTTCAATCAGCGGAGAAACAAGATTGTACAACAAGTTTTGCAATCTTGTATTCATCATTCTTCAATGTGAAGCCCGATTATCAGAATGACAGCTTTTCTATTGTGAAAAGAAAAATGTTTCTTTATGCGACGTGAATCCAATATGAGGCAAACAAATGCTTGAGTGCTTGAAGAGAGATTTCGTAGAAAATTGTGTATTTCAATTTGTAATAATCCAGTTTCTGATACAGAAGATCATCTATAAGATGCAACTGTAGAGCATACTTCCTTCATATTACTCAAACGGCTAGAGACTCGTGCTGATAACGTGTTATAAAAGTATAGAAACAATAGAGAGAATTTAGAGAGAATGAATTCTAAGGAATTCTCAGGAATGAATTTCATTAATAACTGAAGCCCTATTTATAGGAAAACTTCGAATGGCACAATCGTAATTACATAATTTCATCAAGGGTATAATAGTCATTCACATATAATAATTACATCTTTTACCAAATTATTCCTCCACCAAATTATTCCTCCACCAAATTATTCCTCATAATTCATAACCACCAAATTATTCTCAATTATTCATAACACCTAATAATTATTCTTCAATTATTATTCATAACAAATTTATCCTAATAAAAATTGAACATGTCCTATCAAAACGTTTTAAAATAATGCGTAAGAGCATTTCCAATAGAATGTCTATTGGAGGAAATTTTATGCCACATAAGCTCAAAATTCTTATGTGGCAAAGAAAATAATATACAATGTCTAGCATAGCGTCCGCATCTGAATGATGTGCTAAACATTCTCCATTCAACATTTTGCCTTATTTCTTTTCTTTATTTTTTTAGGTCAATTATAACATTTGTCTCAGTACCTCGTCAATTATATTCATAATGATGAGTGGAGATTTTATTATCTCACTTCTATTTTATTTGCCACATCAATTCTAATTCACGTCTTATCATTGGAAATGCTTTAATTTATCTCATTTTAGTTGAACTATTTTCGTTCTTATCAATAAAACATAATAGCAATTGACAACAAAATGTTTGCCTTTCAATATTGAATATGTAACTATAACAAAGAATAACTTTTTTCACAATTTACATTATTATTAGATAGACTATTTATCATATCATATCACATAACCATCAGTGAATCATTTAAGAAAATAAAAAAATAAAAAGAAAAAGTGAAATCATATTGCTATTCGATCTCCAACGAAAGCCAGCTTTCCTAACTTGACTTGGAACAAAACCAACAGTTGTAAAAACAAACGACCAAATTAAGGGCTTGTTATATACAAATTAAATTTTGTAGGATTTAATTTGCTTTTAGATGTGTTGTTTAGAAATAAAGATGAGATATTAAAAATTATATTTGTCAAATTAATGAATTAGTGGTGGAAAGGATGAGAGAAAAAAAACTTTCTTTTAAATTAATTTATTTTAATCTTAGTTTCAAGAAAGCAATGTCTACTCAATCACAAATTAAAATGTAGAAAACGAGACACTGAAGATTAATCGAAGAAAGTAAGAACGACCACCAACAAAGTGAATTCATGTCTCAAATATTTCATATTTATAATGACGTATGTGTCATTTGTCACGTATTATGGTGTTGAAATATTGCCAAAAATAAATCCAAAAGGGAAAAGGAAAACTTTTGGTCAAAGTCCTAAACCAATTTCAATTAGAAATTGTTCTCCTTATTGTGGTGGGTTTAGGTTAATTATTTTCCTATAAATTAATGTGTTTTCTCTTCTTGTAAGATGTGCCAAGAGGTACCAACCAAGTATGGGTTGAGAGGAAAATAGTAGTTTAGTACTCTAATTTTGTGGTCTTTGTGGGTAGTACAAAGAGTAGTAATTGGTGAGTGCGGTAAGACTTGATGTATTTTTCTCTGTAATACTTGGGGTGACCAAATTTAGAGGAAAAATTGTGAGCCTAGCATCTTGAGAGTTTTCTTGTAACTCTTTGTGATTTGTACAAAGAGTAGAAAATTAGGTGTGGTAAAGTTCGGGTTATTTTTCTTGTAATACTTGGGGTTGGGGTTGGGTGAGTGAAAAGTCTATATGATTGTAAACATTTTTCATATAGTGGAAAGTTTTGACGGTCCGCCCGTGATTTTTCTTCGGTTTTGGAGTTTTCCACGTAAATCCTGTGTTGTTATTTCCATGCATAGTTATTTCTCATATTTTTGGTATTTCTCAACTTGAAGGTAAGATCTTGGGACAACTGTGAAATCATATTCGGGTTGATTTCCCAACAAGTGGTATCAGAGCGAGGTCCTTCAGTGCGATGGAGTTTGGATTGCAGAGTAGAAATATCAGATTCCAAATTGGATGTGGAAAAATTTGATGGAAGAATCAATTTTGATTTGTGGCAAGTACAAGTCAAGGATATATTGATTCAGGCTGGATTATATAAGGATTTGAAAAAAAAAAAGGCAACCCTATGTTCTAACAAAGTTACTGAAGCTAGTATGGTTGATAAAGATTGGGATGATTTAGATTTGATAGTTGCAAGCAGGATACGTGTTCGTCTTGTCAGTAATGTTCTTACAAATATTCGTAGATTATTTGCTGTGAAGAAGTTATGGCATGAATTGAGCACGGCGTATCGGGCAAGATGTCTTTCAAATCTATTGTACTTGGAAATTGGTGTGGGTACTGAAATTCTCAATAGGATCGGCCAGTGAGCTGGTGATTGTTGGAGTTATAATTGATAAATTGTTTATATTTATCGGGTTTCTTTCATTGCTTGTTGCTGAAAAGTGGAAGATGTGTAACTCCATGGAAAAGAAAGTAACTTGTTGCAAGTATGGATGAACTGGTCACGTGAGAAAATATTGTTCAGGTGGAGTAGATTCGGCTACTACTCGGATCTGGACAATCCGACTCTCAGTGTGAGGGTGGTTAAGAAGTATTGTTAGTAGGATGGTCATCCTTATGGCATGTCGTTAGTTGCCATGATAGAGGATGTGTTACTACTAGCGGATTTGCACATGGGCATTGGCTGACATCGATGCAGGGTGTGTGTTTGAAGTAATATCGATGGCTGATGAGCTCTCTGGAAAGCCAGCAAGAGAGTTGCACCATAAATTTCAGCAGGTTTTATTTCGACATTGAGCCGATGAAATTCTTCGAATTTGTGAGTAATTCTAAGTGGTTATACTCTTATGGTGGAGTATGTTAATTCTCTAGTTTTGAGAATTGGGATCGTCAAAGTGTGTCAAAGGCTTGCCCGGTAATTTTCAAGTATTGTGAGCAAGATGGTAGAAGAGAATATGAAAAGTTTTGGCTTATTTTTGGTAAGGTGGAGATTGTTGAAATATTGCCAAAAATAAATCCAAAAGGGAAAAGGAAAAATTTTGGTCAAAGTCCTAAACCAATTTCAATTAGGAATTGTTCTCCTTATTGTGGTGGGTTTAGGTTAATTGTTTTCCTATAAATTAATGTGTTTTCTCTTCTTGTAAGATGTGCCAAGAGGTACCAACCAAGTATGGGTTGAGAGGAAAATAGTAGTTTAGTACTCTAATTTTGTGGTCTTTGTGGGTAGTACAAAGAGTAGCAATTGGTGAGTCTTGGTAAGACTTGATGTATTTTCTACCTTAATACTTGGGGTGACCAAATCTAGAGGAAAAATTGTGAGCCTAGCATCTTGAGAGCTTTCTTGTAACTCTTTGTGATTTGTACAAAGAGTAGAAAATTAGGTGTGGTAATGTTCGGGTTATTTTTCTTGTAATACTTGGGGCTGGGGTTGGGTGAGTGAAAAGTCTATATGATTGTAAAAATTTTTCATATAGTGGAAAGCTTTGACGGTCCGCCCGTGGTTTTTCTTCGGTTTTGGAGTTTTCCACGTAAATCCTGTGTTGTTATTTCCATGCATAGTTATTTCTCCTATTTTTGGTATTTCTCAACTTGAAGGTAAGATCTTGGGACAACTGTGAAATCATATTCGGGTTGATTTCCCAACATATGGAAGTTGCAATATTTGTTCTCTAACATTGTCATGTATTTTGTTGAACTTTTTCTTCTGTTGAAAAATAATATTTTAGTTGCTACACTGGTAGCAATCGGGCTGAGAAGAATTGAGCAAAAGTCAAGATGGACAATGTAGGAAGAGAGACTAGAGAGAGAGAGAGAGAGGGAGATTAATGAATAAGAGCAGTTTAACTAGCAAAATTTCAAAAACCCTTAACCAAGAGGGTGTGAGAATTAAACCCCACTTATATGCCGCTAAACCACAACGCTTTTGACATTTCATATATTTTTTTAGAAAATAGTATATACACAATTATCATCTACTCAAGTCTCAAAAATAGATATAAAGCTAGATGACTTTACTAGGGGAAAAAATGATTAGTTGAACATAAAAGTAAATCAAAATTGACAAATATAGTTTTTAATATTTGCACTCTCTCTCTCTCTCACTCTCTCACACACACACAAAATTCATAATGCTAAAATATCTTAACTATCAATTTTAAATTATACTCATTAAATAAAGTCAAATTAAGAACACTATTCATAAAATATATCTTTCAAATACAATTCTTAAACCATATCAAAAGTTAAATAAGTCTATATATGTCTGAGATGGAGAGAGTAAAATATAGCACATGCACATAATTTTATTCTTCTTAAAATGGATATAATAAAGGACTTTTACATGAAAAATGATTATTATTTGCATAAAAATGTCATGATACTTTCTTTGATACCCCATTTTCGCTGCTTATTGTACTTCAGAATCGATGGGACTGCTGACGGCTAACTAACAAAATGGGTGTCGGGGGTTTGTTCATGTCAGGAGGCAAAAATGTCCCAAAAAATTGGTGTGGCTACGGGTGAAATTTCGAAAAAGTAAAAGGATAATTATATGTATACAATAATTTTTGTTGGATGCACCAAAATATTATTGTAACAAACACCTTTAATTTCCTCTTAACTTGGCACTCTCACCATTTCATCTTTTTCATCAACTTACTCTCATCAACTTTCTTCTAATCCGTACAAATTATTTGGAGTGCAAGTTTCTAATCATAAATTAGTCAAATGAGTATAAATATACATATTTATGTATTGTAATTTTCAAAAATAAAAATGAATAACAAAAATAAAATTTTTACAAAATACTTGCATTTCAATTGAATGCATGTTCACAAAATATTTAGAGAAGAATTGTGATTTGAGATATGATATGCTTATTTAATTGAAGTTTAAAAATAAAAATATGAGCGAGAAAAGATTGAGGGCATAAACACAAAAATGTATGAAAAATGAGGAGTTTTATTACAATTTAAATATGGCGTAAGTATTAAAAAGAGTACTGTATATATAAAGTAAAATATATTTGTGAAACGTAAAGGTGTGGATTGGCTAGATTAGTAATTAGCCCTAAAAGTAAATTAAAATGAAAATTGGAATGAAACTCATTGCACTAAGTGTTAGAGCATCTCCATTGTACCATCCTCAATTACTGTATATTTGGCACAAAAACATACATTGTTCATGTGATGTGGCACTATGTTTGTGCGATACACATTGAGCATTCTTTTACAATGAATAGACAACAATAAAATATTTTTTACTCTATCCTTAGTATGTCACAGACCCAATTCCAAGGAGAAACAAGCGAGAGAAATTAATAAAGAATTATATATAGAGGATGTCTACAGGAAGACATCCGGTTGAACATCCTCTACTTTTATGCAATTCCATGTCACTTTAACAACCCCTACGTCATCTGCATTGGAGATCATCTTTTGATACAAAATGTGCACTTGTTTAGTTGGTTTACTTTTATTTACCTTTCTTTGGGACTGTACGCCTGCAATGGAGATGCCCTTAGAGCATCTCCATTGTACCACCCTGGTCACTTGATGTATATTTGGCAAAAAAACAAACATTGTCCATGTGATATGGTACTATATTTGAGCAATACACATTAAGAAATAGAAAAAGCTCTCCAATGCATTATTTTGCAAGGAATAGACAATGATAATTTTTTTTCTCTTTCCTTAGTATGTCACGCCTAATTTCCAAGAAGAAATAAATGAGATAAATTAATAAAGAATTATATAGAGGATATCTGCAGGTAGACATCTGGTTGAACATCCACTACTTTTATGTCGTTCCATGTCACTTTAACAGTCTCCGTGTCATCTACATTGGAGAGCATCATTTGCTGCAAAATGCACACTTGTTTAGTTGGTTTACTTTTATTGGCTTTTCTTTCGGACCACGTGCATGCAATGGGGATGCCCTAAAGCTGACACGTTAAAGAAATGGTTAAATATCAATTAACTCATTAACTTATCTAACTATACACAGTCCTGCGTTTCTTTCATTTCTCTGTCTAAATTAGATTTGTGGATTCGTAACTTCAAATCCAATCCACCACTGCCGTAGCCATTCCCACCGCCATCATTCCCACACTAAACGTGTCACGAAGACACAATGGAAAACTATGATTGAGATCCCTGTTGCGTTGAGACACTTTCTCAAGTTTGATGGCGCTGTTGAACCTTCGAACATGGGCCCCAAAATTGCTCCTCACCTATGTTTGTTCTCTCAATCCACTTTCACGCTAGGACACACGTTAGAGGCGTAGACCACTAAAGACTTCCCCTTAGATGGCAGGAAGCACGGTGATCACACGCACTCCGACAATCAAGTTAGCCATTTTATTATAGTTGATAAGGATTAATATGAGCGTGGGTGATATCGTGGAGCTTGAACTGAGGCATTTAGGAGACCCACTTGGCAGAGTTAAGGCTCTTGCGAGTGAGAGTGTGAAAATGTGGTATTAGAGAATACTTAACTTGTTTTGAACTTTTTTCCTCTATTTATACTGGGGCCTCCAAAAAGATGATGGTTGGCCGCTTATGATGGGTCTTCCACTTGTCCAGATGTCATTGGGTTTCGATCACAACCTAAGAATATAGGTCAGGGGCTGGATGTGATGAGTAATTGTGACCCTTGTACTTGCGAATCAATCATGTAACGCCCGCTCTCAAAACATACTTTTATAACCATAAAGATTAGCAACGGAAGCTAAATAGCGTTACAAAACCTCTACATTGTCCAAGCTCATGAGTACCTATTTACAAATTTACATCATATTGTAAGCAAAATACATTAGATCATGGCCATTGGACACGTGCAAAAGCGGCCTATACAGGATCGGGAGCTTCCTTTGGTTTCTCCTCCACGTCACGTCCTCGAGGATTCCCCTCCGTCCCCAAGTCCACGGTCTCGGCTCTGGTCACCTATCATTTATCATAACACATAGTGAGCCACGAGGGCCCAGTGGGTAACACAATCATATGCAATGCATGACATATTCGTAATCGTGGGCCCGTTGCAAACCATATGTTTATATTGGCGCCGTAACATACAATCATACTTTAATTGGCCAGACCCCAATCCTTTGTAGGACCTCCATTTGGGCCAATTGTCTCAGACCTTTGTGAGACGAACATTATATAAACATTTGGTAGGCAACCCTATTCATCATTTTTCATGCATGATCGTGCTTCAATGTATACACATAAATAAACACATCTAATATCATACGCATATAACATAAAATGGGTACATAAACATCAAGGTCCTACAAACCCCCAACTTGAGTATCTACATGCTATACCAACACTATAGTCATATATATACTCAACCAAAGCATCAACATCATTAATCCTACCCTAACACTTGTCTCTTTACCTATTTATTGCAAACCAACCAACATTAGATCATGATCTTACCTCAAAGCACTCTAAGTACTCTACTACCCACCTTTAAAAGATAGTACCACTAAGGAAAAACTAGGTAGGTGATGGACTTGCTTTCTTCTTCACCTTGCTCCTTAAGGACTTCAATGATCTTCTATACCAACACTTGATCCAAGTATGAAGTTTGGATGGATTTCTAGAGATGGAGGGTCTACAAAATGTCTTGGATGGATGCTTGGCTCGAAAATGAGGGTAACCATCAAGAAAAGTGACTTTTTGACCAAAAATACACATCTGTAGACTTAGAATTACGGCCGTAAATATCCCTGTTACGGCCGTAAATTCCAAAATTACGGCCGTAACCCAATAAATTACTAGTAACTATATGCACACGCTGATCGCGCTTCGTCACGCGACCAGCAGAGAATCAGCTCTTTAACCATCATTCTTGACTTACGGCCGTAACCATAAGAATTACGGCCGTAAATATCACATTTACGGCCGTAAATAAGGAATTACGGCCGTAAATCCCAATTTTTCTGCATTTCTCTTCCGGCTCATTCTTGGCGACCGTACCTAGTTCCAACATACATGGGGCAACCCCAAACACATCATAAACATGTCATACCCATCAACACCATCTCACGACACATTCACATCATCATGACCCATTCCCAAAAGCACAAACGATAAACATACGAAATCATATAAAATCGTGACGAGATTTGGCGGGGCGTTACAAATCAGGTGGTCAAATGTCACATTAGCCACTTGTGAACGTGGGTTTGTTTCTGACTATATAACAAGGATGCCTCATCAAGTGCTAATGCCTTGGCGGTGCAACTTAGCATGATGACAAACTTGTGAAATTAAAGTTTTTAAAAAAAGGAATGGAACATTTTTCAGGAAATCTAAGTCCTGGTGCATCTTGAGGAAGGCACAAGGAACTCCACCAAAATCTCTGTTGAACTTTGTTTCAACACAATATGAGAATAAATTTGTAATGACTATGGTAGGTGCTGATATAGAAGAGGGATTCTCAACAAATGGAGAGGGCGATGATGGTGGAGGTGCTGAATGTGATGAGGATGACGCTGAAGATGATTATGATGGCAAAGATCAACATGAAGAAGATGATGAGGCAAATGACACAGGGGATGATTCTGGATGGGAAAATTCACAATGCTTGGATTTTATACTATTACTATACTTTGGGGATTTTCAATATAGTTTATCAACTGGTTGTAAAGATGGTATGCGTTTTGAATTCTTTTAGATTGTGGTTATGTGTTGATCTTGCAGGTAGACTTTCGGTTAAACATCATTTACTTTTATGCAATTCTATGTTACACGAAGAGTCTCCATGCCATCTGCATTGGAAAGTGTCTTTTAATGCAAAATATGCACTTGCTTAGTTGGTTTACTTTTAATAGCTTTCTTTTGGGTTACACGTGTGCAATGGATATGCCCTAAAGCAAACACATTAGAAGTGGTTAAATATCAATTAATTCATTAACTCATTTAACTATACAATGTCCCCCGTTTCTTTCGTTTCTCCCTCTAAATAAGATTTGTGGATTAGTAACTTCAAATCCAAGCCACCCCCACCACCACTGTCGTACAAAGCGAACCTTCCAGACCTCGTCACTAAGGGTATGTTCTGTTTGCTGTTTTCAGCCCGTTTTCTATTTTCAGTTTTCGAAAATATTGAAAATGCGTTCTGTTCGTTATTTTCGAAAATCCATTTTCGAAAACGTTTTCAAGATTTGTATAGGAAATATGAAAATATCTTTTTAACGTTTTTGGCATTTCCAGTGTTAAATGTCGAAAACAACAAAAACGCGTTTTCGAATTTTAAACTTTACTTTTATTACATTTGAGTACCAAATTTTCATTTTTGTACATTTTAGTCCCAACCACCAACACCACCACCGGCCACCGACTCCAACCGCTGGAAAGTGGTCAAACCACCAGATTTGGTGGTTTGACCACCAGATCTGGTGGTTCTCCACCTGAGAACCACCGCAACGGTGGTTCTCAGGTGGAGAACCACCATCGGAAGGTGGTTCTCCACCTTCTCGAGGGTGGAGAACCACCCTCGACAACCTGCGAAGGTGGCTCTCCACCTTCGTAGGTGGTCACGCCGGCGACTGCAAAACCGAGGGAGGGGGTTGGGTGGGGGGTATGGTGGGTTGGGGGTAGGTTGGTGAAGATGAGGGCTTGTTTGTAAATCTTGAAAAGTTTAAGGACCATCTTGTAATTTTTATGATACAAAATTGTATTTTTTTAAAAGTATAATCCAGACACGTTTTCTATTTTCTCTTCTCGAAAATAATTTTTCAAAACAACAAACCAAACGCATTTTCAATTTTCTCAAAACAACAACTGAAAATAGAAAACACCAAAACATTTTCGAAAATGAAATAGAAAATACAAAACAAACAGAACGGCCCCTAAATGTGTTACAAAGACACAGTGGAGGACTACGATTGAGATCCCGATTGCGTTGGAATGCTTTATCACGCTTGATGGCCATTGTTAACCTTCGGGAATGAGGCCCAAATTTATTCCTGGCCCCTGTCTTCTCCCCCCATCCATTCATACGTTAGGACATGCGTTAGAGGCGTAGACCACTGGAGACCAGGAGGGACGGTGGTCACATGCACTTTGACGATCAACTTAGTCATCTTATAGTAGTTGATGAAGACTAATATGAGCGTGGGTGATATTGTGGAGCTTGAGCGGAGGCGTTTAGGAGACCCACTCGGCAGAGTTGGAACTTTTATGAGTGAAAGAGTGAAAATATGGCATTAGAGAATACTCACCTTGTTCTGAGCTTTTTCCTCTATTTATACTTAAGTCTCCATAATGATGATGGTTGGTTGCTTATGACGGGTCTTCCACATGTTCAGATCTCATTGACTTTCAATCCAATCCTAAAAATATAGGTTGGCGGAATCAATCAGGTGGTCACATATCACATCAGCCACCTTTGCACATGGTTTGTTTATGACTGTGACCGGGGTGCTTTCTCGGGTGCTAATACCTCGATGGTGCATCGAAAAACCTCATAAGTTGGAGGGGTAATGCCACGTGGCTGGGGGAATGCCACGGTCATAGCATGTATACACTAATAATTTCTTTCTACCAGTCACGGTCATAATGCTTTTATGTTCTTGAAAGATAGAGATAATCCTGGCCAATTTGTGAATTAATGCTTAGAAGAAGAAAGAATAGAACATTTTTCAGTAAATCCAAGTCCTGTGCATCTTGAGGAGGAGGTGAGGAATTCCACCAAGATATCTATTGAACTTTGTTTCAACACAATGGGAGAACACCTTTGTGATGACTATGGTAGATGCTGATATAGAAGATGGATTTTCAACAGATGAGGATGGCGACGAAGATGATTATGATAACAGAGAGCAATATGGAGACAATGACGAGACTGATGATGCAACGGATGATTCTGGGCAGGAAAATTCTCAATGCTTGGATTTTACACTACTATTATACTTTTAGGATTTTCAATATAGTTTACAAACTGATTGTAAAAGTGGTATGTGTTTTGATTTATGTTAGACTTTGGTTACGTGTTGATCTTGCTGTGTTTATAGTCTACTTCTTACTACGTTTCTTCGTTGATTTTGGAAGGGAAAGTTCTCAATGTTCGGATATTACACTACTATTATATTTTTGGGATTTTCAATATATTTTACGAATTAATTGTAAGGGTGGTACGCGTTTTGAATTCTATTAGACCGAGGTTATGTGTTGATTTTGCTATGTTTAGAGTCTACTTCTTATTGTGTTTCTTGGTTGATATTTTGTTTAGAACATTATTCTATACAATTTTTGTATCTTGATTTGATAATTATCTGTCTATTTTATTTGGTTCTGTATTATTCTCCACAATTTGATAATTTTTGTATCTTGATTTGATAATTATCTGTCCATTTTATGTGGCTCTGTATTCTTCTCTACAATTTGATAATTATCTATTTGTGACAATAATGAAAATTTTGAATCCATTATAAGACTGGATGTGAAATGGGCTCCATATATCACAATGTATCAAACTAAACGCTTTTATTACATCTATTATTCTGTAAAATGAAAGAAAACATCATTTGCTTAGCAAGAGAACAAATGTAACATGGTATAGTAACCTGAAATGAGGAACTATCAGAGTTCAAATGTTGTTTCAGAATAGAAAGACCCATATTTTGGTGCTCTAAATAGAATATGTTTGGAATAGTGAATTTATTAACCAAGTTTTTGGAATCTGAATAGAAGAAAAATGCGCTGGTTAGCAAGTACATGCCTCGAGCTTTCTTACCCTTGCCAATCATCCTCTTAGTCTGGTTGCAAGTAGACTTCCAATTGAACATCCTCTACTTTGCCATTCTATGTCACTTTAACAGTCTCCATGTCATCTGTATTGGAGAACATCATTTGATACAAAATGTGCACTTGCTTAGTTGGCATATATTTATTGGCCTTTCTTTTGGATTGCGCAAATATAATAAAGATGTCCTAAAGTCAACGCGTTAAAGACGTGGTTAAATATCAATTAACTCATCAACTCATCTACTTATACACCATCCCGCGTTTTTTCCTTTGTATTTCTAAACTAGATCTATGGATTCGTAAATTCAAATCCAATCCACCGCAGCCTCCCCACCACTATTTTCGCACAAAGTAAACCTTTCAAACCTTACCACTAACTGTATCATGAAGACACAATGGAGAGCTATGATTGAGATCCCCGCTACGTTGGGACGCTTTATAAAGTTTGATGACTATTGTTGACGTCGGGAAATGGGGCCCAAAGTTTTTCCTTGCTCTTGTTATGAGTCAGAGTGTGAAAATGTGGTATTATCTCAGTCTCCATAGAAATGGTGGTTGACTGCTTATGATGGGTCTTCCATGCGCCCAGATCTCATTGACTGTAGATTCCATCCTAAGAATATAGGTTGGTGGCTAGATATCACAAGTCACTCCCTTGGATTTCCGAATCAATTATGTGGTCACATATCACACCAGTCACATTTGCACGTGGGTTTGTTTATGACTATGATTGGGGTTCCTCCTTTGATGCTATCGCGTCGGCGATTGGGAGAATGCCTCCGTCATACCACGTAGACCCTGATAATTTCTACCAATAACAACTGTAGTGCTCTAATGTTCTTGGAAGATAGAGATAATCCTGGCCAATTTGTGAAATTAAGGCTTAGAAGAAGAAATAATGGAACATTTTCAGTAAATCCAAGTCCTAGCGTGAGGAAGACGCGTGGAATTCCACTAAGATCTCTGTTTAACTTTGTTTCAACACAATGGGAGAACACATTTGTGATGACTATGGTAGGCGCTACTATATAAGATGGATTCTCAATAGATGAAGGAGACAATAATGATGGAGGTGTTGACCCCGACGAGGATGACGACGAAGATGATGATGATAACATAGAGCGACATGGAGATGATGATAAGGCATATGACGAAGAGGATGATTCTGGATGGGTAAATTCTCCATGCTTGGATTTTACAATACTATTATATTGTTGGGATTTTCAATATAGTTTTTGAATTGATTTGCGATTGCCTTTTGCTTTTACTACTCAATTTTTTAGTCCAATAAAATGTCTGCACATTGCTTTTGATAGCTAAATTTAATATGTCTATTATAGCGCGTGTTAGGGTATGTGTTTTTATGTGTTTTGATATGATATAGGAGAGAGAAAAAGTGGAATTGAATGGTGGAGATTTGTGTAGTACAGGTAGGTCCCACGAGATTTGTGTGTAAAAATATGTAAAAATATGTAAAAATAAGTAGGAGAACGGGTTCATAGATATTAAACACACATTATATTTAATATATTAATGTGTCAATTGATATATATATATATTTTTATCGATGTGGCTAGTTAAATTTCCATAGTGAATCATGTAAATTTGTAATCAAAGAAGTTGTGAACTCATGATTTCCCAAGCACAAAGCCTCGCATCAATTGGATCTTTGTTTTCCCATTGATAAGGAAGGCGGACCTACCCAATTGAGTATTAAATATATGATTCCTTCATATTTTGTTTTTAAATATTTGTATACTTTGTTTTTAAATGACAACTGGGCCATAAACGTTAAAAATGGATTTAGCTTTATTAATAAATAAAATAATAGTTAGAAATATCGTGATGATGCCTATCGCATGTGACATGCGGTAAGAAATTAAGCAGGAATAAGACATTGCCTTTGGTCGAAAAAGATGAAAACAATCAAAGAGATGAACCAAAACCACCATAGCACAAAGAATTTTCTTTTTTTCTGAAACAAGACGGTGGTATTGTCAATATGAGATTTAATATAAGGGAATCTAGTTATGATGTGCCATTTTAATATTTCCTAAATTGATTTTTTTTTTTTTGAACTAATGTTTCCTCGTTTGTTAGATCAAATAAAAAGTCACGTAATTGATTTAGTGAAAAATATTATATGTATATTTCTGAGTATTGCGAAGTGTATATTGAATACATAGTGATGAAATGCTTATTTTGTCAGGTTTTAATACTGTGCAAGTGATGCGTGTGTTCTTTAAAAAAAAAGTGGTATACCCAATATTATATAAGGAGTGTACGTATAGCATTGCAAATGCAAATGGCTTAATTGGATGAAATAATTGAAGGGCAAGAAATGAGATTACAAATGGGGTCGTTTTTTTGTTTACTCGTAGTGAACAATAGGGGTACTTGATTTAAATTCTTGAAAACTTGAGGAGCCATACAAGTTCTTGATTAAGGCAAGTAATTGCTCCCTCTTTTGTTGATTGACCTTGGGATGAGTATAAAATCGGGTCAAAATCGTAGGAGGAAAAAAAAGTTATCAACATATTTCAACAAGACGTTTAAAAGTGGTTGACAACTTTTTTGTTAAGAAATTGAGATATTTCAAACAAACAAAGATTTGTTATAAAAGTATGAAAACAATAGAGAGAATTTAGAGAGAATGAATTCGAATGAATTCTCAGGAATGAATTTCATTAATAACTGAAGCCCTATTTATAGGAAAACTTGAATATTGCAGAATTACATAATTTCATCAAGGGTATAATAGTCATTCACATATAATAATTACATCTTTTACCAAATTATTCCTCCACCAAATTATTCCTCCACCAAATTATTCCTCATAATTCATAACCACCAAATTATTCTCAATTATTCATAACACTCCCCCTTGAATGACTATTAATACAAATGTCTTCTGGACTTGTTTGGAGAAAAACCAGTGGGAAAAAAACTTCCAAACCGGTGCGGGATAGCTTGGAGTGGTTATATCTTTCTTCATCAAAACATTGCTCCCCCGATGTCTTCCGGTATAGGAGTATTCATGTCTTGCCTCGTTAAAACCTTGTCAAGAAAACCCGGTGGGAAAAAACTTGATCGAAGGAAAAGAATGCAATTTGCTCAGTTTGATTTCATATCTTGAAGCTGATATCTTTACTTACGGTAAATGATTTCAATATCATCATCGTTTGGATCTAAAGCATTAGCTCCATTATAACTTGATCCAATAGATACCTTTGTATCAATTTCTCCTATCGTTCTCAATATACCATGAATATGCCTCGTTAAAACCTTATTAGGAAAAACCCAGTGGGAAAAACCTAATGAAGGAAAAAGAGTACATTATTCATGTGAATACACCTTTAAAGTTGCCTCATTAAAAACCTTGCTAGGAAAACCCAATGGGATAAAACCTCAGTCAAGGGAAAAAAGAGTGCAACAGCGTATTTTATACAAGTATCTTTTGCAAGCATTTCAAAATCTTTCATACATTTGTATGAGTATCATATACATTGATTTTATACTCTTCGTTCATTTAGAGTGCATCAATTTTCTTACACAACTACAAAACATTCACCATGAACACATGTCTCCAAACACACAATTTAAAGCATATAAATTCATAGTAAAAACATGTAAACATATAAGTAAACCTTCATAACTAACTAACACTTAAAATATATCATTTAACATTTAATACTCACTTAATAGGTTATTTCATTCCCAGGGGCTTAACTCACCCTTTAGGGTACTCATAAACACGGGTTTAGCTCATCCGATCCTTTAATTTCCTTTTCTTTTACTACACACGATCGGTAATTTAACTTTCATGAGCATGCAACATGTAATGACCACCATGCTTATCTTTAAACTTGAGCACTAGTCATCATCATCTCATCATCTCATAAGTTAAGGATTTCACATTCACCATTTATCATCTTCAATATATCTCAATATTTTCCTTATCATTGATCATATGTAGCGCTACATTTTCATATCGTATCGACACTTTTCAATTTCATTTCTTTCCCCATATCGACATAACTTATCGAGATATCTCATTATCAATCCTCTTGTAGGATTATACAATATAGTTATGTCTATATACTCTTCAAGAGTATATGCCTCCGTTATTAAGACCATCTTTTATAATTTGCTTTGATATATATGATTGAGGAAATATCAACGCTTCTGGCGTGCTAACTTATCAAAGCATCGTAGCTGTTATATGTGATTGTTCATAGCCTTTCATGCATCTTTGAACTTCAAGTTCAGATTTCAATTTCGATATAACATGATGCATTTCACATATTATTTTCAACCTTTAATACTCCCCTCATCTTTGAGAAAATTTAGAACACCAAAACTCATACAGTTGGTATGATTTTAATCATATATGTTCTCATCATTCAGCCTTAATATGGGAATTTAGACCGTTTGCATTCTATTCTCGATATCGGCAATTTATTTGAGGACTTTAAATAATTTGCCATATAATATCCCACTTGTATGCGCATACTCAAATCCTTCAGGGATTTATTCAAGTATTGGGATATACATTTACTAGCTTTATCATTAAATCTGAAAATCATGCTCATACCGTGAGCAAATATTTCGTAAATTTCAAATTACGAATCATATACACATGTGACTATCTAGTGGATCCATATCATAATATCTAGTAGTCCACATGGAGGATGAGTGAGCCCATACTTCTCATCCTTTATTCCAGATATATTTGGATTTATTCCCAATATTGGCTAGTAATGATTTCATCATTTATCGAGAACAATCATTGAAGAATTCTTTTAATTCTTCACTTGAAATATTGATTTCAATAATTATTTAAACCGGGATGGTCAGTCCGGTTTTGCAAGCAGTATTATTGAACTTCTAGTTCAAGAAATTCTTATATCGATTTCACTAGTATCTCAGATAGTGCTCAATATGATTTATCATAGAAACAATTCACCGACATATTCCATCATCTTTTGGTGACATTATTGTCTACTCTTGTTCAAACACGGAGTTACTGACTCATACGCATCACATCCGCTATTATTTAATTCGAAATCGTAGCTCTTACGCTTCATATTATTTATTTAAAATCGAGTCTTATTTCATACGCGTCGTATTATTCTATAAATAAATCATCAAAATTATTGCAAAATTCATCCTAACAAGGGTTTATACATTATAATGGATCATATGCTCTCAAATCTTGAAAATACTATCCATCACTCGAGTCAAAATCCTAAAAAGGATTTATCGATGTAAATTTGGAAAGATTAAGGATGCTAATGAATAAGGGTATCCCACAAGATATCCGATGCTTGATTGAAGCAAAGGTTCGATTATCTGGTGAGGTTTCAATTCCTTCTAAATACATGCCTGGTATGGGTAAAAGTAGTTTTTCAAAGAAACGGAGAGCAAAAAGATTAGGAGGATGCTACAAGTGTGCTCGATGGACATGTGACACTCGATGTAAATCTGTGGGTACTTGTCCAGAAATCGAGAAGATAAAATAGCGTTCATTAAGGATGGATTGAGTAAGGAGCCTTTGGATGATATTCAACAGGCTCTTGAGACACATCCTAGTGGACACGTACAAGGTGAGCTAATGGCCTTATGGGCCAAATTCAAAGATCAACAAACGCGTTACAGTCTTGAAAAACTTACTTTAGAAGATCCTGTTTGTAAATTTAGTAGAAAAATTTAGCATAATGATTTTCCCATATTTATGTAAGAAAGCTCGGTGTAATAACAAAAATCAATATATTTCTTTTATTTGTAAATATCGTTTTTCAATTTTAAGATATATATTATTTTTCAATCACTGACAGCTATATGTCATATCACTAAAGAAAAATTTCTGCCTTTTTCTCTTTCATATTTGTCAAAAAGTAAATAGTGCACTCAATTATTGGTTTGAAAATTTTTCTTTAAATAGAGGGATTCATATATCTCTCATGTTCATACATTAAAAGTATAGTGCAAAAAGAGAGATGGGAGTAGAGATGGATATGGAGATTTTAGAATCATCTCATACAAGTCGGCCTTTACCTCTTGATTAAAACCGTATGTATTCTTGGTGGATCTAAACTGGTAGGCCATATCCAATATGTGGATATGGCAAACCGACTTGTAAAAGAGTTAGGGAGACAAGAAATCAATATACTATACGGAGGAACCAACAACAAACTTTTAGCTAGACTTATAATGGCCGCACAATCATGGGGAATAAGAGTTTCGAGCGTAATACCTTTCCATCTAGTTGGATCTAATACTCGAATTGGAGCAGTTCTACCATGGGTCCAGCGAGGTTGGGGCTACAAGCGCAATCCATCCACAAGCGCATGATGCATATGATGAATAATAGTGATGCTTTCATTGTCCTTCCAGCGCTACAACACACCGGAGGAAATATTCAATATAGCCTCGTTGCACGCAGTGGAATTTTCATGTCAAACCAATAGGTTTGTTGAATATTAATAATTTCTTTCTTTGGCTTACTAGCGTTTCTAGATCGAGTGTAAATAATAAGTTTATCTCTCATTCAATGAGAAAAATACTTATTTACGCTAGTCTTGTTGATGAACTACTCATCAAATTTCATGCATATGTTCAAGAATCTGGAAGCCCAGGCTTGGTCGGTCGGTCAGACCATTCTGGTGTCAGCGAAAAGAAATTGGATCCTTTAAATATTTCATTATGAATCCTAATTGTAACGCCTCTAATTAGGGTCGGGTCTTAGGTTACTTTTCAACCCGTAACAATATTTATAAAATTTTGTTTCATGCAACCCCGGTTAGAAATGCGCGCCACTCATTCTTAGCTTAACGTAATGTTCAAATCAAGAACACCGCGATGTTGGTTACACGCTACAAAATAGGTTCATCCCATATAATCAAACATAGAGTTCTTAAAACAAGGCGTGGAGTTGTCAAAACAAGATACATTTTTATTACAATACTAGCACCAAGATCCTGGTTTCCGTTCATCCACATTTCAAGTCCTTGAGGTTTCTCCAGCTAGTCTCGGATTGTTTGCCACGTCCGCCACGTCTAAAAACATAATACAAACACATTGTGAGTCACTGAGACTCGGTGGGAATAGAATGTATTAACACACATGCTAACACAACTTTGAAATGCAATAAGGGCCCGATTCACAGTCATGTGTTCTACAGCGCCAACACATATCACACTTGGCAGTTCTTTTGTAACACAATGTCCGTGGACCTTTAATCACAAGGGAGACCACGGTCGTACACACATATGGGTTGTAAACCCGATTCGGCCTCACATTATACACATTGGTGAACACATGACACAACATCCACAACATATGCTAATCACGTGCATGCTAACCACTCTATTTAATCAAACATACAATCCCCAAAGAGTTGGGGAACTTACCTCTTAAAGCATGCAACTCTTCTCATTGCCAACCACCAATACACATAACACAATGGTGCTTAAAACATATCATCCTAATCCACATAAGTTTCCCAATACAAAGCACAACACATTTCTAACACAATTTAATTCATAGAAGAAGATATACATAGCATTTCATGCATATCTCACATAGACACATTTGTCACCTTATGTTTCAATCCATCCAACATTCATAGTCAATCCACTTACCTCTTTAATGAGTTAATACATCTATACCCACCTTGTTATATGTTAGAATGAGCACCAAGGACCAAAAATCCCCTTCTTCTTCCTTTCTTGTTTTCTTCTTGAAATCAAGGATTACCAAATGATATAGAGAGTTTGGGAGCTTTAGATATGTTTAGGAGGAGGGTGTTGGAAGGGTCTATATGAAGAAGAACTAGTTGGAGGAAATATATATCTCTAAGAATCAAAGAAAAGTGTAGAAAAATCGGTTTGGCCGACTTTGATGTACAGTTGTATGCGGTCTCGGGTGAAATACACTGCACTGGCGGGCTTCAGTATTTTGGTCATAACGTTTGCGTCCAGATGTCCAAATGAGGTGATTCAAAGCTTGTTGGAAACTAGACTCAATGGGCTACAAATCGTAAGAAGACATTATCTTCAAAATCCAATTCATTTAAAAGATGTGTTATTTTGAACCTCTATGAACTTTCAAATCTTCATGAAATCGCTTACATAATGAACTTCATTCATATCACATATTAGTCGTTCACTAAAATAGAACTAAATCATATAAGAACACCTAGATCGTGGTCTAAACATGTAGGGTGTTACAATCTACCCCTTCAATAAATTTAGTCCTCAAATTCTTACCTAAGAATAATTCAGGATATTGTTGTAGCATTTCCTCCTCTCTTTCCCACGTTCTTCCTCAATCATTGCATTCCTCCACAACACATGAAGCGAGAGGAATTTGTTTTCCCAGTTGCTTCACACTATGAGCAATGATTATATGACTTTTCCTCAAGTGATAGGTCGGGTTGAATGTCATGGAGGCTCTCGGCAATATGTGTCGCGGGATCAGGAATATATTTCTCAAGGGCGACACATGGAATACATTGTGAATTCGATCCATATCTTGTGAGGTAGTTGTAACCCGATAGGCAACTTCCCGATTCGTTCAAGGATTTCGTATGGGCCAATATATCGAGTGCTAACTTTCCACGCTTACCAAATCGGAGGAGTCCTTTTATTGGCGAGATTCGGATGAAAACTTTATCACCTACTTCAAACTCAAGTGGTCGTCGTATATTGGCGTAACTCCTTTAGCGATCTTGGCGACTTTCATTTGTTGTTTAATTTTCTCAATTGCGGAGATCATGTCTTGAATCATCTCGTTCGCATCACTTTCATCTCGCCTACTTCGTCCCAATGTAAAGGTGATCTACACTTTAAATCCGTATAGCGCTTCATAGGAGGCATACCAATAGGCAGTGATAACTATTATTATCTGTGAACTCAATCAAGGAAAGATATCGATCCCAACTTTGTGAAAATTCCAAAACACAAGCACGCATGACATATCTTCTAACGTTTGAATCGTTCTTCCGATTGTCCATCCGTTTGAGGTGAAAGAGCATCTTGAATTGAAGTTTCGTTCTAGGGTATCTGTAGTTCATTCCAAAGTGGGATAAATACCTGGGGTCACGATCGAAGTGATCGTTGTTGGCACACACCATGAAGGCGGGCGATTTCCTGTACATAAAGTTGAGCTAATTGTTCCATCTTAAATGTCATCTTGATCGGCAAAAAGTGAAGCGGATTTTGTGAGTCGATCCACAATAACCCCATATCGCATCGATCCTTTGCTCGTCGTGGTAAACCACTTACAAAATCCATAGTGACCTCGTTCCATTTCCACTCGGGTATCGGGAGTGGTTGAAGAGTTCCTCACGGTCTTTGATGTTCAATTTTAATCACGTTGGCATACAAGACACTTTCGATACATACTCGGCTATTTCGTTTCATACCGCCACCAATAAAGTCTTTTATTTCTTTGTACATCTTGGTTGATCCTGGATGCATGGAATACGGTGTAGTATGAGCTTCATCACAAATTTCCTGTCGTAAACCTTTAGTCATTTGGCACATAGTATCGATCCTTATATTTAGAATTTCTCGTTGTAGCGGAAATCGGGTTGGCTTTTCAATTAATTGCTTCTTGATCTTCCTTACCCATTCGTCTTCATCTTGTTCTTCTTTAATCTGATCGATAAGCGTCGTGGGATCGACATTGCGCTAATCGTCTTTGCGTCGGGTTCTAAGATCTCGGATCGAACTTCTCAATCTCTCGTTGTAACTCACGTGACCTTTGTTTGGCCGATTCGGCTCAGCGTCGCCACTACATTTGCTTTGCCAGGATGATAATGAATCGTGCAATCATAATCTTTCACTAGTTCCAACCACCGCCGTTGGGCATATTGAGTTCCTTACGGGTGAAGAAGTATTTCAAACTTTTGTGATCGCTATAGATTTCACACTTCACTCCTTAGAGAGTAATGTCGCCAAATTTTTTAAGGCATATCACGATAGTTGCAAGCTCTAAATCATGTATTGGGTACCTTTGTTCATAAGCTTTCAATTGACGAAGCATACGCAATTACCCGATCATTTTGCATTAAAAACACAACCGAGTCCTTGATTAGAAGCATCACTATAAATCGTAACACGCCGAACTATCAGAATTGCCGGAGACAGGGGGCGTGAGTGAGCGAAGTTTTCAATTCTTGGAAGCTCAAAGCTCACAATCTTCAGATCCAACGAGGGTACATTCTTCTTAGTCAAGCGTGCAAGTGGTGAAGCGAGTTTCGCAAAATCCTTCACGAAAGCGTCGATAATAACAGGCCAAACCTACAAACTTAGTGCCCGGTAGATGTAGTCGGATATGGCCACTCCAAGATAGCTTCAACCTTACTAGGATCCATCGATATACCTTCCTTTGCTATCGTGGCCAAGGAAAACCACTTGTTAGGTCCAAAACTCACACTTTGAGAACTTGGCATATAACTTTTTCTTCACGCAAGCTTTTGTAATGCCAAAACAAAGATGATTCTCGTGTTCTTCAGGGACTTAGAATAGATCAGATGTCACAATAAACACTATCACGAATTCATCCAAATACGGCTTAAAGACTCGATTCATAAGGTCCATAAAAGGCTGCAGAGCATTAGTTAAACCAAGCGGCATAACCGAAATTCATAATGACCATAACAGAGTTCTAAAAGTCGATTTGAGAATATCTTCTTCCGAATACGGAGTTGGTGATAACCGACCAGAATCGATCTTGAATAGATAGCCGAGCCCCAAAGTAATTGGTCCAACAATTCATCAATGCGAGGCAAAGGATATTTATTCTTGATTGTGACTTTATTTAACTCCCGGAGATAATCAATACAAAGAGTATCGACCGTCTTTCTTCTTGACGAACAACAGAGAGCACCCCAAGGAGAAGTGCTAGGCGAATAAATCCTTTACTTAGTAATTCATCAATTGACTCTGGCTCCTTCAATTAGGCCGGTGCCATCCGATAAGGAGTCTTTGCAATAGGAAGCGTCTAGGGAATTAAATCAATAACAAACTCAATCTCTCTTGGCGGGGTAGGCCAGGGAAGATCATCGAGAACACATCAAGAAACTTGTTCACTATTGGCGCACGAAGATGGTGTCCGCAGTTCTTTTAGTCGCCATGCCAGTATAAACTAACCATATAGGCTGGCATCCTTGACTAATCAACTTTTTAACTTTCGGGCGGAAATAATCATTCGAATTGGGGCGTTCTAACTTGAAAACACAATAGGATCATGGTCAGAATCTAGCACGACTAGGACAATCCAACATCACTCCATTTTGTACAACCAATCCATGCCAAGAATGAGATCAAAATCTCGGTTCTAAGGCAATAAGATTGGCGGCATCAATACTGGACATGGATCTACAACGGAGGGAAAATACCATTTTGCACATTGATCTCTCCGAGGGCACAATCACATCGATAAAAGGGTTGCGAGGGTTTGAGTCAACGGTGGTCCTTCGACATAAGGCAATATAAAAGAATGTGTGGCTCGAGAATCAAATAAAGCATGTGCGGTGTAATGTACATATATAAACAATACGATATGGCGTCGGTCTTCTCGGAAGCTTCGGGTTGAGCAAATGCAAACACGCCGGTTGGTCGAAGCTGCGGTTGTTGAGTTTTCAAATCGGGACAATCTCTAATCCAATGTCCTTCCTTCCCGCATTTGAGACATCGTCCATAGCATAGTAACATTGTGCAAGTGGTTCTTTCCACAAGTTTGACAATAGGGCGGAAGGATGTAGAGAAAGACCCGATCCCTTCTTTGTAGGTGGTCGGGATGACGATCGGGAACATTCTGAAGGTCTTTTATTGTTATTACCTCTACCACGACTCGAAATTCGATCTTTTTCCATAATTTGGCATAAGTCATGTAAAGTACTGCCTGCTCTGCATCCCGACAAGCTCGCCTCAAATCCGGAAATAAAAGCGTGAAATCTTGCGACCGGAGTATCTATCATATGCGTCGCCGAGCTGCAAGTTCTTCAAACTTCTTACTATACTCATGGACCAGACATTTCCTTCTGCTTTTGCAAGCCGAATAAACTCGTTGAGCTTCTCATTTTGAGCCGTCTCCGAAAGTACCCACCCACGAAACTTAATACAAAAATGCCCAAGAAATCTAAACCGCGCCTCGGCTTTCAGGATAGTATCCACCAAAACACGCGAGCTGCGGAGCATAAAAGTAGCACAGTTAACCTGCTCAGACTCCGGAATATGAGCATACTCGAACATCCTTTCCATTGTTTGAACCCAATTCTCCGCATCAATCGGATCTTAGCGTCTTCAAATATAGTTCAAAGCGTGAAATCGATCATTAGCTAGCTCTTTATCCTTTTCCTCGTGTCTTCTCTCACTCCCGAAGCACTAGTAGAATTACTTCCATTAACATTATTGTTTGCATTTCTTTCACTCATCATTTGCTGCATTAATTGTGACTGCTGCTGTAACTGCTGCGACTGTTGTTCCACTAACCTCGTCAATCTTTCGATAGTAGCGGCTGATCCTCGACCATCTAGTAAGCACACAATTAGATCACAAAAAGAAAAAGAACATTTCACTCATCATATCCGACCTTACATCCAAAGTTCACATAACATCTAAAATACCTCACATAAAAGCGGGCGTGCCTTGAGAGAGCGGAGAAAACCCACAAGTGTGGGAATGGGAAAGCAGACTCTCGATACCACACATACGCCCCTCCTAATTCCAATTAGTCGGTCTTAGGTTACTTTTCAACCCGTAACAATATTTATAAAATTTTGTTTCATGCAACCCAGTTTAGAAGTAACGCCACTCATTCTAGCTTAACGTAATGTTCAAATCAAGAACACACGATGTTGGTTACACGCTACAAAATAGGTTCATCCATATAATCAAACATAGAGTTCTTAAAACAAAGGCGTGGAGTTGTCAAAACAAGATACATTTTATTACAATACTAGCAGCACCAAGATCACTGGTTTCCCGTTCATCCACATTTCAAGTCCTTGAGGTTTCTCCGCCAGCCTCGGATTGTTTACCCGTCCCGCGTCTAAAAACATAATACAAACACATTGTGAGTCACGGAGACTCGATGGGAATAGAATGTATTAACACACATGCTAACACAACTTTGAAATGCAATAAGGGCCCGATTCAGTCATGTGTTCTGGCGCCAACACATATCACACTTGGCCGAGTTCTTTTGTAACACAATGTCCGTGGACCTTTAATCACAAGGGGAGACCACTTGGTCATTTACACATATGGGTTGTAAAGCCCGATTCGACCTCACATTATACACATTGGTGAACACATGACACGCAACATCCACAACATATGCTAATCACGTGCATGCTAACCACTCTATTTAATCAAACATACAATCCCCAAAGAGTCAGGGGAACTTACCTCTTAAAGCATGCAACTCTTCTCATTGCCAACCACCAATACACATAACACAATAGTGCTTAAAACATATCATCCTAATCCACATAAGTTTCCCCAATACAAAGCACAACACATTTCTAACACAATTTAATTCATAGAAAGAGATATACATAGCATTTCATGCATATCTCACATAGACACATTTGTCACCTTATGTTTCAATCCATCCAACATTCATAGTCAATCCACTTACCTCTTTAATGAGTTAATACATCTATACCCACCTTGTTATATGTTAGAATGAGCACCAGGACCAAAAATCCCCTTCTTCGCTTCCTTTCTTGTTTTCTTCTTGAAATCAGGATTACCAAATGATATAGAGAGTTTGGGAGCTTTAGATATGTTTAGGAGGGTGTTGGAAGGGTCTATATGAAAGAAGAACTAGTTGGAGGAAATATATATCTCTAAGAATCAAGAAAAGTGTAGAAAAAATCAGTTTGGCCGACTTTGATGTAATACGGTTGTATGCGGTCTCAGGTGAAATACACTGCACTGGCAAGCTTCAGTATTTTGGTCATAACGTTTTGCGTCAAATGTCCAAATGAGGTGATTCAAAGCTTGTTGGAAACTAGACTCAATGGGCTACAAATCGTAGAAGACATTATCTTCAAAATCCAATTCATTTAAAAGATGTGTTATTTTGAACCTCTATGAACTTTCAAATCTTCATGAAATCGCCATGACAAATGGCTTCATTCATATCACATATTCGCTAATGCTCACTAAAATAGAACTAAATCATATAAGAACACCTAGATCGTGGTCTAAACATGTAGGGTGTTACACTAATGTTGATGGTGGCAGAGTTACGGAGTATTTATACTCTCGAGACGCATCCCTCATTTATGGATTCAAGATGTATATTCTTTTGCATTTCTATATTTTCAGTGTTTAATGCCGTCTTTTGATATTCTCAATATGTTCCACTTAATTTGTTTTGTACTTCTTCCGGAGTAATAATAATATCATATTGGCTTTATTCAAATACGAATCTAGTGATTATGCTTCTTCAAGAGCATTTTATTCTCATATTAATACAATCTCATATCATCGATAAGATTACTTCATGTAAGCTTTTCATGCGATATATTTTCTTTGATTTATCAACATGGATCTATTCAAAGACTTTACTTTCGTCTATTTATCCAATGGTAACTTCAAGTACCACTTGCTCAATTTTCTCCATTCATATTAGGTGATATATAAAGAAGTAATTTTATTCTCATCGCCTACTTCTTCGAGAGTATGATTAGAATATTTGATCAACTACTTCTTCCGGGTAGGATTCGTTATAACCAATCGTGTAGTATAATCCACCACATTGGAAATATGCACACCAATCGTGTGGTATTACCCACCACATTGGAAATATACTCAAACTATAAAGTGCATAAATTTAAATTGCAGAAATTAAATTTCTCCAATAGGTGGTCGAACCTACCTTATGGGAATTATTGCAATAAATATAAATTTACTAATTTAAATAGCAAGAATTAAATTGCATAATATTTAACTACTTCTTCAGAGTAGGATCTACTTAGTAGAAGGTATTACCCATCACTTAGCATATAAAGTGCGAGAAATATATAAAACCTTCCGTTTAGTGACGGTTGAACCCATCATCAAGTAGGAGGTATTGCGATAATTAAATTGCGATAAATAAAGTCACGAGAATTAAATATTGAATCGCTCACGGGAGCGGATTTGTTCTTCTAGAACAAATACTCATTACTTTTACAAGAGCACACTTATCCTTCTAGAATAAGTACACGTTATGTAATTGAACTCTTCTTGGGAGTTACATTAATATTTCGATCTTTTAACTCAAATGGACTTCAAGCCATTTTATATAATCAATGGATTTAGAATTTCTTCATGAATATTCTATCCATTTTTCAACTGTCGTCAAAATTAGGTCGGTTTACCCTAAGGGTAAAATTGTCCATTCCAATTCGCAAAGGTAAAATAGTCAAAAATATTTTATCAATGTTTTACGATTGGAAAATTATCTCCTTTTCTACTTCAATTTATCAATATCAAAATATTCAAGGACTATTTTGTAACTTTTTCAAAAGTTGGTGTACTAATTTGTAAATTTTGAAAGTTTGATAATAACATATTTCAAACAACGAGTTATTACCCTATCAATGTTGGTGTCTAAATTGAAGCTCTCGTTAAATCGAGTATAATGGAGTCGAAAATTTGATTTTGATAATGTATGCTCCTTATATCTCGAAAACGAATATTATAGTTTAATATATTATTATAAGATAAAGTAATATAATATATATACCTTTTCATTTTTCTTGGGAGAAGCGATTGAGCACGCACGTATTTCCTCCATTTGCTAATTCTTGAATTGCCTACAACTCTTTGTCTCTGCGTAAATGTTTTTCATGAGTGATTGAGAAGATAGAGAGAGTGAGGCGTGAGAAAGTGGGGAAAAGATAAGAGAGAAAAGAAAGATAAGTATTGATTGGAGATGGATTAGGTTATTTATAATAATTAGGTTTACGATATAAAATCATCTATAAGATGCAATCAGTAGAAAGCATACTCCCTTCATATTACTCAAATGGCTAGAGACTGTACGATAACGTGTTATAAAAGTATGAAAACAATAGAGAGAATTTAGAGAGAATGAATTCGAATGAATTCTCAGGAATGAATTTCATTAATAACTGAAGCTCTATTTATAGGAAAACTTCGAATGGTACAACCGTAATTACATAATTTCATCAAGGGTATAATAGTCATTCACATATAATAATTACATCTTTTACTAAATTATTCCTCCACCAAATTATTCCTCCACCAAATTATTCCTCATAATTCATAACCACCAAATTATTCTCAATTATTCATAACAAGATTATTATTATTCTGAATTTCACCAAATCTTGATGGCCTTTCCTCACTCGTTCTTGATTAATACAACTAATAACGGTGCCATTTTTAATTTTTATTTTTATTTTTTTGTGACCTGGCATTAATTTATGAAGTGTAAAGTGGATTGAAACCGTCTAAACAAGATTTTGACATATTTAGTTCATATATTAAAATTACCCCTCATTTTTACTACGAGAATAAGATTTCACAATCAATAGAAAAGTAAAATGTTGAGCGGACTATTGTTACTTTTGCCGTCAATAAGGAAGCATCTCTTTTCTGTGATGTTGATCATTCATCAACACAAATAGCAACTGAGAAAGAAATATAAAACGAGTTGATGATTTATCTTAGTTGAATTTAGCATATTCTATTAAATAGTTTCAAAATCATATGTAAATTGTTACATTTGAGTTAAACTATTTTAGTTCTTATTAACACAACATAATAGTGAAAATTGACAACTAAAATTCTCGTGCTAAAAATATTGAATATCTAACTTTAACAAATAGTTTACTTTTGTTACACCCATTTTAAAATTTACATTATTATTGAAAAGATTATTTATCACTTAATAATACAATATGCCCGATAATTAACCGACACCAACTAAAAAAAAAAAAAATTCTTTAGCGTAATGCTATTCACAAATTTGATGACCTATAAATGGAAATGTGTCATTAATTAATTTATTATCTTTTTTAATAGAATTAATTTATTATCTTAAAATTTATAATAAATAAATTGCAATCGGATAAATGTGAATTATTAGTAGTAGTATTGTTAATCGACGGCGCCACAGAATTGGCGATATCACATTATAGATAATGAAATCACACAGTTTACGAATAACGTTAGTGGTTTTCCATAAAAAATACCAGGCTTTTGACTTGGAATAATTAAAATCGACACTCGTGAAAACTAACGGCCAAAACCAGGTTCAAGAAAGTAACCATCCCAGGGAAAGCATCCTGGTTTTCGTTTAAGGTTCCAAATAATCATTCGGTAACAAAAATTATTAAATTAACATAATCCAATCATCTCATTTCCTTAATATTTTATAATTTTTATTTACTTTCTTGAATTCCAACACTATAAATACCACCTCTGTTTTTCCTATTCCTCATCAAAACTCACATTAATTATCACACAGTTTACAGCGATCAAGAAAAAAACACGTACGATTCAAAAGATGTCGAGCACTGCAGGGCAAGTTATCAAATGTAAAGGTAATCGTTTTCTTTTTCTTTTTTTTTTTAAATATTTCAAGAAAATTCTGGGACGAGTTCTTCAAATTTTTGTTGTGGGTGAAGCTGCGGTGGCCTGGGAACCAGGGAAGCCACTAGTGATCGAGGAGGTGGAGGTGGCGCCGCCGCAGAAAATGGAGGTTCGTCTGAAGATCCTCTACACTTCCCTCTGCCACACTGATGTCTACTTCTGGGAAGCCAAGGTAAAATTTCCCTCATCATTTCTCTATTTCTTTATTATTATTATTTTTAAATTCTTCATAATCTTTTATTAATTAGAGTATTGTGATCAAAGATTAAGGTATAGTTTTCTTGAATTTATTCATAGGCCCAAGACTCTGTATTTCCTAGAATCCTCGGACATGAAGCTGCAGGGTATGTCTTGTTTACATCCAAGATTCAATTTTTCCACATTTTCTTGTACTAATAAATCGACCCAAAAAAAAAAAAAAAACCAAAAATACTAAACTTATATTATTTTGTTGATTTCAATTTTTTTTTAATCAATATTTAGAGTTGTGGAGAGTGTTGGAGAAGGAGTGACGGACCTGAAGCCAGGTGATCACGTTCTTCCGGTGTTCACCGGAGAATGCAAAGAGTGTGCTCATTGCAAATCAGAGGAAAGCAATATGTGTAGCCTTCTTAGGATCAACACTGAGAGGGGAGTGATGATTAGCGATGGCAAAACTCGGTTCTCCATTAATGGAAAACCGGTTTACCACTTCCTCGGGACGTCTACTTTTAGCGAGTACACGGTTGTTCATGTTGGTTGTCTGGCTAAGATCAACCCTCTTGCTCCTCTTGACAAAGTTTGTGTCCTCAGTTGTGGGATCTCCACAGGTAATGTATGACATATACTCAATTCTTGATATCAGGGGTCTTTAAGTATACCTCACAAAGTGTTTACAGATGAGCTTTTAAAATGAATCGAATTTAAATAGATGTGAAAAATGAAATCTTTTTTGGAGAATGTATAGTGTTCTGAGAATTGGGCTCAACATAATGTGACAATTTTGTAATCATTGATTTACTTTAAATGCTAGATTGATTATCGGATTGTAACAATAGTTGTGGGAATTTTATCTGTACAAGTAGCACAGTTGCGTAACATATGGTTACTTGTATTATAGGTCTCGGTGCCACATTGAATGTTGCGAAACCGAAAAAGGGGTCGTCGGTTGCTATCTTCGGGCTAGGAGCCGTAGGACTCGGCGTGAGTATCCTAACTCGAACGCACAGAAATTTTACGAACAAATTTGTTTATTGGAATATCGGATTAATACATTTTTTTTTTTTTTTGATAAATAGGCTGCCGAAGGAGCTCGATTGGCTGGTGCTTCTAGGATCATTGGTGTTGATTTGATCCCTAGTAGATTTGAAGAAGGTAAGCAATCAAATCAGCAACATTTTCTTTATATACATCAAGAATTCATTATTTCTAAAGTTTCAATGTATCTTGATATTGTTTATGTATATGCAGCTAAGAAATTTGGTGTCAATGAATTTGTGAACCCAAAGGACCATAAAAAGCCTGTTCAAGAGGTTGGTTGATCCTCGATAATAAGTTATAATTAAAGCCAAAATTTGTCAAAAATTTCTAGATCCGCCTGTGTTAAGGCTTTTACTCAAAAGAAATATTCTTTTTTCTGTTGGATTCACATTTAGGTTATTGCTGAGATGACTGATGGAGGAGTCGACCGGAGTGTAGAATGTACCGGCAACATCAATGCAATGATCTCGGCATTTGAATGTGTTCACGACGTATGTTCCTTAACTCCTTTTCAAGGCCTCGAGTCTTATCTTTATACTCACTTAAAACCCCCTTCGTATGAATTTCTGAAAGAATATGTGGTTGAAAAGTAACAAAGTTTATTCAGAATTGCAGTATTGTACTATGTATTTTTCCAAACAAACACTACAAGTTTACAAGCAAAAGTAACTTTTGGAGTAATGCTAATAAGTTTGAAAGCTTTTATTATAGGGATGGGGAGTTGCGGTTCTTGTGGGCGTGCCTCATAAAGACGCCGAGTTTAAGACACATCCGATGAACTTCTTGAATGAAAGGACTCTTAAGGGCACTTTCTTTGGAAACTACAAACCGCGTTCGGATCTTCCGTCGGTTGTAGAAATGTACATGAACAAGGTAACCTTAAATTGCGCATATAAACAAAATGTGAAACATGAATATGAACACACGCGCTAAATCTTGAACTTCATGTTTTTTTTTTTCTCGACCGGTAGGAGCTTGAATTGGAGAAGTTCATTACGCACCAAGTATCGTTTGCGGAGATTAACAAGGCGTTCGAGTTGATGCTCAATGGAGAAGGCCTTCGTTGCATTATTACGATGTAATGATAAAATTATGAATGTAATGGAAAATGTTGTCTGGGTGGTGTTACATTGGGTCATTGTCTGGTTTACATTCTGTTTTTCAGTTGAGAGTTCATTTGATGTAATGCAATATTTTGTTTTTCAATGTGGGCAGAGTCCTTGGGTTAATGGTCTGTTTGGTGATACTTTTCTTTTGTGAATAATAAAAGCAGTAACGTTCTGATATAGCAAAATGATGTTTATTTCACATTGTTATTATTTATACTTTGATAGAGGATGAAATGGAAGCACCATTTTATCCTTTTACGCCAGGGGAGTCAGCACCCCTTCTATTAGGGCTTCTTTCATGTAATTCTAAATAAAATAGTTTATTCACGTTGTTAATTAAAAAAATATTAGGACAAAAAAATTGAGCTAAAATTAGGGCATCACCAAAGCTCCAAACCCCAATCCACTCCTACCCACCCTTTTGGTTTGGCCGTGAATCATTAACAAGTTGCTGGTGGTCGCGTGACAACGACAGCGGTAGAAGAGGAGCATTGGCGACTAGCGAAATGGCATTACTGATGGTAGTGGTGACGACCGACGAGAAAGGTGTTGGAAGGGAAAGGATGGAGAAGACATTGAATTAGGGTTTTTATTTGGGAGTAGTATTGTATAAAATATAAATAAAAAGTGTTTCACAATAATTTTGGAAATATTTTGATATTTTGGGCATATCGTGTGATTTCATCTGAATTAAAATCAAATTTTCTTTCTCCCCGTTTCAAACAATCTTTCTATTGATTTGGAACATTTTTAATACATTAAAAAATTTTTATTAACCACAATTTCATACTTCATTCGTGAAAATATGTTAATAATCTTTATCTATCTATTTTTCTTTCAAAATTCAACATTCAGTCATCAAATTCATCCCTTGAATGAGGTGAGAGGAAACGAGGAAGAGAATCGTTCCAATGCACAAATAATAACAAAAATTTTACGGTACCCACTAGGAGTCTATACTGGTGCATCCCAAAATTAATGTGGCGCAACAACTCTAGTGACATATCATGTGTTACATCAGCCAAGATGCACCATAATGTACATCTTAGTGGACACTATAGAATTTTTACAAATGATAATTAGCCGAATATTGATAATATGATACAACTTTTATGTATTGACAGTCGCTGATAGTTGTTTGTTTAGGATTATCGAGTATAATTTGAGTAGTTAACTGTTAAAATTTGGTCAATTGCATCATCTTTGAACGTTGTGAACCAATATGTACATACGTAAATAAATGAAATACCTCCTAAATAATTTCACATTTCCCGGTGGGACTTGACTTCGCAGAGAGAATGAAATCATCAGAAGGAAACTGGTCAATCCGATCCAATGAATTTTTGACGTCCACAATAAAAATCTACATATTCACACACTCCATTTCTCTCTCTCGGTCCTCTCTCCGACCACATTTCTCTCTCTAGAAAAGTAAAGCGCAGCTGCAGCTGCTCGATACACTGTGTTCTTCTCTCTAGTCAGTGAGATTTTCGGGGGAGAAAAGTAGTTTGACAGCAAAAATAATTGCTTAGTCTGTATTTCTAATTTGTGGGTTTTCTCGAGAATTTTGTTAATTTGATGCTAATGAAGTAGTAGTAGTAGTAGTAGTTGCTGGGGGTATAATTTTAACTTCATTTCTGGAGCGATTTCTCATTTCCGAGTACTCCTCTGGTAAGGCTGTTTTTCATTTTGTTGATTTCCTGTTGGAAAATTATTGTAGTATGATTTTCTGTTGCCGTAAATATTTGTATTTGTGTATATGTATATGTCCGCGTATGTATGCACGATGCAAATGTATGTATTGTATGTAATGTTGAAGTGTGAAGCCATGGGGAATATTGCTGCATTGGGTTTTAGAATATGGTGGTTTTCGAGATTTAGGGTTCTATTGTATTTTCCCCGTATTATTGATTCTTTCATTTAGAGTTGCTTAATTGCTCTTCTCCGTGTTTTATAGAATGGTAATTAGTAGTTCATGAAGTTCAATAAGCAATTTATTTTTCTATTTCAAAATTAAAACACTTCAATTGTTCAGCTGAAGACTTGATTCTTGTTCACGAGATTTTATTTATTTTTTTAAGGCTTATTTTCTTGGTAGGATTTAGTGATAACTCTGACTCAAACATGGACTGCTTTGTTCAGGGATTGTTGAGGAGGATGGCAAACGATTGTAAATTGAGATAAAAAAGAATGGAACTTGGGATAATTTCCAAACCTCATCTGAAATTTTTTGCGGCACTGCTGTAAATTTTACACAAGATTACCTTTTATTACTTGTGTCAATTAATAACTTCATTGTATTCTTTGTCATATCTTGTATAATAACTTAATTGTATCCTGTCTTCGTCATATCTTGTAATCATGAGAACTATTTTATGTATTCGGAAGTTGCATTCTTATACTTTAGGATAGGGAATGTGGTGAATTGTGCGTTTTGTAGATTACAGCGTGTTGTGTACGGCAAAAGATGGTGCCTCAAGGGCCTCCCAATCCTCTCGGTGGGTCCCAGCCCATTACCCCATCCTTGTTGAGATCAAATTCCAGTTTATTAGGAGGTCAAGCGGCTTCACAGAATGCATTCTCACAGCAAAACCAGTTTAACATGAACATGGTTGGGAATGGACCCAATGTTTCTTCTTTGCTCCAACAATCATTTGGCAACGGCGGTCCAAGTTCCCAACGGGGTCTCATTGATAACAGGGCTGACTCTGATCAACTCTCTAGTGTTGGAAATGGGATGGCCTTTAATCACTCATCGTCCTCATGTATCTCTTCGTCTAATATGATTAATTCTGGTCATGTACAAAGCCAACAACAATTACCAAGCACGTCTGGGAATCAGAAGTTGATGGACCAGCAACATGCCCAACAACTCGATCCTCACAATTTTCAGAACAGTCAACAGTTTCAAACAATGCAGGGCGGATTAGGAGGCCTGGGGCCTGTTAAGCAAGAACCACAAGTGATGCATGATCAAACTTCACAGCAGTTGCAAACTCTGCGAAACCTTGGAAATGTCAAAGTGGAACCACAACAGTTACCGAGTATGAGAAACTTGGCCACCATCAAAGTCGAACATCAACAGTCAGATACGTCTTTGTTTTTACAGCAGCAGCAGCAACAACAACAACAACAACTTCTTCTGTCCAGACAGTCGTCTCAGGCTGCTGCAGCTGCACAGATTTTGCAGCAACAGAGGCTCATGCAAATCCAACAACAGCAACTCTTGAAGTCTATGCCTCAACAGAGATCTCCAATGCAAGCTCAGTTACAGCTACAGAGTTTACCTATTAGGCCCGCAGTCAAACCGGTTTACGAGCCTGGGATGTGTGCTCGACGGTTGACACATTATATGTATCAGCAACAACATAGATCTGAAGTACGATAATTTATTTAGGAAAGCAAGAAAATAAGATGCGAGAGAGCCTTTTATTTCACGTTTTGGTTTGCCTATGATTGACAACTCTGGTGTCTTTGTTTTGTAGAATAACAATATCGAGTTCTGGAGAAAATTTGTGGCAGAATATTTTGCACCCAATGCCAAGAAAAAGTGGTGTGTTTCTATGTATGGAAGCTGCCGCCAAACCACCGGAGTTTTCCCCCAGGTTTGTTGAATGCTAGCCTTATTCACTTCATGGTCTAGTGTATGCAACTATTAGTATTTGCATTGTATAGCCTATGATCTATGTATGTTATGGCAAGTCTTGATCTGCTGTTCCTATTTCTTCTCTCCTTGGCTATGCCCCAATTAAAATAGCCCACACCACTGGGTTGCACTCTATTATGGCTATTTGGTATTTCCGTATTATATTGTGACATCGGGATCTCTTGCGTAATATTGTATGCATTTGTGCAGGCTGTTTGGCACTGTGAAATATGCAACCGCAAACCTGGTCGTGGATTTGGTATTTCCTGCATCTTTGGATGTGATTTTGTTGGTTCTTTTGATAGCTGTTGATATGATCTTTTCGCAATTTCTTGTTTCCTTTTGCGGTCATTATTGATGGACATGCCTCAAATTTTCGTATTCTTTTAAGAATTTCCATTTCAATCCACCAATCCGACAAAAATAGGAAACGAAAATGATTCAAGTATGTGTTGGTCTGTGGTTCTGTAAGTGTTTCTAGAAAGTACTTCCTAAAAAGTAAAAAATGAGCAGTGAAAAAGAGGTTTTGACAAATGTGAATATAAAATCCTGCATTTTTATGTGATTTATTTCCGTTCGTTTGCTAACTGTTGATGTGATCTTTTCCCAATTTCTTTTGTCGCCTCTTGAGGTCATTATGGATAGATGAGCCTCAAATATTCTATTCTTGTATGAATTTCCACTTGGAAGTTTAAAACTCTTAGAATATTGGGTCTAACTCCTCCTAACAAAACCGGCTTGTTAGGGGAGGTTTACCCTCACCTTATATATTAGACCTTATATATTTGATTACCCGATGTGGGATTCTAACACGCCCCTCACATGCAGGAAGATGACACACAATCGTGAAATATATATTTGGCGATCTAACATCATAAGTGGGCTCGATACTCAATCAAGATTCGAATATCCAACCACTTGTATGCCCTTTATCTTCATATAGTAAGCCTTTACCGGTGCTTTCTTGATGTACTTCAAAACCACGAATATAAGATCCCAATGACTATCACACGAGCACTATGAACTGACTCAAAAACACTCTCGAATGAGATATCGTGGGCGTGTCACGGTGAGATAATTAAGTTTCCCAATAAGTCTCCTGGTATTTGCTAGGATCGATAAGGGCTCCCCCGACAAGGAAGGAGCTTGACATTTGGATCCATTGGGGTTTTCATTTGGTTTGCAATTCAACATGCCTGGTCTCTTCCAAAATGTCGAGGGCATATTTCGCTGGGAGATAAGAACACCTGCTGGGACCGAGCAACCTCTATCCCCAAGAAATATCCGAGTTTCCCCATGTCTTTAGTCCAAAATGATGGAGGAGATGGTGCTTTAGCCTTTGTATGCCTTCCTGGTCATTCCCGGTGATCGCGATATCATCCACATAAACAACCAAATAGATGCAACAATCGTGAGAGGCGTGGTAAAATCAATGGTCACCTCACAACGAAGTCATGCCAAAGCTGTTGGACGATGGAACTAAACGCCCAAACCAAGCTCGCGGTGATTGTTTCAATCCATAGAGGGAGCGACTAAGTCGACATACCAATCCGGACTCTCCCCGAGCAACAAACCTGTGTGGTTGCTCCATATAAACCTCTTCGCTTAAGTCACCATGAAGAAAGGCATTCTTAACATCCACCGGAGATAGAGGCCAATGACGCATGGCGGCTAATTGATAGGAGGAGCAATCAGGACATTTTAGCAACCGGGAGAAGGTGTCACCATAATCAAGTCCATAAATGGGGTAGCCCTTCCAACAAGGCGTGCTTTCAAACGGTCCACGCCGCCATCGGGGCCAACTTTGATGGTATAGACTCCAACGACAACCCACGGTAGATTTACCGAGGAAGAGGCACTAAATCCCAAGTGCCCGATAGTATGTAGGGCGGACATCTCATCAACCATGGCCTTTGATGCCAACCTGGATGTGAAAGAGCCTCGCAAGATTTAGGAATAGAAACAGAAGACAAAGACGACACAAAGGCGGTATATGATGGAGATAAGCGTTGATAATCGACAAAATTGTAAATAGGATAGGGATTACGAGTACAACGAATACCTTTACGCCGTGATGGGACGATCAAGGCAAGATCGAGTCTCAAGGTGCAACCTGAGTAGAAGGTGAGTCCGAAGGGCCAGAGGCGTAGCTAGCTTCGGGTGACTGAGAAGGATCGTGCCTCTAGTGTAGAGGCGGATGTGGGTGTACGAACTAGGTTCGGCGATGGCTCAAATGGAAGTTGATTAGGGCCGAGGCGATGGTAAGTGATTAGAGGAGGCGGTGAGTCTCAGAGGGAGGTGCTATACAATCGAGGGACGAGATATCCGGAGAAGGAGAATTAGTAGCCGAGATATCTAGGAGAGGAGGACCAAAGGTGTCGAGTAAAACATGTGAGGTCGTGAGGCATGTGTGACGGAAGGAAAATAGGGTGTCATCTCAAAGAAGATGACGTCTGCGAGAGACAAGGTATCGCCAGAGGTCGAGAGAAGCAACGTAACCTTTCGCAAGCGAGTAACCCAAAGACACACTTGAGTGCTTTGGCCCGCAACTTATCATTCCTGGGGTGAGGTTATGAACAAAACAAGTGCACCCAAATACACGAGGGAGGAACAGAGTAAAGTGGTTGAGTAGGAAACATCATAGAGTGAGGAACTGATTACAGAAGACGGGCGGCATGCGATTAATTAGATAGCATGCGGTAAGAACAAAGATCTCCCCAAAAGCGAGAGTGGAAGCGTGAGTATGTATTAGGAGAGGCGAGTGTCTCTCGACCAAGTGTTCTGCATTTTTACGCTCCGCCACCCCATTTTGTTGAGGAGTATAAGCGCCAAGGCGGATCGATGAATGATACCTCGAGATGCCATAAATGTTTGGAATGAAGTAGAAATACTCGCGTGCATTGTCACTCACGGAGAACACGGATTGTAGTACCAAATTGGGTTTTAACTCGAACAAAATGTTTGGAAGATAGAGAACAACTCGAACGGCTTTTCATCGAAATAGCCAGGTGCAACGAGAGAAATCATCAACAAGCGCATGGCAGTAACTAAACCCCAAGGTGGACTGGGACGATAGGGACCCCAAATATCCGAATGAACCAAGACAAAGGGTGACTCGCTTGTTTATTGGCACGACCGGGAAAGAATCGCGAACATGTTTTCCCAATTGCGACTCGCACTCTAAAAGTAGATTGACCATGGGATTTGGTACCATCTTTTGTAATTTGTAGGCTAGGATGGCCCAAACTATGATGAAGGATGGAAGGTGAATCGGTCGCAACACATGTGATAGGTGACGGTGATGGCGATGGCGATGGCGATGGCGATGGTGTAAGGTAATATAACCCACGATACTCACGCCCTACTCCAATCGTACTCCGGTGTTCGATCCTGGACAAGAACCGAATTAGCCATGAAAGTATGAGAATAATGTAGTTTTTGGTTAACTTCTAATAGAGACTAAATTAAAAGGACAACTTGGGACAAGAGGACAGAATCTAATGATAATGAGTGTGAGAGTCTTTACTTGGCCAATGCCTTTAATCTTAATTTGAGAGCCATCGGCTAAGGTAACAGTGGAAGAAATGTTTGAGTAAGAAATATGGGAAAATAAATTTTTGTTACCGGACATATGATCGAGGCACCAATCAAGCACCCAATGGCCAAGAGGTGATGATTGTGAGATGTGGGCAACGGAGCTCCAGTTGGATTTCCCAAGGTGAAAGACAAAAGCTGCTTGCTTCTCTTACAAGGTCGGCCATGAAGTTGGTAGCATCGATCCAATCGTGTGACCAAATTTATGACAGTGAGAGCAGCGAGGGGGATACACTCCTTTAACTAAGGCCGTCATGAAATACCACAAGATTACCACAAAAAGAGACAGAAAGCTGTGGTTGCTAGGGTTTTGGTTTTTTTTTTTTTTTTAATTATAAATTTCGATGAACAGTACCCGCAGTGATAGTGTCGCGATGAACAGTAGCGCAGTGAATAGTGCTGCGATGAACAGTAGCACAGTGAATAGTGCTCGATGAACAGTAGCGCAGTCAACAGTGCCACGATGAATAGTAGCGCAGTCAACAGTGCCGCGATGAACAGTAGCGTAGTGAACAGTGATGCGTGAACAGTACGAGATGGACCAGTAGGCTGCTAGGGAGGATGGTTGGAATGAAACACAACCAAGTAATCTAAGAATTTTCTCACTATTGCTCTGATGGTCTAACTCCTCCTAACAAAACCGGCTTGTCAGGGGAGGTTTACCCTCACCTTATATATTAGACCTTATATATTTGATTACCCGATGTGGGATTCTAACAAAAACCAACCGCACAACCCAAATGCGAAGATACAAAGGTCCGAGTATCTTGCTATGTGTTTCTCTAACTATTTATTTCTAGGAAATAGTTGATCAAAAGTAAAAAAAATGAATGGTGAAATAGTGGTTTTGGGAAAATGTGCTAGTATAAAGTGTTGTAATATGTGTAAATTACCATGATCAATACGTGGGTATTTCTCTTGTAAATAGTTGGATTTATCCCATAGGGATAATCCAAATCTGTTGTGTATTTAAATTTTAGAAGGATGTTCTAGAAGATAGGGATAAAACCTTTTCTCTATCTAGTTGTTAGCATTAGTTGAGTATATATCTGTATGAATGAAATAATATACTGAGATCAACTTTCAATCTTTTTTTCCTCATCAAGTGATTTGGAAAATTGTGCAGAAACAGAAACAGTTTCTAATAACCGGAAGCCAAACATACTCGAAATAAGATAATAGAGAAACGAACAAGAATTACTTCAACGGCTAATGCTTATTTAATATGTCTGTCAGAGGCGACTTTTGAAGTCCTTCCTAGACTGTTCAAAATAAAATATGAAAGTGGTACGTTGGAAGAACTACTCTATATTGATATGCCTAGGGAGTATCAGAATTCATCTGGGCAGATTGTTCTGGACTATGCAAAAGCCATTCAGGAGAGCGTCTTTGAGCAACTTCGTGTTGTTCGAGATGGACAACTTCGAATAGTATTCTCCCCAGATCTTAAGGTGCGTGATGAATGTATGGTTTTTCTTGTAGTTGTTTAAAATTTACAGAAGTGCTATGTTCTGATGCTTGTTCATTACTTTGTAAGATATGCTCATGGGAGTTCTGTGCTCGGCGTCATGAAGAGCTTATTCCGAGAAGATTGCTAATGCCACAGGTCAGCAATTTTAGAATTTGAGATTGAGTTTAATTGCTGTTGTCCTATGAACTTATGATCCAACCATTTTGATGACATAATTTGAAGATTTATATCGTTGTTTTACACGTGCTCTATTTAGATGCATTTAGTGGTGGAGACGATACTTTTTGGTTGGGCACACAAATATGCCCCCGTTTACGTTCACATAAAAATTCATTTTTATGTGAAATGGGAGAGAGAATGAGTGGAGCTGAATGGTGAAGATTTGCGTAGCATATGTAGGTCCCACAAGATATGTGGATGTTAGTGGTTTGATCAAATTCAAATTTAAAAGAGAATGAAATAAAATGAGAAGAATAACATGGGCTATATTACTCCCTTTGATCCCACTAAGATAAACTTACTTTGATTTTTAGCCGGATTAAGAGATTGTAATTAATATCTTAGGAAGAAGTAAACTTGTATTTTCCTAAATGTATCTCTATGTTAAAAAATGGTAAATTTACTTTTATTAATAAGACTGCTCAATGCTCATTAAGTAGATGAAGAAGTCAAATGCACACCAACAAGGAAAGTGACCTATAATTTTGGGACCGATAGATAAGGAAATTGAGGCTATTTTAGTTTGATGGAGGGAGTAACAAAAATTATGTCAGCTCCTCTTCTAATTGTTTCTCTTATCAATTAACAGAATAAATGTTCCAATTATTTATTTTCCAGAAAGTTTCAGTTTCATCACAATTTTCTCAGCATAAAATTCAACTGAAAACATCTGCTGAGATTCATTACATCACGAGAGAAGAAATTTTTATACAGTTTGAGGAACTTTGGGGAGATCTAAGTGATAAAAAAAAGTATAAATAAAAATGAAAGGAGTATTTGTATGAAGTAAAAGTTTGATGCAATATTACAAAGATTAAAATTTAACAAGATTCGTTGAGAATCATAAAGATTAAAAAATGAACTTTTTGTTTGATGTTTTCTGTAGGTTGGCCAACTTGGGGCAGCTGCCCAGAAGTATCAGGCTGCAACTCAGAACGCGTCTTCAAACCCAGCTTCTCCTGAGCTACAAAATAACTACAATATGTATGTACTAATTGCTTGCATTGTGTTTCTAAAGTTGCATGGAGCTTCATAAATGCGAAGTGATAAATATATTGGTATTACATCAGATGAGTCCCTGTGATGTTTTGTTTTGAGAAAATAGTAAGATATTTCTATATGTCAATACATGTTTACAACCTTTTCCCTCGCCAGCCAAAAAAACAGGAGGAATATGTTGTGTGTGTGTAAGGATAATAAGAGCGAATTTGGAAGAGTTTTTGTTAAAATTGCCTTTTGTCTCTTATTTTCAACCACGCATTTTATGACACAAAAGTTTTCCCAGACTTCCTTCTTTTTGTCTTTAAATATACAGTTGGCATGTTTATGAAATGTTTCGTGGTTAATATCGTGTAATTATTCAGGTTTGTTGCTTCAGCACGACACTTGGCCAAATCTTTGGAAGTCCCGTTGGTGAACGATCTGGGATACACAAAGAGATACGTCCGATGCCTACAGGTAACATGCTCTTTCTGTGGTCTACGAGCTAAAATCCTTGAAATGGAAGTGCTAAAATTGAGATAAGACTTGATATTACTAGGAGTGTGGAAAATATTAGGAGCCCCCTCTCTTTGTTGTTGGATTTCTAGTTCACAGTTTTAAATCCATTTTTGATTCTCAAGGTTGTATCTTTTGCATTTTAAACATTATGGCGTCTTTCACTGAAAACACTCAATAACGGAGTAGATATTTCTTTACAAATTTTTCCCTGTTCTGAAAATGTGTTTTCACAATTATGAAATTAAATGAGTTTTCACTGTTTTGGGAAATTGAAAAGAATCTGACAATGAAAGCAGCAAGGATAACAAGCCCTCATATCACAAAGAAAAAAATATAGACATGCTGTTATGAAATAATAATATAATAATGTTTATAGTGATGCATTGTACTCGTTCTGGCTAGTTAAATTCTTCTCATCATCTAAAGTTATTGCTTTAAACTATTATCCTTTTCATTCCCTCAATTAACATATGGAAAATAATATTTCTTTGTCAAATTTTCAGATATCCGAAGTGGTGAATAGTATGAAAGATTTGATCGACTATAGCCGTGAAACCGGTTCGGGTCCTATGGGTAATCATGAAATTTCATCTCTTTAATGCTTGCTTGTTTGATAAAGTTATTCTGATAATCATTTCTTGTTATGTTCATTTTTAAGTTTTAACCATACACACCACAAACCAATATTATTTTTGACGTTTGTAAGCTCTCATTCTTTTTAACCATATATTCTTCCGGAAAAAGTTTCTTCTACAAAATAGCATTGTAATTGTGTAAATTTCTTGCCATGGTTAATTTTTCTTCACAGAGAGCTTGGCTAAGTTTCCAAGGCCAACAAATCCTTCTCCTGGATTAAATTTTCAAAATCAGCCTCAGCAATCTGAGTCTCAGTCCAAGCAACAACAGCAGCAAGCAATTAGTCTCAACTCAAACAATGATAATATGCATCTGGCATCTACCAACGGCATGCAAAATGCCAGTAACACAACGAACTCAGGCCCCGCATCTTCCTCGACTAATACCAATATTGGGCTTCTTCACCAGAACTCTATGAATTCTCGGCAGCAAAACACCATGTCTAGTTCGACTGGTCAGTATGGTGGTAACAACGTCCAGCCTCAACCCAACACAGCTTCTTTCCAGTCGCCAACTCCATCCTCGTCTACTAATCCACAACTAACTGCACATGGCATCTTATCAGGCGACGTGGATGCTACTGATACACAGAGCTCTGTTCAGAAAATTTTACATGACATGATGATGTCCTCGTCTCACATCGGTGGGGGTGGTATGATGGGCAGTGATGCTAGAAATGGCATGACAAATGGCAACTCGGGTTTTGGTGGGTTTGGCCATTCAACCGTAGCAAATGGAACCCGACAGGTGCCTGGTAACAACTCTCTGACTATGAATGGAAGAGTTGGCATGATGATGGCCCGTGAGCCAAGCATGAATCCGCCACAGCAGGAGTTGAGTAACCAGTTACTTGGTCTTGGGTCAGCGAATGGTTTTAACGATCTTCAGTTCGACTGGAAATCGTCTCCCTAATATCATTGAATTTATAATTAAGAAAATTAATGATTTGGTTTGAACTAACTCTCTGGAGGAGGGTGTCTGCAGTGATCTGAACGTCAAAACGCTCGACTGCCAGTTTTCTTTCGCGTTCTCGTCTACAAGCCAAGGTCTTATCTGTAAACTACTCTTCCCTCCGGCTAACTCTCCCCAACACGTGAGTGTATATATAGTTTGGATTGCTTAGAATTAAGTTTGTCATTTTATATTCAAGGATTGAGATACACTTGTTTGATCATCATGACTTGTTCTATATAAGTGGCTGAAGTTCCTAGTCTTATAAGTGACTGTTAAAGCAGGGTCCCCGACACCCACTGTTATCAAAAAAAAAAAAGGTTGATAGTCTTATATAAGTTGTTTCCGATACCCGATTTTCTTTACGCTCGCCTCATCTTGCCCTATATTGTAATCTATGGTTACACTGGCGAGAGTATAATGCTTCAAAGAGTTACAATGTTCTGCTCTTTATGAGAGTTTAATTCAACTGGATGCTTTATTTCTAATTTTCTATCCTTCCATTGATGGTTTTTGTCGAAGCTTGGCCAGTATCCTTTGCTGTGTGTCTCACTAGCTGTAGGTTATGTTGAAATTTTAATGATCTTTAGGTGAAAATAAATAAACCTAATGAAATTAGAATAATTTGCAGTAACCATATTTAATGTAGGTTATGTCGATGGATGATTGTGGTTGGGTACCTATTTCCTCCATGTGAAAAATTCGCCATCTTTGAGATGTCTAAGAGCTCTGCGCATTTGGGAATTGGGAGTTGGGAGTGCTTTGCTTGTGGAAAGGGTGGGGTCTATTAGAAATTATTGTTTACATCACTACCTTGGTTGAAATCTACCAATAGCCACTCAACTTTACAAACCATGCCGACCTTGAGATGTTGGGCCACACATGAAAGTAGATATTTAGAGCATCTCTAATAATTTTTTTATATTTAAAAAGCATATTTTTCTAAATAGAAAGAATATTGAAATCTGAAGTGCAAAATTTTTTATCATTATCCAACAAATTTTCTATTTATAACACTTTATTTTACTTCTGTTAAGAAATATTTAATGTGTTATATCCCATTAAATTCAATGGCCAATGAAATCAAGCCTAATTTTGTTAAATCAAGAAATGAGTATAGAAACTTATAACTAATTAATTATATATAGTGAGTTTGACCCTCCAAATTTAGAGAGCAAAATCGACTCTCTATTTTAAAAAATTAAAGTAGAAAGCCTATTGAAACTTATTTTTATATCTTGCATAATAAAGAGAATCTTATATTTAAAGAGTCTATTGAAAATGTTTTTAGAATCTTTTCTATCCGCGAGTTTGATTTTTGCGACTCTATTTACAAAGAAAGTAAATAAAGTAGGGTACCCTAGGTGGTCATCTAACTCCGCGGCTGTAGTGTCTTTATTGAGGATCTTTGGTGTGAGAACTTGTTTTGTAGATCAAAAGATCAAGCCGGGTTACTTGCAAATCATGAGAATATCTCGATTTTGGGTTATTTTTCCGGGCTATAATGGTTGTATGGTATGCTATTGCTTCTATTCTGGATCCTTAGCATAATAACTTGTTTTGCAGATCAAAAGATCCACCTCGACTACTGATAAAAGAGTCAAGCCCTATCTTGATTTTGGATTGTTTCCCCGGACCAGAATAGTTGGGTTTGTCAGTTGCGCTAAGAATATGTCATTTTATTGATCCAGGTTTGCTACGAGCATTTTTCCCACATCCAAGAATATGCAATTCAACCATACTATCTTTACAAGGATTGGGAGAGAAGAATAACAGAACTAAGTCAAAACATCCCCCCTGAAATCTAATGCAGAAAATAGAGATGTTATTCCACGTTTAGGGTGACTAACAAACCCAACTATATTAGCTTGGAAAATGAGCCCAAAATCGAGATACGACAAAGACAGAAAGGGTTTGACTTTTAGGATTTGCCAGTTGTTTGGGATGGATTCTCTTGATCCGCACAACAAGTTTTGATGCTAAGGATTTTCAATAGAGCCAATATTAGAGCGTACTTTGGTTGTTGATCATGACAACTTCATTAAATCAGCTAATTTTCGAGATGTAAGCACGGAAAATGGAAGGAAATTCAAGTGTTATATTGAAGAATTTTGAAAGAATTGAAAGTTTTATATTGTTTTCTTTAATGAACAAGTTCTACTCTTCTACTACTATAATAAAATGTAAATTTTCAATTAAAAAAAATCTAGTTTTCCAAAATGATGCTAATTTTTAAAAAATTTAATTATTGTCAATTAATTGTTAAATCATCGAAGTTTGGTAGCCAACAAAATAAATTTCATTGTTATTTATTTCAATTAGAGTCTTAATTAAGACAAACATATATCTTATATCTTTATCTCCATTCGTTGAGAAGATGTTTCTGTTTCATGAAAAATAAATTTTGACATCAATTTCGTCGAAGATCACCAACATCTCAGGATCGGTTTTAAATTAATAGAACAAAATTGGCGTGTGCCTTGATTCGTGAACATGTGCCCAAGCATATACATTTACATAGAAACATATGCCTATTATATATTAAATACAGTACTTGAGATATTACGTTAATTAATTACTCTGTCGATGTAGAGCAAATTCAATTAATTTTTTTATTGATCGATTATTAAGTTGAACATTTCTAATGCAACAATGTGCAAGGCGTATAGGTGCTATGAATGACGGAGAGAGATGTAAAATCTTATAGATCAATTTTTTCTCTTTCTTTTCACATCTTCCCTTAGTTTTTCAAATTTTTGTTGACACTTCACTTGACACCATTTACAACTAGACATTCTACTTGATATTGACTAATAATTTTTTATTAATTTTTTGAGACTAATGTCTATCTTTATTTTTATTTCTTTTTGACCAATTTTTTCTCCCTGTTCACTCAATTAAAATAATATTTCCCTCTTTCTAAATAATAATAATAATAATAATAATTTTCTCTATTTATGTATTTGTCTCTTTTATGTTACATATATACCGTGCACATTATAGCATTATTGGAGATAAATGATCAATCTTCTATTACAGAGATTCACTGAGATTAGTGTGCATGCATTTTCAAATATATATAAATTCATACTTCATCCAGAATATACTCCAAAAAATATTTTTCACTTTTTCTTTTTCGTCCATTCTAAAATATAGGCCACATTCCTTTAAAAGATATAATTAAAATATTAATTGTCTTATATGCATGCTCTCATTTAATATACATTTCACCAAAATAGATTAATTGAAATAAAATATCCAATTAATAAAATATCATATTAGAAAAATAATTTTATGTTTTACTTTTTTCATACTATTGATTGTATTTTTTAATCTTTGTGAACATAAAAAAGTTATATTTATAGGACGGTGGTAGTATTAATTTTCTTCATCTATCTATCTATTTCAAATTACAATCTATTTTCATTTAAAGTGCATTTGACTTTTTGAGTATACTGTAATATGACCCTAGGTGCCATAATTCATTAATGTAAATACTACCTCCGTCCCAAAAAAGATAGCTTGGTTTGACTTTCACATAGTTTAAGAAATTGCAATTAATATTATTGGGAAAGTAAATTTTAGTTGTATTTTTTCAAATATACCCTTACATTAAATAATGCCAATTAATGATAATGTATATTAAATAAGGGTACAATTGGAAAATGGAAGAAATTAAATACAAATAAAATAGAAAGTGGCCTATATTTTGAGACGGATAAAAATAGGATACAAGCCTATCTTTGTGGGACTGAGGTAGTAACACTTTTGATCACTTGCCGACGTGGATACATACCCATGCCAACGTAGCGCCATGTAGTAGCGCCACATCATCCTTAATTTTTTTTATAGTATTCATTTTGGATCGAATGAATAATACATACCCCTGATCCCTTGGCGGCTAACAATTTTATTTTATTTTTTTCCGATGTCGGTATGCATATACGTGAATATGTGACCATCACTCATCTAAATAAATATAAGTAAATATAATTTTTAAAATTATGTTAATGTTTTGTTTTTTTAATTGGTGCAGAAATAATTGTGAACCCATCTCAAACTTAGTAGTAATATTTTCACATATAAATATATGCATGTTATAAAAGTATAGAAATAATAGAGAGAGTTTAGAGAGAATGAATTCCAAGGAATTCACGGGAATGAATTTCATTAATAACTGAAGCCCTATTTATAGAAAAACTTCAAATGGCATAATCGTAATTACATAATTTCATCAGGGACATAATAGTCATTCACATAAATAAAATATAATATTACATTCCCTCGAGGCACTCATGAATTAATATTTAAATATTTATAACACTCCCCCTTGAATGACTATTTGTACAATTGTCTTGTAAACCCGTTAGGAAAACTCAACAAACAAAAATAAAATTTTCGACTTTGGAGTGATCATATCTTTGGTTTGTCAAAATATTGCTCCCCACGATTTCTATCAACGGTATATGAGTATTCATGTCTTTGCCTCATTAAAACCTTGTCAAGAAAACCCGGTGGGAAAAGACTTGATCGAAGGAAAAAAGAAATACTCTATCTGATTTCATATCTTGAGACGGATATCCTTACTTACGGTAAGGATTTCCAATATCATCATTATTTGGATCTTAAATCATTATCTCTATTATAACTTGATCCAATAGATACACTTTGTGTCGATTTCTCTTGTCGTCCTCAATATACCATGAATATGCCTCGTTAAAACCTTATTAGGAAAAACCCGAAAGGGGAAAAATCTAATGAAGGAAAAAGAGTACATTATTCATGTGAATACGCCTTTAATGTTGCCTCATTAAAAACCTTACTAGGAAAACCCAATGGGATAAAACCTCAGTCAAGGGAAAAAGAGTGCAACGCGTATTTTAAGTATGCTGCAAGCATTTCAAAATATTTCATAGATTTGTATGAGTATCATATACATTGGTTGATACTCTTCATTCATCTCCACGTGAATGAAATTTTAGATGTTATACAATATCATGTTATATTCAATGCATATATGCAATCAACAGCTTCGATCTCATTTTCTCAATATATCGAGATATATACCTAAATCTCTTCTGGAGATTTCATATTACTTGAGATTGGGGTGTCTCATTAAAAACCTTGTTTGAGAAAAATCCTTTTTAGGACAAAAACATCAATCAAGGAAAAGAGTACATCATATGAATTTCTCAACAATATCAATGTAGATATTTTGAGCCGTTGCATGCATAATAATACATTTGAAACCTCTTCAAGAGTTTCATTCTCATTTCTCATTAAACCCGTGCATAAACACTTTAATCATAAGGACATATATTTCAGCATCGGCATTTTCGATGGATTTTAATATCCTCACTATTATTGATAGTATGTAGCGCTATCTTTTCATAGTGTGTCGACACTTTCAATTTTATTTCTTTTCCCATATCGACATAACTTATCGAGATATCTCATTATCAATCCTCTTGTAGGATTACACAATATAGTTATGTCTATATACTATTCAAGAGTATATGCCTCCGTTATTAAGACCATCTTTTACAATTTGCTTTGATATATATGATTGGGGAACTCTTATATATCAACATTTCTAACAATATTAACTTATCAAAGCATCCTAACTTATATATGCGATTGTTCATAATCTTTCATGCATCCTTGAACTTCAAGTTCATATTTCAATTGTGAGGATATAGTATGATGCTATTCACATATCAGTTTCAGCCTTTAATACTCCCCCTCATGCTAAGAAAATTTAGAACACTAAAACTCATATATGTTCTCATCATTCAACCTTAATATGAGAATTTATATAGTTTGCATTCTATTCTCGATATTGGTAATTTATTGGAGGACTTTAAATATTTTGCCACATAATATCCACTTGTATGCGCATACTCAATCCTTCAGGGATTTATTCAAGTATTGGGATATACATTTACTAGCTTTATCATTAAATGGAAATCATGCTCATCTTAGTGAGCAAATATTTAAATAAATTTCAAATTACGAATCATATACACATGTGACTATCTAGTGGATCCATATCATAATATCTAGTAGTCCACATGGAGGATGAGTGGGCCCATATTTCTCATCCTTTATTCCAGATATATTTGGGATTTATTCTCAATATTGGCTAGTAATTATTTCATTATTTATCGAGAACAATCATTGAAGAATTCTTTTAATTCTTCACTTGAAATATTGATTTCAATAATTATTTAAGCCCAGGGATGGTCGATCAGGTTACGCAAGCAGTATTATTGAACTTTTAGTTAGAATTCTTATATCAATTTCACTAGTATCGTATAGTGCTCAACATGATTTATTACTTTCATCATATGTATAGCTCATGACATATTCCATCATGTTTGGTGGCATTATTACACATCCTTTGTTCAAGCGTGGAATCTTAGCACATACGCTTCATGTTTAAATCTTGTTCCAACGCGAGCGGGCCTTACCTCATATCTGGCGTTTATAAATTATCAGGAGCACTTACAGATTCACCATAATAATGGTCCATATATAATAATGGATAATTTGCTCTCAAATCTTGAAAATACTATCCATCACTACCTGATCAAAATCCTAAAAAGGATTTATCGAAGTAGGCTTGAAAGATTGAGGATGCTAATGAATAAGGGTATCCTACAAGATATCCGATGGTTGATTGAAGCAAAGGTTCGATTATCTGGTGAGGTTTCAATTCCTTCTAAATACATGCCTGGTATGGGTAAAAGTAGTTTTTCAAAGCGGAGAGCAAAAAGATTAGGAGGATGCTACAAGTGTGCTCGGTGGACATGTGATACTCGATGTAAATCTGCGCCCAGTACTTGTCCAGAAACCGAGAAGATAAAATAGCATTCATTAAGGATGGATTGAGTAAAGAGCCTTTGGATGATATTCAACAGGCTCTTGAGACACATCCTAGTGGACATGTACAAGGTGAACTGATGGCCTTATGGGCCAAATTCAAAGATGAACAATCACGTTATAGTCTTGAAAAACTTACTTTAGAAGATCCTGTTTGTAAATTTAGTAGAAAAACTTAGTATAATAATTTTCTCATATTAATATAAGGAAGTTCGGTGTAATAACGAAGATCAATGTTTTTCTTGTAATTGTAAATATTGTTTTTCAATTTTTAAGATATATATATATATGTGTATATATATTATTTTTCAATCACCGACAGGTATATGTCATTTCACTAAAATTTTTCTACCTTTTTCTCTTTCATATTTGTCAAAAAGTAAATAGTACAATCAATTATTGGTTTGAAAATTTTTCTTTAAATAGAGGGATTCATATATCTCTCATGTTCATACATTAAAGTATAGTGCAAAAAGAGAGATAGGAGTAGAGATGGATATGGAGATTTTAGAATCATCTCATACAAGTCGCCTTTACCTCGCTTGATTAAAACCATATGTGTTCTTGGTGGCTCCACGGACTAGTAGGTCATATCCAATATGTGGATATGGCGAGACCAACTTGTAAGGGAGTTAGGAAAACAAAATATCAATATACTATATGGAGAGGGACTAATAACAAACTATTAAGGAGTCTTATGATGGCGCACAATCATGGGGGATAAGAGTGTCAAGTGTAATACCTTTTCATCGTAATTGGAAGCGATGTCCGAATTGGAGTTAGAAATGTCATTAGTCCACGGATTGATGCTACAAACACAATCCATCCACGACTGCCGATGTACATGATGAGCAATAGTGATGCTTTTATTATTCTTCCAGCGGCTATAACCGCAGCTGGAGGAAATATTCAATATAAGCGTCATTTGCACAAGGAACTTTCATAACAAACCCATAGGTTTGTTGAATATTAATTATTTCTTTGATGGTTTGCTAGCATTTCTAGATCGTAGAACATAAATTTATTTCTCGTTCAATGAGAAATATACTTGTTTCTGCTAATATCTGATTCAACGATCTACTCATCAAGATTCAATCATATGTTCAAAAAATGCATGGAAGCTAAAACCCATCGGTCCACAGACCATCGGTGTCAAGCGAAAAAGAGATCCTTTGGATCTTTCATTATGAACGAATGTTCGGGATGGCGAGTTACGGAGTATTTATACTCTCGAGACGCATCCCTCATTTATGGAGTTCAATATGTATTCTTTTCGCATTTCTATATTTTATTGCCATCTTTGATATTCTCAATATGTTCCACTTCTAATTTGTTTTGTACTTCTTACGGAGTAATAATAATATCATATTGGCTTTATTCAAATCACGTAAATCTAGTGATTATACTTCTTCAAGAGCATTTTATTCTCATATTAATACAATCTCATATCATCGATGAGATTACTTCATATAATCTCTCCATGCGATATATTTTCTTTGATTTATCAACATGGGATCTATTGAGCATTTTATTTATCCAATGGTAACCGAGTACCACTTACTCAATTTCTCCATCAATATCCAATAGCGTGGAAATGAACATTTCTTTATTAAATGCTTCTTTAAGAGCATTTCTCATCATATCACAATATACTAATCTCATAATGAAAATTTTCACCACGGTATATTTTCTTTCTCTTTTATCACAATGGGATTCTTTGAGCAATTTCATTTCATCAATACATACAACGGTAAATTCTCGCATCACTTGCTCAAATCCCTTCTTTAATATCAATAGAATATTCATATCGAACATATATAAATCGCTTATCACGATTGTGGGAGTTTAATCCAACCACATTTGTAATAAGTATTCTAAACGTGTGGTATATCCAACCACATTGAAAATATGCATACCAATCGTGTGATATAACTCACCACATTGGAAATATATACAAATTTCAAAGTGCATAAATTTAAATTACGTAAATTAAATTCTCCCCAATAGGTGGTTGAACCTACCACATGGAAATTATCATAATAAATGTAAAGTTCACAGAAATTTAAATTAGGAATTAAATTGCATAACATTTAACTACTTCTTGAGGAGTAGATTACCTTAGTAGAAGGTATTACTCTTCACTTAACATATAAAATGCATAAATATATAAAATCTTCCGTTTAGTGATGGTTGAACCCATCATCGGTAGGAGTATTGCAGTATATTTAAATTGCAATAAATAAAGTGTAAATTAAATATCTATAGAAGAAAATTTATTCTAACTATTTCTTTAAAATATAATTATCGTCAAATGCTTGACCAGTAAATTGAAATATCTGCTTTGTAAACCGCAGGTTGCGGTTTAGCGTCTTGCCTCAGTCAAAAGTGGCGCTACACATATTTCTTTATAAAACATTAATACATACTACATTCTTTGCCAATCGCTACCCGATTCTTGGCGTGCCCAGCAGTGCGTGGCGCTACACATATTTCTTTATAAAGTTTTGACATTACAAGCATTAATACGTAAATATTCACAAGTTCAAGGACCCTTTTGAAACTTTTTCAAAAGTTGGGGTACTAATTTGTAAATTTTTGAAAGTTGACCTTATCAATATTGGTGTCAAATCGAAGATCTCGTTGAATCGAGTATAATGGAGTTGGGAAAATTTGATTTTGATAATGTATGCTCATATCTTGAAAGCGAATGTTATAATTTAATATATTATTATATTATAAAGTAATATAATATAATATAATATATATATATTATATACCTCCCCACTTTGACAGCCCACAACAATATGTTCTTCCTTGGTTAATGCAGACAAAACTCCCTCTACAAACTTTGGATTTTTAACCTGGCCTTGTGGTGTGATGAACATGTACGGAATGTTGAAGGCTTTCTCCACATGACCATTCTCAAAATCTTCTAATGTTATGTGTTTTGTATGTATACTGTATATATATATATATATATATATATATATATATATATATATAGAGGAGTGAAAATGGGATGTGAGATGTGAGAGGTCAAGAGCGAGGGAGTAAAATGGGAGCTATAATACAAGGCAGTGTTATAGAGTTATAGAAAAATTTGAGCAGAGAGAGAAAATATCATGTGCTTGATATTTTTGAAAATTGGAGAATTTGGCTTATAATTATATAGATTCGTTAAAATTGAGTATTTAGTGTAATAATCCAGGTTTACGTCTGAAGATCATCTATAAGATCTGGAAGATAGCGTCTTCTTATTACTCAAAAGGTTAGAGACTCGTCTTTGATAACGTTATAAAGTATAGAAATAATAGAGAGTTTAGAGAGAATGAATTCTAAGGAATTAGAATGAATTCATTAATAATGAGCTCTGTTATGAAAAGCTTGAATGGCATGTCGTAATTACATAATTTATCGCGAGGGAGACATAATAGTCATTCACATAAATAAAATATAATATTACATTCCCTCGAGGCACTCATGAATTAATATTTAAATATTTATAACAATGCACACAAACTTCTTAAATAAATTCAAGTATTTTGTTCAAGACAAAAGAAGAATAATAATAAATTAATCTAAGATTTTAAGATATTGATATTGCTGGGAGGAGAACTTTTGGTCCCAACCTCTCTTCTCCCTCCCCTGGCGATTGCAGTGGGGACTGCCAGGGTGGGTCTTTTTCCTTGTTGAGAGGAAATTTTCCTCCCAACATTGAGATGTGAAAGATATATAATCAATGAGATAATTAGTCGATGTATTATCATATTTGTCTATATTTTCTCGTATTGGGAGGAAATTTTCCTCCTAGTGCTAGCACGTGAAAGATATATAATTAATGAGATAATCAGTCGATGTATTATCATGTTTGTCTACATTTTAAATGAACCAACCTCGTCTTGCTTCATGCTCTTCATTTTCTTCATTAATATATAGAGAGGTTGGAAAAAATAACCAAGTACCCTTCTATACAATATACGCAGATGAAACTTGGTGAGGACTTAAGAGTATAAAGAGTTCTAGAAATTTTTATATTGGATCATCTTTGAAAGTTGTGTACTAATATGTACATACATAAATAAATGAAATACCTCCTAAATAATTTCACATTTTCCAGTTCACAGAAGAAGAGATTTGTGACTTCAATTGATGGAGAGAATGAAATCATCGGAAGGAAAATAGTCAATCCGATCCATTGCATTTTTTGACGTCCACAATAAAAATCTACATATTCATACACTCCATTCTCTCTCTCCGACCATGTTTCTCTCTCTAAAAAAGTAGAGCCTAGCTTCTCGATAAACTGTATTCTTCTCTGTAGTCAATCGAGATTTTTGGGGGAGAAAAGTAATTTCACAGCAAAAATAATAGCTTCGTTTGTACTTTTCATTTGGGGTTTTCCTCGATTACTTTGTTAATTTGATTCTAATGAAGTAGTAGTTGCTGGGGGGTGTAATTTTGACTTCATTTCTGCAGCGATTTCTGCAGACCTATTTCCGGTAAGGCTATTTTTCATTTTGTTGGTTTCTATTTTGAAAATTATTACAGTATGATTTGTTTGTTCTTCGTAAATACTTGTATATCTGTATATGTACGTATGCACGATGTAAATGTATGTGCTTTATGTAATTTTGAAGTGTGAAGCCCTGGAAGATATTTCCGGATTGGGATTTTGAATAGGATTGCTGTCGAGATTTAGGGTTCTATGGTTTCTTTCCCTTTTTTTTATTGATTCTTTTATTCAGTGTTGTTAAATTGCTCCTCTGTGTTTTTCAGAATGGTAATTAACTGTTCCTGAAGTTCAATTTTAGCATTTTATTTTTCTCGTTCAAAATTAAAACACTTAAAATTTTCAGCTGGAGATCTGATTCTTGTTCACGAGATTTTATTTTATTTTATTTATTTTATTTTTTTAAAATTTATTCTTTTTCAAGGCTTATTTCCTTGGTAGGATTTAGTCATAATTCTGACTTAAACATGGACGGCTTTATGCAGGGCTTGTTGAGAAGGATGGCAAATGATTATAAATTGAGATAAAGAAGAATGAAACTTGGGATAATTTCCAAACTTCATCTGGAATTTTTCGCAAGAGTGCTGTAAATTTTACACAAGATTACACTTTTATTTCTTGTGTCGATTAATAAATTAATTGTATTCTGTCTTTGTCACATCGTGAATAATAACTTAGTTGTATTCTGTCTCTGTCATGTTGTGTAATCATGAGAACTATTTTGTGTATTTGGAATATGGGTTGTTATACTTTAGGGTATGGAGTGTCGTGAACTGAGCGTTTTGTAGATTAGAGTGTTGTTTACGTCAAAAGATGGTGCCACAAGGGCCTCCCAACCCTCTTGGTGGGTCGCAGCCCATTCCGCCATCGTTGTTGAGATCAAATTCCAATTTATTGGGAGGTCAAGCGGGTTCACAGAATGCATTCTCACAGCAAAACCAGTTTAACATGAACATGGTTGGGAATGGACCCAATGTTTCTTCTTTGCTCCAACAGTCGTTCGGCAACGCTGGTCAAAGTTCCCAACGGGGGCTTATTGCTAACGGGGCTGACTCTGATCAACTCTCTAGCGTAGGAAATGGGATGGGATTTAATCACTCGTCATCATCATGTATCTCTTCATCTAATGCGATGAATTCTGGTCATGTACAAAGCCAACAACAATTGCCGAGCATGTCTGGGAATCAGACTTTGATGGACCAGCAACATGCCCAACGACTTGATCCTCACAATTTTCAGAATAATCAGCAGTTTCAATCAATGCGAGCCGGATTAGGAGGCCTAGGGCCCGTTAAGCTAGAACAACAAGTGATGCACGATCAAACTTCACAGCAGTTGCAAACTCTGCGAAACCTTGGGAGTGTCAAAGTGGAACCACAACAGTTACCGAGTATGAGAAACTTGGCCACTGTCAAAGTCGAACCTCAACATTCAGATACGTCTTTGCTTTTACAGCAGCAGCAGCAGCACCAGCACCAGCAACAGCAACAGCAACAGCAACAACAGCAACAACTTCTTCTGTCCAGACAGTCGTCTCAGGCTGCTGCAGCTGCACAGATTTTGCAGCAACAGAGGCTCATGCAAATCCAACAACAGCAACTCTTGAAGTCTGTGCCTCAACAAAGATCTACCATGCAAGCTCAGTTACAGCTACAGAGTTTACCTATTAGGTCTCCAGTCAAACCAGTTTATGAGCCAGGGATGTGTGCCCGACGGCTGACGCATTATATGTATCAGCAACAACATAGACCCGAAGTACGATAAAATTTTCACGAGAGCAAGAAAATAAGATGCTACAAGACTCTTTTATTTCACATTTTGGCTTGCCAATGATTGACAACTCCGGCATCTTGTTTTGTAGGACAACAATATCGAATTCTGGAGAAAATTTGTGGCAGAATATTTTGCACCCAATGCCAAGAAAAAGTGGTGCGTTTCTATGTATGGAAGCTGCCGCCAAACTACCGGAGTTTTCCCCAGGTTTGTTGAATGCCAGACATAGTTATTAAATTCATGGCCTCTTTTATGCAATCATTAGTGTTTACTTTGTATGGACTATGATCTGTGTATGTTATGGAGAGTTGTCTCCTTGGCTATGCCCTGATGAAAATAGCCCACACCACCAATTTGCACTCTATTATGGCTATTGAATTCTGGGATTTCGCTATTGCTTTGTCATATTTGGATATGTCTTGTAATATTGTATGCATTTGTGCAGGCTGTTTGGCACTGTGAAATATGCAACCGCAAACCGGGTCGTGGATTCGGTATGTCCAGCATTTTTGGATGTGATTTTGTTGGTTCCTTTGCTATGTCGATATGATCTTTTTTGAAAATTTTTTGTAGCCTTTTGAGGTCGTCATTGATGGACATGCGTCAAATTTTCTGTTCTTTTAAGTATTTCCATTTAGAAGATTAAAAGCCAACCCCACAACCCAAAAAAAATGAGGAAGGAAAAAGATTTGAGTATGCTTGCTATGTGTTCTTATAGTGTTGGTAGGAAATACTTTCTTAAAAGCAAAAAATGAGCGGTGAAAAAGTGGTGTTGAAGAATGTGTGAATGTAGAATCCTGCATTTTTGGATGTGATTTTGTTCATCCTTTTGCTAAATGTTGATACGATCTTCTTTCCCCAGTTTCTTTTGTTTGCTTTTTGAGGTCATTATAGATAGATGCCCCTCAAATTTCTGTTCCTTCGAGAATTTCCACTTAGAAGTTTAAAACCAACCCCGCAACTCAAATGCGGGTGGAGAAGTATTTGAGTATATCTAGCTATGTATCTTTCTAAGTGTTTCTAGGAAAGAGTTCTTAAAGAGAGGGAAAAAGGAGTTATGAAATATTGATTTTGGAAAATGTGAGAGTATAAAGTGATTTGGAAAATTTTGCAGAAACAGAAACAGCATAGAAACTGTTCAAAAAACAGGAAACCAAACATACTCAAAATAAGATAATAGAAGAACGAACAAGAATTACTTCAATGGCTGACGCTTATTTAATATGTCTGTCAGAGGCAACTTTTGAAGTCCTTCCCAGACTATTCAAAATAAAATATGAAAGTGGTACGTTGGAAGAACTTCTTTACATTGATATGCCTAGGGAGTATCAAAATTCATCTGGGCAGATTGTTCTAGACTATGCAAAAGCCATTCAGGAGAGCGTCTTTGAGCAACTTCGTGTTGTTCGAGATGGACAACTTCGAATAGTATTCTCCTCGGATCTTAAGGTGTGCAATGAATATTTGGTTTTTTCTTTTTAGTTGTTTAAAATTTTAAATTTACTGAACTTCTATTTTCTAATGCTTGTTCAATACTTTGTTAGATATGCTCATGGGAGTTCTGTGCTCGGCGTCATGAAGAGCTTATACCTAGAAGATTGCTAATACCACAGGTCAGCGATATTAGAATTAGAGTTGAATTTAATTGCTGTTTCCCTTTAGTAAGCGCTTTTATGAACTTATTATGCAACCACTTTGGTGACATAATTTGAAGATTTTTTATCGTTGTTTTACATGTCCTCTATTTAGAATTAGATCCATTTAGTGGTGGAGACGAGCATTTTCCCTTGGGTACACCAATAAAGCATTCCCTCTTTCCCACAAATTAACTTACTTTGTTTTTCACCCGGACCAAGAGATTGTAATTAATTTATGTTGTTATGAAAGAGTAAACTTTACCTGTATTAGTCCAAATATATCCCTATGTTAAAAGGTAATAAATTTATTCTTATTAATATGAAGAAGTTAAATACCCACCTACAAAGAAAGTAACCTACATTTTTGGAATGGATGAACTGGGAAAGCGAGGCTATTTTAGTTGGATGGAGTAACAAAAATTTTGTGAACTCTTCTCATTGTTTCCTTTATCAATTGAAAGAATAAATACTCCAATTATTTTTTTTACCGGAAAGCTTTCAGTTTCATCACAAATTTCTTGGCATAAAATGAGAAGAAAATTTTGTACAGATTGATGAACTTTGGGGAGATTTAATTGATAGAAAAGTAAAAATAAAAATGAGGAGTATTTGTATGAACAAGTAAAATTTCATGCAATATTGTAGAGATTAAAAATTTAAGAAGATTCATTGAAAATCATGAAGATTAAAAGGAATATTTTGTTTGATGTTTCCTGTAGGTTGGCCAACTTGGGGCAGCTGCCCAGAAGTACCAAACTGCAACTCAGAGCGCGTCTTCGAACCCTGCTTCTCCTGAGCTACAAAGTAACTATAATATGTATGTACCAATTGTTCGCATTGTGTTTCTAAAGTTGCATGGAGCTTCATAAATGCAATGCGATAAATATATTGGTATTACATCAAATGAGTCCCTGTGATGTTTGTTAGGAGAAAATATATTTCTGGATGTCAATACTTTTTTCCTATCTTTTACCCAGCCTGTCAAAAAATGGAAGAAATATGAAGTGTGTTTGTAAAGATTATAAGAGCTTATTTGGAAGAGATTTTTGTTAAAATCGTTTTTCGTCTATTATTTTCAACCACACATTGCATGAAAACCTATAACTTTTCCGCGATGTCCCTTTTTTTTTCCCCTTACATATATAGTCCACACATTTATGAAATGTATTGTGATTGGTATTGTGCAATTATCCAGGTTTGTTGCTTCAGCGCGACAATTGGCCAAATCTTTGGAAGTCCCGTTGGTAAATGATCTGGGATACACAAAGAGATACGTCCGATGCCTACAGGTAACACTCTCTTTCTATGATTTACGAGCTAAAATCCTGGAAATAGAAGTTGCTAAAATTGAGATCTAAGACTTGATATTACTATCAATGCGGTAAATATTAGGTGCTGCTCTCTTTGTGGTTCGGTTTGTAGTTTATAGTTTTGGATCCACTTTCAATTTTCAAGGTGTATCTTTCTGTGTTTTCAACATTTTGGCGCTTTTCACTGGAAACACAAAACGACAAAGTAGGGATTTCTTTAGAAAATTTTTTCTGTTCTGAACATGCTTCGTCACAATTATGAAACTAAACACTAATTTTAACTGTCTTGAAAAATTGAAAACAGCAAGAAAACAATAAAGAGAACAAACCCTTAGATCACAAAAGAGAAAATAAAAAATATGGACATGCTCTTATGAAATAATACTATAGCGATAGTAATAACACTTTTTGCTCGTTACGGCTAGTTATATTCTTCTCATCACTTAAATATTATTGCTTCAAAAATTATTGTCCCTTTGATTCCCTCTATTAACATATGGAAAATATTATCTCCTGGTCAAATTTTCAGATATCCGAAGTGGTGAATAGTATGAAAGATTTGATCGATTATAGCCGTGAAACCGGTTCGGGTCCTATGGGTAAGCATGAATTTTTCTCTCTTTGCTACTTGCTTGTATGATAAAGCTATTTCGAGAATCACTTCTTGTTATGTTCATTTTTAACCATACACAATGGAAACCAATATTATTTTTTATGCTAGCTCTCTCTCCTTAGCTGCACATCCCAGAAAATATGATTGTTCTACAAATAGTTTTGTAATTGTGTAATTTTTAGCCGTGGTTAATTTTCTTCTCAGAGAGCTTGGCCAAGTTTCCAAGGCCAACAAATCCTTCTCCTGGATTAAGTTTTCAAGGTCAGCCCCAGCAATTTGAGGCTCAGTCGAAGCAACAACAGCAGCAACCGATTGGTCACAACTTGAACAATGATAATATGCAACTCACATCTACTAACGGCCTGCCAAACACCAATAACACAATGAACTCAGGGCCCACAACTCCCTCGAATAATACCAATATCGGGCTTCTTCATCAGAACTCAATGAATTCTCGACAACAAAACACCATATCTGGTTTGACTGGTCACTCTGGTGGAAACAACGTTCAGCCTCAACCAAATGCTGCTTCTTTCCAGTTGCCAACTCCATCCTCGTCTACTAATCCACAACAAAGCACGCATGGCGGCTTATCAGGTGACGTGGATACTAATGATACGCAAAGCTCTGTTCAGAAAATCTTACATGACATGATGATGTCTTCAACCCACATCGGTGGGGGTGGTATGATGAACGGTGATGCTAGAAATGGCGTCACAAATGGTAACTCTGGTTTTGGCGGGTTTGGTCATTCAAATGCAGCGAATGGAACTCGCCAGGTTCCTGGTAACAATTCTGTGACTATGAATGGAAGAGTCGGCATGATGATGGCCCGTGAGCCGAGCATGAATCAGCCACAGCAGGAGTTGAGTAACCAATTACTTGGTATTGGGTCAGTGAATGGCTTTAATGATCTTCAATTCGATTGGAAATCGTCTCCCTAGTATCATTGAGTGTATAATTAAGGATATTAATGATTTGGTTTGAACTAACTCTCTCGAGGAGGGCGTCTGCAGTGATCTGGAATTCACAATGCTTGACTGCTAGGTTTCTTTATCGCATGCTCGTCTACAAGCCAAGGGATCATCTGTAAACCACTCTTCCTCCGGCTAACTTTCCCCAACATGTGAGTGTATATATAGTTTGGATATGCTTTAGAATTAAGTTTGTCTTTTCATATTCAAGGGGATTGAGAATCTGATATAAACTTGTTTGATCACGGTGACTCGTTATATTGATCTAGCTGAAATTGAAAGTCTTTTATAAGTTGTTTTCAAAACCCGATTTTCTTCATGCACGCCCTGTCTTCCCCAATATTGTAATCCACAGTTAGTCTGGGGAGCGTATAAAGCTTTAAAGAGAGTTGCACAGTGTTTTGCTCTTTATGTTCGTTGAGTTCGACTGGGTGGTTTTATTTATATCTTCCGATCGTTGATTTCTGTTGAAGCTTGGCTACTATGAGCTCGAAGCTTCCTTTATTGTGTATTATTAGACTAGATGTTAATTGAAATTCTGTTTTAGCGATCAGTGTTAAAACTTTTGAACCTTCAAAAAATTTACAGTTATCTGTGTATAATTTTGTTGAAATTTTAGTGACTATCGATGAAAATAAACGAAATGAAATTAGAATAATTTGCACTAGACATATTTAATGTAGGTTATGTGGATGGATGACAGTGGTTGGTTGCCCAATTGAGATGTGTGTGGGCCCAATGCTCTTTACACTTGATGGTGCTTTGCCCTTGGCAAGGGTGGGATCCACTGTGAATTCCATCTTATGTATGCAATGAGTTTTAACATAAATGAAGAACTGATATGGTAGTGATTTTTGTTCGGTTGCTCACACACGGATAGATGGACACTATCTGTTTCCCCATTAGGAGTACCCGTTCATGTGTTGGCAACAAAACATTTGCCGTGATAATTAGTAGTGTGAATTCCTTTTCCTCCTCATCTACTGAAACAGCAGGTGCCAGACGCATGCTTTCCCAAATTGAACCCCTATTTCTGTAAAAATGTGAATATATATCTGATTTTTTTCATTGTTATGCATTAATTGGGATGTAACTTTCTTAATTTAATTTTCAGATTTACACGTATATAAACAATGATTTGACACTATTTTTCTTTTAGGGGTTTTATACTTCACCCCGTAATTGTTAACCCCTACCCACGCCACCCAAAAAGAGAGAAGAAAGCATTAATAGCTGGACCCTTTGGCAATGAGGCTGCAAGTATTGAGAGCCTGCTAACTTTCCCAATAATAATAATAATAATAATAATAATATGTAATCTATATTTATATATTAATAATAAAATGATGACAGTTTCCCACTCAATTTTATAATTTTCAGAATTAAAAAATAATATTTTATTTATATTTCACACTCAAACACAAATACCTAATTTTCAACCCATGTATAATCTCCTGTTATTATCACTCTAATCTATTGATAGAATCATTCCTTATCCTTCTAATCCGTGTTCTTTTTAAATGTCTCATCCATATCTCTCCCATTAAATCACACAAAATTAAGAAAAAATTTATAACCAAACGGGGACGAAATAATGTGCTTTTATACTTTTTTGCCCGAATGTGCTTTTATATAGCTTCGTCATCTCCCTTAAAGATGTTATATCGCACATTATTTTTGATCCAGTTCTTAGTTTTATTATTTTGTTTCTTATGCTATTTACCATTAAAAAAGGAAAATATGTTATTTTAATTTTTATTTTACATATATTTTAAATTATAACTTGGCCATAAATCTCCCCGTGCAACGCACGGGAGAAAATACTAGTATTAATAAAATGAGGTCAGTTTCCCGCTCATTCTTTGGTTTTTCAGAATTAAATAATTAATATTTTATTCTTTTAAGTCCCGCTAAAACATACTTCCTTGATTTTCACTCCTGCATAACCCCTAATTTTACGTAATCTCACAGCTCCAATTAAAATACATAATCCATAATTTTAGCATATCAATCTCATACGTCTCACTTACGGCTCCAATTAAAGCGCATAATCCATAATTTTAGCATATCAATCTCACACGGATTTTTTCCTCAACCAATTCTATTGTAATTAAAATTCTAATCCCTCCTCTAGAATTCGTTGGGTAATTCTTTTCATATGTATTAATCCTACCCCTAATTTATAAACACCAATCTTTGATTAGGATTCCCAATTCTCTATGCATACATACATCTTCTCTATTTCTAAGACTTCGAATGTTTTGTTTTTATTCTTTTATGTTTTGTTCTCACAGTTTGATTTTTTTTTTATTTGAAGCTTGGTCCTTGGGCTTATTTTTATTATTTAATTACTTTGATGGAGCATAATGAGCATTGCCTTTTTTTAAGAAGTATTTTCACTTTCTTTCTTTTTTTTTAAACGAAGAATGCACGATTAAAGAAAATGTTGGTTCCAATAAAAGGGAGTCGTGGTTTTATCTTTGTAGTTCAATTTTTCTAAAAGAATAATTTTATATGATATCTAATTACTATAATTTACAAATTATTAATTTAATATAGGAATTATTTCATAAGGTCTTCTCAACTTAGTTTTGTGCATTAATGATATAAATTAGCAATACTTTTGAAAAAAATAAATTATGGAATTGATATAAAATTTAATTAATATAATTAAATAACAGTAGCATTATAAATCAAAATTTTGATTGATATAAATTTTTATTGATAAGTATTTAAATTTTACTTAATTTAATATCTAAAAATAAGAAACTTTTATATAAAAAAAGTCCTACACCAACTGATATTAAATAATTATTCTATCTATATAATCAATTTTGTTATTTTGATGCCTATTTATATAAATGACAATTTTTAATTAAATTTTAAATAATTTTTTAGAGATAGCAAATCCAGTGCATCGAACGGGTGTAACACTATAAATTTTTAGTGAATTTCCACTCAGTATGTTAATATACATGTTTACTCTGTTTAGAAGGTGTTTATTGAAAAAAAAGAGATTTCATTAATGCATATTAAAAAAGTAAAAATAAAAATTTTTTATTAAATGATCAGGATGTGATGTAGATGGGGATAAGAATTTTCTAGCATACCAAGGATGGGGAATGAGAGTTGCCATCCTGTTGCATTTCTTACATCATTCTAGCTCAACCTCGATTAAATGAGGATGGTGTGGGGACGGGGGATAAGTGTATAGGGTATCGGGATCTGTCGAACTATACATGTTACATTACAATATATATATATATATATATATATATAATTATAATCAGATTTTAAAAACCATTATTCACATATTTGTTGTCAATAACGTGCATCGCACGAGAGTATATTTAATATATGTCATCTTATCCTTTAGTTAAATCATGAATAGTTTCATGCTTTGTCAAGAATTTCTTCATATTCATCCTTTAATACTGTTAATGCTATACTATTAATATTTATTAAAATTACTACTTGTTAAACATATCTTCACTATGCAATGCACGGATGAAATTGCTAAAATGAGTGTTAAACATATATGTAAAAAGATATCCTTCCATGTAAATGAAGGGAATAAAAAATGAAAGAAAATCAATGGTTTGCTTATAAATAAATTATGTAATAACACTCTACTTTTGTAGGATGTTGAAGGACTTGGGAAGTCCGAATAGTTATTATTGAAATTATTAGGCATAGTGTGGTGTGACTAAGTATATATATGATTCCTTAAATCTTTCAAAATTTGATGTTACTTATATATTTTTTGTTTTGGTTGTGTTATTGAGAATAATGGATTTTATCAGTTTTAGAGTGCTATTGAAGCGAAGATGTTTGGCACAACTTGAAATTATGCAAAATTGCTTGCTTTTTAGTTCTACTATGGGTATCAATAGAATTGATTGTTGCAAAATAGAAGGAAAACCTGTACCGAAATTTTAAAAAATCTTCTGCACTTTTTCTCTTACATAAGTTCTAAATTATATCTTATGCATATATATCTCCCCGTACAACGTACGGGTGAGAACACTAATTGACATTAAATTCCTTAGATATTTTGTTACATAATAATAATAATAATAATAATAATAATAATAATAATAATAATAATAATAATAATAATAATAATAATAATAATAATTGTTTCTTATGCTTGGTCATATCGTGCAGATAGCAGTTCATAATATATAGTACTATATAAATAAATAATAATTCAATAAAATGATGACGTCCAATAAATTTATTAACGTACAGTATATAAATTTACAAAGAATTTCATAATTTCTAGTAGAATCTATCGAAATTCATAAAAATTCATTACAATCATGAAAAATCTATACAACTGTGAGAAAAATTCAAATCCTGTTATAATATTGTGCATGAGCTCCTCGAGGGAGTAAATTATTATATTTTAATTTATGTGAATGACTATTATGCCCACGATGAAATTATGTAATTACGATTTATAATTCGAGTTTCACTAAATAAATAGAGCGATTATTAATGAAATTACATTCTGTGAATTCCCTTATAATTCATTCTACTAAATTCTCTCTATTATTTCTATCTTTATAATACGTTATCACGAGTCTCTAACTTTGAGTAATATGAAAGAAGTATCTTTCTACTGATTAAATCTTTATAGATGATATTACATGTCAGCTGGATTGTCTGATTTGAAATCTCGATTTTCTATAAAATCTCTACTGTCCCATTCTCTCTAAGCGGATGACAGCCTTGCGCCGTTATAAAAATACCTACTCCTCTGAGCAATCACAATACCAATGTCAATTAGTGGAATTTTTCCAGCCAAACCACGGCGAATACTAGTTTGAAAAATTAAGTGACAAAATGGAAGCGGGCGGAGAGGTATATATTATATATATTATATTATTATTTTATAATATAATAATATATTAAGCCTCTATAACATTCGTTTTCTCGAGATATAAGGAGCATACATTATCAAAAATCAAATTTTATCGACTCCATTATACTTTCGATTTAACGAGATCTTCGATTTGACATCAATATTGATAAGGTAAACTCTCAAATTTACAAATCAGTACCCTCAACTTTTGAAAAAGTTACAAAGGGTTCTTAGACTTGTGAATATTTATGTATTAGTGCTTATAATGTCAAAACTTTATAAAGAAACATGCGTGTACGCCACTGACGACGCTGCCGACAGCTATTGTGTGATTAGCGGCGGTAAGTATGTATTAATGTTATATAAAAAGAAAATATGTGTGGCGCCACTTTTGCCGGCGCTTGATAGCCGCTTTGCGTGCTTGATTGGCCGAATATTTCGATTCTGATCGTTTATTTTGGCGATAATTATATTTTGAAAAAATAGTTAGAACAAATTTTCTTCTATAGATATTTAAAGTCTCGTGACTTTATTTATTGAAATTTAAATCTTTGCCAATACCTCTGCACGATGATGGGTTCAACCATTCACTAAATGGAAGATTTTATATATTTATGCAATTTATATGCTAAGTGAAGGGTAATACCTTCTACTTAGTAGACCCTACTCTAGAAAAAGTAGTTAATCATTATGCATTTTAATTACGGCAATTTAAATTCCGTAAATTTATATTTATTGCAATAATTCCCATAAAGGTAGGTTCGACCACCTATTGGAGGAAATTTAATTCTAATTTAAATTCTGCACTTTAAATTTCATATATTTCAATGTGGTGAGTTATATCACCACGATTGGTATGCATATTTTCAATGTGGTGGAGTTATACCACACGTTACGAATACTTATTACAAATGTGGTTGGATTAAATCGCCACAATTGGATAAGCTGATTTATATATGTTAAATATGAATATTCTATTGATATTAAAGAAGAGATTTGAAGCAAGTGATGCCAAAATTCTACCGTTGTATGTATTGATGAAGTGAAATTGCTCAAAAGAATCCACATTGTGATAAAAAGAAAGAAAATATAGTGGTGAAAAATCTCATTATGAGATTAGTATATTGTGATATGATGAGAAATGCTCTTAAAGAAGCATTTAATAAAGGAATATTCACTTTCCACGTCTATTGAATATTGATGGAAAATTGAGTAAGTGAGTACTGCTTGATTACCATTGGATAAATAGATGAAAGTAAAATGCTCAATAGATCCCATGTTGATAAATCAAGAAAATATATCGCATGGAAAGATTATATGAAGTAATCTCATCGATGATATGAAGATTGTATTAATATGAGAATAAAATGCTCTTGAAAGTATAATCACTAGATTTACGTATTTGAATAAAGCCGATATGATATTATTCTTACTCAGGAAGAAGCACAAAGCAGTAAGTGGAACATATTGAGAATATCAAAGATGGCAATAGACACTCGAAAATATAAAAATGTGAAAAGAAAATACATATTGAACCCATAAATGAAAGTGCGTTTAGTATAAATACTCAAGTAGTACGCCACCTCAACGCCGGGGTTCATAATGAGATATTTAAGGATCCGAATTTCTTTTTAGCTTGACACCGGTGATGATGCAGCTGACGGACTGAGTTTCCACAGTTCTTGAACATATGCATGAAATTTGATAAGTAGTTCATCAGCGATCTTAGCGAGAAATAAGTATTTTCTCGCTAAATGAGAGATAAACTTATTATCTACACTCGATCTAAGGCAGTAGTAAACCATCAAGAAATTGTTAATATTCAACAAACCTATTGGTTTGACATGAAAGATTCCAACTTGTGCCGCGAGCTATATTGAATATTTCCTCCCGGTGTGTTGTAGCGCCTGGAAGGACAATAAAAGCATCACTATTATTCATCATATACATCATGCGATTTGTGGATGGATTGCGCTGTAGCACCAACCTGGACCCATGGTAGGAAACCGCTCCAATTCAGTATTAGATCCAACTAAATGGAAAGGTATTACACTCAAAACTCTTATTCCCCATGATGATCACGGCCATTATAAGTCTAGCTAAAAGTTTGTTGTTGGTTCCTCCATATAGTATATTGATTTCTTGTCTCCCTAACTCTTTAAAGTCGGTTTGCCATATCACGTATTGGATATGACCTGCCAATTTAGATCCACCAAGAATACATACGGTTTTAATATCTGTGAGTAAAGTGAGCTTGTAGAGATGATTCTAAAATCTCCATATCCATCTCTACTCCTATCTCTCTTTTTATACTTTTAATGTATGAACATGAGAGATATGAATCCCTCTATTTAAAGAAAAATTTTCAAACCAATAATTGATTCTACTATTTACTTTTTGACAAATATGAAAGAGGAAAAAGCGAGAAAAATTTTAGTGAAATGACATATACATCGGTGATTGAAAAATAATATATATATACATATATATATATATATTAAAATTGAAAAAAAGATATTTACAAATAAAAAGAAATATATTGATCTTTTTGTTATTACAAGCTTTCTTACATAAATATGGGAAAATCATTATACTAAATTTTCTACTAAATTTACAAGCAGGATCTTCTAAAGTAAGTTTTCAAGGCCTTAGCGCATTTGTTGATCTTTGAATTTGGTCATGGGCGTAAAGTTTCACCTATGTGTCCACTGGGATGTGTCTCAAGAGCTTTGTTGAATATCATCCAAAGGCTCTCTTACTCAATCCATCTTTAATGAATGCTATTTATTTTATCTTCTCGGTTTACGGACAGTACCCCACAGATTTACATCGAGTGTCACATGTCCCAAGAGCACACTTGTAGCATCCTCCTAATCTTTTTGCTCTCCGTTTCTTTGAAAAACTACTTTTACCCTACCAGGCATGTATTTAGAAGGAATCAAAACCTCACGGATAATCGAACCTTTGCTTCAATTAAACATCAGAACATCTCACAGGATGCCCTTATTCATTAGCATCCTCAACCTTTCAGAAAACTTGATAAATCCTTTTAGGATTTTGATCGAGTAGTGATGGATAATATTTTTGAAGATTTGAGAGCAAATTATCCATTATTATATATGGACTATTATTATGGTGAATCTTTGTAAGTGCAGGATAATTTATAAGCAGCGTATGAGGTGAGGCTCAGCGTTGGAGCAGTATTGAAACATAGGCGTATGTGCTAAGATTCCACGCTTGAACGGTGATGTGTAATAATGCTCAGAAACATGATGGAATATGTCGGTGAGCTATACATATGATGAAAGTAATAAATCATGTTGAGCACTATCTGATACTAGTGAAATCGATATAAGAATTTCTTGAACTAAAGTTCAATAATACTCGTTCTTGAAACCAGGGTGACCATCCGGGGTTTAAATAATTATTAAATCACTATTTCAAGTGAAGAATTAAAAGAATTCTTCAATGATTGTTCTCGATAAATGATGAAATCATTACTATAATATTGAAATAAATTCAAATATATCTCGGAATAAAGGATAGAAAATATGGGCCCTCATCCTCATTGGACTACTAGATATTATGATATGGATCACTAGATAGTCACATGTGTATATGATTAGTAATTTGAAATTTCACGAAATATTTCTGATATGAGCATGATTTCGGATTTAATGATAAAGCTAGTAAATGTATATCCCAATACTTGAATAAATCCTGAAGGATTGAGTATGCTTGTACAAGTGGGATATTATGTGGCAAATTATTTAAAGTCCTCCAATAAATTGCCAATATCAAAGAATAGAATGCAAACTATATAAATTCTCATATTAAAATTTGAATGATGAGAAACATATATGAGTTTTAGTGTTATAAATTTTCTTAGCATGAGGGGGAGTATTAAAGTGAAAATGATATGTGAAATGCATCATACTATATCCTCACTTAATTAAAATATGAACTTGAAGTTCAAAGATGTATAAAAGATACTATGAACAATCACATATATATCGGTTAAGATGCTTTGATAAGTTATGCTTAGCGTTGATATTATGAGATTTCCCCAATCATATATATCGAAGCAAATTATTAAAGATGAGTCTTAATAGCGGAGGCATATACTCTTAAAGAGTATATAGACATATAACTTATATTGTGTAATTCTACAAGAGAATTGATAATGAGATATCTCATAAGTTATGTCGATATGGGGAAAGAAATAAAATTGAAGATGTCGGCACACTATGAAAAGATAGCGCTACATACTATCAATAATAGTGAGGATATTAAAATCCATCGAAATATGCCGATCTTGAAATATATGCCCTTATGATTAAAGTGTTCATGCAGGTTTAATGAGAAATGAGAATGAAACTCTTGAAAAGGTTTCAAATGTATTATTAATCAGTGCATGCAGCGGCTCAAAATATCTACATTGATATTGTTGAGAAATTCATATCTTTGTACTCTTTTCCTTGATTGATGTTTTTGTCCCAAAGCGGGGTTTTTCTCAAACAAGGTTTTTAATGAGGCTGATCTCAACTACTATGAAATCTCCAGGAAGAGATTTAGGTATATATTTCGATATAGTGAGAAAATGAGATCGAAGTGTTGATTGCATATATACACTAAATATAACATGATATTGTATAACATCTAAAATTTCATTCACGTGAAATGAATGAAGAGTATGAACCAATGTATATGATACTCATACAAATCTATGAAATATTTTAAAATGCTTATGACATACTTGTATAAAATACAGCGTTGCACTCTTTTCCCCTTAGTGAGGTTTATATCGTTGGGTTTCTGTGAGGTTTTTAATGAGGCAACACATTAAAAGCGTATTCACATGAATAATGTACTCTTTTTCCTTCATTAGGATTTTTCCCATTTGGGTTTTTATAATAAGGTTTTAACGAACATATTCATGGTATATTAAGAACGACAAGAGAAATCGACACGGTGTATCTATTGGATCAAGTTATAATAAAGCGATGATTTAGATTCAAATAATGATGATAATGAAATCCTTTATCGAGTAAAGATATCCGTCCTCAAGATATGAAATCGGATGGAGTATTTGCTCTTTTTCCTTGATTAAGTTTTTTCCCTTTGGGTTTTTCTTGACAAAGGTTTTAGCGAGCGTACGTAAATACTCTATCTGGGATAGACGTCGAGGAGCAATGTTTGATGAAGCGATATAACCATTCCAGAGCTATCCTGCAATGTCGATTTGGAAGTTTTTTCCCATGGGTTTTTGTCAAACAAATTTAGAAGACATTGTATTAATAGTCATTCGAGGAGTGTTATAATATTGTGCATGAGGCTCTCCGAGGAGTAAATTATTATATTTTAATTTATGTGAATGGTATTATCTTGATGAAATTATGTAATTCTGATTATGTTCGAAGTTTCATAAATAGAGCGATTATTAATAGAAAATTCATTCTGTGAATTCGCTTATAATTCATTCTCTCTAAATTCTCTCTATTATTTCTATACTTTTATAACAAATCCTTAATTTTCTAAGTCTCGAACCTAATCTACCAACAATATCCCAAACTTCAATGTCACGTTTCAAAGATGGGTTAGTATTTTTTTTTTAGTAATATTCTTTCCCTTGCCCCCCCTCCCCTCTTTTAGTAATATTCAATGGTTGAATTTTCAAGCTTTGAATATTTTCTAATTACCTTTTAAACTAGTCTCCCAAGCAGTATTAATCTAATGTCCATGTGACTAAATGATTATTGTGTTTACCGGACACATATTACTTTCGAGAGATGTAATCACCCTGACATCTGTAATGCTGAAAATAATATGTATTTTGTGAATACAATAATTAAATTATACCGTCATGGACATTAGATCACGTTTGAAACTAGAGGGCTTGTTCTACTCACCATCTTTTTTTCATTAAGTTCTATTAACTTTTTATCTCTCATCATTTTCAACCATTCATATAATTATTTTATATTTTTTAATATATTTTCCCAAATTTTCAATAACACATTTAACATGTCGTTCGAGTAAATCAATATAAATCAACATCTTCTACAGTCTCCTATGATCTATTACTATAAATTTGGACCTTTGTATAATGGGTTAGATGATGATAATAAAGTCTCACAAACATCCATCACCATTTTCCTTGAGATTTTTTGAGAATATTATTACATCCTTAGTCATGTTGACAAGAAACTCTCTGGGCAAATCCAATTCTAGTATATGTCTTCACAATATTAGCAAGCCTCATCGTCCCTTCCAACCAAATATTTCTGCAAATTTGGCCTTCAAACGTTGCAAGAATTGTAATCTAAGGTTCGAAAGTTTCAACAACACAAGTTTAGTACCGGCGAAGAATGGCAAAACTAAAAGGTATGTCCTATCTTAAACACGTTTAAAAGTACGACTCAAGAAGAAGAAAACTAACTTCTTCTTGTATTTGTTACACGTACGCATGTTGTCTCAAGAAGTATATATTTGTTTGTTTTAGGATCGTGGTTGTTCGTAGTAGTGTTGAGCCGGGACCTCCTTTGCCCTCTGGCCCTCCTTCGAATCCTTTGTAAGTAGTTGAATTTCCTTATTTCATGCAGTACAATATTGTATTAATTAGACCAGTAGTGACATATTATATATTTGTTAATTTTTTTTTTTTTGTAGAAGTTGGATCTTGGGAATATTTGTAGCAGTAGTGTTACCTTTCATTGGCTATAAATGGTCACCATTGATGAAAAGTAAGGATTCAATCTTGGGTTTGTTTCAACATTTTTTTTTTTTTGCAATTAAAAATGAATTTTTTAAGTTTATTGTTAGGTGAACCGTCAATATCGGTTAAAATTTAAAATAACTATTCATTATTATCGTTAAAAAAAAATGTAACTTTTAAACGAAGCAAAATTTACTTTTTTGTACTCTTTTTGTTTTTGTATAATTTTTCAAATAAATTTTTTCATCACATATTTTCAAAATCACTTTCTAATCTGTCACTTTTCGCTTTTTAGAAACTGCTTAGAACGAAAAATTTTGTAATTGTATATTTACCATCCAATATAATTCTTGCAATAAAATGCGCAGATAGATTTGATGCGGCACTGAGTAAGGTGGAAAGCGTGGTGGAAGGGGTCGAAAAGGTGGCGGAGAAGGTGGAGAAAGTGGCGGAGGACATCTCCGATGGTCTTCCAGCCGGTGGACAACTAAGAGATGCCGTGGATTTTATTGAACATGTGGCAGAGAAAGTAGCTAAGAAGGCTGGCTTTGTTGATGATATTATTGATAAGGTTTGACTTCACATTATTATTAGCATATAGTTTTTTTTTTTTTTTAGTATATTCTTTAATTGCATAAAAGATGCATCAGTTCTAAATGTCGTAATGACAATTAAAATTATTAGAATCGACCTTGGTTGACTCTAAATTTATCGAGATATATATAAGACTGGAGTTTTTGTAATTTTACCATTGATATGTGTAAATGCAGGTTCAGGAAGAGGAGGAGAAGATGGAAGCCTCCATTGAAGACAAGGAAAAAGAAAAAGAAAAAGAATCCGGAACAAAAAGTTATTCAAATTAGAGGAAATTCTTCATTATTAATTAGTGAATTGAATAATCTGATTAGGGTTAGGTTTAATGTAGGGTAGCTAGATTTTGTAAATTTGAACTTATTATTGTGAATTCACTGGATATTATTGTGTCACAAAAATTTTCTTCCAATTTAAGTAAATGCATCGAAGACTTGGAACAACTAAAATTTTTATCATTGTTATGTTACTTTCGGTTTGTGGTCTCTTCTTTCCACGTGTTCTATGTATTAATCTTTTTTTTTTTAATATACCCTTTGATAAACAAAATTCAAAAAATGAAATTTTAAAAATTATTCTCTGTTACAACTCCACTGCCTACAAATTGTGAAAAAATCCAGATAGAGTAGGTGGGAATTGGTATATAATTTGATGGTAATGCAGAGAGAGTAGGTGGGAATTAATCAATATATAATTTGATGGTGGATGACTTGTATTCCTATTTTTCCCCATCAGAATCTTTATAAAACCATCGAGTAGTTTTTAGTTACGGAATGCTCGGTTCATTTTGATGGCCGGCTTGACCTCTATTTTAAAATTCGGGATCAGATCTAGAATCAGCACGGCGATGGAAAGTTTCAGGAATTTTCCGAATTTTTTTCAGCGGTACCATGGCAGCCGTAACCATCGGTCAAAGTTTTGGATCGATCCCGAAAACTACGGCACCATCGATGGTTTCGGAACTGGCCTGTCTTCCCCATATAAATAAATTGTACAAAGTAAAATTTAGAGAATTCATCTTTACTCTTATAGCATTGATTTGAAGTGTTATATATTTTCTCTTCTTTTGCAAGATAGTTAGATATATAAAATCATAAAGGTTCAAGCACCATCGATGGTGCCGTAATTACGGCACCATCGATGTCATTTTGGGGGTTGATTCGACCCCCATTTTGAAATCCGAGACCAGATCTAGAATCAGCACGACAGCGGTCACGGCGGCTATGGAACCGTCGGAAAAAATTCGGAAAATTCCTAGCACTCCCCCTCGTCGTACTGATTCTAGATCTGATCCCGGATTTCAAAACGGGGGTCAAATAGACCCCCCAAAATGACATTGATGGTGCTGTAATTACGACACCATCGATGGTGCTTGAACCTTTCTCATAAGATTCATAGTTTTAGTGAAAAATAATACATACATACATACAAACATACAACTTTATATAATTTCCACCTTATTATTCTATTTGGACGAGCTATCCTTATTAATGGAGCAGTTGGGGTAAGTCTCACCACGTTCACACACTTAAAAAGAAATTACAATGTCATTTATGAGTCATCACAACAAAGGATATCACAATTTCATGTAATTTAATACTACATCCGTCCCACGAAGATAGGCTTGTATTCCATTTTTGTCCGTCTCAAAATATAGGTCACTTTCTATTTTACTTGCATTTAATTTCTTCTATTTTTCAATTATACCCTTATTTAATATACATTGTTATTAGTTAGTATTATTTAATATAAGGGTATATTTGAAAAAATATAACTAAAATTTACTTTTCCAATAATATTAATTGTAATTTCTTAAACTATGTGAAATTCAAATCAAGCCTATCTTTGTGGGATGGAGGTAGTATTTATTCACGTAAAAGAAAACTTAATGTGTACGTGAATTTATTGATTGCGTATCTATATGAATATTAAATCAGCATTATTCTTTACATATACATGTGGATGAAAAATTAAGTATATAATCAATTGAAGACTTCATGTGTTAGCTTCCGTGTTACTTGATTCATCATTTAATATTGTATTATTGCATTGACTAATGATGATCATATTTTAGTGACAAAAATGTTATTTTAATAGTTACTTGACAACAGTGGTGGATCTACAGCCGGGGCAGCTGTCCCTACTGCTCAGATTGAAAAAAAAATTTGTTATACAATTTTTAATTTTTCTTGTAAAATTTAGACATTGAAGTTGAACAAAGGTTATTCGAATGATAATAAAGATCCGGTAGAATTATATATATTGAAAAAGATGTATTAAAATTTTAAAAAAATTATTAATGAGATTATTATACATTACTTTCAAAGGATAGGAAATCATAGGGAATAATTGTATACAAATCTATTATATTTTATAATTTCATTCTTCATTCACATCTTGTAAATTTTTAAAGTTTTCTGGTATATAAATACACTAATAGATATTTTTTAATAATATAAAATTTATGCTATAAATATTATATTTTAAAAAAAATTTGGGGCGCCACTCCCGAACTCTAGATTCCAACCCCCCACACTTGTACTCTAATCTTACTTGTACTCTAATCTTACCTCCATTAAGGGGTTGTTTGATTGGGGATAAAAGTTATCCGCGCGGTATTCCGTGTAAAATATGTGGTTAATATTGTATTAAAAAATGTGTATGTGGTTGAAAAGAGGAGAGAGAAGAGTGTGGGATAAAAATTATTCTGAATAGAACAAGACCTAAGTCATAATTCTAGATCTGCCACTGATTGACAATTTAATCTTGATCCACATTGTAGTGTAATAAATCAGCATATCAAATACGGACCGATATTACTGTTGATCATCCTTTCCAAAAAAAAATAATAATAATAAATAAATGAAAAAAAAGGCTACTTTTGATCATATCAATGTATTAACACTGTCAAAAAAACCATCGATAGATAACAATAGCAGTATAGCACTGTTGATTTCTGTCACATTCTTTAGCCAGCAACTGGGTCATGTATTAGGCCTCTCTTCAGGCCCATATATCCACCTTCACATTGGGCCCAATGTCATCACAACCCTAACATTTTTCTTCATTTCCAACACTAATCTTGAAAATGTCGTGATAGGATAAGGATAATTATATTGCCACCACTATTTTTATTTTCTAAACCACAGACCCCCCAATTAAAATAAGTTTATCAACCCACCCACAATGAATTCATGATAATTATACCCTTAATCCAATTAAAATCTAAAAATAAAAAGAAAAATTATAGATTTCCACACATTTTTTTGTGTGGAGATCTCCATACCATAACAGAAGAGTATAGCAAATGACCATATTGCCTCCTTAAAAGTTGGGGGGTCCACCCCCTATTAGGGTGTGAATGGTATCCACACATAAAATGTGTAGATATTTAGCAAAGTCCAAACAAAAATTACAAGTGTGCACCACATATCTTCTCAACCTCTCCTCTCTATATTTCTGACCTTCATTTCCATGTCTATCTACAAAAACACCGTACCTTCCTCTGGGGCTCTCCTCGATTCATGGAAAACAAATTCATCGTTTAAATATAATATTTGATGATCATCCGCTTATTCAGCCTCTTGTCTCTCTCTCTCTCTCAAAATATAACTGTGTATGAATATATAAATGTCACTAGATTTTAACAAAATTGATTGTTAGGTTTTCACTGGTGGTTTGTGACTTAGGAGAGAAGATAACCATGATTATAAATAGAATCTCACTTGAGAAGAAACACAAAGAGGGGCATGAGATTTGTGTAGGGTCTATTGGGCTTTGAAGGGTTTTGAAAGAGAGTGAAGAAAGGTAATGAGAGATTACGCATTTGATTATTTGTTGGATCCGCATGGTTTAATTTTTTATTGTAGTGTGAGAGGAAAAATTTGTATTTTTTAAACTTGAGAAATAAGGTTTAAAAGAGGGTTATTAATGTAAAATTGTTTAGGGATATATTAGTCAGTAAAAATAATGTGGTATGGGAATAAATTATTATAGTGTGAATATAATTAGCCATAGGATAATCCATATTTGCCCGTATTTATTATTAGTTGCCGTCAAGACTAAAAACACTACTTCCATTATTATTATTATTATTATTATTATGGGGAATGCAATTTTATTAGTTCAAATCATTCGCCAAAAGGCTTACCATAAAAGACGGGGACTAGCCGCCTACATGTGAATATGTGATCAACCATAGACGACTCAAAAGCATGTCTAGAGCAAAAGAAAAGACTATCCATTGCTCATTTGTGGGCACATTATGGTGCCTACGCATGAGCAAATGGGTGCCATGTGTCTTCACTCTACCATCGAAGCAACACGTTTTGCGTTCGCCGTATATGACACAGTAATATCTGCATGTAGAAAGCAGTTGAAATCGTCACATATTAACAATAATACACACAAATTTAGTGAAGTATTAAGTACTAACTATTAGTAGTTTATAGCAAAATTAATGTGGGGAAAAAACTCAAATTTCAATTTTTTCTATCGTTATATGGCTAATAATATAGTAAAATAGGGTAAATATTAAACTTAAATTTGGGGTCACCCTCTCAGTATGAGCTACATATTTGATCCTAACCAACACTTTAATACTGTGTGGATAAATTTAGATTTTTCTCTTAACTTTTTCCCACTCAACATTATATTATTTGCGTAACTTTTTCCCTTTAATTTTTTTCTAATTCACCTCCCCACAACCCCGGCACCCCTTTTGTCCCACATTAGTTTTGCTCTTAAAATTTTCTTTATATGTTTTGCTCGTCTCTTTTCTATATTTATTCTTGAAAAAAGCAAACAATGAGTTGTAGATAGAGAAAATTTTCGAATACTCCTGTTGTCCCGTACTTAATATTTGAGGCTAATTAACGTTGATCCTTACACATGATGAATTATATCATTTAGTTAATTATGATTATTTATAAGTAGCTAATCAACATTCAATGACGACAGGTATATAAATGACAAAGGGCAATGGATATGAAGATGGTGATGATACAAATAAGCAAATCTTTATATATCTTATGATGAAAGCAGTCTTGGATTTCTGATAAGAGGACAGATTTTGAGACAAATCAAAGGCTAAATAATGACACCTAGATGATAAAAACCGTAACATTTTGTACTGAAAAGACATGAAACTTTTTCAAACTAATTAAAACAATTCTTTTGATTCTTCTACCCCTAGCGAGTGATTTTATAATTCAATTGTGTTCCTTTTCTTTTTTTTTTTTTTTAATGGGTTTCAATTTCCTTCATTAATACATTGTATGAGGGTTATTTTTTTCATAGTAGTAAATTAAATATATTAATGACGATTTTTTACCACTCTGAAAGAATTACATATGCATTTATTCCCTGAGCCCTCGCGTGCCCTGTACCAACAGGTCAGTCTCCATCATTTACGTAATATATATTATGATTTTAGTAGCAAATATATATTACATGTACACTCTATAAAAATACTATTTTCATTTTTTTATGGATTAAAAAATTATAATTACTATTAATTAAAACATAAAGTTTCACATATATTCCTACTTTAATGATAATCACTCTCCATAATTCATAACGATCGGTGCATGCCAATTAGAAATGAAGAAATTAAATACACTCCCAATACGATTTTGACTGTATTAGTTGCATGCTCCATATGCAAAGATAAATTTATAATTTTTATATGAATTATTATTTTGTAATGAGTCTAATAATGACCATATTAATTTGATAAAGTAAAGTTTAGTTATATTTTGTAAAAATGATCAGATCATTTGGTACAGATAACAGAATGCGTTATAATTATATATGAGTCTATTAGGAATCGAAATAGCATGCATATTCTCTCACTATATATAACTTGAGATAGATAAACAAGAGTGATCTTATAATTTTAATTCTCAATAAGTTTTCTTAATAAGTTTTTGTATGAAGGTATAATCTCAAGAAGATGACAATATATCATCATATAATTAACTCAACATATGATTGATTCTTTGTATTAATTCATATATATTCCTCTCTGTAGTACATTTTTTTGTATTAAAAATGGTCCCGTGCTGATGAATTAGTATACCAATTTTAGATTTCCAGAAATCAAAATAGTACTATCACTTTAATAATTTTGGAAAATAAATTAATTAATTGAATGATACAGTTTACATTAATTTGGAAACTCAGAAAGTCGATGACTTGATATACATAGTGTTTTCTTATTTTGTTATCCCATCTATAAAAACTCATATGTCTCTGTCGTGTATTAAATAACTTTTTAGCTATATATACATTTTTCACTGCTCAATTTTGCATTTTCTAAAAGATGAGACCCCCAAGAAAATAAAAATAAAAAATCAACTCCATAAAGTATGATTACTGCCTGACTTGACTGATAGAGTGCATGCGATCACCCCACCCTCTTAGGTCCTAATATTGAAAGTGCGCTGATGGTACGTCCTTGCCTCTAACGTGCAGGGTACAGTCATGGAGACATGCATAGACATGGGAGTAACTGTTGCCCTTGATTGCTAGATATAGTATTCATAAATTTTATTAATACAGCTCCATAATGTAACATATATTATTGAAAAAAAAATCCAAAACTAAGAAATTGGAAAAAGGAAAAGAAAAGAAAAGAAAGAACACTTGAACCTTGTTCACGAATTATTTGTTGATGCATTTTCCTTATGTAGGATGATAATCAAGAAAATAAATTAATAAAAACTCAGACAAGTCCAAGGGGTTTTGACTTAGTGGTAAGATACTCTCTTACCAGTTTGTCCCAAATTCGAGACATTACACTCCATTCATATAATTCCGGATTTGTATTAAAAAAACACTCGGACAAAACATTATCATAAAGAAATAAATGAATAAGTTTGTAACAATCATTCATTCATTCACAAGTTCTCTTCTTCTCTTCCAATATTATTCTTTAACAAGAAGTACATTTTGTTGGCTTTTGATACAAGCAAATGAACAACAAAAAAGTCACATACATTATATGTGTTACAGAGAAAATCATATCCTTCATATATCTTTCACTTCAACTTGATCCTTCTCCCAGATATCTCTCGATATCCTCCCTCCTCTTTCTATCCCCATCACCTCCCATGTGCCCCCTCCCCACCCCACCCCACCCCCCTTCCCCCCATTCTTTATAACTCAACTCAACTCCTCTCATCTCCTTCATCATCATCACCTTTAATTTCTTCATCACCATCATCATCTTCTTCTTCTTCTTCATCATCAATATGGATCAAGCTCCACAGAATCATGAAGATGGGGGCAATAAGGTAAATAACACATTTGCATGCAGACAAGGAGGCAGTAGTAGTACGAGGTGGACACCTACGAGTGAGCAAATAAGAATCTTGAAAGACCTTTACTACAACAATGGAGTTAGGTCTCCAACTGCTGAACAGATACAGAGGATCTCTGCTAAGTTGAGACAGTATGGGAAGATCGAGGGCAAAAATGTCTTTTACTGGTTTCAGAACCATAAGGCTCGAGAGAGGCAGAAGAAACGCTTCTCCACGGCTCCTACTCCTACGCCTGCTGCACATGATCATATCCCTATGAATATGATGACGTCACCTTCCCTTCCTCCTCCTCCTCCTGCTCTGAGGAAATACTATCACGATCATACTTTTTCTCGCAATCTTGCTGCTGCCACTGGTGATTATATTACACACAGATACACACACTGACACACAGATTATGTTCATTATTCATATGTAGAGTAATGATTAGCCTGCTAGCTAGCTAGGGTTTTTGAAGATTTTGAAATTTTAGGGTTTTGTAATTAGATTAATTTTTTTGATGTTTAGGTTTTCCATCTGCATCAACTTCCTCTCCTGGTGTGATGAATGTTGGCCATGTGGGATATGGATCTGTGGCTATGGAGAGGAGTTTCAGAGTAAGTACAATGATATTTGGTTTTGCTTCTTTATGATAAGTGGGAGATGAAAATCAAGAGCTGCCCTAATTCTTCACTACAAGAGATTTTACTTTTGGGAAAGAAAATTTTGGTCGGAAAACTCGTTGAGAGAAGTCAAAAGACCAATGTTTTCGTCCCCAAAGTTGATTTCTTAATTGGAAGAAATTAAGCCCAAAAATCTCTTGGTTCAATCAACTATCGGATAAAGTATAGATCAAATTACTCGTTGAGAGAAGTCAAAAGACCAATGTTTTCGTCCACAAAATTGATTTCTTAATTGGAAGAAATGACGCCCAAAAATTTCTTGGTTCAATCAACCATCAGATAAAGTACAGATTGAATTACTCGTTGAGAGAAGTCGAAAGACCAATGTTTTCGTCCAAAATTGATTTCTTAATTGGAAGAAATTAAGCCCAAAAATTTCTTGGTTCAATCAACCATCGGATAAAGTACAGATCGAATTAGCAATAATGTGACACATCAACATTAAACTGGCACATAACTGTTGATCTATATATCAACATACTCTTAGTGTAATTAATCTTCAATGTTATGTATGTGTTGGTCTCTTTCCATGCTGTCTTTAACATATAGTGTATTGGATTGAATCCAAACTAGGATTGTTCCATATCTCCAAGTGGTGAAGGAAGTGGATCCGGGTCAGGCCAAAACTTTGTATGGGTCGGAGTCGACCCATATTCTTCTTCTTCTGGAGGTGGGGGCTACTACCCATTTCTTGAAAAGAGGAAGTATGTTGATTATGAAACCCTAGAAGATGAACAAGAAGATGAAGAAGACGAAGAAATTGAAACTCTCCCTCTTTTCCCCATTCAATCTGATCCCACTTTCAAGCAACAAAGTAACTTTTACAATGGCTGCCAATACGGGCCGCGGGCCGAAGATAACTCTTCTCGGGCTTCACTTGAACTCACTCTGAATTCCTACTCTTCTAGGTTGTTCAATTCTCCTTGAAGAATCAAGATGTCATGCACCCTTAGCTTTTTAATTGTCATGAGAATGTTAATCTACTTTCTTTTGGCTATTTAGCTTCTGATTAATTGATGATATATATGTATCCATTTAGTTGAGGTCGTTAAATCAACTTACTATTACTAACTAGAAATGCAATTTACTTCATATATATTAAGGCCTTGTTCTCCTCACATGTTGTGTAAATTACTCGAACTAAGCGTTAGGTATGTAGTTAAAAATTAATAAAAATATATTAAAAAATATAAAATAATTGTATGAGTGGTTGAAAATGATGAGAGAGAAAAAGTTATTAATGAAAGATAATGGTGTATGGAACAAGCCCTAAGTAAGTGCATGCTCGTTTGAAACTCATTTTTTTTTATTATACTTCCGATCAATTGATAGTGTACATTTTTTCCGATTTTCACTTTTAATTGCACATTTCTTGTAACGAAAATAAAACAGCCTATTTTTAATACAAAATTTGTACATCTTGATATGAATATAAAAAAAAAAAAAAACCAATGAATATACTGATATGGCACCACCACATGAGCCTAAACATGAATTATGTACTATATATATATATATATATATATATTCCAGGGAAAGAGATAATTTCTCTATGTACATATATATGTATCTTTCATGATGGATGTTATCAATTTTACAAGTCATTATGACGATGGAAGAAGAAAACATAAGTCATCATCAAGATTGAAGAAGAAAACTAAGAGGATGATTTGTGAATAATTAATTTTACAAAATAATTAACACGTGATGATCATGAATCTGAAGTTTAAATTCTTGCTGGATATGATTTCGAATGTACGTACGTTGGTAACAATCACAAACCACAATTTAGTGAACTAAAAGCACATCAATAATATTGGACTTAATATAGGAGGTTCCACTATGCTGTAAATCCCCCCAACCCCAAATTGAAACTTTGTTAATTATATATATTGCTAATACGTGTTTGGCTTTTCCATCTTTGCTCCTCTTCTTCTTCTTCTGTTTTTTTTCTTCAATTATTAATATTTTTTCCTTTATGTCTCTTAGAGTTTTGGATCAACTTTAATTGTATGTTACAAAATAGCTGTGAAGGTAAAACTTCAATTTTATTAAAACTAGTCATATTAATTTATATGTGTATGTATATATATATTTTTTTTATTCTCGTGGGCATGATCAAGAAATTTTACATTATTAGTGGAGCATATAATTTATACTTAATATATTTTCATTACGTGAAAAAGAGTATTTTCCATTTCCAAATTCAAATACATTATATTCAATAAAAAGACATAGGATACACGAACAATGGAAAATCGATAGTGTTGGCAATGGATCGGGTTCGGATCGGATCGGCCTAATCCAAATCCAAATCCAAATCAATCACTCCGATCCAAATCCAAATCCAAATCCAAATTCCTCGGATCGGATTCGGATCGGATCGGACCGGATCAGATCGGATCAAGAAAAAAATCCAAATACGATCCATATTGGTATAGATTTTTATAAAAAAATAAAAAATAATAAAAATAAAAATAAATAAAAATAAAAAATAAAATCAATTCGGATCGGATCGGATCGGATCAGGCCTGATCCGCTCCAAATCCAAATCCGTTTCGGATCGGCCGATCCACGGATCAATGATCCACGGATCGTCGGATCGGAAAAAAATCGCTCCATTCGGATCGGGTATCCATCGGATTCGGATCGGATCGGATTTTTCTGCCATCACTAAAAATCGACATGAAGCTTTCTATTAGTAAGTTCGTATTATGATATTTTTGTTATATACAATATTAATATTAATATATGCAATTAATGTGACCACTTAGGATTCCCAATTTTTTTAAAACACAAACGGCCATAAAAACCGAACTCGTAGAAAAAAAATAACACGAATATCAACTTTCGGTGAGAGGCCCAAACATCTCAATCATTCTGAAGACCGATTTTGGCAAGTTTATGGCCCCCTAAACAAAATTTCTAGCTTCGCTATTGATTCAATGTAACTCTCCCCCTATAATCTCATACTTTTTTTTTTTAAGGGTAAGTTGGCCTTCCCACAAGACACCAATGCAAAAAGGTGTGCAAGTAATTATGAGTAATATTACACATACCATCCAGTTTAATTTATTACTCACTCATAGCATGAGAGACGATGAAAATGATGATTCATTAATTTCTAGTGTGAAAGTCCATCAAAAAACACAAGATCTCAATACCTAAGAGGTATAGAGTCCAAATCAGTTGTGCTATTTAATGACCATTTGGCGGTCTCACCCAATTAAAATTATCCAAATATCACTACCAAAAATATAATGTTTAGACGCAACAATCGTTCCTATAATCTTGTATCTGTAGAGCAATATCATGGACTTTCTTACGCCTGTAGAGCAATAGCAGCAATGTCACTCATATTATTCTATAGACATAAGACTATAGGGACAACTGATTATCAATTATTTTATTCGGTAGTGTTTATTATTTTAATTAAGCAAAATAGTCAATAAGACATAAAATGAGATAATATATTTGGACTCAATTGCTCTTTTACGATAGAGAGTTAGGTGGGTCCCAAATCGTAGGCGGAACATCAATATTGAATATATTTTCTTTTGGGTCCCTAAATGATTGCCTTGTGGAAAATTAGACATGCTAGTACTAGGACACTGCAAAGTGAAACAAAATAAAAAAGTTAGAATTTGTTGAATGACAATTCGCAGCCGCTATTTAGGAAGAGTATATGTTTCGAAATTTGTACCATTTTTGCATCGTAAATGTCACAAATTATTTGTATGTCTCTTCCGTCGCTTTGCCCTTCCCAATGTGCTTTATCGCCATTGTTAACATGAGTAATACTGTTGATTGAAATTTTTCCAATAAAATCAGATGAAAATTGATCTACTGGCGCCACAACTCGCACGGTATTGAAAATTTCCTATACTGTTGATTATATTGTTTATTGGTCATCAAGAATGTAATATTAATATATATTAGTTATTATTTTTAAAATTTATATTTAAGATACGATATAAATATAGTATACATGATTATCTGACGATATGTTCTATCAATGAAATTTTGTCCACCTCTTCGAATGGGATCGTATGTTTCTAGTTGAGCTAGGCCTAAGTGTAGGTTCATCATCGACTAGATACATCAGTAATCTAATATGTTCGACTTCCCTAATATGTTTTTTCCTTGAAACGATAAGTGTATTTTCATTTATGTTGTATATTTCGAGGAAGATTTACAAGGCATGGTTGGGTAGTGTGACCCAAGGTACCGTAGAGTTCATATATAGCTTACAATTATTGATTAGATACACAGAATTATCAAGTCATATCAATAATTGCTTCTTTAGAAGGTTGCGTAGAAAAAATCCAGAAAAAATATTACCTATATATGTGCATTTAGCAAATTGAGCCATCTAACTGACAAGGGGGCCAATGATGTGGACGAGACCTATCAACCATAATTCTATTTCTCTGTATACGTACCATTGATGCAATGCTTATGTAAACACATGGTTGTGGTTTTTATGTATGCAAATTATATATTATGCAGATGGGAGGGCAGTGCACTGGGATAACATTTTATTTTATTTTATTTTATTAAATTACTACTTATTATTATTATTTAGGTACATCTATGTAACTCTTTAATACTGTTCAAATCATAAAATAATTTTTTTATGATATAAGAAATTACAAAAATATGGGTTTTTATCTGAAATCCCGAATTCGTCATTCAGATCATGTTGGTTTTTGTAAATGATCCAAACATAACAAATTTCGCGATGGATTGAGAATATGAACAAATTGTTCCAATTTGTACCAATCTTTGACCAAATGATTCAATCAAGTCTTTATTCATACGTTACTGAAACTAAAACGGTCCCATTCAACAAGATTTTGGGTGGATACTTTTCTTGATTTGGATTGACATATCTTCACACTTTTAGGGTTCTCATAAGCCCTAATGCAAAACGAGGGGAAATGAAGCGCATGGAATGGAGCCTGCACGTGCCAACACGGAATAAATTACAGAATGAGGAAATTCTGAACATTGCTTCTTTTCTCAGTGAATGGATTTATGAAGATTTTTTTTATTTTAGTTTTTGTGAGATCCAAAGATGAAATTTTTCCAACTTTATAAGGGTTGTAGTACGCAATGTCCTTGGGAGTAAAAATGAGACATCACTTTGTGTCATTTTTTCAAACCTTTTAGTACTCTTTTGCAACTTGTTGGTCATTGTAATAACTTTTTCTCCGTAGATATTACATTTTAAAAAATTTCGTCTAGATAATTTTTAAATCTGAAGTTTGGTTTTGTTATTTTATCATATTTTACGTTTTCTTACATACGCTTTTGACTGACTTACACCTAGACTCATTTAGGGTCGAAAAAGTTTAAAACTTAACTTTGCTATCTCATCACGCTTTATACTTTGTAAAAAGAGATATTCGTTTGCAATATTAACTTGACTATTGGTAAAATCAGTATAAGAAATGTCATTTTTAACAATGAAACTTTGATAGGAAGCGGGTTTTTATATTACTATATATCTTTAGATAGATAATTATAATTTATGGCATAAAATAGATTTTACAAATATAAGTGAATGATATTATTCTTCACGTACCCTAGTTTAGGACTTGTTCTATGCACAATTGAAATTATATACTCGAATAGCATGTTAGATGTGTGGTTGAAATTTAAGAAAATTGTATTAAAAAATATAAAATAATTATATGAATAATTAAAAATGATGAGAGAGAAAAAGTTAGTGAAAGTCAATTGAAATTTATGGTGTATAGAACAAACCCTTAGTCAGTAGTAGTCACTTAAGATAAGAAGGAAAAAAAATAAATTTAATTCTGTGATGGATGGAAAGGAAAAGTAAATTTTGGTGACGATTGCTATAACTATCCCTAGATTGTGGGGACTAATATAGAACCAATTTACGTGTTTGGTAAACATGTATGAAAATAAAGTATAGTGACTATAAAAGATAAAGATAAGAGTTGTTGGCTGACCATCCATATCTTGAGTAAGTAGAGGACTATCCAGCCATGAGTCGAATTATTTGGGGATGAATAGTATAATTTTCTTAAATTTGTAATATCTCTCTCTTTTCCATGCTTGTGCAATTCGTCCTCCGTTCTTCTTAAATCTTACTCCTCTTCGAATATAAACGATCGACTTAAATAGCAATAAAAATATATTTTTAGCTAAATATTTTCATATATTTTTTTTAATATCTGGAAGTGTGTGTGGAATATAGATCGGATATATTTTGTTCGTACCGATTTTCTCAATTCAATCGTGGGTCCTCCCTCTCTCTCGGTTTTTTAATTTCATTCTTTTGTGTTTCGATTTTTTTTTAATTTTTATTAATTGATTGGAAGTTTTGATTACAGGATTTGTAAATTGAGGGGGAAAATGGAATCATCGTCATCGTCATTATCATCGGCTCCGGAATTTGATTATTTGTTTAAGTTATTGTTGATTGGAGATTCAGGGGTTGGAAAAAGTAGCCTTTTGCTTAGTTTCACTTCTGACACTTTCGAGGATCTTTCTCCTACCATTGGTAAATCCAATGTTTGCTCCATTGATTTTGTATACAGTTGCAATGTTGCATATTATTGGAAGGGAAAATAATGTATGCCCTGTTTATCTATGTGATTTGAATCTTTGAGAATAAATGTGGTCAAATTAGGGGAAATTAGTTGCCTCTAGGATCTTGATGACACCTTGATAAATTAAATAATATTGCTATATTCTAATTTCAAAACACATGTATGGTGTTCATACCATTACTATTGTTCAGAGGAAGTCGAACATTTTAGAAGTATGCCAACTAGATCAAAACCAATAAAACGCAGCTGAGAAACAAGCAAGTAATTCTCATCTACAATGCAATCTGTTTGACACTACCTGTCTTGTGTAACTTGAACGAACTAGACAGGTGATGTGCGACAACGATGGATGCTAGGTAGGCTTTAGATTCCAAGACCAATCAAGGCTGACTTTGGTCAAGACACGTGCTATTTAGTTTCTTGAACTTCAACTTAATGGGGTAGTTTGATTGAAATTTTAGCTAATTGCAGTTTTTGGGCATAGCGGATGTAAGTGTTGCAGAATGGTATCATAATGAGATGGATCATCTGAATCAATGTACTTTAGGAATGTTGTTTAACTTCTTGCTGATACTGTCTGGTTGGTTTTTGGTTTCATGACGATGCATTATCTTTATTGATTGGCTGGCTTCTAATTCAAAGTCAAATTTTCTAATAACTTTCCTTTGATAAATTACAACCCTAATTGAGGGGTTGTCATTGACCCTCACCTTGTCTATTAATACAACAACAAACAACAACAAACTAAGCCTTATTCCCTACAGATAGGGGTCGGCTGTATGGAACCATATGAGAACTACGTCGGATCGTGGGTATGAGTTTTGCTATACCTCACCTTGTCTATTAATATAAGATCAAATACAAGAGGGAGTGGGAGAGCAAGAGGGGATAGGACTGCCTTTCCTCTGGTGCTACATAAGTAGGGGAGATAATTTGTTATGTGAAATTCTTCTTTTAGATGATTGGTTGTATAGTTGAGTTGGACTAGTCCTCAAACTTGGATAAGGGAGGGTTGCCCTCAGTTGATAACCAACTTAAAATATTTTGGAATCTTGAGATAGTTCCTCATTTTTATACTCATTTCCATACTTCATTTAGAAAAAAACACATATTTTAGTGGAAGAAATGTCTGCATGTAATTATTACAGTGTTGTTCTTGTCGATAATTACTATCCCTTTTGTTTTCTCAAACATGTATTGCATTGACCTTCATAAATTTCTCTGTCTACTGTCAACAGGAGTAGATTTCAAGGTAAAGCATGTTACTATTGGAGGGAAAAAATTAAAACTCGCAATTTGGGATACAGGTAAATATATTGACTATTTTTTTGGGTGATTTGGGGAAGAAAGGGCGTCAAGCTTCATACCTTGTTTTGATTTGTTGTGCATATATTCTTCATCTTCCTAGATGTTCTCACAAAAATTTTCTTTGGGAACAGTCTGCTATCCCTTTGTTCTTTACACATTGATGCAAAATTGATAGTCTGTGCCAATATTGAAGAAGGAGCAACTCTTTCTTTGCTTTATCTCTCCCATATAGTTAGTACATTTGTTTTATTTTTTCTGTGAGCTTGACTTCTGTGGAATCTGTTGCCTTGTGTTGCCATCTAGCTTAATATGATCTGTTCATCACACCAATGCTTGTGTATCGAAAATTTCCTTTCTTTTACATATATTTCAGTTTCATATAAATGATGCATACTAGAAGCCTTGAAGTTTGCTTGATGGGCTACACATCTTTGATGGTTTGCTAAATCTAGCTTCTCATTTTGCAGCTGGACAGGAAAGATTCAGGACTCTGACCAGTTCATATTACAGAGGAGCTCAAGGAATCATTATGGGTATGTTTTCGTCCCGGTTATTTCCCCTGTTACCTAAAGTACTTTGATTAGAGCTATCATGTAGAATAGCAGGTAGATCGGCGACTCCAGCATGCCTAATGAAAGAAGCACCTTTTGTCAATTATCATGTTACCATTGGATTATCTAAGTTAAATAAAGTAATTTTGGCTAAATAAATATATTTGCTCTACCCAGTCTTGTTGTGACTGAGAATGCATCATGAAGGTAAAGCTCAATACCGGGCAATTTCCATGAGGACCCGAAGTAGCTTTTTACCAAATTGATCCAGCAGAGATTATTAGATGGTATATTTGTCTGTGTTCATCTATAACCACTATCGTTCATACATATTGTTTGAAAAGTTCCCTTTCTCTTTGGGTATCCCCAGATGGCCCATCCCATTTTACAAATGGAAAAAGGAAGACAAGAACAATAGCATGGAGAAGAAATAAGAAATAAAAAATAAATAAAAAGCCTCTGGTGCATATTATATATAGATTAGATAAGATATGAGGTTGTCTCTGCCAGCTGCGAGGCATAGTCTTTCATTTTTGGACATAATTGAAACACAAAGCTGCTTGACTATCCTTATAAGGTCCTAATAAATAATAATGTTACTAAAACAGGGGCATCACAATCTATTCACCCTAGTTCACTTGAAACTGATTTCTTTAGATGAAACTGATTTCTTTAGAGTGACTTGCTTCCGGGTTTGTTGTTTTCTCGGATAGCCTGCATATCCAGTTTATATGCCTATGCGCTGCTTTACTAAGTTTGAGATTTTACGTATGTTTCATCACGCTACATTCCTCACTTTATACTAAAGACATTCCCAATATCACACAATCTTTATTACCTGATTGCTTGTTTTTCAAATAATTTAGTTTGATTCTCTTACTTTTGGTTCTGTTCTCCTCAGATCGGTCTAGAATATTTGTATGTAAACTGATCTAACCCTTTCAATCAAACAGTTTATGATGTGACGCGGCGAGAAACATTCACTAATCTCTCTGATATATGGGCTAAAGAAATCGACCTCTACTCAACAAATCAAGACTGTATCAAGATGCTTGTAGGTAACAAAGTTGATAAGGTATACATTAGTGGTATTACATAGATTTTCATATTCAGGCATGTTAATTTTGTCCCATGTGATGTTTCCTTTATTTGGCCTTAATACGAGGTGCTTTCTCTCGTGTGGGCATTGCACATTACAGTTGTAAAACAAATGTCACAAATTGCCATCATTGCAGGACAATGAACGGACTGTAACCAAAAAAGAGGGAATTGACTTTGCACGGGAGTATGGATGCCTTTTCATTGAATGCAGTGCAAAAACTCGCACCAATGTGGAGCAATGTTTCGAGGAACTAGTTTTGAAGGTGAGTATGGTAACATTAAATTTTGGTATGATTTTTTGTTCCACCGCCATTGTCCATTCATCTTAGGAATGCCACGTAACTGCCAGTTCATCAACTGTGCGGTCATTTCCAAAAAAATACAAGTGAATATGCGGATAAGTAAATAATTAACTTTGGGATTGAAGTTATCTCTTCTACATGTTTAGGAGGACAAAATGTCACTTGTTTCAAGCAACTTCATTTTAATTCTTACCTGGTGCTCTTGTTTTATGTATTATAATATTCCCTTTCATTATCAGATTCTGGAAACCCCGAGTCTCTTGGCTGAAGGCTCTAGCGGCGTCAAGAAAAACATCTTCAAACAAAAACCTCCGGTATCTGATGCATCCACCAGCAGTTGTTGCTAAAATTTAAGTCCCCATGGCTCTCATTTTCGGGTTTTTCGTTTGTGTTTAATTTAATCAACTTGTGTAACTACTATCTATGTATCATTCGTAATCGTCGCATACTTGTTATTTTCTCAATTCCTTTCATTATACTGCAAAATGTTTACATTATTTAGGGATTTTTCATCCATCCATGGTATTGTAATTAATTTTCAGCTGAAAGATCAAACAATACGATACATGAAGTTTTAGGGTATGTTTGATTGGTGATAAAGTTAATTTTCTTGATATACGTGTTGAATATGTGATTGAAATTTGAGGAAAATATATTAAATAATTGAATGTGTGGTTATAAATGATGAGAGAGAAAAAATTAATAAAATTTGTGTTAGTTAATGTTGAATAGAACAAAGCCTTTGTTTTTGCTTTGGAGGACATGAAGTTGAATCTTCTTAAGTAATTTGTCTAGTTGGGAGATTACTTTATGTGAAAGTATATTGATGTCTTTTAGAAAAATGAGTGATTTTCCTAGATTATAGTATGTGAATTTTCGGTCTTTCGGAAAAAATTCTTAATATCAATAATTTAAAATAGGAGTACTCAATGCGAACAATTATTTTATGAAAAAGTATATTGAAAGGGTGTAAAATGGTATAATTTTTTACATGATGATTAAAAAATACCAAAAAAAAAAAAAAGAAGTGATTTTCGTAGATTATAACACAAGATTTTATGTTGTTTGGAAAAATTTCTTGAATCTATAAATAAATATAAGTATCTTAAAATATGAAAAATAGTTAATCTATGCGAAAGTACATTGGAGAGGCTTCTAAATAGGGTAGTTTTAGGAAAGATTAAAAATTCAAAAAATGGGCAATTTTCCAAGATTATTATTATATAGTATACGATTTTTTGGTCAATATAGAAAATTTGTTTAATACAATATGAATAACTCTAAGTATGACTACGGACGGCAAACAATTATTTTATGTAAAATAACAATTATTTTATGTAAAATTACATTTAAAGGGCTTCCAAATAGTCTAATTTAAAGGGATTCAAAATTCAGAAAATTAGTGACTTTAGGTTGTAAGAAAAAATCTTGAATGTAATATAAATAATTTAAAACATGAGTACAAAAGATAATAATTATATTATCTACAAGTACATTCAAAGGGCTCTCCCGAGGATTAAAGAAATTAAAAAAAATAGTTATTTTCATAAGTTATAGCACATGAATTTTAGATCGTATGAAAAAAAAAATCTTTGAATGCAATATAAATAGGATAAAACATGAGTACAAAAGCGAATAATTATTTTATGTGAAATATATTGAAAAAAGTTCAAATTATATAATTTTCAAGAGGATTTAATAAATTTAAAAATGAGTTATTTTCTTAATTAGGTCATGGCATAAGACTTTTAAGCCGTTCGACCAAAAAAATTAATGTAATATATTTATAAATTATTTTATGTGAAAGTACTCCTTAAGGGCTTTCAAATTGTATAACTTTGAAGGGGATTTAAAAACTAGAAAACTAAATTGAGTGATTTCCTTGGCTATAATATTCGTTAGCAACAATTCTTGAATTCAATATAATTAACTTTAAATATTAGTACGGAAAATAAATAATTATTTTATGATAAAAATACATTGAAAGGACTTTCAAATGGTTTAATTTTAAAAAATATTAGAAGATTCAGAAAACCACAACTTTCCTAGATTATTATAGCACGAATTTTAGGTTATTTAGAAAAATTTATTTAATACAATACAAATAATGTAAAGCACGAGTATGAAAGACAAACAATTATTTTATGTAAAAGTACATAAAAATGGCTTTCAAATAGCATTATGTCCAAGGAGGTAAAAAAAAAAAATTCAAAAAATGAATAATTTTCATTGAATGTCGCTTGGTTTGGCTTTTGTTGAGACAACTTTCTCGTATTATTTGAAAAAGTCTTTTCCAACAATACACTTGTGATGACTTGATGTTTTACTAGATTTAGCTTTGTTGTTTCGAGAGATTTTCATGTGGAGAATGCTACACGTACACCTTTATATATATTACGGGGGTGTACTGTACTCATAATAGAAAAGAGCAAAATAGTCGTCTCATTCTTTTGTATCTGACATGCCTCATGATAGACAACAGTGCACATATTACTCCGACGATCGAAGAATGAGATGCAATTTAACATTGAGATGAACTTCCTATGTAAGGCCAAAGATCGACAGATAGTACATATGTCTAATGTTATTGCTTCACAGTTTCCTTCTGAATCCTTTAAAGAATATCATTACAAAGGCACATCAACCGGGTAATCTTGCCGGTATCGTTCAATCGTTTCTCTAAGAGCGCTCTCTTGCTCGCAAAGGTTCGACGGAGGATCATCATATACATCTGAAAACATTTCTGCCAGTCGGGGTTTCTCGGTTTTCTCTGCCACTTGAATCGCATGCAATAACTGCAAACACATCACAATGCAACATTCGATGTTACAAATTCATTTCTCAGTACTGTCGACACTGATATCAAATTGTAATAATATCAAATTGTAAAAAATTACAGAGCACTGATATATTGTATATTTATTCGACCTGCTTTCTTATGCTTTGACGGAGGTTGGATTCTTCGTCATCAGTCCACCAACCGTTTTTGTGGACCCACTTTCGAAATCTAGCCACAGGGTTCATCGCTGTTTTCCAATGCTCGATTTCACTTATTGGCCGGTATTTGGTGGAGTCGTCCGACGTTGAGTGGTGTCCTACTCGATAACTAAGGGCCTAACGAGATGATAAAAGTAATGAATTTCGAAAATCAAACAAAAAGAAAGAGAGAGAATGAATGAATGAATACAAAAGAACTTGAGAGCTTCACCTCAACTAGTATAGGCTTTTGTTCGCGTATAACCATCTCCCGAGCTGCTCGAATAGTACTATAAACGGCGAGCGCATCATTTCCATCGACCCTTATACTACGAATCCCGTATGCTTGCCCCTTTACGACTACCCCGTCGCCTGCCATGCCATGTATACATAAAAGAAATTCTAGTTTTCTGAAGAATCTAATCACAAAGTTAGGAAAAAAGTGGATGCCTCTAGAGTCAAAAGGCGTACTTCGGAATTGTTCACATATAGGGGTGCTGATGGCCCATCCGTTGTTGCGGCAGATAAACAAAACCGGAGCTTCCATCACGGCCGCGAAATTTAAACCCGCATGGAAATCTCCCTGTCAAATGAACAACATCAAAACTATGTCAAGAGTATTATAAATATTGTAAGAACATAGTACTTGCGATGACATTTAGACGAGGTTTACCTCGCTTGTCCCACCGTCTCCGGTGAAAGCTACGGCGCAAGCCTGCTTCTTATCCATCTTTAGGGAGTAAGCAACACCAGCAGCTTGAGGCAGCTGTGTACTAACATGAAAAATCCAACAAAAAAATTTCTTAAACAACGAATATGCTAATGGGCAGTATTTTAGCGTCGGTATGGGGAAAATGGAGCTTAAAAAGGAGCCTGAGAAACTTACGCAATAGGAGAGGAGATGGTGAAGAAATTGTGTTTGTTTGACCCGTAATGTATCGGCATTTGCTTGCCTTTCCCGTAATCGGCATTGTTACCGAAACATTGGTTGGCGAACTCTTGCAGAGTGAAACCGCGCCATAATAGAATTCCTGGCTCGCGGTACTGCATTCATAATCAATTGAAGACTTGTTGGGTACAACTGTTCCGGGAAATCATTTTCAACCACTAATTTATATTGAAGAGACGAGCTTTTAACATTTTTTTTAAAATTTCTTTACTTTTTGACCACATATTCAAAATTCATTTTCGAACAGTATCTCTCAAACAAGGATGAGATTGAGATTTGAAACGCGGTGGGATTGCCGTTACCTGAGGTAGTATAACATCATCCGGGGCGAGGGCGGCAGCGGTGGCAATGTTAATAGCCTCTTCTCCCATGGAGGTGAGGTAGAAGGATATTCTCCCTTGCCTTTGTGCTTCATAAAAGGTGGTATCCATTATCTCGAGCGTCACCATGCTTTTGTACATCTTCACAGCGGTTTCTTTATCGACCTAGCATATTTTTCGTAAAATTTGAAAACTAAAAGTATGTCTAGCAAGGTGTTTATAAGTATGTCTCTAGACGAACTAGGTAATTAAACGAATGATATGGAGTTGAAATTCATGTTTAAGTAACTATTTGGAGTAAAATGAGATAGATGCAATCTACCTGCTCAAATTTGCTGCCAGCAATCGGATAGCCATCATCACCTAGCACGCGGTAACACGGTATTCTGTTTTCCGTTGACTCGGATATGAATTTCATCTTGTGTGTAAAGGGGACTCGTCCACCGGGAAAATCGACTCCCAACTACATCGTCGATCAAGTACCAGTTAGGAAATTTGAAACACGTATTTTTCTGACAATATCAAGTTTTGCTTAAGGTCCCATATGTCAATAAGCACTTTTGGGGTGCCTATAATTTTAGTTTTACTTTTTTATTTTATTAATTAAATGAATATGCAACCAAAATGCCTCAATCAAGACTCAAGATTCTGAATCATGATGTGTGACTGATTCCAAATGGGCCATTGTATTGGAATCTCCTACCTATATGAGCCAGTCCATTGGGACCATGTAGCATCAACATTGGGCTTGACCAGGCTTTCTCATGTCTCTCTCAAAGTGACAAATTATACAAGTCAATTTTCCGGGTCTCAGTCTCTTTTTCTTTTTAATAAATCCCAAAAATAATATAATTCTTATCGAAGTAAAATACTTGTAAATTATAATTAACCTCGTTTTATTATAAATAAAAGAGGTGACTACTATCATGAAATGTGTAAATAGATACAAATAGTATTTTTAATGTAATGTTGAAATTAAATTAAATTTTTACTTGAACTAAGTAAAAATAAAAAATTAAGTAGAATGAAATACAAATAAAGTTTAATAATGTTCAAATTCTACTATAAATTATTAACATTTATTTATATTCAAAAATCGATGTTAACTTTTATATTCATTTAAATTCAAATCTTATCAGTACATTTGTGCCCCATTTCATCATTCATAGCAATGTCACTATCCCAATCGCAAGTGGGCCATTCTGATTGAATCCAATTCAATGTGGACAGTCCACACAATCATCTGGACTGAATGGACCAAATCCAGCTTAACCCACGGGCTGAAACTCAACCTGGGCCCTACCTGACCGACTTGTCTCATACTTCAAGTCTTCCTAAATTATACAGCCGTGATACGAGCTAATTTGGTTTCAAGTTCTCTTTGAATTCTAATTCTTATCTTCAAGTTTTGTACATATCATTTTGTGTTGATAGAGTTGTATAATTTTAAGACCTCACTTATAGCCTTCTCCTATATCTAGGGATTCCACATGCAGGGCTCGGCTCGGCTCGGCTCCAAAACTAATGATCCACAAGCTAATGTGGTTAAAAATCTTAGCAATTTGGGTTTCATATAAAATTCAATTTGGGCATTAGATTAAAAGTGTTATTAAATAAAAGTAAATTTTCAATAAGATAGAAGTTTACTCCAACATGGGCCCTGAAAAATTTCTCCGCCAAAACAATTCCCCCCCCCCCCGGTGGGCCCGTGCATTCAGGGGGCTATGAGTGGCGATATCAACGCTGGGAGAAATTTTTTTCAAAATAGAAACAACAATGTATATATGCTGGACAACCTAAAAAGGAAAAATGAACTACTTAGGCCTTGTTCTTTGGAGGATAATTTTTATCCGCACCTTATTCCGTGTAAAATGTGTGGTTAATATTATATTGGGATATGTGTATGTGGTTGAAAATGTGTGTAATTATACGGAATACCGTGCCGGATAAAAAATTATCCTCCAAAGAAGGCCTTATATACTTGAAACGGATAATTTTAAAACACATACAGTAAATAAAATGATTGCATGCCGCATAATTTACATTTAAAAAAAAGGTAAAATTATTTTGAAGAAAAATTTTAAGTACCTGGTTTTCATTGTCATAGTCATCATCACTGTAGGGTGTTTCGACTTGTTCGCCGGCTCTGGTGGATTCCGGCCGCCGCCACTGGTGGCCCAAAGCCAAAACGGTGGAGGAATTATCCAGGAATGCATGAGCTTCTCTGCGATTTTCACCACCACCCAAAGTTCGGAAAGAAGAATAATTTACACAACTCTGACAAATCTTGTATAAAAATTCTGAAGAAGCAATATAAGGATTTTGAAAATAAGTAATTTTGGGATTTAGAAAATAAGCGATTTTTCTCGATGTTGAGAACCAGAGAGCCATGGAGGAGGCCTTTGTTTTTCCTCAGCAGTAACGCCAAATGTGAAGTGCTGCGTATGTATAGGAGAGTCTTGCGTGTGTAATGTATGTCTAGGTTCCATTATTGTAACGGTTGAAAAAAGTAACTATTTTACCTAAAATTTATCCACTGGGGTCAAGATGGGATAATATTTAATCAAATTAATTCATCATCTTAAATATTAATTTAAATATAAGATTTTTTATTTTTTAATAAATTTTAAATATAAGATTTAAGATGAAAAATTAATTAATATTACATTACTATCGACTAATTATTATCACCACCTGTAATAGCATTATTCATCCAAATTATACAGAATTGATCCAATGCCTATGTATACATCGACTTATTATGCTCACGAACATATGTCACATTAGCATTGGATAATATTTAAGTGATTATATTCAACGCTGAGGTGACATATACACCATGCATACAATTAGCAGGGCCCATGAGGTATTGGATAATTATAATTAGTATACAATTTTTTCATGCATACAATTAGCAGGGCCCATGAGGTATTGGATAATTATAATTAGTATACAATTTTTTCATGAAAAAATGAATTTTAAAGTGAAAAATGAATTGCAAAGTGAAAAATTATAGAAGTTTAAAAGAAAGTAGTGGATTTGATAGGATAAAGAAAGGGATGAAATTTGTGAAGAAATACCTACATGTATTTTTCTTTTCTCTCTCTAAATTTAATTTAATGTAAAAGCTTCTTATCATCGGTGTTTAAATTTTGTTAGAGACATTATTTGGCAAAATAAATAAGTTAAAATCGACATATTTTACACTAAATACAGTGTGTTAGTAGCTTATTTTATTAAGAAAAGACTTAATACGGAAATTAAAAGTTTAAAAAAGTCACAAATGGGTACGAGTGGTACAAAGTTACATACTTACATTCATGGTAAATATTTATTTATCCTATAAAATTGGATGATGATGAATCTAAATGAATAGCATTTCAATATAAAAAGCATATTTACCATGTGTTTCAATTGTGAAAAAGATAAATAATTTTATCGGTTAAGTTGTGGTGGTTAAGATGTTTCATTACACATACACACGAAAGTGCGTGAGAGTTTTGACAAAGCCTTTTATTCTTAGCCAAACATATCATATTGACAACAAAAGAGGTAGGAAAAGAGTTCAATCGTGATACGTTTTCATCTCATGAAGTGTAGATATTGACAACGTGCGATGATTTGTTGTATACTTTGTAGTTTGTACACTTCTCCAATCTTCCTGTAAATGTAATTTCGTTTTCGTAATTTGTAAATTTTCGCAATAAATTTGGTTTCAATAATATTCAACGACGATGTTTTTAGTAGTAGTATTGTAACGCGGAAAAAATTAATCTTTCTTGGATCTGAAACATTTGAATCTTTCGGCCGATAAGAACTATCCATTTCTGCGTAATGTGCATTATTTATTAAATTGTGACATACTATGCATGTGAACACGATTGGCGCAAATCTGAATTCAATCTCAAGAAGATCTTAAAATTTTTTCCTTGTAACGCACCCTTTATAGTTCTCTTTTATTTGGGTTTTTTTTTTTTTTGGTTCAATATGTTGTGTAAAATAGCTTATTTTCAAGGAAAACAAATACCATTATTGGTGATAGGGATAAGATTGATAAAGTGGTGAAAGGACAAAGTTTTGGATGGAGGTGGATCTATTGTCCATGTCTCATTGTAGCAACATTACGTGGCACTTCAATCTAGCGAAAAGATTGCCAGTACTTAAAAGAAATGCTTGATCAATTAAAAAGTTAAATTAAGGGTATCTCTAATAAAATTACTATTTTTAGTTTCAATATAAGTGAAAAAGACATAATTTATTGTATTAGAAAGTAACTTTGAACATATAATTAAAATCGAAATTTGATTCTAATACATTAGTAGAAATAATATTTCAAAAAAATACAACGTTTTTCACATTTATTTAATAATAACTACACTATTCCCCCTGCAAGCGAGGAGACCTTATTCGACCTTAGTCTTACAGATACCTTATTAGTTTTTCGAGAACCAAATCTCCCCACCAACAAAGGTAGCTCATTTGTGTAGACAATCAGTGTGCATTTATCAACAAGATCGAATCGCAGTATCCATATTACTAGAAATCCACTCTTCATGATTATTTAGCCATACAACCCCAAGGGTTGCTCAAGCGATAAGGGCGATGCTTGGGATCTCATCAATTCCAGGTTTGATTCCCCGTGAGAGTAAAAAAACTTCTTGGGGCCACTGGGGCGTCTCCCGGTCGATGCGCCAGGGCCTCGTGGAATAGTGGGGTGACTGTTAAAGTGGGGTTCCCCCGATACCCTCGGTTATCAAAAAAAATAAATAAATAAATAAAATAAAATAATGATTATTTAGCCATACATCTGCACATGGTTCCATTACTCACAAGCTATGAACTTATTAGCCAAACAGGCTATGAAGTTTGAAAATGAAACATATGGGGCCAGGCCAGTAAATAACCTAAGGTTCACATTTGGCAGGGTGGTTGACTCTAATAAGTTTACAACAAGTATGAAATCTATTGTCATGTCATTTCAACTGCAAATATTGTTAAATAGGCGATGGATTATATTTCATAGTCGGTATTTTCTTATGAAAGAATGAAAATTCCAAATCTGCTGTTATTATGAAAGGCCACCGAGGTAAAGTAGAAAGTTCGATAGCAATGGTGGCACTAACTAGAAACTTTAGTAGTCGTGATAAAATTTTGGGACCGCAAGACGTGGAGGCCACGTCCGCATGATGTGGCCTCCACATCACGCGTGGGCAGGGGAGCAAATGGCATGAAACTAAATAAGAAGTTGAATAATCAAAGTGATAATGAGAAAGACAAGGATCATGGATAGATTTAACTCTTATTTTTCATCCTCAAATAATTATTCATGAAGTTAGGTACTGTGTATTTATTTCTCACCATGTATATGCAAGAAATTGTACCAAACAAGCATTGATGGAGATATAACTGCAGTCTACTTCTAGACAACAACGCCTCCCTACCTTTATCAGCATTCAGCGCCAAACACATCTGCCTTACAACTTACTTAACGTATTTTAAGGGAAAACTGCGCTGTTTCTTCCAAGTTATTGTCTGTATCTATAGGAAGTTGGTCCCCTATGTCTGTCATGAGGAGCCTGTGTTCGTTTTCATTTCTAATATTTAGTCGAAGTCAAACTTCAATATTAACCTCTTCAAAATAATTATTCATTATTATCTACATTTCATAACCACCGCATTAAAGTTTACTCAAACACACGCTCAGTCTCCAATCACAAAAACGGTACAATATTCAGTCATAAACAGCTTTATGTGGCTGTGTTGAGGGGTTACAAGCTGGAACGGATTGAAAATGTTGATATGTGACAGATGGCAAGCATACAAATTCAACTTACACTAGTGTAGTTTTTAAGGAAATGTCTCAAAATTTGGACTGATTTTGCATTTTTTCTTACATTTGTTGAGTTATTGCAAAATAATGTCTAATGTTACTCTTATCGTATTAGTGGATCATATACTCAATGTTAACTAATTTAGTTATACATTGTACGTGTCTTCCACAATTGTATAAATCGTGCATCACACGGGTGAGAAATCTAGTAAAATATAAGAACTCAAGTTCTATTTCTTTCTCCAATCAAAGATAAAGGAACACCATAGTCCATAGGACATGGGACATACCTTTTTTCTCTGCCTCTTCCTTTCTCATTGCTTCTGAAAAGGTATCCTCTTCCGAGAACTCATTTTATCATTCAGTGAGTGATTTAACTGTAGAAAAGCAAGAAAATTCATCTATGATGATATGTATCTTGAGAAAACTGCATGTAAAGCAAGGTTAGTTACAAAATACAGAATGCATGTCGTAGAATAACCCAACTATTTAAAATTAAACTAATAACAAGATTCCATAAACTGATATCATATGTTCCAAAGATATATTGGACTTGGTGACTTTGCAGATTCTATAAATCTATCTGCAACCTGAGTAATGCTTGATGTACAAATAACAATTTTCATTTTTTGGCTATATACCAGTGACCGTCAAGAATGTTCCAAGTAGCATCACATTTACTGTTAAGAAAACACCTTTGCAAAATGCCAAAGCTTGAAATTTTGGCGAAATTTGGACACACTGTTATGTGAAAAAGGGCTACATGAATAAAAACTTATTATATCTAACCAGAATGATGTTCGTCCAGGGCACTGCCTGTCTTCTTCTGAACTTTTTTTTTTACCCAAAATTTAACTTCAACTAGTCAGTCAATGTAAAAGTTCAATGCTAATCACACATTTAAAACAGCCAATCATCAGTCTCCACACACTTGGAACTCATGAAAAGTTAGATTTTACCAAAATAAGAGTTCACTGAAAACGTGTTCAATATTTACGAGACTGTCAGATTTATGCATATGACTCGACATTCAAAACTCTCTCCCCCCAAAATATATTTCTTGATCAATAATACATGCGAGCCACATTGAAATAATTTACTAACTAAATTAACCATAGGAAATAAATACCAAAGTTTAGTCACGGAGCTGCTTACACATTTTAAGTTGCAGAAGAACTCGCAGTGTTCACATCAGCCTAATTCCATTCTACACTGCATCCTTTCCCTATCCACATGAAGTTACCCTGGTTCAAGAAGGATGTACTTCAGAAGTAACACACTGAATCCACGTCCTGCGGCTTTTCACTTATGTCCACATCACTTGTCTTAGAATCACTCAGGCCCCCTAATCTGCAGACAGTTCAGATAGGGTGGGATGTGCTTGATGCAAGATATTCATCATCTACAACTGCTCACTTATCAGTTACTACTTGTTCATATTTCGAATTTGAATGGAACCGAAGGATTTAATTCATTAAGTTGACCAGCAGCCCATTTCCCCAGCCTCAAGCACTTATATTTTTTACTGTAATCAAAAACTTTGATCAACATAGGGGCAGTGGGCTCAAATGGCATCTCATTTATAAAATTCTCAAGCTCATCTATATATCCATACTGACCATATAACTCGATCATGGATTCATAATGCTCTAAACGGGGTATCAAACAGTGTTTATCTGTCACTGCTTTGAAATACTGCCGACCCAACTCAACCCGACCCTCCAAAATACAAGCAAGCAACAGTCCTTGAAAGGTCACATGGTCTGGCTTGACCCCTTTCACCTCCATGGATGCAAACAATTCAAGTACTTTGTCACCCCTTCCATTATGTGAACAACCCAAAATCATGGAATTAAAAAGAATCACGTCCTTTGGATTAGCCCCGTCAAATACTTTGAGGGCATACTCAACACAACGACATTTGGAGTACATATCGACTAATGCGCCTCTTATCACAGCATCTATATCATAACCATTTCTAATCATATATGCGTGAACTTGTTTACCTATCTCAATCGAAAATATATTTGCACATGCGGCCAAGATTGTTCCAAAGGTATATACACTAGGCGTTGTCTCTCCTAACATCTTATGGAAAATGACCATGGCTTGTTCGCTCATTCCATGGCGAGCATAGCTTGTTAATAAAGCATTCCAAGAAACATTATTTCTCAAGTGGCTCATCTCACAAAACCAAACTCCTGCGCTCCTCAAGTTACCACACTTTCCATACATGTCTAGAAGTGCATTGACCACAAAGAGATTGGAATAAAAACCATGCCTATACACGTACCCGTGAACTTGTTTCCCCAATTCAACATCTCGAATTGCAGCACACATGTTCAAGATTAACCCAAGAGTGACATGATCGATTTCTTTAGTCACTCTACGCATCAAAATAACAAATTCTAATGCTTTCTCCCACTCTAAAGAACCTACATAACCCCCTAGCATAGCATTCCATGATATTACATTCCGCTCTGGCATCTGATCGAAGAGCTCCCTTGCCTCCCTCGTTTTACCACTCATTGCATAACCAGACACCATTGTCGTCCAACTAATCAAATCTTGGAAACAAGATAAGTCAAATACCTTTCTAGCACTTGCCAAATCCCAGCATTTTGCATACATACTAATGAGAGCATTTGATACCCCCTCATCCTCTTCCACATTGATCTTAGTACTAAATCCATGAATTTGATAACCTTCTTTAAGTCCATTAAAAGTTGAACAAGCACGAAGCACATTGGACACAGTAAAACTCAATGGTCTCACACTCATCTTAACCATTTTAAAAAACATCTTCACTGCTTCCTTTCCCTCATCCATCTCCAGATACCTCCTCACAATCACATTCCACGAAACATTGTTGGGATGATCAATCTCATCGAATATCCTCCTTGCATCACTCAACTTACCACATTTCCCATAAACATCCACAAGTGAACTCTCCAAAATAACATTCCCACAAAACCCATACTTCAAAACAAGCCCATGTACTTGCCTTGATAACCAGAGCTCCAACACATTGCCACATGCCGCAAGGACGCTCGCGAAAGTGACCTCACTCGGAAAAACTCCTTCCCTACTCATCCTCGAAAACAAACGCAGCGCTTCCTCTGCCTTTCCATTTTGGGAGTACACAGTAATCATTGAATTCCAGGACCCACCATCTCTTCTAGGCATTTCGTCGAACAGTCCCCGGGCATCCTCCAAACAGCCGCACTTTCCATACCCCTCGATGGCCCTATTGAGCAAGAAGATTGGTGGGTTCGGATTATTCTGGATTACGTGAGACTCGAGCGTCCGAATTTCAACAATGGCTTTTCTCGAAGCACAAATTTGGAAAAGGTGAGCGTACAGAGAAAAAGGCAAAGCGACGGTGGAGTCGTAGAGAATGGCGATGGCTTTCGCCAGATTGCCAAAGCGGACATGGTTGAGAATTACGGTAGTTAGGGCCTTGACACTGGTCGGCGGTGGCGGCTTGTCGCGGCGGATATTGGCGTTGCTGAGGATGCCGCTAAGTATCGAATATGCAGTCGAGCCATCCATTGATCACGCAAGACAGAGCTGCTGTCTCCCGGCATATGGTCTAATAGTTGTTGTCAATCCGCCCCGACTTTTCCCCATCCATTGTAATTTCACGCCAATTAATTTTACTAGGATTCTGCTCCGGCGGTTAATGGAGATTTTAAAGAGTATGGGTAAGACAATAGAAAAGAAGAAGAGAAGAATTGAAGATGGAATGACGTAAAATAGTCAATAAGACCGATATTTTTTTTTGGGTTAATGGGAGAGAAAACCTCCCTTTGATCCGAATTAGTATACTGGAGTCCAATCACAAGGAAACTATTTTTCATGCAAAATGAAAGAGAAAAAAATTGATAAGTTTTTTAGACCAATTAAAAACACGTATTTTGCACATGGTACTGAAACAAATGTTTTGCACGTAATATCATACTAACTTTTTTTCAGATTTTTCACAATAAATTAAATTAAGAATGAAAATACAAAGAGCAATACAATATTGGAATCAATGTGCCTTCACAACCAACCCCTCAAAAAAACTAAGCAAGCCAAAAGTTTTTGTTATTGGTAAATTAAGTAATATAGACAAATCACATATTTTCCATCTAGAAACTTGAGCACGTAGTTGCATGTTCTTTCATAAAGCAATCAACTTCATAATTTTGATCTTAGGATGTGAATGTGCTTTTTATTTATTTATTTGCGAAGTTAGATGAATTAACACTTGAGAATAATGTTGACCGAAGTTTGTTATGGCTAAATTATACAATATGATTGTTTGTTAGATTAATTATACCTTGAGATAATATATAATTGAACAAATCACAAACAAAAATGAAAATATAATTTCTATAGATATAATTCATTGAGATTAGAATGTAGATATAATTAGGATTAAAATGATTTTTTCTATAAAGTAGGGATATTAATATAAAAATAAAAAAGACTAAAATAAATATGAAGGACTGAATCCTTAAGTTACAAATATATTTTAGACTTAATTTAGACTAAGATTTTGATGGAAAATGTAAAACACAAAACTATCTTTTATTCATAGCTTTTGAGGCATATGAAAAATTGTAGGTCTATAATTAGCTTTTCAAAATAAGATCGTATTAAACTTCAAATTGAGACATTTAATTTAACATCTATATTGTATATTTTTCACTTAACTATGAAGTCGAATTTTCCAAAAGACAAAAATGAGAAGAGAGTTAAAAGAAAGAGAAAAGAAAAGAAAGAACGAAAAAGAAAAGCAAAGGAAAATGAATAGTTTTTTTATTCATGGGTTAGATGAATTAGAAATTATAAAATATATATAAAGGTAAAATAGGAAAATAAAAAATTTCCAATCATAAAATAAAAAGTTTCTAATGATACTCTCTTTTATATATGGGCAATTATATTGCCACTATACTTTTTTTTGGCACACCGCATTCAATTCGAATTATTGTTGTAAAGGTTCTCAATGTTTAATTTTCAATCTAATTACATCCATACCTTTTTTTCCTTCAATCATTATTTCTAATCTTTCACTAATTATAATTTTTGGTCTATATAGATTTTTTTGTCTAAAAATTCCTTTCCACGTCAAATTACTTATTTATCTATAGTAATTTTGAATAATGTAAAATATAATTGACATAAAATATGAATATTACTTTAATTTAAAACAATGCTAATATAATATTTAAATAAAAACTAATATTTGGGTACAAAGTAAGTTAATTATTAAAAATTAATTGCAAAAAATGTGGCAAAAAATTTGAAGGCATAATTGTTATTATAAACAAAGTTGAAGACTTTTTCCATACAATTAAATTGTGGTGTGAATTAAAATTTGTAATGTATGATAATATTCCCCTATCCACCCATGGGTAAGATAAAATGCCCACAAAAATTTATTTGTACATATTCAAAGTTTGATAAGGAAATATTTATATAGGATCAAATTTTGATAATGCACAAATAAGTCCTTATGGGCATGTTACCCTACCCATGCGTGGGTAGGCGAACATTGCTGTTGTCATGTATATATAATTAGCCTTTTATATATTAGTGATAAAATAGCACACGCTTAACATTTTTTCTTACGAAGAAAACTTTCTATGATTGTGATTAGTATATTATTTCTTTGTGGTGAAATTTGGTTGTAGGAGATAATGTAGGCAATGAATCAATAACAATTTAAATAGGAATCAATAATGTATAAAACTTTTGACGATTTTCAGTCACATACGATATCTGTTAGGAAAACCAAAACCAAATTTTGAACTAGCATAGTAAGGCTAAACTCCAGCAGTTCGCAAAATTGTCTGTTGATGCCGTTTGCTCAAAGTCAAAATTTTTGGCAAAAAACTTTGATTTTGAACAAATGGTGTTACCGGAAAATTTTTCAAATTGGCGAAGCTTCGCCTCGCCATGCTAGTTTTAGACCTGATCTCGATTTTTCAATTGGAGGTTGTATGCGACCAAAAAACTATCGAGCGTACCATAATTACGGAATGCTTGATGGTGTTCAAACTTCACTACAATTTAGACTGCTAACCTAAAGAGTAATTATAAGGGAGTTAGGGAACCCATTTTAAATTTTTTTACCATTTTTTACTATTTTTTATTTATTATTTATTTACCCTAAATCATTCATATCCACATATCTTATCACATCCATAAATCTCCACCACTCAACTTCACTCATTTTCTCTCCTCTTTTACATTAAAATTTATTAAAAACCTTTATAAACTATTCCATATCACCCTTTATATATTTGTACTACAATTTTTGTTTGGTACAACACATAATAATTATTCCTATGGTTCCTAAAGTATACCTCTCATTTCAATTATACCTTTAAATATTTTTTTAATTCAAATATTAGTTTTAACCTTTCATTTACAATAAATTTAACCATAATAATAATTTATGTGCAAAAATTTTGCCATTTGGACATCAAATAATTTATTTACTTTTGATAATTTTAAATAAATAAATATTAGCAAATACAAAAAATAACAAAATTTGATACTAACTTGAGAGCAAGCTAACATAATATTTGTATATACAATGTTTTTTACTGACCAAAATGTTAATTATTAAATGATCAATTATAAAAATACAAAAAAGAAAAGAAAAGTTGAGGACCTCATTGTAGCAACATGCAAATATGAAAATTCTTTAATACAATTAAAACACGGTGTACCAAATAAAATTTGTAATACGAATACACGGTTTTGTTCCGATACCCACAGTGGGTATGTACCCATGCCACGTGGCGCCACTATGTGGCGCCACATCATCCCTCCAAAATTTTTTTTGGTATCTACGTTAAGTTAAACGAATAATATACATAATCGCCTCGATAAATGGGCGTGTTCACCTGACCCTCTACGTAATTTTTTTCCCACTTGTGGATATCAGTAACGCACTACTGGCCAAGTGGGTATCAGCTATTACCATACGAATACAATTGGCCTAACTTAAATCATGTAACTTCAATAGTGCTAGAATTTTATAGTGCAAGAATTCAAGAATGGACATAGGAGAAGCAACAGTTGAAATTGGAAATTTCTAAAAAATAAAATGAGAAAAGAAAAATTGATGTGTTTTCTCTGAAACGAATGATTTCTGTTATAAAAGTATAGAAACAATAGAGAGAATTTAGAGAGAATGAATTCTAAGGAATTCTCAGGAATAAATAGGAATGAATTTCATTAATAACTGAAGCCCTATTTATAGGAAAACTTCGAATGGCACAATCGTAATTACATAATTTCATCAAGGGTATAATAGTCATTCACATATAATAATTACATCTTTTACCAAATTATTCCTCCACCAAATTATTCCTCCATCAAATTATTCCTCATAATTCATAACCACCAAATTATTCTCAATTATTCATAACACTTCAATTATTATTCATAACACTCCCCCTTGAATGACTATTAATACAAATGTCTTACGGACTGTTTGGAGAAAAACCCGGTGGGAAAAAACTTCCAAACCGATTGCGGGATAGCTTGGAGTGGTTATATCGCTTCATCAAAACATTGCTCCCACGATGTCTATCGGTGGCATATGAGTATTCACGTCTTTGCTTCGTTAAAACCTTGTCAAGAAAACCCGATTGGGAAAAAACTTGATCGAAGGAAAAAGTGCAATTTGCTCCGTTTGATTTCATATCTTGAGAAGCGATATCTTTACTTACAGTAAATGATTTCAATATCATCATCGTTTGGATCTAAAGCATTAGCTCCATTATAACTTGATCCAATAGATACGTATCAATTTCTCCTATCGTTCTCAATATACCATGAATATGCCTCGTTAAAACCTTATTAGGAAAAACCCGGTGGGAAAAACCTAATGAAGGAAAAAGTACATTATTCATGTGAATCGCCTTTAAAGTTGCCTCATTAAAAACCTTGCTAGAAAACCCAATGGGATAAAACCTCATCGAGGGAAAAAGAGTGCAATGCGTATTTTATACAAGTATGTCTTTGCAAGCATTTCAAAATCTTTCATACATTTGTATGAGTATCATATACATTGGTTGTATACTCTTCATTCATTTAGAGTGCATCAATTTTCTTACACAACTACAAAACATTCACCATGAACACATGTCTCCAAATACACAATTTTAAAACATATAAATTCATCGTAAAAACATGTAAACATATAAGTAAACCTTCATAACTAACTAACACTTAAAATATATCATTTAACATTTAATACTCACTTAATAGGTTATTTCATTCCCAGGGCTTAGCTCCCCTTTAAGTACTTATAAACACGAGCTTAGCTCACCCGATCCTTTAATTTTCTTTTCAGTACTACATACACGATCGGTAATTTAACTTTCATGAGCATGCAACATATAATGACCACCATGCTTATCTTTAAACTTAACCATCAGTCATCATCATCTCATCATCTCATAAATCAAGGATTTCACATTCACCAGTTATCATCTTCAATATATCTCAATATTTTCATTATCATTAATCATATGTAGCGCTACATTTTCATATCGTGTCGACACTTTTCAATTTCATTTCTTTCCCCATATCGACATAACTTATCGAGATATCTCATTATCAATCCTCTTGTAGGATTACACAATATAGTTATGTCTATATACTCTTCAAGAGCATATGCCTCCGTTATTAAGACCATCTTTTATAATTTGCTTTGATATATATGTTTGGGGAAATATCAACGCTTCTGGCGCACTAACTTATCAAAGCATCGTAGCTGATATATGTGATTGTTCATAGCCTTTCATGCATCTTTGAACTTCAAGTTCGTATTTCAATTTCGAGGATATAACATGATGCATTTCACATATTATTTTCAACCTTTAATACTTTCCTCATCTTTGAGAAAAATTAGAACACCAAAACTCATATAGTTGGTATGATTTTAATCATATATGTTCTCATCATTCAGCCTTAATATGGGAATTTAGACCGTTTGCATTCTATTCTCGATATCGACAATTTATTTGAGGACTTTAAATAATTTGCCATATAATATCCCACTTGTATGCGCATACTCAAAATCCTTCAGGGATTTATTCAAATCATTGGGATATACATTTACTAGCTTTATCATTAAATCGGAAATCATGCTCATCTAGTGAGCAAATATTTAAATAAATTTCAAATTACGAATCATATACACATGTGATTATCTAGTGGATCCATATCATAATATCTAGTAGTCCACATGGAGGATGAGTGGGCCCATACTTCTCATCCTTTATTCCAGATATATTTGGGATTTATTCCCAATATTGGCTAGTAATGATTTCATCATTTATCGAGAACAATCATTGAAGAATTCTTTTAATTCTTCACTTGAAATATTGATTTCAATAATTATTTAAACCGGGATGGTCAATCCGGTTTTGCAAACGAGTATTATTGAACTTCTAGTTCAGTAAATTCTTATATCGATTTCACTAGTATCTGTATAGTGCTCAACATGATATCATAGAGTATTATTCTATAAATAAATCATCAAAATTATTGCAAAATTCATCCTAACAAGGGTCTATACATTATAATGGATCATATGCTCTCAAATGTTCGAAAATACTATCCATCACTACCGATCAAAATCCTAAAAAGGATTTATCGATGTAGGCTGGAAAGATTAAGGACGCTAATGAATAAGGGTATCCCACAAGATATCCGATGCTTGATTGAAGCAAAAGTTCGATTATCTTGTGAGGTTTCAATTCCTTCTAAATACATGCCTGGTATGGGTAAAAGTAGTTTTTCAAAGAAACGGAGAGCAAAAAGATTAGGAGGATGCTACAAGTGTGCTCGGTGGACATGTGACACTCGATGTAAATCTGTGGGGTACTTGTCCAGAAATCGAGAAGATAAAATAGCATTCATTAAGGATGGATTGAGTAAGGAGCCTTTGGATGATATTCAACAGGCTCTTGAGACACATCCTAGTGGACACGTACAAGGTGAGCTAATGGCCTTATGGGCCAAATTCAAAGATCAACAAACGCGTTACAGTCTTGAAAAACTTACTTTAGAAGATCCTGTTTGTAAATTTAGTAGAAAAATTTAGTATAATGATTTTTCCATATTTATGTAAGAAAGCTCGGTGTAATAATGAAGATCAATATTTTTCTTGTAATTGTAAATATTGTTTTTCAATTTTAAGATATATATATATGTATATATATATTATTTTTCAATCACCGACAGGTATATGTCATTTCACTAAAATTTTTCTACCATTTTCTCTTTCATATTTGTCAAAAAGTAAATAGTGCACTCAATTATTGGTTTGAAAATTTTTCTTTAAATAGAGGGATTCATATATCTCTCATGTTCATACATTAAAAGTATAGTAAAAAAAAAAGATAGGAGTAGAGATGGATATGGAGATTTTAGAATCATCTCATACAAGTCGACTTTACCTCGCTTGATTAAAACCGTATGTATTCTTGGTGGATCTAATGTAGGCCATATCCAATATGTGGATATGGCAAACCGACTTGTAAAAGAGTTAGGGAGACAAGAAATCAATATACTATCACGGAGGAACCAACAACAAACTTTTAGCTAGACTTATAATGGCCGCACAATCATGGGGAATAAGAGTTTGAGTGTAATACCTTTCCATCTAGTTGGATCTAATACTCGGGTGGAGCAGTTCTACCATGGGTCCAGCGGGTTGGGGCTACAAGCGCAATCCATCCACAACCGCATGATGTATATGATGAATAATAGTGATGCTTTCATTGTCCTTCCAGCGGTTACAACACACTGGAGGAAATATTCAATATAACCTCGTTGTACAGTGGAACTTTCATGTCAAACCAATAGGTTTGTTGAATATTAATAATTTCTTTGATGGCTTACTAGCGTTTCTAGATCGTGGTGTAAATAATAAGTTTATCTCTCATTCAATGAGAAAAATACTTATTTCGCTAGTAATCTTGTTGATGAACTACTCATCAAATTTCATGCATATGTTCAAGAATCTGTGGAAGCCTGTGTCAGTCTGGACTGCATCACCGGTGTCAGCGAAAAGAAATTCGGATCCTTTAAATATTTCATTATAAATCCTAATGTTGATGGTGGCAGAGTTACAGAGTATTTATACTCTCGAGACGCATCCCTCATTTATGGATTCAGTATGTATATTCTTTTTGCATTTCTATATTTTCGAGTGTTTAATGCCATCTTTGATATTCTCAATATGTTCCACTTAATTGCTTTGTACTTCTTCTGGAGTAATAATAATAATATCATATTGGCTTTATTCAAATACAGAAATCTAGTGATTATGCTTCTTCAAGAGCATTTTATTCTCATATTAATACAATCTCATATCATCGATGAGATTACTTCATATAATCTCTCCATGCGATATATTTTCTTTGATTTATCAACATGAGATCTATTGAGCATTTTATTTTCATCTATTTATCCAATGGTGACTTCAAGTACCACTTATTCAATTTTCGCCATTAATATTCGGTATATATGGGAAAGTAATTTTATTCTCATCGTCTACTACTTCGAGAGTATGATTAGAATATTTGATCAACTACTTCTTCTGGAGTAGGATTCGTTATAATCAATCGTGTAGTATAACCCACCACATTGGAAATATGCACACCAATCGTGTGGTATTACCCACCACATTGGAAATATACTCAAACTATAAAGTGCATAAATTTAAATTGTAGAAATTAAATTTCCTCCAATAGGTGGTCGAACCTACCTTATGGGAATTATTGCAATAAATATAAATTTACGGAATTTAAATAGCAAGAATTAAATTGCATAATATTTAACTACTTCTTCAGGGTAGGATCTCGCTAGTAGAAGGTATTACCCATCACTTAGCATATAAAGTGCAGAAATATATAAAACCTTCCGCTTAGTGACGGTTGAACCCATCATCAAGTATGAGGTATTGCATTAATTAAATTGCGATAAATAAAGTGCGAGAATTAAATATTGAGCAGCTTCTCACGGAGCAAATTTGTTCTTTTAGAACAAATACTCATTACTTCTGAAGCACACTTATCCTTCTGTAATAAAGTACATTATGTAATTGAACTCTTCGGGAGTTAAAATAATATTCCGAACTTTTAACTCAAATGGACTTCAAGCCATTTTATATAATCAATGGATTTAGAATTTCTTCATGAATATTCTATCCATTTTTCATTGTCGTCAAAATTAGGTCGGTTTTACCCTAAGGGTAAAATTGTCCATTCCAATTCGTAAAGGTAAAATTGTCAAAAAAATATTTTATCAATGTTTTACGATTGGAAAATTATCTCCTTTCTACTTCAATTTATCAATATCAAAATATTCAAGGACTATTTTGTAACTTTTTCAAAAGTTGGTGTACTTATTTGTAAATTTTGAAAGTTTGATAATAACATATTTCAAAACGAGTTATTATCCTATCAATGTTGGTGTCAAATCGAAACTCTCGTTAAATCGAGTATAATGGAGTCGATAAAATTTGATTTTGATAATGTATGCTCCTTATATCTCGAGAAAGCGAATATTATAGTTTAATATATTATTATATTATAAAGTAATATAATATATATACCTTTCCTTTTTCTTTAGGGAGAAGCAATTGAACATGCACGTATTTCCTCCATTTGCCAATTCTTGAATTGCCCACAACTCTTTGTCTCTGCATAAATATTTTCTGTGAGTGATTGGGAAGATAGAGAGAGTGAGACGTGAGAAAGTGGGAAAAAATAAGAGAGAAAAGAAAGATAAGTATTGATTGGAGATGGATTAGGTTATTTATAATAATTCGGTTTCTGATACAGAAGATCATCGTTAGATGCAACTGTAGAGCATACTTCCTTCTTATTACTCAAATGGCTAGAGACTCGTGCTGATAACGTGTTATAAAAGTATAGAAACAATAGAGAGAATTTAGAGAGAATGAATTCTAAGGAATTCTCAGGAATAAATAGGAATAAATTTCATTAATAATGAAAGTTCTATTTATAGGAAAAACTTGAATTGATAAATCGTAATTACATAATTTCATCAAGGGTATAATAGTCATTCACATATAATAATTACATCTTTTACCAAATTATTCCTCCACCAAATTATTCCTCCATCAAATTATTCCTCATAATTCATAACCACCAAATTATTCTCAATTATTCATAACACTTCAATTATTATTCATAACAATTTCTTTCTTTTTTTTTTTTTTTTGAAACGAATGATTTCTTTTGGAGGGTGGAGGCGATGCAAGTTTGACCTTTGCTCATCTAGAAAAAAAAGTTGCGGACAAAAATGTAAATGAAGATAAAAGGAGACTTTTTATGCAATTATGGAAAGCGTAACCACTGTCGGTGCCCCGACGTTTCCAATTGTTGCAATTTCATCCCATTATTATTTTCTATATACATCTATCGTCACTATTCCTTTCATTTGCACGCCAGATATTATCTCCTATAAAATCTCTCTGGTTTTTATTGTAATCTCCGAAAGATTTCTTCTAAATCTTTGTCTGTGATACTCTTCTTCTAGATTTGATTCCCCTAATTCTTGATCTTTGTAAGTAAATCTGAAGTGGGTTTCTCTTAATTTCTTTGAAAAACATGATCTTCAAGATTTTATTAGTGGCTGGCTTTATTTCAATTGGTTCGTGGTGGCTGGTGATGGACTATTGCGGTCCACTGATTCTCGGATGTTGCTTCGGACTCTTGAATTAGACTATACTTTTCTGGTCAGTCTTCGTTGTGGAAGTTTTAAACCTATTCCCCCACCCCCTCTTCCCGGGGAAAAAAAGAGAAGGGGTTTTTTTGGGGGGACTAGAGTTTGTTCATTTGTTAATGACTGGTGAAGAGATTGTAATCATATGTTTGGCAAAGCTGTATCTTTTACTAATTTCTTAAGCTTAACCAATAATTAAAAATACTCTATTGATAGAGATTTTATTTTGGATAAGTAGATCAACCATTTGGAGCAATGGTGATTGGATTAGCATCACTTGGCACTTTTGGAATTGGTTAGTAATGTGATTGTGCTGATCTACGTAATCTAAAAGTTTAAGTTAACATGCATCGGTTCAAAATGTATATAATTTGATATCACCTTGGACACGCTCGTCACGAGTAGGCAAGATTTTCTTTCTTCCTTCGAGTCTAACAAGGCATGGGTAATTCATTTTTAGTGGGTGGATGTGACTCAGAGATCTTTATCTAATTTGTTGATACCACATTTAACCGATTTAAAAGTTTAAGCAATTATATCAGTTCAAATATATCATTTGGTATTATTTCCAACTGTTTGTACTAAGTAACAGAGCATCAGTGAATGCTAACATGCCAACTAGTATGCTGCATAACTAATGTTTTAGAACTAATCAGTCCCATAATCAGACACTGACCAAGTCATTAATTAGTTACCAAAGATATAGAACAACTCACGAGAAGTTACCCTATTAGGAGGACATTGAACAAGTCATTAATTGTCCTTTACCTTAATGAAGTTATGCTATTAGGAGGCTCTGCATGACTCTCAAGATATTGAAAATGTCACGAGGAGTCACCCAATCAATTTCCTAGAGGTGTGGATAAGAGCATCTTAATTGCTCATGGTCACGGTCATGAAGGAGACAAGTCTTATCTGTTTGGAATACTAATGCTCTCTTATCTTGTGGGCATTTTATGATGCCCATAAGTGGGTAGGAGAGCGGGACTATTGATTAAAAATGAGGAAATGAAAAAGATACTCCTGCTCTTAGCTTTTAGTGGGTGAGGGATGAGTTATGTAAAATATTATCACGCATTTATTTATATTAAAAATTGCATCGCCAGGTGTCAATCTATCACTCCGAGTGGCAAATTGGTTTGCAACTCTTACAAAGAAAAAACGTGATCCTCAATCTTTTAGAGCTTGTTCAATACATATTATATAGAAAAATTATTTCTCTTCGACATCATTTTTAAGTTTACGTTTAATTGATTTGACAAAATTTTCACATTAAAAATAGGTGGTGGTGATTGGCCGACTTTAGACGAGTGTAATTGGTGCTATTGTGGTTTCGTTGACATCTAAATTCCAATTGAGTTCAATGGTGGTGCCCAATACTTTAATTATGTATTAATAAATAAAGTCTTACCGTTACTAGATAATATTATCGTGATAAACAAGATTATCCCTTTCTTCTTCCCCGCCTCCTCCTTTTTTTCCCCTAGCTTTCTTAATATACATCAAGCACAAGTGTATGAAAAATTGTAAAGCATAATTGAGCGATAAAGCAAGTTCAAGTAAGTGTAATCATAAGTTAAGTGAAATACAATTTTTAAAAAAATGGCATAAAGCCTCAGAGCCAAACTTTGTGCTAATCTATTGAGAGGAGAGAGAGAAAGAGAGAGGTCGGAGCGTGGTTTTTAGAGCATATATAAAAGATATCAAGAGAAGTTTCTTAGTAAGTTGATAGAATATAATAGGTCAAATTGTGATTTTATGTGAGTATAAGGAAAAAGCAACGAGAAATAAACAAATAGATCGAGTGCACTCCTTAGCGCACATTATGACGCATAGTACCGTGCTCAGGTCGGAATCTCCCTGTGTGAACCGAAACAGTTTCAGATATATAAATTTACCAACTAAAATTTTGTAAGAAGTTAATTTGAAAACACTACTAATGGTGCAGACTCAACATTCCATATTCCAAAAGGCCACAAAAAGTGAAACAAAACATCATTGTATAGTCTCTATATAACCGTTAACAAACGGGCTAATGTTACCCGGCAACAAAGTTCAAAAATCATGTAAAGATAGTCAATAAAAAAAAAAAAAAAGCGAAGCCATTACAAACATACTTTCCTCTTTACCCTTTATTACAATTCTCACTACAAAATATATAAAGACGACTCCAAGCCCAAAACTTCATTACAATTCTTTGAGACTCTCTTCTTGTTGTTCTATGTTTTCAGTTTCCTTTTCCCAGAAATCAAATGGGTTCTTGCATTAGCAAATGCAGATCAAAGAAAAAACCCAAGGAAGATCATATTGTACATGACAAACTTGTCATTACACAATCACGAGATCCAGTTTCTATTATTAACCATCCTCAAATAAATGATCTTAGTGATCGTAGACCAGTTTCTCCAGCCCCATCTTCAGTTTCCTCGGCTTCAATTTCGACATTTTCTTGTTCGAATGGCCAATGTTCCACTACAACCTCGTCATTGTCAATGTCTCTTGGTTCTTCATGCCGTTCTTCGACAGCCTTGTGCCCAAACGACCGGACTGACCGGTCGTTTTCGAATGAGTTCTTGAAGTCTTGTGTGAAGGAGAATCCGCATGTACTAATTGGTTTAAATCAAACCAAGAAGAATTTTGAAAACTCTTTAGTGCATTCAAGAAAGTTTGTTGTCCAAGAAAAGCTTTTAGACCAGATAGTTCAATATTCAACGCCCAGAAAACGCGCTCGGGCTTCATCGCCCATAGAGTCAAAGTCAAATCCTAGTCGAGGCATAATGAGATCGCCGTCTCCAAGCCGAAGATTTACCGGTGCTTCATCGCCCATAGAGTCAAACCCTGGTCGAGGCACAATGAGATCGCCGTCTCCAAGCCGAAGATTCACCGGGGAGACAAATTCAACGAACGGAGTGAAAGTCAACTCTTGTCGGGCTTCTTCACCGGTAGTGTCGAGGACGAATAAGAATATTTCTGCTCCGTCTTGTAAGAAGAGAGAAAGTTGGAGGGCTCTAAGTGCAAGTCCAAATCATGATTTGGCGAGGAGGAATGCTGCAATAATGAGCAAAAGGGATGTTATTACCCAACAGGTTAATGCAAAAATTGATGATATTTCGATTGGTGGTGTTGAGTATCAAGAAATGGATCTTATCTTGGAGGACATTGATAATCCTCTTATTTCTTTGGATTGTTTTATTTTTCTTTGATTGATTGATGGTGTGAATATTTGTGTGTTTTGTAGGAAAACTCCTTGTAATAGTACACACTCTGTATTGTTTTTGTTGCTAAACACTGATCACTTACATATAGAAGATTTGCAATTAACTGCAAATATTGTAGTATCCAGACTCGGTGTTCTGGAATGTAAGAAATTTTGGTGGTTTGTCTTGATGCGCGCGTGTTTATAGAAATTTTTTCAATTTTTCTTTTTTTTTTCTTGTATTATTATATTATATTATTATCAAGCGTCCATTTTTCATTTTTCATTTTCTTGTTAGTGTGGGATTCAAAAACATACGCACTTTGTCCATTTTTGTAATAAATTGATATTTTATGCAAGCTCTATTTATTATTATGTCTAAATAGTAAATATAGTTCCATATTGAGTTGATTTTTTATTCCAAACATAATAAATAACGACGATGGATCAGGTCTATTTTCTATGGAGTCGATATGTTTTATTAATAAAGGAGAAAAAATAAAAATAAAGTAAAACTTGTGGAAAGCTTGGCGTTGGGGCGTGGTGGTGGGGGAGTGGAATGGATCGTTTGCTTCTTTCTCCTTTTCCGACCAATTTGTGTTACAAATGTGCACGTTACAGGGAAAAAAACAAAACAAAAAAAAAACAAAAACAAAAACAAAAAAACAAAACAAATTGTGTTACAATGTGCTCGTCACATAGTATGTTATTCTGAAATAGGTCTTGAAATGTTAAAAATCTTGGATGAAATTCGTTGAGAAAATACAAAAATAATAATCATGACAATAAAACCGAAAGGCAAACTAGTTGTAGAAAATTCAAGTTTTGTAATTACCGATTATAAGGAAGTTTTATCTCCTACACACAAAAAAGAATAAATTGTTATTTGTCATTCGGTTTGTCCGTTTTCCCGACCATTATCTTCTTCAATTGTTCTTTTTAATCCTTATAATTGGTTTTCACCGCCATAAAGCAGTATACTCATCTATTTTCAATTGTTTTCAATGTTCACGTGTCCTTTCTTCATTCATTAAAATTAATGTTATTATGTATCTTATGAGCGCAATAATGACATAATTCTGACTATGAATATTATCGATTTCTTACGCCTCAAAAGATAGTATCATTTCTTTGTAAAATTTGTTTTCTATAATTAAATTTTATGGCGAAGAAAAGGGATAGTAATATTATTCTTCAAACAAATCCCATTCCAAAAAGAAGCTTTCTCCCCATTCTCTCCTCTGGTGCGTGAACTTTGCTGCACAGGGGGATGATTTTTGGCAATTTGGCCGAAAATCACCCCATTTCATCTCTATCTGTATATATTTTCTTATAAGAAGTGGAATATCCACATAGATCTAGGATTTTTCTCGTCTTTTGGTGATTTTGTCGTCTTTGGTGCGGCATCTTTTGGTGATTTCGTCGTCTTTTGTGCATCGTTTGGTTTTCATCGTCTTGGTACGATGCTGTTTGTTCGTGATTTCAGACTGGTAGATCTGCTTCGAGTCATCATTGATTCACTCCATATTTGGGCGTCAACGTTGCAGATCCGGAGGCATGGGTACTCTGGTCACCTTGATTTTTTCATCTTTGTAGGCATTTTGCCGTGTTTTGCTATTAACCTGTGTGCTGTGAGTGTGTTCGCAGTTTCACTGTTTTGGTTTTTAGCTGTGTTGAATCTGTGTTGCTTCGACGTAATTTACTATTTTGAATGAATGAATAGCATCTTTTTCTCAAAAAAAAAAAATCCCATTCCAAAAAAAAAAAAAAAAAAAACTCTTCTCCATTCCTTAAATTTAATGTTGTTATGTATCTCACGAGCACAGTAATTACATAATTCTAATTATGAATATTATGAATTTCTTATGCCTCATAGGATAGTATCATTTGTTTGTAAAATTTGTTTCCTATAATTGAATTTTATGGCGAACAAACGGGATAGTTATATTATTCGTCAAACAAACCCATTCCAAAAAAAAAAAAAAAAAGAATCTTCAAATGATGTTTAATTGAAAAAAATAAATGAAATATATTAAAGGATGATTTTTATTCAAACTCTCACACGTAAACCCTTTAACCAGGGTTTTAAAAGGTGCGGGGTGTATAAAGACGACAAGGACAAACATCAAGCCTTACAAGCTTATTCGTGTCTAGGCAAAGCTTAGATATTAAAAGGCTTTTTTTTATTGATTTTAATTATTTTAGACTAATAAATAAGTAAAACGATACATATTTTTTTAAAAATGCAAACTTCTACATGTTTTCTAGATTTTTCAATTTAAAAACCTTAAAATATTCAAGCGGCTTTTTTCAGACCCTCTCACCTAATGAGCCCTTGAGGAAATTGGTCTTTTAGAGAAATATACAATTTAATGTTTGAGATTTCAAAAATCCGGTAAAGGAAAATTAATTACTCATTAGGCACAAACTATGACCAAAAATTAGTAAAATCCGATATTTTTAAACCCGGTCCGATTATTCAATAATGCAGAAGAACGAAATTCATCATATGTGGCAGTTGTTTGTAGCGGTAGGGCGTGTGGGTTCAAGGGTCAGTCCAAGGGGTCGATTCTGCAGCTGTGTGCACATGTATAGTGCATTACACATGTCTTACACATAAATTATAATGCACTAATGAATTAAATATTAATTATACTAAATGTGTGATTCATTTCTTTTTCCATTTTCCCGAATTCATTTTATATTTTGTTGTTTTTCACCACATTTTTTTTTTCATTTCTTCTTGCAATTTCATATGTTAACTTTTTAATTTAATTAATTAATATATTTTAAATATTATTATTTTTAATTTATTTTTTTAGTTTTTTATATAAATCTTAATGGATTTTGTCATTTTCATTTTAAACAAAAAATTTTCCCATTTTCATTTTTTTGAGGCACATCCAACTGCTCGACTCTGTTGGCTATGGTCTTGCACTTTCACTTGGTAATAATCCCTTGTTCGAATCCTTACATGTGCATTTGTGCTATTTTCATTTCAATTATTTTCCTTTTGCCTTTTACCTATAATTTTTTGGTATAATTTGTTTTTGTCATGTTAAACAATTTCTTTTTCGTTTCTTTTTATTATTTCATAGCTTAAACTATTATTTCTTGACTTAAACATAATGCATAAATTTAATATTTACTTTTTAAAAATTCTTATCTCCATTTCACACAAAATGTGTAGTGCAAAACACATGCCTTACACATAAAGTGTAATGCATACAAAGATAAAGTGAATTGCACATTAATTCTTACTACTAAATTACGCACGTCTTACATATAAAGTGTAATGCATTAATGAATTAAACATTAATTACACTAAATTCGTAATTCATTACACATTCTTGGACACAATGTGTAATTATTCATATTACTGTTATGAATAATAATTGAAGAATAATTATTAGGTGTTATGAATAATTGAGAATAATTTGGTGGTTATGAATTATGAGGAATAATTTGGTGGAGGAATAATTAGGTAAAAGATGTAATTATTATATGTGAATGACTATTATACCCTTGATGAAATTATGTAATTACGATTGTGCAATTCGAAGTTTTCCTATAAATAGGGCTTCAGTTATTAATGAAATTGATTCCTGTGAATTCCTTAGAATTCATTCTCTCTAAATTCTCTCTATTGTTTCAATACTTTTATAACACGTTATCAGCACGAGTCTCTAACCCTTTGAGTAATATGAAAGAAGTATGCTCTACAGTTGCGTCTTATAGATGATCTTCTGTATCAGAAACTGGATTATTACCAATGAATTAATTCATCCTCATCAATCCTAAATAACTCTCTCTTTGCAAATACATCATTGAAAATTCCCTTTTATTCATATTCTTCTTCCACAATTTCTCATTCTACACAACCTGCTTGGAGATGTCTGAAATCCCAAAATTGGAAGAATGGAATCCAAAGAATTTTCCGATCACGTAAATGGATTGCAAGTAAATCTCATCCATTAGAATAATTAGAGAAAGGGAAAAAGGTAAATCATATGATTTTATAATATAATAATATATTAAACTATAACATTCGTTTTATCGAGATATAAGGAGCATACATTATCAAAATCAAATTTTCTCGACTCCATTATACTCGATTTAACGAGAGCTTCGATTTGACACCAACATTGATAGAGTAATAACTCGTTTTGAAATATGTTATTATCAAACTTTCAAAATTTACAAATCAGTACACCAACTTTTGAAAAAGTTACAAAATAGTCCTTGAACATTTTGATATTGATAAATTGAAGTAGAAAGGAGATAATTTTCCAATCGTAAAATATTGATAAAATATTTTTGACAATTTTACCTTTACGAATTGGAATTGACAATTTTACCCTTAGGGTAAAACCGACCTAATTTTGATGACAGTGAAAAATGGATAGAATATTCATGAAGAAATTCTAAATCCATTGATTATATAAAATGGTTTGAAGTCCATTTGAGTTAAAATATCGAAATATTATTTTAACTCCCGAAGAGTTCAATTACATAATGTCCTTATTCTAGAAGGATAAGCGTGCTCTTGTAGAAGCAGCAATGAGTATTTGTTCTAGAAGAACAAATCTGCTCCTATAGAAGCAATTCAATATTTAATTTTCGCACTTTATTTCTTTGCAATTTAATTCTTTGCAATACCTCCTCTTGGATGATGGGTTCAACCGTCACTAAACGGAAGGTTTTATATATTTCTCGCACTTTATATGCTAAGTGATGGGTAATACCTTCTACTAAGCATCCTATTCCTGAAGAAGTAGTTAAACATTATGCAATTTAATTCTTGCTATTTAAATTCCGTAAATTTATATTTATTGCAATAATTCCCATAAGGTAGGTTCGACCACCTATTGGAGGAAATTTAATTTCTACAATTTAAATTTATGCACTTTATAGTTTGAGTATATTTCCAATGTGGTGGGTAATACCACACGATTGGTGTGCATATTTTCAATGTGGTAAGTTATATTACACGATTGGTTATAACGAATCCTACTCCGAGTAGTTGATCAAATATTCTAATCCTACTCTCAGTAGTAGACGATGAGAATAAAATTACTTCTCCATATATCTAATATTAATGGAGAAAATTGAGTAAGTGGTACTTGAAGTCACCATTGGATAAATAGATGAAAATAAAATGCTCCATAGATCCCATGTTGATAAATCAAAGAAAATATATCGCATGGAGAGATTATATGAAGTAATCTCATCGATGATATGAGATTGTATTAATATGAGAATAAAATGCTCTTGAAGAAGCAAAATCACTAGATTTGTATTTGAATAAAGTCAATATGATATTATTATTATTATTACTCCAAGAAGTACAAAAGCAATTAAGTGGAACATATTGAGAATATCAAAGATGGCATTAAACACTCGAAAATATAGAAATGCAAAAAGAAAATACATCTTGAATCCATAAATGAGGGATGCGTCTCGAGAGTATAAATACTCGTAACTCGCCACCATCAACATTAGGATTCATAATGAATTATTTAAAGGATCCGAATTTCTTTTTCGCTGACACCATGGTTCATGACCGACTAACCTGGCTTCCACAGATTCTTGAACATATGCATGAAATTTGATGAGTAGTTCATCAACAGATTTAGCGTAAATAAGTATTTTTCTCAATGAATGAGAGATAAACTTAGTATTTACACCCTAATCTAGAAACGCTAGTAAGCAATCAAAGAAATTATTAATATTCAACAAACCTATTGGTTTGACATGAAAGTTCCACTGTGCCAACGAGGCTATATTGAATATTTCCTCCAGTGTGTTGTAGTCGCCTGGAAGGACAATGAAAGCATCACTATTATTCATCATATACATCATGCGGGTTGTGGATGGATTGCGCTTGTAGCCCTAACCCTGCTGGACCCATAGTAGAACTGTCTCCAATTCGAGTATTAGATCCAACTAGATGGAAAGGTATTACACTCGAAACTCTTATTCCCCATGATTGTGTGGCCATTATAAGTCTAGCTAAAAGTTTGTTGTTGGTTCCTCCGTATAGTATATTGATTTCTTGTCTCCCTAACTCTTTTACGAGTCGGTTTGCCATATCCACATATTGGATATGGCCTACTAGTTTAGATCCACCAAGAATACATACGGTTTTAATCTGGCGAGGTAAAGGCTGACTTGTATGAGATGATTCTAAAATCTCCATATCCATCTCTACTCGTATCTCTCTTTTTGCACTATACTTTTAATGTATGAACATGAGAGATATATGAATCCCTTTATTTAAAGATAAATTTTCAAACCAATAATTGAGTGCACTATTTACTTTTGACAAATATGAAAGAGAAAAAATGCAGAAAAATTTTTTTAAGTGAAAATGACATATATCTGTCGGTGATTGAAAAATAATATATATATACATATATATATCTTAAAATCGAAAAATAATATTTACAATTACAAGAAAAACATTGATCTTCGTTATTACACCGAGCTTCCTTATATTAATATGATAAAATTATTATACTAAAATTTTCTAATAAATTTACAAACAGGATCTTCTAAAGTAAGTTTTTCAAGACTGTAACGCGTTTGTTGATTTTTGAATTTGGCCCATAAGGCCATTAGCTCACCTTGTACGTGTCCACTAGGATGTGTCTCAAGAGCCTGTTGAATATCATCCAAAGGCTCCTTACTCAATCCATCCTTAATGAATGCTATTTTATCTTCTCGGTTTTTGGACAAGTACCCCACAGATTTACATCGAGTGTCACATGTCCACCGAGCACACTTGTAGCATCCTCCTAATCTTTTTGCTCTCCGTTTCTTTGAAAAACTACTTTTACCCATACCAGGCATATATTTCGAAGGAATTGAAACCTCACCAGATAATCGAACCTTTGCTTCAATCAAGCATCGGATATCTTGTGGGATACCCTTATTCCTTAGCATCCTTAATCTTTCCAGCCTACATCGATAAATCCTTTTTTAGGATTTTGATTGGTAGTGATGGATAGTATTTTCGAAGATTTGAGAGCATATGATCCATTATAATGTATAGACCCTTGTTAGGATGAATTTTGCAATAATTTTGATGATTTATTTATAGAATAATACGATGCGTATGAAATAAGACTCCAATAAATAAAATGAAGCGTAAGAGCTACGATTTCGAATTAAATAATAGCCTGATGTGATGCATATGAGTCAGAACTCAGTGTTTGAACAGAGAGTAGACAATAATGTCACCAAAAGATGATGGAATATATCGGTGAATTGTTTCTATGATAAATCATGTTGAGCACTATACTGAGATACTAGTGAAATCGATATAAAAATTTCTTGAACTAGAAGTTCAATAATACTGCTTATGAACCTGACTGACCATCCCGGTTTAAATAATTATTGAAATCAATATTTCAAGTGAAGAATTAAAAGAATTCTTCAATGATTGTTCTCGAAAAATGATGAAATCATTACTAGCCAATATTGGAAATAAATCCCAAATATATCTGGAATAAAAGATGAGAAATATGGGCCCATTCATCCTCCATGTGGACTACTAGATATTATGATATGGATCCACTAGATAGTCACATGTGTATATGATTCGTAATTTGAAATTTCTGAAATATTTGCTCACGGTATGAGCATGATTTCCAGATTTAATGATAAAGCTAGTAAATGTATATCGCAATGATTTGAATAAATCCCTGAAGGATTTGAGTATGCGCATACAAGTGGGATATTATATGGCAAATTATTTAAAGTCCTCAAATAAATTGCCGATATCGAGAATAGAATGCAAACGGTCTAAATTCCCATATTAAGGCTGAATGATGAGAACATATATGATTAAAATCATACCAACTGTATGAGTTTTGCTGTTCTAAATTTTCTCAGTATGAAGGGGAGTATTAAAGGTTGAAAATGATATGTGAAATGCATCATGATATATCCTCAAAATTAAAATATGAACTTGAAGTTCAAAGATGCATAAAAGATGCTATGAACAATCACATATATCAGTTAAGATGCTTTGATAAGTTAGCACGCTAGAAGCGTTGATATTATGAGATTTCCCCAAACATATATATCAAAGCAAATTATAAAAGATGGTCTTAATAACGGAGGCATATGCTCTTGAAGAGTATATAGACATAACTATATTGTGTAATCCGAGAAGAGGATTGATAATGAGATATCTCGATAAGTTATGTCGATATGGGGAAAGAAATGAAATTGAAAAGTGTCGACACGATATGAAAATGTAGCGCTACATATGATCAATGATAATGAAAATATTGAGATATATTGAAGATGATAAATGGTGAATGTGAAATCTTTAACTTATGAGATGATGAGATGATGATGACTAGTGCTCAAGTTTAAAGATAAGCATGGTGGTCATTATATGTTGCATGCTCATGAAAGTTAAATTACCGATCGTGTGTGTGTGTAATCAGAAAAGAAATTAAAGGATCAGGTGAGCTAAGCTCGTGTTTATGAGTACCCTAAAGGGTGAGCTAAGCCCTGGGAATGAAATGACCTATTAAGTGAGTATTAAATGTTAAATGATATATTTTAAGTGTTAGTTAGTTATGAAGGTTTACTTATATATTTACATGTTTTTACGATGAATTTATATGTTTTAAATTGTGTGTTTGGAGACATGTGTTCATGGTGAATGTTTTGTAGTTGTGTACGAAAATTGATGCACTCTAAATGAACGAAGAGTATAAAACCAATGTATATGATACTCATACAAATGTATGAAAGATTTTGAAATGCTTGCGAGATACTTGTATAAAATACGCGTTGCACTCTTTTTCCCTCGATCGAGGTTTTATCCCATTGGGTTTTCCTAGCAAGGTTTTTAATGAGGCAACTTTAAAGGCGTATTCACACGAATAATGTACTCTTTTTCCTTCATTAGGGTTTTTCCCACTGGGTTTTTCCTAATAAGGTTTTAACGAGGCATATTCATGGTATATTGAGAACAATAGGAGAAATTGATACAAAGGTATCTATTGGATCAAGTTATAATGGAGCTAATGCTTTAGATCCAAACGATGATGATATTGAAATCATTTACCAGTAAGTAAAGATATCAGCTTCTCAAGATATGAAATCAAACTGAGCAAATTGCATTCTTTTTCTTCGATCAAGTTTTTTCCCAGGTTTTCTTGACAAGGTTTTAACGAGGCAAAGACGTGAATACTCATATGCGGTGATAGACATCGGGAGAGCAATGTTTTGATGAAGCGAGATATAACCACTCCAAGCTATCCTGCAATCGGTTTGGAAGTTTTTCCCACCGGTTTTTCTCCAAACAAGTCAGGAAGACATTTGTATTAATAGTCATTCGAGTGTTATGAATAATAATTGAAGAATAATTATTAGGTGTTATGAATAATTGAGAATAATTTGGTGGTTATGAATTATGAGGAATAATTTGGTGGAGGAATAATTAGGTAAAAGATGTAATTATTATATGTGAATGACTATTATACCCTTGATGAAATTATGTAATTACGATTGTGCAATTCGAAGTTTTCCTATAAATAGGGCTTCAGTTATTAATGAAATTGATTCCTGTGAATTCCTTAGAATTCATTCTCTCTAAATTCTCTCTATTGTTTCAATACTTTTATAACAATTACATCATTCTTTTTTTTCAATTTATTTTTGTCCCTATAATTATCCATACATTTTATAATTTTCATTTTAAACATTCATTTTCAGTCTTTTCTTATAATTTCGCAGTTTGATCGTTTAATTTAATTAATTAATATATGGCATACATTAGCGTTGATCAAAATCAATGGCGCTAATTGGTTTCTATGCCCAAAACAATAAAAGCTCAATTTTGGTCATTACACCGTCCAATTGGCAATTTATTTGGAAACTCAAGGTCTACCAACGGGTTCGACCTCGCATGATGCTCTACTTACTAATGTTAATTGCATGCGTAGGGGGTTGACAAATGTTGTTTCTTGTGATAACTATGGTGATGCGGAATCTCTTTTGCATGTTCTACGTGATTGTCCTATGAGTCAGGCAATTTGGGATTCTCTTGTACCGATGCAGTCAATGCAGGATTTTTGATCCACTCCTTTGCACAAGTGGCTTACCAGTAACATCGCTAAGGAGCATAAACAAGAGCCCAACACAGCTACGTGAGCCACTATCTTCTCTATTGCTCTTTGGAAAATTTGGTAGTTACTGAATCAGAGTGTTTTTTTTTGGACAATTATATGCAACCTTATCTTCTCTCCCCGTTATATCGTGCGAATGGTGTGTAATGAACATTGTGCGTGGCTCAAACTATTAGAGTTGCAAAACCCATCCCACGTCAGATCTTCCAAAAGTATGGGGTTGGATAGAGCCCACACTTGGCTATGTTAAAATTGATGTGGATGGTAGTGCACTTGGAAACCCTGGCCGTCTGGCCGCTCGTAGAGTTGCTAGGGATCATTATGGATGGTGGCTTTTTGGGTTTGCCTCCAATGTGGGCTTTGGTAGTATTATTGCTGCTGAACCGTGAGCTATTTTTTATGGCCTTCATCAGGCTCGTGATGGGGGCTTTCCCCGCGTGATTATCTCAAGCGATTCCCTTATATGGTCCGTTTACTCAATGGGAAACGCATCTCCTTCCATTCCTAATATTGCTTGCTGCAATCATATAGAGAGTTGATGGCGGAGTTCTGCTATTATGTTGTTATTCACGACTACAAAGAATCCAATCCTATGGCTGACGGCTTGCCCACATGGGCCACTCACTCCATTTTGGGGTGCAAGTATTTGCTTCGCCTCCTCCAGTAGTTAGCAACTAGCTTTTTCTTCAATAGGATTGGTGGTACTGTTTTTTGTTCTTGTTTGGCATTTGAACTTTGAGTTGTACTGGATTTCTACCTTCCCCTCATGAGATTAAAAAAAAAAAAAAAAAAAGGAAAGAAAGAAAACTAAAATATTGCTTACTATTTACTATTTGCTAACAGCACCATGCAATTGAATTTGAAATGAATATACTCAGATAGTTAACTTTAACAAAAAAAAAAAAAAAATACAACTATGAATAATTCAACTAACATAAAATATGAATATAGCATGAATATTTAAAGTTAGAGATTAGGACTTACTAAAATTTAATGAAATACCTTCTTTCATCAAAATTAATATTTTTTATAATTTATAAAAAATAAAATAAGCGGGCTTTAAAAAAAATAATATAGCGAAATCTGAAAAAGATATGAAAGCTTATAAGTTAATAGTTTTAGATTAAATATAAGAAAATAATCAATAGAGCAACTAAAAAGAGCTGCAACTTTCCGGAATTATCGAGTGTTCTTTAATTACGGACGCTTAGGCCATTTTGAAGCCTTGTTCGACCTCCTTTTTGAAATCAGGGATTAGAACTACAATCAGCATGGCGATTGGGAGCTCCAACTTTTTGGAAAATTTTCTGATGACACCGTACCGGCGCGTGGTGGTCGGTCAAAGTTTTTGCAACATTTTTTAGCAAAAATATTGCCAAAACTTTGACATGCTACCATGAGCCAGTACGGTGTCGCTAGAAAATTTTTCAAATTATTGGAGTTTCCCCTCGCCGTGCTGATTCTGACCTAATCCCGGGTTTTAAAACGGAGATCGGACGAAACCTCAAAATGGCCCCAGCATTCCGTAAACTACGGAACGCTTGATGATGCTTGATCATCCTTGCTAAAAAGAGTACTTAGGAGGCAATCAACTCTAAATTAACCACTTTTTGTAAGCACCTTCAACCCTCTGCGTCTTTGTGGACTTTCCATTCTATAGATTTTAGAAAGATAGATGAATATGAATGGTGCACGGATCCCACCTTTTTCCAATTTTCTATTGTTTAAATTATTTTCTCTCATCTATCCAATTTTTTTCACTTTTTTTTCATAAATTCCCGTATAACGTCTAGAGTAGATGCTCGTCTAGAATTCTTCAATTACTATTTTATTATTATTATTGAAGTTATTTTTACTTATCTCATCTTTTCGATTTTCCCACTCTTTTTTTCTATACTCTTTTTAATTTATTTTTAAATAAAATAATCATTTTTTCGCTATTTTTTATCTCCACCATCCCCAATTCATAATAGAAAAAATCTTCCAATACACACAATTATGCGTGTAGTAAATAAGAAATCCTAATAAAAGATGTGATAAAATTATCATAATACCCCATAAATATGATGGATCCATACCCTCATTAGTGCGTGACATTTTGCCACACTGTACTCCAAACACATCTCTTCGCAATATCCGAAATGGCCTTAGGAATGCCATCTACAAGGGCCTTCTAGAACAGTGTCTGTAACACACTCGCAAATTCGCAGCGGAGAGAAAACTCACTCGAACCCTCCAAATCCTAAAGAAATTGGGAGAAGATGAAGATGACATGGAAGAAGAACCAAAACAAGAAGCGACCTATTTCGCACTATTCCAACCTCCCTTTTGATGACGAGAATCACGATACTAATCAAAATACTGCCAATTCTAAAACTACTGGAACCGAGGTTGCAGAAGAAAATAAAGCGGCCCAGACCGACGAGCTGAAGAACAAGGCAATATCCATCTCTGGAAGTGTTGACGAGAATTCAAAAAATATTTCCGAAGAATACGAAGCTCAAGGAAACATGCTCGCTGAGGTATTGATTTGTTCTTCTATTTTGTAGGGATTCTGTTAATTTTATACTCTCTGATGATGTTGAAGTGTTGAATTTTATATATTTTGCTGTCTGGATTTTAGAATATTGATCTTTCATCCCTTCTTGAAATTTTGTTATATTGGATTCTGAATTCATTCCGATAAACTGGGTTTATGATCATTAAGTGGTCGTGGAATTCAGGTTCTTCTTTTTAATTTTTGGGTATCTAGAGAAATAGGATTTCTTAGGTTCGTTGAGGGAATTGAATGGATTCGAAAGGCGAATTACAGTACTTGTTTGCTTCGAAATTTCTTAAATATACATGGATTATAAGTAAATTTGTCTCATGATTTATTCCAAATGAAGAAAGAACAAGCCCAATGTGAATGTGAGGTTCTACTGAAATTGAAGTTGAAGTGCCTAAGGTTATTCCAAGAACAAGAACCCAAAAGAGCTATGATCTTAGCTTTGTACTCTTGCAATCTATCAGTCCTTGGAGAACCATGCTATCCAATGTGTCTACAGAAAGTATTTAATGGTGGACTGTCAAGATTCATTCTGTCTTGTGTCTCGTGTTTTCCTTTGTCATTTCTGTCAACTTTTGTTGAAATATTCGCCAAAAGAAAATATTGCATAATAATAAAAATACCCATTTGGTTTAATAAATGATAAGAGGGAGCCTACCATCTACTTACTTGAATGGTTTATTAAGCCACTTTAAGGTTGCAAATTATACTGTTTTTCTGGGTAGTGCATTGACATAATTCTGTCATTCATTATTGGCGCAATCATGGTTTGTCGTGTCTTCCAAGCCTTCTATAATTTTTTACTTTATAGTTGCAGCATTTGCTAAATGTTTTTGCATTGTGTTATTCTATAGACAGTTTCTAGTACTCGTGAAAATTCAGGTCCGAACACAAATGAAGCTACATGCTTTTTTTTTTGTTCATCTACTAGGTGATAACTTAGCTGGTTTACATTCTCCATCCATTCATTCTTTTTCTCTTATGAAGGATGGGAAGTACCGCGAAGCACTTGGAAAGTGGGAAACTGCAATTTTAATTAATCCAGAACGAGCTGTTTTACATGAACAAAAAGCTCAAGTTTTACTTGAACTTGGAGAATCGTGGCATGCTTTGAAGGCTGCAACTCGTTCGTCCCTATTTTGCACTCATTTGTTTGTTAGTATAAGTGGCAATGCGTTTCTTCAGGTGTTCTAAGAAACCGGTTTTAAAAGGTCAAAAGATGAGTGATGAGAAAGATGTTATGAAAAATATATTACAAAGTAATTTGAAAAATTATGCAGAAACAGATACAACAGTCCAAAAAACACAGTGCCAAATGTGTGGTTAGAACGTAGTGGAAGGTCACAGAAAGAGGAAGTCGTGTTAGAAATAATTTTGTGGAGAAATGATTTTTGAAAATATTAGCCACACAAGCTCTTATTTTCAGAATCATGGAACTGGTGGTCTGTGAGTTTTTCCTGGAGTCTTGTGATGGGAGCTTCATAGACTTAAAATGATTTTAGATTTATCAATGTACTGTTCTTCGTCAAATAAATATCCATTCATTCGCATCTCTTTTCTTTGACAGGAGCTACTGAGCTGGAACCTACATGGGCAGAGGTACTTTATGTACTTCTATTATGATCTTAAATTCTGCTTGATATGATATGGTAAATGTAATTTATTTATTTTGTTGAATACGGCCTCAAACTATTGTTTGCTTAGGAATTTCATTAAGTTCTTGGCCATAGTCATGGATGAGGTTGAATACTTGAATTAACACAATACAGTTCTGAATTCTTGATGATGTTATTATTAATAAATAGCTTTGTTTCCTATCAAAAAAAAACACAACACAGTTCTGAACGTCTGGAAATTTTTGCAGAAGTTTGACTTGTTGACTATCCCATGTGTTAAATTGTATTTTTTTACTATTTTCTTTGGCTAGGCATGGATCACCCTTGGTAGAGCTCAGTTAAACTTCGGGGAGCCCGATTGTGCCATTGAAAGCTTTGACAAAGCATTGGCAATTAAGGTAGCGTTGAAAGTCGTACTTTCTGTTTGGCCTCATTTTAGTTCAAAGATGGGTATATAAGATGTGCTGGTTAGAAACTTAGAATGATCAATGACCAGAGCAGACTGGTGCTTGTTTGGCTTAGCTTGTGAGTAAAGAAAAGCTACTTTTAAGTAACATTCTTCCAAATATGTTTGTGTAAGTTAATTATTTTTCTAATTCTCACATTCCATCTTACCCACAGTGTATAAGCACTTAAACCACTTAAAAGCAATACCAAGCAGGCACTATATTTTTCGAGCACACTTTTTGTGACGAGGTACCATAATTGTCTTAATGAATTCTAGTCCCTGAAACATTTACTTCTGAATGTGAAGCCGGCTTCTGTGGAAGCCAAAGGGGACAGGCAAAGCGCGCTACATTTGGTTAAGAGGCGAAAACAGCTTCATTCAACTGGCTTGAGTGCAAATGAAAACCGTTTTCTTGTTGGAGATGAAGGCTAAGGCTGTTGAAGAAATGTCTGTAGTAGTGTTAAGAGCTTGTTGTGATCTTGGTTAGATCTGTTGCTTAAACAAGATAAACTTGCTACAATAGTTGTATGTATTTTGTTTCATATATTATAGTTGAAAATGTCATCCTGCTTATGGGAGACGCTACCATGCACAAAATTTAGACTTGGCAAAATGGCTTGGCGAGCCGGCTCAGCTTGTGGCTTGTACACTGTTCGAACCGAGCTGAGCTTGGCTAGTGAAAATACGAGCCGCTCGCCTGGCGAGCTCGAGCCGAGCGGCTCGTCCGTTTTAGTGTTCAAGCTCGGCACTGTACGAGCCAGAGCCAAACGGCTCGTGAGCCATTTTGTTAAGTCCATGCACAATCAATTATCAATGCACAAATGATAGTGCTCTCTATGGGCAGGAGAATGAAATTATAATTACAGCTTTTGTTCTTTTAGGGTTGTTTGTGGTTTTACGGCACTCTAAATTCTTTCCGAGACTTTATAGAGGAAAAACAGTTCTTAGAAATCACAGCTTTTATCTGTATTTTTGTTTGCAAGCTTTGTCATAGAGAAAGCCAGAAAGGAATGGTCTCTCTATGCATGATAGTTTAGTTTAAACTTTTTCGGAAAAAGACATTTGTGAAAAATTATTTTTGACGCTATTTTACTGAACTAAACATTCGGATATCCCCAAGTCTGCGTTTTTTCCGGTTTGTTTTTTTTCCAAAAAAAAAAAAAATTGAGTAAACTACTGAGAAAATTATGCAACGACTTTGGAAAAAGATTTGGTCTTTTTTTTTTTATTGAAGAAGTCACGACATAAACAACTGACTATAACGACTCAGTGGGCCTATGGACTAAAAGAAGGGCATGTTTGGATGAAGTCTTAATTGTCGCCTCCGCAGCCACGGTTGCTACCTTGTGTATATTGTCTTGAATTGTTGATTTGCATTTTGTGACTATCTGGGAGCAGATCAGACGTACCAATTCTCATACTTCTGTTTGTCTCATCGTATTTTTATTTTCTTTAAGGGATGAAAATAGTTTAGATACACTGTTAAGTGTATTAATAAGCGGATGTAACACAAGAATTGAAACAATAGATATAAGCTCAACTAGGTGATAGTACGTGACACGAATTCATACGGAAAGATCTAAGTTCTCGTTTATATGGAGTTTTTTCACAAGTGGCAAGGAGGAGAATTAATCAAAATTCTTAGTTTTCTCATTCAGAGTTAACCTTCCAATAAGGCAACAGGGCAAAGTTATTCCAAAATGTCAAACTCATACTCATTAGTTAGTTGGTTGAAGAATAGAAACAAACTCTAGAATTTTCTCAAATACATGGTAAACTAAAAAACGCTTTGTGGGGAAAAGTAAAACATCTTTTTCGAAGAATTTGTCTTTAAACTTCAAAACACATATTTTTCAAGCATCCCTCATGAAGAATCCCTTATACTCAACTTGTGTGTGTATATATATATATATATATATGCATACACAAATTACCCAAGTCCACAAAATAGAACTATAGTTGACTTGAAATTCATCAAGAACAAAGTTCAATTTATCATTTCATGTCTCTTCTGAGCACCGATGATCTGGACCGTATTTTCAAAAATCTCGACAAGAAGAGGGAAGGGGTTGTGAGCATTTATGAGCTCCAACTTCTTCTTGATAGAGTTGGTAACCATACAACGTTAGAAGAGCTTGAAAAACTCGTGGGGTCGACAAATCTTGATTATTTTGGTTTCTTGTTCTTCTACGAGGCCATAATAAAGCAAAAACTAAGTGAAAACAGAGAAGGTTTGGAAAGTGATTTGGTTAAGGCTTTTCAAGTTTTTGATGTGAATGGGGATGGATTTATATCATGTGAAGAGCTTCAAAATGCATTGTCAAGATTAGGGTTATGGGAAGATTGTGATGGAGATTGCAAAAATATGATTAGAGTTTATGACACAAATTCAGATGGGGTTCTTGATTTCGAGGAGTTTAAGAATATGATGTCCGTTTCTGATTCTTCGAAGGTTTGATTGTTACGAAGTGGTTTTCTTCTATTGTATAATCTATATGAGAAGCAGTCATACAATTTTTACTTTTCTTTGTTTGTGTATACACTTTTCATCTCAATTTTCAGAACTCGGAAAACTTTGATTGATTGCTAATTTGCTATGAAGCTTTGATCAATGAAGGCACGTTTGGAAGTACAACAAATTCAAGGCTTGGACCAAAAATCTTGAAGAAAGCCTCATTTCTACGTAAATTAGTCGATTATGAGATTATCTCAAACTCAAATATCAATCAATTAATGTAAAAACATCGATATATAGTCTTAAAAATTTTCCAATCTTTGCGTGTTGGCAATACAGCAAATTTGGTATAACACTACTCATTTGCTACAAGTTGCATGTCGGCAATACAACACCAAGTTTGGTATAATACTATTCATTTTCCACAAGAAGTGAACCTTCCTCTTTTTATTTGTAGTAATACAAAATTTAGTATTCATGGGTCGAGAATGGCTTAATAAAAAGATGTAGAGTCACATGACCTTGTTCTAAGTTGTTTTTGAATTTGTAGTTGAGCATTGGATGAGAAGTACTAAAAAAAATAAAATAACTGTTAAATTAATATACGAATGGTTAGGGGTGGACCAAAAAACTGCCAAACCACTAAAACCGACTGAATCGACCGACTCAACTCGGTTTGGTTCAAATTTTTACCATAGTAGGTCGGTTTTCGGTTTGGTTTCTACCAAACCGAAAACCGATGGGTTGTAAAAAAAAAAAAAGACCGAAAAAACCACAAAAACCGATCGAACCAAGTCGGTTCGGCCAATTTCAGTCCAACCAAAAAATTGACTTGGTTCGATTTGAAAAATTCTCAACCCACCAAAGGTGATTCAGTTTCGGTTTAGGTGAAAAAACTGAACCGACGGACCGACGCCCACCTCACGAAAGGCTGAAAAAAATCAAAAAGAAAATGTAAATGTAAATTTAAATTTATGTGAATATAACAAGCCAATATGCCGATTGGAGATGCCCTTAAGACATCTCTAATGTCAATTTGGGTTGCTTAGAAGAAATTATCATCTCACGAAAGTAGTTATTGTCCACAAAAAGCTCCTTTGAAGTGCTGATAAGAGAAACTCTATGAAGCTACGTGACAAAGAAGTAAACATCGAAACTCCATCTAGACATTCTCAGCAAGCAACCACTGAACCGAGAAAGATAGAATAGACTATTCTTTCATTGCTTAAAAAATCTCAACCACCATTGGACCAAGAAAGAGACAAATCCAGAGTCCACCAAAAGACGCGGGTTGTACATGCATTTCTAGTTTCTACATTAGTTTTTCCAACCCCTTGGTGCTTCCATGAAGCTTCCTCCAAAGTCCCCTCCTATAATCTCCGTCAATGTCTTCTTATACTAGCTTTTCTCAAACCTCCATCTACGTTAAATTACATCTTCAAGTCTAATGTCTTGTTTGGGGATACTTTTCACATTTGTAGCTCCAAGACAAGTCTTTAAGCTAGCGTCGCTCTTTTGCCTTTGGCCTCTCTTTGCCTTTGGCCTCTCGCGTCTGTCCAAAAATGTATAAGCACGTAAGGACTAAGGAATGGTGATGGCAATGTAAAACCCATAATCTGTAGCTAGTCAATGCTGATTAGCCTAGAATATTGAATACCATACACCATGACTACTATATCTTTTTCCAATAGAGAAGTTGGTGGGCTGGGGTGGGGGGAGAGAGAGAGAGAGAGACCTGTGCAGCAGCAGATCTTTTGGAGTCCAAAAATTGGCTGTAAATATCATATAATCTCTGCTTCTCGATTTCTGAAACCGATGGTTTTGCTTTGGATGCAATAGATTTCAGAAGAGCATCAGATATCACCGGCTTCTTTCCATGATTGTTGTCATTCTCACTCTCGAGAAAATTGTGAACTGCTTCAAGTTGAGCATCTGAAAGAAGAGCTTGTAAATCAGCTCCACTAAAACCTTCGGTCATTTGAGCTGTGGCTTCCAAGTCAACATCATCAGCCAATGGTAACTGCAGTTCATTTAAATTATTAATAATGAACTTCTATAATTGAAAACTGTGATTATAGTACAAAGACCCTGAAGCTAAAAAGGAGCTCTTACTAACCTTTCTTGAAAGAACCGAAAGAATGTCCAACCTTTCATGCGGCGAAGGAAAATCACAAAATAATAGACGGTCTAGCCTACCAGGTCGCAAAAGTGCAGCGTCAAGCAGATCTGGTCGACTGTTTGGTTTAAAAATTGCAAAGGATCAATTGGTACACAAAGTAAATAGAAATTTGAGAACAAAATTATTATGAGATAATGTTAAAGCACAAGAAATGACCTCGTGGCAGCAAAGACGAATACACCGGTGAGAACTTCGACACCATCTAATTCTGTCAAAAACTAGGAAAGAAATGGTATGAAAATGTTAATCGCAAAGAATATAGGATCAAGTTAAAGGGAAAGGGTAAAAGAAGATCCATCATAAGAGAGGAAAAAGAGAAACTCACTTGATTGACTACTCTGTCAGTCACACCAGTATTATCATGCCCTCTCTTTGGAGCAATAGAATCAAATTCATCAAAAAACAGAAGGCATGGTGCTGCAGCTGCTGCTTTCGAGAATATATCGCGAACCTGAGACGAAATGGGAAAGATAAGCATGAGGAACCATAATGAAGCTGACAAGCAGAAATTAATAATTCCTTTAAAATATTATTTTTCCTTACAGCTTGTTCAGAAGCACCGATATATTTATTCAGCAGCTCAGGTCCTTTCACTGAAATGAATCGTAGGGAACAGGCAGCAGCAGCAGCTCCAACAATATGTGTTTTTCCACAACCAGGTGGGCCATATAAGAGAACATTGGACCGCATCCTCAATGGAGATTGTTTAAAGATACTGGGAAATTTTGAAGGTAACTCGATCATCTGAGAAGAAAACAGATATAATAACATAATATATCAGAGAGGTGCTTGAGAGCAAGTAACTCAATTATCTGAGAAGATGATTGACCTCTTTGATAGAGTTTTGGATGCCTTCAAGCCCACCCACATCCCCCCACCCAGAGTGACCACCGTCTTTAGCTGGTTTTGTAATGCCTCGCATAGCAATAGGGAGGAAATCATTCATTGCTAGCAAGAAGTCATCCTTAACCAAAGTCGGTTTCTCATGTTTGTGAAAGCTTGAGTCCATCAACAAAAAGCGACCAGTTGCAGCATGCACTGACCGATCAACCAGTATTTCCTGAAACAATAATGTGTTTCTCAGTGTATATCTTTATTAAACACACTTTGTATTAATGATTAAAAAGTGAGCAATGCTATTTCCTGACATGATCATGTGCTTTTAAGCCTAACACATGTCTCTAAGTAACTGCTAACCAAATACCAGATCATAAGCATCGTATCCGTCACATTTGGATGCAATTTCTAACAAGACATCATCAGGGCATTGCAAGGATCGCTTCTGGATCTCATGCTTCAATAAAGCAGAACGTTCTTGGGCAGCGGGAGCAGGCAGCTTAACATGAAAATCAAGCCTCCCTGGCCAATAAAATTTGTACGTGTAAGAACAGGTTCTCCATAACATCTCACATTTGGGGCAGAAAATCTCACATCATGACCAATTTTATTTTTCCTTTATGTGTGTGTGTGTGTGTAAACTAAAAACTCAAGGTTTTGCCTTTTAAATGATTGGGTTTTAATTAAATTTTGGTATTTAAGATTCGCTGTGGGCCATTCTTTAGATTTTGGCACGAAGATCAGTTCCAAGCTTTAGGTGCTTGCTTTCCCAAAAGTGCAGCCTCAAATCTCCCCAAACAAACCTTCTTTTTTAACCTTCACGCTAAGATACGAGGAGGAGGTTCAAGAGATAGATTCTTGGCTCATGTAGCCTATGATTTCTAAAGTGACAGAGTGAACTTCACGTTGGCAGAATGACTAACCAGAAGAAGTCAAGCTCTGTGGAACATTAGTCAGAGACTGCACAGCAGCAATGAAAGCAATGGGGCCAATTCCACAAGCAGCCCTGCTTTTTTCCTGATTTTGCAAAACAAGGCATCAGCATAGATTTACTTGTTAATTTTAAAGAAACTATAGCAAAGCTGCGACATTTCAAAAAAAATTGTGACATGGGGTGAAGTATCAAGAAATTTAAGCCAGACACGGGAGTATTGAATTAGCATCATTTAGAGTCTAAACGTGAGAAAATGTGTGGTTGAAAAAGTGCACAAAGTGAGGGTCCCATAAAAATGAGTTGTCAAAATTGAGTTTGGTGAAAAATTGGAATAAACTTCTAGGACGAAACATGCTCTAAATCTTTATAGTCATTAGCACCAAATTATCAAAATATGCAAGAAACTAGAACTGATCAAGCTACAGACATCAGTAGGCAATAAGTTTCCAACTAAAGAGGAACAGCCAGCTGGGAAATAGATTTTGTTGGAAATATCAAACATATGTGAGCTTCAGAAGGATGAAGGTAAACTATAGAGATGCATGGTTGAAACCACATTTGGTAAGAGAAAGGCATGTTTCAGACTCCAAAAAGGAAAAACCAAAGCAGGCAGATTTTATTTTTCCCCAATTATTTTAAAATTACATCACGTACATATAATGATTAATCTCATGTGTCGAATGCAAACATGGCATAGCCCTGGTTCAAGCATTCAAAGTTGAGAAATGATCATCAGAAAAGCCAGAACCCAATAAAACAGACGAGGAACCATAGGTCTTGCCTGATATTCGTCTAATATATCGTTAAGAAATTCAACAAGCGCAGCTGAAGAGGATGAAGCTTGAGATCCTTCTGACTCCGAGGAAGAGGCAACAATGCTATCAAGATCATCTAATATGATGACAGAGGGTGAATGATCTAAAGCTTCGGATATGTGGCCGGAAAGTGCCTGACGAACACTCGCAGGCTTCTCTAAAGCAAGTCTAGAACAAGGAACATAAACGCTGCAGCAGGAAAACCATTATAACAATGAATTACTAGGAATTCACCATGCACTCAAACTCATGTCACTGCAAAAGTAAACTTCCCGCAGAGTGAAAAGGCACAAGCAGGATGTTTGGTGCCAGTGTCGCCAACAATTACGTTATGTCCCAAATATGATCCTAAGAGGAAAGAGAGAAAAAGAAACAGTTCCACACAAATTTCCTTACATGTGTGCCAAGATGTCATCATGTCCTTCAACAGATGTTGCAGAGACTCTGGCCAATAACGTTTTTCCTGAACCCTACATGTCCAAAACCCGCAGTAGATAAGAAGCCAATGAGAGTTTGTCAGTTACCCCAATCCATGCTACAATATGTTAACTGAATCAGAAAGCTCGATTATTTGATCTTCTCATATCAAAAACCGATCATAACTCGTCCTTTCAATATCAACAAATTGATCAAAAGAGGAAACTTAAACTCGCCATGCTAATAGTGTTTCAGAAGTAGCCTCTGTATATTACTCTAGTGTCGTATGCATATTCATAAAGGGCAATAAAATTGATAGTAATATTTCATTATTTCCACAGCCTTCAATCTCTTCTCTGCAATTTTGACCCTTTTCTATCATTAACAGGAATTTAGTTCTCTGCTAAAATCTTTGGAGATTTTTGGAAAGACAGAGACCAAAGAGAGAGGAGATAGTGGCATTCATTTCAATTTTCATGAAAGAAAGAAATTTAGAACAAGAACTAGAAGTGGATCTAAGCTTAACTGGTATTCATCATCTATCCTTTCTCTATCTTCATTACCCACCCCCACGCCATCCCTATTTCATAGATCTCAAACCCCATAGCATCACAACAATCCTCAAACTCAAAACACTGAACCTTAGAGCAAGGCTAGTAGGAAATACTCGGGGAAAAATCTAGAAGAGCTAACATGTTTCTATTCCCTTCGAACACCAATAAAAAACTAATAAGTTAACAAATTAATAGTGGAACTTACTGGCGGTCCACAAATTAGAATATGGCCCGGCCTTGGAAGATTGTAAGCACCGAATAGCATCCCAGAAGTACGAGATAACAAAGCAGTCAACCCTGCAGGTTGTGATGTTAGAGAAGGAAGCTCAAGGCATATTTAAAGTAGTAACTAATTTTGCAGTCAACAATAATAGGGCCACAAAGAGGACAAAGTGTCACCATTTAGGTACAACAGGTTGCAATGACAAAATGGTTTTCTTAGGGTGATAGAGTCCTCGTGCTGACAGTAGAGCAGAAAATCATGTTAATGGCCATGAAACAAAAAATATGATGAGAAAATACCTACTATTATTGACATCAGATGCAGCTGAACCCATCCAATCCAAAGCGGGAATGGTTGTGCCAAGGGTACTACCAGAGGGCGTTTCTTGGACAGCATGAATAGATACAGCATCACCCAATTGTAGCTTTTCAACCAAAACATCTAAATTTCTCAAACTACTTTTGTCCTCGGTTTTCTCATCAAATGCAAGCTCGTACATGTCAAGACTTTCACCATGCAGAGAATCCTCACACAGTGACAGAACATATAGGACATCAACATCATCTGGTGCTTCAGTATGATTCCTGGTTTTTGGGAAATCGCCATTAGGTTTTTGCACCTTAACATGTTTGGCCACTTTGCGACCCTTCAGTTTCAAGTGAAGTAATGTTTTGTTTCCAATAACCAAAGAACTTACATCTAACCCTGTTCTTGAAACAATGAAATCAAGTTGAGCCTGACACCATGCACGCACAAGAGAAACTACAGCCCTTCTAGTTCCAGGCTTGGTAGCAGTTTCTTCAGTCCCATTGCCACGAGACTCGGAAAAAAGAGATGCAATAATCTTCTCATGGGTTGACCAACCTCCAGCACTCATGTCAGCCATGGTGTTGGTACGCAGAAGCACATTGTTTGTTTTATGATTCTTGCGGCCACTAAGAAATTCTGCACCATTATTTACAGAAGCTTCATTTTTTGGAAATGACTTCAATTGGCAAGGTGAAACTGAAACTAACGAAATGTCTTTCTTTGCAACAAGGTTGCAACTCTTGACATATACCCCTGAAGGCCAAAACAAAGTATTTCATAAAAAGGTTGAACTTGACAGATCTAAGAGAAAGAAAAGTGTGTTAGACGCATAGGATAGAATGACATTTATAGGGTAAAAAGATAAAATAATATTTAGATAATTCTTCTTCCCATCTCGAAGATAATAGCTGAAAGGACTGAATTGAAGTAACATGTGAATACTGCAGCTAAATGTTCAAGCAAAAGTAAAAAGATCAACGTTAAACCAAAACAGAAAAAACAAAAAAAAAGGAAAATGAAAGAAATCCTAAATCAAGACGATTTTTTCTTTTTTATTTTATCAAGAAGATTTTTTCTTTTTTTCCTTTTGTTCAGGTTGGTGAACATGAGCAGATGGATGAACAAGCATGAAAGGAACTTCAAGCAGCTATAGACGGGTAATAATTGTTTCCTAAGGTACACTATCAGAATGTTATTCCTAATCATGTATAAGCAAAATTAATTTTCAGTCTGTCACATACCTCTAGGAACTTTCCATTCTTTCTGATAGTAACATAAATAATAACTTGCAAGAATACATCTAACCGGCCAAGAATGAAATTCCATAGCAGGAAATAATGTGATTTCACACAACAAAATGTTTGTAATGTAATATTTCAAAGCAATGTCCTGAATATGGAAATAACCAAGTGCTCAGAATCAACCTACATGAATGTAATCCAGCTCCAAGGTATCGTTGGAGAGACTGTGCAAGCATAACATGTCCTCTTGCCACTGACTCTGAGAATAATAGATGAACAATAGCTTGATGGTTATCATGCTTATCAGCAAGCATTCCACTATTAACATCCTTGCCAGTAGAATTGCTTGGAAGATGAGGACCTTCTATTTCACGATTTTTCTTTCTCTCTTTTGTTAGAAATCTAGGAGATATCACCACTAACTGAGAAGAAGTGAAAGAATATTTTTTTGCTGTTTCTGGATGAATAAAAACGGCAGAAGTCAAGACAACATCCATCTTGATGCCATCCACGTTATAGTTGTGAAGAAATCTAGAGTCTGAATCTTGGACTCTTAATAGTGCTTTTGTGATGAACCTGTCCCTTTCTAAGGTTGTTGTAGCGGAGTCTTGAAAAGGATCTGATATTCTTTTGCGTCTTTTTGGAGCAACTGCTACTTCAGTTCCAGGAACAAGTTGGACTGGAAACAACCTGGCAAGTCAGAGATACTTTTTCCTCGACAATATACAAGAAATGCAACATTGTAGGATGTAAAACAGGATTCAAGCATCCAACAACAATTGTATGCCGAAGCTAATATCATTCAAATGGGTCTAATATCATTCAAATGGGTGTTATCAACTCTAATGCGTGTCAGTTTATCTAGCACTCCAGCCTCCCTTGACACATGAAACCAACTGCTCCACCAACAAGTTCACCATTGGGTATTCGATGACTTAGTTTTTACATATACTAACAATTGAATTTAAAATATTTAAATATTATGCATGTATGTTGTATAGACTACATCGCACTTGCTCTCATTTAGTCAAAATTGTTAAGCAAACTTGTCACATAAGATCATCAAACTCACATACAACCAGCACCTAGTTTTCTCCTATTTCATATTGGACGTTACATACCAAGTAGCATAATACAAAACCGAATAGAACCAATGAAGTCTTATGATCTTAAGGAAACTGCGAAGCAGTAGAATATGCCTTACCTACTGGTTTCTTGGGGAATGTTGAGACCACAAGAAAATTTACAATTGTTTGCCCTTGCAACCACAGAGGAAATTTCATTTCTTCATGGACAATTCCAACCTGTTTGAAGAGCATAACAGATTATGAGCCTTTAATTGCTTCAAAATTTGTCATAAATGAGAAAGCAAATAAGTTATTTTTGTTTTAAAAATATGTCCAAGTAAATAGTAATTCACATCCGTAAAAGGCACTTGCACTCAACCTTTATTATTTCAAAGACATGAGAAGATTACGGAAATACACCCACATCAATGGCAAGTAAGATAGTGTACAGACTACACTCATCCAAGCTTCAAATTCGGATGAGCCATCAAAAACACAGTCTAAGCCAGAAAAATGGATTACTCATTTCAGAACTACTTTTCCACTTGCAAGCAAACTTACAAGAAATTGGCGAATACCTGCTTCAGAATAGCTTCTTCAGCGAGCTCGGAATTGAGCTCGAGAATCTCCCAATCATCTTCCGTGAGAGGCTCCACAGTCACAAGCGTAGCTTTCATCAAATTACTTACAATTCGTACTTTAACCACCGTACGATCGCTCAATCCAATACACTCCGCATACTGCTTAGCAATCTATAATTGAAAAAAGCAACCCTTTTTCACCAACATATAAACAAATTCAGCGAAAAATGATAAATTGAATAATGAATAAAGCTCACCTCAATTGATGAAGGAGATGATGAGGAAATGGAACCGGACCAAGCCACATGCCAGAGGTTATTACCGGAGCGAAGTTCAACTGCAAGAATTGGAGGAAGATAACCGAACTGAAGGGTTTGGATGAGCGAGAGTGGGAAAGACACATAGCAACTTTCTATTCCTCCAACCACTCGCACCTCAAACTCCATAGCCTTCTCCTTCTGTCTATGATTTTTCAGGTTTATGTTTAGACTTACGGAGAAGTTTGCCTACTGTTGCTTTGTTTCTTTTTTAACCGGAGTTGCTTTTTTGAAAAAGCGACTTTTGGGAAAAATTACGTCATCGCGAAACAAATTTAGAGCAATGTGAGAACAGGTCATTTGCTTCGGTTTATCCGTTTTATTGGGAAGTGTGAGAGCTCGCAACTGCAATAATCACCCACATCATATTGCATTGAAGGTGGTTTGGTGCATCACGTGAGTCAAGAGTGTCATATCGTATTAAAGTTGATTCAGTATATCACATCAATTAAATTAGAGTGTCACATTAACTGGAGAGTCATATGGACTGAGTATAATATCAACGGGATTGTAAGACGCCTTAAATATTGTTTCACCTCACCCCAAAATAGTGTAAAAAATAACAAAATAAAAATAAAAAATATTTATATTTCAACCTCAAAATTCTACTATTTTATTTTGAATAGTTAGCACATACAATTCTTCAGAATATTTTGGTCCAATACTTTTCATAGTATATCGAGCATTGACTATTAAAATCTATGTAATTAGAAATATCGCAATCTGATACATTTCAAAATTTCACGATATATCATACATTAAAGCATTGTACTCGCATCCTTTTACATTTCCTCAACATCCTAAGTATGTTATCACAAAACATATTCTTAGCATAACAGCTGCAGATGTTTACAACAAATATAAAAACAGCTGCAATGGACATATACAACACAAATTATATCTCCTTTCAAGCCTTCCCAGTTTCTCTTCAAGGCTATGCCAAATGCCGTTCGGCCATGTCATCTTCAGCTAGTTTTACGTACATCCCCTTCAAAATGCCATCTCCTTCACCCTCTCAAGAAGCTCCAGATTCTCAGGTTGTAGTCTTGGTATATGCAGTAAAATGTAAAATATGTCTTCCAAATTAGAAACAGAAGCCATTAGAGTTGACAGTGTGGGAGTGTACGTCAGCGTCATTTTGAGTGATTACTGATCTTCACGTTAAAAAAGATGGACGAGAGAATCTTGACACAAAATTTGATCAGCTCAAGAATCGGTCGTTTTGAGGAGAGCTTCCTTTAATCTTAACCAAAAGTTTTCTCTCTTCAGGAAGTTGTGCCCAAGAACTTCCCCATCAAATATAACCCGTTTATTCACACTATAATTGCCAATGAACCTGCGAATTTGGGAGAAAAATTAGGATTTATAGTGGAATCAAAAGTACACAATAGATTTTTGAAATAGTTGGGATTGCAACTTGGAGATTTTGGGCCAAAATTCAGTGACAGATGTAGAAATTATGAAACGTTGAAATTTCCCTGAACCGCACTACCAAGGAGGTGAATTTATTCATTTTCATCAATTATTCCACAAGCTTGGAAAATGATTCTTTACAATTTATAATGGCCATATAAGACTGGTCAATAATCATCAATGCCGACATATGTAAGCACTGGCAAAACACATGAAGCCTCAAAAATTGAACATCATATAAACTTCTATTCATTTTAACTAATTCCTATCCACAAATTAACTTCTATTGCTGAATCAAAGTGAAACTTCAATCTTGACCACACATCTCAAATCACTAATCATAATTATCCACACCAAATATTCAACTTAAAAAGTTAGTTTTCAGCAAAATAAAACTCTGGTCGAACACATGCTGAGTCTCATAACGTGAACCAACAAAATGAAATACCTGAGTTGTTACTGGCCTTAGCCATCTGACTCTCCAAATCTTGAGCAGCTTGAGTCATCCCTTGCGCGAGATAGGCTTCAATCATGGTAGCAAAGGTGATATCGTCTGGCTTACATTTGTACTCCTTCATTCCCATAAAAATGTCCGTCATTTTTTCCACATCGCCAGCACGTCCATAAGCACTGATGACACAGTTGAAAAACGGTGTGTCAAGAACAACATCGGAATTCTCGACTTGCCTCAAAATGGAGTCGACTTTACTCACAAGCCCAGCTTTACCATACGCATCAACAAGAGAACAGTAAGTAATTGAATTAGGCTTAAGGCCTTGATGCTTCATTTTCAAGAAAATCTCATCCATCTTCTCAATTTCTCCAGCCTTTCCAGATGTTTCTATGATTATATTGTATGTAACAACCGTTGGGGAATAGAATCTTTTAGTCATAAAATCGACAACAGAGCCCATTTTCTTGTACATCCCAGCTTTTCCATACGACTTAATCAGTATGTTGTATGTCATTACATCAGACTTTAACCCCATTAGCTGAAACTCTTCAAACTGCTTCTCCATTTGCTCAATCTTTCCAGCTCTACCATAAGCCCCAATGATAGAATTAAAAGTAAAAACATCAGGATGACAAGTGCCACTTTCTAGCATCTCCGACAGTGAGCTTTCCATCAGTTCAAAAAGCTCAGCTTTACCATAACCATCAATCATGGTGTTGTATATAACAGTGTTACACTCAATTCCCAAGCTCAACATCTCGTCTAGAATTTGTTGCACCATATGAAAATGTCCAAGTTTAATGCAACATTTGATTAAGATTGAATAAGTAAACACATCTGGTTTGCAACCAGGGATGGTCTTCATATAATTAACCATTTGAAATGCCTCGTCTAGGAGGCCACTAAGGCCATATGCACTTACAAGAGCAGTGTAGACATCAATAGTGGGTTGCAGGCCATCAGATTTCATGATGTCAAACAGCATGGTAGCTTGATTCGACTGCCTGCACTTGCCCAGCATTACTAATAACTTTGCATATGTCTGGCATCTAGGCTCATACCAGTGTTGCTTCCGCAGGAGATCAAAAATCTTCAGAAAGTAAACAAATTAGCATGGAACATTAGAATCTCAACTACTGCCAAAATTTTGTTCATTTGAAGTTCAAACACGATCAGTTTCCCAAAAAAAAAAAAAAAAAAAAAAAAAGGACAATAATTTTAGCTAGAAACATGTGTTCATTTTAACATTTTTCTACCTAAAAATTAACTTCTACTGCATATTCAAAGTTAAACTTTAATACTAATCACACATCTCAAATTGCTACTAGTTATTATCCTCAAAATCTCTTAGCCCCCAACACCATCCAAACCGAAAAGCTAAACTTTAGCAAAATAGAAGTGCCTCCAAACATACGCGTAATCATTCCAAGAATTTCTCTTCTCTAAGCACAAGAAATTTGAAACCCAAACCATTAGCATTATTCAAAAATGCAGAAGCTAAAACACCTCATTCCATGCATATTCGTGTGAAGTAAAGCAAAATAAACAGAACCAACGAACCTTAAGAGCCAACTCCCACTGATTATTTCTAATAGCATCATCTAGAGCTTCCAAAACAGCTCTAGGCCAGAGATTATTGTACTTGGAAGAATTAGCCTTTTTCTCAATGGCTTTGATGGCAGATTGAGTCCTAAGTATTCTAGAGAGGTCTTTCTTAGAAGGCTTGTGGAATTGGATCCCCCATTTTTGTGACGGTGTAGTGTTGTTGCTATTAGGGATTTTCTTGGTTGAATTCTCCACGAGAAGTGGCAATCGGCAGTTTGCTCGGCTGTTGAAGGAAGGGAACAACTTAGCAGTGTCAATTCGGTGGACCTCCATTGCAGAGACTGTGGAGCGGCTCCGCCGGCGGAGGCGGAACGGATTTTAAACAATTCGCCACCGCAGATAACACTTCATCAATGAATCGATATGAAGAAACAAAAATGTAGAATGAGAATTTGAATTCCTTGAAACAAGAACAAAGGAAATTCAAATCTGTAGACACTTTGCTTCGAGTCTTAGGAATTGCGATACTAGGCGAGGAGCGAGGGAAGTGATAGAATAAGTGGGTTTTGTGGTGGGAGTGGCTGTGCAGCTCTTGATTTTCCGAAAGTGGGCAAAACGACGTCGTCCGGGGGAAAAAGCGACAGGAACTTAAAAAGAAAAATAAAATAAAACTAGAGGGTTAAAATGGAATTATACATTATTAATATTGGAGCCAGCACCGAGTAGTGCGGCAGTGGGCGTGGGTTGGGGCCGCTGGGCGGTGGGATTGGCGAAGACGAGTTGACTTGACTCCTCCCTTTCTCTCCCTCTATCCCACCCACAACCAAGAACCTTTATGCTTTTGAATCAGCATCCACATAAGAGAGAATCCATCCTTCGCTCTAAATTCACGTGCACTTCGAATCTCCGCAAAAGCCCATCAATTTCTTGCGACCACTTCTCTGGAACTCTCTCCAGATTTTCGCCGGTAGTAACTGAACAACAACATACCTGACCTGATATCTTACACACTGAAGAACATCTTTTTTTTTTTTTTTTGCATGAATTTTTTTGATTACCTGTTTGAAGTATTGGGTTTGGGTTATCCATGGTGTGAAATTATGTTGTGAATTTGAATAATTATGAAACTGGAAGTATGATTCTGTAGTTTCCCATCTACGTGTTTGTTTAAATGCTGGATTGTATTTCTCTGTTCATTTGTGCTCTAATTGACTGGAACATGCCTTAATTCATAAGTCGTCTGCAAAATAATGATGATGTATTGTGTCACAGTAGAAATGAAAGAGAAGTTTATTGCAATTCATATGGTTCTAAACTCTGAAGGCATGAGGTGGTAAGAGTTATTGTGAGAATGCATTCTTTCTTGTTTTCTATACTGTTGAAATGGTGAAATTATATTATCATCTTTTACATCTATCTTTAGTTTCGTGTTTGTTTACAAATCAACTATAAGATTAGACCACGTTGGGTCACCTCAAAATGTTCTAAATTGCTTGTTATTCAGTTTGAAAATATGGAGTTTGATTGTTCACAGGGGATTTGTGATTAACAAATGTAGGTTTTCCCCTCTAAACCAAGAACTCCATCTCCGTGATCAGTCATCCAAGTTGATGCGTACAAGATCATGCAGCTATATCATCACCCATATTCCTTGGACAGCCAGAAGGTGAGGCTTGCATTGGAAGAAATGAACATCGACTACACATCATTCCATGTTAATCCTATCACTGGCAAGAATTTCGACTCCCATTTCTTTCGGATGAACCCAAGTGCTAAAATTCCTGTCTTCCAGAATGGCTCCCACATCTTATACGACACCATAGAGATCATTCAGTACGTATAATCTTACATTCCCGAGTTCATCCCTTTTTGATGCATTTTTATCTCCACGCTTCGCGGAATATCTTGGTAATTGGTCAAGATATGGTAATTCGACTTGAACCTTTTATTTGATGAGTCACGCTAGGTGTGCAACCCTCTAAAACAGAACTAATTGGGTTACACCAATTTAAGGAGGGAGAAAAATGGTATTGTTTCGTGATCCTCTATTAGAGGGTTGTACAAATTAATTGTACATCTAGCTTTATTATGATCTAATATCAGATTGAATCATTTCATTTAAAAGCTTGAATCAGATGAAACGTAGTTCATTTATCTATTTTATTGGGTGATAGGGAATAGATTATAATGGTTTTTAAAGGTTTTTAATGTAAAAGAGGAGAGAGAATGAGTGGAATTGAGTGGTTGAGATTTATGGATGTGATGAGATATGTGGATATGATTGATTTCGGAGAGAGAGAAAAGTTGAAAAAAATATTTAAAACACTTTTAAATAGAAGCCAAACGGGACATTAATCATCATCTTTTTCTACCGATCATAACAATGTATAGATGTACAGGTACATAGAAAGAATAGCGATGGTCTCGTCTGGCACAGACAACCCGAATCTGAGCAAAGGAGAGGTTGTTGAATGGATGCATAAAATACAACAATGGAATCCTAAATACTTCACTCTCTTCCACCTTCCCATGAAATATCGCCTTTCTGTGTCTAAATTCTTGAGGCAAGTGTTAATTGCAAGAATGGCAGAATCACCTCAACTGGCGAGTTCTTATCACCGTAAGCTAAGAGAAGCATATGAAACCGAAGAAAAACTCCAAGACATGGAAGTCCTCAGACGGAGTGAAGACCATCTTGAACAGATTCTTGATGAAGCAGAAAGTCAACTTGGAGAAACAACGTATCTGGTAGGGGATGAGTTTACTTTGGCTGATATGATGTTCATACCTGTTCTGAGTCGACTGGTCTTATTAAATCTCGAAGAGAAATACATTAATACTAGGCCAAACATGGCTGAGTATTGGAATATGGTGCAGCAGAGACCTAGCTATAAGAAGGTGATAGGACGATATTTTCGTGGCTGGAAGAGGCAGAGGACCCTAATGAAAACTTGGTTTTATGTGCAAATTAGACGCTTATTGAGACGATATTGATGAGCTCGGGTTTACGGAAGTAATGGTGAATAAGGTTGCCGGGAATAAAACTCCTACACAAGTGTACAGATGTCTAAGTATGAAGACTTTTTTTAATATTTCTTGATATATTGCCATGGGAATTATTTATATGCAACTCGTTTGGTGAAAGAGTCGACAAGGTTATATATTGTATGGTGAAGTGTGTGGGTTTTTTGACCCTTTGCTATATGTAAACAATTGTAAAACACTAGAGAATTATCGAAGATGCAATGTTATATTCATTACTATTTTGTGGATATATAATTAATTAATTATATATCTTTATAAAAATAACCACCTCGATTCTTTTTTTTTTTCTGGTCGTCTTCTTGTGGTGGTTATGTTAGAAGTTTTCCTTTCCATTTAAGTTTGGAAAAGCAATAAAGAAAGAAAGAGTCTACAATTGTAAATTTTTATTTTTATGAGTTGCCAATAATTCATTAACAAAAATTTTACTTCTATACTCTACGCCAACAATCATGTTATAATCGAAGTGCATTAGCCTTCTGTAGTGGCCCGTAGCCTCGTGTAACTATCCAAATTGGGTTATACCACAGCAACATAATGAATTCTATACTAATTGACATGGTAGACACTTGATATAACTTACCTATTATATCACTTTTGAAGCAATGACCATTATACATGTCACTTAATATTATGTCGCCTATTGTGTTACTTATTACAGTGACTTACCATTTTCATCCAGATCATCAACTTCTAATTGTATCATTTACATAACACAGCAATGTCAGAATGAGCATCATTTGCGACGAAAAGGAAAATACACAATTTCATGTTCTAAACAGAAATGCCAACCTGTTGATGTCCATGCACAATTGCCCAAAACAATCAAAACCACTAGAGAACAAGTAGCTAAACTTAAACAACATATTGGACAGGACTTTGAACAAAACGCCAACTACCTTTTTCCCTAATATCATCCGGAGTTCTCAAGCTTTATATGCTATGAGAGTTTCAAAGCAATAATTTGAAGATTATGACAGTAAAGAAGACAGATTACCAAAGCAGTATCAGGGGAATCAAACAGCTCTGGGAGAGGCATACCTCATTGCTGAGTAGATATTCCTTGTTGCTAAAGGCATCTATGGCACTTTGGCTTTTACGTGTTCTTTTCCAAGAATCTAAACAAAAATCAGTCAGAAATGACAAGATTACAGGAAAGAAAAGTTGCTACGGTCAGCATATGCTTACCCTGTCAGCGTAACGTGTGAAAATTGAAATTTGGACCGAAAACCTGTCAGCACTGTACAAGGAACCATATACAATTATACATTATGGTATCTCATCACCCTCAAGCCATCACAAAAGAAAAAAGCCAAAACTCGAACATTAGCACTGCTCCAAAATTTCACATTGAAATACAGATAAACGCATACAGCTAGAGGAGAAGATTGATAAATTATAACCAGCAAACAACAGCACCAGTAAATATAATCCATGCATGTTCCAACTTAATATCATTATCTAAGAGAATGAGCTAAGCTTGCTGATGCATGGAATTGCATTTGCAAAGCAAGTATATAGATTCTCAAAAACAACCTTAACAAAGACTACAAAAAGGGGGATAAAACCGAAAAGATAAAGAATGTCTAAATTTTGGAAGAACTGTGTAGCAAAGAATGTTTTACATCAAGGAGCATATAAAATTTATAAAACTCCTTTACAATTGTGCTATAGAACAATGCTAAACTTATCACTGTCAATGCTCATGAATTGTATGTGCACTCTCACCTGTTCCACTTTCTAAACCTACATCTCCACGCCATTTCTAGAATTGTTCGCTATACATTTTACCAAACATTCTTATTCCGGATCCATGGCGGCGCTGCCTTTGAGTGGTTCCACTTTTGCTGCCTAAAGAAATTCCTCCCCAAGTTATAAGAACTTCCTCCCTGCTGTAACTCAAATCTGTCGTTTGCATCTGTCATTTTTACATCGGGAATGTCAACTCTGGATTTCTTTGTAATGTTTTCATCACAATGCTGAGCAGTACAATTATCAAAACCAGGTGGTCCTTTGTCTGAAGTTTCACTTTGCAAATGAGCAGCAGAGGCCGATGAGTCTCTGTTCTGACGGGGATATCGAGGCAATGGCGGAAAGGAGTGAAATGGCACACCTGGAACAACACCCTCAAGGCCCCCATATTGTTTTATGATAGTAAATGGGACACCATAGGATATGGGAAGACGTGAATTGAATCTTTGCTGTGATTCACCAAAAACTACATCTACAGGACCCCTCATGTTCATGTATCCTTCCCTGAGGTCAACAGAGGTCAAAGAAGGACATGGGAGTGTTGAAACAGTACAAGGGGATGAAAATCCAGGCGGGACATCCTCATTGATCATTGGCGATGGGGATACCTCCAATGGAGTATCCCATCTACTTTTACGCTTGCGCTTTTTTGGGCTGTTGGTAGCGCAATTATCACCTGAGGCGGCAATCTCTGGAATACCAGTGTTAATCATATGGGATTCAGGCAGAGATTGCGTTTCATCGCACTCCATTGCTTGTGAAGGTTCCATTGCTTGTGAAGGTTTCCTACTACTCCCGCGATCATGTACATTGGAAAACTTGGAGTAGCCAGAACGAGGATGAAACTCTGTTCTCCCAGGAACCCTGTCCATGCAGCCACTTTTTCGCATGTGCCTAGGAATCCACTTATCACGAAAGTTCCGTGCAATTTGATGGACCTGAGAAGGAAATAAAAATCAAATCTTCAACCAACAGCTCAGCAATATGCATTGAATTCATCCAGGCAATAACTAAGTGTAAATATTCAATAAACCACAATTATCTCAGAATGAATTACAACTGCCTAAATACAGTCATGGACACAAAAAAAGGAACATATAATATATCAGTGCTGCTGAAAACAAAGTTTAATCCTTACTAATTCTTTACTTCCCATTACTTTCCCCATGTCATGGGAAACATGGGGGAAGTTTGTGGATAGAAAGGAAACCTAGGAGATCTCCCCCGGCCATCTTGTGGGATATGCTGTGTTTTTGTCCATTAACTGGTTATTTCTACGTCAGTATGCATTATTTGAAGTCTAAAAGAAAAGGAAAATCATAGGAACCAGGACAGGACATAGAAAGGGCGAAGGGTTATAAAAAACAGCACTTCCAAGGGCTGCGGACAAGAAGACAAATTTAACATTCACAAACTTCTAGCAAACAACAATGAAATAGTCCACCTAACCAAGGATACTAGGAAAGGTCAGAATTAAAGTTAAACCAGGATTATCTTCTTCATTTCGCTTTACAATATAATAGTTTCAAGGCATGACTCTCTCCATCCAAGTATTTTTTTTAACTGTTATTCTCTTAGTAGGAAAAGCATGTATTATTATCGTCAAAAGGATAGCAGAAAAAGTGGCAAACCAATGTGAACATTAATATTCAGATGGTGAACGGTACCTGTTTGTCAGCATGCTCTGTCAGTACCAATATCGAATCCTTAAAGCTGCATTGCAGAATAGTAAGACGATCAGAAAAAATACATAAGGTGCAGAGGTAATAACCAAATTGACTCCAAACTAAAGAAACTATTCGAGGAAGCCCTGCTTAAAGCATTTGAAGACAGCACAAATTAACACATAAACAAATATAATATAATAGAAAACAACATTCGATGTTCTGCAGTGACCCATGTGACAATATCAGTAAGAAGCAAAACTATCCCCAAACAAAACTGATCCACATATGACATCATAAGCTATAATAATATACAATAATAAATGAGAAAAATATGAGGCAGACAGCATGTGCACTTGAAGGATGGAGATGTATGATGGAAGTATCTACTTGATATATCAGTTGCAGTGATATTGCAGGGTACCATTACATATGTTCATTCCACCAGACAGTACATCCAGAAATAGAAATTAACCTTTGGAAGACCATTTTCTGAGCATAGGAAGTTTTCCGATTGCAAGAATACTTCAAAACAAAGGACTGACTCATTATGGATAGTGAAATTTTATTACTTCCAACAAAATAATAATAATAATAATAATAATAATAATAATAATAATAATAATAATAATAATAATTCACAGAAGACATGGAATCACAACTACAGTAATGGTACGAAGTATGCTCCTAAGTCCTAGCTAACTATACTTTAATATGTGTGTGTGTGTACTGCATGTTTACATCACAAATGAGCCAGTGATCTAGCATATTTAAATAAGACAACTCAGCAAACTCAAAAATTAAGCCAATTATTTGGAGATAACAATTGATCTACAACTAGTTAAAGTCAGTATTCATTGACCTCTCCACTCCTGGACAGGCGGGACCTCCACCTATGTGCTCCACAGTAAGAATATCCTTCAGTGCCAGATACTCAAACACCTGCAAGAAATAAAAAGCAAGCAACCGATGAGGGCAAATTTTAACAGTATTATTTTAAGTAAATTTTAATACATGGTCGTCATCATTATTACCACCGTCGTCAAGGATTACTTTTATCTCAAATTAAAAGAATTCATCATAATGCATTATTTTGATCACCCAGTCGTACAGCAATACCAATGTTCAGTATTTGACCCCATTAAGGTCTCACTTCGAAGAAGTTAATCAAACATGTTAAAAATTCTTTAGCATTAAACTTTTCTTGCAAAAGCATAGTTTTCTTCAAGAAAAATAACTTCATGACATTAGATGCACACTATGCACTTGGGAAGAACCATACATTAATATCGGGACTATGGATATAACAGGAATGATTTATGTCATTGTGGATCCACTCATACATTCATCATCAGACTATAAGCCCAAACTTTGCATGTCACCACAACTGAGTACAAGTCATCAGTATTATATTGAATCAAATTAGTTCTGACAACCCTTCAAAAGCCAATACCTTGTTGCCAGAAGAAATAACCTCTAAAGATTGCGAAAACTTCGATTACCAAGGGTTATATGATAACGAAAGAAGGGAGCCAGAATGATCAAAATTGAGCATCTCACACCCTAGGGTGACTAGATCACATGAGCAGCTCCGCGTGTCAATTGCAGGTATAAATGACTCAATAAATCTTTATACAAACCAAACTTGTAATTCATTCTTCCACATAAGAGTTACTATTCAGACGTTATGAAATGTTTAAACACCCACCCAGTGAAGGAAAACATTACATAGCACTTTCTCAAGAAACCATCAGTTTCAACAAACTTACCTTAAGAAGCTTTCTTAGGATTGGAGTCTTTATGAATTCCCTTCTGTACCTCTTCATTATGTTGTGTAACATTTGTAAACCTATAAAAATAATAAAAATCATATCATGAACACTATTGCAATTGTAAATTAGTATAATTGGCATGAAAGACATTTATTATCAATAAAAAAGCACCAAAAGCCTACCATTCTTGTTAATTATATCGGTAAGAACAGTTCGTGACTTTGTCTTCAAGATGGCATCCAAAATCATTGAAAGATCTCGATTACTACAAAAGGGAAAACTCATCAATCCCTCAGTCAAAGACAAACAACTGGGTATTGCTGGCTTGATAACGAACCTCAATTACTAGAATGGCATACTACACGAAGTAAAAATCTTAATTACCTCTGAATGGATTCACCATGCCTGTTATTCCCTGAAGCCGCAGTAAGAAACAGAAGTTTCAAGTAGCCTCTCGATGCATCCTATTACAAAAAGAAAGGGAAACAAAACATGATCAAGTTCATGATATCAATTTTACATGCAACATAGCATAAAAACTACAAGCCATTTAGGAACTCAATTATCACATTCTGACGCATGGTGCTTGTTTCAAAAGTTGTTTTTAAACAACAAAGGTACTTAAACATTGTGCCTTTTTGACTTTTCCACCACTCATTTCATAGAACTCACACATACAACCTAGTTTTTCCTCTACACATTTGTATTTTTTTTTCTGAACAATTTTCAAACAAGCCCATATTATCTCTTGGTAACTACCAGAATTTCATACGTTAAATACTGAGTGAGAGCAATTTATTTCTTGAAAAGAGGAAAAAAATTGCGTGTACATGTTATAAAGTATGTACCTTCCGCTTGCTGATTCCCCCCTGGGGATCCAGCAACTCATTTAGTTTCTCCTCAACTGCAAGCATTTAGTTCAGTCATTCCAGTGAAACACAAGCAGAATTACCTCAAAACAAAATTAACAGAAACTCGCCTACCTGCTTCAAAATGGCTACTCAAAGAATCTGGTAATCTTTTGGGTTTGAAGGGTATGACAATTGACTTATCCACATCTGGAGCTCTTTTGCCAGTCATAGCATTATTTTTAGGCTTCCCCTTCTTTACCTTCGATGATGAATATTGAGATCTTGCATGAGCATTAGAATCTGTAAATTCTTGGCTTTCTCCAGCAGTAACGGATTTTACATTCCTCCTAGTTTTAACTAACTTTTTGGGTGGTCCAGCATTAGCAGTCATCTCAGTTTCACGAGCTGAGAACAATGCATCTGTTATGTTCCTTGCTTCTATTGAACACTCGTCCTTAACAGCAGATGTAGCTTCCTTTATATGATCATCTGGTTGTAAGGAGACATCGTCGGGTTGAGAATGTCTCTGGCACATCGAAGTCTTTAAGTAACTAGCACTGGAAGTAGGTTCAACACTTTCAACTTCATTTCGAGTTGAAGTTCCTGAAGTCTGAGCTTCTGCAAAGTTTACCGAGTGACCAGCAATACATTCCAGTTGCATATCTCCGTTCTCAGGCTGGTCCTCTACAACTGTAATTTCTTTGTCATCAGAGGAATTTGTCATTGAGCCATTCAACTTATGCTCTGTCTCACCATCTTCACAAATCATAACAGGTTCTGGATATTCTTCATCAGAATCACCCTGGATGATTACTTCTGCATTTGATGGATCGCCACCTATATACCCCCGACAGTTAGGTGAACCGCACATGCATTTTTTAACAGCAGCCCCAAACACGCGTACATAATTGTAGTCAAATGTAACTTCTTCCCCCTGACACACAATGGTTCAACCATCAGCACACAAACCAAAACAACGTAATTCGTTAACCAGATCATGGTGGACTACAACCAGTAGACACAAGGCCATCTATCCTTCAATGAATACGAAGTAAATGCATCTGAACGTTACAAACGCTATGGATTAATCAAAACCAACATGGGGGCTACGTTAGTTGAAACCATTATATGGCAACTGCTGTAAAACCCCCAACCACACCCCCCCCCCCCCCCAAAAAAAAGGGAGAGAGAGAAAAATAAAGAAAAGGGGTAGGGAAAGGAAAAACTGGGAAGAGGGGAGAATGCTGCTGCAACGAATGCCCAATTTCTACAGCAGGGACCACAGAACAATGCAAACTTCAGATGAGGGAGCAAGCAACTGAACCAGCAAATGAAGAACTGAGGAACAGATAGTTAAAAGGGGGAGTGTACCTTCTTAATATCTCTCAAAGCAAACAGTCCGACACAAACTTCTCCATTCACCATCCACTGTCAAATAAAAGTCTGGGTCAAAAATTTAGCAATGCCAACGTTACATTCATAAGTTGGAGGTAAAGCCTTTGTTTCCAACTAATTCATAAAGAATTCAAAAATTCAGTCGAAGGCAAATATTGAGTTCTACCTCGTGTTTATAAATTATAACTACTACTCATTTATGATTCACACATTCATAGGATCCACCACTTCCTCTGTATAAATGATTCAACAATTTGCCTCTGTATAAATCGTTTAAAAATTTTCCAATGGAAGCTAAGATTTTACTACAGTAGTTTCCGACTAAGCGGGCGTTCTCCTACAAGTTTTAACACGTTTTTACACATTTTTACACACAAATCTCGTGGGATCTACCTATACTACACAAATCTCCACCATTCAATTCCACTCATTCTCTTTCCTATATCACATCAAATCACATAAAAACACACATCCTAACACCCGCTTAGTCTAGCAAAGCTTTTTGACAACTTGTCATAAACAAGACAACATACGAAATAACCATGAGTGACATGAAAGGCCTATGGAACTAAGTGCTTGTTCTTCTGCATGTTTTTACATATTTTTACATACTGTTTTCAACTTCACTCATTCTCTCTCCTGTTTCACATCCACATGTCTTATGAGTCCTACCTGTACTACACAAATCTCCACCATTCAACTCCACTCATTCTCTCTCTTATATCGTATAAAAACACATAAAAATCCATTTTTACACACATTCTAACACCAATTAATTTTCTACCACTCGGCTTCTGATCAGCAAATAGCAAAGTTTTACTAAAAGATTACAGACATACATACAGGGGAGAGGGATGGGAAGGACGTGAAGGAAAGAAAATTGAGAAGCAAATTGATTTAGAAGGGAGGGTAATATCTAACAAGTTCAGCAACTGCACAGAATTACGTCATAAACTGCTGAACTATTTAACCACAGAATGTTGAGCTCGCAGGAATACCTTTTCCGTACGACAATTAGGCTCACAACTGTGGTTTATGAAACGTCCCAAGTTTCCTTTCGCGCATGCATCAATAATCTGGAAAATAAATTTTTTTTAAAAAATAATAAAAAGAAAGAAAATACATCAAGATGGGCATGGATTAAGAACAATCCGACAAAATGCAAAATGCAATGACATGATACCAAGTCTCATCAAATTATATATCAGATGCTTCCCCAAATGATGGTCAAAGGCATTAACTCTATTGTCCCTAATCCACCCATGCTTGCCTCGTCTAGACTTTCAAGAGTAAATTATGTCAAGTCAAAATAGGACACAAACTCCAACCATTTTTAACCTTAGTTTTTCTTGAATAGACCTACGGTGGAGTAACAGGCTGGGTGTAAAGGGCCCAAAAACAATAAATATCAAAAAAGATCAAAAAGGTGTTTCCTTATCACAAAATAAAGTTATGCAGTACAAAGAAATTCCCAAGAAGTGATAGAACCATGAGAATTCCAGTAAAAGGGTGCGTTACCAAGAGCAAGGCACTTAGAATTTTGTGATTCGTTCTATGGATGCTCTCATATCTGGGGCAAGAGAAAGAAAGAAGCTTGAAGATGCAAAATGAGAGCACTAAATGTGGTTGTGGTTGTGGTTTTCGGTGACCGTTCTGAGAAAAATAAGAAGGCATTTGCAAAAGATCGCATTCAAATGCACAAAAGGAGGATTCTCCTGTCAAGAAGGCACCATTGCACTGTTGCATCATCACCTCAGGATGCATATAACCCAATGGTAAAAGGACACGACGCGGATCACAGGAAGAAAACTTGCAAGGAGAAACTGTTAGCAATGGGTTACCTCGAGTCATCAAGTGCCTTGAAACAGGGAAAAACAACTACAGGAACTTAGTGGCCATATCTGAGAAGCAGGCCTCCAATTTCTAAATCATTTCATCAATTAAAAGGACATGTTCTGTTTACTTAGACTATTTTTTCTACCAACTTATTCAAAAAATCATTTTTTCCATCATCATTTCCAACCACTAATTACACTGATTTCACAACGTTTTTACATTTTTGTAAATCTTTCCTTCACTTCTCAGCCACACATCCAAAAACTATTTTTTACAATAACTTACGAACAAACACTTAATAACAGCTAAGAGAGTGATGAGACTCAAACCTCACTGCCATTCAATGTCATGAAATAAAAGTGCTTGTGGCCTTTCAAAGCATACTCGCTTTGCCGAGCTTCATAGGCAGGCACATCAAGCACCTGCAAGAAGTGAAGTTCACCACGAAATAAGATCTCATACGCAAATATCTAAACATTTAGTTCACCATCAAAAAATAAATATATAACTGCAAAGACCTTATTCTGAGTATTTAACACTCCATATGCTCTTATATGGATGTAGCTGAAAATTAGACATATATCAAAAGCCATTCAGTTATAGTTTAATCCCTTCCGACAAGAGGAAGAGTTGTTCATAGACCTTCTATATTACCAAAAAAGTATTCTACAATCTCCTATCATCCAATTCTCACGAACTATTGTATAACAAAGGGTCCCTCCTAGGATCCATCTAAAATATACTTAAATAAATATAGTCCATTAACACAAAGTAGATTAGAATACAGAAAGCAATAAATTAACAAAGTCATGGTCACTATGACTAATGATAGCATTTGGTCCAACTATTTCCAATGATGCACCAGTAAGTCAAACCCTAAGAGATGTCACGTAAAGCATACAAGTTGAAGTTCAGATTTGGACAAGGCATGTCTCAATGTGCAAGCCCTAAGATTGTCTTGGAACAATCATAACTAGCACAAAAGAAACATAAAGTGTGTAAGTACGATTAAAATATTTAGCGCCTGTTCTCCTACATGATTTCACACTTTTTTCAACCTCACTCATTCTCTCTCCTATTTCACATCCACATATCTCATGGGACCTCCCTATACTACATAAATCTCCACCATTCAACTCCACTCATTCTCTCTCTTATATCACATAAAAACACAGGAAATCATATTTTTACACACATCCTAACACCCGCTTATTTACTAGCATCTTCACAACGGCACACACGATTTCCCACTTTCGTCGCAATGGAAACCTAAATATAATATAAGTATGGCAACTTGATTCACACTATTCATTATCACTCATTTATCCTAGTAAGTCAACATACTGTGAAATTTTGGACAAATAAGTTGAAGTACCAAATAAAAGGAAATGCAGTTACCTCTCCGACATATTCAATAAGAAACTGTCCTTCACCGATATGCTCATGTGCCTGAAGGCCATAACCCTTCTTTCCACACCTGACCCACTTTAATTTAGCATAATTGCGCTTCTGGAACTGCAACCAGAGTATGTATGGAAATGGCTTCAGACACCACAAACACAAATATAAATGAAGTCTTTAATAAAATGTTAAAGCACCTGCTGATTTGAACACAGTTCACCACACGGACAAGTTCCTTGAATACATTCAATGTTAAGCATCCGGTTCAAACATTTAGCTCCGCAGCCCATTCTGCCTTCGGATGGAGGTTTGCAATGGCAAACCATTATCTGTTAGGCACAAAATAAAAACCGGCCAGAAACAAAAAGTTTAACTTGGAGTTCACAAAGTTGAAGATGAAGCAAAATGCACAAGTTCATCGATAATGTCAATAACCAAGATATCGCATTCTCACACAACCCAACTAGTAGACTGACACATGCACCCAGATGAATTATGAGATAACCATTCATCTTCAGGTTTGCTATTGAACCCGCTGATGTATACATCTATTTATTGTTCTTTAACAGGCATTGGCACAGGTCAAAAGCAAAAGTCCAACAAGCTCTTCAACAGACCATGGACAGACTGAAAAATAATAGTCTACACATGAGGTAGCAAACCAGCGTATAAGGAAACAGATCTCCATGAAACAGCTCTTTGTAATAACCTAAGATATTGGTATCCATATGTTTTGTAAAAGCAGCAATGGCCTCACGTAAAATTTGTTACTATAAAAAAATAAAATAAAATAAAATAAAAAGAAGAATATCACCTGTCCGATTTTTCTTGTATGTGTAAAACATAATTGCCTCATGATTCATTTATTTAAATATCGCAGATAAAAGCATAGGTAAAAGATATAAAAACTAGAAGAAAAATAAAAAAAAAATTAGAAAAAGAGAAAGGAAAGGGGGAACAAGAGAAGAAAAAACCAACTAAAAATTAATTGCGCGATGTGGAAAACTTTGGACATGGCAACAAAAATTCTTCTTCCCCTTAGATGGAAAGAACAGCATTGTCTGTGCTTTTCTCAGGACATCTTTTGTTATGAATGGCAGTAGCTACACATTAACATGCATTGAACAACATAATGGGATTACATTAATAATAATATATTCTCAGGCAGTAAAACAGGTTTACTCATACAGAATACAAATAGAGATAATAACAAAATGCAGAGACTGCTCTACCTCATCAATAGTTTGACGTTTACGGCTTCGATGCAGGAACAAGTTTGACTTAATAAGCTTCCAAGATGACTGTTGAGAAGCTGAAAAATATATATATATAGCTCAAAGTTCCAGCATACAAAGAAGTATATTGTCATCAATATATTCAAAATACAAGGAGCGAGAGACATTAATGTTGTGACATCATTGTGAGGGATCAAGTACCTCTTGCGTGATTTGGGTTGGACTTCAAGAAGCTGCCACGAGAATCATCTTCACAAGAACCATCAGATATCTCCAGCTCTTCGTTGATCTCCGCATTTGACTTCTCTTGAGGAATTGAGCAATCAGCAAAGTCTTTATCCTCATTATCCTTGCAAGTCCTTTATTTGGAATACAATATTAGAACAAAACGACCGTTCCAAGTTCAAAGTACATGCCAAAATCTTGAATCTTAGAAATAGAAGTTCAAACCAATGTAACCCAGACAAGGCTTGACATTCAGGACTTGTCTTCATGATTAATGCAGAAGTACAGCCATTTCATGTTTTGGACTCAATAGATCTATATTGCTTTCATCATTTTGGTAAAATCAAATTTTAAAGCCAGTGATGGACTCTTCCCCGAGGATAAACCCACAAATATGGGGAAATGTGCAACTTCGTATTGCATTAAATGATCCAGCAGCAACATTTTCAAGTCGAGGAGGTCGGATAGAGGAATGTAAGATCCTCATAAATGACATTAATTTAAATGGTAATGAATGAAAAATAATATTAACAAAAATAAAAAAATAAAAAATAAAAGAGAAAAGTCAAAGATCAAATTATCAAATACAAGTAAAAGATTAACTAAAATCAACGATGAAGAACTTGTTTTCAGCAACTTATATTGGTCCGTAATAAATTTCTCTCAAAGTAATCATTTTTTTTTTTTTTGGATAAATCTCAAAGTAATCATTCAACCACAATGTTACGCATTTGAGGTTTCAATCAAATTCATATGGAAGGGTGTGATGCCTTCAAAAGTGAAAGTTTTTGCCTGGTTAGTGTCTTTGAGAAATGTTAATACTTGTGATTTGCTGCAATTGAGAAGACCTTTTTTGTGCATCTGTCCATCTTTTTGTGTCATGTGTAGGAAGGAAAATGAAAACATTGATCATGTCCTTATACATTGCAAGGTAGCCAAAAGGAATTGGAGTAGAATTTTGAACATATTTGATTTATCGAGTGCTTTTCCAAGAAAGTGGGCAGATTTGATTCGCATTGAGTGGTCATTTGGGGGGAATAGGAAACATAAAAAGGAGATTTGGAAACTAATTGTGATGGTAGCAACTTGGGTATTATGGTAGGAAAGGAATAGAAGGATTTTCCACGACTTGAAGAGTTCAGTAGATGACATTTGGGATAGCATAATCTTTTACTTGGGACTTTAGGCTAGAGCAGCTGGAACCTTTTCTGACATTGATAAATTCTTATTTTGTCTAGAGTCTAGACCCAGTCAGTTATTTCTGTAAAATTGTATAGTGCTATAGATAGATTTTTATACTAGGACGCTTAGTGTTTTTCTGGTGGATTGCTTATCCACTTGTATTGTAATTTCTGAGCTTTTGTGCAATAAAATCTTTCGTTTCCTATTTTTAAAAAAAAAAAACCAAAGCATTTGAGGTTTCAAACATGATGCCACAAATCTTCTTGAAAGTGAAAACAACAAGGTTCTTGAATGCATTAAATAAAACATCCAACAGATTAATATGAGGGAAATAATTTTAGCAAATTGATAAAATAAATCAGTTGGCAACTTGGCATCGAAATTCTGACCTTAAGCCAGTAAAGTGGAGATACATTTGCCAAAAAGCCAAAAGAAAATCACATTCCCTAAAGTGGTCCTTATACATTGCGATTTAGCTAGAAGGATTTGGAGTAGAATTTTGAACATATTTGATGTTTCGAGTGCTCTGCCAAGAAGATGGGCAGATTTGATTCTTATCAAGTGGTCATTTGGGGGGAATCGGAAACTTAAAAAGGAGATTTGGAAACAAATTGTCATGGCATCAGGTAGGGTATTATGGAATGAAAGAAACAGAAGGATATTCCACTGCTTAGAAAGGTCGGTAGATGACGTTTGGGATAACAAATTATTCTACCCAGGACTTTGGGCTAGAGCAGCGGGAACATTCTGTGACATTGATAAATATTTATTTAGTCTAGACCCCGTCAGTTATTTTTATAACATTGTATAGTATTATTGATAGATTTTATATTGATCCGCGTGGTGTTTTTTTTTTTGGTGGATTTCTTATCCACTTGTATTGTATATTCCGAGCTTTTGTGCAATACAATCTTTTGTTTCTTATCAAAAAAAAAAAAAAAAAATCACATTCCCTAAAGTGGAACAGTGATGATGAGAAACCAAGAGAAAAATGAGAATACACAAGATCTTATGAACTTCAAAGTGCTAATGAAGAATGTAAGTGAATGAGAAAACACTGAAATAATGAGAAAAGAAGAAGAAGAGCATCTTTGCATGAGGCATTTGGGTACAATAGAAAACAACACTTTATACATAGACTTCCGTAAGGCATGTGATCTACCATGAGAAAGATAATTGAACAAGAATTCCAACATTTTTTTACACATAGTCGATGTTTCCTATCAAAAGTTAACCATGTTCCATATTAGATACCCTATAATTACTAGCATCACACTATCCAGACAGTGCAATCATAAATGATTGATAGCAATCATAAGACCAGAGACACAATTTTAGCTCATTCAGGATCGCAGGATTGGAACACCCCACGATCCAGATTTCGATTTTAACAGCCCTGACTAGCTGTTGAGAAAATACACGAAAACCAAAAGTTTAGAGCTTACGACATGATATAACAATTTAAAAATCAATGCTAGAGCCTAAATGAGTAAATGATTTAAATGTACCACAAAAATGTTCCATAGTTCATCCAAATCTTCATGATCCTTTTTAAATCAGGGTTAGTATATGATTTTAATAGTTCTGGTGCACACAATATTCCGACTATAGTTCCACCGTATCTCCCACCGTTCACACTTCTTGTATGCCTAGGAAAAAGGAGGTCAAACACTACTAAATCTTCATGAGCTGTTTTAAATCTCGTAAAGGCTTTTATATATAATCTAAGAGATAAATAGTCTAAGAGACTTCACTGCGAATCAGTCAGTTCAGACTTGAAACCCAAAACCAGCCCCAGCGATACATGCACTGGAAGTAACACTTCCTGAAAGAAAAAATTCCTTGGAACAATTTAAAAGGCGTTCTCTTATCACAAAGACATACTAGGTCACACCCCTACCAAACTTCAAAACCCTAGGCAAGCAAGAGCTTATTTTTGTTCTAGCAAGTCTCTTCAACATTTTTTTCCACAAACTCACTTTCAACAGCACATTTTTATGGGACCCATTATTTTCACACATTTCAATCATTCTTATCCAACCACGTTCTCCCAAACAACTTCAAACTTGAAAAATCAAACTGACTCTAAATATCTTTAAGGAATCAAGTGCAAATGCTTACCACAAATAATAATTACTAGAGGGCTACAGGTATGCCCAAAACTAGTAACAAAATGCCAACCAGTTTGAGAGTCTTCTTGAGTATCACATGGCAGCATGTTATTATCCGCCAAGAATCCACATTTAACTTGTGGAAATGGTAGTGATACTTTGATAGAGAGTAAAAAGAAAACTTCAAAAAACGATGAGCCAACTGGACATGAAAGATGGCTATGCCCCTAGGGCTTCTGCCTCAGGGTTCAGTTGAGCCTTTTTATACATCAGATATAGAGGGAATCCATAGCAGGAAACTATTGGTTGACAAATTATAAGGAGGATTCTGGCTAAGCTGTTTGTGTAGGGAAATAACATGGCCCCCATTAAATTGCAAGATGCCCATAGAACGTTGATATTCGTTACACCATCCCACAGCTTAAATGCAATAAAAATAAACATGATTGTTTACCATTTGCAGTTTGTTTCTTCAATTTGGTCGGCAAGTGTAGCAGCTATGCGCCTCCATTTCTGGCAATCATCACAAAGCACCCATGCATTTCTCGGTGGAACATATTGATCCGCTGTCCCACCAGGATAACTTTGCAAGTTTCTCTCTCCAGCTGAAATGTTTGAGCAACCAATTTCTCCAAGAGGAGATGGAGCTTCATTTCCTACAAAATTAGTTAAAATTTAAATTATATAATCCAGCGGAGCATGATGTCACATATCTAATGACTTGAGATTCATGTAACGCATATTTGGTTGTGCTCAAAGGTAAGGCACTCTTATTTTCTATATTTATCAGCCAAACATCATTCTAAAGTTACAATTCCTACACGTAGAAGAATTTCCTTGAAAGAAAAATAATTCTGGAAAGTACATCTTACATTAGTTTACAGGGTAGTAAGTTTTTAAGAATGGGAAAAACATGATGTCTTTTATAAGAAAACAGAGGAAAGGCATGATTTTCAATACATATATCTAACAAAATCTTGTAAAAGTACCTTCTGCCAAGTGACTGTCTGCTCGACTGAGGGGAAGATTAGTGTTGGCCTTCTCCTTAACCTTACACTTAGAAGCTGACTTGTTTTGGTTTCCCTTACTTTTAGAAGCATTACCTTTCTTGCTGTGTAAGTCCAACATTGCAGACGTATGCTTGCTACCTCCCTTTGCTCTAGAGCTTTTAGGCAATTTTTTCTCATTGGAGCAAGAAACCAATGCCTCGGAGCTCTGTGACTTGAATGGCGCCTGACCAAGAAGCCCAAAAGAAGGATTATCTGTGCTCTCTTCTAAACCTTTTTCGAAAATTGGAGGTTCTGGAATTGAGTTTATAACTTCTGAATCAGGCGAAGTTCCTGGATCTGAACACCCATTATCAGTGGATGCCCCAAAATTATGAACCTCCCTCTTGCAGTTAATTTCATGATGATTGTTGGGCACTTCTTCCTCCAGCTTATTTTCAACGTTCTTATACAAAGGAGGATTTCTTTTTGCCATTGAATGAAAGTTCCTAATGTCATTATCAATGGGGCAACTTTGGATTGATGCACCGCCAATTCTAACCTTTAAAGAGATGTGGCCTGTTGGGATGAACCTTTTTGTCATCAATTTTTCAGAGGGTTGGCCAGCCTGTTTCCTACCACTCTTCACTGTCCCTTGGCCCCCTCTTCCTTTTCTCTTTTCTTTCTGGTTACCAACATTTGGGTCAACCATAAGCTGTTTGTCGGAATTTTGCAATATATTCCCTCCAGATCCCCAAACTGAGGAACGAGTTCGTTTGCAGAATAAACTTCTTTTTCTTCTAGAAATTTTCAAGGAACTCAAATCCAGAGGTAAGTTCTTTTTTGCTGCTTTTCTGCCATTTCTTGGTCTTTTTTGGGCATCACCATTCTCATTTGCTTTAGTCTTGCGCCCACTCCTCTTAGGTGCTGATCCATAAACAATTAAAGGATGATTGTTTTCAAGAGTATCGTCACCTTTAACCACATTCTCCCTTTCATTTTCCCTCTGTGTAGTTAACCCAGCACCTTCAACCACATTGTCACTTACATTATCCATCTGTGTAGTTGGACCAGCAATGTGACTAGAATCAAAAGATTCACAGTTAAAAGTTCCCTTTACTTCATCCACTCTCTCTCTAGATGGATTAGCAACGGAAATCAAGTCAAACTCACTACCTCCAATAGGTTCTTTTGAAGCATCATTCCTTGGCTGATGATGATCGGCGAAACTGATGGAACCAAAAGAAGGAAGAAGAAGATCGGCACCAGAAAGATCAGATGCCATCAAGCTCGAAGGCGCTTCCATAAATAAGGATTCAGGCACTTGGGAAGACACTGATAAATTTCCAATGTAGTGATTAAGATCAAGAACAGATGCTTCTTCCTTGCAATCACTGACATCCTTTCCTTCCGATACAACAGGAAACATAATTAACCAGTTCACGGGGACTTGTCAAAGAAGAAGAGGAACCTTGCTAGAACTAACCATCCAACCAATAAAACTCTTTCCTGCAAGAACGGAAAAAAATTTAAATACGATGAACATGAATAAACAGAAAGAACCGAAGGGCAGTAGCACAGGGAAAATGGGGAAAATGTTGGAACAACTCGCACAAAGTCTCAAAGCCGAATCCTAGACAATGTAATAGGTCTAAAGGCCTGCTAAACAGAAAATGGGAAAGAGCAAAGGAATTAGCAGACGAATAGCTGATGATTCAAGCGGACATCAGGCTAATACGAATCCAATAAGACCGATCAAGTCCCACATTCCTTTGAAGCACAATTTAAATCCAGCAAATTCATAGCATTTGCTTGTATTATATCAATATTGCAGGAATTAATGGATGGGCTTTCAATTTTCGAGTACGCAAATTACTGCAGGTAGAAGATTAGGCAAATTAAGCAAACATGTAATTACAGAAACAACGTGGCCTAAGAAACCCTAATTTTATAGCAAAATCAAAACCCTAATTTAAGAGTTGAGAAACACCAATGCCGACAGATACATACACGGTAATGCAAATTCATCAACAAAGGACTGAAAAGAAGTTCATACCTGGTAAAAATAATTTCAGAACAAACACACTTTGAAAATCGATGGAGAATTATACGTGAATCAAAACGCAGATAGATTCACGCAATTATATGTTACTTATTCGTGCGTTTTGAAGAGAGAGAACGGCTTTTGAGGGCCGCAAAGAATGTAGAGAGAGAGAAAAGAGCTTTCAGACCAACCAACAGAGGAGTTTTTATCCCGCTGATGCACACGCCGCGTGAACGTACAACTCTGATAATGTAGAGTACAAATTGTTAAGGGCGTGACTCGAAATGCTTGGATTGCATCGAGGGTACTTTGGGTGAAATACTGGTCAATGCTTTTGTTTTTAGACCCTGTTAGCATACTCATCAAAATGAGTTTTAATGCATTTTTTTCAAATTTTAAATTTGGTCAAACAAATCACATCCATATATCTTTTCCTTCATTAAATCTCTACCATCCAACTTTATTTATTCTCTCTCTTCCTACTCATAAAAATACATTAAAACTCATCCACTAACACTCTCTAAGAGAAGGATATAATAATATAATATATAATATATAATATAATTATTAAGGGCTTGTTCGATTCATGGCTAAAGAAAAAAATAATTTCTCCCTCCTTTTTTTAACCATACACATATTTTTTAATACAATATTAATCACACATTTTTTACGGAATATTATACCCAACAAATTACTAACCAACCAAACAAACTCTAATTTCTGCAGAACGTCAATAGCCCCACTCGTATTATGGAACTCGTTTCCACCCTCTATTAGAGCATTTCCATTACAATTGTCAATTGGCAATAATGGTTAAAAAAATAGATAAAAAGAAAAAAAAAAGTATAGATCCCTTTTTTTTTTTCACTTTTTCCCTTTTTTCCCTCCATAAATTCCCGTGTCACTTATATATTCCCACATCTATCTTCACATCCTCCATTATTATTTTATTATTTTTTATTTGTTTCTATATCTCTTATACTTTTTCATATTTTCATCTCATTTTCACTACACATCCTCTATTCTCTTTTGAATTAAAATAATCATCTTCTCACTATCTCTCTCATCCACACAATCCTCACAATGTACATCCTCATTGGAGATGCTCTAGCAAACTCTCTTTTCTTTTAATATTTTGTAACAAACGCGTCTTTATCATTACATTATCCATTTCCAACTAAATGCTATTTGAACATCCCATTGAGGTTAAAGCTGATTCTATGTATCTGCGTCAATTATAACTTTTTACTTGAGTTTATTTGGTTGTCAATTGAGGTTTTTCTCTTTAAATCATACTACTTATATGTGATGTTTTATTATGCCTAGAACATAAAAAATACTTCTTATACTCATGATTGATATCGAATATTACAAGTCTGATAACTATTTTTTAGACAACTTCTAACTATATTAATATTTGACTGTTCTTAATTTACCCTTGATTTTATATTGTCACCCTTTATGTGATATATAATATAATAATTTATAAATTGATCATTAGCAATCTTAAAATAAAAGAAATTTTTGAAAAAATCATGCATGCTTTGAAAATAATTAAAATTATACAATACAAAAATATAAAAATTCATTTTTTTTTTCAGAAATGCAGTTGACGAGGGGTGTAAGAAAAAATTACTAAACAAAGCATTTTGTCAAAAAATATGATTCTTGATGGTCTATATATTTGTCTATACACGTACACATAAGTGCATGCATTAACATCACTATTTGTTTAATCATGAACGAGTTGATGTTATACTCTATGTTACTTACCTTCCAACGAAATTCCAATAACAAACTAAGGATTGGCAACATATGAAGTCGTTCTGAAATTTCTTTTTAAGCATTTGGAAGAGGTTTTTTCTTTTTTAAAGAATGCAAAAGTTTTTTCTAGATGTAAGATGTTTTTTAACGTGAGATTGGGGTTTAAAGCATCATAAATAGACTTCTATCTAAAAATCGCATTTTATTTGTAATGTAAATAGTGTTTCAATTTTTAAGAGAAAGTTTTATACTCCAATATTTTTGTTTGGCCACTTTTTCCAATCATTTACTAGTTTTTTGCAATCTTTAATAGGCAACCAATGTAAATCGGTTTTTATTATTTTAAAAGTAGAGTATTAAAACACGAAGCCTCGTAAAATACCCAAAAAAAAAAAAAAAGGAATTGAGTATGTGTACCATACAAGGAAAAACTCATGTGGCGGGAATCGATTTTCAAGTAGGCGATTTAACATGTGTTTGTTTTAACTTTGTTTAAAAAATCTGAAATTATTCTCGTACCACTCAATTAAAATCAAACTTTAGTAATGATAACTTATTCCAACTTATAAAATTTGTTTTTGGAAAAATAAATAAATTGTTGAACACATGTTTAATAGGTAGAAGATTTCGTATAACTTTTAAAAGAAAGTTTGAATACAACCACATTTTTTTTAACACAAATGTATGAAATTTTGAAATTTCTAATACAATAAAATAAGTCAAACATACGTTTTTCACTTAAAAAAAAAAACAAAAACAAAGGAGAAGAAGAAAAACGCATCAGTCACAGTCTCACTTATGCTATCTGTATCCACCTTTTGCCACCGATTCCACCAATCCACAATTGGATGATTCATACAATTCATTTGTTTAAAAGCAATGTCGTTTTATTGATTTTTTTTAAGTACTCCTTTACCATTCGAATTGCACTGCAATAATCAAGGCTTGTTTGATAGAATTTAAGAGCTTGTTGGATAAAATTTGAACAAAAATAGTTTTCTATTCTCATTTTCAACCATTCAATTGGCCTATTTAACAATTTATTTATTTTTCATATTTGTTTTCTTTATTTTTCAGCCATACTTTAAAAATCATTTTTAAAATTAAAAATACCCTTAAAAATCATTATTTTATTCTTTTTTTCATTTTCAATAATTCAATAATTGATTTGAATTTTTTAAACATTCCCCTACTTTTCAATTGCATAGTTGAAAATAAATTTTTTAATAATTTCTATTAATTTTGATATAGATCATTGAAAATGTAGATTTTAGATAATTTTTTAAAAAATTTTTTTTTATTAAGAATATAAAAAATATCAAATAATCAACATATGAGTCATTTAAAATGACGAGAGATGAAAAATAATTTAATTTAATTTGTATAAAATATTTGATGGTAACGTTGAATTTGATCAAATTAAAATTTTTTTAAATGTGTAGTTCAATATATATATATATATATATATATTCATGTATATAATATCAAATCAATGAATGAATGGTTAGAAATGATGATGGAAAAAATTTAAATTAAGCGCTTGTTTTAATTTTTTACTAATTTTCACTAATTTTTTCATTCTCATCATTTTTAACCATTCATATAATTATTTTATATTTTTTATATTTTTTAAATCTTTAATTAAATATTTAACACGTCGTTCGAATATATCTATATTATTGTATACAGAATAGAATGAGACCTAAATTTATTGAATTTTGATGGGAATGGAACAAGCTCATGGGTAATTACTAAGGGTGAAATTGGAATATCATTGATATTTGTCATTCGATACCACCACGGATGCCAAGGCATCTTTGACCCAAACCCCTCAAAAACGCATCGGCCTCGGCACCACCGCCAAGAATGAGGCTTGGGGAGACGGTGGGATTTCTCAGGGTGGTTGCCTCTCTCTCTTCGCCGGTGATTTCTCCATTAACCAAAAACCAACAGCCCTTGGATACGATGAAAAGAAGCCAGTTATATTCGTGCTTCAATATCCTTGGATCTTTCTTTTTCTCTTCTTTTCTTTTTTCTGAATCGGGGTTTCTGTTTTGTTGCTGTTTTGCTGCAATTATCCGTTCATTTTCGACCGGAGCCCGTTCAGTATGAGGCTGTGATGATTTCTGGCTTTCGATTGAGTTTTCTCTGGTCGGGGATCGAGAAACGTTGACCCGTATCTTGGCGGGGCGACCCGAATGGCATGAAAATGGGCAATTACGGTTTATTTCTCGCAGATCTGTGCCTCAGATTTTCTTCACTATAAGGGATTGTTCTATACACATTAAATTTGAATCGCTTTGGGTTTATTTCTTGCAAACGGGGATTCGCAGCCATGGCGTGGTTAAATTCTCGATCCCCCGTCAAAGTTCTACAGATCTGAGCCTCAAATCTTCGTCCATTCTAAACTCTGTTGAAAACCAAGTTGTGTGAAGAGGATGGCTAAATTGCACATTTTGAAAAGTTTATGACTTTTGTGAAACTTTTATTCTATCAATTTTGCATTTTCTAATTTTCTAAATAATAATAATACAAGGGAATGCCGAATTTTTCGAAAATTTCCCAAACATAATTTTTGATCCGAAAAAACTTCTTTGTCCGAATGGTATCAAACAAAAATTCTTATTCTTGGCCTATTTCTAAATTTATTTTTGTTTCTACACGAATTAAGGGATTGTTTTCTAAATAGTGGTATAAATGTCTGATTTTTCATTATGGCAATTATGGAGAATCAGATTATGGTTATAAAAAAAGAGTATCTCTCAAATTTTTACACTGGCATTTGAAAATTTTTGAAACATAAACATGATTTTCAGCTGAGTTTTGTCAAAATTTAGGTTTTAAAAATCTCTCTCAAATATAGTAGCTGATAGGGGTTGGTTTGTAATAATTTTTGAAGTTTTTTAATGTAAAGGATTTGAGAGATTGGTGGAGTTCAATTGTGAAAATTTGTGGATGTGATGTAATATGTGGATATGATTGATTTAGAATAAAAAACAATGAATAAAAAAATAATAAAAGATAATAAAAAAATTTTTAAAAGGTTGCCTAACACCTGCTAAACTAGGGAACAGCTAAATGCATCTAGGTCATTTCCTAAGTGCACCAATTTTTCACAATTTTCTCATTCTATCCTCCCATCACTTTTTTTTTGGCTTGCTCGCCTCAAGAGAGCAAACAGCGGCTGTTGGCTGTTTGCTCTCTTGAGGGCGAGCAAGCCAAAAAAAATAATAATAATAATAAAGAAAATAAAATAAAAGAAAGGAAGGAAAAGCTATTGATATGAAAAATTTTTATTATCATTTTTTGTTCAAATTTTTTGCAACTATTCAAATTTTTTTAATAATTGTATTCAATACTAACGCGTTAAAGCTCGTCAACTAAATTTTGAAATTCATCATCAAAGTGATTGTAAAAAATTATATTAATTGGATAAAATTAATTATTGAATCATAAAAAAAAGAGTGGCGCTACCTACACCCCAATTTTTAATCCCTCCCACCAACATTTTTTTCAATGCCAAATATGCCCTTTTTTTTCAAGGAAGGCCAAATACACAAATGGAACGTTGGCCAATAATGGTCGACCATGCTTGTTGGATGCTCGGCCGTATTTGGCATTTCTTTTAATTTTTTTAATTGATTATGTAATTAGTTTATATTTAATAATAATGTGTTAATAATATTAATTATTTGTTTATATCCAAAACTAACAACTTCTGAAAAAATACGCCGTAGACGAGATTCCAATGAAGAACAAAGACATCAGGGCGTTCTCAATGAAAAATAAAAATATCTTACTACAATGATTTATGTTGTTTTAAAAATTATTGTGTTTCATAATAATTAAACATAAAAATTATATGAGAATAATTATATTTAATTAATATTAATTACAATAATTTTTAGAGTTACAATTTATTAATATGGATAAATAATTTTTTAAATAATTAATACAATTAAATATAAATGATTATCTTAATGATGATGATGATTATTATTATTATTATTATTATTATTATTATTATTTGGAGAAGGGACACTGGTGAGAATAGAAGTTGGGAGGTGTCTATAGTCTGGTTGGAAGGTACCAATGCACCTACCCAAGCGATTTCAAATAATTCATATCATTAACACGTGATTATTATTAAATATAAACTAGCTGTTTCACCCGTGCGTTGCACGGGGGATAAAATTTTCAACTAATAACGTTATTGATAGATGCTAATAATATTAACATAAAATCTAAAAAAATAATTAAAATAAAGAATATAATGAGTTACAACAATAAACTTAAAGAATTTAACTTGAAACAATTCTATAAAAATTTCCCCGATATTTAATACTAATCCATTATACAAATATGCAAGGAGCAACTCACGAAAATCCACACAACTTAATTTACTATTCTCCGTAGAATAGTAACTTAATTAGCATTTACACCCATGCTTTGCATGTGATGATAATTCGTGGCAGCAATTGTCATAATAGATTACATTTTGCTCATTGTAAGATTAATCTACTTATGTAAACCCAAAATAAAATGACATTAAATATTATAGTTATTAAAATAACCATACTAAAATAACTCCACTAACATTCGTAGAGCTCATAATTTTTTCTTTAAAATTATTTTACATTTTATTATATGCAATTATAAATTTTGAGAGATATTAATTATTATACATCAGTATGATGCATGTTATTAATAATTAATATGTAAATAATGATTTTTAAATTTTAATTATGAAATATAATCAGTATAAAAATATATTATAAAAGCAACAATGTAGTCAATCTGATCCGACATACCCTAAACTGCTTATTCGCATTTGAGAAAACACTTATCCTTGTTCGACCCATCCTCATTTACTGCAGACGCAGATGATATAAGAATTACAAACTTCCATGCCGCCCCCATCCTCGTCCCTTCGCTAGAAAATTCTCATCCGTATCAATGCACCATCGTGATAGTTTAATCCAAAACTTTTGTTTCGATATTTTATTTCTTTAATAAATACATTCTAAATATATTAAACACATATATTAACATATTAGGTATAAACTTACTAATTTAACATATTCGACATATTAAATATTGAATGATTTGATATAACATTTAAATTAATTTGGATAAGACGAATAAATTGAAATATATGTGATTAATATTTAAAATATACAATCTAACTGATTATACTTAAAAATAAAATAAAACATCAACAGGGAAAATTCAGTATAAAATAAATAATTAAAGTAAGTAGGATTCTTAATATTTATTTAGGAGACATAAATTTAGATAAATATTTAATATAGTTGAAAGCCAATTAAAATATTCAAATTGAGTCTTATAATTTCAATAATTGATTGAGGTGATAACCAATTATTTAATAAGAATTCTTAGATTTATTCCCCAACGAAAGCGATATATTGAACCAAAAATTATTATATAATTGTTGGTTCGAGTAGTATCAAAATAAAAAATTATTACTATTTGAATACCTATTTTTGGAGCTTGTTACTTAAGAAAAGAAAAAAAATGGAGCAGATCCTTTGAAACACCCATAATTATACAAAAAAAAATCTTAGTATTTTGTCGTCAACTGTAACTCAAAAGAAACATCATAGAAAATATAAAAATATATGATAATAAAAAAAGCATATTTTCCAAAAAAAAATGATACTGGAAAAGTAAATAAAGTTAATTAGGGACTAATGATCACTCGAATTACTTTACAATAAGATATAATACCCCAATTGTAAGAATCCAAAATCTTATAGGCGTTAACTTAACTTTATTTTAAAATACATAAAAACGTAAATTAATTTTGTAAGCACATTTTTCTTTCCGGTACCAATCTAATTAAATTTAATTATTTTTCATCTTTTGAAATAATTATGTTTCCCCATTTTTAGCAATTTAATTAATTTTGATTAATTTTCGTCTAATAAAACCATCTCAATTTTTATCTAATGAAAATATATCCAATAAAATCTGAGAAATATAATTAGTTGCAATTAATTGTAGTATAATTAATTCTAATAAAATATTATTTTTAGCTAATTCTTTATAGAAATAATTTATTATTTCTAAATAATTAGTATTTTAACCGCAATTTTAAGAATTGTATGAATATAATTTTAAAGATATTTTACAATTAAAAAGATATCTTGTATGTAAAAAGATGTCTTTTATTTTTTAGGGAAAATCTAGCCAACCATGGAAATGTAACTAATTATAATTATTATTTATCTTTTCATTAATGTTATATTTCTGTATTAGCAATATAATTAATTTTGATTAATTTTTTCCAACGAAATTGTGTCAATTTTTTCCAATTGAAACCAAATCCAATTAAATTGCAACAATATTATTAATTTTAATTAATCGTAATATAATTATTTTTAATTAATTTTTATTTTTGCTAATTATTTATGAAAAAAATTCATTATTTCTGTGATAATCATTTTAATATTGGCCGACTTACTTTACAATAAGATGTAACACCCCAATTCTAAGAATAAAAAATCTTATAGGTGTTAACTTAACTTTATGTTAAAATACATAAAAAGATAAATTAATTTCGTAAGCATATTTTTCTTTCATGTAGCAATGTAATTAATTTTAATTGTTTTTCATTTTTTGAACCAAAGTTATGTTTCTATTTTAGGAAAATTGGGAAAAATCTAGTCTACAATGGCAGTCTAATTAATTTTAATCGTTATTTATTTTTTAATTAATGTCATTTTTTTTCTATGGAAATATAATTAATTTTTATTAATTTTCGTCCAACAAAACCATGTCAATTTTCGCCTACTAAAACCAACTCCGATTAAATCTTAACAGTAGTATTAATTTTAATTAATTGTAATAGTATTAATTTTAATTAATTGTAATAGAATTCGTTTTAACTAATTATTATTTTTAGCTAATTATTTATGAAAGGAATTAATTATTTATAAAATAACTATTTTAATATCATCACTTTTAAGAATTGTATGAATTTAATTTTGAAGAAATCTTTTAATTTAAAAGATATATTACAATTTAAAGGTTTTTTTTCATTTTTTAGGAAAACCCTAGCAATTTAATGATTTCTTGCATTTTTTAAATTAATTATATTTTTCCTTTTAACAATGTAATTAATTTTTATCAATCTTTGCCTACTAAACCCATGTCTAGCTAAATATTGGCAATAGAATTTATTGTTTTAATTAATAATAGTTTAAATAATCCTAGTTAATTTTTGTATTTAATTTAATTATTTCTAAGAAATAATTAGTTCCAAAATAATTGGCTTGATAGCCATAATTTTAAGAATTATATGAATCCAATTTAAAAAATATCTTACAATTGAAAAGATATCTTGGAATTTAAAAGATATAAATATATATTCAATAAATTGATCTTATACATTTATTTTAATATTTTATTTAAAAATTAAATAAATTGTAATTTTTTATCCCATCAAAATAAAATTTTAGTGAAATCACTAATTTTAATAAATTTTCATTCATTAGCTAATTATTATTTTTAAAAATAATAAATTCTTTCTAAAATTAATAAAAGGTCCGAGCTAAATTTTTTATTTTCATGTTACATATTTATTTTAATTTTTATGTAAAAATTTAATAAATTGTAATTTTTCATCACACAAAAAATTAAATTTTATAGAAATCGCTAATTTTAATTAACTTTTATTCTTAAGCTTATTATTTATAAAAATAATTGATTTTTTCTAAAATTAATTATTGGGTCCAACCTTATTTTTAAATTTTTTAGTACCCATTGGGGATCATAGTAGTGAATTTTGTCTCAAACTTGAGCCAGCTGCTGGTAAGTTTTTTTTAAAATTTTTGTGTAGAACTTTAATGAATCGTAATTTTGTGGTGTAAAAAAAATTGAATCTTAGTAGAATTGTTAATTTTAATTATTTTTTTTCTTAGTTAATTATTTAAAAAATAATTAATTATTTCTGATCTTATTTTTTAATTTTAATGTTAAACCTTTATTTGAATTTTTATGCAAAAATTTAATCAATGGTAATTTTTTATGGCATAAAAATTAAATCTTAGTAAAAATTGTTAATTTTAAATAATTTTATTTTTTAAATACCAAAATTATGAAAAAATAATCAGTTAAAAATTCATTCCAATTCTCGGAATACCCTTATATTGTTCGACACATAAATATATATTAATTAAATATTTGATAGAAAAAATAGAAAAAAATTGAAATTTGTAATATTTGAAAGAAAAATATATAATACTTTTCCCAATAAACTAAGTTACAACTAATAATAACAGAAGCTAATGAGGTAACAAATTAAATTTGTAATTTGTTATTGAAGTTTGGATGTTAAAGTACAAAATAATGAAATATCTTAATATATTTGAATTTTACGCACAAACATCAATTAAATGTCGTAACAAATTATCAAAATTTTTTAATCTTATTACATCAGTAGTCATTAATATATATTAATATCAATTTATATTTAAGTTGGGTACTAATTTATATATTTGGGGTAAATTTTAATTTTTTTCAAAAATGAAAATTTATATATTGATAGTATACTTGCTTTAAAGCTCTCATCAAGTCGAGCAAAATAGAATCACAAATTATTATGTTTTATACGTAGAAAAAAGAGAGGAAATGATAGAGAGAATATTTAGATATTATGAGATGGGGTAAAGTAGGATATAAATAATTAAATAAAATCTCTATACACTAATATTAATATATTAGGGAAAAAATAAAAGAGAGTTTATTTTAAGCGGGAAAACGGATTTACGACAATAAAAAATATAATAAGAAAAAAGTCTCATTTTCTATATATATAAATATAAATTATTCTATATATAGATAGAAGTTTATATTATGCAAATTCAATAGGCGGGAAAAATTAGGAATGTGTTTTGGAGGGAAAAAAACTGCTTTTATATATATATAGATTAATTACATTATAAATTATTAAAATTTTAAAAAAATAGAAAGAAAAAGAAACAGCAGCCAAACGTGGCCTTGTGAAAAGGCCATGTTTTGGCCGACAATCACCATGGACATTCGACCATCCTTGGCCGAAAGCCCAAGCTGGACCCTAAGCCAAGGCTGGCCCGGTGTCCATGTTGGATACTCTGCCACTGTTGGCAGACTGTCCATGACATGGCCGACGTTCCATTTGCTTCATCGTTCACCTATAGCCGACTAGTAGGGGTATATCCGTCTCGCTCACTAATTTATGGCCATATGGGTGTAAAGATTAAAATGGTAGGTGTGGTTAGCGCGACCCTATAAGAAAATTGAAATTCATCGTCAAATTGGATGCAAAAAATTTGAAAGAAATTTCGAAATTACTGACAAAGTGGTTAAAAAATTATAGTAAAAGTTATATCTAACGACGAAAAATAAGATAAAAATTATTTATTTATTTATTTATAGTAAGCAAAAACTTGTTCTCTGCGAACGCAACGAACAAGCTATTGTTTGTTTGCTGCAGTTGCAGCGCGAACAACATAAGGGAGAAAAAAAGAAAAAAGCAAGGAATGAGTGCACTTGTATGGGTAATTTGGTTTTAATTTTTTTTTTTCAATGGATGCAGTCAGCAACATGGTGGGTGCATTTAGCTGTACCCTATAAACTATAACAGATATATTACTGAAGAAAATGGATTTTAGATTTATGATTGAAAAAGGAATTAATGTTAAAAAATGTATAAAAAAATATTATGTCAATACATTAAGTCGTGGAAATAATGAGGAGAAAAATATGTTTCTGAATAATTTGTACCAACCACTCCAATTTTACATAGCAACACTTGTTATCTCTGAAATGAAAAAGCTTTCTGAAAAATGCATGGTTGTTTTTTTTATTTTTTACATAAATTACAATTTGCATCTACATAGATATGTCTATCTATCTTATAGAAAATATTGTAAAGAAATCTAGAAAATTTAAACATTACCAGAATGATAGTTGAAAAGACTTAAAATATTTAATAATCATTTTATCAAACAAATACTCTCTTTCATTGAAAACTTGTTAATATATGTGAAGTATAAATTACAGTTTGCATCTACCGAGAATGATATATTCCAAATATTAGAACTTTATTAAATTTTTAATGCTAATGTGGTGCGTTTTGACGTTGTCACGCAGTAGTAAAAGGGGTTGATATGTAGATTTTACTGTCACATGATAATTAGGGATAACTGTCATATTAAACGCTTACACTTTAATAAAATTTCAACATTGGGAATGTATTATTTTCTTTGCATCTATATAGATATGTCATATGTGTTCCATCGAAATACGGTAAAAAAATTAAAAATTACAACGTAATAGTTGAAAATACTTAAAAATTATTTTTTCAATAATATTTATCGAGCAAATACTCTATTTGATTGAAAACTTGTAAATATATTGATTCTATGAACTTTGGGGATATAAACTTGAGAATTCGTCAATGGGATTTACGAAAAATAAATTCGTGTTTGATTGGAAGGTAAAAGAAGAAATGAAATAGCAAATTTAATTTTATGGAATTTCAATTCTCGTTCCTCCTTCAAGGAATTCTAATTCATTGATTTTCATTATCTTATTATATTCTATGGCCACAACAATTATTCTTATATAAGGTTGTTATCGATCTCTTATAATAATATCTTTTACACGATCTGTTCCGTTAAAAAGAAAAAAGAAAAAGAAATAAGGAAGGGAGCTACCAAATGCACCCAGGAATTTACTGCATGCACCCATTTTATTTCCAACTTCAAATATACGCCCTACTACATAAAAAAAAAATATTAATAATTTTTTTCGCTCCATATGGAGTGAACACACATCTGTGTGTTTGCTCTATGAGACACAATTAAAAATAAAAAAAGAAAAGAAAGAGAAAAGGAGAATGAATGATAAAAGAATTTTGTTATCATTTTTTGTAATTACTTTGACGAATAATTTCAAAATTTCTTTTAGTTTTTTGCTACCACCATTTTTTTTAAAAAATACTTGTATTCAACACTAACTGGATAAAGTACTTTTAAAAAATTTTTTGCCCCCCACTTTGACGATTATTTTTGAAAATGGTTTGATGATAAAGTAATTGGCATTATCCGGTTAGTATTAAATACAATTATTAAAAAATTCAATTTTCCTGTTACCACTTTAACGACTAATTTCGAAATTTCTTTAAGTTTTTGCAACCATTTTGACGATGAATTTCAAAATTTGTTTAATGATATAATAATTAGTTTTATCCAATTAGTATCAAATATAATTATTAAAAAAACTTTGAGTGATTTCAAAAAATTTTAACAAAAAATAATACTAAAAATTTTTTATTTGTGATATTTTATTTCTTTTTTTTTTGTTTTTTGTTTTTAATTATGTGGTGTTCGCCCCAATGGGTGTTCAAGGGTGTTCGCGACTCGTAGTGCGAACCTTTTTATTTTTTTAAGTAAGGATATAATTGGAAAATAGGAAAAAAATGGATGTATGAAATAAAATGCCAGGTGCATTTAACTGGATCTAATAAAGAAAGGGGAACAATACTACAATGTTCATTGCTTCATTTTGAAACCAACGCACTCATCCTTCAAAATTTACACCAAACAAGCTCTTAATTTTCGTTTCGTCGCACTCATCGGTTTCATCGAAAAGCCCTCTTTATGATCAATTCTCTTCCCTAAAGCCTAGGGCTTTTTTTATTTCTAACGATAATGAACTTTCCCTCTCTTTTCTATTTCCTCTTCCCCAAATAAAAATCCTAAATCCCAAATTTCAATCAGTTCATATACAGAAATTCTGGTATACCCCCACTCTAATTCCATGGCAGAAGGCGGTGGCGGACCGGAATCGGGTTCCGGGTCAAAACCGACGACCTCTTACGAATCAGCCGGCGGTCGGCAACGGTTTATAGTGGAGCTGAGGCCCGGCGAAACTACAATTGTGTCGTGGAAAAAGCTTATGAAAGACGCCACTTCTGGTAAGCTCAATGGGAGTGGCCCACTGGTCCCTGGTCCGTCAATGGAGGCCCACAACATCATTTCTGCTCCTCCGCCTCCTGTAGGGGCTGCAACCGGGAAGCAATCAACCGAAAATGGAGTTAACGATCCGCAAGCACAGCCCGGTTCGAACCGCTTGAGCAACGTGATTGAAAGAATTGAGCGCATGTATGCGGTATGTATTTTTATTGAAGGATTAATGTAATATAAACTGTTAATATGAAGCACATTTAATTTAATGTAGCAGTGTGTTTTAAAATCCCGTTGAATGCTATATCCAACCATTCCAATTTAAAATTGCATGCTGAATCTCAATAATGTTAGTGCTGATTAATTGGGCTACTTATTATTTTTACCGTGGCGTTTCTAGGGTGATGGAAGTAGCGATGACGAAGATGTTGTTCTAAATGATGTGCCTGATGATGACGAGTATGATACAGAGGATTCCTTTATAGATGATACTGAGCTGGTGGGTAATTTGATCAGTTTGTTGTGCTCGGCATTTTAATTAATTCTTTTAAGCTGGTTGTGGCAATCTAGTTGTGTTGTAAAATTGGTAACAAGTTGTTTATAGAAAGTTGACAACAAGTCTATTGTTTCTGCAGGATGACTACTTCCAGGTTGATAACTCAGCAATAAAACATGATGGATTTTTTGTTAATCGTGGGAAATTGGAGCGCATGTGAGCTTTTAAGACACTCTTTGGTGCAAAATTTTCATATTGTTATTTTTGAATAATATTTTTATGCCATTGCATTTCAGTAGAAAATCTTTCAATCAATTTGCTAGAACTTAAGGCCTTGTTCTTTGTAGCACAAATATTATTTACTCGAATTGCGTGCAGATTGTGTGGTTGAAAATGAGGGATAATATATTAAAAAATGTGAAGTAATTGTGTGTGTGGTTGAAAAGGGGGAGAGAAATTTTTTTTGAATTAGATTGTGAATCAAACAAGGCCTAAATATGCAACTGGCCGTGAGATGTTTGCAAGTCTTTCAGTTTTTTCCAATTGCAATTTGGAAAAAAGAAGAAATATGTGCTATTTTTTTAATTGAAATTTGGGCTTCAGTTAATTGGAAATAAGTAGAATGCGTAGATTGCATATATGTAGTTCTCAATACCGTTGGCTTCATTTTAGGATTTGCAAATCTGCCTCTCTTGCCTGAATTAAATTTATGGGATGCAAAGGAAAGCCCTAGATAATTATACATAACTAATAAGAGCAAGATTTTTGTTCTGTGTACCGCGTTAGCCGTATTATATGACATTATCACTTATTGGAAAGCAACATGGTTAATGATTTCTATTATTGAGGAAGTAGCTCAGTTTCTTTTATTAAGCTTGGCTAGAGTGATTGAATTCATGAAGCTTACTCGGTTCATGAAGCTTACTCGGTTTTAAATATGCACATTTTCACTATATAGAGTACCATACACTTTAACACTTATAGGGCGTTAGGATGTGTGTTTTTATGTGATTTGATGTGATATAGGAGAGAGAATTAGTGGAATTGAATGGTGGAGATTTGTGTAGTACGGGTAGCCCCCACGAGATTTGTGTGTGAAAATGTGTAAAAATGTGTTAAAACTTGTAGGAGAACACGGGCTTAATATGTCTTCTTAAGTTTCTTATGGGTTATATGTGTTAGTTATCATTTCAAGCAGCGATTTAGTAATTTAATTTCTTAATAAAACATGTTATATTTTGGGTTTCTCCGTTTTGAGAGAGTTCATTATCACTGATTGTTGCTATGTCAAGCTCTAGGATCTATGTTTTGTTCTTTCCATTTGATTAACCTTTATTTTTCTAGCAGTGAACAACCTTCATCGCCAAATCAGCAACCAAAGAAGAGAAGACGAAAGGACCAGACAAAAGGTGCTGGTGGTAGTGGAAATGGACCTAATCCCAGTGAACATGTGAAGATAGGGAATAAAGGTAAAAAAGCAACTTCAGTGATTGAAAGAAATTCAGCAAGTGAGTCTCACAAAGTGCCCGTACCAAATGTACAAGGTGAAAACGTGCAATCTCAGGCTCTGACAAATGCTGCTGAATTTTCATTAAAGAAGAAACCTGCAGATACTAAAACTGCAGTGGGTTCCTCTGAACTGTCAAATGGTGATGGTATCAGGCAGGAAAAGGATACTGACCAGCAGAAGACTGGATCTGTCTCATTGAAGAACCATGGTAACAAATCAAAAGAGGGTCATGAACTTCTAGATGCTTCAGCTCAGGGGTCAAATGATCCTAGCAAAGCTCAAACTGGAATTTTAGCAAATAACAGTGACGAGTTAAGTCAATCCATTCAAAGGAAAGAAAAAAGCGTGGTTCTTGAAAGACCTGATCTTAATGTTCCTGCAAGTGGTAGTTCTTTGCAGACACTGGTGAGCAGTATCTGTATTTGCTATACCGTAGCAATGTTATCTCATGAAGCGAAATTATGAGCTTGTTTGCTACAATTTCAATCTTAAATCGTTGTTCTCTCTCTTCATTTAATGTTCTTTGGTTTTCAACCACACATCTAAAAATCATTTTAAATTTGAACTCTACCAAAGATACCCCTTTAAGTTATTTTCAGTCTGCATTTTTATGTAGGTGCTAATGGTCCATAAAATAAGTAATCATTTTTTACAATTCATAGCGTATGAATTATGATCATCTTCTGCAAATTATCAATGGTAGACTTACTTTCATCTTTATTTCTCTTTGGAATGGTACTACAGATGCCTTGCCATGCAGAAAAGCAAGAAGCTTCAATATTATACTATAGATACTAAGTGTTTGCTTGCCACACATGTGCTGTGCTCAAATATCATTTTTGACCTCTCATTTCATTTATGTAACAACTTTTTCGTATCATAATTTTTGAAATTTCTCCTTACTTTTCAGCGACACAATAAAAAATAATGTTCTTCAAAATCTTTCCCGAACATGCACTTATTATGTTCCCCTTTCAATTTGCTAGTCTTCTAATTAATAGTCCCTTTCATGTTCCATAGAAAACTCCAGTTGGACAGAGGAAGGAAGGATCTAGTGTCAAGCCAAAAAGTACAATGCTCGACAAGGCCATCAGGGAGTTAGAGAAGACTGTTGCTGAATGTATTTGATTGTTTCTTTTACCCTTGTAATTTTGGAATCTGAAATAAATATGAATTATAGAGTAATTACTTGTTTTCTTTTGTTTGAATAACAACAGCGAGACCACCTTCTTCGGAAGTTCAGGATGCTGAGAATCCATCTCAGTCAATAAAGAGGAGATTGACACCTGAGATAAAGCAGAAGCTGGCTAAAGTTGCTAGATTAGCGGTACCGGAGAGTGATTAATAGCCTTTGCTCATCTTTGTCTTTATGTCCATTTATCTATGCTATTTTTCTAGAGAAGTTAAATATATTTTGGGCTGGCTGCAGCAGGCAAGCCATGGAAAAATATCAAAGGATGTGACTAACCGTCTAATGAGCATTGTTGGACACTTGATGCAACTTAGGACATTAAAGGTATCTCTTCTTTTAGAAGAAGATTCAACATTTGAATAATTACTGTGTTTTATTTTGCCTTCTTGCTCTGCTGCACTTGCGTTCCTCTTGTTTGAATATGAATTATGTGTCCTGAATTTCTTTTGGGAGTGTGTTTGTGAATATCGAACGGAACAATTATGCTTCTGGTGATATTCAGTCCATGTTGGGGAAGCGAGGCATACCGGTTTTAATGGTTCACTTCTGTATGGCTAACACACCATCTAGTTTTGTAAAGCCGTGCTAGAGGAAAAAATGGTTTGTGCATGTCTAAAATTTCTCCGGAACATGACAGCTTACATGACTGCTGGGTGCTGTTTGGAAAATATATTATCAATTTTAAGTAGAAACCCGTAAAGTGTAGTAATAGTTGAAGTTGGTTTATTTCTTGATAAACTTCGCATTTTTCTCTTGGGGTCAACATCTGACTCGTTGACCAACTGACCTTAGTTAGATATTGAACAAAATCTCAATAGTTGTAGTAATATTTGAAGCTGCTTTATTTCTACATAAACTTCTCTAGCAAATGACATCTTAGTAAAGATTAATTGCAAAGATCATTTTTGTAGCATATTGCCCATACAATATGGTGTCCAACTGGCCCAACGCGTGAAGGTTTATTATGTTCTTAGAGTAATCTCTCTCTCTCTCTCTCTCTCTCTCTCTTTCTTTCTCTCTCTCTCTCGTATCAGTCAAGCCTTGAATTGGGCCAGTTAAATGTTAATAGGGACAGCACCGGACCTGATCCTAAATGTCTGGTCCATTTACCTTAAAACAAGAAATTCTTGATTTTTTATATTTAGGGAGCTGTACACAGTTGTGCATAGACCAAGTTTGCTGATGCTAATCTGCATTTTTATGGATATGGAAGAACTAAAAATTTGACAGTATATGGTGTTTAATCGAATTAATAAAAGATGGAAACCAAGGATCAAGTTCCTATGGAAGGAAAGAGTCCTTTTGTTAAGTAATTGATATTTCACTAGTGGATTGTTTTAGTTGGATAGCAGTCAGGTTCAGTTAACTTTTTGTCAGTTGGAGTAATTGATAAAGCATTAAAGCCAAAACTCTCCTGGAGTCATAATCAAGTCTTACAGCGTGATTTGATTATGAGTTTATGATCTTGTGCATTTTAGGATTTCTGGCTATTGTTAAATATGGGATCTAATTATTGTATTTCTCACAAACCCGTTACTACAATTAGTTTACAGAAGTAGAAATCCCGACTTAGCCTCCATTTGGAAAATATGTAAATGGTTTATAAATGGGAATTGAAAGAGTAATGGTAATGGGCCTACTGAATGCGTGGATGAAATTATTGATTGTGAATGTGGATGAATGTACTGATTGTGAATGTGTGATAAAAATCAATGTTTGACCCTTGGCTAAATTTATAAGAAATTTATAAATCTGTATCGAGCGGTGGCTTAGATCTCATTTGCTATGGTGTTGTGACAAGAAAAATAACAGAGAGAGGAAGAATTGTTAATCTAACAGAGTAATGTTAGGGCATCGCTAGTGATGGTGTCAGTTGTGATGTGGTGGCTCTTGGGAGGAGTTGCATAAAGAAGACCATGATGAAACCGTTGGCCATCCTGACACTTAAGAACTATTATTATTTATCAAGATACAGAATTTGGCCTGACTTCAGCGTATTCTAGAATTTCTGTGGCCATTCCATGAAATTTAGACACACTTCTCACTGTTTCACACTGTAATTTGCCAACAGGAACTATTTTGGGTTTTCGTGCTACCGATCTACCTCTAAGAGGCAGGGATGCATCACGGCATGACATGTACTTAAAAAATGTAGGGCATTGATGCGAGGACACGTATATTGATTTCTTCAAAATCTTAAGTTCACATGGTGGAGACCAAAGCATGACAATCTTGCTTGTATTTAAGAACAGCGTGTTTGGCTGGTTTTAAAAAATGCCTTTAAGTTTATAAACAATTACCAAAAATCAAGTAACTTTTTGTTGGCCCATTTTGTGAGGCTGCTATTTTGTATAAACTACTCTCATATAAAAAACTTTGCCAAGAACATTGAAAATGTGTTGGAGGAAACTTTTATTTTATGAAAAAGTTACTATTTAGTTTTGGATCAAAAAATGCGGAGATAATAATGAGTAGTAACTTTGATCATGTGTAAGAAATCGAAGTTTATCTTTTTTTAGGCATTGAAAGTCAATTTTAGTAAAAAGTTTAAAGTGAAATGCATGGAATATTTTAGGTGGTATCAGCTTGAATCACATCTAGAATATTGAAGTAGGTCAATAAGCAATGACATGCAGTGGACGTAACAGTGGAACATTAGGCTTCTTTGACAAGTTATAATAAGACCTTGTAGATACATATTTGTTTGGTGAAAAAACCTTTTGTGTTAGGTAGACGATAGACTGCTAAATGCTTTATTAATCGGGTAAAGAAGGCATATATTTAGCTGGAAGTACCATTTTAACGTTAGCATCAGAAACGGTGAAGAAATAGGCCATTGTTGTCTCTTGTTTTGAGTCCCATGCTTGAGATGCACCTTAAGCTTAGAAGAATCTAATGCGTCACTATCTGTTGACTACATAAATGAGATACCCACATTATGTTGCACCTTTAAAGTTAATTGCGAGTCGCACACCTAAGTTATCCAGAGGAACTGCAATTATTATCCACACCACTATCATCTGGAAAGTTAACCATGGAATCACCATGTCTGTTACAGTATAAAATTTTGACTATCATTTTATCCCCTAAAATTTACGACGAATGCACTTTTTAAGCAGTTCAGCAGCTAAAATAGCACTTGTTTGTATGCAATTAATGCTATTCAAGTTGACCGAGGCTTTGAAATGTTTATTTATCTTGTTAATCGGCATCATATATTTATTAACAACATGCCATTTCCTAAAATGCTAACTCCCTCGAAACGGAGACAAGCTATCTGTATATTATCATAATTTAGCACTCACTCTGAAATGAATGTGACCTTTTCCTTTTTTGGGGGTGGGTGGAGGGAGGGGGTAGAGAATTTTAGTAGAGAAATTTCCCTTTCACCTCATTAGGTGTCCATATTTGCAATGGTTGCTTTGTTGTCTCTGCCTTCATTCATTAAAGCAACATTTTTGAATTATTTTACTTATTATCTTTGGAATTGCTGATTAATCTTGTTTTGTCTTTTTGTCACAGCGAAATCTGAAAATCATGGCCTTAATGGGATTGTCAGCTAGGCAGGAGAAAGATGACAGATTGCAGCATATAAAACAAGAAGTTGTGGAGATGGTTAAGGCACGGCTTCCATTGGTGAAAGCCAGGGTAAGATTTTTCATGGCCATGTCATTTATGCATAACCTGTTTTAGATATTTTTTACAGGATTAATCTACTTTTACTACTTTGGTTGACAACTTGCAATGCAGCGAGTTTGTGGTTGTTGATTTTAAAGATGATGTGATGTGTGAAGTAACAAGATTGTGCCGCTTAACAACCTGGTTGTCTACCAAAGTTCTACCGGCAGAAAAATCCTTTACATGATCATATATGATAGCGATATGCAATGCAACTTTTATATTGGAGAGATGCAATTTGCTTTTAGTAAATCTAAATTTTTGAAAGGAGGTTTTTTACCACAAGTCTATGACATACCTTGGAAACTTGTTGGCCATGTGCAGCGTTGGTTGTTTTACTTTCGAGTCTATCTTGATATCCAATGTGAGATATTTTATGCAGATACTAGAGCAACGAACTGCATCTTCAGATGATTTTCAAGAGACTGGTCCAGAACAAAAGGAGTCATTGAAAAGAAAGTATCGCATGGATAGTGCACTGGAAGATAAAATTTGTGACCTATATGACATCTATGTTGAAGTAATAGATCAGGCTTCCCTTATTCCAGTTGAGTTCCTCTGAATGGAATTTAAAATAGAGCATCTAACTTGACTTTCTCTTTTTGTTCAGAGATATGAAGAAGATCCTGCTCCACCAGTCAGGAGGATGTATGAAGAGGTAGTTGCAATGTCATCGGGACAGTTTTTTCAAATTGCAATAGGTCTAATTTGTTGAACTTTATGGCTTGTTTAATAAGCTTTTTATGAACATGTAGAAATAAGTGGTAGAATATTTGGGTCCATTGAATGTGAAATTAACGAAGTGGTTTGATCAGAAGTGCGTAAAAACTACAAAATAAACACTTCTTAAACAACGCCTTTAGCGTTACAAGTCTGGCTTTTCTCAGAGAATATCCTTTATAGTTAGATGTAATTCCTTGCATGATTCGAAGTTGATTATATGTCCATATGAGAATTGAAGGTTTTTACTTTGCAATTTTCCGATATTCAATTTTTTTTTTTTTTTTTTTTTTTTTTTTTGTGATTGTGAGTAAATGAAGTGCATTATCCACTACTTGTGTTTGGACATGTGCGAGGATCTTTGCATCAAAATCTTATATGTGCCAACTTATGATGCTTCTTTGGTTTGGATGGCTATGCGTGTCAATCAGACCTGGTATGGATATGAATTCAGATCCTGATCCAGATTTAAAAGTGAACATGATAGAAATATTAGGAAATTGCTGTGGGTAGAAGAAGTGGCAAACAGATAAGGAGTGCGTCAACAAGTTTTTAACCACTCAAAACTGATTTTGAGGCATAAAAATAAGGCCTTGAATGAAAGCATGCAAACCAAGTCCTAAATCTATCTAAATTGTTAGAATGCTTCACTTGTACTAGGGTCCGAGCAGCATATGTGTGTCAACTTCTATATATCAGTTTTTTGTTGTAGGTGTTTGCTTGGTCGTGTCACTCTTTGACAGAGATTGAATTTTTGGGAGAATGCATTCGTGAAAAGTGTTTGAAGTGTTAAAAGTTATGGGTCCATTAGAATGTGTGGCTTAAAATGAATCTGGAGAAAAATGGAATGAGAATTAGGATGACCAAACATCATTAGATTTGGTTCTTTGCAAGATTAATGATCTATTATATTGTCTGCATCTCCATTTTATGCAAGCTGATAGCTGCTGTGACTTCCGAATGTTGTACTTTCCACTTCTGATGACCCCTTTTTCCCTAATCTTTGTATTCTTCCCTTTTCTATGTAGCTTGCTGCATTGTGGCCTAGTGGAATCGTGGATACACATGGCATCAAACGGGCTATATGCAGAGCAAAAGATAGGAAAAAGGCATTAAGTAGCCAACAGAAGGTATGAGTACTATCTTTGTTATCCTTCTGTCCAATTTTTTTGGTTATCTTTGGTGCATTCTTGTATGTACTAGCAAGTGTTGTTTCATCTCTTGAGATTGTGCTTTACCCTATTCTTCTTGAATAGCTGTTATAGCAAACATGGTGCTTAGCTGCATCAAATGGCACGCCTTGATGTAAGCATTAAGAATATCTGTCTTTTATGGCCATCATTATACCATTTGTAGATTTGTAAATTTGGTGTTAAAACCATTTCCAAATATGTGGAAATCACTAAATATAAAGAAATGCTTATCCTGCATTAAATGACATCGGTGGTTCTGGCTTCTTTGTCCAATGAAAATTGCTGATCTCGTTAATTCACCCGTACTAAAGCTTGGAATGTTAGGAACAAATGTAAATGCATGCCATTGACTTTAAGCTTGTTTGATAGAAATTATAAGGGTGATAGGGAACCATTTATAATGATTTTTAATGGTTTTTAATGTAAAAGAGGAGAGAGAATGAGTGGAGTTAAGTGGTGGAGATTTGTGAATGTGATGAGATATGTTGATGTGATTGATTTAGGGTAAAGAAAAAATGAATAAAAAAGTGATAAAAAGTTGTAAAAATTTGAAAAAAGGGTTCCCTATCACACTTATATTTAATTCAACTTTTCTGTCTCGTTATTTTCGATCACTCATACATTTATTTGACCTTTTTTTAAGAAAATTTTTTTACTACATCTTAGGGTGTGTTTGATTGCAATGTATGGAAAAAAGAAAAACTTGGAAAATCAATTATATGTAAGTAGGAAAATATTTTCCTATCAACCCTCGTAGGAAAAGTTTTACATGTAATTTGAAGGAAATGTGCTGGAAATGGATGGACCTAGAAAAAAATTTGCTTAGAAAATTTTTCTATCAAACACCACATTAGGAAAATTTACATATAAAATGTATATTTTACATGCAAAACCAATGCAATCAAACACACCCTTATTTACTTTTCAATCACGCATCTAAAATTTCCCAACCACACATCTAAAATCTGTTTTTTTTTTTTTTTTTTTCAAAAATCCATATTGGAAAACACCCCAAGAGCATGTTGGTACTTCCAAGAATCATTTTCCTCCAATGTCAATTTCAATCATTCATTTCATTGATTTGACAACTTTTCATATTTTTTGATACTTACTTTTACTTCTCAACCACACATTCAAAGCCCCACACATTGAAAGCCATTTTCTGAAAAATTTCTACCAACCACACTTTAAGAATTTTGACTTGAAATACAGTGAAGAAAGTAGTGGGAGTTCCATTTTTTCCTAATAAAAGAAAATCTGTTATGTGTAATTACCTCTAAAAATGGAAGTGGAGTACAGAGTGCTAGACAATGTAATATATGGCATTTGAAACTGTCAAAATAATCAATTATGCACATGCTGCAATGGTTGATGCTGTGAACAATGATTTTAACTCCAATTGTCCTAGGATCAAGAGAAAATGAAGAAGAAAAAGCTGGTACCAAAAGTTCATGAGCCTCTTAAAGCAGAAGCTAGTCACATTGCTCAACCATCTCATGTGCAAGAGACATTGCCACGGGATTCTCGTGATCACAGCTCAAGTGTGATCAACAAGTCAGTTCCCGGTTCTGCAGTAGCTAATGCTCTTGCTCGCGTGGGCCCCAATGCCGACAAACCAAAACAAGAGAAACAGCCCAGCAATCCGACAACCGATGTGTTACAAAAAAAGAAACTTAAGAGGAAACCAGAAACGGCATTTGTCGAAGGGGTACGCCCTGAGAAGGTGGCTTCCACACAGGGGGATGAACGCCACAAACACCATAAACACGTGACTGCAGCTCTTCCTGTTAGGCCAAACCTTCAGGCAGCCGCCCACCCGGGTGTGCTGCCGAGCTGAATCATGGCTGGATCTGGATCTTGATGTTTCGTTCTGAAGTAGTCACTGTTAGGCTGTTATCAAACTCTTTTATCAAATTCCTTTATAGGAGCTTCATTCATTGTGATGAATAGTTTGTCTAATGGTTTTGCATTTCTTTTCGTGTTGGTCCTATGATTCACAATGGATGAGTTTTTCTTTCAGATTAGCTCTCAATGTATTATAATTGATGTTCTTAGTTCTAATTTTCTTATAATTGTTGTTCTTAGTTCTAATTTTGTAATTGCTAGTGACAGGCCGATCTTGTGCTTTCAGTTGACAGGAGATATGTTCTGGCATAGTTGTCAGTATTATTTCCATAGCTTGATCTGAGAGCATCTCCAATGCTAATGTGAATGAGGAAGATGATGTGGAGGAGGGAGATGGATAGAAGATTATTTTAATTGAAAAGAAAGAGAGAGAAGTATAGGGAAAAAAAAAGATAGAAAAAAGGGAAAAGTGGTGAGATATAGAAATAAATTAAAAAATAATGATAAAATAATAGTGGAGGATGTGGAGTTGGATGGTGGAATATAGAAGTGATATGGGAATTTATGAAAAAAAATGCAGAAACATGAGGGAAAAGTGAGATAAGAAAAATAGAAAAAAAATATGGGATCAACAATTTTTCCTTTTTTTGGTCACCATCTCCTCACAAAAATTATCCAATGCCCACCGGGTGCACATTATGGTGCATCCCAAATGTGACGCAAGACATAACGCGATATACGAGCATGTCACATCACCCGAGTACAAGACTACAATACGCACTACGTTCGCACTGATAATCTTTGCTCTCTGACATAGGAACTCCAATTGACATTAGTGATTTTGACTTCATGTACATACATTGGTGAACCGGGCGGAAAAAAAGAAAAGGAAGTATTCCTTCTTAAATGTCAATCTGATGAACCAATCAAGTATAGGTTTTGTGACAAAAAAGGCTGGAAGAAGATGCTTGCTAGATTGATGGAGGCCAATACGTTGAATCCTTTAATTTTGACCTTCAGTGTAAATATGGTAAATGTTTGATTTGTTGACATTGAAATTGTTGGTTTGAGCGTGTTCTTAATATAGAGTTTAATGGATTTTATAAATTTATATAATTTTAAATATTCTCAATTTAAAAGTTCTATGGATTCTACACAAATCTAGTATTCTCAAATTGAAATTTTGTGAAATTCATAAAAATTCAGTATTCTCAATTATTTATAGATTTTAATAGATTTTATTAATTAAATGGTAGAATTATATGGATTTCTATGGATTTTACATTTAAAAATACACTAACAATTTTCTTCCCCAAATCCTACCTCCCATCCTCGGATTCTCATGGATTTCATGAATTTTCATTTTTTATTTTCGAAAAATCATGTAGTTTTTTAAACTTAAGCAATCCATTAAATTTATAATCATAAACTTAGAAAACCTATTTTTCATTATCATTATACTTTTGAAACAATATTATCATAAACAACTTGTGCAAAATAAGTGGTCATATTGTATGCAATCCATGCAATAATAATAATAATAAGAATAAGAATAAGAATAATAATAATGGATGAGATGGGAGACTATTATTCAAAATAATTTCATAATTGTTAGTAAAATCGACATTGATCGAAGCTAAAAATCACATACTCTTTTAAACCTAAGTAATCCATTAAACTTATAATCATAAACTGAGAAAACCTATTTTTCATTATCATTATAATTTTGAAACAATAATATCATAAACATTTTGTGCAAAATAAGTGGTCATATTGTATCCAATCCATGCGGAAAAAAAAAAAAAAATAAAATAAAAAATAATGGATGGATGAGATGGGAGACTATCATTCAAAATAATTTCATAATTGTTAGTAAAGTCCACATTGACCGAAACTTGTGATTTTTTTCCTTCATCGCTCAATTTTCGAAGATCACATCACATTCAACCTGTGTAGAATAAATGATCAAATGTTTGAAATGAGGTATGAACACAAAATTAGCAACTCGTAATATAATTTCATAACTTTATATTCATACGAAAATTAGAAACATATTTTATTAACTTTGTTCATTTAGTTAAAACACTAGTATTTTCTCTCGTGCGTTGCACGTGGAGATTTATGGCCAAGTTATAATTTAAAATATGTGTAAAATAAAAATTAAAATAACATATTTTCCTTTTTTATGGTAAATAGCATAAGAAACAAAATAATAAAACTAAGAACTGGATCAGAAATAATGTGTGATATAACATCTTTAAGGGAGATAACGAAGCTATATAAAAGCATATTCGGTCAAAAAAGTATAAAAACACATTATTTCGTCCCAGTTTGGTTATAAATTTTTCCTTGATTTTGCGTGATTTAATGGGGGAGATATGGATGAGAGATTTAAAAAGATCACACACGATAATAACACGGATTGAAGGGATAAGGAGTGATTCTGTCAAAAGATCAGGGATGATAATAACGGAAGATTATGCATGGGTTGAAAATTAGGTATTTGTGTTTGAGTGAGAAATATAAATAAAATATTATTTTTTTAATTCCGAAAATTATAAGATTGAGCGGGAAACTGTTCTCATTTTATTAATATATAGATTATGGATCCATTTTTATTTTTTATTTTTTAAAAAATGACAAAATTATAGATTTCATTTTTAATGTCACAATTTGAATATTTTTATTTTTTTGTTATTTTTTGACAATCTATTGAGAACCTATATCATCTGGTAGTCCCTAAGTAGGCTTTCTACATCTTTGATTATTCCTTTGTAATGGCCAAAAAAGCAAGAAGCAACGTTGTTGTTATTGTTATTATTATTATTATTATTATTATTATTATTATTATTATTATTATTATTATTATTATGTCAAGTTCATATTCAAATTGTAATAAAAACAACAACAACAATAATAATAAAGAAAAAAATCACTCAAGATTTGAATTTAGACATTAACACAATACTAGTAAATTTTTAAATGATTTCATAATAAATAAATGACTTCATAATAAATAAATGACCTACTTGAACAAAATGTAAGAGTAGATTATGTATTCTTTTCTAATATTTCGTATTTGTATTTGTATTCTTTTCTTGTATACTAAAATTTATCATATGGATTGTATCACTTTAATAACTAACTCATAGAAGATATTAAAACCTGTGAAATATATGAGAATCCATAAAGCTTAAAAATTCTATACAATTCTATATTAATGACATCCCACAATGTCTACATGTTGGCACATTAAAAGCTGGAAGAAGGTGCTAATAAAAAAGTTGTGTGTAGTGCGAGTTTAGTCTATAATTAAAAAAAAAAAAATAGCGCAAATGGCAAAAAAAAAGAAGCTTTTATGCTCTTTTGGTCCATTTTGAAGATCAAATGTATCAACTCCATTTGGCTCTATTTCTTACTCTACAAATGTCACTTTCTTTGTCATTGCCATTTGGCATGAGAAGGAATTAGCACATGAAACTGACTCAACAGTTAGTTTCTGCCATCCTCTATTTAGACTTAATCAAAATCGATTTCTGGAGAAGAGTGAAAGAGAGAAGACATGATCCAGAGTACACGAAGGAATGAAAGAGAGAGAAGTGAATCAATCCACATATGGGCATTGAATCTTTGGCGTGAAATCATTATTTTGCATTGGAATTTGGTTGGTAACTTTTAATCGAAATCAATAGTGCAATTTGATGGAGGATTTTGTTTAGTGGCTCGTCAATTACACGTGCGCTAGAAAGCCAAAAAAAAGTTGGTGGTTGGACCTAGCTTCCACCACCTGTGTAGCCGCCACAACGACCACACTTAAGAAGTGTCAATAGAGTCGGCATAATTTTATTAAAGTCGGTATTGTTCACCTCCCCACGTAGGGAGGTACTCACGCCATGTGCGTCCTCATAGGACGTCATGTCATTCAAAATTAATTTTTTTTAATATTTACTTTAGATCAGATGAATAATACATAATTACTCCTAATAATGGGGGCGGTGGGGCCCACACAATGTTTTTCTACCACTGTGGGTAACACAAGCTATCCATAGTGGGTAGCAGATCGCCATTGTTATTAAAATATATTATTTGTGAAATGAGATAATTATAGAGAGAATTCGATTTGTAAAATTTTAATATTTTAGATGGCATTTTAAAATTTAATAATTTTGATGGGTACAATTCCGTGTACAAATGACTTAACTCGTTGAATAGTTTTTTTTTGAAAGAACACCAAAATGTCACGATTTACGGTGCCATCGATGACACTTGAAAATTGTTGTATTATGTTGACTTGTGAAAAAAATTAAGCATTCTTAGAATACTCAATTCGGTACTCCAAGCCAATGAGAGGTGTCTGCATGCACATAGGGCCACAATTTAATAAATAATATAACCCTCTGTGTGTAGGTATACCGTTCTCATTGGCATAAAGTACCGAGTATTTGGTACTCCAGCCAATACTAAAATTTTTTCGTGGACTTGAAAATTATTTTAAATCAAAATAGATTATGATTTTCATCTAAAAATAGGAAAGTAAAGTTGTAAGAATTGATGCTCGATTTGATGTGAAATAACTTTTTACGTTAAGGTGATATAATTTCATTAAAATATGACACTTATAATGTAGATCTATGCAACTAGTATTGTCAAATCATTAAAATTTTTAAAAATATAATAAAGTGACAATGAGCGAAAGTATAACAAACTTCAATGATCATTACTGAAATTTTTAAACTTTAATAACCAGTTTATAATTTGATTAAAATTTGCATGATCACTAGCGAAATTAACCCTATAGAAGAACTCTAGATTAGCACAATAGATTAGCACTTCTTCAAAAGACAACACGTGCTTTTAATACTACCCAAACTTATCTTTCTTCCAAAATTTGATTATTCCACTATTTAACACAAAATCAAGGCCACCATAACTTTGGGAAGATATTTTATTGTTCCAAAAGGAGATTCTTCTAAAGAAAGTAAAAGATTGCACCTTTTATTGATGATGACTTAATTCGACTAGTCTTTCAAGATTGCACTTTTCTCCTCCATCCACCCTTTTTAATGGTGGTGGGTGGGGTGGCAATAGATGCCAAAGGCTGACTTTCTTGGACAGAGGAAGTTGTTCATCATTTTCCGAAACTAGTATACCCATTGTACTATGATGCATGTATGATTGAGGTTCAACATATTTGTCTCATTTACTGTATTTTTTTACTTGTTGCATCTAATGAGAATATTTTATATTATTAAATTAATATAATTGGTTGTATACGTTGACTGATTTGATTAGAAAAAACAATTAAAAAGAGAAAATCTAACAATCCATTTGAACTTGTATGATTCATGAGCAGTGATGTCAAAATGAGCTAATTCAAGTTATGACGACGACGACTTAACTTGCATACAATCCAGTTAGGTAAACTTGCTCAAGTTGTTCGTATCTTTCAAAAATTAGTATACCCAGCGAACTATAATGCATATTGTATGACTCGAGTCTACATTTATTGTCATTTTAAGTCTCTGCAACTATTCCAAATCGTCAAGAGTAAATAAATATACTTAATTAATTGTGTATGTAAATCGATTTGATTGGAAGAGACATTTAAGGAGAGATTGAGCAACAGATGCGTACTTGTATGATTGCATACTATCAACTATTAAGTCAGATAAACTTGCATATATACTTGGGGAATCAAAGATTGTTAAAGATCATGGATTAAAAACAAAGGTACAAGCATCCCTTGGGATTTTTATGAATATGAACAATAATTACCCCAAATTTCATAAATTTCTTGACTTTACAATCCTCATATGACAATGAACCAAATCAATAACTAGTCTTGAAAGGCTTGTACACTTTGAGATCAGAAGCCACACCCGCGAACGATCCAGCGGCAGCCGCGATAGAGATAATAAGGCAAGTAACACTTAGTATTTGTAGGCATATCCATTTTGTGCTCCATTTCTCTATCTTATTTTGCACAATGTACATTTCCACTGGAAAATACACTGTCAAAGGCCAAAAACCGAAGGCACCTAGTATACCAACAACGTCGTTGAAAAATGGCACAAGCATGGAGATTATCGTCGTTATGATCACAAAAATGGTCCTCCAAACTAGTCTAAAGAGGTTGAGTTTATAGGGTTTGTAACCCGGGATTGGAATATCAATTTCTTTGGCTATAATTGTGCTAGTCGGGAACCACTCTTTACAAGTCTTTTCGACAAAGGCGAAAAGTGGTTGACAAAAAACTTGGTAGGCACCGACGAGGTGGATAACTATGGCGGCATTCGCTATGTCGAGTAGCCAATAGGGGTTGTAGAAGCCAAATCCAGTGAGGAGATTTCCTGGCGAGAGGTCACCAAATGCCGCATAGCCAAAACAACCACATGACATGTAGAAAATGGTTGTTATGGCTACACTGAATGCAGTGGCCTTTTTCATTGTCTTGTACTCCGATGGTGGTGACTTTATCGTATCCTGTCAGGGTCCAATCAGTCGAGATCAGTACAATGAACAAGATTTTAATTGGGATGTCAAAAAATAGGGTAATAATTTATTTATTTATTTATTTTTACCTGAATTTCAATAAGGATGAGTGAGTAAGAATAAGCAAAAGCTATAGCTCCAAGAGCTTGAAGAGTTCTCCATATCTTGTCCATTTCACTCACTGTGCCTATGCTTATTCCAGTTAAGCTTCCCCTTATTTGTCCCGTTTCTACGATGAAACAAAAACCAGTGTTTGAATAAGTTGAAAAAAATTCATTTATCATACGACAAATAAGATTTTAACTTTTTTCTTACCTACGACTTTGGCAATCCCGAGGCCTAAACCGACGGAGGAGTAAGTAAAGGACATTATGGCAGCCACAATTGATAGCCACCATATTTGATCAAAGTCTGGGATTTGTGAGAAAATTATTTCCGCAACACCAAATGCAATCATATAGGGATTGCTTGAAACTCTACATGGGCTATTGTCTCCTTTTGAGTGGAAGCAATTAGACCTTTCAATTGCCCTGTTGACCAAAAGAAAAAAAAGTCAAAATCTTGTTCATTGTATTGTTCTATATTGTCCATTATAGTATCAAACATACAACTATTAAAAACATACTTACATCATACTTATAGACGATGCAATCGTGTAACCAATAGCAACTCCAAAGAGATTCAAGTACTGAATTGCTCCACAAAGTTTAACCTTAAATCCTCCTAAAATTACGAGACCAAACCAGTGTCACGTTAAAGTTAACATTAACACAGTAACAAAAATAAGAGTCAAGTCAACTGCATGAATCATTTTTCGACGTAAAGTCAACGAGTATGAAAAAAGTTAGTTACCGAGGTTGGCCTGGACGGCCTCCATGTACGTGTAATTTCTTTTTCCGGTGACGGGATCCCCCGACCGATAACATGCAGCTAGAAGAGAAGAAGTGTAATATGTTACAAATGAGAACAAAAGCAACACAGTGGGACCAGCAACCCATCCGAGCTGTGCAGTTGCCCAAGCCAAGGACAAAACTCCAGAGCCAATCACAGCTGTTATTATGTGAGCACTTGCAGTCCATATAGTTCCTAAATCAAAACACAAGAAAAATCAGTACAAAACTGTTGAGTCTTGTTCAGTACTGAGCAGCAGATGTACACTCAATACTTCTTATCAAGTAGTGAATAACAACAAGAGTTTACTTAGTACCGTTATTATATATCTGAATTACGTTTAGTTTGTAATATTACCGGTTCGTTTGAGGCGGCCGTCATCGTCGAAACACTTTGAACCAATCTGAGGAGGCACATTGATGGAGACATTAAAGATTTGGTGGTGGTTGTGACTCTTGTTTGCACTCATCTTGATTGAAACAAAATTCAGAAAATGAAAATATTAGGGTTATTCAGATTTAGACAAGAAGGGAATGTGCATTTTGTGAGAAGTAATAGACTATATATAAGACAAACCACGTTAGGTCAAACCACCACTAATGGCACGAGTGACATGATTACAATACGAACATACTCCTCACGTTTTTTCAAAATCTTCTACCACCCAAAAAAGTGTGGTTTTTTTAATTAAAAAAAAATTTATTCATGAATTCACTCCACTTATCTTAGGTGATGAATGATAATCAAGGATGTGATGACATTTTTGACACCGTAGGAATATCGAACTTGGCACTCTCCGCTAAATTAATATTTACTACATATGCATAAAGGACTACGTATAGTATATATGTAGTAAATACTGATAATATATTTTACCGTAGGAATACCAGAAATGCTAAAAGAAAAATCGAAGACGTGAAGAATAATGACGGAGAAAAAGTGTTGGAAGGTCTTACCTTCACTATAGTGTTCCAATCCCTTGATCAAATTGGAAACTTCACTAAGAACTAATGTATAGAGATAAAGGAGAGGAATAGAGTGTTGTGTTCAATTTTGTGATCAATTGGTACCATTATTTATACGTACAAAAAAGTTACTTATAAGTTAGAATTCTTAATCAATCTCTTTTAAATTCTATGGCTTCTGGTCCATCCTTTTATCAGTAGAGAATAAGATTCCATTATCATCAATAATTAGTAAGTATCAACATAAACCTATCAATTATCGGTCAAATAATTCATTTTTTTTAGGAATAAATAATTAACACTTAGAGAGGGACATTTAGCATCACATTCTTATTTTCTGGCACCCAAAGACTGAGGAATTAAAGGTTGTTAAATAAAGATAACTTCATTTGAAAGGGTATCTTTGAAAGTTTTTTTGGAGAGTCTTTTCTTGATATAATAATATGCATAATTAATATTAATATATTCCCCTTTTAAAAGCATATGTTGTCGCGTTCTCGTGCACCGCAAATGAGGAAACAAGAAAAAAAAATTCTCTTGAACTCGGAAAAATCAATAATAATGATAATATTAATCAGTTTATCTTATATATTCATTTTCAATCATATATTTTTAAAAAAATCATTTTCCAAAAAAAAAATAAATAAATCAACTAGAAAATGTGGGTTACTACAAACAAATCAATAGTTATAATCATTCAAAATACAAGATAGGGAGATTAATGGAAATGGTTATAGAGAAGTGACTCTGGTGGAGATCGGTCATAGAATTATGAGGCCGAAGACCAAGTTGTGAATCCAATTAATCTGACCCAATTCAGTTAACGTTGTAAATATCTAGCTATATATTTCTCGTGTGCACCACACTTCTTTACATAAATAAAAGGATAAATTAAAAAAATTTAAACACCACTTATATATATATATTTTAATATTTAAAGTGTAGCAATAATTAATCATATTTAAGGTTAGTGCTCAACAACCACGGTATTGAATAAAATAAGTTTTATAGAAATACTATTTATGTTAATCAAAAGAAAAAATATAATGATTCTTTCTTACATTAACCTCAATTCTTGGAAAGAGCATATTACTACCATCTTACAAAAATCGAAAATAACAACTACCATTGTTAGTGAGCTTGCCTTATTAATGCAATGTTTGACTATGTCACTAAATATATATTCTGAAAGTAATTATTAAAAACTTGGTGCCTACGATCGATGTTCAATATAGTGTTAAACATATATACCGGTTTATGCTTTAGATTTTAGAACAAGGCTATTTATCATTGTTGTTTATTTATTTTAATAATGTGACAATTAGTTGTTAATAATTGGTCTGTCATTTTAAATATATATTGATTTTCTTCCATTTTTCCTTTTAAAGTTCGGTGGATGATGAAAAATATACTCCCTCCGTCCCATAAAGATAGTCTTTCACACAGATTAAGGAAGATCAATTAATATTCTTGGAAAAGTAATACTTCAGAACATAATTCCTAATATACCCTTACATTTATTTGTTATTCCATTTTAATAGTTCTTGTATGTTGATTACAATGCACATTAAATAAGGGCATATGAGAAAACTAAAAAATTAAATATAAAAATGAGACTATATTTTGGGACGGACTAAAATGGAAAATGGGACTATCTTTGCGGGACGGAGGGAGTAATTAAGAAGAAATGAAAAAGAAAAAAAAAGGAGGGATTTTTTTTTTTTTTTTTGGGAATTTTTTCCAAGATAAAATGCAAAAACTAGAAAGTCTCTTTTGGATAATGTGATTGTCTTTATTATGAAAAGGAATGGACACAGAAAGAATAGCATTTGAAGTACAAACTTCTTTGTGAAGGAAAAAGAAAGGAAAAGAGGAAAAAAAGTAAAATAAAATTCTTCTTATCTTAAGTTGATCATTGTAGAGCCAAGATTAGGATTATTCTTTTCAAATGTTGTATATACCAAGATTGTCCTTGTACACCCGAATGCAATGATGCTTATACATACGTGCAGGCATAATTTTAGATTGAAGTATATCATCACTAATTGATGACATTTTTACTTGCCGTGTTCAATGAGTGCATAAAAATGCGATGCCTTAAATATGCATATACACAACAGCACATTCTACGTGCAAGCTGTGATTGTAACGGTACCGTGTAGGATTAATATAGATAAAAGGTAAAAATTGTCAAAATTTTTTTAAGAAAATATCCAAGAACACATAAAAATTCATCAGATTTCTGAATAATTTCTATCAAAATAATAATAATAATAATAATAATAATAATAATAATAATAACAGCAATAATAATAATAATATGCAAATTTAGTGAGACCATGGTGGGACCCAACTCCACAATTTCTCAAAAAACTTAATTTTATTTTTTTAAACAGAAAAATCCAAATGTGGAAATGTTACTTCTTGTTTTTGAATACTATTAAGGAACCACTTGATGGTTCCTTAACTAAGGAAACATCGGGCTATTTTGAGGATCCGTCCGATTTTTATTTTGAAATTCACAGGATATAGAATCGATAAATGAGGGAGCTCCAAAGAATTTGAAAATTTTTCGACGATATGCCACAAAGTTTTGCCAATAACAAAGGCGAAAATTATTGCAAAACTTTGATCGGCCGCTATGGTATCATCGGAAAATTTTCAAAATTGCTGGAGCTCCCCTCGTAGTGTTGATTTTAGATCTGATCCCGAATTTTGAAACGGGGATCGAACGAGCTCTCAAAATGATCCGATGGTTTTGTAGTTATGGAAAAGTTGATGGTGCTCGACCATTTTTGTCTCATTTTCACAAGTTGTCCAAAAGGAAAAACACACTAATTTGATTCTTCCCACGTTGGACGATCAGCAAACGGTCAACTATTATATGTGAGGGCCCACTGAAACACCCTAACGTCTCTTAGTTGCCACCAACGGTCAAGTTTTCGAATTCAAAATTACTACCATTAACTAAACATACATCGAAATTACGGAATCTCCAAAAAAGTTGGTTTCTTTCAATTCATATTAGAATATCATAACGATTTTCATCTATATAGTGTTGAGATGAAAAAATTCATAGAAAAATACAAGATCGAAAAAGAGAGAATTTGAGAAAACAAAGATATGATTTTAAAGTATGTCACCGTAAAATTTGGGTACTACATTCATTGTCTCCTTTATAAAGTAACACATTGTATACAGACAATGCAGGGAAAAATCCCAATTAGATCAAACCTCATCATCTATACAACAACTACGAGGTTGAAAGTCTAAACACTAACTGAACTTGCTAAAGATTACAATTGTAATCACAGTTCATACAATTGTAATTCATTCACCAGTAACTGAACTTGCTAACATTACAATTGTAATCAGTTCATACAATTGTAATTCATTCAAGCACACTACTACTTCTCTGCCAAAGGCCCCACCAAAAGCTAGCCACTGAGGTTGTCAAAAAATTCCTGAGGGATTGCTGGAGGTATGTACTTCTTCGCGACAAACTTGTACTGATTCACAACATGAAGAAAACGTGTCATTATCTTTAGCAAATTATCACAACCAATGGTGGGCTGGCACATGTCATGCCAGCATTGGCGGTGTGCATATTTTAACACACCTGCACGTACTATATATACGCTATAATACCTTATGCTGACTATATTTCTCGCGAATTGCAGGTAAGCTAGAGCTGTGGCTATTGCAGCAAAGGCCATGTAATGCCATTACACAGTCGTGTAAATCAGAGGGTTGATAAAGGGTGTAACGTCTCAAGGTCGTATTCTGCATTAACAAATTACAAGAAAGTTTGAATTGATTGTATTGTAACAAATTACAATAAAAGTATTAAGCAATTGAGCATGATTTACCCATGGCATCTTTGAGGGAAGAACAATGTATTTGGCTAAGAAGATCGACGATGCTGCTATCAAGGATGGGAGAAAACGAAGCATATTGTACTCAAGAAGAGACAACTCAGCGATGTAGTTTGCTAAGCACTCTAAGTGTAGAGATGGAGCCTATATGTCATAACCAATAACAAGAAATAAGCAAATAAGAGAATTGATTACTGATTAAATACTATTACTATCACGAGTAAAATATAAATATAAATTGAGTCTTGAGAATATAAATATACCTCGTTAATGCCTTGTGCAGCACGAACAAATCGCCTAAACAGCAGAAGTGGAATAAAGAGACAATCAACACCAAGAAAATATTGAGCTAATAGATTTGGTGGGCAATTTTAAATCTAATGATCACCTCAAGAAACACTTAGTTGTAGGGGCTGTCATTTCGAACTTCAAGTAATTAAGAACAGCAGATTCCATTTCCAAAACCTGCAGAAGAACGATAGTTCAAATCTGAAAAACAACCCTTCTTCAGGTGTACTTTTTTCTACTTCAAGAAACTATAGATGTACTACTCATGTACCTCGTCTTTGAAATACGTGTTATCTGTTATGTAGCAAAACTCTTCAACCTGAGGAGCACATATCTCTTCATACTTGCTGCAAATTACAATCTCACTTAATGAATTTTGGGTCTAATAATGCAGAGTTACAGATAAGAATTAGAAATGAAAATGAGCAAAATAATGAATCTTACGAGGCAATCATCATGCAAGCAATGCCTAGCAATTGCAACTTTTGCCGATCCATTACATTTCCCGAAAGATAACGGTCAATATAGTTGACAGTCAAATATAGCGTATCTGGGATAAGCCTGTATTCCTCAGCAACCTCAACGAGCCAATCAATAAGAATTGCTCGCATGCTCGGGTTGATATCCCTTTGGACTCTTTCCATGAAGTCAGTAGAAGGCCTTTTCTTTGCCTGAAATTGCACGCACAAAGAAGTATAGGGACTAAGATGCAAATTCAATGGGATATTAAAAACCCGCCTCCTTTTACTTCTCAATCACTTTCCAACCACACATCCTCCCAAGAACACAATTTTTCCTCCAAAACCCACTATTCAAAACAAGCACAAATGTACATAGGGAAAGATTCTAGTTGGAAAGGTAGAATTTTAACCTCAGATGCCTGCAGGTGCTTGTAAATATCACAAGCAATGGTTGCACATAGCTGTGGGTCATTCTCATTGCCATCAATGTCGACAATCATATCATCAGAGTCCATTGCTGCAAGTATTTCTCTCTTGCACATGTTGCCTGTGTACACCAAACGGAACAATCAGATTACATCATTACAAACCTCAAAATCAACTTTACACCACAATGTCTATCAAGACATTCAAAAAGTGCTACAAACTACCTTCTACTTCCACGCGCTCTGAGATGCAGAGCTTGTTGGATGTCTTTCTCTCGATGGAATCAACTGCAGCTATCTCATTGTTATCTATGTATTCAACCTCTGGGCTGTTCAAAGAATCACAGGTCGACATAGATTCATCCATCGAGGACGATAATCCATCTAATTGATCTGGAGAAACATCCATACTGCACGGTACAGGGGCAATGGGAATCTTGGAGAGCAATGCATCACTTTTCAGAAGAGAAGTACTTTTGATAGAAGCGATCACATTCGGTTTCAAGAGAGAGCCTGGTAGAGTAGGCCCTGAGAAGCTTGCATTTGATGAAGTCGCAGATCCCTTCTTGATGCTTACAATTTTTGAAGTACATGGCACCTACAGAACTCAAACAAAAACTTAAATCAATCATATAATGCCAGAAGGAGAAGAAGGATAAAAACAGCAGCATTTGAGTTTGAAGTGCAAATCTCAATTCCTAATGTGACACATTTTGATTTGGTCAATTGAAGAAATTTCTCAACAGAGGCATGACCTTGTACAAATGTACACTGGAACTGAAAAGACTCCATCATTCTCCAAGAAAATAGATCAAGAAATGATTTCAAACTAATCTTGATTTACTGAAAGCAAAATTTATGCAAACAATGTTAAAAACATCAAACATTCCCCCAAAAGTACCTATTTGGTGGTGTCTGCCGAGGACAACAGATATACAAAATACGATAAAATCAATCCAATTTTTTCTCCAGAACAATGTATTAACAATCACGGCTCTCTGGATATCAGATGAAAACAGAGTAATTCAACCCAAATATTTCAGATTACTTGAACTACAAATTTTCCTTTAGAAAAATTTGAAACCCCCATTATTTTCTCCAAGAAGTCACCATACGCATATATGGGATGATCAACGATGATTATTCCCGTATAGATGGTTATCTGTTGCGTGATTTTTATACAGAATACATATACCCAGATGCATGATTGCATACAAACAACATGAGAAAGAGATCAACCAGTGGCGCTTACAATTCTTGATGATTCGGGTAGGGAGATCCGGCCCCAATTGGAAGACCCGGAACCATGTCGCTGGTTCGTGATGTTGGCCAGCGCCGGCCTTTTCTTGGCCGTATGCTGTGATGGCAAAGTGGCAGTCGCCGTAGCCCCTTTCCCAAAATTCTCCGATCCTGATGAAGATGATGCATGTCGTTTCGCCAGTGATGACGCAGTTGCTGACGTAGACCTCCTCCCACCGGCGGTCGTCATTATTATTACGTATTAACAAACAATGGCAAGAACTGAAAATTGCAGTCTTAAAACAGGGCGCTTCAAAACGAAATTTGAAGAACCTTACGGGAATTTCACGCTATGGGATTTCAGAAATTGAAAATTGGGAATCATACAACGAAAAAAGTGGATAATGATTCAAATGGAGGAATCAAAAATTTGAGGCAAAAAATTGGGTTTATGAAAGGAATTTTCAAAACCCTGTTGAGGTTTCACGCTTTAGGTATTCAAAAATTGAATTTCGACATCTTTCATGGATTTCAGTAGAAATGGAAAGTGAATAAGTATCATATCTAATATAGGGTTTAATGGGTGCTTTTGAGGCGGGGAAAAGGGGGCTGATTTGAAATTGAAAACGATCTGGACCGTAGGATCGGTTTGGGTAGTCGTTAGAGATGGGCCCCACAGGAGCTGTCTGTTTGAATGCGGGTTTTATGTGGTGACATGTGATTTGATGAACGGCCAATGAGAAATGAGTGGATTTAAATAGTGAGTGACGTGGCGAATTTTAATTGGTCGGTGAGAGAAAGGGGGTTTGTTTTTAGTATGTGCAATTTGAATTCGAATTTAAACCGGAGCGGATCTTATGCTGCATTGGAAAGAAAGAGGACCAGCACGCTCTCCAAACATGCAAATATGACAAAAATGAGTGAGCTTACAAAAGTGTGTAAATTATTTGCATGTATAAGGAGCTCAACTTTTCAAATTTTTTCCATGCTTAGAGGTGACATGATATTAATTGACTTATCATTTTTTTAATTTCATATTTAAAATAATATTAAGATTACTAATTAATTATTGACTATTAACTATTACATCAACAATGACTGGTAAGCGGCCATCGTAAATGTTGTTATTCTGATAATATGGTGTTTTATAAAAAGATTTTGACCAAATTAACCTAAGTGATAGAACTGGCGTGACACTTATTTATTAGGTGATGAAGATGTGATAAAGCACAAGGACACCTCTTCATCGGAAAAAATAATACTTCATCGTGTCACTTAAAAATATTAATTTTAGGTGTTTCATAGAATTATTATTAAATAATTTTTATTATATTATCCACTTTTTTTGAATAATAGTATTAATAAGCAATGATGTATCTATTATTATTGTTCTATTTGTATGTATATATATCATTTTCCAAATTTATATTATTATTGTTCTTCTTCTTCTTCTTCTTTTTTTTTTTTTGAAAATTGTATCATTTGTGTTCTATTGATATGCATTCAAGTAACATATTATGTCGTTGAACAAGAGTGTAGAGAGCAGAAAAAATGAGAAACAAGAGATGAAAATTCACCAAAATCAAGTGCCTTCTTTGCATATATTTGCTTGAAGTGAAGAACTTTATCAGAAAATGTATGGTTAGAAAGTTGAGACACAAAAAGAAAGAAAAAAGATTTGCACTTCCGGGTTTTGATTTTACATGAGGTCTCAAAATTTTCATTTCTATCACCTTGGATTGGAGTGCAAAACAAATCAAAGATTAGTACTAAAGTTCTATATTTTGTGCTCTGGATAAATGTCTATTGCATCTTCAATAATTGATTAATTATCTTTTACATCAATCTCATTTATTTATGAATCTTTCATAAATGACTCATTGGTTGGATATCTTAGGCTATGCTCAGTGTTTTGTCTACTTTAGCTAATGGGTCATGCCATGTTAGTGAAAAAAAAATTATGTGGGCCCCACTGGCCCTCACTATGAGGGAACAGTTATGTATTATTTATTTAACTTAACGTAGATATTAAAAATAATTAAAAAAAAGAGTGATGTGGTGCCCTGTGAAGGGCGCCATGGTGTGAATACCGTGCCTACGTTGGGAATAGAGTGAAACCATTAGTTAATAAGGCAAAATAATTGATTTTTGTTCTAGTTGTTAGTTGATTGATTTGATTTATTTAATTGATTTATTTCTTTATAGAATTTTAAACTCTATGAGTGATTGATCAACCACTAAGGTGATTATATTATCATATTTCCATATATTAAATTAGTTATCACATGACAGCTTATGATCAAATCCGCCTCAATATCTATAGCTAATAAGTATGATGATTGTTTGCGGGTGATCAAAACTGTATAATTTGTATGCGTGTATAATGCGTATCGAGAGATGTTTTGAACATAATAATCCTACAAGGCCTCGTAAGGATTACACGCCTGTAAGTCTGTAACAATATAGCCAATTCAAGATATCATTACTTGTGTGGGCCTCAAAACCTCCTTTTCCAATATGAGATTACATCTAAATACATGAGGAGAGAAGAAACGAATTTTTAATTCTCCCAATGATACTTTAATAGGAAATATACAGGATTGTTCTCCTACCAGCGCAGGTGGGAACCTGAGGAGGAAAAAGCAACGCCCCTCCTCCCGGGCCCCACAACAATCAGAGGCTGTGTGGGGGTGGCGGGCGCGTGGCCTTGCGGGTAAGGGACCCGCGGGAAGGAGAAATTCTTCGAGGAAATATATGCTAACAAATCTCCCTCAATGTTAAAAGCTACCATTCACAAAGTTTCTATGTATATCTGATGCCAAATCAAAGATAAATTTCTAAAAGAAAAGTAAATAAAGTAAAAAGATTTCCCTGTTGTGTTGTTAATTTCAAACAAAAATCAAGAAAATTAAATATCCATCAAATACAACTTCCTTGCTCCTAGTTCCATATCTTCATCTTCTGTACACCACTACACCCTCCAAATTACTTCCCTACATTCTAACACATATCTCTGCATTAAGCACCCATTTATCTCCCCCCCCAAGAGCTCATTTCTACTGCAGCCTTTGATAAGCAACAATAGTAGTCACATCAACCCGAAAAGCTGGCTTTAATCAACCTAAACTGGACTTACTCCCAGATAAAGATCTTGGTATTGTTGGGCCAAGAGACGGCTGGGTATTTGTGCGAGGGCTAAACATGGCGGCATTAGCCCCAGACGAGGAGGAGGAAGGGTGTATGGCCGAAAGGGGCAGCCGTGGGCCCAGCCCATACATCCCATGTTGTTGGATTAGTGACATGTGGGGATGGACGGGCTGATTGTTGCCATACCCGGGAATCAACGGCTGTTGTGATCCCAAAACTTGTGGCCTACTGTTTCCTGATGGATTGTTTAGGACACCGGTAGCGACGGTTTGCGGGCCCACTGTTCGAGACGTTCCTGCTGGGCTGAACTGGGCCGACATCATAACGGCCCGCTCAGCAGCTATCCTCTGCCTCGTCCTTTCCATTTGCTCGCATTCTCTCATTAGTAATGTCTCCACTTCTGCAAACTGCTTCAACTTTAGCTCCAACCTCTTCATCTGAAAAAAAAAACCCAAAAAATGATCCAATAATTTCGCAAACAAGGTTTGAGGAAGGTGACTTCTTTCGAAACAAGATCTTAGTTGCAAGAAATCAAAAGATTCAAGTTAGCAACAGATCTCCTACACAGAAGAACATATAATAACACAACAATAATGAACACCAGAAAAAAGTTTAGGAAGAATCTGAAGGATCTCTTAACAATAATACCTGATGATTAACAATATTGGCGGATAGCCTTTGAATTTCACGTTCTTCATGATCAGCGAAAAGCTTCGCCTTCGTAGCTGCTGCAGCAAGGCCAGCTTTGGCAGCAGCTCTCACACTATCGGCTGGTAATGGAACAGCTTCTGTGTCAAGTTGGTTCCACAGACCTTCCGAGAGATCAGTTGAAAATTTAGAACAAGAAACAAAAAGACTAACATGATTTACGACTAACCTCTTTTAACAGAACTCATCGTTTCTCCACGAGGACTCTCTTCACTAGCACTGTCCTTGCATAGTGCTCCTAAAGATGCATGAGCACAGGCCGCAGCCACCCTCGGCCCCAGTGCAGAGGCAAGAAAGGCAACCTTAAAAAGAACAGCAGACAAGCTTTATCAAAACTATGTAGGACAACCTTGAAATTACATATATGAACGAGGGCTTGAAGAGAGAAGTTACCAGGTTCATCACTGGATTTCCAGAGTCAGCAAAAGGAAATTTGCCTGTAGAATTACTAGCTTCCAAACTGCATCCTACATCACAACAAAATGCAAATGCTGATTGGTTGAAGTTCTGGAATGTGCAGATAGAAAGAATCTGCCTAGAAATACTGGCAGTATTACTATTACCATTAGAATTCAACTGAGATCTCCTATGATCATCTTGAGTCAACAAACTAGAAGAACCTGATGTACTTGGGACGTCAATAGTTTCCAGAGGAAATCCATCCAGAGGGAGGCGAACAAAATGAAGGATGCACTGTGCTTTTGACTTTGAACCTACGTGCAGGGCAATTTTATCCCAGTTTTCACTGTATAGTTGCATCCCCTCAAGAAGGAGCAATGTCTCCTGGTCAGTCCAATCGTCTCCATCCACGTCCCCGTAATCCTTTATGGAACTGACCTTCACAAAATCTATGCTAGAGTGACCAGCAACAAATCTTCCCTCGTTGAAGCAATCCAAACAAAGCATTGCATCAACCTGTCAAAGATACCGTTAATTACAGAAGTAATATAAAAGAGGTAAAATCATGCCGTAAGTTATGCAATTTCATGGGACACTGGTCACTGAACACGAGGCAGTAAGCCTATAAGCTGTAAGTGTAACCCAAATTATTGCTTTAGTTTTTAACCCCAGTCTACGTCAAAAGGCCCAAAATAAGTCCACCATGATAACAAAAAAACATTGTCTAACCACAACGATAAACAGTTTTAGTAAATTATGCCAATCATGAAGGAAAAAGAAGCATCACGGTTTAATGCCTGCATATCACAAAGGAGAATACCTGCATACTACACAATTGGAAATCAATTTACCAATCATACTCCGAAATTAAAAGGGCTTTCATCTACACATAGATAACTGTAAATGCAAACAAAGAAACTTTATGGATAGGGTTCAGTACTCCGAAGCACACAAGAAAAACATTGGATAGCATTCCTAAAGATCCAAATAAGGAAATCTGAGGCTGCTTCTGGTATTGTGAACAATCAGCTCAAGTGACCTTAAGAATTATTGAAAATTCAATAAAGCATTTCAAGGCGATGGTTGCAGTATCTAGAAGTCAATCAGATAAGATCCAATAACCTTTCGATTCTTAAATTCGCAATAGGTATTAGTATATATATTTTTAAGTAACTAATCAGCTTCATCATTCCCCAGAAGATTGGAAACAACTACACTCAGCACAAATTTGAGCTCAAGCTCAGGTGGGCTCAACAAGTTAACAAATAATTCATATTTTAGCGGCTCTCAAGCAGTCTCATATCAACCAAACTAGAGTTCATTTTCTACCATTGGAATTTTAACCAGGCTCAGCCTTGACTTGATTATATCCATAGTTCTAGCACATGCAACCAAAGCAAATTAACAGCACTGGTGCAAGGAGTATAACGAGCAGTTCCATGTGTTACCGATAAAAAGTTGTCCTGCACCTTTCTATCATCCCAACAACCACACGTGCAATATTGGGTAAAAGCTAATTGGGACATCAGAACACTTGATGTCCTCTTTTGAACGAATGGAATTGAAAAAATACTTAACACGCCACTTGTCAAATCAATCATAAAATGTTGCCTGTCTCCAACCAAAACGAATTGAGATGAAGAGAGTACTAGGGAACATTCAACTAAATATTTGAGCATATGGCGTACGCTCATTAATGTAACAGCTGGTGTGTGGGACATTCTTATTACATGTATGGGCATATAAGCAACAAAATGCAGTGCAAATGTGCAACAGAATGGTGGCGTTCAAATATCTAAAAATACGGACATTACAGAAGGATGCAGATAATAATAGTTCTTCTACAAGCCGAAGATTGAGACATTTCCAGTGAAAGACAACAGCTTACGAGAAAAATAAGTAACAAAGAATGACTAATAGCATGTTTGTAAAGTAGCTTATAAACGAGTTCATTTGGCGAGCACTTATAAACTAGGTAAATAAGTAGAGAAGTGATTTAAGGAAATATGTGGATAAGAAGTAATTCTGGGAAATGTGCAAATAGTTTATAAATGGATTTCTAGTTAATAAGTAACTAGGTAAATAAGTAGAGAAGTGATTTAAGGAAATATGTGGATAAGAAGTAATTCTGGGAAATGTGCAAATAGTTTATAAATGGATTTCTAGTTAATAATCTACTTGTCTAACATACAAAGAATTTTTCAGTTGTTCAACTTCAAAAGGTAGCATTTACCTCTTTCTCTGACTGATAATACACTGTGGGGATGGACCTGGAGCAATAATTGCAGCGGTGCTCAGATAACATCTCCCGGATGGTGCTATCAAGGTCCTGGTCCTCATCGTTCCGCCGAGCAAGTTCAGTATAAACATCTGTTGCCTTCAGCCTACATTTAGGCTTGTCAAACAGGATTAAGCTATCTACTGATTTCAAAGCAGCCGAAGGCACACAAAGTTCACCGTTTGGATCCTCATGCAAGTATGTTCCTTCTTTCTGGGATCCATGATCAAGAGGAGTAGCACAATAATTGATGATTCCCCAATGGTCAAGAAACCGCACAATTCTAGTCAAATCATCATTATCAATACCAGCTACCAGTCCCTCACAATCTGAAACTGACAGGTGCTTTTCTGGGTTCTCCATGTACTTCGCAACAATATAATTTCTACACTCCATGTACTTCTCGGGTGTGTGATCTACTGACTTCCCTGAGAAAAAATGCGGCACCACTTGTCTCTCCAATCTATGCACAGAATTTGGTGAAAACCAGTCTGCTCGAGACAGGAAGAAACAAAATACAAACTAAATTAGATCCACACTGACTTTCCCATCTAGGAAATTCAAAATTAACAAAGATCCTTCAAATTGGACACAAAAGGTAACATGCATAAGTTGTTGAAAAGAAGCCAACCACGAAAGAAGTAAAGTTTCCCCTCTTTATCAATTACAAAATCAGACATATAAGCTTCATATAATTTATTTGGTACACATGAAACTGTGGTGATTTTTGGATGCATTGGAATTTCAATCTGCAACGACATTGAGAAAATGGATGATAAACCTACACAGAATCGGAAGGAAAACAATCGACCCACAGAATGGGAACATAATCCACCATTTAGTGTAATATGAGATGCCACCAATCACAATGTGTGTTTTGAGTGAGAGGCTACAAGAGAGTACTGTATGCAACTATACTTAAGCAATATGTGATTCATTTACTTCCATGGAATTGGAAATAATCTGCCAACAGTGTAATTAGATACGTGTGAGATAATCAGCTTTTCATATATTACCCATGTTGTAATATTTTATGGAAATTATTTTTCACCTTTTTATAATAAGGGGAAGTCCTTGGATATGCTGTACAGATGTTTATAACAAATACTTCTTTACGATTTCATGTAGAAAAATGTCATTTTAACATAGCAAAACATGCATTCTACTTTGAGTTTGTGCAATTTTCTAAAGCACATCCTAACAAAATAATTATTTTATAAGTCTTTAATTCACAACAAGTTTCTATGTTATGTCATAACTTTCTTCAATGAATAAAACGATAATCTAGCATATGTACTTACATACCAATCCATTCTCTAATCCACCAACTCAGACATTTCTCTATACCAATATCAGAAGCATGCCATAAACTCCATATGCTACGTACACACATACAGAATATATAAAGGGAAAATGAGCAACCTGCATGAACTGGCACCACATGGACCCGACCCGCACTCCCAAACTTTTTAGTAATGCCAGAGCCAGGAACTATCCCAGGTGGCACTATCACATACGATCCTCCTCCACTGCCACTTGCAGTTTCCTCTCCTAGAAAAGCCGGACAATCCTTAGGCACAGCTGAGAGAGCTTGTAGCTGCCCATAAGAAACATTCTCCAAGAAAGGGGTCACTCCCTGCCCCTGGCTTCTGCTAACACCATTATATGCTGCCCTCTCAGCTTCCACAATCCCCAAAACCAAAGAGTGAGGCCTGCTAATAACCCTCTTAACCACAACTGGAAATTCAGAAATTTTAACTCCACCGTCAACCAATTTTTCACTCTCCCTTTCTCGCAATACATGGGCCATTCGATCTGCATTCTGGTTTTGAGGATTGTCATCTGTTTCGGGGTGGTTTTGAGGTGGGTCCATGTCGGGATCATCATCTTCTTCATTGTCATCAAATATGTCATCATTCTCGGGTTCTTTGAGTTTCGATTTACGTGTAGCTGGGTGCTCTCGTTTCCGCTTCCTCCACCTAGACCTTGTCTCTAAACCACAAAAAGGCACAAAATCACAAGCATTTTCAGTTCAACCTCAGATATAGCGCCAGAAACATAATAATAAATGGTAAATCAAATCATTTCCTGTTAAATTTCACTAACGGATCTCTATACACATACATTATTAACGGTAAACCCTTAACATAAACGCCGTAAAATCACGAAAATCCCGTTAGCATTCGCAAAATTGGGTCAGCAATTACAACAATCATAGCAATCAATTAAGGTCTTATCTTTACAAATGGGCATGTGAATTAAACAACAGAAAAGCAAAGATATAAGATCCCATGAAATTAGGGGTTTATAAACTGTTACCTGAGGAAGAAGCTGGCATGCTGATTAAAATTCGGAGAGAATTTTGGAGGGTTTGGGGTTTAAGGAAGGAGAGAGTTGTGGGGTCTCAGTGTATTTGGCGAGTCCACTCAAGACTCCGCTGTATGTGCTAGAGAGACATGGATACATACACGTACATATAGAGAGAGAGAGAGCCTTTTCAGATTTCTATTTGGGGAAAAACCTGTGAAATGCTTTTTGGTAATTTTACATTTACAACACCACAGCTGGCCTAGTGAAATTTAGCCTTTGACCCCTGAACTTTTCATTTATGAGCATTTCTGCCTCTTCCTTTTCTCCCCTTGTGTAATGTGTTCCTTTTGGTTTTTTCAGTTCCTCCATGGTCAAATGCGCTGAGCAACTAGTTTCACAATTTAGCCTTTGACCCCTGAACTTTTCACTTATGAGCATTTCTGCCTCTTCCTTTTCTCCTCTTGTGTAATGTGTTCCTTTTGTTTTTTCAGTTTCTCCATGGTCAAGTGTGCTGAGCTACTAGTTTCACAATTGCGTTTCGTGTTACTTGACTTTTATTTTGTTTAATTTTATTTCTAACTCATCAACTGACGAAATATTTCATATGAAGTGAGCGTGGAGCGTGTGTTCTTCTATATATTTTTACATATTTTTATACGCTTTTTAAACTCCACTAATTCTTTCTCCTATTTCACATCTACATATCTCATATGACCTATATGTACTACACAAATATCTACCATTCAATTCTACTCATTCTCTCTCCTATATCATCTAAAATCATATAAAAATTTATTTTTACACACATCCTAACGGGCGCTGAATTACAACTCATCTCATAAACCAATTCAACTCATTTTGTGATTAGAACTTGACCAATCCAACTCAACTTAATTTATGTCGAATAGAATATAATTGAATTGGCAATTTTGAGAGATAATAATTAGGTCAAAACAATCTTATCTACATTTTCCAATAAAGTTTTTTCCCCTCTTATTAGGTTTTCATTCACAATAGATTTGTAATTGATCCAAACACGGAGAATAATTTTAACTTAGGGTGTGTTTGATTGTAAACCCAGAAAATGATTAGAAGGAAAATATTTTCCGGGTAAATGAATTCCGAGAAAATATTTTCCAGGGAAATGATAGTTGTAGGTGTTTGATTGGGTTAATTTGAAAATTAGAAAATAATATTATTTTCCTTATTTTTGAGTTTTTTTAATGAAATTTGATCATTTTCCTTATCTTTATGGTTAAATTAAATTGTCCATTAAAAAAAAAGAAAAAAAGTACCAAACTTTTCCCGGAAAACAAAATTCACCTCCCCCAAGGAAAAAAAAAAGAAAAATACGGATTTTGAGAAAAATTGGAAAACATTTTCCGGAAAAAGAAATATCAATCAAACAACCAAGTAAGGAAAAAAAAGATGGAAAACTTTTTTTTCCCAAAAAAAAAAGGTCTATCAAACACACCCTTATTTTATAATGCTCCTTGTATCAAAACACATATATAAAAAGAGACGGAGATTGGCAAACTGTACAAAACAGACAAGAAGAATGTAACATTATACTAAGGTCTAAGAAAAAAAACTACATTGACCAAAATCTAGAATTCACCATTCAGACACAAAATTCTTTGTAGCTTATGTCCCACAAAAGCAAAACGAAAATGTATTCCGCTGAAACAATTTTGGACAGCTCAAACTTGAAAAGTAGAACGTGTTTGCAAACAAAATTTTGTTCTTATTTTCTCATATTTTTTAAAATTTAAATTTGATCAAATAAATTATATTTATATTTTATAGGGCCTAGCCTTGATATTCAACTCAACGATCTTGCTTAAATAATTGTGACATTTACTTCACTATGATTTTACTATGAGGTGATAGGATTTGATTTTTTATAATTTTTTAATGAATTTTAATATAAAAGAAGAGAGAGAATAAATGGAGTTCAATGGTGGATATTTATATAATACATGTGGGTCTCATAAGATATGTGAATATAATTGATTTGATCAAAAGAAAGAATAAATAAAAATGTGGTAAAATATGATAAAAGTTGTTGGCTGTCGAGGGCATAATATGACTTTGATTGTGAACCAAATTTGTATGATTCATAATTAAATCAAGTGGCAACAATAATTAATTAGCAATATATTGGATGTAAAACGTGAGTTTTTAAGAGGCTTTTTTTGTTGCTTCTCTCTCTCTCAATATGATTGGGGTGTGATTCACATTTGAAGTGTGAGATTTTATTACTTACGGTTGTATTGATTTGTGTATGCTTATAAAATTTTTATTGTGAGATGTATTTATTTCAATAAGATTTATTACCTCCGTTCAAAAAATATAGTCCAATTTTCTTTTTTACTTCGTCCCAAAATATATGGCATATTCATTTTAAAAATATAGTTAAAATATTAATTATCTTATATATTATCATTAAATATATATTATTATTACCAAAATAGATTAATTCAAGTAAAATATTTAATAAATAAAATGATATATATAAGAAAATAATTTTAAATTTATTTTTTCAATATTATTAATTATATAAATATATAAATATATATATATATATATATATATATATATATTTTAAATCTTTGTGAAATTAAAAATAGTTTATATGCACGCGACCGATGCTTTTTAGTATTTACCGGTTTGCTTGTCAACCGTTACAAATGGCATAAATAATTTTGTCTCTGTTGAAAAAACGTAATCAGAGGTCACAAGCTTGTTCTACCAGCGGACATGAAACGACCTAAAACAACATTGCCATCACCCGTAATCCCTCCCTCGACGCCGCAACAACAGTCAATCCCAGTCCTCCGACCAATTTCCAAGAAGCCTAGGAACATTCTGTCCGCCGTCAAATGGACAGCCCTCAACGCCGGAAAATCGGAGCTCTACTTGCCACTAACTTTTCCGACTGGCCAAACCTTCAGGTGGAAACAAACAGGCCCGTTACAGTTCACAGGCTCTATTGGGTCCCATTTAGTTTCCCTCAAACAGCTCGAAAACGACGACGTTGGGTACTTCTTCCACAATCAGGGTTCTACCAGTGTGGAAGCTGAATCTGCATTGTTCGATTTTCTGAATCTGGGGATTTCGTTGAGTGAGTTGTGGAAGGGATTTAAGGCGTGCGATGAGAGATTTTGTCAATTGGCGGAGTATTTGGAGGGTGCTAGGGTTTTGAGGCAGGATCCATTGGAGTGTCTGATTCAATTTGTTTGTTCATCTAATAATAACATTCAGAGAATTACTAAAATGGTTGATTTTGTTTCATCGAAAGGGAGATTTTTAGGGTCAGTCCACGGGTTTGATTTTTTCGAGTTCCCAACCCTCGATCAATTGGCAATGGTGTCTGAAACTGAGCTCAGAGAGGCTGGTTTTGGATATAGGTAAATTCGTCTTTTCTTCATTGCTTACTGGGGAATGGTTTTGGATATAGGTAAATTCCCCTTCATTTCTTACTGGGGGCCTTGTCTACTGCTGTTTGGATTTATGTATTATTATTATAAATCTCTAGTATACTACTTCTTTCACGTGGAGTCTGTCTGCAGGAAACAATTTTTACGAAGAATTAGTAAGAATGTTAGCACGAAAACCGTGCAACCGATGCATCGGTAGAACAAGTGAAGGAATTAGATTGCAAAACTTGAAATTTCTGCAAAATTGAGGAGAATAACTAGTTTCAATGAGATTGACGAACAAGATTTTGACGGATTTTCTTGGAAAATGAGAAAAGATTGATCAGATTAAAGAGAATAATTAGTTGTGATAAGATTGACGAACAAGATTTTGATGCGTTATCTTGAAAAATGAAGAAAGATTGATCATTTTTTTGTCAATGGTGAAGACTAGCGTATGCTTGCCATTTGTCCTCCTAACTGGGAAAACTGCCTGCTGTCATGCTAGGCATTATATCTAGTGAATTGATGGATCTTTTCTCATTGTGATTAAGATTGTGTTGGTGTGAAGATGAATTTCTTAGGCTTAATGGTGTCTGTGAATGCTGATTTTATTATCTTTGGACGACAAGCACGACAGACAATTTTGATAACATTAATAAATCAGATTGCTTGACAGTAAAAAAGTAAGACCGATCTCCATGTATTGTCTGAGATGTATTCTTGAGAAGGTGAAAATTTTGATATTATTTGAATGCTACTCTACGGAGGGCATTGTTCTATATCTACCATATGATAGATTTACAAGCTTTTACAATGATACCCGATTAGTTATTTCTCGAGTAAATGATCAGGGCCAAATATATTGTTGGAACAGTAGCAGCTTTGCAAGCAAAACCTGGTGGAGGTGTGAACTGGCTTGCTTCTCTTCGTAATTTGGATCTTCAACAGGCAATCGACGAGCTTTGTAGCTTACCCGGCGTTGGTCCCAAGGTTGCAGCTTGCATTGCTCTCTTCTCCTTGGATCAGCATCACGCCATTCCTGTTGATACCCATGTTTGGCAGGTGAGACTCAAAGGACTTGGTGCGAAATTTAGCATATGTTTAAACTTTTATTTTGCTGATAACTAACTTTTCTGCTTGAACATTGATGGGGGCACGAGATAATGTGAGATGTGTGGTCAGTATTGAAATTTGATTTTGATTGAGTTGTGGTAGTTAATCTTTAGATATAAAAACGAATGCAGTTTATTGGCGGGGACCATAAGATGATGTGACATGTGTGGTCGATATTCAAGGTTTGACTTTGACTTCGACTTCGGCATAGTTTACGAGATATATTTCTCTTTTATTTGGAAACAGATTGCCACAAGGTATGTCATCCCTGAGCTAGCTGGAACACGGCTGACGCCTAAAATTTGCAAACAAGTAGCTGATGCTTTTGTGTGCAAGTACGGGAAATATGCCGGTTGGGCACAAACTCTGCTTTTCATCGCTGAGCTACCTTCTCAGAGAGCACTCTTGCCAATGAGCTTTTGGAGTTTCGAGGAGAGAAGCTCAGGTAAACGTGAACCAAACACAACTAGACAATGAGGATAAATCTTTGTATTGATTTTTAGATCTTTCATTGTATGATCTATGTTTGTACTCCATTTGTTAGCTGTCATTTGATATATGTATGATTATGGAAAATTGTTTGTGGATGGATACACAATTCAATGCAAATTACTCCCCCTTTTTGTTTCTACTTTCCAAACATCGATTTTAAATTCTACGTTTTAGCTCACCGCATATAGGTAGGTCGAAACTAAGCCTAACACTACACGAAGCATGTCATTTCACTTAGGAAAGATCAATATGAGCTTTTCAGAACTGAAAATAAAACTACCTATGTCATTTCAAGCTTCTGTTCACACTTGCGTTCAAAACTTTTTACCTGCACTTGGTACTTCGGCATGCTTTTTGACGCTTTTGGAATACTCTGCTTTATGAACACACTGGTATTAACTATTGAATGTATCTTGTATTTGGGATAATACATCTCTGTCTATCTCCCAACACTGAAGTCCCATCTTATGTCTTATGTAACAACACAAGTACTAAACTAACAAAACCATCAAAAACTTTACTACCCATACATCCATATAACCGCATGGAGATTACACTCCAAGAAATCATCATTATTATCTATACACTGTCTTGCTTCCTCTTCCCAGAACCAAACCTTGCAGGGCAAGTTTCTTGAAAGATGATACCAAAGTCAGCAGCGGGGGATTGATAATACCCATTGACAAAACCACGATCCATGCTGTTAATGATAAACAAAAAATTCCAATGAGATAGCTCCCCTGGTCCGCCCAAGAAAGCTCAAAGCAAACAAAAACTATAAAATTTGTCACGACTTGGGAAGCCTGTCGCAGTTTGCAGCCGCCCATCCAATCTGCTTTTTCTCGTTATCATATATCACCAATTTGTCTTGAAGAGAAATGTCTGAAAATGGAAGATTTGATGACGAATTAGATTGTTCAGTAAAGCTTAAATGAGAAGAAAAATGATTTTAATGTGGTAGAAAGTACGGGAAAGTTATGGAAAATATGAAAAACGAGGTGGTGTTTCAGTTTTCGGTTTTTGAATTAATTTTCAAATTTTTGTTTGTTTTCAGGGTAGGGAGAGAAACACAGGGTGAGTTTTCTGGGATTTCAACAATGTCCTGAGAATAGTCGAATACTCAAAATGACAAAAAGTTGTTTTCAGTTTTCTTCATGAATATTTTTCTCTTTTTATAAAGATCTGTATTGAGCTTCATACCTCCAATAACATTGAGATTTCCTAGCCCGACCTCACCACCGTCCAAGATACCTAAGCACACATTGCCATGTTCCTGAAATAGGATACCAGTTAGCTTGCTATATTCATTGTTATGGGCAATGTTCAAAAAGGCGAAATTATGTACTGAGGCGGTTTACACTTATGAGGTGAGGCGTAGCCTCAAGGCGCATTGAGGCGTACGCCTCAAAAAAATAAAACATAAATTAATAAATAAATAAAATATTACCAAAAAATGCAAGTTGGCATATTTAACTCAAATACTCAACAAACTGCTTAAGACTAAAGAGAAGATAGTCCATGGAAATTGAAATCAAGAAACAAATAAATTAAAGAAGTCTTAAAAATTGGGATCGGATAATCATTCATCATCACTCATCACTCATCACTATCATCCGTGGAGGTGTCGTCATATCTAATTCCAAAATCATTTTCTTCATCTTCACCATCATCCCTACAGTTGCAGCCTCGTAGGTCTCTAGTTCTTTGATTCTCGAAAGTTGTTTCTTGTCAGAAGAGAAGAATACGTAGTCTTAGTCTCTTAGATTCTTAATCTGTCTTCTATATTTGTAGGTTCGGGCCTTTTAATTTTAATTTTTTTAATTATTTGTCAATTGGACCTTCTAAAAACCCTTTCATCTTCTCAATTCTTTTAATTTTTAAATTAATTCTAATAAGAATTTCGAAAATCAAGGATTTATTTTGAGGCGCACGCCTCATACGCCTTGAGGCAATGGAGTTGAGGCACACGCCTCAATAGGAAAAACTCAAGCCTCGCAGAAAACAGCCTCAGTCCATGTGCCTTGAGGCGGTGGAGTTAAGCCTCAACCTGAGGAGAGCCTCACTATAGCCTTTTTATTCACTTATGGGGGAAGATTTGGATCTGCTTAAAAGTTATTTTTCTACTTCCTAGATTGAAATATGTTAGCAGATAAGCAGAGCAAAACTGAAACTACAGCCAAACATGTTATCAATTAGATTATGGAGAAGCAAAATCAGGTCAAACAAGTATCTCACCGTGACAATAAGATAAGCTTGAGGCTGCATTTGAAATTGGACATTTCTACCATTTCTGAAGCTCAAAGCTATTGGCTTAAAGAAATTAGTCACATCGCGGATCGATTTGAAGCGTTTTGAACCCTTCCAGCAGACTGGTAGGCTTTTCTCCTCCACAGCAGCAGTTAACTTCCCGTTTATGTCTTTATTTATCTGCAAAAGAAAGGCGCAAACAAAATGAGCTACTATATGCGGTAGCATTATATGCAGTAGATTACTTTAGGGAAAGGTAGTTGCAGCTCGAATTTACCATAGACACTAGGGCATTGTAAGCTTGAGAACTCAAGTAGTTGTAGGTACTGCCACTGTCAAAAACCGTTGGAAGGTCCTTAATGTTAGTAGCTTGGCCGGCAAAATGGAGGTCAGCTGGCCCCAGTGAGTAGTATTTTCTGCATACAACAATTCACGACATAGAAACAGCAAATCATTTTCAGTGGATAGTAAAAATAGACTAAAATCTTATCCTCCATACTACCCAACGCTGTCTAGATATTGACCGTCAAGGGATGAGGGCAGGGCCTATCCTCCCTGCCCACACAGGGGGTGGGTTGATGCGGGGCCCAGTACCATCCCTGCTTCGGAAAAATTTTCCTGGACCTTGCTATAAGTACAACTACATGTACAACAAGGTATACAATATGTAAAATTGAAAGGATCTCGTTTTTCCATACATTACCTCACTTTTAAATTAATGGTTATCAAATGGGTCACGTGTTTATATTATACACCTTGTTGCGCATCGTCATTGTACCAATAGCATTTTCCAAATTTCCTTTTTAAACACATTTTTAAAGATGATCTGCAAAACGATAAAGAAGCTTACGCTTGGCTCAACATTGGTGTCCAAACAATCCCGGATGTAGGCAAAAAGTCATCTCCAAAGAAAAGAAACCCTCCACCTTGCCCGCTCAAACAGTGGCCCACAACGTTTCTTGTCAGACCCATATCACTCAGTTGTGCAACAATGCTGGATTTGCCATTTCCAAGGCCAAGGACTCCGTCTGTGAATGGCGGTTTAACGGAACTTGGAACTTCTTGATTGTACCCACATCTGCACATTTCCACGTTGGGGAACAAAAATACAATCATTTTCTTCTTCAATCATAATTCTTGGATAAAATTAGATGTCAGAATAACGTTTGTGGACTTAAATAAAAGGATTGTGATATCTTTTAGTACAAGATAGCATTCAAATAAGTAAATTTCAAATAACATAACCTTTTTTACTAATTGAAAGTAAAAATAAGTTGCATGATTCTGCCAAAAGAAGCGGCTAACAAGCCCTGAAGCTTAAGCAAATCCACTCTTCTGATGGTATACACAAGGCAACAGTTACTTTTAAAATAAATAACATCTCCTCTGGGAAGACAGAGCAATTTTTGGTTCCACCCTTAACCTTAGCAAGAAATGAGCACAAGACCTCAGCCTGTCTGGAGAGAGAGAGAGAGAGAGAGAGAGAGAGAGAAGCAAACAAGAGACTGGTGAAAAGAATATAACTCACCCGAACACTAGACGAGGACCTAATCGACTACCATTGGTGAACTTCAAAGGAAACGAGTCCATAACCAGCACTCCGAGCGATGAACCTAGATCAGCATAACTGACTTCATAGTCACATTGATCATCTGGGCTGTCACAATGATCGCTATCATGCCCTTGAAGTGTTACACACAGGGCATGCTTACAGGCGATAAGGTTTCTGTTGGGTTTATAAGGGCTGTGCGGAGACTGGAAATAAAACAAAAGACAGTGATATTAGTGAAGTTCTGCAAATAACTGCTATTAAACAGATCTAAAAGTTTCATATATAGAGTACCGGAATGCATTTAGTGCAAGGGGCATCACACTGGAGCCAAGTGAGATCACTGCCAGTATCAATGTCAAGAAAGTAAGGTTTTGGAGGTTGGCCGACATTGACAGTTGCGCTATAATACCTGCATATAGAACAAGGAGTTAACAATCAAACTCAATCTTGAATGATAAAAGATGGATCTCTGTTTTGAGCTATGGGTGTAAAAATCGAACAAGAAATGATATTCGTAATGATATCAACAAAAAAATCAAATGCAACATCCCAAAAAATTTGCTATATATTCAACAAAGCCATGTTTGGTACACAGAACTAGCTTACAGTACTCGATACAACCGATAATATCTGAATTGATCAAAAGCAGAAACTGTAGAACAATAGGGCAAGAACTGGCAAAAAAGTGCACAGTGAAAAGTCATCTTTCCAGCTTGGAATATCATATATAAGTAAAATAATTGTTCAATAAACGTTCCCAACACAGAAAATCATCATCATATATCTTCAACTCTCAACCAGAAAAATTCACAGAAATAATCTAAAATAAAAAATAATCAATTTTCCACCAAAAAAAAAAAAAAAAAATCCCGCCGCAAAACGAATCAAACATCATATACATACAAAAAATCGAGAAGCCCCATCGAGAATTCCTAAATTCCTAATAAACAAAATGCGAGAAAATAAAATTACCCTTTCGGATAAACATTTCCGGTGACAGGAAAGAACACAGATGACCCGAATCCTTTCCCCGATTTCGACGGCCTTTGGCCAGTGTTGTGTAGCTGATAAGCAGCTGTAGCTGACCAAGCCAAAAGGCACAACAGCAATGCTTGAATGGACTTCTTTGCGACCATCTTGTGGCTGATGATTACCGATCGATGTGATCGAATACGATTGTGGTTAAACGGAGAAAAAGAGGGGTTATTTATTAGGTAAAAACTTCTCTGTTTTCCCTTTGGTGGAGAACGAAGAAAGCACAGAGAGACTTTCGAGGAAGAAGGCCACGGATTATAATAATAATTGACCGAATACGACTGAAACTTTTCACTTCTCGCTTTTGGATTTGTCCTCGAAAATTTCACGCGGAATGCAGGAGACTTTGGATTGTTCAGATAATTTACCGTTGAAATTGAAGGAAAAAAAATAATAATAATGATAAAAAAATTTAAAGGGGAGAAAAAATGAAAAAAAACGAAGCATAGTAGGCCGCGTAGAAACTTTAGTTAAAAAATAATCACAAAGCAAATTTGTCGTCTCGATTCTTTTCTAAATAATTCAATTGTTGCGACATTATTGAATTATTATGTTGAATTATATATGTAGGCTGTTTTAATTAGATAAAAAAAATCAAAAAGATAAAAATTTAGACATCAAGTATAAATAACAAAGGTCAAATGTAAATTGAATAGAGGATTCTCACTTAGGCCTTGTTCTATTTGGTATTAACCAAATCCGCACGCAATTCCGTATACCTCATACTCATTTTCAACCACACACACATTTCCCAAAATAATATTAACCACATATTTTTACACGGAATACCGCGCGGAACAACTAAACCCCCAATCAAACAAGGCCTTAGCGAGGTTGGAGAGAATGAGCGCATGCGCGCGTGCATGATGATGAAAAGTGAAATTTATAATTACGGTTTTCCTTTTTGAAGGCTTTTTTTTTTTTAAATGAAAATATGCAACGTTTAAATAGAATTCAAAATTTCTCATATATCAAGAAGAATTTATCTATGGTACTACCTGTATTTTTGACATATTATTTCCAGTTTGTTTCTTTCACATATTCTAGTTTTTTTTTTTTTTTTTTTTTTACCTAGTTTAAGTTATTGTCAACTTGCGTTGACGTTTGTCTTGTTATTATCAAGCCAAATTATTATATATCATCCAATGTAGAGTACTGTATAGTGGAAAAGGTTAAATAAATTTTACATCTTTAATTATATCAAATAACAATTACTTAATAATTTAAAAAATTGTAAGAAACCAAATTTTACTAGATAATGGAATTATTAATAAAAATTTTCTGTGCTACAATTTTAAATAAAAATCATTTTTCTAATTCTCATTTTCAACAATCTATTTAATTGATTTGATAATTATTTATTTATTTTTTATACCACTTTTTTTATTCTTCAACCAAATATTGCACAATCATTTTTCCAAGCATTTGAATCTCTATCAAATTAACATACCCTTAAATTCCACTTCTCTCTTAAAAAAAAAAAAAAAAAAAAGACATTCTTGTTTGAATTTTGACATCTTGTTCAACTGATGTCTATAACAATTAACAAAAGCCAAAGCCTCATAAAACGCCCTCTAGATTTGGCTAATTAACCAATATCCATTTCATATTGATAATAATTAATCTCTTTTTTTCTCTCTCTATATCGCCCTTTCTCTCTCTAGAACTCTTCATATTTTTCATGGCAGAACATTCAAGGTCACATGCCCAGGATCTTCACCATTTTCTAGGAATTGGAAATGTCTGTAGAGCCTGTAAATCGTTTGTATCTAGTTGTTACACACACAAGAATAATTTTTCTCCAAGAAAATCAGAAATTGACGGGAAAAAGTCAAAAACCAATGACAAAGAATATACCAAGGTAAATTCCATCAAATTAAAATTAATTAATTAATTACCATGCATCTAGTCTACGGTTAAAATGGTTTTAATTAACCCTAATTTATTATTGTTTAATTGATGCATCTTGAAATTAAAACCCTAATTTCAAGATGGTATTTGCATGCATGCATGAGCTTCGTAAAGTGTTGAAATGTCAAAATTAAGGATATGTTGTGAGCTTGTATTTTTTGCTAATTAAAAGGTTTTGCAATATTGATTGTATTGGAATGCAAAAGTTAGATATAAAAGTACAGAATTTTAGTTAAAAAAAAGAGAAAATTGGGATGCAGGGTAGGAGGGCATTCGTGAAGACAGATGTAACATTTATTTTTCTTAGAAATGAAAATCTAATTTTACTAGTGTGTTAGAGATGATAGATAGATTATAATAACTAAAATACGAATTTCATTTTTATATTCTACTTGCAGAATTGTACTTTAGAGGAAGAAGCCATGCATGAATCAAGACTCAAGCCGCTTGGATCTAAAAAGAGTTTCTTCAAACACAACACTTCCAATAAACACTTGAAAAGCTTACCGGGAAGCGCAAGCTCTAATTCTCCCGGCCAGTCGCCAAGCAATTGCCAATGTCCATCCCCGTCCTTGTCAAGAAGTGCCAGTCGGATTCAAACGCCCCTCGGCCGCTCACTCTCGAGAACCATGAGCCAGAGGAACAGCGTGGACAGCGGGGTGACCTCGTTGTCAAGAAGTGCCAGTCGGAGTCAATTTGGAGAAGCCACACCCTCTCTCTCGAGAACAATGAGCCACCGGAATAGCATTGATGCACGGCCGGGTGCTACAGCCTCGCTATCTAGACTGACGACTAGTCGGAAGGGCATGAACCCCATCATGTATTCCAACTCTAGTGGATTGATCAAACCACCCTCCATTGAGAAGCAACTCGAATGCACACTCGAGGAATTGTGTTTTGGATGTGTAAAGAAGATCGAGATTGTAAGAGATGTGATCACGGATGACGGGTAATTTCATCGTCGAACCAACTTCAGTGACGATATTATTTGATCTACAGTCATGATCCACGAATGGTGATAAGATGGTGATTAGCATAAGTACTACTAATGTCTATGAACTGTCACATCACCATCCATAAATCATGAGTGTCGATTAATATCATTACAAATAAGCATGAAAAGTTGTAGTTGTCAACAGAACGTGATTAGAAAAATGACCAGTGAAAGTAATTAGACTACTCAGCTTATGATCATTCCGGAAATCAATCTCATATAACGCAATCTTTTCCCCAATTTTTTTAGGCAAATAATCGAAGAAGAAGAAGTGCTAACAGTGAAAGTGAAACCGGGATGGACAAAAGGGACGAGAATAACATTCGAGGGCATGGGGAGCGAGACACTAAGCACGTACCCTGCCGACGTAATCTTCATCATCACAGAGAAAGAACATTCCTTGTTCATCAGAGAAGGAGATGATTTACGTCTGACGGTAGAAATCTCATTGGCAAAAGCTCTAACAGGTTGCAATGTGTTAGTCCCTTTATTGGGAGGACAAGAAATGGGCTTGACAATTGACGACATAATTCATCCTGGTTATGAAAAGATTATTCAAGGACGAGGCATGGCAATGCAGAAAGAATCAAGCAGGAGAGGGGATTTACATGTTAAATTTTTGGTTAAGTTTCCTGAGGAACTGACAAATCAACAGAGATCAGAAGTTGTAAATATTTTGATAAATGATTGGTGATTTTAAGTACTTATTTTCCCTGAAATGATAGTTCGCAATCTCTCTTTCAATAGCGCTGAGCTTAGTACAGCTACTTTCACCATTCATTTCAGCAATATATTATTTTTACAATTCATTTCAGCAATATATTTTGTAGCGGTCACAATATTTTTTCAATTTTCAACATAAACTCTCTTGCCTGGATCTGGGCGACCACCTGCATGCTTTTATTGTCTATTTCTCCTCATACTCATTTTCAATCATTTATTATGTGGGACCCACAACAATTTATGGGTTTTAAACCGCACATTCTTGGGCCTACACCAAAAGTAACTCGACCAACATGTCGGAAAAGTTGCTTTGTTCAATATATTTCACTCGTAGTTTGATTATCATAAGGCAGGAGCATTTTATTGTCTCTCAAATTTCATGGCAAAAGAAATGAAGATATGTGCTATGAAAGCATAATCATGCAAGAAATAAAATTGCACTTGAGAGAAGATATGTACAAGATAAGAGCAAAAAAGAACTCAAGAAGGCCATAACTCTCTTATCCATGCATTGGCAAAACTATGTCAATCCTATTACTAAGTTTCCTAAGAAACAAAATTTTGATGGTTCCGATCATGACACTCTGTCATTGAGATAACTCTCCGCTATGGCAGCATGAGTCGCTGCGCCTACTGGGATGGCATCTTCATCTATCATGAAATGTGGTGAGTGTGCCGAATGTACTGATCCTAGAGTCTCGTTTTTAATGCCAATGTAGTAAAACGCTGCAGGTATCACCTCAGAGTAGAATGCAAAGTCCTCGCCTCCCATTACTGGCTCGACCACTCTGAAATTTGTGGGCCCTCTCAAATCAGTGGAGACTTTCTTCACGTGGTTGTACATTCGGTCGTGGTTCACCATTGGCGGGTAAATTGTGTCGGCATCCTCGAAAAAGTCGACTATGGCCGAGCATTTGAAAACGCGAGCTTGGTTTACAATTACCTGTTTGAGACATTAAAAATTTTTCGTTAGACTCATTTTCTTGTTTTTGGCATAGATTAATGGTACAATCGACAACCTTAATCATTGTTTCTTAAGTCTATCCAGTACTGTGTTTAGTACCGGTGTCTAGTCCAGCATGCTATTTCTGTTTGGGTGAACTTTTTTCCGGCTAAAAGCTAATTTTTCATATGAATAGTGGTGGGGGCCACAAGATATATGAATAATAGTATGAGAAGTGTGATTGATATTTGATGTTTCAATTTGACTGGTGGCAGAAGTTAATTTTTAGATAGAAAAAAGTTAACCGGAACTTATAATTTTAGGACAGACCTCTTCGATTCTTTTGAGAAGTTGGTAGAAACTCGCATTAGAAAAAGCCCTCAAGGTGCCACCAAATTCAACTGAATCGGGTATAGCGTCAAGATCATCTCCACCTTTGAAGAAAGTTACTGAGACCACCTAATAAATCAAAAAAGAGAATTCCATTACCATTTCAGATTTCTGCAGAGTGGATTAACATCCAAATATTCAGATAATTGGTTAATTACTCACTTGAGAGTCCAGTGGATTGGCCTCTCGAGAAACGATACCCTGTAAGCTTATGACCGCAGCCGAGGCTGCCAAAATGGGGTCCACCGACTTGTGGGGTCTAGCAGCTTGGCCATTTTTTCCGGTTATAACAGCTCTGAAGAAGCCAACACCTGCAAGTAAAGGACCAGTTCTCGACCCAATTACACCGGTGGGGAGGAGATGGGACACGTGCATTGCGAATATAGCCTCGACGTCTATGAGGGCCCCATCTTTAATCATCCTTTTTGCTCCATTTCCAGCTTCTTCTGCTGGTTGGAAGAGTAGTATCACAGTCCCCTGTCATAACAAGGAGTAAATAAGCTTTACCGTAGTTGGCAACCATAATAATCAGAAAGTACTCTAACTTTTCCCCCAAAGTAAAAAAGAGCAGACCACCATTCACTGCATCAACTAGTCGGAAATAAAGTTACTCTTTCTTCACATGATTTAGATTTTGTACAATAGAAAGAGTAACTTCTAAAACATCCTTAAGCTTCTTACTTTTAAGCTTTAGACAGATATGCTTTAATTTGTGAAGACATCTTATTACTAACCTTCCTATCGTTGTTAAGCTTCGATACAAACTAACTCCTTAATATTGTTTGCTAAGGTTGATTGTACAATATACTGCCGCACGTTCTTTAGGGATAAGTGCACAATCATGCAAACTTTTAGAAACAAAAAGATAAACGTGGGTCCCGTTCTAACCAAAATAGAATGCCCATACACCAAAATAGCGAGGCAGATCAGCTGTCACTTGAAAAGGCCATGTACAATGGGTCCAGTTCTCTTATTTTTCTCAGACTAATATAGTCCACACAAAGTGATGCAATATAGTCCACACAAAGTGATGCCCATGTCAAGAACAAGAACATTAGCATCTTAACTGTTCTATTAACAATAAGTTTAACTTTGTGTCGTGACGACATTTTTAGTAGCTAGTATTCGACAAAACTAGACAATGTTGCATAATCTTTGTGACACTTTCCCCGCTCAAGCCAAATTTTAAATCTAGTTTTTGTTTCATTTGAGTTTTTGAACTTTCGACCTAAAAATGTAATGTTCAAGTCCCCATTTCTCTCGTGTTTTTGAAAAATGGTTTTGTGGTCCCGAGGCACCAGCCTTCTCCTCCTAGAAAAAGACCCATATTGCGTATGTCACAACATCTTCATAGGCTTATGTCATACAAAGTATACCATAATGAAGGTTTTGAAATACCTCTAAATGTTTTTCACGTGCTTTTAAAATCTTAGCCGCGCCAACAAGCATCGCCACGTGTACATCATGTCCGCATGCGTGCATTTTACCGCCCTTCTTGCTTTTATGCTCCCATTCAACAAGTTCCTATAAGGGCATACAAGGGAAATACACAGCTTGAGTAGTTTTTTTTTTTTTTTGGAATGAACAACTTGAGCAGTTAAAACTTGAAAAAAGAACATTCTCCATTATCACATGTTCACATTGTGGTCCCCATATAGTCACTTTTAATGCAAAATATAATTAAACAAAGTTATAAGCAAACTACCTTTCTTCGTCGATGCTTTTTAGTACTTTCTGTTTATTCTAGCCCAAGACCTAGAATATGATCAACTAAATTTCGGACTTTTCTTCTTGGTAATGGTGCTCTGCAAACCTACCCTACCTAATAAAATATATTTCGGATATATCATATGATCCTATTTTGATGCATACCATTGGATAGTAATGAACTTGTGTTCAATTGGAGGGACCATTGGGGTAAAATGATATTTCTACCCATTTTTACTTGATTTTAACTTTGCCCCGTTAGTGTATGTATATTTATGAGTATGTATGAGTTTTGATATGAAATAGGAGAGAGAATGAGTAGAGTGGGATTGAGTGGTGGAGATTTATGTAATACAGTGGGTCCCAAGAAAATATGAAAATATGTGGATGTAATTGGTTTGACTTTTGATGTGAATGTATTAAAATATGTAAAAATTTATTAAAAGTTGTAAGAAGCAGCTTTAATTCTCTTTCAGTAAACTGTGAAATTATTAAAGCATAAACAGAGGGGTGTTAAAAATAAAAATTAAAGCCAAAAAAAAAAAAAAGACCTGAATTGGTAGAGCATCCATATCAGCCCTGAGAGCAACAAATGGAGGTCCCCCTGTTCCAACCATGGCTCTAATCCCAGTTTTAGCGAAAGGAAATTCGTAATCAATTCCCATTTTATCCAATTCTCGTCGAATAAGCAAACTCGTTTCGATTTCTTCAAAAGCAAGTTCTGGATTCTCGTGGATTCTTCTCCGCACCGATTTGATCCATTTTACATTTTCCGGTTTCATCGCAATCGCCAAAATCTCATCTCCGTTTCCAACTGTATTCAAACTCGGAATCAACGATTTCTTCCCCGATGACGAATTTGATTTGAAACTCGGCTTGTTTAAATTCGAAACGATTGAATCGAAATAAGAGAAATCGTTACTGGTTTTCGCTGTAACTGAAATAGGGTTGATGATTGTATGAAAAATAATGCAGACAGTCGAAACAACTGCGAGATTCGGAAGAATCCTCATACTTTTTCCTCTTTGGATTGTATAAATTATTTGTTTTGATTGAGAGAGAGAAAGGGAGAGGAATACAGAGAGAGTGATTGGACTTATATATATATAAATAAAGAGGTGAAAGGGCTGGAGAGGGTCAAGGGGAAGACGGTGAAGAGAGAAGAATATGAACACGTGGGGATAAATGGAAAGAGTCTTAAATCTGTATATATGTCACGTTGAAGAATTGGTGCAGTAAATGTTATGCAATTTTGAGTGTAGAATCAAGTACGGTAGGGTCCACCATTTGTTGAGAGGTGTGTGTGGGTGCGGGCTGAAGGGGTGGCGTATGTTGGAGTGGGTAGGCGGTAGTCTATGCATGATTTGATTTGATTTGATCTGATATTGATTTCATAATATAGGCATGTGTGCATATGGGAATATTTGCCTCATAGTCCCTAATCTATTACTCTCTCAATCTCATAGTAATAGTTGTAATGGAAAACTTATGGTGCGTTCTGTTTGCTGTTTTCAAGCTGTTTTCTGTTTTCTATTTTTAAAAATATTGAAAATGCGTTATGCGTTCTGTTCGTTATTTTCGAAAACACATTTTCAAGATTTGTATCGAAAACTTGAAAACGTCTTTTTAACGTTTTCAATGTTTCCTATGTTAAATGTTGAAAATAAGGAAAACGCGTTTTCAGATTTTAAACTTTACTTTTATTACATTTGAGTCCCAAATTTTTATTTTTGTACATTTTAGTCCCAACCATCAACGACCACCGCCGGCAGCCACAAGAAAAAAGTCAAACCACTAGATCTGGTGATCAAACCACCAGATCTAGTGGTCAAACCACCAGAACCACCGCAACAGTGGTTCTCAGGTGGAGAACCATCATCCGCAGGTGGTTCTCCACCTCAGGTGATTCTCCACCTTCGTAGGTGGAGAACCACCGTCGTTCTCCACTTTCGAAGGTGGAGAACTACCTTCGCAGGTGGTCATCAGTCGTCGGCGAGGTCGCCGGTGACTGCAAGAGGAGGAAGAAATGATGGGTTGGAGGTAGGGTAGGGTGGAGGTAGGTTGGTGAAGATGAGGGCCTATTTGAAGATTTTGAAAAGTTTTAGGACTTTTTTGTAATTTTTATTATACGAAATTGTATTTTTTTAAAAGTATAATCCAAACACATTTTCTATTTTCTCTTCTCAAAAATAATTTTTCACAACAACAAATCAAATGCATTTTCAATTTTTTCAAAATAACAATTGAAAACAGAAAATACCAAAACGTTTTCGAAAATGAAAACAGAAAATACAAAACAAACAGAACGCCCCCTTACGGTTTGGCCTCGGACAAGACACACAGCCCCCCTTCCCCCCCGGAGGGGTGCTCCACATGGTGAGAGAGGCCGAACTTTTGCCAAGTTCGGCCAGGCCACACCAAAAGGGAGCTGATAGTTGTAATTTGACTTTTATATGGATTAAGAACATTATTGAAAAATAAAATTTTAGTTATTTTTAAATATTATTTATATTAAGTGATAATAATATACTTTTATTTTTAATTAATAATGATGCATATTAAATAAGGATATAATAAAAAGCTAAAAATTAAGTTAATAAAAATAGAATGTGATTTATATTTTGGGATTGATGAAAAATGAGAACAAATCTATCTTTGTGAGTATATGATATGACAAACCAATACATAATATAATTTTGTTACAATTTTAGTAAATTCACATTTCTAACATTTCTTGGACGTGAGTAATTGTCTAAGACAATAAAACGTGTTATCAATGGCGGATTAAAGATTTTTAACCAGGTTAATTCGATTAAAATTATGTATAAATTTTTTTCAATGTAAACGTTCAAACCCAACCCCCTTCCCCCCTTCCCAAAAAAAAAAAATCCTTCCTTGCCTGTTAATAGTTAAAATTTGACTTTAATTAAATATAATTTAATTTTCAATGAAAAAAGTTATAACAAGCCAATGATGTAGGCTTGTAATCTGACAAACAAGTTTTTTAACATTGCTAACAAAACAACGAGATGAAAGTTTTAGGGGGGAAAAAAGGAAAAGAAAAAGGATGGACAACACTCTCAAGTGAGAAAGACTAATCATGCGACGTTTCTAGTAACTGATCCTGATCATGTCAACTAGGTTCTTCAAGGTTTATATTGATGTCAATTGTTCGTTGATAGTGATGATGGCAATAGCAATGGTAGTTTGAGACGAGCCAAGAAGAATAGACTCATCAAGCAGAGACGGGGGATGTGAGGTGGAGGTATGTTTGGGAGTGAGTAGAAGGTAGCCTATGCATGATTTGATTTGATTTGATTTCATGATATGGAGATGTGTGTGATTGTATTGGAATATTTGCCTCACAGTCCTCAACGTACCAATTGTATATTGTATAGTAAATGGGTCCCTAAACATATTTTTGTTAGAATTAATTAGTGAATTCATGTCCCAAATATTTCATGTTTATAATGACGTATGTGTAATTTGTTGCGTATTAGGGAAATTGCATTGTTTGCTCTCTAACATAGTCATGTGTTTCGGTGAACTTTTAATTTTGTTAAAAACTAATAGTTTAGTTTTAATGGCAGAGGAGACTATCATTGATAGTTATTCAAGGTCTACAGTGATGGCAATGGATATAAGGATAGACTTTACGCCGAAAAAAAATTATTTGTATATAAATTTAAATCAAAGTTGGCAAACATGGTTTTTAATATTTGGGCCCCCCATCCCCACCCCCACCCAAAAAAAAATTATTTTCTCATTACTATTCTTTAAAAATCACTCAATCTAAAAATATCCAATAGTAAGTATCAACATTCAATTTAGTATAGTTACTTTCAAAATTGTAATTTGGTCTCCTATTTGAGGTGTCTGGATAGAAATACCCCTTGAATCCCAATCCCTCGGGCAATGTAATGAATGACCCCTCCTAAGAGCATCTATAATGGATGTGTTAAGTCACGTGTTAGGGTTATAATTTAGCTAATTATCAAACTTTATGCAATAATGGCTGTGTTAAGATGCATGCTAAAAGAATCTTATCGGTCACATGTTAAATTTCTTGTTACATTAGATAATACTTTAACATGTGACATGATACATTTAAATCTAAGAAAAATGCTTTGTTTTATCATAACTTTAAATTTAACATGTCCATTGTAGATGTTAAATGCCCAATAAATTTAACATATTGGTATGGCAATTAACATTAATTTTTTTGTCCATATGGCTTAACTAAATCTAACATGTCCATTCTCGATGCTCTAATGCACATAACTTTTTCCTCCCTGAGCTTTGCTTCGAACGGTTCTTCTCCTCTCTTGCTTGCCACAACCGACGGCCATATTGAACATCATCTATCTCTACTAAAACCGTTGAACGTAATAACTGCCAACCCATCCATATTCCTTCGTTAATTTCGCTCCTTACCTGACGATTGAAAGCAAGATTTAAAAATCATTTAATCTGCAATAGATTTTTAAAAGTGAAATTTCATTTATAGTAAAGTGTGTTTAGACAATAATAAAGGCAATCGTAAGTCTCATGAATTGAGAGTGAATTTTTTGAGAAAAATGAGCTTGATAAGCTTTTGGATAAAACAAGCTGTCATACATTTAAAAAAAAAAAAACATTTAATCCTCGCGTTAACTTCTCACTCTGTCAACAAGTCAAGGACTCACATTGAAATTTTCCTTTTTTTTTTTCTTATGAATTATTTATTTATTTATTTTTATTTTTATTTTTAGCGAGCTCCATCAAAAAATTCAGATTGGAGATAAGATATTATTGATTTAAAACATTCGTATGAATAATCTTTATCTTCCACGTACTTAATCTACACATTTCCACACTTGTATTTTTTGATACGTGGATAGAAATGCGATTAGAACAAGACTAATAAAGGCTAGTTTGAATTTTAATATTTAGCTCGTGATATAAATAGAATTTCATCCTTATTATTGGAAGATAAGATTAATCTTTTTGTTAAATCAAGGAAGATTGTGTTTGTACGTATGTTCATTCCTCCCGACCAAATAGATGAAATATAAGTTGACAAGTCAGCCACATAAATGGTGGGCTCATAAATTAATTATCACATCACAGCACAGCACAACATCACGCTTAAATTTTTAGTTAGAAAAAGTATCATAAATTGAAAATGTGTGCTCCAATAAATGAGAATTCCAAAGAGTTGCTTGTTAGAGTTTTACACTATGGGTGTGTTTGATTAGAAGAAAACATTTTACATGAAAAGCATTTTACATGTAAAATGTTTTCCCACCTAAACCCATAGGAAAACATTTTACACGATTCTACCAAATTGCAGTGATTATGCACTAGAAACAAATGTATTTTACATGTTGCAATCAAACAACAAAAGCAGGAAAATGTTTTCCACGATTTAACATTTTACATGCATTTGGCCACAATCAAACACACCCTAACATCAAAGTAAGTTAAATGCGATTAAAATTAAAATAGAGAGTTCATTAGAGTTTATTTATAAACACTAATTTCCTATTTTATTAGAGAACATGAAAATTAATCAGTTAATTTCAGCGATGGTAACTCAAGTTACACAAAAATAACGAAATGGTTATTGAAATTTTTGAAGTTTTACACGTGGTCACTAAAGTTTATATTATTTTCACATATGGTCTCTGAGAGTTCAAATTGTTCTAAATAAAACTTAATGGATAAAATTCTGTGGGTGAAATTTTGAAACCCCAGTCACAATTTCATTGTTTTTATGCGACTTAAGTGACCATTGTTGAAATTAACCTGAAAATTAATTGAAAGCATTGAATAGCATCCATTCTTGTCTATTTGTTCCATGTGAATCAACACACGGAAGTATAAACCGTGAGATAGATATGGTGGTCCATACGGACGTATTTCATAATTGAGAGATTGGTCCCCAATCTCTCATTAAATGATGAGGCACTGCAGCTGGTACTTACTTCTTCCGTTCTGTAAAAATAGGTTCAGTGTGTGTTTGTGTGAGATTTATTTTGTAAAAACTAACTAAAAGTGATTTTTTTGATAGGTAGTGGTAGGGGCCATGAGATGTGTGGTTAATAATGAGTTATGATGTGAAATGTGTGGTTGATATTGATGTTTGATTTTGATTTTTAGTAATAGATGATTTTTAGCTAGAAAAAAATGGAACAAACACTTAGTTTGATTTTCATATAAATTAAAATATATATATATATATATATATACTTAATTAATATTATTTTAAAAATAAGTTTAATTATATTTTTTCAAATATGTCATTACATTAAATGATAATAATGTATTTTCATTAATGTTAATGCAAAGCATAACAGGAAAATTAAATAAATATAAATAAAAAATTGGCTATATTTTGGAACTGATGAAAAGAGAAAATTGACCTATCTTTATGAGACATTGGGAGTATTTGATAACATTGTTTTAACTATTAGTTTTTCTTTTTTCCCAATGAAAATTATTACTTTTTAATGCAAATCATTACTATACTTTTTAAATAGACTTTCAATTACAAATATTATAGGCCTTAGTCGTCTAAAATAATCTAGTATTAGCGCTTATATTTTGTTATAGCCTGACATATCAAAATAAATAATATTCAAATACTGGTTTTTAAAATCAAACACTAAAATATTGGCTATTTTGATATACTGGTACTATAACAAGATACAAGCGTTGGTGCTACATTAAACTTGCCTTCGCCGTACACCAAAAATGTGCAATCTCCCTCTATTGGTGCTCATCTTGACATGCCTCATAGAAGAATTAAACTCGATTGTTTAATACTTTGTCTAACAACTCTCACAGACTCACAGTACAATTCATTTATATACTATTTGTAAGAAAACAATTAGCAACTCACAGTAAATATTCTCACCACTAATAGTAAGTTAACATATAGGAGAAAATTTTGAACTTATAAAATATTTTTCTACAGTGTGTTAATCCATTATTAGGAATGGACATAGTAACATATACCAACTATAAACAGGTGAACATAATTATTATCTACAAATAGTATTGTTTAACAAAATTAGCCCCAACAATGAAAAGAAAATAGTTATCTTCAGTTACACCTTTCAGTTCAATTATTAGGAATAGATATAGTAACAGACACCGACTGTAAACAGGTGAACAGAATTATTATCTATAAATAGTATTTTTTAAAAAAATTACCCCCAACATCAAATAAAAGAAAAGAAAATAGTTATCTTCGGTTAAACCTTTCAATTCAATCTTGTTTGTTTGTTACCACTTTCATACTTAAACAATCTCCTAAACCAAATTAATTGAGAGAAATATCGCGTGCTAAAATATTAATGGAAATTAAACATCTCCTTCAATTGATTCCAATTGAGTTCTCATCTATCAAGTGATGTCAGCGTTGTTGTTATCAATACTTTAAGAATTTTCTCAAAACAATGAATCGATATGAAAATAGATGGTAGGACCACACGTTCGAAAAAAGAAATAAAAAAATATATATATATATATATATTCAGAAATAAAAATGCAATAAAAGTCGGTACTTAGCGCTTTCGAAAAGGAAACGCGTTTCCTCAATTGGGCTGTAGTCAAAATACAAAACTGGTTGGCAATTGTCTTATCCTCCAAAGCAGCATCGTTATGATATTCAGACGTAAGAGAAGTACAATTCGGCATTTATTAGCTGTCAATTTATATACGAAACCTAGAAAAAAACTCGATTTAGCCAACTCTGATTTCATTTCCTTAATCAGGATATGTCTGATTCAGAATAAGTTTTATGTATTGGAATAAGTTTTATTTATTAGAATTATATATAAATTGTACGATTAAAAATAAGAGATATTTATTAAAAATATAAAATAATTATATGTATAATTAAAAAGGAGGAGAGAGATTTTTTTTAAAAATTTATTGTGAAAATCAAACATAACCTTAATTTAGTCGTGTGTTTGTTCGTTTATTTGTTTTTATTGTTACTTTTTTTTTATTGTTACTAAATACTTGGATATATTAGCAATCTATTTCTATTTATAGAAAGTAGTGTATTTGTTTGTTAGAAATTATTTGAGGATAAAAAAAACAAAAAATAAAAAAGAACTCTCTATTAACATATTATATCTATTTTTAGAAATTAACATATTATCTGTTATATATATATGTTGATTTTAGTCCCTTTTCGACTAAGGATATGGTAGGTCCAATTACTTAAGTTTTGTGCTAGTTAATAGATAGTAGAGTAAATTATATTCGACGAATATATTAATTTGTCTTGTATTTGATTTTGCAAAACTATTTCGGGTGAATAATGAATTATTTCCAAAGTAAAAAATATTGCAAATTAAAATGATAACTTGACATATATAAATGGCCGATATGATTGTAAATAAAGTTATGATTAATAATGTCAATACTGTTATAAAAGTATAGAAATAATAGAGAGAGTTTAGAGAGAATGAATTCTAAGGAATTCACAGGAATGAATTTCATTAATAATCGCCTATTTATAGGAAAAGCTTGAATGCATAATCGTAATTACATAATTTCATCAGGGCATAATAGTCATTCACATAAATTAAAATATAATAATTTACTCCCTCGAGGAGCTCATGCACAATATTATAACACTCCCCCTTGAATGACTATTAATACAAATGTCTTCTAAATTTGTTTGGACAAAAACCCAGTGGGAAAAAACTTCCAAATCGATTGCAGGATAGCTTGGAATGGTTATATACTGCTTCATCAAAACATTGCTCCCCCTGATGTCTATCAGCGGTATAGGAGTATTTACGTCTTCTCGTTAAAACCTTTGTCAAGAAAACCCAGTGGGAAAAAACTTGATCGAAGGAAAAAGTCAATACTCTATATCGATTTCATATCTTGAGGGCGGATATCCTTACTTACAGTAAAGGATTTCAATATCATCATTATTTGAATCTAAATCATTGCCTCTATTATAACTTGATCCAATAGATACACTGTGTCGATTTCTCTTGTCGTCCTCAATATACCATGAATATGCCTCGTTAAAACTTTATTAGGAAAAACCCAGTGGGAAAAATCCTAATGAAGGAAAAAGAGTACATTATTCATGTGAATACGCATTTAATGTTGCCTCATTAAAAACCTTGCTAGGAAAACCCAATGGGATAAAACATCACTCGAGGAAAAAGAGTGCAACGCGTATTTTATACAAGTATCTTTGCAAGCATTTCAAAATATTTCATAGATTTGTATGAGTATCATATACATTGGTTCATACTCTTCATTCATTTCCACGTGAATGAAATTTTAGATGTTATACAATATCATGTTATATTTAGTGTATATATGCAATCAACAACTTGATCTCATTTTCTCACTATATCGAGATATATACCTAAATCTCTTCCGGAGATTTCATATTAGTTGAGATTTTCCTCATTAAAAACCTTATTTGAGAAAAACCCTTTTGGGACAAAAACATCAATCAAGGAAAAAGTACATATAAATTTCTCAACAATATCAATATAGATATTTTGAAATTTTGCATCTGTGATACAATAATACATTTGAAACCTCTTCAAGAGTTTCATTCTCATTTCTCATTAAACCCGTGCATGAACACTTTAATCATAAGGGCATATATTTCAGCATCGGCATTTTCGATGGATTTTAATATCCTCACTATTATTGATAGTATGTAGCGCTATCTTTTCATAGTGTGTCGACACTTTCAATTTTATTTCTTTCCCCATATCTACATAACTTATCGAGATATCTCATTATCAATCCTCTTGTAGGATTACACAATATAGTTATGTCTATATACTCTTCAAGAGTATATGCCTCAAATTATTAAGACCATCTTTAATAATTTGCTTCGATATATATGATTGGGGAAATCTCATAATATCAACGCTTCTGGCGTGCTAACTTATCAAAACATCTTAACTGATATATGTGATTGTTCATAGCATCTTTTATACATCTCTGAACTTCAAGTTCATATTTTAATTGTGAGGATATAGTATGATGCATTTCACATATCATTTTCAGCCTTTAATACTCTCCATCATGCTAAGAAAATTTAGAATACTAAAACTCATATATGTTCTCATCATTCAGCCTTAATATGAGAATTTATATAGTTTGCATTCTATTCTCGATATTGGCAATTTATTGGAGGACTTTAAATAATTTGCCACATAATATCCCACTTGTATGCATACTCAATCCTTGAGGATTTATTCAAGTATTAGGATATACATTTACTACCTTTATCATTAAACTGGAAATCATGCTCATCACCGTGAGCAAATATTTAAATAAATTTCAAATTACAATCATATACACATGTGACTATCTAGTGGATCCATATCATAATATCTAGTAGTCCACATGGAGGATGAGTGGGCCCATATTTCTCATCTTTTATTCCGGATATATTTGGGATTTATTCCCAATATTGGCTAGTAATGATTTCATCATTTATCGAGAACAATCATTGAAGAATTCTTTTAATTCTTCACTTGAAATATTGATTTCAATAATTATTTAAACCTGATGGTCAATCTGCTTCAGCAAACGAGTATTATTGAACTTTTAGTTCAAGCTGAATTCTTATATCCATTTCACTAGTATCTCAGATAGTGCTCAACATGATTTATTACTTTCATCATATGTATAGCTCACCGACATATTCCATCATGTTTCTAGCATTATTACACATCAATGCTCAAGCGTGGGAATCTTAGCACATACGCTTCATGTTTCGATATCGCTCCAACGCTGAGCCTTACCTCATACGCGCTTATAAATTATCCGGCACTTACAAAGATTCACCATAATAATGGTCCATATATAATAATGGATAATTTGTTCTCAAATCTTCGAAAATACTATCCATCACTACTCGATCAAAACTTCTAAAAAGGATTTATCAAGTAGGCTTGAAAGGTTGAGGATGCTAATGAATAAGGGTATCCTACAAGATATCCGGATGGTTGATTGAAGCAAAGGTTTGATTATCTGGTGAGGTTTCAATTCCTTCTAAATACATGCCTGGTATGGGTAAAAGTAGTTTTTCAAAGAAACGGAGAGCAAAAAGATTAGGAGGATGCTACAAGTGTGCTCGGTGGACATGTGATACTTGGCGATGTAAATCTGGGGTATTTGTCCGTAAACCGAGAAGATAAACTAGCATTCATTAAGGATGGATTGAGTAAAGAGCCTTTGGATGATATTCAACAGGCTCTTGAGACACATCCTAGTGGACACGTACAATGTGAGTTGATGGCCTAATGGGCCAAATTTAAAGATCAACAAACACTTTATAGTCTTGAAATACTTACTTTAAAAGATCCAATAGAATTTAGTAGAAAATTTAGTATAATAATTTTTCTCATATTAATGTAAGGAAGTTCGTGTAATAACGAAGATCAATGTTTTTCTTGTAATTGTAAATATTGTTTTTCAATTTTTAAGATATATATATGTATATATATATATTAATTTTCAATCACCGATAGGTATATGTCATTTCACTAAAATTTTTCTCGCTTTTTCTTTCATATTTGTCAAAAAGTAAATAGTACAATCAATTATTGGTTTGAAAATTTTTCTTTTAAATAGAGGGATTCATATATCTCATATTCATACATTAAAAAGTATAGTGCAAAAAGAGAGATAGGAGTAGAGATGGATATAGAGATTTTAGAATCATCTCATACAAAATTCACTTTACCTCACCATTAAAACCATATGTGTTCTTGGTGGCTCCAGATTAGTAAGTCATATCCAATATGTGGATATGGCCGACCAATTGTAAGGGAGTTAGGGAAACAAAATATCAATATACTATATGGAGGGACTAATAACAAACTATTAAGGAGTCTTATGATGGCCGCACAATCATGGGGATAAGAATGTCAAGTGTAATACCTTTTTCATCGAATTGGAGGCAAGAATCAATTGGAGTTAGAAATGTCATTAGTCCAAATTTGATTGATGCTACAAACACAATCCATCCACGATCACCGATGTACATGATGAGCAATAGTGATGCTTTTATTGTTCTTCCAGCGGCTATAATACTCGGAGAAATATTCAATATAACGCCATTTGCACAAAGGGATCTTTCATAACAAACCCATAGGTTTGTTGAATATTAATTATTTCTTTGATGGTTTGCTAGCATTTCTAGATCGTGTAGAACATAAATTTATTTCTCATTCAAATGATAAATATACTTGTTTCGCTTAATACGCTTCGATTTTCATCAAGATTCAATCATATGTTCAAAAATTGTGGAAGTTGAAACCCATCGCACGTAATTACCTGTCAAGCTTAAAAAGAGATCATTTGATCTTTCATTATGAACCCTAATGTTCTGGTGGCGAGTTACGGAGTATTTATACTCTCGAGACGCATCCCTCATTTATGGGTTCAATATGTATTTTCTTTTCACATTTCTATATTTTCGAGTGTTTATTGCCATCTTTGATATTCTCAATATGTTCCACTTCGGCTGTTTTGTACTTCTTCTGGAGTAATAATAATATCATGTTGGCTTTATTCAAATACAGAAATCTAGTGATTATGCTTCTTCAAAAGCATTTTATTCTTATATCAATACAATCTCATATCATCGATGAGATTACTTCATATAATCTCTCCATGCGATATAATTTCTTTGATTTATCAACATGGGATCTATTGAGCATTTTATTTTCATCTATTTATCCAATGGTAACTTCAGGTACCACTTACTCAATTTTCTCCATCAATATTCAATAGACGTGAAAAGTGAACATTCCTTTATTAAGTGCTTCTTTAAGAGCATTTCTCATCATATCACAATATACTAATCTCATAATGAGATTTTTCACCACAGGATATTTTCTTTCTCTTTTATCACAATGGGATTCTTGGAGCAATTTCACTTCATCAATACATACAACTGTGTAAATTTCGGCATCACTTGCTCAAATCTCTTCTTTAATATCAATAGAATATTCATATCGAACATATATAAATCAAGCTTATCCAATTGTGGGGTTTAATCCAACCACATTTGTAATAAGCATTCGTAACGCCGTGGTATAACCCACCACATTGAAAATATGCATACCAATCGTGGTGATATAACTCACCACATTGAAATATATATGGTTTAAAAGTGCGTGAAATTTAAATTGCAGTAAATTAAATTTCCTCCAATAGGTGGTCAACCTACCTTATAATTATTCAGTAATAAATATAAATTTACTAATTTAAATTGCCGTAATTAAAAATGCATAATGATTAACTACTTCTTCGGGAGTAGGTCTACTTAGTAGAAGGTATTACCCTTCACTTAGCATATAAATTGCATAAATATATAAAATCTTCCGCTTAGTGATGGTTGAACCCATCATTAGGTAGGAGTGTATTAAGATTTAAATTGTAATAAATAAAGTGCGAGACTTAAATATCTATAAGAAAATTTGTTCTAACTATTTCTTCAAAATATAATTATCATCAAAATAAATCTGTCGTGAAATCGAAATATCTGCACAAGCCAACTCAATCAGTCTTGCTTCAGCGTCGCCGGCAAAAAGTGACGCCACATATCTTTATATAAAACATTAATACATACTCTAATTGCCGCTAATCCAGCTGTTTACAGTCGCCCGGCAAGTGCGCGTGGCGCCAGACATGTCTCTTTATAAAGTTTTGACATTATAAGCACTAATCGAATATTCACAAGTCCAAGGACCCTTTGTAACTTTTTCAAAAGTCAGACTGATTTGTAAATTTTTGAAAGTTTACCTTACCAATATTGGTGTCAAATCGAAGATCTCGTTAAATCGAATATAATTGAAAGTCGAGAAAATTTGATTTTGATAATGTATGCCCTTATATCTCGATAAAACGAACGCTATAGCTTTAATATATTATTATATTATAAAATAATAATATAATATATATAATATATACCTCCGCCCCCGCTTCCATTTTCACAATTTAATTTTCAAACTAGTATTCACGCTGTTTGGCTTGAAAATTCCACTAATTGACATTGGTATTATGACCGCTCAGAGAGTGATTTTATAATCTGGAGGTACGCTTGCTTGCTTTGAAAGAGAGAATGGACAGAGAGATTTTATAGAAAATTGAGTATTTCAAATCAGAATAATCCGCTGACATGTAAGATCATCTATAAGATTTAATCAGAGATACTTCTTTCATATTACTCAAAGGGTTGTAGACTACGATAACGATTATAAAAGATGTAAATAATGTAGAGAGTTTAGTAGATTTAATTCTATAATTCACAAGAATGAATTTCATTAATAACTGTTCTATTTATGTGAAACTGAATTGCATAATCGTAATTACATAATTTCATCAAAAAGATAATAGCTATTCACATAAATTAAATATAATAATTTACTCCCTCGAAGAGCTCATGCACAATATTATAACAAATACATTATTTTTCAATAAAGGTTGGCGCAGTAGTACCTCTCAGTCGAACTACAAGCACCGTCCGAATTTGATTCTCACCCATGTCCCTTCCCCAAATAAAATAATAAAAAAATATCATTTGTTTATTTATTTATTTCAATTATTTCATCCATATCCATCCAGTCTTACTTGTCTTTCATTCATTTTGACACATGTAATGTTAGAAATGTGAAATCGACCAAAATTGCAAGACCTTATCTGCTGTCCCTATAATTTAATAATTATTTTTTTTTTTACTTTTTTAATGTTTAATTTTCTTACATGGGTCTTATCAATTGACAAATAAATCATTTTCATTCACAGAATTGTAGCGGATTTTCACTCCTTTTGGCCCTCATGATTATCGCACGACCTCACTATACCTCGACATGAAAGACTAATTTACCTCCTTCACGACGCTCATGCGTGACGATGGCGGTGGAATGTTCAGATTACACCTTTTTGGTACCAATAAATCATTTTCATTTATGCAGAGAGTTCACGGACTTCCACCCAAATTCTTTATTCTATTTCCTGTTTTGGATGGAAACAAATTTGCATGTGTCCGTTTGTTTGCTTGTCTATTTTATATTTCGTGTTATTTGGCACATGGGGTGGTCACGGCAGATTTTTTTTTTTTTACTTTATATTTAAATTGATTAATATTTTACCATACATACATGATACAACTTACAAGTGCGTGATTATTAAATTAAGAGGCAATGGCAAGCCAGAAAAAAAAAAAAAATTCACGCATGTCAGTTTAGTGTGATAAAAATTAAATAGGGTTATTTACGCAAAAGGGCCCCAAGTTATTTGTTTTGTAACAAATCCAACCCTATTCTTTTTTTTCATCCTGCTAGGACCCTAAATTTTCAATTTGTTTCACTACAGGCCCCCTTAACGGATTCCATCCATTTTTCCATCCATTTTGTTCTTTTGTGCACTAAAGTTTAGAGTCCTTTTCTGAAAACAATCCAAATATCTATTTTTTCATCCATTTTGTCATTTTGTGCACGAAAGTTTGGGATCCTTTTCTGAAAATAATTCAATTGGACAAATTTTAACTTTAAATGTGTACAAATTAGTCCTAATACTTTTTTATGTTTACAATTTTAACTTTAATTTTAGGAAAAATTGCACAAATGGTTCAAAAAAGTGGTTACTTCAAATTTAATCCGAAATAAAAAAAAATTGGTGTGCATTTAATTCAAAGATGAAATCTTTCCGTCATGCAGTTAATTCCTTTGATTTTTGCTATTTTGTTTATTTGGTCCATTATTAATTTTATCAAATTAATTTGTTATTAATTAAATAGTTATCGAAAATTTTCAACACAGTGATATTTGTTCGTATTAATATTATAACTTTTCAAAATTTTCAATAGCATTAACAACCCGTACATTTTGATTTTAACTAACAGTTAATAATAAATGTAATTACTGTAACTATATAAAATTTTAGTATGAATATATCACTATAAAAATATATCGAATGTAAATAGTGGTATTAATCCTGGTTGGTCTGGTCAGGTCAAGCTGACCCGCTAAATGTTGGCCCCTGATCAGCCTGCTTGGTTCATAGACATGCTCACATGGGTTATCAGACTGGGTTGGATTGACCCTTTTTTTCGTTGTGACCCAATCGGTCCATCGGCCCATATAGCCAACCGGTACAAATCGATGGGCGGGCCAACCCATATAAAATAAAATGTAAATTTTTAATATTATTTTTTTAAATTTAATATTGCAATAATAAAAAAAAGAAAAAAAAAAAAATTATTTGACAATAGGGGACGTATTGTCCCCTTATGGTCAAAGTAGTTGGTTGCAGCTTTGTGGCCTTCAAAGTTTTTAGCAATTTTTATTTATTTACTTTTTTAAAAAATGTAATGGACCGGTGACATTTGACTCGGCTAGGGTCCAAACATAACAAGCCGCGGGCTGGCCCAAGGTCTGGGCCAGCAACTAGTGGGCCAATTCAAGTCCGACCGGCCGACTCATCTTGATACCACTAAATATAAAGAAATAATAAAATACAATACAATAAAATTTTGAAAAGTTATGATATTAATGCAACCAAATGCTACTGTGTTGAAAATTTTCGATAAAAATTATTTAATTAGTATCAAATTAACTGCATGACTGGAAGGATTCTATCTATTTGAATTAAATGTGCGCCAAATTTTTTTATTTCGAACCAAATTTTTAGTAACCATTTTTTTGGACATTTGTGTCATTTTCCCAAAAATTAAAGTTAAAATTGTAAACGTAAAAAATATTAGGACTAATTTGTACACATTTAAAGTTAACATTTGTCCAATTGAATTATTTTCGGAAAAGGACCCCAAACTTTCATGCACAAAATGACAAAATGGATATTTGGATTATTTTCAGAAAAAGACCCCAAAGTTTCGTACACAAAAGGACAAAATGGATGGAAAAATGGATGGAATCCGTTAAGGGGCCTGCAGTGAAACAAATTGAAAGTTTAGGGTCCTAGTAGGATTAAAAAAAAAAGAATAGGGTTGGATTTGTTACAAAACACATAATTTGGAGTCATTTTTCATAGATAACCCAAGTCAGATATAGCAGCATTTTTCAAATTTAGGTTCCCATTTTGCCCCCAAATTTTTTAATTCTATACTTTATATTATATGTTCTAGATTTTTTGCAATCTTCTCTAGCAGACCTCTGATCATCTTCTCCGGTGAATTCGATCTTCTCTCCGACTGTCGGCCTCCAACTCTCTACTTTCGATCCCATTTTCAAGTTCGTTGAGAATCGGTGTTTGTAGATCTCCATTTCCAACCTCCAACTCTCTACTTTTGATCCCATTTTCAAGTTCGTTGAGAACCAATGTTTGTAGATCTCCACTTCCAACCTCCAACTCTCCATTATCCACTCTCCACTTTTGTAGATCTGGTTGAACAACAATTTATGAAGCGTATAGGTATAAGGAAGAACCATGGTTGTAGTTAGATTGAGGTGAAAAATAAGATATACACATTTTTAGTAGAAGATAAATTACATCTGGTAAGAACCATATATCTGAGCTTACCAGACATAGCTAGAGAAAATCATTAATGGTTATCCATGGAGAACCAAAATTGGGTGGGTTCTCCATGAATCTAGTTCTTCAGCATGAGCTCGTAGGGGTGGCGGTGGGGGATAAGGACGAAGATGGGATGGGGGTGCCTGGGGGTAAGGACGAAGATGTGGGGGTTCCTCGGCCGGGGGGGGAGGGGGTGGGTAAGGACGAAGATCTGGTTCTCTTCTTTTTTTTTTAACCAAAATAATAAAATGGGGTAATTTGGTATAGGGTGAGGCTAAATACACCCAACCCTTTACTTTATACACCCATATTTTTAAATATTCCAAATCTACCACACCCTCTCGTCTAACTACAAAAAAAGGGTTCGCCGGCATGAAAACGAACACCCGAAAGGGTGTTTGCCCCATGTGGGGCGAACACCCACACGGGGTGTTCGCCCCGTTTATGGCGAACACCCCGTTATTTTAAAAATAATTTAAAAAATTATCGATAAAAAAATTTTGTTATTATTTTTTGTTCAGATTTTTTGTAATCATTCAAAGATTTTTTAATAATTATATTCAATGGAATAAAATTAATTACTGTGTCATCAAAAAAATTCGAAATTCATAGTTAATTGTAAAAAATTATGCTAACCGGATGGTATTATTGTATCATTAAAAATTTTGAAATTTATTATCATTATCAAAGTAATTATAAAAAATTTAAAAGAAATTTCAAAATTACTTGTCAAAATAGTTATAAAAAATTATAGTAAAAATATATCTACCAATAAAATATTAGATAAAAATTATTTTTTTCTTCAATTTTTTTTAGTCTTGTTCGCTACATTCACAGCGAACAAATTTTTTCTTGTTCGCTGTGAATGCAGCGAACAAGCTGAGAGCATGTTCACTGCATTTGTAGCGAACAGAAAACGAAAAAAAAAAAAAAAAAAGAAGGGAATATGGGTGCACTTAGCAAGGGCAACTTAGTCTTTTAATTTTTTTTTTTGGTTTAATGGGTGTATTTAGTAAAGGGGTGTGTGCATTTATTCATGTGCGAAAAATCTGCCATGGAAGGGATTGCGAAAAGTTATTGTTGTACCTGGTATTAGCAATTCAAATGCTATCATGCTTGTCCTTCTTTCATATTGAATAAATAGATGGTATAATTCAAGAGATGAGCATACAACACGTGCATTGCATGTGGTTTAAAAATATGTGTAGAAGTTATGTATAGAGTGCATGTGACTATAATTTATTTGTACGAAAGCAATTACAGAAATTTTAAAATAACACTATAGTAGCATATGATAACTCAATCCCTTTACGATTTTTTCAAAATAGTATTTCTATTAGGCTATTATATATTGATAACTCAATCCCTTTGCGGTTTTTTAGGTATATTGTATAGAAGATATATTAGACGATGAGAACCACATAAATTAGCACATTAATATGTATCAACCGTCACTTTTACATTCTAGATTTGTAGTATAACTGGAAAAATTATATATTCATGAAGTATAATAAAGCAAGAAATTAACTACAATATATATATATATATTTTATTATCTCGTTAATGCATGTCGCATTTTCAATTTGGCAACTAATGGATTTTTGTGTTTCTACTTTTTATTAACTATTAAAATAATAACACAATAAATAGTAATATATATATTTTTATTATCTCGTTAATGCATGTCGCATTTTCAATTTGGCAACTAACGGATTTTTGTGTTTCTACTTTTTATTAACTATTAAACTAATAACATGGTAAATAGTAATATATATATTTTTATTTTTCACAATTTGTATATTATAACTTGCCATAGTTAAATAGAATGCAAAATGTTGATTTAAATCTTTCTTCTATTTTGTTTTTGTAGAATAGAATGTTGATTTAAATCTTTTTCTAAAACAAATTGAATTTCTGTAACATACATGCTTTTTAAGTAAACAAAAAAAAAAAATACTAACGATGATACAAATTTTCAATGCATCTCATTTTTTTAGTAAACTATTTTTTGTTAGATTAATTGTTCACCAAAGAATTGGTATAGATACTTTTCAAAAAAAAAAGAAGAAGAATTTGTATAGATAAATTGAAATGACAAAGATTGTGATTTTATATTGTTGTCAAAATATCATTAATGTGGAAGACGAAAAAAAATCTTAAAAATTCAACTCTTAATATGCAAAAAGAAAGAATTATAAAAAATTAACTATTAATAAAAGATAAATTATAAAGATATAAAAACTAAAGAAGGGCATAGTTGTCCAAGAGTATTCCTTTCCCTTTTCACCGGAGTTGGTAGAAACAGTTGAAATGAAAATGATTATAATTTTATATCATTGCCAAAATATTATTTATGAATTACCCAAAGAATCTTAAATACTTAATGATTACTACGTAAAGAAAGAATTATAAAAATTAATTATTAATAAAGAACAAAGAAGTAATTACAAAACCTTGATCAGGGAAAAATTGTCTAAAAATGTTTCTCCCCCCTTTTACACTTTTATCAAATATATAAGTATATAGTATAGATTGTTAGTATTGCGTCATAAAGTGTCACATGATTTTTAGACGTAGGTATGAAAATATATAATGTATAATTTCAGTACTATATCAATCTCACATAATATTGAACAGGGCTTGAATAAAACCCCGAGCTCAAGACCGAGTTGGGCCTCATTTTTTCTTAAAGTGAGTCAAGTCTTGCTCGGCTTCGACCAAGAAAGAGCTCGTTCAATAAAGAGCAAAACACGAACCCAAAATTTGAGCTTGTGTGTAAGTTCAACTTGACTCGATTTGCCTTGTTTGCAACACAATCTAATTGTTTTCTAACGTTTTATTTTCCAGTCTTTTAAGTGTGTGGGAAACACTCTCATGAAATGAATTTGTGACCGATCAAATTAAAAAATTAAGTTTCAAGTCTTTAATATATAATAATAATAATAAAACTCTAAATCATTCTCATGTTGTAACTGATCATAAATAAAACACATTAAAATATATGCTCAAAAAATAAAATAAAATAAAAGTGGGTCAATGAAAGTTGGTTCGCATCTAAACCAAATTCCGTGACAATTTGAAACATGAACTAGTTTTGAGCAAAACGTGGATTAATTCAATACCTAGAAACTAGGTGCAAATCCGGACTGTAGATCGTAATGTCACATCGAATCATTAACATTGACATGACACGTATTTTTCAGCATAAATCACGAATTATAGAGATGTGATGAAATATCTCGAATCCAAGACAAATCAATAAAGTATATCTTACCACTAGGCTAGGCCAGACCCCTTGGGCACATAACACGTATCTTGTATATAATATAAATACTTACTAATTCACTTAAACATTAGATCACTTTTATTAATGATTTATCTTGTAATTGTGTCAAATTTTCGAGGAAAAAAAGACACCGTTTTTAGTGGGCACATAACACGTTATATTCTTATCCACTTTTTAGTGTGGTCATTAGTGCAAATGTACAGTATTATTTATCATACATTAATAACGTGGCAATTTCTTCCCCTTTCTAGAAGAAATACCTAGTTAGTATATTTTATATAGACAAATTACATATCCATTATTTTTTTTGTCTCAAGACTGTTACATTTATCCGGCCTAATAATGTACATCTCATACATTAGATGATGTGCAACGAATCACTTCAAAATGATGTCATTTATTTTTTGTCCATAGATGACATATCATGTCGGCACAATAAAATTGTGCCTTCTTCAGCCATTACATCACTTGTATTGTGTTGTGTATTTTTCTTTTTTATTTTATTTTTCTTTGGAAAGTGCACAGATTTGACCACCTCAAGCCTACGAATATAGGTTGGACCATTTCACTAGGCATGTGACAAAGGGCCTCACAAAATCTTTGACCTGGTTGGGGGTCTTCATATAGATAAGGTAAAATAATAATAATGAAAAATGTAAATATTTGAATACAATTCAACTTCTCCCTTGGCTAATTGAAGTCCATAAGTGGCATCAAGCCACTTGCATCGTCGTTTCCCTCGTTCGCTGGTATATTCCCTACCTCTACTTTCAAATTTTATTGCCACTCTCTCTCTTTAATGTGGGTTTATGATATAATTTAACAGGTTTCAAGAGTTCAATGGAATACGAAAGATTCAGACTCTAACTTACATATAAGATCGCATTATTTATTGAATTGTGAACTCCTATAGAATTCAGTACTCCAATAGTATCGAAAAATTTTCCTCAACTACCATGAGAACGTATTTATTTGGAATGTTCTCTTTTAATTGAAGGTCCATTAGGGCACATAAAAGTGGCCCTATATTAGAATTTTATTTATTTATTTTTGCTTTTTGAATACTTTGTGATCTTTTTTTAAAGTAAGAATTTTGTGATTTTAATAACATTATTGTCAAGAAAAATCACTCGAAGAAAATATCGTTTTCTATATCTTGTCAAACTTCACGAATGATTTTGAGAAATCACAAGAACAAAAAATAAATTCCTTTATTTGTTTTCCATTTTCTTTCTCGCGTTTTAACGAAAACTCCCATGATGTATAAAGAAGTTTTCACATATAGAAAAAGAAAAAAAAACATGATATCTATCTTCTCAAACTCCCTTTGCCACTGAATCTGCTGGAAAATTGTTATAGAGGTGAAACTCCCAAAAAATTTGGAATTACCTGCAGATGTTTGCAGTAGGATACGTTCCCAAGCCGTGCGTGCAAGATGCAGTCATAGGACTTGTAAATCCAAACAACAGTCAAATGTATCATTTACAGTTACGAACGAGGCAAGACGGTGCGCATGGCCGGCCATTCGCCCAATCAGATTTCAAGGCGCCATGGCGACAACTGATGTTGACTCGCCGGTCCAATTTCTCCGTCCCCGCCACTGGCACCTTCGGCAGGTGTAGCTCATGTTTTAATATGCCGTAAAATAGTTACATAGGTGGAAGTAGCAAAAAAAATTTGAATTGTTGGCCGCTATTAGCATAATATCATAATATCACAACGACATTATTCCAGTGTCGATAATGCAATGAGGCAAGTGGGCGAAGCGCTTCAAACCCAGAGTTAAAAGGGTATATTTTTAGCTAGCTAGTATTTTTCTTTCTTTATAATCGATCTTCATATTTTAAAATATTAAAATTTTTTTTATCATAAATAAATATCTATTAGAATATAGAAATTTTAAAAAAGTTAAGGAAGATTTAAAAGAAGACTAGTAAACAATAATGTTGGCAGAAGAAGAGAGCTGTAGTATATAAGAATCCTTTTATTTAGTTCTTGATTGTTTTACAAAAGATAGATCACACGACCCCGTATTTATACTAGTGAAACTTGCTCAACCAATGGCTTAGATTTTGTTACCACACACTTAATCCAATTGCTACAATTTACTATCTACTGTTCTCTAATAAAATATCTTATATACTTATCTAACTTCTAAAATATTCAAAACACATCTTCAACATATATAATATTTTCTATGGTTTTATCTATAATAAGTTTATGGACATTGGGCATATTAGACTTTTAACTACTAAATTCTATCTACTAAGTATCTAAACTAAATTATTGATTTTGGTCAAATGAAGTTTATTTTCAATAATATCATGATGTGCAACTTATTTTCAATTTAATTTGTTGAATAAGATTTTTTGTATATATCTTTTCAATGTATTGCAAAAATCAAATTTAGTTGTGTTAAATAAAGAATGAACAGTATAATTTCTAGTTAATGCTTGGTCATGAAGAATAAACATTTTAAAACCTTTTTTGTTTCTTAAATAGTATAATGGAGCTAGATTTATTATTGTTCTGGACGAAGTAAAAGAAATTAAAAGACATGTGAGATGATAATTGAAATTTAAAAAAGATAGAAAATAATTGAAAAATGGAGATTGTTAAAATTATTATTATTATTTTTCCCTTTAAGTTGATACCACTTGGAACAAATTTTTTTACAACTTAAATATTTACGTTATATTTAATTTTACACGAACTATTTTTAACGTAGTTCATAGCACTATTTAAAAGTTTGTGAGGCCCTACCTTTTAAACCTCATCTCAAGCCCCATAAACTATAGAATCAGCACTACATTATTCACTATCGATCTAATATGCATCTTGTGCGCACTATAAATATTTATATATAGATACTACATCAATTTTAGTAACTTTTTTTTTGGGAGGGGGGGGAGGGGGAGGATTTTTTTGGGGCATGTGTCGAAAGTTTGAATTGAAAAATAAAATAGTTGTGAATCGAAACAAATATTTGAAAATGAATGAGGATATAATGAGCAAATAGTACTCCTTCCTTACCACAAAGATAGTCCTCTTTTTTTTTTTTATTTATTCTAAAATAATAGTTCACTTTCCTTAATTAACTTTTGATTTCTTTGTCTACCCTGTTTAATATGCATTGTAATCAATAAATAAGAAGTGATAAAGTTGAATAATAATTAAGTGCAAGGATAAATTAGAAAAAGTGTTCTTAAAGTGCACTTTACCAAGAATATTAATTAAACTTTCTTTACCTATGTGATAATGAGAAGTGGACTACTTTTTTGGGACGAAGAGAGTAAACGTTTATGGTTGAACGTAACTTACACGATGACGTCGTAAATTCCTAAGTAAGATACATGTGTTAGCAATATTTTACACTAACGACACTTAGTATTTAACGCAATGGAATTATTTTAATATTTCCTTCAGAGAAAATTACTCCCTCATTCCCAATTATATGGTCCACGTTATTTTTTCACAAGATGTTAAGAATAGTATGAGAAGTGACAATTATGCAAACAAACTTCCTAGAATACCCTCATCTAATTAGTAGTGTGTATTAAAAGCAATGTTTAGGAAACCGGACCAGACCGGCCGGTTCGACCGGTTCAACCGCGAACCGGTCCGATTATTGTAAAAACGCGCTTTTAGAAAAATCGGTCAAAAACCGGTCAACCGACCGGTTCAACCGGTTGAACCGGTGTTGAACCGGCGGTTCAACCGGTTGAACCGGTTAAACCGGTTTTTCTAATTTTTTAAAATTATTTTTATAAATTTATTAGTTTTAATTTATTTTTTTATATTTTTTAATTAAAAATGGTTCGACCCCGGTTCGATCGTTTGACCCTTGAACCGTTGGCTTCTCCGGTTCACTGACCGGTTCGGTTTTCTGAACATTGATTAAAAGTAATATTAAAAAGACAACATGCAGTATAATTGTAAACGAATATAAAAATGGACTAAATAAATGGAACATCCCAAAAAGAAAAAGTAGACCATATAATTGGGACGAGAGGAGTAGTACATTTGCGAGGAGGAAGAAGTATATTAATGTGCTTAATGTCTATAAATAACTATTCTAAAAAGCATTAAAAAAAGTGCATAAAAAAAGTGCATAAGTGCGAAGCGTGAGTAGAGAAGTTTTGAAAGCATGTAAAAGCATAAAAATGTGTGTTTAAAAACAAACACACAGAAAAAAAAAAAAAGGAAAAGCAAAAAATGTCACACATTGTTGCACTCCACGTTTTAAAAACCTTACTACGAATACTGTTAAGAAGACAAATAATTAATCTTTCATGTAAGTACTTACAACGGCTATTTAAAAAGGATACTTAATATTTGATTTGGGACTGATTAGTCAATTATAGGCTGTTTGTGCACTCAATTAATATTTGACTTGCTAGAAGCCGCTAAACTGGAGTGTTGTCATTAGTGCAATACCATTTACCTTCCATTGACAACGTGACAATTTCTTCCCTTTAATTAAGATATTTTGCACCGACAAATTATATACTCGATTTTTTTATTCTTGAAGTTATATTTATCACGTTTGATAATTTATATATGACATACATGTTACTTTAAATATTAAGTAATGTCGAACTGATCACTTCAACGTGATGTTAAGGTGACATATCTTGTAACGATAATAATTTTGTATTTTTTAACCATTATATCACTATTGATATGTATTTTCTTTTTTATTTTATTTTAGTTTAGTTTTAATTGGGAAAAGTCGATCTATAGATTTGACCACCTCAAACCCATAATGGAGGTTGGACCATTTCACTAGGCATGTGACCAAGAGCCTCACAAAATCTTTGACCTTGTTGGGTCTTCATAACATAACATGCTATAATAAAGGAAATGTCAAATTGTATTTTTGACTTCTTTTCATTCTTATTTATTTATTTATTTTAATGAATTTCTGTCCTAACCTTTGATCATTTTCCACAGTTCATCGCATTTTTGTTAACAATTCTTTGTTGGTAAGTTAATAATTTTATCTTTAAACGTAAAATAAACAAATACAAGAAATAAGAATAAAATAAATACTAATAGTGATAAAAAATAATAAATTTTGAAATACGGCTCATCTTCCCCATTGACATTTCACTCATTACAAGTGTCATCAAGCCACTAGCATTGTCGTCTCCTCGTTCAAATTTATTTATTTATAAAATATTATTATTATTATTATTATTTTATTTTTTTTGACAACCATGTTTTTCAGTGTACGGTTGACAGCATGTTTTTACCAAACAACTTAACGGCCTTCAAGAGTTTATTGGATGCGCCAGGTGCAACCTACTTTAGTGCATTTGAAGAGAAATGGGCGCAGGACAGCTGGTGGGCCGTTCAGCCCAGTTTTACGGTAATTAACAAAAAAATATATAATAATAATAAAGTTTGAGGATTTTTCTACAGCTGTAGGATATCCGTCAAGAACTATTTGGAATGCTCTCTCTTCATCGGCCCACATGAGGCCATGGGATCTTTGGTGTTTATTTGTAATAAACTACAATAAAATTACCCTCCGTGCCACGAGAATGCTATGCACCTCGAATGAGTCCAAATATCACTATATTACGACGGACTTAAAAAAAAAAAGGAAAAAATGGAATTGCTCTAAAATATTTCAAGCAGTTCTAGATATATCTTAGAGTGAGCTGATACATTTTTCTCCATCTGATAAATGATATCAAAATTGATTTAACAACCAGACTATTAATACTAGTAGTCATTTATTTTTTATTTTTATTAAGATATAATATAATGCTTTGCAAAATATGAAGATATAATTTTATTTTTTTTATTTTTTGCAAATTATTAAGATATAATTCTAAGTTACATATAATGATTTGTGATTATTATTACTGAATTTGTGTTAATTTGATTAGATTTATTTTCCATAGAAAATACTCCCTCCCTCCATCCAACCATCCCATCTAAATATCTGGCTCCATATTGTTGGAGAAGCTATTTATTTTGTATGTAACTAATCTTGTGCCATCATCATCTCAAATGTGCTACGGTTTTTTAATTCTTACTGTGATAGGATTTTGTTTGCCTTATCGAGCCTCCACTAAGCATTTCTTCATTATGTTGTGGCAATCATTCACGGTTCAATGTCAATTGGTTCCATTAACTAGAATATGTCATCAATTGAAAAGAGTATTATGCAAATGACTCTTAAGACTGATCAAACTTGCTTCAATAGCAACATTAGAAAATATCAGGTACACCAAATGATTAGCATAATAACGTGATTGAATTAGATAGGGGAATATTCCCCTTCCCTGGCAATGGAGGAGAGGGAACCATCCGTAATTTTCACCTTCATGTTACCAGCACAAGGTGAGTATGTAGAGAGAATTTTTTGTGGGATCCAATCATATGATTAGATGCATCGGAATCAAATATCCAAGGAAATTGTTTTGTGACCTTTAGAATGTTACGTTTATGGGCTAATGTACCTCAGGAAATGTCGGAGGGCTTATTGGAGGTGTGGAAACTAGTAAACACTTTATAGAGTTGCTCCGGCAGATCTTGGTTGAATCCAAAATTTGTCCATCAATATTGCTATTGTGGCTCTCAACTAAAGCTTGGTACCCATGAATCCATGATATTTCTGGCCTTGCCGTGGCTTCCAATTAGCTGGCTTGCATGTAATTTCCATCCTCGTCCTTTCTATGTCCGGGTTTTTTCAAAGGTGGCTGCACCAAGTTGAGCCTGAATTACTAGGCCCACTTCCTTTAGCCCACGGCCCTATGGGCCACTTCCCTCAGTCCAAAATTTGGCCCATTTTGATTTTCCAGCCCAAGAGATTCCGTTTCCTTGCGAGTTAAAAACCCAGATTCCACAAGCTCATTTCTCCCTTCATCTCGCATCAACACAGAACGACGCGAGTATAATGGCGAGTACCTTTTTTTTTTTTTTTTTTTCCGAACATGGTTATTTACTAAACAACTTTGTTCTCGATATATAAATAATAGTATAATACAATGTAAATGTAGTAGCGGAAAAATTTGGTTGACAAAGGGAAGTTTAGAAAACACAATATTCATGGAAGACCATTAATCAATCTTGAACGTGTAAACAACTAACTAAGAATGTCATATTTTGTAGTTCATTCCTCTCACTATTTTAAAAAAATAAAAAATAAAACATGAAAAAGGTTGTATGGTAACATAGCAAATGTATAACATAAATCTATTAAATGTGTGAATTGACATCTCAACTTCAAAATATTAGTGTGACACAGAAAGTTGGACATGTTTGTGTAGGCTTGTAGCATGAAAAATAATGTGAGTAAATTTCAAAAAGTATGTTATGTACTAAGGAATACTAGGGGATTTATAGTCAAAATTAATATTTGATATTTTTTGAGTTTATAAACAATTTATAAGCTTTTACGTAAAAAAAAATAATTATAAAAATAAATGAGTAATTATTTTAGTTCCATTTATCGAGCTAGAAAGTTTTTGACATTGTTATTTTTGTCGAAAATGTTGGAACAATTTTCAAAATAATGTCATTAAGAAAAGGTGTAACAATTGGAAGGTTGTGACTTTTGATATTTATTATCAAAAGTTGAACCCTTGTGCAATTACAAGTTTAATTGTTAAATGCTATTTTAAATTAAAAAAAAAAATATCTTGTGATTTGGCCAATTAAGTCTGAAATTTCAAATTTTGGGTCCGCATTGGTTTCATTGTAGTGCACTATAGATGCTCTCACGTTCCAGCCGAAGGGCTGGAGTTCGATTCCTACCCCCGTCCCCCAGGGCCGCGTCCCTTCCCCCCTATCAAAAAATAAAAATAAAAATAAAAAATAAAAAATTCATTACATATTTCTTGTAATCCATTATATATTCTGCGTAATTATTTGTATGCCATTAGAGCATCTCTAGCAATCTCTTTATTTTTAAAGAGAAGATCTTTCATATTATAGAGAGTATATTTTAATTTAGAATATAAAAATTTTAATTAACTCCAACAAGCTCTCTATTACTCTTTATTTTGCTTAAATCAATAAACAATTATTAAATTCTTTTATTTTTAATCAATATTTATAATTTTAATTGTCTTTGACCAATAAAATTAGTTGTAGTTTGGCAAAAAAAATCAATAAAAGAGTATTGAAACTTGTGAACATTAAATAATAGAGAGTGAGTTTGGCTCTCCAAATTTGAAGAGTCAAACCCTTTCTTTATTCTAAAATATTAAAATAAAAAGTCTATTGGGGCTTAATTTTACCATTTTCTCTTTATATAATAAAGAACTACTTCCGTTCTGTTGCCAACACGTTGGCAACATAAGTTGCCAACACCCCCATTTTCGGGAGGAAAAAAAAGATAGAGGCCGGGTGAGATCCCCCACCATCAAGGGGCAGTTATGTATTATACATCTCACTTGACGTAGATTCCAAAAAAAAAATTAAAAAAAAATATTTCAAAAAAAAATATTTTTGGCCGGTGACGTGGCACCCTGTGAGGGCGCCACGTCACACATGTTGGCAACATAAGTTGCCAACATGTTGGCATTAGATCATTCACCAATAAAGAACATCTTTGATTTAAAAAGGTTATTGGAGATGCTCTTACAAGTTCATTACGCTTGTTTGTAATGTATTGCACATACTTTGTACTTCATTACATGTACTGCATAATTTACATATTTCCTGTAATTTATTATAAGTTTATGTACCCGTAACTGAGTCCATTACACATGTTTGTAATATAGTACACAGACTTTGTAATTTATTATATATAATCTGTCATTATATTGCCTGTAATTTATGATAAGTTCATACAAATGTAATGGAGTGCATTACACATATTTGTAATAGAGTACACAAACTTTGTAATTCATTATCTATAATTTGTAATTTATCACATATTCCCTACAATAGAACCAATAACAAGTTATTAAAAAAGTGTTTTTTTTCCCTTCACATCACCAGTATGATCAAGCAACATGGTAAAAAGACAATGTCCACAGCAACAGAAAATCATACACCCTGGTATCTCTTTGCACATTACAGACGTTGTTAAGCCTTCACATTCTCCCTAGTACTAGTAAACTGCTCCAATTGAGACATCCCCAGTCAAACCAATTGCTTCTGCAACTCTAACATGGCACTGAGAAAATGAGCAGGCTTCTCCAAGTACCCCGAGTGTGTACTCGCTAACAATATGAGCTGAAGATACTGCCGTTCTTGACATAGGAAGCTTGTCGATTTCCTTTTTGAGCTGTCTCCTGATGAAGTCCTTTGTGCGTGCAGTAATTTTGTCCACCTTATTGCATGGTAGAACTTGAATCTTTTTCTTCACAACACTTGCAATGGTCAAAATATCATATAGATACTCTGAAGCTGCACGACTATTTGGTATGCAATGAATGATGAATTAAACAAAAACACAAAAAAGAGTCATTATTTAAAACATAAAAATGGAAACCAGAAAACAAAGGAATCGCACACCGGGAGAGACAGGATGGGAAATGAGATTGCTAGGGCGCCCTTTCTTCACAATTTTTCTATAATATATGAGACAAGGTCTAAGTGAATTTTCAAAGCATTCATTCACTACTTTTCAACAATGTAACGTGAAATAAAGTCACTCACGAAATCGAATTGTAAACCTAAAAACCACTGTAACCTGTCACTGATTTTTGTCTCCAATTCTTTCTTCTTTTTCGTCTCATGAAAAATATACACTATATTAATATCAGGTACAAGAAATCAACAACATATTACAACAGGAAGACATTCTCCACTTCAAATGAAAGAATAAACCATTGAACTCATACTATATGAAATCCGTAAAACTATCAAGTGTTATCCAATCCATCTTACCAAACATACCGCGTAACCATTTCTCCATAAACCAATCATTCGTGGTGATTACTATGATCATTTTGCGTTCGTGTTCCCATCTCTCTCCTGTGAGCCTTGAAGAGATCGATTCCAAGAAATATGTTCAGAAAATTCATTCCCACCATCCCGAGAAGCGCAAGTGGGAGCACAATTCCCTTCCCGAACTTGGGAGCATCTTGGACAAGCTTGATCGTGATGAGAGCATGAGAGACTAATCTTGCAAACACAAAGGCTGACCAGTTAAAAACCCACTCCATCTTCACAATCTTGCTCTGAGCATCACGAATACCTGCCATTCGTCTCACTTTCCTCGCATGGAGAAAGATTGAATGTAGCTGTGGGAAACAAGTAGCGAGGCATTAGGAACAACGATGAGAGAGAACAAAAGATTTCTTGCCAGAAAAATTTATATGAGAAGTTTCTATTCACTTAGTCCAAGAATTTTTAGAATGAAATAAGAAATGAACATGAACACAAGTGTGGAGTGCCACGTTGGCTTGCATGCTGACGTGAGACACCATGACTTAGCACCAGAACTGACACGTCAGCTTCCATGCTGACATGACAATGACACATCATCATTTATTTGCTAAAAACGATGAGATGACACCATGACTTAGCACCAGAACTGATATGACACTACCAAATCAGTTATGAACATGGGTTAATTTAATCTACTTATAAGGTAAGCCTTTAAGCTCACCCAACCATGCTCAAAATCATTATATATATCTGGCAAGGGGGCGAAAATTCATTAATTTAATCTACTTATAAGTTACTTTAAGCTTAGCCAAACAAGCTCAAAATCATTATATATATGTGCAAAACAACACTATCTACAACATAAAATGCCAAAGAGACTTGGATTGAGCAACGAGTAGCAATGCATTGATAATGCGCGATTGCTTACCTCACAAATGAGAGTGAGAATAAGATAGTTGATAGTGACTTTCCGATACAATGCGAGAGTGAAGCAAACAAGGAGCACTAAATGATGCGCTAGGATTGATGGAATCCAACCGCTGTACAGACGATAAACCAACATGTCCCACTGATCATATGCAAAATAACCACACGAAAAGCACAGAGCTTGGTATGCCCATGGCCAAGTAACCTCGACCAACTGTGTGTGTTCAAACATCTCGTTTATGCCAATACTCGTCAACTGATTGAGCAGAATGAAAACAACTGCAGAAGATGAACATGCACAATTATGAAAGAACATAAAAGCGAGAAAGTAAGAAAATATCTTAAATATATATATATATCAATGAGAGAGAATGAAACAACACGAGTTTACTTCAAACAATCCACTCATATACGAGATGATTGATTTCTTCGCCAAGACTAAGTGCCTGTTAGCATACACATCAAAACACATTTTAATTCATTCTTTTTTAAACTCAAATTTGATCAAACGAATCACATCCATACATCTGTCCACTCATTAAATCTCCACCATTCAACTCCACTCATTCTCTCTCTTCCTACTCATAAAAATACATTAAAGGGAGAGAAGAGAGGCGATCGATTCTCTGCATTTGAATGGGTGGGAAAGCAGTGGCCAACGTCGCGTCTTCTTCCTTGGCAAGCAAGAGAGGGCGGTAGATTTGAAGACGGAAGGACAAACAGGCGTGAAGACCGAACACAGACATATCACTTTCGGCTCGACCAAGTGGCGGAGAAAACCGCCCTACGGTCGGTGGTGATAATAAAGATGGGGGTTAAATTCTACCATTAGGCCAGGATAATGGTAGATCGAACATCCTAGTAGCCGGCGACGAATTGTTGAAGAATTTTGTGATTCTAGTGGAAGAGGGATTTGGGCTCAGCTTAAATGAGAAAGCAGACAAATCTGAAATGCAGAGAATTGCCTGTGTTTGATTATAAGGCCATTTAGTCGGAAGGCTGTGTTTATGTGTGTTTGTAGCGAGATTATTAGGTGGTTTTGTTTGATTATTGCTAGAATTTCCAATACCCACCACTAAAGGGGTAGCAAAAATGCCCTTGGATGGATTAGGGTGGGAATCCTCAATCTCAAGTTCAAGAGATACAACATCTGCAAAGCCTTCGATCATTTTTCCCAAAGGTGCAACCTCTCCTATCTTCTGTTGAGTTAAATCATCATCTCTAACCTCGACAATTGCCTTTTGCATGAACTCCATTGAAGAATCAACCACCTCAAGCATCTGTTGGCAGCCAACGGTCTCAATGGTAGCCTCACACTTATCTGCTCCAAAAATCTCAAAATTGTTCACTTCCTTTAATAGGCCAAAACGAATCACTATCCAATTCTTCAACTCACTCCATGTACTTATGAGACAATGGTCTTTCATCCACAAATACCACTCCCACACTTCTCCTACATAGCATGCTACTGTAGCATCTATCTTTTCCTTCTCCGATAACCACGGTTTTACAGCGAGACACCGTTCAGCTTCCCACAGCCATCTTTCTGGATTTTCCCCACCAAATACGATTGTTGGTGTATTTACTCTACCAACAGAATCGAATCCAAACTCCTCTTCAATTCTCTCATCCTCCAATGTAATCCCCATATCCTCAGCCATTTTCCTCAAAATTTCCATAAAAATTTCATGTTTCCTTTTGTTTTCCTTCCTCAGGGCATCCAAACTATATACACTATCACACATCTTCAAATTCTTTTCCAACAAATCTATCGCCTATCTCAACCAAATACCTAACAATATGGTATATCGACACAATACCCTCAAACAACAATAATTCCCAATTTCAAGTTGAATCAGATGCAGGATGGATCCGAACTTATACTAAACGAACTGAAAATCTCAGAATCGAAGAAGACCTAAAATTGATATGCGAAGAAGCAGAAAACCAAACTTGCAGCCTTAGATTGAGATGCTTACTTACCCAAGGATTGTAGCTACTCTGATACCATTTGTTATGGTACTCTAACCAAAAATCACAAAAAATTGCAAATATATTGAAGAAAATACTCAACAGATAAAATATACTCTTGTATTAATATATATTCAATCACATACCATAAGAGAATACTTGAAGAATTACAAGTAGTTGTAGAGGAAGAATGAAGAAAAAGGGGGATAGAGGAGACGTAGAGAAGAAGGAATTAGAGAAGAAGAAAAGGGGGATGGAGGAGAGCTCAGAAGGGAGAAGACGAAGCTTTTTGCCAAATTCAGGCCTTGTTCTATTTGATGTTAACTAAATCCACACGCAATTCCGTATACCTTATACTCATTTTCAACCACACACATTTCCCAAAATAATATTAACCACATATTTTTACACGGAATACCGCACGGAACAACTAAACCCCCAATCAAACAAGACCTCAATCTCCGAGAATGAGCTGCTCTTACGGCTTAAAATAGCAACCACAGCATTGGGCCGACATTTGGACTAAGCCCAAGTAGCCCAACCATATTGGGCTTCTATTATCCATCTCATGGCAGTGGATTAGATTAGCAGTGTAGTTCAGCGACGATTTCCCTTGAGTTGAAAAAGGAATGCAGAGTAATAATCCGAGAGAAACCTAGCTCGGGTGAGGCACGAAAGTAGTAAATCGGATCGGATGTATTGCCGGGTGGGCCGAGATCCGCGAGTTTGTAGTCGGGTCAGGTCTAATGCCGGTGGTAAAAAAGACGTCGTTTCGAGAATCCAATGGCTAAAACGGCGTCGTGTTTGGGTCATCGTAATGAACAGTTCAGAGGTTGTTCCTACTTAACGACAAGTTTAGGGTTCCAAAAGGGTTCCTGAGTTTTCTCCGAATCGATAAACAGAATGGCTTATCCATCGCTCTCCCATCCGCCGCCACCTGCTCTTGCGCCAGCACCTGTGGAACACGTTTTAATCTGCCGAAAAATTGTTACAGGGGTGGAAGTGCTGAAAAATCTTGAATTACCTGTAGCTCTTAGCAGTAGAATACGATTTGAAGCTGGCGAGCGAGATCTGCTGATCGCACTGGTAAATCCCGACAACAATGAGGTGCATCATTTAGAGCTACGAAAGCGGCAAGAGGGGTCACACGGGCGTCCCTTTGCCAAGCAGAATTCTTGGCGACAACTAATGTTGAGTCGTCAGATCAATGAAGGATCAACCATGATATTCCGAACTACCAACGTCCAGAATAGGTTTCTGCTCGAGGTTGAAGATGCGGGAGACTCTGATGATGAAGAAGCAGGAGACTTACCACACGATGGTGTTCCAGACGATACGTCAGACGATAATCCACACGATTCTCAAGAGCAAGCACCTAATACAAGGTAATAATCATAGATAATGGGTGAATTAGGATTTGGATTTTGATTTGGGGGATCTAACACGTAATGCTCATCCTCACAGGGGTAACCTCTTACTTGACCCCCAAGTGAGGAGGCCGTTTCTCAGTGGAGCGGACTCTTCAGATAATATTTATGAGGGACGTACATTTCAATTCGAGCAATCTGACGGGTATTTCATCTCTTCTAATTTATTGAATCACGTTTTTAACAAGATAGGTTGGGAAAAATATAAATGCACTTCGAAAAATGATTCTCTACATAGAATTAGAAAATGGAGGCGACACATACTCCTCAATCAGAAGATGAAGATCCCCATATTCTATTTCAAGAGACTCCAGAGCACTAAATATTGCCAGTGAAATTCTTTTAATACATTGCGTCATTGTGAAAAAAAAAAAAAAATACATTGCGTCATTAAGAGTCAAATATGGCATCTATCTACCTCAGATTACTTATGTAATTAGATATGGATTCTATAGTATAATATCTGCAATATCTTTTATTTGATTGTATATTTATTTGGATATGGATTTGGTATGCAAATAAATTGCTATGCCAGTTATGAAGAAATTTCGTTGCAAAAGAGAATGCTAGTGTGTCAAGCAGTAATTCTGAAAACTTATTAAGTTACAGAACTTAATACTTCATTCTTTCAATTCTTTGTAATTCTGAAAACTTTACTTTATTCTAATTATAGAATTGTACTACTAATTACGTTTATCTTTAATCAATTCTAATTATAGAATTGTACTACTAATTACTTTTATCTTTAATCAACAATGTTTTTGTTCTAAACACCTTATTAGGATTCTACTGTGATGGCGTTTGCTTTGGATTTTAGTGTCTCTGTTTTGATATATCTCCATGCAAAAGTTTAGCTATTTTGACAATTATATCACTTGAGAATTGCTTTTTCATTTTTGATTGGGGCACATCAATTCTTTTGCATTGCTATGCTTTCAATGTTATACTAAATAATATATTTCTTATGCTTTATATTTGCATTTTTTATCTCAGAAATTTATTGATACATTTACCTGCAGGGTCCTTTTCACTTTCGCGAATCTTTTGTCCCCTCGTCTGTGTGGAAGCAAATTTATTTGTCTCGACTATGACAAAAAGGGTTTAATATACGATGGCAATATTGGTGAAAAGATAGGAGAGTTAGGATATTGTGGAAGGCCAGAGAGGAAGGTGAACTCTCAAATTGAAGGTTTTGCAGATGCTGAGCGAGAAATTGTTCCATATGGATTTGGCAAAAAGGTGAGCAAATAATTGAGAAGTGGCCTTTTACATATCTCAAATCACATTTTACTTGGCATTTCTTACTTGACATTTTCAGCAATTATTCTGCACTCAATAATTAGAGATTTTTTGCTCATAGGCCACGCTCATGAATCTCATAGCCCTTTCTATTGACTTTACATGGTCTACTAAACGAGAAAGATCATGATGTTTTCTTAAAAATGGTGAGAGGTCCCCTTTTAACTACTGAGTGATGGGAAGCTCATGGTGTGTGTGTTACTAAGATTTAATGAAGCCACAAGATGATAAAAACTATTGTTGCCTATCTGAATGTGACCAGAGTATATGCTATTGGCAACTCTTTTGCCTACCACATCTAATTGCAAAGGTCAGATACTTTAATGTTCAAATTAGAAATAGCTATGTGCTGCTTCTGTGTGCGTTTGGCGAGGCAGTATTCGGGGCCATTACTCTCTTAAGTTTGCCGTTTTACCATCCTCCCTGTTTTGTAATTTATTTTGAATAGCAATGTCGAGAAACTATCCTGTGATTGTAAAAAGATAAAAATCAGCTTCATCATCTAATTGTTTTATTTTGCTCGATAAGATTTGGACAGCTTTGAATGGAGATCAATATGAGGATACGTTTTGGCGTTATGTTGGTATTCAAGCAAAGGGTTGGGGCATTCCCATTCGTCCCTCTAAAGCTGTCGTCATTGAAACTGGAGCTGCCCTCCTCCAAGGTTCAAAGGTTCTGTCTACCGGTGATCATGGATTCCTTGTAACAGCATGGCCCATCACGCATGATACACTGGAAGAAGAGAAAGTACTTGAAAAATACGGTGTAGTCTGGGACCAGACTTCCCATGAGGTATATATATATATTTGGGGAACTGTTGTTAAATTTGGTAGTATTGAGTTGCTTCATGTGACTGAACTCTGAGAATCAATATTAACCATGACCAAATGGAAAACTGTATTGCATATTCTTCTCTCGTTATCTATGACGTTGGTTTTTCCACATGACTCTGGCATCATTTCTTTCTTAAGTAACATGCAAGGTCTTTGTTGACTTCACACTTTTGTTAGACTACTTATCTAATTCTTTGCTTATTATGTATTTGGCAGATAAAGCTTAACAATGTGAGAAAAAACTGCTTCGCTTGGTCACTTACTAACTGCATGGTAGCCACAGGATCGCTCGACACTAACAAACCAGCATCACATGGGATTACTATCAGAGGAGCTCATTTGGGTGGAGTCTATGGAGAATCACGCCACAAATAGTACACAATTATTCACCTATGAGTTATATGCATTCTGCTACTTTCCAGTTGGAAAAGAGATTACTATTCATAGATCAAATATTTGGTACCAGCACAAGGAGGTACGCATATGGTTTGCAGTTTTTGCTTGAACTTGATTGTCGCGTCACAGTGTTGGTGTCTGAGTCTTCTACCAATTTGCCGAATGTTACCGCTGTGTCAACATAATATAACTTGGCTAGTTTTTTGTTGTTTTTGTTTTCAAATGTGGGGGTGTGCAGATCTTTTTACTTGTTTGCTTTGTTTCTGTGATAAATGAACGCAAGAGGATAATTCAGTTCTTTTCGTGGAATTTTGCTGCCCGTGTTAATATGTCTCTCTCATGAATTTTGTTTTGAATTTGTAGTATTGATTAACATATTGGGATTCAACCAGCAATATTCAATATATACCACACATAATGGTTACGTTATTTAGTAAGTTGCGGTCTTTCATAAGTCAGTCATCAGCATTGGTGTACCGTATTACCGTAAAATTTAGTGACGAGGTACTGATTATAGGGTATACTGTCTATAGAGTAATCCTTTTGAGGTGGGGGAGTTGCGTTCCTTTGGGACCATTTCGGCTGGAACCAACAATTTTAGGCAACTTGACACCGACCATATTAAAGTCAATAGGGTGTATTGTGCTTTTACAACAGGAGGAGGATGATAAAGAGAGTGATTTCACTCTATTGTATATGTTGCGATGCATTCTGATGTAAATAGAGGTGTACATTAAGTATTAAGTGTTTTCCCAAGAAATGATAGATTTTGCAGTCACATTTTTAAGTGTTTTAAGCACTTTCTTCATGACTTCATTACCGATGCATAAGTGATAACTTTACGTCTCACTAAACGATGTCATTTTCAAACGTCTCTATGGAATTATTGGCGAGGAAAGTGCTTATCTTTTTGACATTCTTTTCTATGAATCAGTGATGACTCTACGTCTCACTGAACGATGTCATTTTCAAAGGTGGATCGGAGTTATTGTTAAGAATAAACTAGGAAATCAAAAGATTTTCATGCATTCACAGTTTTTATATAAAATGTAGATTAAGATATAATATAATACAATTCTTTGCAAAATATTAAGACATAATTCTTTTTTTTTTCCGTTTCTTTTTTTTTTTTTTTTTTTTTTGCAATTATTAAGATATAATTCTAAGTTACATATAACGATTTGTGATTATAGAAATAAAATGGTTAAACATTTTTGTGCATTTGATTAGATTTATTTTCCATAGAAAGTACTCCCTTAATCCCAATTATAGGCTTGCTGATCTTTTCATAAAGATAAAAAAATTGTTGGAAAAATAAATTTTCAACTAGTTTCCTAATCTACACTTATTGAGTGATCATTATTAAAAAACAATGGTTATAATTAGGCAAATTAAAGTAACATTGGTTTGGTAATTGAACAGAAAGCTCCTTAATATAAAAATAAAATTATATGTTTGAGATATTTTAAAAAGGAAAACAAGCATATATATGTAGTAGAGGGGAGTATCGTGTTTTATCTAATCTAAAATTTTAATGTCCCAATCAAATAGAATTTTATTTTGCATGAAGTTGAAATTCTATATTCTCACAAAAGTAAACATTTTCTCTCAAATTTGAAATTCCTATAGATAGATGAAAATTTGATGTCCATTAAATTAAACTTGAAACCCTCCAATTAAACACATTAGGAAATTAGACCCAACACCAACATTTTGTAGCTCTTTACAATCTCTAATTTTAATACATTTTTCAAATACGAGCGGGGTTTATCCCTTTTTGACTCGTTGTTTGTTTAAAAGTGTTTCCGATACATATTTAATAATTTTTATTCAAATTATATTTATTTTAAACTTCTCTAACTTTATTTTAAAATATATATATCATTTTGTCTTTTCTAGGTTTTTTAAGCTGATTGCACCAAGTTGAGCCTGACTTCCTAGGCCCACTTCTTTAGCCCACGACCCTGTTGGTCCATTTCCTTTAGTCCAAAATTTGGCCCAAGGGACTCCCTTTCCTTTCCCTGTGAGTTAAAAACCCGGATTCCACAAGCCCATTTCTGCCTTCATCCAACATCATCACAGAACGACGAGAGCAAATAATCGGGTAGTTCTTTTCTGGAACATGGTTGTTTACTAAATAGCTTTGTTCAACTAACAAAAACTCTTTTTTCTTACCGCCGCTTTAATGAGAAGAATCATACAAAACGACACAAACATTTTTATGTCGTACAAACAAACCGACAAGGCAGCTACGAATCAGAAATGGATAGAGATAGAAACTGCAGTGTAAAGAAATACACATTCAAGACTTCCACCGTGTTTACTGCCCAGAAGTTTGATGTCAAGTCATTGTGCGTGATGAAGCCATTAAGCAATACTTACCAGTACTCGATATAAAATAAGTATGACCCATAGAAGATCTTATTATGAGTTTTCCTAAACAAACAAACATCACGCAACAAGTTAAAAGAAACACAGACAAGACAAACATAAGTTTTAAACAGATAGATGTCCAAAAGGAAGCAGTGTTGGCCAAGCTGGATGCACCATTGGAAAAGACATAAGCCGATCATTGTAACCCCAAAACTGATGATTGAAATTTAAAGATTCTTGAAGCTCATCGATCATTTCATATGTATCTTCCATAATCAGATTATACTGGAAAACCTTTTTGCCCCATACCATAAAAACCACATCACCACTGGTTGGATGAACGAAAGGGGCAACCAACTGCTCTCCATTACTCCTTTTCAAGTTTTTTTTATCGTGAACCAAAACCCATGAACTATCATCTTTATCATAATTCAATTTCCAAACTTTCAGATTAACAATCGATTCCACATCCGTCAGCACAACTTGTAATAACCTGAGCTCTCCACCTACAACTCCAATTTGTTCTCTCACATGAGAATCTTGTTGCCATCGAAACCACCAAAAATCATCGGGGAAGCCAATGACACCACAGTGACCATTCAACAAATCTAATGCAATAACCCTGTCCACATCTCGTTCATATTCCAGCCAATACACAATTCCGTTGCACGTAACAACATCCAGCAAATAATTAGCCAATAATATCTTCGGCCGGGGATAGTGAAAGCATGTTCTTCTCCACTTTCCCGACTTGGAACAAAATATTCTCGTTGCAAGGGAGGCAGGTTCTTTCGATTCCGGGTCAGGATCATCATAACGAGGATGATGGATTTCTATCACCTTGAATTGGTTGGCGGGCATACATACTAATGCATGCCCGGTTACTGTATACCGACCTGGTCGAGGAATCTTAGGGAGCTGGTAGAGTTGTTTAGTAATTGGATTGAAGATGTACCGATCTGCAGACGTATTACGTGCACTAGGGGACACAAGCAACAAGTCGTTACACGATGCTCTTATGTACATTGGTGAAGGCAAGAATTCCAAACAATTAGTCCTAGACGTTGCAGCAGGCTCTCCATGGAGAAACATTGGCTCCTTAGAATCTAGCTGGCAAATGGGTTGAAAACATTGGGGTTGGAGATTCTCCCACCCAAGTTTATCAGCTTTGCGAAATATGATGGTGTAGGGCCGTGAATAGCGATCTTGATGTTCATGATGCTGGGATATGAATCTAGGTATAAATTCAGGCTGAGAAATCAAAGAATGCCAGCAGCGACAGACAGAGCCAACAAGAATGGCAGATCGACAATTGGGGAGACGAACAAATATCTCCGATAATATGTCCTCATTGGCTTCATTCAGGAAATCAGATGCTACACATGCAATAATCAGAATATTAAACTACAAAGACATGAAAGGAAGAACATTAATATAAACACGCAAGCTTTGCTTACCTCGTTTTAGATCATGATGATTTGCATCATCTCCAGCCTTCATTTTCTTTCCCTGCAAATCAACATAGACATATATAAGAAACACGTACATATATTGAAGTATCTTGATTGTCTGGCATTGAGTTTGGGACATAATAATTAACAGAAAATAGTTAAATTGTATCTAAAAACTATTGTAAAGAAAAAGGAAACTGAGAGAGAGTGTATAAAGTCATCGATAAAGGATGCCTAATTAAAAAAGGTTCCTAATGCGTTAATTCCAACACCTGCTTCCGGTTGCGCAGAGTTTTCCTTTTCACTTTATACTTTTGCTAAACCTTTGCATCCTCACATTATCACACTCGACTGGAATCTCACCTCCCCACCTCTTATGGATTCCCAAGATTTCTCGGCACTGCCTCTACACCACCATCCGCCGCCGTCACAACCCACCGTCCTTGGCGGCGGTCAGCTGCAAGCCCAGCTTACTCAACCACAGCACAACAATTCTTACCCCAACAGTACTATCACTCCCACAAACACCAACGTTAACAACACTAGTGGTATGATTCAGCATAAGCAATACCCCAATGCAAATCCAAACCCTAGGTTCCCTTTTAACTCCGTTGCTGCGCCAAAACCACTGGATCACTACTCTGATGGTTTGCCTTCAACTGGTGCTGGAGGTGGGGTTGGGGGGTTCAGCATTGAACCATCTCGAAAGAAAGGGGCCGACCTAGAAAGTACTCTCCTGATAATAGCATTGGACCTGGACTTTCACCTACTCCTGCTGCCCAAAATTCATCAATTGTTGTTCATGGGAATGCCGGGTGGTGGTATCTCATCTCCGGACACCCCTGCCAAGCACAACAGGGGCAGACCCCCAAGGTCCATAAAGAATCAGATGGATGCACCAGGTTGTTAACTTATGCATTTATCATGTAATGTGAAGTGATTATATACACTCTGATGAATATGAATATCAAATGGATTTGAATATGGTAGTCTGCTCATTTATATATTGATTTTCTGGGGGACAGGAGTGCCTGGAGTTGGTTTTACACCACATGTAATTACTGTCAATGCTGGCGAGGTAAACTAATAGGTTCAATTTATGTTAATTCCGCACAATATTCTTTTGCCAACTCTAATCCCACAATTATTTTGGCCAAAGGATGTAATAAAACAAAGACACGATGTGAACAAAACATTAAAATAACAGTAATATGAAGTTTGCATTTTGATTAAAGGGGACAAAAAAAAAGCTTCACTTGAGATAAATTTATACATCCGAGACAACCAATGCTATGAGACAAGTCATATCATTCTTATATGTATAAGCAAAAAGATAGAAAGAATCGAACTTTGTATGTGCAGGATCTGCCTCCTCTCAATACAAGAGACTCCAATTTTGAAATTTGCAACCCATATGTTTTTTAAAAAATTGAATCTTTTTTGTCATTTCAGTCTTCTAAATTGAAAAAACAAGAGCTTTTATATCATTAATATAGATAGTAGAATGGAACTTTGTGCTGAAACAAAAAGGTTCCCCAAATACAGACGCTCCAAATTTGAAATTTGTTCTCGAATTAAAGGGGAAACATAAAAATTCTCTGGATTAAATTAAAACAAATAAAAATTTATATGAATCTAACCTCAACTTTCGAGCAGAATAGCATCTGCTAAATCATTGTTGGCGGGGAAAAATCACAATCACACCAACGGAAGGGAAAGCTCTGGGGATCGGAAGGAAAAGCTGACGATCTAAAAGTTTTCTTTTCAGATCTTCGCCTATTGTTTCTGGTTTGATGGAGATCGGAAGGGGAAGCTCTGGGCACTGGCTTTGCTCGAGGAGGAAGAGGAGTCATATATTGGGTACGGAGGGTAATTGGGTACGAACTATTTAATGCTGGTTTTGGGTAGATTTTTTTTCTTTTTTACTCTTTCGGGGTTTGCACTTCTGAAGATTTAAAGAAACCTACCCAAAACTTTTTGATCTTTAGCTTGTGTCAAATTTGTATCCCAATCTTCTCATGACCTCCCAACTCGATCAAAAAGATTTAAAGGTGGTTTGTACGCCTAGTTAAGCCATTAGAGAATAGGAAACCCGTAGATTGATTTATCAGGTACCTAGCCGAACGAAATGTCTTTTTTTATTTTTTAATTACGATTTTGAAAGAGCAATTTGGGGAAGGGGATATTTTTGGCGCGTGCTTAGGAAGAAATGAGGTGTCAATAGTCCCACTCGTTAAATTCATTACATATTCAGCGTAATTGTTTGTAGACCATTACAAGTTCATTACACTTGTTTGTAATGTATTACACGTACTTTGTACTTCATTACATATACTGTGTAATTTATTACATATTACCTGTAATTTATTATAAGTTATACAAATATAATGGAGACCATTACACATATTTGTAATATAGTACACAAGCTTTGTAATTCATTATATATAATCCGTAATTTATCACATATTCCCTATAATAAAACCAATAACAAGTTTATTAAAAAAAGTTTTTTTCTTTTTCCTTTTTCCCTTTTTTTCCTCACATCACCAGTATGATCAAGCAACATGGTAAAAAGACAATCTCTATAGCAACCAGAAAATCATATATCCTAGTCTCTCTACACATTACATACGTTGTTAAGCCTTTACATTCTCCCTAGTAAACTGCTCCAACTGAGAGACATTCCCAGTCAAATCACATGTTTCTGCAAATCTAACATGGCACTAAGAAAATGAGAAGGCTTCTCCGGGTACCCCCGAGTGTACATTTCATTAGCAATATCGGCCGAAGTTACTTCTGTTCTTGACATACGAAGTTCGTCGATTTCCTTTTCGAGCTGGTTCCTGATGAAGTCCTTTGTGTGTGCAGTAATTTTGTCCACCTTACTGCAAAGTAGTAGAACTTGAATCTTTTTCTTCACAACACTTGCAATGGTCAAAATATCATATAGATACTCTGAAGCTGCACGACTAGTTGGTATGCAATGAATGATGAATTGAAGGAAATAAATAAATAAATAAATAAAAAGAGTCAAGATTCATTATTTCACTACAATCTTAAAAGTGCCAATTGGGTGGACGACCATGCCCAACAGACGCTGAAACGACGTCGTTTGATATAGAGTTTTTACTAATTGGCCCGTTTCCCTTCTCGCGGATATTGCCCGACCCACTTACCCTTTCCCCTCTAATCTCTTGTTTGGCCGACCCATATATCGTTCTCTCTCTCTCGGCCATTTCTCTTCCCGACTTCATTTCTCGGCGATTGATTCCGTGATGCTTCGAATATTGGCTTTCATTTCCTGTTCGAATCTTTTGCAGTCTCGTGTTTCATGGTATGAGTTCGCCATTTCCCCTAGATGCGTATCCCCTCTTTGAGTGAGCTGGTGTCGCTCTTTCTCTCTCTATAATTCTATATGTTGCCCGTTTTGTTGCACAGATCCTGTACATTCTTTCTCTCTCTGAATTTTCTCTTCGATTCTTGGCCTCGTCGTCAATTCCTCCATTTGATTTCCACTACTCGATCAACTGCTGTGATCAGGTAAATTCCTTTTTTTTTTTTTTCAGATTTGGTTGTTTTCTGAGGTTTGGGTTTTTCCTTCTTCATCTTAATTTTTCTTTTTCCTTCGTGCTTTGTGACAGGTTGTCTGACGTATCCGTTCTTTTTCTGTGCTTAGTTAATCCGTTTTTTCGCCAGCTACTGAAGAATCGACTACCGTATTTAAGGACTACTTAAAGACTATGCATAATTGAGGTATGAAATTTACCTATTTTCTTTTGTTTCATTGATTCAATTTCTATTATATGTTTTTAATTTAGTAGCTATATGATTTTTACCACCGTTATCTCCACAATCCTTAGGTAAAACAAATTAAAATCGCAGACAACTTATATTTTTCTAATCAGTTGTATGAAAAGTGGTACAATGGGTACATAGTTGTGATCTCTGTTCTTTCCTTATGCGACCTCCTTTTTGCTGCAGAAAAGCTCTCGTCCTGAGGTTGTTTGCATTATTTGCACCTTCGAGCTAAAGGTAATTTAGGGTTTTGACGAATCATTCTTTACACTCATTTTTTAGTTAATTGCAATAGTGAAGATTTGATAAGTTACTTTTTTTGCCTGTGTATTTATTTTGCACTGTTCTGGGTTTGTTTTTGGTTGTCTTCAAGAGAATAAGTGACTCCCTTTCTTCATTTTCAGCCTTTAACGAAACCAAAAAGGTAAATTTGTAGTGCAATTATATTTTCCCTATATTCTGACTTTGATTTTTGTTGTAGTTATGAACTTATGATTTGTTTTCAAAAAAATTTGCTTTAGTTGTGTTACTTTTCTTTGACATTTGTCTTCTATTGAAAAGTTCATGAAGTCGCGGTTTTTGTTTGTAGAGATTTGGGTGTGCCTTACTGCCTTTCTCTTTGTTTTTCCCTAATGCTAAAGAGAGGTCCATCCCAAACTTTGAAATATACTTTATCAATAAATTATTTTCTATTCTTGTGATACTACTGAAGAAATTGCTAATGATTTGTAGGTCTGATCCGACTTCTAAAGACTGTCTTGTTATCTGCTTTCACAGTCTATGGGATTGCGGTTTATTTTTGTCCAGTTCTTCTACAGAGTACTTTGGTGCTTTTCTAATGGTATTTAGATTTTTACGGTTGATGCCATCTCACAACTTGTCAGTTTCATCATATCATACTTGTGCTGCAATTGATTGAAGATTATGGAAAGTTCATGAAATTTTTTCAATTACTTTGAATTTTGCCATCCCTTATGGTTAGTAGAACACTTACATAGCTTACAGGGATAATCATAGGAGATTATTCTTTTCATAAATCTAACATTGAAAGTTTTTGTTTTGTCATAGTTTGCCCTCTTCTGATTTCTTTGGAATCCTAAATGAGGTCTAAAAAATATATGTGCTCTCTCTCTCTATATAGAGAGGAGATTATTCTTTTCATAAATCTGACATTCAAAGGTTTTGTTTTGTCATAGTTTTGCCTCTTCTGATTTTTTTGGAATCCTCAATGAGGTCTAAAAAATATATGTGCTCTCTCTCTATAGAGTACTAGAAGTGGATAAGCTTTCTTCTTTCACCTATGAATTTATCTCTTGTTTGAAACTTGAGTTTAAGATCACGTTTAGCAAATAAAGGGCATGATTTGAATTTGACATTTACGATTCAAAATGGACTCTTAAAGCCTCGCAATGGGAGATGTAGCTGAAAATTTTGTTCAGCCTTTAGTGATCAAACTGTTGAAATCACCTATCGTTAATTTAAAATGAGCAATTGAAATAATGGTAGAAAAAATGTTTTTTAAAATAAGTCGAACATAACATATGCTAAGTTTTGTTTATCTAAGCTTCTTTTCTTTTGAATGTGTTGACGGTACACTAACTTACTATACATATCGCTTCTCGAGTAATGTTTGTATAAACAAATTAGAATAATGCATAAAAAGAAACCATCCATTAGGTTATCTTCTTTAATCAATTATTCTAATGGACCTTCATTGACCATTTAAAACATTTATTTCCTCAAACATGGAAATGAAAAAGAGAAAGGAAAAGTGAAACAAACATGCGGACATAATTCAATGAGTTAAATTATCAACTGATGAAGATGCATGGATGTTTTGGTCGATGTGCTTTAAATTAAATATGAATTATGATTGTGAACCGAGAAATTAACAAGGTGATTGGACTTGATGGGGTTCAAAAACCGAGGCTATTTTTTGGAAGAACCATTACTTGAATGGAACTCTTTATGGGAAGCAAAATCAATGACGTAGTAGCGAAAAGAACTGATTAAAAGAATTTAGATGTGATGTTCTCTTGGTGGTTTTCTTTAGACAAATGCACTATCTAGACAAAAACTGTTTCTTACGCTCTTTTTTTCTCTTTACCCACCATTCTCTTTAACTATTTTATTAATTTTATATTATTTTTGCTTGCATCACAAAAAAAAAAAAAAAATTGCTTGATATTGGTTAACTCTCACTTGATTGTTGAACGCAAGCAATGAAGGTATTGCATTGCCTCAAGTATTTGAAAACTCATGTACAACTGAAACTTCAACTTGCTTTTTCGTGTTTCGATAACTTCAAAATGTATGTTATTGCTTCCTCTTGCATTATTTGAACATTGGAAGAATATAAAGTTCGCCAATAGGTAATGGAAAACAACTCAGTATTACATAGAACAACATCCTGATCTACAAATTATTTTGAGTTCTCTCAAGTCTTTGGTATATTATTGCTTTGGAATATTTCTATCAAGTTTGATTTAATTTTAGAATTGTTTGCTTACTGTAGTCAGGTGATGGAGAGGAACCCGATGCTTCAGCCTTTTGCCAAGTTTATAAGATTTGGTTGAAGATGATGATTCATCAAGGTATGTTCACAAGATATAGAAATGTACGTCCCGATATTGATCATGGGCGTTCATACTGATTTGCAGATTTTATGAATACTTCATTCTCTTATTTCCTTTATTTCTGGATAGTCTAATTTCAATTTACAGAGTACTTTGTACAGTTGGATTCTTCTTTAGAAAAAAATAAAAATAATAATAAGAAGAAGAACAACAACAAATTTAATACTTCTGATGAAGCTTTTTTCTGATAGATTTTCAATTTCTGTGTTTCAACAAGATGGATGAAAAATGTTTTGAGAATCTTTTAGCTTTATTGTTGTTTGAAGGTATCTTTTGCAAGTCATGTTAATTTATTTCTTAACATGATGCCCCCAAAAAAATTTAGTCATTGAAGCAGAGGAAATATGAGAAAGGTCAAGTACTAAAAATATTATTGTAAAGCAATATTTAATGAACATAGGTTAAATTTTAGATATTGATTGAATTCAATAAAATAGGCGTTTAGAAAACAAAATGGATATATTCGTCATTAATCATGCAATTTTCTAACAAGTTTTCTATAGTTTAACAATGCTTTATCGTTGAAGTTTGTGAGTGTTGTTCTCGTTAACGTAATTCATGGTGACTTCTTTGGGATTTGCGAAGGCCAAGATCAACAAACAATTGATCAAATATGGGTATAGATTATTTATTTGAATTTTACTTTGAAACTGGTAGAAGAGGTCAAGCTAATTTTAATTATGAATTATCTGTTACACTGGATGTATAATGTGTGTTTTTTAGATCTACTGATGGATGATGTTGATTTAGGACGTTATTTGCCTGTGCAGGTATACAGTTTGCATCCAGCTTCTACCTTTGTGGTCTCCATTGGGAAACAAAATCGTTGGTTTATGGCGCAGAATATTGAATGTCAATCAAGAAGAGAATTCAATTCAGAATGAATGAGTCTTGAACAAGGATGAGACGGCAACATTTTTTTTTGGTACTAAGCAAGATATTCCCATGTTACATGAAAAATTTTGTTGTTTTATGGCCACTATACTATATATATATATATATATATATATATCGTTTTGTGGCGCTTCAACAACTGTTTCCTTTTATGAGTAAAATGTGGAGGTTTGGTTTACTATTTCCATATTTTTCACTAAAACATAAGCTATTGTCCACAAACACATAAGCTAAGCGAAACCAATTAGATGTATAATATTTCTTTCAATGTGCACATATGCCACACTAATTAATGTAGAACACTTACCACACGTGCAACGCACGTAAGCATCCCTAGTAAAATATAAAAACGGAAACCAGAAAACAGAGGAATCGCTCACCGGGAGCGACCCCTTTCTTCACAATTTTTCTATAATATATGAGACAAGGTCTAAGTGAATTTTTAAAACATTCATTCACCACTTTTCAACAATGTAACATGAAATAAAGTCACTCACAAAATTGAATTGTAAACCTAAAAACCATTGTAACCTGTCACTGATTTCTGTCTCCAATTCTTTCTTCTTTTTCGGCTCGTGAAAAATATACACTATATTAATATCAGGCACAAGAAATCAACAACATATTACAACACGAAGTCATTCTCCACTTCCAATGAAAGAATAAACTATTGAACTCATACTATACGAAATCCGTAAAACTATCAAGTGTTATCCAATCCATCTTACCAAACATACCACGTAACCGTTTCTCCATAAACCAATCATTCGTGGTGATTACCGTGATCATTTTGTGTTCGTGTTCCCATCTCTCTCCTGTGAGCCTTGAAGAGATCAATTCCAAGAAACATATTGAGAAAATTCATTCCCACCATCCCGAGAAGCGCAAGTGGGAGCACAATTCCCTTCCCGAACTTGGAAGCATCTTGGACAAGCTTGATCGTGATGAGAGCATGAGGGATTAATCTTGCAAACACAAAGGTTGACCAGTTAAAAACCCATTCCATCTTCACAATCTTGCTCTGAGAATCACGAACACCTGCCATTCGTCTCACTTTCCTCACATGGAGAAAGATTGAATGTAACTGTGGGAAACAAGTACCGAGGCATTAGGAACAAGGATGAGAGAGAACAAAAGATTTCTTGCCTGGAAAAATTTATATGGAAAGTTTCTATTCACTTAGTTCAAGAATCTTTAGAACGAAATAAGAAATGTACATGAAAACAAGTGTGGAGTGCCACATCAGGTTGCATGCTGACATGACACTGACACATTATCATTTATTTCCTACAAATGATGAGATGACACCATGACTTAGCACCAGAACTGACACGTCAGCTTGCATGCTGACATGACAATGACACATCATCATTTATTTGCTAAAAATGATGAGATGACACCATTACTTAGCACCATAACTGACATGGCAGTACGAAATCATTTATGAACATGGGTTAATTTAATCTACTTATAAGGTAAGCCTTTAAGCTTAGCCAAACATGCTCGAAATCATTATATATATCTGGCAAGGGGGCGAAAATTCATTTATTTAATCTACTTATAAGTTAACCCTTTAAGCTTAGCCAAACATGCTCGAGATCATTATATATATGTGCAAACAACACTATCTACAACATAAAATGCAAAAGAGAGACTTGGATTGAGCAACGAGTAGCAATGCATTGATAATGTGCGATTACTTACCTCACAAATGAGAGTGAGAAGAAGATAGTTGATAGTAACTTTCCGATACAATGCAAGAGTGAAGCAAACAAGGAGCACTAAATGATGCACTAGGATTGATGGAATCCAATCACTGTACAGACGATAAACCAACATATCCCACTGATCGTATGCAAAATAACCACACGAAAAGCATAGAGCTTGGTATGCCCATGGCCAAGTAACCTCGACCAACTCTGAGTGTTCAAACATCTCGTTTATGCCAATACTCGTCAACTGATTGAGCAGAATGAAAACAACTGCAGAAGATGAACATGCACAATTATGAAAGAACATAAAAGCGAAAAAGTAAGAAAATATCTTAAATATATATATATCAATGAGAGAGAATGAAACAACACGAGTTTACTTCAAACAATCCACTCATATACGAGATGATTGATTTCTTCGCCAAGACTAAGTGCCTGTTAGCATACACATCAAAACACATTTTAATTCATTCTTTTTTAAACTCAAATTTGATCAAACGAATCACATCCATACATCTGTCCACTCATTAAATCTCCACCATTCAACTCCACTCATTCTCACTCTTCCTACTCATAAAAATACATTAAAATTTATTTGCTAATACCCTCTAAGAATTCTCTCGGATTTACCTTGTCGAAAAGCTTATATAAACCTATATTCGTTTTAACATTTTTCTGCCTAAAAGCTAACTTCTTCAGCTCAATAAAAGTCAAACTCATATTACAATGTTAACCAAACATCTCAAATCGCTACTGATTATCATTTATTATCCATACATCTCATAGTCCCCACCAATATTAAACCTTAGAAGTTCACATTAGTGAAGCAAGTGTTGGATCTTAGGACCACACGGATTCTCAACCACAAGTTTCCTGCTTCATTTACAACCATACTTGGGCAATTTCAGGAAATTGTCCCGAATGGGTATTTCATAAAGAAACAAAGACATTGGAAAACTTGCTTTGTTGGGAGGGACGAAGCTCAACATAGATGCTAGCGTTATTTATGTATAACAGAAGATAAATCAATCAAATTAATTATATCAACAAGCAAACAAGAAGATGAAATCCGATCAATGTGCTACTTTTTTCCCCAGTTCTGGATTTTGATTCGATGCTAACATTTCCATGTAAAATTAAAGATAAAAACAACCAAATCAAAACACTTCCACAAGCAATCCCATTTCAAGTAAATCAACAAATTTCCGCAAATCAAAGAATGCATACGAATAGCCTTTCAAAGCAACAAAATCACAAAATCCAATGACGTCACAAAATGAAAACAAACCCAGTCAGATAAATTGAAATTAGCAAAAGAGAGTATAAGGAGCTGACCACAGGTAGAAGTAATGGAGGAGTGAAGGAGCGAAACACACGTGTTAACAAACAGAGGATCCCGCCACACAGAATTACGCACGATCCAGTTCGCTAATTGGAAAAAAACGAAGCCCAGAAGAATTGGAAGAAGCTCAATTCTCTTATTGAAGACAATTTCGAAGAAAACTGAGACAGCCCACATCACTAAAGTCGCTAAGAAGAATACTCCTGCTTTTTTCTCCACATCAATTCTTCTGCGATTACTGCTGCTTCGCATCATAACTCTTCTTTCTCGTTTCCTAAAATTCAGTGTATCTCACTGCAATTTAGGAGTATCTAAGCTTGCTTAAGCTTAATTCTCACCGATTGGGCAGGAAAGGTGGAAATGCAGCGAAGAACACGGTGGCGGGGGTTTCAGATATATGAGCGCGTGGTACGAAAACAAAGAAAAAAGTAAAAAAGAAAAGAAAAGTCATTGGGCCTTTTATTATGGGCCGGCGTGCGCAATCACCCAAGCCCAATTTCCTAAATCCGAAGGCAAGCCTCCTCCGCTACAGATACAGGAGAATGAGCTCTTGACTTTTGAGCCAAGATAGGTTCAAATACAATGCCCTACTTAGCTCTATTTATTTTAGTTAGACATCCACAAGCTAGAAATTAAGATAGGTTATTCTTAACTATGCATGCACTCTAAAAATCATGTTTCTTTCTCCAAAACTTTGCTACATCCTTCTTTTTCATACCTTGAAAGCCTAGCTTGTGAAAGAAAATTAATTTTCTTCTAAGAAAAACTCAATCCAACAAGTTGTTACTTTCTATTAACGAGTAGTGTTTTGAAAATCAAGTCGGACTAGCTGGTTCAACGAGAAGTGAAAAACCTTCACCCATTTCTGGATCAATCACTGGTCCAAAATTTAAGACATTACTTATCACAAGTGTATGAAGTCTCTTTCTGAGATCAAATTATAGGATGTACATTTGTCTTCAACAAAATTCAGAACAAAAAAATTTCTTCAAAATCTATAAAAAAATTTTCAATTTTCCCTCTGTAATCTACTAAATTTTTTTTATATTTTCCTTATTTTCTTGTCCTCCCCATAAATCCAGCGGTATACTAATATATATATATTGTAACTTGTTTGTCAACTTTAAGGGCTTAGCCAAAGATATCTTGACCAGCCAACTTGGCACTCGAGAAGATCTGAAACCATCCGCACAAAAGTCGAAAAAAACAAAGAAGAATGTGTAATCCAATGTAGCCACGAATTTAGCACAAGAATTCTCACTAATTTACACGTGGCAACTTGTGGGAGGCGGCTTCGGATTGCGCCCAACAACAACCTCTTATCAACAAAACAAGAATCTCTCACTAAAATGTCTCACAACTTTCTCTCTCTTCTCCTCCTTTCTCTGTCCACAGAGTCTCCATCAACTCTGAAACACCGACCCCTTCTCCAGCCATGTCCGCCATCGCCACTGCTGCTGCTCTTTCTTTGCCTACCTCTCTCTCTCGTTCATCCAGGTTTCAAGCCAAAAAGGTGCATTTTTTACCTCTTTCTTGATCAATTTTTTGTGGATTTGTGTTTGTTTATAGGAATTTCTGTTAAAGTTGATCTGATAATTATATATATTCACGCAATTCACCGGTAAAGTGTTCGACAAGATAGATTAAATTGCACTCTGCGTTAAAGAAGTTAAAATCTTGTTTATTGTACGGTTCTCTTTGAGTATTAACTAAGTTGTCGTGCATTTTGTGGGACTCAGGCTGTCCGGGGAGGCTTTGCAGTGTCGGCTATCATTGGCGAGGGAGGCGAGTTGGCTGACCGGAAAAACCTATGGACAACGATATTTGAAGTAGAAGATCCAAGGTCTAAAATCCCTCAATGTAAAGGCAAGTTCTTGGATGTGAACCAAGCCTTAGAAGTGGCTAGATATGATATACAATACTGTGATTGGAAGGCTCGTCAAGATGTTCTTACAATCATGCTCTTGCATGAAAAGGTTGATAAACTAAACTATGCTTAACTTAAAACTTACTTATAAGTTGATTAGTGGCATCGAGGCAACTTGATTACTTGAATGTTCTAGGTTCTAACCTTTTCTATCGACATAGGTTGTTCAAGTGTTGAACCCTCTTGCCCGTGAGTACAAATCAATTGGCACCTTGAAGAAAGAACTCGATGAGCTGCAACAAGAACTGGCCGTAGCTCACAATCAGGTAATCTATGGCATCGTTACAAATCTACGAAGATTAGCTTATCAGACAGTGCCTATACGAGTATACAGGACGCCAATCGATGAAATACTGTCATGTCTCGTCTTTGTATAGCTATCTGTTTTACTACTTGAGACTAAAAAGATCTCGTCTGGGAACAGTGTTTTTGACTCCTAAAACCTTACGCAGGTGCATATTTCAGAAGCAAGAATTGGCACTGCTTTGGACAAGCTGGCTTACATGGAGAGTTTGGTTAATGATAGGCTATTGCAAGACAGAAATACTGTGGAACCTAACCTATCGACCTCGACCCTAACCCCGAACCTGACACCAAGCACTTCAACAGATTCTTTCGACACTGTCAAGAACAGAGAGCCACCAAGAAGGAGCCTCAATGTCTCAGGTCCGGTCCAGTCGTACCATGCCTGTCTGAAGAATTTTTGGTACCCTGTTGCTTTTTCTGGAGATCTCAAGGATGACACCATGGTACGTCTATTACTGCCGGTCTTTCCTTAATACTATTTAGTACTGTTTAATCTACAGCACCAGACATGCTAATAAGCTTTGTGTTGTTCTAAAAAGGTTCCAATAGATTGCTTTGAGGAACCTTGGGTGATATTCCGTGGCAAGGACGGAAAACCCGGATGTGTCCAGAATACTTGCGCTCACCGGGCCTGCCCACTTCATCTGGGCTCGGTGAACGAGGGTCGAATTCAATGTCCTTATCATGGTTAGATATGGATGGCTCGATTTTACAGTTTACATTTTATATCTGATATGGTGATGCTGACGTAATCAATGATGTTAGGATGGGAATACACGACTGATGGAAAATGCGAGAAAATGCCATCGACTAGATTACTTAACATCAAAATTAGAGCATTACCGTGCTTTGAGCAGGAGGGAATGATATGGATTTGGCCAGGTGACGATCCACCTACGTCTAGCCTTCCTTCTTTACTGCCTCCTTCAGGATTTCATGTACATGCTGAGGTACGTATTTGGTATATATATGAGAAAAGAAATCTCAGACGAACATAACAAGAACGTTGATTTATATTGGTTCGTCCTTGATGCAGATTGTGATGGAACTTCCGGTCGAACATGGACTTCTACTAGACAACCTTTTGGATCTTGCACATGCTCCTTTTACACACACCTCGACTTTCGCCAAGGGATGGAGTGTTCCCAGGTAGGATTTTCAGCTATTTATCGAAACTTCTGTCCATGAGACCGTATATCAGAGCATATGTGGGTCCCATTTCTGCACTGATATGCTGCCACAGAGATATTATACGCCATCATAAATTGAATCCATTTACAGCGACAGGGAGAACTTACGTACTCTGATGGTTTTACATGAATCCTCAGCTTGGTGAAATTTTTGACACCTGCATCCGGCCTGCAAGGATACTGGGACCCATATCCAATAGACATGGAGTTCAGACCACCTTGTATGGTATTATCAACGATAGGAATCTCAAAACCTGGGAAATTACAAGGGCAAAATACCAGAGAGTGTTCAACTCATCTTCACCAACTCCATGTTTGCTTACCTTCATCAAGACAGAAGACAAGGTTGCTGTACAGAATGTCGCTTGACTTTGCTCCTGTTTTGAAGCACGTTCCTTTCATTCAACACCTGTGGAGACATTTCGCTGAAAAGGTAGAAGCTTTCTTCATTAAATTTCACCTTTGACAACATTGTTACCTAGTGTCCTAGTCGAATTCTTAACGCTAAATCTGTGTCAACAGGTTTTGAATGAAGATCTAAGGCTTGTTGTTGGCCAGCAAGAGCGCATGCGTAATGGTGCAAATGTTTGGAACTGGCCCGTGTCATATGATAAGCTGGGAGTGAGGTATAGGCTATGGAGAGATGCAGTCGAGAGAGGATCTAAAAGGTTACCCTTCCAGAAATCACAATAAAGTTTGTCTCACCGGTAGAGTCTATTAGTTCTTGTTGAATGTTGTTCCTTCACCCAACATCATCAGCTCCTGCATTTCAGATCTGCTACTCAGAGCTCCCTCAGGGGTCTAGAAGTTACCTTCTGGAAGATTCTGAGACTGATCCACCCAGGCTGAAGAACGAAGGTCTCAACATACATACATGATACACGCCTTGTAAAAAGCGACTGTACGCCTTCTATTTTTTTGTACAGTTTTGCGCTTCTTCCTTTTTGCTCCCGCTGTTATCCTTGCTGAAGCCACAAGGGTCATTTTATTCTTAATATAGCTCAAGGTTTGAATCTGATAGCTCTTAGTACCTATTCACAGATAAAAAACACGCAATTTCCTGTGCCGTGGAAGGTATTCATGTAAAAACACTATTTAAACTGCGCATCAATTAACAAGACCAATATTCTGTTACAAAGCTCGAGTTTTCATAACTGCACTATACGTGTAACGGTAATATAACACTTGTAACTATAGTACGATAGTACGTGGACGTATATATACTATACCGGGAAAAGGCATTGACAGGATGGATTTATCATTTATGCCGGTTTCCAAACGGCGAGCACTTCCTGAAACATCTCGACCATTAATTCTCTGTCAGCCTGTCTGAAGAAATCGCTCATTTCATCACGAACATCATAAATCTTTCCAAAATCGAACAAGTACATCAAGCAACCTCGTTTCAGTTTACCAAGCTCGTAAAGCCAAGCCTCTTGCAACCTCTCAAGGACATTACCCGAATTGATATCTTCGAGAAGACTTTCCTCACAGGCATCCTTCAAGTCAACAATGTCGTACTTGTTTGCTGCACCCAACAATGCCAAACGATGCTTCCAGAAATCTTCTTGCTTTATTGTACCGTATATGTAACTGAGGAGGGCCGTGCATGATTCTGTTGACATGTCTTCTATGTCGATGGTCGAGGATTCTTTCTCTTTGAGGTCATGTAAGAACATGCTGTGGAAGACGGGAGAGCTTGCTGAAAGAATTGCTTTGTGGGCCCGTAACGTTCCGTCGGCTGTGTTGATGGTGACATCAGCGTGGATAGACTCGTCTAGCATGCGAGAGAGACATCTGAGTGTGCTTTGAGTTGCTAGATATTGCATCATACCGTCGCTCGGCCATATAGAACTGCCTTCTCCACCCTGAGTTTATAAGCGAAAAACTAAGTTTTGAGGAGACGGATATGCATCTCAAAGAAAAGTCTTATATAGCTTGTTTGGTAAAGATGAACTGGACATCAGTGGCAAGAGGGGAAAGCGATAATTCCAATCCTGTCAATATTGGGTACCAAACATGTCCTAAGTGATGTTTGTTTTTAATTCACAGACTATCTAATGTAAAAATGGTAGCTCATCTATATGCCTCCTAAGGGGTAAAGCATGTTAGATAATTAGTGCTTGAAAGCATTAAAGTTACAGTTTTATATTAATACTGCATCAGTGTTATTAGAGTTTGATAGGATTTCATTGTACCAGTTCATTGACATAAGTTTTGATAATAAGCATACTTTGTTTTAACAAATCATAATATGAAATTCAACATACACAGAAAATGAAATAAATAACTCACGTTTACAGGGTAGATCTTGAGGTCCAAAAACTCCACGTCTATGATAAATCGGCCATGAAAGGAAGAATCAACAGGCCACGCAAAATCATCACTCGTACGAAGCAGCCTCTCATGAACTACAGCAAAAGGCCAATATTACAATTAAAATTACTAATTTTCACATTTATTCATACCATAAAAGTGTATTACTTCTGAAATACACATTCAAATTTTTGTTGAAATACCTTTGTCAAAAGTTTCAACAAAAGTATGCATCTTTAGTGCAAAAACTAACTTTTGAGAAATGTAAACTAAAGAGTTTAAAGGGATAAAAAGTTGCAATAGATCGGAGAAGATACAACCACAGCAGTCAATTCAATTTGAACAAACAAGCTGAGAAGACAGATAATTGACCGCAATAACAATTAACAACAGAAGCAGTATAATAAGGATGAATTATTAATACTTGGAGATATGTAAGGTCTCCGATTGGAGCCGGAGGTGCTGACGCGTAACACGAACCGCGCCAACGGTGGCTGCTCCTTTGATTGCCGCGACGGCTCCGGGAAAAGCCGTATGTACATGTATCCATTCTTCTCCACTGATAATTGCCTAAAATATCAGAAAGGGCACTTCAAATTTCATCACCATCACCATCAAAATACCAACACACACACACATACGTATAACTGCAGAAATACCAGTTCCACATGCCGATTTTGAATGGGTCTGATCTCTTGTAGGTGGTGGTTGGCCCGAAATTCTCGATCTTCCACTGAGCTAGCCTTGAAATTGTCTCCACCTTCGAGTCCGCCATTTTGACAGTGTGTACTTCGCAACCCCTACCCCCCTCCCCACCCCAACCCCCCACGCAAAAAAATGGCACGAGGACAGAGGACGTGGAAAATTGGTATTTTGTTGGATTTGCGTATTGGATATAATAACAGTGAAATCCTCTGGTCGAAGAAAACTCACTTCAACTTCGATCAAGACAAGTGTGGACATAAAGTAAAGGTTAAACTTTTTATGACTTTGTGATGATTTAGAGCATCTAGTGCGACAATCTATGCGGTGTGTATATAGTATGGGTGTATTGGGGCACGTGTGTATATAGCATCTAGTGCGACAATCTATGGGTGTATTGGGGCACGTGTCCTTATCAGGCGGAAGACACATATTTTCTTTTGGAATAACTTTGCTATGTACGATATTCCGTATAAAATGTGTGATTAATATTGTATTGGAGAATATATGTGTAGTTAAAAAGAGGAGAGAGAAAAGTTTTTTGTTATAAAATTGTGAAAAGAACAAGCGCTAATCATTTGCGAGTATTTTACTATATCTATGAGTAAACAATTGAGCATTAGCGAGTGTATATAATACATAAAATATGTATGTGTGTACGTATATATATATATATATATATATATACATATATATCAATTTTCTCTCTTTTTGACATTTTCTTTGTTTTTCTTCAATTTTTTCTATATTTTTTGATACTTTATGTGATCACTCATTCCACTTCATACTTTATATTGATTTTTTGATTAACTTAACTTTCTTTAAATTGTGTCTATCTCTCTCTTTGTTTTTCACTTTCCTTATTTTTACCTTTTTCCCCCTAAACTTTTCTTTTTATTCATTGACCTAAAACAACATTTCACATTCCTAACACGTGAACCATATACGTTGTTACATTAGAGTTGAAGGATATGAATGAAACTTGACAGGAATATTGTTTTGAAATTCAATGATGATTGAGTCACCAAGATCAAAAATAATAATAAAGAGAATGGATTCACCCACCTAAAAGAAGGGGCCAACTTCAAATTTTATGCAGACATTCACGAAACACTTTATATGACATGCATGCAAGAGAATTATGTTAAATTAATGCCCACCATGTGCACAATTTATGTTATATATTGGTCTCCACCGCTTATGTCATAGTATATCACTATCCGTATCGGATACAACAATCACACCACTTAAAAGACACCACATGGACAATGATTAAGCTGAAACAAGTTCATATTGATCCACAATTCTTCAATTTACATATGTATGGATGCAACAGATACAAGAGTTACAACAAACCCAGAAATTATTAGCACACACTCAAAATCCATGAACTCCAAATATAGAATTCACAAGCTAGTTCAGAAAATCATAAATATTTACAAATTTCCAGGTGGTAAAACCAAAGCAACTGCTGCTGTCATCCAGGTACATAATAATCCATTTTCTCCACAGGCAGATTCAGCACTGATGTTTCAACCTATACCATAGGTTTAAAAAAATAAAAATAAGGGAACATTAAAGACCAGCCACAAGGGTCATTTTATTCTTAATATAGCTCAAGGTTTGAATCTGATAGCTCTTAGTATCTATTCACAGATCAAAAACACGCAATTTCCTGTGCCGTGGAAGGTATTCATGTAAAAACACTACTTAAACTGCGCATCAATTAACAAGACCAATATTCTGTTACAAAGCTCGAGTTTTCATAACTGCACTATACGTGTAACGGTAATACAACACTTGTAACTATAGTACGATAGCACGCGGACGTATATATACTAGACCGGGAAAAGGCATTGACAGGATGGATTTATCATTTATGCCGGTTTCCAAACGGCGAGCACTTCCTGAAACATCTCGACCATTAATTCTCTGTCAGCCTGTCTGAAGAAATCGCTCATTTCATCACGAACATCATAAATCTTTCCAAAATCGAACAAGTACATCAAGCAACCTCGTTTCAGTTTACCAAGCTCGTAAAGCCAAGCCTCTTGCAACCTCTCAAGGACATTACCTGAATTGATATCTTCGAGAAGACTTTCCTCACAGGCATCCTTCAAGTCAACAATGTCGTACTTGTTTGCTGCACCCAACAATGCCAAACGATGCTTCCAGAAATCTTCTTGCTTTATTGTACCGTATATGTAACTGAGGAGGGCCGTGCATGATTCTGTTGACATGTCTTCTATGTCGATGGTCGAGATTCTTTCTCTTTGAGGTCATGTAAGAACATGCTGTGGAAGACGGGAGAGCTTGCTGAAAGAATTGCTTTGTGGGCCCGTGAACGTTCCGTCGGCTGTGTTGATGGTGACATCAGCGTGGATAGACTCGTCTAGCATGCGAGAGACATCTGAGTGTGCTTTGAGTTGCTAGATATTGCATCATACCGTCGCTCGGCCATATAGAACTGCCTTCTCCACCCTGAGTTTATAAGCGAAAAACTAAGTTTTGAGGAGACGGATATGCATCTCAAAGAAAAGTCTTATATAGCTTGTTTGGTAAAGATGAACTGGACATCAGTGGCAAGAGGGGAAAGCGATAATTCCAATCCTGTCAATATTGGGTACCAAACATGTCCTAAGTGATGTTTGTTTTTAATTCACAGACTATCTAATGTAAAAATGGTAGCTCATCTATATGCCTCCTAAGGGGTAAAGCATGTTAGATAATTAGTGTTTGAAAGCATTAAAGTTACAGTTTTATATTAATACTGCATCAGTGTTATTAGAGTTTGATAGGATTTCATTGTAACAGTTCATTGACATTAGTTTTGATAATAAGCATACTTTGTTTTAACAAATCATAATATGAAATTCAAGATACACAGAAAATGAAATAAATAACTCACGTTTACAGGGTAGATCTTGAGGTCCAAAAACTCAACGTCTATGACAAATCGGCCATGAAAGGAAGAATCAACAGGCCACGCAAAATCATCACTCGTACGAAGCAGCCTCTCATGAACTACAGCAAAAGGCCAATATTACAATTAAAATTACTAATTTTCACATTTATTCATACCATAAAAGTGTATTACTTCTGAAATACACATTCAAATTTTTGTTGAAATACCTTTGTCAAAAGTTTCAACAAAAGTATGCATCTTTAGTGCAAAAACTAACTTTTGAGAAATGTAAACTAAAGAGTTTAAAGTTTGACATTCCGTAAAGCAAAACCAAACACGGTCTTATGCGTACGTGGAATCGTGTTCGGGTGAATGGAAAAGGGATAAAAAGTTGCAATAGATCGGAGAAGATACAACCACAGCAGTCAATTCAATTTGAACAAACAAGCTGAGAAAACAGATAATTGACCGCAATAACAATTAACAACAGAAGCAGTATAGTAAGGATGAATTATTAATACTTGGAGATATGTAAGGTCTCCGATTGGAGCCGGAGGTGCTGACGCGTAACACGAACCGCGCCAACGGTGGCTGCTCCTTTGATTGCCGCGACGGCTCCGGGAAAAGCCGTATGTACATGTATCGATTCTTCTCCACTGATAATTGCCTAAAATATCAGAAAGGGCATTTCAAATTTCATCACCATCACCATCAAAATACCAACACACACACACATACGTATAACTGCAGAAATACCAGTTCCACATGCCGATTTTGAATGGGTCTGATCTCTTGTAGGTGGTGGTTGGCCCGAAATTCTCGATCTTCCACTGAGCTAGCCTTGAAATTGTCTCCACCTTCGAGTCCGCCATTTTTACAGTGTGTGCGTGTGAATTGTGTGCGTTTTAGCTCACAGGAGAGGATGGATGTAAAGTCCACTCCCAACCCTATACTTCCCAACCCCGACCCCCCTCGCCACCCCAACCCCCCACCCAAAAAAAATGGCACGAGGACAGAGGACGTGGAAAATTGGTATTTTGTTGGATTTGCGTATTGGATATAATAACAGTGAAATCCTCTGGTCGAAGAAAACTCACTTCAACTTCGATCAAGCAAAGTGTGGACATAAAGGTTAAACTTTTTATGACTTTGGGATGATTTAGAGCATCTAGTGCAACAATCTATGCGGTGTGTATATAGTAATGCTCACAAATGGGTGTATTGGGGCACGTGTTCTTATCAGGCGGAAGACACATATTTTCTTTTGGGATAACTTTGCTATGTACGATATTCCGTATAAAATGTGTGATTAATATTGTATTGAAAAATATATGTATAGTTAAAAAGAGAAGAGAGAAAAGTTTTTTGTTATAAAATTGTGAAAAGAACAAGCGCTAATCATTTGCGAGTATTTTACTATATCTATGAGTAAACAATTGAGCATTAGCGAGTGTATATAATACATAAAATATGTATGTGTGTACGTATATATATATATATATATATATATATATATATACATACATACATACACATATATATCAATTTTCTCTCTTTTTGACATTTTCTTTGTTTTTCTTCAATTTTTTCTATATTTTTTGATACTTTATGTGATCACTCATTCCACTTCATACTTTATATTGATTTTTTGATTAACTTAACTTTCTTTAAATTGTGTCTATCTCTCTCTTTGTTTTTCACTTTCCTTATTTTTACCTTTTTCTCCCCCTAAACTTTTCTTTTTATTCATTGACCTAAAACAACATTTCACATTCCTAACACGTGAACCATATACGTTGTTACATTAGAGTTGAAGGATATGAATGAAACTTGACAGGAATATTGTTTTGAAATTCAATGATGATTGAGTCACCAAGATCAAAAATAATAATAAAGAGAATGGATTCACCCACCTAAAGAAGGGCCAACTTCAAATTTTATGCAGACATTCACGAAACACTTTATATGACATGCATGCAAGAGAATTATGTTAAATTAATGCCCACCATGTGCACAATTTATGTTATATATTGGTATCCACCGCTTATGTCATAGTATATCACTATCCGTATCGGATACAACAATCACACCACTTAAAAGACACCACATGGACAATGATTAAGCTGAAACAAGTTCATATTGATCCACAATTCTTCAATTTACATATTTATGGATGCAACAGATACAAGAGTTACAACAAACCCAGAAATTATTGGCACACACTCAAAATCCATGAACTCCAAATATAGAATTCACAAGCTAGTTCAGAAAATCATACATATTTACAAATTTCCAGGTGGTAAAACCAAAGCAACTGCTGCTGTCATCCAGGTACATAATAATCCATCTTCTCCACGGGCAGATTCAGTACTGATGTTTCAACCTATACCATAGGTTTAAAAAATAAAAATAAATAAAAATAAGGGAACATTAAAGACCAGTTACAAGAAAACTAAAATCAATGGAAAAACAGAAACCACGTACTTCATCAAATGGAACAAAAACAAAAGGTGTAAGGCCCCTCTTGTGCGTAATCGCTGGAACCTCAGGATTATGTGTTTCATCATCCTGCCACCCTTCAACTAGTCCAAGAATGTCTTCGTCCGGCCCTCTAATCTCATTATCGTTCAGACCACAAGTAACGAGGGAAACCAGATCCATTCGGTTATTAGCACCAGCTGTTGTCCCCCTCAATCTAGTATAAACACAAGAATATGAAACTTTTTTGGTGAAACTTATTGGTAGATATTGCGTAGTAAGATAACTTAAAATGAGATAATCAAGTAAACATTCGTAATAGTTAAAAGCTAAGAAATACTCTCGATCTAGTGCAAGCAGCTGATGTGGCAACTTCAGAACTCGCCACATCAGCTGCTTGCATAAGATCTACTTGCATCAGATCTCAGCGGCGAAGCTAAGGAATGAAGGAATTACTATATTTGTAAGTACCTTAAGCGGGTTCTCCAAACAGTACGACGCATGCCAGGATAGAGAAGAGCAGCTTCAACCTGTAAATTGAAGAATATAGTTATAATAAGGAGATATGTGAAATGAGTGTTAAATAGAAGATAAAATAAATCATCTCTATGTATTAAACAATAATAAACCGTGTTAAAATTTATCCAAAAAAGGGAACAGAAGAGAACCTTGTCTTCAGAAAGTCTGTAGCGGCCACTAAACACGCAATCCACTTTTGAGGTTCTGAAGTTCATTAATTTTGCCACGTCTTTAACTTTTTGTGATGAATTCTACCAAATTGGCAGAAGAAAAAGAAGGCCACCATGGTTAGATATAAAATGAAGGCAATTTATAATTGTTGTACTATATGCAATCATGAATGAATCAATCAAGAAATATAATCACCTTGTACAGGAACCTTCCAGAAGGATAAAACCTCAAGTACCGGAAATAGCAGACCTGTGATTCAAAGAATGATCTTAACTGTTACCAAAACTTTGGATAAAAGACTTCTGTTGCTACAAGAGAATAGAAAATCAAATAATAAGGAAAACTGTCTCAAAAAGTTGAAATGGACAACATAAGCAACATTATGTAATATCATTCTGTCTAAAGAAAAAGAAAAAACGTATTAATTCATTAAAAGTAGTATTTTTATTACTTCAGCTCTGTGAAAAAAGTCACTATTTTCAACATTGTAGTCTCTCTTTCTGAAGTACACAATATCTGAATATGATATAGCATAAACGTATAACTGATACTAAAATATACATACAATATGGACTGGATTAGTGATCTTCCACTCTGCAACCCCAGCACGAATATAGGTGTTCCTACTAACATAAAGACCTATGAATTCAAGTACAAAAATCATCACGACAACCTTAGTAACAGTTAATTGAAGATATGATGAACATTAAATCTTGAAAAAACTTAAAAATTACATTGATGCCAATATGTGGGTGTGTTTGATTGGCTTTCATTTACCTGGAAAATGTCACATCCAAGGAATTCAATTCCATGTTTGCTATTTGATGCACAAAGTTTGCCTGGAAAATGAATTCTAGGTGCAAGCTTCTAAAGCATCTTTTTCCCCTTTTTTCATGGAAAAACAAATCCACCTTAGAGGTGGATTTGATTTTCCATGTAAAGGTCAAAAAGAAATTCTTTTCAATGAAAGCTAATCAATCACACCCCTAGAGAAGAAAACCATCATCACACTTTGCTTGTATAAAAACTGGCAACTTGACCACGCAGGTCAGCAAGGAGATCCGATTTATGGTGCATTGACATGACAAGTGGTTAGTAAATGAGAATTAAGATTTATGAACTCCACATAATTGATAATGGCAATATGGCATCATCATATTTCTTCATGAAAGAGAAAACCAGATCCCTGGAGAGAAAATTGAAATGTCTCGTCAATATGAAAGGAAAGAGGCCATTGATGTGACACCTTGACTTTTTATATTTATGGGACAAGTGTGCCTGACAGAGAAACTTCACTTTTTGCAACCACAATGCAAGGTTTAGACAATCTTGAGAGAGAGTGAGAGACAAAAAAAAAAAGAAGAAGAATCTGACCTCGTGTGGCAACACAGTTAGTCTAGTTCTATAGCATTTAACAATGTGGCCATAAAGGAAATATTATGAGAACACGAACCAAGGCCAACAAGACAACAACAACAGCAGCTATCTCAGGTTGATATATCACATTGATGCAAGAAAAGGTGGAGAGATATGATTTACCATCAGTACGGAGTCTAGGTCTTAAGAGCCACATTTTCCTCCATGAACCATCATACTTAAATTGAAGAATCTTGTAATTCTTTGCCACTCCATCGATCTACAAAGGTATCTCAAGTTGACAATAGATAACGGAGCACATAAAGTGGATGTTAGGATTCAAATTTTTGCAATTTTTTATGCATTTTAATGTGAAATGGGAGAGAGAATGAGTGGAATTGAATGGTGGAGATTTGTATAGTACATCTAAGTCCTACGAGATATGTGGATGTGATTGGTTTGACCAAATTCAAATTTAAAACAGAATGAATTAAAATGTGTAAAATGAATTAAAATTTGAATCCTAACATGCACTTTAAAAGGGAGAAAAGATTAAGCACACCAAAGTCTCGTCTACCTGCCAAGCCTTCAAGCATGCATTGCGCCAAAAGACAGGGTTTCGAATTGTATTCCTCCATTTGCGACAAACACAAGCAGCCCTTCCTAACGTATATGGTGTCATTCTTGAAAAAATCTGTAATAAGATTAATCAAAGTTGTAACTTCTTAGCATGTGAAAAGGGACTGAGAGCTTTTATATAAGATGTACATGTATTTCCCAACAAGTAAATGCTTACTAACACCACTGAATTTTGTTGGCGGGCAATTTATGGTATTGGTATTAGTTATGGAAACAAAACATTAATTACCTACCAAGAATGTATAAGACCACTTTTAAAGTTTCAATGGCGTTGAGAACCTTTTGAGTCGTTAAAACAAATAATACATCCCACATAATGACAATTACAACTAATTATTCCATATAATATATCTAGAACAAAGATCCAAAAACATCTCTTCTCCACTATGAGCTTTCCTATTCGCAACGCACGTGACAGGTAAACTATAGACAAACTATAACCATATCTTTATATACAAATAATTGACAAAAAGAAAATATTTACTAGAAGTAATTACCTCAAAAAGCAACTCGTCCGGCAAACTTCGGTGTATCAGTGCCTCATCGACATATGGTTTACGACTTGCACTCCCGAAAGGAGCCACTGGTCTAACATTAATTCCATACAGATCTGGCAAAGAATCAATCATACAACAGTCAGACAAAAACAAATGAATACTAATCATTGAAAAGTGAAAACTAGCATCAATGCACAGCAAAGATGGCAAGCATGCAAAATAACTTGCAGGTTCATTTGCTGATAAAAATCTATGCACCTGCAGTAAAAGGAATGTGCACGACAAGGAAATACAAAGTTAATAAGTGATTAATTACCAAGCCATGGTCTTTGTGTCACCAAGAATTGAGCAGTTCTCAACCGTGCTGATTCAAACTCAGCTGCAAGCTTGAATGCGCAATCTGAGAATCAAAAGGCGATTGTTCATTCAAAAACCATCTTACCAGAGGTATATGTGTAAATGAGATCACCCAAATGAATAAACTCTGAAGTCTGTAAGAAAATCCCTTAACAAAAACAGTTTGACACAACAAATATATTCAAGAAGTTATGAAGCTAATTTGAATTCTCCATTACTTTCAGAAATCCAGAAAATTTACAGAGACACATAATAAATTGAAAAATCTTGGACAATGAAAACCAGCAAAACACTGCAAATCAAGGAAATTGTTAATTGTTTTACATATGTGCTGAATTATCATAAATTCCCATTGAAAACTACCAGAAAAATTATAAAGAAACATGAAACTGTGAAAGGATCAGAATTCAGACGATAACTGCCTGCATCAATAACGAATATATCGGAAATTATAGTTGCATGATACATGCCCTGAATTGTAGCCTTGTAGGCAATTTCAGCTAAAAAATCACTCACTTGCAGTCATTGGAGATAATTCAAAAAAATTAAACCAAAGCATACAGGACCTAGATAAGTGTAATCAATTAAGCAATACAAATCCAGGAGACAATCCTCACGTAATATATCCGCTGAACAAATAAGTAATTTCAATTGAAATTTATTCACCTGAAGTCATTTTGTCCTTGATTATTCTTCCTCCAGAATCCTGTGTGAGAGATAGAATTTTTTCCTTTCCTTTTGGGAAGGAAAATGGGGATGGGGAGGAAATTAGATTGAACAGAGAGAGAGAAATGGACATTTATTTTCCTGTCTGGTTATTATACACTCTTCTTGTTGACACGGACCAACAAGCAGATCGCATTGGTCGAGCCCGGAAGCTGGTCAAACCCGATTCGATTGCTGGGCGGTCAACGACACTAGTTTTGGGATTGGACCGATTCGTGCGATTTGGGCCTCTTTCTTGCGCTATTGCCTGTTGGTTTCTTGGGAAACTATTCATCATTAAATTTTGAACCTTCACATTCCCTTGATCCAAAACCACCGGTGGTGTTATAACTTGATATTTTCCAATTATATACAATCTCCATTGGAGAAACTAAGATCAAAATCTAAAATCAACATAGCGAAACGAAACTTCAATATTTTTTGTGATAACTATGACACCACCGATGGTTGTAGATCATTGTTGTATTCTCTTCAGAAATGTATTTTTTCTCCCAAAAAAAAAAAAAGCGCACTGATTTTGAATTAGTTAAAATTATACTAATATTGACTTACTACTAGAAATTAATTTAAAAAATTTTTGAAATGAACAAAAGCTTCAGTCTTGTTGCAAAAGTTTATGGTGCTCCTAAGCTAAATGCAACGAATCACTTTATTTAATTATTTATTATTTATGAGTAAGTAATCAGTATTTAGAGATCAAGAAAAATAAATAGTCAGTACTCTAGTTTGACACAACTATAGGATTACCATGTGTGTGCGTGTATATATATATATATATATATTACTGTACAAAACAACTCTCGTCATATTTTCTAACTCTATAATTATTATTCTTTTTCTTTAGATTCTTTTCATTGTCGAAATTCAAATAAAAATATCAAATATATATCTGTCTTTATCTTTCAAAAAAATATATATATATTCTATTTTGTTTCACCAGAGAATTCATCAATTTTCTCTTTAAATTTGTCAAAATAAATTATCAGTCGATTGAATTCCACGACAAATAAGTGATACACAAATAGGTCCAAACTAGGGTACGCCCAAGTTGCCTTTTCCTTGGAGTCAAAAAAGCAAAGGGAAAGGGTCAGGTAAAGTAGCCAGTCAAGTGCATGGAACTGGTCCAGCTGGGCGACCATAAATAGGTGCCTATTTTTCTCAAGCCATATTTCTTCTCTTCCTTTCTTCTTCAATTTCACTTCAACGCCCCCACTAAACTGAAAAATCAACATGGGTTTCTGCAATTTTCATCCTGGAGAAGAAGTTGTAGGGGTCTGTGCCTTCTGCTTGAATGAAAGGCTTCAAATTTTAGCTTCAAAAAATGGCTTCCTTCACAGAACTTACAGTCACAAAAAGACCCAATTGCCCTTGCCAAAGATCTTTGCTTTAGGCAATCTGCTCAGTCGCCTTGATATTGGACACCACAAGTCTGAGGCCAATTGTGGCAGTTCATCCACCAGTCAAGAAGGTCAGAATTCTCCTCTTTCTGTGTATGTGTAACACCCGCTCACCCCCTTCGTATTATTTGAACTGCTAGAAAGAAAAGATTGATGGTAGAATTCTTTGTTTGAGAAAGCTGGTTTCAACCACGTTGAAGCTTGGAATTTTGTACAGTATATATGCTTACAGCGCGTAAGCTTAAAGTTTGACCCTACAGTTTAGCACACTTTATACTTTTTTGAGCACTTGTAAAATTTATTTTAACAATGTTTGATTCAATGCTCACATAGACACATGCTTTTTATATCCACGTGACACATGTTACTTTGATATTGGATGTAATCACGTGAATACGAAGAAATTACACGAGTGTAATCCAATATTAGATTACATGTATGTGATGTATCTCGTAGACACAATAAAACATTAAATCAGGTCTTTCTAACTCAAAATGTAATGCAAATTGCACATTGTAGTCACTTTAGTACCGTGTAAAATCAAAGTGACATGTATTTGGTAGCACAATGAACTATGCTTTCATAGATATTTGTCTAATTCAAAACATGATGCAAATTGCAGATTCTTTCATCTCAATAAGGTTTGAAGATAATGGTGAATTTTCTTGCAAGCAAAGTTGGGGCAAGGCTTATAACAAGAAGATGGAAAGTGTGGCTATTGAGCAGTCAAAACCACGCGTTTCGCTGAAGTGGCAAAAGCGTATTGGCAGTCTATTCCAGCTCATCAAGTGGAAGAGGTCCAGCAAGGGAAATGTGGGCCACGTGGCAACAAAACTAGATAAGTCAAAGGTTAGATATGGATGGATAAGAAGATTGAGAAAGAGGACTAACAAAGAGTAAAGGATTATGTACATAGAAAAAGATAAAAGAGAGTTTTGAGGCTTTTTATCAATTATATTCCCACGATGAAAATGTAAAGTTAGCAAATGAGAACTGTTCTCTTAATTCTTATCCACTGGAGCAGTGTCAGTTTTGTGATTTTTAGAGTTCGAGAATCAAACATCTCTAAACAACAACAGCTCAAATATGGGATTTTTTTTTAATCTTATTTTAATTGTTGTCGTTTCAATTTCATCATTGTAATACCACATAGCAAGAGCGGCTTTACACAATGAGTGTTACCATGCCGATTGCCTATGTGGTAGTGTTATATAAAAACTAGTCTAGATCTACTATCTCTTCCCCGTAATTGTCTCATTTAGGGATGAAACAGCTAAATGGATAGTAGATTTGGACACAGACAATAGACCACTCACCATGTTCAAATCTAAATTCAAATTAATCTATTGTTTATGTGAGTATGTAATAGGCAATTTTTGGCAATGAGAAATGGACAACTGATACTCCACTGAAGGAAACAAAAGAGGAAGAAGGGCCATACATACCCTGGTAGATCTTGTCGTCTTGTTGTCTTAAATTGCTTTTTATTCAAGAGAATTCAATTGCTGTAAAATGATAAAACGTGTTCTTGTCCCCCAAATAATTTGAAGTATTCTTCAAGTGTCAAGAGAATTTTTTTAATCATAAATAAAAGTAGCTTTTCATCTCCATAGATGCACTCTGGCATGCATGTGCAAGAAACTTATTGGTAGCCCCTCTTGCGCTATGTGAAATTTTATTTCGTTAAAAACCTAATTTTTTTCAAAAAATTTCGTGAAAAACCAATTTTTTTCAAGCTACAAAGTAGTAGAAATTACAGGATGTGTGAATAATATCGACGATTTTGATTGAATAGCAGAAAATAATTTTTCAATAGAAATAAGTCATTATTGTCCGCATGTATCATAATCCTTCCTACGATTCGTTCTAAAAATTTAATTTTTAACAAAATAAAAATTTATCAAACACACCCTTGTGAAATTCACATGATTTTCATGGATGAACCAAACTACCAAAGTATATTAATGAATAAACACAAGCTGCAAAAACAAAATTGTAGTCAAGAGTATAAATGTGTATTTCTCACTCTTCTTGAAATAAACTAAAATAAGACTGTCGGAAATTCAAGATTTATGCACACTCTGCAACGAAGGGTGAAATCTTGTCGTCCATCATGACGAATATAGCTTGGCAAGTTCATCAGCGAATCTCTTCCGAACGACCTCTCTTTTGATCTTGAGAGCCGATGTGACAAGCCCAGTTTCAGGAGTCCAAGCTTCTGAAAGCAATTTGATCTTTGCCGGAATCTCAAACTTCTCTAGTTGAGCACTCTTCGCCGCCTGTAGAATGTCAAAATGAAATGAGGAATTTACTCAAACCCATGATATTTCTATTCTATGGTTTAGAGACACTTCTACACATATTTCATAGGCCAGTTCTCTAATACTCATTTCTATCTATAGGCGCAGAATAACCCATGCCTATGGCTGACATTGCACTGTCACAACAGCTTAGGCGCTGAAGTGGCAGTATCATATCAACTCGTTGCCTGTTGTTTAAGCTTCAAAGACAACCATCCTCATATTTCATAGGATCTACAAATACTATAGGGTGTGTTTGATTGAAAGATGTAAAATATTTGCGTGTAAAACATTTACATGTAAAACATTTAAGTGCCTACCCCCCTAAGAAAACATTTACATGCAATTGGCCAAAAACCCGCTTCAAATGATTGTACCTTGCAAAATCAATTACATTTACAACGTGCAATCAAACGGTGAAGATGTAAAACGAATTGCACGATTTGACATTTACGTGTTTTTGAATTGCCAATCAAACACACCCTTAGGTTCTCTACTACTCATTTCTGTCTATGGGATGGGATAACCCATGCCCACAACTGACACGGCAGTGTCTACGACTGCGAACATGGGTTATCTTGTCCCTACAGGAAGAGGAGATAGTTTCTCACGTTCAAGTACCTTTAGTAAGGAAGAGTAGACTTCCTTGACGGTTTCTTCTTTCTCGCACAAGTCTGAAAAATTGGAATATTCGACTCCACTATTTGAGGCCCATGCTTCAATGGCAGCATGAGAAGCTACGACTAAGGCCACACAGTAACTGTGAAAAGAATCAGCATGCAACATGATATTGTCGACATACGGGCTAATTACTAGAGCAGCCTCAACCTGCATTGGAAAAACCAATGATATTGAAAAGAAAATTGAAGTACTAAAAAAAGTGATTAAATTTTGAACTCTGCTAAGTAAGCTCTATGTATAAATATGTACCTTTCCTAGAGAGACATATTCTCCATGCTGAAGTTTAACAATGTCCTTTTTCCGATCTATAATCTCAAGGCAACCATCAGCATGGAATCGACCTATGTCACCTGTATAGAACCACCTTGTTCCTTTCTCATCCACCTTTACAACACAAGATATACGGAGTAAGTTTAAAACTAAGAAAAGTTAAATCGAGTAAGCTTAAAAGTAAGTAGTTACTTTCAGTTTCCAACATGTTTGGATGAGTTACTTTTTTCTTAATTCTTGATGTTTTGAATTGGAAAGTGTTTATAAGCAATTGACGATTTTTTCACCCGTTAAACATCAATCTAAGCTCCATAATACAATCACAATATAATCAGCTATGTCAATAAACAAAACCATGTCCATAAACATTTTCTAAACTTTGGAAAGTGACGCTTATTTTAGCATCAAAATAGGCGACTTACTTATTTCTAGTTATAATCAACAAAAGAGTAAATTATTTACTAATAAATAAACATTTTAAGTGCAGCCAAACACGTGTGAGTTTGTGAGTACAAATTTTCAAAACTACTTACCTTGTACACTTCCTTTGTTTTCTCCTCATTTTTGAAATATCCAAGCGTAACATTCGGTCCACCGATAACTATCTCTCCACGGGGCATCGGTGAGTCGCTAATTAAATATCCACCCTCAGACCAATCTACCAACTGAGATTTAGAGACAAAATATACATAAAATATTTCATTATTTTTTCTGGCTATTTAACAATACATAATTAAAATCAAGATCCGAAACAAGATGTGTTTGTTCACCTTGATATACGAGCAGGGTAGAGGAGGGCCCACTCGACCGACAGACGTATCATCGTACTCACTAAACGTGCCACCAGCACATGTTTCAGTAAGGCCATACCCTTGACCTATTGGAGCACTGAAAATAATGAACAATTAATTGTTATATGATTGAAAAACTCTAAGACGAGCGGATGATAATGAGTAGTGATTAACATATGTGATTCACAGTGAAGTTTAACTCTGACTCCGGGGTGAGGAGTAAAAGTTAATTTTTAAATAGAAAAAAGTTAAAACAAACATAGACTAGGTCTATAGAAACACTAACCCGAGACATATATTGATAAATCGTTGTGTGTCACCGAAAGTGGAGCACCTCCAGATAGTATGAAACGAATACGGCCGCCCAAAATTGCTTGGATTTTTCTAAATACAAGAATGTTCCACAGAAGTCTCTCTAAGCCCCATGCTCCAAACCAACTTCCTTTTATTGCAGATAGTCGACGTGAATACGCCATATCAAACAATATTTTCGCTAGTCCACCCTTAGAATCTACCTATAAAATTTTACAACGTAATCTTAGGATATGTTCAAATAAACTTTTATCTGTCAAGTATTAACTATTATGGTTGAATAGTAACGAGTAATGATTTAGATTAGACCGAGTAGTAAAAGTTAGGGTGTGTTTGATTGTAAAGCTGGACAATGGTTCAAAGGAAAATATTTTTCGGGTAAATAAATTCCGGGAAAATATTTTCCAGGGAAATGGTAGTTGTAGGTGTTTGATTGGGTTAATTTGAAAGTTGAAAAATAATGTTATTTTCCTTATTTTTGAGTTTTTTTTAATGAAATTTGATCGTTTTCCGTATTTTTATGGTTAAAGTAAATTGTCTATTAAAAAAAAAGAAAAAAAAGTACCAAACTTTTCCCGAAAAATAAAAACCAGCTCCCCTCCAAGGAAAACGTTTTCCTCCAAAATAAGGAAAATTACGGATTTCGAGAAAAGATGGAAAACGTTTTCCAGGAAAAGAAATATCAATCAAACAACCAAGAAATGAAACAAAAATTGGAAAACGGATTTTTCCGGAAAAACGAATGCCAATCAAACACACCCTTAGTGTTTTACGCAGAAAGAAAGGTAAAACGGCATAGGTTAAATATGCATTTAAGTAAAATTTCTTGAGAGGAAATAGAATTAAATGGCGTCTGTTTGATTTAAGACCTTTTTGCGTACACCATCTCGAACACGATCAAGAATTGCAGGGACAGCCGCCATCAATGTGGGCCTTAAAGCGGAGGCGTCGCCTTTTGTTCCCATTTTTATCTTATTGGAAGTATCAGTAAGAGTCAAGGGAGATCCATATCCAATGGAACATCCAATAGATGCGATTAAATTCTGTCGACAAAGCATAGTAGTATTCAAAACCTTCAGACAACCTAGGAGCTAAATCAAATTGCCTCCAAAAAGATATATATTTATAGATAAAGTGTGATTTGAGAAATTGTGCAGAAACAGTAAACTCATGGCAAACAACATGTTCTTTTATGTCTCTCCGAGAAACTTGAAAAATAAGCGTTGAAAAAGTAACTTTATATAATGTGTGAATAAAAAGTGATTCGAAAAACTGTGCAGAAAGAATACCGAAGCATGCCTAAAACTAATTTCCAAACAGGTTCTTGATTCTCATTTACAAGATTATACAATACCTCAGCCACTAGTTCAAGAATGTGAGCAAGTGGTAGATATGCTAAATAAACGTCTTGACTTCCAATCTTGGGAACAATTGTCAGAACAGCAGATATCGTGGCTAAAACGCTTCGATGAGTCATCATAACACCCTGAATTAGCAAAAAAGAAAAAATAAATAATAAATAATAAATTAAAAATTAAAAAGGTTTCTACACTCTAGTCACACTAAATTATTTCAAAAGATGAAAATTGTGAGCCTGAATTATACATTAAATGGTCGACTAGTAAATCATACAAACCTTGGGCAAGCCAGTACTTCCACTGGTGTACATTATCACAGCAGTATCAGCTGCAAGAGGTAAATCAGGGTCGACTGGATTTTCCCGGCCGAGCTTCTCTACATTGGAGAAGGAAGTGATTGTCCAGCTGCTGTTAACAGAAACCAATGAAGTGTCTGACTGGAATTTCTCGTCCATGCAAATTACACGCTTTAAGGTATCCAGCTGTCCGCTTATGTTTGCGAGCTTCTTCAGTTCTTTGTAGCCACAAATTACAGTTGTAACCTCTGTCTGAAGATCATTGGGTAATTTGAATCATAAACATGACACAAAACAAGAAAATGTTTTAGAGAGAGAGAGAGAGAGACCTCATTAAATGAGTGACACAAAGCCTCTTCACCTAAAGATGCATATATGGTCACTACGGTCACATTACGCCTGAAACATCCCTGAAAACCACAAATATAACATATCATTAGGCAAGGCATTGGTAATGAGAAAAAGATCATTGTTTAAGAGGTATTCAGTGTGGGAAATGCGATATCGAGATCTCCCCGTCCCCTGTAATAGGGGGAGAGCGCAAAATGGTCATTTTATTCTCCTTGTGGCATGGAGGGGTCCATATAGCATTCTTGATTCAACATAGGTGAATTAACTGAGCAACCTATGTAAGAATAGATAAACATATTTATATATAAATATATGACATCAAAGAGCCGTTGCTTGATATGCTTATAATCATAGTAAAGGAGGTCCATATTTTCTTGTAAAATTTTACATTATACCAAGGATTTGGTAATTCAAAACTTTTTAACTTTCAAAAATCCAAGTATAATATGATTTGTCAGTAGTGCTGAATCCTGATTGTATCAGCGATAATGTGACGCTTAAATATTGGTTGATATTGTGGTATCTACGTGTTAGTATCATATGGACATCACTATACCAGCAAATAGTATCACCCCACATAATCATTGTCCGATAAGCACTACTTACGAATATCGGTTTTCGTTCGATAATGGGACACGAGTAAGGAAAACGATTGTGTGCTTTAGAGAAACTAAAATGAATTTTCTTCAGTACCTGAAGTGCAATAAACCATTCTTCACGTGTATCAGCAAAGATTGCCACACGTTCACCCCTTTGATGCCCAAGTTGTACCAAACCAGAGGCAAAGTTGCAAACAGACTCAAAAACTTGGCCAAAGCTCAGCCACTCATACTCACCTAAATGGAGCTTCTCAAAAGACCTTCCATCTCCCGACATTTCCATCTCTCTAGAAATTAACTTTCTAGTCCCAAGTAACTTGTTACTAGAATGATTATTGCATGCATACTCAAAAAGCTCGGCAAGAGTCGTCACCCCTTCCCACGCTGTCTCGACTGGAGAAGTAAACCGATGGTTACGAATTGCATAACCAGTCTCCCCGCCAACTTCGACTGGCAATCCACGTTTTTACCCTTCTTTGAATTTTCGAATTATAAGGGTAAATACAAGTGGAATGAGAACACCAATGTAATAAGGAGTCATTTCTTTCTCCCCACACTTCCAATCCCTTCAGAGGATAGAAATTTCACTTGATCGCTGAAATAAATATAGCACATCTTACTTGTTTGGCTGAGATTATCATTAAAAAAAAAAAGGCACGAAAAGGGGACTCAAATCTGAGAACGAAAGATAAAACTACATGCTTAACAAATCAAATATTGAAAATAATCAAATTTTTGATGGACCGAAGGTAAATCATTACACTACAAGAACAAGAATGCTTTTAAACAAAAAAAATTAAACAACACCCATAACACAAAATGGAAGACAAAAAAAAATCCCCCAAAAAAGTAAATAAATACCTAATTAAATTAAATTAACACAAAAATCAACCGAATAAAGCTAGCCGTATATCAAGAAAATTAAATACAGCCACAAAAACCACGAATTAACACAACTTTACTCAGTTTTTTAACTTATCATTAATTACAAGAAGTTACTACTCCAGAAATTAATAAATTTCATTTCGGATGATCTTCATTACCTGAAAACCGAATGTAATGAGTTGGAAGCAGCGATTTCTCATAAAACAGAAGAATTATATAGGAGAGATTTTTAACAGTTGCTTTTGTTCGGCGGAGAAAACTATGAGTGAAGAGTTTGTAGTTTCAGACGAAGACTCAGCTCCGATTGCTTGTTTTATGTGGGGTTTATTTTTTGTCATTTTTTTCAAACGAAGACTGAGATTTTATATAGTTCACACATATATATATGAATTTTTGGTATTTTTGTCAATCTATGGAAACAAAATATACGATTCCGGTAGATGGGCATTTTTCAATTGCTTAACTTTTTATTTTTAAAAAAATTTAAGTTGGAAAAAGAAGAAATGGCAACTACACAAAAAGTTCTTAAGCTTTGGATATGTTTGAGAGTAATGATTTTTTTAAATACGCAATTCTGAAATAAAAAATACATTAAAATATAAAAAAATACATCATTATAATAAGTGATTAAAAATAATGAGACAAAAATAAGTGTTGCTTTTAGAATTGTATCAAACAAACCCTTAGGGTGTGTTTGATTCGCTTAAACTTTTCATGGAAAACTCGTTTTCCAACCGTTTTTTCCATACGAGGGTGTTTGATTCGTTTTTTTTTTTCCGGGAAAACGTTTTCCAGGTACAAGCGTTTAAAGCACAAAAGTATAATTTTCCTGAAAAACTCAATCCGAGGAAAAGGTAAGAATCCGTTTTCCAGGAATCCGTTTTCCCGGAAAGGAATCAAACACACCCTTAGTTCTATGTCCTAATTTTGACAACAATCTTGTCAGTTATCTAACCCAAGTCCGAATGTTCTGTTAAGGCTTCTCTGGTTCAGATTATTCAAAGCATAATTATTCTTAATCATAAGTTGTATTAATTTGACAATTTTTTTTTTGTGTTTTAAAGCCCTTGTTAATGATTGTGTGATTTTTAAGGGCTAAAAATTGATTCCATTTTAGTTTTTGAGCAAAATATAATTCTTGTCAAAGCTGGAGAGCCAAGACATAATTTCAAAAGGCTATGGTATGGTTGAAACAGTCCAGTCGACACGAGCCATGAAATTTACATGGCGTGTTTGAAGTTTGTTAGCCGTTGGAGATTGTCAAACAATATTTGCATTATTTCAATAGAACCATCCATTTTGTGCACGTCAAAGTCTTCAATAATGCAGACGTAAATTAGTATGCGTAGTAAAACAAGCGTCTTTAATTAAAGAAAAAATAAACACAGAGAGAGAATTTCTAGAAAAAGGAATTGTCAAACAAGTCTTTTGTCTGTTCGGCAATATCTTCAAAATACAAGATTCATACAAATTTACTTCCAGTCACGCACAAGCGCTGCAACACTTTTTTTTTTTTTAATTTCTATACGTCAATATTAAGTTTTCGCTAACGTACACGTAGTTCGTTTCTGCAATATTTTTCTAACACGAGACACAAAGTTATAATTACAATTCAAATATCTGGTGATTTCCAAATCATCATCTCACGAAAAACTAACAATTAGTAACATAATTTAACAAATTTCTCAAGAGAATACAAAAGTAGAAATACAAAGCTCAAAAAGAGGCTTGAAGAAACACACTTAAAGGGAACAAAGTCTTCAATGAAGCTGTCAAGAATCTAAGTCTTTTTTGGATACAACGAGGTTCATTTACAGCATTTTTACCTCTGTATGGTATGCTCAATAACTGGATTCCTTTCTTGACAATCCCGCATGGAAAAGTAGCAACAAGAAAATCTATTTCAATAGTTTAAGATGGATACACAAGCTTCTTGTGTGTAACCCAATATTTCAGTCAACTCAAGAACTGAAGAAAGCCATATTTCAGATCTCTAATAATGCCAGAAATGACGCATTTAACCCCTTTACGGATAGCATCACGCAATAGAAATCATCTCCACCAGAACTTGTATTTACAAAATTTTCATTTTCAACGAAAAACTCTCTGCCTTTGGTATAAGATTAATTTCCTTAGAGATGCTTAATGACAAAAGATTCATTCTTTTTGTATAAAAGAGTAATGCTACACGCATACCTACCTTTACATGCACACTTATACCCCATGTGAGGTCTCACAATCCTATAAGGTCAACATCATTATTATCCCACTTCACATTATTTTGACAGTGACATAGGCGTAAAACAAGGTGTAGGAGGGGGTGTACAAGTAGCATTTTTCTTCTAAAATAAAAGGTCTAGGTCGCGCAATACAGTACCCGAAAAAGTAAAACAAGCTCCTGTTGATATATATAAATATATGTACCTTATATGGTTTGACAACTGTAAGTAGAGGACCCCATTCTCTCAACTGCAACATCTGAAGAAACAACAATAAAATAAACGCGCCACTTTTTCAGCCGGGTAAATTTGCCATTCTCATCTCAACCTTTGAACTCTTGAGCTGCAAATATGAGCAAGTCCAAAAATAAAAATTTGGCGAAAGAATCATAGATCCAAAATTGAATGTAAATTATAAATTAGCATATTTGCTACAAAATCTCATGAGCCTAAACTGGTCACCAAGAGAATGATAGTAGTAGTCTGGTTCTGCCCTTCTTAACTTACTTCGCTTGTGCCTCTGAATGTCATTGTTATCTCCATTTCCATCATGCTTCCTTTTCTGAAATCATGGGAGTATGTTAATTCGGTTGAGTAAATGATCTACGGAGTCCACAAATGATTTCCAAGCAGGAAAGTTGTTTGTGGGTCGAGAATGTCAAAGAAAAGTTAAAGCTATAGGGCTCGTCGAAATGCTCATAAGTTTAATGTTCCTCTGGTGCTTGTGTTTTTGGTCTGGTCTTGTGAAACAAAATGAAATACATGGAGGACAAGAAAACGATTCCAATCAGGAAAGTTGTTTGAAGGTCGAGACAATGAAAAGTTAGAGTTATGGGACTCGTGGAAATGCACGCAAATTTAATTTCCTCCTGTGCTTATGTTAATCTCATTGAGTCTGGTCCTGTGAAATAAAATGAAATACATGGAGGACAAGAAAATGACCCCACATCAAATATTAAACCATGGGCATGGAAAAATCCGTAATACAATAGTTCCAATAACTCTACCTGATGTTTTTAATTGATATATTTCTTAGTGACATGCCAATGTGCCACCTTTTTATTGATCAAGAGATCCTCATCTGATTCATCACTCAAGACTCAGGAGACCTATTCATCACTCAATGAAGGTGTCACCTAAAAATGTGGACTCACGTGTACCCCTAGCATACTCTATAGTTTCTGCCACTAGACATTTGCACATCAGCATTAGCTTCTAGTGCAGATTTTGCCATTCACAAGGCAAAATGAAAAAGTAAATATTCTTTATTTTAGAACCTTGTCACGGTCTTTCTTTGATTTTTCTGTCCCAGAATCATGAGGACCATTCTTATCTTTCTTTTTCTCCTTGTCCTTCTCTTTACTTCGATCCTTATGACGATGTTTGTGCTTCTTGTGTTCTTTATCTTTGCCCTTGTGGCTTTTATGTTTTTCCTTGTCACCTTTAGATTTTCCAGCTACTGTAGGAGTGCCCTTCTCAGACTGCAAAACCAGCACCAAGATGCCAATCAAAAAAATGCAGCAAAAGATTAGCTAAAGATGAAGAGAAGAAAAGATCAACACCCTCAATCTGGGAATTTAATAAGTCACAGTCAGAAACGGTCCATGGTTAAGCAAAATAAAGTAAAAAAATATTCACTCAATGGAAGCCTCCGGGAGAAAATTTCTTACAGGGGGTAAGTCAACTGATGCTGCATCCCTAAGTCGAAAGGCTTCTCCTAGGAGATTTAAGTCAAACGGCTTTATGCTTGAAGTACTTTCTCTAGAAAAAGTATCCTCAATGAGTTGATTCAATTGCATTCCTTCTCCTTTTCTGATGTCTGTGTCGCCAACGACATTGTAAAGGTAGTGTGTGTCTGAGATCGAACCAGGACGCGACCTCTTGCAAAAAAATGCATGGTGCGGCAATAATTTGTAGAGGCTTATAAGATCAGAAGCACCTGTAAGTTCTCTTGGCCCTATTTTCATCGAGAGATCAAGTTGGTTTTAGTTGTGGAATTCAACAATATTAGTAAATTAAAACAAGAAAAGAATATAACTTAAGTAAAAAAGAATAATAAGAAAACTAGATAACATATTTATGCTTGTTCATTTTAACCTTTTCCTACCTAAAAGTTAACTTCTATGGCTCCGTCAAAGACAAACATCAATATCAACATCATATCTCAAATCACTACTAACAATTATCCACACATGTCGTGAATCCCCACCTTGATTTTTAGCAAAAGTTTACTCAAACACACACACTTAACCTCTTAACAATTGTTAAATTTGCATCTTGATCTCAAGAAGACAAAGCTTTATTTTCAAGTTTCAAAACTTCCAAATCAATTGCTCCGCTTCTCCATCCTGCTTAGGTCTACACAACCACATCACCCCATTTTCTTTATCCATCCATATATTAGCTCCCAATTTCGACGTGAAGTTTTTTAATTTTCGCAGAGAGTTTTATATTCTACTTATCGTTGCTCAAAGGATGGATCAAGGATTTTCAAGACACAATAAATAGCAATAATAATCACAATTAAAAGTACAATGATAGACCAAAATATATACAAGTGGTCATTTATCATATATTTATAACATTGGACAGAGGAATAAATCCACTTATGGAGCTCTTAATGAAATCTTCAGCACATGATTGCATCCAGTAGGAAACACATTAAACCCAAGGCTTCAAATGATAGGAGATAGGACCATAAAGATTTTGGACTCAATCCAATTATCTTCAAGAAACATTGAATGAAACGGTCCATGAAACTTGGAAGGGGAAAGAAGATAAGAATAAAATATATCCTCAAAAGATTAGGAATATAGACATTACATTAATTTAGCGTATGTTTTTTCCAATATTTTCAAGTTAAAAATTCATTTTTACTGTGGTCATACACTCATACTTCAATTTCAACTATATATTCAGAACCAGAACTCATTATCAATGATGCATTTTATGAACCTGCCTATTATTCAAACTGAAGTGTGATAATTTAGGGGGAAAAGAAGTTCAACAAACAGACACTTGCCAACTTTTAGTATATATTGCTATTTTGTGTAGAACTGTAGTGGTAGGGTTTTATTACAAGACTTTTCTAGTCTGACTTAAACTACATTGCATGTCCATATTCCCCTACTTAGATTAGAGTTTTTAGACTTTATATAAAGAGAGCGTTTACATTGTGATACACTTAATAATGTGCATTGTAAAAATTAGAGCTTGTTTGATCATTATCAACCACTCACTACATTGATTTGACAACTTTTCTATATCTTTTTTTTTCTTTTCTTTTTTTTTTTAGTTCTCAACCACATATTTAAAAAAAACTTTTTTCGACAGTCTCTACCAAACAAACCCTTAGGCTTCGTTATTCATTGTATTAAGATTTCTCTCTCCAATTCTTCTAATCTCCTCTCTTTTTATTTCAGGCCTTCCCCTTTCCGGCCTTCGTTTCTTCAATTACATTCCCAGTTTTACTTTCTACATCACCTAAAATACTTGGAGTTCTCTGAATTATACTCCAGTGACGTGATGCCACTGGAAATTTTTCAGAATTGAGCACCATGAGACCAATTCCTTCTCCACCATATGTGACACTCCCAGAGAATATCTTCAACTTGAATCGAGATGACCCAGCCACTCTGCCTATACATTGATCATTTTATTCTCAACAAAGGTTTGTCATCATCAGGTGAAATTTGGACAAAGACAACAAAAGGAACCCGACTTCTACAATGGCCCCGTAAAATGGTAAACTAATACTATTTTGTTACAATTCAGAAAATCTAATTCCATCCCTTGTAGGAAATCGTTGAAAATGAGAAACATCAAGAGGTGAGAACTAAGTTTCTTTTCTATGTATAGATTCTAAGTTTTCTCTAACACCATAAATTACCAGTACTAAGTTATCTCATAACACCATAAATTACCATTAAAATATATTGTAACTTATGCCCAATGCATTTTTGCAACAATACTTGCATAAAGGAAACAGATCTCCAAATCGAAAGTATAAAAACACAAACATAAATTACCAGTACTAAGTTATCTCATAATACCATAAATTACCATTAAAAAAATATTGTAACTTGTGCCTGCTGCATTTTTGCAACATTACTTGCATAAACGAAACAGCTCTCCAAATCGAAATTATAAAAACACAAACATAGCAAGGTCTGGAAAATAACTCAAACTGAATTGGTCTTGGCATACAAAAATAGACTGGGCGAGCCTGAAAAATAATACTTGAAAGGTCTCACCTTTTCCAAACTTCTTACTATCAGAGTCCATCGATCAGCTGCGGATCTATTCACGAGGAAAAGAACAATCAATGAATAATTGCTTCATCGTGCACAATTAAGTTCAGGAAATACAATTGAAGAAATACACAGAAAATAATGACAAGTTAGCACTAACAAATTGTTCTAAACCATCGAATCCTAGCAAATTACAGCAACAATTTGATTACCATCTAGAAACAACAACTCCGGAAAATAAATAAATTCAGGAATAATTATGATACTAGTTGCTATTTACCTTCAAAATTTTCGACGAAGAAAAAAGTTCGAATCGAAATCACCGCAAAAAGTGATGGATAATTGTAAACCGCGGCCTAATCTATATTCATGGAGTTCTATCCTCCTTCACACGCGATAATTTAATGAGCCTGTCCTCGTTCCCAATTGTAATCCAATAAGGTTTAAAGCAGGCCAGGGTTATAGTTGGATGGGCGTGGCACTTGAGAATGGACTCCTGATGGGCTTGTCATGCTTTTTCCCAATGGGCCTTTTAACCTTAAGCCAACTTCAATTTTAAAAGCCTTCTTTTGTGGTTCAGGCGTCGTCAGTACAATAATGTTCACCATATACGCGTGACAAAAAAAAAAAAAAAACTGTTGACATTATATTTAAAAGATTTTTCAATATAGCAATGTTCCTCGTGCAAGTGTTCATTGAGTTTTTGAGAAAAAGAAAAAGAAAGAAACGTATTGATTGTAGCAGTGGCGGAGCTAGACTTCATCACATGGGTATGTATAACATAATTTGCAATGAAACAATGAAATAGTGACGGAGCCAGACTTCATCACATCGGCTAAGACCTTAAGTAATATAGCAATTAAGCAAGAGCACCTAAATCTTAATTGCCGACGTCAAGAGTCGAGACGAGAAAAGAGACCAGAGAAGCGAGAGTTGCTTGCAAGTTGTGAAGTCAAATGAGAGGCCAAGGGAATAGCCGAGCGAAATAGCCGATTTAGGGATTTGAAATGTGATTGTGAATACTAAATAGCCTTAGCGCCTTTGCCTAAAATAGCCACAAACTTTGACTAATTGACCACAAACTAAATAATAATAATAATAATAATAATAATAATAATAATAATAATTCCACAAAATCAGGGAATACCCCCAGCAACCCCAGTGGATTGTAGAGAGGTTATATGAATGAACAGAAGGTCTCAACGACAACTCTTAGGGATAGACATTTCTTGAGAAAGCCACGTAAGTGCTTTTTGACTATTTGTCAAGTAAAATACACGAAATTGTTCATATGACTATTTTCCTCATCCATCTCATTTTCCCCTTTCAAAAACGTTCTGTCCCCTTATACTGCATTGATTCTACCTTGTGCATTAGCATAGATTTTACCGTGCCTACATGTAGTTTGATATTTTGATAGTAATGATATATATGACTATTATAAAATTTTAGCATTAGCATCACATTATATACATTTTACTTAATTGTTCCTATTTTAATATTTTTTTATATTATAATGGGAGTGTTGAGAAGGGATATCGAACCATTTACCATTAACCAATATAGTGTGCATGAATTAAACCCACTTATATGCCATCTTGATATTGGAGGTACTATTAGAAATAAAAATAAATGAAAAATAGAAAAAATTGTCAAATCTATTAAATACATAAGAAAGATAGTTGAGAAGAATAACAAATAGGGCTCGGTTAAATATACCCGACAAATTTCTGAGTGCACCCAATTTTTTTTGGAATTTCCAAGCATGCCCTCACTTAAAAAAAAAAAAAAAACATTCGCTCCCAAGTGGAGCAAACGTCGAAAACAGTGTTCGCTCCTGGGGGTTCGCTCCATGTGGAGCGAACTCTCAATTAAACCCCCAAAAGGGGTTCGCTCCGCTCGGAGCGAACGTTTTTTTTAAAGGAAAAATAACATACGAAAAATTTTTTATTCAAAATTTCTATAACTATTTTTATGAGTAATTTCAAAATTTCTTTAAGTTTTTTTAACCACTCAAAGTTTTTTTTAATAATTATATTCAATACGAATCGGATAAAACCAATTACTATATAATAAAAAAAATTAAAATTCATCATAAAGTAGTTACAAAAAACACAAAGACTCGTCAAAATAGTTGTAAAAATTTTGAATTTTTTAATAATTATATTTGACCCTAAAGCTAATTGGTGTATCATTAAAAAATTCGAAATTCATCAATGAAATTAATCGTCAAAGTGATAGTAAAAAATTTAAATTTTTTGATTTAATTGTATTCAATACTAATTGGATAAAATCAATTACTTTACCATTAAAAAATTCTGAAATTAGTTGTTAAAGTGGTAGCAAAAATTTTACATTTTTTAATAATTATATTCAATACTAATCAGATAAAAGGCAATTAGTTTATTAATAAAAAAATTTCAAAATTTATCGTCAAAGTGATTGCAAAAAACTTTTAAAAAATTTAAAATTCCGAAACTACTCATCAGAGTGGTTGCAAAAAATTTAAACAAAAAATATAATAAAAATTATATCTACAAATAAAAAATAAATAAAAATTGGTCATTTTTGTTTCTATTTTTTTTAATTTTTTTATTCTTATTCGTTGTATTCACAATAACAAAGAAAAGATATTCGCTTAATGCCGAATAGCTTGTTAAACACAAGCCTCTTTAAAGTGAGTTTGCTGTATTTACAGCGAACATAATTTTAAAAAAAAAAAGAAAGAGAGCAGGGCAAATTCGTCTCCTTAAAAAAAAAAAAGATTTAGGTTGTGTTAGCATGGAACCAAAAATATATTTTAATGCATTTTTTTCAAATTTCAAATTTGGTGAAATAAATCACATCCATATATCTCTCAATTCATTAAATTTCCACTATTCAACTCTACTAATTCTCTCTCTTCCTACTCATAAAAATACATTAAAAATCTTCCGCTAACACATGGCCATACAAATATTCGTCATTCGTGGTCAATATATCGGATTCAAGAAGACTGGAATTCGTGTTGTTCGACAATTGACCCGACCTTCCATACGCGCGACGATGGAGCAGGCGGCGAACTTGGTGCAGAAGGCGGCCAACAGCAACGCCGTGATAAACACTCTTCTGGCTGCGGCATTCGGTCTGCTGAGTTTACGATCTGTAGATCAGCAGCGTCAAATCGAGGCATTGGAGTCGGAGAAGGACTCACTCGTCAAAGCGAACAAGGGTTTGAAGAAAACCATTTGGAACTGGAAGCAGCAGCTGTTTTCTGAGGCTGAGGCCAATCCGCAATACACCGTTCCTCTCTCCACCCTCAAGGTCATCTACGACGAAGCCCTCCCCGTCGCCTCCGGTATTTCACTTTTTTAGCACTTTTTTTTTTGGTTAAAATCATATTCTCTTTGTATATGAAACTGAAATGGTGGACTGCAGCATTAGTTTGTTGTTTAATGTATCATGGGATTATACTTTTTGGCTTTGACGGTTGCACACTCGGCTTAATTGTTCAGCTAAATGCAAAATGTTCTCCATCATGTTCGCTAGCTATCGGAAGCTATTGTTTTTCAATCAGTGCTTATTTCATACAACTCATTAACTGAATTTGCTCTGTCTCGCTGTATACACTTGCATTTTCTAAAACAGTATGGGTGTGTTTGATTGGAAGGTAAAAATGGGGTTGCAAAATGCTTTCCCACCCACCTCTCCCCATGGGAAAACATTTTCCTTGTTTTCATGGAAAATATGCACTTTTTGTGAGTGGGTGGAATTCATTTTCATGGAAAATAAAATTGTGTTTGATTGATACATGGAAATTTTGAGTGGAAAATGGCATTTTCTGTGGAAAATAGTTCCAATCAAACACACCCTATGTACTTTATGGTCTTCGGAGGTTGGTGCATCTCCTCATCTTTGAACCAGGGCAATAGCGAACAAAAGTGTTTAGGATCCTCCGTGCTCAATTCATTCCACGACAGACGAGAATGATGATGTTTGTCATGTTTCCTTGTCTGGTTAGGCCAGCAGCATTTTGATCAAGAGTGCAGACAAAGTTTTGTGTTACGGGGTAAAATAGAGAGGGTTCTTAGTTTTTACATAGGGATACCATTATAAGACTTATTATAGGAGACAGTTGTTTCAAGGGTTTGGATGTCTGCTGTGTGGAAAATGGAAATTACAGAGCATTCTTTGATTTTATTTTCAGCTTTTGTCTTTATGGGTGAAGATAGGTTTGATTGAATACCTGAATTATACAGTTGACAGTTCCCGTTTCAGTGCTTGTTTGGAAGAGATTGTTGGAAAAATGACTTTTACATGTGAGTATACAAAAGTTCTAAAAATTTGTCACATTAATGGGAAAGTAGAAACATCCCTCCAGAGCAAGTTCTTAATTCATAAAGAATAACCCCGACTTCCTTTCAAATGCAATATAATACATATCCTATGCAATATGCACTGCCTCTATGTTATAGGCTTATAGCTGTACCTTCTAGTATAACTAATGCCTTCCTTTCCCTAAGAGCTATGACTCAACATTTAATCACTTTGAAATCTTGGGGTTCACGTTTTCATCTGACAATTCTACCAATTTGTGAACCGGTTTTCTTAGACTTTGATTCTTGCATGCAGGTGGAGCTGATAAGGGAGATGGAAAGTCAACTGCGTCAAAGATTATGATCTGAAAGGTGCTTGTGATCTTTTTGTAGTGATGAAATTAATGGAAACCGGAAATTTATGATTGGGAAGAAACCACAGAAATGATTTTGGCTTCTAGAATTAGTGAAAAGGGTGTGTAGTAGAAAAGGCATTAAGGTAGAAAAATATCGGAGCTTTAGAACATGGGATATCATGCCATTTTCGCAAAGATCGGTGGACAATAATTACAAAATTGTATGTGATGGAAGCCTAAAAACTCATTGTTCTTTACAGCCCTCTTGTTTCTGAAGCCATTTCCCCCTCGCCGAGTTGGTTTATGTGATCCTTCTATTCGTGTTATTGAATTTATTGGTTGAAAGTCAGCTGAAATGCTGCTCCTATGACTTCGACTCATAACATAAGGCATTTCAGATTTTCTGGTTCTTTATTGGTTTTTTGGATGCTTTGATTCACTGACTGTAACCGGCACATGTTATCACAAACATTGATGATTTAACAGGTTATCAGTAATGGGATATTAATTGATTGACAATTTAAGTTTTACGTAAAACATGATAAATTTGTTACTATGTAACTAATTGACAAATAATTTATGATAGATAAACGATTATGAAGAATGTCATTATTAAATGATTTGTACAGTAATTTATATATAGAATATAAGCAAGCCAAACATAATTTAATACAAGTAATTTAACTCTGTATGGTTTTACATGAAATTATATGTGGTTTCAGCGTCCAATAGTGGATACTATCACTAGTGAATATATCATGATATATTGTGGTTTTACATGAAATCATGTGTGGTTTCAAGATTAATGATCCGGTGTCCATATGTGAGCACCAAGATGATGGGCATGTGTCCTCTCCGCCAACGGGAGGCACGGCGGATCGTTTGCAATAGTTCCAATGCCCACAACACTGGATCACTAGTGACTCCGCCATGTATTGTTACCCTTCTTTTAGTTAATCACATGACTCAGCCCCAACTTTGTTTCGCGAGTCAAGCTCGAGCTAGATCCTTGTATGCCCGGGCCCGGGGGGGGGGGGTGTCCTTAAAAAATCTTAACAATTATATTTTTATATTTATTTTCAACTACAAACTTGATTATTCCTTTTTGTATAATTTACTTTCTACTTTTACATTTTTCAAAAAATAGCTTTTCTTCAATTCCGTCCGTTTCAATTATATTGTTAAATCTCTTTCCTTTTTTTGTTCCAATTACATTTCGGTATCCCTATTCATTTATTATTATTATATTACCCCGCCATTTAATTTATACATTGTGAAATCATTTAAAGGATGCAACAAATAATTAATTAAGGACAAAATAGAAAAATCATTTATTTCTTCACAAGCTATATTCCTCCCAATTCTCAGTCAATTCTTCACCATTTTTCTTGAATCTCGCCACAATCGACCATCAGGTAAGCTTCATTTTGCGTTGAAATTCCACGGCGTAAAATGGTGTACTAGTATTGTTTGTCTGTTTCAATGAAAGTAGTGCAGCCAATATTAACCAAACATGCCTTATGCCTTAAAGCCTCTCTCGTGTGTATCGATGGGGTTTTACTAGGAAAATAGGGGTCCAAAGGCATGAAGACGATGAGAGGCCCCATACGTTACATCTCACATTTCATTTGAATTCCAATGTCAAACAAAGAAACGTCTCAAAGATCATAAATTCTCATAACAGTAAATTCTCATAACAAAACAATCAACAAAACAGATTCCTCACAATAAAAACGCCAAACGAGGAAGAAACTCATGTCACCCTCTCCACCGTCACACCCCCTTGTCAATTTTTCTACTTCTTTTATCATTTCTACGCGTTGATTGCGCAAACGATTTAGTTGGGTTTTCACTTTTGCCGCTAAAATCTTCCTGTTTCAGAAGCAAAATTCGGCCGATTGTTGTGAATTTTGATCTGGGGGAGGTGAAAGGATCATGGAGGATAGTCGGTTGAGCGTAATTCGATCTATATTCGCCATCCTTCAATGGTGGGGTTTCAACGTTACTGTTATTATTATGAACAAATGGATTTTTCAGGTTTGTATGTACACACTGTTCTTCATTTGTTATATTTCCTGTGTTGATAAAATTTCCAGTGAATGATTTTCTATTTGATAATCGTAGCTCTGTTTGGGAAAATTGAAGGTTGAATATTATTTTGTTTTAGCTTCAATTAAGCTTTTTACCTGTCATTAAAGTTAATCATGGAATGTTTGAGTTAAACCACTGTTTGAATTTGATTAAGATTTAAGCGTGCCATTATTGATCATCATTTCATGAACTGTCTCTTGTTCTGTGTATGATTCTCAGTTTTCTAACAGGATATAAGCCTCAAAATTTCAAAATTTAAGCTCAAACATTTCAGTAATGTCTGGTAAATTATTAGTCAACAGTCTTCATTCTTTGATTGTTATTCTCTGTATGATGATTTAAATTCAAATGATATGCTTGTATATTGCTTTTTGAAGCTTCTTATTAATTTACTTCATTTACTATATGGGATAAATGCGTAAAAATTTTAAATTTCGTATAATCATGGGATTTTGGACTTTAACCTCTGTCTGAATTCTGTGTGTAATTTCTCAGTTTTCTGACAGGATATATGCCTCAAATTTCATAATTAAGCTCAAAATGTGCAGCAATGTTTAGTAATTATTAGTCAATAGTTTTTCATTCTTCGGATGCTATTCTCTGTTTGATGATTGAAATTCAAATGGTATGCTTGTATATTGCTTTTTTGAAGTGTTCATATTTAATGTCATTCATGATTCATTTACTATATCTGATAAACTCACGAAAATTCTAATTATTCAATATGTAAATGCTTATGAAGTGTCTTTTTTTAACAGAAACTAGACTTCAAGTTTCCTTTATCTGTGTCTTGTATCCACTTCATATGCTCATCAATAGGCGCATATGTAGTAATCAAAGTCCTAAAACTTAAAGCACTTATTCCGGTGAACCCTGAAGATCGATGGAGGAGGATTTTTCCCATGTCGTTTGTATTTTGCATCAATATAGTTTTTGGGAATGTGAGCCTACGCTATATTCCCGTTTCTTTCATGCAAACCATTAAGTCCTTCACACCAGCAACAACAGGTGAGTTTTGAGTAAACGTGTATTCTGTTGAACTTTTATTTTGCTAAAAACTAAGGTTTTAGGTCGAATAGTAGTGGAAAACACGAGATACGTTGTTAATATTGATGTTCGACTTTGACTGAATAGTAGATGTTCATTTTTGGGTTGAAAAAAGGGTTTCAATAAACATGGGCCTAATGGAAATCCACCAGTGTTAGAAGTGTTGGTGATTAGGAGCTAGAAAGTTGACAATTCTTAATGATGTAAACACAAATATTGATCTTTTTTCTTTTTCCTTCAATGCATGATTTTGATGGGTTTTAAACAGTTTTCTTGCAGTGGCTAGTCTGGAGAAAGCACTTTGATTCTCGAATTTGGGCTTCTTTAATTCCAATTGTTGGAGGGATTCTACTCACTTCACTTACCGAGCTCAGTTTTAATATGGCCGGGTTTTGTGCTGCTTTATTTGGCTGCCTTGCTACTTCTACCAAGACAATCCTTGCCGAGTCTCTATTACATGGTTACAAGTTTGACAGGTATTAAGAGAACCAACAAGTGGGAAAATTTTCTAGATCCATAAACCTGTCGAGTTACTAATATATTCTTGATTTTCTTTCTTTAAACTGGCTAAAAGGTTACGGTTTTAGTTTGAATAGTAGCGGGATTAGGAAATGTGTGGATAATAACCAATAGTATTATTAAATGTGTGTTTGAAATGAAAGTTTGACTTTGATTGTGTACTATATGTAAATTTTTATTGAAGAAAAGTTTAAGCAAATGCGCTTAATTGCATTGATGATGTCTGGATGACCGGATCCAGTGCCTATCTAGATAATGCTTTCTAGTCATCTTTCCAAAGTTTTACAGGCGCGCAGATTATTTCTTTGTGGACTAAGCTATCTGGGAACTCAATCATTTCAGTGGAATATAGAATGGAATATTAAATTATCAGTATATTCTTTGTTGAAAATTAACAAAGAACACATCAAACTCTTGGTACAATCTTCTTGATTATTTACACATCACACTAGCTTTTAGTATCTCTTTGTTTTCGTCTGTTCATGGAAATAATAATATGTTCTCTTTGTTGCTTTCAGCTTTCTCTGAAAAACTCATTTACTTTCACTTTTCTGAAAACGTATTTCAAAAACAAGAAAAAAAATTTGTAAAGAAACTCAAAATGACATTAATGAAAAATACACCCTTGTTGACCATGTCAAAGATGTCATTATATTTTCTTTACGGCTTCGACTTGGGTTTCTTATTTATTATCTCGACTAATGATTTTGGCATTTATTTTCATGCTTAATGCAGCATAAACACAGTCTATTATATGGCACCTTATGCAACTATGATCTTGGCCGTCCCAGCCTTGCTATTGGAAGGATCAGGTGTTATCGAATGGTTTCACACATGTCCATCCCTGTTCTCGTCCCTCATTATTATTTTCGGGTCTGGAGTTTTAGCCTTTTGCCTGAATTTCTCCATCTTTTATGTTATTCACTCTACAACTGCAGTCACCTTTAACGTTGCAGGAAACCTTAAGGTCAGTTCGTATGTGATGCCTCATTTATTCTTATTTAAGCGCTGTATGTTATTTAGAGCCTGTTTGGCATATTAAGCGTCTTAACTTTTTTATTTTTCCTTTTTCGAACTCATCTTCAACCACATTTTTGTGAGGCTCATCACTTTTCCCATTTTTCAATTATTACACATTAGATGATGTCTAGATGAACTGAGTTCAAAAGAAGCTTACATTCATCATTCACTAAAGTAACCAAGATTAGAGATCAATGGGGAAGATTTTTATAGACTAATTTGTCGAAAGTGAGATGATTTGCATGAGTAATAACTTCTGATGTTGTACCTTTTTAACATTTTTCACATCTTAAACAATATGGGAAATACGGTACTATTCTTTGTGTTGAAGTGAAGCACAACCTTTTTGAGATTGTTTGGCGAAGCTTCTTTGTGAATTTTTTTTAAGAGTGTGTGGTTAAAAAGTAAAGAAATTTGTAATAAATGCAAAAAATTGTCAAGTCGACTTCTCCATATATCAAGTCATGCTTTTAATTTGAAGCTTTGTGAATTCTTAGGTTGCTGTTGCCGTCACATGTTCATGGCTGATCTTTAGAAACCCGATATCATCTCTCAATGCTATTGGATGTGCTATAACTCTCCTTGGCTGCACATTCTATGGGTACGTGAGTCACAAGCTCTCACAACAATCATCGGGGACTCCTTTAACCCCTCAAACTCCAAGGGGTAACAAGGAGATGATTCCTTTAGTAAACGAAAAGTTAGACGATAAAGTTTGAACATTCTTGATCTTGTGTGGGGAATGATAGCATCGCACTGAAAAAGAAGAGTTTTGTTTGGAAATTTTCTCCTACCTTATGTTGACTTCCATGTCTGTATTGATCAACATAAGCTGTTCGATGTCTGGCAAGAGATTATGACCGGAGTTTCCGGTCATTAATTAGGTTAAATTAAAAAATTTACCCAATTTTGTTCCCTTCCCCTATCTTCTAGTGCAAGGATATATATATATATATAGACACACACAAGAATCTCCTATAGAATGTTGTGGCATGTTATGGAAGGATAATTGAATAGTTGGAGACAATGTTACAACTTACATGGCAAGTTATATTTTAGTTATATTGTCCAATTCCATGAACATATTTACTTGCGTAAACCGCGTCAAACATTTGCGATTTTTGTAGTCATTTGCACTTTAATGTTATCTATATCTTTAGACTTCGAAGCTTTCAACCTTTAAAAAATCGCATTTTCCATCTAGATGTTAGTCATATTTTTTATCATTAAATTTAGTTTAGAGACTTAAAAGGCAAAGGATGTTAATGTTTTGGATAAAAAAGTCAATTAATAAAAAGTCCAAACTAGTCCATAACCGTCAGTAGTTAAAGCGGATCCTACAAAATGTTTAACTATAGACAATGGTGGTTGTGATGGGGATGGTTTATGCTGATTGAGTGGTAGTTTCAGTAGGTGGGAATGATTATCTAATTATGACTGAATAGTGAAGAGCATTTTCAACCTATCGATTTCGATTTATGTTTTATAGTCTGCTGGTAGACACTTTTTGAGGTGGGATTTTCATATTATTATTGTTTCTGAAAAGAACATGTGCTTAAAGTAGTTGGAAAATAGAAAAATGTTATAATTTTCATAAAATATGTAGTTGAAAACTTGAAATATATTCTTTTTTTTTTTTAAAAAAATAAAATTGTTTTCACATAAAGAACCTGCAATGTTACTAGGAATGGGAATATTAACAAATAAAACAGAATTATTCTACATCATATAAGAGATCAAACATATATATTACCATCCTAATTAAAACCTCAAAACTAAGGACTCTATCAGGTGCTAAAAGATCAAAATTAAGAAAACAATCCTGTAGTACCAAAAACACAAATCCTGTAGTTCCAACAACACACACATTGGCTCTCAGGTAAGTAAAGATTACTCTCCCCTTACCAAAACCTAGCACTTAAAAGGAGTATAAAATGTCCTGTATATTTTGCTTCTTGGGTATGTTTCCCCTGTACAATATATCAACTTTACCTTTTAACCTCCGTAGCTTGGCCCCTCCACGGGCCCACTGACATTTTGTTCATCTTCTTTCCCTCCAAGATTCACATCAAGATTCAAATCAAGAGTAACTTCATTGAGATTCAGGATTTCCACTGCAGAGGAAGCATCTTCTTGCAACTGCATAGCTGGGAGGCTGTAGATAGGCTCGACTTGCATGAGTTGGTTAAGAAGACGTTTTTGTAACATTGATACCCCGGGGAATGCTACCATACTGATGAACCTCATTTCTCTTCTCTTTGATTCTTCAATAGGCATGAAACCAAAAACGTTTCTCCATGTTTCATTGAGTTCAGATATTGCTGGTATGATCAGTTTCTCAATACCAAGAGAGCAAAGAATCTGAGGAGAACAAACACAGAGAATGTTATCAATATTTTACTGCTTTTACCATTCCCAATAAATTTTTAACCACACATACAAAAATCATTTTCTTGATAATATAGTATCTACCAAATATTTGAAAACAGTAACTCGTGATTCATAAAAGTTAAGAAAGTAAAATACAGACCGTTTCAATTGCCTTTAGAAGCCTGCTGCACATCCCTTGACGTCGATATCTAAAACGAGTTCCAATGAAAGGCATTTCTGCTAACTGACTCCCATGGATCCTATATTCAGAGATCATATAGATGTATATGTTAGTGTTCACTATATAACATCGCATTTTCAAATCTTGGATAAAGGATTTACTACACAGAAAATCGATGGCAAGATATTGTAGAAATATTTGGATTGGAGAGATCAGATTTTAACCATTCTTAGAACTCCATGGAAGAAAATCTTAAATTAAAAAAACAGGTAACTTTTTCACTTTGGAAACACGAAAACTTTGATACATAAAAAGTCAATGAGATTATCAAACATAATCTTTAATGAATAATAAAGCATAATCAAATATTAATAAAACCACTTATGGAGATTTCAGGTATAACCTTAACGAAGCAGCTGCAAAAATTTCATCATCCTTCTCAAGTATAATCGTAAAGAACCCTTCATAGTTGAGCCGTCTAAGGTTTGACCTGGCAATAAATATATTACCAAAAGAACCATTATATTTTTGTGAGCAATAAAGTTTAATAGGTTATGTTAAGTAAATCTACTCCAAGAGTTGCTAACATAGACATACTAGCAAAGTTTAATTAAGCAAGTAAAAAGTGAAGTTTCACGTGATATTGTAAAGTGGTGAATATGAGTTCTAAATGCTTACCCACAGCTGTAGACGATGTTGTGGATTATATTCTTTCCACATTGGTGGTCGATGATAGGCATAAAACATTCATCCATGATAGAAAAAGCAAGAGCTAATTTGGAATTGCTTTCAATGGCTGATGAATCGCTGTTTTCAACACGGTGCTGAAGAAGAGTGTATGAATACCCTCCTTCTACTTCATGTTTCACCCCGATCAGCATCTGTAGGTGATCATAAATCTATAGACTGAAGGTATTAGTGCCATGACATTGTAAAATTTTTTTTTTATTTTAAATATGGAGTCACAGATTATATATTTACCAGCTACCTAGTACGGGTTAAATTTCATCACTACAAAGTCACAGATTGCTCTCAAATTCTCGGTTATTTGTCAAGATTAATTTGTAAGCATTAACAAAATCAGGCGTCTGACGTCTTTAACAAAGTCCATCAAATGTTATTTTTGACAACAAAAATGACTAATACAATCAAGATTCAGCAGAAGAACAAATAGGGCATTATAAATATAGCGAACTACCTTCTGGCAATCTGGTCCACAAAAGGAGGTATTATTGTAATCAGCATATCTAGTATCCTTCTCACGAACACAAGGCTGGTGGACTGCAAAAGGAAATAACAATTAACAACCACTGTAATAATAGCATTTATACTTGATGAAATAGGAAACAAGATATCTGTGTAACGGAAAAGGGTTAAAGAATTGTACATACATTTTTGCTTGCATAAATGGCATGTGAATAATTCAGACAAGAGAGAATCATGATCATCGTCGCTCATTGAGGTAATTTCCCCAGCCACTCCACAGAATTTGCATGAGCAGCACACGCAGATCCAATCTCCAGAAGGAACCTTCTGAAAAACAAGATATTTCAATGTGCATTTTAACTTAAATTTATAGACTGATAGAATGCCTTTAAATCATGCCCCACCTTGTGAGATTTGACAGGTGCATAAAAGCTAACACAAATGCAGTGCCAAAGATACACTCATAATAGCCTCGTAGGTGACTATTTAACGGGACGGCCAAAAGTGAGTGAAATGATGGAATACTGATGTATGGCAATGCTAAAAATATCCATGCAATTATGTGAGGTAAATAATGGTAAATAATGCACGATCTATACACGTACTTCAATACCCAAGCAGACATTATGGAATGCTGATGGGCAAGCATCGCAACACAACAAATCACCGCCGTCTGCACAGATGTTGCATATATCATCATTAGGATCTTCGTCGTTCATATCCACTGCAACAAATTCAATATCAACTGTTGCCAAATGCTTATCCCAAGAATCTTTGAGGCATTCAAATAGAGAAACCCCAGATTCCAAATAGATATTTTTGTACTGTTTCTGAACTTTGCTTCCTGCATGAGATTCAAATTCCTTAACGGTTTGTATTTCACCACAACAGTCACAACAGATCCCGTCTCTGGTAATAATCCCGTTGAGCATCACTTTTCCATTCTTTCTTGTCTTATAACTCACCTTCCCTGTGGGTGGGACCACTCCCAAATCAATCATCCACGAGAGCAACGTGCGCTTCCCCTTATACAGTTCATTCTCACCATCAGACCCCTCCCCAGGTCTACGAGCACATAAAGTTCCTTTTTTGCCCTTATTCAGCCTTGATTTAACTCCTCTACCCAGTGAGTTACTGTCAGATGAGTCCATCTCGGGAATTTCTTTGCTCGTACTTCCAGCGCCCACCTTTTTTCTCCTTCTGTCTATTAACTTACTCTTAGATGACTCCCGTTTAGTAATCCCTTTGCTAGTCTTTCCCTCAACATTTTCCTTCTGCCCTCTTCCTTTTGTGCTGATTCTAAATAGCATGCTAAACACGTCCTCTGGTATCGGGGGTAAATGCAGCAATGTCTTTTTCATCTGCAGTACCACTATCAATCCTCTCTTTCAGCTTTCTATAAGCCAAGGTCACCGACCAGTAAGTTCTTCCCTCCCGATCAACATAAACAGCATCCAAATAATCCTTGGATTGCCTTTGCCTGTACTCAATAGTCCACCCTGCCTTCTTAAGCATAGATACGATTTGATCCCTCACTAACTGCTTCTCTTCCCTACGTCCCTTTTCCTTCTGGTTAGCTAACTCCTCTTTCCTCAAGTCACGATCAATGTTTGTATGATCACCATTTTTCTTGAAGCCCTTTTTCTTTAACACTTTTCCGGAAACCCTCGCTTTCACCATTGCTGGTCCAACACGACCCATGACTTTTTTCCTTCCTCGACCTTTCCCTTTCTTGCCCTCTTTAAATGTCTCCTTTCCCTTTGGTGGCCTTCCAACCCAACCCTTAACCTTTTTCCTTCCTCGTCCAGTGCCCTTATCACTCTTGTCTACTGTCTTCTCCCCCGTTTCCTCTTTCTCTAAAACTATTAGAGAAAGCTCATTCTTTGTCTTGGGTGGCCTTCCAACACGGCCCCTAAGGTTTTTCCTTCTTCGGCCATTGCCTACATTACCCTCATCCACCACCACTATCTGCTTTCCCGACACCTTATTATCTTTTTCTTGAGAAATCCCATCCTTTGCCTTCGGTGGCCTTCCAATTTTACCCCTTGGTTTTTTCATTCCTCGACCTGTACCTTTGGTACCCTTGTCCATTGTTGCCTTGGGTGGCCTTCCAATCCGACCCTTAAGTTTTTTCCTTCCTCTACCTTTATTACTCTCATTCACTGTTACCTTATCATCTTTCTTCCCAAAACTTGACCTGCAGTCCCCATTCTTAGCCTTGGGGGGCCTACCTCGAGGTCGCTTCATTTTTATCCTTGTCTGTGAAACCTTAATCTCTCCTTCATCCCTTTCTTCTACATTATCAATTTCTATCTCAACCACTTGTTTTTCACCATCAGTGATGGCCACAGTTCTTGACCTTAAAACCCTCCCCACAGAGACATTCAAATAATCCTCATTTACATTGGTACTCAGAAAATCCACTTCACTCCTTTTTCTTTTTCGATTTCTCTCAACTGGAATTTTATTCAGATCAGGTAACTGGGCTTTTCGTCTCACCTTCATCTCATCTCACAGAAATGATAAACCCTGCCAAACCGAAAATCAAGCCAATAAAACCCCAAAAACAGCATCAATGAAGAAAAATGTGGAAGATCAAACACAAAAACATCGCTTAAAGCACACACAAAAAAGTAGAAGATCAAACCGAATGAAACACGGAGAAGAATCATCAAACAGCATCAATGACGAAAAATCACACAAATTCATGCAACAGAAGACTGTAAAACAGTAATGTACCTCAAATTAAAGGGTTAAACACGAGCTGTACCCTCTAATTCTGCAAGCGATTTTGAGCGAATGCGATGGGTTTTTCTAATTTAAGGAGTGAATTGGGAATTTGGCGGAGAAATCTTTACTATTGGTAAATGGTATGTACTGGTGATTTTTGGGCTTCAAAGATAGAGAATTGAAGGTAAAGGGCCAGAGTTGAAATTTTTCAACATGGAAAGAGATTGTCCAAATTTCCCTCCACTTTTGCTGGCATTACAAAATAAAAAATTATATATTTGAAATTTGGACTTCATTGTAATTATCTATGGATCTCCACGTTGAGTCATCATGTTTGATGTGTAGTATTAGATTATACAGTTGAGACTACAGGCCTGTAAATTATTTTGATAAAATAAGAAGTTATTCTTCTTCGTCTCTATACTCCTTGTTAATCAATTAAATAAAAATAATTTGAACTGATAAACAATAAAGACAATCGTTATACTGTTGAAAATTCTCAACATTGGTAATATTTGAAGTAAACTTAATACAAGAGCATTATTTATTTTCACCGACATTGAATTGTTACAAAAAAACACGTTTGCCTGGATTTCATAAAAAACAATAGTCACTGTAAATATAATTAAGAGGTATTACAGAGTTATGAATATATTTATAGTATACAAGCGCCAACGATGATGACAGGGACTTCGAAATAAATTATTTGGATCAAAGCATAAAATTCACTATTGTTGTCCATCGGCGAAATGAATGAATCCTACAAATTGCTCTATTTATGTTGATAGGGGACTCTGGAGCTAGAGGAGTCGTCGAAGAGGTAGCTGGAGACATGCATTCGATTGTAGTATACACCAATGCATCAATTTATCATTCTGCTGTTAAGAAACTATTGTGTGCTTAATTTAATTATACTTTGTTATATACTACATTTAATTTTAAATGGTTCGATACTATTTAACCCAGCTTATCAAATACGTCATTAGTGCATGGAATATATTTGCATTGTGATTGGACACGCGTGCATGGGTGAATATTAGCGCTGTCTTTTAGATATTTAATTTGTCGTCTTGTAACATGTATTCTTTATTGATTGTGTTGAATTTTATCTGCTTATTGTTATATGTTGAATTGGATGGTAAGTAACATCACCGTTCAATAAACTCATGTTTAAAGTATTTCTCTTATTTGATATATAAGGTACATTATTAATTTATTTTTATTTTTTTAGGTAGATAAGGTACATTATAATTTCAATGAAAATGAAACTATTTAACGAGTCCTCAATCTAATGATGATGGTCACCTTGGTTGAATTAGAAATTATAGTTGTCCAAATAAGCAAGACAAATTAATTTTGGTACAAGACTATTAAGTGAAACATTTAAATCTTCTTATTTGCCTAACTTAAATAGTAAACAATTATTTGAAGAATCCAAGCAAGGACAATAAGTTAGTAAATTATATCACGCAATCAATAATTTACCTATGCCAAGAAGTAAACTTGTAGGGTGGTTGATTCAAAATTTTAAATAAAAATACGATTATGCCTCCCTCAAGTTGCTCTTAATATCAATTACGTCCCTCATGTTTGAAAAATTGTCCCTGGTGTCCACTCTTGCAGATAAATACACTCATTGGTGATTTTAGTATAACTCATTACCAAATTTGTTACCATGTAATTGTCCTTGAAAGCAAATATATGTTCTTTAATATATCCTTTTACAAAAGTGTTACGCCCTACCATTAAAATTAGATTTTATAGGGGTGATAATGATAAATTTTAAATAATATAATATTAGGAGTCCCAAACATTTAAATATCTCAATGTTTAGCAACAATTCCTACTCTTCAATTCAAGTCCCTTTGGACGAGAAACGCAAAATTGACCCTAATGACTACCTCCGCCACATCATTTAGTCCACCCGCAAAAGTGAAAGATTTTAGAGAAATTTAAACCTTAAAAGATGACAATTGTTTGTCAAAGTAACGAGTTATGTTTAAATCTTAATATTTTACTAATTTAATTTTGAAGCGCCTGTTAAGAACATTTCTCCATGCTTGGCAACACATGAATAAAGCATGAAACTTTTTTCCTCTCTTAGTTATCATATTTCGTCCAAGAAGGACTTCAACCACAAAGTTCTGAAAGTTTAGAGACTCAAATTGATATAATGTAAATGTTTGAGATTCCAATGTTAAAACCTTCGAAATTTTTGGATCCCAACTATAATTTACCCAACATTATAAATAAATGGTAATTTCTTTCACAAGAAATTGCACGAATACCATGCTTTTTTACCATTACTGGTTGGTTCTGTCATAGAATTAACCCTTTATGATCAAGTAAATATTTTGTGGACATGAGTATTGAATGCACAGTGTATTGGACTTTGACAGTTATGCACCTACGTACATAGAGCATAGCAGAAATCGAAATAAATCAATAAAACCATCAAACTTAATAATGGGAACTACTTAAAGGCACAGAGTGTGAATAGATGCAAAACTTCTCCAAAAATAGCCAACTTCAAGATTAAGCCAAAAGAATCATGAAAATAAGGAGAAATAGCTAAAAGAAAAGTCAATCTATATTTCACCGAGTATCTCAATAGCCCGAGTTTCAAATAGAGCTGTCTTGTGGCTTTGAAAGAATTACCAATACAATGCCAATGTAATAATAATGCTCAATAAATCCTAATCTTCATGAAGTGATCAGTTCCTCCTTTAACAATAAGCGTCTCACTTCGTTCGCAAGATCGCTGACATGTTTGTCTTGACACCCTGGAGAGTAAACATTGATTGAGGAAAGTGCAAAGAATGAAATATCGTCTGAGTTTTTTTTTTTTTTTTTTGGGTACCAAACATGGCTCTAATGGCAAAAGATAGGAGGACATGGAAAGAAAGGTAATTTTGTCATGTTCAGAGAGGAATTTAGATGACTCACCTATTTGAATAAGTGCAGTTTCCAATTTAAATAGATAGTCTCTGTTTGGTCCTGAGGGGCCTTCTGCATGAACAATCTGACTGCATAAAACCAAGAACAAAATGGTGTTAAAAAATCTCTTAAGTATTTACTTTTCACATAGTTTGCATGGATCTTTTGTAATGCATAGTTTATAAATGTTCATCATGAAGCACATTTCATAACAAAACAAATTAAATAAAGAGTGTTGAGTGTTTTCGACCAAGTAAAACGCCTATTTGAACTACGAATGCCTGATAGAATGTTACTTCAGAAGAAATAGAAAAAAATGTAACGCTAATTTTGAGCTTAAAACATCAGCTTTTATGTCAGTAAATAATTTTAAGAAAAAATGTTATTTTTCTGTTTGTGTAGTTGGAAATGAGTCTCAAACGATAAAATACGTACTTGGCAATGTCTTCAAACGAGGCAGGTCCCAAGTAGTTTTTGTTCAGCTTCTTCTCTGCAGATGCTATGTATCTGAACTGTCAAAATGTTAAGTTCCAACGCAGCCAATTTGCCCCCTTAAAACATTATAATGGTTTGTTTCTACTAGAATCCAGTGACTCAGTGAGCAATGATTTGACATGTGTGGTAATAAGCTAATTTTCAGGTAGGAAAAAGTTAAAACAAACAAAGGCTAAGAACAATAGAGTCAGAATTTTGTGCATTGTTGTTGTTCATCATACTCAAAAAGAATCATGCAATAATAGGTGGCGATTTGTGCAACTTACACCATTACATTGGAAACCGTAGGTGTTGAAGCTGTGGGATCCTGTAACAAATTTTGAGATTCTATGATGTATACAATCAGGATGTTCTTCAACAATTTGACGGATCAGATATTATCAAATGAAGACATTTACGCAATTCTTGGATGAAATTTAGGCTTACAGTGAAAAAATCGAGATAAGCCTTCTTGTCGTACTGTTTTTCCCTCACTTCAAGATACTGCATACAAAAACAAAGAACAAAGTTACAATTTGAATTGTATTGATCCAATTTGTTAGATAATCAAGAAAGTAATAATTTTAATATCTGCTACAAGAAAGGAAAAAACAAAAAAAAAAGGAACATAATTCAATTTTGTATATGTTGTTTTCATGTTAAAACCAACCTCCAATGCGGCACCTTGATCTTCCTTCCCAATAATCTTGTAGGCAACGCCCCACTGATCTTCCATGTCCGATATTTGCCAAGATCATGCATTCAAAAGATTTTACCTCATTAATCCATACTCAAGAAGAATTTACATGCAGAAGACGAGATATGGGATAATCTAGATTTGCTTCTCAATTTAGACAATCAGACATCGTTCATTTTCTTTTTTTAGGTTTCTTCATTCACATAATCACGTTCGCTCCAAGTACTGCTCATAATTCAGAAGAAGATGATTTACAAATCTACTTCACCATAGAATGATAAGCAAATAAATCTAACGATGCATATCATCATAGGGCTACATGGGAATTCAACCTTGTTTTGTAGCATTATATACTTGAACGTCTAACATCCATAAGCAGCTAAAGAAAGAAATTGTGCCAACTAAAATTTATTATAAAATCCCAAGAGTAATTTTGTGTAAAATGACATCGTATTTCCTTTACGACTTACACATATGTACACATGGAGATGATATGTGTAGAAACTTAATTACTAATACATACGATTAAAATCAAATTCGAACTCCAACAACTAGCACAAGAAATTCCATCACTCATTCCTTCAAATTTCCTTATAAGAAGCTCACAATATCAGCTAATCAAGAAATTTCCCCATAAGAAATAGATCAATAAATACTCACGCAAACCTCCCCCTCTGCAGGCTCCAATGTGACTGTTCGACCGGGGTACTCAGGAGTTCCTCTGTGATCAGTGCTCCCTAAACTCAAACGCAACACACAAAAATTCATCATCTCCACCAAAATCATTACATATCATATCCCCCAAAGTTTCAACTATCATGTAATTACACTGTCAACATAAACAAAAAACCAAACATATTGTCAGAGTCCAAAAGCTCTATCAATCAATCCCACAATTTCCGGATTCTAAGGCCAATTGTTAAATTAATTACCAAAATAACAATGACTTCAACTAATCATCTTCACTGTAAATATGGAACCCAGTAATCAATTAATACGATAAAACCTTCTTCGAAAAAGGGAATGGGATTATTTCTAACCTTGGTAGAATACACGGCGGTAGTCTTTGATGAAACCCACGAGCCGATCATCGAAATGGAAGCCTGCTTTCCATATTAGAGACCCATATCCAAATACCCACATCGCCATTTTTCGTGCTCGATTGCTTTCGGATTTAAGTCTCTTTTCTGACAGTGAATTGGATTTGAAGTAGGCTTTATTTATTACGGTTGGTCAAATGTCAAAATTATTTAAAAAACCTACTCAAAGATTAGTTATTGTGTAAATGATCTTTCATTTAAGTAATGGTAAAATCTATTTTGCAAGTGTCTAAACTACCTTTCTTGATTTCTTTTTCTTTTTTTTTTCCTTTTGTTCTCTACGAGAAAAATCATCCCAAGAAACTCACGTATGTTTCATTTCCTTCTTGTTCTTCTCTTCAGTTCGTTTGATCCTATTTTTGTGGCTCCAAAAAATCTTCTTCCTCTACCATTTTACATGTTGAACCTTGAAATTATATTGTTGGATTGGTGGGTGAAGATTTAGAAACGATTCACTTTTGGTGCTATGAAAGAAGAGTAAAAAGATTTGAAGAAATAAGCAAATTCATAAGTTTTCCTACTATTTCTATTTGATAATCATCTTGTGTTTCTTGATTTCTGTATAAATTTCATAATTTCTATATGATGAGGTTGTAAAAATTAAATATCAGTGATAACGACTGTATAGTCGTTATGTGTTATGCATAACGACACTGCAATCGTTATCTTTTGCTTAGCTAACTGTATCTTGATTTCATGATTCTCAATGCAAAGGTCTCATATTTTCATGTTCTCTATCTCAGCATGATATATTTTTATTGCAGTAAGTATACATTAACCATAACGACTGTGAAGTCATTATCTGTTAGGCATAACGATACTGCATTCGTTATCTGTTCAACTGTATGTTCCTTAAATTCCCAACTAAATGTCATATATTTTCATGATTTATATCTTGAGTATCACATATATGCAATGTGTTGATTATACATTAGGTATAACGATTGTACTAGTTTATTGTGTAACGCAAAACGACATTGCAGTCGATTTCTATGGTTCAGTCATTCTTTGCCATTATAATCATGTTTTTAATTGCTTAGTTAAAATGTCAAATGATTCAAGTATATTCTAGTTCATTGAAATAACATTTGTGATTTTTTTCACTTGTTTGTAGCCGTGAATTCTATGAAGATGGCGTGGATACAAATATGTCACTTTGTTGAGTTTGAAAAGAGTAATGACGACAGACGTGGAAATATGTAGAAAACAGTGAAGAGAATATCAGTCTAGTTTATGTTTCCAACGACATTTCATATTTGGAGCTTTACAATGTGGTTCGAGAGCTCGTAAAGTTGGATGACAATTCGTTAATGAAACGACTATGGTATCGTTAGTGATTTATTATTCATGCATTGTTTTCGCTCTAGTTGTATTGAAACTGCGCAAGTATTATTATTACGAAACAACTATCATTTTCCATATTGGGGATGTTTGACTAATCGGGAGATCAAAACACAATGTCACTAAAGTTCTTGTTACCACGAATCAAGTGTCGCTATCACGAATCAACTATCGTTTTTCCATCTCGAAGGTATTTAAGAAATCGCGAAATCAAAACACAACGTCACTATACGATTGCAAAGTTCTCATCATAATGACACAAGTGTCGTTATGACGAATCAACTATCGTTTTCCATAGCGGAGGTGTTTGTCTAACCGAGAAATCAAAATACAAAGTTAATCTATTGTGATGTTCTTGTTATCACGAGACAAATATCGTTATCACGAAACAACTGTCGTTTTCCATAAAATGGTTGTTTAACTAATCCGGAAATCAAAATACAATGTCAGTATAAGGTTGTGAAGTTTTCGTTGTTACGAAACAAGTATCGTTATCACGAAACAAGTATCACTATCATAAAATAGCTGTCGTTATCACCAAATACTGGGGCTTTCACTGGTTGAGAAGTCCCAATACAAAGTTATTATAAGATTGTGAAGTTCTCATTATCACGAAACAAGCATCGTTATCACCAAACAACTATCGTTATCACCAAACAGGGGGATTTTCACTGACTGAGAAGTCCAAACAAGAAGTTATTATAAGATTATGAAGTTCTTATTATCACGAAACAGGTATTGCTATCACGAAATAACTGTCGCTATCACCAAACATGGGGACTTTCACTCGCCGAGAAGTCCAAACACGAAGTTATTATAAGACTGTGAAGTTTTCGTTATCATGAAACAGGTGTTGTTATCACGAAACAACTGTCATTATGACCAAACAGAGGGACTTTCACTGGTCGAGAAATCCAAACACGAAGTTATTATAAGATTGTGAAATTCTTATTATCACGAAACATGTGTCGTTATCACGAAACAACTATCGTTATCACCAAACATGGGGGACTTTCATTAGTTGGGAAGTCCAAACACGAAATTATTATAAGATTTTGAAGTTCTCGTTATCACGAAACAACTATCGTTATCACCAAATATGGGGACTTTCACTGGTCAGGAAGTCCAAACACGAAGTTATTATAAGATTGTGAAGTTCTCGTTATCACGAAACATGTGTCGTTCTAACTAGTCGACGACTGTTTGACTAATTTGGAAATCAATTAGTCTTCGATTGACATTATGTGTTTGTTAAGATTTTAGGGTTTTGGGCTTTTTGTTTCGGGCTTAGGATTGGGATTTGGGGTTGAATTGGGGATAACGATAAGTAGTTTCGTGATATCGGTTGTTGTTTCGTGATAATGAGAAATTCACAATGAACTAGTGATATGGTTTTTTGATTTCCCGATTAGATTTATGACGCAATATATTACCGCAAGTGCGCGGCCCGTATAAGTAATAAAAATTGGACTTTAAAGATCCGGCTATCGTTTCCACAAAGACTGAAGTGACTTCAAAACTAGTTGATTGATTAATATAATATAAATATTAAATATAAACACATTTTCAGACTGGAAATTATTTGATTAAAAAAACTTTAATTCATGTTGTTCGAACAACGGAGACAGTTTTATTATATTAAGTTACTCATGAGATGTTCATTGTTCAGGGTCATGTATTCGATTGACATGATGTGTTTGTTAAGATTTTAGGGGTGTTTGTTAAGATTTTAGAGTTTTGGGTTTTTTGTTTGGGGTTTAGGATTGGAGTCTGTGGTTTATGGGTTAGGGTTGAATTCGGGATAACGATAAGTAGTTTTGTGATATCGGTAGTTGTTTCGTGATAATGAGAAATTCACAATGAATTAGTGACATGGTTTTTTTGATTTCCAGATTAGATTTATGATGCAATATATTACCGCAAGCGCATGGGCCGTATAAGTAATAAAAATTGGATTTTAAAGGTCCGGCTATCATTTACACAAGGACTGAAGTGACTTCACAACTAGTTGATTGATTGATATAATATAAATATTAAACATAAACACATTTTGATATTGGAAATTGTTTGATTATAAATTTAAAAAACTTTAACTCATGCAATGTTCGAACAACGGAGATAGTTTTACTATGTTTGAGTGGATATTAAATAAAAAAATTCTAACGGCAACAAAAAATGGATTGAAAACCCAATGCTAGAGAAAATTACAGAAGTTAACTCACATGGCGAGAACCATTTTTAGCTTCCGTCCCACACCCTAAATCCCAGAAGATTGTTGCCGCCGTCACTCTCGAACCAGACGTACTGTGCTCCTCACGGCTTGCCACTTCCTCCACCACCCGCGATTGCAGCGCAGCCCAAGATGAAGTCTCCAACAGACGCAAGAAGACGAGCCAGATGAGGGAGACGTTATCTCCTTCCTTTCAAATTTTTACAGAGGTAGGGCATTAATTGTGGTGAATTGGGGATGGAGGGGTGAAATTCCAGTATAGATATGTGAGGATGTAGTAGTAAATTTCTATTTTACATTATTTTACATTAAATTTTAAATGAGTTTTCTAGTCAAAGGTTATTTTGACAATTTCAGTTACTGCTGGGGTTATTTGGCCCAATTCCCTCTTGAAGTAGAGCACTTGTGCGAAAGTTTGATTCTAAATACACCCATCTCTGTTAACTACAGCCCTTTTCACCAATACCCTATTCTACCCTTAAATAATAATAATAATAATAATAATAATAATAATAATAATAATAATAATAATAAAAGGGTTTTGGATGTTCACTCTCATGGACAACACCCAAAAGGTTGTTCTTTCCATACAATTACAATATATATATATATATATATATATGATTTTTATTGGAAGATGTCTGTTTCTTCTCTTTCTTTATCTGATTTCATTTTATTTGAATGTTCGACCTCAAAAGGCCGAACAAGCCTTCTGGCCGAACATTTGGAAAAAAAAAAAAGAAAGAAGAGAAAGAGGGTGTGAGGATAGAATAGGAAAATTGAAATTAAAGGGGGTGTACTTAATAAAATGGGTTGACACATTTAGAATTTCCCTATATGAAAAGGAAAGCGGGTGACGACAGAGCAAGGATGTGGCAATGTGAAGAGAGAATGGGATTTTGCCTGTATTTTGTAGTTTTCTCCAATCATCAAGTGCCACGTTAAATGATATGTTTGGCTAAGCAAAGTGACTTTCGGGGGAAAAAATTAAAAAAATAAAAGCAAAAAAGTCCTCTTATTGCCAAAATTATAAGAATTTATTTTTGGATTGGGCTAAACACACCCTCTTTTTAACTCGTTACACCCTTATTAAAAACTCAGGCAAACAAACCATACTACTCTTTAATTTTATATATATTTTTAAAAAAGTTCGGCCAATAGTGGCCAAACACAACCAAAATAAATAAATAAATAAAACTAAAAATTTTACCAAGAAAGAAGTTGCACAGTTGGGAACTTCTTCGATTACCATTTCTAGTAGCAAAAGTTGTTGGAAATGGCAGCCGAAGATGCTACCAACTGTGCAACTTCTTCTCTAGCAACAAAGCTTCTTCATCTTTTTTTAAAAAATAAAAAATTAAAAATTAAATGGTAGTATAGCATGTTTGCTTATGTTTTTAAAAAGGGAGGTGCGAAGAGCCAAAAATGGGGTGTCTTTAGCCCAACCCTTTACTTTTATATAGGATTTCAAAACTAATCTTCTACCTACCATGAAATAGATTCTAATTGTGTAATTAGTTATACAATTACTAATTGTATGATTATAAATAAATAAATAAAAACAATACCATAAAGTCGACAATTACTGTCAAAAACACTTTTCGGACAAAACCAACACCATAAAAAGAATTCAATATAAATAGAAATTTCAAAATCATCCAACCTACACAACTTACTTTGACATTGATAAGCATTACAAATAATTACAAAATCATACAACATAAGCATTACAAAATATGCTCTTGTGTTGATACTTTTAAATACAACACGAAAGCAAATTTAGATGTGTTTTTCCATATATAATTCTATTAATTGTTATCCATTCAGTTATCTAATCCAATCAAAACAGCTAATAAAATATGGATTAGACAACAAATTTGAAAGCGGTAAGGATGAATTTTGTGGGTGTTTCTATTTAGTGGTTATTACAACAGTATCTGTTTTGTCATTGTCAACAATGTCAGATGTTTTGTTGTACACCACCGGTAGTTCATCATGGACATGGGGCTTGTCTTCCTCGTACATTAATTTGTCTGAGCTTGAAGTCTCTTTGCTCTTACCCCATACCACTGTGTAGAGCCCAAACACTATGATAATTGCTCCAATTAAGCTGCAATTACAAATAAACAAATACTTCAAACCACTATTTATTATCAAAATAAAAACATTGTTCATCGTTCGTCACATCTTTTCTTAGCATTACTTATTGTCACAATTCATGTTTCCTTAATTGTCTCATCCAATAAAAAAGCTGATTTGTTGAGACAACTAAGGAGACAGAAATTTGGGCAATAGCAAATTTGAACTCAGACAAACGTAAAAAGCTATTTGTAGAAATAGCAGTTTTGGTCATTTTATGGCTGATTTATCCGAGTGACATGATATTTGAGAAAATAGATTCATATCAATTATGTTATTGGTATGTAGCCATTTGATTTGGTACTCGTTACAAGTACCAGCATACACACACAACCCCCCTGCAAGTGTTGGGAGGGCCCATCATTTTTTTTCGTTGTGTCTTGTTAGGTACCACTGTTCCGGTACCCTACACGGGTATACCGGAAGAAAACTCTTGGTACGTACGTATGTCTGTTTGTATATTTAGTTGTATGAGTAGCAAAATTTAGAAAGAAATTAAGAGCTAAAAAGTTACCTTCCAAGGTGAATTTGTTCAGCTAAAACCATGGCTCCTAAGATGGCTGTGATTATCGTGCTTAGAGGACTAAACGCAGTCACAAAAACTGGACCTCGTGCCTTGTTCACAACACCTTGGAGATAATATGCAATTCCTGAGCAAACTATCCCCTGCCATCGATCAAGTCCATACACTTACATTTAGATACACGATTTTCTAAAGTCCGCATATTTAATTTAATCAATTAAGAAAAGAAATTCGTCCATTTACTCGTCAAGTCAACTCCAAGTCATTGAGTACACTGAAAATCATTAAGAATTTCTCTGACAAAAGTGTAACAGAAAAGTGATCATTAAACACGTTGATTTTTACTATATATTCCAGTTTTTTTATTTTTTAAAAAATAATTTCCAAATAATTTTTTTTGAAATATTTCTTAGATTACACACTCTCAAAGATTGCAATGAAATATGTTTCACTCACAGAGTACACAGCAGCAAGAAGCCTGGAGTCAAATCCAACTGCCCAAGCATTGATATGGTGCTCCATGATTACAGCCACAACTCCGCTTTCCACCATTCCCATGAAACAAACTAATGACGTAAGAGATAGCTCTGCTGGATATTCTTTCAACGTCTTATTCTGTCACAACGAAAAAACATACAGATTTTTGTCAGATGTGTATCTGTCAAACATTATATTAATAATACTATGTTAATTAAGCATATAATTAACTTACTTGGACTATAAAGAAGCCCGACCAACCCACGATACAAGAAATTAACAAAATTGTCCCCGTGACCCAGTGCTGATCGGTCGTGCCACCAGTACTAGTGGTGTTGTGGTGGAGCCCACCGATGGCATGGGGAAGAATATCGACGACACGGCCTTTATAGAATGTCATGAGCATCGCCCCTAACAATGTTATTCCTGTTCCAACGACCTTAGCTAGGCTGTGAATTTGTTTTAAGTTTACCTTCTCCAACCTGTAGTCTCATATATGCATGACACATCAGACAGGTGTAACTCTGTATGTAAATTTTTGTGTACAAAACATATAAATTCTTTTTTCGATTTTCCCTTTTTTTTTCTTTGTTTGAAATTCAAATTTGGAAAGTGAATATATACCTGAAAATAACAGCCATTATGAAGGTGATGGCTGGGAGAATGTTGACAGTCACTGCTGTAAAAGTTGCTGATGTATACTTCATTCCAACATAATACAAGTTTTGATCCAACACCGGCCTGATTATAATTCAAAAAGGCGACAAATAATAAATTTTGCACATAGTAATTAATACTGTCAAGTACTGTATACTCGACATGTCTGAGTAGGTAAAGAAATGGATCAAGAAAATTACTCAAGAAAAGCAAGTAGCATTATCTTGAGAAAGACTGATAATGTTAGCTTTGGCCTTATTTTCCTGCAAAATTAAATGAGACAAGAAATAAGTTTAACTATATTACAAGAGTATAAGTGAAATAAATGGAGAAAAATATCGACCTTTCGAGAAAAAAGGCAAAAGGTGTGATAACAGCAGTGGCGACTGCATGGCGATATACGACTAGAATCCAATGACTAAAACCGCGCTTGAAAGCGAGCATGGTGGTAATGTACATCCCGGCGTAGCCGAATTGTAGCGAGATCATGGCCAAGTAGGGTTTCATCTTGGAGAAAGCTATAATAGCCATCTCCCAAATGGTTTGGTTTTCCATTTTTTTTTCTTTCTTTGCAACAAAATTGTAAATGCATGGGATACAAAAAAATGGGAGAAGAAATGGGCTTTTATATATGCATGCGCAAAAGGAAAAAAATTAAATAAATAATTGAGAAATTCTTTTGTATAGTGGGGGCACCCACTCTTTAATTATTCCCCCTTTAGAATTCCCTATCAACAAATTAGAATCTCTCCACTAATTAAAATTAAAATAAACGAATTAAGTTCATGTATTTATTATTTATAACTATCTTTGAATCTCCACCACATGTTAATTAAATGTTTACTATTATTAATTTATTAAATCGTCGAACTAAGCACTTAATCTATCAGGGGATTCAACATATGTTGAATGTTGATCATTTAATTAGTTAACTAATCGATCATACCTATTGTTTCGTAAAGTTCAAATGAGAAAAAAAAAATTTAATAATTGGATCTATGACTGAAAATTAAGAAATTATTAGAAAGAAAGTGAAAAATAATAACTTTTCATTTTTTCCTAAAAAAATGTGTTGTTGAAATTAAAAGTAAGAAAAGTGATTAAATTTTACACTTTATGGCACAAAACACACTAACTTGATTAGGAATAATATTAGAGTTTGTAAGTGCTGTGTGATTCATGTAGGATTACAAGAGTTGGATGATGAGTGGACACCTTTCATGAAAATGCCATGCATAATTATCTTCTTTATCTTGGACAAGATTATTTATATCCTTTGATTGGATGTTTATTTTATAATTAAATCGAATTGTAGTAGCTCGGTCAATAATTATCTCTTGTCCTTGTATACTAGGAAAAAGTTTATCTACACAAATAAAATGTAGAAAAAGTACTTTAATTGACAAAAAATAAGTTGATTGCTTCTTTCTTAAAAAAATAAGATGATTATTAATGCAATGTTTGGAAGAATATATTTTTGCCACTTACGCTATTCCCCGTTAGTAAGTTTGTTTATACACTTAATTATTTGTACTAGTAATGGAAGTATGGAATTGATGGAATATGTTTTGAAATTTCTCTTTGAACAAAAATAATAAATAAATAAATAAATAAATATATATATATATGTGTTTGAAAAAAAATACAATATAAATAAAATTTTAGCAACTTTGAATCCATTGGTTACCCTTTTTGAAAATAAGAGTTTTTAAAATTTTAAATTATGCATTTGATTTAGTTAAAGATATTATATAGATTTTCTTAATTTAATTATATAGACTTAATTAACCAAGAAAATATATCATGAGATCTCATAAAGACTAATTAAGTCATTTAATTGTATTTGCTTTAAAATTAAACAGAGTTAGCGGATTAGGCTTTGAGAATTAAAAATATTAATATAATTAAAATTTGGACGTTGCCTCACGTCACTTATTTATTTATTTGTTAATCAAGAAAAATATTAAATTAAGTTCAAAGTATATTTTTTTCATCCTAATATTCAGTTTATATTTGAAAAAAAAATAGAATAAAATAAAATTTAGTTTTATGGGGGACCGTTTTAGAAATAAGAGTTTTTAAATTTTAAAATTATGCTAGAAATTTTGGTAAAGATATTATATACATTTTGTTAATTAATTGTATAGAATTAGTTAACTAAAAAAAATATATCATGAGAAAAGATTTGGTTTGCGGTTTAGTTTCTACCATAGTTTTCTTGGAGTAGAGGTGGTCATAAAGTTTTCTTTTTAATAAACTTTATTTTTAAATGTTTAAAAATAGGTGAATTTTGAATTGTTATGGCTTCTGACTTTATATTGACTTGCCTATTATCTATTTGAAGTTTTTTTTTTCCATTTGTTAGCTTATGTTTCCTCTCTCTCTCTCTCTGGAATATGATTACCTACCAAATAGTTTGACTATTATTGTATTAAAAATAAATTTTTTTTCAAGTTTGATTTTTAAAAATGCCTTATTAAATTTGGTACTTGATACTTTCATCTTTTATAGTAACAACAAATGATCTAAGTGATGGAGATTTAATTATATTGGTTTATTATCTATTATAAATTTGTGGTACTTTTTTTTTTAACAAAAATTTGTGGTTGGTGGCTGTAAATGAAGTATACTGTATATATAAGATTAAAAGTAAAAAATTATAAGACCAATTTTATATTATGGATATATTTGATGAAAGCTTTTCTTTGTAATTAAATATGGGAGATGGTGTATCAAAATGTACTTAAAGGGATTGTACTGTAGAATTATACAGTAGTACGAAGATTAAGATTTTAAGATCGCATACCATTATTACGAACTAAACCTTATATCAAAAATTAGGTTGCAAATGTTAGGTATGAAGTTTTCCATCACAAAATCATCTTCTTAATATGTTTGGGCCCTTGATTGAAATTTATTTTGTCAGATGCTAATTTTGTTAACTATATTTCTCAAATGTTATTTTTAGCATATTTTTGCATTTACATTAAATTTTCAACTAACAAAATTTCACGAATTGCTATGAAAATCACAAGTACAAATAATACTTCCATTCATGGCACAAGGTAAAAACCTAATTTTGTGTAACAATAACATTACTATGATAACTTGAAGGATTATAGACAAATGTGATAGTATTTTACTGAATCAATACAAATAACATTATTGAAAAATAATATAATCGATTGTTACCACTTAGTCATTTCATATTACTACCACAATCACTAATATATTTGCACTATAGATGATTGTTTTGGATCTTTATTCACTCATTTTCACATCATTTTCGCTAAAAAAAGAAAAAGGGTATTACAAAAGTAGACCATCCGTGGCGTGATGATATAGAATTGGCTAGTAATAATTCAAGGGATCTTTCTTTTACTTCACTTTCAATTTTGATAAATTGCGTCACTTGTGGCATGTGGGACGTCTTCTTAGCCATATAGAGTATATATATTTCAATTATTTGCAACCCTTTAAAAAAGAAAATTGAAAACGACTGTATTGATAAAATCACATTCTCTATATAGAAACTACTCTATATCAAGTGGCATAATATATCTTTCATCCCCCAACCCCCTTCCCTCCCCAAGCCAAAAAAAAAAAAAAAAGAAGGAGAAGAAGAAAGAAAAGAAAAGAAAAGAAAACCTGAAAAAAATCCAAAGAAACGTTAGTTATAACAAAATAACTCATATTCTTAATTCTTCGATATTCACTAGCATGTGTAATTAGGTAGACGGAGGATTAAACAATATTCTCTGGTTGGCAAATTTATGAAGAGAATAAAATACTTGATCATAAAATGCTTAACTGACAAGAATGTGTGGCTAAGCTTAAAATTAAATATAATTAAACGTAAATAATTAAGTGCTCTATATATAAATAAAAAGAGAAAAAGGGAAAAAAAAAGTGATCTAGCTAATACTCACGTAGGCGCACACTTATTGCGTCTACAAGACACATGGTATCTTAATATTATATAATAGTGAAGTGATTATTTCATACCAAAGTGATCATAAATATTGAAATAATACGTATTTTATTGATACAATAAATCTAAATACATATGGACTACGGATTACTTTTGTAAATAGAAACTGGAACTTGGCCAAACGTATGCTAAATTCCTTAGTTACAGTATCAGCATTGAATCATCACCCAACTATGCATGGAATAAAGTTGACTCTTATAGTGAACTGAAGTGATATTCCTACTCAGCTCTAAGCTAGACGTCAAAGGTAAGATAAATAATCAAACAACACAATAATTCAAGCTAAAAGTGTTACGTACTGTTTATCAGAGCTCAAATGTTGCTCGATGGACCATCGAGCAATATAAATGTCTTCGTGTCAAATAACAAGTCTAGTCATTTATTTGGTCACACATGAATATATGATCATGAAGACGTACGTGATTTATATAATGTGTCAACAGGACACATCTAACTTTATTATCAGATGATGTTGATATGATTACATCACATCTAAGCAATCACATTCAATATCAACATGACATGTATCTTCTTGGATAATAACTGTCTATCCACATACAGAATTCGATCCCACTAGCCACTTGATGAAAGTACAAGAAAATTGACTGTTATCTCGACGGTGAACAACATATCATTTCTATAATAATATTTATAAATTTGATAAACGATATATATTACTCGATTATTTGGAACCATATGTTCACTTTAATTAATGGATTTAGACGATTAGACTCGCCCACACTAATAAGAGTCATTTTGTGAATTAGTCCTAGAACCCTCAATTCCATTGCTAAAGTAAGTTGTGTTAATCATGATATAAGACGTGTTCCGATTAAGTTAAAAATAATAATAATAATAATAATAATTATTATTATTATTATTAATAAAAGAGCGAGTTGCGTAGAGAATAATAATTTCAAGATATAGCAACATTTGACAAAACTTTTGGGAGACAACATCGTGAAACAAAGCTTAGTGCTTGCGTACTAGGACCCCAACTTTGAGTTAGATACATTTCCCACCACAAAATAGGGAGCATGACGAGAAATAATAGTGCACACAAAAGGCTCTAGAATATTTTTTGAGAGTGTTGAGATAAATTTTTAGTTTATTAAAATTAAAATTTTAGGCTAAAATAGCGATGAAGATGATGAAATTTTTGGATGACAATGAGTATTAATGTGAGGTTTATATTTAATATTGATGCTAACCTAATGTGAGGTTTATATTTAATATTGACGCTAACCTGATTTCTTAATATTATAATAAGAGGAGTGCCACCTAGGCAAAGTGCTTAGGTGGCAATGCCATGTTTGGCATTAACTTTTAGGGGTTAATTATTATCCTTATTTATTTATGTTGTTTTTCTTATTTAGTGTTATTTTATTTTTTTATATGTATTTTACCCTTTTTATATGTATTCTTTTTTTTTCAAATTAATTTATAATTTTTTTATTTTACTTCTTTTATATTTAGTGTTACATGTATTTATGTAAATGTGATAAGAGATAAAAGTTACAACTTAGAATATGTATTAATTTAATTCTGAAAATGAGAATTATTAGATTCTATATATATTTTAATTTTTGGATATTACATTTTAGTTATTATTTCATATACATTCAATTTTCAAATCTCTATATTATGAAACTTGAAATGCCAACTATACACTTTACCATATTAATAGTGCCTAATTCCCAAGCTTTTTTAAAAAAAAAAAAACTGGTTAAACAAATTTGTAATTAAATTAATTTATGTTCAAAAAAATGTAATTAAATTAATTGTCCATTGTTTTTTTTGTAACTTAATTCCAAAATCACACAACCATTGTGGTGTAAATTCTACATAATTCGTGTTGTGATAAGTTAAAGAAAAATAGAAGATTTTTCTATTTTTATATATGGCACACGTCTATTTGAAAAAGAAATTTCAACTGTTTAATAGGAATAATTTTTGAGATTAAACAATTGATTTCATTATTTTAATTTAATTCTAAAGTAAAGCGTGCTTGTCTTTTTAATATGCGTCTATAATAATTGAAGTGTCACGTTGACAGATGATCTATTGGCACTGCCAATGTGGTACACGGTTTCAATACAAAAAATTAATTATTGTTTTCCTTTTTAATACTATTGAGTTTTCTCAATGAGGAAAAGAGTAAATAATTTGCTCAATAATTGAACTCTACATTGCATGCATTTTGCTTTTTTCAAGTACATAAAATTAAATATGAGTTCTTTTCCTTTCTAAAATGAAAATGTATTTTATGTAAATGGAAATAAAATAAATGAATTAAATCGTTGTTGAATTTAAAAGTGGTTTTTAGTTTTAATTGGTGGTTTCTTTTCTTTTTATTTTATTCCTTGGTTATTTAGATCATGTGTTTTATATGCGAGAATCAAATTGTAAATTTTTGTATAGTGTAAATTTTTCATAACAGTAAATATAATGAAAAGGTGGTGCGATGTAGTATTTTTTCCAAAAGAAAAAGAATATTCTTTATCAATTTGCTGAGTTATATTTACTTATTTACTTTTTCGAAATCTAGCATATTGTATAATCCCTTTTGAGTTTTATTTGAGGTCGTTCTACATATACATCGGTCATTTATATATATGTGTAAGTTGACTATAAAATTATTTTTAGTCGTATTTGAAATAAGTTTGATCATTTTTAGTCGTATTATCTAAATTTTGTTTCCAAATATTCTATTCTTCACTAAAATCATCAATTTCGACAATTGATATCGTATTTTTTTTACAAACTAATATTTCGGATCAAAATATGGAAACCGTTATTGAAATTAATCTATAACATTACATATACTTCTTATTTTTATTAAATATTCATAAAAATTCATTTTCTTATTTTATAATTTTTTATGTAAATATACAATTAAAATCGACACGTGCATCGCACGTGGGTAATACTAGTTAATTGAATAATATGATCTATTTTTTAAGTAGTTTGACAAAATTATATGCATATAAGATTTTCAAAATGAAAGCCTTTTATTACACCAAAGGATAATTATTATTTATTCCAGTCATACAAATCAAAATAAATTATATTTTAAAAAAAAAAGATGAAGGAGAAGCAGCAAGCGGGGGTATAATCGGAAATTCGGCTATTAACATGCCTTTGCCATCCGTATTCGGCCCGTGTACACTTAAGCCCAACAAGATTAGTCCCCTCTTCAGCCAAACAAGATTAGTTTCCTCAAGGCAGGCCATGATGGGCTTAGAGGCCCAACCTAAGAATACAGCTAAAAGCGCATTCCCTGTCTTAACGTGTTAGGAAGAAGTAGCTTATGCGATTTCATCCAAGGAGATCAAATTTTCGGAGACAGCAAAAATGGCTGCAGGAATTGGAATCGGAATTGCAGTAGCAAGACCACAAATTTTTCCTTCTGTGAGATCGGGAGTTAATCTGAATCAAACAAGTGCGAAATGGAGATTCTTCGGTTTATCAGCTTCTGCTTCCTACTGTTCGTCTTCATCGGTAGGAGCGAGAAAACTGGTATTGTACTCCAAGCCTGGATGCTGTTTGTGCGATGGCCTCAAAGAAAAGCTTGATGCTGCATTCGCTCTTTCTGGTCCAAATTCCCTCAAAGACGTTCGATTACAGGTTTAAACTCGATTACGTTACCTTTCTTCGAATTTTACTGCTTCTATGGACTGTGGATGCAAGTTAGCGTCTCATCTTCTGTTTATAGCTTGTTTGGTAAAGCATTTTTTGAGAGATTAGTGATTTTTCCTTTGAATATGAGGTTAAATGAGCAGTTTTTGGTTGAAATGAGTAGAAACAAGTGATTGACCAAACAAGCACTTAGTTAAAGTTTGCAGCATACCCTTGGATTGAGCATTTGGATGAGTGGTTGTATGAATTGGCTTAGTTAATCTTTGAACCAAAGTGATTTTAATCATATCGGCACTCCTCTGTTATGAGACTGTTAAGGTAATTATTGGCATTAGGGCTTTGTGAGGCAGTTCAAGCTTGCATTCGTGTTAATTGGCGATTTTTGAGTTGTTTCGGCTTATTGTGGATAAAGCTTAAATGATTTTTATTGCCAATTCAGTTGCATATTGGATAGTTGGTTTTCTATTTTCGCAGATAAGAGATATAACAAGTAATCCTGAGTGGGAGAGGCTTTACCAGTATGAGATACCAGTATTGGCGAGAGTCAAAGATGATGGCACTGAGGTTAGTTAATAATTATACTGTAGTTCAGGTTTTTTCTTTATATTTTTACAATGCTTTTTTTTACCAGATTTGAGTTGTTATTCTCCACATATATCGTTGAAGTAAAGCAGAGAAGAATATGTTCTCTACATTTCTAAATGGTTAACAATATCCAGATTCCAGCATTAAATAAGATTAGATACAGAAAATCAATAATCTATTCTAGGCTACACTCTTGATCTTCTCCACATGGGGGGAGAATAAAACTCGCCCCACCACTAACATGTTGGCACAAGAAATTGGGATTTGGTGGTTTGATTATTGCCAAATGCCAATACGGACAACGTGTGAGCAGTGGGGAGAGTTTTATTCTCCCCATATATGGAGGAGTCAAGAGTGTTCTAGGCTAAGTCTGTGTTCGTTTTAACTTTTCTCTACCTAAAAGCTAATTTCTACCATTCAATTAAATTCAAAGATTACACATATTGTCCATAAAACTCCTCATCTCCCCCACCGCTATTCAACCTGAAAAGTTAGTTTTTAGAAACAAAAAGGTTTGCATTGATACACGTTTAGAATAGCCTAGGAACAACTCTAGGAAATAGATAAACTACTGAACTTTCAATGCTTTCCCTCAAGTTGGTTTGTAGATACAAATAAACCAAGGTCAGAAGAAACTCTGGTTTGGATAATACCTTGGTAATCAACTCTGCAAATGTAATACAAATCGTGCTAAGTTCTTGTGTCTCCTTGATGAAATGTATGTCAATCTCTTCATGTGCTTGTCATATCATGCTATATAAGATTATGAGCGGTTCCAATTGATTCTTTACTATCCTGTATGACTTAATTGGTACTTCAATTTTTATCTTTCTTTGAGAACTTACAATCAAGCAACTTCTATGCGATGAAATTATTTCAAACGATTAAATCTTTAATCGCAAAACTGAAAGTCTTTTTAAGGTTTGTAATTTCAAGTTCATTATTCCCAGTTAAGATTATATCATGAACAGAGACAATTTTTATAATTACTTTTCTATCAGAAAAAAGTGTATGCTCCTAACCGTTAGGATCTGTTTTCAAAACATACCTTGAAAAACGAGCGAAGCAAGCTCTAGATGATTGCTCAAGACCATTTGAAGATATATAAAGATTTTGAAGATTGCAAACCTTTCCTCTTCGCAACGATTCTTCAAAATTAAGTGGTAACTACGTATAAACATCTTCTGCTAAATCACCATTCCGAAAAGTTCTCTCTCTCTTTCTTTTATTTGCTTTATTTATTTATTTATTTTATTTTTTAATGCAGTTGATGAAGAGCCCATCCGTGGCTCACAGCACCTGAAATCAAAATGCTCCCATGTTAATCTTAGCCACTGCTCGATTGTTTAGCATTTATACCTGTCAATTATTCTGTCAGCCTCTTTAACCTAAACTAAATATCCATTTAGCTAACTGGAACCTTTCGTTTAGGTAAGTGTACACAACTTCCAAGTTCCATTCTTTTCCAGCATTCTCATTTCTAATAGAGCAACTTCTTTCCACAATTCCTCTCAAGAACTTCTAGGGTTTCCTTCACATTTTTAGGAATCTCTACTACCCAAGAAAGATCGGAGAGAGAGGCTTTAAAAGAATGAAGATAGTCAATGATAGGAAACATACTCCTGTTTTCTTTGGTTATCACCATCTTTCTTTTAAAAATATTTAAAATATATAATATATTTCTATTTGATCATTGTACACGTCGACAGATCAAAATGTGTAATGGTATTTTTTAGCAGTACTTATCCATCACAAAATTAAATTATTTAACTTGTCATTTTAAATTCCACAAATGACAAATCAATTATAATCAACTAAAATATCACATCACTGATAATGGATAAGTGGTGATGATGAATAGCATTGATTTGATCATGCTTATGTTTATGCGGTTTTCCTAGGCTTAAAAGTCGCAAAAATCTTCTCCTGTGTTGCAGGAGATACTTCCAAGATTATCTCCTCGCCTTGGAGTCGAGCTCATACAGAAGAAGATTGCTGCAGCATTTAGTCAATAAAATGATTTGTGCAATGTATACTTTTTGGATTGGAATGGATGGTGGATGGTATATTGATTCACAACTGTCCTTGTAACTGATAATAGAAGAAGTGAGCTCCACAAGCTCTATTACGAGTTTAAGACTTTGATATTTTAACAAATTTTGAAATCCAATATAGTCCATGTCTCTCAAAAAAACTCATCAATGTTTCATTAATTGATGGATTGACGACTCGAATAGATGTCAAGTTCAAAAGTATACATAACAAAATTCTTCAAATTTCGCATATTTAAGTTTCAAAATCTCTATTCTATTCACACCCTTAAATTCATTAAAAATTTCACGAACTTTTTAATCAGTTCATTAAATTCTTATTCAAAAGTGCACATACCCTAACTGAGGTTTCATGGTGGTTCCTAAATTCTTCTCAGAATCCGCGAAATTTATATAAATTCAAAATCTTTTTCAAACCCATTAAAATTTTAGTCGAAAATTAATCATCTGCTAATTTATTCTTTTCGAAGTTGTTCCGTTCATTCTAATGTATCAAATACTTGGTTATTTCATTCTAATCTTCTCCCAAAAGACACCTTTTACAATTAAAAATAAAAAAAGAAAAAGAAAAGGGTAAAAAGGACAGAAAACTTGCAGTGCAAGCTATTCCATCTCATCACATGCATGGCATGGCAGGCATTGGCGTTTTACGTAGCATGCTATGGAAACAGGTGTACCATCCAAACCCAAAGATGGAAGGGTTCTCAAGATGCTTCTGCGAAGCACAAAAGCTGATTATACCTTTTTGAGTTTTTCTATCATATAATAAAATATTAATAAGCTCACATCATAGAAAACCTCAACTTTGAAAATTTTTGAGTTCAAAAAGTCAAGTCATGTCGGCGTCAGCTGTCATCTGCTATGTTTTTGATAAATTTTTATTTTACTAAGAGTAAGAGCTTGTTCACTTGAATTGAAATTTGGTTTATTGGAATTTTGTAATGAATGTGTAGTTGAGAATTAAAATATATATATATAATAAAAAATTTAAATAAATTATCAAATAAATATTTGAGTGATTAAAAAAATAAGAGAGAAAGAAATCTATATCTATATATTAATAAAATGAGATCATTTTCCCGTCAAAAGTTTTATTTTTATGAATTAAAAAAATAAAATTTAATTGTAAAAGGATAATCACAAATTTGCAACTCAATCTTTCCTTCATTTTCTAGAATTATATATCTCCCATATAATATGAGGTCATTTTTCCACGAAAAGTTTCATTTTCTAAATTAAAAAAATAAAATTTAATTGTAAAATCACGCTTCGGATAATCACAAATCTGCAACTCAATCTTCCATTCCTCTTCTAGAATTCAAACTCTTATATATCTCCCCGTATAACGCACGGGAGAAAATACTAGTAAATTTAAATTGATAACACTTAATATATATAGAATAAGCTCTAAATATTAATATCTACATGCTCTAATGCCGATTAATTGATATTTTATAGTACTAATATATTTTAGATGATCGATATGTATCCACACACACTTATCCTTGATGGTGGGGTAGGTGAGGCCCATCCAAAATATGTTGGCTAATAACTTGTACAATCGTTATTTTAAATGTGTGATTAATACTTGTGCTAAAGTATATTTTTTTATTTTAAATATGTGGCTTAATATGTGATTATATATATATATATATATATATATATATATAATTTTGAAAAGATTAAGCATTTCATAAATCTACCATAATTTGACAACTTAATTTTTTATATTCTTAAATACGCTTTCTTATTTCTGAGGGACATATATTTAATAATTATTTTTTAATTATTACTATATAATATATACGTTCCCGTTCTAATATCCATCCATATGAGTATATGTTAAAATACTCATACGTAGGCAAATGGGGAACACATGTTCCTCCATCATCAGGGAGGACACCGAACATATCATATGTGGGCATTAGAGTGTTAGGATATATACCCTAATTAAATTATACTACTTCTGTCCCAAAATTATAGTAATTTTCTTATCTTCACACAAATTAAGAAAAATGCAATTAATTGTATTGGAAAAGTACAATTCAAGATTATTTTTCTAATATACCATCTCATTTATTAGATATTTTATTTCAATTACTCTCGATCTATTTTGATAATATTAATATATATTAAATGAGGGTATAAAAGATAAGTAATATTTTAACTATATCTTTAAAAGGAATGCGACCTATATTTTGTGATGAACGGAAAATGAATAATAGATTATATTTTTGGGACGGAGGTAGTATGTATATATATATATATATGTATATATATATATATAAAGAGTTAAAACGAATATATTTTTGTTTTGAGCATGTATTTGTGTCAGTGAAGTGTACATAATATAAAGAGCTTGTTTGGCATATCGATTGAAAAGTAATATTCGAAATAATTATTGATTAAGATGTGCGAAAATTTGCCGAAACATGTAAACATTAATATATTTAAAAATAAAAAAAAAAAAAAAAAAACAGGGGAAGAAGTGATTGCAAAAATGATATGGTGGAACAATAGAAAGATGAGACGCGTTGTCGGAGCTGCATGCATGACAGAGAAGCACTAGCTGTTTACTGCAAAAAACCCAATTTTTCCATACATAATAAATTTTTGCTAAACTACTCGATCTCACACATTTAAGTTAAGCAAAATCTAGGAAGCTGCTTCCTTATCATAAAGAATCCTATCATGTAGTGATCTTATTTTTTATCCTCTCCATCCTTTAAACTTATATACTCGCTTTGTCTCACAAAGATAGGTTTATATATAGTTTCACTAAGATTAAAAAAATATTAATTAATGTTATTGGAAAAATAAAATTTAGGAATATTTTTCTAATATACTATTTAGCTATGTTCTAAAAAAGACACTTCTGTGCTCGCTTAAGTTTGAAGCTCGTACTCCATGCTTCGCCACGCCTTACGCTTTAAACGTACTTTTATTAGGCATTATCTGCTTAAGCGTACTTAAACTCGAAGCTTGTACTCCTCGCTGCACGATTTTTAAAATACCGTTCTTTAGTTTATTAATTATTACACTTTAATAATTCTTTGTTATTATTATTATTTTGCAATAATATATATTAAATAGAGGTATAAGGAGGAATCAAATATTTCTAGCACTCTTGTTAAGGAAAATGGATTATCTTGATGGAACGAACGAAAATGGAATACAAACCAATCTTTGTGAGACGGAAAGAGTACTGTGTATATCTCTATCCTTGCAATATATATATTTTTTAAAATATATGTTCTTATGTATGTTGTTCCAATGGTCGTTTTGGTGATTAATAAAAGCGCATTAAGCATTGTTCCAAGAAAAAAAAAAAACAAAGAGCTCATTAAGCAGGAACGTGTTAAAAAAAAAAAAAAAGAAAATAGTATAGTAGTACTACTACTATTTAAATGTGAGAGAAGTCACCTCGGAAATAGCAAAAGATGATTAATTAATATTTGAAATTTGCAGTTTGAAGCTCAATGTTATTGTCAAAAATTTGTGTGCGCTTCCATGAAGCCTCTTCTTTCTTATTAAAATAAAAATAAAATAATAAGAACGTGACTGATTAATATAGAATTCAAAATAGGCGAAAGATTTTAATCAACTCAGGAATTCCAATGTACGAGTTATTGGTGACCGCAGCAGACACGTGTTGGGTTTTGAAAAAATTGACATTCTCTGCTGTACACAGTACTCACGACCATTTCCTCAATGAAAAGCGCAAAGGGTTGAACAATCTCACTTTCGTTGCTAATTACTCCCTCCGTCCCACAAAGATAGTCTCATTTTGACTTTCACACAGTTTAAGAAAAATATAATTAATATCATTGAAAAAGTAAAGTTTTATTGTATTTTTTAAAATATACCCCTACATTTAATAATGTTAATACTCCCTCCGTCCCAAATATATAGGATCTTATTCCTTTTTTGGCCGTCCCAAATATATAGGACTCTTACTATATTAAGTAGTACTAATTTTAATTTTTGACCATTATACCCTTTTCTAATTTACATAAATGCTCAAATTCCTATAGCATTGTAAATCACATATCCATTACTCCTTTGTTTGACTTCTTACTTCTTAGTTCTTACGTCATTTAAGAAGCACATGTACTGAAATCTCAAATTCAATCAGCTTGTGCGTAGAAACTGAATTTCAATTTTGAATTTTTGTGGTGATGACGTCCAACCAAAAAAATGAAGCTTCTGTGTTCCTGCTAAGAATGAATTTCAATTTTGAAATAAAAGCACTCCAATTGTCTGCAATTATGGTTGGTGTGACTTATGAAACCCAGTTCCAATGAAAGGCAGGAGTAATTAATTTTATGGTGGTGACGGTTGATTGTTTCAACAAATTTTTTTTTTCACTTAACATTATTCTTATACATAAAAATCATTAATTAGGGGTAATATAGGATAAATACTATTTTTTCAATGATTACCTTAATCTGTGTGAAAAAAGAACAGGCCCTATATATTTGGGACAGAGGGAGTACATCTTTATTAATAACAATGCATATTTAATAAGGGTATAATAGGAAAAATTAAAAAATTAAATATACATAAATAGAAATGGGACTATATTTTGGGACGGATTAAAATGGAAAATGAGACTATCTTTGCTGGACGGAGGGAGTATAACTTTTTGGGGGGTAATTAGCAGAATTTTTTTTTTTTTTATCTTTTTAACTTTTTGTGTAATTATTTAAATCGTTCTTATTATTTTATATGTGTAATTAGTATTGAAAAATTGATTTTAACTGACTAGGAAAAAACTAACTTCTAAATTGCAAAAAAATAAAAGGAACAATGTAAAATCAGGCCTTATTCTTTTTCCCATTTCACAACAAAATTTTTTTCTCTCATCTTTTTAATCACACATATTTTTTAATATAATATTAACCATATGTTTTACACAAAATAATGTGTATATCAATTTTACTACGAAAAGAATAAGGCTTCAACGTTGCCTTGCTGTGACTGTGTAATTGATTAATTACTAAAAGTCAAATTAAAGACCCCGAAAAACAGGGTTTTGCAGTACTGAATATTCATGTCATTAATTCATGGAAGCAAACGACTTCTGCTTTTTGAGTATTTAATTTTCAGAAGGAAAAACTACACAATATATATCTGTCACCCAACATGTCACAAGTAGACATACCCCATTCCTTGACCAGAGGGATCTTCTCATTTACTTCCCTACCCCACCCCATCCCACCCCACCCCACCCCACCCCACCCCTGTCCACCATCTATAAATATATCAAACCCATCCCTTTCTTCCACAAATCTCACTTCAACTTCTCTACTCAAAGCTCAAATGTAACTTATGCATAGCGCATTTATTCAGTTAACCCATTTTTTCAAACCCTGAATTGATCCTTGCACGTTCGGAGTTCAGACTTATAGCCGACAGATTCGTCAACATTGTGCCGTCAACATCAAGACTCGATCAGCTGAAAGAGTTTGTGAGGAGAAAAAAAAAAAAGATGAAAGAGGTGAACTCGGGAAACAAGATCCAATCAAGAAAACCCAAGTGTACAACTCCTTTACAACCATCATCTTCATGCAAAAAGAAGTACAAGGGAGTAAGAATGAGGAGTTGGGGATCATGGGTATCTGAAATTAGGGCACCAAATCAAAAGACAAGAATCTGGTTAGGGTCTTATTCTACACCAGAAGCAGCAGCTAGGGCATATGATGCTGCCCTAATATGTCTTAAAGGTTCATCAGCTAACCTTAATTTCCCACTCTCTTCATTACCAGAAAACCTTAACCCTAATAATAATAATACCTTATTGTCCCCAAAATCCATCCAAAGAATTGCAGCATCTGCTGCTGCTACTTCTGGTGCAGTGGATGATTCCAACTTTCTTGCAAAACCCACAAATTTAAATGCCCAATTGCCGCCGTTGTTGTCGTCTTCGAGTTGCAGTCGGATTGAAGAAGATGGAGATCATGTTTCTTTGGGGGGTTCTTGTTTTGATGGGCCATGGTACAACTTTGATTCACCGAAGTACAATGATATGATGCTCAATGGGGTGTTCTTTGATCCATCCATGGTATATCAAGAGTCATATGAAGACAGTTACAGTGATATTCGTTTATGGAGCTTCTGCTGATCAAGAAACTCCGGCGCTCTCTCTCTCTCTCTCATTCCGTAATTAGTGATTAATTAATTAATCCAGTTTATTTATTTGTTTATTCTTTGAATGATCTTCAATTTTTAATTATTTTTTCCAGTCATTCATTACTTGCAACTTGCAAGTGTCAAGATATTTCAATAGTAAAGTAGATTTGTGTTTCGGAAATGTGTTTTATTATTATTATTATTATTATTATTATTATTATTATTATTATTATTATTATTATTATTATGTGTCAAATGTAAAATTACTTTTTCCTGTCCTTATTTCTTTGTTACGCTCAGCTAAGGGGAAAAAAATCAATGAGGCTTTGACTTGATGATTTATACGAAGTCAAAGTTTAAGATCTAGGTTTGATTCCCCCCATAAAGGGCGAATCTTACTACCTCAAGGGCTATAATACCCTAGCATGGGGATAAAGTGTCCATGCCGATAGGGGATTATATTGCTCCGATAAGGGATTTTAAGCATGATATGTACTAGTTGAATTGTATCTAAAAATATTTTGTATTGTGATATGCAAGTTTTCAAAAAAAAAAAAAGAAGGAAAAAAATGTTATAGATGGCACTGTACGTATATATGGGTCAAGAAGTATTATATATATATAAAAAAATGATTATCGACTTAGGGAAAACATTAACAATAAGCTTTCTTGACTGTCTACATTCATTTTATACTCATATATTAATTAAATTAAATCATCTACGAAGCATGTATTCTTTTTTTAACGCATCTTAAAAAAATAAATCAATCAATAAATCAACATGAAACATCAATGTCTCTATCTACTGCATGCCATGACCAAGTGCAATTTTACACTCGTGAATTTACACAATGGTTGGCTAGTTTATTTACAAAAACAACGATATGACTATCAAATTCCTTCAACTTTTCAAGTAACAAATTTTGATCCTTCAACTCCCACACATGCTTCTAACGCATCTTAAAAAAATAAATCAATCAATAAATCAACATGAAACATCAATGTCTCTATCTACTGCATGCCATGACCAAGTGCAATTTTACACTCGTGAATTTACACAATGGTTGGCTAGTTTATTTACAAAAACAACGATATGACTATCAAATTCCTTCAACTTTTCAAGTAACAAATTTTGATCCTTCAACTCCCACACATGCTTCTATTTTAGTCCATCTACTTTTGAGTTTTACTCAAGCTTCTTATGCATTGTAAGTAATAATTAATTATTGTTGCTTATATAATATTTTACACAAGAAATACAAAGAGATTTCAAAGTTAGAAAGAAAATCGAAAGATTCAAAGACAAACCGTCCGTTCTTTTACAACTTTTAACAAATTTTTACACATTTTAACACATTCACATCAAAAGTCAAACCAATTACATCCACATATTTTCTGAGATCCACTGTACTACATAAATCTCCACCACTCAATCCCACTCATTCTCTCTCCTATTTCACATCAAAACTCATAAATACTTATAAATACACATACACTAACACGGTGAAAATCATTCAAACTTCCGTCTCTCTTATTCAACTTATTACAACTAAATTCTATATCTCCTACCTAATTTACAATTTTAATTTGAGAGGTCCAACTTTTAAATTTGTTTGAAAACTCGTACAAATATTTTTTAATATGAACAGAACTCCACTTATACAGTGATCATTGGATTCGTTCTCTTGCAATTTGTATTTATAGGTACATGTAGATCTGTCTCTATTCTACATTGTATTTGCACTTTTTTTTTTCCAAGAAAAATAATATGCCCCAATTCCACAAATCTTAGGCCTTGTTCTTCTGATCACAAAGTTATATGCACATAATTCCGTATAATCACACGCATATTTTCAATCACATATATATTTTTCAATATAATATTAACCATACATTTTATACGAAATTACATGCATATCAACTTTATCACCAATCAAACATACCCTTAATTGAAGTTTTTGTCATCTAATGAACGTGACGCACTGCATATCTGAGGATTATTTCCAAGTTCATTACCACAACATATCATGTGGGTTTCAAGCATGATTAATCATCAATTCATCAAAATTTTCGTTTTATTTGAGGAATATCATGTGAGACGTTATATATAATTATGGGTGGCGCTCTATATACCCCATAATTTAATCCTCATACCCATATTTTATTGAGCTAGATGAATATACCCTTATACCTTTATAGTCGGCAAGGAGGAAGTGAAATATCGACCATCATTAGCCGACATCGTTGATGAATGCTCGGCCAAGGATGGCCGAGCATCTTTCCTTGGCCGAGCATAGCCATTCATTCTATTATTTCCTTTTTTTTTAATGCATAATGTAATTAATTTATATTTAAGAATAATAATGTGTTAAAAAAACAAATAATTCTAACCAAATTAAATCACCCTAGGCATACCGGGTGATAAATCTATATCTATATAATATATAAAATAAGGTTTGATTTATCGTTATTCAATTGCAAAACAGTTATTAGGACAAGATTTTAGTTAAAAATTTATTGACCAAGTTATTTTATGCCAAGTGTCATAAATTATGGACAACAATTTTGTTAACCATAAAAAAGGGTGAACATCACCCTTTTTTTTGTGGGTCGATTTGAGGGATAAAAAATTGAAAATTTTTTATTTTTTGTTCAGATATTCCTATTCCTCGAGCTTCAATATGAAAGTACAATTTTGATATATAGTTTTTATTGATTTAAAAATTACTTATTTTTAGGTGATAAGTTACTTATTTATTAGTAAAATAAGTAACTTTTAAAATAATGAAAATTATATATCAATATTATACTTTCATATTAAGCTCTCGATAAATAAAATAATATGGAACAAAAAATTTAAAATTTTAATTTTTTAACTCTCAAATCGACCCACAAAAAGAGTTGATATTCACACTCTTTTAAGAGGGTGAACAATTTGTTCTCTAAAAGATGGGTGAAAATTAACCTCATTTTGGACGATCAATTTGAGGGGTAAATAATTGAAATTTTTGAATTTTTTTGTTCCATATTATTCTATTTATCGAAAGTTTAACATGAGTATAGTTTTAATGTATAAATTTTACTATTTTAAAAGTTACTTATTTTTAGCAATAAATTACTTATTTACTTGTAAAATAAGTAACTTTAAAATAACAAAATTATATATAAAAACTACTTTTTAAAGCTCTCGATGAATAGAATAATATGAAACAAAAAAATTTTAATTTTAAATTTTTTACCGACTTATATCGATCCTCCAAAATGAGAATAATAGTCATCCTCCTTTTTAGCATGGTGAATAAATTTGCTAACTAATAACAATTTATTTTTTTAAAAAAATGTATTTATTTAATCCCCCAATGTGTGTACTTTCTTTAAAAAAGTACTATTTAAATCCGCATTATTAAATTATGTTTAAATAAATTGAGAATATTTGTTTAATCTTTAAATATAAGTTTCAAAATTTTTCACTAATAAATGTTTAAATAAATTTTTTATTTGTTAATAATTTATCTCTTATTGTCAACTTATGTTTATGCTTTTAGAATATTTGTATAATCTGAAATCAAAAAATTTAATATTTTTTCCACTAATATTTTCAGTACAGCAAAGTTAAACCTTTAAGTTTTTAGTTTAAATATTCTCAATTATATCTTGAATTTGTACTTATCAAAGAAAGGAAATATTTTTTTATTATATCTTTAATTTTTATTTAGAGTAGAAAAATTTCCTGACATAAAAAGGTATATCTTAAATTTTTTACTTTAAATTTTTTTATTATATCTTTAATTTATACTTTAATTATTTTTAATTACATCTTTAAACTTTTAGTGCATAGTAGGAAAATTTCCTAGCGACAGCAAGATTTTCTTCATTTGCTAATTTTCTACAGCCCAAAAGGGACATCAATATTTTCTAATCATTTTCTAAAAGTAGTAGAGAAATTTCTTAGCAATTAGCATACATTGTATTCTACCTATAAATTAAAAATTACAAAGAATCACAATGATTTGACAAATATGTAAAGGGGACTTACTTATTAAATGAAACTATTACATAATAATTTTGATTTCTATGTTTCTTTTTGGTAGGATTAAAAAATATATAGACTTTTTTCTAGGTGAATCATATACATATTTAAAGCTTATCCCACATACATGTATCAACTTAGTAACGCGATATATTGATATGATAAAAATATATATATAAGCGTTATGAAAGACGTTGAGTTCCAAAATTTCCATTGTGTTGTATGTACGAGCAAGTGGCCGAGCTTCCACGAATGAGGGATGTCTTCGCTGTTTTAATTGATTTGCTGTGTAGTATGAATGAAAAAATAGTCACTTTGTGCAAACTGTTCGAGTCTATAACATGATGTTTTTATTTACGTCAACAATATGATAGATGGATTCTATTATTAATTACGGAAGGCTACAAATGAGTCATCTAGATGAAGAGTATATCATTAGTTATTCACTAAATTTATTTTATTGGCTAATATATATTCGATTATGTTATGTTATTTTTATTTGTTTCACGCTGTTATTTGTTTTATTATTCTCATTTGTGCAATTACAATTTGTTTTAGTGTTGAAGAGCTACACTGCACTTTTTACACACGATGTCGTGCTACTTAGATGAATAATTATTATGAATTAGTTTGAAATTAGTCTATTGTGGTTATATTATTCCTTTGTCGAGTTTAAAGTTTGAATAATATTGAATTGAAATTTTTATAGACATATTTTCAATTATTATTTTTCTATTGGCACAAAAGTAAGTTTAATACATTGTATATTATCGATTTACAAAAGCACAATTTAATAGAGACGTGTAATCGTGAGAGAGGACTTTTGTTAATGCTAATATCCTTGAATTGTATACATGTCGAGTAAAGTAATTGTTATTTCAACAAGATTTAATTGATTATATATTTTATATTTTATGTGATTTTTACTTTAAAATCTTTTTATAATTTAATCTAGGATAACAAATTAATTCATAGATGAATTTTGTGAATTATGAGTACAAAGATAAAAATGAAAAATTTAAATTTTCTTTTCTATAACACTATTTACATTTTATATTACATTATGGTGTTATCGATTAAACACAATTGTCATTTGTTAAAAAATTTATTTTGCATTATTCTTTACCACAGAAATCAATCTAAATAATTTTTTTTTAGATTTCATGTAAATTTATATAGCTTTACTCCCGTGCAACGCACGGGGGAGGGGGGGGGGAACTAGTTAAAATTAAAAACAAATAAACAAAAAACTAAAATAACTCCGAAAATAGAAAAACGCTTATTTCACTGCCTAAACATACTTAGATGCCCAAAATCCATTGTACATCACTGCATAGTTGTGAGTTTGACTCGTCGTATCGAGCTGCCCAAAATCAGTATATTATTTGCCCAAACCGGAGCTCGGACGCAAAATCTATAAAGTGCAATTTCGTCCTTTTAAATCTTAAACAAATAATTAATATTATTAACACGTATTTTTTTTTAATGTAACACATGATTATTGTTAAATATAAATTAATTACATTATGAATGCTCGACCATCCTTGGCCGAGCATTCCATTTGCACATTTGCCTACAGTTAAAAAAAAGGACATATCCGATATTTGGGAAAAATGTGGGTGCAAAGATTAAAAATTGGGGTATATATAGCATCACCCTATAATTATTTACCAGTGTTTCATTTTATTTTGATATTTCAAATTGCTACAAAATGCATTTAAAAAGATTATATATATATATATATATATATATATATTAGTGCACAATCAAATGTGATGGTAGATCATAATTAATTTTCTTTTCATGCATCATTCTTGTAGTTTCTGTTTATAAACGCTTTTCAAATAATTTGAATTTTTAAAATTAAATAGTAGTGAGATCACGAAAAGTATCATAATAATTTATATATTATATAAAATTGATATGATTTGAAAGTTGTCAACTTAAAAATAGTTATTGGGACAAATTTTTAGTTAAGCATATGTTGTTCCACTTATTTTCTACAAAGTGTTACTTTTACTGTTGATTGTTTTTATCCTAATTAAAAGATAATAATTATTATTTGTAACTGTCGACACTTATCCAATCTTCTTTTATATAACTACCATAACTTGTGGAGAACAATTTTGATCACCCTCCTCCCCCTCTAAAAGGTAGGTGAACATTATCCTCTATTTGATGGGTCAATTTAAGAGGGAAATAATTGAATTTTTTTTATTCCATATTATTCTATTCATCGAGAACTTTAATATGAGTATAGTTTTGATGTATAATTTTTAGTATTTTAAAAGTTACTTTTTTTAATAAGTTACACAAATGCGTATTCTAGATAAAGAGTATCTCATTAGTCAGTCACTAAATTTATCTTATTATTTAATATATAGTAGAGTAACTCTCCTTTACTAATTTTATCTTATTATGTAATATATAGTTTGATTATATTATGTCATGTTATGTTATTTTTATTTGTTTCTACGTTGGTTGAGGTTTTTTTTTTCCTCATTTGCATAATTACAATTTGTTCAAGCAATGAAGAAATGCACTACACTCTTACACAGTATTGTGCTACCTAGATGAATAATTATTACAAATTGGTTTCAAATTAGTCTATCCTAGTTATAGTATTCCTTTGTCAAGTTCAGAGTTTGAATGATATTTAATTGAAATTTTTTTATATACGTCATTTTTCAATTATTATTTTTCCATCCAGGTAGAAAAAGTAAGCTTAATATATTGTATATTATTCATTCACAAGAGACGCATCAGCTAATAGATGATGATCATGGGACATGACTATTAGTTAATGTTGATACACTTGAAGTGCGTATATTTTAAGCAAAGTAATTAGTATTTCAACAGTATTTAATTGATTATATGTTTTGTATTACTTTTTATTGTAAAACCTTTTTATAATTTTATCTAGGATAAAAGTCTGGCACAGATGAATTTTGTGAATTATGAGCACATTATAAAATGGACAAATATAAATTTTATTTTCTATAATGTAGTTTGTTCTTATTAACATTGTTTATTTTATTGTTTTGAATTACATTCAATTTTCTGTTGGACATTGTCTTCATGTCCTTTCTAATTAATATCATTTTTCTATTAGTGTATCATAAAGTAATTTTTAGTTTTATTTGCACTTATTATCATGTTTTAATAAATTGATTTTGAAATATGATCTAGATTTTAATTAGTATTACATCCTTTATAGTTTTTATCGTCTTCTATATTGTTTTTTCTAAAATCACATTTACATTTGGCATAAAAATATAAAATAGTCAAATTATTGTATATCTAATGCCTATTCCATTAGAATATTTAGGAAGGGTGCTCATGTTAGTGATAACTAATTTATTTAAGGCCCGTTAGGCTACAACTTTTTCAACATTTTACCACTTTTTTCAACTTTTTTCTCTCTCCTAAATCAATCACATCCACATATCTCATCACATCCACAAATCTCAACCACTCACCTCCACTCATTCTCTCTCCTCTTTTACTTTAAAACACTTTAAAACACTTTTAATTTACTCCCTATCACCATTTTAAACTAAAATCTCAACTATATCAACTTTAAATAGGTTTATAGCATTATATATGTTTCAAAACATTTACATTTTATATTATATTATGGTATTATTAATTAAGCACAACTATCATCTGTTAAAAACCAAATTTTTTTCACCGTTCTTTACCACAAAATTCAATCTACACAATTTTCTTTTTTTTTTTTTTTAAAGATTTCACGTAAACCTGCATAACTTTACTCTCGTGCAACACATCGGGTGAAAACTAGTTAAAAGCAAAAGGTTGATGTTGAAGTATGACTAAATTAAAACAACCACTAATTTCATTTTATTTTTTATTTTTTATTTTTTTTGTTTTTGTCCCGAAACAAAGGTTAAAACGAGCACGGGCTTGATATTATTTTGGACAAATTATCATCAAGGCTTGGTGTGGGCATTCCAGCTATAGCAAGGCCCACCTTCTTAAACAGACTACTAAGGCCTCTCGAGGATAGGGGCTCCATTTTAACTTGATTTAACAGGCTCTACATGTGGGTAAACTGATAACCTTTCTAAATGGAACAGAGCCCCAAGTCATAAAGAGTAATAAGCATAAATAGCATCAAATGGACTAATATTATTCATGAGCGGTATTTACCAATAACTATGACGTAACAATAATTGATTTATCGTTTTAAATCTTATATTAAAAAATAGTAACTAAGATTTATCCCAAAAAAATAGTAATTAAGATAGTAGATAATTACAATCAATTAAAGTTTATTGCACCAAAAACACATAGGGACAATTCAAATCGATAATTTCTTGTAAGAATTTATCATTTTCAGTCTCTTGGGAAATAAGAAACAACATAGGATGTATATCTTCATTAGACCAACGTGTGTATAGTTGTCCAAGTTGACTAAATTAGGTTACTTACCATTGTGATAATTGGTTTCTAGTTATCCATAAACTAATCAAATTGGCAGACAATAATGATGTTGTGTGTCAATTGTTCTTTATTCTTGTATATGTTGCTTGGCATTTTTGTTTATGTGTATCGTAAAAGAGTACACTAATTTAATATTTATTCTAAACAGGTCATTCTCTTGATTGCTATGTTAAGAGTTAATTATTTTATACTATATTTGAAACTCCAAAAATCTTGTGTAAGATATCTCATGTGGACATGAAAACTTGTTTTCAACGCTAATCTCTATTGAGAACACATTCTTCACCTTTCTTCCCTTTCTTAAGCAATGCCTAGCCACCTAGGCTCAAAATTCGACTTTTTGGTTTTATATTGGATAATATTCCATGACTTAGATAAGATAGGGACAGCCAGCTAGATAGAACTCCCATAATCAAGATAATGATAATATAGATTCAAATGTATTTACATTAATAATAATGTCCATCCAATAATTTATTTATTTGAAAAACTAAAAATAAATTAAATAATAATTATGAGAGTGAATAAGTTATACTCATACTAAAATTTAAGATAAGTATTACTATTTTTGTCAATCATGATTATAGTAATTTCCTTATTGAATGTATAATTTATTTTCCATGTACTAAAATACCCCTATTTAAGATAATTGGAATACTAAACATTAAGATAGATATTTCATCTCCCAAGATATTTAAACATGTTCACACTATTTTTTGACCATTCAATATAGGGGTTAAATTGGAAGAATATATGAATATCTTATAATTCCAAGAACATTTAAGATATTTTCTTACTATGTGTGAAAAATGGTGGGTGTCTATCTTAATGGAACAGGGGAATATTAGAATAACCAAACAATTAATTAAAACCTCTAAAACTATGCAATAGCACAGAAATAAATAAATGAGAAGGTAAGATAGAAGTTGTCCGAGAAATTGACTAGATCATAGATTTAAAGAATGCAACAAAATCGCAGAAAAAATAAATAAATAATTGAAAACAAATCTTGGGATAATGAGTGTTTCAGAGTTCTCACCCTCCCAGGGTGACCAAAACAGACACGCTACCAATAATTAATTCATTAATTTAATGCATATATTTATTAATATATATATATATATATATATATTTATTTATTTATATAATAACCAAAAAAAAATTATTATTTTCAGGAAAATGGCAAAGTCATGTCATGGCTGATGTGTTATCCCCAGCCACGAGAGAGCTTTGCTTCAAACAATAGCAACCTATGGTGTGACAAGATTCTCCATGTCTTGCTTATTTTGACCAAAAAAGTAACATAAAAATAATCACTTTTCCTTTAAAGTAATTATCCAAACATGTATTAACACAAAAGGCAAGATCTAAATCTGAGAGGGCAAATAAAGCAAATCTTTAAGCAAAGAACAAAAATCTGCAAACCCTTTTGTTTGAATAGAGAAATCAGAAAAGAAGCAAAAGTTAGCATAAAAAAATTGATAAAACATATAGGTTATGGATCAAACATGCAAGAGAAAAAGGTTGTAGATATTAGGACAAAGAACACCCCACCCACACTCATCCTCACTCCAGCAGCATGTGCTTGCAGAAGAATGATGAAAATCTTTTACATTATTCTAATCTACAAATTCTACAATTGAAGACCAAAAGGGTTCATGAGGGGTCAAGAGTTTAATGTATATATTATGGGCACCCCACATCAAGAAAATATATGATATTTTTTTTAATGTGTGGCGATAATATATTACTTTATAAAAAGTTTAGAATGAATTTCGCTAAAAGTAAAATAAAATGATCATTCATCAGTTATACATAAGTCTTTAGTATTTCTTGATATAAGTAGCACTATTCCCTTTCGTTTTGTAGAAAATTGTGTTTCCGTTCTTGTTAAATTCATTTTGTGTAAAGAGGCAAGATGCATGCACTTGAAACTTGATATGTATCAAAATTGTTATTAAGAGAGCAATAACGACATGTTTGATATACCTAATTCAATAATTTTTCCATTTCATTCATATATATATAATTCATTGTTTCGATCATGTATGACTTCACTACGTTGAGAGCATTCCTTCTCAAGAAAATATTTTTTTACGATTTTCTCTCATGTGCATTGTAAAACATAATTTAAAACCCAAATACTAATATATATCGGATCAAAATGATAACATTTAATACTCTAGACCTCGCGAAAGACTAACAATCATTGAGTAGGGGGACAAACACATTCATCACTCGATCCCCTTCTGAAGAACTTGAATTTGCTTTGTTAAGTTTTCTTAATTTCTAATCTCACTGATATATATATATATATATATATATATATATATATATATATATAATACAAGAGAAATTTGTTATAAAGAGATAATATAAACGCAAAATAATATTTTATGCCATTAATATGCATTACATATAAAATAATAAAAATAATTAAATGGATATAGATTAAGAGATTTGTGGGAAATCTGGATTTCTCTTAAAAATTATAGATATAGATAGATTTAGAGCTTGTTCTTTTGGGTGTAAATTTTATCTGCGGCGGTATCCGTGTAAAATATGTGGTTAATATTGTATTGGGAGATGTGTGTGTGGTTGAAAATGTGTATTGGTTATACGGAATTGCGTGCGGATAAAAATTATACCACATAGAACAAGCTCTTAAAAGGATTTGTATGGATATGATTTGTGGCGTTTTTTCTTTTTTTCTTCCTTAAATCTAGTAATAGGTATGTTTCCTTATATATATAATAATAATAGGAATTAATCTAGTCTACTTATCTATATATATAGAAAAGCAGAGAAATTCCAACCTATTTTTTAATTAGATTAATTAATTTTCCCACATAAAATAAACTCCTTTTTTGCTTTTGATTTTTTTCCTTTTTTAAAAAAATTAATAATTAATCTCAAACAATCAATTAACTAATCATTATTTATATTGAATCTTATCCCCACCAAAATTAATTTTTTTCAAATCTCCACTGATTTAAGCTTATCTTCTGTATATTTTTTGTCTTTTGATTTTTTTCCTTTTTTATTAAGTTATAATCAATCCTAACAAAAAAATTAATAAATTATTATTTATATTAAAGGCTAAATATTAAATCTAAATTTTGTTTCCTTGCATAAGTATTGATAATTATTATTTTATTATATCTTTCTAATCTGAATCCAAATATTTATATTTATATATAGAATTTTTATAAATAATTAACTACGAGATGGAAATTAATTCTTAAGAAAAATAAATTAATTAAAATTAATAATTTCATTAATATTTGATTATTGTGTGATACAAAATTAGCATTCATTAAATTTTTACACAAAATTAAAAGAAAAGTATAACATTAAAATTTAAAAATTTGATTCGATCCACTAATTAATTTTTTAAATAATTAATTATTTTTATTAATGTTTAGAAAATCGAACCGGTCAGCAACTCGGAGAAGGCAATGGTTCAAGGGTCAAACGGTTGGACCGGGGTCAAACTGTTTTTAATTAAAAAAATTAAAAAATAAATTAAATGCAATAAAATTAAAAATAAAAAATAGAAAAACTTGGTTGGCCATTACCGGATCACCGGTTAAACCGATTGAATGATTTTTGAGCAGTTTTCTAATAGTCCGATTTTAAACTGTAACATGATCGAATTTTGGACCGGTAGATGGTTGTGCCAAAATATTCACATGTTAACTTAGTAAATTAGTGTCTCATTGGTCCAAATGACATCTCAATCATGAAGAAATATGATTAGTTATGCAACATTGAAGTATAAAAGGTAAGAGTATAAATTGTGTTCTTATTCTAATTGTATCATAATGAACTGTTGAATGAATATATATATATATATATATATATATATATATATATATAAGGAGAGATTTAAAATTATAATTATCTTATGAGTACTTATATCATCATCTTTGTAATGGATCGATTTGGAATGAGATAAATTACATTACATTTTATTATTTTTATTTTTCTAATTCATATAGAGTTAGTACAAATTTAAACTATGAATCAAACCATAATAAGGAAGAGAAATAGGCTTTTAGGTGATTATTAGTTGTTCTTATATTCTAATTCTTATGATAATACAATATTAATCAATATATATGGAAAAAATAGATGTTGAAAAATTTATCCCCTGCATAACACACGGGTGGAACAGCTAAGGTTTGAATAGGAAGTGTATGTTGCAGTCTCGAGGGTGACGCATAGGAAGGGTTTAAAATTTGTGATATATGATGACGATGGTCGTCCAATTGCCATGACCATATATAATATCGTCTATAAAGAATTGTTTAAACTTATAGTTTCATACTTACTAATCGCATCCGGTACGTTGTTAACTTTATTTGTTTTTTTACACAAATCCTTTTATGTCATTCATGGTTTGAATGTGAAAGTGAATGATTGTATTTATATATTATTGTGTTTGTACTCTTATATTTATCTAGGTATAATTTTCACTCTTCAAAAAAAAAAATATAGGTATAATGTTCCCGTCACAAATGCATTAGGAGATCTCATACCCACGCCAGAAAAAAATTCGTATGGCCCCATTGACCCCTACCATCGGGGCAATTATGTATTATTCATCTAATCTAACGTAGATATTAAAAAAAAAATTAATTTGGGGGACGTGAGGCCCTCACGCCACGTGGCGTGGGTACCATCCCGACGTGGGGAACAAAGCATCGGCATATGCATTAGTGGCACTATGTTTCAAAAAGGTAACTCAACGTACTTAGCAGTCGAAAAATACACTTTTAGTGAGTTTTATTGATTATATCTAAAATATGATGTTATTTCTAATATTTTTGTAGGTTTTTATCTTGCCTTGATATTTGTGTAAAAGTAATGTCAGAGATGTTTCGTGCATCTAAAATTTATTTATTATTTTAATACAATTCAATTGTATAAGAACACAAATTTTTATATTCTATGTGATAATTATGGATGTGACTTATATTTGAGTGAGTCTTCATCTTTTTTGTCAAAACATGAAGATGTTTCTATTTTTTATCTTATGTGTTGTTGTTGACTATTATTGATGGTGCTATGTTTGGATTGCTTTAATTGTTGATGCCTTTAAGAGTATTGTAAATTAAATTTGTGTTTTTTGGTAAGTTTTCCCCCAATTGTTTGCAGGAACAAAATAGAGGGAAACTCTGTTGAAATTTTCCAAGAATTATTTCATTAGTTATATTAATTAAGTTCATTGTTGCGACTCATTATTTATTTTATTTTATTCCTTATATTAATATGACTAACACCTATTAATACTGTTATTAACCAAAAAATTATGCCTCCGTGCAACGCACGGGTAAAACAGCTAGTTAATAAGAAAAGGAAAGAAAATATTAATCTTATGAAGGAAATGAACGAGAAATCCTAATTTGAAAAGAAATAGGAAAGAATCTAAGTTTAGGATAGTGTACATAAGACAAGATGGTGAGAGCCAGGGCAAACGACACGCCTCTACTCTCCACCTCAACGTACAACAAAAGATCTCATCCTCCTCTTCGTGCAGACCAAGTTCCCATCTGAACTGAAATATAAAATCTTTATATATATATCTTCGACTGCTGCTACATACTCTGACTCTACTCCTTAATCTGGTGGTTGGTTTGTGTTTGATTGTGATTTTTCCTTCTGTGCCAATAATGATTTCCCAGAGGCGAAAGAGAGTTAAGGTTGGAGATGATTCAACAAAACTGGTATCTGATTTTCTGAGAGAAGCCAATGAGGACATATTACTGGAGATATTTGTTCGTCTCCCCAACTGTCGATCTGCTATTCTCTTTGGTTCTGTGTGTCGCCGTTGGCATTCTTTGATTTCTCAGCCTCAATTTATACCTAAATTCATATCCCAACATCAAGATCACCCCTACACCATCATATTTCGTAAAGCTGATAAGATGGGGTTCAAAGGTCCCGAATATTTTAAACCCATTTGCAAGCTATTTTCGGAGGAGTCGATGTTTCTCCATGGAAAGTCGGCTGCTACTAGTTATTTGGACTTCTTGCCTTCACCAATGGTCATAAGAGCATCATGCAACGACTTGTTGCTCGTATCCCCTCATCCACGTCGTACGTCAGCACATCTTTACATTTGCAATCCAATTACTAAACAATTTTATCCGCTCCCTAAGAATCGTAGACCCGGTCAGTATACAGTAACTGGGCATGCATTAGCATGTATGCCCAAACAACTTGGATTATCCACCAACCAATTGAAGGTGGTAGAATTAAATCCGTAATCCTTGTTATGGTTATGATGATCCTCAAAATTCGGACGAACCTGTCTCCCTTGTAATGAGGATAATTTCTTCTGAGTCAGGGAAGTGGAAAAGAAAATGCTTTCACTATCCTCGACCGAAGGTGGCAATGACTAATCTTTCGTTGGATGTTGTTACGTGCAATGGAATTGTATATTGGTTGGAATTCGAACTAGCTGCGGATAGGGTTATTGCATTAGATTTGTTGAATACTCAATGTGGCGTCATTGACTTCCCCGATGATTTTTGGTGGTTTCGATCGCAACCAAATTCTCATTCTCATTCTCATGTCAGAGAACAAATTGGAGTTGTAGGCGGAGAGCTAAGGTTGTTACAAGTTGTCCTAACATATATGGAATCGATTGTTACTTTGAAAGTTTGGAAATTGAATTATTATAAAGATGATAGTTCATAGGTTTTGGTTCACGACAGAAAAAAAGGTAAAAATGCCAAGTAATGCAGAGGAGTTGGTTGCCCCTTTTGTTCATCCAACTAATGGTGATGTGGTTTTTATGGTATGGGGCAAAAAAGTTTTTCAATATAATCTAATTATGGAAGATTCATATGAGATGATCGATGAGCTTCAAGAATCTGTAGATTTCAAGACTCGGAGTTGGCTTTTCAATGATCGGCTTATGTCCTTTCCTATGGTGCATCCAATTTGGCCAACATCTCTTCCTTCTCGACCATCGTCTGTTTAAAGTTTACATTAAGAAAAATATATGATTTTTTTTTAATACATATGATATGGCGATAATATATTACTTTATACTTTATAAAAAGTTCAGGATGAATTTCATTAAAAATAAAATAAAATAATCATTCATCAATTATGTATAAGTCTTTCATATTGTTGATATAAGTAGCACTATTTCCTGACATTTTGTAGAAAAATGTGTTTCCATTCTTGTTAAATTCGTTTTGTGTAAGAAGAAAGATGCATGCGCTTGAAACTTGATATGTATCAAAATTGTTAAGAGAGCAATAATGACATGTTTGATATACTTAATTCAATAATTTTTCCATTTCATTCATATATAGTTCATTGTTTCGATCATGTATGACTTCACTACGTTGAAAACATTCCTTCTCAAGAAAACATTTTTTACGATTTTCTCTCATATGCATTGTAAAACATAATTTAAAACCCAAATACTAATATCAGATCAAAATGATAGCATTTAATACTCTAGACCTCGAGAAAGACTAACAATCATTGAATTGGGGGGACAAAAACATTCATCGTTCATTCACTCCCCTTTTGACGAACTTGAATTTCCTTTGTTAAGTTTTCTTTCTAATCTCACTGATTAATATATCGTTACAGTCATATGATACTATCAATAAAAGTTGAAGTGCCATATTAGAAAAGTGTCATGTTGGCAATGCCAATGTGGCACGCATTTATTAAAAATTAAAAAAAAAGCAGAATCTAATTTTAGAAACAAACTATAAACATAAAATCTTTTTCTAAATATTTGACTTAATTAAGCATAAATACAAACATTAAATAAAATAGCATTTTTTGTGTAACAAAAATAATTGTGATTATTCCTTCTTTATTACTTAACTAAGGACTATCAAAAAAAAAAAAAAAAAGGACTACCAAACATTAATGAACCTGTTATAAAAGTATAGAAACAATAGAGAGAATTTAGAGAGAATGAATTCTAAGGAATTCTCAGGAATGAATTTCATTAATAACTGAAGCCCTATTTATAGGAAAACTTCGAATGGCACAATCGTAATTACATAATTTCATCAAGGGTATAATAGTCATTCACATATAATAATTACATCTTTTACCAAATTATTCCTCCACCAAATTATTCCTCATAATTCATAACCACCAAATTATTCTCAATTATTCATAACACTTCAATTATTATTCATAACACTCCCCCTTGAATGACTATTAATACAAATGTCTTCTGGACCTGTTTGGAGAAAAACCCAGTGGGAAAAAAAAAACTTCCAAAACGATTGCAGGATAGCTTGGAGTGGTTATATCTTGCTTCATCAAAACATTGCTCCCCGATGTCTTCCAATGGTATAGGAGTATTCATGTCTTTGCCTCGTTAAAACCTTGTCAAGAAAACCCAAAGTGGGAAAAAACTTGATCGAAGGAAAAAAATGCAATTTGCTCAGTTTGATTTCATATCTTGAAGCTGATATCTTTACTTACGGTAAATGATTTCAATATCATCATCGTTTGGATCTAAAGCATTAGCTCCATTATAACTTGATCCAATAGATACACTTTGTATCAATTTCTCCTATCGTTCTCAATATACCATGAATATGCCTCGTTAAAACCTTATTAGGAAAAACCCGGTGGGAAAAAGCCTAATGAAGGAAAAAGAGTACATTATTCATGTGAATCACGCCTTTAAAGTTGCCTCATTAAAAACCTTGCTAGGAAAACCCAATGGGATAAAACCTCAGTCGAGGGAAAAAGAGTGCAATGCGTATTTTATACAAGTATCTTTAAGCATTTCAAAATCTTTCATACATTTGTATGAGAATCATATACATTGATTTTATACTCTTCGTTCATTTAGAGTGCATCAATTTTCTTACACAACTACAAAACATTCACCATGAACACATGTCTCCAAATACACAATTTAAAGCATATAAATTCATTGTAAAAACATGTAAACATATAAGTAAACCTTCATAACTAACTAACATTTAAAATATATCATTTAACATTTAATACTCACTTAATAGGTTATTTCATTCCCAGGGCTTAGTTCACCCTTTAGGGTACTCATAAACACGGGTTTAGCTCATCCGATCCTTTAATTTCCTTTTACACTACACACGATCGGTAATTTAACTTTCATGAGCATGCAACATATAATGACCACCATGCTTATCTTTGAACTTGAGCATTAGTCATCATCATCTCATCATCTCATAAGTTAAGGATTTCACATTCACCATTTATCATCTTCAATATATCTCAATATTTTCATTATCATTGATCATATGTAGCGCTACATTTTCATATCGTGTCGACACTTTTCAATTTCATTTCTTTCCCCATATCGACATAACTTATCGAGATATCTCATTATCAATCCTCTTGTAGGATTACACAATATAGTTATGTCTATATACTCTTCAAGAGCATATGCCTCCGTTATTAAGACCATCTTTTATAATTTGCTTTGATATATATGTTTGGGAAATCTCATAATATCAACGCTTCAAGCGTGCTAACTTATCAAAGCATCTTAAGCGATATATGTGATTGTTCATAGCATCTTTTATGCATCTTTGAACTTCAAGTTCATATTTTAATTGTGAGGATATAACATGATGCATTTCACATATCATTTTCAACCTTTAATACTCCCCTCATGCTGAGAAAATTTAGAACACCAAAACTCATACAGTTGGTATGATTTTAATCATATATGTTCTCATCATTCAGCCTTAATATGGGAATTTAGACCGTTTGCATTCTATTCTCGATATCGGCAATTTATTTGAGGACTTTAAATAATTTGCCATATAATATCCCACATGTATGCATACTCAAATCCTTGAGGATTTATTCAAGTATTGGGATATACATTTACTAGCTTTATCATTAAATCTGAAAATCATGCTCATACCGTGAGCAAATATTTCGTAAATTTCGAATCATATACACATGTGACTATCTAGTGGATCCATATCATAATATCTAGTAGTCCATATGGAGGATGAGTGGGCCCATACTTCTCATCCTTTATTCCAGATATATTTGGGATTTATTCCCAATATTGACTAGTAATGATTTCATCATTTATCGAGAACAATCATTGAAGAATTCCTTTAATTCTTCACTTGAAATATTGATTTCAATAATTATTTAAACCGGGATGGTCAGTCCGATATTGCAAACGAGTATTATTGAACTTCTAGTTCAGTAAATTCTTATATCGATTTCACTAGTATCTGTATAGTGCTCAACATGATTTATCATAGAAATAATTCACCGACATATTTCCATCATCTTTTGGTGACATTATTGTCTACCACTATTCAAACACGGAGTTCTGACTCATGCATCACATCCGGCTATTATTTAATTCGAAATTGTAGCTCTTACGCTTCATATTATTTATTTAAAATCGAGTCTTATTTCATAATGCGTCGTATATTCTATAAATAAATCATCAAAATTATTGCAAAATTCATCCTAACAAGGGTCTATACATTATAATGGATCATATGCTCTCAAATCTTCGAAAATACTATCCATCACTATCGATTAAAATCTTAAAAAGGATTTATCGATGTAGGTTTGGAAAGATTAAGGATGCTAATGAATAAGGGTATCCCACAAGATATCCGATGCTTGATTGAAGCAAAGGTTCGATTATCTGGTGAGGTTTCAATTCCCTCTAAATACATACCTGGTATGGGTAAAAGTAGTTTTTCAAAGAAAGCGGAGAGCAAAAAGATTAGGAGGATGCTACAAGTGTGCTCGATGGACATGTGACACTCGATATAAATCTGTGGGGTACTTGTCCGTAAAACCGAGAAGATAAAATAGCATTCATTAAGGATGGATTGAGTAAGGAGCCTTTGGATGATATTCAGCAGCTCTTGAGACACATCGTAGTGGACACGTACAAGGTGAGCTAATGGCCTTATGGGCCAAATTCAAAGATCAACAAGCGCGTTCTGATCTTGAAAAACTTACTTTAGAAGATCCTGTTTGTAAATTTAGTAGAAAATTTTAGTATAATAATTTTCTCATATTAATATAAGGAAGCTCGATTGTAATAACTTGTAAGATCAATGTTTTTCTTGTAATTGTAAATATTGTTTTTCGATTTTAAGATATATATATATATATATATATATATATATTATTTTTCAATCACCGACAGGTATATTTCATTTTCACTTAAAATTTTTTCTGCATTTTTTCTCTTTCATATTTGTCAAAAAGTAAATAGTGCACTCAATTATTGGTTTGAAAATTTTTCTTTAAATAGAGGGTTTCATATATCTCTCATGTTCATACATTAAAAGTATAGTGTAAAAAGAGAGATAGGAGTAGAGATGGATGTGGAGATTTTAGAATCATCTCATACAAGTCAGCTTTTACCTCGCCATATTAAAACCGTATGTATTCTTGGTGGATCTAAACTGGTAGGCGGCAAACCGACTCGTAAAAGAGTTAGGGAGACAAGAAATCAATATACTATATGGAGGAACCAACAACAAACTTTTAGCTAGACTTATAATGGCTGCACCATCATGGGGAATAAGAGTTTCGAGTGTAATACCTTTTCATCTAGTTGGATCTAATACTCGAATTGGAGTCAGTTCTACCATGGGTCCAGCAGGGTTGGGGCTACAAGCGCAATCCATCCACAAGCGCATGATGTATATGATGAATAATAGTGATGCTTTCATTGTCCTTCCAGCGGCTACAACACACCGGAGGAAATATTCAATATAGCCTCGTTGCACAGTGGAACTTTCATGTCAAACCAATAGGTTTGTTGAATATTAATAATTTCTTTGATGGCTTACTAGCGTTTCTAGATCAGTGTAAATAATAAGTTTATCTCTCATTCAATGAAAAATACTTATCTCTGCTAATCTTTGTTGATGAACTACTCATCAAATTTCATGCATATGTTCAAGAATGCATGGAAGCCAGTCCGTCGATCCGCACCACGGTGTCAAGCGAAAAAGAAATTCGGATCCTTTAAATATTTCATTATGAATCCTAATATTGATGGTGGCAGAGTTACGGAGTATTTATACTCTCGAGACGCATCCCTCATTTATGGATTCAGTATGTATTTTCTTTTTGCATTTCTATATTTTCGAGTGTTTAATGCCATCTTTTGATATTCTCAATATGTTCCACTTCGGCTGTTTTGTACTTCTTCTGGAGTAATAATAATATCATATTGGCTTTATTCAAATACAGAAATCTAGTGATTATGCTTCTTCAAGAGCATTTTATTCTCATATTAATACAATCTCATATCATCGATGAGATTACTTCATATAATCTCTCCATGCGATATATTTTCTTTGATTTATCAACATGGGACCTATTGAGCATTTTACTTTTATCTATTTATCCAATGGTAACTTCAAGTACCACTTACTCAATTTTCTCCATTAATATTCGGTATATATGGGGAAGTAATTTTATTCTCATCGTCTACTACTTCGAGAGTAGGATTAGAATATTTGATCAACTACTTCTTCTGGAGTAGGATTCGTTATAATCAATCGTGTAGTATAACCCACCACATTGGAAATATGCACACCAATCGTATGGTATTACCCACCACATTGGAAATATACTCAAACTATAAAGTGCATAAATTTAAATTGTAGAAATTAAATTTCCTCCAATAGGTGGTCGAACCTACCTTATGGGAATTATTGCAATAAATATAAATTTACGGAATTTAAATAGCAAGAATTAAATTGCATAATATTTAACTACTTCTTCAGGAGTAGGATCTGCTCAGTAGAAGGTATTACCCATCATTTAGCATATAAAGTGCAAAAATATATAAAACCTTCCGTTTAGTGACGGTTGAACCCATCATCAAGTAGGAGGTATTGCAGTAATTAAATTGCAGTAAATAAAGTGCGAGAATTAAATATTGAACTGCTTCTACGGGAGCAAATTTGTTCTTCTAGAACAAATACTCATTACTTCTACAAGAGTACACTTATCCTTCTAGAATAAGTACATTATGTAATTGAACTCTTCGAGAGTTACATTAATATTTCGATCTATTAACTCAAATGGACTTCAAGCCATTTTATATAATCAATGGATTTAGAATTTCTTCATAAATATTCTATCCATTTTTCACTGTCGTCAAAATTAGGTCGGTTTTACCCTAAGGGTAAAATTGTCCATTCCAATTCGTAAAGGTAAAATTGTCAAAAATATTTTATCAATGTTTTACGATTGGAAAATTATCTCCTTTCTACTTCAATTTATCAATATCAAAATATTCAAGGATTATTTTGTAACTTTTTCAAAAGTTAGTGTACTGATTTGTAAATTTTGAAAGTTTGATAATAACATATTTCAAAACGAGTTATTGCCCTATCAATGTTGGTGTCAAATCGAAGCTCTCGTTAAATCGAGTATAATGGAGTCGAGAAAATTTGATTTTGATAATGTATGCTCCTTATATCTCGATAAAATGAATGGTATAGTTTAATATATTATTATATTATAAAATCATATGATTTACCTTTTTCCCTTTCTCTAATTATTCCATGGATGAGATTTACTTGCAATCTATTTACGTGATCGGAAAATTCTTTGGACTCCATTCTTCCAATTTTGGGATTTCGTGACATCTCAAGCGGGTTGTGTAGAATGAGGAATTGTGGGAGAAGAATATGAGCAAAGGGAATTTTGATGATGTATTTGCAAAGAGAGAGTTATTTAGGATTGATGAGGATGAATTAATTCATTGGTAATAATCCAGGTTTAAATCTGAGAAGATCATTTATAAGATGCTGTTGTATAGCATACTTCTTTCATATTACTCAAAGGGTTAGAGACTCGTCTTTGATAACGTGTTATAAAAGTATAGAAACAATAGAGAGAATTTAGAGAATGAATTCTAAGGAATTCTCGAGAATGAATTTCATTAATAAGCTGCGCTATTTATAGGAAAACTTCGAATGGCACAATCGTAATTACATAATTTCATCAAGGGTATAATAGTCATTCACATATAATAATTACATCTTTTACCAAATTATTCATCCACCAAATTATTCCTCCACCAAATTATTCCTCATAATTCATAACCATCAAATTATTCTCAATTATTCATAACACTTCAATTATTATTCATAACAGAACCAACTGCTTTTTTTTTTTTTCATTTTTCCATCGAGAACCAATAGGCGGCTATTGTATAGCATTAATTGGTAATTCTTAAATTACAAGGATATCTTTAGTTTAAAAAATCCAATTTTGCGAACAAACTATAAACTAAATTCCTTTTTTTTTTTTAATATCTAATTGAGCATGACTATAATCTTTAAATTACAACAGGTTGTTTGTGATGAAAAATTCGATGAAAAACTTGTATGGTCCCATAATGTGCCCCTAATTTGTGGTTAAAGCGCACTTGTGTAACTTTGAGTGGTAAATGAGAATATTGTTGGCTGCATTTTCCTTAGTATAGAGTCTAGGGGGTGTTTCCACCGAGCATTGCACTAGAGATTGCCACGGCGCCTTTGTGCACTTTTTACAACATTAAGATGAAAAAAATGATATATTATTTAATTTGTGGTAAAAAAAAGTTATTGTAATTTTATTCTCCTAAAAATTCAAAAAATGAATTTCGTAACATTAACGCAGTTCTTTTTTCTTTTCTTTTTTTTTTTAATATTGTTGGGGTTTTTTTTGGCGGAGGGGGGGGCGGTGGGTATCGGGGAGAGGATGTAGTAGGGACTGTATTAATTATGTATGAATATTACTGGGACTCTATGGTGTATTATACATAAGTGAGTTTCCACACCCTTGGTTAATAATAATTCAATTCCATTACCCTACTACTCCATGTATTGTATTGTTTTATAACAGTTATGCATGAACATTTGAATTTTATAATTTCTTATCAAATAGATAACTATAAATTATTTTCCCCGTGTTATTTATAAACTAGTGTTTCTACCCATGCGTTCTTAAAACATATATTTAAGATATAATTTAATTAGAATCCGTGGGTGTATTTTGTATTCTAAAAAAAAAAAAAAAAAAATCACACCCGAAGGCGGAAAGGAGGATAGTGATAAACGGTATTGGGTTTGTGATAAGAGAATGATGGGATCTGTAGAAATCTAAATAGGTAAATATCAAGATTATTATCCTTTGCGTGGGAACATGATTTTTTTATTAATTATTTAATTCAGAAAATAGGTAAAATGAGCGGGAAAATGTGCTGATTATATATATATATATATAGATATAGATATATAGATTTTCAATGAAGTTTTAGACACAAGTTGTATTAATGCTCAAGTTTTGCGTAGATATAACTTTATTTGTTCCACTCCCGTTCTCACTGATCCCCATGTGGAGCGATCAGAATCAGCCAAACTACGTAAGCAACTAGAAAGTAAAATTGAGCAGGAAAGGAACTTACTGAAATTTGAATTTTCTTTTTTTCCTATTTTTTCCATTGATGTATGGATCAACTATGTACAGATTACTACGCGAAAACAAAACCACAACACACTCTCTCAACCTCCGATGAGCTTTTCTGCTCGTCGGGGCACCCATATTTGTTTTACACAGCCAGCTTAAGATGATTTTACATTTCCAGAGAATACTTAAACCTTAAACAGCAGTCTCACAAAATTTTCCATCAATCCTGTTCTGAACGGCTTTCACAGCAGCAACTCTGGCGGCAGTGGCAGCTCGGTTTGCAGCCATGACAGCCTTGTTCACTTGTTCATCAACCATTTGCAATTTTATTGCATTCCCTGCAGTTTTTCTAGCAGCCTGCAAGAACACAAGAAGAAACCAGAGTAAGGTCATGTTTGGTTGTGTGTAACACAACTTTTGAGATTAGGAAGCTAGCTGCTTTTGAACATGTCTGAAGAATTCTTCGAGCTAGTTCAAACTAGCTTCGTGTTAAAAGTATTTTTCCAAGAAACAAAAGCATAAGCTATGCCAAACAGGAGAAAGAAGCCACTTCAAAGTAATTTCTTCCAAAAGCACTTTCACAAGAGGCAGAAACATAAGCTTCGCCAAACAGACCCTTAAGTCGAACCTGATTTTAGTTGCACAAGGTAACTTTTAAGTATAACTAAAGATGCAAGGTCATGTTTGGAAGTGTGTGTTATAACTATTGAGATTTACGATGCTGCTTCCGAATATGTCCTAAGACTTCTTTGAGCTAGTTCAAAGTAGCTTCCTCTGAAAGCACTTTGAATACAACTATTGAGATTTACGATGCTGCTTCTGAATATGTCCTAAGACTACTTTGAGCTAGTTCAAAGTAGCTTCCTCTGAAAGCACTTTTTCAAGGCAAAAGTATAAGCTACGCCAAACAGGAGAAGAAGCTACTTCAAAGCAGCTTCCTACAGAGGCAGAAGCATAAGTTATGCCGCACAGACCCTTAAGTCAAACTTGATTTTAGTTGCCAAAAGTAATTTTAAGCACAACTAAGCTATCCCCAACAGACCCTTAAATTAAACCTGATTTTAGCTGCCAAAAGTAACTTTTAGGCACAACTAAAGATGACCAGAAAAAGGGATCAACAAGGTCACCTGAACAGCTCGGAGAACTGCATCCGATAGCTGAAGAAGGGGCGTCTTAAGATTTCCACCATCCCATTCGCCACATCTCGTCTCACCAGTTCGGAAAGTATACATGCCATAACCTTGTCTCCGTCCCTCGTGCCATGATCCCTCATAACAGTGACCGTTTGAGAAGTGATATACGCCAAAACCATGGACTTTATCTCCAAAATATTCACCAGCATATCTATCTCCATTTCTTCAAAACAATCAAATTTCATCTTTATTCTCAATATAGAGCAAATCTTTGTGTTTTCAATCTATCAAGTACCCAAAAGCAAGAAGAATATCGCTATATCCCACAAAATCCACTAAGACAACACTAATACCAAAGCTCAGCACTTATTCTGGTCGGACACAGATAAATATCATAAGATCAAACATAGAACCAATCACATGTACAATCAAGATTTGCCATTGATTAAACCTTGAACATAACTCTATCAAAAATCGAACAAAGCACATTCTGGTAATTAGTAGTTAAACTTCATCCCCCATGATTAGGCTCCACAAAGTCCAACAAGATTCACATATCAACACAAAGATTGCCCCAAAAAAAGTCAAGTAAACACGAAATCAGAAGCATAAAAACAAGATCAAACATAGAACCACTCATACATACAACCTAGAACTAAACTCCACCATGAATCGAACAAAGCACATACTGATAAAATAGTAGTTCAACTTCATCTCCTACGATTAGGCAACTCAAAGTTCACCAAAAAGCCGAGTAAACGCATGATCAAACATATAGAAACAAGCATCAAAGAACACAAATTCTCACCTAAAATGGTAACATCCAAGGCCATGTTTAACCCCACACTTGAACTCTCCAATATAACAGCTCCCATCAGCACAAGATTGCACTCCAATTCCATGACTCTGCCCATTAAACCACTCCCCAGAGTATGTATCACCAGTGTAGAACTTATAAACTCCATACCCATGCCTCAAACCTTGCCTATACTGCCCACGATATCGGCTCCCCTTCGACCAACTCTCAACTCCATATCCATCGTACTTCCCATCAATCCAATCACCTTCGTATCTCCCATTCGCGAAGTAATTGTACACTCCACTCCCATTACATTTGCCTTGATGAAACTCACCTTCATAGTAATCACCATTGCTGTAAAATTCAACTCCTTCTCTTATAATCTTCTTAGGGCTCTCTTTGTAATCAGAGTTTGACTCACCAATGAACCATTTAACTGATTTTTCACTGTTCTTAGAGGCGAAACAAGGGAATCTCACTTTTTTACCATAATCATAACATAATTCCTTGCAACAACTAAAGCTACTATGGATTACTGGCTTATTCTTCGACACGAGAAAAAGTAAAACTGCAACGAAAATAAGCCCTAATAGCAGATTTTCCGAGGTGGCTATTTCGTCCGTGTTGAAGAAGGCGAAAAGAGTGTACACGTATACAAAAAGAATGGCGAGAACCGGAGTTAAACGTACTGAACCGGAACGAACCAGTCGCGAACCGGGCTTGCTGTGGGGTTTTTGTTCTTCAAGGTCCTCGATTTCTTCATCTGGTGTGATCTCGTTCATGGAAGATAAGCTCTGGATGGATGATCGGACGGAAGGGGATGACCGGAGTAGTGATGAATGGTTCCTAGTAAGCTTCTGACCGTCCATTATTGACAGTGGGATCCACTAGTAAAATCCTAGCCGTTTATCCTTTCTTGCTAGTGAGTTACCTTCTCCTGTACCTCGATTTTCTTATCATATACTCCGACGCCGGTTTCATGTCCGGCTATGGTGCGCGGGATAAGCAGTGGTGCAGGTGCGCAGGATAAGCAAAGAACAAAAATTTTGAAACCACAAAAACACACACAAGAACGCAGAGCGTGAGAGAGAGAGAGAGAGAGAGAGAGAGAGAAACTGATTTGTTTATACGAAACTGTTCAGAGTAGACAGGTTTTTCAGTGGGTTTATATCTTTGTCTAAGTGGGGATGGCGTAGGCCCACGGAGCTTGATAAGGCCCGTTGATATAATAATCTAGCGGTGCAGATTGTGGAGAATATGAGCCGTTCGATTGCGAGTTGCCCGATATTGACGAGAAGAAGCAGTCGTCGGATCTTAATTCGGCAATTTCGGTAGTTTTCCTCTCCGGCACCAATAACCATATTTGTCTAAAGAAATTACCATTTCGATGAAAAGTAAAATTTTTAGATGATTTTGAATGAAAACTATAGTGTGATAAAGCTCATATGAAGCGTTGTAAATAAAACCACCTTCGTATAATTTATCCGCCTTAAGGTTATTTATAGTTCCGATAATTTTCTATGCCGAATGTAAAAATCACTTATATTATTTTTAATAGCTTCCTTAACCGTGTGAAAAAAATATATATATATATATATATATATAATATATATATAATAGATATATAAAATTTTGAAATGGAAGGAGTGTATCTTTTAAGAGATATGTAACTTAAAATATGTACAAAAAAATAATCATTAAAATTGATTTTTCTGATTCCCTCGCCCCCCCTCCCCTCCCCCCCTATATAGGCTACGGATTTGTTGTCCATTCTGGGCAACATAAAGTAAAATCCACGCTAACGTGATGCCGCATCAGCGATCAAAAATTTTTTCTTTTTAAAATTTTTTTGTATCTACATTAGATCATATAAATAATATATAACTGTTACCTAATGGTGGGGGCCCCACAAGCCCCTACAAATTTTTTTCCCCGAAATGTGGGCATTAGAACATTATCGATGCTATATAATGCACTTTCATGTACAATGGGATGCATGAACTCTCTTGTTCCTACCATGACGCATAATGAAGTTGATGAGAGACACACTCTTCTCCTCAATATATCTTTGTTGTCCTTTTCAAGTTCCAACTTATTATATGGATACTCGTGTGTATTGCAGAGTATACCATACTAGCACAACTGCACAAGAAAAGTGAAATGACAATTTTATCCGCCCTAATAAGGGAAGTGGTCACACCTTGCATTTCACGGGAAGTTTGTAACATTTCCCGATTCACAATTCTCCAAGATTGGACCAGTTCTCGAATTTTTTTTAGTCAAACTGGTCCTCATCACATTAATAAGAACATAGGTAAAATAGGCATGACTGATATGCAAATATCGTGAAGAAAACGTCAGCTCCTACCAAGAAGGAAAAATATGCACATTCCCACTCTGGAAGTCGAAAGAAAGAGATTTAAGAAGTCAACATCTTTCATCACAGACCAGCAAAAGTGCAAAACGTAAGCCACATTTTCTCGCCTCGTAAATATCTTCCATAAATGATAGAAAGGTCCTCAAAATTTTACCATGCCAAATCTCATGGATTTCACAGCAAAAAGAAATTATAAGAGAGACGAGAGAAAAATAAATATTAACTAGTCCGGCAATGGTTTTCTAAGCCAATATCGTCATTGTTGGTCGAAAATGGATTTCTTTGGGTCCCATTGTGCTAACCAAAAGCTCGGGCGGATTTGATCTCATATGCCATCTCCCTCACTTGATACGAAATCTCGCAATCTGCACTAAGAGTTCAAAATCAAAAGTTAGTTAGTTGAACATAATTTCTCTATATATATATATCAAAAAAAAAAAAAAGAACCCTTAATAATTTACTGAGTCTTCAAAGGTTGATAAAAGATTGATAAAAAGGAATAGAGTCACTTGCGATGATCTTAATGCATTTAAATTGTTGGAAGGAGAAAGGGGTTGTAGGAGTGGAGCATTATTAAAAATTAGAGACAAGACCATAGCAGTGCCTTTACGAACTCTAGCTCAATCAATCCAATGATATCAAAATCCCCCTTGAGACATGTAACAAAATACAAAAAATAAAATCACAAAAGCGTGCAATAAACCACAGAGTAGACATATATGTCTTCTATTCTACCTAGGTCACGAAAGCTGATATTATCATGCTTATAATATAAGAATAATGTCAAACAAAGAACATAACATTGGGTTTACAAATTCAAATAAACAAAAAGAAAAAATATCTAGCAGCCAAGAGCTCTCTCGTTAAACCCTTAATAACTTGGGGTTCTGCTATCTCGTCTGATATCTTCAACCGCCTACAATTTTCAATGGGGAAATCATCAAAGAAATCAGCTGCCAAGGTCAAAGCAGGTCCAGCTGATCCCACTAAACCAATGAAGAAAGGTAAGAGAGAAGCTGAGGCGGCTTTGGAGAAGCCTTTGGTGAGTGCTAAGAAGCAGAAGAAAGACGCAGAAGTCGACAAGAAGAGTGAGGCCAAAGTGCCAAAGAAACACGTCAAGAAGAAGTGGAGTCTTCTTCTGAAATGATGAGCCTGTTGCCAAACCAGAAATGCAACCCCACCCACCACCCCCCAAACACCAAATGGAAACTGTGTGGCCAAAACCAAAAAACAAGGTAATAGTTCAGATGATGATTCAGAAGAGGAACAAACTGCAGCTAAAAAGCCTCCAGTTGGAACCAAGAGCAGTACTGTTCCTGTGATCCAGGAGGAATGAGTTCTGATCAGTGAAGAAGACGAAAAAACAATCAAGTTCTGAAGATGATTCTAGCTCAGATGAGGAAGCCACCTTTGCAGATTCAAAAGGAGGAGAATGAGTCAAGCGGTGATGATGAAAGCTCAGATGAAGATTGCTAAAAATGGCCCAGTGCCTTCCACCAAGAACAAGGGCGAGTCCAGCAGTGACGATGAAGGCTCAGATGAAGATGCCCCTGCAGCTAAAAATGGCGCACTGGCTCCAACGAAGAAGAGAGATGAGACAAGCAGTGATGATGAAAGCTCAGAGGAAGATACTCCTGCAGCTAAAGTGGCTTAGTGACTCCTACAAAGAAGAAAAACAACTCCAGTGAGGAATCTGACGGTTCTGATGAAAGTGAGGATGAACAGCCTCAAAAGAAAAGGCCGAAGACCTCAGCAACTCCAAATGCTGCTAAACCGAGTGTAAAAGCCACCGAAGAGGAGGATAGTAGCAGTGAAGACGAAAGCTCCAATGATCATGACCCATCAAAAATGCAAGGGGTAAAGAAGTCTGTTGCTCCATCAAAGGGTAGTAGCAGTTCAGAGGATTCATCTTCTTGGGAAGAAGAGGAAAAACCTACCATAACCCCCAAGGCCCCAAGAAGAAGGATGCCGGTGAGAGAATGACTGGTGTTGCACCAACAAAGGAGAAAGGGTATTCCCAATTTGAGAAGACTCCCAAGACACCTGCTACTCCTAGACCACAAGTCACAGGCTCGAAACTCTGCTTAATGGGGAACGTCTCCTTCTCTGATGGGCAGGCTGATGTAGAAAATTGGAGGTCACTTTGGAGGTGGAGGAAGAGCACGTGGAACTCCCGGGAAGCACAGCATGTTCGCTGCTGGTGGAGGGAAGAAGACAACATTTGGCGATGACTAAACTAGAATATTCAACCTGGTTTTGCTTATGAGGGCTGCTTGACATCCCTCATGGAAGCAAGAATTATATTTTGTTCAAACCTTTTCAGGGATTACCATAATATTTTAGTGTGACGAAAGATGTCATAAGAGGATTCATATTCACGCCATTTCTGTTTTTCTTTTAAAAATGAACAAAAGAAATGTAAAAACACAATTAAGATTTCCAAACATTGTTCCCTGAATTGAACTTCAAACTCTCCCTACGATACCAGCACCGCCGTTCTATTACTTTTATTTTATTCCAAAGTTGGATAAAATATAACCACACAAAGAACTAACAACTCATTAAAAACAAGCTTTAATTATGCATTGCAAGGCAAAACATTCTATCCACATGCTCTAGTCCTTGATGTCCAGTCCACTGTCGTACTACAACGAATTTGAAGAGAACTAACTAAACACAGCATGAATAATGGGTGTGTGAAGAATAATGTCCAACTATAGCAAGTGTTACCTTTGATACAAACATTGCCAAAATTTTAGACCAATTCTCTAGTGCTTTGCTTTCTTGGGTTTCGAATGGATTTTCCCAAGCATCGAACGTGACAGTTTGAGTTCTGCGCGCTTTGCTTTCTTGGGTTTGGAATCGATTTTCTGATAGGCCTTAAGCCTCGGAAGTGATAGTTTGTATTCTTCTTGACGAAGCTTTCTCTTAGCTTTTTTTGATATATTAGCTGTATCACCATTTGATTCTTCCATTTGTGATTTCTCATTTCTTGTCTTATTATTAGCATTTGATGTCTCTCCTTTAAGAAGTGCCTTGTTCCTCTGTTTCTGCTGATGAATCTTAATACGAGGCACCTCCCACTCCTTCTCCCTGTAAGGAGCCAGCTTCTTTAAAGAAACATACTGATTCAACTCCTTGTCATCCAGCATCAAAATCTCCTCAGTGCTAAGTCCAAATCGTTTAGACTTCACAGGTTTATACTTGAACCTCGTCTTCAAGTCTCCTATTGTATCTTCGTAATCCAACTTATAATACTCCTCCATCAATTGCTCCCTAACAGCTTTCCCCACTTCGCTAGGCTTCCTTTTTCTCTTCCTCTTACCCTCTTTAGCATTAGTCTCTTCTCTTTCTACAAGCTCACTTTCATCTTCATCTTCACCATCGACCTTATTTTTCAAAATTCTTTGTCGGGCTGGCAAGAATCCATCTCTCGTCTCCTTCACCTCGTCCCAACCATTTGGAAGCCCAAGCAACCTATCTTCCTCATCAAAATCAGGTTTCTCACACTCGCTATCACTCCCAAACTGTGGGTCCACATCCTCTGTCTCATAATACTTCTTATCAAATGCTTCCTTCATCTTCCTGTCGTACTCCTCGGGATCAAATTCTTCCTCCAAATCATCCTCATCCAATAAAGCCTTATCATCTCCAATCCCAGCAGCCTCCCTAATCTTTTCCAATTTCTCTTTAATCTCCTTTTTCTTCAAGTTCTTCAAATGCTTCAATTCCTCATTCCGCTCAAACTCAGCTTGTGCCATTCTCTCCTCCTTCCTCTCTCTCTGCAACTTTCTAGCATTCTCTTTCTTCCTCACAGAACCCTCCACCTTTCTTGAGTGACCCATAACCCTATCCCCGGCATTCTCTTCAAACCTAAAATTATAATCCCTCTCATAATCCTCTTGCTTTTCTATCTCTTCCTCGTCGTTCCAAAACCTTACATCATCATCATCCTCAACATTATTACGTTTACCATTATCAAGCCACAAGCTATTCTGAAAATACTTCTTTAAAAACTTTGTGTCCTCATCGAGCTTTTCATCCTCTCCAAAATACTCATCTAACTTTTTCCCAAATTCACTATCATTGCCTTCTTCCTCTTTAGCTGTGCCACTTTTCACTGTCAAGAAATCCTCTTCCTCGTCCTCAACGTTTGCAGCCTCCTCAAACTCTTTCAAAAACTCCCTCCTCGCCTCCTCTTGTTCTTCTGCATAAGTCTTTACTATCCCATTACCTACACTATTCCAATCATTTGCCTCTCTGTTGTCATCATCATTCTCACAATCATCAAACTCTGGACCCTCTTCAATCAAATGCTTCGAAACAACATCTTTCAAATACATTGGTTTCCTCCCCCTTCGATCACAATTTTCATTCTCATTGTCATTTTCATCATCCGACATTGACTCAGAATCCGAATGAAACAACTTAACATCTTTTAACGAAGGATCCTGTTTTTTCACCTTAATCAACGCATCAAAAAATTCTAAATCCCGTTTCTTACTTGTTTTGAGCATCTCCTCCTCCTCTTCTTCGGAAGACTCTTCGGAATCATCGTCGCTGAAATTGACGAGTCCTTTCTTTTCCAGTTCCTGTAGCCTCTGCAAATCATCTCTCTTCTTATTGTGTTCATATCGACGGGCAAATTCTTGATTAATCTCGATCTTCGCAACCTCGTCCTCCAACTCATGGTCTTCGTCAAAAAGCTTCACAGTCTCCTTACTTTCTTCGACTTTTCCCATTTTCGGTGAACAACTAAGTGATTGTAACAGAGTCTTAGGAGATTTATGGGGGAGAAAGACAACTGCCGGCGGATATAAGGAACGTGAGTGTCGTCTAGGGTTTTCAATTGAAAAGTGGCAGAAGGAGGGCTTACCGGCTTTCAGTTGTACGTGTCCTGCGAGGCGAACCGGTGGTGGAATAAGTTTGGGAGAGGCTTTGGAGTTACAGTCCCAGTTAGATTTTTAGTTGGGCTTGTGATAGGCCTTGTTAAATTTATCAAAATTATTTGTTAGGCATAATGTTCAACCATTTTATTTTGATAATTCACCAAAAAAAAAGAAAAAACAAACAAAAATTATTATTATTATTATTATTATTATTATTATTATTATTATTGTTATTATTATTATTATTTTGGTTGCTTATTTCCATAAATCAATTGTAATCTCATTTACTCGTTTAAAAGTTCAAGTGTATCAATCACTCAAAGAGAATATTTAGACCTGCTTTAAATATTCTATAATTATATGTATGGTTAGGATTAGAAAATTTATGCACCAACACTACCTTTGATGATTCCATTAGAAATGTTTATTGAATTGTATAGATCGAAAATTTATAAATTTTTTTAATATTTATTTCTCATTGAACCAATATAGTTTAAAAAAAAAACAGCGTCATTGATAATATAATAAATATATATGAGATAAAAATATCCATCCAAAGATTTTCCTAATGTCAAGCCCCGTGAGCTTCGGTAATGGAAGGCCGAGTCATTTTCACGATAAGGGGCGCAACTGCCCAGCCATGCATGAAGATAAGGGACGAAATCATGATTGGGGAATGAAGCCTAAGTCACAGAGGGGCAAAGGCAAGGGTTCATGCACGGAGGATCGATCGCGGGCATTGACGAAAACATTTGAGGGGGCATTAAGGCTAACGAAAGATTTCGGAAGGTTGCGGGACTCAGTCGAGATGATGCATTCCAGAAGACTCCATGGTCGAGTAATCAGTGAAGCATCTAAATCTTGTAGTCAATGAAGCATCTAAATCTTGTTGGAAGTTGTGAGACAAATCGGGATTCTAGAATTTTCCAATATGTAGTCTTTATAGGTGAGTCTAGAATACTCTTTGTACATACTTTGTATGGCGGAATTGTATAGGATTGTTTAAAATGCGTGGAGTATTCTAAAGGCTCGATCATGGCAACTGATTAGGATCGATCTCCATCATCAATTCCATGGAGGTGGCCTATAAATAGGTGTGAGGCATCATTTGTACCATCAAGGAATCAAAGGTGGGATCTAGGTGTGGGAGCTTCGAAAGGTAGAGTTTGAGCGGCTTGCTTGTACACGGACTCGAGAGGTTGAGAAGCTACGAGCATTATTGTAATCTTGTTAGAGTAATGCAAAAGGGTCGTATTATTGTAAGTGTTGGTGTTACTTGCCAATTTTCCCTTTACTTAGCATTTTAGTGGTGCATTGCGGGTCAAAAGGGTTGCTTCGCTATTAATCGTAAGGACAATTAGAGGGGCTAAAGCCACACAAAGGCGTTGAAAACACTAAGTTCGTCATACTAAGAACTCTCTAGGTCCCTAACATGGTTGCCTTGCAAAGTGTCGACCATCTATGTGCTACCTCAATCGGGGCCAATGTATATTGATCAGTTGCATCTTGATTTTCGTGAAATATTAAAACACTTCCGCCTCTAGTGGTGGTAGTAACCTAAATAAAAAATAAAAAATAGAAGACGACACTACCCTTATTCTATCAAGAAATAATCCAATGCCTATCAAGAAATAATCCAATGCCTAAGTCCGGTGGGTATTTCAAGGGTTACTCATGCTTCAAACGCTGTAATTCCTGCAAATGACACTCCAAGTGGCGATGGTGGATGAAGCAGATCATTTTTAAAGAAAAAATGATGGTCGTCGTCGTTGTCGTCATTATCATCATTATTGTTATTATTACTTTCAATGCTTATTCACAAAAATCATTTTTATCTTATTTATCTAAATTCAAGAGTATCAATTCATTTAAAGATATATATATGTGTACATGCGTGAAATATTCTAGAATTATTAATACGGCTAGAATTAAAAAAATTTATGCACCAACAATATCTTTGATGATTCTATTTGAAATTGAAACCACTAGAAATATTTTTTGAATTGTATAGATTGAAAATCTATAATTTTTATTATATTTATTTCTACGTGAATTAATGTAGCATCAAAGAAGAGATAGTGCTATTATCAATATAATAAATATATACAAGGTAAAAGTGTCCATGAAAAGCTTTAAATTCAGACAGAGCTCAATACTAAATAAGAACAAGAAACAAGAATGACTTGAGAATCGTTATCCACGTATTCGCATGCAAACTCATAACACAAAACGTATAAATGTACAATATGTGCTTATAAAGTATTTCCCTTAAGATCTTCATAAACCAACCCTATTGATTGCTAAGAGCGCCATCAAAATTTGGCGAAGAAATTCATATCCATTTCACCCTCCGCTAAACATAATTTCTCAAATATTAACTCAAACCTAACTTCTGCAACTTTGCTTTGGTGACATCCAATTGTTCTGGCCAAGAATAAACAAACACCAGTTACCATATATCCATGACCATCAAATAACACAAAATCAAATAACATGTGATGAAGGATGAGTATACTTACTCTGTTCGGACTCCTTGGCCTTCTGAATGCTGGTGCGGAAAAATAAATTCCCGTTTCTTTGATAAACAACCTGAATTCAAATGAGAGAATTTATTTTTCCATACTACCTTGCACTATATCAGTCAGTCACAAAAGTTCTTATTACACCAAACATGATTTCCAAAATTATTGTATTAGTAATAAGGTTGCTTTCTAGAGAAGCAACTTTTACGTGCTTCAAAATCGTGAATCACATTGACTCCAAAAGCTAAAAAACCAAATACAAACTTGCGGTTGAATACCTAGTACATTAGTTGCTCAAGATGCTATCAGAAACGAACACATGAATATCTCTAACCACAAGAATTTCATTAAGAATTCTCTCATATTTTTATAGATAATAGATAAATATAATCCAACTTTCTTCCCTCGCAACCCAAGGCACAGGTGGCCGGAGTCTAATGTGGACCCCACACTTAACTCATGCATTGGATTCTGTTGGTGGGAGAGCAGGATTCAATATAATATTGATGTTAAGAAATGTTGAAGTCAAGTTTCCATATCTTTATTCACGAGGGCAACTTGGCATTCAATAACAAGTCTCATGTGTGTCAACACTTTATCCAAAGCAGTTTTATGTAAAATTCAAGTCAAAAAAGCCCGTTGAACTCCAGATAATGACATCACACAAGAATGATACGTTCACTGAGAAGGATCGGCTACTACACTACAGTATGATAAAACGAAACATCTTATACTATTCGTACAGTATAATCCAATTGTGATGACTATAGCATGATGAGCATCAATGAAGATTAGACCTTCTTGAAAAGCACAAATTGGATGGGAGATTGAGTTATCTGAGCACTTCATGCAATGACTTGCAAATTCAATAAAATGAGATTTAACATCAACCGACAGCTCATCGCATCGATAATGCCCTTACCCTGTTGAACAAATGATTAAGATAGTAAAATTACAAATACTTGAGAGGGCCTACTATACCAATCTATAGGATCATTACAAAATGGTAGACATTGTTTTAGATCAATTAGGACAGTTACAAAGAAAGTCATCTTCTTTTATTTCTAAAGCATTGTCTGAGAATGGGCATATTCAAGTAAGCTTGAAGATGTTACTTAAGTGAGTTCCAATCCAAAATAATCACTCATACATCCAATATATCACAGAGTAACAGATGATTATAAGAATTGCGCTATGTTGTAACATAGTCAGAATTTGGTAGAAACCCATTTTGAGAGCTAAATAACAAATCCTTGATGCCCTCGATCTGTGACGAGTCATAGTTTCCTCAAATGCAAATGATGATGTGGCCGAACACTTAGTGTAGTATAATCATCCCCCCGCTTACAAAAGCTCACACCACCTACATCCCCAGTAAAGGCATCTTTAGCCTACATTAGCTTTGAGATTTTTTTACTTGATCAAATTAAAAATTAACCACACTTCTCAAATGACTACTTATTATTATCCACGAATCTGACATCTCATGGTCCTTGCACTGTTGAATACAAAAAGTAAATTCTTTTCACACGAACATATGATTGTCCCTCGAAATATAAACAGTTTTTACTAGTTTGCAATATTTTTTCTCTGTAATGCACCATGGATTCAATGTAACAACTAATCAACTGAGAATTCAAAGAACTCCAATTTCCACGGAAATGGGGAAAAGCATATTTTCATGCAATGCCCACATCACTTTAGCCGGAAGTGTGAAACATTCTCAAATATAATCCAAATAATTCCATAAACAAATACAGATAACTAATCAATCAGAACACAACAGAGTGATCAAAATTGAAAATAAGTAAATTTATTCATGTTTTGGAAGGAAAAGTTGCTTAAAAAATTGTAAAATATGATCTTAATTCTTAGCTAAGCAGCATACTACAGCAAACATACCCGAGACGAAGAGAGGTTGTTTAGCTCTGCTAGCGCAACCTCGTGGGTTCTCACCTGCGAATTCCACAACTAAAACCCATTAAATTTTTCATCACACCATATGCAAAGAACCAAGGGTAGAAAAAGTAATATGCCTGCTTCAGAAGATCATGATTAGAGGGCAAACTCATCGGCGCAGATGGTGTTGTTTCCATGTTCTCCGCTGTCTCCCTGTTACATAATACTTATGCCATTGAAATTATTCAAAGAAAAGGTATCTAACTGTTTGTGGTTCAAAAAATTCAAAAACCGTTCTAATGATGAATTCTAAGAACAGAAAAATTCGTGCATCAAAATATACTAATAGATGTATTTAGGTATTAACCTGTTTGAGGGTAGCTGACTATCGAGAAAAAAGGAAAAGTAAAGAAGATATAAATAAGAGAGACTGCGAAAACAAAAGAAATTCAACCTGATTTGGGGAAAATTCAAGGATTAGGGTTTGTGGCCGATTGGGCTTTCGTGGGTTAATTTCATCTGCGGTCACTCAACTATCGAAAAAATCTCAATTGGGTCACTGAATTTTTTTTGAACGAAACCAAAAGCTATTATTTGGAAACATTGCCAACTCTCCATTTGTCTATTGTCTTTTCCATTTTCCTGAATTAAAAATGGTCAACGACGTCTATTTTCATGCTGCTATTTTCATGTCTATTTTGAAACATTACCAACTCTCCATTTGTCTATTGTCTTTTCGATTTTCCTGAATTAAAAATGGTCAACGATGTCTATTTTCATGCTGCATCATGTCATGTACAAGTAGATAAATAAAGCATTATAGATTTTCCACTTGTTTAATGGCCTTTCTTTAAGGACTCTATAAATGATGAAAAATGAATGGAAAATAGAAAAATGGTCATCCATGCGTATGTTTTAGGGTGTGTTTGGGTAAATCTGTATTTTGAAAATTTATTTTAGATTGAATAGTAGTTAAAGAAATTACGAGATGTATAGATAGTGATAAGTGATGAATGAAGTAGGTGGTTTTATTGATTTAATATCATTTTAATTTAATAGTAAAAATTGACATGGGCCCTTCTTTTTAAAAGTTATATGAAAATTAAGAATAAAGTATGCCTGCTAAGGTTTGGTTAGAACTACGTAAATATTTATAAAATTATTACTAGTGGACAATATGAACATGACATTTCAACCATTCTCAGTTTTCCAAACTAAAGAAAGACCCTTTCATGATACTCATTTTCCTATTATTCCTATATAACATACCTGGAATCTTGTTAACATTATCAACTGCAAAATTTAGGATTTTCAAAAGTAAAGAAAAAACCTTAATCATGTCAATATTGGAAAACTATATTGTTGGGCACACTTCAACTAGTCATGTCAAGCCTTATTCTAGGAGTCAAGTTTTGGGTTGGAATCCAAACTCAAAGTTTGGTTTGATCGCGAAACAAAAGGATCAAAGCTATTTTTCAAGCAGCAGTTTGATATGTCGTCCCAATAATGACAATAAGAGGTACATATATTCATTTACTTGATGATCATATATGCATGGTCCACACGTATATGTATACACAATAGATCTTTTACCATTATAGTTAATAGTAAAAGTATCTTCTTCACTATCGCAAGTTCATGTGGAAGGTGAGGTTGTTGATTGAGCCACTGTGTTTGGATAAATTCTTATTTTGTTAAAAACTAAGGCCCTATTCTCTTTATCATTTTCCAATCATTTTCTATTTTAAGTTTTTAAATATATCGAAAATGGGTTTACTTACTTATTTTTGAAAAATAAGTAAAAAATTTGTATAGAAAATGGAAAATGGGAAAAAGCCATTTTCCGCGTTTTGGGCCCTAAATTGAAAACACCCGAAATGTACCTTTCCAATTTCATCCGATCGTTTGCCTCTCTCTCCCTCGGTTCCATCTCAGACGATTTCAAGGGTGATAGGGGTTGATTTTTAATATTTTTAATGTAAAAAATGAGAGAGAATGAATGGAGTTGAATGATGGAGATTTGTGGATGTGATGTGATATGTGGATGTGATTGGTTTATGATAAAAAAAAAAGAATAAAAAAGTGGAAAAAGTTGGTAAAAAACTTAAAAATTGGCTCCCTATCATGCTTTAACGATCTCATTTCAGGCGATGCTCTCCACACCTCCAAGGCTCCATCGCCATCTCTAGACTATCTCCAGTGCTCTCAGGCCCAGTCTCAAAGGTACTCCCTCTCACTTTTCGAAACCCTTTCTAGGATTCTTTCGGTGGTGATTTTGACGGATTTGTAACTTATTTTTACGATTAGGGTTCTATGATAGGACAAATATAAGATACCCGTTTTGGGGTTTGGGAATTTTGGTGCAAGAGTTAAAGAGGGCATTGATCTGCAAACATATTTGTTGAATTTTGAGTTGATATCGCTGTTAAATGGATTCTTTAGGGAAGTTTGTGCCGTATTGATCCTAGATACCTCTTATTCTTCCAAAGTTACATTGTTTTTCTGGCTCTCTATGAGATAGAAAATACCAATCTATCAAATTCCCACTTATGATTCTCCATGTTTTGTTAGCTGCAATCTGATATTTCTTAAAAAGAAAATCAACAGCTATGAAACGAAGTCAAAGGTTTAGTGGCCACTCGTGTTTCACAAAAAATGTCTTAAGATAAACACAACCAATAAAAGCTTGAAACACTTGGTATAAAGCAAAAGAAAAGCAATGAAACATCTAATTTATCGAAGTTAGTTCTTAAGATTCTTAGTTGTCTTCCTGGAATGGCTATATTCTATTACAAGACTTGTGTTTGGTTTTCAATCATTGTCCTCACCAGCTGATGGTCTTTTGAAGGTCTTTTGCTAATGGTATTGATCTTGGCATTCTTGGCACTCTTATGGTATTAAGTGATCAATAATATATTGTCATTTGTGTTATCTTTATTTATTTTTGACATAGATAATGGGTGGTTACATAAGGTATTACTTTCACTTGTCATGATCTAAGTAAGAGGATTGTATTACTTCATTTTGTGAACAATCCTTTATGTGGGGCATTAGTTTCCATTTAAAATTACTATAAAGGGCGTTCTCCACTTCAGAATTTCATTGTGTCAAATCACTGCATTTGTTTGGACAAATAATTGCTCGCAATCTTTTAGGGTGATAGAGAATAGATTATAATGGTTTTTAAAAGTTTTTAATGTAAAAGAGAAAAGAGAATGAGTGGAGTTGAGTGGTTGAGATTTGTGGATGTGAAGAGATATGTGGATGTGATTGATTTAGGAGAGAGAAAAAAAGTTGAAAAAGTGTTTAAAACATTTTTAAATTGTAGCCTAACGGGGTTTTATCACTCTGTCTTTTTCGATGGAAACTATTCATCTTTATAAATGTTGTTGAGCGTTAGTTTATTCATCTTTATAAACTATTTACTATAATAGAAGGTTGAGCATTAGTTTATTCATCTTTACACTTGGGTCTAGTTGGCCCTTCTTCCCCCAACACCTCATTAGGAAGACCCTTCACAAAATTCTCAAAAGCTTTTGTTAGATTGTATTCTGATAATTAGGGTTTAGTGTGGGCCTAGCCCAATATGATAATTGTAAATATTATATATATGCCTTTGTATAATGAATGAAAACACAACATTTTCACAAATCTCTTTTTAATCTCACACAGATCGTGAGCAATAGTGAGAAAATTCTGGGATACATTTGTGTTTCATTCCAACCATCCTTCTTTCATCACAAACCCTAGTGCACCATCGTTTCATCTCGTGATCGCTCACACATCATCGCTCACTGCGCATCGCTCATCGCGCATCGCTGGATCGCGCCATCGCTCATCGCGCACTGCGTATCAAGCGCCATCGCTTATCGAGCACTATTCACTGCCATGTTCATCGCAAAGATATTCATCACACACTGTTCATCGCGACACTATTCACGCGGGTAACGTTTCATCGAAATTTATAATTAAAAAAAAAAACCCTAGCAACCACAAATTTTTCTGGTTTCTTTTTTGTGGTATTCTTGTGGTATTTCATGGCGCCTTAGTTAAAGGAGGTATCCCCTCGCCGCTTCTCACTGCTATAAATTTGGTCATACTGTGGATCGATGCTACCAACTTCATGGCCGACCTTGTAAGAGAAGCAAGCAACTTTGTCTTTCACCTTGGGAAATCCAATTGGGAGCTCTGTCTACATCTCACAATCATCACCTCTTGGCCCTTGGGTGCTTGATTCGGTGCCTCGATCATATGTCCGGTAACAAATTTATTTTCCCATATTTACTTCAAACATTTCTTCCATCACATACCTTAGTCATGGCTCTCAAATTAAGATTAAAGGCATTGGCCAAGTAAGACTCACACTCATTATCATTAGATTCGCCCTCTTTGTCCCAAGTTGTCCTTTTTAATTTAGTCTCTATTAGAAGTTAACCCAAAACTACATTATTCTCATACTTTCATGGCTAATTCGTTCTTGTCCAGGATCTAACACTGAGTACGATTGGAGGTAGTGAGTATCGTGGGTTATATTACCTTACACCATCGCCATCGCCATCACCGTCAGCTTATCACATGTGTTGGCGACCGATTCACCTTCCATCCTTCATCACCGCTTGGGCCATCCTAGCTTCATGTAATTACAAAGATGGTACCAAATCTTACAAAGTCAATCTACTTTAGAGTGCGAAAGTCCCGTCACACGGGAAAACATGTTCGCAGCTCTTTTCCAAATAGGCAATAAACAAGCAGTCACCTCTTGCCTTGGTTCATTCGGATATTTGGGGTCCTGTGCGGTCTGTCCACCCCTTGGGGTTTAGTTACTTCGTAACGCTTGTTGATGATTTCTCTCCTGCACTCCGCTATTTCGATGAAAAGCGCGCTCCGAAGTTATTCTCTATCTTCCAAACATTTTGTTCCTCGGGTTAAAACCTAATTTGGTACTACAACCGTGTTCTCTGTAGTGACAATGCACGCGAGTATTTCTACTTTGCTCCAAACATTTATGGCATCTCGTGGTATCATTCATCACCGCCTTTATGCTTATACTCCTCAACAAATGGGGGTGGCGAGCGAAAAAACGCACTTGGTCGAGACAAATGCACTCTCCTAATACATACTCACGCTCCACTTCGCTTTTTGGGAGATGTTGCCGCATGCTATCTAATTAATCGTGATGCCGCCCTCCGCCTTACAGAATCAGGTTCCTCACTCTATGATGTTTCCTACTCAACCACTTTACTGTTCCTCCTCGTGTATTTGGGTGCACTTGTTTTGTTCATAACCTCACCCCCGGAACGATAAGTTGCGTGCCAAAGCACTCAAGTGTGTCTTTTTGGTTCGCCGCAGAAGGTTACCGCTGCTTTCTCCACTGACCTACGATACCTTATCTCTACAGACGCCACCTTCTTTGAGATGACACCCTATTTTCCTTCCGTCACCCATGCCTCGACCTCTCACATGTTTTACTGACACCGTCCTCCTCTCCCGGATATCTCGGCTACTAATTCTCCTTCTCCGATATCTCGTCCTCGACATTGTATAGCACCTCCCACGACTCACCGCCTCCTCTAATCACTTACCATCGCCGCCGGCCCTTCTAATCAACTTCCCATCGAGCCATCGCCAACCTAGTTCGACACCCACATCCCGCTCTACACCGTAGCCTGATCCTTCTCCGCCACCCAGCCAACATCGCCTCGCCCTTCGACCACCTTCTACTCCTGCTGTACCTTCAAACCCGATCTTGCCTTGATCGCCCCTATCGCCGAAGCCGTAAAGGTATTCGTTCTACTCGTAATCCCTATCCTATTTACAATTTTGTCGGCTTATCAACGCTTATCTCCATCATATACCGCCTTTGTGTCGCTCTTTGTCTTCTCGCTTCTATTCTCAATCTGCTGCAGGCTCTTTCACACCCAGGTTGGCGCCAGTGCCATGGTTGATGAGATGTCCGCCTCTACATACCACCGGGCACTTGGGATTTGTGCTCTTCCTCTGGTAAATCTACTCGTGGTTGTCAGTTGGGTCTATACCATCAAAGTTGGTCTCCGATGGCGGCGGACCGCTTGAAAGCACGCCTTGTTGCAAAGGGATACACCCGTGATTTATGGACTTGATTATGGTGACACCTTCTCCCTGCTGCTAAAATGTCCTCGGCCTGTCTCCTCCTATCAATTGTCGCTTACGCGTCATTGGCCTCTCTATCACCGATGTTAAGAATGCCTTTCTTCATGGTGACTTAAGCCAAGAGGTTTATATGGAGCAACCACCTGGGTTTGCTCGTGGGGAGTCCTGGATTGGTATGTCGACTTTGCCGCCCCTCTATGGATTGAAACAATCACCGCGAGCTTGGTTTGGGCGCTTTAGTTCCATCGCCCAACAAGCATGACTCAGAGTGAGGTCACCATTCAAGATTTTGCATCGCCACGCCTCCCGATTGTTGCATCTATTTGGTTGTTTATGTGGATGATGTCGTTATCACCGGGAATGACCAAGAAGGCATACAAAGGCTAAAGCACCATCTCCTCCATCATTTTCGCACTAAAGACATGGGGAAACTCGATATTTCTTAGGGATAGAGGTTGCTCATCCCAACAGGGTGTTCTTATCTCCCAACGGAAATATGCCCTCGACATTTTGGAAGAGACAGTATGTTGAATTGCAAACCAAATAGAACCCCAATGGATCCAAATGTCAAGCTCCTTCCTGTCGGGGAGCCCTTATCGATCCCTAGCAAATACCTAGACTTATTGGGAAACTTAATTATCTCACCGTGACACGCCCCGATATCTCATTCGCTAAGTGAGTGTTTTGAGTCGGGCCTCTAGTGCCCGTGTGATAGTCATTGGGATGTCGCTATTCGTGTTTTGAAGTACATCAAGAAAGCACCAGGTAAAGGCTTACTATATGAAGATAAAGGGCATACCCAAGTGGTTGGATATTCAGATGATTGACAAGGGTGCCTCACATGATAGACACTCAACCACCGGATATCAGGTCTTTGTTGGAGGAAATTTGGTGTCTTGGAAGAGTAAGAAGCGGGGGCCTTGTTGCTCTATCTACCGCAGAGGCGCAATAGCATGGCTAAAGTTACGCAGAGCTTATGTGGTCAAGCGCTTACTTCAGAGCTAAGATTTATGGAGTGTCGAAGAAATGAAATTGATATGTGATAACCAAGCCGCTTCCACATTGTCGCCAACTGCCTTTCATGAGAGGACTAAGCACATCGAGATTGACTGGCATTTCATTCGAGAGAAGATCCTTTCAGGGATATTGCTACTAGTCATGTTCGATCAAATGACCAACTAGTCGATATATTCACTAAGTCTCTGGGTCCTCGAAGTCAATTATATTTGTAACAATGCTTGGAACCTACAATTTGTATGCTCCAAATTTTGAGGGAGTGTTAGATTGTATTCTGATAATTAGGGTTTAGTGTGGGCCTAGCCCAATATGATAATTGTAAATATTATATATATGCCTTTGTATAATGAATGAAAACACAACATTTTCACAAATCTCTTTTAATCTCACAGCTTTCTTCAATTTCCCTGGCAATACTTCCTCCACTTTCTTGATTTCATCCTCAATGTGATAACTTATTTTTGGACCCCATTCTCTTGCATAATTCAACCATGGTAACTCTTCATAATTAACCCATTGCAACAAAAAACTTGATTTAAACTGTCATTTAAAAAATTCGGTACTGCAAATATGGTACATATTAAATTAATGAAAATTGAAAATACTTGACTATATGAAAACTTAGAAATTTAAAATGTCATTCCCAAACAAACCTCGTCCAGTCATTACCCTGTTCCTATATAAGAATCTTTTTGCTTTACATTTTTTATTTTGTTTAGATTACTTACCAATATACATAAGTTTCTGGTACTTTTTCAAGCCAACAAGGCATTGATAAAATAGAGCACAAAATGATATTAACGATGTTTCTGTGGGTGGTTTGTTCAATTTTCATTGTCATACCCATAGACAATTGCAGTGATAAATCTTATTTTAATGTTATCTACTCTCAAACTTACAAAATTTGTGCCATTTTGTTTAATTACAATATAATAAATGTAGTTTTCACTTTACACTGTGAAATACTCACAATTTTGTGGTGTCACATATTTGACTCTATTGTGCAGTTATTTTTCTATAGTGTATGCCTATTGCATTTTGAAGCATATTTACATTGAAGAAATAATAAAATTTTATGTGTATGCAATAAAGCCTGACAGTTCATTGAAAAAAATTGATAGCTTAACATATTGATAGCTTAAACCTTTGGTATTCAATTGACAGATTGATTCGTTTCAACAAGTCTAACAACTTGTTGGAAAGTGTGATTTGTGAGTTGTCTTGTGTTTAACAAATTGGGATTAGAGTTTGAGCCATTGTTTAAGGATAATTAAGGTGGTTTAAGCTTCTGTTTGGAATGGCATATCTCAGCCCATTCTTTTACCTGAAATTCTTTTTATTCAAAAATTCTGTTTAGATAATAAGTTGGCTGTTGAAACATGGTTTTAGCTTTGCTTGTTCCAATACAACTAGTTTTGAAGGTAGTGTAGTGTTTGTTGTTACCACAAGGGCCAATTTCTTTGATAATCTTTTCTTAATTTTTTGTGTTGATCTTTCAAGACAATTCAGGTCTGTTAGCCATGGATCTTGAGAATCTTGAAAACATTCCTTGAAATTGATTCTCTCGGCTTGTACCTTGAAAAAGAACTACTTGCAGGGAATAGACATAATATATATGTATAAAGAAAGAAATGACTTTCCTAGCCTACTCTTTTCAAACAAATAGACACATTTGGTACTTCACTGTATTAAGTGATCAACAATATATTGTCATTTGTGTTCTCTTTGTTTATTTTCAACATAGATAATGGGTGGTCACAGAGGTAAGTTCAAGAAGCCAATGTCATGGTCTGATGCGAATGAGAATGCTTTTATCGAAATTCTTTATGATAAGATGAAACTAGGGGTATTGCAACGTTCTACGTTTACGAAAGATGAATGGGGCAAGATTAATGAAGCTATGATAGCAGCAACAAATACGAATTATGGCATAGAGAGATTAAAAGGGAAGTGGAATCGCTTGCGTATAACGCATCGCTTGTTCTCTGCTCTTGTGAGACACACTGGCGTGACCTGGGATCCAAAGACCAACTTTCTTGATGTCCCGGAGCAAGTTTGGAAATATTTTTACACGGTATATATTTTTATTGAACAATTATGAATTTTGCTCATTTTTAATAATTTAGTATGATAGTGTAAATTTGCTTTGCTTCTGCAGATCAACAAGACAGAGTACAAGATATTCAAGAAGGAAGGATGTAGGCACTATGAAACTCTTGAACAGATATTTAGCGGGACCACATCTACTGGAGGATTGGGAATGGCTTCTTCTCAGCCGCCACCTACATCCGATGAAGAAAGGCAAATTGAGGATGATTTTCTTACTAAGGGGGGAGTGCATGTACGTGTTGAAAATGATGATGTTATGAATACTCATAGAAGTGAAGAAATTGGTATAAGTGGTGAACATCGACATAAGGAACGAAAAATTAGTAAAGCAAGATAGACTGAGGCTTGCATGGACCAATGGTCATCTTTAGTGAGTTCGAGAGAAGAGGAAACTGACCAACGGTCATCCAACAAAACGGATAGTGAAGTTACTAGCCAGGACCCATATTGCCATGCAATTTGCTTGGACATCTTGAATAGTATGGAGAACGTATCTAATGAGGTTTATATGAAAGCATTAATAGCCTTTGAGAAACCAAATTTCAGGATGTCATTTGTAAAGATGCTAGAAACTAGGAGAGGGCCTATATTGGAAATGCTTTGCGTTAGTTGTCTAGTTAGACTATGTTCTAGCAAGGTATTACTGTCAATTGTCTAGTTTAAGTATGTTCTAGTAAGGTATTACTTTCACTTCCCATGATCTAAGTAGAACTACTGTGTTACTTTTATTTCGTGAACAATCCTTTATGTGGTTTGCAGTACTTTTTAATTTGGTGATTTGATTGATAATGTTGGTTGCGAAACTAATTTAGTTAGATCAATCAAATGAAATTTAATATTCATGTTAATGTTGACAATTCGATAATTTATGAGTGATATGGTTGCTTATATTTGCAATGATGTTTTGTACAGGATGTCTAGTGGTTCAAATCAAGTTGATAATTTTAGTGGTGATGGTTCAAGTGATGACGATTTTGAGGATGATTCAAGTGGTGATGATTTCTTATTTGAGGATGATACTGATGATTATGTTAAGGATTTAAGGATACTTAAAACATTTGTTGGCAGTGAAAGAAGTTTTATCGAGAATACCTTGCAGAACATCATCACTCACTGGGAAATTGTACATGCTAGAAATATTGAATGGACATCCATATGCGTGCCACGAAAATTTTCGTATGCAAAAATATGTTTTCATGAATTTTTGTGATACTTTGAAGTAGAAGAAGTTGTTGAAAGATGGGAAAAATGTGAGTGTTGAAGAAGGTGTTGCAATGTTTTTGAGGATTTTAGGGCATACTACAGATACAGGATCATTGGTGATAGGTTTCAGCATTCAAACAATACCATACACAAGTGGTTCAAACGAGTATTATGGGCTGTATGTTCACTTGGCATGGAAATAATATGCCCGATAAATCAAAATGTGGTACATGAGCGAATTTTGCGCAAATATCCTTACTTTAAGGATTGCATAGGTGCAATTGATGGCACACATGTTGCAGCTTTGGGCACCGGATCGAGACAAACCTCATTTCGTGGGAGGAAAACAGACGTAACACAGAATGTGATGTTGGCATGCGATTTTGATATGAGATTTACATTTGTATATTCTGGATAGGAAGGTACTGCTAATGACTCACGTGTATTTATTGATGCAGTCACTAGAAATTCAAATAACTTTCCAATGCCACGAAGAGGTATATTTTTTATATTGCAATTAGTCTGACTTATTTTTTAAAAAAAGTATTACCCTTTATAAATCATAATTTATTTGACATATCAAATTTACCTTGTTGATGCTGGTTATTCAAACATACCTGGTTTTCTTGCCCCTTATCGAGGGCGAAGATATCACCTGCGTGATTATGCTGGAAGAGGAAGATTGCGTGGAAAGGAAGAGCTATTCAACTATAGACACTCTTCATGTCGTAACATTATTGAACGTTGCATTGACGTTTTAAAAGGCAAGATTTCCTATTTTGAAATTGATTTCCAATTTTCCTTGGTAGGGCAGCGACAAATCCCTATCGTATGTTGTGCAATTCATAACTTCATTCGACAAGAAGATGCTTTAGATAGGTTATTTATGCAATATTCAGTAGAAAATATGGTATTTGAAGATGCGACACAATTAAGTCAACAAAAAGATGTCATACATTTTGATGCTAGTCAAACAGCTCAAATGGGAAGGGTAAGAGATCAAATTGCTACACAAATGTGGAACGACTATTCAAGGAGGCGTACGTGATTCTATCAATTAATTGGTTGTTAATGTCTATCAATTTAATACAAACATGTAATCGGACTCCATTAGATTTTTTAAGGTACATGAAGTGCATTCAAGAATGTTAAATTTGTGTCAAAATAGTACTTTTTATATTTTATTGCTTTATAAAATCTATCCTTGTATCTTACTAAATTCATGGTTTTTATTATTAGTGTCAATTGACGTTCTTATTATTCTTATGTTAATTTGCAAAGAACAATTTATTCTTAAAGTAAATGGAAAATTAAAAACAATTTATTAAATAAATTTTTAATAAATTTACAGGGAACAATTTATTATTCTAACATGAATTGTAAAATTGCCGTTTTTATCATTCATTAATCAAATTTATTAAATAAATTTTTTATTATGAAATAATTTTCTAAAAAGTGCAAAGTAAACAACTTTTCCAATTTTCTATTTTTGAAGATAGTTTTTCAAAATCACAAGAAGAACGCATTTTCAGAAATATCAAAATAGACTCAAAACAGAAAAGTCAAAATGAATTTAAAAATTGAAAATAGAAATACAAAGAGAACACGGCCTAACTTTTTGGGCTAATAAGGTCGATAACTATGAAAATTGATCATAGATAATGATAAGTTGTTGTTTCAAATGCACAGTTAAATATTGAGGTTTGATTTTAGTGGAATAATCAATTAAAATGAACGCAAGATAAAAATACATCCAACCTTCGTCACTCAACTTGTTGTCCTACTTGGCAAATCCACCGTAGACAATAGATTAGATTAATCATATACAAGGGATTTCAGTATTCATGCAAGCAGTGTACCCGGAGTTGATCCATTGCCTTCTGGACCACCTTCTAACAATATGTGAGTTTGTACATACATATCAATTACTAAATTTCGAAGATTTCTTATGTCACGTTGAAGTTTTATACATATTTTTTGTGCTAAATTTGATCATGTAGAAATAGCTGGATTCTTGGAATAGTCGTATCGTTAATTCTACCATTTCTCACACGGAAATTGGGGCCATTAGGGGTCCTTAAAAGTAAGGTTGGAAAACAATATTCCTTCTTATAGAGGTTGAACCATTGTGATTGAGTCATATAGACATTCAGCGCGTGTTCTTTTACGTGTTTTTACATATTTTTACACATTCTTTTTAACCCAACCAATTCTCTTTCATATTTTACATTCACATATCTCGTGGGATCTATCTGTATTACACAAATTTCCACCATTCAATTCTACTAATTCTCTCTCATATATCACATAAAAACTCATTTTTACACATACACTAACACCTGCGAGTCAATGGTGATCGGATCACACAGTTGACTATCTCATCCGATCAAAATAGTTCACATCATTCAAGTGTATTAATTCAATATTATGGGTTATTTTGATGGGACGTGACAAAAAGGCAAAAATGGTTTTTGTTACAAGTTTTCAACTCACTTTTTAATTTACATGTCTACACGGTTGTCTCAATTTTTATATCTTTGACTGTCTCGTCTTATTAAAACACTTCACATATATGTGCTAACACCAATAATGATTGATGTGTAGATAGATTCGAAAATGCAGTGAAAACAGCTGAAAGTATATTAGAAGTCGAAAAGAAGATAGTGGAGGAAGTTGAACATGTAGCAGAAGACATTGTTAATCACCTACCTGATGGACAACTCAAATCAAAAATTTGGCTCATCTAGTAGAAGACGTAGCAGAGAGAGCCGTTGAGGCTGGAGACAAAGCTGAACATTTCATAGAAGAGGTACGTCTTATATATCATGATTGAACTATTAAGGCCTTGTTTGATTGGGGGTTTAGTTGTTCCGCGCGGTATTCCGTGTAAAAATGTGTGATTAATATTATTTTGGGAAATGTATGTGTGGTTGAAAATGAGAATGAGATATACGGAATTGCGTGCGGATTTGGTTAACAGCAAATAGAACAAGGCCTAAGTTGCGTAATTAACAATTAGTCAAAGTCACTTATAAAGAATAAAAGAGCTACAAGTTGCTCATGTGACTTCATTGGGAAACGAGTCGTAACTTAATTTTAATTTCAAAAACTAGCTCAGTATTATAGTATTGTAAAAAATATATATGTCTATAGCTCTTAGCTAAGTCTAATAAAAAAAATTATTAGCTATTCTAAATCAATCGATATAAGTGATTTTTATATATAATATAATTGTGACTCTCAGAATGCCTGATTATATAAGGCCTTGTTCTATTTGGTGTTATCCAAATCCGCACGCAATTCCGTATACCTCATACTCATTTTCAATCACACACACATTTCCCAAAATAATATTAACCACACATTTTTACACGGAATACCGCGCGGAACAACTAAACCCCCAATCAAACAAGGCCTAAATCTCTATAGGTTGAGGAAGCTGAAGAAAAGGTGGCGTGCATTGTTGAATCTGTAACTCATGAAGGCAAAAAGTCTCCCGCTGAAGAAAAGTAGAGAATGATGCATCAATAAGAATAATAGCTAGGAATAATTCCGGCCTGCAACAATTGAGCTGTCATTTTTCCTAAAAGGAATTATTTAGGATTTTAAATTACGACCAAGAATTATTTGATTTTGTTTTTTCTCCATATCCATACAGTAAAATATAGAGGCGAAGGCACCAAGAAATTACCACCGATATAAAATATAGAACAATAACAAAGTAACGTTATAAAATTTTTGGACTTATAGGGTGATAGGAATAAATTATAATGGTTTTAAAATATTTTTAATGTAAAAGAGGAAAGAGAATGAGTGGAGTTGAGTGGTTGAGATTTGTGGATATGATGAGATATATGGATGTGATTGATTTAGGAGAGAGAAAAAAAGTTGAAAAAAGTGTTTAAAAGAGTTTTAAAGAGAAGCCTAACAAGCTAAGTGTTTGAAAAATATGCGTCGGTTTGGATACGTATAATTGATAAAAGAAAAACACGTGGTGGAATTTTAAATAATATTAAATATGAATTTAAGTAACAATTCCGTATTGTTAGTTGATTAGAGTCTTGTTTGATTGGGGGTTTAGTTGTTCCGCGCGGTATTCCGTGTAAAAATGTGTGGTTAATATTATTTTGGGAAATGTGTGTGTGGTTGAAAATGAGTATGAGGTATACGGAATTGCGTGCGGATTTGGTTAACACCAAATAGAACAAGGCCTAGATAGTTAAAAAAATGCTTCATATTTCAACATTAGGCTTTTCATTTAACTAGTGAAATTCAAAATCCATGTTGATATCGATTATGTTACACATATCATTAATTAATTGCATTTCAAGAGTTAGCATTGTTGTCTAGAGCACTTTTTTTTCTTTTTTTCTTTTGAGGATATAAATTTTATTCCTGAATAGCATATCATCTTTAAGACATTATTTAGTTCTATCTTCAACCTAAAACACACACGCACACACTAGTACAGATCACTGAATAGGCGACGATTATTTATGCCAATATGCGACTGTTTAGGGGGCGTCAAATATGAGGGAGTCGCAAGAAGTCGGGTGAATAGGCGACGATTTTAACCGTCGTCTATTATCAAAGAAAAGGAGACGGTTTTATAATAACCATCCCCTATTATATTATTTTATAAGAAAAGAGGCTTCGCATAGGCGCACAATAGGCGACGGTTAACTAAACAACCGTCGCCTATTATTAATTTTAGGCGACGGTTATTTATGCATAACCGTAGCCTATGATATATATATATATATATATATATATATATATATATTCCGTCTTAATAGGTTGAAAGTTGAAATAAGAGATAAACATTCTATTTATTTCGGAAAACTCTACAAGTAAATAGAGGAATTTCTATATATATCAGACAAAGATCAAATAAATAATGTTGATCCATCGTACAAAACTATTTATATAAACAATATATCATAACTAAATTATCGAATGGCAGCCCCTAGTCCATATGTTAATATCTACCCATCTTCATAAAAAACCTTGCAAGTCGTTATCTTGAACTATTTTAAGAACTTATGATGATTCGATGGTTTTTTAAAACCTTCTTGTTCATCAATCAATCGACAACTTTCTCTTTGAAAGTGAAAATTATTAATTAAAGAATATCTCGTGACTCATCCCACGATATCTTCCTATTTGTTTATACATAAACACATAATTTTCAAGTAATTTAAAAATGTACAAATATGTGCCAACAATTGAACACGTTATATTTTATAATGAGTAACTTTTTAATCATAAAATAAAATATAATAACATGCATATGCACCAACTAGCTGGTTGTCATATTTGACTGTTTTCAAATCTCAATAGCATGTGCTTCACTTTTTTAATGTCAAGCATACCTAAACTTCTCCATGTTTTTCCAAGAAGAAGACCAATTTAATCGGCTTTATTTCCTTTATATATATATATACAGACCCTTATTTATTTAGGGCTATACTAATTAACACAATTAGCAGATCTGCAGAGAGTCATATCAATGGCAAGTTTTACTATTGGAACCAGTTCAAGTGGCCTTACTATCAGGCCTCATTCCATGCTTCAATGTTTCTCTTCAAACCCTATTCCAAAGTCGTGTTTCTCAAAACCGAAGGATCAAACCCGCTTTCGGAGAAAGAGTTTAGTGCAATGCAATAACAAAAACACAAAAAGGTAAGCATACAAGGGAATAGCCGAGATTTTAGCTTGTTTTTTGGTCATCATCTCTAATATTAATTACTAACTATAGTGTAAATCGTGCTTCATTTTAGGAGTTTTGTGGTTCGCGCTAACAGTGTACCAACCGTTCCTTCACCTACCGGACCGCCTCCAAATAACATGTACGTTAACTTTTCTCAGTCTCGATCTGTTATCTGATAATTAAGACAATATAAAATTTGTTAATTGATTCCCGTGCGATCAGTTGCCCAATAGAAACAACTAATTGTCAGTTGACATGCAACAATTGATTGGTAATACGATTGTTAGTTTTTCTAGTATGAAAACATTTCCAATAACATAGATTCTTATACACAATTATTTTGATTTGATTGAAGAGAGCTTTTGTGCTAATTTTGATGATGCAGTAGGAGCTGGATTCTAGGAATGTTGGTATCAATAATTCTACCTTTTTTCACACACAAATTGGGGCCATTGGGGATACTAAAAAGTAAGAAAATAATCTTTCTCCATTATCATGATTCAATCAAATTATAACCTTTTGTGATTTTTTTATATTTATTTATTTATTTATTTTCTTTTCTGGGAATGTGCAGATAGAATTGAAAATGCAGTGGAGCAAGTAGAACACATAGTGGAAGTGGTGGAGAAAGTGGCTGAGGAAGTTGATAAAATAGCAGATGACATAATGGAAGATCTTCCAGATGGGCAGCTCAAAAACATTGTCAATTGTGTCGAAGATATGGCTGAAGCAACAGCTAAGGGTGCTGACTCTATTGGAGATTTCATTGACAAGGTATACATATTTTGGTATTCATTATTTTGGAAATTATATTTTTTTTTTTAACATCAATTTCAATTCATTTGATTAATTTAATAATTTTTCGTAATTTTTAATACTTTTATGCATATTACATGTCAGCCATACATTCAAAAAATAATTTTCTCAATAATCACTACGAAATATTCTTAATTTGTTTTTAAAGCAAGAATATGCATCATTTTGTCTTAATCTTTACACAATGGTTTTCTTAATTAAATTTAACTTTTAATATTATAAAAGTATCACGAGCTTTGACCAAAAAATAAAAATACAAATTCATTCTTTTGTATACTTAGTATTATTATTTTCAATCACACACCGTCTCCAAATATTGGAAGTATTCACTTTGCATTAGATTCATTTAGTTTTATGTACTTGCTGGGTGGATAATGCAATATTGGTGTGTATGTGCATTTTTAAAGATTTGGTTTTTCTCCTTAAAAAAAGTCAAATGATGTTTTTTCTACAAATTGTTTCATTGTTTTCTAAGATGCATTTTCAAATATATGAAATTTAAATAAATTTTCACTATTTTTTTTTCTTTTTTGAAAACCAAAAACAGTAAAGTCAACGAGTCTTTAATTTTCATGTTCTTCATAATCTATAATTATTTTATAACCACACTAAAAAAAAAATTGTTAATCCTAGAACGCTGAGTCTTGTTATTCCAAGTTAACAGCTAGAATTGCCACATAACCAGTCACATTATTAGCTAATCGTAGTCACCTACATATGAATAGGTGATCAACATTTAATAACCTATAATTCTCAGATCTTACAAAAATATTAAATGAAAAACAAAAATGGAAAAAATCAATGTATATATAGTCCATGTATATCAGTGTATTGTTGTTCTGTATTAGCTACCTCCATGTATGAACTATATTTATTAATGATACGAGTGTGTTAGCGTATGAATTTTAATGTATTTTTATGAGTAGGAACAAAAAGAATGAGTAGAGTTGGATGGTGGGAATTTAATGAGTGGAGAGATGTATGGATGTGATTTGTTTGACCAAATTTGAAATTTAAAAAAATACATTAAAATACATTCAATTGTGGATGCTAACACCCTCGTACAACGTAAACTACATGCAGGTTCAAGAAGTTGAGGATCAGGTGGAGTCCTTTGTTGAATCTCTTGATGATACTGAAGATGAAGCCAAAAAGTCTTCCAAAGAGACAGATTAAATAATGACGATAGAAGATTAGAGTTAATCCATGCAATTATTTGAGAAGTCAATTGTAATAGGTCAATTAGGATTGTAACGTGTAAATACAAGTATTCCTTAATTGTCCTTCTATAAGATTTTCGGGACAAGGTTGCTAGAATTTATATATTGATTTTTTTCGAGCCCTTGCGAGAATATATATATATATATATATATATATATATATATATATATATTTCTCATCAATAATTTGAATTGAAAGTTCTTCCACACTTCTATCTAGTAGGCATGCGGCCGATATGAAATCAAGTGTTCAAAAATTTAAAAATATTAGGAAGATATATATATATATATATATATATATATATATATATATAGTGTAATTCACGATACATAAATATTAATCTAATAAGTAATAATATTTTAAGTATCAATTTGATATGATGTTTGAAATACTTTTAATTTTATTAGTGCTTAATAGGTTAATTCCACTAGGGCTAAATATATATACATCACCTCTTTTCATATTGACACTTCTTATTTGCACATATATTGCTTAATTTTTGCTTATTCTTATAATAATAATAATTATTATTTTTTCATCTCAATCTTTTCACTATACGCCAGTAAATTAATATTATTAGTCAAAGAAATATATTATCAAGTAAATAAAAAAATATTTGGCTTTCATATTTGAAAATATGTTTAAAAACATAGTACAAACGAAAATTCAAATCAATAACATTTGTCTCCAATTAAAAGTAAATCATTGAAATATTTAAGTATGGATTGTCCTGGAAATTAAATGTATTGATTCCGAAAGCATTAAAATTAAGAAAAATAAAATAAAGAATATAATTAAAACTCTAGATAAAGATTGGGGATTATTGATACAATAAAAAAGTAGTGCATCTATTACAAAATTGTGGTGTATATATGACGGCCTTGCACTAATAGTCACTGAAATTTAACAAAATTATATAATTGTCATTTAGCTTTAAATGTTCAGAGATGGTAACCAAAGTTTACTTAAGGCCGTGTTTGATTGCATGGAATTAGATGGAAAATGAAAATATTTTCCATGAAATATTATCTAAATAAATATTTTAAAACATATATTAAAGATTGAGTACTTACAAAAGTATAAATAAATTTTAATATAAAACAGTGAAAGTTTTTAATTTCAAACATCATTTTGTAATTTTACTAAATCATCCATGCAAAAATCGAAATATCTGTCTTAGATTTATTTTTCCATTAAATCATTTAAAAATCTATCAAATATTACCTTTTTATATAACATAATTTTTTGCCAAACAATTATACAATAAGTTCATCGTTACAACTGACCAAACAAAATACTATAGGAGTTTGAGACTTGCTATTTACACCTACATTTTTTATCCCTACACCCACCTACTTCCTACACCCACCCATTTTTTAAATCAAACCATTAAATTTACTCCTCACACTCACTCTCTTCCCACAATTACCCTCACCCCATTTATTACCAAAGCCATCCCCACACCCACCAAATTTCACTCGGCCAGAAGAAAAGAACAGTTCCAAATCTCCATCTCCATCTCCTCCAACAAGAGCCAAGCACCTGGTATAACAATGGACAGAGGTTAGTTAACTTCATTTCTTTCCTATTTTCGCAAATTTTACAGTGTATATTCGCAAAATTTACAGTGTATATTTGCATGCTAGATATGGTTTGGATAGCTATGGTTTGGGTTCGGGGGAGGCGGGCAGGTGCCTCGGCCAGCGTTAGCCGAGGCACTCTCCATGGCCTCGGCGATCGCTGGCCGAGGCCCATTCTTTGGCCTCGCCAGCGATTCTTAGGCCGCCCCATGGGCTCGGCGATCTTGGCCGAGGTCGCGAATGGGCCTCGGACATCGCGGGCGAGGCCCCTATGGGGGCCTCGACCCCTCCCCAGGCCGAGGCCAATCTGGCCTGCTGGCCCATTTTTTTAAAATTAATTATTTTTTAATAAATTTTTAATATTGTAATTAATTATTTGTGATTGCAGTGAGACGTTATATGCGTCGTCCAACTCGTTCGGAAAGAAAAAGACGTGAATTAGAACGTGCTATGCAGAATGAGGCACCTGATGATCATGGAGTAGTCGATAATATTGGTACTTCTCAATCTGGTCAAGATATTGGCACGTCCCACTCTCAGCCGGATATCAATATGGTCCAAGAAGAACATGTTGTTACTGATCAAGAGGAAAGTCATAATGAAGTTAGTGAAAGTCGGCCTGAAAGAAGAAATGATGATATACTAACTGGGCCACATCCTGGTGGTCCGTCGGATCCTAAAATTTTATGTTCTTTCAATACACATGTGGCTTCAAAAATATGGTTCAATACAGAAAGGCCCATACTTAAATGTCTTTGTCATACGGATAAGCTACGGGAGTGGACCTATGATGGCAACTTAAGGAATCCTTGGTGGAATATTGTGCTAAATTCCGGTATTAGTAATTTGCGAGATGTGTCATATAAAAAGGCTAACAAGACTTTAATAAGTGCTTTTGTGGAGAGATGGCATCCTGAGACGAATACATTTCATTTGCCAGTTGGGGAAATGACCATTACACTTGATGATGTACATTGTCTTCTTGACATACCATGTAAAGGTCGTCCTTTAGAGCTCGATGCAAATCAATCAGCCGAGTCTAGCTATGAGGTCGTACAAAGATTATTGGGACTTACGTCGGAAGAAGCTAAGGATGCACATGGTAATCAAAACGCGGGTCCCATAGTGAAGTTGGAGTGGCTACGTGCCAAATTTTGTAGAAGCACTAATTCCCAAGATCAGCACACGATAGAATATGCAGCGAGGGCATATTTGTTGTATCTTTTAGGTTGTACCATATTTACTGATAAGACAGACAATCGGGTCGCGATTTAAATATTTATATTTTTTAGAGGACCTTGGTGAGGTACTGTAATTATGCTTGGGAGTCATACTTGCCTATTTATACAAAGTGCTAGGACTAGCATCAAGAGCTGACGTGAAGCAAATGTCAGGATACACGACTTTGTTGGAGGTAATATAAAGTTTTAAATATTTATTTTGTTAGTTTTTTTTAATTTTTCTGCTGGGAATTTATATCTTACGTCTCTTAATATTAATGCAGGCTTGGATATATCAACACTTTACTACATTAAGATCTTGGCATAATATGCAATACCTGAATGGGGAACCGCTTGCGAGGATGTGGGTACCAGAGGCACATCTCGGGGCATCTCTAGACGTACTCATGGCATATAGAGAGACATTGGATTTGATGAAACCATACGAAGTGAGCGAATAAATTTTTAATGTATTATTTCTATATTATTGACAGATAAATTATGTAATATATCTCATTTTAATATTGTGCAGATATCGTGGTGCCCCTATGTTGATTTTAGAGAATACTTCCCTCTTGATATTGTCACATTTTATCGTGGATGTATTAGGGCCTTAGATGTTGTGGAACCGTATCATCCAGATCGTGTGCTCAGACAATTCGGTTACATACAAATGGTACCTGAAGATCCTCTTGCTCCAAAAGCGGCTAGAAGAGGACGTACGTCCGAGAAGTATAAAGTGTTGTGGGGTACACTTGGGAGCATGTTTAGGATGTGGGATATACATATTTTGAATGAAAATCGTTTGGGTAGAAAGACGAGTGTACCATGGGGCTGTGCACCGAATTATATGGATTGGTATCTTCAGATTTCGCATCCTATTGTTCAAAATCCTGAAAAACGCTCTCCATATATCCACAAGTGACAGAGGCATTAACTAATATGCGCTTGGGAGATCGTCTCGAGAGCAGTAACATTCTAGAGCCCCTAGTAGATAGTTGGGAATTAGGTGATTCGTCTCTATCGGTGAGTAGGATAATGCCAGATGTTCAAGCAGCATATATTACGGTTCAGGGACTAACATTAGAAGAACACCAGGCTCGTCGTCGGAGACCGAGAAATCAGGGACCGAGAACTAGGGGTGGATTTTCAAGATATCAATCCACTAGATGATTTGCATTGTATTAGGTTGTTATTGTAATTTTCAATTAAGAACTGTGTAATGAACTTTGTTTGAAAAAATCGTACCTATCTTTAAGTATTACGTTATTAGTCAATTCCTTTTGTTGTTAATTAATAATATAACCAAACAAACTGAGTCGGCTGCATATTTAAATGATTTTACAACAAACTATCAAATTCAAAGTCTAAATAGTTTATATGAATGAAAACAAATTCAAAGTCTAAATAGTTTATATGAATGAACATTACTCATCGGAATCTATTGTCTGAGTAGTGCCGTCAATTCTACTATTACTTCCTACTATATAGTTATACACTGTTAGTTGCTCGGTATACACAGTGGCCCATCCTGATGCGCATGGATAACACCATCTGTACCATGTGTGGATAATAGGAGGTAGTGGATGCCCATCCCTCAAAAAAACCTGTAAATAAAAATAGAATATTTAATTATAAAAAAGATAAAGATAAAAATGAAAGATATTAACATGTACTCAAATATACCTGAATAAAATGATTTTGATTCACGAATCCAATACAGATACATATAGGAGGATCGGTCACGCAGGTCCGTAATGGTAAGTACGTACAAGACATCTGTTCAGATAAAGCGATAAGGGCAATGTTGTATCGGGATGCAATCAGATAACCAGCCTCCGGCAATGTCATCCAATGTAAAACAAGAGCTGGGTCATCGAAATATTGCAATTGCTCGAACTGGCGTTCAAATTGTCCGTACTCACCAAATATGTCTCTGTATAACTGTTCAAATATGGTGAGCTCTTCTATTAAGTCTTGTCGTACTCGAGACCACTGATTCTCATCACGATAAATTAGAGCAGCTATCGCACGAAAACCACAGTGCCCATCAGCCACTACATCCCCCGTAGCTGTAATATACTGGTGCATATAAAATGGTAACTGATCCATATATGCAATGGCAGTACGTGTCGACCGTGTACCAGGACGAACAATCTAATAACAATGGAGATATAAGATTTTACCGTCACATAACAATTCATACTATATTCAAGCTTGTGGATAATAGAAAGAAATAAATTAAAATAAATGGATTCCACTACCTTTAGTTTTTGCTTTCCGGTAGTCGGTTTTGAACAACTATCATGAATGGATTCAACATACGCAAAAGCACTGGGATCGCGCTTTGTTGACTTGTCTTGCTTCTGGTTCTTTTTTGATTAAGCCCACGAGTGTTAGTCTTCACAACAGGCTCGACCATTGAGGTAGTAGACGGCTTAGCAAACTCAATCAACCTTTTTAACATGAATAATTTTTCCGTCTCGTCCGCATTTACAAATTTAGTACCGACACCTGTATAAATTTGATCCCAACGAGCACTAATATCATCTGAAACAGTAATATCTACGACTTGATCTACCTCCATGTCCAATTTTCTCCAAAAACCATCAATTGCATCCAAAGATATTGACCCACCGTCGTGCATAACTTTAGCAATTTCATGCGCACATGGCAAACCACATGTCTTCCTAAGTACACACTCACAACGCGAAACATCGATCTCATCCATGTTCACAATATCCATCTCGTACCTTATTTTATCCATAGCAGCAATTGAAACCATACCTCGTAGACACTTAAACACGGTTGGTTTGAATCGATGATGGACTATATTTATACTCTTCTCAAATGATTGTTTTATCTCAGTGTGCGATGTCTCATTCAAGATATGAATTTTAGTCCAACAAGTTTCGAAATTACCTTGACTCGATCCAAGATGCTTTTTTAATTTCGCGTGTGTACTCTCCGCCCTAAAAAAAAAGGCAATATAAGTAATGAATGATCAATCTTAAAAATGCGGAATTTAAATTATTTTAATTGACATACCTATTTGTTGTGGTGTTACCGAAATGCATGATACGATTTGTGTAGCAAGAAACAAATCTATCTTTATACGGGTGAATCCATTGGCGCATTGCATATCCGACGGCGTCTCCATAACTTGAATATTCTATTTGGAATTTTCTAAGCAACTCATAAAATGTTGTCTCCGATTGGGCTACTACCAATAGATTCCATAAAGATATAAAACAATCCCATTCTTCCGTAGTGCGAAACTCCTTCTTGCACTTTGCTGTTATGTTCTTACTAATGTGCCACCGACATAATAAATGGTGCGCTGTCGGAAAAGTACTCTCAACTGCATTCATTAATGCAAGTTCTCTATCAGTGATGATAACTGTTGGAAGGTACGATTGGTTGAACAGTGATTTCAAACAAGACAAAGCCCATAAATAATTATCTTCACGCTCGGACTCCATATAGGCACATGCAATAGAAAATGTCATATCTGTAGACGTCACACCAACTATTTCCAATAATGGTAACCTATATCGATTAGTTTTATATGTACAATCCATCAGTAAGACACTTGGAAAAGCACGCAATAGATTAACACTCGTTGGGTGAGCAAAGAAAATATCCTTTACAGTATCAGTTGCCTCACACCGCCTAGAATCAAAAAAATATCCATGCTCCTCTAATTTAGCTATTAGGTATTGTAGTTGTGTCCGTCCACCGAGCTCAATTAGTCTATGCTTTTGACGTGCATTATAAATAGTCCTTATTGTTGATGTATTCTCAGGATATCTTTCTTTTAATGTATATAGAATATCTTTCGGTCGACTGTTAGAAGTTGACATATCAACAACCAATTTCTTCTCATTTGTTGTTAACCGATTGGCGAAAGAATGTCCCTCTAAATATCTCGCACATGGATGATTATGTATACCGGATACAACTTGCAATATCCAATGCCCATCACGAGATGTTGGTCTACCTCTTAATGCAAATGGACACTCACATTTCCTTGTTCCAGTGAGTTTTTCCATACCCTTATCATTTTCCTCTTTTTCTCTAACTCGATGCTTACCACTTCGTTCACATGATAATAAAAGTCGAGGTTGCCTACCACCCACTCCATTATCCGATCTTTGTATTATTATTACCATGCCAAGATCTTTTCCAATATTACGTACCCAACAAATAAGATCATCACGTGATTCAAATATATTAGAAGTTGTAAAATTTGGCGTATAATCTATAACTGTATTGATTGGATCAATGGAACCTGTGTAAGGACCGATTACGCTGTCTTCCGTGGAATATGTATCTAAAATCATATTTCAAATAAAGTACAAATTATTATATAATGTTGCAGTTATAATAAGCAGTGCATTAGAAATAAGCAGTATAAGCAATGCGGTAGGAAATAAAAATTCAAGGAGTATGGCCGAGGTTTCTGAGAGAGCCTCGACCATCCATGGCCGAGGCTCACAAGGGAGCCTCGGCAATGGATGGCCGAGGCTCACTAGGGAGCCTCGGCAAAAACCTGCCGAGGCTCCCTAGGGAGCCTCGGCCGTTCATGGCCGAGGCTCACTCAGAAGCCTCGGCAGGTGGCCAATATTGCCCTCCCCTCCTGCAACTCTCGCCACAATGGTCAGCCAGCATCAAGCACGCTTAACGCTCAAGTTCGGTCGACGACATCCAAGCCCCATTCAACCAGCAAAAATGACGAAAAATAAGGAATAATAATAGGGGATTACTACTTACATTATTGCAGTCCTCCATTGCTCTGCAGCTTCAGGTGTGTAATACGAGAGTGGGTGTGGGTGTAAAGACGAAATGTAAAAGCGGGTGGGTCGCTAGGTTAATGTCGGGGTTCAAGTACGAACAGTGAAGAAGGGTATTTTGGTAATAAAAAAGAGTGGGTGTGAAGATTAAAATAGTGGGTGTTAATAGCATCACTCTAGGAGTTTTTTTTTCCTTCATTCATTCATAATTAGTAAACTTGCTGATCCTCCTTTAAGAAAATCGTGCAAACCGTAATCATCATAACTTCTAATTCCAGCAAAGTTAAAATCGCGTAGCTGGAAACGCGACACTTTTACCAAAACGCCATTACGCTTCTGTGATTGGTCCCCGCTTCACCGAGTCTACCAAATATTCACAGATCCAAAGTTTCGCTTACAAATTCAGAGTCAGAAGAATTTCAGAGTCCGCCATTGATATAGGAATCGTCAGTGTGGCAAATTTGGTAAATTTAACTCTCATTCTACTGACCTCAAGACTGTGTAACCTTTATCTCAGGGTTTTACCATTTTTTTGTAGATCTTTCATGGCTGTTCCAGTTGAAGAAGCCATTGCTGCACTGTCGACATTCTCATTGGAGGTAATTATATGAACTAGTAATGATACAATTGATTATTTTCAGCTTATGTGATTACTGTGATGGTTTAATTACATGCTTTTATGCTTAATTGTTTTTTAGGATGATCAACCCGAAATACAGGGACCTGGGTTTTGGGTGTCCAGTGAAAGAGGTGCAACCACTAGTCCAATTGGTACGTACAACACAATTGTGCAAAAATGCTTGGTAGACTGGGAGTGGTTGTTGTTTCACTTACTTTCCTAGATGATTAGTTTATAATTTCTAGAAAAATGTTAATGTTTATTGCTTAGCATATAAGTTAGCTGATATTGTACTTTTCTGCTTAGTCGAGTCCAATGGCTTTCGTAACTATCCAGATAATTAGTAATTTTGAAGAAAAAGGAATAATATAATGCAGGATATTGTTTTATGGTGAAGTTATAGGTTCTTACAAATTTACATTGTGAACTAATGGAATGTACATATGCTCATTGCTTATCAAGTTTATAGTCTTCTTTTTCTTGCAGAATATAGTGATGTTTCTGCTTACCGCTTATCTTTAACAGAAGATACGAAAGCCATCAATCAGCTGGTATCAAGAAATTTTTCCACTTTTTTCCACTTTTTTATACATTCTTTCTTTACTCTAAATCAATCACATCCACACATCACGTCACATCCACAAATCTCCACCATTAAATTCCACACATTCTCTCTCCTCCTTTACATTAAAAACCATTAAAAACCATTAAAAAACACTCCCAATCACCCTTTATATTTTCATATAACTACATCTTGAAAGAAACTTTCTGACTAGAAATAGAATCATGCCTTGTTCCTATTAAACTTGAGGTTTGCTAGAGATAATCTTTTCCTCCTTTTAATTCCATTCAAAATTGCGTCATCTTAACGTCCAAGACCTCAAAGTTTCCACAACCGCTTAATGCCACCCTATTCGGACCTTTTCAAGCCTTATTCTGGATTAAAATGGGGACAAAATTTCTTTTCAATATCAAGTAATATTTTGAAACTTGATCTTACAATCTCTGTTTGATGAGTCAAACTGTTGAAATCGATGCAGAATCTGCTTATACAAGAGGGAAAAGAAATGGGCTCAGTTCTGTATACATACCGAAGTTGTGTGAAAGCGCTTCCACAGGTCAAATAATATCTCAGGCATCATTAATATACATTTCTAGTGTTAGTTGTGCTATTGTCTGGCAAATCTATTTTCTGTTAGTTTCAATTTGTTAAAAAGAGTTGTGTCTCTGCGCAAAGCATATTATAAGCCTTTTGTTTTGTAGAAAGGTTCGAGCACTTGGGTATCTATATTAGCACAGAAGATTGCGCTGAGCTGCTGTTTCACATAGCTCAGGTTGACAATCATCTAAGACGAACCAGATCTCGTAATTGGACGATGAAATGTGGCAATTCAATGCTCTAATGATGTTCGGCTACCTAGATAATAAAGTTTTCCAATAAGTAAAGTGGTAAACACTCACATGTACTGTCTAGTTTTTGCACCTAAGCACTTCCATCCATGGGTCATGTTGTACGTTTACGTGACTTATATGTAAATCCTTTTACTGAATGAAAAGTCGTAGAACGCTTTGTAAGCAAAATAATAGCTCTGTTAATAACTGTAATATTTTGAGTATGACAGTATGTTTGCCCATAAACTTCCTCTAATGTAAACTGTGATTCGTTTGGTATCTGGTTAGAAAAAAATCTCTTAATAAAAATGGGTCCCTTTAATATTAAAAATAGAAAAATCTTCCCATGTGCTTATAGTGTTTACCAAAATATTACATATACTACCATGTGACAAGAAAAATGTATTGCTGTTCTTCGCATATGATTCCCTGCAGTGCTCTTACTTGTGCGATATAATAAAGGGTATATAAGTTGTTACAGCTTCCAGATTCAATGAAGCAAAGTCAGGCTGACTTGTATCTTGAAACTTATCAAGTTCTAGATTTGGAAATGAGTCGTCTGCGTGAAATTCAAAGGTGGCAAGCGTCGGCAGCGTCTAAAGTGTGAACTCTCACTTTTCTTCATCTTCCATTTTTCAAGTCAGTTGTGAAGGTGTACTTGTAGCTGATCATGATGTTCTTGATACAGCTAGCAGCTGATATGCAACGTTTTTCTAGACCCGAGCGACGCATCAATGGTCCTACTATAACTCATCTCTGGTATACTAACACCTTCCTCTGTTTTAATCTCTCCAGAACTGTTATCTGGTTAAAAATACTCAAATGCACTTAACCCCAAATCCCAGGCACTCCCATGAGCTGGTCAAGACAACCCATTTGCAACATTTTCAAGAGTTCTCAGATTAGTTTCTTGAATGGCTGTGGAGACATCAGCTATTATTTCATGAGAATTTGCCGAGAACTTATTTGACAAAGCTATTTTGAGGAAATTGATTTTTTAAAGAATTTGTGGCTAAAAAATACACAAATTTATAGAGAAATGTGAAATTTAGATGGTTTAAAGTAAAAAATTTATTAAAATATTCACATCTCTCAGGGTGCTGCATTTTAATACAAGAAATGAAAAATTTTACTTATGGCTGCAGACATTGCTAGTTCTGTTTCTCATATCATTGTTAGCCTTGTTTCTATTAAAAACAAACCCCCCACTCCCGGGAAAAGGTAAAAGAAAAAATGTAGAAGGAAGGAAAAAAAAAAAAGATGGTATGTAGGCGCTATCAGGGACAAACTATTTATAGTTCACAGATGCAAAACATCTAAAGTAGGTATTTTTCATAGCTGTCGTTTTCTACTTATTCTCATTCTCTCTGGATATCATTTTGTGCTTCCAGTAAATAAGAGATATAGAAAACATGAAACTTGAGAGAATTTGTGAGTTTAACAGAAGACATGAGACCTGGGCAAGCATGTCAGTATAACAACCAACACTCACTACCCTTTGTTTAATTCAACTGCAACATAATTTTGTCTTGAATGCTTTATTCATTTCACTTATTTTTGAGGTCTTTGCTCCTTATGGTTCCTGATGTTGCAGAGTTTATAATTTATTTATCTAATTGTTTATCAGGTCAATGCTGAAGCTACTTGATGTGCTTGTCCAACTTGATCATCTGAAAAATGCAAAGGCTAGCATACCCAATGATTTTTCTTGGTATAAAAGGTATTTTTTATTTCCTGTTTCTCTTTTGCAGCTTATGTAATCCTTTTGAATCTTAATTTACTAATCACACAATAGAACTCTGTCTAGGCATTTTATTAGTTTGACTAGTGTCATCTCCTAAGAATTTATGGGCTTTGGATGTAATTCTGTTTCTTTTTTAGATCTTCGTTTGAGGGATGTAGAATTCAATAAAGAGGCGCTTTAACTATGATATAAGTTGTAATATCATAATTTCAAAGCTTCTTCTAGTCCTTCTAAAGGCTTGTTCTTTTCACAACAATTTTCCACTAATTTCTACTAAGTTGTTCTCTCTCATCATTTTCAACCACTCATACCAATTACTTTACATTTTTCAATATATTTTTTCCAATTTTCAACCACACGTCTAACACGCCGTTCGCGTAAAAACTTCTATTGGTGTATAGAACAAGCCGTAAAATTACAATGAAGTAACTCTTACATTTTTCTTCATAGTTTGGTTTATAGCAGAACATAGTTTTTTGCCTTTGATCAAGAAACAGTATAAGAAGGCCTTCTGACATTTTGGAGAAAATAACGAAGGAGTCCATTGTAAACTCCTTTTGTGATTAACGTGGAGCTCTCTTAAGTTGAGCTTCAATGACAAGCATTGCTTACCTATACCAGGAAGGGTTTTTATCAAATATTTAAATGAGGCACTGAAGTTTTGCATTAAATAAAGCATTTTTCGGTTTACATCATCTAGTTGACATACCAGCTGGTAGGATACCTTGAAACTACTTGGCCCACCCGTGACTGGCCCAGAACAGATTGGGCCAGTCTCTGGGCTAACTAGCTGCAGATAGTGGCCGGACCCTGTAAGTTTTTCTGGTCTGTGTAAAAGTTAAAACCAAGATTAAATATAAATGTTCAGTTTGAAATTTAAAATAAGTAGAAACTTGCAATTTAGTATATCTAATGAAGGCAGTATTTAATCTGCCCCAGCAATCTATTGAAAAGCATGTTTATTGATTCCTGTGAGTGAATAAAGCAGAATCCTTTAGGCCAAATCAGTCATTTGGTCAAATTGGTTCTTCCGTGATTTAATATAAGACAAATAAGGCAAGGCAGATTAATTACTTGTTTAGATTGAGATAAATTTGATAAGACATAATATAAGTGGCTTTGGCCTGGACATGCCCACTTTCGGACTGGCACGTGGGAGCACCCGTCTGTGGGAAATGCTTATCGACCCAGGACCGGACCAATAACCGAAGTGGGCTGGTTCTAGCCCCCATCCAGGCCCCTGCTGTTTCCAGATGTCTGCCTAGTTCAAACTGGCCCATCCATTGTGACACTGTCATCAAATTTCTCATGTTACCAGCATTGGATAGTAGATAATTTTATGATGCAACTGTGTCACGGCAGAACAAGCAATTTTTGCCTCATTTGACTTTTTGGCTGTTCAATGTGTTGAATATGGTCAATGTATCAGGACATTTACTCAAGTCAGTGTGCAGTGGCAAGATGCTGATTCAATGAGGGAAGAGCTGGACGATTTGCAGGTAAGTGTAGTTTTAATTTCCATGAAACAAGTCAGAATGCAACTAATGTTTACTTGAATGGCAAATTTGTGTTGATGCAGCCTACTTAGAGCATCTCCATTGCAATGTGATGTCAAGGGATGTGTGGAGGAGAGAGATATAGAGAAGATGATTATTTTAATTGAAAAGAGAGTAGAGCATGTGTATTGAAAAAGAGAGGGAAAAGTAAAAAAGTAAGAGAGATGTAGAAACAAATTAAAAAATAATGATAAAATAATAGTGGAGGATGTGAAGGTGGGCTTCTAGATGTAGAAGGTGGCACGGGAATTTATGCACAAAAGTGGAGAAAATTGAGAAAAAGAGAAGAAAGTGTGGGACCCGCAATTTTTTTTTATGTGTCTCTATCTCTCCTCCACGTAGGAAAAAATAGAGGATGTGTAGAAGTTTAGCAATGGAGATGCTCTTAGTAATATTTCTTTTTACCATTTGAGATCATAAAGTACTGCATGTCTTGGCAGATATTTCTGAGCACAAGATGGGCAATTTTGTTGAACTTGCATGTTGAGATGTTCCGTGTGAACAAGTATCCTTTACCTGAATTTTATCCTTCTTATCAGTATGATTCTATTTATCTACTAGTTTACAGCTATTGCAATATCATGTAAATGCATTTTCAGTTGCACAATTGCTATTATTTATTTATTTTTTTTCAGTAGCACTTGGAATCAGTTTCAGGTCTACAGACTAATATTGACGAATTTGAATGTGACAGTTACTATAATTGTTTGTGGATTTCAATTTATGAATTTCAATAACATGCTTTCAGTTTAAATATTCTCACCTGAACATGACGTGAGTTAGTCATGATTTCATTATTGGAAATCTTCTAATGGGTTCGAAAATCTGCTTCAGAGGGGTAACGAAAAATAAATTTCTTTTGACGTTTTAATGAAAAATCAAGGATTGGCATAGTGACATTTGAGAAAAAAGGCACAACTGTTTCTGCCAAATGAATAAATTTCACAATTTCATCTTCAAAATAACGATGATAACAAAATTTAGCTATGAATTCTTTCTGCCATTCATATTCTGTCCATGACATCATCTACTATATTTGGACAATTTCAGAGACCATTTTGTTTTCTGCTGAACTTATCCTTTGGTCTTATGTTACTACTTCTTTTGGTGTCTTTGGAAGCTTTTGTCTGGTTCCGTATGATTTCTTTCCTTTGAATTTCTTAACTTAAAATAGCGTCGAAGACATTCTTCAAGTTCTCATAGTCTTTGCTGTTGAATCACTGGAGTTGAATTTCGCCCTTCTGTTTCCAGAGTGCCATGTTCTTCTTCGGGTTTTGCCCGTTCTTGTTGTCTTAGCAGCATCATCAGAAAAAGATAGCGAGTCTCTTTATAAGAGAGTGAAAATCAACAGATTGATCAACATATTTAAGGTACACTAGTTTAATCTCTACTGAGTCAACAACTATTCTAGCTAAAAGATTTGTTCTTTAATGCGCTGCTGATTTTATTTACATGTAAAATTTTGAATGGCTTCTCTTGTTGTGTAGAACAATCCAGTGATCCCTGCATTTCCCGACCTCCATCTGTCTCCTGCAGCAATAATGAAAGAGTTGTCAATGTACTTCCCAAAATTTTCTGCACAATCTCGTCTCCTTTCTCTTCCTGCACCTCATGAGCTGCCACCCCGTGAAGCACAAGAATATCCTGAACGCTCAAGTTTTCCTTTATATACATGTGATTCTTAGTTACTGTCTTATTTGTGATACAATATAATATACTGTTATTTTATGGTTGTCTCTGAATCGTAATCATGATTAGCGTGTGCTTCTCTCTGAAACCATTTTCCCAGTTCTCCACAAACGTAAATGAAGGTCTTGAAGCAGTGAAGAAAATATTGTAGTTGTTGTATGTTTTCTCAGTAGTTCCATAAAATATTATGGGGAAGGAAATATTGTGGTTATATCTTTTTCCAACAGTGCCATGAAATATTGCGGGTGAAGGAAATCTATGACTGAATGACATAGATTATTGATAAGCTTGCTCTAACTTAGCTTGTAATGAAGAGCTGAACAGATGAATAGAAAGTGTCCAGATGCAACATTCTCTCTTCATATAATTTTCATTTTGAGGAAGATCATTGTAGGAGCTTCTTTGGTGTAACCTCATAAAATATTCCTCGTACTCTTTTTCAACTACACATTCTATGGCAACCATAAATTTTCTCACTTGTCAACCACACTTCCAAAAGAACAGAACAAAAAAGAAAAAATAGATTTTGTTTCAACATTATTCAATTTATCTTCTTTATGACATTTCGGTATTTCTTCGCTGCACTGCTTACAACTGGTAAGGTGAGATTTCAATATTTAGAGAGAGAGAGAGGAGGGAAGGAAACAGAGAGAGGGTGAGAGACATCTTAGTATACTATGAAACGCTGTTTTCTTGACACAGTTTACTTATCAGCGTCACTATCTTGTCATCAACCACATTGGGTCTGTCCGTGCAGAGCATGATGACTTCTCCATACGCTTTGCTTCTGCTATGAATCAGGTTCACTCCTGATCTTTCTCTCCTCTGTCCAAAGTTTACATGTATACCACACGGTATGTGTTCCCAGTCATAGATTTAGGGAAAATTGTTAAGTGTTAAAATGAATATGATGTTATGTGAACGCATGGAATAAAAACTAAAATGAGATGAATTCAAGTGCCCTACACTGAAAGTTGTGAGGGTGTTCAAATTTGAAAAATTCTGGAGAAAGATTTCCTGCCATGGGAGTCTAATTGCTTATCACAAATTAACTTTCTTTTCTTCTTTCACCATTCATCAATTGTCTTAACCAATACATGGGTCAACTCTTCTTTCAGTTTAAAAGTTTGATAGGAAGCTGCTTTGTATTTCTTTTTTGCAGCTTTTGTTATTGCGATCAATAGAAGGTGCAGACTTGGAGTGGGCAAAGGAAGTCAAAGGAAATATTTATGATATGGTTGTTGAGGGGTTTCAACTCCTAAGTAGATGGGCTTCTCGTGTATGGGAACAGTGTGCATGGAAATTTTCTCGCCCATGCAAGGATCCCGTTCCAACAGAGCTCCATGAGAAATCAGAATCATTTTCTGACTATGAGAAGGTTCATTTTCACTCCAACTTTTATTTATTTATTTTTTGGGACTAATTCTGCTATAAGTTGTTTCCTCTGGCATTAGTGAGGACCTATTTCACGTCCCGCAGGATTCACTGCCTTGTTTTAGCTCTATGTTGTCAATTTACAACTCTAGCTGAACACTGAAACTCCTTTCATTATTAACTTCAGTAAGCCGATGATGGTATCTTTTTTAATTTTCTTCAGGTAGTACGATATAATTATAGTGGTGCTGAAAGGAAAGCTTTAGTAGAACTTGTGAGCTACATCAAGAGCATTACATCAATGATGCAGAAGGCTGATACACTGGTAGCAGATGCCTTATGGGAAACTATTCATGCAGAGGTCCAAGATTTTGTGCAGAATACATTAGCCACTATGTTGAGGACTACCTTCCGGAAAAAGAAAGATCTTTCTAGGTAAGGAAACTGTTGGAAAGTATTTTTAGTTAGAATAAAATTCTAATTAGTTTAGGTTTTCTTTTTTTTATCTTTCAGTATTCCTTATTTATTAATTTACCTTCCTAGTTTAGTAAAGATTCTAGTTATTTACTTTCCTAGTTGAGATTGGTTTCTCCTCCAATATTAAGGAGTGGTTGTAACCTTATTTCACACACCAAATTATTATACAATTTATTTCCACATCATATTTCAACTTGGTATCAGAGCGCCAGTTTTCAAATCTTGGTTCTCTGGCGGGCGGCCTTGACCCGCTTGTCTGACCCCTCTAAAATTTTTGGTGAAACAATTGAACTTCTCTGCCCACTAGATTTTTCTGCCTATTCTTTGATAGGAGATCTGATTACTCGTGTATGGGAAAACAAACACCAAATTGAAAAATGCCTAAATTGAAGAACCCCCAAATTGAAAACCTTTTTTTTTTTGAAACAGAAACAACTTCATTGATGTAAAAATGAATTACAATCGAGTATACAGCATTACAAGAGAGCAGTGAGGTCCCAATTTCTAGTTATTAACTACAAAAATTACTCCACTCTCTACTAAGATCTTGAAAGGAAAGTCCTTTGAACTCTTTAGTGTTAAAAATCCAACTTGCAACCCAGTACTTGATCTTTCCCCAAATATTATCCACCGATTCTTCAATTTCTTCAAAAATCCTTCGATTTCTTTCTAACCACACTGCCCAACCGATAGCTAGGATTGCTGTTGTCCATAGTTCTGAGCAAATTGAAAACCTTAAAATTGAAAACCCACACCTGAAGCCTTAACCCTAGATTCTGAAACCATCTCCAGCAAGCCCAGCTGTCGCTGACCACCTCCCACCGTCGGCGACCTCACGGCAACCCTCAGGCAACAGTTCCTTCGCTATTGCAGTGGACACATGTTGCAGCGACCTCCTGCAACCTCTGCAGACTTGCCTGACCTGTGGTGAGACCTCGACGACCACCGGTGACCCTCCAACGAAGTGGCAACATCGATTTCTCTTGAGTTTGCGCCTGTTGTGTTCAAAAAGTCTAGGGCGACTGTGGGTTGAAGGGATGAAGCAACGAAGAGACGAAAATCAGCTGGTCTGTTGGGGAATTTTTCATAATTTGGAAACTTGGTACCTATTGGTTTAGAGTTCGTTTAAGTTGGTCCTTGAAGATTCCAATTTGATGCAAGTATATCCCCAAGTTCCAGAATTTGCATATTAGTCCTTGAAATTCGGATTTGAGCTGATTTGGTCCCTGAGGATTAAGACTTGTGTTATTTTGCAAGAGGCAATTGAGAGTAAGTTTTACTTCATACTTCCAATGTGTAATACATGTACATATATAGACCAAGACACCTACACTATCTTGCTAAGGAAGCTACTCATATTTACAATATGCACCCTATACTATTAACACTCCCCCTCAAGTTGGAGCATAGATATCAATCATGCCCAACTTGTTACAAAGATACTCAACCCTTACCCCGTTCAAGGCTTTTGTGAAGATATCCGCTAATTGTTCTCTTTGTCTCAACACATGTCATGAGAAATCAAGCCTTGTCGTATTTTTCTCACGAATGAAGTGGCAATCAATTTCAATATGTTTCGTTTCTTTCATGAAATACTGGTTAGATGCAATATGGAGAGCAAGCTTGTTATCACACCACAACTTTGTTGGTATCGAGGCTTTAAGACCAATCTCACTAATAGTTGATATATCCACACTATCTCACACTGAGTCGAGCCATGGCTCTATATTCTCGATTCAAAGACTAGATCGTGATACACCACTTTGCTTTTTACTTTTCCATGAGACCAAATTTCCCCAACAAAGAGACACAATAGCACGATGTAGATCTTCTATCCATCTTGGAACCGCCTAACTGCATCGGTGAAACATTCAATACGATTGTGGCCGTGATCGGTACAAGATGCCTCGCCCAGTGCCGCTTTTTAGGTAACACAAAATTTGTTCTAACGCTACCAATGATGAATCACTGTTGGTGATGACATGAACTGACTCTACAACACTAACAGTAGTATGCAATATCTGGGACGAGTCACTATGAGGTAATTCAATTTTCCAACCAACCTTCTATACTTCTCAGATCTTCAAATGGTTCACCATCATTTGTAAGTCAGACATTGGGAATCATAGAGTACTACGAGGTTTTGCTCCCAATTTTCCCGTCTGAAGTCAATAAGTCAAGCACATATTTCACTGAGATAGGTATATACCCTTTTTACTTCTCATGACTTCAACACCTAAGAAGTACTTTAAAGTGTCCCCAAATCCTGTGGAAACCGACATTGTGAAGAAATAACTGACAGATGAAATTCCAATACTATCGCTCCCAAGGATGACAATGTCATCCACATACACAACTAAAAGGATGATCCAGTTCCAGTTGCTTGTAGAAAACAGAGTGATCTGACTTACTCTTTGTCATCCCAAATTTCTCCAAAGCCTGACTAAACTTCCCAAACCAAGCACGTGGACTCTGCTTCAAGCCATACAGAGACTTGCGAAGATGACACACTTTCCCATACTCCCCGAGCAACAAAACCTCGGAGGTTGCTCCAAATATACTTCCTCTTCAAGCTCACCATGAAGGAAGGCATTTTTTATGTCGAGCTGATGTAAAGGCCAGTGATGAGTGGCCGCCATAGAAATGAATAATCTTACAGAGGTCAATTTAGCCACAGGAGAGAAAGTGTCAGAATAATCCACACCATAGGTTTGAGCATAACCTTTGGCAAACTGACGAAGCTTTCAACCGAAACTGCTCCATCCTGGATTGGTCTTAACCAAGAACACCCATTTACATCCAATAGCCTTCTTTCCAAATAGATTTACTAAGTCCCATGTACCATTTTTCATCCAACGAGATTCATCTCTCTATCATAGCATTACGCCATCCAGGATGAGATAAGGCTTCATGAACAGTTTTAGGAATAGAGATAGAATCGAGAGATGCAACAAAGGATTTAGAAGTAGATGATAAGTGATTATATGATACAAAGGAAGAAACAGGATAAGTGCATTGATCGCTACCTTTCTGAGTGCTATAGGCAAATCAACTGTAGATGTGGGATCTGATGACGAAGGTACTGGTGTGGGACATGATTCTGGAGGGGGTTGTCTTCGAGAGTAGACCTGAATGATTGGGGGCCTAGTGGGAGCCGGAGCTGGAATGGGATCAGTAGCAGGGGTGGTAACTGTATATATCAACAAATCATCATCCTCCCCCTGACTTATAGGGGCAGGAGCCAACGAAGGAGAAAAGGGTGTCTCTTCCATGAATGTAACATCTGTTGACACGAGATATCTGTTGAGACTGGGACAAAAACATCTATATCCTTTTTGAACACAGAATATCCCAAAAAAATGCACTTAAGTGACTTGGGATCTAATTTGGTAACTGAGGACTAACATCTCTAACAAAGCATGTGCATCCAAATATCTTAGGATCAATGGGAAATACAGATTTAGTTCGGGAATAGGATATGATAAGGAGTCTCTCCATGAAGAAATCAGATATGATTCGTCGGTTGATGAGAAAGCAAGTGTAGACATCATCAGCCCAAACCTCTTAGGGACTTGCATTTTGAAACAATAAGGCTCTCAGCTTTCAAGTAAGTGTCTATTCTTTCGTCGCCACACCATTTTTGAGATGGTGTATCAACACATGAAGTTTGGTGAGTAATGCCATTTTGGATCATAAAAGATTGAAATGACTCCTGATAGATACTCCTTAGCATTATCATCACGCAATACTTGTACAGCGCACATTAAAATGAGTTTGATTTCACATCAAAAGGCACGAAAATGAGAAAATAATTGAACGATTTTTCATTAAGTATAACCAAGTCATGCGAGAGTGGTCATCCACAAAGGTAACAAAATACTTAAATCCAGGTTGAGCAACAACAAAGACACGGTCCCCATACATCGTAATGGGTTAACTCAAAGGAGCATTAGCTCGTTTGTTTAACTCTAGGACTCAAACTAAGACGGTGGTGCTTAGCAAAATGACATGAGTCACAATCTAATGATTCTAGTTTATGGGAACCGAGGACAAAGTTTCTTCAAAAGAGGGGAGAGGGATGTCCCAACCGACAACGTAATGTTTCAAAAGGAGTTACGATTCGAGGTTCAACGTTTACTGGGTTTTGGTATTGTAGTATCAAGGATGTAGAGGCCTCCAGATTCATGCCCTTTACCAATAATCTTCTTTCGTCAGAAGATCCTGAAAAGAGACAATGATTAGGAAAAATGAGACACAACAATTGAGTGCACGAAGAACTTACGTAAATGAGATTAAAGGTTAACTGGGTAGGTTTAATAATCGATGACAAAGAAAGTGAAGGAGTTGGTTTAACTGCGTCAGAACCAAGGACATGAGATGTAGACCCATCAGCTAGAGTAACATTAGAGGATGAAGTGTGTGACCTGAAAACTAGAGAATAGATTAGAATTAATTGGCCATATGATCTGCAGGGCACCTTAATCAATGACCCATTTCGGAAGACGAGGAGATAAGACATGCATTTGGTTTACCCGACTCAAGAATGGTATTGATAGAGGTAGATGAAGCCTTTAATGATTCTTGCATCGGGAAAACTTAGCAAACTCATCAATGACGGATATCGAGACGTATTTCTCAAATCGCGCTATCAGGATGCAATGTGGGGCTGATTGAGACCTCTGCTTTATTCTGTAATTTCCAGCTCTTTCTTCGATGTCGTGTTTATGGCAAAGAGTTACACACAATTTGGCCTCGAGAATCAACCCCTTTGTTACTACCTTTATGTTGTTGCCATCCATTGTTTACGCTAACAAGAGCGCCAAGCTAGAAATTTGTGAAGGTAGTACGGTGAGCAACTCTCAAGTACCCTACTAAATGTCTCTTGCAAAGAGGAATCTCGAACAAGAGAGAATCGAGACTTAGCGCCTCAAATTCAGACGGAAGACCAACCCAAAAACTCATAACCGCCATCTTTTCCGCTGAGCTTGTTGAACCTTTATATCAAGCAAATGGCAATAGCATATTGAGCTCCTCGTGATGTTTTCTTGAAATCCATAAAATAAGCGTGAGAGACTTATCTCGCGTTTCTCCGAACGATAAAACTCTTGACACACATCATACATGCGAGATATTTCCTTTTCCGTAATACAAGAAATCGAGGTATTCCATTAACTCCTTAACAAACTCACAATGTTTAACTAAGCCACCGACGCCGCTTATCAATCAATAGAGTTTTGTATCAATAGAAATAGCCGAGCATCCTCCCTTAGCCACATCTTCCTAGACTCATCCGCTTGGGGATCCTCCGTCATATGATCATCCTTGTCAATACTCCTCAAGTAAAGTCGAACAATTTTACTCCAATCCAAATAATTGGAGCCATTAAGTTTGTGTTCATGATTTTTGACATCACAGGAATCACCGGGAGTAATGGTGGATTTTTGACTAGCCATGATAGTTCAAACACAACCAATCCTCAATCGCAACAAAAATAAGGCTAACACCAACAACTCAACAAATGTATATATGCAGATATACCCTAAGGCAGCCCCCAAAGAAAGCCCACACACACGTATTCTCAACAAAGGAGGTTAAATCGTATTCAAACAAGAGAAGGCCTCAATACCGTACTGGTTTTGAATAGCAACCAAATACATCGAAAAGTCTTCACCAAACACCAAATCAACCACACCACATGATAGTAATGAGCAGGCGACTCCATCGAATCGACCGACCGACTTCCCGACGCCATTACGAAAGCCTCGCACGCGGCTAAATAGGGACCGACGTCGTTAGATGACCGCGCGTGAGCTTCACTCGCTGTCTGAATGCCACCGACTTCAGCTAAGACTCGCTTCGGCCGGTGGGCGAAGCTCCTAATCGTCGGTGGTGAAGGTCGATTGTCTCCTTAAAGGCGAAATCCCCAAATAGAGCCCCAAAATTCGAGCCCTAATTTTGAATCTGAAGAACCCTAATTTCGATCCCTAATTTTGAAGAGCATGTGCTCTGATACCATGTTATTTTGCAAGAGGCAATTGAGAGTAAGTTTTACTTCATACTTCCAATGTGTAATACATGTACATATATAGACCAAGACACCTACACTATCTTGCTAAGGAAGCTACTCATATTTACAATATGCACCCTATACTATTAACAACTTGCAAAATCAGTCCCTTCATATATCTGGAGGAAATAAAAAGTCCTTTAGAACCCTCTACAACTATTCCAATGACATAACTCGTTGAAATCCTCTACTTCTACTTTGGCGATATAACTCGTTGGAGCCCTTTATGTTTATGCTCCAGCGACATAACTTGTTGGAGTCCTCTACCGCTACTACTTTGGTTTTGGAAGAAAGGGGGAGCCCTTTGCTACTTGGAGTTGCAATCAGAATTTGCTACCGTTTGAAGATGAAGTACAATCAGAGTTGACAACCGGTCATAAGTAGTTGGCCATCCTACCACTCTACAATTCTATATTCCATACATTACCGTCAAAGTTGAGTGCAATCAGTGCATCAACTTGAGGGGAGTGTTGGAAAGTATTTTTTAGTTAGAATAAAATTCTAATTAGTTTAGGTTTTTTATCTTTTAGCATTCCTTCTTTATTTACCTTCTTAGTTTAGTTAGGATTCTAGTTATTTACTTTCCTAGTTGAGATAGGTTTCTTTTCCTATATTAAGGAGTGATTGTAATCTTATTTCACACAGCAATTTAGTATACAATTTATTTCCGCATCATATTTCAATTGAAACCAATACCTTTGTGAAGTTGTATCATGTCAGATTTTGAGCAATAGTTTTGTTACTACACCTAAACCTTGCATTTTTGCCTTAGTTTCTTTATAGTAATGAGTACTCTCTAAATGTGCTGCCATTTAATTTTCATTATCATTTATTGCTTAGTGCATGTGCATTGTGCAGTTCAAGACCGATAAGCGAGGTATTCTAGACTTTAGTCATCCTGGTTATATGATTTTTGAAATTAGTCTATTTACACCCTCAAGCTCATTGGGTTCATGCTTGCATATGGGTCAAGCTATGGTTAGAGTTAGATAGCAAAAGGACCGATACAGGCCCAAAATAGTGGCTTGGACTTAAAGGTCCACTCTCAGACCACGGTCGCCTGCCATTTGGTGCAAAGCCAGTCGGTGTTAGGTGGAGTATGCTATTTAAAAACTCTTGAGGGTCCTTACCTCGAATGTCTCACAAGGGTCACATTGAAAACTGGGAATGACAGAATAGTGAAAGTAACATACCCAAAGCTTATATTATGTCAATATTTGGGAATTGACCCTAAATTGGGTGTACAATGTCAATTTCATTCTATTTTTGACATTTTCCATTTTGAAAGTGGGGGCGACAGTTTAGTCCCTACAAGTTATCTTTGTACCATCGTCCCCGAGTAGTCCATAAGTCCCTGTTTGGTTTCTTTTGATTTAGCACAGATTCAAGTGCTTTTGGTGGTGGATGACTCATCCGCTCCGTTTCGTTGTCATGCTCCAAAGTTATTATTTAATAACAAGTTCTGTTTCTTATTATAAAAAAAAAAAAAAAGTGGGGGTGACAGTCCCTTTTGGTTTTCGTGCATGGACATTCAACAGAAGGAAAGTTGCCACTGATGGATCCTTTATAATCACTGTTCATTACATCTCTCTTGCATATGGCTATACTGAGCTACGAAAGTTTTCAAGATTTAAGCTATTAAGAAAGGTAGGATTTTATTCATTATTATTCAACACACCCCGATTCATATTGTTTGAAAAGCATGACCTGTTAATATTTCATAACGTGTAGCAGTGCTAGCTGCGTAGGTTCCATTTTGAAGGAGCACTCATCTGAAATATTATATTGTTAAGCTGGACATGAATTTATTTAATTATATTATACTTTTAACAAATTATATGATTGCATGTTTGTAAAACTTCCTATCCATTTACCAATTTTCCAAGTGGAATTTTTGCATGTCAGTTTTATTTGCATAAAAATCTTTTATTATCAGTGCTTTCTTACTTCGGCAAAATAATAGCAGTTTGTTTGTGGGATGAAGATATCAAACTTCTTAGCGTATCTTGAACTACTTACCTAATCGAGAATATAAGAGAAAACTAACAAATTGAAAAAATCACCCTTTCCAACTTGCAATTCATATATTATTGAAAACTTGCAACTTTTTATCACTACAATTATAGAATAAATTGTTAAATTTGTTTGGTACGTTGAAGTTATGTATTTCAGGGCTTGTTCTATACATAACAAATTTTCACTAACTTTCATCAACTTTTTCTCTCCCATCATTTTCAACCACTCATGCAATTACTTTATATTTTTTAATACATTTTCCTAAAATTTCAACCACACATCTAACATGTCGTTTGAGTAAATCTACATTATTGTGTATAGAACAAGCCCTCAGTCTTTCTTCTTATTTGCATTTATGTTCTCTTATAAGTACTGATTTTATCAAATCTGTAAATATAGTATAGCACTGAGGTGTGGGATATTTTTTTCCAAAAAAAAAAAAAAAAAAGAAAAAGAAAAGCACATGAAGAGAGAGTAATGATTGTTAAGCAAGTGATCGTCTCAATTTTTTATTTTTTATTTTTTAATAATTAAATAAAAGTCACTTTTGTTCCAATTAAAGTCGGACTTTAATTACAACCACACGTACAAAACTACTTCTTGCTATAATCCAATGTATGGTGTCATCACTATTCAAACTGAAATGTACATTTTCACGGGAGAGAAAAAGGTTTACTAGCCATACCAACAGTAATACAATTTGATATAAGCCAAGAACTTCTGTAATGTTGAAGCAATTATATTATTTTGTTTATGTTTGTGACAGTGAAATATCATACCAGTGAAGGAAATTTCCACTATGCAGTTCTACTTTTTCTTGATGACATTTGTATTCAGAAATTGAGATCACTTCAGATGAAAACTTCCTGGCCTCTTCTAATTCATATGCGATCCACCTTTTCTTTTTGCAGGATCCTTTCTGATATGCGGACACTTTCAGCAGACTGGATGGCGAATACTAGCAAGGTTGATTCTGATATGCAATCATTCCAGCAGGGAGGTGAAGAAAGCAGAGTGAACTTTTTCTATCCACGCTCAGTAGCACCCACAGCTGCACAGGTTAGTTATCACTAGATTTACTCAATACATTTAGGTAGTGCCTATTGTGTTTATTTTGATGTGTGGCTTGTTATCCTTTTGATTTCTTTGTTTGCAAAGAAGAAGAGGATATGTGGAGAAAATGGAATTTTCACGTTAAAGCATACTTGACTCATACTACTTCAATCCGTTCACCCTCTGAAATTTGATTTTCTGTCGCTGTTCTTATTGATTTTGATGTTGACTTCTGATAAAGTGTTATAAATGCATTTTCCTCCAATTTGTCTTGTCTGTTAATGATTTTATTTATATCTATTTATTTATTTCTCTTGAGATCTTCCAAGCTGAAGAAGTGTGCTTCATTGTGTTATTGTGGTATCAACTGGTTATTTGGTTCATATGATGTGAATTGGCCTCTGTTTACCTTTGGTTCACGTTTCACAAAATTGCCCCTTTGTGATTTCCAACTATTTTTTCATTTTATTTTCCTAACATAAAAGTATTATATGTCTTCTTAAATGTTTCAGGTTCATTGCTTGCAATTCCTGATATATGAGGTTGTGTCAGGTGGTAATATGAGGAAGCCTGGTGGTCTTTTTGGAAATAGTGGTTCTGACATTCCTGCAAATGATTTAAAACAATTAGAGACATTTTTCTACAAGCTTGGGTTTTTCTTGCACGTATTAGACTACACAGGTTCGTGGAAAGGCTCAGTTATCCTACTCAGGTGTATCTTCACTGAATACGATATCTTTTGTGGCGTTTAAATTCTCTGATGTGACAATACGAACTTAATTTAAATGACCTTCATAGTTTGTGTCTATATATCAGGGAATGTGTTCATCCTGCAGGCATCTTTTTAATAATTCATTGAGTTCTGGTGTCTCCATTTGTTCGTAATCATTTATTTGTTGTTATATGGGTTTGTCAAGTAGGTGTTACAAGAATTGGGTAATGCTCATAGTCTGATTCTATTATTATGCACTAATTCTGTTATTATGATATTGGACTCTGCTCTCTTAGATATTCGATCCTTCTTGAGTTGCAGGGGTTTTAAGATGGACAACTGTTCTTTATCTGCTAGAATAAGAAGTGCAAAACTATCCACGTAATCTGCTTTCTGAGGACAAAGATAATCTCGTTAACATGTATAATCAACAATGCTACTAGCATCAGTCTGTGGATTCTGTTACAACAATAACAAGAAAGCCTTACTTGAAACAAACATGGTCGCTGATCCTTTCTGTGTTCTCTTCCTTCCAATGTTACATTGATCTAAAGACTCAAAAACCGAAGTTTTTGGATTCACGTACTATTTGTGAAAAATCCCAAGTGATCTTACTCACAGATACTAGGGGTTAGCATGGCCGTTATTTTTGTATCATGGTACAAGAGCAAATTAGTTTAGCGGCAGGACAAGGAATCGACAAAATATAAAGCTTTTATTTTTATATTTTGAGATAAGATTCTTTGCTTGATGTATGCAATAGACATGTTCAAATTTAAGCTTTTGATGATGTTAAATGCTATAGGCATGTGTCAGACCTTCCACTAATATGTGGGCTACTGAAACTGATATGCTTGTATCCTGTTTATCTATGTTTGCAAAAAGTAACTAAGTAAAAGCACGACTAACTAGTCTTTTCAGTAACTCCCTCTGTGGTTGAAACTTCTGAACTTGCATTCATCAGGCCATAAAGTGTCTAATGGCTCTCTAAAATAATACAAACTTATAGATGTTTACCTGTGGCTTGTGCTCACAGGGAATTGGAAACTTACATTCCTTGTATACATAAACTGGTTCAATTTCAGTTGGAGCTTTCTATAGAAAAACTTATATTAAAAGTTCATTTCGTTAATTTGGTTGTGGATGCTTAGTGTTGTAGCATCACGATATATCACTCTTGAGTTTTTACTTATTCCTTTCTATCAATCTTCGTTTACTATTATGCATGAGTTTCTCTTATTCTTAACATGTAGCTTGGTATATATCTGCAGTGACGATATCATAGGTGCAGATAAATTAATCTTGTTCTTGCACTTTCTTGCAGCAACGGTTTCAAATTTAGCAGATCTTGGCTTCTTATGGTTTAGAGAATTTTATCTGGAATCTTCACGTGTTATTCAGGTAGGATCTCATTATCTTAACAATGTTTGGTTGTATGAAGTATAGATCATTATGTGGTCTCTAGATCTTTAGGTCATATGGTTTAAATCTGTTATCTTTTGCGCTTTACCAATATTTAATCAGGCTACTCAGACTGACTAGCTCCACACCAACCTATATAAGGCTTTCAAGATATGTGGTCAGCATAGGACATGCACATTGAAATATGGTGTAGAAATATTTGTGTTCCTAATATAATCCCTCATTTTCTTGTTTTCTGAAGGAAAATCAGCTTTCGAGTCTATTTAAGTATTGATCTAATGAGTCTTTAAAGCTTTGATGTGTATGGTCTTTGAAGTACCAACTTTCTTGTGGTCTTCTGTCTGCATATTTGACTCTCCTTCAATTTGTGCTACAAGTTTCATCGTTTTCTTCTCTTATTTGAGGAGACCTGTGTCATTTCTTTTGCAGTTTCCTATTGAATGCTCCCTTCCTTGGATGCTGGTGGATCATGTGATCGAGTCTCAAGATGCAGGCCTTCTTGAGAGTATTTTAATGCCTTTCGACATCTATAATGATGCTTCTCAACAGGCACTTGTGGTCCTCAAACAACGATTCCTTTACGATGAAATTGAAGCTGAGGTAGTTGAAACGAAAATCAATAAAATTGTCCTTGCGAAGGGTTGCAGACAAGTTATCCTCTTAAATCCATCATGCACATGGCATTACTTAAGCTTATCATAGCCTCATTTGTATATGATAATATCACTGGTGAACATCAAACAAGAAAATGGCACACTAAGAAAGCAATGCTGATCAAGGTACTTAAGGACAGCGAGCAATGAACCAAACACGGTATCTGAACATGAACAATCTGAATTTCGGTGTCTGACATAACCTGCAAACAACTGAAGTTATGACCAGTCTGGTCCCATAAATAAACTAGATGTTTAGTGGTTACACATTCTCAACTGGAAGTTGGGAGATGATATGACATGCTACCCCTATCCTCTCCTTCTAGTGCAACCTACGATGTGGAAAAAAACGAGGTTTAAAATTTAAACCAATACGAAAGTGGAACCGTTGTGATGATTTCCAGAATACTGTTCAGTGTTCACACACAAAAGGTTTTCCAACTTGATAGAAAATCAAAACTGGTGATGACGAAAGATGATCCTGAAACTTTCATACTAACTGGAGAGATGATCTTTCATTAGTGTATTACAGCTAAAAAATGGTTTACCTTTAGCATTCAAATTTTGCCTACGTAGCCAGGGTTGACTAGACAAAACTTCTGGGTTTTGATCTGGTTGCTCTCTGGGGGAAAAAATAGAATGGGCTTGTCCATCCTTGGTTATGTAGAGGGATGGACAGATGGCCAAAGTCCTACTGATGAACCTGGACCAACTGCATGGGCTTAAAATCAGGCAAGCCAGCCCATCCAATGTGAATTTGAATCCAAGCTTAACATTTTCTGTGCTGTAATAATATTTTCCTTCTGAAGCCGTACTTAGCATCTGTGGAAGTACTAAAGAATATAATCTGCATCAATCAATTGAGGTTTTTAGAGGAATTCGTATTTTGTATTCTTTCCAGGTGGACAGTTGCTTTGATCTTTTTGTCTCTAAACTTTGCGACGGTATTTTCACATACTACAAGAGTTGGGCGGCTAGGTATTTGCTTTCTGATTTGCACATATAACACAATAACTCATTTGAACTAGATCTGCAAATAATAAGAAGTTGGTTTCCAAACTCCACAGCGAACTGCTTGATCCATCATTTCTCTTTGCATCGGACATTGGTGAGAAGTTTTCAATCCAACCATTGAGATTCACTTCATTGTTAAAGATGACGAGGATGAAGGTGAACATGCAAATATATTTATTTTGAGATAATGTTGTTTTTATTCTCTTACATGGTGCATCTCTGGCGCGTGGTGTTCAATTTGGTTTATGAAGAATCTCACTTTCTGTTTCAAAAACCTTGGTTCATCCAAATTCCAACAAAATCCTCTTATAAGATTTGCCAGGTTTTTGCTTCAATGTTGTTGGAGTGACAACACGTATCCATTGGCTTCTCAGAAACTGAGTAGTTCTTTGTTATTTCGTCCTTTGAGCCATGAAGACATTTTCTCTATATCCCTTACCTGATATATTATTGTGGTGTATAGTTGCTGGGAAGGACAATTAACTTGAGAAGCTTGGTATCTGAGAGGATGAACAAAGTATTCAGAAGTAATATTGAATTCTTATTTGATCGTTTTGAGTCTCAGGATCTATGTGCAGTTGTTGTAAGTGATGTCAACATCATTTCACTTTTTCCTTATCTTGCTAGTTCTTTCCCATAGTTAATAAATAATTTAATTTCAGGAACTGGAAAAGCTCCTAGATGTCCTACAACTTGCTCATGAGTTGCTGTCCAAAGATCTCACACTTGATTCATTTGGTCTTATGTTGAATGAGATGCAAGAGAATGTATCTCTTGTTTCATATTCTAGTCGACTTGCATCTCAGGTATGACAACACTTCGTTTCCTGTTATGTGTATTTTTTATTTATTTTTATAGGAAAAAAACTTTTATTAAATATAAAAGCAAACAAGAAGTTACAACAAAACAAGTGGATAAGATATCCACTCAAAGGAGAAAAATTTATTTGCTGTTATGTTGAAATCCCAATTTCTTTTGCCAAATTCAATTACCTGTCATTGCAAGTTTCTATCCATATACATTCTGAAGGTTTAAATTTCCAATTATTTATTTTTGCTACATAAGCTCAACATAGGTCTATGAACACTGTCCATGGAAACAAATAACGAATCTCATGTTATGGATATAAATTCTAAAATCATGAACTTACATTCTATAAAATAGGGTAAATTTCATATAATGTCCCCAAACTTTCAAAATTGACACAATTTTGTCGTCATTTTTTTTTTACCCTTTTTAATCCCCAAAGTTTCATATATTCACACGGTATATCCTTGTAAAAAATTCCCATTAAATTGCACATTAGTGAGCAGTAAAATGGGAATAAACTTTTGTAATTTCACTGTACATCCCCAAACTTTTAATTTTGACACAATTTTATCCACATTCCTTTTTCTCCCTAGTTTGCCCCAAAATTTCATATATTCATGCTTTACTTTGACAATATGAAATTTAGTCAATTTTGCATTTGCAATATATTTTTTTTAGCGCACCACATCATTATTACTTGAAAGATACTTAATATTTACATATTGTTGCGATTATATCATTAACCTTTTTTTAATTGATCATTATGATGACGTTTCCATTAATTGCAACATTTTTCTATATTGATAACTATTGCTGAAAAATTTATTTACTCCTTACAATTTTAAGAAAAGTAAACAATAACAAATGTAGTAAAAAATTTTTCTCAATTTATTATTAGAGTAATTATCTACTACCAATTGGGCATTGTCTTTTTACACAACTCACAATTGGGTAAATTCTGCCCCCATCAATGCGATAAAAGTTGTTTATTAAAAAATAGATTATTCCCTAGGTAAAATTTCTGTCAATTGAACACAATTGATAACACTGAGGGACGTAATGGGTGAATATACGAAATTTAGGGCAAAGTAGGAAAAAGGAAAATGACGATAAAATTGTGTCAAGATTGAAAGTTTGGGGATGTAGAATGAAATTACAAAAAGTTTATTCCCATTTTACCCCTCACTAATGTGGAGTCTAATGGAAATTTTGACAGAAGGGACGTAACGTCTAAATATCTGAAAGTTCAGCGACAAAAAAGTGTGAAAACGAATGAATGGGGACAAAATTGTATCAAATTTGGAAGTTTGGGGACGTTAAGTGAAATTTACCCTATAAAACACGGATATAGATTTGGTTCACGAGGATGCTGACACAAATTTTCTGACGACTAGGGCCTTGATTTGAAACTTGTTTTTAGACAAACGTTTTTAAGCACCTGGTATTGTCTAATGTTCCCCCACTCATTTCATAACAGCCACATGTATTATTCCCCTTTCCACCACATATTTCTGTATGTTATGAACAAATGTTTTAAAACATTTTCAAAGCCCTAGGATACGAACATTTTGTACTACCTACTTTTCCACCACCACATATTATCCCCTTTTCCACCATTTATTTCTATATGTTATGTACAAAAACATTTTTACACACTTCCCGAACAAGCCCTAGTGTAACACTCGGATCTTTTGGAGCCGACATTGAGAAACATAACTTGAAAATTTAGGGCAAAATCCTTTCTTTATTCATAACTAAAAGGAAAGTCGTAACAATAACTAAGAAATTAACAATCTTGTTTGTCAAAAAAGGAAAAACATGAATTGAGAAATTAAAGAGCATAAACGAATTTAAAATTGCACGAGGCCATCCCGCCACGTCAAAGTCCAAATCCTTTCACTAGTCCTCACCTAAGAAGAAAACGTAATATGGAAGTGTGAGATTAAATATTAGCAAATACAAACTTATTATTATAGCATTAACTTGCATAACTTAATCATAAACATAACATAATGTAGGAGACGCAAGGAGACTCGACTTCATAGGGTGTCGTGAATCCTTACGTATAGCGCTACTAAACTCCAATCCCGAAACTTATATATACACATAAGGGATCCATAACATGGCTTAATTTTAATGCGTAGTAGACTAGTTGTACTTACCTTGACTTGAATTAAGGTGAGAAGTTCCAACTTCTAAGATGTAGCTATGGGAGAGGGAGGTAGAACTGAAAGCTAATGTAGAATGATTTTGTTTTTGGTGTGAGTAGAATGAATGGGGGGAGGGTTCTATTTATAGGGTTACAGGTTGAGGTCAAATAAAATTCAGGAGAATCATAATATATCCTAGATAATGTTAAATCATATTTTAAATACTATTCTTAATTGACTAATAAAATCAAGAAAATTTCAATTTAATTGTGGACCAATTAGATCACATAAGATATGCCATGAGTTCATAATTTAATTATGGACCAATTAGATCACATAAGATATGTCATGAGTTCATATCTAGCCAATCAAATAATTATAAAATATTGCATAATTTCTTATTATATTTAAAGTTGACATGCGATGATAGACAAATAATCACCTTATTATCTACATAAAATCGTGATAAACTAATGAAAATATCCTTATTAACGTTTTTGAGTGTGGGCCAATTTTCGACTTAATAATAATTCACCTTTGGGCCCCAAAATATCATAAAAATGGCCCAAGGGGTCCACTAACATACATGGGTAATTAATTTTAGGGTTTAAAGACCCGACATAAAATTTGGGTCGTCACACCTAGGATACGGACAAAGAGGATACGGGCAAAGAATATATGTTTGTTAAAACTTAAAATAAAGCTTTACATGTATTGTGCTTGTACTTCTGTTCTTTCTCAATATATCTATATATTAATCTTTTAGCGTTGACTTTGAATTAAGAAATCCTGTTGTTGTATTAAAATAACTTTAGTTTCTACTTGTATTACGAATACTTGATGAAATTAAAATATTCGTGTATCAGAATATGCTTAGTTTATGGCTTGTTCTATAGAAGATGTTGTTGATTTATATTGATTTCCTAGAATGACGTGTTAGATGTGTGGTTGAAAATTGGGGAAAATATATTAAAAAATATAAAATAATTATATGAATGGTTAAAAATGATGAGAGAGAAAAAGTTAATGGAAGTTAGTGGAAAAAGATGGAGTATAGAACAAGCCTTTATATGTAGAACAAACTTTTCACAAAATTCTGCAGTTTTTCTCAAATCAGTGTAACTCTCTTACACTGTTTGTTAGTGATACAAATTGGGTCTATCATGCCACCTTGTATTTCAAAAGATGCAAATCTTAAAAATAGGCCACCCCATGCGGTATGTTAGATGTGCTGGTGGTACTCCAATGTTGTGTTTCCTCTGCATGATTTCTTGAGGAAATGTATGCGACACAACATTTATGTCTATGGAATAACATATACAGTTTTAGATTGGCTTTGATCATCGATATTAGTGTTACAATGCCGGTATGATTTGAACATGCAGGCCTATGACGGACAAGTTGCATTCATTTGTTACAACATAAATGTTAAACTATAATATTTTCCGCTGCCTTTGCTGTTAGTTGATGAATGAAAGATACCTTCATATGACTAAAATGCATGTGGTCTGCTGGGTTGCTTGTTTATAATTCTCAAATATGATTACAGATTTGGACGGAGATGCAAAATGACTTTTTACCTAACTTCATCCTCTGTAATACAACTCAACGCTTTGTCCGATCATCAAAAGTGCCCCCTGTTCCTGTTCAGAAGCCATCAGTTCCATATGCAAAGGCAAACTTCTATTGTGGTACTCAAGTAAGAATTTATCAATCTTAAAATGGGTATTTTAACTGTCTCAACATGTGTCTTTATACTTCATATTTAATAAGAATCTCTGCTTCAATATCTTGCCATCAATTCAGATCTCATTAGTTTTGAACTTTCCAATAACATATGTTGGCGCATTGACTCTTGAAATCTTAGCATCTAGTACAAAATAATAGAAAATGGAAATCTTGGCAGCATTGTACTCAGATCGGGCATATTAACATCTGTATCTATTTCTTGATTGATTGTTCAATCTGGATTCCTTCTCATTAGTCATGTCTCATAATGGGAGAAAAGAGCTATAGGAGTTCGATAAGTTGCCATTTAAGAGTTCGATCAATTGCCATTTAATTGCAATGTTATAAAGTTGACCATCGGATTGTTATGTTCTGAGGAACTGTAATACAAAGTTTGTAGGAACTGGATTGGTTGGTAAAAGGGTTGGTGGCGAGTATATGTGGTAGAGCTGATTTAAGATTCAGGTTGTTATGTGGAGCAGGTTTTGGCTCAAGGTTTATGCTATGTTATAAACTAAATAAGTTCCTCAAGGAAGATAAGGCACCGGCATGATATCTCCGATAAACATGCACATTCACACTTATAATCCCAGTTACTTTAAAAATAGATTGGAAAACCACAAAGATCATCTCCTGTTAACCTTCCTGTATATGTGTCTGTTACGCCTATATATGTTTTCTGGGTTCAAAATCGTTTTCCTTTTCTTAACAGCACATCAATTCTGTCAGAGAGAAGGCATTTTTACTAATTTCTGGTTTCCTGCTCCTTTGCTTTCCCGTTAAAGTGAATCCAAGTAGCTTTTTGATGTCAGCATCTTTTTTGCAGCCATTGACCGTTCTCTTTCTCTTTTTATGTGAATGTTAGGAACTAAATGCTGCACACCAGAGCTTTGCTCGATTACATAGTGGATTTTTTGGAATGCCTCATATGTACTCCATTGTCAGACTCCTGGGGTCTAGATCGCTACCATGGCTCATCAGGGCACTTTTAGACTATATCTCAAATAAGGTACATATTATTGCCGTTGACTTATACTATGATGGACTTGCAGAAGATAAATTTCTGTGTTTGTTTTTCCTTACTGGTATTTCAGTGTTCTCATCAGTTTCTGTAGAAGTTTTCTGCAGCAGATGCTGATAAGGAGTGATATCTAAATCAAATATCCTGAAGTTATTTGTACTAAAAAATTGGAAACCAATTTAGGGTGTATTTGATATAGATTATTGAAAAAAATGGATTTTAGGTGTGTGGTTGACAATTAAAGAAGCTGTGTTAAAAATATTAAAATAATCATCAAATCAATCTATGAGTGGTTGAAAATGATGAGAGAAAAATTAGATTAAATTAAAATTGAATTAATTTGTATCAAATGAGCCCTTAAGTTACTACATGAAGTTACTTTTGGATAAGTTTACTGATTAGTTGATGTGTGTGGATGATATGATGGTATGTTGAATTTCACTGCTTTCTAAAGCTTTAGTGAGCTGTCTGGCAATTGATCTGCCATCATATATGACATTTTTCCACCAAGTATAGCCCTTCCAAAAGTTATATTCTGTCATTATGTGACATTACCTTCTTTGCTAATTTCCTTGTTCCATTATAAAGCATGTAACTGATAGTTGTGTTCACTATACTTGTGTGCTTCCCGTTGACGCGTGGTTTAGAGTTGTATTTTGGTGGCAAGCGTCGTATTTTTATATTTGTAACTTGCTATTACTATTACTATTTCAGATAATGACCCTAGAACCAATGATCGCCGGACTGCAAGAGGTTTTACCAAAGTCTATTGGATTACTTCCTTTTGATGGTGGTATGGCAGGTCAGTGATTTATGATTGTTAATTTTAGAGGTATCTTATTCCTCTATTAGTGCTATACATGGCACTTCTAAGATCACATTCTCATACTTCTATGTATTCTGCAAGTATTGGAAGAATTCCCAATCCCAGTTTTTAGATAAGACAAAGGAAATTATTATTTGTTAATTTTATGTGTGTGTTTCCTTTTTCCGCCTCCTCCTAAGCCTTTGTGAAATGAGGCGTAAGCTTCATGAAGGACCATAAAGGTGCAGGTTTTGAGGTGTAAACCTCAAGTAATTCTTTTGAACAGTGTGATGGCAATAGGAAATTGTTTTAAAGGATTTGTCTTTCACAATATAAAATTTGATCAAAGGACTTTTCGACCTTGTGGATCTTTACCTGCACTTTTGGAATATTTACTGACAATTTAGACACATGAAAGCACTGAGTTCACGTGAGTCAAGAATTAATGTTTTGTATGGACCAAAATAGTACTTTAGAATATTTAGTGACTAGTAGGGAATAACATAGTTTGTATCTCTATTTATAGGTTCCCTTGTAAATTGAATCTTCTCTGTGATCTCCTATTTGACTTGTTTACAGAGAATTACCCCTTCTCAATTGACAACAAAATGATGATCCTTCTTTTCTTTAATTATTTTCCCCCTTTATAACTAAAGGACAAAACAGCACTTTGCCATTTCTATCTCAATTAAGGCCCTTGGGGATTCTTGTCGTCTTGGTAATTGGGGAAGTTCGTACATTCTTGAAAGAAGCGTTTTATCTGGTTTTTTATTTTTTATTTTTTCATGAAATGAATGGGGCCTTAATATTCATGTTTAGTTGGTATTACACAGTTGATATTTAATTAGTATTCACATTTAAGCAGATATTACCTTTTCTATGGCACTAGTTTGCACATTTTAGTAAACTGTTCAAAGAAAAGTCCAACCACGAATTCGGTTGTGTTTTTTTTTTTTTTATTTTTTTATCATCTTTGTTTCAGGTTTATCTTTTCTTCCTGATCCCTCAATTAAACATTCTTATTCTTAATGCATAGGTTGTATGAGGATTGTTAAAGAGACTCTTAATTGCTGGCACTCCAAATCAGAACTCAAAGGAGAAGCTCTTCGTGGAATAAAGGAAATTGGAAGTGTATTATACTGGATGAGTATGCTCGATATTGTTATGGTAAGTTTTCAATAATTCCATGTGTAATTTGGGGTTTCTTTAGGGAGTTACTAACTTTTGTAGATTCATTGTAAAATGTTGGGATATTTTCCAAAAAAAGGTATAGTCTATACCCAAGTAGAAGTTTGTCGTATTTTCTGAAAAAAGCATCATTTGCAATTTTGCATTCAAGAGCAAAGATGTTTACTTGGAACTAGGCGTAGTTTCATGTTGTATTAAGTTCAAATATGTTTGTATTTTCTTGTGATCATAAATTCATAATTATCCCAGACTTTTAACTAATTGCTACTTTGATATGAAAACATGGTGAAAGTTCATTTAAAATGTAATTTCTTAAGAATTTTAGTCTCACCTGGTAAATAGAGGGAAGTGGACACTAGCCAATTTTTGCAAACGGCGCCGTGGCTGGGTTTGATTCCTGGTGCAGATGGCCAAATAATGCAGTCGCAGGGTGGAGAAGATAGCCCAATTGTAACTCTTTTCAAATCTGTAGCTGCTGCAACTTCATCAAATCCCCATTTCTCAAATCCATCAGTGTTTCGAGTGCTTTCAAGGCAGGCAGAAGCTGCTGGTATGTAATTATCTACTATAAGTATAAATAGTTATCAAGAACACACTCTTTAGAGAGATTGTAGTGGGTCCTACGAATTTGTGGATAATAGTGAGTAACAGTCATGAATGTGTAGTTGAAATTAATGTGACTTTGGGTGAATTTATAAGACATTTAAAAAATTCATTTGCCAAACGGTAGCTAAATCCCATAAAATTCTGTAGGCAAAGGCATGGGGTCTGTTTTTCTGTAAATGCAACTGACTTGGAATGTGCTTAATTAGCAATTGTATCATTCTGTTGCTAGTTAGTTTCTGTTCTTCATACTCCTAAAAGGATGATTAAACTAGATGTAGTACCACAAAGACAATGGTAAGAAACAATTTATAGAACAGCAAGTGGAACCTTCATAAGTCATGAATAAGTCCCAGTTTAACGAGTTCTGTCTTGACCAAAAAATTTCTGGCGAGAGAAAATGTGCACTAGAGATATGACCGAAAAAGGATGAAGCAAGGAGGAAATATTCCTTAAAAATGTTAATATTGTCTAGATTGTTACTCATTTTTCCTGGTTTAGATCATATTCGTTTCTTGCATTTTTCTTCTTATAAATTAACATCAATGTTTTTGTATAATTATTTACCTGTTCCCCTCCAACAATTAGTTTTCTGAATTTCTTACAGATCTGTTATACAAGACCAACATTAATGCTGGAAGTGTGCTGGAATATGCTCTTGCTTTTACAAGTGCAGCTTTAGAGAAATACTGTAGTAAATGGAGTGCAGTTCCTAAGACAGGGTTTGTTGACATTACGACGTCAAAGGACTTTTATCGTATATATAGTGGCCTCCAAATTGTAAGTCTCTTGCTATTTCTTCTATTTTTAGTCTGCTCATATTATTTAACTCCTAATCGTGGGATATGCTTTTACTCGTTTCTCCTCTGGCTTTAAAACCATTGCTCAGAAGTATTCCAAGTTGATTAGAGGCACCAAATAGCACCTAGATACATAGAGTATCTTGATCTTTTTAGTAGATTTTTCCAAAAAAATTCGCTCGAATTTTTTTGGAAAAACGCCTTTTCCGAATAACAGTAAGAATAGCCCCCTTTTCGATTTGTTTTTTCCCTTTTGTTAATCTTTATATATTACTTAACCACAGGAATACCTCGACGAAGCCATACATGTGCCATCAAACAATCGTGAAGTGTTGGGTGATTCAATTGCCTGGGGTGGTTGCACAATTATCTACCTTCTTGGCCAACAGTTGCATTTCGAACTTTTCGACTTTTCACATCAAGTTCTCAATGTTGCAGAGGTTGAGGTAGTGGCAGTTGCACCAACCAATAAGAACCTGCATATTGCCCAGGTAAAATGATTTTCTTTCTGTTTGGAAATTGCCTTAGAATCAATTTATGGAAATACAAAATCATATTCATCGCGTGGGTTCGAGTTAGCCTTTCTTCTTCTTTGGACTAAAAAGTTATTGAAGTTTGAATGCCATGAACTACGAAATGTGGGAATGAATATTATTGGTAACTTCAAAGGACATATAGATAAGTCCATATTTATTGGATTTATATATTATGTTCAACGCACTTCTTGTATAGAGGGGATTTATTTCTTTCGCATTAAAGCTTAACACATAGACAATTCCTTTAAATGGGTGGTGGTGAAATTCCATTAAACCTTTGTCTATCATGACACCTTATTGAACTAATTGATGTAAAAGTTTAACCTGATAGAACTGTTCATTTCTATTTGATTTATATATTATCTTCAACAGAGTGTGTGTGTGATACTTCCTATTTTTTCTCACCTATTTTCTTTTTTGCCTCTTTCTGATAGAGTTGGGAAATTGTATTAGAAGCTATGAAGAAAGCAAGACGACTGAATAACCACGTATTTTCAATGTTGAAAGCGCGCTGCCCATTAGAAGACAAGCAAGCTTGTGCAATCAAGCAAAGTGGCGCGCCACTCCATCGAATCAAGTTTGAGAACACGGTCTCGGCCTTCGAAACACTGCCTCAAAAAGGTGCATGAACAAGTATTTTGGTTAATAACACTCTTAGTCACTCCACTTATAGTGGTTATCTATATTCGAGTATAATTTTTTTCTGTCTGCTCGCTGGATATATAGTTGATCGACAAGAAACTGTCAACTTGCTGAAAATATTTTCTTCCATTTCTATTCAAGGAATCCCGATGGATTCTTTGAGTTGCAAACAGTAGCATTTACGTGTCATGTTGGGCCTTGAAAGAGGCCCAATTTCGTGTATCGGCCTGTCCTTTTTTTGGATAGCGGTGGGTGGTGATTTTGGTGAATGGTGGTGATGTTAGTGCCAGTGGAGGGCGACTTCAACGGAGTTGATAATTTTTAGATTTTGAGCATGGTTGTGGCTGATGGATGAGGGTGTGGCGGCAGTGTGGTGGTTGCTTATTTGGTGCGTTAGACGTCTGTTGTTGTGGTGGCGCCGTGGCGGTGGCGACTGGCAATGGTGAATTATCATTTCTAAATACTGGTCCTGTCTTGTTTTGGGGAGATTTTTAGAAAATGATTTTAGATATATAGTTGAAAAATTAAAAAAAAAAAGCTTTAAAAATATAATTATGTTGTCAAATTTGTGACAGGATGGTTGAAAAAAAAATTTTAGAAAGATAATTTTTTAAGGAAGTATGCAATTCGCAAAGTTCCTTTCTTCTTTTAGATGAAAAAATGAGATGTTATCTGGAATCGTGTGGTCAAAATTTGTAAAAGAAAATGTTATAATTACACAAAAAATATATACACAGATATTCACACGTTAGTAAGCGGGTGGGTCCTCTTAATGTAGAATGATAATTTTATTAAATCCATTATTAGTGTGTGGCTACATTTGTGTGTACGTCGTATGAACATCATTTTTGGGTTTGTAAAAAAGTATAGAGGAAAAATTGATACTGAGGGAAAATAGTTGTTGTTGTCAGTTTTATTTGCATTTTTATTCTCGATTTATAATTTCTTGGCTTCATAATTTCTTTAAAATTCCTAAAAACACACATTTATTTGTCATTCCGATAAAGTATTTCTCAAAAATAAAACTTTAAATACGTGGCGTTTGAGATTTTGAGAAAATTTGATTTTTGATATTTTATTCGGTTTTGATTATGAAGTAAATTAAAGTTATTAAAAGCTAATGTACCCACACGGGTACGAGGTAAGGCAATCGACAAGACGTTTTTGTACAATTCTCAATTTATTTATTTATAGTTTTTGTTTTTTAGTCAAAAACTTTTGCCCCTGTTTATATATAATTTTTCCAATAGCTAGATAGGGAATTAAGGAAATGTGTCAAGAATGTTATTTTTATTTTCCAAATTCAAAAATAGTATTGAATATCTCTAGATATCTTATTTTGATTAAAGCTCTACGATAATTGTAATACATGAATGATATTTTTTAAAAAATATTATGCAGTTATTTGGAAAATTCATAAACCCCTGTAAACAATTTATAACGAATAATAATAATGATTCTAGAAAATATGTGGCTTGAAAAAGAGTAATAATTAGAGTTGACTTATAAATTAATTGTCAAGGATTATGATTCAAATCTTCAAAAATGGCGGGGATTATTTATTTTTCGTTATGAGATAGAGAAAAAATCAAAGAGAAATGTTTTGTCAACTAATCCTTACCTCGTGTTGCCGTGTTCCATACATATAGTATATTTTTCCCTTCTAGTTTTAGTTTATTTATTATTTATGCAATATTTATTTTTGTCGTTAATTAAAAATTTACATTCAAAATCAAGCTACATGTTTTAACCAGCACATAATCACTTATTATTATTATTATTATTATTATTATTATTATTAGTCCTTTTTCTATTATTTTTTTCTATCTCTTTTATAAATAGGAGATTAAATGTTTATCAATCAAATTATTATAATTTTTTAGCATCTTTTCATCCAATTTTATTTTTTGTTATATTTTCACTTCCAATTGTCGAAATGAGCGAATATAGAAAAGTAATCACGTTATTTATCCAACAAGTTGAAATTGTTGATAAAAAAATTTATATATCTACGTTAGATCAGATAATTTTCCCGTAAATGTGGGGGATTTTTTTTTGGGGGGGATAGTGGGTGCCTTATGGAACCCACGGTGGGTACCTGATCAAGCCTCGGTTAACCATAGCCCAAAAAGGGATTTGTTTCTGAAAAAAGTTGTATAATCTTATTTCAAAAGTTTCAATTATTTATAATTTTATGAATCATATATAAATTGTATGATAAAGAGATGTTTATACATTTATCACCGAGTAAAAATATACTATATCAACCGCGATATTTAAAAATATCTATTCAAATGTATACGTAAAATTACTTTGAAGTATTTAAACATGAGCTTACCACAAGAGCACTTGGGCATACGGCATTCAACATAACTCAGACAAGGTGGATACGGAACTCGGTGAGACATTTTTTGTGTGCGTCACAACAAATATCAGAGAACAATTCTAGTCTCACGGTAATGATTAGTGCCTATTTGCATCTTTTTATAGTAGCTTTTTTTTTGCCTCCAATTGTTTGAAAAGAATTTCAGTAATCACAGTTTATTACATGGAAACATTTTGGCGATTTCAATAAAGGAGTGGTTTCTTGAAATACTTAAATAGTATTTGTCTAATCCACCATGGTTCAATTCATTTATTACCTCCGTCCCATAAATATAGCTCATTATTTATTTTTCATTTAGTCCAAAATATAGGTCACATTTCTTTTAAAGGTGGCGTTAAAATATAAGTTATCTTATATACCCTGATTAATGTATATTGTTATTACCAAAATATATTAGTTGAAATAAGGCATCCAATAAGTGAAAGGACATATTAGGAAAATAAGCTTAAATTTTACTTTATCAATACTATTAATTATATTTTTCTTAATCTTTGTAAAATTGGATGTAGACTATATTTATGGGACGGAGGTATTATTATTGTAATCAAAATGGATTACAAAAAAGTTTCTGAATTCTATAAATATATCTTTCTAATAAATATTGAAATTTTCTAATAAGGGATTTGATCTGTTGCCGTAGTAAACACCGTTACAGTGCTCATAATGGCTCGGATCATTGATATGTGTCCCTAATTATGGGCCCCCACTATCAGAGAGCACTTGTGATCACTATCAGGGAGCATGTTTCATTAATAGTGCCCACCGTAGACAATAGATCAAATCGACTTGTAACAAACCAAGCCAAAGGCTTTAGAAAATAGAAAAAAAGTAGTTAAAAAGCTTATAGCTGAAAATAATTATAAAAGCTATAAAAAAGAATATAATTATATATGAAAAATAAATTTTACCTTTTAAAACAAAAAGAATTCGCTTAAAGAAAACAAATAAATAAATATAAATATTAAAATAAACAAACAAACCATTTTTAAAAATAAAAATAAAAAATTAGAGGAATAAACAACTTTTCGAGGAAAATTTTTGAAGCTTGCCAAACATGGTTTTAAGTAGCCCAACTCCGTCATTGACACGTATCTCCACCTCCTTCCACCACCCGTCACTCTCTCCCTCCACCAAACGCCGCCAGTTCCCATAGCGTACACGCCGCCCCAACCTCCACCGACCTTACTCATCATCCCTGGTTACTGTGGAATTTTTTCCTCCATTCAATTTCTAGTCTTCCCTAATTTTACTATCCATCTTCAATTCAATACGGCATATACATACTCGTATTTTGCAATTTTACAGCATTTCATCTACTTCATTTTTATTAATAACTTAGGATTGATTTATTTGTTTATTTATTTCTATTTTTTATTTGTTGGTGGTTGTAAGTTCCATGAGATTTGCATATGATTGTCTAATCATATGTCATGATCACGACGTTTTTGTTGATGTGGAAAACCCGTTCGTCTGCGTTTTCTAATGATAATTAAGAATACCAACATGCATCAGCCTGCAACTCCTCCGCCGTCCGATCCGGTATATAAGAGTCCAATTTCGAGGGCCGCCGTGGCGCATGACGGATCAACGGGCGGTGTGGGTGGCAGCAACCACCACAAACGAAACCAACATAGCCGCGACGTGCAGCAAGTGAAGATCAACGATGTAGTGGGGAATGGGATTTGTGGGCTTTTGTATAAATGGGTTAATTATGGCAAAGGGTGGAGGCCTAGATGGTTTGTTTTACAGGATGGAGTATTGAGTTACTACAAGATCCATGGTCCTGATAAAATTGAGATCAATCAGGAGACTGAGAAGGGATCGAGAGTGATTGGAGAAGAGTGGATTAGGCGGGCATCTCGGCAACACCGCCACCACCATCATAAGCACGGTGGCAATGGTGGTTCTTCTTCGAAAAGCCGGAATCCTGTCGGTGAAATCCATCTAAAGGTTTTAGTTTCTCTAATTTCATTCTCTCCCGAATTTTTAGATACATAATGTATAGCAGGGCTTGTTTCTAGCATCATCTTCATGAACTTCATATCAGTTATGTTCTCTAAGCATATCTTGTAACAAATGTGATTCGTGTTGGTTTAATCAATATGATCACAAAATTGTGATCTAATCATGTTCTCTTCTGGTTATTTATGTGAGATTCTTTTCCAATGCTAGTTAGTATGTGGGTGGTGATACTGTTATTCTCAATCAGTAGATGTATCATTGGTGTTTTACGATCTGAGTAGCTTTCTATAGGTTTCAACTATTCAAGAAAGCCATTCTGATGATAAGAGGTTCTCCATTTTTACTGGAACAAAGAGGCTGCACCTGAGGGCAGAGAGCAGGGAGGACCGAATGGCTTGGTTGGAAGCATTGCAGGCAGTTAAGGATATGTTCCCGAGAATGTCCAACAGTGAGTTGATGGCTCCAGTGGACAATGTAACTGTCTCGACTGAAAAGTTGAGGCAGCGTCTGTTGGAAGAAAATGTGAGTGAGGCTGCCATTCAGGACAGTGAGCAGATCATGAAGGACGAGTTTGCTTCGCTGCAGAATCAATTGATGGTGTTGAAGCAGAAGCACTTGCTCCTCATGGAGTCACTTCGACAGTTAGAGGTACATGTTGTGATTAATAAATAAGTTCTTGCCAGCCAAATTCCAAATACTTCTTCAGTTTAATTCAAAATACTTCTTGAGTTTCTTCTCCGAGGATTGTGCATGTCAGCTTTCCCTAGATTTACTGCTTGGTAGGTCAGATATGTTCTTTTGTTGTGTCCTTTTGTTCTTTTTTGGAGGGGCTGTAAGTGTTGATTCGTCCCATACTATATTTTGGAAGTCTCTTGATTGAAATAGTGATTGTACTCATTACCAAGCGTTTAGTCTTATTTTAATGAAGATAAATGGCTCTTTCTTTTCTTTTTTCTTTTTATTTCTTAATGCTCTGTGGCCTTAATAAAGCGATTATAGTGTTACGAGGAGGTTGTAGTCAGATTTGGCGTATTACATAGTGGTGCATCTGTTCGACTGCGAGTGCTATGTCTGTGAGCCACTGTTTGGAATGTGGGGACATCTTGCATGCGATAATCGATATCATTTTCTGTGAAATAGCTGACTGATACATATTAGTTGAACGGTGAAACTAGAAGTAAAGGTGTGTTTGATTCAGATCTAACTTTCCACATGTTTATGTGGGACGCTGCAGTTACCTGCAGCTAGCAATTTGTGTTTCTTCCTATTGACATGCTTTTCAGTTCATAGCTTAAAAATCGAGTAGCCCAGGGTTTTTTTTTTTTTTGAACTGCTTTTGTGGGGCCTCTTGCCAATATCGGCAGAATACACAGAGGTAGATATCTGAAAGATGCAGTCAACACAAGAAGTTCATTCTGTAGAATGCCAGTTTCACTGGAACGCTTATGGGCTGGACAAATAATGCTTATTACGCGTTTTATGCTCTATATGCATCCAAAAGAAAGCAATATAGTGCTTGTTTGCTGCAATTTAATGTAAACATCAATTTTTTCAATGTCATTTTAAACCACACATTTCATTGATTTGACAGCCTTTTAATTTTTTATGAGCCTTTTCTTTAACTTTTCAACCACACAATCAAAAATCATTTCTTCAATAATCTCTGTCAAACAAACACTTAGAATCAAAGTTCCATGTGTTTGACTAATTGTTGTAGCGGCAAGCAGGTTGTTTCTAGAGAAGAATATCTTCGTAAAAACTTTCACTAGAAACTAGCTCCCAGTTTGGCATATTGTGATCTTTTACAATGGTTGGTGATCTTTAGTTATCAATCCTAGGTGATGAGGATTTGCTTGGTTATTTGTGCTCTGGTTCTCTGCTGTTTTACTTGAGAAGAGGTAAATATAATGTTGATATGTAGTCTCTTCTCATCTACATTGACAGTTATTCCATCATGCTATGGCCCTAAATGTGATCAACTCAATGTTATTACCTTATGTCCAGAAGATAACAAGCAGATACCACTGGGTTAGTTAAACACAAAATCATGCTTCGCCTTTACTTGAAAGAGACTCGCCATGTCCGTCTCTTTCCGGTTTAACAAGTTTTGATGGTAAACATTTTGTAGTAGTTTGATTCGCTTTTCAGTTGTCTGGTTATTGTCCTTCACTACATATTTGCCTTCAGTCGATGAAGTTTCTTCTCTCTGGATTCTTGAGGAAGAACTATCTATAGCTTGACAAGTCTATGCTGTTAATTTCAATCTGAAGCCATGAATCAGCATCGTCTGATGTTAGAAAATTTTGATTGGTCCGACGTCTGATGTATCGTGTTGTGAAAGAATTTTGACATTTTTTTTTTTAAATTTGTTCTGTCAATGTGTTGGATGATTTTTTTTTTCTTTTTTACGTAATAATATTAAAATAATATCACAGCAATTTTAATCCTGGTTCATGATACTTTCTGGAACTTTAAACCTTGCCCTGCCCATCTTCCTCTCTCTTTTGATTTGTCACGAATGTCTAAATATTTTCGTTATTCAAATATTTACTTACGTAAAATTATGCTAATGCCAATCCTTGTTGATTCCAATGATAATGTGGTAGTTTCTTGGTTCACAGTGATAAAAAAATTTCCCTTTACTTAATTTTATATGCATTCTAATTTCATCTTAAAACTTTTTTCTTTCAGATATCAAGTATACTTGTATTTGACATGTCGGCATATGGAGTTTAGATTTTAAAGAGAAATTTATTGCTATTTCTACTTCTTTGTTTATATAGAAACTACTGTCATATTTTATTGTGCTATTCTTTTCCAGACAGAAAAGGTGGATCTGGAGAACACGGTTGTCGATGAGAGCCAAAGACAGATTAAAGAAGTTGGGTCTTCTGCTATGTCAATGCTAGACAAATCAAGTGGTATGCTTCACCAGTATATTTTACTCGCATTTGGCCAATATGGTTGGTCAGTAATGCAGTTGAATAGGTTTTACTTAGTTTTGCCTATATGATTATGTGGCAATATAGCCTAGTTAAGTTTCAAGCATACCCTTCTATCAGTTTCTTGCTGTTACCATTTCAAGTTGTTTGACAGAGAAAGTAAAAATCTATGTACTTTACTAGCACTGCCAAATTTTATAGCTTTTACTTAATGATGAAATTTTGGCTGTTATAACTGTATTTCATTAGTTACTGGAAGTAGGCCATAAAGTCAGAAACCGGCATGATTTTATTTTATTTGTTGTTGATTTATTAAGGTCGCCTTTGTTAAGTGCTTTTAAACATTTTTTAGCACTTAATTTTTCCAGCTCTTGTTTCTTAAGATTCACATGTACTTCCTACTTTTTCGTCAGTCATTTACAAAGAAACTCTTAGATTCTTTCAAACATGTAGTAAATTTGATTTATCTATAAATCTTATTCTGTGCTGCATGTTTTACTCAGCAAGTCCAAGTGAATCTGAAGATGATAATGAAAGAGTTGAGGCACTAGAGGAAGATACGGATGAAGAAGACAATACCTTTTTTGACACCAGGGATTTTCTTTCGTCGAGCTCCTTTAAAAGCAATGCGTCTGACATCAGAACATCATCATTTTCATCTGATGACGATGATCTCTATGCTTTTGATGCCGATGACTGTAATGATCCTTCCATTGCATCTGCCGGAGCTAATTTTCCTCGTGTGAAGCGTCGGAAAAAATTGCCAGACCCAGTCGAGAAAGAGAAAGGAGTGAGCTTATGGTCAATGATCAAAGATAATATTGGGAAGGACCTCACAAAAGTGTGTCTGCCTGTCTACTTCAACGAGCCTCTCTCTTCTCTTCAAAAGTGTTTTGAAGATTTGGAATATTCATATCTGATTGATCGAGCCTATGAGTGGGGAAAGAGGGTGAGTTTATAGTACGAAACTTTTTTATTATTATCAATTTGTGTTGGTACCAATCCAGTTTTCTTCAGAAAATGTACCACTGTGCAGCTAAAGAATAAGTCAGATAAAACTATGCTTGTGTTTCTTCTCAAAACTTGTTGCTCATGCAATCTCTGTTAAACTTTTACTGCTTAAGAAGCTGTGTTCTTCAATATTTATCTTTCAAATTGTGCTTCCATGTAAGTCCTTAAAGGTACTTACCAGTGTACAATTTTCCTAGGAATTTGACTAAAATATTGTGGTGTAATGAATGACTTCATCTTGTTTGCTGCAATAAATTTTGTTATTGAAGCGAAGTAGTGGGGCAATATCATGAAGAAACTTGTTTTACGTTCTCTGGAAGCAAAGCACTAGAATATTGATGTATGGATTTTGGTTGCCATTTTTTGGTGGCTGATATGCATTATGTTCCACAGTTTACCATCTAATCTGGTTTATGAAATATTTTTGATAGGGTAACAGCCTTATGAGGATTCTAAATGTAGCTGCATTTGCAGTGTCTGGATATGCTTCGACTGAAGGAAGAATTTGCAAACCATTCAATCCATTGTTAGGGGAGACTTATGAAGCTGATTATCCTGATAAGGGCCTCCGATTTTTCTCGGAGAAGGTTTCATTTTACCATCTAAACTAGTGCTATCTTTCATTTTCCATATTTTATTGCTCACTTTATTCATAATCTTTGATGCCATTTTCTTTCGGCCAGGTTAGTCATCACCCTATGGTTTTAGCATGCCATTGTGAAGGTTCTGGCTGGAAATTTTACGGCGATAGCAATCTCAAAAGCAAATTTTGGGGGCGATCTATCCAGCTTGATCCAGTTGGTATTCTAACAATTGAATTTGACGATGGAGAAGTTTTCCAGTGGAGTAAGGTACCAGCCCAAATGCATGGAAATTTTTATTATTTACATTGTTTCATGGAAAAGTATGAACCTTTTTGTGACAGGTGACAACATCTATATACAACCTTATTCTTGGGAAACTATACTGCGATCACTATGGTACAATGCGAATACAAGGAAACGGCGATTACTCATGCAAACTAAAATTCAAGGAGCAGTCACTCATGGATAGGAATCCTCATCAAGTATTTCCTTTTCTCTTATATTGAATTGTCTGCTAGATATTTTGAGGATTCATGAATTTTTTCATAAAATGATGTGAAATAATTGGATTGTGCAGGTACAAGGAACAGTCCAAGATAAGAGTGGAAAGACAGTAGCATCACTATTTGGAAAATGGGATGAGAGTATGCATTATGTCGAGGGAGACTGCTCGTTTAAAGGTAAAGCTGACTCTCTGTCAGACGCTCATTTGCTCTGGAGACGTAGCAGGCCTCCTAAATTCCCTACGCGTTATAATTTGACACGCTTTGCCATCACACTCAATGAGCTTACTCCAGAGCTGAAGGTGATTCTTACACTGTTTTATGTTTATCGCAATTGGTACTTGTCCTTGTGGCGATTTTAGTCTTAACTTCTATGTTTAACTGTTTCTGTGAAATGATTATCAACATGTCCCATACATAAGTTGTTCAGTTGTTCCTGCGCCCCATCTTGTTGAAAATGTAGATTTGTTTGTTATTATTGGCCGACCGTATGTACTTTCATGCCCCTCTGTCCACTCCTCTCCTTTTGGGGCAGTGGGGCTTACTCGAACTTTCTTTCATCGGCCCTTTCTTTCAAGCTGTGTACGCCCTTGATTCCCCATTGCTCAAAAGAAATTCTATTGAAACCCGTCTTAAGGCCTCCCTCAAAGTGACATTTGGAAAAACATCAAGGAGTTGATTGTGAGGCCGTCCACGTTAGATTAGACTAGCAAGCTTGACATCCACCAATGTGCAGACTACTCTGGGTAGGATAGGGACTTACGTGCACATTCTTGATATTTGCCCTCAGATATCATATCTCAATCCTGTCAGTCCACATAAATAATGGGTCTCTTTGGGTTCATAACAAGCTCCAAATGCGAATGCAAGTGCCCTCGTAGAAGGGCGTGTATCTCGACCCATAATCTCCTTGGGAGAACAACACTTTCTAACACTTGTGGTACCAATATCTTGACATACTGGTTCTCCCATGCATGTTTATAAATAGAATGTTTGTGAACATGTAAATGACAATGGTTAAAATTGGTTTCAACGTGCGGATAAAGAATGATCTGGGAAAATAGATTGGTTTTATTTTGATGAGTGCTCTACTGCTATAATAAGCCTTACAAAAATACACACCACAGTACTTGTACGACTGCAGTCATGAAAGTGTTCAAAGAAAGAATTGGCAATATCATTTCATCCTATAATCTTTCAACTTTTGCAGGAAATGCTTCCCCCAACGGATTCGAGATTGAGACCTGACCAAAGGTGCCTGGAAAATGGGCAGTATGAAATGGCAAATGCAGAGAAGTTGCGACTAGAGCAGCGGCAGCGCCAGGTAACTAGATTGGTTTTGTTTGAGAATAATTTAGCCGCATGTATCACGTCTGTGTCATAGCTGACATCTCGAGATTCTGACATAGCAACATTTGAGTGGTAACTTTTATCAATATAATCTCTACGCAAGCGTTTCACTTGGTGTGTGTTGTATCCTATATTAGAAACTACAAAACGAAGCAGTTATAGTTTTAACTTTTTTTCTATCTAAGAATTAAAATTAAATTAGAATATAATATTCAGTCAAAATCAAATATTAATATCTGCCACGCATCTCAAATAACTAATTATTATGTGCACATATCATATTCCACAAATGTTCAACCTAGAAAGCAAGTTTTTCTTTTTTTTTTTTTTTAAGCAAAATAAAAGTTGGCTTGCGGTCCTTTCCTACTGAAAGATTAGCTTCTACCATTGAGTAAACGTCAAACTTCAATATTAACCACACATCTCAAGTCATTACTCATTATTTACCGCAATTCTCTTGAGTCCCGCCACTGTTTAACTTTAAAAAGTTAGATAAACTAAAGATTTTTAAAGAATACAAATCAAACTAAAAATTTTTAAAGAATACAAATCGGCATCAATTTCCTACATGCATCTTGGCATACATCTTTGGAAATGAACTGTAATCCAGTTGGACTGGAAGTACCCAGGTTTCAAAAACCTGATGATCTTAATATAGTTCTCTATGGTGATCCTTCCTTGCATTTCCATTGCTTTTGGAATTTCATATATTGAGGCTGAACCAGCTTGATGTAATGCCCCTTCATTATTATCTGATGGTTTTCTGAAACCAGGCACGCAAGATGCAGGAGAGTGGTTGGAAGCCAAAGTGGTTTTCGAAGGACGAAAAGTCTGATTCGTATTGCTATATTGGAGGCTATTGGGAAGCAAGGGAACAGAAGAACTGGGAATCATGCCCTCATATTTTTGGTGAAACAATCTCGAATCAGACTACGGACTGAGAAAATGTGAGTGCTTGATTTGGATTTCACAATTGTACATAGTAACCGAGAAAAAACTCATTTATGCTTGCTTAGTATTAGGTATGAGATGCAAATATGTGGAGATGTTAGACAAAACAATTAATCAAATGTTTGACCACGAGATATGTGGTTGATATTGAAGTTTAATTAAGTAGTATAAGCTTATTTTTAGGTATGCTAAGTTATGTCAGTCAAATAAATGAGTATTTGTTAAATGTATCACATCTTTCCATAGCTATCAAAACACGGGGTTGGAGAAGTCAATAGAAAATTTAATGACAAGAGCCAAAAAATTGTATTTGTGGCACGTTAAGGGGGTGTTCTCAAACACATTTGAATTGAATTCGAATGTGAAGTGTAGAAAGAAATTGTGGAAATAAGTGGTGGATATTTGTGTAGTGCAGTGGGTCCTATAAGATATGTAGATATGATTTGTTTGATCAAATTTGAATTTGAATGAAAATGAGACCGCGGCTTAAATGCTTGACATTGCCACATGCGCAATGTTCACATTGTTGCATTGAGGATGCTCATATTTCTGAATGCACAAACTCTTCTTGTACAGCTTGTGTGGACAAAATTGAAGTTCTGCAAATGAAATTTGTTTTGCACCTTGTAGGTGGTAACAGAAGACCGAGCCTCGCAGGGGACATAATTGCTGAATTAAGTGTTGTCATCGAGCTTTTCTTGTGGATGGAAGAAGATGACTCCATATACCGCATCCCTTTTGAGGCCAAGATGCAGGCTCGTCCTGAAAATATTACAGAAGAATAACAAGTCCAAGCCATAAACTCTGGGAGGTGCTTGTTTTGATTCATTAAGTAGTACTGGACAGTATTAAACAATATTAGAGAAGCACATGTTTAACGGTGTCTCTAATGAGTAGCTAGATTTATTGGATGAGATGAGATTTTAGAAAAAGGGGAGATATGTCCATTGTTATGTCATTTTCCAATAAAACTGCAGGTTTGATTTATGGGGTCACAATGAATGTTGAACTCGACAAAATTGGCAGTTGAGAATATTGATTTATTAATTATATTCTCGCCTGATTTAATGCAGTTTGTCATTATAACATCCTATTCTCAAATTACTAAAATATTTTAGTCAGACCTCGTTTAATTGTCATTGTCACACTTGTAACAATGTTAACACTCGTGCGGTAGCGATTTCTTGTGGGTAGCTTAGCGCGTGTTAGGATACATGTAAAAGTAAATTTTTATGTGATATAAAAGAGAGAATGAATGGAATTAAATGGTAGAGATTTGTGTAGTACAGATAGGTCCCACGAGATATGTGAATGTGAAATAGGAGAGAAAATAAGTGAAGTTGAAAAAAGTGTGTAAAAATATGTAAAAACATGGAGGAGAACACTTGCTATGTTGCTCACAGTGGGGAAAAAAAATTCATAGGGGTCGAGTGAGGTCTTCTACTATCATGGACAATTATGTATTATTCATCTAATTTAATATAGATAAAAAAAATGGTCAATGACGCCACGTCGGTGCGGATATGGGCTTATGTTGCCCACAGTGGGCAACGGAACATTTTCGAATACTCGTAATGACACTATTCTTAAATCATTGTAATGGCAATTTTGGTAAGAGTGGCACCAACTAGCGCAATCAATATGTCAAAAAACAAGAAAAGGCCTAATGCAATCAATAAATTTCATATCCCGCATGGTCATGAGCTTGTATGAATTCAAAAATGTTAGGGTGGTGGTACGGCACTAAACATGAGAGGCGGAATTAAAGGATAAATTGTTGAAATTGTTATAAAAATATAGAAACAATAGAGAGAATTTAGAGAGAATGAATTCTAAGGAATTCTCATGAATGAATTTCATTAATAACTGAAGCCCTATTTATAGGAAAACTTCGAATGGCACAATCGTAATTACATAATTTCATCAAGGGTATAATAGTCATTCACATATAATAATTACATCTTTTACCAAATTATTCCTCCACCAAATTATTCCTCCACCAAATTATTCCTCATAATTCATAACCACCAAATTATTCTCAATTATTCATAACACCTAATAATTATTCTTCAATTATTATTCATAACACTCCCCCTTGAACGACTATTAATACAAATGTCTTACGGGCTGTTTGGAGAAAAACCGGTGGGAAAAACTTCCAAACCGATTGCGAGGATAGCTTGGAGTGGTTATATCTTTGCTTCATCAAAACATTGCTCCCACGATGTCTATCAGTGGCATATAGTATTCACGTCTTTGCCTCGTTAAAACCTTGTCAAGAAAACCCGAGTGGGAAAAAACTTGATCGAAGGAAAAGAGTACAATTTGCTCAGATTCGATTTCATATCTTGAGAATTGATATCTTTACTTACGGTAAATGATTTCAATATCATCATCGTTTGGATCTAAAGCATTAGCTCCATTATAACTTGATCCAATAGATACATTTGTATCAATTTCTCCTATCGTTCTCAATATACCATGAATATGCCTCGTTAAAACCTTATTAGGAAAAACCCGGTGGGAAAAACCTAATGAAGGAAAAAGAGTACATTATTCATGTGAATACGCCTTTAAAGTTGCCTCATTAAAAACCTTGCTAGGAAAACCCAATGGGATAAAACCTCAGTCGAGGAAAAAGAGTGCAACGCGTATTTTATACAATTATCTTTCAAGCATTTCAAAATCTTTCATACATTTGTATGAGTATCATATACATTGGTTTTATACTATTCTTTCATTTAGAGTGCATCAATTTTCTTACACAACTACAAAACATTCACCATGAACACATGTCTCCAAATACACAATTTAAAGCATATAAATTCATTGTAAAAACATGTAAACATATAAGTAAACCTTCATAACTAACTAACATTTAAAATATATCATTTAACATTTAATACTCACTTAATAGGTTATTTCATTCCCAGGGCTTAGTTCACCCTTTAGGGTACTCATAAACACGGGTTTAGCTCATCCGATCCTTTAATTTCCTTTTCTACTACACACACGATCGGTAATTTAACTTTCATGAGCATGCAACATATAATGACCACCATGCTTATCTTTAAACTTGAGCATTAGTCATCATCATCTCATCATCTCATAAGTTAAGGATTTCACATTCACCATTTATCATCTTCAATATATCTCAATATTTTCATTATCATTGATCATATGTAGCGCTACATTTTCATATCGTGTCGACACTTTTCAATTTCATTTCTTTCCCCATATCGACATAACTTATCGAGATATCTCATTATCGATCCTCTTGTAGGATTACACAATATAGTTATGTCTATATACTCTTCAAGAGCATATGCCTCCGTTATTAAGACCATCTTTTATAATTTGCTTTGATATATATGTTTGAAATCTCATAATATCAACGCTTCGCGTGCTAACTTATCAAAGCATCTTAACTGATATATGTGATTGTTCATAGCATCTTTTATGCATCTTTGAACTTCAAGTTCATATTTTAATTGTGAGGATATAACATGATGCATTTCACATATCATTTTCAACCTTTAATACTCCCCCTCATGCTGAGAAAATTTAGAACACCAAAACTCATACAGTTGGTATGATTTTAATCATATATGTTCTCATCATTCAAATTTTAATATGAGAATTTAGACCGTTTGCATTCTATTCTCGATATCGGCAATTTATTTGAGGACTTTAAATAATTTGCCATATAATATCCCACTTGTATGCGCATACTCAAATCCTTCAGGGATTTATTCAAGTATTGGGATATACATTTACTAGCTTTATCATTAAATCTGGAAATCATGCTCATACCGTGAGCAAATATTTCGTAAATTTCAAATTACGAATCATATACACATGTGACTATCTAGTGGATCCATATCATAATATCTAGTAGTCCACATGGAGGATGAGTGGACCCATATTTCTCATCCTTTATTCCAGATATATTTGGGATTTATTTCCAATATTGGCTAGTAATGATTTCATCATTTATCGAGAACAATCATTGAAGCATTCCTTTAATTCTTCACTTGAAATATTGATTTCAATAATTATTTAAACCTGGATGGTCATCAGATTTTTGCAAACGAGTATTATTGAACTTCTAGTTCAGTAAATTCTTATATCGATTTCACTAGTATCTGTATAGTGCTCAATATGATTTATCATAGAAACAATTCACCGACATATTCCATCATCTTTTGGTGACATTATTGTCTACTCGCTCAAACACGGAGTTACAAATTTCATACGCATCACATCCGACTATTATTTAATTCGAAATCGTAGCTCTTACGCTTCATATTATTTATTTAAAATCGAGTCTTATTTCATACAGCGTCGTATTATTCTATAAATAAATCATCAAAATTATTGCAAAATTCATCCTAACAAGGGTCTATACATTATAATGGATCATATGCTCTCAAATCTTGAAAATACTATCCATCACTACCGATCAAAATCCTAAAAAGGATTTATCGATGTAAATTTGGAAAGATTAAGGATGCTAATGAATAAGGGTATCCCACAAGATATCCGATACTTGATTGAAGCAAAGGTTCGATTATCTGGTGAGGTTTCAATTCCTTCTAAATACATGCCTGGTATGGGTAAAAGTAGTTTTTCAAAGAAACGGAGAGCAAAAAGATTAGGAGGATGCTACAAGTGTGCTCGGTGGACATGTGACACTCGATGTAAATCTGTGGGGTACTTGTCCAGAAATCGAGAAGATAAAATAGCATTCATTAAGGATGGATTGAGTAAGGAGCCTTTGGATGATATTCAACAGGCTCTTGAGACACATCCTAGTGAACACGTACAAGGTGAGCTAATGGCCTTATGGGCCAAATTCAAAGATCAACAAACGCAGCGTTCTAGCTTTGAAAAACTTACTTTAGAAGATCCTGTTTGTAAATTTAGTAGAAAATTTTAGTATAATAATTTTCTCATATTAATATAAGGAAGCTCGATGTAATAACGAAGATCAATGTTTTTCTTGTAATTGTAAATATTGTTTTTCGATTTTAAGATATATATATATATGTATATATATATTATTTTTCAATCACCGACAGATATATGTCGTTTTCACTTAAAAAAATTTTCTGCATTTTTTTTTCTCTTTCATATTTGTCAAAAAGTAAATAGTGCACTCAATTATTGGTTTGAAAATTTTTCTTTAAATAGAGGGATTCATATATCTATCATTCATTCGTTGAAAGAGAAAAATAGAGGTGGAGATGGAGATGGAGATATCAAAATCATCTCATACAAGTCAGCTTTTACCTCGCCATATTAAAACCGTATGTATTCTTGGTGGATCTAAACTGGTAGGCCATATCCAATATGTGGATATGGCAAACCGACTCGTAAAAGAGTTAGGGAGACAAGAAATCAATATACTATAAGGAGGAACCAACAACAAACTTTTAGCTAGACTTATAATGGCCGCACAATCATGGGGAATAAGAGTTTCGAGCGTAATACCTTTCCATCTAGTTGGATCTAATACTCGAATTGGAGCCAGTTCTACCATGGGTCCAGCAGGGTTGGGGTTACAAGCGCAATCCATCCACAACTGCATGATGTATATGATGAATAATAGTGATGCTTTCATTGTCCTTCCAGCGGCTACAACACACCTGGAGGAAATATTCAATATAGCCTCGTTGTACAAAGTGGAATTTTCATGTCAAACCAATAGGTTTGTTGAATATTAATAATTTCTTTGATGGCTTACTAGCGTTTCTAGATCGAGTGTAAATAATAAGTTTATCTCTCATTCAATGAGAAAAATACTTATTTCGCTAGTCTCGTTGATGAACTACTCATCAAATTTCATGCATATGTTCAAGAATCTGTGGAAGCCAGTCCGTCGATCACGCAGGACCACGTGTCAAGCGAAAAAGAAATTCGGATCCTTTAAATATTTCATTATGAATCCTAATGTTGATGGTGGCGAGTTACGGAGTATTTATACTCTCGAGACGCATCCCTCATTTATGGATTCAAGATGTATATTCTTTGCATTTCTATATTTTCAGTGTTTAATGCCATCTTTTGATATTCTCAATATGTTCCACTTTCTACTGCTTTGTACTTCTTCTGGAGTAATAATAATATCATATTGGCTTTATTCAAATACAGAAATCTAGTGATTATACTTCTTCAAGAGCATTTTATTCTCATATTAATACAATCTCATATCATCGATGAGATTACTTCATATAATTTCTCCATGCGATATATTTTCTTTGATTTATCAACATGGGATCTATTGAGCATTTTATTTTCATCTATTTATCCAATGGTGACTTCAAGTACCACTTACTCAATTTTCTCCATTAATATTCGGTATATATGGGGAAGTAATTTTATTCTCATCGTCTACTACTTGGAGAGTAGGATTAGAATATTTGATCAACTACTTCTTCTGGAGTAGGATTCGTTATAACCAATCGTGTAGTATAACCTACCACATTGGAAATATGCACACCAATCGTGTGGTATTACCCACCACATTGGAAATATACTCAAACTATAAAGTGCATAAATTTAAATTGCAGAAATTAAATTTCCTCCAATAGGTGGTCGAACCTACCTTATGGGAATTATTGCAATAAATATAAATCTACTAATTTAAATAGCAAGAATTAAATTGCATAATATTTAACTACTTCTTGAGTAGGATCTGCTTAGTAGAAGGTATTACTCATCACTTAGCATATAAAGTGCGTAAATATATAAAACCTTCCGCTTAGTGACGGTTGAACCCATCATCAAGTAGGAGGTATTGCGATAATTAAATTGCAGTAAATAAAGTGCGAGAATTAAATATTGAATCGCTGCCTACGGGAGCATTTGTTCTTCTAGAACAAATACTCATTACTTCTACAAGAAAGCACACTTATCCTTCTGAATAAGTACATTATGTAATTGAACTCTTCGGGAGTTACATTAATATTTCGATCTTTTAACTCAAATGGACTTCAAGCCATTTTATATAATCAATGGATTTAGAATTTCTATCCATTTTTCACTGTCGTCAAAATTAGGTCGGTTTTACCCTAAGGGTAAAATTGTCCATTCCAATTCGCAAAGGTAAAATTGTCAAAAATATTTTATCAATATTTTACGATTGGAAAATTATCTCCTTTCTACTTCAATTTATCAATATCAAAATGTTCAAGGACTATTTTGTAACTTTTTCAAAGGTTGGTGTGCTGATTTGTAAATTTTGAAAGTTTGATAATAACATATTTCAAAACGAGTTATTACCCTATCAATGTTGGTGTCAAATCGAAGCTCTCGTTAAATCGAGTATAATGGAGTCGAGAAATTTTGATTTTGATAATGTATACTCCTTATATCTCGATAAAACGAATGTTATAGTTTAATATATTATTATATTATAAAATCATATGATTTACCTTTTTCCCCTTCTCTAATTATTCCATGGATGAGATTTACTTGCAATCAATTTACGTGATCGGAAAATTCTTTGGACTCCATTCTTCCAATTTTGGGATTTACATCTCAAGCGAGGTTGTGTAGAATGAGGAATTGTGGGAGAAGAATATGAACAAACGGGAATTTTTCGATGATGTATTTGCAAAGAGAGAGTTATTTAGGATTGATGAGGATGAATTAATTCATTGGTAATAATCCAGGTTTACGATCTGAGAAGATCATCTATAAGATCTGTTAGAAGCATACTTCTTTCATATTACTCAGGGAGACTCGTCTTTGATAACGTGTTATAAAAGTATAGAAACAATAGAGAGAATTTAGAGAGAATGAATTCTAAGGAATTCTCATGAATGAATTTCATTAATAACTGAAGCCCTATTTATAGGAAAACTTCGAATGGCACAATCGTAATTACATAATTTCATCAAGGGTATAATAGTCATTCACATATAATAATTACATCTTTTACCAAATTATTCCTCCACCGAATTATTCCTCCACCAAATTATTCCTCATAATTCATAACCACCAAATTATTCTCAATTATTCATAACACCTAATAATTATTCTTCAATTATTATTCATAACAGAAATGATGTTGTTTTATTTTTTTATTTTTTAAATTATGATAGTCAACAGTATGAGACCAAAAATGTTCCAAAACTAACAAAAGTTTTATAACTATGGAACCATCGGTCTAGTTTGAGGGCCCGTCGGACATTTGTTTTGAAATTCGGGATCAGATTTGGAATCAGTACGATGAGGGGAAGTTTCAACAATTTTGAAAATTTTCCGGCGATACCGTGGCGGCCCGTGGCAACTGGTCAAAGTTTTTACAATAATTTTGGTCTTAGATAATTGATAAAACTTTGACCAGCCACCGCAGGTCGTTACGGTGTCGTCGAAAAATTTTCAAAATTGCTGAAATTCCCCCTCCCTATACTGATTTCAGATCTGGTCCCGAATTTCAAAACGGAGGTCGGACGAGCCTCAAAATAGGCTGATGATTCCATAGTTGTAAAACTTGTGATGGTGTCGGATCATTTCTGGAGACATTACACGGGAGTGTTTATATAACATTTCTCATTTGAGTTTTATATAATAAAAATACAACAGTAGGACATGCAAGATTTTGACATTCTAGACAATTATTAAAGAACTTCGAATTCTTATATAATTATATGTTTAAGATAGCTCGACCAAACACAAACGTGCTACCAATGTATTAATTATTATTAGGGCAACTATCTTGATCAATCCAAAAGATGCTTTCGTAGAACATTAGGTGTTTGATTGTTTCATGTCTTGTCATACGTGCATAGTATCATTTGGAAAACGCTAGCTCGATGGCGTGTTTGTTGGGCTCGTATCGAAAGAGCGTATCTAAAATTGTTTCTACTTCACATTATGTTTTGTGTTTGAAATTTATCGTTGTTATAAATCTTGCATGTCGGGTTACGTCGACAACGTAACTCAACGTAACTCGCAATCCATATGGTTACCTCCCAAACACGACATGTGACACTACAATTGTCCGTTTGTCTGTGAAGCTACTTAAATGTTGTTACATAATTATAACAATATCTTCTATTTTGAATGTTGAGTATATTTTATGTTTTGTTTCATATATAAATAAGGTCTATTTCATAAAAGAAGTCTATAATAATAATAATAATAATAATAATTTTCTATTATTTTGAGTCATTCATTACGTTAATAATTTAATTCTTTATATATATTTTGATATATTTTCTTTACTACTCAATCATTGTCTAAGAATCAAATTGTCAAAATATTTTTATCAAACATACCCTAATTAGAAATGATTTTGTGTATAATTTATTCAGAAAATCATCCAAGCAACCTCTTAATTGTCTCTATACTTACAATTTCCACATCCATTATACTACATTAATTTTGATCCCCTCCTCACTTGAGGAGACTCTCCACGTCACATATCCCTAGATTGGAGGGGATTTCAAGTGAGACTCTAATTTGAGAACCCCCTCCAATCTGGGGAAACACATAATACGGAAAACCTCTTTACACAGAGAGGGGATCAATTCTCTACATTACAGTACATGGGATCATCTATGTCCTTGTGATATTAAGGGGCACGTCGCCCATGCCCAAGGTCATATTCGTCATTCAAACACATGAACCGTCTTCGGGGTTATACATACAATTTCTGTATCTACACTGTGTGTATCGAATTGTACAGCTCAAACATCTGCAAACGTAATGCCGCTTCGCTTTTCACATTTTTCTTCACCCCCTCTCCCTCTCTCACTCACTCACGCACCCATTGATCAGTTTCTTGTTTTCTCTCTCTAGCTACAAAACGCTCCCCTGTACAATAAACGCATACATAAACATAGAGACGATGGAGAACTCGTGTTTCTTCAGATGTTTATGAACATTTCTGATTACAGTACTTTTTTTCCAATACAGGAAAGCCTCATTTCTCTGAGAACAACGCCCCAGCAAGAGGAAAATGAGATGAAGAATTGTGCGCAGAAGAATACCGAAGAGAGGTTACAGGGAGAATCGGAAAACTGCAACGATTTTTCAGCCGATAATGCTACAATCAGTGAAGCAAAATCAATTATGATTATGCCTAGAAATAAACGATCCACCAGCCTTAGAGTTTCACCATCAGATAATCCTGATAGTTTAACGGAAAAGCTGCTCCTAAACGGAGATCTCTATATCGGAAGTTTCGCAAGTAACGCACCTCATGGGCTGGGTAAATACCTATGGAGAGATGGGTGTATGTACGAAGGCGAATGGAAGCATGGAAAGGCCAGTGGCAAAGGAAAATTCTCGTGGCCATCAGGCGCGACATTTGAAGGCGAATTCAAATTGGGTCGAATGGAGGGCAATGGTACTTACATAGCCGCCGATGGGGATGTGTATAAGGGATCGTGGACAGAGAATCATAAGCACGGCTATGGAGTGAAGCATTACAGAAATGGGGATTACTTTGAGGGCGAGTGGAGGAGGAATTTGCAGGATGGACAGGGGAGGTATACTTGGAGGAATGGGAATGAGTATACTGGTGAATGGAAGAATGGTATGATTCATGGTAGAGGTGTTCTCGTTTGGAAGAATGGAAATAGATATGATGGGAATTGGGAGAATGGGGTTCCTAAGGGAGATGGAGTTTTCACGTGGCCTGATGGGAGTTGCTATGTCGTCTCATGGCCAAAGGACTCCTCTAGCAATCAAATACTGAATGGTACTTTTTATCCTGGAAAGAAGTCTAATAATTTCAATGGAAGTGTCTTTGGTGATAACTTGTTGATGGGAAAGGAATCAAAGGATGAGAATATTGATATATCTATGGGTGCATCTATAGGCAGTGGAATGAAGAAGAGGTGGTCGGTGGGTGAGGGAATGATGGAGAGGACTTATCCAAGAATATGCATTTGGGAGTCGGAGGGGCCAGGTGGGGATATAACGTGTGATATTATCGATAACTTGGAGGCGTCGTTGATATATGGGGATCATGAACAAATTAGAGACTTTAGGAGAAACTCATGTAGTTTTAGTGGGGAAGTGAAGAAACCAGGGCAGACTATATCAAAAGAGCACAAGAATTATGCTCTAATGCTTAATCTCCAATTGGGTATTAGGTAAAGATGAATGGAGTTTTGATCATTATATATTGTATTTTGCTGTTGATTGTGGTGTTTTTCAAGAACTTAGTATTGTTCTTGGTTAGGTATTCTGTGGGGAAGCATGCTTCAATAACTCGGGATCTTAAGCCTAGTGATTTCGATCCTAGAGAGAAGTTTTGGACTAGGTTTCCTCCGCAAGGTTCGAAAACTACCCCATCCCATCAATCCTTGGAGTTTCGGTGGAAGGATTACTGTCCCTTGGTTTTTAGGTAAAATCTTAGCATAAATATGGCTCTTGGACGTGTTAGAATTTTGATCTTCAATTTCATATCTTTTAATTCCATGGAATATGTTATAGTATCATTTGAGGAAAAATATTTGGTACTCTTGATCAATGTTAGCCATATGTGGCTAGTATTGATTGGCCTGAATTATTGAGTACAGTACACCAGGAGTACTTGAAATTTTTCTATCATTCAGAGACATTGTCATTGATTGCCTTGTGGATTGCATTGTGAAATTTTGATTGCCCTGTTGGGTTATCAGACATTTAAGGGAGTTATTTCAAGTAGATCCTGCGGATTATATGCTAGCTGTGTGTGGGAGTGATGCTTTGAGGGAGCTTTCTTCCCCGGGGAAAAGTGGAAGTTTGTTTTACTTAACACAGGACAACAGGTTTATGATCAAGACAGTAAAGAAATCAGAAGTCAAGGTTAGTTGCTTCTTGTTTCGACTTGTAGAAGTTTCAAAAAAGATGAGCCCTGATCATGATCATAATGTATTCAGGTTCTTCTTAAGATGCTTCCCAGTTATTATGACCACATATATCGCTATAATAATTCACTGGTCACAAAATTCTACGGTGTCCATTGCGTCAAACCAGTTGGTGGAATTAAGGTATGTCGTTGATGTCAAAAACTAATTTACTCCGATAATGTGAAATATGTATGCTGTATGACTTAATAGTTTTTATGTCATTGTGAATTAGACTAGGTTCATCGTCATGGGAAATTTGTTCTGCTCAGAGTATCGCATCCATAAAAGGTTTGATTTGAAAGGATCATCCTATGGTCGAACAAGTGATAAGTCTGATGGAGAGATTGATGAAACTACAACCCTCAAGGACCTCGACCTAAATTTTTTCTTTCGCCTCAAAAGCTATTGGTATCAAGAATTAATCGAGTAAGTATTATTATATCTTCTTGATTGCGTATCATTCTATTTTATAGGTTATATCTTGAAAAAAAATTTTACTTTGCAAATCATCTTGACAGACAAATTGATCTAGACTGTGAATTCTTGGAGGCCGAGAGAATCATGGATTATAGTCTCTTAGTTGGTCTTCATTTTCGAAATGATAATATCCAGGATAACTTTGGCAGGTAACATATGGCTTCTCTTATTCAGTTTCTTGTTTGGACATTCAAGAAATATTCTTCATTTTGGATTAAAAACATCGACCAACATTTTAAGTCTTTCTACTATTATTGGCATAATGGGATTTGTAGGAAACCATTGATCAGGCTTGGGGCAAACATGCCTGCACGAGCAGAGCGAATCATCAGGCGGAGTGATTTTGTTAATTACAGTCCTGGTCGATTTAGTAATTTGTCTCCTTCCTCTAGTGATGAAGTATACAAAGTAGTCCTTTACTTTGGGATCATCGACATATTACAAGACTATGATATCAGCAAGAGACTAGAACATGCATACAAATCCTTACACGTTGACCCTACCTCAATCTCAGCCGTTGATCCAGGGCTATATTCTAGAAGATTTCGGGACTTCATAAGGAGAATTTTTATAGAGGATAGATGATTCCGGTGAGACCTAAGTTAATCTTGAACCTTGGATCAGTTAAATATTATAGCTTGGAATCTGCAAGTCCGTGAATGTAGATACTGAAAACCAACTTTTTTCACTGTTCGTCTAGCTCGTTGTTACTAATATATGTTGAGTTGGTTGCGCTTTTTGCCAGCAAGAAGAATTGTGGCTGAGTTTTTTGGGTTGGCCTTCACTTGAGTTGTTCGTCTGGTTTGCAAGGAAAATATTGGTTTTGTGTTTTTTTTCTTCCTTGTTGCTATTTTTTGAATTAGGTGTAGGAGCAAGATCAAGCAGTGGGCGGGGAATTGAATAGTTGATTGTACAGCTTTATACAAAATGATTGGAAAGATGATGAAATTATAATTTTGTATTTTTGAGGGTTGAGATGTGAAAACTTCTTTTATACAGATTATGAACCCCCAAGCACACCCCATGGAAATTTCTTTCATTACTTTATGGGTATACAGTACTTAACACAATCAAGAATTGACAATTGACATGCCATGTGAAAGTCGGCCAATTGGTAACACATGATACAAATCTCATTTTTGCTACTAGGGATAAGGAAGTCTTCCTGAATAATAATATTCATTTGGACTTTGATAATTGCTAAAGGTACAAATAAGGAAACCGTTTGAGAGTGTGTGTATACTTTGTCTGTGCAAATAGTTCTTTCTTAATTGCATCCATAACCTATTAACCTTTGCCTCTAACACTGCAAACTCATCGCTTAGCGAATGAGCTCCTAGACATACTTGGCTCCTCCCCCACGATGTTAAGCTGCTTCGATTATAACAATACAATTTATAGTTTACATGATTAAATTACTATATATTTAGAGACGGTCCGAGATTTTTAGAGTTTTAAATTAAATGAAACATTATTTTGGGGGTCTATCAATCTTTATAATTAAATTTTTATGTAGCAAAACTTTAATTTTTTTTTTTGATATTTTATAGTTAAAAATAGCTTTTTGAACTTTTTTTTTTTTTTTTGGCTCTAAGCGATTGCTTAAATTGCCTCCGCATATATTTTGCTACGTAATTCATAGTTAAATAGACCAACAAGGAAAAGAGCCACACGTTTATCTCCCCCATAGACTCAAATCAGCCAAAGGAGCGCATCCACAAGCCCATTTAATTTCTCGACCCTTTGACTTAGAATTAGCCAATTCGACTTTGAGATGCAAAAGATCTAACACCAAACAAGCACTCGACCGAATGAGGTGAGGCCATATGTTGGGCAAACTAAAGACCAACAAGGCTGGTCCTCAAAACTACAAATACATCTAATCCAAGAGTAATAATTGTCAGGTGACCTACTTAAGATTCTACACCAATTCGCCTTCATTAAGAATTCAAAATGCTCATATCATCATATTATACCATAATAATTACTACCATTTTAAAATAAACAATTCATGTATAAATGCTTCTTTGGTGTGCCCTTATATTAATTAGGTTAATTGATGTCTCCAGCTTCCAAAAAGTTGGAACAAAAATCTCATTATGGTGTCTCTATGTATCCCATTAAACTGCCAAAATATAAAAAAACAGCCGATATACACAAATATATGAAATATATTAATTCATGAAACAATTAAAGGCACACAAAATAAGATATCAAATTTGGACTCGTTTAATACACCTGACTCTTTAGCGGTTGGTTTGAGCCAAATTCTATTACATCGTCGGGTGTATATATTGATCTAGAAAGATAAAAAGTGGAGGAGAATTAGACAGATGGAATGGTAGAGATATTTAGAAAAATAAAGGATTTTGATATAATTTAGTTGTTCATTTTATAATTGATAATCCATAAAATTCAAAAACTCTATAAATAGACACTAACATAAAGCCACTAACTAAATAATAGGAATAACTATGCAATATCTACCCACTACTAATTAAATAGATGTGAAGGAAAAGGAAACTATTTGGACCAAGTCTTCTGGTAATCCTCATGATTTACATATCTTATTTGTTGAGGATAGGGATGTCAAACAAGTTCGGCGAATTGGTTCGGCTTGCCTAAAGCTTGTTCAAGCTCGGTTCGTCATTTTCACGAGCCGCTCGGCTCGAGCTCACCCAGCTATGGTGTTCGAGCTCGCCTAAAGGCAAGCTAGGGGAGCCTGAGCAGAGCTCGCTAATTTTTCCGGCTCGTGAGTTTTTTTGACATGTCTAGTGAAGGACAAATATATCGAACACGTATCAAAATAATAATAATTTCATGTAATTTATGAGCAACAATATATATATATATATATATATATATTTGAATAAGTTATGCGCAACAATATTAAGCACTTGATAGTCGATTCCCGTGAAAATGATGCCTATTTAACGAACATTATTTATCCAAAAAGTCATTTTGAACCGAAATCCCATTTCAATTTATTTTACCGAAAAGATTGCAATATAAAATTATAAATAATGTTTTAAAGAGTGAGTTTGAGCTTTGTTTAAGTGCAAAGTTTGACTTTATCGTTTTATATGTTTTATATTTTTATTTCGCACGGCTGATATTTACTCCTATTTAAACTCAAAATATAATTTCATCGTTTAATTATACTCTACGCTGTTTGTTCAGAATAATGAATGTGAATAATTATAACATTACAAAACATGTTGATAATGGTAAGCAATTGTTTAGAATTTGTAATTTGAAAGATTGAAAAGATCGATGTGTTGTGAATTGACAGATACTTGTCAAAGTTTCATGATCACATATACCAGTTAGACATGATTGTGGTGTGCTGCATGCATGTATGCATGGAAGAGCTGTGCTGGTATATGTAAAATGACAAATTTGGCTGCCAATAAAAAGGAGAAACATCAAAATGAGGTTAATTTTGTCATTTCAAATCCCCCCCCCCCCCCGCCCTCTTTCCTGTTGAGATGAGTAAACACCCATGAGACAAATTTGTGTGGTTTTGCAGTTTTTTAGGGGAATTTTGGAGTATCATTTTCGAGCAACGATACAAATTAAAATGTCCACTCTATTATTATTATCACATTAAATGCTCACCAAATCCCGTATCTCCTCCCCCTTCCCTCTCCATCTAGCTAGGTATATGAGTCTAGATAACTAGATTTGCTTTTTTTTGTTTTTTTTTGAGAGGGAGATTTACAGATTCAAGTTTTGTTCTTAATTGTCTTATTTAAGTAAAATATAAATATTAAATTAATATAATTATTCATGTACATAGATTAATTGCAATGAGATTAATTTTGAAAATAAAATTAATCAATTTCTTTTCAGGAGTTTGCTTTCATTTACGAACGGAAAATCTGATAATCAGGGATACCAAGATCTTGCTTTAATCATTACAGACACCCCGTAGTACCAAATATGTGAGGTGGTTCCACTTAAAACTCTTACCATTTCTGTGACGTCGAAGGTAGGTGTCAAATCCTAGAGATGGCATAAGGATATGTTTGGTAGGAGACAATCTTTGGCAAAACACGTCATATAGGACAGGATAGCGCCATCCAACAGGAAGGAGACCATACAGCGGACAAAATTTTAATATATTTTTATGAGTAAAAAGACAGAGAATGAATGGAATTGAATGGTGGAGATTTAGGTATTATTCGGTTGGGAATAACTTTGGCACGCACGAGATTTTATACAAAATATATGGTTAATATTGTATTGGAAAATGTGTGTGTGGTTGAAAAGAGGAGAGAGAAATTTTTTTTTGTAAAATTGTGGAAAGAACAAGCTCTTAATAAGTTGAAAGATATGTGGATGTGATTTATTTGACTAAATTTAAACTTCGAAAAGAATGCATTAAAATAAATTTAGATTTGTTTGCTAACGGGTTCTGAATCTTGTGTTGAAATAAATTTTTATTCTATTAAAATCTAAAATTTTAAATTGAGTAATAATAGAATTTGCTGAATATATCGATAATAATAAATAATGATATGAGATATACAATCAATATTAATGTTTGATATTGATTATCAAATAGTGATAGGTAATTTTTATAGGAAAAAATTTAAACGAACACACGTTTAACTTAATTTTTTACATAAGAGAGACACCGCTCTCATGCAACCATTTGAAGGGAGTGAAGAGACGATTTGGAGTTGTGATTTGTTGTTATGGCAAAGAATCAAAACGAACACAATTAAAATAACCAATAAAATATGAATTTTTTGCATGTTATTTAGGCCTTGTTTGATTGGGGGTTTAGTTGTTCCGCGCGGTATTCCGTGTAAAAATGTGTGGTTAATATTATTTTGGGAAATGTGTGTATGGTTGAAAATGAGTATGAGGTATACGGAATTTCGTGCGAATTTGGTTAACACCAAATAGAACAAGGCCTTAAATTAGCAAGCTTTAAGGGGGGAAAAAGGAGATCCTTCATGACGAGCCACTGCCGCCTGAGAATGCTTAGGCCATTTCCAATGCAGCGACTATTCCAGATTTTGTCTAGAGGAGAGAGAGTGACACGAGCCCAGCTGGTGGATCCCAATTTTGGCATATGTGGCTTTTCTTTTTCTTTTTCTTTTTACCATTACTTTTTTTATCAATTATCTCCATTTTTTATAGATTCTCATACTATGTCTAGATATAGACGCCCTTTTAGAATTATTTTATTATTATTTTTGAATTATTTCTATCTCTCCCATCTTTATCACTTTTTCCTCTTTTTTTCCTACATTTTTTTCTAGTTATTTTCAAATAAAATAATTATCTTCTCTCTATCTCTTTCTTACACTCTCTCCTCCACATAATCTACAATTCACACTCTCATTGGATATGACCTCAGTGTTTGTGTTTGGAAGCGATTTTGGAAAAATAGTTTTTGAATGTGCGTAGACAAAAAAATTATTTCCAAAAATATTAAAAAATTATCATATCATAAAATAAATGGTTGAAAATGATATTTAAGAAACAAAAGTTCAAGAAAAATGTGTAGCAATCTATATATTTCCCTGAGCTCTAATTGTTAAGGGACCAAAACGTAGAGCATCTCTATTTTCCAATAGAGATGTTCTAAAAGATAAAATAATAATAATAATAATAATAATGGGTACGGCAAAAAAAATTTAGTACCTTCGTTTTTCGAATGAAAGTATAATGGTTTCATGAAACTACCTTTGGTATGGAGACCAAAGGGTGTGGGTACATTACCCTATGCACGCATGGGTAGGGAATCATTTTTTTCCCTAATTAAATAATGTTATTTTTAAGTAGTAGTTAGTGCTGGTTTCATCTCCTTCTCACAATTCGAACATTTATCATGCTACAAGCTTTATTCTAAAGACAAAACTATTTAGAAGAGATCAGAATTGATAATTCTTTTGTTTTGAAAAACTCACTTTGACGACACCTAGATGCGAAGTTTTGCTTTGTTGCTTTTACTTCGGATAACTTAGGGGACGTTCTGTTTGTTTTGTATTTTCTATTTTCATTTTCGAAAATGTTTTGATGTTTTCTGTTTTCAATTTTTGTTTTTTGTTTTGAGAAAATTGAAAATGCGTTTGGTTTGTTGTTTTGAAAAATTATTTTTGAGAAGAGAAAATAGAAAACATGTTTGGTTTATACTTTTAAAAAAAATATAAATTGATATAATAAAAATTACAAAAAAGTTTTCAAACTATTCAAAATATTTAAACAAGCCCTCATCTTCACCCCACCCCATCCCCACGCCACCCTCCCTCTCTCTCTTCAACCAGTCGCCGGCAACTTCGCCTGCGACTGTGGTGGTGCGAACCACCAACTCTTGGTGGTTCACACCACCAGCAGGTGGTCGCGAACCACCTGCTGGTGGTTCGCGACTACCATTAATGGTGGTTCGACCACCATTGCACAGGTGGTTTCGACCACCTGTTGGTGGTCGAACCACCTGCACGGGTGGTTTCGACCACCTGCAACAGGTGGTCGAAACCACCTGTTTATGGTGGTCCAACCACCATTAATGGTGGTCGACCACCATTAATGGTGGTTGAACCACCAGATCTGGTGGCCGGACGTTGGCGGCGGCGGTTGACGGTGGCCGGTGGTGGTCGGAGGTGGCCGGCGGTGGTCGGAGGTGGTCGGCGGTGATCGGGGATTGAAACGTACGAAAAATAAAATTTGGGACTGAAATATAATAAATGTAAAGTTTAAAATCTGAAAACGCGTTTTCCTTGTTTTCGACATTTAACACTGAAAACGCCGAAAACGTTAAAAGACATTTTCGTGTTTCCTATACAAATCTTGAAAAACAATGAACATAACGCATTTTCAATATTTTCGAAAACTGAAAACAGAAAACTAAATAAAACAAAGAAAGAGAATCTACTTACGTTTTGCATCCATTTATGTTGGTATATTGTAAAAAAAACCAATTTAAGATATGAAAAGAAATTAATGCTTAGTAATATTGTCAAAAATTAAATCAATTGAAGATGTGGAAATAAAATGACGCATATGGAATTTCCCAAGTTAAATATGCGATTTGGAGTCTAAGACTTTCCTTATCTATAGTGTTTTTCTTTCCTCTAAATAGAGGTCTTATTTTTCTCTCCGGAAAATTGAGTTGAGACAAAAATTGCAGCTTACCACTCTAGTATTTGTTATGATCTTTATATGAGTATTACAGGCAGTTGAAATTCGTCAATGTGAAAAGTTTAAATATTTTTCTTGTAATAGTTGAAGGTTGTGCAAGTTAGAATTCTATATATAGTCGTAACGAATTATCATATAGTGAAAGATTAGATAGTCCAATAAATTTCTCATCTTTTTTTCGTCTATCCAATTTATTTTCTCCCACAAAATCGCATGGGTTAATTAAAGGCAATTTTCCTAAATTCCCAATATCTTCATCGGGTAAAAATTTGAAGCTTGCCCGTATTACTTGCTCACGCTCTATATTGATTTGTAATATTTTATTTATTTATTTAAGGTTTATTGGCATAATCAGGATTCAATATTTTAATTCGTTATGCACTAAAGATCTATAACTTTTTTGATATTTTCATCATCAACCTAATGTTTTATTACGAGATAAAGACTTTTTAACAAAAAAGATAATATTACCATTTTATTTTTATTATTTTTATTAAATTAAATAAAAATATTTACAATCGAATCCACAACCATTCAATAAATACAAACTAGTCCCTATCTTCAATACATTATCCTCCGCTATCACCACCACCACCATCCCGCCGTCACTGCCAACGCCAACTCCGACTCCGATGAAGCCCAAAAATAGATCTGGTGGTTTGAAGCAAGTTTAAAAAGTTCTTATCTCATAATAAAACGTCAAATTAAAAATGAAAATACAACCAAAAAAAAAAAAGATAGATTTTCAACGCGCAACGAGTAAAAAACGTTGAATTGTGCCAACAGGTCTTTATTTAACCATGTGGCAAATCTAGGCGCCAAAAGTGTGGCCAATTGAAAGCACTCTGCAGCTACTGACCAAAATCCATTCTGCTCAGTCCTTTTCGGCAGCGACAAACATGACATCCAAATCTTTGAATCCAAAAGCTGAAGAATGGAAGCCACTGCCACCCGACCTTTCAGCTCCACCGCCGCAGCTGGTGGCGTACACTGTACTTCATCTCCCCAAGCATCCACATTTCCGCACAATTACCGGACACCCACTACCACTACCACTACCTCATCTCATCCCTTTCTACACTCCCACCGCCATTACACTCAATCGAACTGAAGTTTCACCCGCGGAAGAAGATTTGAAGACCCCAACTGTTAAGAAGAAATTGGAGAAAAAATTGGATCCAAATAGCCCCTTAAACTCTTCGCCTCCAAGGATTTTAATGAGTAGAAAGGCTAGAAACAAGAAAAAGAAAAATAACCAGAAATCTGAAAATGGCATTGTCTCTGTTTCATCTTCATCCTCTTCTCTTTCTCCTCAAGAATTTTTACTTTCGGGTAAAACCACTGTCATGATCAAGAACATCCCAAACCAGCTCAGGTCCAGGGTACTCTGTGTGTGTGTGTGTGTGTGTGAAGAGTTATTAATTTCTTTTCTTAAAATTCATAATACTTTTGTTGTAAAAATTATCAGGAAGGATGATATGCTGAAGTTTCTTGACCATCATTGCCAAGTACACTCCATGAAGTATGATTTCCTGTACCTGCCCATGGATTTCAGGTGATTTGATTTCATATTTCATAATTATCAGTAAAATCCCTTGAAATTTGATATTGTTGTTACATTTTACAGTTTTTAGAATACTGTAAAACTGATAAAACTGATCATGTAATATTATCTTGATATAATCTGTACGGACAGGAGCAAATACAACCTAGGATATGCCTTTGTTAATTTCACAGACTCCATTAGTGCTGTAAAGATGATGGAGATTCTGCAGAACTACCATTGGGGTACCTTTCAAACCTCTGATGGGACATTTTTGTCCAAGAAAATATGTGTAGTCACTGAGGCTAGAATCCAAGTAACTTCTCCTCTCAAGATGAAATCTTTTTCAAAATTTTTCTTTTGATTTATATGATATCTGATTTTATTCTTGAGAATTGGATTTTGGGATGTCTCTTGTTTACTTATTTCCAGGGCAAGAAAGATCTGGTGGCAAGTTTTGAGCAGTCAAATTTCGCTTGTGATCAATTGGATTTCTTGCCTGTGGTTTTTGATCCTCCTCGCAATGGCTTAGAAACTAATTCTGTGGAAATTGTTGTTGGTAAATTGCGGCCATGTACCATGCGCAAGATGATCAAGTGATCGCCCTTGCCCCGTCCCTCAGTCAATGTAGGCTCTAAGGGGACGGGTCATCAGAACATGGGATTTTGGTAACACCTTCAATCCCATTGATGTGTTTGCAATGGTACCAGTTTCATCATTAACTGTATAATGTGACTCTTTATGTTTGAAGTTGGCGTTGATTGGACTAGAGTACCGAGCATTTTGCTACTTTGAAGTACAAGATTGGAAAATCGTTTTCACTAACAATGTAGCCACTTCTAGAAATAATCTTTTGTACAATGTTTTGATTAGGGTATTTGTAGGTCAAGGACGCTGATGGATGGAATATGTCGGTGGTATGCACAGGCTTAATTTTTAAGTTACATTCATATGATGTGTCAAAATCTTGGTGAAGTGAGATGCGTTTCTCAGGATTTTAACCCCTCATTTGAATATAGTTGTATGGGTAAACTTGTGTCTACAAGTAGCAATATTGTTCTAAAGCGGTATATAGGTGGAAGGTGGATTCAATTGTGTTTTCATCTCTCCCTATCTAGGGTTTTGAAGAAAAACTACTGGGTTGAAATGGAAACATGGGTTTATTATGTATTTTGTTGGGAGTGTGTTATTTTTATTTCAGTTTCATTTTAACTCTTGGTTTTTTTTTTTTTTTAATATATAAATTAGCAACTTCTAGGTTTAAATTAAATATCAATGTTATTATTATTATTATTATTATTATATTTGTTCAAGATATGAAAACTTTCCGTGATCACGCGGCATTAGCTATGGATTCTCTTATTCACAACAATAGTAATAATTTAGTACTATAAACTTCTTGTAATATAATCAAGGAAATTAAAGTGACACACACTTTAGGCAATTCAACAGATTATAATCTTATAATGGCAATGCATCATGTGTTATTGAGGGAAGGACTCGGAAGTATTCATCTGAGGGGCTGGTTGGCCGGAGAAATCGAAGGCCTCCTTCTTCCTCCTCCTCCACCCATGGTGCCGCCTTCTCCATTGGCGGAAGTCGAGCCACCCCAACCATATCCAAAATTGAAACCACCACCACGGCCACCTTGACTTGATCTTGATCCAAAACCAAAAGCGTAGCCAGTATCACCACCACCACCGGAATCCGATCCAACAACCCATTGATAATCCCAGCTTCCATCAGGGGCCGACCGGCCACCACGATGGAAGTGCCACCCTTCACCACCCCTATTATTAGTTTCATCACCCATGGCTATGAAGAATGTTTTAGGTTTGGAGCTGTGAAAAATAGTGGGAGCTATTAGAATGAGAAGTAGAACTTGCAACCACCAAATTACAAATTTTTCTATCTTAATTATTCTCATTTTCTTAATTACATGATACCTTCATGTTAGAAACTTATATAATAAATGTTTAATTAATTCTAAACTGATGAATCCCATTAATGAACTGATGTTGGTCATTAATCTAGTTTATCAGTTACATGGCATTTTCGTTTCTAGTCTCATTTAACAAATCCTCCACCCCCCCCCAAAAAAAAAAAAAAACCCCAGAAAAAATTCAAAAATCATGAATTTAGATTGGGCCGACCAGCAAGTTAGGGCCCCAGGTGGTTTCGGCTCGAGCCTAATCAAGGCACCACATATATATTGCATTATTATAAACAGTAAAATGGAGAAAAAAATGTGTAGACAAGAAAATGAATCCAATTAGAAAAGGGGTTATTATCACTGTATATACTGAATCATCAAAAGTTTCTTCGTCAAATCGAAAAAGTGGCTTGATCAAGAAGATCAATGCAAATCCATTCTGTTCTAAGATCAATGCGAGGATCGTAGGATACGATCGCCGTAGACGACTTCTTCAATATGCCCAAGAATTAAGGCATGCCAATGATCCACAATCACAAAGAAAGCATAAGGTATCTGTCTCATTATTTAATAATTCCCATCAACTTCTATCATCTAAAATTTCATAACGCGCGCGTCGTTGTTATTCATTGATAGTACTGATTGGATCAATAGATAATAAATGTTGTTGTACTTATTGGATCAACCAGTGATATATATGTGTTCTTCAGTACCTGTACTAATGAATCAAGAGATGATATCATATTTGTTGTTATTATCAATCAGTAATGATGCGCAACGTTACGGTTTATCCAATCAATACACTTGATAATCAATAATATCCATTGTAATATTATGAATGGAATAATGTTCTTGATGTATATTAAGATTTAGAAGTGATGAACAGAAATGGAAATGGAGATGGTTACAGCCAATTTTAAGGATCAAACTATTGCTTTTGAAATTTCGTCGAAGAAACAAGCAATGGGACTACGAGCGAATTTATACGGAGAATTACAGTGATGGTGAAGGATTGGGCAATCAACAAAGCAGAAAGAAGAGAACCACAGGAAGAAGATCAGATTCTCATTTTTGTGTAAGAATTATTTGAATGCTTAAATACGGGTGTTGCATTTGCTCTTAGTTAAATATTTTATATGCTTAATTTAATATGTCATTTATGCAGAAGAGATTAAAGATTTTCTTGAAGGAAATGTCTCATTCATGGAAATGCAACAGAGGAAATTGCTGATTTATTAGCTTTTTATGTTTCTTTTTGTTGTTAGTTTGTTTTTGTTCCTGAAGTGCCTCTTCAAAGATCCTATAGATCGATATTTTGGGATGGTTTGTTATTTGACCTAGTTATGCACACACATATTTGCTCATATGAGTAAATAATCAAAACTGGTCAATTAGACAATTAGGCGAATTGCTAATGATATGTGTTGTTTTGGTTGGATATAACAATTTTTTTTTTTTATTTTTTTGGTGATGTAACAGCTTAGAGGACAATAAATGGAACAACAAATTAAGACTCGTACAAATCAGAATCTACCTTGAGATGTTGGGGCCCTAAATGAAATTCGATATTAAATGCCTTTTTTCCCCAATGAATTTAACACTGCGAAACCACTTTTTCTATTAATAAAAAAAAAGTTTGATACTTCAAAAAAAAAAAAAAGTTTGATCAAGAGATTCTCAGCGATCATTTACGTCGTCTAGCTTCAAAGCCGCCACCAATATAAAAAGTAAATAAGAAAAATCTATATTACGAAAAGTTTTACTTAAAATAGTATAAGATCATAATTTCAATATTACCATGAAGATTTACATCCATGCACTAATTTAGTGCAAGAATTTGAGCGTCTTAGTAACATCATTAATATAATTATTCTCGATAAATATTGTAACAGAAAAGCTTCATCCATTTTGACAAGAAATGATAACGGATTATTCTTTCAAGGTGCATAGCCACCATTACCCCAGCCTTCACCACCGCCTGCACCATCTCCATATCCATTGACGTGGCCACCTTTTGCGTACCCACCTCCACCGCCAGCACCACCTCCACCACCTCCGCCATGGCCTCCTCCATGTGCTCCTCCGATACCCCCACCTTCCCTCCACCACTACCATATCCACCACCTCCTGCTCCTCCAAGAGAACCACCACCTCCACCACCACCATGGCCTCCTCCGCGCCATACCCACCAGTGTCGCCATAGTGACCTTCACTTCCTCCTCCAACGCCAGCACCACCTCCATTACCATATCCACCACCTCCATTTCCTCTTACAGAACCACCACCTCCTCCACCACCATGACCTCCACCGCCGCCATAACCACTCTCTTCACCACCCTTTCCAACACCACCTCCGGCACCTCCTCCACCACCGTATCCACCACCTCCTGCTCTTCCACTAGAACCACCCTCTCCTCCACGTCCTTGACCTCCTCCTCCACCATGCCCAGCAGCAGCCCCATAGCCACCTTCACTACCTCCTCCGACACCACCACCAGAACCTCCTCCATTACCATATCCACCACCTCCTTCCTCCAGCATAGCCTGCTCCACCTCCACCGCCATGACCACCACCTCCTCCATATCCACCATACGCACCATTTCCACCTCCACTACCTCCTCCTTCACCACCGCCATACCCACCAGCATGTCCTCCACCACTGGCTGCAGCACCACCCCTCCTCCACCATGTCCACCACCACCACCATATCCACCAGTGGCACCTTTGCCACCTCCATCTCCTCCTCCTTCACCACCACCATACCCACCAGCATGTCCCCACCAGCAGCTGCACCACCATGTCCTCCACCACCACCTCCACCGTATCCTCCTCCACCACCATACCCTGCACCACCTCCTTCACCTCCTCCTGCGCCATATCCACCAGCAGCATTATTTCCTCCACCAGCATACCCTCCTCCCCACCATTACCACCTCCACCACCCCCACCATATCCACCACCATGTTCTATGCCACCTCCACCACCATACCCTTCGCCGCCTCCCTTTCCACCAGCACTTGCATGCCCATTATCAACTACACCACCACCATTCCCACCTCCACCACCATTACCCCCATAACCATGAACATATCCACCTTCCTCCACATTCAACAGAGCTCTCGCCTCCGCTAAAATAACTCCCAATCCCAAAAACACAAAGAAAATCACACTAAGAACTCTCTGCTTCGCCATGCAAATGATTGAAATTGAGTTTATGTGCTACATTGCATGAATTAATGGGGTATTTATAGGAATCCAGAAGCGCGTTCATTCACTATGAAGATTGAAAAGCAATAAAAGAAATGGACTTTTAGGCCCACAAAATGGTCCATTACATTACACACTATAGTGTGCCTTTGCTGTTTCGCACATGAAATGGAATTATTGTCGCAATTTTGGGATTAAAAGTCACAATTGCATTGCACTTAGATATGGCATTTATTTCGATAACAAGTTTCAACTTCCCTTTTTTTCCTCCTCTATCACAATGAATTGTAGGTCAAGTTTTAAGTTGTCTTTTGTTTCAATTACAAATTCCAACTTCCGTTTTGTTTCCTTCATTACAATGAATCATACGCCAAGTTTTTTACTTCATCGAAATGGCTGATGTTTTAAAGTTTAAACTTGCTTTTCCATCGCACTTTATTTTTTAAGCATTAATTTCTACTCCGGTGAAAGAAATATTTCTTTGACTAGTTCTTGATATTTGCAGATGAATATATATAATGTTACATTTTAAAAAAATAAATATTAAATTTATTTAAAATGAGTTAAAGTAACTTTAAATCATGTTCGAGAAAATGAGTAATTTATGTAGTAGTTACACTTTTACGAACTATTCACGAAAAATCAAGGGCGTTATGAATTCCAGGTTCTTTTTTGTATATATAACATTTGGACTCACCTTAGACGATAGCAATGATATTGTGGTTCAAGTCATGGGTTCATGTCCGAACACCTAACCTAAAGGGTGTTAGGATATACGTTTTTATGTGTTTTTATGTGATTTGATGTGATACAGGAGAGAGAATGAGTGAAATTAAATGGTGGAGATTTGTGTAGTATAGATAAGTCCCACGAGATTTGTGTTTAAAAATATGTAAAAATATATTAAAACTTGTAGGAGAACATGGGCCTAATTTTACAATAGTTCCTTTAAGTTTTAAGCCAGATTTCTATAATAATACGCTCTCTAATTTCCTCATTAATAATTTCTCTAATTTCCTCATTTGCGTAAGTATTTTGTTTTCATTCTGCATAATTATGATCCGACATCAACACATCCAAAAAGGATAATTGGTCCATTAGGTGGGACCAACTCAACATATACACCACTAAACTTCCAAGTACATAACTACGCATACAGGTTTTGGGGATTGAGTTTGTAAGCACGTTTGGCTAAGCTTAAAAAATAAGAATTAGATCAAACCAATGTTTTTTGACATCATGATTACATAACATCTGAATATTCTGCTGAAAACAGACTTTTAATGACAAAATAAATACCGAAATGTATTAGGATTTCAGTATTTTCCACGACAATTTCCACAAAAATGATTTTGAAAATTCGACTGGTTCGATGCTATATCCTCAGCTTACAAACACGCACAAGACAATAGACAAGATTTTAACTTTCATTAATACTTTCAACCCGGTGACCAAAGATTAAACTACGTATCGGTAAGTCACATATCGTCCAGCAGTCTCACTTGGTCGGATAATCTTGATGACTTGTCCACGCTTCAGACCATAATATCTTGCAATTGGGTCAGTCACTTGAATACGAGGAAGCTGATCCAGAAAATGAAAAACTTGGGTCAGCTTCATATGATGATAACAAGAGAAATCAATTTGTTAATGTGTATAAAATGAAAGGATACTGAAAACGCCATGATACAAGACTTTGCCGGATAACTGAAGCATTGGCCAAGTGCTTGTGCGGGAGAAATTAGAATGAGATTATACTGAAAAAGTAGTAGTAAGTAGTGGGTAGTGGGTCCGTACCACCAAACTAGTTGATAATAGTTGTGGTCCTGAGTAATTTCGATATTAAGAAAATGTCTGGTGACCTTTACATTGTGATGAGATTATAATTTCTCTACGCTAGCAGCAAGCTTGTATATGTCCAACCATTCTTGACTGACTTACTTCTCTTGTTAACAAAAGATATTTATTTCGAAAGGAACTTAATCGAACTTTAAAAGGCTCAGGTCTGCAATAACTTGCCCATTTTAGATAGAGCGTGTTACACTAAGGCCTTGTTTGATTGGGGGTTTAGTTGTTCTGCGCGGTATTCCGTGTAAAAATGTGTGGTTAATATTATTTTGGGAAATGTGTGTGTGGTTGAAAATGAGTATGAGGTATACGGAATTGCGTGCGGATTTGGTTAGCACCAAATACAACAAGGCCTAAGCTTTCAGAAAAAAAAATAAAAATAAAAAATTATGAGGATTCCTCATTATTTATTTTTATTTATTTTTTGGTGGGGAAAAAGTTAACTTTCAAATTATTTGTTTCAGCTTTCGAGTTACAAATCTTTAAGGCAGCAAACATTCCCAATTTACCACTAAAGACTGCTTAAAAACTGAGCCACAGTCATTATTGCCCACTTTAACAATAAAACTACCATAAGAAATTTACTCATTTACCAATAAATGACCTTTTGTAGTTTTAGCCAGATATAAGTTCAGGCCTAGATTTATAATGACAAAAGGAAAATGAAGCTATCCCGGGCTCACTAAACTTGAAGAATAAAGGTTTGAGAAGAAAGAATGAGACACTTTAACAAACCTGAGTTTCTTTCACGGTATATCTTTCTAGCAAAGTTTTCTTTTCTTCAGGAGTAAGAACCTGGTGCTCAGGAACAAGGACATGTTCTTTTATGTTGACCAACAACTCTGCCTCCTGTATTAGTGAATTAAGTAGATATCATATAATTGACATTTGCTTGGATGTTCAAAACGTGTTTACACAATGAAAAAACGAGTGGTTTCACAACAATAACTTAAAAGCGCATTTACACATAACTAGAAAGTATGGATAGAGAAAGTGAAATGGAGTAAAGGTTACTCATGTTCGATTCATTTTAACCTTTTTCCCCCATTTTCTAGCTAAAAATTAACTTCTACTACTCCGTGAAAATGAAGCTGCAACATTAGCCACATATCCCAAATCACTACTCAATTTTATCTGCACATATCTTGCTCCTACTATTCAACCAAAAAGGTCAGTTTTTATCAAAGTAAAACCTTAAGCTAAACATTACATAACTTTGACCCAACTCGTTTCATTTTTAGATTGAGTTTTGAGAAAGTTTTATTCAATGGTAAATCTATCAACTCAACCCAGTATGCATATTTACACCCTGTCAAAATTGCCACTATAGTCATATCAGACCCAGCCATAGATTTAGCAGATAGCATTGAGTATCTTCTTTTAGATTCCCCTAACTGAAAGTTCAGAAGATTGGACCAACTAACCGTCAAATGCACCGAATATACATTTGAACTAAGCTCACACAAGAACACTTGACTCTGGTAATAACAATGTTTTCTGCCGCAGCAACATGTATTAAAGTAAGGTGTAAGCCTATATAAATGTATGAATGAATCCTGGTAAACTAAAGTGTGCATGCCCATATAAATGTATAAATGGATCCTAGCGAACGATGGGAAAACTTACCTGGAAAACTTCCAAGTGAAACTTTGTGGATATCTCCCCTACACAGGTCCGAGCAAAAGGAGTTAAATTCTGCTGGACAACTAAGACTGCTCGATGAACATTATCATCTTTCATTCGACTTGCATAAGTCTTCACAGTTTTAACGCCAACCTTTGCCTCGTCTGGGAAGAACACATATATCTGGACAAACAGAAAAATAGGGGCAAACTATTACACAGGTTTCACAAAGCATATTCAAACACAAGTTTTCACATTACTGACAGCAACAAGGAACCACAAAACAAATTACTCTCAGTTTAATTCACTTTAATATTACTCCTGAAACACGCCAATCATCCTAGCGAACTTTAACCAATCAAAGAAGTTCAGAAAAAATATAGTATCTATCAATATCCTAAATTTATCACATTATGTAGGAATAAATTACAAGTATTTTATAGTGAAACACATGTCATCACTGTATGAAGAACCATAGACCAAAGCCAATAACAAATTCATACGAACTAAACTCCTGATGAAGGAGCCATAAAAAAATCACTAGCCCATAAAAGCATACCTTTTCATTGACATTGCTGCGCAAGTCTTTCAATATTACAAGGTCTTCTCTCTTCATATTCTCACCGTACTTACTAAGAAACTGATGCTTCGACATTTCTATCTCGCTATCAGTTACAACATAACCCCTATCCCTCAACATCTGCATCACTGTCTTCCTAATTCTGAACAGACGTGTAACTTCCTCATCCGAAGCAACCATCTTCGCACTGCCAATTCGCAGTATTTAACCAATTACACTAGACAAGGACAAAACCGCAAACGATTATAAGAGGATAGATTACCATCAATAAGCGACAAATTCGGAAAACAAATTAATTCAGTAAAAAAAAAAATCTGCTACTACCTACCTCCGAAGTTCAGCGATGGAGAAAAAATCTGAGCTGAAATCGCAGCAAAACTTGACAGATTTGGTGCCAAGTGATGGTGACGATGAATACGCCTCCCTTTCCTTTTCCTTCCAAGTAGAAATGTAGAATTTACACTGGCACCGTTCCAATCCCCAATCGTGCCCTCCTGGTATTTGTAAGGCTTAAAGTGGGCCTGGGTTATGGTTGGATATGGGTATGGCGTTTGAGAACAGACTCTTAATTGGACTGTAATCCGTTTTCCAGATTGGCCTCTATATGTCCGTTTCCCAGATGGACCTTCTGGGTTTGTAATCCATTTTGCTAATGGGCCTCCGCAAGTAAGCCTTCTTTCAGTTTTTTAGGTTAATCGCATCCACAAGTGAATCACATATGGGGCATTTGCCTTTTCCGCAAATTCATTTTCTTCTCGTTTTTATTTTTCAATCATTCATTTTCCATGTGAGATTTTTTGATACTTTTTATCACAAATTTAAAAGGTTATTTTCACAAAATTCTCTCTCAAACATCCACTAAGAGCATCTCCAGTGGTATTTATTGCATTGTTCGATAGGTAGGATAAAAAAATAATATAATGAACGAAATTGTCTCTAATAGTTTTGTTGATTGAGGAAGATAATAGGACATGCATTAAATTACTGTGGGTTTAATTTTAAAATTAGAGGGAAAATAATGAAAAAAATAGAGCAATGGGAGGAATAGAAGGTGTCTAACACACTGTCTACATCTAGACAGTGTGCTAGAAATCCTCCATTTTTTTAATGCTACGTAAACATTTTAGGCTTATGTGGCAAAGATTTTTTCCAATGGGCATTCTATTGCAGATGCTCTAAAGAGCATCTCCATTGGGCAATGGATGCCAAAGGATGATGTGAAAGAAAGAGATAAAAAGAAGATGATTATTTTAATTAAAAAGAAAATTGAGGATGTGTAATTCAAAAAAGAAGGAAAAGTGACAAAATAGGATATATGTAGAAAGAAATTCAAAAATAATAATAATCAAAATAATAATAATAAAGTAGTAGAGGATGTAAAGTTGGATGTGGAAATGTAAAAATGACACGGGAATTTATACAAAAAAGTGGGGAAAATTTTAGAAAATGAGGAGAAAATATAGGACCCACATTTTTTTTTTTTTGGTCTTTTTCCTCCACATGGGATGGCCAATTGAGGTTTACAATGAAATGGAGATGCTCTAAGATGGATTTTTTCCCCAGTCCGCAAGGGTGTCGTCACACACACCTTTTTTAAAATTAAAATTTTACTTCTACACGAAAAGGTGACTAAAATAAAAATCTATATATTTTAGATTTACTATGATTTATATATTGTTAAAATTTATATATTGTTAAAATGTTGACTATTCATATGAATTTAGAATTGTTTAACAAAATAAAATCACATACTATTAAAAATCAAAGTCAAACATTAATATCAACTATACATTTTACGTTATCATTCATTATTAGCAACACATCTTGTGGTCTCTACCATTATCCATCTAAAAAGTTGGCATCTAGATAATTTTTAGATAGAAAAATGTTTACCAGGAAATTTCTCTGGCTGTACCAAGATTGGTTGAAGAGATCAAACCATGTTTTTGCAACATCAGTTCATTTTGGTACGTACTTACTTTCTGTTTTAAAAAAGTAATCATAATCCTGAAATATATAAGATTTTAGTATTTTGATATTTTGCACAACATTTACCTAAAAAACAGTTTTGGAATTTCTAACGGTTCAATGTGATATCCTCTTATAAACACGAAACTTCCAGCGATACTTTCAATCCACTAACCAAGATTAAACTACATATCTATAAGTAACATATCGTCCAGCAGTTTCACTTGGTCGGATAATTTTTACGACTTGTCCACGCCTCAGACCGTAATATTTCGCAACTGGGTCAGTCACTTGCATGCGGGGTAGCTGGTCGAAAAACAAAAACTTGTCAGCTTCATAAGACAATAACAAGATAAATAAATTTGTTAATGTGTCTAAAATGCCAGGATACTGACAACACAACATCATGGTGACAAAATCTACTGTCCAATTCTATATATCCTTTGGTTATTCTCTCCAATGAAGAAAAGCCACTTCACTCATTCAAATGTGATAAAGTGCATGACCGTGATGATGTGAATTGATGACACACTTAAAAGAGAGAGAGTAGATTTGGCCAATGGTAAGCTCATAAACCAATAAAACAATACCATCTGAAACTTGATAAATCACCAGAAAAGCAAACTCTTGCAGTTTTAGCCAGATATAAGTTCAGGCCAAGATTTATAAGGGTGATAGTATTGATTTTTTATATCTTTTTTCCATTTTTTTTATCAATTTTTATCCATTCTTGCTTTTGATCAAATCAATCACATCCACATATCTCGTGGCATCTACATGTATTACACAAATCTCTATAATTCAATCTCATCCATTCTCTCTCCTCTTTAATATAAAAATCCATAAAAAATCATAAAAGATTCAATCCTATCACCCCCATTATCTCAAAAGGAAAATGGACCGATCATTGGCTCGCTAAACTTGAAGAACAAAGGTTTGAGAAAAAAGAACAAGATACTTTGACAAACCTGCGTTTCTTTCACTGTGTATCTTTCTAGCAGAGTCTTCTTTTCTTCAGGAGTAAGAACCTGGTGTTCAGGTACAAGGACGTGTTCTGTAATATTGACCAACAACTCTGTCTCCTACATGAATGAATTAAATAGACATCATATCATTGAAATTTGCTCAAAGTTAAAAACTTGTATACACAATGAAAAAACGAGTGGTGTGACAACAATAACTTAAGAGCACGTTTAAGCATTACTAAACAATTATGAATCGGGAAAGTGAATCGGGTAAACAATAAACATCTATCCAAAATTTAACTTTTCCAACTCCGTCAGAATCAAACTCCAATATTAATCACATATCTCGAATCATTACTCGATATTATTATTCACACAACTCATTGTCCGACCACTATTCAACATGCAAAGCTAGTTTTTAGCAAAATAAAAGTTTAAGCTAAAAGCTAAAACATTACCGAAGCTGAACACATGGTGAACTGTTCTAATTTTTAGATTGATTTTGAGAAAGTGGGTAAATCTATCTACTCAACCCACTACGCATATTTTACAAATTACAATACATAAATTGCCATTATATTCATATTAAACCTAGCCATCGATTCAGAACACAGCATTGACCAACCAACTGAAAGGACAGAATATTGGACAAATATCTTTGTGAACTGAGGTCACGAAAGAACACTTGACTATAATGAAAATGAAAAAAAAAAAGAAGAAGAAGTATGTCAATTAACTATGTTTTCTACGACGCAGCACATACTAAGAAAGGTGTACGCATATGCAAGTGTATAAATGAATCCTGGTAAACTAATGGAGAACTTACCTGGAAAACTTCCAAGTGAAATTTTGTGGATATCTCGCTTACACAGGTGCGAGCAAAAGAAGTTAAAGCCTGCTGGACAACTATGATTGCTCGATGAACAACATCATCTTTCATGCGATTTATGTAGGTCTTCACTGTCTTAACACCAACCTTTTCCTCACCAGGGAAGAACACATATATCTTGACAAACAGAAAAATTAGAGGCAAACTATTAGTCTATTACGTGGGTTGCACAAAGTGTATTCAAACACAAGTTTTCACATAACTAAAAGAAACAAAAAAAAAATTCCCAAAACAGATTACTTGCAATTTACTTCGCTTTAATATTACTCCTAAAAATATCCCAATCATCTAAGTGAAGTTCAACCAATCAAAGAAGTTGAACAAAAATGTAGCATCTACCACTATCCTAAATTTTATCACATTATGTGGAACAAATTGTAGAGATTTTATAATGAAACACATGTTATCACAGTATGAAGAACCACAGTCCACAGACCAAAGCCAATGACAAATTCAGAGTAACTAAACTCCTGAATCCTGATGAAGAAGCCATAAAAATGCACATAAAAGTATACCTTTTCATTAACATTGCTGCGCAAGTCTTTCATTATTACAAGGTCGTCTCTCTTCAGATTCTCACCATACTTACTAACAAACTGCTGCTTCGACATTTCGATCTCGCTATCAGTTACAACATAACCCCTGTCCCTCAGCATCTGCATCAACGTCTTCCTAACTCTGAACAGCCGTGTAATTTCCTCATGCGAAGCAACCATCTTCGCACTGCCAATTCGCAGTATTTAACCAATTACACTCTTAACATTGATAAAACCTTAAACGACCATAGGAAGATTGATTAATGATTATTGATTACCATCAAAAAACAACTTCGGAAAACAAATAAATTCAATAATAAATCTGATACTACCTACCTTCAAAGTTCAACAATGAATAAAAAATTCGAGCAGAAATCGCTGCAAAACTTGATAGATTTGGCGCCAACGGATGTTGACGATGACTACGCCTTCGTTTCCTTCCTCGAAGTCAAATTAGAATACGACTGTTCCTCGATTCCGCCCTCCTGATATTTATAAGGCTTAAAGTGGGCCTGGGTTATGGTTGCCTGGGTGTGGCATTTAAGAACGGACTCTTAATTGGACTATAATCCGTTGGACCGTTCCCCGGATGGACCTTCTGGGATTGTAATCCGTTTTCCAGATGGGCCTTAGCAAGTAAGCCTTCTTTCAATTTTTAAGTTTGATTAATCACATCTACAATTGAATCACACAAGGCATTTGGAGTGGGCAGTTATAGGTTCGGTCATTGAAGGTACCGGAACCAATCGAAACTTTGAGTTTCGGTTCTTCAATCACAATAATTGAACGGTTTTGATTTCGTTTATTTTTTTAGTTCTTGTTTGGGTTTTTATATTTTTAAAAAATGTGACTTTGCCAAATGACCAGATTATACTGCCCCCGTCTAAAAAATATAGTCCACAATTCCGTTTTCGTTCGTTCCAAATATAGGCCACATTTTTTTTAAAAATATAATTAAAATATTACTTGTCTTTTATGCCCTCATTTAATAAACATTGGTATCATCAAAATAGAGTAGTTGAAATAAAATATTTAATAAATGAGAGGATATATTAGGAAAATAATCTTGAATTTTACTTTTTCAATACCATTAATTGCATTTTTCTTAATTTATGTAGAGATAAGAAAATTGTTATAATTTTGGAACGGAGGTAGTATATAGTAACGGAACTTTATTTTATTTTATTTTATTTTATTTCGATTGGTGCTCTTTGACATTTTTAAATTTGTATTTATTATAAAAATATTTTTATGACAACTAATTTATTGGCAAAATATATGGAAAATTAATTTTAAATTAAGATTCAATTGAAAGAACTGACCGGTTCCAATTTTTTCTTTCGATTTTGATTCGGTAGGTTCGGTTCCCAATTTTTTGTTCACCCCTACTTGGCCTTTTTCTAAAATCATTTTCTTGTCTTTTTTAATTATTTATTTTATTGATGTAATATTCTTTAATGCTTTTTACCACAAATTTAAAATTTATTTTTGTAAAAATCTCTTTCAAACATCCACTAAGATGGATTTTTTTGGGTGTCCACAAGGGTGTTGTCGGGCCCACATTTTTTAAAGCAATTTTTTATGTTAAAAAGGTTATTATAACTGTGTATTTGAAATTGCTACTTACTATTATGGAAGTAACTTATGAACCTTGCCTATTTGTACTATGATATACTCCTTCCGTCCCACATACTATTATACCATACTTATATTTTTGAAAATATAAAATTTTTAATGAGTTATATTCATTTAAATAAGGATATTATAGGAAATTACTCGTAAAATTTATTTTTCAAATATTATGCTTAATCATTGTGAATGAAATAAAGTGAACTATATGTATGAGACGGATGGAGTAATTGTTTAATGAAATAATTTTTTTTTATCTCAATACAGCAATAGATGTGTGTGTGTGTGTGTGTGTTTTTTTTTTAAAATAAAGATATGTATGTATTAGGATTTAAATTTTCATGCATTTTTATAGATTTTTATGTAAAATATGAGAGAGAATTAGTAGAGTTGAATGATGAAGATTTGTGCAGTATATATAGGTGTTACAAGATATATATGTAATTGATTTGATTTAAAAGAAAATGAATTAAAATATGTGATTAAATTAATGTCATTGGTTTTATTTTATCACTTGAATAATGTTATTCATAACTAGTCCTTGTGTGATTAAATAATTAATCATTTCCTAATGGTGCATGCATTATAAATTTTTTCTGCAAAGTAATCACTTTTTAAATTGATCCCTTGAAAGTTGAAACATGCAGCCAAAAATATTTGGCGAAGGACAACAAATCAGAGATCTTGTTTAAATTTTGCTTTAGACTTATTTGAACAACTAGCTTAAAGAGCTAACTTATAAAAACAAGTAAGTTATAAAATTATTTGGTTTTATGAAAGTTTGAAAATATTGAGCTGTGTTACCTATATTGACATAACGTCACATTCATGAAGTGTAGAAATGCAACTCCAAAATGATCTTTTTGAAATGATAATTAGGGGTTGCTTACTTCCTAATATATAATCAAGCGTAATTTTAAATGGCCGTAGAAAGGCATTGCAGATTGGGAATTTTCTCAAATGTTTTGTTCGGATTCAAAAGAAATAAAATCAGGAATTGGAATTGAGAATTGTTTTGATCTGAATTAGTTCGTGATTATTGAAATACTTTTTTTTTCTTTTTTGAAAAATGGTATGCAAAAACTTTAGTTTCATAATAATATGTGAGACAGGGATAACAAGTTGGGGGACTAATAGTGCAATTTTCTCTATGTGTAATTGTGTATAGAGTAAGATACAGATGAATAAAGTATAAAGATTTGACCCCATTTAAGTGAGAAGAAGTCTCCATTCTTGTTTTTCCCACTTTGTATCCTGTAGGAGACAAAAATGGGGATTTTAGGCCCGTGCTTGGTTGAAATTATGTTATCTCATTATAAGCTTATTGTGGTCATATCAACTTTCTTTTTACTATTTTGCTTTATCTTTCCGGTATCCATTGGTCATGGTTGATTTTCAAAAGATCATGTTTTTGTCACGATATTTTCTTTCAAGCTATTCGTGTTTGAGTTTAATTGTTTAGTGTTAGTGTGTAGTATTTTAATATTAAGATTAAGATTAAGAGTAAGAAGTATTGAAGTCAATATTGAGGTTTTTACGGAGTATTAAACAGTATCACGAAAATTAAAAATAAATTCTTATCTATTTATACTGCATACTAAGGATACGAGAAATGCACAATACCAAGATGAATGAAATGAAAAGTTTCAACCTTCGAACTACGGTCTCCCCTACTTGTTTGAATTGAACTTCTAAATTCTCTACCTACCACTACATAAATCCAAAAGCTTCTTCCTTCCCTCAACAATTTCATCAAGAAAATCATCAAGTTGTCCAATGATATTATCAATACCATTTCTCAACACTCCAAAATAACCGTTTAAGTTCTCCACTCTTTCTCTCACTCCATCTTCTAATTCCCACTCTATAACTACTCCTTGTAAGCAATTCCTCTCCAATTCTCCCCTCAGCTCATCCATCGCAATCTTCGATAATCGAAACTCGTGTAGCATAATCCCAGCCCGGCCGGTTAACCGGTCGAACTCTGAGGCCACCCTCTGCTGCAACCTTGCAGTTGAGATCATGAAAGATGATCCATAGACCAAGCACCCTTCGTAGCCCGATCTCGAAAAGCTCGACTCGGGCCAGCAAAAAACCAGCCCACAGAGTAAGATCATAAGTAGAAGTGTATTCACATTTCTCATTGCAGATAAAACTCCCCAAATCCATTGAATCCATTGAGTCTTGATTCTATACAAGCTTTGTCTTCAAATCTTAATGAAAGTGGCTCAATTCTTGTTTCCATTAGTGACCTGTTTTCCTCCTCCAATGCCACTGCCTCCCTTTGACATCCTGATATTGCTCGAATAACCTGTTGTTACAATCAAGAAAAATCGATAAATAGAGGTTCAGCATGATATCAGAGCAACTCTGCGGTTCTTAAAACGATATATGATGCACGCTTAAGCTTATAGGCGAGACAGTCTTGTGTAATAGTGACAAAGGAGATTTGGTGTTATATCAAAGCAACTCAGCACAACAGCACGTGTCCAAAAAGATGTAGGATCCAAGCTTAAACTTATAGACGAGACAGTTATTTGTGTAATATTATTATGACATTATGTAATATCAAAGTAACCCTAGTCTTGCCTAAAAAGACGTGATATCAGAGCAACTCTACTTGTCAGTATGAGTCTAAAAAAGATACAGGATACATATTTAAGCTTGTAGACGAGACAGTTAAAAGGTTTCTATTCACCTGACGGGAAAGTTGTGGAGTTAAACGTCGATGGCTATCGAGGGATGATGTCGAGTTCAATCCTGCAGAGCAATAATTTTCGAGGCCCGAAATTCCAGATTTGAGGACATGGCAAATTTCCCATAGCCTAGAACTTTCATCCATGTACTCATCAAGCCATTTTTCACCAACTGGCAAGTGAAGTTTTTGGACCAAAAGGGTCAGCTGATTGTGGAATGATCTCAAGATGGACAAGTTTCTTTGGAGGAATTGGATTGACATGAAATTATTTGAGACGAAAACTCGTTCGAGATCATCGATTCCTCGGGTTAGGAAATTGTAGAAGCCAGTGACAGAGTTTGTAGCAAAAGAATCCATCATAAGGGAATAGTAACTATAGTCTATAGAAAGGTAAGAAAAAGGAGGAAAGGAGAGGGAAAAGGTTATATAGAGGGTGATGTTTTAAAAAAAAATCAATCTTTGAAGCTTAGATTTTTGAGGTTGGAAAGAAATGTTGGGAGCAATGATGAGTGTTTCCTATAGATGAGAAAGGATGTTTGGTAATATGCTATTTTCATTGGTAAAATCGACTCAAAAGGATGAGCAAAGGAAGGAAATGAGAAGAAACCAAGAAAAGAAAGAAACTCAACCTTTTTTTTTATAATAGCTGATTAAACAATTATATACAGTGATTATTGGTATATAAATTGTTACATATAGTTAGCAACTATTGATAATTGTTTACTGTAAATAGCATATGGTGCAAGAAGGTAAGATTTTACACTATAAAATGCATATTTTTGTAATCTTCTATTGAGGTTATTAGATTGTGAAATGGTAATGATTTGGACTATGCAAAAGTTTAAGGACTATCCCTTTTGATTTTAGTGCATTTTGGATTCTTGTTTCCTCTTTTTCTTCCTCGAGCAACTGAATTTTGTTCCTTTACTTCCCCTCTATTCTATTGAAAATTGTGAGCTTTGTTTTCTCCCTACATATACACTTTCCTAACTCTAATTCCCTTTGCTTTTGTGTTTTCCTAAAGGGATTTGCAATTATGAGATTCTTTGTATCTTGTGTGATCTAGAACAAATGTATCTTATTCACTGTCTTATATAATAAGTTCATATAATATGAGTGAAAATGATTATTTTATTCTTTCTTTATTATGAAAAAAGGCTATATCTGAGGATGATATACTGCCCCGATCCCATAAATATAGCCCAGTTTCATTTTCACAAAGATTAAAAATAAAATTAATAATGTTGGAAAAGTAAAATTTAAAATTATTTTCCTAACACGCTATTTCATTTATTAGATATTTTATTTCAATTAATTTATTTAGTGATAATAATAATATATATTAAATGATGACGTATAATATATTCCCTCCGTCCCATTTTGATATGCATATTTATTTTTTTTACACAGATTAATAAGACACAATTATTATAGTTGAGAGTATAAACTTTTTTAGAATCTTCCTAAAATGTCTTTTCCATATATAAGTATATTAATAAACTATATAATAAATTGAGGTATTTAAATCAAGTAAAACATAAATTAGATTCTTACTACAAAAATTTGCCTATTATTTGGAACAAACTAAAATAGAAAATATATCTATCAAAATAGACGGAGTGAGTAATTAATACTTTAACTATATTTTGAAAAAATATAACCTATATATTGGAACGGGATAAAAAGAAAATTTGATCTATCTTTATGGCCCAATATTTTTCTTTCACAGTTTAACATATATCTGAATGGATGGGATATGGGGGACCAAGAAATCTTAATTATATGGGGTTCAGTGCATCGTTTTATTTATTTGATTTATTTTAATAAGAGGTTGCTCGTGGGTTTTCGAAGAACGTGACATCTGAGAGGATGTCTGTCTTTTGAGATTTCATTGGAAAAGTGAATTATTACTTAGGAGTATAATTTATGGATACTTAATTTAAGACCGTTGATTTGGGTACCCTTTTATCTTTGCCTGCCACACAACCCACATCTAATTATACGACGAGATTATCCATATTTCTTTACCTCTTATTGCGTTCTCTTTCAATTAATTAAAGTTCAAAATATATTTGTGACATTTTTCTACTACTACTATTTACAAAACGTATGCATCTCCAATTTAGTTAGTATTTCTTCGTCAGAAGAAATCACACGTAAAGACAAATATTTACAGCCGATTATTTTTCCTCCTAATTAATACATTATTTAAATAGAAATACATCTTAACACTGAATAAATAAAAAATTATTAAGATTATATGGACACAAACACATTACCTCATTGTGGTTCTCATAATTAGATTTGAGGCATTTTTACGTTCAACTATAGAAGTACCAATAAGAGAATATAATGAGTGTCTTTGCTTAATTAACATTTTTTCTTCAAACATGTGACTTTCTTAAGAGACATGAATTTTTTGAATTATGAACAAAAGAAAAAGAGAAAAAAAATCATATGTTGTTTGAATGAAATTGTTACAAAGCCAACAGCTTTCTAAGACTGACACACTGAATGCAAAGAGGTCTGGGAGAGGGGGTATTTGTTGGGAGGATACAATCCCTCCCAACACTGGATTTAGTAACACAACCAGTTGTTTGAAATAACTATTTATTTAACTGAATTGGAAAACTCATCCACGTGTTTTCGAATTTCCTAAACAAAATTTTCTTTGTTCGCCTAATTCTTGCTTGTAATTCCATTGGTCATTTTAGATAAATCCTAACTCAAATTCGAATATGTCCATGTGACACTCGAATTCGACCGATATCTAACAATAGGATTTTATTGTAAAATTCACCGTTTTAACCAATAACAAAAGCAATTTTGAAATCACATCGTATGGTCTCAATTTCGATTATTTCTTTCTCCTCTATCATTTTACACGTATCAAATCAAAGAGTTAAAAGACATAAATGTCCCATACCTACTACTCAATTAAAACCAAAGGAAAAAAGGGAAAATGGGCGTTTCTAGTGGTGCTAGTAAAATAAGGGCCCTCCACCACGAAAAATTATAAATTTAGACTGCCCTCATCACTTCCATTTGCAATCCACATTGATTGTTGATTGGATGGCTCATGATTAAACTTAATTTCAAATTATAGTCCCTATATTACAAATTTGTTGCATGAACAGCAATTTTTGATTTCATTATGTGAATGCTTTGATTGGTTAGAGATGATTATCGCTAGATGATATTGCACTGAGGTCCACAACATATAGTTAGAGTGACAAGTTGGTCCTCAACCTTTCGCTTAATTGCACAATTATTCTACCATGTGAAAGAGTGTTCAACTTCTCTACAAATTTGGGAGAAAGGCGAGTGAAAGCTATCAAATTTGGCACCTAATTTTGTAGCTTTTGAACTTGACTCCTTGGAAGAACTTATCTACAATATAATCAATATTCTTAAAAAAACCAATATAAAGCATGACTATACAGTAATGTTAAATTTCGAAATTCATGAGCTGAAGTAAATATAAGTGAAGCAAAGATCGAGCGAAGTATACGCACAAAAAAGATACAAGCTCGGGAAAATGAAAAAGTCATGCTTTGCATTTGGAAATCTTTTAAACGAGATCGATGTCAACGTTTCAACACAAAGTCTACCGTGATTCTGATTTGCATTAATGTGAAATGATGTACGTCTAATGTTGGCTATATCCCATGTCACATGTTTCAAAGGTCCATATTCTTTGTTTATGTTCACTCATCAATAATTCACAGAACTTTAATTGGATGAGGGCTTTTCTTATTTATTGTTTCTTTCTTTTTTAGTTTTTACTACATTTTCTTGTTTCATAATATCTCACAAACACTTATCCGCTGAGAATGTCGGCACACGTGTGTCTGAAGGCTCTGTGGCAAACAAATCATTGTGTTGTTCACATCAAGAAACTTGATTAGATGGGGTTACTACTACTACTCAGTACTCACCCTACATAATGTGTGTTTAATAAGGTTCGACGTATTAATCGCTTGTTAGGTATGCAATGATGAACATGACAAAACAGATAATAGATTTTTTCATATATTTCTTAAAAAAAAAAAAAACTTATTAATGTGATACAAGGAAGGTCAATGCCAAATGACCCTCTCCACATGCCCATTGGACTAATCACAAGAGCTAAAGCAAATAAAATCAAGTTGGCAATGGCGTCATTAATTCAAAAAATATGGGCAAATTCACCAAAAGAATCAACTTGGAGCTTCGAGGAAGAATTGGAAGCAAATGAGCCAAAAGAAGTCAATTTCTTATGCATTTGGACCAAATATGCACCAAATTTGGAGATTGGGTGTCAAAACGGCATAAAATAAGAGATGAAGGACCAAAATGTAATTACTCGTAAAGTTCTCGAACCATGTGGCCGCATAGCACCTGTCGCAAACCCAAGCTTGAATTCACTGTTGGCCGCACATGGAAGTATGCGCCCGCACAAGAGGCGCAGAAAACAACTATGCGGCTGCATCACTAAGCCTATGCGGCCGGATAGGCATAATTCCGGAGAATTTTTTTTTTTTTAATTCCTTTTTCGACTAGAATTCTTATTTTTGGCATATTTTGACTAGAATACTAGTCTTTTTAGGTGTTTTCGTGTTTACCAAGTTTATTAAAGATATTTATCATTATAAATACCACATTAGTTCATTGTAAAAGGCAACCTTTTCACTTTTGATATTATCAAATTAAATTGAGTGTTTGTGAGTTTTATTCTCTTAAATTCTTAGTTCTTCTCGAACACCCAAACTTATCAAGAGTGTGATTATCTCTTATGACATTCACCCCTATTGGTTGTTAGATCTACATGTGTGAATGTGATTAGTTTAATATACCAATTGTTGCTCAGTCGTGAGTTGGACGTCAATAGGTTACCGATCAAATTTGTTGGAGTAATTAGCTTTTCTGGGGTCAGATCCAATCTCGTGTAGGTGGCATTGGCACCGCTCCAATGTGGTTCACATCACATATGAATCATTTTGAAATACATTGTTATTAATTAAGTTTTACCGAGCAAACACTTAAATGAGTACACATTTTGCATAAGTTGACTTGTAATCTTAATAATTGATTAAACACCCATTTGTTCCCTACATTACCTAAAATTCATAATTACCATATGATTTTTTACCGTATGGACGTAAGATAATCATACCATTAATTGATATGGCAATGATCCGTCATGTAAAGTGTCTACACTTCACGCTTGGCATTATATTGCCACATTACTATTTATTTGCTCGATACTATCTGGCTTATCCTAACCGCGCCCCCCCCCCCCCCCCCCAAAAAAAAACCCGGGTATGATCACTTCTCATTCCTTATCTATTTATTATTTACACACTGTGTATGATCCATTACAAAAAATAAAATAAAATTTGGCTGTAATCCATTACATTTGAGCAACGTTCGCCGCTTTAATTGTCCATTCCATTAAGATGCATGACAATACAATAACACATATGCTCATACACACACTAGCAGTACAAGGTGACTTAACCTGAAGAAAATAATGAAGAGACTGAACTCAATGCCCCATCTCTCAAATTCAACAGAAGATAAATTGTTTTTCTGTTTTTCACTTTTCTTCCTTATAAATGACTTCCTACCCTCGATTTCTCAACTAGCGCTCCAACATAACTTCATCAAAGTTCCAGTCTCTCACTAGGTCGCGTCTCACAGCATGGCTTCGGACTAGACGAGGGGCACCTGGGCCAACATTACTTGGGACTGAGGGTTGGGGCATCACTTTGGACGGTGTGATACGAGGGTTTGCTCGAGTATGTGGAAATGAAGTCTTCCTCGTCAAGCAATTGGCCATTGCAGAACATCGACCCTCGTTGTCTGAACTCGAGACTGAGTAACTTCTCAATGAATGTGATGGACTTTCTACACCATGGCATACTAGACAAGCCAAGCTCATGTTGGCTTTGACCCAACTCCGATATGCTGCACTGGACACGAATTGGTGTTAGAAAACTGATAAACGAACAAGACTCAGCAAATAAATAGTTAACTGCTCATAGCGATTTTTTTTTTTTAATAAATAATAAAAGGGAACTGTATATATACATTTTCCACTTTGTTGTTCCTGAAGATAGTGTCTTCATAAAACTGAAGTAACAGAAAAACTACATACCCCTCACACAACCCCACCCCAAAAAAGGGAAATCTTCCAACTACGTATTCTTCTTGATGAGAGTCAAATTTTCCTTCAACTATTCTACACAGGAAATTATCTTTCCGTCGAATACAAGATATGCAAATAATACACTTCTATGTCCCATGGAGTAAAGTGACACTTTAGCTTGGCATACGAACTCCATTTCCACAACCAAATACTCCCTTAGATGATAGTTAAGGACACGACAAAGTGCTCGAGAACATGTTTGACACAGCCTTTTCGGGAGAAAATTGATCCTTTTTGGAAATATGGTTTAAAAACATGAAAAGATACGAAGAAACATGAGAAAATAATTTTTATGCCTGGTTATAGATTATTAGCGAAGAAAACTGAGAAAACATTGTAGATCTTCAAACTTCTTTGATGGTTCATACGTTCTTTTTCTTAAGCGTACATAGGGGAGTAGAAAACAAGTAGGCGATTGATAGCTACCCCAATAAGCTTTCCTAACAATATGTCACTAACAATCCTACAAGCTAAAGGATGGACATGTGTATGGCACGGTTATAGCACGTCAAATCTAGAATTATCATGTGCAACTAACGAATATCTTAGAAGAACAATGTGCAAACTTAAAACATTCCCGAGATTTGAACAAATATAGTTACCAACTCACCATTACAGAATCACAAGGAACCATAATTTTGAATCAAACCGCAAAATCTGGATACCGCTAATACCATCAGAGTAACTTTCTATATGTGTACTATTAGGAGAGAAAGAAAGGCATTATGAAGAAACACCTTCATAAGATACATTTCTATTACGGGATAATAGGCACACATATGATACATGCATTCTTGCCGTGTTTGATACCTGTGTATCATAATTTCTTCGACCGCATTCAGTATACGGTTAGATATCTACTCTATCCAATGATCCCATACAAACAATACTTGAGATTGGCTTCTTTAGTGTAATTCTCAACTCCCAGCTAATTCAAATGCGAACTAGAAATGACATGAACACCATCATCTCCTCAATCGACAGAGTTGATCGAACTACCAATTTTCTGTAACATAGCATTCTCCCAAAAAAAACCCGAACTTATTGAAATGAGATCATATAAAAATCCCTACTGAAATGTTTCAAGATTATTGGAGCATTTTTGTGCGTTACATTCAAAGCTCACTTCTACCTGAAATCTGAGTTCAAAAAAAAAAAAAAACCTTCTACCTAAAATCATGTATGTTATATTGTTCAATCCTGTCATTAGCGCACACAAACAATCAAAGTTCAGCTAACCACATAAGCTTCAAAAAATTAAGAATGCCTTCATCAAGATTTCAAATTTAATCTCGAATCCAATTCCCACAAAATCTCTATGAATTAGCCCCAAACTACTTTCTCCAAATGGGTTCTCCCAAAAGGACGACAATCAGATAATTAGTTAATTAGCATGACAATAAGTAAAACAGCTCAAAGAAATTGGGATTAAGATTCAATAAGCATCCAACAAATAATTGCTCGACGAATTAATCTAAATTGATGATTGTACAGAGAAAAGAAAAAGGGATCCGGGAGTAACACCTGTTCTATTCGGTATCAGTCAGTTTGTTGATGAGTGATCAGGGATTCGGATACCTGGAATTGAGTGAATCCTGAGGGGGCTGAATCTGGAAGAAAGATTTCTGTATAATTGTGCGCGTGTGAATAGAGTTGACGAACCGAAGAAAGGTCCACACTCCACTGCCTACATAATTGCTTATTCACCCACGAAGTAATTTCTCACTCGGTGTTATTCTGTTTTCCTTCTTTTTAACTCGAAAGTGCGGTATCGTGCCATAACTATGGCACCATCAATAGCATTTTCAGGGCCAATTCGATCTCCGTTTTAAAATTCGAGATCAAATTTAGAATTAGCATAGCCAAGGTAGCTCCAACAATTTTGAAAATTTTTCGGCGATACCGTGGCGGCTTGTCAAAATTTTGACTACAATTTTAGGCCAAAATGATTGCCAAAACTTTGACTGGCCATCACGGTGTCGCCGGAAAATTTTTAAAATTATTGGAGCTCCTCTTCGCCATGCTGATTCTAAATTTAATCTTGAATTTCGAAATTGAAGTCGAATCGGCCCCAAAAAATGGTCCGGTTCCTTAGTTAAGGAACCATCGTTGGTTCATTAACATTCCTCAAGTGCATGCTTTTGCAAATGTTTCATTGTCTATATGTAGATATCTTAGGATGTCCATATATAAATGAATATGCACGACACATATTCTCTCTGATTGTGAGGATAGGTAGAGCCCATCCACTCATGCCTAGATATTCTGAAGTGCCTACACATGGGCAACAAAACAAAACTCATATTATACATATTGGAAAATCTTTTAATTTTCGTATTCATCCTTAGCGGCTTTTTAGAGTCTATTTTACTTGAACTCTATTACTAATTCAAAGTTCTTTCAGTCAACATTAATTTTATTTAATTTAATTCAAAAAGCACTTGCGACTGTCTTAATTATTTTAAGTTTGTTTTTAACTGCCGTGCAATATCTCTCTTTCACCAGTCAGATTTCGTATCTCCCTCTCTCGACTCTGATTTGTAATAATGGTATCAAAATTAGGGCTTTCACTTAGTCATGTTAAAGAACAACACAATTATAATATGAAGTTGGTGCGACTTTCTTAATTATTTTAAGTTTGTTTTTAACTGCCATGCAATATCTCTCTTTCACCAGTCGGATTTCGCATCTCCATCTCTCGACTCTAATCTCTAATAGTGGCATCAAAGTTAGAGCTCTGACTTAGTCATGTTAAAGGACAAGACAATTCTAATAGGAAGTTGGTGGGCTTAGAGGTGGATCACGAGCAAGAAAAAATCCATGGTTAGCTTCTAAGTCAGTTGTGCCCACATAAGGTAGTGGTCGAGATGCAATAGAAAATTTAAGCCTCAATAGAGCATTCAAGAAAGGTGGATTGATTTTTAAAGCGATTGTGCCCATATAAGGGGATGATTCGGCTACAGTGAAAGAGTTGGGTCTTGTAACGAAAGTTGATAGGTAGACTATTGATTAAAGGGAGTCATGACAATACGGTACTTCATTCGGAGGAAAATTATTGAAAGTGTACAAACAAAGTCCTACATCAATTAAAGTAGGCTTCTAATAAAGTGGGCTACTACTTCTAATGGGCTAAGTTTTTCGGATAGAATCCCGATCCCTAACATTGACGCGGAAAAACTCTAAATCAAAAGCACAGTATAAAAATAAATTTTACCTAAAATGATTTTATGGATAAATCTATATATAAATAAACTAAGGATATTTTTCTGTTGAAACTTGTATTTTTCAGAATTAAAAAATTATTATTATATTCACATTTCCCATTCATTTTGTATTCCAATAATTATTATTTTATTCCTTTCAAAATTGGTTGAAATATATATACCTCAATGCTTGAATTGATCCATTATATTAGTGTCAATAGTAGACCTTATTAACCATCAATTCAATATTTTTTTGTAACAATTTATTAATTTATTTTGACAACGATAAATTAATTGAACGGTGATTGACGATTTTAATTTTATTTCGCCATTAAATTGCAAAAATTTAAAATTGAGTTGAACTATTAAAACAGTAGGTTCAAAGATCAATTTAAAGATGATTTAATAGTTGACTAGTATTATTTATTGTTGTAAAAATAAAAATTTTTATTTTTAATGCCATAAAAATTATAAAATTTAGGTTGATTTTCTAATTTCATAAACATATATAGATAAAAGAACTTAATAAGAATTATTTAATTTAATTTTCTTTAGTAATAATTAATAAGAGGAAAATAATTAATGTATAAGACTTGCTCTTAGACCCATGAGCTATAGAATTGCCCTGACTCGCAAGTTCTTGGGGTAGGTCAAGAGGAGGGTCGAGTTAGATTTTAGACTCGGGAGTTGATCCACGAAGCAATTTTTTTCTCATATCTAAGTTTGTCTTTCGCAAATGGTGAATGGGATAGTGATGAGACACTTCATCGTGGACTTATAATTTATGTGTTCAAATATTTTTTGTTTTCAAATGTCTAAATAATTTTACTTATATTAAATTTTTTAATTTTAACAATATGATTATATTCGTGGTTAATAGGTGCATATACATGCCAACCTGGACTCGTCCCAAAAAAATTTGCGGGATGCAAAATCTGCTATCACATTCTAAATTACATCTTGGATAGATGCAGTAATGATCTGATCCCCACTATGGGGATCAGGGGATCTTATGATCCCGATAGTGGGGACTTGTCCCCCGATTGGTGGGGGGACCGTAGCCCATTGGCCCTCCCACGAATCAAAGGGGACACGTCCCCACAGTGGGGATAAAAACGAATCCATGGACATATGTTTCATTGTGCAATGCATCGGAGAAAATGTTAGTGATAATATAACATGATCTACTTTGATATTATCTTAACAAAAAGATATCATTTACCTTGTAAACAATGATTTATAACTATGTATGCTTTATAAAATCTGAATTCATTAGATAGAACAACGAATAATTTCTCTATTGCTTACATATGAGTATCACTGATATGGTGCACTGTGTCAACGGTGGGAACCGTAATACATCCCCACCGGGTGCATTGGATCATTTTGGAACTTCTATAATACGGACAAAAGCACATTGTAAAAGACATAAAATTAATTTCTTTATCCTTATAAAATACGACGTCAGGAACACTAGTGATCAAGTTTTTTCCAAAATCAGTGCTGATTTTATAATACAAAGATAGCATGTTTATGTTAGCAAAAAACTAGCTCCAGTTTCTAGAAAACACATAGGCATGCTGGCTTTTACCAGGGTTGATTTCTTATTAACATAAAAAAAAAAAAAAAGAAAAAAAAAAAAAGAAAGGGCATGCTGCAATACCAACATTGGTTTTTGAACATTCTTGCAGTAGTAATATACTAATATTAAAAGTACTACCTCAATATAATTTTGCAACCTTAAGAAAGTTTATTTCCCCATTAAATGCGTAGTTGTCGACTCCTCATCCTTGGTCCTTGCCTTTTTTAGGGTATAATTTTCACTTCTTCTATCGATTTACAAGATATTGCTAAACTCTTTATGTTAGATAGGATCTTTACATGTTACTACAATAGAATTGAAGTTTTTTTTTAGCTCGAGTCAAGGTAACTTATTTTTAGGAAAGATCTCAGCTCAAAAATTCAGTCTGACATTAAATTTTATAAAATTATACTTATTACATGAGAGACCGCCTTAATACTAATACCTCTCAAAAGAAATTACGAAGTGCAGTGTACCTGGACTATGTAAACTAAGCTATGCAAGTCTTTCTTGTTATGATTTTTGTGTTATGTCGATTTGATATTAGATGGTGCGAGATAAGAGTTTTTTTATTTTAAAAAGTAGAAACTACACCACATTGATTACTAACACAAAAAAATATTTAATATTGCTTATTATTTTTTTACAAAATGCATTTTTAATATCCACATATAAATTACAATATCACAATTAGATGGATGCATAAAATTAAATGCATCTCGATTTAAAAAAATGCATAAAAGAATTATAAAAACAATATAATAATCAATTAACATTATTCAACATTTAAAAATATTATTTTTGCGAGACTTCAAATGGATTGGATCTACATACTAGCTAGTTGGCGTGGACCTTGTTGAAAATGGAATGGATCAATGGACCAAGGGAGATCTTGGATTTGTTTATATATTGGACCATAAATAAGGTGCCATCGTGCTAATGGACATAGAAGATACATTATTGAAGGAAATGCGCTAAACCAGGCAAAGTGGATAAGCTAAACCAGGCAAAGTGGATAAAAACTTTTGCTTTCTTTGCCGTGGAGGTACCATTTTCTTTTTTTGTACGTGATGGGCTTCAATATAATACTACCACGCAGAGAGACATTGCCCTATGCGAGGAAGATAATATTTTTCATAGAAACTAATTTTAAGAGGACATTTGAAATTGATATTTTTTTTAGAATTGAAACTGATATTTTTAAATGAGCTAATAAATGATAATTTTTATGGGATGGTAAATAGGTGGATTTAAATGATAAAATACATTTATATCTCTTCATATCTAATAAAAAATAACATATTGCGGTGATATTTAAAAATATTGATGTACAACATCTCCATATGTTTGATATGCTATTTTTGAAGGTAGATAATTAGTGATGGCAAAATGACCTACGATAACCCGAATTCAACGGGACCCTGCTCCTAATGTGATGAAAAAAGGGCTATCCGATTATTGGCGGGATGGGTTCAAGCTTCGTTTCCGGCCTTGTCACGGGACAGGGCGGGTCGGCCTTGTCTCGACCCGAACCCTCCCTGTGTAAAACTTTTTGTTTAAAATTTTGTAGACAATTTAGTAATATATATTTTACAACTTAAAAAGACTCATAATACTTTACTTCAATAAAAAAAATATTAATACTTCCACAAACACAATTAATACATTACCCACATAAACATTATAACACTATTATTACATTAAAATTGGAAATTAGAAAGGAATTTTTTTTTAAACAGGGTCAACAAATGGGGCTGGTTTGGAACCACTCCTATGCTCCGCGACCTAATCTGTCCCGCGACTCACGGGTCACGGGATGGTATCAAAATATGTAAAAATTAAATCGAGCAGATCATACAACATAGGACCGAGTGACCCTCCTGAACTCACCCATCGCTATCACTTCAGACAATAGGATCCACCAATTCAATGAGCCAAATGACAGTTATTTTGACAAGACCATTCAACATGTATGGGCAATTAATGTGTAGTGTATTTGGAAATACAATTTATTTGCAAGAAGGTCACTTGTACAGGAAGAGTAGCCCGGAGAATCCATTTTTCAAATTCAATGTCTAGCTTGTTTTGGTTCTCATTAATTCCCAATCTCTCGTATTCAATTCAGATATTAGATATAAACATTTTGAGCATGCACGTAAGCATATTGGTGCTATATTTTTGTTTGGGCCTCGCAGATCATACTCACTTTTTGATTTAAGCCGATTAGTTTTTATAAGTATAAACAATAGAAGGTAATTTAAGAGAATTTAATTACAAGGAATTGGATGATAATTTATTAATAAGCTCTATTTATGGAAAGCTTCAGAATCTATATTAATCGTAATTACATAATTTAAATCAAGCGAGATAATTCATTCACATATAATAATTACATCTTTTACCAAATTATTCCTCCACCATTATTCTCATAATTCATAACTTACCACATTGATTCTCAATTATTCATAAACACCTAATAATTATTCTTCAATTATTATTATTAACACTTCAACGACTATTAATACAAACGTATTCTGTTTGAGAAAAACCGGGGAAAAAACTTCCAAACGATTGCGGAATAATGGGTGGTTATATCTTCTTCATCAAACATCGCTTTCCACGATGTCTGCCACGGCGATATGGTCTTTGCCACGCTCTTAAAACCTTGTCAAAGAAACCCCTGGAAAAAACTTGATCGGAAGGAAAAAGTGCAATTTCTTTCGTTTGATTTCATATCTTGAACCGATATCTTTCTTACGGTAAATGATTTCAATATTATCATCGTTGGATCTAAAGCATTAGCCCATTATAAACTGATCCAATAGATACACTGTATCAATTTTTTCCTATCGTTCTCAATATACCATGAATATGCCTCGTTAAAACCTTATTAGGAAAAAGCGAGAAAGCAAAAACCCATGAAGGAAAAAGAGTACATTATTCATGTGAATCGCCTTTAAAGTTGCACCATTAAAAACCTTGCTAGGAAACCCAATGGGATAAAAACCTTAGTCAAGGAAAAAGAGTGCAGCACGCGTATTTTATACAAGTATGCTGCATTTCAAAATCTTTCATACATTTGTATGAGTATCATATACATTTGGTTTTATACTCTTAGATTCATTTAGAGTGCGTCAATTTTCTTACACAACTACAAAACATTCATCATGAACACATGTCTCCAAACACACAATTTAAAGCGTATAAATTCATAGTAAAAACATGTAAACATATAAGTAAACCTTCATAACTAACTAACACTTAAAATATATCGTTTAACATTTAATACTTTTCATTTAATAGGTTATTTCATTCCTCAGGGCTTAAAGCTTTCCCCTTGAGCAGATTTCTTATAAACACCGAAGCTTACTCTATTCGATCCTTTAATTTTCTTTTAATTATTACATACACGATCGGTAATTTAACTTTCATGAGCATGCAACATATAATGACCACCATGCTTATCTTTAAACTTGAGCAATAGTCATCATCATCTCATCATCTCATAAGTTAAGGATTTCACATTCACCATTTATCATCTTCTAATATATCTCAATATTTTCATTATCATTGATCATATGTAGCGCTACATTTTCATATCGTGTCGACACTTTCAATTTCATTTCTTTCCCATATCGACATAACTTATCGAGATATCTCATTATCAATCTCTTGTAGGATTACACAATATAGTTATGTCATATACTCTTCAAGACATATGCACAAGTATTAAGACACCATCTTTATAATTCTTTGATATATATGTTGGGGAAATCTCATAATATCAATGCTTCAGCGTGCTAACTTATCAAAGATCTTAACTGATATATGTGATTGTTCATAGATCTTTATCGTCTTTTGAACTTCAAGTTCGTATTTTAATTGTGAGGATATAACATGATGTATTTCACATATCATTTTCACCTTTAATACTCCCCTCATGGGAGAAAATTTAGAACACCAAAACTCATACAGTTGGTATGATTTTAATCATATGTTATCATTCATTCGGCCATTAATAATTTTAGACCGTTTGCGTTCTATTCTCGATATCGGCAATTTATTTGAGGACTTTAAATAATTTGCTATATAATATCCCCACTAGTATCGATACTCAATCCTTCGAGGATTTATTCGATATTGGGATATACATTTACTAGCTTTATCATTAAATGCGAAAATCATGCTCATCGTGAGCAAATATTTAAATAAATTACGAATCATATACACATGTGACTATCTAGTGGATCCATATCATAATATCTAGTAGTCCACATGGAGGATGAGACATATTTCTCATCCTTTATTCCGGATATATTTGGGATTTATTTCAATATTGGCTAGTAATGATTTCATCATTTATCGAGAACAATCATTGAAGAATTCCTTTAATTTTTCACTTGAATATTGATTTCAATAATTATTTAACCAGGATGGTCAATCCGGTTTGCAAAGCGAGTATTATTGAACTTCTGGTTGAAGAAATTCTTATATCGATTTCACTAGTATCGTATAGTGCTCAACATGATTTATCATGAAACACCACCGACATATTCCATCATCTTTTGGTGACATTATTATCTACTACTGTTCAAACAGAGTTACTACCTCATAATGCATCACATCAGGCTATTATTTAATTCGAATCGTAGCTCTACGCTTTATTTAAAATCGAGTCTTATTTCATCGCGTCGTATTCTATAAATAAATCATCAAAATTATTGCAAAATTCATCCTAACAAGGGTCTATACATTATAATGGATTATATGCTCTCAAATCTTGAAAATACTATCCATCATTATCGATCAAAATCCTAAAAGGATTTATCGATTTAAGTGGAAAGATTAAGGATGCTAATGAATAAGGGTATCCCACAAGATATCCGGATACTTGATTAAAGCAAAGGTTCGATTATCTGGTGAGGTTTCAATTCCTTCTAAATACATGCAGTATGGGTAAAAGTAGTTTTTCAAAGAAACGGAGAGCAAAGATTAGGAGGATGCTACAAGTGTGCTCGGTGGACATGTGACACTCGATGTAAATCGTAGTACTTGTCCAGCCAGAAGATAAAATAGCATTCATTAAGGATGGATTGAGTAAGGAGCCTTTGGATGATATTCAATGCAGCTCTTGAGACACATCACAGTGGACAAGTGCAAGGTGAGCTAATGGCCTTATGGGCCAAATTCAAAGATCAACAATCACTTTATAGTCTTGAAATACTTACTTTAAAAGATCCAGGAAATTTAGTAGAATAACTTAGTATAATGATTTTCCCATATTTATGTAAGACAAATTTATGTAATATAGAATATCAATATTTTTTCTTTTATTTGTAAATATCGCTTTTTCGATTTTCGATTTTTCGTTTATTTTCTATCATCGAAACCGGATATACGCCATTTTCTACTTAAATTTTTTTACGCATTTTCTCTTTCATATTTGTCAAAAAGTAAATAGTCACTCAATTATTGGTTTGAAAATTTTTCTTTAAATAGAGGGATTCATATATCTATCATTCATTCGTTGAAAGAGAAAGATAAGAGTGGAGATGGAGATGGAGATATCGTAGAATCATCTCATGTAAGTCAATCTTTACCTCGCGAGTAAAAACTATATGTGTTCTTGGTGGCTCAGACTAGTAGGTCATATCCACATGTGGATATGCGACCAGCTGTAAGGAGTTAGGGAAACAAAATATCAATATACTATATGGAGGGACTAATAACAAACTATTGGGAGTCTTACGATGGCCGCACAATTATGGGGGATAAGAGTGTCAAGTATAATACATTTTCATCGAATTGGAAGCGAATGTCAATTGGAGTTAGAAATGTCATTAGTCCAAGCGGATTGATGCTACAAACATAATCCATCCATGATCGTCGATGTACATGATGAGCAATAGTGAAGCTTTTATTGTTCTTCAGCGCTATAACACTGGAGGAAATATTCAATATAAGCGTCATTTGCTCAAATTGAATTTTCATACCAAACCCATGGTTTATTAAATATTAATTATTTCTTCGATGGTTTGCTAGCATTTCTAGATCGGTGTAGAAACATAAATTTATTTCTCGCTCAACAGAAATATACTGTTTCTCATATACAGATTCTTGATCTACTCATCAAGATTCAATCATATGTTCAAAAATACATGGAAAGTCAAACCCATCGGTCACAGATCATCGGTGTCAAGCGAAAAAGAGATCCTTTGATCTTTCATTATGAAACGAATGTTCGAATGTTGGCGAATGAGTATTTATACTCTCGGTGACGCATCCCTCATTTATGGGTTCAATATATATTTTCTTTTAATTTCTATATTTTCGAAAGTGTTTATTGTCATCTTTAATATTCTCATATATTTCGACCATTTTGTACTTCTCTTCCGAGTAATAATAATATCATATTGGCTTTATTCAAATCACGTAAATCTAGTGATTATGCTTCTTCAAAGACATTTTATTCTCATATTAATACAATCTCATATCATCGATGAGATTACTTCATATAATCTCCATACGCGATATATTTTCTTTGATTTATCAACATGGGACCTATTGAGCATTTTACTTTTTATCTATTTATCAATGGTAACTTCAAGTACCACTTGCTCAATTTTCTCCATTAATATTAGGTATATATGGAAGTAATTTTATTCTCATCGCCTACTTCTTCGGTAGGATTAGAATATTTGATCAACTACTTCTTACAGGTATGATTAGTTATAACCAATCGTGTAGTATTACCCACCACATTGGAAATATATGCGAAATCTAAAGTGCGTAAATTTAAAGTGCGAGAAATTAAATTTCCTCCAATAGGTGGTCGAACCTACCTTATGGGAATTATTGCAATAAATATAAATTTACGAATTTAAATAGCAAGAATTAAATTGCATAATGTTTAACTACTTCTTCAGGAGTAGGATCTGCTAGTAGAAGGTATTACCCATCACTAAGCATATAAAGTGCAGAAATATATAAAACCTTCCGTTTAGTGACTGGTTGAACCCATCATCAAGTGTGAGGTATGCAGTAATTAAATTACAGTAAATAAAGTGCAGAATTAAATATTGAATCGCTTTTACGGAGGCAAATTTGTTCTTCTGTAACAAATACTCATTACTTCTACACACTTATCCTTCTGAATAAGTACATTATGTAATTGAACTCTTCGAGTTAAAATAATATTCCGATCTTTTAACTCAAATGGACTTCAAGCCATTTATATAATCAATGGATTTAGAATTTCTTCATGAATATTCTATCCATTTTCACCCGTCGTCAGCTAATTAAAGTCGGTTTTACCCTAAGGGTAAAATTGTCCATTCCACCAGTAAAGGTAAAATTGCCAAAAATATTTTATCAATGTTTTACGATTGGAAAATTATCTCCTTTCTACTTCAATTTATCAATATCAAAATATTCAAGAGACTATTTTGTAACTTTTTCAAAAGTTGAGTCTTGATTTACAAATTTTTGAAAGTTTACCTTATCAATATCGGTGTCAAATCGAAGATCTGCGTTAAATCAAGTATAATGGAGTCGATAAAATTTGATTTTTGATAATGTATGCTCATATCTCGATAAAAGCTGATGTTATAGTTTAATATATTATTATATTATAAAATAATATACATACCTTTTCTTCAATTATTTTTCACCTCCAAAATCCATGTGTTCTAATTGCAATCATGGAGAAACAAGATTGTACAACAAGTTTTGCAATCTTGTATTCATCATTCTTCAATGTGAAGCTTGATTATCGAATAATGACTTTCTATTGTGAAAAGAAAAATATTTCTTTATGCAGTAATCCGATATGAAACAATGCTTGAGTCTTGAAGAGATTTAGTAGAAAATTGAGTATTTCAATTTGTAATAATCCGTTCGATACTGGAAGATCATCTCATAAAGATGCTAATCGAAGCATACTTCCTTCATATTACTCAAACGGTGTAGATCACATTGATAATGTTATAAAAGTATGAAACAATAGAGAGAATTTAGAGAGAATGGTCAAGCGAATTACCGGGAATGTTAATTTCATAATAATCAAGCTGACTATTTATGAAAAACTTGAATTAAGCGCAATCGTAATTACATAATTTAAATCAGTATAATAGTCATTCACATATAATAATTACATCTTTTTGCCAAATTATTCCTCCACCAAATTATTCCTCATAATTCATAACCACCACATTATTCTCAATTATTCATAACACCTAATAATTATTCTTCAATTATTATTCATAACAACCCTTAATTTGTTTCCTGAATAGTCATTTTTTGCGAGAGAGCTTTCATCATTCATTCGTATGTGGTTAGCATTCTGGGGTTTCTCTCTCTCTCTATAAGATCATTTATTTGTGAGAATTTTCATTTTTATGTACTGATCAAATGATTATTCTCTTTGCGAGTTTGAATCTATATATGTCGGAGAATAAAGGTAATCATCTATGTCGGAGAATAAGGAAGGTGTTCTCAACATTGAATTTCATGGAATTTAGCAATTCATATAATTCCAAGTGTTCCCAATTTAAAATTTTGTGGATTCTATACAAATTCGATATTCTAAATTTGGAATTCTATGGATTCCATAAAAATTCGGGGTTCTCAATTGCTATGGAATTTGGTGAATTTCATTAAATTGTGGAATTCTATTTATTTTTATGGATTTTTAAGTTAAAAATACACTAACAATATTTTTCCCAAAATCCTACCTATGGAATTCATGAATTTTTATTTTTTTCTTCAAAAAATATTTTAGACCTACATAATCAACTAAAATTTATAATCTTTTTTTTTTAATTTTACTAACTAAAATTTATAATCAGAAATTGGAAAAATATGTTTTCTATTACCATTATAATTTCAAAACATGAAATTTATATTAGCTTGTGCAAATATACAAAAAAAATGTGTATATATATTATAACGATAACACATATTTATTTATTGTTCATTGCTCTAATTTTTGAAAAATCATATGATATCTAATCTATAAAAAGAAAATTTAATGGACGAGATGTAATATAATATTAATAATTTAATAATAATAATAATAATAATAATTGTTAGTAAATCTAATTGTTAGTAAGTCCAAATAAATTGAAACTTGTGATTTTTCATACGTCGTTCAACTTTTAATGACATTTTTTAAACTTTTTCTTTTCTTTTTTTTTTCATGATTCAGTAACAACCATCCAAATGGACCTTCTACACCCTTGATTATTCTACTCTAATGGCGAAAAAATATATATATAAAATTCCACTAACATCTATGAAAATCTACAAAATTTAGTAACATAGAATTCCATAAGAATCTGAAGGATTCTATGGAATTCTATTAAAATCCATGAAATCCATGAAAATCTATAAAATAAAAAAAATTCATACAATTTCATATTGAGAACACCCCCCTAAAGGTAATCATCTAGATTACGCCTTAAACTATAAATATCAATTGTAACATTTGTTGCGGTTTTGGGATGAAATCTAGAATGAAGTACTTTTTATCTTAGGTTTGGAACTTAAAGTTGAGGTGGTTCTCTAAAAAAAGTGGAATATCCTTTTAGTGGCTACTTAAGATAGGATGTACGTAGGCGTTAGAAATGGTCTTCGAACCTCTTAAATTTTGTTTAAAATCAATTGTATTTTCTTCTATTTTACTTTCTAATTTAAATCATATTCATGTTGATCTCAGTGCTACAATGTTAGTGAATTGTTTTAATTGAATGGTACAATCAAAAAGACAAAATTCAAGACGACATATTCAACTTCAAAGTTTGCGTCCCCGAATTCTGCAGTCAAATTGGGGAACCACCACCAACCAAGTCCGAGTTTATTAAATAAAATTGATTTTCCCCCCAAAAGAATACAATGTTGAAAAGTAAAGAAAAACTGTGAGGTCCTATTCCAAAAAAAGTGAGGTGAGGCCGTAAATTTCTTGAGATAATATATATTTAAAATAAATGTAAGAAAAAATTTGTTCAAAATCTGGTCAAACTTTAAAGAAATATTTAAAATCCCTTTCTCCATCTATAAATGGAATGCCACATTGGTCCTCATCTCACATCTTTACAACAAAACTACCAAACAATATGTCACCAAAGATCCCCCATAATCTCCCCTTCATTTTTCTGTCTCTCCTAGCTTTCCTTCTCCCATGCAACTCTTTGGAGAGAGAGAAACACAACCATAAAATTAAAGGCATGTTTGTTTTTGGAAGTTCTTTGGTTGACAATGGCAACAATAATTTCATAAAAAATACTATAGCCAAAGTTGACTATTTGCCTTATGGAATAGATTTCCCTTTTGGCCCTTCCGGAAGATTTACCAATGGTAAAAATGTGATTGACCTTCTTGGGGAGTATTTGGGAATTCCGAGTTTCATTCCACCATTTACCCATCCTTCAACTAAGGGTAAAAATATTGTTTATGGAGTCAATTATGCATCTGGGGGCTCTGGAATACTCGATGACACCGGTGCATTATCAGTAAGATGATTTTTTTTTCCTTCTTTTCTTTTTTTGTTTTTGTGCAAATGCTTGGTGATAATTGATATTTGTAAGCAGTGTTGATATATCAACGACTATGTGACATCTTAATATTTGTTAAAGAATAATACCGATCAATATCGAAGTGTCATATCAATCAGCTCAACTAATAAAGTGTATTATTCAAAGTAACGGTCTCTTACTTTTTTGGGTTACTTTTACATAGTGATTGTGTATATTTTTTGAACTTTTTTATTATTTCTTTTATAATTTTTTACCATAAAATAATTTATTTATGGAAAAAAAATTAAGCACTATTTTCTATGCGTGTTAAGCCCTTTTTTCATATATCCTTCTATATATTAATCAAAAAATTATTTTTCTTTGTGACAATTGTTAACCATCTTTTAACCATTTATGAAAAATTTATTTTCTCAAAATCTCCCCCAAATATACACCAAACATTCAAACTTCGAATATATTCTATGAAGGGGTAATTTTACACGACATATGTCTTCTAGAAGAAGTACAACAACAAATTTTATAATATGTAGTTATATATAAATTAAATAATTTTAGTGGTTCACTTGTCCCTAACATATTGTTCAGTAATATCTGTAAATTTTATATATGTATATTTTTTTAGCAGTAATATCCTGAGTATCAATTTTTTAAATTATTTATTTAGTGAATTGGCTAGAACATTTTATTAATTCACAATAACTGCTGAGACAGAGAATTGATGAATTTACTGCAAAATGTACAATAAATGCATTGACAGGGCAATGTGATGAGTCTGAATACACAAATAATAAATTTCGAGAAGGTGACTTTGCCAGATTTGGAGGCGCAACTGAGGACCAAAAGCAGAGAATCACTGCCTCAGTTCTTGTTTGTGGTGGGAACTGGAGGAAATGACTACTCTCTCAATTATTTTCTGGGCTTGGTCAATCCCAATGTCACCCTTGAACAATTCACTTCAAATTTGACCACTACCTTCACTCACCAACTCAAGGTACTATTATTGCAATTAAGAACAAATTTTCTTTGGTAATGATAAGAAAATTAATGTAATGTAATGTAATCAACATTTTTGCCCTCTTCTCTGCCAGCTGTTAAAGACTTATGGAATTATCTGATCAAAAAGTTTAAACTGATGGATCGATTCAAATTTTTATTATTTAACCATTATCCTCAACAACTGCATGTAGTGGGCTCCACTTTAATGTAATGAGAGGGCAGTGTCATCTTCTCTGCTCCGATTTAATGTAATGAGCAAATTAAATCTTTCTAGGGCTGAGAAGCTCGAACATTATCATCTCTGGCATGACAATGGATCCAACAATAGAACCTACCTCCATGCATAGGAGATGGCAGAGCCATTTGCTATTAGTGTTAGGGTAGCACTTTCATGGAATGAGAATATGAGATTGACAAATAGTAACGGTACACAAGCTTTTGTGAAGTTAATTTAATGTAGTATATGCCATTAATTATTGCAGAGGTTGTACACTTTGGGAGCTAGAAAGTTTGCTATCATGGCAATCAATCCCAATGGATGCAGCCCTATGGCTAGGGCTAGGTTTCCGACACGTGATCGATGTGTACAACGTTTAAATCGAGCCGTTCATCTCTTTAACATGCGATTGAAGACACTGGTAGTTGACGTTAGATCGCAAATGCCCGATTCAAGTCTTGTTTTTATCAACACATATAAACTTATTAGGGATATCATAAGAGATCCAACCGCCAAAGGTAAGTTTTAAATTTCTTATAGTCTTTTTGTCCATATTTGTGACATCAAGAAATATAAAAGATGACTACAGGGTCAAAGTAAATTTATAATCAAACGAACAAATGAAGTATAAATTTGTTTAAACATTTTTCTACATAAAAAATAACATCTAGTCTTCTACAACTCAGCGCAAGTAAAACTTTATCATTAACAACTTATTTCACATAATTACTCATTATTATCCCCACACTTTGTAATCTAGACACTGTTTATCGTATATACATTTAGGTCATTGTCTCTTTGATTTCTTCCAATATTGCAGGTTTTAACAATTCAATGAGCTCTTGTTGTCAAGTGGCCACAATAGACGAAGGTGGAAACGGAATACTATGCAAGAGAGGAGGATCCATTTGTACAAACAGAAGTAGCCATGTTTTCTTTGATGGGTTGCACCCAACAGAAGCTGTAAATCATGTGATTGCAACAAAGGCTTATGCTTCCAACTCTAAGGTTGTAGTTTATCCAATCAATGTTAAACAACTGTCAGAAATTTGAATGGTGTTGTGGGGAGTGGCCCGCGTGATGTATGCAATGTTCAACTAGTTGACTTGTACTAAATAGTATTTTGTTTGTTCGATAGAGATATAATTTTTGAATATATGATTTTGTTCGATGGGGATATTACGAATGTATGGATTGAATCTGATTCCCTCACAGCAATAAAACTTCTATGTGAAGGAAAAACGGGTCATTGGGCTGTACATCATTGCTAGAATCCATTTATATCTTAAGGCATTTACCTACAAACTTTCCCACATAGCGCATGAAGGGAATAAGGTTGCTGATTGGCTTGCTAACACAGGGTTTAAAGAAAAGAGGAAGATGATTCTACCACAAGCAAATTTATGACTTGATGTAGAGGCATTGGGCTAGGCGGGATAGATTAGGACTTCCAAATTAATTTGCGTACAGCATCTCCAAGAGATTCTTTAATTATAAAGAGCATTTTATACAAAATAGGGAGCGTCTTTAAAGTTAAAGAGTAAATTTTTTATAGACTCCAACAACTCTCTATTTTTACACTTTATATTAATTGAAATTGGGTATGTTAATAAAATGATAATTTTAAATTTAGTTACAGATAAATAATTATGGTTAATTTAATTATATTTAATTAATTATGATGTAAGTGGTAATATGTAACTATTCTGTAGGTCTATTTTGTAGGTAGGGAGTAGCTATAATAATTTGTGCTGTTGGTGCATATTTAATTTAACCTTGCTTTGAAATCATGTGTTATTTCTTAATGATTAAGTAAATAAAAAGGATATTTCTCGGATTGTCTAGTTAATTATGATTTGACATGTTGTAGAACATTATTTAATATTCAAATTAAAAAAAAATGTATTTGTTCATATATAATATTATTTTAGAGCAAATTGTATTTGAGTAAATATGAAAGAGAATGAAAATAGTGAATAATTTATATTTGGTGTAAAATTGAGTATTGATGATTGGAGTTGATGTGATGAATTTCTGTAGCATAAACACCATTTTAGCGTAAAAGTGACTATATTTTGATGTTGATGGTTGCAAATGCTCTAAATCTAACAATGTATCATTGGACTGACTTATTGTCCACATGATTGCTGAATCATCCGCGCAACTTCAATGTATATGCTGTTTGGTCAAACTATAATCTTACTTTGGGCCGATCAGTGTTCTTATAAATAGCATTCATATAAATCTTAATATTTCAAAATAAATAAATCTACACGACAGAGGATGCTTTGACAACGTTTTTGCTTCAATCCATTCATTACAAAATTATTTTCTCAAAATCTCTCTCGGCTATACACTGAATATTTAGTGCTTAAAAAGAAATGTTGAGCATATTCTGTCGACAGATGTTTGACATGACATATGTCCATAGAGAAAGTACAACAATAGATGTTAAAATACATAATTATCAATAAATTAAATAATTTTAGTGGTTAACTTGCCCCTAACATGTTGGTTAGTTGGTGAGCTATTTCTTGAAGAAAATTTGTGCTTCGATTGTGTAATTGTGGATATCATTACTGTACAATTTTGTGTTTTCAAACTTCCAATGGATATTTGCCAAATTAGTGCTACAATGTTGAACCATCAATTTTTAAACTATTTCATTTTGTGTCGAATTTTTAATTAACTTTTTATCAAAGTTTCCAATCACTCATATACTAATTTGATAATTTCTTTTATATTTTTTGATATCTCCTTTATTTCAATCATACATCATTTATTTTGTCAATAATCTATATCAAACATAAATGCTTTTTTGAAATTATTCCATAGGAGTAACATAATTAAATTATTTGCATTCATTCGTCATGGAGATGCTCTCCTCTTCATATGTATTGTTACTCTTATGCTCATATGTACTCTAAATCTCTAGCAATTAATGTACAGACTAAGGTTTCTAATAAAGTTACATTACGGTCAATATTTACTGACTTAGAGCATCAAGTACTCGGTTATACTTGGAGTATCAATTTTTTTTAAATGCTATTTATTAAGTGAATTGGTTAGAACATTTTATTAACTCACAATTACTGCTGGGACAGGGAATTGATGAATTTGCTGCAAAATGTACAATAAATGCATTGACAGGGCAATGTGATGAGTCTGAATGTACAAATAAGAAATTTCGAGAAGGTGACTTTGCCAGATTTGGAGGTACAGCTGAGGATCAAAAGCAGAGAATCACTGCCTCAGTTCTTGTTTGTGGTGGGCAGTAGAGGAAATGACTTCTCTCTCAATTATTTCTGGGTTTGGTCAATCCCAATGTCACCCTTGAACAATTTACTTCACATTTGACCAATACCTTCACTCACCAACTCAAGGTACTAGTGAAATTAATAACAAATTTTCTTTGGTAATAGTAAGAAAAATTATGGGGGTGGGCTTCACTTTAATGTAATGAGCAAATTAAATATGCCTTGCGCTGAGAAGTTAGAGCATTATCATCTTCTCTACGTGACGGTGGATCTCACAATAGGGCCAACCTCCATGCATAGGAGATGGCAAAGCCCTTTGCTAGTAGGGTAGAACTTTCGTGGAATGAGAACATGAGATTGACAAATACTAACTGTACCAAACCAGCCTCATTTGTTGACCTCTTTTAAAAAAATTTCCTTTCTAATTTCCAATTTTAGTGTAATAATACTACTATAGTGTTTATGTGAGTAATGGGTTAATTGCGTTTGTAGAAGTATTAGGTTTTTTTTATTGAAGTAAAATATTATAGGCTTTTTTAAGTTGTAAAATGTCTATTATTACTAAATTGTATAACAAAATTTTAAACTAAAAGTTTTACGCGAGGAGGGTTTGGGTCGTGGCAAGGTTGGCCCGCCCTTGACCCGTGACAAGGTAGGAAACGAAACCTGAACCCGTCCCGCCAATAATCGTGTAGCCTTTTTCATCCCTGTTAGGAGTGGGGCCCCATCGGGTTTGGATTGTCGCAGGTCATTTTGTCATCACTAATTGTCTACCTTCAAAAATAGCATATCAAATATATGGAGATGTTGTTAATCAACACTTTTAAATGTCACCGCGATATGTTATTTTTTTATTAGATATGAAGAGATATAAATGTATTTTATCATTTAAAACACCCTATTTACCATCCCATAAAAAGTTATCATTTATTATGTCGTTTAAAAATATCACTTTTAATTCTTAAGAAAAATAATAATAATTTCAAACGTCCTCTTAAAATTAGGTTTTATGAAAATATTATCTTACTCGTAGAAGGCATTGTCCCTTCTGCTTGGTAGTATTATATTGAAGCCCATCACATACAAAAACGAAAATGGTACCTCCAATGACAAGGAAAGCAAAACTATTTTTATCCACATCGCGTGGTTTAGTGCATTCAATGATGTCTCTTCTATGTCCATTAGCATGATGGCACCTTATTAATGGTCCAATATATAAACAAATCCAAGATCTCCCTTGGTCCATTGATCCATTCCATTTTTAACAAGGTCCGTGCCAACTAGCTAGTATGTAGATCCAATCCATTTAATGTCTTGCAACAATAATATTTTTAAATGTTTAATAATGTTAATTGATTGTTATAAATAGTAATGGTACACAAGTTTGTGAAGTTTAAAATATGGCACTAATTATTGCAGAGGTTGTACACTTTGGCAGCTAGAAAGTTTGCTATCATGGCAATCAATCCCAACGGACGCAGCCCTATGGGCTATGGCTAGGGTGAGGTTTCCGACACACTATCGATGTTTACAACGTTTAAATCGAGCCATTCATCTCTTTAACATAGCGATTGAAGACATTGGTAGTTAATGTTAAATCGTAAATGCCCGGTTCAATTCTTGCTTTTATCAACACATACAAACTTATTAGGGATATCATAAGAGATCCCGTCCCTAAAGGTAAGTTTTAAATTTCCTACAGTTTTGTCCATATATGTGACATCAAGAAACATAAAAAATGACTACAGAGTCAAAGTAAATTTATAATCTCAACAAACAAATTATACATAAATTCAAACTTTTTTCTACATAAAAATACCCTAGTCTTCTACAACTCAGTGAAAGTAAAACTTCATCATTAACAACTTATTTTACATAACTACTCATTATTATCCACACATTTTGTAGTCTCCACATTGTTCATCCTATATACATTAATTAGGTCATCTAATTTATTGTCTCTTTTGATGTACTCTTTCAAGATTGCAGGCTTTAACAATAAAATAACCCCTTGTTTTGAAGTGGCCCCAATAGATGAAGGTGGAAATGGGATACTATGCAAGACAGGAGGATCCATTTGTAAAAACAGATCGAAGTAGCCATGTCTTCTTTGATGGATTGCATCCAACAGAAGCTGTAAATCATGTGATTGCAACAAAGGATTATGCTTCCAAATCTGAGGTTGAAGTCTATCCAATCAATGTTAAACAACTGTCTGGCGTTGCGGCGAGTGGCTTACGTGATGTATGCAATGTTCGACTAGTTGACTTGTACTAAATAGCATTGTGTTTGCTTGGTAGAGATATGATTTTTGAATATATGATTTTGTTCGATGGAGATTGGTAGAATCCAATTACATCTTAAGGCATTTGCCAAACTTTCCCACGTATGGCATGAAGGGAATAAGGTTGCAGGTTGGTATAAGGAAGAGAGAAAGATGATTCTACCACAATCAGATTAATTTATGTGCTGAGGTAAAGGCATTGGCTAAGCGTGATAGATCCACGAGTTCCAAATTTGTGTACTTAATTAGCCCTAGTTAATACGAACGATTGTACTGGCCACTGAGCTTACATTGTTATGGTCTAGTAGTTTAGATTAGTGGTTAGAGTTATTTTGCTTTATTAAGATTGTACTTCCGATCCCTCGGAGGTCTTGGTGTTATGTCCCCTCCTTTATACTTATTTTTCTATTAATAAAAGGATAGGAGAATCCAAACATTTATCAATCAACCGATACGGACGCCTCAAAACTATGTAAAAATTGATTGGTATTTTCTTCATTAAATAAATAAATAAATAAGAGGGTTATAGCCTAGTGCAACCCCTAGCCCAACCATCACTATTAGAAAATAATTAGACGGAATTAGACAAAATACCAAAAAAAAGTAAACAATTTCATAAAATAGTATTTATACTCTCAAATTATTTCATAAAATACTGTGTAATGGTAAAAATACTTTAACCCTAATCGCATTCTCACTATTCTCTCTCCTCTCACTCTTCCACTACTGTATGTCACCGCCAATCTAGCCTTCTTCGTGGTCCCGCGACCACCAGAATGGTCTTCGCCGACCCTTCACCGACGAAACAGAGGGTGGGTAGGGGACCCGTGGTGGTGTCACCCTAATTTTGTTAAATTGTTAAGTTGTTACTTGAATTAATAAGTAAATTTTAATACAATATTTTTTGTAATAATTTGAGGTAGTAAGTAAATAGATGAATAATTTGGGTTTTTTACATCCCATGAAAACAACCGAAAAAATTATGGCTGTTGTTGTCCCCATTATCTTTCTTTTTTTTTTTAATTAACTCTAAAATATGCACAGTATATATATATATATATATATATATATATATATATTTATATGAATGGCAATGGGAAGGGTTCGGGTCGAGGACCTCATTCCCCATCCTCGCCCAGTTGAGGTTTTTCATTCTCCATCATTGCCCCATCTCCAATTTGTTAGGGTAGGATTGGATCGGGACATGTCAAGGATAACTGTAATCCCCATTTAAATGCCTATTTATTTTATTATGTTTTCAATTTTCTTTTTTGCCCTTTTTTGGTAATACACATATCACAAAATATTTTCAAATGAAAAATCACATATTGGTTAATGCAATTGAACTATTAACGAAACTATGTCAATCCTCAACTTCTTTTCTTTTTTTTTTTGTCAAATTTAATTTCTAGAAATTATTATATTTGTTTTTTTGCAATAGACACAAAAATTTAACCAATTCATCATGGATAAAACAAAAATTATAAGTAAGAAAAATCACTAATATTTATAATAAAAAAATTTCAATAAAACATTATTTTGCTATTATTACAAGTTTAACTTATATGTAAGTCTAAAATAATTAAATATTATGATAAAATTATTATAAAAGGAGAGAAAAATAATGTATAAATATAAAAAATAATACTTAAAATTTAGATTAGGCGGGTTCTGGTCGGTATCGCATCTAGGACCATGACCCCACCCTGCCCTATCCTTATCCCCGCCTCGAGTACTAATTCTTAGCCCCATCTCCATTTCCATACCCATTTAATCCATGATTCCCCTCTCTATTCGAGTCGGGCCCCCGTCGGCGTCAGATATTCCTCGCCCCATTGCCATCCCCATATAGATACATCATGTTTATCTCTTTTAACTATTTGCCTAAGAAGTTTGCATTGAATTGAACTTTACACAATTAGCATTAAAAGCTTGCACCAGTGCTCTGATGCCCGTGGATCATTACTATAAGAGCTTGTTTGACAAACTTCAAAGTAGTCATTGTTTTCCTCATTTTCAAACCCACGCATTTTAGAAAATAATTATTTTCATACTTTGCATACATTTCTTTAGGGTGTATTTTGATCGCAGTTCTAAAATTTAGAATGAAACGCTTTTCCAGAAACGAATTTCTAGTGCCGTTTCCAAGTGAAACAGAATTGTAGGGTTTGATCGGCGACTGAAAGTTGGAAAACGATGTTATTTTTCTTATTTTTGAGGTTTTTTAATAAAATTTGATCATTTTCCTTATCTTTATAGCTAAAATAAATCGCCTATTAAAAAAGAAAAAGTGCCAAACTTTTCCTGAAACAAAAACCACCTCCACCCCTAAGGAAAACGTTTTCTCCAAAACAAGGAAAAGAATCTAAATCGGTAAAAGTGAAACGCTTTTCCGAAAAAAGTAATCAAACTACAAGGATGGAAAAAAAGTTCTGAAAATGAGCTTTTCCTAAAAATCATTGAATCAAACACACCTTTACATTTTTACTGCATATTAAAAGATTTTAAAAATCATTTCTCTTTTAATAAAAGTTTTATCAAACAAACTCTAAAACCCTCTCCAACGTGGCAATAAAATGGCACTATATTGCAGATCTCATTCTAAGAGCATCTTCATTGCAATTTTGAATTGAGCATCTAACGTGGAGGAGAGAGTGTGGCATTAATAATAATAATAATAATAATAATAATAATAATAATAATAATAATAATAATAATAATAATAATAAAATTGTGGGTTTCACATTTTCTTCTCTGTTTCTCACTTTTCTTACTTTTTTCCACTTTTTTCTACTTTTTCTTCATAAATTACCGTGCCACTTCTACATCCCTCATTCACTTCACTTCACATCTTCCATTATTATTTTATTATTACTTTTAAGTTTATTTTTACATTTCTCATACTTTTTTATTTTTTTAATATTTTTACACCACACATCCTCTATTTTTTTATCAATTAAAATAATTATTTTCTCTCTAACTCTCTCCTCCACGCGATTCCCCAATTTGATATCCCCAATGAAATGCTCTAACCTAGCACCGTTTGCAACGGCAAAACGGGCCCCTAAATAGTGCAGCGCTCGAATTGACTCCAACTGTTCATATGTCACTACAAGCGGCAAAAGATGGGCCCATCCAGCTTTGGACACTCAAAATCTTTTCATTTTTCAATTTTCATTTTCTTTTTCTCATTTTGTGCATTTTTTTTATAATGTTTTGTGGTACAATATATTTTTGTTCTTGTAAATCGATAAATTGAAAGTGGGTATATTAATAAAATGATAATTTTGACTTTAATTGCAGATAAATAATTATGGTATTTTTTAAAAATAAAGTCCTAGATTTTTTTTTTAAAAAAAGAGCAAGATAAATAACTCTGGTTAATTAATTGTATTTAATTAATTGGGATCTAATTGGTAATATATAACTATTTTCAGGTAAAGAGTAGCTATAATTATTTGTGTTGTTGGTGCGTGTTTTATCTAACGTGACTTTGAAATTATGCCTAACGTGACTTTTGAAATTATGTGCTATTTCTTTTTCCTTTTTCTGACGCGATGTTATTTCTTAATGATTAATCAAATAAAAATATATTTATCGGTTTGTGTAGTTAATCATGATTTAATGTTTTGTAGGATATTATCTAATGTTCAAATAAAAATTGTATTTGTTCATATATCATATCATTTTAGAGCAAATTGTATTTTAGTAAATATCAAAGAAAATGAAATAGTGAATATTTTGTATTTAGTGTAAAATTTAGTATCGGTGGTTGGAATTGATATGGTTTATAATATTCTCCTACACATCTTGTGAGCATATGGTATAATATCCACAAATGGACAAATTGAGACAATTGCTCTCCCACCATCGAGGATACGTGTTGTAATCTGACACTTATAGGCATTTTATCATACCCACAAATGGATAAAGGGACATTAACGTTGATATGGTCAACTTCTGTAGTATAAACACCACTTTAATGTAACAGCGACTACAATTTGCTGTTGATGGTTGCAAATGCTTCGAATCTAACCATGTATCATCACTGGATGACAACTAAACATTACATACACGGAAAAATTCCACCTCCAATTGTGAATCCATTTGGAGAATTTGAAGATTCAAAAACAACAGAGTATGTTTGATACAATTTTAACAAAAAAAAAAATAAAATTAACCACTCACTATATTCATATGATAATTTTATTGTATTTTTTAGTATCATTTATTTACTTCTCAACCAAATATTTAAAATGATTTTTCAAAGAACTTTATATAGCATATCCTTAATTATAAATTTACTTTTCATAAATAGTTGATATTACGATATAACACCTTATTAAGCCACCCTATGAACAAACAGCTGTGTTATAATCCCCGCGCTGGGAGAAAAAATTCTCCCAGCGTGGGGGTTTTTGACACCCCCCCCCGGGCCCCCCGCATTCAGGGGAGGGGGGCTGAGTGTGTGTGGGCCTAGCGCTGGGAGAATTTTTTGTCCCTGCGCATGAATTATATCATCCACGTATGAACAAATCATGGATCCACCCTAGTGTATGGTTACAATGTTGCCAGAAATTACAAAATTGAGATTAAAAGGTAGAAAAAAATTGTTTCGACAATAATATTGTTCGACATTACTTTTTGAAGAATATGTCCAGAATAAGCTCATGGACAATCTGACCTATATTAACATGTTACAAACTTTGACAGATGAGTTCACAGGACTCGTCTTTTAAACTAGATGCTTGCATTGGAATATGACAATACATATGCTCCACAATATAATACGAAGAGGACAAAATAATCATTTAATATTTTCTTATATTTAATTTGGTACATCTCGCAGTATAAGAAACTACGAGAATGTACATATCGCATTTTACTTTGAGCATCAATCTTTCTCGGTGCTTCTGTCCGTGAGCTATCATACTTTACCGAGATAACTCGACAAGTGGTATGCATGTATGAAAGTGAAAGTCTATTGGGACTTATCCTATATGATATGATGAGATATGCCACATAAATACTCACGGGATTGCCTAAATTTGGAAAATGCTAAAGAATGTATTACAAGTGTACACAATAATAATCAAGGCAACAAGATTGGGTTCTTGATTCACCAGCGAACGATGTGCCGAGTTGTTGATTCGAGTTCCAGACGCTGTCTACGACTGCTATAATGGTGTCTTATGTTTAAATTATTAATTTTAATTTAATAACACTTAACAATATTATATTAGTAGTGACTATTAAACGACGTATCATCCAGACACTTGAACAAATCTGATCATTCAAAATTATTCTTTAACCAACATGTGTCATCCACCCGTGACCTCATATTTAAAATCATTAATCACTATATTTCAAAAAAAAAAAAATCATTAATCATTAAACGTGTACATCATTTATTTGTCTATTTGTTTGTCATCTTTTGTGTTTGAGTAGTATTAATCAATAATGAAATGCACCATAAATAAACAAACCCACAAATAAACGATTTGTGAGTGTAATGGCTGTTGATCTTAAAGATGATGTAATATATGAAAAATATGATTTTAACACTTATAGCAAATTGTATATTAGTGTAACTAATATGAATCCAAATGGTGAATAAAGACATTAAGACAATGACACAAGCAGTGACATAATTCTTGCCTCACTTGTGTGTGTGTGTGTGTGTGTTCACCATTATCCTTTCCAGTACGCAGGATATTTTTCAACTTAGACATCAATTGTTGCCTATTTTTCCAAGATGTGATGCATAAGTTCTAAGGCTTATGGCCTTTTATGCTTCGAGCTCTAAGGTTGAAGTTTATCCCATCAATGTTAAAACAATTGTCTAAAATTTTGAATTTGAATGGCATTTATTGTATGTCTGACTAATTGACTTGTGTTACGTAGTGTGTTGTTCGTTTGGCAGAAATTTTTAAGAAAATAATTTGTCGAAGTTAAAGTATAGCGGAAATTATAAAATTAAATTGAGACTAAAAAATTGAAAGAAATTGTCGCTTTAATAAAATTATTATATCTCAAAATGATATTTTTGACGTGTCTATCCCAAACGAGGTCATGGACTTCTTTTTTTTTTTTTTTTTTTTGAGGCGAGGGGATGGACACATATCGATACGGAAAATAAATAAAATAATCGCCAGGAAGAAGCAGAAAGAAATAATCAAACTGACGGCTTAACTGAGTCGTCGTTAAATATTTTGGCGATGTTGTTTGGCAGTACTAAAGATTTTTAATAACTATCTTGGTGGCTGAATCTGTTCCAGTTATGCTTCTACCTATTATTTGGATATATTATTAATAAAGACTTTAGTCAAATGTTGGTATATGATACTTTATACTCCCTCCATTCCACAGATATAGTATTAATTTTCTTTTTGGGATATCCTAAATATAGAGTTTTATTTCTATAATAAGAAATATTTTTTTATTCATTTACCAAAATAACCTTATTTAATTTGCCTGCCTAATTATAACTATTATTTTTTAGTATTGTTCATTAAATGAGGATAGATTAAGAAATTCGAAAATGTTCAAGCACCATCAATGGTGCCGTAATTACGACACCATCGATGGTGCTTGAACCTTCCTGTTAAGAAATTAATTATAAAATTTAATTTTTCACTAATTTTTCTCAATCTTCGTGAAAAAATCAATAAACCTATATAATTGGGACAAAGGAAATAATAAAGGAGAGCAAAATAATCATTTACCTCTCTTGGCATTTACTGTGACCCTCTTGGACACACGTGGGATGCATAGTAGTATAACATTTTTCTAGAGATTGCATGACAAAATTTGTGGGAGAATAAATGAAATTAGTTATATATGTGATAATTAGATAGAAAGATATGCAATCCACATGAGTTATACATTTATGCTAAAAGAATAAACGTTCAAGTTTAAAAGTCATCGCTCCTTTTACACTACACATTAATATATCTTGTTTTCTCATAATTGTTATACTTAAAACCAATATACATTTATTTCATGGTGTCAAGTACAATATGCATATGAGCAGTATACATAGATGTAATAATAAAGTACAATGCCAAGAAATCTAGCAAATACAACATAATAAGCAAGCGCTCCATACCGAGAGATGGACCCCATAATAAAGAAAAATGGAATTTGAGTTGTCTAAAAAGCCGCTCAAAGCCTCTGCGTAGCCTCCCCAACTGAAGAGGGCAAGTTGACCATTTATTTCACGTTGAGCCATATTTATTATTGTTGGTGATACAGTGTTGCTCATTGACTACTATAAAATAATTTTTTTATATGTAATATCTATTTTAATTCAATTAAATTTAAAAATATATGCATGTGATAGAGTATTATTTTTATAATTTTTTTATTTTTTTATTTATTTTTATCCATTAATTTCTTTTAATCAAATCAATTATACCTATATATTTCGTAGGACTATATATATATTATATAAATTTCTACCATTCAATTATATTCATTTCTTTATTTTTTTTACATAAAAATCTATAAAAGCCTATAAGAAATTCGATCCCATCAACCTTATAATATTACTAGCACTTATAATATTACTAGAAGAGACGCTCCTCTGCTCTTGTATACCTGAGCCTGCAACACTTGTCTTTCAAACTAGATTTTTAAATTTGAACATACTCTGATCTATGTCGGCACCACTCCTCAACGTATCATACTCTAGCAATAACTTGACAACTGACAAGTGGTACGAATGTGAAATATGAAATATGTGTGACTATCAAGTACCAGATCATCTATATGGACAATTCTTGTTTCTTGTATACGGATTACCCAGATATGGATAATGTTAAAAGATGAAAGTATTGGACGTGTATCTAACAATCACAGCCATAAGATTCGCAAAGGCGTTTCTGGTGGGGATGAGTTGTTTGTTGGTTAAAGAGGCGGACCCCAAGCCGTGAGGTCCTCATCGAGCTTTTTGGGTTTGGGCTTGGGCTTAGGCTTGGCTTGATATTTAAAGGGCCTTTTTCAAATTCGAATCGGGATGGGATTTGATTAGTTGTCAAGAAAACGAGAATCAAGTAAGCTCAATATTTAACGAGCCTTTTTCGAGCCCTGGAAAAGTTGGGGTCGGCTCACTGCCCAAAGACGATCAAGGTCAGACTCTGGCTCGAGTTCAATTGACCTATCCAAGTCAACTCAATCCGTGTTATACTGATTCTTTTTTCTTCTTCTTTTTTTTTTTTTTTTTTGAATGTTTATTGATTTTTTATAAATTTTCGAAAATGTATAAAAACTATTCAAACTGTGCATTTATTGTAAAGCGTTAAAGTTCAATATATACTAGTATATTATAAATTCGAGTTTACCGAGTGGGCCCTACTGATCGACATCACTCCACAGTGTACTTGAAGGAGGACAAATTAGTTTTGCCGTGACCCATGATGTTACTGCTACTTTTACTTTTCCCAACGAACTATAGACCATTCAAATAGATTGCAACTTGTGGTGCGGTTGGGATGTGACTTTTGACATTTCAGTGCTGTTGGTCGATGAAGGGCTCTCGAATCAAGGATTCTATGGTTTTGATCTGATCGTATCATATAAATTTATACTCCTGTTCTGTTGCCAACACGTCGGCAATATAAGTTGCCAACACTCCTATTTTCGAGAGGAAAAAAAAAATAAAGGCGGTGAGACTTCACCATCAAAAAGACTTACGTATTATTCATCTCACTACGTAGATTTCAAAAAAATTAAAATATTTCAAAAAAATTTACGTGGCGCATACATGAGGCCACGTCACCCATATTGGCAACATAAGTTGCCAACATGTTGGCATTAGATCATTCACCTATAAATTTATCAATGGAAATAATATTACACAAAAATTGGGTAAATTTAATGAACGATCATCAAATTTTTAAAATATCACTAATTATTCATTGAATTTTAAAATGTAACTGAATACTCACTGAACTTTACTTAATGTCAACTAATAATCACTCTTTAACTCAATATTTAAATATATTTAAAAATTATGTGTGTATGACTAATAACATTCTTCGTCGAGATAGTTAGACTAATTATTGGCAAAATAAATTGATCTACTGAAACTTAAATCACAGAAAAACTAAATAAATTATTAGAAATGTCATTGCCTGAAACAATACTTGTGTCGCGTTTTTTATTATTTATATAGTTTTTCATCGTATTTGAGTAAGTTTTTTATATCAACAATTGATCTAGTTAGTTACATATATGATGTCGTCATTCAAATTGGTTTAATAAGTTAACGAGTAATCGATAAATGACGTTAAGTAAAGTTCAATGAGTATTTAGTTATATTTCAAATTTTAAGTGAGTAATTAGTTATATCTTGAAAGTTCAATGACCATTCATTAAATTTATCCTACAAAAATTAGACATCTACTATTTTTAAATGTACATTGGATGAGATGAAATATTATATTTACATGTCTTTATTAGTGGAGCTCAATGCTCTACTATAATTACAAAGTATGCAGCCAGATATACAAAGATGTGTGTTAGTGTGTACACCAAGTATGATCCTAAGACTTAAGAAAAAGACCTAATTAATGACCTTATATATCAATCAACCAATCTCATTGAACATCAAAATCCATCGATTCAATTGACCTAATTAATGACCTTATATATTAATCAAACAATCTCATTGAACATCAAAATTCATTGATTCAATTGTGTACGTAACGGTTTTGATTTGATTGGATAGTAAAAAAAATTTTTAAAAAATCAGGAAGAAAATATAGGTTCGTTCAAATATCCTCGATGAGAGCATCTTTATAATGTCTACGACCAACGTGATGCTCTCACTTGTTCAAATTGCCGATTTTTAATAACATGTGACAACACTACTATATTTGCGGTGGACATTGTTTGCATCCAACGTGCCATTTGATGAAACGAGGTCTATCAACATTATTTTTAAAATTATATTAAAGTGAAAAGTAAACATACATTTATGTGTTATATATAAGACAGACTACACATTCAGCCATAAAGAAGAAAGTTACATAAACATTTTTTCCATTAAGATCCAAATCTATATCCAATTACATCATTCCTTGGGTCAGATCACGTCGGATCGGAGCGGATCAAGAGAAAGATTCACATGCCGATCCATATTGATCAAGTCTTTTTTTAATGCTTTTTCCAAATTTTTATTTATTATCAATTTTACAATTTACAAATGAGTGACGGTTGAGTTGATTATCTGAGCGAATTAAAATTAAGATAATGTTGAGATTTTTTTTTATGTCTTCATTTACTCAAATTAAATTAGAAACAAGTTTTCTAATATGGAGAAGATCGGATAGGCCACAATCCAAATCCTTCTCGGATCAAGTTAGCTTCATGCAATTCGAGGATAGAAAAAATTTCGGTCCATTCAAATCAAGTACCCATTGAATTGGATTGAATCGGCTTTTTTTGCTATCACTAATGTAAAATATCATTTTATATCTATATCGAATTTCAAATCGAAAAAATCGAAGTCAAAAGATAAATACCTAGATGGATTTTTGAAATAAAGTTGTCCCCAGGCAATCACATAATTCCCTTTTTTTTTTTTCACTTTAATCTTTTCCGGTACCTTATTTCCAAACTTAGGCCGGCAAAGCCGCGATTGTTGCGTATTTTCCGAAAAAATCATGGGTGTGTTCTGTTTCAAAAATCAAAAGTAACACCAACTTTGATACTTTCAAGGAACGTTAATTCAAATCTTCCACCGAAAATTTTGCTTATCGATTTGTATTGGTGTTCTGATTTTTTTTTTTATTTGCCTTTTCTTTTTGAGTCTTTAAAGAGAGGAAATTTTATTTGAGAGAACACATAATTTTTTTTTTTTTTTTGAAAAAATATAGACAATACGCACACCTAAGGTACAGAGATCCAGCATACCAGTATTCAAACCATAGAAAAAAGCTTTAAAAAAGGGGAAATTTCTTGACAAAAAGTCTTTGAAAAATACTATTTTCCTTAACTATATGAGAATTATTTTCTTCAAAAATAAAATATATATATATATATATATATATATATATATATGAGAATTCTTTTTATCAAACAGGCGAATTTTGTCTATCTGTATTTTTCTTAATAGAAAATGAAATTAAAAATTAAAAAGTTTCATAAAAAACTTAAAGTAATATTTTATTGGGAACTATTACATGGACAAGCTCGTAACACAAGAAGGTATCAGGCTTGTTCTATTGCTCCCCGGAGCGCTGGGGTGATTTACGGTCACATATGATCTCCGTTTTAAGATTTGAGGTTAGACCTAGATTTAGTACGATGAGGCACCAAAATTATGACAAAAAATTTTGACCGACAGGCAGACCACCAACAGTGTCGTCAAAAAAATTTCCAAATTACTAGAGTTTCGCCTTATTGTGTTGGATATAAATCTAAGTCTCGGATTTCAAAATAGAGGTCGTATGTGACCGTAAATCACCTCGACACTCCCTCTAGCACTTGATCATCTTTGAGAAAGGTATATCATGTTAGACTGGTGTTGTTCTCATGCTTTCGAGAGTGCCATAGCTACAGCGCTCTCGGAGTATTTTCTGGTAATATATATTTTCTATTTTAAAATTCGAGATCGGTCAAATTATAGCAAAAAATTTCGATGTAGGACGAAGTGTTTTCATTTCCTATTGTGAAGGCACAATACATGTGCCGACGCGTTCTCTGGATGCAATAATATATTATGGAATTAAAAACTAATTGATTGTTCTTTTTTTAAAAAAAAAAAAACTAATTGATTGTTTTTTAATTTTGTTATTTCCCGTCCATGTTATTTTTTATCTTTATTTCAATATGACGTGGAGCATATCAGATTGATAATTGGAATTATTGGAAATTAAAATTATCAAATATAATAATTTATGAGACGGTAACAGATTGCAGTCACGCAAAGTTAGCTATCTTTTCACTCATTGTCACGTCGTTACAATTTACACCTATCAATAGAAAAGTTGTTAATTATTATTATAATAAAAAAGAAATTAAATACAAAATTATCCCCAATCAAAGGGAGTAATTGTGACATTTCTTCCTGTTTATAAATCGACCCGCATTAACCCTTTCCGTTGGAGTAGACGCCACTAGTTTCTCCCCCAACCCCACCATTTATGTTTTTATATATTTAATTAAGGCTTGTTCAGTACATAATATTTATAATTTATTCGAATCACATGTCAGAAGTATGATTGGCAATTATTTTTTTTAAAATTTTCCATTTTTTTTAATTTTTTTCTCTTTCCTAAATCAATCACATCCACACATCTCATCACATCCACAAACCTCAACCACTCAACTCCACTCATTCTCTCTCCTCCTTTACATTAAAAATCATTAAAAACTATTAAAAAACACTCCCAATCACCCTTTAGATATATGATTGAAAATTGAGAAAAATATATTAAAAAATATAAAATAATTATATGAGTGGTTGAAAATAATGAAAAAGAAAAAATTAGTGAAAATTTATTGTGTATAGAACAAGCCCCTAACAAGTTTTCATATAACTATTGCGAGCGTCAAAATATGGATTTTCAAGATAGAATTTGCTCCTAAGAGATAATTTTTGTAAAAAATTGACAATATAGTTTCTTAAGAAAAGATTAATTAGAATTTTAGGTGCAGATAATTTTGTAGAAAATTTTTGAGTTGGGGGTGGGTGGGTGTGTGAAAACAAGAATTTTAGGTGCAGATAAGAGAAGAGTTGAATTTGAAATAAATTACAAAATCAGAAATTTATGCATATCAAAGACGATATTTGATGATTTTTTTTTTTTTTCAATTAACTCAGAAGAAGTAAGAGTTTTCTTTGAAAGCTGAACACATATGGCTGCCTACTTGCCTCTGGCTCAACTAGCAGAGAGAACTCGTTATGGTCATAAGAAATGTTAATTAAAATTAATATAAAAAATTATTGATGAGGATTTGTTTGTGTTATAAAAGTATAGAAATAATAGAGAGTTTAGAGAATTTAATTCTAAGGAATTCACAGTGAATTTAATTTCATTAATAATCAGCTCTATTTATGCGAAACTTGAATTCAAGACAATCGTAATTACATAATTTCATTAGGGACATAATAGTCATTCACATCAATAAACAAATAATATTTGTTTCCCTCGGTCTTTCGTTCACAACACTCCCTCGAATATTATTCACTATTACATTATTCATCAACTCTCATTTACAATCAATAGCGGGGTATATTAGTTGCCTCGTTAAAACCTCACAAGAAACCCAAATGAAACTTCCAAACCGATTATAGGAAAGTTTAGAATGGTCATATCTTGTTTAAATCGAAATATTTCTCCCACGATGTCGATCACCAATATAGAGTATGCGTCTTTGCCTTGTTAAAACCTTGTCAAGAAAACCCAAATGGGAAAAAACTTGATCGAAGGAAAAGAAAGATGCTTATCCATCCGATTTCATATCTTGAGGACCAATATCCTTACTTACGGTAAAGGATTTCAATATCATCATTGTTTGGATCTAAAACATTGTCTCTATTATAACTTGATCCAATATATACACTGTGTTGATTTCTCTTGTCGTCTCAATATACCATGAATATGCCTCGTTAAAACCTTATTAGGAAAAACCCAGTGGGAAAAATCCTAATGAAGGAAAAAGAGTACATTATTCATGTGAATACGCCTTTAATGTTGCCTCATTAAAAACCTTGCTAGGAAAACCCAATGGGATAAAACCTCACTCAAGGGAAAAAGAGTGCAACGCGTATTTTATACAAGTATGCTGCAAGCATTTCAAAATCTTTCATAGATTTGTATGAGTATCATATACATTGGTTCATACTCTTCATTCATCTCCACGTGAATGAAATTTTAGATGTTATACAATATCATGTTATATTCAGTGCATATATGCAATCAACAGCTTCGATCTCATTTTCTCACTATATCGAGATAAATACCTAAATCTCTTCTGGAGATTTCATAGTAGTTGAGATTGGGTTGCCTCATTAAAAACCTTATTTGAGAAAAACCCTGCTTTGGGACAAAAACATCAATCAAGGAAAAGAGTACAAAGATATGAATTTCTCAACAATATCAATGTAGATATTTTGAGCCGTTGCATGCACTGATACAATAATACATTTGAAACCTCTTCAAGAGTTTCATTCTCATTTCTCATTAAACCCGTGCATGAACACTTTAATCATAAGGGCATATATTTCAGCATCGGCATTTTCGATGGATTTTAATATCCTCACTATTATTGATAGTATGTAGCGCTATCTTTTCATAGTGTGTCGACACTTTCAATTTTATTTCTTTCCCCATATCGACATAACTTATCGAGATATCTCATTATCAATCCTCTTGTAGGATTACACAATATAGTTATGTCTATATACTCTTCAAGAGTATATGCCTCCGTTATTAAGACCATCTTTAATAATTTGCTTCGATATATATGATTGGGAAATGTCATAATATCAACGCTTCTGGCGTGCTAACTTATCAAAGCATCTTAACTGATATATGTGATTGTTCATAGCATCTTTTATACATCTTTGAACTTCAAGTTCATATTTTAATTGTGAGGATATAGTATGATGCATTTCACATATCATTTTCAGCCTTTAATACTCCCTCATGCTAAGAAAATTTAGAACACTAAAACTCATATATGTTCTCATCATTTAGCCTTAATATGAGAATTTATATAGTTTGCATTCTATTCTCGATATTGGCAATTTATTGGAGGACTTTAAATATTTTGCCACATAATATCCCACTTGTATGCGCATACTCAATCCTTCAGGGATTTATTCAAGTATTGGGATATACATTTACTAGCTTTATCATTAAATCTGAAATCATGCTCATACCGTGAGCAAATATTTCGTAAATTTCAAATTACGAATCATATACACATGTGACTATCTAGTGGATCCATATCATAATATCTAGTAGTCCACATGGAGGATGAGTGGGCCCATATTTCTCATCATTTATTCCAGATATATTTGGGATTTATTCCCAATATTGGCTAGTAATGATTTCATCATTTATCGAGAACAATCATTGAAGAATTCTTTTAATTCTTCACTTGAAATATTGATTTCAATAATTATTTAAACCGGGATGGTCGGTCAGGTTACGCAAACAAGTATTATTGAACTTTTAGTTCAAGAAATTCTTATATCGATTTCACTAGTATCTCAGATAGTGCTCAACATGATTTATTACTTTCATCATATGTATAGCTCACCGACATATTCCATCATGTTTGGTAGCATTATTACACATCAATGCTCAAGCGTGGAATCTTAGCACATACGCTTCATGTTTCAATACTCGCTCCAACGCGAGCCTTACCTCATACGCTGGCTTATAAATTATCCGGCACTTTACAAAGATTCACCATAATAATGGTCCATATATAATAATGGATAATTTGCTCTCAAATCTTCGAAAATACTATCCATCACTACCGATCAAAATCCTAAAAAGGATTTATCGAAGTAGGCTTGAAAGGTTGAGGATGCTAATGAATAAGGGCATCCCAGGAGATGTTCGATGTTTAATTGAAGCAAAGGTTCGATTATCTGGTGAGGTTTCGATTCCTTCTAAATACATGCCTGGTATGGATAAAAGTAGTTTTTCAAAGAAACGGAGAGCAAAAAGATTAGGAGGGTGCTACAAATGTGCTCGGTGGACATGTGACACTCGATGTAAATCTGTGGGGTACGTGTCTAGTAACCGAGAAGATAAGATAGCATTCATTAAGGATGGATTGAGTAAGGAGCCTTTGGATGATATTCAACAGGCTCTTGAGACACATCCTAGTGGACACGTACAAGGTGAGCTAATGGTCTTATGGGTCAAATTCAAAGATGAACAATCTCGTTATAGTCTTGAAAAACTTACTTTAGAAGATCCTGTTTGTAAATTTAGTAGAAAAATTTAGTATAATAATTTTCTCATATTAATGTAAGGAAGCTTGGTGTAATAACAAATATCAATATATTTCTTTTATTTGTAAATATCGTTTTTCAATTTTAAGATATATATATATATGTATATATATATTATTTTTCAATCACCGACAGGTATATGTCATTTCACTAAAATTTTTCTGCCTTTTTCTCTTTCATATTTGTCAAAAGTAAATAGTGCAATCAATTATTGGTTTGAAATTTTTCTTTAAATAGAGGGATTCATATATCTCTCATGTTCATACATTAAAAGTATAGTGCAAAAAGAGAGATAGGAGTAGAGATGGATATGGAGATTTTAGAATCATCTCATACAAGTAAGCCTTTACCTCGCCATATTAAAACCGTATGTATTCTTGGTGGATCTAAATTGGTAGGCCATATCCAATACGTGGATATGGCAAACCGACTCGTAAAAGAGTTAGGGAGACAAGAAATCAATATACTATATGGAGGAACCAACAACAAACTTTTAGCTAGACTTATAATGGCCGCATCATCATGGGGAAAAAGAGTTTCGAGTGTAATACCTTTCCATTTAGTTGGATCTAATACTCGAATTGGAGCCAGTTCTACCATGGGTCCAGCAGGGTTGGTGCTACAAGCGCAATCCATCCACAACTGCATGATGTATATGATGAATAATAGTGATGCTTTCATTGTCCTTCCAAGCGCTACAACACACCGGAGGAAATATTCAATATAGCCTCGCTGCACGTGGAACTTTCATGTCAAACCAATAGGTTTGTTGAATATTAACAATTTCTTTGATGGCTTACTAGCGTTCATAGATCAGTGTAGATAATAAGTTTATCTCTCATTTAGCGAGAAAAATACTTATTTACGCTAGTATCGTTGATGAACTACTCATCAAATTTCATGCATATGTTCAAGAATCATGGAAGCCTCAGATCCGCTTGGCCAAGCATCATCGTGTCAAGCTTAAAAGAAATTCGGATCCTTTAAATATCTCATTATGAACCACGATGTTGAGGGTGGCAGAATTTGAGTATTTATACTCTCAAACGCACCCTTCATTTATGGGTTCAATATGTATTTTCTTTTCGCATTTTTATATTTTCGAAAGTGTCTATTGCCATCTTTGATATTCTCAATATGTTCCACTACGATTGTTTTGTACTTCTTCTCCTGAGTAATAATAATATCATATTGGCTTTATTCAAATACGTAAATCTAGTGATTATGCTTCTTCAAGAGCATTTTATTCTCATATTAATACAATCTCATATCATCGATGAGATTACTTCATATAATCTTTCCATGCGATATATTTTCTTTGATTTATCAACATGGGATCTATTGAGCATTTTACTTTCATCTATTTATTCAATGGTAACTTCAGTACCACTTACTCAATTTTCCCCATCAATATTCAATAGACGTGGAAAGTGAACATTCCTTTATTAAATGCTTCTTTAAGAGCATTTCTCATCATATCACAATATACTAATCTCATAATGAGATTTTTCACCACGATATATTTTCTTTCTCTTTTATCGCAATGGGATTCTTTGAGCAATTTCATTTCATCAATACATACAACCGTAAATTCTGGCATCACTTGCTCAAATCCCTTCTTTAATATCAATAGAATATTCATATTGAACATATATAAATCAGTTATCCAATTGTGGGGTTTAATCCAACCACATTTGTAATAAGTATTCTAAACGTGTGGTATAACCCATCACATTGAAAATATGCATACCAATCGTGTGATATAACTCACCACATTGGAAATATATGCTAAATTTAAAGTGCGTAAATTTAAATTGCAGAAATTAAATTTCCTCCAATAGGTGGTCGAACCTACCTTATGGGAATTATTGCAATAAATATAAATTTACTAATTTAAATTACAGAATTAAAATGCATAATGATTAACTACTTCTTCAGAGTAGGATCCGCTTTAGTAGAAGGTATCACCCATCACTTAGCATATAAATTGCATAAATATATAAAACCTTACTGCTCATTGATGGTTGAACCCATCATCGTAGGAGGTATTGCAAAGATTTAAATTGCGAGTAAATAAAGTACGAGAATTAAATATTGAATCGCTTCTACGGGAGCATATTTGTTCTTCTAGAACAAATTCTCATTACTTCTACAAGAGCTCACTTATCCTTTTTAGAATAAGTATATTATGTATTTAAACTCTTCGAGTTAAAATAATATTCGATCTTTTAACTCAAATGGACTTCGTGTCGTAATTAATGGATTTAGAATTTCTTGAGAATATTCTATCCATTTTTGTTTATTGTCGTCAACGTAAACGACGGAGGTCGAACGATCGTCACGCCAATCGCTACGCTGTTTGCCAAGCGATGCCTTGGCAAAGCGTGGCACTACACATATTTCTTTATAAAATATTAATACATACTCACCGCCGCTAATCAAGCTAGCTGTTTACGCGTGTCGCCTGGCAAGTGCGTGGCATTACACATATTTCTTTATAAAATTTTAATAGTATAAGGATTAATACGTAAATATTCACAAGTCCAAGGACCCTTTTGTAACTTTTTCAAAAGTTGGGAGTACCGATTTGTAAATTTTGAAAGTTTACCTTATCAATATTGGTGTCAAATCGGAGATCTCGTTAAATCGAGTATAATGGAGTCGAGAAAATTTGATTTTGATAATGTATGCTCGTTATATCTCGAGAAAGCGAATGTTATAGTTTAATATATTATTATATTATAAAATAATAATATATATACCTTTCCGCCCTTTTTCGATTTTCCTTCTGCCATTCGTTTCTGCATATTTCTGGATTAGGAATTAAAGACATGAAGTAACACGGTGTGATTTGTGAGTACTTTCTGGTTTCAATTACAATTGAAGAGAAGATGCGTGTAGGAGAAGTTTATTAAAAAAAACAATTCGTTATTTGAGAAATGTTTAATCAGGTTTACGTCTGAGAGGATCATCGTTAGATGCAATCGTAGAAAGATACTCCCTTCTTATTACTCAAGGCTAGAGACTCGTGCCGATAACGTGTTATAAAAGTATAGAAATAATAGAGAGTTTAGAGAGAATGAATTCTAAGGAATTCACAGGAATGAATTTCATTAATAACTGAAACCCTATTTATAGGGAAACTTCGAATGGCACAATCGTAATTACATAATTTCATTAGGAACATAATAGTCATTCACATCAATAAACAAATAATATTTGTTTCCCTCGGGTGCCTCGTTCACAACAGTTTGAAAGTATTTATAAACATGCACATATATGCAATATAAAGCTAGGAAAGTGCTTTTATGGCACTAGCATCACCTTTGACTATCAATTCTGGTTACATATAATATCCGTTGGAAAAATCCAAATCAGATCCAGAATTAATACGGTGAGGCAAAATTCAAAGTTTGGGGTCGCCACAATCCAAGCAGAAAATTTTTGGATTCTTTAGCTTGATTATTTGTGTTAGTTATGGATCTGGTTTTAATTTTTCCAACAGATGTCATATGTGACCGAATTGACGGCCAAATATGACGCTAGGGAGCACTTGATCTTTTCTAAATTTAAAGAAAAATAATAAATGAATAGGGATAAGTGATTTGAAGAAATGTAAGTAGATAAAAAGTAAGATAAAATAGTTTGGTAAGGTTTTTCACAAATGACGTCAAATGGGATTTCTCAAATACAGTGGTTAGATATAGAAAAAAAAATTCGACATGATGTGACTAATATTAGAATTTTTTTGTTATTTAAAAAAAAGGTATTAGAATTTTTATCCGGTAATTGGCGTATTTAGTCCTCAATGTTGTTTCATTTAGCAATTAGGTCCCAAATGTTTGAATTTTAGTGCTAAAATCCCAAAACGTTGTATTCTTTGGTTTTATGGGTCATTTTGGATGGAAATCATCCAAAATGACCTTTTAACTTCAGGGGATTTGTTTGACATACAAACATATTAAGTATACGCTTTCATTAAATTTTATCAAATTAAATTTACTTTCTCCAATCTTGAACCATACATTTAACATAAAATTCGACTTAACAAATTTTAATTTGGAGAAAACAAGGCGTAATTTCTATAACACATGAAATAAACTATTACCACCAATTCAAATTAATACTACCCAGTGCCACACACATAGTTTTATCTGTAAAAGTGACTTTGATAAGAATTTGTGAATTTTTTTTTTTTTTTTGCTACATAATCAAGTCCTTTTGGCCTAATGTACATGCATCCCTTTACTAGTATTCGACTCAGGTTCATGACACCGTTCTACCCTTATGCTTCTCAATTCGTACGAAAGAATATTCACCTTGCCACGAACATAGCGATAAGAGCCATTACCCACTTGCGCCAACAAGCTCGAAATCACACTCAAAATAGAGAAAAGTGGATGGCATTCCATATAGGATCTTAGGTTGTGAATAAGACTTTGGCTATTGGATTCCACGACTTGAATAGGCAGTCTCCGCAAGTTCGACGGAGGGTTTCCATGTAACCACTTAGTGTGAAAACCAACCACCACTCCTTCATCCCGAATTGAATCGCCATGACTACTCGCTCGGCTCGCCCGTGAAATGTGAATAATACCACTTCTTTGTCCCGGACCAGAGCACCAACTCTAAAAGACCTTTCCTTCGAGCAATAAAGTTTTCGTTATCTTCTAGGAAGATTACACACATTTGGAACTATAATACATGCTCTGAGTCTGTTATAAGAATAATGAGTGAATATTGTCACTTTCAGTTTTGATTCCTTCATTTATAATATGATCTAGTTGCTAGTTAAACAAAAATGGTTACACAGGATTTTATGAACTATTGTTTGTTAACCATGTAAAAATTAAATGTTATTAACGTTTATGAAAATAATTCTCAATAAAAATATTCAATTTTAATTTTATTTTTGATATTTAAATTTAATTGGTTCGATGCTACTTTATTTGGCGTGATGAAATTATTCAACGAAATTATGGATTTGGCAACCAAACAAGGCTTTATGAATTAACGGTCAATTAGATGGAAACCATCCAATAAAACCTATGGCACAAAGAAGTATGAAGTTTCGGGACTTTAGCGTATGTCAAAATTCATATATTTGGGACTTATTTGTCAAAAGAGACAATGTTTAGGGACTAAAAGTTCCAATGACCCATTTTTATTTGTCTCTACAATTTCCCTACAAACAAATTAAGATTTATAGCCAAAGTGTACATTTCCCCACAAGAAAAGAGGATTTCATGCCCATATATATGGTTTTCCCTACAACCTTACCAAAGAGAAAGATTTGTAGCAAAGTTTGCCTCTTTTCCCATAAAAAAATGAGTAGGCACATGATTTTCCCTATGTTCTTTTTGCTTACAAATTAAAGATTTGTAGCAAAAATTTACCTTTTCTCCACAAAAAAAAAATAAAAAATAAAAATCGTAGCCATATGATATTCCCTACAAACTTTTTTGCACACAAATGAATATTTGTAGCAAAAGTTTACCTTCCTCTAAAACGAGAATGAGAGAGAGAAAGAATTGTAGGCATATGATTTGATTCAACATTTATATTTCCAATTGAAGAATTTGCACGATAAAAATTTGTACTGTTTCCCTACAAGAAATTAATTTGAAGTGAAAAATTAGTTTATGTTGACAAAAAAATTTCACATATTTGTAGGTTAATAATTAAAGAGTTTACTTCTCCAAAAAAAAAATTAAAGAGTTTAATGATTATATTAATTTTTTTAAATTTTTATTTCTATTGAACCCCTACAAAAAGTTGGGGTTCGAAAAGATAATTGTGTAGAAAATAGGAGAATGAAAAAGTAATTGCACTTTTATTAAAATCTCACAAATTAGTTATAACTTATAAGAAATCATGTCTTTCATATGTATAAAACAAAAAATTAATTGCTCCATTGGTTAGGGAGACACTTAGCCAATTTATGGAGGTCGCGATTTTGAATCATCAACATTTTCAGAATACAAATAAATCATGAGGCAAGTGGGAGGATTCGTGGTCCGGTTTGACGCAGACCCAGATCAAGCCACAAGCAGAGAACGGGGCCAAAATAACGAATTTTAAACTTTTGTCGCCTTTTACCTTTCCGTACAAATTCTATTTGTATACAAAATGTTCGAACGGACAAACCTTAGTCCAAAATTTCAAAATTTTGTTGTCTTTTACCTTTCCTTTCAATGTTTAAGCCCACAAAATTGCCTTTTTTTTCCTCCGAAGTTATTTTCCTGCAAATAAAGACCTTTTCCTACAAAAATATTTTGTCAAGAAAATACAAAATTTTTTTAGTGCACATTTTATTATTTGACTATTTATTAATTTATCAACTAATTTGTTAAATGAAAATAAAATGTGCATCCGTAGTGTATGGAATATAACTTTTCTCTGTCTTTTCTTTTTTCTATGATTAATAATATTATTTAGTTATAATTTTTTTTTCTCTTTCCCTTTTCTTTTCCATGTTTAGTTATTTTCTTGAACGTTCATATACTACACATGAGCACCACTAGTGAAATATTGAATGTATACCTATTAGAAATGTTTCAATAATTCAGTTTCTATATACGTGAGATGAAATTGATATTATTATTGTGGATGTTCTAAAAACTCCGTTTACGTGATGAGTATTAATGTTTCGGATTTCTGTACCTTATCTGTGTGTTCTTTTAAAAAAGGAGAATTGCTTAAATGATGTGAATAGACTGTATACTGCGTTTGTGGTGTCTAGTTTCTGGCTTGTTTCCTATGTCGTTTCACTTAGTAGGTATGTGTGGTATATATCTGATTCCACAGTACTCGAAATTTTCATGGTTTCGAGTACTAACGTGTTAATCTCTGTACTTTCTGTGCGTGTGTTGTGTATGGTCTTTCAAAAAAAGAGAATAACTTAAGTGATGTAGATAGGATGTATACTAGGTTTGTAATGTTCAATTTCTAACGTGTGTCCCATATCACTTGTTCAAAATTATCATGATTTTGAGTACTGGCATATGAGTCTCTGTATTTTATGTGCGTATGCTATATTTTTTGTGCATATATTGTGTGTTCCTTAAAAAAAAGGAAAGAAAGAAAGAAAGGTCGTTTACATTTGGTAAAAAAAAAAAAAACCCTCTGTTTACGTAAAATATAGCTTTTGGAATAAGAATAATATTAATAAAATTTATAAATAAAGTATATATGTTTCTTTACGAAACAGCCTCGAGATGCTTTTCAAAGCTCATGGGCCCATTTCTCTTTGGGAAGCAATTATGGGGCCCACTAATTCTGAGAGCCCAATTTTTGGTCGAATCAGGTTCGAAAGTCCAGGATTGCTTTTCTTAGTAACCAAGATAGCAGCTGTAAATGTCAATATAAGGCATAAAGAACAACAAATAAAGTTTTCGAAGCGCGTGTCTTTGATATGGAAGGGAGAATGAATAAATTGAACGATAGAGATTTATATGGTACAGGTAAGTCTCACGAAATATGTGAATATGGTTGATTTTAATTTCAAAAATATATATAAAAATAGGTAAAAATTAGTTGGCTAACAGTATCTTAACATGCGATAGATGGGCAATTGGATATTCGATCACGCTATGGTGACATACTAAATGCCATAAAAAATACCATAATAGAATAAAATGATTTCAATATCTTTTAAAGCAATATCAATTCAGCCATTTATTAATGACAAGATAGGGATTTTACTATTATTATACCACTAATTATATTAATAGCTATGACATTCTAGTATTATCCTTGGGGCATTAGCAGCGGCCGCGTATAGCATCTTTAACTTAATTTATTTCTTTAATACTACTTCTTTTGTCCGATTGAGATACACTTAATTTGTGTTTTATACAAATTCAGGAGTTGTAATTAATAACATTGAAAAATTGAAATTTATTTGTACTTTTTAAAATATATCCACAGATTTAAATTTTAGTAAAATGAATCTTTATTAACAACGCAAATTAAATGTCAACATCTTAAAAAATAAAGAAATTAAGATTATGTTCGACATACCAAATTCATAAGTTAGTTAAAAGCTGGAAAAGTATCTGGTAACTGAAAATTTAATTGAGAGCTGATACCTAATTAAGTGAAAAGCTAGATGATTGAAATAAGAGTGTTTGACAAAATTACGTGAAAAGCTTACTCAAAAATATAAAATACATATTTAAATAAAAAGGGAAAATTAATGGAACTCATCTAAAACATTTGTTAAAACGGACGCCCGGGGTTGGGGGCGGCAACATTTGAGGTAAACTCTAACTTCTCAATTAAAGTCCTTAAATAAACAAAGTTTATTTAAATATAAGAAGTTTATAAGTTCTCTAAATAAAATGTAAGCAAGCTTATTTAACTTGTCAAATATACTAAGTACACACCAACAAAGAAAATGACTTATATTTCAAGATAGATTCATATAATAAATAATGATTCTATCTTAGTGCGATGGAAAGAGTACGAAGTATAATTTAATTTATTAAATTCTTAAAATTTTTTCTCTAGAACTTAGAACATCTATAACAACGTCAATAGATTAAAGAAAAATAAAGCATTTCAATAAGCAATAGAAAATGTCGATTGAAGACACGTTTCGATGCAATATGTGACATCTTATACGAGTTGATGTGATTAAAAATAGACATGGAATGCATAATATTTAGGTAAATGATTGATATAAATTATTGAAAAGTTAAATTTTAGACGTGATTGATAAGAGGGAAAAACCACCGTATATATAGTTAAATTCAATGTATAAGTAGTCGTAAACGATGAAAAATAATAATAATAATAATTTATATTACACAAGTCCTAAAACTAGAAATCATGTACCACGTTATGACTGAACAATTTTATATCTGTAATTATAATTCAATTTGAATGAATGCTACAAATTCAATGTCACATAATGTTGCCACTCGGACACTAATTTTTGAACCACAACACCTATTCAATTATTATTTAATTGAAATTCATCTATTTGCTCGTTACTTCAACAATAATCCATTAATAAGTAGCATACGGAATATAAGACATTGTTCTATGGGAGATAAAATTTATTTTTTCAATTTAGATGTTGAATGTGTGATTGAAATTTGAGGAAACAATATTAAATAATTAAATAAATTATTGAAAATGAAGAGAGAGAAAAAATTAATAATTTTTATGTTTGATAGAACAAGACCTAAATTCGTCTATCTACTCGTCTTAGTATTCGAGAGATCTTGTGTCTTGTTTTACAATGAGATAAATCGACAAGTTCGATGACCATGTCAAGAAAATAAAAGGTTGTGGCTAACTCCGGCCGCACAATGGTACACTCACCTTGGAATTCTCGCATTTGTTATCCAAATCATTGACTCATTTTTTAACTGAATTCCGTACAAGTGTCAATTCGACGTAGCCTGATCTCGGACTCTTTTTTCCACTTTTCTCAATTTTTTTCAATTTTTTTCTCTCTCCTAAATCAATTACATCCACATATCTCATCATATCCACAAATTTCAACCACTCATCTCCACTCATTCTCTCTCCCCTTTTAAATTAAAAACCATTAAAAACCATTATAATTTATTCTCATTCAGACTTTAATTGAGAAACTTGGACAGCTTGCTGTAGGAACACGTAGAGTTTTTCTATTGGAAATTGGATCCCTGATTGAATCAGTAATGTGAATTCACTGACTTGTCTATAACAAATTAAAAATTAGTGACCAAACTGACACTCACTTATCTATTCAGGAAAAAAAAAAAAAAAACTGACGCTCACATATATCTAATTAACCAATATGTTGACGCATTTTTGACGTTTTGATAACCACAAATTATGTATACGGTCGAGTCTAGCGTTCTATACACTCTAATCCATCCCCATCTTTTTTTTTTATTTTCTCACATAACATGAAGCAATCGTATTTAGTTGTGTGTCAAAAGTAATACTCTTATTTATTTATATATTTTAAAAATATATTCACAAGTTTCATCACCCAATAAACAAGGAAAATATTTTGCTGTTGTTTAAAAACATCAATGTCAAATATCCATTCGAAATTATATTACATAGTATATTAATTGATGCTAATTACTTTAATCAGCAAACTTAATACTTAAGTCAGGGGACATTTTGGATAATATATTGAATTTTACATCCACTACAAATTAAAAGTTGTAATTAATGTAATTGATTTTTCTTTTTGAATGTTAATGTAATTGAATGTTAGTATTACTATTTCATATTTACCCCTGTTTTTACAATGATTACATTCCGAATTGTGTGGCTTCAACATTGTATGTTTCAGATATTTCTGCAACTTGTTTGTATATTTTAAGATTCTGTATCAATTATAAGTAACGTAAAATTCCCCTTCTAATGAAATATTATTTTTTAACATGCAAATTAATACAATCAAACACCTATAATTACCATTTTCCCCAAAAAATATTTTCTCGAAATTTATTTATTCGAAAAATATTTTCCTTCCAATTATTTTCAGACTTTACAATCAAACACACCCTTAATATCTGCTGTTTGATTGCAAAAGGATGAAAAAGAAATTATTTTCCACCCCACATAAAAAAATAAAAATAAAAAAGATCACCACATAGAATCACTTTTTCGCTACAAATCAGCGAAAACATGTTTCATTAGTGATAAGCACATGAAAAATCATTTTCCGGAAAATTTTCCGCTCAAACAACGAACTTAGGAAATATTAATTTTATCAACATATTTCTTGGAAAATCATGACGATAAAAAAACAATTAAAATCTATATCCATACCAGACTAATACACGCTGTAATCAACGAAAACCACCTGACCCTTCTTCCTTCTTCTAACCAGAAATCCGTTATTATCTACGCACTTTTTTACACGCGTACGCTTCTCAACCTTCTGGAACAAGAAAGCAATGGAGGAATCTTGTCTCATGTATAAAAATCCAAGTGCCGTGTGTTACTTTTCCTCAAATGACGGTTAAACCTTCACTCTATAAAGCTAACAATAACCCATTACAAATCCACCCACCCACCCATCCCATTACAAATTCATTTTCCATATATATGGCATACGAACATATACACTACTAACACTAACCCATTACAAATCCATCTTCCATCCATTACAAATTCATCTTCGATATATGCAGCATATGAACACACTTACCCCACACAAACCCAAGATGCCAATTACAATTACAAAGAGGAAGAGGAATCCAACAAATTACAAACCCAGGAAACGAAATGATTTCTTAACAAGCCTACCAATAGAACTACTGATCGAGATTCTATCATGGCTCCCGGCTCGAGCCGTATACCGCTGCAAATGCGTCTCCAAAACCTGGCTCCAGATTTTATCCGACCCCAAATTCGTAGCCCTGCATTTCTCCAGGGCTCGAACCGCTCTCATCATCCACCAAGCCGAAATGTTCAAAGATTACATAAAGTTGGTCGAATTTCACGACAAGATCGACGGCCACGATCTCGACAACGATTCGCTCTTCAAATTCGATCTCAAACGGTTGAGCGAATTTTCCGACGCGAATATAGTCCTTGACGGTTCAGTTAACGGGTTGTTATGTTTGAGGGATAATTACGAGGAGGAAACGGTTTTTGTTTGTAACCCGGTAACCCGGGAGTATGTTAAACTCCCGAGTTTACCCGAATGGCCGGTTCGGTATCCCAGTATCACCACTTACGGTTTTGGAGTGAGCCGAGTTAGTGGAGAGTACAAAGTGGTCCGGGTTTTCCATGACCAGGTTATTGACCCCATTCGGCTAACATGCGTTATGGTTCCCCTGTCCGCGTGCCACGTGTACACTCTCGGGTCCAGTTCGTGGAGAACTGTCACCGGAAATTTGCCCAATTTCGCCTACGGCGGCCGGAGCCGCTCAGTTGGGTTGTTCTTCAACGGTAATATCCACTGGCTGATAAAAGATTTAGACGAATCCCATGAACTGATCTCGTGTTTCGATCTGGAGACCGAAGTGTTCAACCCTTTTCCGGCGCCGTTTCCCGCGAGGAGGGATTTACTCGGGAGCCTCGGAGTTTTAAAAAACCGGCTCTGTTTGGTTGATAATTCTTCGCATTTTGAGATTCATATATGGATGATGAAGGAATATGGGGTGGAGAAATCGTGGGCTAAGGAATTTGTGATCGGAAAGATGCCGGCGTTGATCGGAACGACGTTCGAGGTCGTTTATCCGTTGAAAGTTTTTCACAACGGTGTGATTATGGTTTGTTGGGGGGATTTTTTTATGATGTATTGCAAGGACAAGAATGGGAAAGAAGTCGATATTGATCAACCCAGAGGGCCTAACAGTATTGAGGCCATGCTTCATGTTTCGAGCTTGGTTTCGCTCAAACACCTTGGATTGGAGAATGTTCGAAAATTCTGATTTTCTGCCCAGAAAAGGCAAAAAAGAGGGAAAAAAAAAAGAAAAAGAAAAAGAAAAAAGACGGAAAAGGAAAGAGCAAGGAAATAGAGAAAGTGGGACCCATATGATGACGCGCTATTGACGTCATGGATGAGCGCACGCGTCCCACAAGCTTGAGACGTATGATGATATTTTAATTTTAATTTTTGTGTATGTATGTACAGGTGGACTGCTGTGTGTATATTGTAGGTACTGATATATTTTATGTATTTGTAAGATTCTAGAGTTGCCATGTCCCATTTATTTTCGGGGTTGTTTAATGAACATTTATTATATTAATATATTAAAAAATTATTTTTATTACAATTTGTATATTTTTTATTATTATTATTATTATTATTATTTTTTTTTTTGAGAAGGTATTACAATTTGTAATAACATACCTATTGTCTAGCACACTATGGTTCCATCTTCAGAGTTGATACATCATACAACAACAAACAGTGGCTTCATATCACACACTACTGATATTATCAAAGCCTGGCACTAGAAGGCGCAGAGAGGGGGGAAAATGTTGTACTAGGCATTGTAATCTATAGCGTTTGATTGACGAAGTTACCTTACTTGAAATGGTCTTGTTGAATGACTGCCAAAAACTCAGGGTGCAAATGGTCGTCGGCTTTCTGTTTCCACATTTCACCATTTTGCATAGACGCGCCACGATATTTGATGCGGTGTCGAGTAATCTGCAACACATCAATAGATTCAAGGTAGTCAACTAGCATTCGCTTTGAAAATCCGGATGTTTCAGATGTACTGTTTTGAGTGGGTTAGACATTCAAGTATATACATTTTCTGCCTGAAGAATAAAAATTAAAATTAAAATTAAATAAATAAATAAAAAAATACAGAATTTGGGACTTTCACTGGCGGAAGTGGGACCCCATGATGACGTGTTCACTGACGCTATGGATGCCGACACTAGTCTCACGAGCGCACTCATGTGATTATTTTAATTTTTTATATGCATAAAGATAATTATTGTGTATATTTTTATTTTTTATTTTCTTTTGCAAGGAATCATTATTGTGTATCTCGTAGAAACAGAACAGATGGTAATATGCAGATACCATGTATTTGTATGATTCTGCGGAGCCATGGCACATATTTTTATTTTTTACACTACAAAGTTGGATTCATCAGAGTGGAGTGATGTCTTGAACTCGGATCAATCGGGAGATGCCATGCTACTTATTTTAGGGATTGTTTGGTGAACAATTACTACATTATATTAAACTTAAAACTTTAAATTTTTTATTCATCTTTTAATTACATAATAATATATATTGTCGAATACATGGTCTTTCTATCTTAATTGATACGAGAAGAACTTGTGACTTTATATTACTCTAATGATATTATCAAGCCTGCAATGAGAAGCCCAAGAAGACGAGAAGGCAAAGAAGAAAATCATGTATGGTCTGCGCTATGTAGTCATCTATAGCGTTTGATCGACAAAGTTACCTTACTTGAAATGGTGTTGTCAAATGCTGGTCGTCGTCTCTTTGTTTCCGTATGGCACCATTTGCATGGATGTGCCATGACATTTGAGGCGGTCCTAAATAACCTCAATGTGCGACGACATTGACAATCCAATAAGCGACAGTTTGTATGGATTAAAATTGTGAGCCACTCATGTGTAGGTGTTCAATATTCATTAGACAGGATTTTGTTCACGAGCCTGTAGCCCAAGATGTATTGTCCTAAATTCCATAAACTTGGCTAGTTGGATTTCATATATAGCATTCGGATTAAATGGCACAGCCATAGAGACAGAATATGAGATATTAGACATTTACTTTCTAGGACCCAAGTCGTGGTTTAGGTAACAGAGGTTCACTTCCTAGGACCAAAGTCACGTGGTTTAGGTAACGGATGTTTACTTCCTAGGACCAAAGTCATGTGGTTTTAGGTAGGACCCATGTCCAATGGATTCCTATAATCTCAATGTGAGGGATCATCCACTTTTCGATCTATGATAGTGTTGATGATGGTGACAAACATGGCAATGCTACAACTAGTGAACAAAAAACTAGTAGAGACACCAATGGCAGTAGAAAGTAGATATTTCATAGGGCATTCATACACGAGGAGAGACATGGAAATACCTGATGTTGGTGCCTTTTCTTGATCTCTTATACCATGCAAAATCATTGTACCCAAGAGTACGGTAATAAATGCACAAAGAACCGAGACATTGTTGCCAGCATTCTCACCAGCCCAATCCTAGAGTAGTGAGGTAGAGATTAGCGTTTGACAAGAAGAGCAACATAATACGATTGTAGCCAGAAGAACATTCTTGGATACCTTGAATATTATGGCACTGGCGAAAATTGTAAGGGATGTGAACATGGCGTAATAAATTGGAGACATTAAAAGGCAGTTTAAATGTGTCCAAAGCCTGGAAATCAAAGCCATCGTGATTCGATTAGCTTTCATTCAGATAGACAACTGTAGTTCTTGGGAATTGTCAAAATTTTGGATTAGTACAACCTTGTTAGCTAAAGCAACATAGTATGACGCAAAATATGTTAAAGCAACATAGTATGAAGCAAAATATGTTAAAGAGAGAAAGTAACGACCTTGTTTAAGTAGTTTGATAGAGTGATTATACAACTAGCTGCAACCATGACAAACACCCGCATCTGGTAGTGGGCTCCCTGGTCTAAGCCCTCTATTGTAAGTCTTATATGGAGTACCTACTGCTTTAATACTGGGTGCGTTTGCAAAATGCATGCTAGTAAAATGTATTTTTAGGAGTATGAAGATGGTGGAATTGAATGGTGGAGATATATAGGTGGGCCCAACGAGATATGTGGATGTAATTTGTTTGACCAAATTTGAATTTTAAAAAATAGGAAAAAGTATGAAGAAAAAAATATTTTGCAACCTGCAAAGAGAAACATAACAATACAAAACTTAAGTAAAACCTACTACTTTAATATTCATAACCTACAAAGAGAAACATAACATTCTATTGATCAAATGTTGCAACAAGAGTAGCACTCTTTATCAACTTTGCCTATGTTCGTTTTAACTTTTTTCTAATTTAAATTTAACTTTTGTTGCCAGTAGAAATTAAAATTCAATGTCAACCACAAATATGAAATCACTGCTCATAATTATACACTGTAAGTTTGACCCACCGTTATTCTGCCTAAAAAATGATTTTTAACAAAATAAAAGTTTACCTGGAGATACTGTTCCTTTTTATGGGCTTTATTAGATGATCTAGACAGCCTTAAGGCCTGCCTTCTTTATTCTTACTAATCGAGACTTCCTAAACATGTAACTTTACTCTTTATGTTTGACAACCCAACTATGAACTATACTTGTTCCCTTTGTCAACGAGACACAAATATCTTTGTACTACATTATTACAGAACAAAGACGTGTACTTACCGTTAAGGATCTGATTATAGAACAAACACAAATGTAAACCATTATACTTGTATGACCATAGCGTGGTTCACAATACATACTATTACCAATGCCACTGTCACTGCTGAGGCTGTATACAAAAGAAAAGCTGAAACAACAAAACAGAAAGTTATTAATAAAATTATCACATTTTTCATTTTTATGCATGTTACCCCCACATAGGATTACAATGAATCTATCCGAATATATATGTGCTTACCTGGTGGGATTGCTAATTACCATATTTCTTCCACCTAACCAACACTCTGTTCATCCGGAGCATGAAGAATGATTATGGTAGAACCCACCATGCATGAAATGCATCCCAATATCCCTAACTTCAGCAATTTCTCTTTCAATTAAAAAATGAGCTAAAACGGCACTGTGAGTGAAAGAAGAAGGATATTAGACTCCATGAAGGTACCTTTTTCTTGTTTGATAATTAGCTTTTTTACTTCAAGGAGAGTAAAACTGGAATATAAGGAGACTTTAATGTATATTTACCTGACGATTGTACTTAATGCTCCAAGAGGCGTCACAAGAATGGCAGGAGCATAAATGTAAGCCACAAAATTGGCAAATTCTCCAAATATCACTGCAAAATTGTGTGGATCAACTCTACATCCGATCAAAAGATGAAATAATATCCAGAAATGTATAGTTTAAGGTATACAGAAAAGGAAAGACTTACTAGTTACCATTCCAATCCACCAAAGTGGCTCTACCAAATACCCATACCCTCATGAGCCTTCATAAAGTAAAATTTAAGACAACGGAAACAGATCATGAATATCTGAATGAGCCATTCATCCATGATTTATAAAACCTATGCCATTACAACAAGATCTTATCTAATTTGCGATTCAGGGCTGCAAAACAAAATTCGAACGTGCTTTATGTGGTTTTCATGCAGTTATATACTTGGACTACATATGATGAGAGGTATGAACTAAATGTTTGATGAGAAACAGGAGCGATTACCATTGCCATTAACAGTTCCATTTTCCTACTTTTCTGGTGGATTTACCTAATTGGCAAATATATCATTAGATATAGAATAACCTTATTCATATGACCGCTTATCAATCATCCAAAATGTGTCAGCAGTTCATCCGTCATCTTAAATGATATCAATAATATAGCATTTAAGTTAGCAAATCAATTAGTTACACGATCATAGACATCACTGCTTATGAGTATCATTACTCATCAATGCAGTTTTGACTCTGCCACTACATATCCCTTGGGAATGATCAGTTTTTCTTGATTCCTTTCAATCTATTGAATTCCGTGATACTCTACATACCGGCTAAAACCAAGTGCCATTTTAGTATTTCAACCATCAGTCAAACGTTATGTTTCCCACAATTTTGATCCCCTCCCCATGCCAAGTATTCCCCCTGATTTTTTTTTTTTTGGGGGGCGCTCAAGTGGAACCCTTTTTTTTTTTTTTTTTAAGAAGTTGACATGTGGCATGGGAAGCTCCCCATATGGGGAGAGGATCATCCTTCATGGTTCCCAATTCCAATTACTCAAAACTGCATATAATGTGCTAGCTGGAAAATTTTCCATTAGTTTACCCAGACTTCAACCCAAACAAAAGCCAGCATTCTTCCAATTTATTGAATATATCCAACTAGCAAAAGGACTTCCAGAATAGGTAAACACTTCACAGCTAGAAAAATAGTAAAAGCTTCAAAACCCACAAAACAAGACAATTAAAAAAAAATCTATTAAACAAAAAAGCAATAATTACCAGCACGAGAGCCGGAGGCGCCGGTTCTCTGTAGATGATGGATCTGGATCCAGTAAAAGCGCTGGACCCGACTGCCAACCCCAACCCGACCAAATCAGCTGCCTGCCCGGCCCGACCCGACCCGACCCGAACAGATCCAAACAAACACCAAGCCCTCGGATTTTGGTCCGATAGTGATTTCTGGATGGTGCCACGGGGAATTCAATTATTATCTGCAGCCAAATTTGTACTGAATCCGAAAATCACCGAAAAATTATACGAATATACATTTATGGAAAATTTGAAAACCCTAGAGTTCCGAAATTGGTGATTGGTGATACTTACATATATATATGTGTTTGTATGTATACGTCTATTGTCACGTGTGTTCACTGGGGCAGTTTGTTTGGAATTGGAGGGAACATTTTGTAACATAATAACTACCAGCTTGCTGTTTGACCAAGGTCCAAAAAAACTACCATATACTATAAAAAAACAAACATAAAATGGTGAAAGTTTTCTCTCTGAAATTTTGTCACGGTGAAATCCGATGGAGAAATAATTTTTCTCATAAAATAAAATCAAGAGGATTGAAAAATTTTCAATTGAATTAGGAAAGGCGAAGAGTTTTTTAAAACGGGTAAAGACGGAGAACTATTAAAATTTTCAACTTTCATACTAGTTGATGACAAACAAATTTTTCCAAGGAGTATAAGGTTAGAGCTAGTGTACACTACTTATTTGTGATGGAGTCTGATTGTAGCGCTTTTCTTTTTTTAAGAAAAAGAAATGATGTTAAAAGATGACAATAAGAATTCAATAAGTTAAGATAACCTAAAATTTCTGCAAAATTAAGAATAAAAACGATTTTTCTTTCTTAAGATTCGCAGAACATATATTATTAAATTTTTTTTTAATTGAAAGTGAAGACAGTTGTACATTTACGGGTCATCATCATGGCAAAGAAAAAAAAACCATACTAGTGGTTATAAAAACGAAAAATAGTTCGATTCACAAAAAAAGAAAAATGTTATGAATAATAATTGAAGTGTTATGAATAATTGAGAATAATTTGGTGGTTATGAATTATGAGGAATAATTTGATGGAGGAATAATTTGGTGGAGGAATAATTTGGTAAAAGATGTAATTATTATATGTGAATGACTATTATACCCTTGATGAAATTATGTAATTACGATTGTCTTAGTTCAGTTTTCACATAAATAGAGGCATTATTAATGAAATTCATTCGAGAATTCCTTAGAATTCATTCTCTGCAAGTCTCTCTATTGTTTACATCTTTTATATAACGCGTTATCAGCTGAGTCTACAGCCCTTTGAGTAATATGAAAGAAGTATGCTCTCTGATTGCATCTTATAGATGATCTTACATGTCGAGCGGATTATTACCAATGAATTAATTCATCCTCATCAATCCTAAATAACTCTCTCTTTGCAAATACATCATTGAAAATTCCCTTTTGTTCATATTCTTCTCCCACACAATTATTAACCTTGTATAACTGGAGATGTCTGAAATTAAAATTGGAAGAATGGAGTCCAAAGAATTTTTCGATCACGTAAATGGATTGCAAGTAAATCTCATCCATTGGAATAATTAGAGAAAGGGAAAAAGGTAAATCATATGATTTTTATAATATAATAATATATTAAAGCTATAACATTCGTTTTATCGAGATATAAAGACATACATTATCAAAATCAAATTTTCTAGACTCCATTATACTCGATTTAAGAGTTTAGATTTGACACCAACATTGATAGGGTAATAACTAGTTTTGAAATATGTTATTATCAAACTTTCCAAAATTTACAAATTAGTACACCAACTTTTGAAATGTTACAAAATAGTCATTAAATATTTTGATATTTATAAATGGAAGTGAAAATGAGGCGATTTTCCAATCGTATAATATTGATAGAATATGTTTGATAATTTAACCATTGCGGATTGGAATAGATAATTTTACCCTTACCGCGAGAAAAAGGAATGGCCAGGCCTAATTTTGTGACAATAAACAAAAATGGATAGAATATTCAGAAGAAATTCTAAATCCATTAATTATGACCTGAAGTCCATTTGAGTTAATAGATCGAAATATTAATGTGACTCTCGAAGAGTTCAATTACATAATGTACTTATTCTAGAAGGATAAGTGTGCTCTTTAGAAGTAATGAGTATTTGTTCTAGAAGAACAAATTTGCTCAAATAGAAGCGATTCAATATTTAATTCTCAGCACTTTATTTAATTTAATTCTTTATGCAATACCTCCTGCTTGATGATGGGTTCAAGCGAGTCACTAAGCGGAAGGTTTTATATATTTACTGTGGCTTTTATATGCTAAGTGATGGGTAATACTTCTACTAGCGAGATCTACTCTGAAGAAGTAGTTAAATATTATGCAATTTAATTCTTGCTATTTAAATTAGTAGATTTATATTTATTGCAATAATTCCCATAAGGTAGGTTCGACCACCTATTGGAGGAAATTTAATTTACGCAATTTAAATTTATGCACTTTATAGTTTGAGTATATTTCCAATGTGGTGGGTAATACTACACGATTGGTGTGCATATTTCAATGTGGTGGGTTATACTACGATTAGTTATAGCGAATCCTACTCGAGAAGAAGTAGTTGATCAAATATTCTAATCATACTCTCGAAGTAGTAGGCGATGAGAATAAAATTACTTCCCCATATATCAGAATATTAATGGAGAAAATTGAGTAAGTGGTACTTGAAGTCACCATTGGATAAATGGATGAAAATAAAATGCTCAATAGATCCCATGTTGATAAATCAAGATAATATATCGCATGGAGAAATTATATGAAGTAATCTCATCGATGATATGAGATTGTATTAATATGAGAATAAAATGCTTTCTTGAAGCATAATCACTAGATTTACGTATTTGAATAAAGCCAATATGATATTATTATTACTCAGGAAGAAGTACAAAGCAGTCGAAATTGAAGCATATTGAGAATATCAAAGATGACATTAAACACTCGAAAATATAGAAATGTAAAAGAATATACATCTTGAATCCATAAATGAGGATGCGTCTCGAGTATAAATACTAAAGTAACTCTGCCACCATCAATATTAGGATTCATAATGAAATATTTAAAGGATCAGAATTTCTTTTTAAGCTTGACACCGATGATGCAGTGTGGCCAAGCGGACTGAGCTTCCTGATTCTTGAACATATGCATGAAATTTGATGAGTAGCTCATCAGCGACTAGCGGAACCATAAGTATTTTTCTTTGAATAGAGATAAACTTATTATTACACCGATCTAGAAATGCTAGCAAACCATCGAAGAAATAATTAATATTCAACAAACCTATGGGTTTGGTATGAAAAATTCCAACTGTGCAAATAGCTATATTGAATATTTCCTCCCAGATGTTATAGCGCTTTGGAAGAACAATAAAAGCATCACTATTGCTCATCATGTACATCGGCAGTCATGGATGGATTGTGTTTGTAGCATCAATCCAGTTGGACTAATGACATTTCTAACTCCAATTAAATTCTTGCCTCCAATTCGATGAAAAGATATTATACTTGACACTCTTATCCCCCATAATTGTGCGGCCGTAAAGACTCCTTAATAGTTTGTTATTAGTCCCTCCATATAGTATATTGATATTTTGTTTCCCTAACTCCCTTACAAGTTGATGCCATATCCACATATTGGATATGACCTACTAATCTGGAGCCACCAAGAACACATATAGTTTTTACCCGAGGTAAAGATTGACTTACATGAGATGATTTTGATATCTCCATCTCCATCTCCACCTCTATCTTTCTCTTTCAGCGAATGAATGATAGATATATGAATCCCTCTATTTAAAGAAAAATTTTCAAACCAATAATTAGGTGCACTATTTACTTTTTGACAAATATGAAAGAAAAAAAAAATGCACGAATTTTTTTAAAAGTGAAAATGACATATATCTGTGTGATTGAAAAATAATATATATATACATATATATATATATATATATATATCTTAAAATCGAAAAACAATATTTACAATTACAAGAAAAACATTGATCTTCGTTATTACATAAGGCTTCCTTATATTAATATGAGAAAATTATTATACTAAAATTTTCTACTAAATTTACAAAGCAGGATCTTCTAAAGTAAGTTTTCCAATCATGTCGTTTGTTGATCTTTGAATTTGGCCCATAAGGCCATTAGCTCACCTTATGCGTGTCCCACTAGGATGTGTCTCAAAGCCTGTTGAATATCATCCAAAGGCTCCTTACTCAATCCATCCTTAATGAATGCTATTTTATCTTCTCGATTTACGGACAAGTACTGCCACAGTTTACATCAGTGTCACATGTCCATCGAGCACACTTGTAGCATCCTCCTAATCTTTTTGCTCTCCATTTCTTTGAAAAACTACTTTTTACCCATACCAGGCATGTATTTAGAAGGAATTGAAACCTCACGGATAATCGAACATTTGCTTGATCAAGTATCGGATATCTTGTGGGATACCCTTATTCATTAGCATCTTAATCTTTCCATTACATCGATAAATCCTTTTTAGGATTTGATCATGAGTGATGGATAGTATTTTCGAAGATTTGAGAGCATATGATCCATTATAATGTATAGACCCTTGTTAGGATGAATTTTGCAATAATTTTGATAATTTATTTATAGAATAATCAGCGTGTATGAAATAAGACTCAGATTTTAAATAAATAATATGAAGCGTAAGAACTACGATTTGAGGAATTAAATAATAGCCAGGATGTGATGCGTATGAGTGTAACTCAGTGTTTGAATAGTGGTAGGCAATAATATCACCAAAAGATGATGGAATATGTCGGTGAATTATTTCTATGATAAATCATGTTGAGCACTATCTGAGATACTAGTGAAATCGATATAAGAATTTCTTGAACTAGAAGTTCAATAATACTAGTTTACCGTGGTATCCATGTTTAAATAATTATTGAAATCAATATTTCAAGTGAAGAAATTAAAAATTCTTCAATGATTGTTCGATAAATGATGAAATCATTACTAGCCAATATTGAAATAAATCCCAAATATATCGGAATAAAGGATGAGAAATATGGGCCCTCATCCTCCATGTGGACTACTAGATATTATGATATGGATCCACTAGATAGTCACATGTGTATATGATTAGTAATTTGAAATTTACGAAATATTTGCTCACTTTAAGTATGAGCATGATTTCTGATTTAATGATAAAGCTAGTAAATGTATATCCCAATGATTTGAATAAATCCTGAAGGATTTGGTATGCATACAAGTGGGATATTATATGGAAAATTATTTAAAGTTCTCAAATAAATTGCCGATATCGAGAATAGAATGCAATACAAGCAGTCTAAATTCCCATATTAAGAATTTGAATGATGAGAACATATATGATTAAATCATACTGTGTATGATTTTGGTGTTCTAAATTTTCTACGACATGAGAGTATTAAAGGTTGAAAATAATATGTGAAATGCATCATGTTATATCCTCAAGAAATTGAAATCTGAACTTGAAGTTCAAAGATGCATGAAAGGCTATGAACAATCACATATATCGATTAGATGCTTTGATAAGTTATGCATGAAGCGTTGATATTATGAGATTTCCCCAAACATATATATCAAAGCAAATTATAAAAGATGGTCTTAATAGCGGAGGCATATGCTCTTGAAGAGTATATAGACATAACTATATTGTGTAATCCTACAAGAGGATTGATAATGAGATATCTCGATAAGTTATGTCGATATGGGGAAAGAAATGAAATTGAAAAGTGTCCACGATATGAAAATGTAGCGCTACATATGATCAATGATAATGAAAATATTGAGATATATTGAAGATGATAAATGGTGAATGTGAAATCCTTAACTTATGAGATGATGAGATGATGATGACTAATGCTCAAGTTTAAAGATAAGCATGGTGGTGGTCATTATATGTTGCATGCTCATGAAGGAGTTAAATTACGATCGTGTGTAGTACAGAAAGGAAATTAAAGGATCGGGTGAGCTAAACTAGTGTTTATAGAGCACCTAAAGGGTGAGCTAAGCCCACAGAGATGAAATAACCTATTAAGTGAGTATTAAATGTTAAATGACATATTTTAAGTGTTAGTTAGTTATGAAGGTTTACTTATATGTTTACATGTTTTTCGATGAATTTATATACTTTAAATTGTGTATTTGGAGACATGTGTTCATGGTGAATGTTTTGTAGTTGTGTAAGAAATTGATGCACTCTAAATGAGCAGAAGAGTATAAAATCAATGTATATGATACTCATACAAATGTATGAAAGATTTTGAAATGCTTTACGGCATACTTGTATAAAATACGCGTTGCACTCTTTTTCCCTTGGTGAGGTTTTATCCACATTAGGTTTTCCTAACAAGGTTTTTAATGAGCAAGTACTTTAAAGGCGTATTCACATGAATAATGTACTCTTTTTCTTTCATTAGGGTTTTTAATAAGGTTTTAACGAGGCATATTCATGGTATATTGAAACGATAGGAGAAATTGATACTGAGTGTATCTATTGGATCAAGTTATAATGGAGCTAATGCTTTAGATCAAGCGATAATGATATTGAAATCATTTACGGAGTAAATATATCGATTCTCAAGATATGAAATCAAGCGGGCTTGTTTTCTTTTCCTTGATCAAGTTTTTTCCTCTGGGTTTTCTTGACAAGGTTTTAACGAGGCAGTACGTGAATACTCATATCTTGTTTGATAGACATCGGGGAGCAATGTTTTGATGAAAGCGGTATATAACTTGACTCCGGCTATCCACTGCAATCGGTTTGGAAGTTTTTTTCGGGTTTTTATAAAGCAGTCAGGAAAGGCATTTGTATTAATAGTCATTCAGAAGTGTTATGAATAATAATTGAAGTGTTATGAATAATTGAGAATAATTTGGTGGTTATGAATTATGAGGAATAATTTGATGGAGGAATAATTTGGTGGAGGAATAATTTGGTAAAAGATGTAATTATTATATGAATAGCTATTATACCGTGATGAAATTATGTAATTACGATTGTCATGAATTCAAGTTTTCCTATAAATAAGAGAGCGATTATTAAATGAAATTCATTCACGAGAATTCCTAGAATTCATTCTCTATCAAGTCTATATATTGTTTATCTTTTATAAAAAAAGTATTTTCTTTATAGTGTTGCTGACCTATATTGGATGAGCAAGCCCACCAAACAATGTTTAGAATGAGGGTCCATATCTTTGTGATGGATCTGAGTCCAATTAATCGTCTTAAAAAATTTTAACTCTCTACAGGTAACACAAACGCTTTTCTCTTAAAGGAGGAGAGACAAATAATAATAATAATAATAATAATAATAATAATAATAATAATAATAATAATAATTAATAAATAAATCTATTTTGAAATAGAATCTCAATTGTTATACACTAACATAGAATAATAAAATGCTACAGTTTATTATGAAAATAAATGTTAACATTGTTGTCAATGTCTAAATTCTCCAGGCTTGATCCAGAGCACCCAAGTGTATCATAATTATGGCACTCTCGGGTATTTTCCAATTACATTCGACCTCTGGTAGGAAAATCGAAATCAGATCCAAAACTAGTACACCAAGGCAAAATTCCAATAGTTCGGAAAACTTTCCAGCGAAGCCGTTGGCCGTCGGTAAAAGTTTGGTCACTTTTTTATCAATTTTTTTATAAGCGGCAAACGGTGTTGCTAGAAAACTTTTTCGGCCTGTTGGAGTTTCGTCTCGCCGTACCGGTTCTGGATCTAGTCTCACTTTTCCAATGAAAATTGCATGTAACTGAAAACCACTCCCGGGTGTGCCAGATCATTTGGCTTGATTCTCTAAACTCTTAACAAATCGTATCAATTGACATGAACATATTGCTAGTTACTATTCTTTCTTCATTGTCAAAAGAAGAGCCTAGTTTACATCAACTGTTATGAGGCATCTCATCGAATTCTTTTCTTTTCGTTACAATGCGACTTAACAATCCAGTGATTGTTTCTAAATATAATATATAATCAAAAAGTCGAATGATTGTCAAAAACAGTTAATTATTGGAAGCCCATATAATTAAGGAAAGCTAATGAAATAAGTGAAAGGTGTCCTTACTCCTAAAGAATGCTTTTGTTTTTTCAATTATGAAGATTTTGTCCCTTTACTCAGGCAAAGAGGATATAGTTTGTCCCCTTGTTACATTCTTAAACAAGATTTAATATGATTTAGCCTACCCCATTCCATTCTAAGACCTAAAATTCCCCATTATCATAATAAAATTAAAACTTATGACACCAAATCATAAATTCTATCATACAAAACATAAGTTGATGATGATCATGAAATGGGGCCATGGTATTTGTGCCTAAATAAGTTAATTTGAGGTGGAGGATTGACACGATCGAATAAATTAAAGTGCAATAAAATGAAAACTTCAATATGCGACATTTTGATATTAGCATTCAATAGGTAGTGTGGTAGGTAGGGAGGATCCCACTTCTTAGGACAACCTTTGTCGAGATGCTCATATTTTTGTATCAACTAGTCGTGGGTTACAATTTTATTATATTTAACAAATGAAAGTGAACCTAGATCTCTTCATTAAATAATATGACGAATCCAAATATGCTATTTTATTTTTTATCTCTTTAATTGCTTTAAACAAGAATTTGGCACACGTAAAATGTGGAGTCAGCACTACCATGTCACTCGTCATATTTTTAACAATAGTAACATAAATTCTTAGGATGATAGGGAGTAGTTTTAAAGGTTTTTAATGTAAAAGATGAGAGAGAATGAATGGAGGTGAATGGTTGAGATTTGTGGATGTGATGAGATATGTGGATGTGATTGATTTATAGTAAAGAAAAAATAGATAAAAAAGTGATAAAAATTATTTAAAACATTTAAAAATGATACCCTAACAGGCTAAGATTCATTGACATGCAACATCATGAGCGCGTGAACATCAGCTCTTATTGCATATATCCTAAAGAAAAACAAATACCACACTAGCAAATCCTGTGTACCTTTCACATTTTGTTTCACCCGATATTTTCCTTAATATAATTTAATTTACTTCCAACACTTAAAGGGTGTGTCTTATTGGAATTATTTTTCATGAAAAATGTCATTTTTCACTTAAATTTTTCATGTACCAATCAAGCATAATTTAATTTTCTATGGAAAATAAATTCTACCAACTCACAAAAATACATATTTTCTATAAAAATAAGAAAAATATTTTCCCATAGGTAGAAATAAGAAAATATTTTCCATGAAAAATATTTTTCAACCTCACTTTTTCCTTCCAATCAAACACACCCTTAATAAAAATATATATATATATTTTAGTGTTAGACGTCCATAATTTTTACCATAACATATAACATAATAGAGGTAAAAATTCTGTTTTACCATTAATGAAAGTCATTCCTTGAAAAAAAAGGATACGCAATATCATTTTATTTTATTATATTATTTCTTATATAATTTTTACCATAACATATAACATAATAGAGGTAAAAATTCTGTTTTACCATTAATGAAAGTCATTCCTTGAAAAAAAAGGATACGCAATATTATTTTATTTTATTGTATTATTTCTTATATAAAGGCCGAATGGATACAACTTTTATCAAATTTTATCACTTTTTATCACTTTTTACCACTTTTTTCTCTCTCCTAAATCAATCACATCCACATATCTCATCACATCCATAAATTTCAACCACTCACATCCACTCATTCTCTCTCTTCTTTCACATTAAAATCCATTAAAAATCATTAAAAGTTACTCCCATTCACCCTTATAATTTTTGATGACAGTGTAACATGATGAATATATTTAATATCTCTGCAGCTTTCAAACACAAAAGTGAAAAATATCACTTATTATGGCGATAATAAATTAATAAATAATTGAAAATCACGATAAATCCTTGGATATGGGCATGACAGTAAAAAGAAAAGATCCAGAGAGGCGGTAAAAAAAAGTTATTACCCCACACCCACACTAATCTCCATCCCGCCACTCCCCCCTTCTACCCCACCGCCCCACTTACAACCCCCACCTATCTAGCAACTGAAAAGAGTAGTGGCAGAAAAATGTACAAAAGCCAAAATCTCTGTCGATCTCTATTCCTTCATTAACTCTCTCTCAGCATCGCTTTCCTTTCTCTCTCTATAAATATTTTCCATTTTGATTCATGTGGCCTTCCCAGCTTCCTCGGTTACTTGTAGAACCCCTTATTCATCTCATGTCATAATCGCCGCCAGTACCAAAAGTTGCCTATGCAACTATATATACATATCCATATCATCCTCGATATATATATATGCCCCACGCCACCCCACTCCACCCCACCCCACCCCACCCTGCACCAGGCTATTTACACACTCATATGGTGACTGACAACCTTCCTACCATTCAAGGGCCCTGTTACTTCTTCATCAATAATCAAGAAAGTTGTGAAAGAAATGTGACGGGTAGATTTATTGTTCCTATATATAACTTCACTGATAATAAGTAACTTATTTTTGTGACTGTTTTCTTGTTTGGCAGATTATTATTTCATGCAATTTCACTAGCCCTTTTCGGTTCGGATTCTTCCAGCTTCATCAATGGCTGAACGAAGCCCAAGCCCAGATTTTTATTCTCACAAACTCCCTTCCTCGTCCCAGGTAATCACTAGATATAAGTTAAAAATTAAAATCTTGTTCGTTATACAGATTGTCTTGTCGGGTTGGATTGTCGTAATTTGTGAACTTTAAGGTTGATTAGATAGTATTTGACGACATTATCTAGAAATGATTGCTAGATTTTTACTTTTTAGTACCATCCATGTCTAGACTTGATTACAAAGGTGGTTGGTAACGTGTTCATAATAAAGTGCTAATTTTGGGAAAGGTGTTTATTTGTAACGGGCATTCGATACACAAACTAATGGTGTCAAATTGTACAAATTGAACAAATAATAGTTAATTTCTTTTTTTTTTTTTTTTGAATGAATAATAGTTAATTTCTAAAAAATTCATTGTTGCTTGTAACAACTTGAACTAGTATCTCTATTTCAATTCAAACAAATGAGTTTGAATAATTTTTTGGTTTTTTTTGAAAAGGTGGTGGACGAGTTGAAGGAACTATGGTCAATGGCACTACCAATAACAGCAATGAATTGTCTAGTCTACGTACGAGCCGTAGTTTCTGTTTTGTTCTTAGGTAGGCTTGGGAGCCTAGAGCTAGCCGGAGGCGCCCTCTCAATCGGCTTCACTAACATAACTGGTTACTCTGTTCTAGTAGGCTTGGCTTCTGGGCTTGAGCCGGTTTGTAGCCAAGCCTACGGTAGCAAGAATTGGGATCTTCTCTCACTCTCTCTCCACCGTATGATTTTCATACTTTTCTTGGCGATCATACCAATCAGCTTCCTCTGGATCAATCTTGAATCAATCATGATTTTCATGGGACAAGACAAAGACATTACCTTAATGGCTGCTAAGTATTGTATCTACTCCCTCCCTGACCTATTGACCAACACTTTGTTACAACCTTTGAGGGTTTATTTGAGGTCACAAGGTGTTACTAAACCTCAAATGTGGTGTACTTTCTTGGCGGTGGTATTCCACGTCCCGTTGAATTATTTCCTAGTGGTGGTCATCGGGTTGGGGGTGCCAGGAGTGGCGATGGCGTCGGTGTTAACGAACTTGCACATGATGGTGTTGATGTTGGGGTACGTGTACACGTACGGTAGGTGGGAGTGGAAGTTGAAGGACGGGATTGGTAGCGTGTTTGGTGGGGTCGGGCCGTTGCTTAAGTTGGCTGTCCCTAGTTGCATTGGAATTTGTTTAGAGTGGTGGTGGTACGAGGTTGTCACGGTTTTGGCCGGCTATTTGCCTAATCCGAAGCTTGCGGTGGCTGCCACCGGGATACTCATTCAGACGACTAGCCTCATGTATACCGTACCTATGGCCTTGGCGGGTTGCGTCTCAGCTAGGGTAATTTTTTTCCCTTTTTGTTTTTTTGGTTGTCATTTTACCTCTCTTACATAAGTAGAAAAACAGGGATGTCTTGATCTTTGTTTCTTTTAAGGTTTTATTGCTTGTATAGTAGAGAATTTCTAAACTGACGACATTTCTAAGAGAATGTGTGGTTAAAAAGTAAAAAAGGTTGTGTGCAGTTTGGTTCTAAATGGCGTCATGTTCTCTAAGCAGGTGGGAAATGAGTTGGGAGCCAGAAAACCGTACAAGGCGAAGTTGGCGGCGATGGTAGCACTAGCATGTGCATTCGTGATTGGAATAGTCAACATTATATGGACGTCGTTATGTCGGACGAGTTGGGGAGGCCTCTTCACCAAAGACGAGATGCTTAAATCTCTAGTAGCGTCAGTTTTGCCAATCATTGGCTTATGTGAGCTCGGGAATTGCCCACAGACGACTGGCTGTGGAATTCTTCGTGGGGCAGCCAGACCGGTCGTGGGCGCTCGTATCAATCTCGGTTCGTTTTATTTTGTGGGCACTCCTGTAGCTGTCGGGTTGGGCTTCTGGCTCAAGGTTGGGTTCAGCGGGCTGTGGTTTGGGCTCTTGTCGGCCCAAGCCGCCTGCGCTGTTTCGGTTCTGTATGTGATATTCAAGTGCATAGATTGGGAGTTGGAGAGCTTGAAAGCCTGTAAGGATACTAACTTGGAAATGAGCAACAAAGTTGTTGATGAAGAGAAAAAAGGACTGTTAGTTTTAGAAAATCAAAACATTGATAATGTTGTTGTCTAGGTCATTGTCTGCCCTAAGGGGTTGGTGGGTGGGGTAGGGGGGTTAGGGGTAGGGTGTGAAAAAGGTTTATTTGGGCAAGCATGGGGCTGTGTGTTTAATGCACATTTTCTTTTGCAGACTAACAATGTGATGGTGGCCCATAGCCCATAGAGGTGGTTCTATAATTTGAGGGTAGACAATTATTTTAATTTTTATCCATTCGTAGGACTTGCTTTTATGTGTTGTCTTGTTCAACCTTGCCAACGTTGTTTTTGTTCTTTGTGCTTGAAACTTGTATCCCACTTCGTCGAGATTGAACTGTCCTAATGTCCACAGCGAACACACTCATGACTTCTATTGCTCATATGGTAGCATGCTATTGTCCACACGAGAGGATCAAGACACTTGATGTCTCACATGTATAATAATATGTTGTCACATAGACAATGACATTGTAGCCATTAGAACACTTCTTTTATGTTAGTAAAAACTGAAACCTTGATACCAACATATCGAGTATGGATGTCACCATGATGCATTTGAGCTAAATGGGAATATGGGATGAATCAAAGTATAAAAGTTTGTCGAAAAATAGCGCTCTGTTTGAAATATATTTTCCAAAGAAGTTTGATTTGAAAATAAAATAAACTTTTCTCGAATTGTATGTGTTAATTTATCATGAAATTTGTATGAGAAATTTAGATATTTTACTTAACTAGTTTTGAGTACGTGCTTCGCACGTATTATAAAATGATGATTTTTTTAGTAATAAATTTTTAAGTCTCGATTTTAAATTTTTCAAAAGGTATAAAATTAAACTAACGTAGTATAAGTAAGTTATACGTACAAGCTAAATAACACTTTAATCATTTTATACTGTCAATAAAAATATTAATATCTCGATTTTCTACCAACTTAGATCAATATATATTTTTAAATTATACACATTGAATAAAAATACATTATCTATTGAAATATTTGTAGTGTGATCAAATCAAAGTAATTTTAAAAATCACTTAAAAATTAGTTATGTAATTTTTTTTCAATTATTAAACTACAAAAATATTTGTGACATATTTTTAAATTAAACGATTATCATACGACTACATGACTTTGTAAAAGATTTCTAGTTATTAATCATCATTTTTATATTGAATAAAATCAAAATGTATTACAATATTTGTATGTAGTTTAATTTCTTTAATGTAATTATAATATGAAGAGTCACTCATTAATTATTATCTATATAATTAAATATATTTCTTTAATAAGGGTATTTTAGACCAAATAAAATATTAGCGGGGACATTATTGGAAATCAAAAGATTTCCACACATCCACACTTTTTAATATAGTATGATATGATAGTGAAAGGACAGGCTTGTTTCAGGTGTGTAAATACTGGCCACCCATGATTCTGATCTCATCGGCCGTTTTGAAATCCGAGACCAGATTCAAATTCAGCACAACGAGACGGAACTCCAGCAATTATGAAAATTTTTCGACGATATCGTAGCGGCCAATCAAAGTATTGGACATAATTTTGCCCAAATTATGCTCCAACACTTTGACCTACCGCCAGTGTCGTAAAATTTTCGAATTCTTGAGTTGCTTTATCGTCTTGAATCTGATCTACCTCAAATTTCAAAACTGGTCAGATAAGTTCAGAATCATCCAGGTAAATAGAATTTACTAAGACACCCTAATGTACCGGAAGTCCGAAACAATATCAAGTGAGCCGCGCATATAAGAAAGGTAGATACACCACATAAAAGAAGCATGTGGTGCATAGTGTCTAAAAGGTAAAATTATTGATCTTTTTGCAATAATTTGATTTCTTGAATCTTATTTTTAGGGTGCTTATCTATGAAGCAAAGTGTCGCTTGTTCGTGTGTTTAGAAATGGGGTTATTCAAAAGAAAAATGTGCCAAGTTTTAGGACTGAAGTAGTGGGGTCTTGTTCTTTTCACTATATTTTTCTATTAATTTTCAATAACTTTTTCTCTCTCATCATTTTCAACTATTCATATAATTATTTTACATTTTTAATATATTTTTCTCAATTTTCAATCACACATCTAACATATTTTTCGAATAAATCTATATTTTCAAAAAAGTTCTCGCAAAGAACAAGCCTCAAGCCTTAAATTATCTCGCTTGAAGACCACCGCTATCTCATTGTCACCCATAAAAGAAAAAAAAAGAATGGGAGAGCACCAAATAATCTAATATGAGCTGCTATTTGCATTCTATAAAAATTAATAAAATACATGCAAGCATGTTGCAATAACATTCCTAGGCAATGGATTTCAAAAAATCCACCATAACAAAAGGATTTTGGGTGGAAAATATCACACACACCCCAAACTATTATTTTGTAGGCATATAAAACAAACTTAACAAAACTTTGCCTTGGGATCTCAACTGAGACTGATAAATTGCGCCATCATTAGTTTTCCTTTATCCCTTTGTTATTATTGTTTGTCTTATTATTTCCTTGTCTTCTTGTTCTTGTTTCCTTTTTCCTTCCTCTTGGGATGGAGTATCTTTGTTCTCATCTCTCGTCTTGATTTGAATGTAATTGATTTTTGTTTAGTTATACTAAATTTTGTATCCCAACCATTGACAGCGAAATCTGGTCGGGTTACGTGGCCAACAACATCCCCAACTCGTCTTCTCCTAGTTATACGTTTTTTTACAATATTTTATATAATTAATTTGTAAAATTAAATCAGTAACACAATATAAACATAAACGATGTATAATAGAAATTAACGATCTATTACCCGTGCGAGCACTGCTTAAGGAGTTCGCAACTGATGTGGTATCAGATATAATTTCATGCAAAAATAAAATGTAGGAATTTTTTTACACAGCATTCGCCCGGGTACCAGATCAAAAGCGCAGAGCTACAAGATATAATATTCAAAATATGTATATTAGAATCATCTCATCATATGATAAAATCAAACATGTCGTTAATAATTAATTTCTTAAATTTTTTCCTTCCTAATTTGTGTGTCCCAAGTCAATCAATTCAGGAGACTCGCATTAAATATGACTCTGAAAATGCAAAATTTTCGAGAGGATTCTTAATTTTCTGATGATGTATTTATTTTCAAATTAGAGAATTAAGATCTAAATGAAAGGAGACAAATCGAGCAATTAATGCTTTTGATCTGTATCTTTTTTTTGTGGGATTTATTTTGGTCCCTACCCTAGCACATAGGTCTTTTCTATAAGAGACTTGGCTTTACAAGGCACGATCAAGACAAGGTATTGGGCGTTGAGAATGCCAAAAGCGAGACGAGGAAAAAAAAAGTTGTATAGTTATCGTCAATCTTCTGTCTACTATGTAAGTAGCTGCATACACATAATAATTCATTCTTTCTTTTACTTTTTAAAATTTAAATTTGATCAAACAAATCACATCCACATATCTTGTAGAGCCTACTTACACTGTTAAATCTCTATCATCTAATTTCATTCATTCTCTCTCTTCATACCCATAAAAATATATTAAAATTTATATACAAACACTCTCGTATTTCATCAATCGTTCAAAGTGATAAGTTTATGTAGAACGTTTGTTTTTTTTTTTGTTACAAGGGGAAAGGGAAAGGGGGAGCACAGGGGCGGGGTAGGAATCGAACCCAGGACCAAGACCCGGCACGTGGGCGGTTTAACCGCTACACCACTCATTCGTTCCTATGTAGAACGTTTGTTGATTAAAAGACAAAGATGCTCTTTACATCGGGCTCACTTCCATTAGTAGCCCATTTGAAATAAGATGGGCTTTAAGAGAATATTAGACATTTGAACCGTTATAGGAAGGGTTACCCCATCAGACTCTAGCTCAGCCCGGGTCCTGACACTTGGGTTGGTTGACATGAATCGCCACTTTTCTGATAATGGACCATCAATTGGGCCCATTAATACTGGATCGATCTTAAACAATTTAGGCCTAGATTTTGAGAGACTCTCTCCCTCACTGTCACTGAAATTGACTCATTTTCCTTATTTATTGATCGCAAAATAAGGACAATTTTCCTTATTGATGTGCATTTGATTTCGTCATTTCATAAGGTGTCTATATTTCATATACATTATTATCAATAAAAATAAACTATCTTTTACTCTTTTTGCCCCACATACATAAGCTTATTTTTCTTTTTAAAATATCCCAAATATATAATTTTATTTCTATATTAAGGAGTATTTTTTTATTCATTTACCATAATAATTTTATTTAATTTGTCTAATTATAATCATTAATAATACTCATTAAATGATGGTAAATTCAGAAATTGGTTACAAAATTTATTTTTCCAACAATTTTTCTTCATCTTTATGAAAAAATCAACAAGCATATTTAATTGTGACAGAAAAAGTAATATTATAGGGCTATATTTGAAAAAAAATACTCTCTCCATCCCATTTTGATAAACATGATTGTTTTTTTACATAGATTAATTAATAAAACACAATTATTATAGTTAGGAATGTAAATTTCTCTGCGACCTTCCTTAAAATGACATTTTCATAAATAAATATACTAACAAATTATATAATAAATATGAGTATTTAAATCAAGTAAAATATAAATTAAATTCTCACTATGGAAACTTATTTATAATTTGGGACATAGTAAAATAAAAAATATGTCTATCAAAATGGGACGGAGAAAGTAAAATTTATCGTTCCAATAATATCTCTATATTTAAAAAATTGGAGTGCCACGTTCGCAAAGATGCTAACGTGGCACACATTAAATATTTTTAAAAAATTATAACATTAGTTTGAAAATAATCCAACATTAATTAGTAGTAATTAAAAATATAATTAAAAATAAATTAATATTTAAAGCAAACATTTAATGAGAAAAAATTGGTTTTGGAAAGACTTAAATGTAACTTCATTTTTAAAATATTAAATAATAATAAATATTATTTATTTATTTTCAGCGTATTAAAATTATAGGTTTTGATAGTTTTGTTTAGTTACGTGAATTGGACTATTAAAAAATATTAGGTATTTTTTTGATTTTTTTATAATCAAATAGTGAGTAATTCAAATTATAACTTGATTTATATTTAATAATTTATCTATTTTTTAAGTAAATAGTAATTTATTACTCTTTATATTATTAGAATTGAAGTGCCACGTTTGACGGATATGCCCTATTGGTAGTGCCAACATGACACGCCGTTTCTAATTAAAAAGTTAATTGATGTTTTTCATTTTTAATACGGCTGATGTAATATGCTCACTAACTGAATTTTGTATTGCACGCGTTTGTCCTCTTCTAAGTATATAAAATTAAAAATAAAAAGTTTTTCTTTCTAAAATTAAAATACAATTTACGTAAATGGAAAGAAATCAAATGAATTATGTAGAGGTAGAAAATTATTGGTATTACTACAAATTTAAGTTACATGAAATTAAGTATAATACTTCTTATGTAATATAACTAAAATAAGGTAACAATTACAACTAATCACTAAAAAAACTCATAAAATCATAAAATTTGGAGTGTGTCATATCCATTTCAAAAAGAAAAAAGGTGTTCAATATAAATTTCATTTATACCAACGAGAAAGAAAAGTTTTGATAATCAAAGGATTTTTATATATTCATTCCAATGATTCGTTTATAATTAATTAATCTTAACGAGCAATGTTATGCAATGCGATGTACGGCAATTAGAATTAAAGTTACACATTTTGATAAACTTCTTAATTATGCAATGAACGTGAATTTTTTTAATTTACAATTGTGAATTTACTCCATATTTTTTCATTAACTATAATATACAATATTATAGATTTCAATAATTATTTACAATTATGTAATTTTAATAATTATTTACAATTATACAATCTCCTATACATAAATTATATTAATTATGTAATTGAATATATATAATATATTCAATATATTTATAATATTATATCAATTATTTATTATATATAAATTTAATTATTCTCGTGTATCGTACGGGTATAGTACTAATTAATTATACTAATAATATCTCAATTTGTGTGACACGATCTTAATGGGGCTGACGGAGTGTAACTCAACTTGACTCAGCCACATAAAAAACAAAAAAGCTATGGGAAGGATAAACTTGAGGAAATTGTTGAGGAAATGGGGGGAAGTTTACAAAAATAACCTTGGTCAAATAATAGGGTCATGCATAAAAAAACAGGAGCCCGCCTCTCTCCAAATCTGCTTTCCTCACTTTCTCTCTTTCTTTCGTTCCTCAAAGCCGAGCTCTGCTCCGTTTCTCTCTTTCTAAATCTATACCCAAAATTCGAATAAATTGGATGTGTTTTTTCTAACAGATCTGAAGTATTCTTGAAGAGAGGATTATCTTCTAGCGCTTCTAGCGTTTGGAGAAAATATCTGAGAATATATTTCGAGAGTTCAAATTCACATAAAAAAAGGGATGGTGGTATGTGACTAGGTGTGCTCTGTCGTGGCGAGCGTGTAGATGGTGGTAGAGGTGGTCCCGGTAGTGAAGGGTTGGTCCTCTAGTTTTTTTTTTTTTGTGTGTATATTTGTTTTGTGTGTGTAGATTATGGAAAAATGGATGAAGTGTTGTTTCTCGATTAATTTTCCTAGAGATGATCCCGAGTTTTGGTTCAAATTTGAGTATATGAACTGTAGTTTGCAAGAAGCAACTTGAAAGTTGAAAGTGGTGGCGATGGTCGTGAGGATCTGTTATTATTTATTGTATGCAATTGCTATGGGCCAAAGAATAGCTACAATGTTGTTTTGTGTTCTTTGCTACATTGTTGGGGAGTGGTGAAGAATAAACTACAACTATTGTTGTGATTTTGTGGTGGGAAGAATTGTAATGAAAGGCGATGTCATGGACTAATGATAACATATTGCAATATAATTGTACAGAGATCAATGGAGAATTAATGTAATGTAGTAATTTAGCTTGCTGTTGTGTATTGGAATTGAGATTAGGCAATTGCTTCACTTGGTAGGATCACGTATCCATAAGGAAAAAAAAGGTGAAATGAATACTATTAAAGTGGGTGAGTCATGGATACTTTGTGACTCATTGTATTACTAAACTCATGGAATGTTCTTCAGAATAACATAAGGGACAGTAAAGTTGAGAAACAGAACCGTGCAGCCGCTGGAAAGCAATTTTACACTTGCTAGGTAACTACTAATAAGGATTGGAAAGTGGAAATGGATCAAATACATAAAGTTAATGCTGGTGCTAACAGTTGGTAACTAATATGGTGAACATATGTGATACGAAGATAAGATACAATACATCTATTGGACACTTTGAGGCCACTTTAACAATCCCATTCACAAAGCAAATATTAGTCATAAGTACATTAAGCCATAATAGATTCATTCCATTTAACATTCCCCATTGACAATGCAATAAATAATAGTCATGGTACATTAAGCTTAATAGATTCATTTATTCCTCTTGGCGAAAGCGTAAACTCGCACAATTTTACTAAGCAAGACATCGGCGTTCCTTGTTTTAAATCAAATCTGATTTTCCAATTTTGATGAGAGATCATCCACTTGATGGTCGTGTTGAAGTCTTCATCATGAGATCGTGCATTGCTTGATTCTCCTTCTTCGTAGTCAAGGTCTCCCATCTTTGAGGGCACGGAGCCTTTCCAATAGTTACATTGATGAATGATTTTCCTGTGCAAGTGTAGAATATTTGTCCTTTATATGGTGAGTCGTCCCTCTCAACCATGAAAGTTTGCTCAACCAATCTCACACTCAGGACAACGCACCTTATCCTTACAAATCAGGGGCTCATGGCTACAAGAACGACAATGTAAACACATACTAGTATTTTTTTTATTCCCATTTTAGACTTGAAAAAAATAATAATAAGGAAAACTATATGCAATGACAATGTAATCACTAACTCAACACTCGTGCAAGATTTAGTAATTTCATGAGTAAACTTAACGTGTCATCGATCAATGTATATAAAGCTAGCTCTAAAATAAGCTAACATAGGTCGCATTTGGAACTTCATTTTAGCATCAGCCAACCAGCAATATGAAATATATACATATGAGCAGTGTACATAACATAACAGAAAGGCAGTGTCATGGACTGAACAGTGTACATAACAGATGGACTTGAATCAATTGAAAACCAGTAATTCAATACTCGTTCCTAATTAGATAAATACCTTAAATGCTTAATTATATGATACTGATTAGTCAATAGCTAACAAACACAAAATTTTGAACAAAATAAATTCCTAATATTTCATAAAAGTTCATAGCAACCAGGTGAAGTGAAAGCACTCAAAGTTAAATTCCAATTCTAAATAGTTAAATTAAGCACAATCACATTCAAGAGTCATCCCCAAATAGCTAACCACCTCCAATGCTCGAAACAAATGCTCGAAACAAACACAGAGAGAAGAGAGAGTATGCAAACCTGGGAGGAATCAGTGGCTTTGAACTCCAAAATTCGAAGAGAAAAGACAGAAGAGAAAAGACAAAGAGAAGAGTGGAAAATTCGAAGAGAAAATACAGAGAGACAGAGAGAATCGGGTGGATTTTGAACTCCAAAATTCGTCAACTTCGAAACCTCAAACACCAAATCCCACCTTCGTTTTCACCATTTCCACTTGAAAAAAAAAAAGGAAAATTCAAATCACGCCCTTAGATCTAGAGACGAACGGGCAAAATACCAGGAAGAGAAAAGGAAGAGAGAAGATATAGTATGCAAACCTGGGAGGAATTGAGTTGCTTTTGAACTCCAAAATTCGCAGAGAAAAGACATAGAGAAGAGTGGAATTGCTCGGCTGTGAGGAACGAAAGAAAAGAGAGAGAGATCAAAATTCGGCTGTGAGGAACGAAAGAGAGAGAAAGGGAGGAAAGCAGATTTGAAGAGAGACGACTCCCTTTTTTTGATGCGTATGACCCTAATATTTGACCAAGGTTATTTTTGTAAACTTCCCTCCATTCCCTCAACAATTTCCTCAAGCTTATCCTTCCCATAGCTTTTTTGCATAAAAAATGTTGACAGCTACAGTATCGTAACAAAAAACAAGGTGTATTAAAGAAAGATGCGATTGCGGAAATAAAAGTTGGATTTAAGACATTAATAAATTGGGTTGTCTTTTTGGGCAATTGGTGGGCAATAGTCCAAAGAAAAATGACCAAATCTTTATCCATTTGCATTTAATAGCGTGGTAGTAGTCAACTATTCAACTGAAATATGCTTGGACCAAAACACAGAAGCGGTTACATGTTGAAGGAAAAATCAATTGTAAACAGACTCGGTTTTATTACCAGACAGTGATGGCTTTGATGACCATCGTTGCAGGCCCACATACATGGTGGGAAAATTGTGGAGGTGCTGTCAATTTTGCAGTCAACTGGCCCAATTCTAAGAATCTTTTATGAATTAACTTTTTTTTTAAGTGATACACGTTGTAAATTAGATATATTATATCGGAATACATCATTAAATCATTTGAAGCACGGTAACAAATTCATTCCAATCTCGACATGAAGTGTTGAGACTTGTGGAGAACGAATCTGAGGGCGTATCCCAGAGCTCTATAACCATTAAGTGACAGAGAAAGAAGAACTGAAACAAATTAAGAAAACATAACAAACCATACATAAATGTGGATAAACCAAACCACCGCATAAGAGTGTAAATACTTTATTTATTTAATATTTACATAGTTCGAACATGTTCTGACTATCAGGCCACCCTGATGGTTTTTTTTATGAATTAACTTAAATGTATATTTATTTTGTATATATATCAGAAAACTCTCCGATAAAAGGCCAAGAAAAATCTTAGTTTATCCCTTTGAGTTAGTGGATCCACCAATCTATTAGAGGGATATACATAAATACTTACACACCTAATCTTTCTCATCTTTTATGTCATTCTATTTTTTGTCTTCTCTATTGTTCTATCCGATTGTCCTCATGTAAAATTTTTTATCGAAAAAGTAATTTTTATCACTTGTTCCTATAAAATTATTGACGTTGATGGGTAAATGAATTCTAACTAATTTCAAATAGATCAGGATCAATGTGACTTCTTGATTTCATTGATTTATGCAATCCCTGTTCGGAACTCCAAAAGTTGACGTCAAAAGCGTCCTTTTCCGAACCTTAGAATCAATTAATTGGGGGAACAAGGATCAACTCAATCAAAATCAAATAACAAATGTGACATCGTTACTTACTGTATCCACACATGTTAATTATTATTTTCACTGTTATTTAATCTAAAAATTTAGTTTTAGACAAATTGAAAATTTATCGCTGTAAGTCTTTAATTCAATTCAGTTGTTGACAATGGATAGTGTCCAAGTAATTGGGATCCAAATCTTAGCACCGGTGTAAAGTAGATTTTTTTTTTCTTAATCAAGGTGTAAAGTAGATGTTTAAAAGTGAGAAAATTGAACTTTCAGAAAATACGTGATTTGTAAATAGTTGAAAAAGTAAAAACAAAAAATTATAAGTTTATCGGACAATTTCAACAATTTATCAAACAAACTCTAAATGTGTCACGTGGGTGTTAGTGTATGTGTATTTAATTATTTATGAGTATTTATGGGTTTTGATGTGAAATAGGAAAGAGAATGGGATTTAGTGGTGGAAATTTGTGTAGTACAGTGAGTCCCAAAAATATGTGGATGTAATTGGTTTGATTTTAGATAAGAATGAGTTAAAATATATAAAAATTTATTAAAAATTATAGAAGAACGGGGAATAAAATCGCGATGTTGCAACCCACGTGATTCTTGAATTCAAGAGCAACTGAAGCAACATCAACAAATTCACAGCCACATATCATCCTAGTAACTATTCTTCTTACAAAATTCTCGTATTTATTATTGCAAATAATAAAAAAGCATAAATGTATATTAGAGGTAAGTCGTGTAGCATCTTTCGTTTTTGAGACAAGACCTATGAGACAAGACCTAACTTAACAAAAGACATAGGAATTGCGTCACAATCTCCCCAAGTTTCTTCACATGTTTTGTCCAAATCCATGTCGAATAATTATACTGTTCTTGCATATTAGCTTTTCACAGGAAAAGAGGAAAAGGAAAAGAAAAAGAACAAAAAAAGGGAACAGTACTAGATTCGACCACATTAGTCATCTAAAATAATAATTAATTAAATATATCTAAATTAGGCTGCAATAATTAAATAAAATATCTTACTATTAAATTATTATTTAGTGTTAATTAATCAGGTCAGCATGTAGTTTGATGGAATAACGATTGAACACATATATAGACGTGGAGAATTAATACATCTTCAAGGCTCAAGCCATAAGATATGACGGAAAATTCTCACACGCAGATAAGGTAGAACAAAATTCATGTTCTTTTCTTATACCCTAATAAATAGATTCTACTTAAATATCGGCGGGACGGACCCAGTTTTTATTTTATGAATATGATGATTGACACAATTTTGCTGTAGATGGCACAGTAAAGCACGATTAAGGATTCGTTGAATCAAAAAATATTGAGAAATTGAAAGAAATTACGAAGAGTCTCTCCGAAACTTTTATTCAAACTGAGATGTTAACAATGTTTTACATCAAAACCCTAGGTGCACAAAACAAGGAAATTATAAAAATAACTTGAACTTAGTGAAAAACTACAAATATGACACTATTTGACTTTTTGGTCCACTCGAGACTTTTGGGCATTTGGATGATCCTGGTAGCCACAAAATTACATTTGAGATGCATTAATTGCATTGATACAACGTGATCTTTACGTCAAAATCTTGTAAAATAAGATATTTACATTATTATTGTCTTGGTTTACAATATTTTTGACACATCACAATGTATTTATTTGTGACTACCCTTGATATTTTTTTTTTATTTTATATCTTTGGGTTTCTTTTTTGTGATAAGAATATTAACGGCATTTTGCTTTAAATAAAGAAGAATATGAACGGTAGTTTTATTATAAAATAAATATTTTATGAGTATTATTATTGGAGAATATTGTTCTAAATTTACACCATTGATGCACAATGCTGCTCAAGTTGAACCATGCTCCATGCAAGTGTGTTTTGAAGATGTAAGCGCATGTTTGAACTAGTTTATTTTTCCAAAAAGTGATTCTTTTCTTCGACTTATGGCCCATGCATTAGTTTATATTGTAAAAGGATTATGCATTTCTTCTTACTATAGTTTTGGGCTTTTGGCAGTGACATGCATTCAGTTGACAATTTTCTCTTGTCCGTTCCGATTAGGCTAGGTTGCACGGAAATGGACGCAGGACACGAAACGAAATGGGGAAACGTGATTTTTGAAAAATCCAAGATATGAAACGTTATGTGGTAATTATTTATTTTTCTATATAATTTCAAAATTCAACTTCCAAAAACTATTTAATATGGAGTAGCTAATCAAAATATCAAAATCAAACAAATTTAATTAAAATTTGAAATTTTAATGACAATTTTGGGATCCAAATTTCACTTTGTATTTTAGGTTAATTAATAATTAGAGTTAGTTGCCAAGAAGAATTCTATTTAGTCTAGTTTTTTAGGTTAATTACTTAATTAACATTTTTTGTGAAATATAAATAATTTTGAATTTTTTTTTTGAAAAAATCTGAATTTTTGTCACAAAATTTGCTAAAAGTTTTTTAAAAGTGTCTGTAGAGTGTCCATCAAGTATCCATAGAGTTTCGAAATTTATTAAAAAATATAAAACTTTTTTAGAGTTTCCGAAACATTTCCGGAGAGTTTTCGGCGAGTTTCGGTTTCCGAAATATTTCCGACACGAAATGCTTGCCTTGTAGGAGTTTTCATGCATCATAGCGATTAGGACTACCCTATTGATCATTGGTATGAACGCGATTCACATAACACTACTTATATCCATCATCGACAAGAATTATCTATCAAAAATTATATATGTTAGCGATATTAGTGAAATAATTTATTAGTTTTACTATATATGTAGATATAGATTGATTGTTGTGATTTTCAAGGGAGATGAGTACAAATCTCGCAGTTTATTGTTATTTCGTACTTCATCGTTTACTAAACAATTGAAAGAGACAAGTATGGTAAACTAGCAAATAGCAACAAGAAGTTGACTTTGTAAAGAATGATGATATATACTTGAAGACAATCAAGACATGGAACTTGCGCATGTAGAATATAAAATTTTCACTTTGATACAAAGGGAGAAATTCAGAAACAATGGATGTAAGAGTTGTTTCGAAATATTCCAATTTGTTTGTCTTTTCTTTCTTGTTTTTAAATATTCTTCTTTTATATATGAAATTGCTTTATTCTCTAAATATGTAAATTTTAGGTAACTATTTAAAGAAAAATTCTATGTTAATGGCATCATACAATTATTGACTCCCCAATAAGCATATTTAGCATCAATTATTTTATTTGATCTTGAAGGTCTCCAATCAAATTGCTTTCACCATTTTTGAAATTTATTTTTCATCTAATTTTTCTGTTTGGCATATTCTTTCACAACTAAGTCAATATCATTTTTTGACAAGTACTTTGCTCAAATTATCAACATTTTGGTCAAGTTATTTTCTATTTGTTGGGGGAGAGGAAAAAAAAAGAAAAAAAAAAAGAAACTAGAGCAAATATTTATAACCAAGAATTATTCAAAGGTGAAAAGATGGAATAATAAAATCTTGGCTATGTTTGCATGGCAAATCAAGTTAATAAATAAATTAGTTGAAAGTTGAAAAGTTAACTAATTAAAATAGAGGTGTTTGACAAAAATAACTGAAAATTTTGCTTAGAAATACAAAATGACGTGTTTAGACTTTAGAATAATAATATTTCTGCAAAAAGAAGCTAAAAATAGGGGGAAAAATGAAAATTTCATGGAACTTGTCTAAAACGCTTGTAAAAGAAGCATATGAGCAATTTGCTTGAAAATACAAAATGACATGTTTAAAATAATAATATTTCTGCGAAAAGAGGCTAAAAATGGAATAAAAAATGAAAATTTCATGGAACTTATCTAAAACGCTTGTAAAAGAAGCATATGAGATAAGCTCTTCAACTAAACAAAATTTATTTGAGTAGAAGGAGCTCTCCAAATAAGTTAAAAGTTAGGTTCTTTGCCTTACCAAACATATACTTTGTTTTACGAAAGACAAAAATTAGTGACGAACTGTGGCAAATGTAAGGTTATTTAAATTATTATTTCTCGGAAAATAAGGTACCGCATCGCGCATTGCATTCTAATTCTCAATGTAGAATTTTGAACTTTTCTTCTTTTCTTTTTTTTGTTTCTTTTTTTGTAAAGTGATCTCAATTCGGAAAACCAAGCTTCTGGTACCTTTCCTATTGATATGAAATTCTATTACAAGGAAGGAACATAAAACCAATACCCACTAAAAAATTTATATGAAATTTTAAACAAATCTATAGACTCAAAGTATCTATGCGAATATTCTCCTACCAATAAATTGGCAGAAGAACATGCCAACATGTGACGTGGCGCTCTTACAGGGCGCCATGTCATCGCTATTTTTTTTATTATTTTTTATTTTATTAACTACATTAAATGAGATGACTAATACATAACTGCCCTCTGATTGTGGGGGGTTCGTGTGGCCCCCATAATTTTTTTCCCCAAAAAATGAGGGTGTTGGCACCATATCCTGCCAGCTAAGTTGGCATGAGATCATTATTGCAAAGTATCTAATGGCTCCAAATCCCTATCTGTTCGTTCGGCTTGATGATCAAGTTCAGATCTATTACATATCATACCAAACTTCTTGTGAGTGAATTTGCTTCCCTCCAAATGTGGCTGACTTGAACATCCATGCAGCTAAGCTACCCTAGAGCATCTCTAATGGCTTGTCTATTTTTTTATAAATGGTTCTACATGTATAAAAAGATGTTTATCGGACTCATTTAATAATAAACAATGTCTAGTATACCTTCTACATTTAGACAATATGCTAGACATTGTTTAATATTGAGTGATTCTTTATAGATATTTGAATTTGACATTTTTTATTGACATTGTTGATGCGATATATTTTCATTGAATGATGTAAATCTGTATTAAATGATAATCATATGGGCACAAATTCATCGTCCATTGAAAAAGTGTCACATTAGAATGTCTATTTAGAATTATTCTTTAATAATCTATATCTATATATATAAAATCATGACATTTTCCCGCTCATTCTACCTATTTTTTGAATTAAATAATTAATAAAAAAATAATGTTCCCACGCAAAGAGTAATAATATTGCTATTTACCTATTATCTGAATTACATTACGTATCTATCTTCACGTGTCACTCACATTTATCATATCCCCTTCACGCTCTCTTAAGATTTCTACAGATCCCATCATTCCCTTATCACAAACCTAATACCGTTAATTAAATTATATCTTAAATATATATCTCTCCGTGAGACGCACGGGTAGAAACACTAGTAATGTTAATTTGAAATGTCTATTTAGAATTATTCTTTAATATTTTCCATAATTATTTAATTTCTCTCTCTTTTTAACTAATAATTGATGTACACATCACGAAGTAGTTCTTAAATTCACTCCTAACATTGGAGATGTTTTCTCTTCATTTTTATTCTTTTTCCTACATTAACAAAAATCAACATTACGCTATTGGAGATGCTCTTATATCTCATGCAATCAATATCCATTAGTTTGACTGCAACAGAAGTTCATTGCCATAAGTGAGTCAACTTTCATCGAAACAGAGTGAATGCTGTTCTTCAAACATAGTTCCAGCTAATCCCTTGACAATAGCCCGAAGTTATGCTGATATGATGGATATATTGTCGTTAAATGTTTTCGAATTTTGAGCTTTTTTTTTTTCCTTTTTTTAATGAAAAAATAAAAATCTATATAATATATAAAATAAGGTTTGATTGATCGTTGTTCAATTGCAAAATAGTTATTAGGGCAAGATTTTAGTTAGAAATTTGCTGGACCAATTATTTTCTGCAAAGTTTCATAAATCATGGACAATAATTTTATTCACCCTAAAAAAGGGTGAACATCACCCTCTTTTTGGGGTCGATTTGAGGGATAAAAATTTAAAAATTTTTAATTTTTTTATTCCGTATTATTCTATTCGTCGAGAGCTTCAATATGAGTACAATTTTGATATATAATTTTTATTGATTTAAAAATTACTTATTTTTAGTGATAAGTTACTTATTTACCAGTAAAATAAGTAACTTTTAAAATAATAAAAATTATATATCAATATTATACTTATATTAAAGCTCTCGACGAATAAAATAATATGGAACCAAAAAAATTAAAATTTTTAATCTTTTAACCCTCAAATCGACCCACAAAAAAAGAGGTTGATGTTCACTCTCTTTCAATAGGGTGAACAAATTTGTTCTCTAAAAAGGAGGGTAAACATTAACCTCATTTTTGAGGATCAATTTGAGGGGTAAATAACTGAAAATTTTGAATTTTTTTGTTCCATATTATTCTATTTATCGAATGTTTAATATGAGTATAATTTTGATGTATAAATTTTACTATTTTAAAAGTTACTCATTTTTTATTTTTAGCGATAAATTACTTATCGCCCTGTAAAATAAGTAACTTTTGAAATAACAAAAATTATAAATAGAAACTATTTTTTTGAGCTCTCAATGAATAGAAGAAACAAAAAAATGAATTTTAAATTTTTTACCCACTTATATCGATCCTCCAAATTGAGGATACTATTCATCCTTCTTTTTAGCATGGTGAATAAAATTGCTAACTAATAATAATTTATTTTTAAAAATGTATTTATTTAATTCCCCAATGTGTGTATTTTTTTATTTTTTTAAAGTACTATTTAAACTCCCATTGTTAAATTATGTTCAAATAAATTAAGAATATTTGTTTAATCTTTAAGTATAAGTTTCAAATTTTTTTCACTAATAAATGTTTAAATTAAATTTTTATTTGTCAACAATTTATCTCTTATTGTCAACTTATGTTTATGCTTTTAGAATATTTGTATAATCTGAAATGAAAAAATTTAATATTTTTTCCACTAATATTTTTAGTACAGCTAAATTATACCTTTAAGTTTTAATTGAAATATCTCAACATATCTTGAATTTGTACTTATTAAAGAAAGGAAATATTTGTTATTATATCTTTAATTTTTATTTAGAAGTAGAAAAATTTCCTAACATAACAAGATTATATCTTAAATTTTTTTACTTTAAATATTTTTATTATATCTTTAATTTATACTTTAAGTATTTTTAATTATATCTTTAAATTTTTAGTGTGCAAAGTAGAAAAATTTCCTAGCGCAGCAAGATTTTCTTCATTTGTTAATTTTCTACACCTTAAAAGGGATATCAATATTTTCTAATTAGTTTCTAAAAGTAGTAGAGAAATTTCTTAGCAATTAGCATACATTGTATTCTACCTATAAATTAAAAATCTATATAATATATAAAATAAGGTTTGATTGATAGTTGTTCAATTGCAAAACAGTTATTAGGGCAAGATTTTAGTTAGAAATTTGCTGGACCAATTATTTTCTGTCAAGTGTCATAAATCATGGACAACAATTTTATTCACCCTAAAAAAGGGTGAACATCACCCTCTTTTTTGTGGGTCGATTTGAGGGATAAAAAATTAAATTTTTTTAATTTTTTGTTTCCGTAATATTCTATTCGTCGAGAGCTTCAATATGAGTACAATTTTGATATATAATTTTTATTGATTTAAAAATTACTTATTTTTAGTGATAAGTTACTTATTTACCAGTAAAATAAGTAACTTTTAAAATAATAAAAATTATATATCAATATTATACTTATATTAAAGCTCTCGACGAATAAAATAATATGGAACAAAAAAAAATTAAAATTTTTAATCTTTTAACCCTCAAATCGACCCACAAAAAAAGAGGTTGATATTCACTCTCTTTTAATAGGGTGAACAAATTTGTTCTCTAAAAAGGAGGGTGAACATTAACCTCATTTTGGAGGATCAATTTGAGGGGTAAATAATTGAAAATTTTGAATTTTTTTATTCCATATTATTCTATTTATCGAAAGTTTAATATGAGTATAGTTTTGTTGTATAAATTTTACTATTTTAAAAGTTACTCATTTTTTATTTTTAGCAATAAATTACTTATTTACCTGCAAAATAAGTAACTTTTGAAATAACAAAAATTATATATAGAAACTATTTTTTTAAGCTCTCAATGAATAGAAAAAACAAAAAAAATGAATTTTAAATTTTTTACCCACTTATATCGATCCTCCAAATTGAGGATAATATTCATCATTCTTTCTAGCATGGTGAATAAAATTGCTAACTAATAATAATTTATTTTTAAAAATGTATTTATTTAATCCCCCAATGTGTGTATTTTTTTTATTTTTTTAAAGTACTATTTAAATCCCCATTGTTAAATTATGTTCAAATAAATTAAGAATATTTGTTTAATCTTTAAGTATAAGTTTCAAATTTTTTTCACTAATAAATGTTTAAATTAATTTTTTATTTGTCAACAATTTATCTCTTATTGCCAACTTATATTTATGCTTTTAGAATATTTGTATAATCTGAAATGAAAAAATTTAATATTTTTTCCACTAATATTTTTAGTACAGCAAAATTATACATTTAAGTTTTAATTGAAATATTCTCAACATATCTTGAATTTGTACTTATTAAGGAAAGGAAATATTTTTTATTATATCTTTAATTTTTATTTAGAAGTAGAAAAATTTCCTAACATAACAAGATTATATCTTAAATTTTTTTACTTTAAATATTTTTATTATATCTTTAATTTATACTTTAAATATTTTTAATTATATCTTTAAATTTTTAGTGTGCAGACTAGAAAAATTTCCTAACGCAGCAAGATTTTCTTCATTTGCTAATTTTCTACAGCTTAAAAAGGATATCAATATTTTCTAATTAGTTTCTAAAAGTAGTAGAGAAATTTCTTAGCAATTAGCATACATTGTATTCTACCTATAAATTAAAAATTACAAAGAATCACAATGATTTGACAAATATGTAAAGAGGACTTGCTTATTAAATAAAACTATTACATAATAATTTTGATTTCTATGTTTCTTTTTGGTAGGATTAGACTTTTTTCCAGGTGAATGATATACATATTTAGGAGATCCCACCTATATGTGTTAACTTCGTAACGCGATATATTGGTATGATAAAAAAAATACATAAGCGCTATAAAAGACGTTGAGAGAGAAAATTTCCATTGTGTTGTATGTAAGGGCAAATGACCGAGCTTCCACGAATGAGGGATGTCTCCGCTGTCTAAAGTGATTTACTATATAGTATGAATGAAAAAAGTAGTCACTTTGTGCAAACCGTTCGAGTCTATAACACGATGTTTTTATTTACATCAATGATATGATAGATGGATTCTATTATTAATTATGCAAGGTTACAAATGAGTCCTCTAGATGAAGAGTATATCATCAGTTATTCACTAAATTTATTTTATTGTGTAATATATAGTCCGATTATATTATGTTACTTTTATTTGTTTCTACGTTGGTTATTTTTTTATTATTCTCATTTGTGCAATTACAATTTGTTTCAACAATGAAGAATCACCGCACTCTTACATAAATGTCGTCTACTTAGATGAATAATTATTATGAATCGGTTTGAAATTAGTTTATTGTGGTTATATTATTCCTTTGTCGAGTTCAAAGTTTGAATAATATTAAATTGAAATTTTTTATATACATCATTTTCAATTATTATTTTTCTATTCGCACAAAAAAAGTAAGTTTAATACATTGTATATTATCGATTTACAAAAAAGCACAGCTAATAGACGGTGATCGTTAGACAAGACTTTTGTTAATGCTAATATCCTTGAATTGTATACATTTCGAGCTAAGTAATTATTATATCAATAGTATTTAATTGATTATATATTTTATATTTTATCGATTTTTATTGTAAAATCTTTTTATAATTTAATCTCGGATAATAGCCGATCATAGATAAATTTATTGAATTATGAGTACAGTACAAAATGAAAAACTTAAATTTTCTTTTCTATAATATTTCGTTATTATTAACATTATTTATATTTTATATTACGTGATGGTGTTATCGATTAAATACAACTGTCATTTGTTAAAAAATTTATTTTGCATTATTCGTTACCACAAAAATCAATCTAAATAATTTTTTTTTAGATAAATCTATACAACTTTACTCCCGTGCAACGCACGGGAGGTGAAAACTAGTTGTTTGATAACAACAAAGTTGGCATTGGATCATTGGCCATATATATTTTTTCTTTCTTTATACCACATTGATTTGGTTTTGAAATCGTCAACTTTGGAAGTGAAGCTTTTACGAGATGGATAAAGTAGGTAAACACATATAACCTTTTCACTCAAAAAGTTATAATAATAATAATAATAATAATAATAATAATAATAATAATGAGTCGAAAAATATCAAAAAGGTGAAGTAGCCAAACCTTATTCCACCCCTAGTCCTATTGGCAAGGCCTACTTGTTATTGTTTTAATACTTTATACAACAAAATTCATGTTCTTCCTTACCCAAATAAATAGATTCCCATTAAGCATCCATCCCACTTTGTTTGTCACACTTGTTTTTAAAGATGGCATAAATTATATTTTAGGACTATATATGTGAGACTTTCTTAATAGCTTTTTTAATTAATTCGATTTGATTTTACACATAAATTAAGGGTTTGTTCTTTCCACTATAAATTTAACCGCACACAATTCCGTATAACCTCATACTCATTTTCAACCACACACACATCTCCCAAAATAATATTAATCACACATTTTTACACGAAATACCGTGCACATCAACTTAACACTCAATCAAACATACCCTAAATGTTACATAATCAATATTAATAAGTTGTAGAGGAATTTTCTCAGCTCGGTCAAGTTTGGCAAACTTTCGGCCTCCATCATCGAAATGTGGGCCGCCACACCCACCCCCACCTCCTCCGCATTCAGGGGGGCATGTGTCTTGTCGGGAACTTTGGCAAAGTTCCCGAGGCCGAACCGTAAGAATTCAGATAAGTTGTATGGACCATTAAAAGCAATTTTTGAACTGTACGGTTTCTGCAATCAATATAGAAGAAAATTAATCCATCTATTTACTCGTCACCTAATCTTAATATAATAATAAGAGGAGTGCCAACTAGGCATCAAGCCATGTTAGCGATGCCAAGTTGGCACTCATTTAATTACTTAAAAGTAAAAAAGGAAAATCTTATTTTGGAAATAAATATTAAATACACACTTTATTATTTTATTTTTCTTATTTAATTTAATTTATTTTCTTTATTTAGTATTTTTTCCTTATTTTAATTTTTTATATAAATTTTAATTTTTCAATTATGTATATAATTGAAACTAAACAAAAAAAAAATGCAAGCATTAATGAAAATGTGATAAGATATTAAAGTTACAAACTGCAATATCAATTTAAATATTTTTAAAAATGATAATTAACTTTTTTAATATACATTTTAATTTTTTAATATTATATTTTAATTTTTTATATATTTTTTAGTTTTTGAATTATAGTGTCAACTTGATATAGTGCTAGGTTGGCAAATGATTTGCTATTTAAAAATAATTTTCATTTATTTAAAAATGTAAATGAGAAAATATTTTTTTATTTACTTAATGTATAAAATCCGTTCAATATTCATAACTCAATTTGAGCTAAATATGATATAAAATCAATTCAATATTCACAAAATTTATATACGTATCTGTAGACCAATTATAAGATCATTACTAATCGTATTTGAATAGTTACGTATGACTCAGAAAATAGAGTATTTAGTTTTTTTTTCTTTGTTCAAAAAATATGTTATCGAAATTTTCCCAAAATCACCAATTACGATAATTGATATAGTATTTTTTCTTATAAAATAATATTTCGCACCAAATTATTGTCTTATTTTATAATATTATTTTATGTAAATATATCATTTTAATTATCCCGTTGCAACGCACGGGGTAATACTAGTTGTATTGTTTATAATCATATTTAATTAGTTGTCTTTTTCTTTTTTTCAGGACTATTTTTATCTTTAATGTCAAGAGTTTTGATATATTACAAGGTTTTCATCATTTTCATTTTATTAATTAATATTTTTCTCGTATTCTAGTGAGATGTTTATTCAAAAAAAAAAAAAATTAGTGTGACAAAACTTAAGAATTAAGATATTATTGAAGGCTTTTGTTTAATATGGTTATAATAACTTTTAGTGCAAATTTCAGCAAAAGTCCACAATCTTTAGAGCATTTTCCCTTCTGTTCTCAACCTTTAATTTGGACTGAGAGAATCCCTTGAAAAATTCCAAAAGAGTAATTTTATTACTAAATCCATTTGGATGGAATGATGTGTGACAAAAAATTATTAAAATTTAAAAGTAATACTCTCTCAGTCCTGCAAATATAAGCCACCTTCATTTTCACATAAATAATAATTAAGAAATCTGAATTAATTTTGTTGGAAAAGTATAATTTTAGAATATATTTCCTAACCCACCCTTCATTTACTTAATATTTCACTTTAGTTATTCTTTTTTATTGATTATAATATACAATAAATAGGGGTATTACAGAAAATGTTCTAATTTGTCTTATTTTTGAACCATGTAATTGATCGGTGTTAGTTAACAAAAAAATCATGTCAAGAATATATGGAAGTTCATATTAAAATAAATAAATAAAGGGAGGAGGGGGTTTATTATAGAAAACTAAAAAGTTATTAATTAAGGAAAGGGAACCATAATTTGTGACGGATGGAAAAAAAATAATGGACTATATTTATTTACATGATAGAGGGAGTATTTTTCTGTAGTAGAATTATTTTGCTAAGTTTTTGAATGCCATTTATTTCATTTATATTATTACCGACACAAAAATACGAATGCATAACCTCTCCATTCAATGTCATTATTGTCACTTATTTAACGGAATTTAATTTGATTTGATTTTCAAGTTTTACAAGCAAAATCACCCTAAAACTATGCAATCCTCCATCACCATCTTCATCGCCCACAACTCCACAACTACCTAGACATAAATAACTTTTGGAACTCTTAGTAGTGGAATTTTTTTGCAACCTAGTCCTTCATCTACTAGTTTACGGCCACTGAAATCTCATTTTCCGTTTTTTTACCTAATCACCACAACATTTTCTTCTATTGCTGTTGTCTCCGTCTTTTCCATCTAATTGCATGATTTATTTCGAATTTGAGATTAATTTGTGTTATTTACAGAGATAAAAACTGTACAAATAATTTACAGGACTATTACAACAGTTCTATAAACTTTTCATTAGTATAAATAGATTTATTCAATTAAAAAAGGCATAAATTCATTGGTCTAGATTGGGTGTTTATTTGAAGTTCTTTTTAGATGAGGCATTAATGGTTTCGATTTGTCATCTTCATTTAATCATGAAATTATTGTCCAAAGAAAAACAAAGAAATGAATTTATTTTCCACTCTCAGAGGTGGTAGGTTGGAGGCAAAAAATGTTGGACGTTATTAGTTTATTATGAGCAAATCGAAGTGATGGTGAAATATGTTGTAGATTTGGCGGTTTGTAGAGTTCGTTGCAGTGCCCGCGGCAACAACAATGCTGGAGGTGGCAGTATCAGATTTTATTAGTTTTTAGTTAGTGGCTTCGTTTTCTTTCTTCTTTTGGCCATGGTGTTGTAAAATGACATGTGTAAGACTAAGTGGTGGCAACAGCAATAGTTGCATCATCAATGGCGACTATTTGTGTTATAAATGTTATAGTGGCAACTACAGTGAACGCCAACATCATACTGTATGTTATAGGTGGTTGCACACGACAATGGTAACGATCGCAGTGGTTATAGTGGAAATATGAACCAAAATTTGTGTAGCACACAATTATAATTAATCAACAACCACCGACAAATACAAGAAATACGTGTAGTATAATATAACATTGTCGCAACATGACATGTTACAAAATGAATCTTCAGGTATTTGATGGCAAAGATTCTGCCAAATCACTGTTGTAATCAAACAAACATTGTTTAGAGTTTTGATTTAATGTTGAGACCCATTAGTGGTTTTGATTCATCAATTTAATTAATTATTTTACCATCTAAAAAAAATAGAAGTAAATAAATAGAAAAACTTCCACCTTCTTCGCTCATTCTTTCAAGATAAATTCAACACCGCAAAATATCAGATTATGTAGATAAAAAAATCTGTGTGTTTCAATGACATGCAGACTAAATATGACCAAAACTATTAACCATACCGCTCAAGATGCTTTTTTCACCCTACCACAATCTCTCAACCATCCTCCTTATCCTTCTCCCAATTTGAACCTTCCATTTCAACCGAAAATAAAGGCACATTGTCTTGTCACCCAAATTTGAGCTTTATAAAATGAGACAGATGACAAAATATAGTATTCCATAACAATCTCTTTGTTATGCAGGATGTAAAAGCTGTAAACTTCTACGTCACAACTAAAAGATTGGAATTAAATAGAGGACTCCCTCAGCAATTTTCTCATATATGGAAAATTTATCCAAACTCATTTACTCCCACCTTTTAGCTTTATCCCAAATCATTTATGCATAGAAACTAAACTCCATGCAAACGCCCTTATAAATACCCGCCATTCTCCCCTCTCAAAATTCACACTATTTTCATGTAAATCCACTGCAATCTATACATATAGTGAGAGAAGTCTATACATACATCCATAATTTCGTTTCTAGAGTGAGATCGAAGCGTAAATTATATAGCAATGGATGTTGACGGAAGCAAATTGGAGAATCATGTCGCCTCCGGCAAAACAGAGGAGCCGCTGCGGAAACTCATCCTGGTGGCGTCTATCGCCGCCGGCATACAATTCGGCTGGGCTCTTCAGCTGTCGTTGTTGACGCCGTACGTTCAGCTGCTCGGTATTCCCCATACCTGGGCGGCTTACATCTGGCTCTGCGGACCGATCTCTGGCTTGTTCGTACAGCCGATTGTTGGTTACTACAGCGATAATTGTACCTCCCGGTTTGGGCGGCGTCGCCCCTTCATCGCCGCCGGTGCTGGGCTGGTTGCGGTCGCCGTTTTCCTGATTGGTTATGCCGCTGATATCGGTCGTGCCTCCGGTGACCCTCTCGGCAAGACGGCTAAACCTCGGGCCATTGCCGTTTTTGTCGTCGGATTTTGGATCCTTGATGTAGCTAACAATATGTTGCAGGTTAAAATTGAATTATTCACGCTGATTTGGAATTTTCAATTTTCCGTCGGTTTAATTTTGCTTTCCGTAAATTTGATTTTGGATTTAATTTTTTGAAAACAAAATGCCTTGTTTATCGTGCGTCGGTAAAACAACAACCCAATGATGGAGTAATTTTGAGATTTGAGCTGAATTGCAGAAACAGGACATGCATTGAAATATATGCGATTTTTTCGGAAATTTAAGAACAATTTCTTCAATTATTGCTGAATTAGCTCTGTTTCTCGATTTTTGTCGATTAATTATTTTTCGGATTTGCCCTTTTTCCCCCCCTCCCCCCTTTTTGCAGGGACCTTGCAGAGCTCTGTTGGCTGATCTTTCCGGCGAAAATGGCCGGAAAATGAGGACGGCTAATTCCTTTTTCTCTTTCTTCATGGCTGTCGGAAACGTGCTCGGTTATGCAGCCGGTTCATACACACGCCTGTTCAAAGTGTTTCCATTTACCAAAACGACAGCGTGTGATCTGTACTGTGCGAATCTCAAGAGTTGTTTCTTTCTCTCTATAATGCTCTTGTTGGCTACAACGATAATGGCTTTTTGTCTCGTCGGTGAAGAGCCCTTCGTTCAACGGCCCGGCGCGTCGGCGGCTAAAAAGGGGAAGATACCAGTGCTTGGGGAGTTATTCAGTGCGGTGAAGGAGCTGCCTAAGCGCATGAGGATGTTGCTTTGGGTGACGTGTTTGAATTGGGTCGCTTGGTTTCCTTTCTTGATGTTTGACACTGATTGGATGGGGAAGGAGGTGTACGGTGGAACCGTCGGAGAAGGAAAGGCCTACGACCGGGGTGTGCGCACTGGGGCACTCGGCCTCATGCTCAGTGCTGTGGCGTTGGGCTTGACATCTCTCCTTATGGACCCGTTGGCCCGTGGGCTCGGTGGGGTTAAGCGGCTCTGGGGGTGCGCCAACATGTTGCTAGCCGTTTGCTTGGGCATGACGGTTTTGATCACAAAATTGGCCGAGCATTGGCGGCATCATGGCGGCGATGCTTCGTCGCCACCTTCCGGTATCAGGGTCGGCGCTTTGGCCCTCTTTACTATTATTGGTATTCCTCAAGCGGTGAGCTACATTCTGTTCTCTCGTTTTTCCTTACGTCTATATTATTTTCTATAGATCAAGAGAAAATGATTTCTAAATATTGAGTTGAAAAGTAGACAAATTTTTTAAAACATACAAAAAATTTGTCCAATCAATTACATGGATAGTTAGAAATGTGTTTCTCAATATTGTCCGCTTTCAAATCCTAAGTAATCGTATCATTGAATTAATAAAATTGTTTACATGGAGTGTTTTGATGAGATGTTGATCTTCTTGCTCTGTTGCATTTTGCATTCATGAGTTAGTTTTGTTAGGTTAAAATTTTTTTCCTTGTATTCTTGCATCTTGCCCATGTGGAACTTATTGATTTCATAAATTTGGTACATTCACTCACTTTGGAAATACGAGGTTTGAGATAACTTGACTTCTTGGGAATATCTCAGCAGTTATTTGAAAGGAAATATTAATGACCAATTTGACTTTTTGGCTAACGACCAAAGCAGGAAGGTTAGGTTTAAATACTTAAATTTGTTCTTTCCACTTTATTTCGGAGCAAACATGGCTTGAGTTTGGTACAGTGGTGATCCGAATGCATTGAATGTCCAATGGTTAAAAAAAAGTACTAAATAATTAATTTTGACATTTCTAGGTAGCTTTAAAAGCCAACTCACTTCTAAATCACTCAAGTAAATCTCGATCATATATGATGTTGATTCGAACGACTTACCTTTGGTTATTTCTATATATAGGTGACTTTCAGTATTCCATTTGCTCTGGCGTCTATATATTCTAGTGATTCCGGTGCAGGACAAGGTAAAACTTGCTACCATTACTATGGTTATTATTATTATTTTCTCGTTCTTGTTTTCAATTCGAGAAGAGGGTTGATATATAGTTAACCTCATTTTTATCGAGAAATAATCTATTTTCATAATTTCTTGTTCAGGTCTATCACTCGGAGTTCTAAATCTTGCGATAGTTATTCCTCAAGTAAGAATAAATATTTTGATCACGTTGTACTTACTGTTATTTGATTTACTAACTATGATGTGTACTAATGAGAATGTTTTGTAACCAAAACAGATGATCGTGTCAGTGGTGAGTGGGCCATGGGACGCCTTGTTCGGAGGGGGTAACTTACCGGCATTCGTTGTGGCCGCAATTGCAGCTGCGGCAAGTGGGATTTTCGCACTTACCTTGCTTCCATCTTTACCGTCCGATGCTTCGCCAACCAAGGAAGTGGCTGCCGTGGGATTTCATTGAAATTACCAATGTACCAACCTAGCTAGATATGTTCTGCTTCTCCTACCTTGTTTAAAGTGTACTGTATTAACCTTCTTTGTTTTTGTCCTCTTGACCAAAAACTAAGGCATTTTTAAGCCGAGGTCATCGAATAACAATAAAGTGTGGTCCTGTAATGTTTGAATTGCTGAGTGGAATGGAATGGAAAATTTCTTTCCTAATTTACAGACTCCATTACTGATTATTTTATTACATAAGATCTACCCAGATATTTGTCATTTTCTAATTTCCTTTTTTTTCCATTAAAATCTAAACATTTTTTAATTATGAAAATATTACATGTAGATAATGAGTTTATCAATTAGACATCCGAGAAAGAAGATTTCATTATTATAAAATGGTAAAACAAAAAAAAAGAAAAAGAAAAAGAAACAATAGTTTCACTCATGGAGCTCCCCTCCCAAAGCCAAAAAGAAAGAAGAAACAAACTTTTGAATTTTGAGTTTCAATTACTCTCAAAAATGTCATTAATTAACGAGTAGCAACCTCGCATAATTGATCTAATGACAGAGTAAAGATCATATGTCTCATAAACACAGTCCATGTGATTATGTGAATAGTAAATTACTTTTATTACAATTAATTAATTAGATAATATGATTATCTATAGTATTTTTCTAATTTATTTTTAAATCGTTCAAGCAACTAGCTTAGAAATTTTAGCCCATGGACCTTAATATGACTGATTATGTATAATTATGATCCATTACTCACATATGAGCAACTTATCCCAATAGGCCACACCTGCCCCCCAATCATCAGGGGGGGTCCACGTGTGGACACGTATTGTCTATTGAGGGTCGGGACATATGTAAATAACTTAAGTTGCCCACATATACACAGTGGATTTTGGTAACCTGGAATGTACATAGAGCTATGGTATCGATAATTCCCTCCGTTCATATATCCAACATGATAACCCAAGAATTAGCATAGGTATGGCCTCCCTCCACTAATGCATCCAATATGATGATCTCAATAACATAAGATATAAATTAATATATTTCGAACTAAAACTAGAGCTTGTTTGGTAAGAACCTTTCCAAACTTATTTTTAAACACACTTACTTTTTTTTTTTTTTTATCTGCCCTTTTCGTCACACTGCATGGCCTCCATGAATATTTGACTTAAAACATTAATTTTTAGCAAAGTGTATAAATTAGTATTTGTTTGAAAACACTTTCTTTCTATAATAATAATAATCTACAATACTACGAAAATGATCATTTTTAATATCTGTATAAATTTATTTATTTTTTCAGCACACATACAACCACTAGTCTCTAATTAACTATCAACAAGGTGTAAATTGGTCCCTAACGTGCAAACGTTTTTTGCTTATTACTACTATTTGTGTTCAAAAGCCAGATAAAACATCATATGCAAAACACATGAGATATTGGAACGAAATGAGATATAGATATGAGATAGTCTCCTATTGCAACTAACTTCAATAAATCTTGCGATACATTTTGTACTTTTAACATTTTGTTAATACTTAATATTTATTGCCCCTTTGATTCCGAATAAGATACTAAGAAATAATAATTAAATTCCTCTAATAATCACTCAACTTGTTTATTTGTCCAATTTCATGTCCTCTGCCTGTCATCCGAGCCACATCAAAGTTTGCAATCTTTCAAAATTAATGCAAACGACATTCTAACCAAAATAGCCAATTTAGTTAGACAACAAAAGATATGTTATACACGTGATCACAACGGACTTGTGGGTATATGATTGTCTAAGCAAATTATTATTCATCAATTATATTCATAACTCGTTTATCACATGTTTAGATTTGTTTGTTTGCTGGTGAGATAAACAACACTCACGAGTAGAATTACTGCGTGACAATTGTGTTTGCGCACATTAGTTAAAAGGAGCCTTGTTATGTTTCCCGCGCTAGGAGAAAAAAATTCTCCAAGTGTGGGGTCCCCCCGCCTCCCGGCCAGCCACATTCAGGAGGGGCTGAGTGTGGGTGGAGCTCTCGTTGGAAGAAAAAAATTCTCCCAACACAGGCAACATATCAGCACTACAGTTAAAAGATGGGTTATAACATGACTATAATGGTGAATGTGAGTAACTTTTAATGATTTTTAATGGATTTTAATGTGAAAGAAGAGAGAGAATGAGTGGAGGTAAGTGGATTCTGAGATTTATGGATGTGATGAGATATGTGGATGCTGATTGATTTAGAGAGAGAAAAAAAGTGATAAAAAGTGGTAAAAAATGGTAAAAAGTGAGAAAAAGAGGATCCATTCATGCCTTATAACTAGGTTTTAAGTATGATTAAGGATTTAGAAAAATGTTTAGTTAAAAAGTGAAAAATAATGAATGCAATACAAAAATATGTAGTTGCAAATTAGTAAGTATAAATAAAAATCATAGTTGAAAGTAATTGAATCAAATAAACACCTATAATGCAGCAACCATACGTGTATTATAGTAAATAAATTTGAGAATCAACTAACTTTTACTTCAGAATAATTTTTTTTTTCTAATTTAAGTTAGATATTCTGGAATAAAAATATCACTTTTTACTTTTCTCCACAATAACTTTTACCATGCATACCCCAAATATTGCTTTTTCCTTTTTTTTTTTAATCCCCCCGTTAAAAAGGATTTGCAAACAAGCACTAAAATGCTTTTTAAATTTTTTTAAATAAATTACGAAAGAATATCTAAAATAACCAATTTAAAAATACTAATTGCTAAAGGAAAAGTTTACTTTTAACAAATTCCAAATTCCAAATCTCACAAGATTTTGAAATGGCCTTTGACCAAAATACCCTTATCCACGGATAGATGTCCCTACACCCTCACGGACCAACCCCACCCCAGCACAATCGCTTGAACATCTAGTCCGGTTTGCAAACGACTCAAAACACTCTCTCTCCTAACATTAACAAGAAACTAGTTGTCCATTTTGCAAACAATCAAAACACTCCCTCCCAACATAAGCAAGAAACCTGTCTAGCGAAGAAGACAATGGAGCTTCTTCAAGAAACCAGTTGTCCATTGTGCATTCCAACACACATTCTTCAAGTTTTTCCATTTTAGAGCGGCCCGCGGTGGCATCTCTTGCGTGTTACGAAATATTTTTTTCCCTTTTTTTGGACTGTTTGATGCAGATCTGAATTTGTTTATTTCTCAATTTTTTAATAAAGATTTGAAAGTTTCTCAGTGGATTGCAACTTTTTTGGGAGGTTTTTATGAAAATGGGGACTAGTATTGGATTTTTCAAAATGGAAATATTTCGTCAAAGTTGGAGAAGATGACCAGAGACAACATTGGCGCCAGAGATGATGACTGGAAGAAGATGAACGAAAATGGTAAAGTTTGGTCGAAGAAACCGGAGACCCTAAATCCTATATTATAGGTTATAGGATTCTTTTATGGGTGTAGGGACAAATTAGGAAGAGCATCTGAAACATCGGTGAATTGTGAAATTTAGTAAAGTAAATTTTGAAATGTGAAATTAGATGTTTTTGGCCTGTGATTTTAGTCATTTGCCCATAAATTAATTTTAACTTTATGATGAAAAATTTGTGAGAGCTTATGAATGTATCCTTTCACCAATATCGAGAAAATTCGCGGCCTCAATAAATTGTGATTGAAAATGATTTTCTGAATTTTTTTAAAACTATGATTGAAAATGACTTTTTGAAGAGTTTTTATACTTGAATCCTTTTTTGACAAAAGAAGTAATTTCTAGAAAAAAACAAAATAAATTTTTCCCCTTTTTATTATAATATATAGCCAAGAGCATCTTTGATGGAGAGTTTGTTCAAAAACAAAATGATATCATTTAGAAACTGTGATATGATATTGATTTATTTGTCGTCTTAAATCTTACTAGTATTACCCCCGTGCGTTGCACGGAACGATTAAAATGATATATTTATATAAAAAAATATTATAAACTAAGACAATAAATTTTGGTGCGAAATATTATCTTATAAGAAAAAATGTTATATCAATTATCGTCATTGGTGATTTTAGGGAAAAATATAATATTTTTAAAATTTTAGATAATATATTTTTTGAACAAAGAAAAAAACTAAATAATATGTTTTATAAGTCATACATAACTATTCAAATGTATATTTTAAATACGATTAGCAATGATATTATAGTTGGCCTACAAATACGTATATAAATTTTGTAAATATAGAATTGATTTTATATTATATTTAGCTCGAATTGAATTTTAAATATTGAACTCATTTTGTACATTAAGTAAATAAAAAAAAGTTTTTCTCATTTACTTTTTAAATAAATAAAAATAATATTTTTAAATCTACCAACCTAGCACTATACCAAGTTAACAATATAATTCGAAAACTAAAAAATATATAAAAAAAATTAAAATATAATATTTAAAAATTAAAATGTATATTAAAAAAGTTAATTATCATTTTTAAAAATAATTCAATTGATATTGTAGTTTGTAACTTTGATATCATATTACACTTTCATTAATGCTTGCATTTGGTTTATTTTCAATTATATACATAACTAGTACCTTCACCCGTGCGTTGCACGGGATTGTTAAAGACAACTGATATAAACTTCCTAACAATAGTAAAAGTGTATGATTCACAATATTAAAATACTATCGATAACAATCAACGATGCAGAAATAAAAATCTATAAAAATTTTGACAAAGTTCCCCCTATAATACGGGAAAATCCATCCTGTAAATATTCTAACATTACCGAAACACAATACACATGAATAAACAACAATTTAGAAACAACCCGGATCACAAAACTCTCAAAAACCAATCAAACCTATTGAAATCAATATTATGCTACAAAGCATGAATATCAATCATCGTCTTCGAATTACAAATCTCAACACAACCATTGGGTTTCTGTATAACAAACCTGCAAAGCGATGGATAAATACGAAATTAACATTAACATAGAAGAACTCAAAGATCTATATTGTAAGGTTTTCAAAAAGGAAACAACACGCGCGCCTCAATTCAATCACGACCATTGTCCTCATTAACTACATCAATTCACACCCTTCTTCATCTCTCAATACCTATATTAACAATACATTTAGTAATGCATATTCAATCACATATCACTTAAATGTATGATTTTCTCATCAATTTATATGAAAAAAGAACGTGCAAGAATCCCAAAAATGCAAATCACGACCGACATCGTAATATGCAAAGTTGTTATAAATTGCTAAACACTTCTTTGTACACCACGTTTGTAGTGGTGCTCGAAGGACGACCGTCATCATCACAAATGACAAACCTCAGTCCTTTCCTATTTGTGACCCTTGACACCGCAACATATAACTGGCCGTGAGTAAACACTGGCTTTCTCAAGTAAACCCCAACATTGGTAAGTGGTCTGTCTCGACTTTGTTGATGGTCATTGCATAACAAACCATCAAAGGAAACTGCCTGCTGAAACGTGAATGGCAATCTCATATCTGACGAGTCAAACTCAACCTCTAATCAAAAACCTTGCCAAAGATTCACCCCGACAACATCCTCGCCTCTATCACACGCTCACCAAGTCTAGTGACTATGAGCCGCTGCACTATTGCACAAGCCGTAAGAGTGGTCAATGTTACGCATCAACATCATCGAACGCCGACCTTCAACCTCGTAATATGACTCGGGACACCGTAACACGTGATGGCATTCAAAAATTCCGGTGTGTATTTCTCTAAGCAAATCACTCTGAGTCATCGGACTTGCACGTGAGTCCGAACTATAATACGTCTTCACTGGAATGGTTCAAGCCAACCATATAGTCATTCACCATGCCAACATCCTCGAGTGTAGGAGCAAGTATGGCCCTCCCATTCAAGTCACGAGGGACATCGCCTCCGTTTAAAAATCAGATATATGCTATCGACAATGGCCTTTACAGTAATCGCATTTAATGGGGTACTAAAAGATCTTGTGGCATGTCAATAGCCGCCTCGCCATCGCTCGCCCTCCAATTTCCCCATCCCCAATACTTAGTATCCATTCGAAAACCTACGGAGTTCATCGATTGCTCATCTCCTGGAAGACCACGGTCTCATGTTCTTTGTCAATCTCAAAGACCTTGCAATGGTCCCACGTCCTTCAGAGGCATTGAGAGATGCATTTACTATCTGGTCACGTTCCCTTCGAATAACCGGAGTATTCGCCTAAAGTCACCACCAAACACAATGGTATTGCCACCAAATGACTGGTGGCAGCCCAAAGTGGAGTTCTTTGAATCGGCAATGTCCTTCATGGTGCGATCCAATGCCTCAAAACAATACCTATTCATCATGGGAGCCTCGTCCCAGATTATCAGCCTTGTCCTCTCTATTAGCTCGGCCAAGTGACTTCCTTGTTTGATATTGCAAGTCGAATCTTCGTCCGCATTCAAGGGGATAGCAAACCGGGAGTGGGCTGTCCTCCCCCCCGGCAGGAGAAGAGAAGCTATGGCACTGGATGCCACATTAAGTACAATTTCACCCCGAGACCTGATTGCAGCTGACAAAGTGCGCCACAAGAATGTCTTTCCCGTACCACCATGCCCATACAGGAAAAAAACACCGCCATCATTACCATCAACTGTACTCATTATCGTGTCATATACACCACGTTGTTCATCGCTGAGGCTCTGACAAAGAACCCAAAATGTTCCTCGCCACGCGCCCTTATCGTAGTTCAATTCCTCTTGAATCAAAGCATGTTGTCCGCAATAGAGAAATAAGAGCAATCCGAATGGCATGGAGTCAAAATCGCGCAGCTCTTTCCCCGTGCGCAGAGCTTCTCAATCTCAACCAAAGCGCACTTTGATCTGCTTCTTCGTACCGAAAGTCCGCAACAAACGATAAAATATTGTGCCGAGTTTGAAAGAAAATAATGGAAAAAGACAAAGTACGAAAATGACAAAAACCACACAAAGCTATAGAATCACCCAACATCAAGTCAATCACAATGCAACGATTAATAAATAGTGAGGCAGAGCAATACCTGGTTGGCAAGAGTCTTTGGTGATTGTGTTCGATGTCATTGGACAACAATCGCCAAAGATTTATCCCACAACACCTCGGGCTTATCCAAGCTTAGTCGACACAAGTAGAGTGACAAATAAATTCCGCGAACGAATACTCGATGCCCAATGACTCGCCTCCTCGATCGCATCAACATATTCTTTGTCATCGCCCAAAGCCCTCGGGCATAGCATGCATCCTTGTAAGTCGTATGAACATTCCCGCCGAAAGTCCTTATATCTTGATGATCGAACGGACCGCGAACGTGATTTAGTAACGTATGATATAGTACCAGTAAACAAATGTGACAAACAAATCAAAGTTACTCATTTACACTTGGAAATTAGCAAGTTGATATCGAAATCAGAATTTGTAACCACTTGCAGAGACAAGATGGCATTATCAAACAAACAATGTAAAAGATTAATCAAAGCCGTCTAAAAATCGAAAAACAAATAAAGCAACAAGATTTTCTCCCGCGCCAGCCGAATGAAAAATAACTCGCCAATTGACTTCCCCTTCTTCCTAGGAACCCATTCGAGCGTCTTTTGCTTCCATGTGAACTTTGAAGGAAGCTCAGCATATGTCAATTCTCTAGCTGCAGGATACTTTTGATTTGCCTTGAACCATGCATTAAACTTGCTATCCTTCACGTAGCATCGCCGCACTATCGTACTCAACATCGCTATTCTCGGAATAGACAACATTCTCACGCCAGGAGATGAAAGCTTCGACGCTCAACCGCAACATCCTCAGAGTGGATGGGAAATCCAAACATCCTCCATGCTGCTTCGCACGCCGAGACGTAACGGCAATCATAGTATGTCTTAATCTCATCTACCGGTTCCGCAGAAGAAGAATCTGCATTTCTAGCGAATGCAACAGTAATCCGGTCTTGCCCCTTTGTAATGTACTTGAATAGGTATTTTATCGCCTTCGCCTGATTACACCACTCAACATTAATATGAGCCGATACCTCAACAAAGAAGTAGCGATTGTGAGGGATCACATATCGATTGTCAAGTTGAATCTCGCCTTGTCAACGGTCCGGCTCCATTATCCCTACGCCTATAAGTCGGGAAACCACTCTCATTGACATTGGTTTCACGACAAACTTCTTGGGAAAGTTCTTTGTGCACTTGCCCTTATCCATACACTACGGCGATTCCTTGTTCCAATTACCACAAGGACCATGCACCATGAGGTCCTGCACGAGACGGTAATACTCGTGCTCACCCGTTTATCCGGGATTTCGCAGATATTATCCGGTCAATGTCCGCCGGAGTAGGATTCCTACCTCTCTGGTCCATGAACAACACAATATGTGCATATGGCACCGCGCTTCTCGAACTCTACAGTATATATAACTGCAAGTACAATTACAGAAAATGATTACAATACAAGAAGAACAAAGGCAATAAATCAATCCAAATAAAATGTCAACAAAGCATATAAGAATAAATTTCAAAGAATACCGAACAAAAAGACGCTACTACCTTTCGCTTTCCGAATATCTTCCTCTTTTTAATATCATTTATAAGCTGATCGAGCTTTATCTTGAAAACCCTGCATATAATATCGGGTCGATCTTCGGGCCGGAGCCACCTAGGCTCCAAGAAACGTGTGATTTCGATCCATTTTGGATTGCACGTGAAAGTGAGGAACAACTCTGGATATCCTGCCCATCGACATGTGGCCATTGCATCCTGATAGTTCGAGATCATAAAGTGGGGACCGCCCTGAAAGCTATTCGGCAACACCACGAGCTTTCCCAACCTAGCCGGATCTGTCTCTCCACGATCGGGCAAAGATCGCACCACAATACAATTCAGATCTCAATCAAGCGGCCGATGCGCATTTAATATAAATCATGCGAGATGCCTCAATCATCGTGAACCCATCAACCAAGAATTGTTGAAACAATCTCTTACATCGCAGGATATAAGGTGACTCATTTGACCTCTCTTGTATCCTATATGCGAAATATTGCCTCATAGTGACATGCTTTCTGCCCCTCGAGAAAGTCTCTGCAAAGACGGTAAGCTCCACATCTTCCCTATACCCATCCCGCTCCATAAGGATAGAGCAACGGATATTGGAGAGGCAAGAACGACGGATTAAGGTGATTCATGCGCTGGAGTGTGCCACCCTTCGTTTCAACAATCACATCGCGTTGAACTCGATCGCGCAGATATCATTCTTTATCAATGCCGCAACTCGTGAGTCCTTGGAAGGTCAGACTGCCTCGCCATCTCTTTTTCGCCTTCCAATAAGTTTCATCTTAATATCAACACAATTACCGCTGCTCAACCTATCTCTTGCCATCCTAAACAATCTTCGCATACACATTATGCTCGCCCAACATGTCCTTCAAATCGACACAATCTCTACATAGAGGTTCCTTATGCCTTCACCTATTAAAAACACTCAAGAAAAAATTGTACTTAGAAATAGGACGCAATTTCGTAAATAAAATATTAAAAAGATGTAGAGGAAACAAAACAACACGATCAACGGAGGAAAAAATTGCAAGAACAAACCTCGCGGCCTCAATTCGGTTCACAATCTCATTCTCATGGATCTTGTATGTAAATTTGCAAGAACTTCGCTTTGTCACCGTCCTTGGGAAGCAAAGCCCCAATCCTATGGTGGTTCTGACCATTCAACCTAAATATAGGAGGTGCTGAACCCTTATTTATCCCCTTATCGATCTTACCACCCATCGACGTGAAAGAAAACATGGAGTTATAGGACCTTATGTTATCTTGGAAATGCCTGCCCTATGATCATCTCCGAATATCAAAGCATCCAAGACCTTTGGAGGTTGTCTCATTGCAGGAAGCACGACATTACCCTGATTGCAACACATCGAGAATTTCGGTTCTTTCGATTTTTTATCCTTCCTCATTCTCTCGGCGTACCAAAATAAAGCACCACAATATTGGCACGAATGCACAGGATCTCCGATGTCAAAATAATCTGTCAATAATTAGATCAATAAATAATCCAACAAAATATATACAAAAAGTGAAGGAGACGCTTAATATGTCATAACCCGTTGAAATACGAACACCCAAAACGATTATGATAAGTCGATACTTCACTGTAAGTATATATAATTATGTGCTAAGAATTAAACAAATTCCCCAAATAACAAATAATACACCGGGCGGTGTCAGAAATTACCTGTGATGGAGAAGTCGTGACACTCAATATCTTCACCTGCAAAATAATATTATGAGATTCACGCAAGTTAAAAATGAGCATGCGAGATAAAATCCATCTACCATTTTATTTTACATACCATCGTAATCGCCATAGGCAATCTCTTCCCAGAGGAATCACATGAGGTGTCGCCAAAATCACAACTAAAAATCAGTGGATTTATTATATAGTGAATTACATATTGCTAATTGCAAGGAACACAAGCAGATGAATTGAATGTTACGACAATACATCCTAAAGTTCGTGACATTTAATATTTTTCAAATAAAATACTTACAAAAATTCGATTCAAGATCTTCTACAGATCCTCATCAAAAGCATTGCTCTCATCAAAGAAGATTACTTTTATTTACGTCATTGCCTCGGTCCTGATTTAATTTTCAACCATATCTTGTTTTGATTTTCTTCTCAAGGAACTAATTAAAAATATATAATCATCACAAATAAGCGAATAATACTAAAAGCATGAAAGGATAAAGTGAACGACCGATATAAATTATCAAGCAATTGTACTACCATCACCAAAACCTTTTTTCAACGCCAAACATTAAAAACTAATTAGGATCAAGTGTTTTATTGTAACATATTAGTAATATAATTACAATTACAATTAGGATTATCATATAAAAAAAGGACTCACATCTCCGTTAATCATTGCAAAGTCAATTATATTAACAAAATAATGATTATCCTAAAATTAGAGAAATTATTTTTTTCTAGTGTAAACAAATTGTATGGAGAATAGTTTTTTATATTTTTGATTTGAAGTCTGCTAAATTAAAATTTCTATCAATTGAAAATATTGATGCGTGTCCATATCTTAAGTAAGTTTTCTCAAATAAATTAACTAAGTGTTAAGGAATATAATAACAAAGTGAATCAATCTCACTTTTTCATCCTTTATGAAAGGGAAATTAAATTTAAATTGATGACACCAACGCACGATACTGTGCAAAAAGTAACGAAGGAATTAAAGTAAGTTTAAGATAAAGATTCAGCTAAACATAACGCAAGACTATAAATTTGCATAAATTAATGATTTTGAAGCATAATACTTACAAAGGTTTGATCCAACAACTTCTTCATGTTGATCAACAAAGATTACTCTGAACCAAAGACCATTACGCCTGCGACTACGTGGTCTCGATATGGGCGTGCTTAACTCGACCATAGGTTGTTTTGATCTTCTTCTTGAAGAAACTAATTAAAAAGTGTTGATCGTCACAGATTAGAGAATACTACTGAAAGCCCACATGTACAGTAACATGAAAAAAAACCACAAAATGAATAAAATAAGTTCAAAATGAAGGTTGAGTTAAGCATAACGCTAAACCATATAAATTTGTGCAAATTAAATAAAATAAGCGATAAGTTTTGAATGTTTATTATTTACTTTGAAGTGTTGTTTAGAAGACATATTCAAGCACAAGGGATAATTAATTAGGACAATTCAATTAAGAAATTGCATTCATTTCGTAACCAATTGATACACATGATATATTATACTTACAAATATTAGATATGGCATTTTCTCTATCATTGGCAACGGCATTGATTGGCCCAGCACCATTATTTTTACGACAACTTGGCCTTGAAGGGGATGGTTTATCAACAATGGGGTCTTTTGATTGACTCCCCGAAGCAACTAATGACAAAATTGATCAATCAAAAATATTGTAAATAATGGACTAAATGATTAGGTAGGTGATAAATATTATAGCTTCAGAACATATTGATACTCCCAAATATTATACTTACAAATAGTAGAAGCGTCATTTTCTTCGTTATTGTCAATGGCATTGCTTGGATGAACACCATTAATCATACGACATCTTGGCCTTGAAGAGGATGATTTACCAACCATAGGATCTTTTGATTCACTCCCTGGTGCAACTTATTACAAAATATATATTAATAAAAAAAATAGCAAATCGTAGATTAAATAATTATATAGTGGAAAAATATAAATTTTAATAGAAGGCATAAAGATCTCACCATTAGTTACATAACTTGACGACGTTTTAAAAGTGGGAGTTACCAAAGAGTCAAATAAACCATAAACTCTAGTTCGATTAGAATCTGTATCGATCGTACAGATCGGTGATTTGTTATAGTATGACCCCATTCGATCTACCAAAAAAAACAATATCCAAACAGTACATGAGAATACAATCCAATACACTTAGTAGCAAGAAAACAATATAAAAAGCCAACAAACATTTCAATGTACGAATCTCGATATTAATAATAAAAGATACTATTAGTGATATTAGTTAAGGGTGTTAAAAATAGTCCTCGGAGCATGTTCATCCAAGGAAGCAAAATTGAGTCATCTCAACGTGTGTTGCAATCAGAAACATGTATTTTATCCCATTGATAAAATCTATATATTAAAGTGAATAGTAAGTAAAAAATATTAATTAAAGTGAATCGGCAATTTAGGAGGCATTCTACACAATACATATCCTATAACGAATAATATTTATATTTATTCTAACACAATTAACAATGGAGACAAATCTATAATCAACAAACACTATTCAATATTGAAAATGCACTACGCCTTAATGACTTATTACACTTTCTTTATCACCCATCAATTATTATTTTTTAACTTTTTAATTAAATTTATTATTTAATTAATTACCTCAATAAATAATTAAACTATGTAAACCATATAAGCATCAAAGTCATTTTAAATATAGTGAACTCCGAATAGTAAAGTACAAACTAAATTTCAAATAATTAATATATATTGATTAGAAAACACACCATTTGTGATATCGCTAAAGGTGTCCGAGTCATAATCGATTTAACGCCCATCTAACAAACCACCAAATAGAGTAGAATTCAAAGCATTTCCAACATCGGACACTCGAGCTTTCTTTGCTTTGTGATTCAATCAAGCACCAAAAAATATGAGTGAATTAGTATATACAAACGAAATGAATGCAAACAATCATATCGTTTTTTATGTTTATCACATACCATGTTCATCAAGAGGCATTCTACACAATACATATCCTATAACAAATAATATTTCTATTTATTCTAACACAATTAACAATGGAGACAAATATATAATCAACAAACACTATTCAATATTGAAAATTCACTACGTCTTAATGACTTATTACACTTTCTTTATCACCCATCAGTTATTATTTTTTTAACTTTTTAATTAAATTTATTATTTAATTAATTACCTCAATAAATAATTAAACTATGTAAACCATATAAGCATCAAAGTCATTTTAAATATTGTAAACTCCGAATAGTAAAGTACCAACTAAAAACCCAATAATTAATATATATTGATTAGAAACACACACCATTTGTGATATCAGTTAAAGGTGTCCGAGTCATAATCGACGAACGTCCATCTAACAAACCTCCAAATAGAGTAGAGTTCAAAGCATTTTCCACATTGAACACTCGAGCTTTCTTTTGCTGTGATTCAACTGCACCCAAAAAACATGAGTGAATTAGTATATACAAACAAAAACAATGCAAACAATCATATCGTTTTTGATGTTTATCACATACCATGTTCATCAAGAGGCATTCCCTTTTCCTTTGAAATCGTAGTTGACTTTGTTAACTTTCTCATTGATCAAAGCTGGTACAATTAAAAAAAAAAAAGGAAGGCACATAAGCAATTGATCTTATTGTTTTTGTCCATTGATTGTAAATATATCGACTAACCAAAGTTTGAAAAGGCGGAATTAGGTACTGAGGCAACTTCCACTTATGAGGCGAGGCGTAGCCTCAAGGTGCATTGAGGCGTAAGCCTCGAAAAAAAATTTAAAACACTACCAAAAATTGCAAGTTGACATATTTTACTCAAATACTCAATAGAAGTCTATTTAAAAGAAGATAGTGCATACAAACTGAATTCAAGAAACAAATAAATCAATGAAGTCTTAAAAGTTGGGATCGGATCATCAGTCATCATCATCATCCGATGGTTCTTTTACGTTCTGTAAAGTTTTGACTAAAAATATGGCTATATGGGAAGCTTCATTGTTGACTACTTGACAAGAAAAAGAACTTCTATTAATTTGATAAAAGTAAACTCATGATCTTTACAAATGACTTGCCACATCGATTTATGATTGCCGCCGCGACGGTCGAGGGGCGCCCATAGTTTTGGCAACGCCTAAAGGTAAACAGAATTTGTATTTATTGGATTAAGGATTCTATGCCAAAAGTTGTGTATGTTGAATCATCAGCATTAAAATCTTTGATCTATACGGATGATTCATGTAGATACTAAAGCATACTTTGCTACTTGACGAAATATCAATTGGGGACGGCCATATGTATTGACAACATCTAAACAACCGTCTTCTCATTGACCCAAAGTTTCAGTTGAGAACAATCAAATTCGATTACGTATGAAAAGCGGTGGAAAAACTGATATTAACAATGGTCATCAAGCAAATTAAAAGTATGGACATTGAATCACTTAGTAACTACATCAATTGACGGCAAAGAGTATCATAAAATATCACCTGGTTCGAACACATCCGATGTTGTCACGTCTCTGCTTTTTCACAAGACGGTGAAGGAGCAAATCTCGATTACTCCTTGTTGATGCAAACGCCTTTATTGCCTTCGTAACACACTGGTTTTAATACAAATCTCATGGTACAAACAGAAGAAAGCGAGAGGACAATAAGGGATAAAGGAGAGAAGATGAGTTCATGCCGTATTTTTTCTTCTTTGCGTGATGAACTTTTCCGTGATGAATTCCGAGTTGGGCTCAACGTGTTGTAGGATTCCTTGTCTTTGTGATATGAATTTGGTAATGAAAAGGATTGATGCCATCCTGGATATCTCATTTCCTTTTATTGATGTATATATATTAACTAAATAATGGTCAAGATGAATTATATTATAGTTAAGTGAATAATTGATGAGGATGAATTGTGTACAAAATAAGGAAAAAAAATGCATGACAAATTAATTTGTACATCAATATTGTGTAACTAATAGAATTTGTATGGAAAATAATCGATACAATCGACAAAAGAATTAATATCGCAAAGAGTTAAATCCAATTCAGGAATTTACGTTCAGCAATTGTTCAAAAAGTATTTGTACTCAATTCAATACGTTTAAATATATAGATTGCAACCAAAAAAAGAAAAGAAAAGAAAAACAAAGAGGAAGGAAAAAACATTTAGCGTAAAGACAAAACAATGTATTAGTGTAAAATAATTATTTGAACCAATGTTTCAAATCAAATAAAACCACTTTTATCAAATCAGAGGACTTGATATTAAGTTCGTGTACTTACTTCATTTGGCTTATATGAAATAGCAATAGGACATTATGGGAGCAGTAATGTATTAACTTAATCAATTTTATAAGAACTTGTGCAGATATTGTTTGTCACAAAGACATCAATGGTGTGTTTCAGGCAAAGAGTTATTTAGCCTTCAGTTGATTCTTGCTCCATCTTGTATGATTTCTTCACCAATAGCTCTTCCTTTACATGAGCCGAGTTCCCATGGTTCAACCCTCCTAGAAGTGAAAGGGAAGGTGGTCCGGTCATTTGGACTTATAAAGGGCCTATTCTTCCTTTAACTAATTGCTTACCTAAAAAATTATGTGCTTGTTTGGTCTAACTACATATGTTCTTTAACTAATTGCTTACCCAATTCTATGAATACTGCATAGACGATTTGTGCAAGAGAACATAAAGACTTGTTTACACAACATTTTTAAGTATTCAGATTGAATATATGAATCCAAGGAAAAGTGAAAACCAATACGAAACCATTTTTATTCATCAGTCAAAACCAGTAACAATGAAATATTCGTAAACCAAATCAACTAATAACACAATCTGTTTCCTCAACAATCCAACGTCACATGAACACAAACAATCTCGACCTCAAAAAATCCAATAACATTCCCCAATAATTCGAAATGAAAATGAACTAAACTCATCAAATAAGAAAAGAAACAAATGCTGCTGCTGCGATAGAATCACCTAACGCTTCTCAAGCTTCACAGTCTTGAACTTTAGGTTGCTCGAGTTCTGAGTATCCGGGGCAGTATTTGGAGAATCATCTTCTTCATCTCGGCGGCGCTTTGAGGACGGGGTAAGTCCATTATCTCCATCAGCGATATGTGGAGCACCCACAGACTGCAAAGTAATGGGAAAAATGACACCACAATCAAAAACCAAATAAATAAAAAGTTCATGCTTGGATCCATATATAGGTAACAACAGAGATGTGAATTACCGCATTTGAATCGCCTTGGGTGACATTACCAAGAAGCAGGTCGAGATTCTCATCATCGCTACCTTCCTATTTTGCAAAAACTTAATACATAATCATGTCCTAAAAAAAAAACTAAAAGAGAATGAATTAAAATAAAAGAGAGTACTGCATGTGTGAAAATTACCTCAGAGCTGTACTCATCCTCTTGGGCATATTCAACAATGGTTGATGGGTCATCACACACCGAACCAATATACCAATCCCTTGCATCATCCTTGACACCTGAGTAACCAGATATTTTAAAAAGGTAACATTTGCCCTCCAAATCCAAGATTTGCTTGGGGGTTTCATCAGCCTATATAAATAAAAATCAAAAGCGTTGGGATAAACATAGTTCAATGAAAAGTCGAAAATTTAAAAATTAACCAAAAAGGAGAAGGAACTGCCTCATCCATCTCATTTCGCAACTCTAGAGCCCCTTTACCAAGGATTTGCCGACACAACTCATCAAGAAACACGACAACAAGTGCTTCCATCCTTATCCTTTACCTCTAACATCAATTTGTACTTCTCCAGGGCTTTTCCATTCGCTTTTGCAACCGTCTTTGTCACACACATAATCCCCACCATCCGTTGAGCACGTCCAAAGTGCAAGAACCATCATCACACCCGGGTAAGACCAAACATCCGTTGACAACATGTCGCTTATCTTGCCATAAAACCAATAGCCCTTCGCCTAAACAAATATGATAGCATATCGCTTAACATAGCAACATGTTCTAAACAATCGACGCTCAATTAAAAAAACTTAAGGGGTAAAGATTCATAAACACAATGATATGATTACATTTTTCAAGTACATCGACTTTGAGATTTTCGTGAATCGTCCCACACCTCCAAAGACTTCGAAGAGGCGGATAAGTAGCCACTCTTCTAAGCACATCAAACCCATACATAGTCAGAATCTATAAAATTACAAATGTTGATTATGAACAATGTGCAATATACCAAAAAATTATAAACTCATTCAAAAAGTGTCAAAAAGTGAACTTACTGATTACGGAATTCCTCCACCTCGGGTATGTGCTCATCTATGAGCACCTTTGTCACATGAAATGACGAAGCTAGGACTATGGAGTTGTCAACTGCTTATGGGAAAAAAATATTAGTTAGAACAACAGCTATCCTTCCTCTAAAACAGAAAAAATTGAAAAAAAAATTTGTATTACCCCTTTTTCGTCCTATACGACAAAGTTGAAGTAGCACCACAACAACAACATTTCGATTGCTACAAAGGGATGTACGTTCTTCATCGGCATAAACATCCCAAAGGCTACATGAGATTTCTTTATTTCTACAAAAAAGAACAAATAGTTAGCGAGACATTAATTACATAAAACGAACAAACTAACAGTTAAAAAATAAAATCAAAAGAATAGAATCAACAGAAGCAAGTGTCTTTTGTCAAATAAATATTATAATTAATACATTCCTTACTCGAGGTCCCTCAACCTAAACGAAAGAGTGTAGCTATCCACATTCTTAGGTTTGCCATACCAGGCCCTCTCGCTTGGTAGGAAAGCGCCAATGAAATCTGCAAAACAATTAAGTTTAGAATTCATACCCAAAAAACAAATTTATCATACCAATAATCTATCTACTATTTAGACATCTACGCTCACCAATCAAATCAGGACTTTGGTCATGTTCTGGCATTTGCAATATCTCATCAATAGTCTTGAACTTGTAAAGGTCCAAAGGAAAGCCGGGACACGCCCAAAAACATTGTCCCCAACATTTGTATCGGCGTGGAAGCACAACTTGTATGGATGCGGGGCTGGCCTCCATCCATTTTCGCATTCTTGCACGTTGAAATTTTTCATAGCGTAGAGGCCATGCTCAACAATTAGCTGCTTAAAACGGTCACCAAGTTCCCTATCAGCAATAGCTTGAATACGTACACCCTTGTACACAAATTGATTGAATTTTATTAGAATATGTAATTTCACTAAAATAGGAAAACTGAAATATTAAAAAATATCCAATGTCACCCAAGAAAATTTATCTCAATAAAGGGCATTATCACTAAAAGCATATATTAGCAATCTCAAAGGTAATAGCACCACCTCATCATCGTTAGAAAATCCGTTTAAAACACTATCTTACAAATGGGAAAAAAGTTCCATTTTTCAAATAAATTTTCAAAAAAGCCATCATCAACAATCCATTATCGTGAGGGATTAGAGTAAATGCGAAGGAAAAGAAACTTTGAAACGAAAAATACCTCTGCATCTTGTAGGACCATCGATAAATACCTAGTCCTATTGCCATTGTCCCTATATGGAACAATCCACAAGCTTAACAACGCTAACTACAAAACCGGCCTTCTTTGGTAGACGACCAAGAATATCGCGCAGCATAATCTTTTTTGGGGCCATTACGTAGAAGCTGCATTGTAGTTAAAATAACATGTATAATACCGATGCAGTTAATAAAAAAAATTAAAATAAAAACTATTGTAATTACATGAGACATCTTAAAGGCAACAACACAACCAGCATATCAATAGCAACAATACTTCACATAAAAAACACTTCACATAAAAAAAATGTGCAGATAGAAATTATTTTGAAGGAAAAATGATTTTAAAAAAGTTGAACTAAACACCAACAAAACCTCCACATTGAGCAAAACTTGGGACAATCGAAGAGCATCCAATCTCGCAAGAGTGCTAACAGTTGTCTTGAAAGAATCTCGCAAGGGTCGTTGAAATATTTCTGGCCTTCATACGTATATTGGTTTGTTTAAAACAATGACAAGAATGTCGTTGAAATATTCTAATTTAAATATGCCTTTTCTTAAAAGACGTTGTCAAGTTGCTAAGTCCAGAAAAGAAAATTCACATCCCACTAAAAACGGGAAGATACGTCTATCAAACATTTATATCGCTTTAAAAAAAAAGAAAAAGAAGAGCATCCATATGAGTCCTTAAAAAAATGGGAAGATGGCACAATTAGTTCTCATTGTATTAAATGATCAAACGATGGCACAATTACACTAATAGTATGCAGAGGTATTCACATACTGATCATGTTAACACCATCAAAACCTCCACATTGAGCAAAACTTGGGACAATCGAAGAACACACAGTTGATAAAATCGAAGAAGACATGGGATACCTGTAGATGCTCGTTGTTGCTTCTGTGTACACAAACACCAACTGTGAAGTTCAAACTGCTTCTCTACGAATTAAACCACAAAAAAAAAGACAACTATATATTAGGACAGACAAATATCAAATATCGAACTTGGAAAACAGGCTATGTAAATTACCTCAACAAATGCGATGGGAATTTGAAGCGATGTATTCGGTGATATATATACGCTCAACGTAGAGTTCAATTTGAGGAAAATTAGGTTTTCCATAATTGAAGAAGGAAAATAGCGTATGAACAACAATATGAACAGAAATCCAATCTAATCTAATTTCTATAATTATATTTACAGAAATCCAATCGTATTTCTATAATTAAAGATACAGGAATCGAATGAAGGAAAGAAGGGATGCGGCTGAAACATAGAAATCGGTAGAGAAAAGAGGAAGAAGCGGCTGAAGAGGAGAAATCCAATCGTATTTCTATAATTAAAGATATGGAATCGAATGAAGGAAAGAAGAGAAGCGGCTGAAAAGAAGAAGCGGTAAAGAAAAGAAGAAGAAGCGGCTGAAGAGGAATCCTATTTCAGAATGGGTCGTCATACTGATAAGAATGGGCATTCATACTGATAAGAATGGCCCAATTGAAAGCTATTGTATCCAATTGCACTGAAAAGGCCCAAGAAAAAAGAGCGGGAAAACAAAAAATGCTTGGGTTGTTCATTTTCTTAATATATAGATTGGAAAATTAAAATTTATATAAAAAATTAAAATAAGGAAAAATACTAAATAAAGAAAATAAATTAAATTAAATAAGAAAAATATAATAATAAAGTGTGTATTTAATATTTGTTTCCTAAATAAGATTTTCCTGTTTTAATTTTAAGTAATTAAATGAGTGCCAACTTGGCACTGCCAACATGGCGCAGTGCCTAGTTGGCACTCCTCTTATTATTATATTAAGATATTTAAAATAATAAATCAACTACTCCCAATTCATTTGCGCATCACCGATAATTGTGAGTAGTCATTGTTAAATATTTATTTGTAACCAAGGTCTAAAATGATTTTTAAAAATAGGCATTGTATCCCAATCATAATCCTAACAAAGTTACAATATAAGAGAGTGAGTCGGGCCCCTTGGAAATCCGCTCAAGCAAATCCATTAGAGAACGAGCGCTCAAGAAGCTCTCGAGCTACCCATGTCATCTGGTCAGACCCAGTTCAGGATTCTGTGTAGTTTTGACCCATTACTCCATCCATATATGTACATGTTCAAAACATTTTCTGCCATACACGAGATTTAAGAGTAAACCCACCATTAAAACATCCCTAGAAACGTCTCAATTGCTTCTTGATTACCCACCTTTGTTTGAGAGTTATTGTTTAGACGTAATCAATGATACAAAAACACCAACCCTAAAATCCTCTACCAAATAATCTTCAGCGTTCTAGAGATTAGTTAGGTGGCTAGAGTTTCAGCGTGGTAAAAGATCCACTTGTGAAGAAAAGGCATCGCAGTTTAGGATGGTGCGGTAGGTATAACGCGACGATGTTCGTCGGGGTTTCCAAGTTGAGTGTTAGGTTAGGTTAGCATAGATTGTATGTAAATATTTAACCTTTTCTAGTGGATTTTCCCAGCGAGTGCCCCTCAAGGTTTCTACCGTTTGACGAGTTCTTCAACACGTTTTCTTCTATCGTCAATTGGTGTTCTTTATATGTTTTACTACTTTGAATGTTTAGTTGATTTTGATTGAATGTCTGGTTTTTTTTTATTGAATGTCTTAATTTAATGAATAATAGCGATAATTGATATATTTGATTGGGTCAACTATTGCACGTGTTTTTTTTTTAAAGAATGTTGGCATTATTTTGATATTCAAAAATTTTCAGTATCGGTTTTAAATTGAAGACTCCAAATTTAATATGAGCCAACAAGATAAACATAATTATAAGCATACCACACATGAAAGTGTTTCGAATGTTAAAGATGAGTTCAATTTTTCTATTTAGCTTTCACCTGTAAACTAACCTTTATAAATTGGCAGAAATGATATATTCCCGGCATTGGAACTTTGTTAAAGTTCCAACATTGACGTGGTAAGTCTTCGCCCTGCCACGCAACAGTAGAGTGGCTAGTATGTGGATTTTACTGCCATGTGACAGTAAGAGACAGTTTTCATATCAAGTGCTAGAACGTTGTTAAAGTTCTAGCACTGATCGTATAAATTAGATCAACAGAATACTTAATAAAATCTACAACTTTTTTATTTTACCTAATTTGGTCCTCAATAATAAGTTCAAATCAAAGTTCCACCATATTTTGTTATTTTTTTTCTATTTCACTACAACATATATCATTATACTCCAAAAGAGTGTGTATCATAATCCATCTTTTTTTTTTTTTTTAACGAATTGGATCAAAAAACATCTTATTGGATGGGTTTGGGCAATATTTTCGTTTCTTTTGCAAATAAGCCTTGTGTTTCATGTTACCCATTGTTCTTCTTCTTCTTTGATGGAATGACTTCGGATTGAGGTTGGAAATTTTGTAACATGGGTCTTCAACTAAATATCTCAATGCAAAAGAGTTAATAACATATATTTAACTTTCATTTTTGCTTTTTTGACTTTTCACCTGTAACCTAACATTTGTAAATTAAATCAATGAAATCCTTAATAAAATTTAATAACTTTTTTTCCATCTATTTTGGTTGTCAATAATATAGTCAAATCCAAGTTTCACATTTTTAATATATTTTTTAAATAAATTGAATTAAAACTTATTTATCTTCCAACTTCAAATTTCAACTGATTCAATCTTCAATCGTACAATTTACATAGTTCATTTTACATTTATCTACTTTCAGTGTTAAAAATCTAATATTCAGACCACACAAAAATACGGATTAAAATATAATCCTACTACTTTAAAAGAGCATATTTTGTCTTTCATCCATTTTTGTATGATTTGGTGGTATTCGGGATATGTACAAATGAGTCTCAAATTTCACTTTTGTGTTTTCTTTTGTATTTTGATAATATTGACATTACTTTGAGGTTAGAAAATATGCAATGCGCATCCTAACTTGAAGATTTCAACGCGAACTTTAATACGAGCTTATAGGAGAAATCTAATTGTTGCCGTGCCACTCATAAGACCAAAACTAATGTTCGGAAAAAAGCTAAGGGGAAAGAAAGACATCCTCAAATAATGTTCTGGGGAAAAACTAGGAGGAAAGTTTGGGTATATATTTGTTTATTTCCAAAAAAATATTTGAATTGTGTTATTTTCTTCTTGTTTTTCCAGAACAATTTTGTAGTTAACAATTAGTGTAAAAAAATGTCATTAATAATTCATTGGAAATAATTAGTCATAGTGAATTTTGGTCATTAACAGTTAGTTTGTTTGATAATTATTTAACTAAAAAACCCTTTAATAATTTAATTTAAAATTAATTAATTCAAAAAATTATTTATTGATCAATTAATCTAGATTGTTTATCAATCAATTACTTTTAATTATTTGTTAAGTAAATTAATTTCAAAAAAATAATAAATAAAGAATGAATTCATCACCAAGGGTTGAAAAAATAATTTTTTGTCTCCATGGTATTGTGTCATTTGATAAGAGTTTTGATTTTCCTGATTGAGATGGTTTTCTTAAATAAAAACAAATTATTGGATAAGAACAAAATTTTTGGGCCTTATCCAGAGGGGCTATTATCTAAACTAGTTCTCACACCTGTGCGTTGCACGGGGAATAACAGTATGGGAAAATTCTTTTTAGATGAATCGATAAATTTTTAATTCATATAGATTTACCCAAAAATATAAAAAAAATATATTCTTCATATTTCAATATTATTTATTATTTGTTAAAACTTGCGTAGCTATAGTATAACTGTATAGGGTATATTTCCCTTTGATAATGTAAATAGATTTAGATTTTAATGAAAATTTGCTTTTGTTCTTAAATGAAAAATAATAATAATAATAATTATTCAAACTTATGATAAGCTATTTAGGTAGTATACTATTAAATTTCAAAAGTTATTTTTCACAACAAATTATCAAAAATGATTTATATATTAACATTAAATCAAAGTATAATTACTACAGGTTAGTTTTATAATAATATAATTAAATTTTTAAAAAATAAGTAAATGATGATGTCGCCTTTTCAGACGATAGATCTATTAATATCTATATCTTACTATCTAGTTTTAATTAATCTATTATATTGGACTCTTAAATTTTACTTTTAGAATAATATTAACTACCATTTTTGTAATCCGTGTGAAAATGATAATAGATCTATGTTTGCAAAGGGGGGAGTACTAAGTTGTTTTATGATATAATTGAATGAAAATGTCTTTTAGAAAATTATTTTCATATAAAAATAGTTAAAGAGTAATTATAATAAGATTGACTAATGGATATCACTGTAAATATAACAACTTACAATAAGATTGACTAAAGAATTCATACTTTCCTATCTAGGATTGTAAAACATTTAGTTTTAATTAGTTAAGAGTATTTGAAATATAAAACAACTTTGCGAATTCTATGGATATCACACATTTAGGGTACTAATTAATATAATCAAAATTAAATGCATTTGACCAAATAATATGAATATTACGAATCCATTTTTAATATACCAAATAATACAATTGTATATTGCCATTCATTTTAAGATTCTACTTTTTCCTACTTTGTGGTAGTTATTTGCGATATCTCTCAAGTTGCATCAAAATTTTAGCTAAAACTTCATTATTACAGAAAGCTGTTTAAAAAATATTATTCGTGTCTTCAAGGTCTCATTGATAAGAATATAATAATTGTGATAAAAGCTACCTTGAATCAAAATGATGACGATCACATTGTAAACCTATGATATTTACCAACATTGTTATGCTTTTAATCAAAGTAGTTACCAGCTCTATCTCAAAAGAGAGAGGAGTTAAGAAAAAAGAAAATTTCACTGTCATTTTACTTAAAGATATAAAAGGTAAACATCAAAGATATAAGAAATAATGCACGATAGATAAGAATAACACAATCTCACTGTTTTCACGATTTGAAATAGAGATACATGTTAATGATTCACCAAGGGCATTTCTAAAAAATCTGAAATCATTAAGAGAGCTCTAACTTGGAAATTGGGGCATCGAGAATGTTAGAGCTCTATCAATGAATTCGTCTATGTAAATCACACCCACTCCAAAATTCTGTTGTCCTTCTTTCACGGCGACATCAACCTTGAATTTCATGGAATTTTGAGCATGTTTCTACCAGCGCACCCGCAGATTGGCTTTTGCTATCATTGGACTCATCATCAATATCAATCAGGGTCACAGGATCAAACCAAAACCACAAATCGATTGAGAAATTAGATCCGGCAACACCGAAAAAATAAAATTAATTTTAGCCTAAACTAAATATCTTGATGAAAATAAATTTACCATAATTTGAGACGATGGGTTTGTGCAATTTCACAGACTATGAAGTTGATTTGCAGAGGAAATTAAAGAAACTAATGTTTGAATGCTTCTATTTCAAAGAAAATAAGGTACCCCAGACCTGACTTTTTCTAGAAGATAAACAAACCGCCAAATCTATTGTATGATGTTTCAATCATTGGCGGATGATCTAAACTCGGTGGCCATATTTAATTCAATGGAGAATAAACGCGATTTGTGCACAAAGAATGCAATATTTTGAGAAAAGAAAAGAGAGAAAGTAATGGGAGTTGCCATTTTCATTATATTTACCATGTTTCCACATAGATGTACATCAATATAAACCATTTTATACTTCCAAAATTCTTTAACTGCAGACAGTAGCAACTATATGACCCAAAAAAGGGGTACATGGAAATCTATATATTATATACTATTTTTTTTACGTAGTATTATGATTAGTAACATAATAATTGCAATTACTTTATGATACTATATTATTATTATTAATTAATTTTATTTTATTCTAGATTGAGAAAAATGTGGAAAAAATGCATATGCTAAATATTTAATGTACTGAAATTTGTATTTATAATGAGTTATTAATTTGTTTTGTTTCAAAATGAAAAAATGAAAATTGAAGTCCTAATTTTGTGTTATGACAATTAAGAATATATAAAGTATTTTTTAATATTTGAGTTCATCTAATCCTGTAGTCAATCTTTGAAGATTGGATTTGTATTCGGTTAGAAAGACATGTGATAGTTTAACAAAAGAGTTTTAAAATTAAATGAAGTGTATAATAATTAACTGCATACAGTAAAAAATTAACACTGATTCACTAATAAGTAACACATGAAAATAGCCAATAATTTCCTAACACCAATAACTACCAGCACACATGGCAATGCCATAGAACTCCACCACACCAACTACCTTATAACTAATTCTCAATTAATAACTTCCAATAAAACTCTATTTTATATAATATATAGATTTGAGGCCAAATTTAATCCTAAATTTTGAGAATAGCTACCAAATTTGAATTTTTTGCCCTTCAATTGATACATTATTTGGGGGTGAGGTGGGGAATTGCTCTAAGTGTCTCAAAGATTAAAGATTAAAGATTAAAGTTCCACTTTTGCTTTGTGACATTTCTACAATAACGTACCCTTTGTAAATTAGAATTACTGTAACTTTTTATTTCATCTAATTTGGTCATTGATAATAAATTTAAATCCAACTTTCACTCTATTTGTTAAATAAAATTAAATAAATTCAATTAAGTCCTATTTATTTTTTGTTATTTTAAATTTCGATTGATTATCTTATAATTAACATAGTTTAAATAATTTCTTTTTTTCCGATCTATTTTTCATGTTGGGAATTTAAATATTCACACTATACAGAGTATCAAAAATTATCCAATGCCTATCGGGTGTATACTATGGTGCACTCCAACTGATATTGTATCATACATGATATGCCACATTATCTCAGAGTGCATTATAGTATGCATCTCCTTGGGCACCAGATAATCTTTGTACAAAGTATATATGTATTAAAAATTTAGGGATTGTTTGATTGGGTATAAAGTTAATATGCGCGGTATTCCTAAAAATGCATGGTTAATATCATTTTGAAAAATATGTATGATTAAAAATAAGCATGAAATATACGAAATTACGTGCGGATAAATTATATAGCAAATAGTACAACGCCTTAATATCATTTACTCAGGAAGTGTTAGCATGTCCAAAAAAATGCATTTTAATATATTTTTTTCAAATTTTAAATTTGGTCAAACAAATCACATCCATCTATCACTCCCATCATTAAATCTCCACCATCCAACTCCACTCATTTTCTCTCCTCCTATTCATAAAAATACATTAAAACTCATCCGCTAACACCATCATGTCATGCCAAAATGGCACAGCAACTTTGGAAACGAAAATGTCTCGACGCTGGGTGTCTTCTCACTTCTGCCACCTAACACGTACCTTGTTAGCATTAATTACAGCACGACCGTTCATCTCCTCTCTCGCAAATTCACACCCGTCTCACCAAAACCTGTGCTCTATTAAATTCAACTACCGATCTGAATATCTTCATGTTTTGACACGCAAATCACATTTCTCCGCCATGGATTGTTCTGATGCAATTGCTGAAACACCTGCTGATGCCTACAAACTTCTTTTGAACGCGGCAATGGCAATACCCTTACGGCATTACTTGATCGGAATGCTGTTGTCGTTTATGGCTTTTTTGTACAATTTTTTGGAATTTCATCTATTTCATGATCTTCTCACCGGATTCCAGGGATGCGCTGTTGTTCTAACGTACAATTCCTCATCTGATCTGTATAGAAGAGTTGTATCGAAGTGTAGGACCCTCCATGGAAGGTACAGTTGTGAATTGAGCCATAATTATCGCCCACAGTGTGCGTATGTGAACTTGCGTTATAGCTGAATAATTGCGTTAAAATTTTGAAAAATTACCATCGTCCTTATTTTGTATTTTTGTGTTGTAATGATTGGTTTAGTTGGGTGTAATGTGAATATGAGAGTTAGTGGGTGGTTTTGTGCAATGTGGAGATACTTTACATGAAAACTTGCATCATAGCTTAGCAATTGCTTGAAAACTAGGAAGTTTGAGCTGTTGGGAAGGGAAACATTCATCATTTTTATGCATGTTAGTGTTGGCATAATTCATTTAATTAGCGAATAGTTATTCGTTGTGTGTTGCTTTGTGTTTGATTCTTGGGTTGAATAGGTACTTGGCTACACCCTGGCTCTCAAGTCCCCACATTCAGACTTCGTTTTTAAACTTCTTCGGGAGACCTCCAAGGATTTTCTATAAGAGGTGAACTTTTTCTGCTTCTTGTAGACAAATTGACAAGATCACACAGTCTTTATCGATTAACTTGCTTATGATTTTCTATCGAGTTCAACATTAGTTTGTAAGTTGCTGCACAATAGGACGATTATGAAAACTTAAGTGCATAGTGTAAATAATTGAAAATTGGTTGCAAATTGTGCATATCAATTTGATGGAATTTATTTCATTTTATGTAATATGTAGTCATTGCAGTTTATATGACCATTTTATTGAAGCAAGGTTAGACATGTGAAACATTACATGAGTCACAAGAACATAGGCTTATGTTTAGGTTGATTGCAAACAAGACATAGATCAAAGAACTTACTAGTTGTTGAGTTCAACTAATGTGGTAAAGCAGTAATCTTCATTACTTGTACCATCTGTTTTGGAAGAAAATTGGATTACGAAATTCAAAATTTTGATTCTAGAGATGTAGAGGGGTTAAGGTGTATCTAGCAATGCGCTGGTTTGTTGTATGGCATACGAAGAACGATTAGGGTGAAGAAGGATAGGTTTGTTTCAATTTGAATAGTTAAGGCTAATGATGAATTAGGAGGAGACATGGAGGAAATGAAAGAACCCCTAAGTGAAGGAACATTTTGAAAACCAGATCACTATACGTGGGATTAAACCGAGCTCTTCTGCCTTTGCAGTTTGAAAACTACTGCTGTTTCAATTGGGACTAACTTCTGAAAATTAGCCCACACATGATTCTGTAGATGTACTTTAAACTGATAATTACTTACATGGCAGTGTTAACAAGGGGAATTTTCTCATGAATGTATCATTTTCACTTAAAATTTATGGCACATTGAACTGAATTTGAATTTAGAAATGCAGAAAGATACACATGTGAACGCTCCTGTATTTTTATGCTCACATTACTTTTTTACCGAGGAGAATATTTGATTCTCTCTTTCTCTCATTTTTAATTTAAAGGTGTTCCCCAATAACCTTGAAACCAATTAAATTGTGTCAAAAGAATTTTAAAGGGGTGTACGATGTTGAAGTAGGATGACATGCTTACCAAAGCCATAAGTTAAACATCGCAGAGATATATTCTTCACACACAAACCAAACCCCCCACCCCCCCGCGGGGTTCTCTCCGAGTCTCTGCATTCTACTGCTAAATTCATTGGAAGAGTGAAACATTGCATCTTTTTTTTTCCTCCTGTATTTTGGTGCTAAAGTATAAGTTAGAGATTGTTTCTATCTAATGTATGTCTGGTTCTCAGACAGATGTTTCATGCATCTGATGGTGGGACTTTAGCTCTGGATTGGCTGAGGCATTCTGATGGTAAAGAAAATTGTAACATATAGGTTAAATGGTCTTATGCCAGGGAAGATGGCAGATACAGACATTTTATCAATTGGAATGATTGCTATAATATAGCTGAAATTTGGTATTAGCCTAATATATATATTTTGCTATATTATCTGTTCATTTGGCAGTGTCTGGAGTAGCCCCTCACCGAAATCAGGACTTCAGTAAAGATGATACAACTCCTATCGTGGTTATGATTCCAGGACTAACAAGTGATTCTGCTTCTCCAGTGAGTATACAATTTTACCTTCTCTCTATAAGAAAGCTATCTTGCATACTCACATTTCTCCAATTACGGTTGTAGATTGTAGTTTTTACATGGTGTGCTTCATTTTTATTCATTTGCCCGTGAGATTCGTGGTGAAAATAAAAACGCGAACTATATAATAACCTAAAGATATAGGTCATCAAAGTAAGAGCATTCAGCCCATGAGCTTGATTCGTTTGTGGTTACTTTTTGCAATTTTCATTGGGAGATTCTCATCTCCATCTGCAAAGAGGGGGAAAATGCTATTAGAAAGATACATAAATAGGATGGTGATAGAGAAATGAAAGCTCAAATTCACTGCACAATGAGGGGTATTGCTTTTGTTTGCTCTAACCACGAGTAGAGTGTATCTTTGTTGTTTGTGGATCATGCATTTGTACTAACTTTAGCTACATGTTCTGCAGTACATGAAGCATCTAACTTTCCATACAGCCAAACACGGCTGGAATGTGGTTGTCAGCAATCACAGAGGACTGGGTGGCGTCTCAGTTACTGTGAGTGCTGGAAGATCTAATGCACTTAAAATATTAGTATATATTTTGTTTCTCTAGCTTACTGAAGCCTATCAAAGCTTCTTCTTCTTCTTCTTCTTTTTTTATTTTTTGTTTTTTTATTTTTTATTATTATAATATAATTAGATTTGAGCTCAATTGCTGTTTCAGCTGTTGTGGTTCATATTTCTGTTACTTCTTCAATTATCTAATTTATTTTTTGATTTTCACATTTCCACAGACTGATTGCTTTTATAATGCGGGATGGACAGGGGATGTACGTGAGGTCATTAAGTATCTACATCAAGAATATCCGGAAGCTCCATTATTTGTTGTAGGGACAAGTATCGGCGCAAACATTTTGGTATGTTTATTTGTCTTTAAGAAGTTCCTTAGATGCCAGTGACGGGGCTTAGCTCCGCTACTTCAATTGCTGAAAAATCCTCCAGGTTTAAGAGCAATGTGACAATCCCTCGAGGATTTTTCCTTTAGGACTCAGGTTGTGCTCAACATATGAGGATTTGGCAACTTTTCTCCTTTGCTTATGATCATATTGAGCATATTTCAAAATGTAGCAGCTTCTTGGATACTCCAGTTTCAAAATGAATGTCATTTTGTATTCAGTAAGTTATTTGTGTCATTCTCAGAAAAGGGTAACAATTAGCTGGATCTGCTTGAGTGTTGAAATTGACATTGGCAACAAACTAAGCATTATTAACAAACAATAAATTGAGGGTCCACTGCATGAGTCATTTTTTATTTATTTCCACATAGATTAGGCTATCAATACAATTCTCATTTAGCATCCATGAAATGGTAAGTCTTCCGAGGTTTGACATGGCTTATCTTGCTTCTTTTTCATGGGCATTAGGTACTTAATTATTTCTCTCCTTTCAGTAGTGACAATATTGAGTGTGTTTGGCATAAACCTTACTTGGCATATTTATAAATGATTTCCAATTCAAATATGTTTTCATCTACCTATTTTGTAGGACCCACAAATACTGCTCAGTTCGTCACGACTCATTTCTACATGTTATTGAACTATTGTTTGTAAAAACCATCCAAACTGATTGGTCAACTGGTACTTATTTCTTAGGCCATTGCTCTCAGGTGAAATATCTTGGAGAGGATGGGGAGAATGTTCCTGTTGCAGGTGCTGCTGCAGTTTCCTCTCCTTGGGATCTTTTGGTTAGTTTACTTACCATCACTAGTCTGATAAATGCATATTACCTGTTTTGTGGACACAGGTGTTAAATTCTCAGCCGTAATTGTAGTATAATGGATGTTTCTGTCGGTCATTCTGCATATGTGCCCCGGAATAAGAAAAATACTTGAAGTAAATCTTTGACAGTATGGTGCGAAATGATCAAAGTTCTGTAGAATTTATACATATATTAATCTTCTGAAATCGCTTTAGTGACAAACTTTTAAGATTTGATGATACTCTATTCAGTCAATTCTTTGAAGTCAAAATAAATTTGCTTTGCACATCTACCTTCCTTGCGCTGTATTGCATATTTGCATCATACTTGTAGACAATAACACATAACAAAACATAGCAAAACATATTTATTACCATCATGAGAAGGACATTGTTTGAATTCTCTTATTGTTTTAGAGATGTGATATGACATATTAACTGCCATACCTTTCATATTCTTTGTTAATAAAATCTGTCGAGCACGTCAAGGAAGTAGTTCTGTATGGTCATATGTACGGATGCTTAAGCTTCTGAAGCTTACACAATCCTTAAGATGTTAAGGAGAATTGAATTCTCTTCTAAGAATTTCTCTTATTTCATTTTCAACCAATTGCTATCATCCTCAAAGAATATCTTTTACAAATTATAATTTTCTTCTACTGTTGCTACTAAATAATTGTATCCTCAAAGAATATCTTTTATCTTTTATGAATTATATCCTTCATTGCCGTATTCCCAGATTGGTTCCAGGTTTATAGCTCGAAGGCTCGTACAGAAGTTATATGACAGAGCTCTTACCATTGGCCTTCAAGGTTATGCGCAACTGTATGTTTGTACAACCTTTTGAGATACGCAATAGATAATTTTTGTTTTCTCCTTGAGACCTAACCGTATTTGGTCATTGAGCCTGAAAGACTCAGCAGTACATAGGATAATAAACTTGTCTAGAATGGACATTAGTTCGTGCTCTATTTTAAATTCTGTTTACAAATTCTCTTGAACTTATGAAATATATTCATGGACTAATGTTTATATTTGATCGTGAATGCAGCCATAAACCTCGTTATTCTCGGCTTGCAAACTGGGAGGGAATTGAAAAGGTTGTCTTTCTTATTAATTCAATCTACTCTCTTGGAACTCGTGGCTGTGTGTGATTTTTGTGTCATTCTCTTAATTGTATTCTTGGTTAGTTATAATATAATCAACCTCTTGGTCCTGCATGAGATTTTGTACAAATTTAGAACATGCTGGTATAGCTTTTCGTACAATTAATTTTTCTTCAAACTCATTTTTCAACCACGCATTTGTGATTTTAACACTTTTCAACCACACGTTCTCTTTCATACATCTCAAAATCTATACCAATCAAGCAAATAATGCTTGTCCAGCTATTTTATTGCATGTGTGTGGTCTTCCTTCAGTGAAGCTACTCATTTATCTCATCGTATTTCAAAATTCAGTGCTATTCTTTTGCTATACGGATGCTATGTATGAAGGTTTGCTATGGGTAGTTTTAACGTGATTTTTGAAGTTTGATCGTGTGATGTTTTTAATTGAGATTTTCTGAAAAACACAGCTTAACTGAGCATGAACCATGAATAGGACTACCTACAAACTTCTTATTTATTTGAAATTTCTGTTTCATGATTCAATTAGCATGAGTTCGGGTAAACTTTTATTTTACTAAAAACTAACATTATAGGTTGAATAGTGGTGGGACCACAAGATGTATAAATAATAATGAGCAATAATTTAATATATATGGTTAATATTGAAATGTGACTCAAGCAGAAGCTAATTTTAGATAGAAAAAGTTACAATCAACACATGCTGAGTTTATTTGTTTCCGGCAACTAATTTCTCTGTTTGGTTATTCCCGGCTTTTCACAGTTCACGTTCTATTCGGGATTTTGATACTCATGCCACCTGTCTTGTTGGAAATTATGAGGTCTCTCTCTCTCTCTCTCTTGTAGGCATATTGAGAAATGTTATTTATTTTTTTATTTTTTCCTTCAAGACTGTGGATACATACTATAGGCACAGTAGCAGTAGCGCTTTTGTGCAACGTGTTTCAGTGCCACTTCTCTGCATAAGTGCATTGGATGATCCAGTCTGCACTAGTGAAGCCATACCTTTTGATGAATGTAGGTATGGTTGCTTACGTCGTGTCAAAGAGATTTCAGACTTCCCTTCACATATTTGGATTCTTTAAAATGTAACTATAGTTCTCGTATTGCAGAGCAAACAAAAATATAGTCCTAGCTACAACTCAACATGGAGGACATCTGGCTTTCTTTGAAGGCATTGCTGGATCCAGCTTGTGGTAATTATCTTTCTGTAGTTTTTCTTTCTGATGTTGAACAATGTGTTTTTTAAGCGTTTCTATTAAATAGTTTCTGAAAACTGAAAAGTGAGTGGTTGCAAAGTAGTTTTGACTTTTGAGAAATGTGGGAAAAAAAGTTGTGATGGTCAACGTGGAGTTAGATTTTAAATTCTATATATTGAAATTTAAATTTGAAGGGAACTTTATGATTAAAATGTTATGTCTAGAGTCATATGTCTAGAGTCATCTTTTGAGGATTTGCAAGTATGTGAATCTCAACTCACTTTTTTGTTCGTTTATTTTTATTTATCTATTTATTTTCCTTCCCCTTTTGCAGGTGGGTTGGAGCAGTCAATGAATTTTTTGAAGTCTTACTTTCAAGTCCACTTATGCATCATCAAAAGGTGGGTTATTATCTCCATTTCGAAAACTTTGACAAGATTAAGCGCTTTCTTAACTTATCCAATGTTTAACCAATGTGGGATTTTGTTATCACATTCTCAACAATCCTCCAGCGGCATACCATGTCATTACTACTCCCTTCACTTACATGCTTCCAATCGGAATTTAACTTCATTATGGGCTTTGGCTTAAAATTAACTTAGATTATGATTTTAATTACAAGAAGTTCTCGTCTTGCAGGCACAAATTAGCGACCCTCGTTCTACAATAATGCAATCTTCGATTGACCAAGGCCCTTACCTTAACATTGCTGATGATGGCATGGTCGCTGCAACAGACAATGGACAAACAGATTTTGATGTTGAAGTATCATTCAGAGAGAAGAAAAACCATGATCAAACTAATACAGCAAATTCAAGCAGATCAGAAACCGAGTTGCCAGATGGAGTAAAATCCCACCTTTCTGCTCAAGCCCCAGAAAAGGCTTCAAAGGAGACAAGTATTGTCAAAAGGTGCTTAAATTTGGTTTCGCAACAAAATAGCACGTCGACATGGCTTCTTGCTTATATAGCCATCTTAATGACGTGGCCAGTAGCTGGCGCTGCTCTTGGCTCTCTCTTCAGAAAGAAGTTCAAGAAAGCCTCATCCGGGAAGATACAAAAATGATGAATAAAATATTTTGAAGTATCTCGACAACGTAGTTAATCATATGTAAGTTAGTAGAAAGACATTGTTGATATGAGGTGATGAAACTGAGCAAAAGTTCCCATGTATAATGCAAAGGCCTTGATGTATATTGTTCAAATAGCGACGGGTTGATGAAATGTGGGAATAATAAGTCATTTTGAAGGTATAGTTGACGTTGAAATTTGAGTTTAACAAGTTAATTTTTAAGTCGAAAAAAGTTGAGACGAACATAGCCCTAGTGTATTTGGTCAAAGGTGCAAGGGTTGTGTGCTCAGCTTGTTTCCCACGTTTTATATTACTGTTAGTCAATATTAATCAGTAATGATCATCTATTATATTCTTTGGACGGTTGGCTTGCATATCCCAATTGTGATTTTGGGGCGGGGGAGAGATAAATAAAAATTAAAAAATAAAATAAAATAAAATCCAAAAAAAAAAAAAAAAGGAAAGAGAGAAAAAGAGCATGAAAGAGCCAACGAATTGATCCCTGTTTTTTATGTGTGAAAAAAGATGGACAAAACTCACATGAGGACATTACTTAACTATGTACCTAAAAAATTCATAGGATATACTTCACGAAATTGTGCAAGGGACTGCTCAAAAAAAAAAAAAAAAAAATTGTGCAAGAGAGGAATGGACGCGTCTGCTAAGATCAACAGTCTCCACAACAAAAATACAAGGACGAGACGAATCGAGCTCAAGAAATTCTCAACCAAAAAAACAGAAACCAAAATCTGCAAATATTTGCAATGGTCCCATTGCCAATACACGACGACTAACGTAAAACTTCAAATTTCGAACTAAAGCATTAATATTTGAAGTTCAATTTCCAAAAATCTTGAGATAGCCCTTTAAAAGATCATTTCTTCTTTGATCTTACAGGGACTCCTTTATACATCTTCACCTTTTCCTTCAATGTATCTCTCCTCGGACGTGCGACCTTGTTGTTGGGGTCGAAAAGCAGCACTTCTTCAAACGCCTTAAGAGCTGACTTCATGTCTTTATTCTTCTCATAAGCATCACCTAGATTGTTCCAGGCGGTTACATATCCAGGCTGAAGTTTGACAGCATTCTCGAACTGAGCAATGCCCTTGTCGACTTTCCCGTCACGAATGTAACTCACACCAAGTGCATTATAAACCTAGTGAACGAGGAAATGGTTGTTATATGCTAAAAACCTTAATCCCTTCTAACCTCCAAGAAAGTAAATTTCTAGTTATTTGCGAATATCGTATTACTAATCACCTATACATAAAGCGATCAGCTTCTCACAATAAGTGGGTGTTAATATGCCCACTGCCAATAGTGGACTGATATATAAAAGAAAATTTTGAAATTTAAAAATTTTCTGCATGTCATCCTACCACTGGTAGTGGGCATATAAACCTACCACGGTGGGCAGGCAAAGAGAACTAGTTATGATATATGTTGGTCATCAGCACTCATTTGGCAGATACTGATGCGCTACTCGAATTATTTTCCCTCAAAAGCGATAGTAGGATAAACTTTTGGTATATTATAAGTTGTAAGTCCTATAGAATGTGTAAATAAAATCGACAGGTCCTACAAAATAAGTGAATAAAAATGATGTTTGGCCAGCTAAACATGCTCTAAATAGTGAAAATAAGTTGTATAATCATTACGATTTAGCATGAACTTGGAAGTATTAGTAGCATTTCGTGAGAGCTAAAGTTAGATTATTATCATACTTGAGCAAGATCTTGATCATCTCCATCCCATTTATCAATTGCCTGAAGCAAATACTTGGTAGCGGCCGGGTAGAACTTTCTTCTCAACATTACTGCTCCGAGTTCAAACAACTCCGTCGCACTAGCATCACCACTTCTTACTTGCTCCTAAGATTTATTAATATAGAATTATCATGAGAAATAGGTAGAAAAAGGAGGCAAATTAAGACGCTGCATGAGTTCGTTTGTTAACGGAGTACAAAGGAAGATGTAACTTCCCAAACAAGCCCCAAGAAAAAATGAAATATTATCAGCAATCAAACTGCAGGAAGACTGGAAAATGTAAATATATTATACATCACAAAGAAAGTGGAAATGTTTTCTTATCCTTAACATTTACAAGTACTAAGACACAAGGTTTTAAGTTAAGCATCTGTTTTTAAATTTTTTTCTCCCTAAAAATTAACTTTATTATTGTTCAGTCGAAGTCAAGCTTCAATCTCAACAACTCATACATGGTACTCATTGTAATTCATATCTCATAGTTCCCACTTCTATTCAAACTAAACAGTAACTGCTAAACAAATAAAAATTTACAAGAAAACACGCTAAATCTTTGATAATATAAGTAAAAATACATAAATACTTACTTGTAATTCTTTTGCAGAAAGATCAAGCTCTCTGCGCATGAGGACTTGACGGATTACAAAAAATGTCCCCACCCCAAGCAAAGCAAGTAGTAAAAGCAGATATGAGAGTTGGATTCCCAATTCAAATAACTCGCCAACCTCGTAGACAACATTTGTTCTTACATCTTCAATTGCTCGTACCCTTTGTGCGGGCATCAACCATGAACAACATGAGAAAGATAATACAAAAATGAAAGGCATTTTAGCACTTCTTTCATCTTCATCAACTGAAAGCTTCCTTGAGAATGCTGGAACAAAATAAAATTGTGATTGTGTTAAGTTATGCTTAAACTTTTTCTTATGTCACTTATTTTGTCCAACAAGATATTTCAAAGAAGTTACCTCTGTTTCTACAAATTTTTCACTTTTCTAAAACAAGTAAGTTTTAACGCACTTTCTAGGGAAGCATCTTTACATGAATCAAATTGAGTGAGCCAATGACAAGAAGTACCTTCAAGTTTTTCCGAGGTCAAGGAAGATGAAGTTCCTGTTTCCCTTTCAAATGTCTGTGTCCATTGACAACCAAATATTAAGCTAGTAAGAGCATATAGAATAGGATAGTCAAAATTGTAATTTATGTTCATTTGAACCATTTTTCTACTTAGAAATCAACTTCTGCCACTCAGTAAAAGTAACTTTAATATTAACTACATATTTAGAACAACTACTCATCAATATCCACACTATTCAACCTAAAAAGTTAGTTTTGGGGAAAATAAAAATTCATCTCAACACAAGCTTAATTTTTTATCAACTCTCCTTGAAAACCAAGATTTCATTCTTTTTAGCACATCATCAACTTGGCAAGATTCGACAGCACATGAGAAACAATTACCAACAAGCACAAACGCTGCTAGCAAAAGAAACAATTAGCATGCTTTGCCAAGGAAAATGCAACTTGATCATTCTCATCCATCCCCATTTGTAACAATTGAATGCTCTTTTCTTTTTCTTTACTTAATTGTGCATTCTTCATGATCACCAAACAAACAAAAATCTCAATTGACATCTTCCCTGGTTTAAACCAATAATACCATTTATACGCAGTACTGATTCCATAAGCGGTTATCAACAGCAATACTGATTGGATAAGAGATTATAAACAGTTGATTGTGTATGCCATTATAAACACCGGTGCCGATTGAGTAAGTGGTTACTCGGCACTCAGAATTGGGCTTATGTTGTAGTTTTCATACTATATTGGTTTTATGCCTAACTCAACACTGTCGATGTTAAAATGCCATGTAACCGCTGATCCATATGGCAACACTATATTCGCATATATAGTTCATCAATCCAAATCTTCAGATAATCAAAACCCAAACAAAGACAGACATTTCACAGCATACTAGAAATCCATAACAAATTAGACAAACAAGTTTCTATATATGCAAAGAAAGCCCCGAAATTTCAAAAAATGAACTGAGAAGATTGCAGGGTCAACCCCCATACCTGCACAGCGAGTGTAAGGGGCCTGAAGAATTTGTGCTTTGTGGGTTTTCTTGGAAAGCAACACAGAGCTGTCGAATTACTATTGACGACTGAGAATGCACAAGAAATTGGATGAAACCTGATTTTGGGTGTTAGATTTGGGATAAAGAAAGTGGTGCTGTAAGAACGTTGTAAAGAAGGGGAAAAGGTACACTGGATTAGCATTCTCTTCTTCTACCTGTATTTTACTGTACTGTGTGTTCTTGGTGGGTGGGTGGGTAGGGGTGTGTGTGTGTGAAGCCTGAATTTTGGAAGCATCAAAGTACAAAATCTTGTATCATTGCTGGAAAATTTTTACGTTTGAATTGATTTTTGAGAAGATAAGTTTTCTCAGTTGGCTCAGCCATTTCTTTCACGGTGAGCTTATAACCCGGGCTCAACCGGACCGGTGGTTGAACCGGGACTGATTTTGTGAGTTTAGTAGAGAAAATAGCACTTCTGGTCCTCAAACTATTCTCAACCTTAAAATTTTTTTTTCCGGTAATTTTCAACAATATACATTCTACAACGTTGAATTATTATTTGGTTAAAAAACAAAAAAGTTGAATTATTTTTCACATTTAACTATAACCTTTTTATTATGTAACCACAAAATCCCTCTAACTTTCTCTTTAGAATACATTATCAAGCAAGTATTATATCCTATAATAGACAAATCGTCAATTTTTGTTACAAAACTTATTCCAATCTCCAGAAGGGGAGCCAATGAGGCATTGTCCGGTTAGTTATGAGAACAAAGGCTGGGACCCTAAGGTGTAGTGATCTCAGATTCGAATTCCATCAACTGTGTAACAACCATGTGTTGTATGGATTTAGTTGCCACTAGTAGGGCGGTTTTAATTCCCTCTGATAGGGCTGCTAGTTCTCGACAGTAATGCAGCTATAATTCTTCTGCTAATAAGGCGATTATGATTTTCGCCAGTAGGGCGATCAATTCCCACTAATAAAGCGACTTTGGTTGTGTTGTATTTTAGTAATTTGTACATAGAGCGACTTTGGTTCTATTGTATTTTCAGCAATATGTACTAATTGATAGATGTAATTTGTACTTTAAAAAAAAAAAATTCTAAAAAGGGAGGGGGGATGATTTGGTTTGTTAAGAATTGACTTTTTAAGTGAAAGTTTTATGTACTACAAAATGAGATTTGTAGATAATAATAAATAGTCATTCGAAATATGTAGTTATCGTTAAAATTTGAATGAAGGGCGAAAATTACCTTTTAGGCAATAGAGTTAAATGAACACAAGCTCAGCCAAGTCAAGTTGAACCAGTAATTTAGCGTGGATTAGTACGACCATAATCTCTGTTGTTAGTGTCAGATTGTGCAATTATTATCAAAATTGAGGACCAAGTTTTTACTTTTTCAAGATAGAAGGTCGACTCTAACCTTTAGAAACACCTTGAGGGCTAATAATTCATTTTCCGTTTACATTTTTATATATTTTGTGGACGCCATTCTCTTGTATTTTTGTGGGGCTAAAAGAGTAGGCTAGCGAACTACTTTATGCAAGGTTTAGCCTGTTTGGAAAAGTTTCGTGACATGAAACATAATTTTTCCAAACAACATGTAATTAAAATTAACAATATAAGAAAGTGTTATTAGCAGTCCACGCAGACTCGTTGCACATCATACGGGGGTTGCTGTTGAGGAATCTGGGTAAAATAACGAAGAATTATTAACCTGCCGCCAGAATCCGCCTTTAAGAGACAAGCCCTCGCTTTTTTACTTCTGCCAGAGAAACCTCTATCGTGATATTAACGGAGTTCGTTTGATCCAAACGGTGACTCGCTTGATCAAATCAAGAAAACTCTAAGCTAAGAAACCGATGAGGCCAAAATGCGATTATGAATGCGCGATGTTATTGGTTTCGACGATATTCAAAACGACAAAGAACGAGACATATATATAAAAGATAATGCTAGCTCGCTGAAAGCAGACACACCTCTTCAACGGTATTAGCGTTTTTTGAGCAATGCGGTTCACGTTGAAAGAGACATTTGCACGCTTCGACCCGTCAGCGCTGCAAGAACAAAGTCGAGGCGGCAAATCATTTGGCGACAACCGAATAAATGATTTTGAGAAAATACCCAACAATCCTCCCTTATTTTGTCAAAATTTATTTTATGCAAAAAAAATGATGAGTGTCTAATGGCTGCATCACCTAGTGTGATTGCCCACGCACTTTTCAGGATCAAGCCACCGTAGTTCTTAAATGGAAATGCACATGCAAATGTAAAGGCACCATTGTAGGAAATCGCATAAGTGAAAGTAGCTGACTTTGAACTTCCACTTAGTGTAAGCAACTCAAAGTTTAGTCTAGGTGCTATGGTGAATCTAATCTTGAACCAAGGACCCAGACATGACTTAACCTGAGTCACCACACATACTATCCTATAAAGAGTTTTTTCTTTGTTCCAACGCATTAATGGCCTTGCGTAATATCCCGAGTTTCATGAATGTTCTAGAGACGGTGCCTAAATCTCATAGAAAGCGGCCTTACTTTCTCATTCATATAGGTAAGTTCATATAAAGTGATTCCGCCATTCACTTTCTCTCACATCCGAACTTATTAAGGAATAACATCCAAATTCTCTATCATGTAGAAGACTTCATACACTAGGAATTTTATGAATGGGACTTAACTAAGGAACCTAGTGCCTCACATAAGTTAGACTTTAATTTGTTTGTACCCTTTGAACTTTGTTCATATTTCAAAACATAAGTAGGGTTCCCATTAAAGCTAATCAATTTACGTGAGACCTTAATCCCATTCCTTTGATGTTTTCGCAATCATTTCTCGTGGTCAATCCTTTCTGGCCAAAGGATCCGCCAGATTATTCTTTGACTCTACATAGTCAATCGTTATTATTCCTTGCTTAAGCAATCCTCGCAATGATTGATGTCTAAGGTCGAGATGTCGTTGTTTGCCATTGTAAGTTTTGCTATGCTTTATATAGAGTGGCTTTACTTATCATTAATAAATCATCACCGCTGGTGATGGATTCTTCCACAAAGGAATGTCAATCAACAAGTTCCTCAACCATTCAAATTCTCTTTAGATGCATCACCAGTGGCAATAAATTCCGCCAACATAGTTTATTTCCGATACACAACTTTGTTTCTTAGAACACCAAGACACGCTTCCTCCTAAGGTAAAAAATCCATCCTGGTGGATTTAGAATTTGACTCTATGTTATTCCAACTAACATCATGATCCTTCAAGTACGGATATCCTTGATAATGTAATCCATAGTTAATGGTTCCCTTAAGATACCTTAGCACTTTGAAACCGTGATTCCAATGTTCTTACCAGTGGTTACTAGTGAATCGACATAATATACCAACCGTATATGCAATATCTCTGGTCTAGTGCAATGCATAGCATACATAAGACTTCCAATCACACTAGCATATTGTAGTTGGTCGACGATCTACCCAGTATTCTTCATTAACTTGATACTAGATCTAATGGAGTAGACACTGCTTGTGATCCATATGACCATATCTTTTGAGGACTTTTTCAATATAATGTGATTGACTTAATGAAATAACTCCATTATTTCTCATTATTTTAATCCCTAAGATCACATTTGCCTCACCCATGTCCTTCATATCAAAGTTAGATTCTAGTAATTGTTTGGTCTCTTTTATTCGACTCTAGGTTAGGACCAAAGATAAGCATATCAAGCCTACATACAAGCAAATTAGAACACATGCTCCATTTGTATTTGTAGAATAAATACACTTATCGCCTTCATTAACCTGGAAGCCATTAGACAACATTACTTTATTAAACTTTTCGCATATTGCATCTGGCTTGTTTTAAACCATATAGAGATTTGATCAATTTGCAAACTTTCTTCTTGTCCTGGTAAAACAAAACCCTCTCAAGTTGTTCCATGTATACCTCTTCTTCTAAATCACCATTTAGAAAAAGCGGTTTTCACATCCATTTGATGAACAACTAAGTTGTGAATAGCGCTAGGATAACAACACACTGATAGATGATATCCTTGCCAATCGAGCATAAGTATCAAAGTAATCTATGCCATGACGTTGCTTGTACCCTTTGCTACTAAACGAGCTTTGTATTTATTTATAGAGCCATCCGAATTTAATTTCTTCTTAAAGATCCATTTGAACCTATCGTTTGGAACCCTTAGGTAAATCAACCAACTCCCATGTTTGGTTTGGATATAATGGACCTCATTTCATCATTGATGGCTTCTTTCCAAAAGACAAAGATCTCTAGAAGAAATGGCTCCTCGAATATGAGACAGGGTCATTACTATTTCCGTCCATTGTTAACTTAGTTTGGTGTGTAATAGTGCTAACGCCACCTTCAAGTAGATAAGTCACAAATTCAGACCAAACGCTTTTTTTCTTTTCTTTGCCTCTTACTGCCTAGGTTCTTTATCTAATGTGTCATCAAGAGGTTCTTCACTGCTCTCTTGGAAGAACTAGAGTAGGACTAGGAATATTTCCAATTATCAATGGGGAAGACTTATACATATTTTCAAAAATTCAAAGATCAATTGACTCGATAATGTCATAGGATTCTAATTTTAGAAACCTATAAGTCAGTACTATTTCTTGCATACCCTATAAATACACATTTATAAGTTTTGTTTCCAATTTAGTCATCTCCTGATTCGTTTTCTCACATATGCAAGGCAACCCATACCTTAAGACGACTAATATTAGGTTTCCTAAAACCAAAATTCATATGGGGTCTTATTAATTCTTTTCATAGGGACTCGTCAGAATATAACATGCACTTAAAAGTGTTTCACCCCACCAAAGGATCTCGTAATCCTAACTAATAAGCATGCAATTTACCTATGTCAATTAAAGTCCTATTTTTCCTTTCCGCCACGCCATTTGATTCTCGTGAATATGGTGGAGTGAACTCGTGAATAATACCATTATCTTCGCTGCACTCTTTGATAATTCTCCGTTATTTGATATTCACTCTACTCCATCGATCGTAAGACTTTAATTTTTCGATTTAATTGATTCTCTACTTCACTTTATAGATTAGAAATTTGTCTAATACTTCATCTTTACTTTTTAGTAAATATACATAAGCATATTTCGAGAAATCATCTATAAAGGTTACAAAATATTTATTTCCACCACGGAAACTTTACTATGTAAATCAGAGACGCTTAATGTATAAGACCAAGTAATTCATTGACTGCATATTAATGTATTTATGTGATTTACAAGTTATCTTTCCTTGAACACATATGTCACATTTTTTAACATTATCAAAGTTACATTGGGGAAATAATTCCTAAGTTATGCATATTTCTTTATAGACTTATGGTTGATATGACCTAATCTAGCATGCCATAAAGATAAAGAGTCAACAACATAAGCAAAGTTATTATTTATTAGATTCATTTTGAACATGCCATTACAAGAGTAGCCTTTTTCCAACAAATACATTATTTTTAGACAGAAGGCTATCTCGATTCAATGACAAGTTTGAAGCCTGGCTTTGTTAAGGCGATCAACGGAATCGATTTTTGGTCATTTCTCGGGATATGAAGAACTTCCAGAGTCAAGTTCTTCCTCGAAGCGAACTTCTCGCCCACTGCTCCAATACCGGCGACTTTGGCACTAACATCATTGCCCATTGCGACCTCCCTTCCATCAAGCTGCATTCTTGGTAAGTTTTGAATCGAGACTTATCATTGCATATGTGGGTTGTTGCACCCGATCATACCACCATCCTCCGTCAACTCCCAACTGTTGGCCTCCCTTGTCATAGCAACAAAGTTAGGACCGTCATTGTTGTTAGTTACGCTGACACGATCCATTTTTGCCTTTGCCTTTCCTTTTTCATCTCTCATTCGATGGTGGCAATTTTGTGCAATGTGACCAGGTTTCATGAGAAGCACTCACCCTTGAACTTCTTTTCGGTTCTCCATGACCTTCTTTTTGGTAAAGGATTCTTTCGCTTGTTCATTTTCTTGTTTCCTTGAACCAGGTTTGTTGATTCTTCCCCGATCATCTTTTTTCCCTATTTCGGGAATCTTCCTCGATACGCAGATGACGCATGAGGGATTCAACAAGGTGTTTAGTTTCATCATGTTTCGCTTTTATATCCATTCCAAGAATAAGGCAATTTCGAAATTATGACTCAACTTGAAATGGTTCAGCAGTAATTTCAGATTTTTCATATCGGCCATAAGTAATTGTAATTCGTGCACTTGAGAAAGAATAGACTTACTATCGATCATTTTGAAGTCCAGATATTTATCGATCAAGAATTTCTGGTTGCTTGCTTCTTCAATGCGATACTTGTTTCCCCAATGTCCCAAAGTTCCTTAGCTGTTGTTGTGGTTCTGCAAAGCGCGAACGCTGCCTGATAGTAGCATTTAGAATGTGACCACGCATACGTGAAGTCATCATCTTTCGCTTTTCCTTTGCTCGCCAATTCTTGTTTATGTCGTCGGTGTCCCCATCTTCATCTTCGGGATCGCTCGAGATCATCGCTAGTATGTATGACAGCTTGATTGCCGCCAAGAAAATGTAACCTTTTTCTTGCCGGGCCAGGTGAAATTGAATCCATCAAAACGATCTAGGCGAACCAAATCTCGATTCATGACTTGAATAGACTATGCGCTACTATTCATTCAACGTTAAATCTTTAAATGAGGACATCTCTTAAAACCGTTGAGGAATCGGGTAAAATAACGAAGAATTATTAACTCCAAGGCGCTCCGAATCATTGCCTTTAAGAGATGTTTCTCCCGCTTTGTCACTGTAAGTTTAGAGAAAACCTCTATCAGATATAATGGAGTCTTCGCTTGATCCAAACGGGTGACTCGCTTGATCAAATCAAGAAAAACTCGTTAAGAAACTGATGAGGCCAAAAATGCGATTATGAATGCGTGATGTTATTGGTTTTTGATGATATTCAAAATGGACAAAGAACGGTGCATATATATAGATACGCTGTCTGCGTAAAGAGACACACCTCTTCAACGACAGGTGTCTTTTGGATAGTCGTGGTTCGCTGAAAGAGACACACTACGCTCTTCGACCGTCGTCAGCTACAAACAAAGTTTCGAGGCGTAAATCATTTGCATAACCGAATAAATGATTTTAAGAAAATACCTAACAGCTTGCATGCTCCGAATTTGTTTGCTAGTTTTGCTTTTGTTTTCGAGAACATTATTTCTTTGTCTAGCTTAGTTGGCTGCGGATTGATCAAGCAAATTCCGCCCAGAATGTGCTTGCTCACTGACTCACTCCCTAGCATCTTTTGGAGTCGAGTCCTCCGATGTATTTCGGTAGATTGATTCACTTCCCCTTTCCACAACAACCCCCCCCCCCCCCCCCCCCCCCCAAAAAAATTTTGGGTGGTGAGTCTAATGAATAATCTTATTTCTCTCAAAATATAAGAAAATTATTAATTATTTTGTCTTTCTTATATTTTGAAATCTTTAATAAAATTTTATTGAAATATCGTCCACAGTGGATAGGTCTTACCTTGGCCATCCAAATAGCAGGAAGTGGGGTCCACCTTACATTTGATATAATGTATTTTGTAAATTTTCTTGAAAACTAATCTCGATTGTAGTAATTTTTCGTCAAATATACATATGTTTTCATCGTTTACAAACAATTTTTTTGCTTCCCTATTTCACAACAGAACTCATCACTTTGTTCCCATGTTTTGCAGGAAAAATTATCTCATACAATCGGATTTTATCGCAAAAAAAAAAAAAAAAGAACTAATCCGAAGATGTGAGCCTTGACTCCTACTAGAAATGTGTAGTAAAAATGATGAAATAGTGAAGAGAAATAGGTGAATGAAAGAAAAGTTTGATGGGTTATAAGCAGTTACTTCGTCCGTCTCGTAAAATTAGCTTCATTTCTATTTTGCAAAGATTAAAAATTTTTAATTAATATTATTTAAAAGTAATAATTATGAATACTTTTTAATAAATCTTTCCAGTATTTATTATTATTTCATTTGAAGGATTTTTATATATTGATGATAATTTATATTAAATAAAATATGTTAAGAAAATAGATAAAATAAATTATAATTTAAGACAGACGAAAAAGGAAAATAGAGCGGAGGGTAACTTTTGCCAAACACAGGCGATACGACTCAAGTTGCCATCGCTGAACCCACTGGTAAAGTAGTTGAAATCTCCGCCTCCCTTTCGATGAATCCGAGGACTCCATTCTATTTTCCTCCGAATCCCTCTTGAAATCTCACTCCATTTCTACATCTCTCTCTCTCTCTCTCTCTCTCTCTCTCTCTCTCTCTCTCTCTCTCTCACAACACAGTACACACAATGTCTCATCTCCTTCACTCCACCTTCGCCCCCAAAACTTCCCCCACCCTCCGGCGTCCCCAAACCCGGGTGGCCCACAACCCGACTCGGGGCCTCCAAATCCAGGCGAAGATCCGGGAAATTTTCATGCCGGCTTTGAGCTCCACCATGACAGAGGGGAAGATCATCAACTGGATTAAGTCGGAGGGAGAGAAGCTCTCCAAAGGCGAAGCTGTGGTGGTGGTCGAATCCGACAAGGCGGATATGGATGTCGAGTCCTTCTACGACGGTTACCTCGCAGCCATTATGGTGGAGGAGGGTAATGCTGTTCCTGTTGGTTCCCCAATTGCTCTTCTGGCTGAATCCGAGGATGAAATCGCTGCCGCCCTTGCTCAGAAATCCTCCTCCTCCACCACAACCGCCGCTCCAACCCCAACCCCAACCCCAACCCCGTCCCCCGGCCCGGCCATAGAAAGCTCAATTGCAACCGTTGAAGGTGTTATTCCCAAAACTTCAGTTGTTAATAATTTAATAGGGTCATCAATTCATCCTGCATCAGAAGGGGGAAAAAGAGTGGTGGCATCTCCATATGCTAAGAAATTAGCTAAGGAATTAGGGGTGGATTTGAGGGGGCTAATGGGGAGTGGGCCTAATGGGAGGATAGTGGCGAAGGACGTGGACGCTGCCGCCGTGAAAGCAACCACCACCAGCAGTGGTGCTGCGGCGGCTAAACCAGATGGTGCCGGAGCTGCGGTGGAATTGGGATCGGTGGTTCCGTTTACAACAATGCAGAGCGCCGTGAGTAGGAATATGTTGGAGAGTTTATCGGTACCCACGTTTAGAGTTGGGTATACGATCACCACTGATGCACTTGATGCTTTGTACAAGAAGGTGAGAATTGATCAATGGTGATTATAATAACTTAGTTACTCTATGGATTGATTCTTGATTGAATTAAGTAGTTAAATTATCTATGCTTGTGTTTAGGGAAACTGTTACTTGCCTGAAAACAGTTACTTTTAACGTATTTTACTCTATGAATTGATTCTTGGTTGAATTCAGTCGTTGATTTATCTATGTTTGTGTTCGGGAGAACTTTTACTTTGCTGAAAAAGCTACTTTTAGGTGAACAATGGTGGGTATTGCAACATGTGTAGGCAATAACGAACAATAGTTATGAATATGTGGTTGAGATTTAAGTTTAACTCTGACTGAGGAGATGAAGTTAATTCTAGGTGGAAACAAGTTGAATTGGAAAATAATCGGGTTTAAGAAGTGGAACTTGTGGAAAACCAGGCAGAAATAAGTGAAATCGACTGAAAATCACTTAAACAAAGAGATGGCATGGAAATTTATTTCAATGGTGCTTGTTTTTGTCATCTCCTTGAAATTATGTTACTATTAGTAACTTCCTCCAGTAATTTTTAGATCAAATCAAAGGGAGTGACCATGACTGCCATGCTAGCAAAGGCAACAGCACTTGCACTGGTCAAACACCCGGTCGTAAATTCTAGCTGTAGAGATGGTAAGAGTTTTACGTACAACAGCAGCATCAACATTGCAGTTGCCGTTGCTATTGATGGTGGTTTGATTACACCCGTGCTTCAAGACGCTGACAAAGTGAGTCTTAGTCCAATGTTGTCCATTTTTTGAGATTGGATTATTATGTTTCTAGTGACATTACATTGTTTTTCATGATACTTTGTCCATAGATTGATATCTATTCATTATCAAGAAAGTGGAAGGAGTTGGTCGATAAGGCACGGGCGAAACAACTCCAACCTCATGAATACAATACGGGTACTAATTAGTCCTTGTTTGCTCTAGTTATTTGAAGAGATTTGTTGATCTTTCCCCCTCTTGGGAAGAATTTCTGACGAGTCATAGAATCCAGAGAATGTACGCTAGAAAATAAGTTTGACGAAAAATGAGTTGTAAAAATAACTAGACCAAATAGACTGTTATTGACGGAGAACAGAGTAAAGACAGCTAAACCCGCTAGAAACAAATTCGAATTTGAAATAGAATTTGAATTTTTGAAATGAGTGATGGACATTTGTGTAGGGTCCTATGAGATATGTGAATGTGATTAATTTGACGAAATTCTATTTTGAACTTGCTGATGTTTGCTCGGTTTACAGGCACATTTACCTTATCTAACCTTGGGATGTTCGGCGTTGATCGCTTTGATGCTATCTTACCTCCAGGAACTGTGAGTCTTCCATATTAACTCTCTACTTCAATGCCATTATTTTCATTCTATTGGTCGAGAAGATTTTGTATCCTTAGACAATGTTTGGCTAAGCTTATATCTGGTGGTTATTCACAGGGTGCGATCATGGCCGTCGGTGCATCTCAACCCACTTTGGTCGGTACAAAGGACGGTCGGATTGGCCTGAAAAATCAAATGCAGGTAAATGTTACAGCTGATCACCGCGTTATATATGGTGCTGATTTGGCTGCTTTCTTGCAAACCTTGGCTAAGATAATCGAGGACCCTAAAGATCTCACTTTTTAGTTCAAGACGTTAGAAGTTCAAGGTTTTTGTAAGCATATTTTAGCTTTTCGAGTGGAGCTTGATGAAAGAAACTTGTCCAAGAATTCAGAAAGTCGATCTCCTTCCTAGAAAGCTGGAGTGTGTTTTTTTGTTCGAGTTCAAACTGTTACATAGTTTTACTCAAGTCCTTGATCATTCATAGTTGTCTTCATCAAGTGGTTTATGTTATTTCATTGATTCGATATGAAGCCTTGGTCAAATATCTTCGGTCGATTTTATTTTTCGTGGCGTGCAGAAGTTTTGTGACGTTATGATCGAGTAATCTTATGAACTGTTAATGGTTATTTTATGTTTCGAGTTGAGGGAAAACGAAGCTACATTTTTCATGTTTGAGCTATCACGTAATGCTTGAGTGTGCTCGTGCTCGTGCTCATGTAATGAAATGACTTGTTTGGTAAGGTAAACAGTAAAAAATTAAGTAACTCAGGTTTTTTAACTTCAAAGATGCAATTTACATTTTTGTAACTTTCAAACCGTGCAAGTTATTCATTTCCAACCTTCTCAGGTTTTTTAACTTCAAAGATGCAATTTACATTTTTGTAACTTTCAAACCGTGCAAGTTATTCATTTCCAACCTTCACAAATGTGGAAAAGATTCTAGTATTCTGCATACTTTGGAGTCAACTTTTAATTTATCAAGAGTTTCTTTTTAGATGGAATATTATTCTTCGTGAATGATAATAAATAGTGATTGCAAAAATGTGATTAATTTTACAATCAAATTTAATTTTTACCAAAAGTTAATTTTCAAATAGAAGAAAGTGCAAAATGACCATCGAATAAGTAGTTTGACCAAACTTTTTAACAATTGTTTTTCTAATAATAATTTTAAAACGTTTACCGACACGGTTGTTTTTTACATCTTCAAAGTTTTCCTATTTTTTAACTGTATATTCTCTCTCTCTCTATTTTTGTGTGTGTGTGTGTTTTTTTAACACTTCTCTTAAAAAGTTGTTTTTCTTAAAAAATGAAAAAAAAAATTCAAACAAATTACAAGGTTATTTTCAGAATTTACAAATTTAAAATTTGTGTACATAATTTAAAATTTGTGATTCCAGTGTTATACAATGTGGTCCATGGTTATTAAAATCGCGATTCAAATCGCGATTCAATGCGATTTTACGATTCAAAAGTGCCCAAACGATCTGAATCGTTTGAAAAATCGGATGCTGTTTGAATCGTATTTGAATCGGATTTGAATCGTAAAAAATCATAAAAAATCGAGATTCAAATCGTAAAAAAAAAAAGAGATTTCGTGAGAGTTGTTCATTTTCTTTTTTTTTTTTGGTTTATAGTTTTTGCATTTTCTTTGTACATACCCTAGCTCTACTCTTTGCCTTTTTAGTCTCCATGTGTAAAATGGTTTATTTTTATCTTGACCAATAATTAGCTTCTTTTTTATGATGAAAACAATTGTTTCGATGAATGAGTTCATATTTGAGCTTGATTGTTGTATTTGAATTGTATCTCTCTTGTTGAGATGGTTTTAATGTAATTAAAAATTATTTAAAACTTATTTTCCAACTATTTATTACTGATTTATTGCTAAGAATTGACTATTATTTGTTGATTTGTTACTAAAATTTTGACTTTATATCTATTCTAAATTATTAGCTATTATTTAAATGAATCTTACGATTCACGATTCGATCCATCGATCCGATTCGGATGAACCCTCCAACGATTCGATCCAAAAATACAACCTTGATGTGGTCCCATTGTTTTGAAAATAATTGTGTGATCAATTTATACTAATAATTTATCATACAACGGCCCACATTAATGTTACCCAATTATCTAATCAAGATATTAATGTAAAGTTGTAGCTGTTGAACTAAAAATGTCCAAACCAAACCTTCTACACAAACAACCACCTCATTAATTCTTTCACACACACCTTTTCACCACAAACCACACTCAATCCCATGGCCATTGAAGAAGAAGAAAAAGAACAAGACTTCAGCTTCCCCGCCACCACCGCCGACTCTCCGCCATGCTTCATCGACTCACCACCCCTCTGGCGGCCGGTTTTCTTCTCACCACCACATGAAAAACAAGAAAGCAAAGAAATTTGCAACAAAGATAAAAGAAGAGAGGATTTTTCACATGGCATGGAGATTGAGAGGAGACAAGAAGAAGAAGATGATGATGAGGAAAAGATGGACATGTTGTGGGAGGATTTGAATGAAGAGTATTCAAGAAAACGTGGAGAAAGAGTGGGAGATTCTGATAGAAATGTACAAATTTCATGTGTTAAAACCTTGAAGATGTCGAAACCTAATGGACACTTATTTTCTAGCAAGAAACTAAGGATTTTGTTGCTTATGAAGATCTTGAAGAGGATTTTTGTTGTACATAATTCTCGTAGCTCTATCAAGAATCATCCATCATCATAAACATAACATGTTTGTTCGTTTGTTATTTGTTCATCAAGGTTTTCGTGAACTTGTGGGTTTTGAATTCATATTTTCACATTATAAAATAATTGTAGGGAGTTGATTGTCAGTCTTGCAAAAAGGACGTCAAGCATCAACTTCGAGCATGTTTACACGCTACTAGGCGAGACAAGGTGTGAAGAAAGGCCAAAAGTTGTTTTTGGGTTCACGAGTTTCCCACTCTTTTCACGTTCACGTTTACGCGAGTCTTTCTAAAATATTCTTGTGAAAATGGGTCTATAATTACGAATACATTTTTCTCAAACAATCCTTGATTCTGTTCTAAAAGGTTCACCTAAATCTCAACTAGTAAACATGTAAATTTGAATTTTGCCATCTAATCACACTTTACAATAGTGCCTTTAGCCTCAAACATATTTATAAACACATTTCCAGACATCCTCAACAACAAATGGAATCACAGTTGGAGAACAATGGCCAAACAAGAACTAATCAACAAAACTGAATTTTCTATCAACAGTATAAGCCTCCATATCAAATAAATCCATCAACAGCATCAAGTCATCTGATAAAAGACCATAGGTTTTTGTAGGCTAAATTACAGAATCCTGTAAAAAGTACCCAAGCATCGTCAATCTCTTGTACAGAACTAATTGATCCATCAAAATATAGAAAGAAAATGGCACCCCAAATTCTAAAAAATACAACGTGGAATGAATTCTCAATTATTGAATATCTGGTGTAAAAATATTGGGTGCTTCATTTTTCCATTTTCCATGTGATATCGGAGAACAATAAAATGAACAAAGGCTCTATGAATTTACTATTCCTTTTCCTTCAAGCTGAATGAGCAGCCCCAAAACTTGTTTCCTTGTGTTTTCATGTGCGTCTATCGATCTTCATGGTAATTTGGGGGTTTACATTCATAATGTGATATCAGAATCACCACTAGATCACTCAGGAAAGAAACTGCTTGCCCATGATGATCCATTTTGTACAAAAAAATGAATCAATTTCTTAGATAAAGCTCAACGTCATCTTGAAACTACGCCGTTTCATGTTGAGCAATATTCCTCTTCTCTTCAGACCTGTGATGGAACAACTTTGCAATCTTTCGCCTCTCGCAATCCTGTATCACATGTAAACAGGCTTGAGACAGAAAATAAACTAAAGTTCTCATAAAAACGTGGTCGAGTTTGCTTACTAGGTTTTGCTAACTCAGAATTTATGAGCTCACCTTGAACATATTGAGATAAAAGGGTTTTTCGGGGTTCATAGTTCTCAACTTGTGATATGTATGGGCAAAACTTAGTTGGTCACGAGGAGTGAACCGTTCGACCTCGTTAAACCAAAGGCAAGAGAACAAGTTTGACATTGGTGTGTGGGCCCTAACAATAAAAGACCCTTCAGGTACATCTGTCAAAAAACAAAACATTGGACACAGATAAACATTATATTGGGAGAGAAACAATTCCAACATATTGAAAAATGACAAAATCTTACTGCTTGGAAGAAGCTTGTTTGGATCTGATGCATTAAATCTTTTCATCCCATCAGCTTGATAGAATGCAAATTGTTCATCTATGACAGTATGGTTGTACTTGTTAAGCTTCTTATTTTGAGCAACCTCTTCCCACAAACAATGGCGGTCATAGTGATTAGAAATAGCATATTCATAACCTTTCCTCCACAGGAAATATTCTAAGATAAGCATCGGATCGAGTTGGAGACGAAGTTTGCTGTCCAACCAAATTGAGTACCTGAAATAATTTCCATCAAAAAATGGGTAAAGTAAACACAAAAGGAACATGTAGTTAAGCAATTTGGGAGTGAAACGATTCTTGAGCAAAAGAAAAGAAAATGAAGAATTTCAAAATTATTTTCTCGAGTGGAAGGCAAAATAAAAGATTAGTATTTATTGTGTAGACACTGCATTCGGATAAAGAGGAATACTGCCTCAAGAATTTCAAGATTGGTCTTCTTACATCCTAAAAATCATCTTAATACAGTATATTGCAGAATGCAATGCTCCCTTCATGACTGAAATAATTTGTTTTACAACTACAATCATTGATTATCAGTTAAAGCAGACATTCTTATATCCATCTCATATCCAGTGAGGGCCATATGTTGGCACACAAATTCATAATTTCCCAGAAATCGAGTAATGTCAGCACTTTGTTGCATTTCATCAGCAGATGTACATGAATTCTTGAAATAATTTAATCTTATTTAGATAATTACACTATAGGGGTGGACTAGATATTCGGATCTATTAGCATCAACCAAAATAGAAATGGTACCAACAAGATGAGTCCAAACTTGGAACTATGACAATAAAATGAAAAGCCTTTAGTTCACCTGGCTGAAGGAAAAAGACGGTGTGCCAAAAATTTTGGTATCTTCCCAACCCTCCGCATGTCAGAGTAAGGAAGATTCTTTACAACCACAACCTTCCACAACCCAATAAAGCCCATTCTATCCGGCATTTGACCTTCTGAAGAAAGCATACGTAAAGTAACTTCATCCACGAACATTACAAAACATACATTTTTCCTTGATAAACGAGAGACCTGAATTTAATTTCGAAAAGAAGGTTAGATCAGAACAATTAACCAACTAATTGAATGCTACAGGTTCAGCTGAGCAAGATAGTATTTCACAAACACCAACAGAAGGAGAGACATAGCGCCATATTGTGAAAGAAAAATAATCCACGTGATTTGTTGATGAGATGCTAATGGGGATGCAAGCTATATACTAAAGCAAAGGACTCTTTTTAAGGGAGACAATAGCATATCATTAAACAAGGTATATGTTCTAACAAATGGAATACCAGTGGAACCCCTTACATGTTAACAAATACATAAAAGCCAAAGTGATCTGCAATTGAAGCATGATATCCCATCTCTATTTTCCATTAAAAATATATAAAAAGAAGAGAACTAAAAAGTGGGTGGGTGGGTTGTTGGGGGGTGGGGGTGTTAAGGAAAGAAGAAATATATTTACTGAAACTTTTTAATTTTTCACCTGATGATGTCAAACTCCACAAACAGTCATCCCACTCTTTTGTAGTGGTTACCATTGTATTATGTGTTCGGCTAAACTTTCAGTTTGCTACATGTTACTTTAGCTTGAGCAGTTAAAACCACAAAATGTGTATATGATAATGACGGTTAGTTTTGAATGTGTTGTTGATATTCGAGTTTGACGTCGGTTGTGATTGAAAGTAATTTTTTCTCAAAAGAATAGTTTAAACAAACACAGGCAAGTTTCATTTTGTTTTGCTCTTCTAACTTTCCAGAAACCGTAGTGACAAAGAGATGAAGACGACAAAGTAGAACTAAAGAAATTCAGCATTAACATTTTTAGTTGCACAATGTTTGGACGTTTTACTTCAACCTCGCTTAAAAAGGTCTACTGTACAATTCCAAATTTATAAGGGTGATAGGATTGAATTTTTTATGGTTTTTTTATGAATTTTTATGTAAAAAAGGAGAGAGAATGAGTGGAATTGAATGGTGGAGATTTGGGTAGTACATGTAGGTCCCACGAGATATGTGGATGTGATTGGTTTGACCAAAAGAAAGAATGACTAAAAATGGATTAAAAAAAGTGGGAAAAAAAGGGTAAAAACCCAATCCTATCACCCCCTATATCTTCCAATTTTCCTTCTGTAGACTGAAGTTACTGCAGCCCTACAGAGAGCAAACAACATTGAACAAAAAGTGGAAAGGGATGAAGTACCATTTTGCCCATTGGTGATCTCAAGCGATCTGAATTCCCAAATATACAAGACATCACAGCAATGTGACAAGTACTAATGTATTTTGCATCATCTTCAGCCAAGTCGAATCCTGTACTTGGAGACCCTTTTGGACCTTTGACAAAACCACAGTTTATTTTTTGATCACGGGCAATAAAAGATTCTTCCCTCTCTTTAAGATTCTGATGTCCAGCAAATTTGGGTTCCCATCTTTCATCTTCAACGGGCTTTTGTTCTGTTTCCGTGTACTGTAGGGAGAATCTTGCAAATTTTCTACCTTCTAAAGGTTCTACAATCAGTGAAGAGGCATTCAACATTTTCATCTCACAGGAACCTGGAATTGGAGTTGAAATACAAACCAGTAACAAATTTAGTAAAAGTGGGAGCAATAACTCATCAAATTGTTTCAAACATTAACACACTAAGCATCATAAACTTCATTTTGTTTTGCCCACATTTCAATATACGTATGTTAACCATTAAAACTAGCCTATAATTGATAGTTCTCATGCGCACAGAAGCTATAGAATAGGTCACACTGTACATAAGATGATTGTTTATGCAATACCAAGCTATTTTCCATTTCAGTAATACAGTTGAAATAGAGTAAACCATTCATTTTCTAAACCAAGATTATCAAGGTCCCTCTGATACTGAAGGACAAAATTGGATAGAGTTATTACGATGAATGTACACCCACAGAGACTCGTGTTCATAAGAGTGATGAGATCTACTGGAACAACTTAGACGAGAGAGTGATGGACAAAAATACTGCTTGTTGATATAGTGATCAATGGAGTGGACTGGCTGCAACTGAACTGCATAGCAGTTAGTAGGAATAATCCTTAGTATTTTGTTACACATTGGCATTTAACATCGGAAAACCTACATCAGGGTTTTGGTATTAAGAAAAAACTTAACAGAACCAAGTAAACACGCATTGCTCAAATACAGTATCATCATAGTTGCTAAATTTATTCCCTCGGAAGTAACGTGTCCACTAACAAAAAATTAGGCAAAATCTCATTCCAAGAAAATCGTAAATTACCATAAACAAATGATTACCAGTTCTTCGACGTTTTGGCTTCTTTTTGGAACCTGAGCGCCTTTCAGGAGTTTTGTGAAGAGACTGACCATCAAGAAAACTGACGTGTCTGGAATTGACATTGACCTTTGAATGCTGCGAGTTTGAAAGTGATTCCTCATTGGACAAATCAGTGGAAACTGTATCAATCTCGATATTTTTTCGGTTTTTTTTCCTAGTATTCTGCACATGAGAAGATTCTCCCCCATCAATGCTGTGGGATTTATGGGCACCAGAATGCTCCTCATCGTCATGTCCAACATCATCATATTCTTCTATTTGGTCATCCTGTAAATCAATACCATCATCATATTCATCATCAGCAACCGAAGATCCATGCTTCCTCCAGTCAGCATCACCTGATTGCTGATTTTTATTGCTATGTACATATCCTGATTGTTCAGTGCTCTTTAAAGAAGCCTCGTATTCAGCTTCATACATTTTCAGTTCATCACGGCCAGCCTCATTGTACAAACCATTTTTTCTGTTATCCAAAACTTTATGAGAATCAGAAGTAAATGATGTCTTATCCCCAATTCTAGTTTCACTGTGAACATTATTCGTGGAATCATCCCGACCTCGCTCCAATTCCTCTTCACTGTAATCTTCATCTCTTCTTCTATCATCCTTGTCCCAATACCGTGAGTCCCGGCCATGCAAAACAGATCCATGTCCAAACTTGAGCTCTTTGGATTTCTCCGTCCGGGTCACATTCATGAGAAAATCGGTATCATTTTCAACGTCATCATCTTGAGCTCTAGGCCAGTCTGTTTCTGCTCTTAACATAGAGAGATTAATAAATATGATACCAACTAATGGGGACAAGTAAAATTTTGATGCCATGATTGAAAGCAGATTAGACCACATGTAATGGAATTAGAAATGTTTCCATTTCAAAATGAATTTCACTTTGGTGAAACCAAACAGGTGTTTGAACCCAAAATTGATGACCCATATTAGAATAGAAAGAGAAATAACAATTCCATCGAACACCTTTAACATGAGTTTAAACATACTGCAGTTCATTACCGCATATTTACTGAATCTCCAAACTTCCTTTCAGTACCAAAGTATAATCGTATAGAAGTCTTATGTGTCTCCAAATGCATCGGCATTTTCAAAATTCGACTTGTGTCACTTGCTAGACAACAAAATATTGGAGTTCTATATTGCGACAAGAACATACTTTTGCAGCAAAAAACGAAGCATCACTTCACCACATTTCCGAATCGCAAATGCAAAGGAGCTTTAGATCCATCCCGTAGTATTGGAATTTTCATAAGTTTCAACCGATACTTTCTGCTAATGCAAATGTAAATCCTTCTTCACTCCCAAACACAATCTCAGTTGAAAAGAAACGTTTTAGAAATGACAGTAGACGACAATATTAGCTGCTATTAGCAATCTACAATCACACTCCAAAAACTTGCAATTTCTTATTTCCCTTTCCTGTCCAGTGACTAGCTTTAATTAACATATCAATACTTATAAACCAAACTGAACTCACACAGTATCTCTAGTTAACCAAAATCAAATCGTAACATCCAATAGATCACGAAACCGAAGTTTCAATGTAAATATTAATTCAGCACGCTTACCTTTACTTTGCAATGCGAAATAGAAAAAAGCAGAAACGGAGAGAATGAAAGCGAGTATCACGATGCAACATCCGATCGAGATCTTGTGAGTGTGTGGCTCTTTTAATCGACGGCGGTGGTGGAACGGCATCGAGGAAGTGGTTCCGCCACCTCTCACGCCGATCGAGAGGTAATCGCCACCGTTTCGCAAGCTGCCACTGCCATTGAACAGACCTCCGGATTGCCTGTACTGAGCCATTTCAGCATTATGAAGTATAGATACAGAGCCTATATGTATGGAAGTATGAGATGTGCGTTTACAATTTGATAGGAATTATGGAGTTTCAGAGGTCAGAATGGGGAATTACAGAGCTGAACGGAGCTCGCCGGAGAGAAGCGGAGGGGTAGCGTTGGGAGGAGGAGACAGGTGGGTTTTGTTTTCTGGACTTTAGATGTCATTAAAACACCTGTCCCAAGTATTGCCTTAGTTCTAATTGAGTCCTCAATATTTCATAATTTTCATAATTGATCCTTAGCAATTCAAAATCCTTTTGCTTTTTATTTTATTATTATTATTTTTTTCTATTTGTATACATCATCCTTGCGTTAATCATTCTAACCTTTCTGTTTTGCTCCGGTTTATGGGGATATCTTAAAAATCTTTAACGTTTCAAATACTCTTTATTCAATTGTCACGTAGAGTTAATACTTTATAGGTCACCTCTTAATATGGAATGATATCCAAAAATTTGAATAAAAAAGACACTTTTTCTATCTTACAAAGTTAGGCTCATTTTTCCTTTTATACATAAAAAAAAATATAGCTTTCTATATTTGTATACATTTAATTTCTTTATTTTTTTATTATGTCTTTAGTTAATTACATTGCACTAAAAATGTATCATAAAAAATTTGTATTTGTCTCATTATTATAGTGATAGATTTGAAAAAAGTGCAACTAAAGTTTGCTTTTCTAACAATATTTCTTACAATTTTTAATCCATGTAAAAGTTAAACTAAACCTATCTTTGTGAAATAGGTGCAATAATTGTTTTATTAATGCTTTTGGATAAGAGAAAATTTTACTACCACTTAATTAGTTTTTAATTGTAAAAAAACTACTTTAAAGTCATCAGGCAACTGAAATATTCATTAGGATGACTTGATCCCATCTCATCATAAAACATTTTCATAATTCATAGTGGTGATGATTAAGTAAGACAACCTATTAACATCTTATAGTTTAAAAAGGGACCCCTTGAAATCAAACACATAGCAGAAAGAGATCCCGTTATCAAAATTTGTGTTAACATCCCGAAAATCACAAATTTAGGAGTGACGATTCAGGAGATTTAACAAATATTTGAATTGTTTACACTTTTTCGAGTAATTTTGCAACCAAGGAAAGTTCAGTAACCGATTTGCTGCATTATAAAGCTGAAGCGTTCACTTGCTACAAATCGATAGGTAGGGACCAACAATGTAATTTCTCCACCATAATCTCAGGTCACATTTTCTGCTTGACGACGCCTAGTTTGCTGCCTAGCATGGCTCGCACGTCGATACGCAAAAATTAGAAATCACAAGTAGACCTTGGGACAACTTTGCAAAATTGAAGCTGATTTTGTGCCGGTAATAGAAATTTAGGAGTCAATTTACTTCTTTGTAAAGTCAAAACTAACTTTTTAAATACTAGTAAAATGGATGACAGTTGTCCCTTTTTTTTTTATTTTATCTATTTATTTTTATCTATTTTTTATCTTTTAATCAAACCAAATCACATCCATATATCTCGTGGAATTTATATGTACCACACGAATTTTCATCATTCAACTTTACTCATTCTCGCTCATCTTTTACATAAAAATCCATTAAAAAAACCATGAAAAATTCAACCTCTCACCCCCAAAGTAAATAGACTGAGGACTACTAATGTAGTAATGTATGCCACGCGGGATCAACTATCAAGCCAATAACAATGGATGCTTTGTTTGCCCCTAGTGTGGAAGTAAAATTGGCTTAACATAGAAACTTAGGTTAAAAAATAGCTAGGTGCGAAATGAAGCGATACTAATAATGCCGCTGGTCTTCACATAATATAGAAATTAGGTTAAAAAATGGCCAGTTGACAAATGAAGCAATGAAAGAAATATAAATAATGCCTCTGGTCTTCACACACAATCACGTTTACAACGGTTTGTTGCTATTTCACGGTAAAAAAATATATATAAAAAAAAATGTAAATGTTACATTCTTGTTCAATACACATTAAATTTGGGTAGGTTAAATTTTATTTTGAATGTGTGGTTGATAATTGATAAAAATATATTAAAAAATATATTAAAAGATATAAAATAATTATCAAATCAATACATGAGTGATTGAAAAAAAATATCAAAGAAAAAGTATATTTGACTCAATTATAGAACAAATTTGTTGGTAGATTCGAAGCAAAAATAAAACCAAAATTTTGCCCTATTATCCTTTTGACTTCTCGGGCAACTCGTCAACTAGCCACCATCAACGTCATTATAAACCAACATAAATATCAACCAGTATCGATATGCAAACATTTGCACATCTCATATTATTATTTTTATATTATAATTTGTGAAGTGCTACGTAGGTAAAAATGCCAACATAGCACACATTAAATATTTTAAGAAAATTATAAAATTAATTTTGGGAAATAAACCAACATTAATTAGTAGTAATTAAAAATATAATTGAAAATAAACAAATATTTAAAACAAACATTTAATTTAATGAGAAAAAATTTGTTTTGGAAAAACTTTAAATATAACTTCATTTTTTAAAGTTCTAATTCAAAATATTAAATAATATATATATATTATTTTTTATTTAATTTTATCGTGATAAAATTATAGGTTTTGATAGTTTTTTAATTACGTGAATTGGTCTGTTAAAAAATCATGCGTATTTTTTACTTTTTTAAAAAAATCAAATAGCGAGTGATTAAAATTAGAACTGAATTTATGTTAAATAATTTATTTATTTTTAAGTAAAATAATAATTTATTAATCTTAAAGTATCACATTTGGCGAACGCCCTATTAGCAGTGTCAACATGAAACATGATTTTTAATTAAAAAATTAATTGATATTTTTTGTTTTTAATAAGGCTAATATGATATGCCCACTAACTAAATTTTGCATTGCACGCTTTTTGGCTTTTCTAAGTATATAAAATTTAACATAAAAAATTTTTCTTTTTGCAATTAACACACAGCTTACGTAAATGGAAAGAAATCAAATGAATTATATAGATGTAAAAAATTAACAGTATTACTACAAATTTAAGTTATAAAATTAAGCATAATACTTATTATACAATAGAGTTAAAATTAAATAGCAATTACAACTAATTACTAGAAAAACGCATAAAATCATAAAATTTAAAATGTCCATTTCAGAAAGAAAAAGGTATGCAATATAAATTTGATATGTACCAACGAAAAAGGCGCGTTTTAATAATCAAAGAATTTTTATATATTCATTTCCAATGGTTCGTTTACAATTAATTAATTTCCATAAGCATCATTGTACAATGCTATGGACGACAATTAAAATTAAAGTTATATATTTTGATAAATTTCTTAATTATGCGATACACGTGAATTTTTATAATTTACAATTATAAATTTATTTTGTATTTTTTGCATTGATTATAATATACAATATTATAGATTTCAATAATTATTTACAATTATACAATCTCCTATACATAACTTACATCAATTATATAATTCAACATTTATATTTATAATTTTATATCAATTATTTATCATATATAAATTTAATTATTATCGTACATCGCCCGAGAGTAATACTAATTTATTCTTATTCATACATCTCGTGGCCCTCAATAATATTCAACCTGAGACGTTTCTTATTTCAAAAGAAAAAGTTCACCTACACACACTACATTACACCCTGTCAATTTAACAAAAATCTTCATAGATAAATGATTATACAAATTAAGAGCACTATACAATAAACATAACTAACATGTAATGTATTCTACATTCTTGATGCTTTCAACCTGCATGATTAATTACATAGTAACATATCGGCGATGATTCAAAATCCTATGGATTTGATTATGTCAAGCAAGAAAGCCACATAACCAACTCAAAAAGAAAACAATAAGAGTTTCAATCCAATGCAAGAGGGTCGATTGCCATGCCTGTAAATTAAAGGCGATGTAGTCAAGAAGTCCACAACTTTTGCATTTCGCGAAGCTGACTAAAATCAGTAGACTTCAAAGAAATCTTGTAAAGCTCCCGCAGGTTGTTAGCATCAACTGACTTATTTGATGAAATTGGCTGAGGACTGGCTGAAGATTTGTTTGCTTTTGTTGCCTTTGTCATGGCCAACATACTCTTCAGGAGCATCTGCAGCTGACTCCAAAATTTAGCACAAATCTCGGGACTGTCATTGCTCAGTGACTTGTTTCCTGATATATTCCGTCCCTCGAGCAGGACAGAGAGAGCTGATTCAAGGAGCTGGCATACAAGGAAACATGTCAGTATCTTATACCAAGCCAGTTAGTTCACTAATAGCTACTCTCAAAATAATCAACTCTTATTACTGAAGTGAAAAGTGACATGAAATGAAATACACCTAAAAGTAACTATCACACTTCTTGGCCTAACATGCTGTTAATAAACTCTGGAGAGAGGGCACGTAGAGAAGACGACTTTCATCAGATAAACCTTACACTCGTAATTGAAGACAATATGTAAATAATATTCACTTGGCTCAATCTAATATTTAAGCTTTCAGATAATTGGTCCAATATAATATCAGGGAAGGAAAAGGTGTCTGTTGTAAGGCTCTCCGCGGTACGTTTGAAGGTATTGAATTCGATTTACTATGCACCAATGAATTCATGTGCCAATGCTTAGCATACCATGCGCCCCTGTGGTCATTAGATCATTCTCGACATACATTCATATACTTGCATGTCCATTAACCACAGCAAGTAACTCGGTGTAAAATTCATCGTAATCACAAAGATGGTCCGTGAAATAGTTCGTTTTCTAACCATTGAAAAAGATCAATATATTGTAAAAACCAGACAATAAAATGACAACGAAAAGAATGAAAGACGTACCACGTTTGAGTGAAGGTAACTTGAAAGGCTAAATAACAAAGCTGATCTCTCAATCAGGATGGTCAGGTACATTATGGGATGCGTACTGTCAGTGTAGAAATTCAAGGACCTTTGCCAGTTCCTTTCTGCCAAGGAGGCATACTGCTTTACCCGATGAACTGCACTGTTTTCACCTTTTGCTGGATTGTTTTTCTTCCTGTTTGGCTCTAAAAACTTTAAGCAGCAATCTCGTTGGAAGCATGCCAGTTGAAAATAAGCATATGCAGTCTCCTGTCTACGCAACTCACCTAGCGATTCGTATACAGACAAAGCAGCCCGGATGGCCTCATTGGCTGTTATTTCGTGTTTTCTATGTTCTCTCTGAGCTCTAGAAACAGAGTAATCTTCGAGGACTCCACTTTCATTTATCCCTGCAATAGTATCTTCTCTTGCCAATAGCATCCCCAGCCTCAGATGTGTGTGAGCAAATTGTGTATTCACTTCATTCTTCAAACTGCTTGAGACAGAACCTTCCTTTTCAGCCAAAGCATTTAGTTCCACTTTTGCTGCCTCGTAGTACCTGAGTGACTCAATGTATTGCATTTTGGCAGCTTCAAGAGCTTGCAAATATGCATCATGGAACACAGCATGGTCCTTGAGACTTTCAACCTTCAATACCATCTCTTCTGCTAACGCTCTTCGTCCATGGCCCAAATTGCAGTTTATCAGAATGATATTAGTATGGTCTTCAACCACTGCAAAAGAACTAATAGCCTCAGCAAATGCGCTTTCAGCTTTAGCCAAATCTTTCCTTTCTACCCTGTATCGTCCAAGTTCGTTGCACACCCATCCTTTCTTCTTTACTACAGATTGTAGTTCTGCTGAACTAGCAGGAAGTTCACTGATGGACTTTCGAGCTTCTTCATAACAACTCAGGGCAACAGAGAGCATATAATCAGCATCTCCAGTTACAGGAACCCTCAAGTATTTAAATATACCACCTTTTTTTGCAGCAGTTTTCCCTTTGGATGAAGGTTCAGAATTAGTATCTACCCTAGGCTCCATACCATCAACCTCAGCTGCCAAGTTCATATCCGGCATGGCATCTTCAATCCTTCCAGAACTTCTGTTGGCTCTATCGGACTTGTTATGCTTCAGGCGTTTATTTTCATTAGTGTTTCCGTTGTCCCCTTTCCGGTCAACTGTATCATTTTCATAATCTCCAGGACGTGGATGATGGCTGTGTGAGATATATGATTTTTTGAACTGCTTTCTGCCATAACCTGATGGGCGAGTGTCTTGATTACTGCTACTTGCACTGCTTCCACTACTCGCCCGGTCACTCTGGCAGCTACAATTTACTAAAGAACAAAAGCTACAATTCTGGTTAAATTGACCTAGCTTCTTCTTGAGCCTCTCAACTTCCTTCAAGACTTCAGATGGCATTTTCAGGTCTGCGGTGTTGCCTTTCCTTTCCACATGCATTGAGGTGTCTTCATCCTTTCTCAAGTACAAGTCAACAAACACGTCCCCTACTAAAGTCCAAGCCTTCGCCCAAAAGAGGTAATTGGAAGACAGCCGACTCAAAGCAACACGATCTTCATTTTTGAAGCACCTTGTGTTTTCACTTCCGATGTCCACCTGCGACAATGAACTACAAACCATGGACGAAATAAATCTGTTGTCATGAGGCATTGATCCATAAACCAAACATGCCAGTTCTACAACCTTCAAGGCTTGACAGAGTTGTCTATCATCCTTATAAGCTTCGCCAAGGGACAAATAGGATTCCCCGAGCAACAAAACAAGTTTCCACAATTTATCATCTATCTTTGATGATGGGAGCCATTCACGAATATCACAAACTTCAATACAGTCAGTGTCACCACAGGCACAGACAGAGAAATCCATCGAAAGGAGTTCATCCTCCATTTCGTTTTCAAGTTTCAGCTCTGGTTTGGTGCTCTGGTGTTGGCGCGTCCATCTGAGAGACTTGATGGCTTGAGAGACATGATGTATTGCAGTGAGCTTAGAGGATATTGTATCAGCAACAGTCTCGATTACAGGATCAGAAGCTTTTGACACACTGCAGACCACAGAATGTTCATTACTAGAACTTGGCACATTATCTTTCTCAACCACATCTGCTGTCCCTGATGATACAGGGCCAAGAAAAGATATTTTCTCATCATGTCTCATCTCTGAGAAGTTTTCAGTGGCAAAACTTTCCCGACTTCTTGGTTCCACTGCAGCAACTGGGGGATAAACAATATCATGGATGTTCAAGGTGGATAACCCATTCATAAACTCAAAAGATTCGTCGTCAGCATCAGTAATGATGACTTCAGACTCTCTTGGCAGTGCTTCAGATGTCAACTCCAGTTCTTCACTGTAAGTCAAGAGGAGCCTTGCAAATTGTTCATGAGCAAGTGCCCGTACCACCTATTCACAGCAGTTAATCAGTCAAGGTCATTTTCAAATGCAAACTAATTAAAAATAATACATAGGAGCTTCTTGATCCTCTAAACTTTCAGATGACAACATACTAGATGGTCTGGCTCTTCAAGCAAGTCAAGACATTTTCTGAAAAAACCAACGCATCTTCCCCTGCTATTAGGAGACTGCAGCAAAACAATTATGAGTAATCACTAACTAGCAGAAAAGATAAGCAGGCATAAGACGCGTACACACCACCGATAGTGAAAGTCTATGTGCAACTCTATACAGTAGAGTGCCAAGGGAGAGTATGGAATCACTTCTCCTTCTGTGAATCAGAGACGGCAAAGAACCAGAGTCGTCATCACAATTTTCAGGTGGTTGGTTTTTTGGAATAACAGAAAGATCAAAAAGTTGGATGACATCTTCGCCAGCACTTTTATATAGCTGAAAAAAGCATGGAATGACATAAATGTCCAAGATCAATATAAAAGGTTAAAGATAAAATATTCTACTGCAATAGGTACCCAATAAGCACCAGGGTCCTGCTCACAGTTCTCCTGAAGGAACCTCAGAACGGAAAGGCCATTTTGTTCAACAACATGGGGATGAAATGCAGGAGTTCCATCGTCAGATATACCCTTAAGCAGAAAGATATCATCAGTTTTTAGAAGTTCATAACCTTGAACGACCCCATCCTGATGATAACAGATAGCTAACTCAGGAACACTAGCCATGAAGTTGTCAAGCCAAGCTTCTAGCCAAGATAGAGGAGCAACCTGTGCATATGGCCAGAAAAATGTTAATAACGTGAAAAGTACTCCATTCTCACAGAAACAAAGAAAAGGATGTGTTATAAGAAAACAAGGTCATGTTTCATTGTATAGAACCCACCTTCCGTGAAACATCCCATAAATGCAAGCTCACTGCGATATACTTTTCATTGCTGAAGACAAGTAAGTCACTGCCCAAAAGCATGCGGAAATTGTGGAACTGCCAAAATAACACTCTTAAGAACTCATCATTACTAACTCTTCGGTGCTTTTCAGATTCTTGCACTGGGAACCTTGGCTTTTCTTTAATCTCCGAGACCTTCTTGACGGCTTCTCGGCCTTTATTTCTTTTATTCTTCTTCCCCCAAAGTAATTTTTCCGTTTCAGGCTGCTGGTATTCTTGACAATTAACAAACTCATCTCGAGAAGCAATGTCATCATTCTGCCTGAAGGACCCACGTCCTCGAATTGGATGGTTTACAGATTCGAAAGACCCTTCCTTGGACTTATATCCATCAGGGGAAGCAGAGTAAGATGATTCTGGTTGCTCCTTCGAGGAATTGTGGGTTGGTGGACAATCACAAGCCTCCATTCTGACTGAATGCATAGCAAAATTCGAAAACAATGATTGATCTACACATTTTGACTGGTTCTTATGCCTTCGGGTAAGCTTTTCCCCCTCTTCAACATCAGGACTGCAACACATGATATGTACAAACATTAAAAGCATTCGACAGGTAGACAACTGCAATAATGAAAACAAAATTATACCCTGAGTTCAATATAAGAGTCTGCCCGATACGATGTACCGCAATTGAAACTCGAGCTTTGCAGTATGGTATCTTAAATATTTGCTTCAAAATGTCAGCAGGAGAAATTACATCCATCTCATCTCCATAGTCCGCCAGACCAGATACAGCAAGTGCCTCACCTTTTCGTGTAAGATTTGACGTAATGGGACCGCCTCCACATGGTGAATCTGCCAGTATCAGTGGAAGTGTCAAAGTGTAAGACATGCAGCTTTTCTGGAATTATTGAAATTTCCCACCGAAAGGTTTTGCCATACTTTGCACAAAATCCCTTTAGGTTGTGGAGTAACTGAATAATCAATTATGATTCAACAAATCCTAGTACCCCAAGCAAAGTAGAAGCAAAATGGTAATTGGCTGTTTCAAAACACACGCAAGGTACAAAATTTGGCCAATGCAGGTGGATATTTTGCAATCCACTTCCCTCTGGAAAGATACTGAGTTTGGCTGATTGACCACGATCAATTGCATATGCACTATAATGACAAAGTAGCAGCAGAAGAAACTGCAATATGAACATATCAAATAGAGATCCTTTATGACAATTGCCAAAGAATTCATGGAGAAGTAAATAACAATGTGAAGCACGGATGGCCAAACCATAAAGGAAAAGGAGTACTTAACTAATTACTATCCACACATCTCTTGGTTTCCACTACCATTCAACATAAAAAGTTAGTTTTTAGCTTAAAAATGTTTACCCGAACACGTTCTAAATTACATACATTGGGTCCAATGTAACGGGTTAAGCTGTTGAATATAGATCGAGTGGTTCAACACGTTACGAGAGCAAACAAAGGTTATAACTTTGAATCACTACCAATTTAAATGAATTGTCCACACATTAAGTTCTGATAGGCTTTGATAAGAAAATATAAATCTCGCCTATACATGAGGGGGCATGTTGATAATGGTTAAATGATATACATTTTGTCCCGTTTAAGCTTTAAAATCAAGTGGTTCAACACATAAAAATGATTCCCACGACAAGAGGAAAAAAAAGGTATAGATAAAGTGGATATCTATGCCCCGATTGGCTACCATTTAAAAGTGTTTTAAACACTTTTTTCAACTTTTTTCTCTCTCCTAAATCAATCACATCCACATATCTCATCACATCTACAAATCTCAACCACTCAACTCCACTCATTCTCTCTCCTCTTTTACATTAAAAACCATTATAATCTATTCTCTATCACCCCTCTAATTTTGGTAGCTACAATAATCAACTGTATCTATACCTACTAGAATTAAGAACTTCACAAAAATAAGACGAATATTTTCCATTTTAAGCAAGGTTCTAAAACATGTAATGCATGAAACAACATCGATACCAAGCATTGATTCTAAAGGTGCCTATGCACGCCAATACGTGATAAAAGCGAAACAAATGCGTGATAAAGCGTAAGGCCTTACGAAGCGTGATATCCAAACTTCGACCGCTGCCTAAGCGGACTTTTCAGAACACTGCTTCTGAGGATTGAAAGAGAAAATAGACAAAGGATTCATTTGACTTGCGGAGCAATTTTCATTTGGTAGACTATATGCATTTATGAGTATTGAGGACGTCCAAGTTACAAGAAGTGCCAATAAGTGATATATGGAAGCGAAAAAGCATATGGAAGTGATGAGAATGAGTGTTATATCAAATGAAAAAAGTGAGGCAACATCATGCTAAAATTAAATGGCCAATCATTAATTGTAGGATAAAATTAATGAGGTTTCCTTTCATTCCAATCCTTCTACACCATTTAAGATTCTAAATCTCTACATCTTCCACCTCAATTTCTCATATTCTCATGGTACTTGACTGTGGCATTGGTTTCACCACTTGAAGAGCAATAATGTTTGAATGGGAAAAGGTAGAATGTTATCATGGTTCCAATCCACCCCAAATTAGAATAGGATCTGCCACTCTCTCAAAAGCTCACTTAACTTAGACATATGCACCTATTTGAAACCCAACGTGAGTATGAGAGATTTTGTAAAAAGTTGTGTATTGCTTTCTATATGCATCACGTACATATAAGAATGTACAAAAGTAGTATTGCACCAGGTCTATTATGGTAGGCCAACTATACTAACTAATACATGTACAATGAATATTCTAACACCCCCCTCAAGCTGGAGCGTATAAATTGTAAGCTTCAACCTTGTTACAAATACAATTGGCACAAGGACCCGCGAAGGACTTAGTGAATATATCAGCCTGTTGCTCGTTTGATTTAACATGGCTGTAGCGATATCCCTTGAAAGAATCTTTTCTAGAATGAAGTGGCTATCAATCTCGATGTGTTTGGTCCTTTCATGAAACACGAGATTGGAGACAATGTGAAAAGCCACTTGGTTATTGCATATCTACTTCATTTGTTGACACTCCATAAATCTTAGCTCCTGAGGTAACTATTTCAGCCATATAAGCCCAGACGTAGCTTTAGTCATAATTGAGTATTCTACCTCAGCAACGTAGCTTTAGCCACAATTGAGTATTCTACCTCAGCAACAGAGAACCAACTGCTCCTCTGATTCCTTCTTGCTCTTTCAAAACACCAAATTTCCCCCAACAAAGATGCAGTATTCAGTGGTTAAGTGTCGATCGAGTTGTAATAAATTGCTACTTTATTATTCGTTAGGGTCTAAAACCATTTAAATAGAGTTACAAAGATAAATAGATAAATAGATAACTATTAAACAAAAGATAACTACTAAAGGAAAACCTAATACTAAAGGAAACAATAATATAGACTTTTCCTAATTTAAAACTCCAATTATAAAGAAGTAAAAATAATATTCCAACACTCCCCCTCAAGTTGAGGTATCATACATGCTCAAATTGAACGGTAAAAGGCCTCCCCCTTTCTACCAAGTCCAATCTTCATCCTGATTAGATTGTCTATCACCAGGGGTAGCTCGAGAAACATTTACTGTAGAAACTGCAACAGCAACAAGAGGTGGAATAGTATCAGAAGTAGCATTCTCAAGAGACTTCTTTTTCCTTTCAGCTTGCTTAAGTTTGTACCATTCCGGATAACCGGTATAGGTTCCAAAGTCATCAACTATATGTGAAGTGTCTTGACAGTGAGTATAAAATTTAGTAGAGGTACTCAAAGGAGCTGGCCGATAGTGATGCTTCTGGACAGCCAAAGCAGATACCTCGGAATGAATTTCTTGTCTTTGCACTTCTCGACGAACCATTGAATAAGCCTCTTCTAAACAGGGAAGAGGTGTAGCTACCAATACACGACTACTGACTTGATCCAAACTGTAATCAAGGCCAGCAAGTAACACATAGACCCGATCTCCAACAGGACGCTTCCTTTGCTTCTCAATATCAGTAGCACATGTCATATCATTGGGTCGTCGACAATCAAGCTCCATAAAGATCGAGTTTAGCTCATTATAATATTCTGCAAAAGGTCGACCACCTTGACGTAGTTGAAAAGACTTCTTCATTAATTCATATACCTGTGAAGAATCAGAAACGTCAAGATAACTCCTCTTAACAGCACCCCAAACTTCCTTAGCCGTGCCACATTGAACGAAATATGACGTCAAATTGTCAGTCATGGAATTAATAAGCTAAGACTTAACCAAAGCATCTTCAGCTTCCCATTCATCGTAAGATGGGTCAGTTTCTGCTGGTGCAGTTTTTCTCCCTGTAATATAACCCTTCTTCTTTCGACCCGCAATATGCATCTCAAGAACTTTAGACCAAACACGGTAATTCGTCCCATCCAATTTAATATGAGCAGGTGAGGTAGAATCGTAAATAGTCAAAGAAGATGATACATTTTTATTGTCTGAAGAAGTAGGAACATTTTTGTCATCCATATTAAAACTTGAAATTTCCCCAAATCACAAACAAGTTGTTGAATAAACGATCACTGAAACACACACTCAACAAACTGAATAGTTGAGTGATGCAAAAGTGAGTCGTTGGAAGGACTTGATGGAGAATTTCAATCCACAAGGAGACAATCACAAAAGTTTGTTACCAACTTGCACAAATCCGAAAAATTTTGGAATCTGATTTTAATGCTCCAAAAACCAAGGACTGAACAACAAATTTCTCATGGACCAGTTTGCACAAACCAACAAAATTGCAGTGACTATAGCCTAAATCTGAAATACCACTCCCAGATGTAAGATAACACAAAAATGGAGAAGAAATCTAGGAGCTATCTGAACATGCCACAAACAAAAAGAGATATGATCAAACCAACACTAGTCGAAGGTCCTCCAGGCAAAAACGAGTCAACCGATGGCTGTTGATGTGTGGCCGATGAGGCCACTCGCTGTCACGCGCCGTCGGAAGAAACTAGGCACAGATCTAAAGGGACAAACGTGTGGGCGCGTGGGGTGTCAGCTGCCGGAGAAATTCTGCCGGGTGAGTCGTGCTAAGGAGGCGAGGCGACCAGTGGTGTTGGTTTTCCGATCAAGTGTGGATTTTGCACAGATCGAGGAAAGGGTTGCGGCTAGGGTTTAGTAATAGGGTTTTTGATTTTCGAAGGTAACCCTTAATATGTGATACAGAATTGGGAAAATAAATCTAGAGTTTAGAGAATTAGGGAAGAGATTTCAAAACCCTAATTTAGAGAACCCTAAATTCTAGAACCAAAGCTCTAATACCAAGTTGAAATAAATTGCTACCTTATTATTCATTGAGGGTCTAAAGTCATTTAAATAGAATTACAAAGATAAGTAGATAACTATTAAAAGAAAGATAACTACTAAAGGAAAACCTAATACTAAAGGAAACAATAATATAGACTTTTCCTAATTTAAAACTATAATTATAAAGAAATAAGAATAATATTCCAACAGATCGTGTTAGCAGCCTACCCAACCAACATTTGAGTATCCAACCACTTCGATATGCCCTTTATTATTTTCGTGTAGCCTTTACATGGTTCCTTGATGATGTATTTGAGAACACCAATAAAACCATCTCAATGACTATCACATGGAGCGCTAAAGAATTGACTCATAGCGGATGAGATAGACGTGTCACGGTGAGGTAACTAAGTTTCCCAATAAATCTCCGATATTTGCTAAGGACCGACAAGCGCTCCACCTAACAAGGAAGAAGCTTGACATTCGAATCCAATGGGGTTTCTCCACGTTTGCAATCTAGCATGCCTCTAGCCCTCTCTTTTAAGAATCGAGGGCATACTTCCACTAAGAGATACGAACACCTTATTGAGATTGAGCAACTTGTATCCCTAAAAATTACTGGAATTTTCCCATGTATTTGGACTGACAATGATGGAGAGTATATTTGCTTTAGCCTCTGTATACCTTCTTGGTTGTTCCTGGTAAAAACAACCAAGTAATCACCGTAAAATGCTGAATTGTCAACCTCACCACGAGTCATGCCAAATGGCTAAGCTAAAATGCCCAAACCAACCCTGCGAAGATTGTTTCAATCCATAGAGGGGGCGGCGAAGGCAACATACCAGTGAAGAAAAAACAATAGAGAAAGGAACCTGACTTTGTAAGACAGACAATGATATGCAATTAATTAGACAGCATGCTATAAGCGCAACACCTTCCCAAAAATAGAGTAGAACATGAGTCTGCATAAGGAGAGTGCAAATTGTCTCGATCAGGTGTGTTTTTCAGCTCAGCCACCCCCATTTTGCTTAAGCGTGTAGGTGCAGCACAAGTGGTGAAGGATTACCCTCGGATGCCATAAATGATTAGAAAGGAGCGAAAAAATATTCACAAGCATTATCACCACGAAGACTACGAATAATAGTGCCAAGCTCAGTTTTAATTTCAAAGCAAAGAATTTGAAAGATAGAAAATAACCTGGAAAGGTTTTTCATTAAAAATAACCAAACACAATGACAAAAATATCAACAAACATAATGAAAAAACTATAACCCAAAGTGAACTGAACACAACTAAGATCCCAAACATGAGAATGGACTAAAACAAAGGGTGAGTCTGCTTGTTTATTGACAAGACTAGAAAAAGAACTACAAACATGTTTGCCTAACTAACAAGGCTGGCACTTTTAGACTCACACTCTAAAGTAGACAAATGTGAAAAGCTTGGCACCATCTTTTCTAGTTTCGGCACGCTGGGATATCCCAAACGATGATGACGAAGGATGGTAGTTGGATCGACAACAACACAAGTGATAAGTGATGGGCGTGGGGTAAGGTAGCATTGGCTTATAGCCTACGGAACTCACCCTACTCCAATTGTCCTCTCAATGTCCCAATCCTAGACAAGAATGGATTTGCCAAAAGTAACAAATTAAGGTAGATTTTTGGTTAACTTACTAATAGAGATTAAATTAAAGGAACAACCTGGTACAAAGAGAACAAAATCTAAAGATAACGAGTGTGAGAGATTAATTTGACCAATGTCTTTAACTTTAGTCTTGAAACCATCAGTTAAGGTGACAGTGGACAATATGTTCGAATAAGTAATATTGGAAAACAGATTTTTGTTACCATACATGTTATCCGAGACACCAAAATCAAACACCCAAGCGCCAAAAGGCAATGACTGTGAGATCCAGGCAATGGAGTTCTCGGTGAAATTGCCCGAGGTAACAGAAGAAAACTTCTTGCTCTCCCGGAATTTCACAAGCTTGGCATATTCAACAACAGAAACTCATACACTACCAGGTAAAGTCTCAAAGGACGACTCATACAGTGTAACATTCGCAAACCTTACGGGTCGATTGGAAACAACCCGAGAGGCAAAGATAGGAGAGTCAGTAGGGGTGGCAGTGGAGCCACTGGAGATGTTGGCAATACGGAGTAATTATTCGGACACTATATCCATAGTGGGAATCCGTAAACTAGCAAGAATTTGATTGCGAACAGATTTCAATTCAGGTCAGAGTCCAACTAGTGCAAGAATCATAAACAAAGTGTTGCGCTGCTGCTCTTGCTTTGCAAAATCTACAGAAAAGGGCATTATCTCATTTAATTCTTGCCGAAGAGTCTCGATTTGCCCTAAGTCTGTATATCTTGGTCGTTTTGCATTACTTTCTTCATATTCCAAACCACCATATACAGACGATTTATATCATTAGAATAGAGTTTCTTCGCCTTCTACCAGACATCATAACAAAAGCGATACGCCCGATATTGGTCAATGAAGGTACGATCAATAGACTGCCAAAAGGGATTACAAAGGAAAGCATCAACATGTTTCCTCAACGCCTTGACCAATAAATGACAATTCTACGATTGAAGACCAAGTCATATAGTTGGCTGACCGAGTCAATTTCTCCTTGCAAATTGTGGGCGTAGAAGAAAAAGGGAGCATGGACATGTCCTTGGATGGATCAGATGCGGCTGCCATGAGAATAAATCACAAACCACATAGAGAATAAAAATCAAAAAAGAAAGAGATAACACCAACCGGATGCCAGAAATAAGTCAATTAGGTCGAGGGCAGTTCAACAATGGCAGCTAGACCTTCACTGGCAATGGAACGTGCTCTCACAAGCCGGCGAACCAAACTATGCACACTCTAAGGGGGCTGCGCATGCAGCGGCAACTGAGAGGTGATCAAGGGGCCAGTCGACTGGTGTTGGTTCCCCGACTAGGTCTGTCGTGGCGGCGTAACTGGTGATGAAGGTTGGCGGCTAGGGTTTGTGGACAATAGAGGGGTTGGAATAAAGAACAAACCAAAAAGAAAACCTAGGTTTTCTCACTAATGCTCCGATACCACGCGAGAGCATGAAAGATTTTGTGAAAAGTTGTGTATTGCTTTCTCCATACATCATGTATGTATAAGAGCGTACAATATGTGCAATGGGCCGGGTCTATTCTAGTTGCCCAACTATACCAACTATTATATGTACAATTATATTCTAACAGCCAAAAATATTTAAAATTAGTTATATACACCAGAACTGTCCATTTTAGTATTTGGTAGCTGTGGCTTTTCTTTTCTTTCCCTTTTTCTTCCGCTTCTTCCTTTTTGTTTGGGAGGGTTGGATTGCCCGGGGGGCAGGAGGTGAGAAATAAAACTGCAATATCATAATTCATAAATAATAATGATCCACAAATGCAAACAGGAAGTACCTCCATCTGTCCTTGGCCGTGCTTTTGCAATTGGAAGTACCTTTTCTGGAATACTTGAGAGTAGGGGCAGCGTGTTCAGATCTGTTTTTGTTGGTATCATCTGATACCTTGGAGCTTGCACCCTAGGTCATTGCCAAATTGAACGGCATTAAGCAAATGTGATCAGACATAATGAAAAAGACTCCCTGACTTAAATTGAATCGCATGATGGATGCAATAATTTATATCGAAGCAAGAAGAGGTAACTAAAATGCAAAACCAGAAACTCTAAATGGCAGAAATTCAAGTAAGGCAACCAGCAGTAGACTAGATTATTTTAAGGTTGGTTTTTGATTATTTAACATGGGAAGCCAATTATGGGTTTGATCATAACTACCGCTTATTATTTCTTTGTTATTGAAAAAACAATAATAATAAGTAAAGAAGCTAAAGTTCAATAATTGTAGGCTCCAAGATTTCTATCCTCTGATCTCATGTGAGGATCAACAAGGCTGATTATGATTTCATCTATTTTCATGCGCCCACTCCATCACTTGTATCATAATTTCCATTAATAAAATTGTCTACTAATGTTTCACAAGTTTTCGGGATATTCCGAAGTCCATGCTGAAGTACAAGCATCTTATTGATTACAAATATTCAAAATGAAACCTACGATTGTTGAAGCTTGTTCATTTTTTCGTTTTTCCGGCATTGCACGCCTGTACCAAAGCAAGGCCACTCGAGCTTCTCAATATTGTTTTTAAGGGTCAAGTAGTATAACTAAAGGACATCTTGCTAAGAGAAGACACACGTGTGTTAGAAGAAGGAGACTAATGTGTTCAGAGAACAAATTGCAGACTTGTTACAGTTGCAATAAGGTGTGGCTGACAGCAGAATAGTTTTCACAGATGGTGAGGACGATGATATCTGCGATGGTATCATGAGGCTTTGATTTTTGGTGTTGACATGGAAGTTCAATAGAGACTATCACATGCTCAAATGGTCATTACATCGAAGTCATGAACTCCTTGAATTTGAAAGAGAGGAAATCATCATTGAGCAGACTGACGGAATGCAAACTTCATGTTTCCATGAAGGTGATGTCAAACTTTTGAAAATTCAAACGCACTCATGTGTCATAGAGGGGTTCCATTTTATTTATGATTTGCATCTTAACTCGCACGTGACAATCACAGAATGACACAGAACTACCGGTGACCCTATAATAGGTGTAAATTAGGTCATCACTCATCGGAAGGATGAGCTCAACATCCTCGAGGATGGAGGACAACCAATCCTAAAACCTTGTAGCAGCAGACCTTATGATGGTTGATATCAACTAGCCAAGGGAAACACTACACTACGAGATACCATATGACCATATCCTACAACATTTGAGGCTGAATCATCTACCACAGTAACATACTAACAGAACACAAAGAGGACAGCTGACTTAGGCTAGATTGCCATTCCTGGGACTTCAACTTTCAGGTATAGTAATTTCCCAAATATCATCTTAACATAGGTCACCGCCAGCCAAATTTTAGCTCGAGCAAATTTTTCTATCCCATACAATGGAAGCATATTTCTGACTATTCCAAAGCGGCGAAGAAACCACACATAAATCCAGTACTCAACATTTTTCAAGTAATCAAACACAAATCAGGAGCAATACACTCATATATATACTCACGTGTGAGAGGAGGGAACAAGGGCAGCAGCAGAGTTGAAATCCTGAAACGCCTTGTCGGTGGGTACAGGTATGGATCCGCAGAGAAATCCGACGGGTTTTGGCCTGGCGATTTCTAGCCTCCCCACGCACTGCACCTCCCGAGAGCCTGAGCGTTGTTCCTCCATCATTAACACGCAGAATTTCGAACTTCTTTGCCCAGTATGTATGAGATTTTAGCTAGGATTTTTTACCCCAAGTTTGTACCGTAACTTCGCAAACTTCGCAAGTGATGATGATGAAGAAATCTTTGGGGATGATCTTTGCCCCTGGAGAATTCTGAAGTGGGGAGTTTAAAAGTTGGGGTGCGGCTAGGTGGAAGTCATCATCCTATAAATTATAATATATTTTTATAAATAAAAAGATAGGGAACTAATGGAATCGAATGGTGGAGATTTAATAGTATCAGTGAATTCTACGAAATATATAAATGTGATTTATTTGATCAAATTTAAATTTAAAAAAATAAGAAAAAAAATATTTTTTGATTTTGATGAGTATTATAACATGCTCGAAATCCACCCCAAATTTATTGAGTGCACCTCAATAAAATTATTTCCATTTTATTTTTCCTGTCTGCTCAACACCATTGCCAAACATTTTGAAAGGTATTTCGGCTTGCACTATGGTGTTCAGCCAGTGTAGGTCACACCCCTACAAACTCATAAAAAAATGTGTGGGAGAAAACCTGTCATTAATAGGTTTGGAAAAGTGCCATTAATGGCAGCTTGAAGAAACTACTTTTCTTTTTTTCTTTTGGTGAGCTTCTCAAGTTTGAAGAAGCTGCTTCTTTCTTCTTCTTCTTCTTTTCTTCTTCTTTCATGGTTGTTCGCCCTGAACTGATTGAACAGCCAGTGCAGGCCACACCCCTGCACCAAAAAAGAGAGAGAGAGAGGAAAAGTGCGGGGGGAAGAATCTACTATTAATGGCAATTCTTCAAAAAGTTGCTTTTCATTTTTTTCCGTAAGCTTCTTCAAGCTTGAAGAAGTTGCTTCTTTCTTTCTTCTGTTTTTTTTCATGCTTGTTCGCCCTGAAGAGGTCGAACACGACGTTGTTTGGTCAGGTCAAACTTATTTTTTTAAAAAAAAGAAAGAAAGAAAAGAAAGGGGGTGTGGGGGGTGAAATGGGAAAACTAAGGAAATGAGACGCATTGAGTAAAGAAAGGGGATGCATTTAGCCGTACCATATAAGTTGTTTCCTGTCATTATTTCAAAAATCAAACTTTTCCTTAGACCCTTCTTTTTTTTTTCTTTATTTTTTTAAACCCAATCCGCTAGACAATTTCAATAACACAATTTTTATTAATTTGAATTTTTTTTTTTTAGGTTCTCTACTCTTTTTTTTTCTTTTTTTTTTTTATAAAGACGTTTTTTACTTCTTACCTATAGCAAAAGTCAAAAAACTAATTAAATCACACAATTTTAATTATTATTATCCATGTATTGGCATGAGGATTTTTATTGACACAATAATTTTCATGTTTCTTAGAGTATATTTGATAGGACTTATTGAAAAAGATACCCTCACGTCCCAATTATATAGTCTATTTTTCTTTTTTCATTTATCCCAATTATATATTCTTATTTGTATATTACGAAACTTATTTTGTATTACTTTACAAATATGTCCATATTTAATATAATAGTTGAAACTATTAATTTATAAATTAGTCATTTAATAAGGGTAAATTACGAACACAATTTATAAGATTTACTTTTCCAACTGCATTCTTAATCCTTCTGAAAAACAAAGTGTGCTATATGATCGGGACAGATGGAGTACTTGAATATGTAATTGTGAAATAAGAAAGATATATTATAAAATAGAAAAATTATTAAATTAAATCAATATAATATGGAGCTGAGAATTGAAATAAAATTATATCAAACGTGCCCTTAATCATGAATCATAAAATTTTTCAAACATCTCTCCCCAACAAACATTGAAGTGCTTGTTTAGCAAACAAAATATTTTTTACAATTAGCATTTCTTATATCCGCAAACGATTTGGTACTCACATATCGGATGATCAACACGTATCCTCCCCGATAATAGGGGATATTTGCCCATCATTCGATCACATATAGACACCAAATCACGAACCTTATTATATATTTCCTCAATCACAAAAATTTACAGTAAACATTTCTCTCACTCCATACTTTTAAAATTGATTGTATGTTCTCTTGAAGGGAAACTAAACAAAATAAAGGATAGATTAAAAAATCCCGGAAGAAAACTTTGTCAAAAAAAAAAAAAAACAAACAAACAAACAAAGAAATGAAATTTCTTAATATATCATCGAGACAAATGATTTAAGTTTGACTTTTTGTCTTTTGCAATGCTCATTCAATATATGTCTTGCTATGATGTATTTTTATTTTTTCAATAAATAGAATTTAGATGTATTTTTCCACGGAAAATGATCTTTTCGGATTATCCAGAGTTTTTTACACAAACCGTTTAGACCATTTTTTTTCTATATTTATTTATAGCAACACATTGTTCAAAATAAATTATTTTCGCATTTTCTAGTACGCTTTCCTTATTTTTCCTTTTAATCACATATTTTTTAAAACACAATTATCTCAGAATCTACTTTCCAAATTGACAAAAGACAACAAAAAATTGAATCACTAATCCTACTCTAATTAGCTTGAATGAGTCCTCTCATCTTGCATTACTCCTAGAAATAAAACAATGCAACTCAATTTTCACAAGAAGTAAGAATAACCATATATTCTTTGAATATTCTTTCGAAATACAGTAATAACATACTTGCCGAGAAATATTCAACAATTCTAAAAAATATCAAGAAAGAAGTCTTACTTTATCAACTGTGCTCTAAATATACTAAACAGCATTATCCACATATTTATTACTTATTATTAGCCACCAATGATTCACGCACCTATGCGCCTTAGCATAGTGTAAGCGAGTAATCGGTACCCTACAAACATGATCAATAAAACACCAATGCTTGTAGTTGGGTGAAAATTTTCCATAATATCCTCCTCGATAAATTTGCAAGCGACTCTTTCTCCACCATGAGATGAGCAACCAAACACGGAGGAAATTGCCTTCCCGTCTCCGTATTGAACATTGATGAGAAGTCCATAGCTATAATATGTGGTGGAAATGTACTTCATCCACGACAAAAAGGATGGTACCTTATGCACATAGTATCCTCCGGTCAACACGAACGCTAACATCGTGACAGTTACAACAGTTGAGGCCTGTTTGGCATCCATGATGAGTGCACCGACTGCTAGCCCGAGACCTTGGGAGACGAGAACATAACTGAGCACGACTATCAACGACAATATAAAAGCACCGAACTCGGGTCTTAGCCACGTCATCCAATAAACGATGGTGAAGAACAATGTGGGCAAGATTAGTTCCATAGGTAGATCCGCGGTAATTCGTGCCATGAAATACGATGAGAGTGTGTACATACCCGAAGCTCGTTCCTTCACCAAAATTGATCGTTCTTGGGGGAACGAAAATACGGCGTTGAAAGACGAGAAGACGCCCCAAAAGATGGATATGAAGAAGAGGAGCCCGAGACGGTCGTGGATATCAGTGTAATCAGAGTGCCACCAGATGAAACCGGCTAGAAACGCGGCTGTAATTACTTGGAAGACTCTCAGTGAATTGAATGTCTCATACCTTTTTCCTTTGAGATTTCTATTTAACAGAATATTGAACTGATTATACCACGATGTTAAATTGTCAATGCAATTACATCCATAACCTTCCAACATCACTCTATCTTCTGTGGCCATTGTGGGGGCACCCGCGCAAAATGCTTTAACCTTTGGAGCCAAGAAGCTATTGTAAGATGACACAAGTCTTTGCCTCACATTAGGCTGCTCTTTCTCACTCGTACCATTATGTTGGTAAACCCCTAAAGACAAAAACAAGAGAGTAATGAGAACTGTTTTGTTGCTCAACAGAGACGGTGTGGGACCCATCTACTATCTGTGACGGACCCGATAATAATTCTAAAATGACAAAAAATATTTAAATATTTTATGGATAATCAAAATCCCACACAGATTAATATATCAAAAGGCGGTAAGTTTTACTAATAATAGGATGCAGAAGAGGCCCAATGGAAGCTGTCCAACGTTGGAAGTGAGTTGGGAATCCACTTAACATAGTGGTGACATATAATGGATTAAGGCTACCATTTCCACTTTCTTTTTGTTCCAATCGATATCATAAAACTTAGTTTATAGCTCATATACTACAATAAAAAGATTACCCAGTATGTAGAAGAAAACAAGAAGATATTAACCATCCTTTTTACGAAAAACAGTACTCTCAGATTTAAATGTGGGCCACATACACATATAATGTATAGATGAGTATTCTTGATTGCCACAAATAAGCAAGAGTAAGTGTTCCCAAATTAACAGAATACTCTCGTGAGATAGCGAAGGGTAAGAAATGCAATGCAAAAGGTGTAGACAAGAAAAAATAACAACGTTCTTTCCAACTTTGAAGATGGCAATGTTGTTCATCTGTATTTTAAAACACAGAAAATGAGCATTTCATATGCTCTCTACTTTTTGTAGGTCCCATATAAAAATTTTTACATAACATCTCAAATATAAAAGAATATCGAACATGCTATTGTACAAAAGCAATGTTACGTTGTCACCTCTATCCAATAGAAAATTGAGCGACCAAATTAAAATCTTTCATTTTGCTCAACTTCTATGCATGCATTAGCCATTTGCATACATACAAAGAATATATTGATTATATATAGACAAGTCAAATGCATTACAATTTACACCAATGACTTTATATATATCAACGTTTTTAGCTATATGATATAAATTTTGGGTTAGTGATATCCCCACCAACCTATTCTTGAAAAAGAAACGGAAAGAAAGAAAGAAAAGTAAACATGCATAAAATAAATCCATTTTATATATCACGCCTTTATTCTTGGCAACTTATTGTAATAATGGTGTAATGTCACAAAATGGATGGGATTGCTATTGGGGTACACTTGTTGAATTTTAAGAGGCACAAATCTGAGGTCGGCTGAAGTAGTCAAACCTTTTGTATAAGTCTTTTTCAACCACATATTCTATGAGACTCATACATAACTTTTTAAACTTTTTAAACTTACACATAACCGGACCAGACTCTCTCTTAATTGCTAAGATCTAACATAAACGGTATAACCAATTTTGAAGAGGGACTAAACCTGCTCATATTGGAATTTATAATTCGAAGCACAGTTTTTATGTAAAGTGATAATTAAGAAAATGAAAAGTATGGAACTTTATATCCTTTTGTATCTGACAAAGAATGGGATATAGATGGAGTTTTTGAAGATCATTGCACCATCTTTCCACTTACTTTAAAGTGAGATAAAATTTATGGATTGTGGTGGTGGGCACCAAGAACAGAACTCCACTCCAAAATAATGGCTACTCTATCCTGACTATCCATATAAATAAATTAATGTGTGTGTGTGTGGATGTACCATTGCTATTCTCAAGGCAAAATACAGTGTCGCTTTCGCTATCCTTTTGTTGTAATCATTAGTCAATTTTGTCGTACAATAATCATTTTCCGACAAATTTAAATATACAGTTAAAAAATAAATAATTGCAAAAACAGTTGCAAATAATACGAAATTTTTTCAATTGATCTGATTGAAAATGAGTTACGTAACATAGAAGTGATTGTTAAAGAACTTTGTAACACAAAATTGAACCGACACATCATATGAAGTTTGAAAATTGAGACACAATGGCCACTCTAGATGTTAACTTGTGTTGGGTGAAATTTGAAAATGACAAACATTGGGAACAAGTTGCATCGACTGATTGAAGTCTTTCGGTTCTAGATAAAAAAAAAAAAAAAAAAAAAAAAGTCGACCAATTTTCTTCTAAAAATCCAAAGACTAGCTGGCCTATTAAATGCACACGTCTACTCAAAAGTAAATCTCAAAAATGAAAAAAATTATTAAAAAAAATCCTTCAAATAACTGTGACACGAAGTAGACATCTCTAGCAGACATCTCTATTAATTAAGTGGAAAAAATTTCTAGTTCCATTGATTACTAGGACTACTCACAAGGGACTCATGATTTATGGACAATATAATCTCTTACGTAAGTATCAATGACAGTTGGTGCGAAGTCCTGATATGGCATGCAAGAAATATGCAAGAAATGTTCTTTGTACAGGAAATGGTTGTTGACTTGTTGCATAGGAGTCTCCGGTAATTCTTGATCGCTAAATCTAGTGTCTCCATACTACAAATATAATCCACTAGTTATTTTAATATATATTTTAAAATATGGTAGCTACTTAAATTGAAATATTAATCTTCAAATTATTTTTTATATATAATCTTATGTATTATTAATTGTTTAAAAATATTTTCACTGTATAGATAGTTAAATGTATATTAATTAGGTGTATTGGTGGCAGTAAAAAATTAAAGACATTCTAGACGTAGTAAGTGAACTATCTTTTTAGAATGAATAAAAATAATATATTAGAACATTTTTGTAAAATAGAGAGAATATAGTTTTAAGACAGGATAAAAAATAAATAGGGACTATTTTTATAGGATGGAAAGAGTATTAATTGCCAATAAAAAGATGTGACAAACAATATAACTTGTGGATAAATGTTTGATGCTGAAACACGTACCATGAAAGCACCAAATTTTTGAAAAGTAAAGAAGTCATAATTAATGAGCCATGCTCTCTTTTCTTGAAGCATGCCCAAGTTACCTAAATCCAACACTATAAAGTGCCGCAAAAAACATTGTCACATTAAATGCTACCTACACCTTTTCGCGTAGGTCCTAGACCGGTTGCAAACTTTTAAAAGTCCGAAGGGGGCAGACAATAACATTTTAACCAACTCTATTCATTTCAAATAGCAGTACAATATACACAAAACATTTTTTATCCCCTGTTCATGTGTAAGTATTTTAAAATGTTTATATATAGATCCATAATTGATATAGAACGATTGCTGGTAATAGATCGGGCTCGGATCGAATCGATCAAATCCAAATCCAAATCGGATTCGGATCAGATCTGATTCGATCGAATCGGATTAAGAAAAAAATTCAAATACAATTCATATTAGTATATGTTTTTATAAAAAAATAAAAAATAATAAAATTAAAATTAAAAAATAAAAAAATCAATTCGGATCGGATCGGCTGATCCGATCCAAATCCAAATCCGTTTCGGATCGGCCGATCCACAGATCTTCGGATCGGCAAAAAATTGCTCAATTCGAATCGGGTATCCATCGGATTTGGATCGGATCTGATTTTTCTGCTATCACTATACAAAACTGTTACTTTTAATGGGGTAGACACTTGTCAATTATCGATATATAATGCATAAATATTAACATCGAATCATTACTGATATATCGAGTATGATAGATAAAATTGAACATGATATATAACCCATGATAAATTACTTTGTTCTGCACCATTTTATATTAATCTACCAAATCTCTTACTAATAATCATGTTAAGGCCTTGTTCTATTTGGTGTTAACCAAATCCGCACGCAATTTCGTATACCTCATACTCATTTTCAATCACACACACATTTCCCAAAATAATATTAACCACACATTTTTACACGAAATACCACACGGAACAACTAAACCCCCAATCAAACAAGTCCTAAATTAATTTAGATAGTAACACATCCTATTGGTAGAGTAGTACTAGGCCGACCTGAAGAAACATGAACCAAACGGTCAACAAATCAAGTGGGCTGCTTTAAACAAGATCTTTGTATATAAGCGGTGTGACCATCTATCTAGTTTTGTCGCAATTTTAAATCTATCAATTAAACTTAAACACCTAGATAGTTGATATGTCAAGATTGATCTGGTCTAACAATAACTTCTGAAACTAATCCCACACACATTTTAGCTTTTTTCATGTAAAATTTGAATTATTATCTATTATCTAAATACAAGCTAATTTATAAGCTGTGTCACGATAAAACTATAAAGTTATTACTTAAAAACTCACTAATCCGACAAATCGTGTAAGAGAAACACTACAGTGTTAATTACCGTGCTAAGATTATGAAGTTCCTATTACGTACACACACCCTAATTATACGAGCACTATAATGCCCATATATGAGTATCTTAAGATATTCATATATAGGTTAGTAATTGATACGTGGCTATTCCCTCTTACGATAGGGGCACATATCAATCATCAATGCACATATAAACACTTTAAGATACCCACTAAGTGAGCATTAGATTATTATCCATCATACAAGCTGTGTTAGAACAACTTGATATTGTTGCTTATCGTGATCCCACAACCCAATACAATTATGATATTTATTATGACAAGTTATTATCGGTTGCCTACAGTCGATACCGTAATGGCTGGATCAATGATAAATATCTTCGACTGTGGATCCCCACCATCATAGGGCACATATCACCGATCTAAATTATTGTGGACATGATCATTGATCCGACCCATTGTGGGCACCGTAATTGTACCCACTATACGTAACGGATCAAATCCGTTATTATGACTGCTTGCTCATCAACGGGATAACGTATGTATGCAAGCATTGAGACAAGGATGACGTACCATTAGCAAGATCAAGCAGAAAATCAGCCGGATTCATGGCAAAAGACGGCGAAAACCCAACCGACTCAAAATACTTCATCGCTTCATTCCCTTTCCCAAAGTAAATACACCTCCCTTCCGACAAAACTAGCACCGGTTCAAACATCTGATAAACCCGGCTCGACGGCTGGTGAACCGACATCACCACCGTCTTCTCCTTCTCCGCCGCCACTCCCGCCAGCGTCTCCACCAGCCGGAAAGCCGCCGTCGAGTCCAATCCCGACGTGGGCTCGTCGAGAATCAGCAAACTGGGATTCATCAGCATTTCGTGTGCTATACTAACTCTCTTTCTCTCTCCGCCGGAGATTCCTCGTACGAAACTGTTGCCGATGATTGTATCTTCACATCTCGACAAACCCAGTTCTTGTATAACAGATTCTGCGACAGAGATTTTGTCGTTTTTTGACATCGAATTTGGTAACCGCAGAAGAGAACAAAAGACGAGAGTTTCTCGGACAGTTAAGTGGGGGAAGAGAACATCGTCTTGTGCGACAAAACCGGTGTTTTTCATCACCTGTCTGGTTATTTTCCGGTCATTGGCAAGGATTTTTCCGGCGAGGCCGCGGCCATGGTGGAGGCGGCCGGAAAGTGCATTTAACAGAGTGGATTTCCCGCTGCCGGAGGGGCCAAGCACGGCTAGGATTTGCCCCGGAGCCACCATGCCCGTGATCCCTTCTAATATCACGCGTTCTTGATCAATGGTGGCCGTTGGATTCTCCACGTCGGACGATGATGTGGGCCCCCCTGATAACATCTTTCTTATGTTGTTGACTCTCGATGAGCCCTTCTTCTCAAGCTTTATCCTATAAGTCACTTCTATGAACTACAAAAAATAAAATTACAATTTATCATCAAGAAAATTACGATAAAATAATCTTCTATACAACTTTAATTAATTAGTACCTTAAGAGTTATTGGGCTAGACGAGGACATGATCGACTGTGATTTTTCAAAATGCTGATGATCAGAACTTTTTGTTTCGATTGATTGTAAAAGTGTGTGAAGCTTGATCATATTGCGATGTTAAAGCTTTTTCTCGGGTCACGGTCGAGGGCAAAATTGTAAATTGAGTGAAGGTGAAGAAGATTAGGGGAGGAGTGAGAGAGATGGAGAGGATGAATGGAGCATGGGAATGGAGTTAGAGAAGAGAAGTGAGGACTACACACTTCTCTTGGCCTATTTATTTGGTTGTGAGCAGCCGCTATGTGCCAACACATCATACTGAAAACCCCCACTTGACAAGTGATACGTGGCACACGCCCCACAAAGCCAGCCACCCTCGCCTACCTTTCGCCATAAATTCGTTTTTTGGGTTCATGAACGGCATGTATATAGCAGCATCCTTCCGGTGCACCCGGGTCTGTCATAGCTAATGGCACACCCGGGTAATTTTCTCTCTTGTTCGGATTTCGTTTTGAAATTTGAAAATTTTGTTAGATTCAGAGACGGAACTCCAGCAATTTGGAAAAAAAATTTTGGACACCGTGACGGCCCGTAGTGACGGGTCAAAGATCGGTCAAAGTTTTTGGCCAAAATTTTACCAAAAACTTTGACCAATCTTTGACCGGTCACCACGTGTTGTCACAGTGTCCAAAATTTTTTTTCCAAATTGCTGGAGCTCCGTCTCGTCGTGATGAATCCAACAAAATTTTCGGATTTTAAAACGGAATCCGGACGAGGGAGAAAATCACCCTGGTGTGCTATAAGCTATGGCACACCCGGGTGCACCGGAACATTATCAATGTATATAGAGTGGCGTTGTTCCCGTATGTTCGGGGTGTGCCGTAACTTACGGCATTCATGGATGATTTTCGATTTCATCTTACGTTTATTTTGAAATTCGAGATTAGATTTAAATTTAGCACGATGAAACGTAGCTCTAATAATTCAAAAAAAATTTTAATAACACCGTGACTCCCTGTTAAAATTTTGAAGCATAATTTAATTATGCTCCAAAACTTTAATCGGTTGCTACGGTATCACAGGAAATTTTTTTGAATTACTGGAGTTTTGCCTCGTCATCCTGAATTTAGATCTGATCTCGAATCTCGAATTTCAAAACAAAGATCATATGAGATCGTAAAGCACCTAGATATGCCATAGTTACGACACACCCAAGTGTATCAGAACAAGTCTGGTATATAGAGCTTGTGTAACAAAGAGCTTTTCAAGGAGCAAGAAAAAAATGTGAAAAAAGTAAATTTGTTCCATAGGAAAAAGAGTTCTCAACTTCCAGCAGTGTAAGAGCATCTCCATTGGTAGTGGGTGTGAAATGAATGTTAAGGGATGATGTAGAGGGGAGAGATAGAGAGAAGATGATTATTTTAATGGAAAATAGAATAGAGGATGTGTAGTGAAAAAAGAGGGAAAAGTGAAAAAATATGAAAGATGTAGAAACAAATTAAAAAATAATGATAAAATAATAGTGGAGGATGTGGGGGTGGACTTCTAGATGTAGAGGGGACACGGGAATTCATGGTGAAAAAATGGAGAAAAGTAGGAAAAAAGTAGGGAAAATGAGAAAAATAGAGAAAAATATGGAACCCACAAATTTTTTGTGTCTATATCTCTCCGCCAACTGGGACGTCCAAGCCACGGTTTCAATGGAGATACTCTAAATATCTTCGCAGACCCTCTCTCTTTCTCTATCTCTCTGAAGTATGAGAGAGTGAGAAAGGAAAGTCAAACATGCAATTACTGCTCCCTTCCCTACTCCTGAGAGAGGAAAGGGCCTATAATTTTTTTATTTTTGTACAAGAGTAGCGCTATAAGTTTTTGATCTCTTCCCAGCATCTTTTGTCCCAACATTCTTCCAGCTAGGGAGAGCCCACCTTAGCCCCCCTATGGCTTGGGGCCCGCACCCCATTGTCTCACAAAAACTTTCCCAGCGCTGGGAATAGAATATGGTTGTGGCGCTATATATACCCCATTTTTAATTCCCACACTTATATTTTTCGCCATGGCCGAATATATCATTTGTGTCAATTATAGGCGAACATAAAAACGACATATCGATCAACGATGGCCAACAGCCATATTGGATGCTCGGCCACCCTTGGCCGAGCATCCTGGGCAAGGATGGCTAACCAGCTTTTTTTAAAAATTAAATTTATAATTTAATTAATTTATATTTAACAATAATCACGTATTAATAATATTAATTATTTATTCATGATAATTATTTATTTACGAAACTGCACTTTACAGATTTGGCGTCCGATCTGTTTTGAACAAATAATATACCGATTTGGGGTAGCTCAACATTACTAGTCAAACTCACTGGTACACGGTGACGTACGATGGATTTTGGACATCCGAGTACATTTAGGTTTTGTTCTTTTGGTCATAAAGTTATATACACGCAATTCCATATAACTACACACACATTTTTAAATACAATATTAATCACACATTTTATACGGATTACGTGCATATCAACTTTATCACCAATCAAACATACCCTTAGACATCGAAATCAGTATTTTTCTATTTTCAGAGTAATTTCAATTTTTTGTTTAAATATAAATCAATTACATTATGAATTTAATTTTTTTAAAAAAGGAATGGCCATGCTCAGCCAAGGATGGCCGACATTTCACTTTCACCCTCGCCCCGTTCGTAATCGACGATAAGTCTATATTTGTCTTGGTGGATAAAAATATGGGTGCGAGGAATAAATTGTGGGGTGTATGTAGCGCCACCCTTTGTACAATTGGAAATAGCCCTTCTCCGTGGTTGTCCCAGCTTTCCATTTATCGACTCTGTTGTTGTTGTATGGTAATGTCAGATACGCGCCATATCAGCATTGGTTCTTTATTAAGCATTAGTGCTGGGACTAAATAATCTCTGGGCCATAAAATATGGATCAAATCTATTATATCACTTACACAAAATTCTTCGAAGTTGTGGAGTATTGAAGACTTATTATATTATCTTATTGAGTTTGTGTTTGGATTATTTTTTTTTTTGTTAAAAGTTTTTTTTTTATATTGAATATTGATCAAATCACGAAATGTATGAATAATAATTGATATGTTTGAAGTTTGTAGTTAATAGAATAAGGTTTGGACGAACACAAGCTCAAGATAGTGATCATTGATAAGAGATCAATATTATTAACATGGTTCCTTAATTATCAATGTTAATCGACACAAATAAACAAGAGTAATTACTCTTAGTACAACAATAAGAAGATTTTTAAGTGACACATCAACAGAGTAAGTTGTTACCTTTTCATTTGATGATTATGTGTTCATATATTTTATCATTCAAGAGCGTCTTTTCACCCGGTAAAGATGGGATGAACGCCTCTCTAGAATCATTAATTTTCTATGTCCCAAAAGGGTTTTTGGGAGACTGCTAACAGCATCCTGGGACGGATGCAAGAGTGAATTGTGGACTACAGTTACGTCATAGCACAATCTCAGTATAAAATTATCAAACCAAAGTTTCCAAAATCCAATATGGTGCAGTGGTAAGGAATGCAAGCTTAGAACATCCATGTTCTCAGTTCGAGTCCCTTGATCTCGATCGCATCTAACCCTTTTTTATTTTTTCCAATTTTTCATTTTAACAAAAGTAATCTTAATTATTGCAAATTTTAAATACCCCGGATCACATGTTGGGTTGTCTGGATGTTGTTAATTATCATTTTCTTTCTTTCTTTTAATTTTAATTTTTAATTTTTTATCAATAAGTGTATTTTTTTATTTTCATTTCAAACAAATTTATTTTTTATAATTGCGTATTTCAAAGATCTTAGGAGTTTTCATTTTGAAAAAATTTATTTTTGTATAACTTTGTATTTAAATAAATCTTAAGTGATATTATTTGCGCGAACGTGAAAATTTAAAAATCATCTGCTTTAAATGATGTGTAGATATTAACGTGGATTAGATTGTTGATATAAGATGTCGTAAATTGTTACTTCGCATTATTTATGTATCAAAAGGGGGATCGTCACTAATTAATTGAAATGTATTATGTTATCATTTTTTATGTTGAGCGCGATAGAGTAACTAGTCATTAAACTCAACAATGCACTCGACGAAACAAAACCAATTTTGCAAACCAAATCCATTTCAAATAATCATATACCAAAGCAACCAAATTAACTCATTATTTCACATTAGGGTATGTTTGATTGCATGGAATTGAATGGAAAAGGAAAATATTTTCCATGAAAATGTTCCCATTTTGTGTTTGATGCAAAGATAGGAGTGGAATTGCAATTCCAAATGCAATTTAAGCTTTTTTTTGGCAAATTCCATGAAAATGAATTCTTTGGGGGTAGGATGATTTTCGTTTTCCATCTCACATGGAATTCGGTTTCATTTCCATCTTTTGCAATCAAACACGCCCTTAGGGTGTGTGTGATTGTATAGAATTGGGTGGAAACTGAAAATATTTTCCATAAAAATTTTCCTACTTCGTGTTTAATGTGAAGTTGGAAATGAAATTGAAATAATTTCATAGTACAAGCACTGTAAGCTTGTCTTTTCAGCCAATTTCATGGAAAATGAATTTTTTTGGGATAATTATGTTTTTATTTTCCATCTTACGTCAATTCAATTTCATTTCCATCTTTTGCAATCGAACAAATCGTTAGTTTGCTTCTGCTTTGCAAAATCAATTTAACGGTGGGTGATTTTCAATAATGTATTGGAAAAAGTAAGAAAAATAAATTTGAGGGGCACTCTGTCCACTTCCAGTCCATGAACTCTCTTTCATAGATCCTTGTCAGGAATCTGGGATCCGTCCCTAATAGCATCTCTCATGGTCGAAATTGTAAAAAAACACGATACAGCAAGAAACAGAGAAAGAATAAAAAAGAAAATGAGGATAAAGGGATAGATACATCATGTCTAATAAATTATTGTAAAAAAATACTTAACACGACTTCTCAAAAATGAACATTACCTTATATATTGTACAATAATAAATATCACTACACAAAACAGTGTTTTACCTCCTTCATTATCACATTAATTGGATATTTGGAATGGAAATGTCCAGTCGGAGGGAAAATTTTCTAATCATACTATTAATAAAATTTGAAGTGTCATATTGGCCAGGGCCGGATCTAGCACCCGTCGAGCACACACGGTCGTGAGTGCTGGATCCGCCGGAAGTCCTATTCACCGCAGCTGAAATTTTAATTGACTGGTTGTTCGCGCAGCCGTTGGCAAGGAAGAAGACGAAATAGAAAGATTTGCGGCCTAAATTCTAAAGGGTTTGCTTGGGTATTAAGTTAACGAGCTTTTTTTGGGAGGAAACAAATGGGCCAATTTAATGACATATAAACCCAAATACCCAATACCACAATAATTATTAGTTTATTACCCAATTAAGTAATGAGTAATCTGTAACCCAATAAGGCAATAAGTCAATAACCCACCCAACCCAAGTGACCCAACCGGCCAACCCACTAACTACTGACAAGTCAAACAATCAATTTCACTATTGACTATCAGAATTTAGAAATCAAATATGCAATACCCAAATGACTAAAATGAGAAATACGATGGCCGATACATCTCCTTTGCTCGGCTGACGGCTCCGCGGACGACGACGGCGACGTGATTTTTGTAGTATGTATAATGTATCTTTAATTCTTTATCTAGGGACTAGGGTTTAGTAATTTAGTTGTTTAATTATGTTATAGTTTTGAACTGAATTGAATAAATTGCAAGTATTTGTTGATTAATGCCTAATTTAGGGTTTATTGGAATACTGGTTTAGTCTATTAGATTATTACTCTATGTCTCTATTAGTTTTGAGTTGTATTGGATGGCATTTTTAGTATCACATGATTTCTCTATAATTTGGTGCATTTAGATACATATTTATAATTTTTAACATTATTTAATTATAAAATATCGCGACTAATGGTGAATGATCAACTTTCGTTAACGGTCAACGTCCATCCACCGTCTACCGTGACGGCCGCTCTAGTTGGATTTCAATGCTGGATCGTCCCTGATATTGGCAGTGTCAACATGGCACGTATTTATTGAAAAATTTTAAAAATAAAATCTATTTTAGAAACAAACTATAGATATAATTTTTTTTTTCTAAATATTTAACTAAGCATAAATATGAACATTAATGAAAAATCATTTTTTCAGTGTAATATAAAAATAATTGTGGTTATTCCTTTTTCTTACTTCATTTAGGAAACTATCAAACATTAATTAATCAAGCAGTTGTTACTTTTTTTATCGAGAACCAACCAAGTGGTTATTTATAGCATTAATTGGCAAATTCTTAAATTATTAAGGGATATCTTTAGTTTAAAAAAAATCCAATTTTGGGAACAAACTATAAACATAAATTCCATTTTTATTTAATATCTAATTATGCATGAATATAAACATTAAAGTAAATGGGTTTTCTATGATGATGAAAAACTCATGTGATCCCATACCGTGCCCCTAATTTGCAGTTAAAACACATTTTTGTAACTTCGAATGATAAATGAGATTGTTGATTGCATTTTCCCGGCATAGGATCTAAGGGAGTGTTTCTACCGTGCATTGCTCTTGATGTTGACGCAGCGCTTTGTCCTGCTTTTTAGAACATTAAGATAAGAAAAATGGTAATTATTTTTGTGGTGAAAAAGTGATTGTAATTTTATTCTTTTAAAAATTCAAAAAATGAATTTCATAACATTAACACGTTTTTTTTTTGTGGGGATGTTTGGGTGGGGCGAGGGGTAGGGGAAAGGATGCGGTAGGACTATACTAATTATGCATGGATATTGGTAAGACTCATGTGGTGTGATATGCGTAAGTAGGTTTTTCAGTCCCTTGGTCAATAATTCAATTCCATCCCCCTAGAATCTCTGTGCATCATTAAAAAAAAAAGAAGAAGAAATTTTATGTATGAATAGTTGAATTTTATGATTTCTTATCAAATAGATAATTATAAATTATTTTTTTCGTGCATTGCACAGGAGCTGCACTAGTACTTTCATGAGTACTAAGCGTATATGGCAATTTTAATAAATAAATACTATGTGCATATACACAAAGAACTACATTGTTTATTGAATTGAAATCCCTTATATATAAATGATTCGGAGTGGTTACTTGATATTTATAGAGTAAGGCCTTGTTTTATCGAGGATAATTTTTATCCCACACTCTTCTCTTTCCTCTTTTTCAACCACATACATAATTTTCAATACAATATTAACCATACATTTTACACGGAAATACTGCCCGATAACTTTTATCCCCAATCAAACAACCCCTAAAATTGTTTCACCCATTATGCTTGAAAGACTCAGATACAGAGAGAAATAGAGATACAGAACATGGTTTTGAGCATTCTTTAGTGCTTGTATAGAGGGTTATAGCGTTTCTAGGTTGATCACGTGTCCACGACTTAATCAAGGATCACATCCATGCATTTCTAATGTGGTTTCTGTTATAATTTCTATTCCTGTCTTCTATGTTTGTTTTATAGGTGCACTCCCAATGTGAAACTTGTGCTTTTGTTTGTTTATGCAATTAGCCCAGATTGGGTTAATGCTTGTTTGACAATGCATTTCTAAAAATAAGTAGTTTATGATAATTACTTTGTAAAATAAATAATTACTTTATAATGTATTATTAAAATAAGTCTGGAAATTTTTTATTGCTAAAAATATTTATTAACAATTATTTTAATCTTATCTTAATTTTAATAATAATCGTTGACGGTAGGATTGTGATCCGTACGTGTCCAACTCATGATTTTGCGCTCAACCTGGAATTGAGGCTTTTTGCCCTTCCCAATATTCGAACCCCGCATCCAGGGATATATGGGGGTTCATCGCAAGTCTTGGTACCATCAGGCTCATGAGCTTGATGGATGAACCCCCATATATTACTGGATGCGGGGTTCGAGTCTTGGGAAGGATAAAAAGCCTCAGTTCCAGGTTGAGCGCAAAATCATGAGTTGGACACGTACGGATTACAATCCTACCGTCAACAATAATAATAATATTATAATAATAACTGAAGTGCCAACTAGGCACTATACCATGTTGGCAGTGCTAGGTTGGCACGCATTTACTTAAAATTAAAAAAAAATCATGTTTTGGAAACAAACATTAAATAAACATTTTATTATTTTATTTTTCCTTATCTAATTTATTTTGTTTTCCTTATTTAATATTATTTTTTCTTATTTTATTGTTTATATACAATTTAATTTTTTATATAACTTTTAATTTTTGAATCATGCATATAATTGAAAATAAACTAAATGCAAATATTAATGAAAATTGTAATGTGAGGTCAAAGTTACAAGTCAATGACAATTAAATTATTTCTAAAAATGAGAATTAATTTTTATAAACATTTTAATTTTGGAATATTTACATGTTAGTTTTTTATATACATTTAAATTTTGGAATTACAGTATCAATTTGGTACAGTTTCATGTTGGCAGTGGTTTTCTATTTTAGAAAAAAATCATTTTTATTTATTTAAAAAATTAAATACAAACCTTTTTTAATTTATTTTTCATTTTTTAAACAATTTATTACCATGTTAAAAGGGCAGTTTTAAATAGATTTTATGGATAATGTGTATGGGAGTTCAATGATTGCAAAATAAATTTAAATTCAATTGGTGTCTCTATTTTGGATTTTAAGCTTGTTAAACATATTACTTTATGATTGTTTCATAATGTTTTCAAATATTTAATTTCGATGACATCTACTATTAATTAATCAGTACAAATTCAACATATATTTGGTTTTTTAAAAAGTTTTTCAAATTTTAAATTTTTAGGTAGATTTTTTAAGTTTCAATTTCGACACCCATGCCTATTTAAATGTTATGTATATTATGGTTTTGCTTTTGGCTTGATCATATAATTAAAAAACTTTTATAAATTGTTATCAAAATTATTTTTGCAGATAAAGCTTCCATGCATCACATGGGAAAAATACTAATTTAAACTAAATTATTTAGAATTTAGGTGTAAAACCTTATGTAGTCCACGTAATATTATTTTGGGGAATTATAAATCCTTTAAAAGGTCTAATCATTCTTATTTATTGTTTTAAAAATTCTAATTCGCTATTGAAAAGCGATAGTTTCTTAATCAAATACTTTGATGGAAAGTGTTTGAGTTATTAGGGGTTCCTAGACCGTATCGAAAAGTGCTTCTCCTTGCCTCTAAAAGGGGATGTAACCTCCTCAATTATGTATACACAACTAGTCTATTACCCGTGCGATGCACGGGAATCTCTTATTGTCTAAAGACGTATTTTTCTTAATTATAAAAAATATGAATTAAAATATCAAATATGAAAATCATGAAATAAAAGTAATTTAATCGCATTATCTTATTACAAATTATCACTAAAACTAATTGCTAATCCCCAATGATTGATTTACATAAATATAAGCTCAATTGTTAAGGCTCAATGATTACTCCACCTGAATAAATAAAACTCATTCTTTTATAGGCCAAAATATTCCATCTTCTTTATCAAGTTTTTATGTGGGATTCATATGGACCGCTTAAAAAATAATTAAGAAAAATACAATTTAAAGAAACGAATAAAAGGAAAAAAATAAAAATAAAATAATATCAAAATATTATCAATTTTTTTAGTACTTATATATAGACCCGATTACTAATGCCAAAATCATTGTTACATAAAGGCACCCAACCTCTCCTCATTTTATTAAACTTTCAATGTGTAACTCTTCGTCCACTTAGGAAGTAAGAAAGGAAAAAGAAAAACCAAGAAAATGTAATTTTTTTAAATCATCAATAAATTTAAGTAATTGGTAGTAACGAAGAGCATGTGCTCATAAATGTATATAATATATTATTTTTTTAAATAAATGCAATACAAATCACAATTTAATTTTAGAGAAGCAAAAAAATATTTTAAAAAGAAGCAAGTTGGTAATTCTCCAACAAAATGTATTAATAATTTAATTTTGATACTATAACTTAAATGTGAAGATAAAATATGCTTTAAGAAAATTTCCACAAACCGCAATTCCAATGTTGTAATAATAATATGATAGTTTTTTTTTATTCTCCTTTTATCAACTTTTGATGTGGGGACTCTTCTTCCCCTTAGAAAGAAAATGGAAAAATGAACAGTAAAATAATAATAATAATAAATAAAATAAAATAAAATTTAAAACTTTTCAAAAAACTTTTTAATACATTGTATATATAGAATAAGGCCCAAATCATTGCTACATTAAGGAACTTAACCTCCTTTTATAGATAAGAAATCCCTCATTATTTTAATTAACTTTTGATATGGCATTTTTCTCCCACTTAAAAAGAAAGAAAAGAGAAAAAAAATAAGAATACGATTTTTTAAAAAAAATCCATAAATTGACAAAAAGAAAAATAAAAAGACAAATGAAAATAAAATAATAAAATTATATTGAAATATTTTTACAAAACTTTTTAATACTTCTATATATATGCCCGATTATTAAGACCCAAATCATCCCGTTTAGAAAGAAAGGGTCAAACAAAGAAAAATAAATATAAAAATAAAATAATATTGAAATATATTTTAGAACAACTTTTTAATACTTGCATGTATGAGCCCGATTGCTCAGGCCCAAATCATTACTGTAATAAGAAATTTAACCTCCTTTTATAGATAAGAAATCCTATATCATTTCATAAATTTTCGATGTGAGATTCTTCTCCACTTAAAAAGAAAGGAAAAGATAAAGAAAAAGAAAAAAAAGATAAATGAAAATAAAATAATAAAATTATATTGAAATATTTTTACAAAACTTTTTAATACTTCTATATATATGCCCGATTATTAAGACCCAAATCATCCAATTTAAAAAGAAATGGTAAAAAAAAAAAGAAAAATAAATATAAATATATATAAATATAAAAATAAAATAATATAGAAATATATTTTAGAATAACTTTTTAATACTTGCATGTATGAGCCCGATTGCTCAGGCCCAAATCATTGCCGTAATAAGAAATTTAACCTCCTTTTATAGATAAGAAATCCTATATCATTTCATAAATTTTCGATGTGGGATTCTTCTCCACTTAAGAAGAAAGGAAAAGATAAAGAAAGAGAGAAAAAAAGAAAAATGAAAAAAAAAATAAAATTATATTGAAATATTTTTACAAATTTTACAAAGCTTTTTAATACTTCTATATATATGCCCGATTGTTAATACCCAAATCATCCCGTTTAGAAAGAAAGGGTAAAAAAAGAAAAATAAATATAAAAATAAAATAATATTGAAATATAATTTAGAACAACTTTTTAATACTTGCATGTATGTGCTCGATTGCTCAGGCCCAAATCATTGTCGTAATAAAAAATTTTATCTCCTTTTATAGATAAGACATCCTATATCATTTTATAAATTTTCGATGTGGGATTCTTCTCCACTTAAAAAGAAAGGAAAAGATAAAGAAAGAGAGAGAAAAAAAAGAAAATGCCCAAAAAAGAAAAAATAGAAAAACAAAAAAAAATAATTAATGCGCGTGGTCAGGGAATTGATCCCTAGCCACGCACCAACAGTGCTGCCTTAATGGCAGCGTTGTGACCAAGGGAGCAATTGGCTTCCTTAGTCAAAAATACTACACGGCTGCTATAAATGCAGTTGTGCAGCCATTAAATATTAAAAAAATGAAAAGAGAAAGACGTGTAAAGAGAGCATTGGGACTTGTCAAGAGGAGTTTTAGGCGGGAAAAACACCAAAATCACTTCTGTTTTTATATATTATATAGATTAAAACAATACTAAGGGAAAGATGCCTAATTTCTTGTTCCACTAGATATAATCAATTAGATCTACCTTAGTTTACAACAGCGAATCAAGGTACGGTTTACTATTATGTGAAAACCATTAAGTTCAAAAATCTCAACAAATTAAGGTCTTCTTCTTTCCACCATAAAATTCAAATTTTTTTCTATCTCATCATTTTCAACCACACATATAATTATTTTATACTTTTTAATATATCATCTCTTATTTTCCATCATACAATCTACACATAATTCAAATAATTTTTATTAATATTAACTTTATGATGGATAGAACAAGCCCTAAGTTTCGCACATATCAATTACTTGCATTACATTCATTAAATGCTCACTTTTTCCTCTTGTTCTTTTATTTTTTATTTTACTTTTTCCTCTTGTCAGTAACGTGCCCAATCCCCCCCGATCGCTACACCTTAACCTACGAATCTATGATACATTTCAGTCTTCTGCGTTAGTTTAGTAGTAGATAAAATAGTTTTTACCTTTTTAACTTTACTGCTATTTCTCAATTGTTTGCTTTATGATTGTTTTTTGTTGTTTGCTTTATGATTGTTTTTTGCCATTTCAGGACGTTCCTTAATTTAGACTTAAATTGAAACTTGTTTTTCTAGACTTAGACATATATTTAAAATTGTTTTCCGGGTATCAGGAATGTTCAAGAACCATCAAGTGTACCATAACTATAACACGCTCGATTGTTTTCCGATTTCATATGACATCCATTGAGAAATCAAGACCAAATCTAGCACCAGTATAATCCAGTAGTTCGGAAAATTTTTCGACGACATCGTTTGCTCAAAATCAAAGTTTTTGGTCAAAGCCAAAGTTTTTGCAAAAAAATTTTGACTTTGAGCAAATGGCGTCGCCGCAAAATTTTTCGAAGTGTTGGAACTTTGCTTCGCCATGCTGGTTCTAAATTTGGTTTCGATTTTCTCAATGGAAGTTGTATGAGATCGAAAAACTATCAAGCGTGTCATAAGCCATAAGTTATGGCACGCTCAATGGCTCTTGAAACGTGTCCGTTCGTGGCATATAGAGAATATTTTTTTTTATTTTTGAGAAAATTAAAAAGTTTTCTATTTTTCGGAGTATCCCAAATCCATGAGGATATCGCTCATAGCAGCACCGTTCCGGTGCACCCCGGGTGTGCCATAGCTTATGGCACACCCGAGTGATTTTCTCCCTCGTTTGGATTCCGTTTTGAAATTCGAAAATTTTGTTGGATTAATCACGACGAGACGGAACTCCAGCAATTTGGAAAAAAAAATTTTGGACATTGTGGCGGCCCGTGGTGACCGGTCAAAGATCGGTCAAAGTTTTTGGCCAAAATTTCACCAAAAACTTTGACCGATCTTTGACCGGTCACCACGGGCCGCCACGGTGTCCAAAATTTTTCCAAATTGAAACTCGCCTCATCGTGATGAATCCAACAAAATTTTGGATTTCAAACGAACCGACGATGGAGAAAATCACCCGGTGTGCTATAAATTATAAGCACACCGTGCCACCGAACATTATTATCGTTCATCGTGGTGTTCAAACACCGGAGGTTTAACTACGAAACTCCGGGTGTTTCTGAATCCATCGATCTCCGTTTTTAAATTTGAGACCGGATCCAGATTTAGCATGATGAGACGAAACTCCAGTAATTTTTTTAAAATTTTTACGATTCCGTTGGATGTCGTGGTGGCCGGTCAACTTTTTAACCAAAATTTTGGCTAAAAAGTTGGCCAAAAAGTTGACCGGCCGCCACGGCATCCAATGGGATCGTAAAAATTTTGAAAAAATTACTGGAGCTCCGTCTCGTCGTGCTGAATCTAGATCCGGTCTCGAATTTAAAAACGGAAGTCGTATGGACCCGTAAAACACCCGGAGTTTAAATGAGTTAAAAACTCCCTGTTTTGAACACTCTGACGCTCATAGTGGTGGAATACTTTTAAAATGCTACAGATATTTCTTCCAATTTTCTTTCAAACTCTTATTTCTGTTCAAATAGTTACTTGTTAGATTAAATTATTAGCATTATTTTTTTTCTCACATTCATGTAAACTCTATTATCTTTCACATTTCTTTCTAGACTTTTTTAAATGTTAGTGTGATATTTATAATCGTATTTGTTCACCCTGTTAACCACTTGACATAAAAACAAATTTTATTTAGCGTGACAAGTAGTACATTGTGGTTGTTGGTTTTAGGCCTTAGGGCACGCTCTCTCTCTTTCTTCTTCTTCTTCCTCTTTTTTTTTCTTAAGACAAAAATTAGTTTTAACTTTTAACCTTCTACCAAAAAAATTCATTTTTACTATACATTCAAAATTAATTTAACTTCTAATCAGATACTAAAAACTATTGCGTTATATTATTCACAAATTTTATAATTTCTATCTTTATTTTATTTTAAAAGATAACGTTTTAACAAGATGACAATTTCCAGAATTTGAAGATATGTTTCAACCACAAAGGGACAAATTCATAATATTAGCCAAGAGTTTGGAGATATATGTGTTGGGGACAGTGCCCTTAAAACATTATAGTTGTATTTTGGTTTAAAAATTAATAAATGTGATATTTATTTTCAAATATATTAGCATATTGCATGTAATTTTATTATCGTGAATATCATAGAATAAAATTCCTAATTTATTAGACGTAACCACAATCTTAGTATATAAGAGTTATATACAAAAGGATTAAGATTGTGGATAATAATTTTAAAATAAGTCTGTGATGAAATTAATTAAAATATGAGATCTTTAATTAAAACATCGCTAATGCGGCCCGTGAACATTGTGAATGTGACCGTGTTATCCAAACCGTCGATGTGAAGATATCTAGATAGGGGCATTTATATATAATGAAATTATATAGGACTTGAATCGATTTAATTTGCTATTTCATATTAAATTCCGTTATCTTTGTGAACTTCAAATTAAATTATAAAGATGATCATATATGGATAGATCTTAATCCTGAGGTGAATATAGACTCCTATTTGTTTCTATGTGGTTCTTAATTTGCTAGTTTACGTTTACAATCGAGCATTCACAACACTAGCGTTTTAGATTCTCATTTGAAATAAATGGTTGGGAATATAATTCACAGACATGGAATTCATTCTTTCTTGAGGGAAGTAGAGAGACGATTCCCTCATTTATTAATTTTGGAACTGAGTGTTGGGCTCAACTAATTTGTAATTAGTATCACTCACTAGTGAATTAATAGTAAATGAGGATAAGAAGTAATTGAGAAGGTAAACGGAAAAATTCCTTGGTCAATTACGAATTGTCTATGGAGGATTAATCTATATGTAGTGATTATATCAATGGACTGCTCAAATACGTAAATAGAATATTCTATAATTAAGAAGAGTGCAATTTCATATTTTTAGTGGAGTAATACTAAGTTGGAAAATTTAATTAAAGAGTTTGATTATTTTTTACAATTTATTGGAGCTTCTAATTATAGGTCCATGGTCTCCAGTGCGCCTTTTTAATTAATGACGGACTTGAAATGCAGTTTAATAGATCCTAATAAAATATGGAAAATAGTTTCCATATTTATTAATGGCTTAAAGGTAAATATAATTAAATATGAGATATTAATTATATTTATTCTAATTATGGGATAATTGTAAGAGTTAATAATATCTACAAATATTGAGAATATTTAATAGATATTATTTAACTGGAAGTTGAGTTATAATAGGATTTAACTCTCAATTCTAGAAGATTTTAGATGTTGGATCCTAATATGATTAGGCATATCCTACAATTATAAATAGGAGATCTCTTATTAGACAAGATACACTTTTACAGTTGTAGAAAATTCGTTCTTTCTGTGAGACAGATCTACGAATTTTTCTCTCATAATATTGATTTCAGGTAAACTCAATAATAGTGTAGGATCCCACCAAAATCAGTAAGTCAAATCTACGTTTTCATGAGTTGAAAACAACGTAGAGAAAAGAATTAGGAATTCTAGATCTGTATTTGGAGTGCCCACACACTGCCGTCAATTGAGAGGATTGTACTGGAAGGCTGTGGCTTCTACCAGATCTGATTTGGTAGCTTTTGCCAGATCCGACTTCGCGTAAAACTACTTCTAAAGGTTAGCTTAATAATTCCCATTAGATATATTAATTTAGATAAATTCATAATTTATATTCATATGGTCGTTCTTTGATTTGTGAAAATTTATGAAATTTTACAAAATCGCTTTCGCTATATTAGATCTTATTTGATAATTGAAAATTTTAAACGCTAAAATTGTTTCGACAGCACAATAATTTCCAACAATATGTTATGAAGAGTTTTGTTCTCCTCCGTGGGGAGAATAAGCAGACATGTATGAATAATGATGTGGCCTTACTCCATTATTTTTACGAATAAAAATGTGATAATATCATATTATTATCCAGTATCACGTCAATGGGGAAAAACTTTATCTTTCCTCGTGAGGGGGGAAGCTGAACTCGTCGTTATGAATACCAATTCAACACAGGGAGTCTCGCCCAATTGTAGTAATTGGACCTACTTGCTTATCAAGAAGGAAAATTAAGAGGAGTTTTGACTAGTTGGACCCATATTATCAACTTAATTTGACCTGATCACCAAATTGTACCACTCTCTGTCAAACCTGGCATGATGAGACACCTTATTACACTTAATTTATTATTAGATTCGCAATTATTAATATCGTATTGCAAAGCAAACACCATTTCTGGATTTATCTGGCCATCTTTGAAAAGTATCTAGTATTTGTTTTTTTTTTTTTAAATAGAAGTATCCAGTATTTTTGTATACCACATGCCAATATGATACACTAAAAATTTTTCTCATATCATCTTAGAATTATGTCAATATTGAGTATTCATGATTAATACTACTAAGTTTGATTTTAATTGAGCAGTAAAAATTAATTTTAAAGTAAATCAAAGTTAATATGAACACATTTGTAAATAAACATAAAATATGAGAGTGTAGGGTTTTACGCCTAAACATGACTTAAGTGGAAACTTAATATTGTGATAAATAAAATCTTTGATCCGGTAGAATTGAGTAATAAAAAATTTTAGAACACTCGCTTAAAAAAATAAAATATAAAAATCCGAGAATACTTATGAATCTTGTGAAATTGTGGATAAAAAATAATTTTACTTTTGACATACATATATAAAAGTCAAAATTGCATTATGGTTTTGACTACTGGGGTACTAGATCTCTGTATTTTATATGCGTGTGTGTTGTATGTATTTTTTTAAAAACTCCAAATTGTAAACTTTTTTTTTTTTTTTTTAAAAACAAATTGCAATATTTTTGTTTTTATTCGATTGCGGTTTGGAGGCTGGGGTGCCGAACTGGATATTCATTTAACCTAAGCTTATCATTACAGCACGCCACAGAGAAAACAAAAGCCTCCTACCCGTATAAATACGTGAAATAAAATACAAGAATTAAATAAATGCTGGAGAATTCGCAAAGCCTAATTATAGTGAATAATGGAAGCTGATGTTTCTATCTGTTAGTGTCAAAACCGCTACAGTAGCCGAAACAGTTTTGTGTTTTTGTTTTTCCTTAGGGTTTTGTGAAGATCTTGGGAAATAGGATCGCGTAAATATGATGAATTTCTGTGTGATTTTGTGGTGCTTTTGCTGGTTAATTGGTGCTTTCACAGCATTAGGCAACGTGGTTTTGATCGGGAATAATGTTACGTTGTCGTTTGAAGACATTGAAGCTAATTTCGGTGAGTTGAATTTAGCTTACGTTTTTGCTAATTATTAAAGGAAATTGATTATTTGGTTGCAGAAACTGAATCTGGACCGCGGGGATAGAATTAGGTTATGGATTTCTATTTTCTTGGGTTCTTTGCTGTGCTAGGACGACTGAATCATCATATATTTTAACTATAATTTTCTCCCATATGAGTTAGGCCCATGGATTTACTGCAATAGTGCCCATGGATTTACTGCAATAGTGGTGTTTTTTCCGGTTGAAATTATGAAGTTAATTGGCTTTTGTCTGTTAACCTGGTTGAAGAAACTATAGTTGGGGCCAGGGAAGAAAATTTCGATGCCTTCACTGATTTTATGCCAGTCTGCTATTCTATTCAGGGGAAGAATATTATATCTGTCATGATTTGCAGTTGGTATAGCTCGTTTTCTAGGACCTTTCTTGACTACCTTTAGGAAGCGGTCGCTTTAGTAGGAAACTCCATCTGAAAAAGACCATTTACTGTATTGATAAGAATTCATTTATGAATTCAGATTACATGTATGCGTGTGGGTGAGAGAGAGAGAGAGAGAAAAAAGACTGTTTGTGTATATTTCAAACATCTATTGTGTTTACTTAAACTGTATCTACTGAATTTCAGCTCCATCGGTGAAAGGATCTGGGATATCTGGCTCGTTGCATGTGGCGAAGCCTCTGGATGCTTGCTCTCCATTGACTAATAAAATCGACTCAAAAAAGAATGCTACGAAGTCTCCATTTGTGTTGATAATTAGAGGGGGATGTAGTTTTGAGGATAAAGTGAGAAGAGCACAAGCTGCACAATTCAAAGCAGCCATCGTCTACGACAGTGAAAATGGAGATTTAGTTGCAAGTAATGACTTTCTCCTCACTACATACTTATCTGTGCTATTATGTGGATTTGATGTTTTGTCAATGAAAAGTTTATGCATCACATTTTTCTGCTATATCTCAACATGTAATCAACTGGTTCTGCATGTAACATGAACATCATTTTTCCCATCATATAATTAACTCTATTAGAATCATTTTTCTTTCCCTTCACAACAGTTTCTCATTGACATATCATATTCTATAAAAGTAGAATTAGCTGTTTACTTACCTCTTCCGCTTCTTGGTTAAATGATAAGGGTAGCTACGGAAGTTGTTTGTTTTAGCTTCTAATGACTAATGAAGTTTGTGAAAATTCAGTGGCAGGAAATGCTGCTGGTATAAAAATACATGCTGTGTTTGTTTCCAAAGCTTCTGGTGAAACCCTGACAAAATTTGCGGGCTCTGCTCATGTGGAATTATGGATAATCCCGAGCTTTGAGAATTCGGCATGGTCAATCATGGCTATATCTTTCATTTCATTACTTGCTATGTCAGCTGTGTTAGCTACCTGTTTCTTTGTGCGGAGGCATCGCATTAGAAGAGAACGGCCGCGGGCTCCACGTGTACGTGAATTCCATGGGATGAGCAGTCGTCTGGTCAAAGCCATGCCGAGCCTAATTTTCACAGCTGTTCTGGAGGATAATTGTACTTCACAGACATGTGCTATATGTCTTGAAGACTATAATGTTGGAGACAAGCTCAGAATTCTGCCATGCCGCCATAGTAAGTCTTATTTTGCCAAGCATGAGTTATAAGTTCTTTATATTTAGCATATGTTTCAGCTAAATTTTTGTTTTTCTAAAAACGAGTAGTGGTTAAGACCATTAGGATAATAAAGACTAGTGATTTGACATATGTGGTAAATATTGAAGTTTGACCGTAACTAAGTAGTAGAAGTTGAATTTTTATGTAGAAAAAAAACTTAAAAACGATCACAAGTTCAACAGAAAAAATACCATCTAGAAATTTAACTCTTAAGCACATTACCATCTATTGCATAGCTTATTGAAATATTTCTTCTTGTGCTGTCAACTTGTGTACTTGTCCGTGTTCATTATTTTTGAGAGGAGTCGAGGTTTTCTTTGGGTCCCTCCCGCACCTCACCCACTGCTGAGACATTAAGAGCTTGTTTGACAAAGCTTATTTTATAATTCCTTTTTTTTTAAAAATATATACTCAGTTTTTTAGCACACGTTCTCCAAAAAAGAATGTAATTTTTCATCAGATCCAGGTTGGCCCATGTCACCATATTCACTCAATTCCAAGAAAAATGTGTTTCTTTATAACCAATTACTGGCAGAAACAAAATACTGCAAATGTCTTATGTGTGTGTGTGTGTGTGTGTGTGTTCATATGCTTCTAGTTCTCTCTCTTATATTTACTCATTATGTAATCTATCTTGTTAGCGGGACAATGTATGAAAACCTATACATGTATAACTGAAAGGTGGTATGGATGTATATTTTTTTATAATGATAAGTATGGCAAAACGTAATTGTAATTTCATCTCTTAACTTTTTACAGAGTTTCACGCTTCTTGCGTTGATGCTTGGTTAACATCTTGGAGAACATTCTGCCCAGTATGCAAACGTGATGCAAGAACTACCACCGGCGATCCACCAGCATCAGAATCTACGCCATTGCTTTCATCTAGCCCAGCTTCGTTTCCTTCATCATCAGCACTATCATCTTTCAGATCATCATTAGCATCATCTCCAGCCATACAAATAGCCCCACAATCATTTCACTCCTCTTCAGTTTCTCGTCCACATTCCATCTCAAGCACTCCTTGTAACCAGCAATCTCTTCATTCCCATCGCCTGTCTCCTCATCTTAGTGCCAGTCGAAGCTCAGTCGACCTTAGGAACATGTCTTCACATAGATCTCGTGCTGCTTATCTAGCTTCGCCTCACTCGTTGGGTTACCCCTCGTTGTCACCTCTAAACTCTAGATACATGTCTCCATACATACCTAGTCCAGGCAATGGTTCATCAAGCTATGTGGGGTCATCTAGTCGTCAACCTAATCCACTACACTACAGCGAGTCAGCCAATAGCTTTTCACCATTTGCTTCAGCCCAATCTCTTCCCGACTGTTAATGAAACAAACTTTATCAGTTAAGCTGGAGCTCGTCCAAGGAATGAAAGGGTCGTCCAAATCAGACTTCCACCGGTGTGGTTTGTTGTGTACTGCAGATCATTGGGAAATCAAACTGACAAATGGCACCCAACTTGTACATTTTCATAAGGTTGGCATTTTGGATGATTGAATTTCAGGTTCTTTGCGCACACAGGTGTGCAATTCGTGCTGTACTAATTTTCTTTCATCGTCGTCGTTTTGGTGAGTAATGAGGTTGTAATGTTTCCTTTCATATATGTTGAAATATATAGTTAATAGAAGCACTGCACTCACTTGTCAAATATCTCTCTCTTGTGGTTCTTTTTATTCAACTATGCCCCAAATCTCATTCAAGAAATGGTTACTTGTATTCTCTCTTCTGCTAGTTTTACGTGCTGGGTGATATCACGGTTAAAAACATGGGCTTTAACTATAGTGAAATTGATGGTCAAGTTTGGCTTGTTTTCCATAAAACTTCTATTTTGCTAATTTTCTGGGTTGAATGGTAGTGAAAACTATGAAATGCATGAATGCTAATCAACAGTGATGTAACATGTGTGGTTGATATTAAAGTTTGACATTGACTAAGCAGGAGACGGCTAGTTAAGTTACTTATTCTAGCACAAAAACACAAATAAAGAAAGGAAAAATAACTAACCTAATCTATACTACGAATGCAATAAAGGAAAGCAAGTAAAATGGTCATGATAGGGAATGAAACTTGGGTCAAGAGATAGTTGGGAATCATGAGTTCATTCAACCGTAGCTCAATCAAATCATCGTCTAACCAATACAATGCTCATCTTCTATGTTAGACCTGATCTCCTCATATAGGTAGCTCCGCTCTCACATGTCAAACTACCCCTAATCAATTGATTCAACCTACTACATCTCTGTGTTGATTGAAGATCAATTAATTGCATTAGGTTTTGTGAGAGTAGCTTAAATGACCACCCAGGGTTAGAGGTATATTTCTATCATCTACAAGAACCTAGGGTGATCGTTTCCACTGTCCAAAATGTGCCCATTCTCTCGAAGAATAACACAAATTGCAAATACATAAATTCGGTGATCAACCGAATCATGGAAATAGCCAAAAAACAACCACACAAGAGATAAGGCAAACAACTTCAAAACAATAAACATTTCATTGAGTAAAACTAGGTTAAAATCATTATTCATCCCAACTTATACAATATTTAGTTCATATGAAGGAATAATCAATACAATACAAGTAAAAGAAATAAAGAAACAAGATTTGTGGATTAGAATCCCCCTTTTTGGTTGATTCCTCCATCTTGATGTCTCCACCTCTTCCACCATCTCCTCTTCTTGATTCCTTCATCATCTATTCCAAGTCTTCACCCCCAAATCACACCCCTAACTACAACTAAACTAAAAGAAAGGAGGGAGAAGAGAAGAAAGGGAGAAGAAGAAAGCAAGGAAACCTAGCTAACCTTAACTAACCTAAGCTAAAACATGGATGATATGATTGGGGATGAAAAAGGGTGTATAAAGGCCCCAAATTCGTGTACAAATGATCCCCAAAAGGTCCCCAAGTCGAGAGAAAATGAGGCAGAAAATCGGCCAAAACATGGGAAATCCTCGGCATCTGGTTCTGGTGTTTTTACGGCCGTATTTCCCATTTTACGGCCGTACATTTACTTGGTATGGCCGTATTTCCCTCTCTGCATGAAATTGGCCAATTTTCTGGTAATTTATGGTCGTAAAAATATAAGTTACGGCCGTACAAATATGAGTTACGGCCGTACAAATTTTCTGCACGCGCAGGCTTCAGTATTTTGGCCATAACTTTTGATCCCAATATCCGATTGAGCCAATTCAAGTTGCGTTGGAAACTAGAATCGATGATCTACAACTCTCTAGTTGATTGTGTTTCCCAACTCAACTTTTATCTTCATCAAAAATGCTCATCAAGTTCGGATTTCTTTGCACTTTTCGTCTCTGATCTTCGTCTGACCATATCTTTTGATCTGGAACTCGGAATTGTGATCTGTAAAAAGAGTTGGACTCCATATTCCGTGTTCTTCCATGTTAGAATAAGAAATGTGGCTGAGAAGATCTTCACATATTTGCACCCGAAGTCCTCCAACTTTCGAATAGTTGCATTTTAGTCCACGACTTCGGATTTCTTGACACTTTAAGTCCATTTTCCTCCTTTTAGTCTCGTTTTCCTCACAATGAGGAATAATACCTAAAAATACAATAATTATACATAAATATAAGTAGAAGTCTGCTCCAATTGAATGTAAAGATATATAAATAAATGCGCAAAATACACACTTATCAAATAGTAGTGAAAACTACGAAATATATGAATGACAATGAACACAAAAAGATGTGAAATGTGTGTTTAATATTAAAATTTGATGTTGACTAACGATAATTTTGGTAGAAAGAAGTTAAAACGAGTGCATTGTTACCCTTTTTTCCGTTTCAAAATTAATGTCTATTATGTAATCAAAAGTTATTAATATCAACGACACAACTGAAATTAATACAATGAATCTATGATGATTGATGAAAGGGGCCAAAAGCTAATGATAATATTCATATTGTTTTGCAGTCTGTTAGTTGAATTTTTCATCATATACATAATCCATATTAAATTTCATATCTTGAAGTAAACTATAAAGTCCCTTAACCCTCAATTCGACAGCTTTTCCAGCTGAGAATCTGTGAACTCTGTTCTTCACTTCAATCCAACTCTCCCCAGGAGTTTTCTTCAACCCTGGTGTCTTAGCTGAAAATCTCACCTTAGCTGACAATCTCACCCTTGCAGAATCCTCCCACCTCCCACTCGCAGCATATAAATTAGGCAGCGACGTATAGCTACCTGTCCACTCACAAGTAAGGCTAAACATTCGAGAACTTATCTCTTTTGCCATGTCTGTATTCTTATGCATTTTGCACGAGCTGAGTAGGGCCACCCAGATGCAAGCATTGGGTTCAACTGGCATGTTTTTCAGGATGTCACTAGCTTCTTCTAGAAGGCTATCACGTCCAAGAAGATCAATCACGCAAGAATAGTGTTCGACTTGGGGCTCGACTTGAAACTCCCTAGTCGTCCTAGCAAAAAAGTCCATACCTTCATCCACAAACCTCACGTGACTACATGCAGATAGAACACCAACGAAAGTAACCTTGTCTGGGTCAAGTCCTTCATTGACCATTTGATGAAACATTTTTAGAGCATTCTCGCCATGTCCATGCATTCCAAATCCGGCGATCATCGTGTTCCACGAGAATATATCCCGACAATCCATTCGTTAAAATACTAAACTCCCCGTCCTAAGGCTACCGCATTTCATGTACATGTTAATCAAACCATTTTTCACCAAAATATTGTCACCCAACAAGAACCTGATCGTATGGAGTGGACAGATCTACCTAGAAGTAGTGTCGATAGGTCACAAGAACCTGACAACACTGAGGCAATTCGTGATAGCATTGGCCAGCACTGAACAAAACTGCATACGACGAAACACCTCTAACGACTCCTCAAGTTGACTCTTAGCGGCAAATCTGTTGATAATGGCACTCCAACTCACCACACTAGGCTGTCCCGACGACTCCCTCTCCCCATTTTCCAACTCCAAAAGCACGGAAAGTGCTTCATCACACAATCCTGACTAAGCATAGGCCGATATCAATGCATTCCAACTCAATATACCCTTCTTGTCCAATTTTAGAAATAGGTACTCCGCTTCTTCTAATGCCCCGTTTTTCCCGTACATATGTAGAAGTGAGTTCCTCACAAATACATAGTTGTCAAAACCACCCGTCATCACATACCGTGCACAACCTCACCTCTCTTGAACGAGCTAAATCCACTATCAGCACTGTCTGAGATGACAACAGCAAGTGACTCTGCAGTGGTGTTAACCCCTCTCTCCCTCATCAAGATGTAAGATTCCTATCTCTTTTCCTCTAACCCGCACCTAGCGAAACTCGAGAACAATGAGCAGATTTTATTTCGACACTGAGCAAATGAAATTCTTAGAATTTGTGAGTAATTCTAAGTGGTTATACTCTTATGGTGGAGTATGTTAATTCTCTGATTTTGATAATTGCGATCGTCAAAGTGTGTCAAAGGCTTACTCGGTAATTTTCAAGTATTGTGTACAAGACAGTAGAAGAGAATATGAGAAGTTTTGGCTTGCTTTTGGCAAGGTAAAGATTGTTGGAGATTGCCAAAAATAAATCCAAAAGAAAAAAGGAAAAACAAATAATTGAAGATATGGAAAGAATTTGGTGCTTGAGGAACTGCCAAAATTAGAAGTATGACTTGCAGACCAAGAATTTCCTTATCTATGAGTTTTTCTCTTTTATAAATATGAGTATTGTTCTTCTCTTTTAAGTGCCAACCAAGTATGGGTTGAGAGAAAAATAGTAGTTTAACACTCTAATTGGTGAGTGTGGTAAAATTTAATGTATTTTTCTCTATAATACTTAGGGGTGACTAGATCTAGTAGAAAAATTGTGAACCTAGTATCTTAAGCATTTTTTTGTAACTCTTTGTGGTTTGTACAAAGGGTAGAAAATTAGGTGTGGTAAAGCCCGGGTTATATTTCTTATAATATTTGGGGTTGGGATTTGGTGAGTGAAAAGTCTGTACGATTGTAAAAATTTTGCATATAGTGGAAAGCCTTTGAGGGTCCGTCCTTGGCTTTTCTCCGATTTTGGAGTTTTCCACGTAAATCCCGTGTTATTATTTTTTTGCATATTTATTTCTCCTATTATTTTGGTATTTCTCAACTTGAATGCAAGATCTTGGGGTGGTATTTCTCAACTTGAATGCAAGATCTTGGGGATAAACGTGAAATCATATTCGGATTGATTGGGTGCGGCTAAATACACCCAGGGAATTTCTTTGTGCACCCAGTTTTTTTTAAAATTCCTACCATGCCCTCGCAAAAAAAAAAAAAAAAAAAAATTCGTTCGCTCCGAAATGGAGCGAACGCCGATTTGTCGGCGTTCGCTCCACTGGGAGCGAACTCCCACAGTGGGAGTTAGCTCCACATGGAGCGAATTCCCATTTGGGAGTTCACTCCCAGTGGAGCGAACGCTTTTTTTTTTTTTAAAAATAAAAAATAATGTACCAAAAAATTTTTTGTTTAAAATTTTTATAACTATTTTCATGAGTAATTTCTTTAAGTTTTTTTAAACCATTTAAAGTTTTTTTTTAATAATTATATTCAATACGAATCGGATAAAACCAATTACTATGTAATAAAAAAAATTAAAATTCATCATAGAGTAGTTATAAAAAACACAAAAATTCGTCAAAATAGTTGTAAAAGTGGTAGCAAAAATTTTAAATTTTTTAATATTTGTATTCAATACTAATCAGATAAAAAGCAATTACTTTATTATTAAAAAAATTTTAAAATTTATCGTCAAATGGAATGCCAAAAACTTGTAGATGTAATTTTTATTATAATTTTTTGTTCAAATTAGTCTGAGTAGTTTCGAAATTTTTTTCAAGTTTTTTGCAATCCATTTGACGATAAATTTTAAAATTTTTTTAATAATAAAATAATTGCATTTTATCTGATTAGTATTGAATACAATTATTAAAAATTTAAAATTTTTGGTACCACTTTTACAATTATTTTGACGAATTTTTGTGTTTTTGTAACTACTCTATGATGAATTTTAATTTTTTATTACATAAGAATTGGTTTTATCCGATTCAGACAATATAATTATTAAAAAACTTTAAATGATTTAAAAACTTAAAGAAATTACTCATGAAAATAATTATAAAAATTTTCAGACATTATTTTTTATTTTTTAAAAAAAAGCGTTATTTCATCGAATGACGCCGATTTGTCGGCGTTCGCTCCATCTGAGCGGGAGTTCGCTCCATGTGTGGAGCGAACTCCCACTCCCATTTGGGAGTTCGCTCCCAGTGGAACGAACGCCGACAAATCGGCGTTCGCTCCATTTCGGAGCGAACGAATTTTTTTTTTTTTTAAACGAGGGCATGATTGGAATTTTAAAAAAAAAATGGGTTTAGAAAGAAATTCATTCGGTGTATTTAGACGCACCCTTCCAATAATCCCAACATTAGTTAGTTTAACCATCAGAATTGTCTCATTTGGAACAAGGTCGAATATTGGATGTCTCTGGTCTCTCCCCCCGTCTTCTCTGTCCTGTCTTCAGTCTTCTCCCCGATCCCCTTTTTCTTCTCTAATTTCTTCTTCTTTGTCCTAGTCTCTCCCCCCTTCTCTCTCTGTAATCTCTCTCTCAATTCTTATATATCTAATTTCCAATTGAATTAATGAAAGATTTACGAGTTTAATTGAATTATTTCTATCATGACTGAGTTTGATATTGCTGTGATTGAAATTGGTGTTAAATCGAGCTTGAGGTTGTAACATTGGTATCAGAGCAGCTATGGTGCTTGGACGGGTAAGAGTTTCGATCTAGTCTGAAAATCTGGTTTTCCACATCTTGGTATATCAAATCGGGTCCTTCTTCAATTCCGTGATTATCAATTCATTTACTATGAGTTCAGGCTAGGAATTCATTCTCCAACTGATTTAATTTGATACTGAGAATCATTGGGGGTAATTATTTTGTTGAGATATATGTATGGATTTGCTTGGTGTGAGTCGTGTGACTTCTATAGCCGAGATGATGACCGAGTGGAACAAGAAATTAGGCAAACTGATGTTGATGGTGACCAAAATGGATGAATAGATGGTCCGACTACTAATGAGAAACAGTGGAGTCCTTAACTCTACCATAGGTAATTCTGTTATCTCTGAAAATTTTAGTAACATTAGACAGTTTGGATCAGTTTCTGAATACCGAGTGGTGTTTAAATGTATGAAATCTTCCCTACCTCATTTACCTGAACCAGACTATATCTCTACTTTTATCAATGGACTTAAACCCGAAATTGGAACTGTGGTTAAGTTGTTGAATCCCAAAACTCTCACTGTGGCCTTTGAACTGGCTTCTCTACAGGAAGCTGTCACTCTAACCTCAGCCAATTCTCAACCGTCTGAACACTTTATTTCTAACTCCAAACCAACAATTTCACCATTACCTACACCAAAGGCACCCGATAATACTATCCCTGCACTAGCCAAACCACCTACCTTATCTACTAAACTGGATGAAGGGGGTTTAGAAAACGACCCCCCAGCCCACATGGGAAACCCTGTGGACCCTTTTTTGAATATGAAGTGAAAAGGGGAAAAGTGAGAGATAACCGTGAAAATGATGGTGACGTGCTGAGAATATCCGTGAATGCAATTAGAAATGAACTTGGGCCTCAAATCATTCTGTTGTCTGGGCATGTCAAGAAGAGAGAGGTTTCCATTCTCATTGATTGTAGGAGTCCTCATAGTTACTTGGATGAGGATTTAGCCCAACAATTAAAGTGCCATGTGCAATCTACTTGGAGTTCTAGAGACATGGTTGTGAGTAATATTGCTTGCAATGTCCCAACTTGGAGAATGCATGACTTGGAGTTCCAATTTAGGTTTGGTATAATGAGGCTAGAAGGTAGTGATATGGTCTTGGGGAGTGATTGGTTAAGCCAATTTGAACCAGTGAGATTTGATTATTGTAGTGGCTACCTCAAGTTTCGACATGAAGAGGAAGAAGTCATGCTAAGAAGGGAAGCAACTACAAATGAGTTTGGGGTATTTAACATCAAAAAATTTGGGCAGTGGCTACATGCACCAATTGAGGGTGTTGTACTACAAAAGGGTATTCAAGAAAAAAAGTCACTTCATCCAAGCCAAGGTTGATGCAACAGTGTATAAGATGAAATATGCAGTAGCAAAGGAAGCTAATCACAATGGCAAGATTACAGTGATTTTTGAGGCAGACACACTGGAGTTTTTCAAGAGTTGGGAAGCATGCCAAGTACAATTGAGGGAACCTGTTCTGATAGGCTATGAGCTAAAGATTTTACCGTCATCGAGAGAAGGTATTATGGCCCAGTTGGCATGGTCGACAGGTTATGGCATTTCAATGGACACCATATTGATGGTAGAAGAACTTCAACTAGGAGGACAAAATGGACTAATAGAGAATGGGAAGTTGAGCATGGGAAACATGAATCACTTGAGCCTGAACGTTGGGGACAAGGTTCATTTTAAGGGGCGGGAATGTCATGGTATAAGAATAATGTGTTGGGCTAATTAATTGGGCTATACAGCCCGATACTAGTTTTAGCCCAATATTAGTTTTAGTTTAAATCATCACAATTGTCTCATTTGGAACAAGGTCGAATATTGGATGTCATTGGTCTTTCCCCCTGTCTTCTCTGTCCCGTCTTCAGTCTTCTCCCCGATCCCCTTCTTCTTCTCTCTTTCTTCCTCTTCGTCCTAGTCTCCCCCCCTCCCTCTCTTCTCTCTCTGTAATCTCTCTCTCAATTCTTATATATGTAATTTCCAATTGAATTAATGAAAGATTTACGAGTTTAATTCGAATTATTGCTATTACGACTGAGTTTGCTGTTGCTGTGATTGAAATTGGTGTTAAATCGAGCTTGAGGTTGTAACAAAATAGTGATGAGGCGAGCAGATAGGAAAGCAAAGAGAAATGAAGATGTAAGTATTAGTTGCGCGTGGATTTGCTTAACTGGGTTTTCGAGATTAAAATTGTTAACACTGTTGCTGCATTGTTGAATAAATCGGGATCATTGGTTGAGGTAGAGTGAGATGGAGAAGAAGATAGGGCGTAAATTGCTGTGAAGGCGGAGCGGAATTTCAAATAATGTAGTTGAAGTGGTGGCGTGAAAAAGAGTCGCCGGTGACGAACTACAATGAACCGTCGGAAGCTTTAACTGGTCTTGGCGCCAAGTTCACTTCTTCCTTCCTTGATCTATTGATATCGTTTGACCAATTACGTTTGTGAGTAGTCATGTTGCAAGGATGACGCTAAATGAACCCCAGAAATTGTTAAATACACACATCCAAACAATTCTCTCCCATTTTACCCTTTCTACAAAAAAAAAAAAAAAAAAAAAAAAAAAAGAAGAAGAAAAGAAAAACAAAAAACCAGAAAACTCGATGGAGGAGGAACGGTTAAATACACACATCCAAACAATACTCTCCCCATTGGAGAAAAAAGAAAAAGGAAAAACCAGAAAACTCGACGAAGGAGAAGCAGATTTTAAATCAATAAAAATTGTGTCGTCAACTCGTGTGATTTGCTTTTACTTTGTGTTTTTTTTTCCTTAGTCATTGTTTATTGTTGTTGATGAGAGTGGGAGAATTGGCGTGCATGTTTATGTACTCACGATGAGCTGTTATGACTTAATGAGTATCCATTCATGCCAATGTGGTTTTCATTATGTTCTCTGCTTCAACATGAGCCCTTCATAAACTTTTATTATTGTCACAGCATTGGTTCACAAATGCAAATCATCGTGAAATGCACGATTTCTGCCCTGCTAATAGTATTAAATTTATGGCACTAGCGAAAGCGAAAGCATTGGGTCATTTCTAGAGAAACCAAACAACATTTATATGCGATAGAATGTCCATACAAACACCAAGCAACCTACTGAAATAGCACATGTTAGTTCCGAGCAAAATTAGCGTCCTTCGAGCAAATGAACGAAGCAGTTTGTTCGACCAACAAAAACCCTTTTTCTCATTACGCTTTAATGAGAAGAATCATATAAAACGACACAAACATTTTTTATGTTGTACAAACAATTTGATGTCTAGTCATTGTGTGTGATAAAGCCATGAAGCTTTGCTAGTACTAGATATAAAATAAATATGACCAATACAAATATCTTAGTAAAAGTTTTCCTAAATAAACAAACATGTTGCAATAAGTTGAAAGAAACAAGTTAAAGATAAAGAGAGCATACGCATGTAAGTTTTACACAGATAGACGTCCAGGAGGAAGCCGTCTTTTTTTTCCTTTCGAAATAGAAGGAAGCGGTGTTGGCCAAGCTGGATGCACCATAACAAAGGACATAAGCCGGTCACTGTGAACCCAATACCGATGATTGAAATTTAAAGATTCTTGAAGCTCGTTGATCCTTTCAATTTCATATGTATCTTCCATAATCAGATTATACTGAAAAACATTTTTGCCCCATACCATAAAAACCACATCACCATTGGTGGGATGAACAAAAGGGGCAATCAACTGCTCTTCATTACTTGGCCTTTTCAAGTTTTTTCTATCGTGAACCAAAACCCATGAACTATCATCTTTATTATAATTCAATTTCCAAACTTTCACATTAACAAACGATTCCATACCTGTAAGGACAACTTGTAATAACCTGAGCTCTCCACAGACAACTCCAATTTGTTCTCTGACACGAGAATCTTGTTGCCTTCGAAACCACCAGAAATCGTCAGGGAAGACAATGACACCACATTGACTATTCAACAAATCTAATGCAATAACCCTGTCCACGTCACGTTCGTACTCCAACCAATATACAATTCTGTCGCACGTAATAGCATCCACTGAATAATTAGCAAATAATATCTCTGGTCGAGGATAGTGAAAGCGTTTTTTTTTCCATTTTCCCGACTTAGAAGAAAATATTTTCACTGCAAGGGAGGCAGGTTCTTTCGATTCAGGTTCAGGTTCGTCATATTCAGGATGTTGGAATTCTACCACCATGAATTGGTTGGCGGGCATACATACTAATGCATGCCCAATTACTAAGCACCGACCACTTCTAGGAATCTCAGGGAGCTGATAAAATTGTTTAGTAATTGGATTGCAGATGTAGCGATCTGCAATCGTTGTACGTTCACTAGGGGACACAAGCAACAAGTCGTTACACGATGCTCTTACGAACATATGTTCAGGCAAGAAGTCCAAATAAGTATCAGCAGCTTTTCCGTGGAGAAACATTGACTCCTCAAGAAATAGCTTGCAAATGGGTTGAAAAGATTGAGGTCGGAGATCCCCCCACCCACGCTTATCAGCTTTACGAAATATGATGGTGCAGGGCAGTGAATAGCGATCTTGATGTTCACGATGCTGGGATATGAATCTAGTTATAAAATGAGGCTGAGAAGTCAATGAATGCCAGCAGTGACAGAGAGATCCGAAGAGAATAGCGGATCGACAATTGGGGAGACGAATAAATATCTCGAGCAATATGCCCTCATCGGCTTCTTTCAGGATATCAGACACTGCACATGCAATAATCAGAATATTAAACTACAGAGACATGAAAGGAAGGATATTAATATAAACACGCAAGCTTTGCTTACCTAGTTTTAGATCATGAAGATTTGCATCATCTTTCTTTCCCTGGCAATCAACACAGACATCAACACAGTACTGTTAACATTATTCTAAAGATAAATGGTAACAGTACTATGAAGTTTGAATTTTGATAAAAAAAAAAAAAGCTCCACTTGAGATAAGTTTATACATCCTAGACAACGAATGCTATGAGATGAGTCATTTCATTCATATATATGCGCACACACACACACACATATATATATATATATATATATATATATATATATATCCGAATTCTCCCAATACAAAAGACTCCAACTTGAAATTTGCAACCAATATGTTTTTGAAAATATTCAATATCATTAACATAGAATGGAACTTTGTGCTCAACCCCAATACAAATGCTCCGACTTTGAAATTTTTTCTCGAATTACAGGGGATTTTTTTCACCGTTTCAGTCTTACAAACCGAAAAACACACGCTTTTATATCATTAATTAATATAAATCGACCTTTGTGATGAAACAAAAAGGTTCCCCCAGTACAAAACACTCCAACTTTGAAATCGGCAACCCAGTTGCTTGAAATTAAAGGGAAAAAATCAAACCTTAAAATTGGAAACATACAAATTCTCTGAAATAAAAAACAAACAAAAAATTATATGAATCTAACCTCAGCTTTCGAGCAGCGTAGCATCTCGTAAATCAAATCCTCATCTTCATCTTCTGGTTGAGGCATAGATCCATTACTAGAATTCGAATTGTAATGACTGAGCTTAGAACGAAATAAACCCATAGACTCCATATACTCTATAGAGTCCATATACAAATGAAATAAACCTGTAATTATTGGCAACCAAAAAAAGGAAAAATCACAATCAAACAAACACAGCACCAGATTACAGAGTCAAGTTTCGACGTTGAAGGCTTGCTTCTAGAGTGGATACAGATTTTGTAGCAGTTGAAGATCTAAAGGCTTCCTATTTCAGATCTTGCCAACTGTTTCTGGTTCGATGTAGATCTGAAAGGGAAAGCTTCGGGAACTCGGTTTGCACGAAGAGGAGGATTCTGGAGGCGATCTCAACCGATCTTGTGGTGAGGCGAAGGCGTGTCTTTATTTATACAATAATAGTAGGGGCAGGAACTCGTTTATATATATAGAGCTGTTCTTTTACCTTTTTACCCTCGCTTGGTCTCTACCCGTATAACACTAAAAACACACCCAAAAATCTGAATTTCTCTCTCGCGTCTCTCTCCTCTCTTCTCAAGAGCCCCCAAAATTAGCAAATCTAACAAGAAAGTTGCAATTACGAATCGGTGAAGAACAAATCTGTAGTCTTCGCCCGTCGTCCCCATCCGATGGCCAACAGAAATTTCTAAATCCGTTGAAATCGTCCCCATCTCATTTCGCCTCTCGTTAATTTCTAAACCTGTTGAAATTACAAAAATTTCTGGGTCGTCTAGCAAAGCCACCAACTCCGTTCCCTAAGAATCGCGCTATAGCCGTTGGAGTTGAAGGTGTAAAAGGCACGGGCATCGCTTGGGAAAAAAACTTTCTGCGGAAGTGTTTTCTCTGAACTTTTTGTTTTCTTGCTGTGAGTTTAGGCGTTTCTAGCTGATTTTCTCTTGATTTTCTATGGTTTAGGGTGAAATTGACGTTCTAGTTTACCCACTAAAAGTTTTGTATTTTTGTGGCAGAGAAAATACATGAGTTCAAATTTCAGATTCTTGGCAACGAGTAATGGGAATTTGTGATGATCCTTTTGCATTTTTTTTAGTTGTTGTTTAGCATCTAGGTGCATAGATGGTGAATTTAGGATGGAAATTGTCCATCAATTACTTATTATTCATCTTACTGATCGACTAAGGCTCAATGGTTAAAAATCAAGAATTTCTATTTCTTGTGAATAATTTGTTGGAGTTTGATGAGTTAGGTTGCTATTTCATTAATACTTTGATTTTATTATTATTAATTGGTGAAAGATCATGAAGTTTAATTGCACATGGAAAAGAATATAAGAAATCTATATCATTCAATGCAACATAGAAGCATGTTTTCTTTTGGAATTTTGTTGAATGAGTGATTCTTGAATTTCAGCACTTTGTAACTCTTCCAGAAAATTGTTGGGAGGAACAACCTTATCAAGGATATCTTTGCTAGAAAGTATAGAAAATTTGATTTTTGGAGTACGGTTGAGAAGTAAAGAAAGTGTTTGAAAAATATGAAAAAGTTGTCAAATTGACCTAACAAGTGATGGAAAGTGATGTTAGAGAGAAATGATTTTTTAAATACTCCCTACCAAACAAACTCTAAGGCCTACGCTTTGGCAGGTTCTGATCGGTGAGTATGCTGTTCGTGTAGAAATTGTGACCCCAGTTTTGGTTTGATGATGGAATCTAGAGCTAAGAAGTCGATAGTGGGGCTTTATAGTTTCATTTAAATATTACCGGAAAAGAGGGCATATTGAGTGGAAAATTTACTTTGTTGCTTCTCTTCTCTTTGCTTTATTACAACTTTAGAACTGGAGGCCAATAGCTTCTATGCCAAAATTAATATTTTCCCTTCTACAGTTGCAATAAGGAGGGATGTTCATTTTTCAGGTGGGTTGATGAAGGTCCGTCTACTGGTGTAGTTGTTGCAACTAAGAAATTAGCTTCCAAAGATGAAAGTCAAGATTTATCTCGCATGTTTGGGATGTTTGCAAAGCTGTCAAATGAAAGAAAAATCGTGATATCTTTGAACGTGAAGCTTGACAAGGGATAAGAGAAGGACAAGAGGTCATCCAAATGAAATTCGACGACATCTATTAAATAATTTAATGGCAAATTATTGGGTGTTATGTATTAGTAGAAGCTTGTACGAAATTATATTACTATTGACTATGTACTCTATGTTTTAAACTAAGTGATTTTGATTCCAAAATGTAGCTGACCTTAGTCTCAATTCTCACATCCTTTTTTAGTCTTGTGGATGGATGCTAGATAAATTGATACCAGTCTTGTGGATCGATATTAGGTAGATTGTCTAACCATATGTACATATAGCTTTCGTTCACGATGTAGTTATAAATTGATTTATTTAAGTTGATGTGTTCATATGGATGATTTTATTTATTCAAACCCGAGGCCATCATTGTGAATTGGGAAACCATCAACTGGTTTCTTTGCCTCTAAACACATCTAGTTCCAAAAGTTGCTGAATAAAAATGCCATAAAGCTCAATGTCCAAAATGTTTAAATGCTCGACATGCCAAAGCTACTTTAAGGTTCAACATACAATCTCACATGTTCTAATTCTGCAATTGAAGATAGCCAAACTTAACAGATCTACATAGGCCAAACTTATCAAACTTAAATAAGTTGTAAATCTACAGAATAACTACAACAGAAGTTATCAGTGGAATATAGGCTACAACAAGAGTTGAGACACAAAATGAAGAATTCTTGTTTCAACTGGGCGCAGATCCACATGAACACCATATTCCCTTCTTTAACCAAGCATGACTTTTATTATGCACATAGTTTCACATTGCAACAATCATCGTGACCCTCTAACGCCAATTCTTTCCGTGAGACGAAGGTCAAAATCATGCCTGCAAACATTAACTCCAATTAGTAAAACTACAGAGCAAGTGAGAAATAAGAAAAAACATATTCACTACCATATGCATAATCTCTTAAAGAGACTAAATAGATGTCCAGATGCAACAAGAATACAAGGTAAGGCCAATTTAGCACTTGCCCTTTCCTTCAGATTTGTTGTTCCTATCGCTGCCTTGTAGCAACTGGGATAAGACCATTTTTCCTAATTGCCTATGTATTCTTTATTGTGCCTTCTATTAAGAGTTCTTCACATCGTTTTTAACCGATGTCACCAAACTGGAGATCTTTATAAGTCCGATTATATATATATAGTTTGAGATACCGAGAAGAAGTCAGATATGTAATAGTTTGCACATCAAGGTGAAGAAAACTTGCTCCTAATAATTCAGGACAATAAATTGTTCTTCTAAGTCAATGAAAGGGGATTGTGCAATGGCCTTGAGTCATCTTCCAAATTAGCTCACACAGAATCTAAGAATGTACTAAAGTCTGCCAAATTGAGTTCCATTGTGTTTCTCCATCTCATTTGTAAAATGGGTCCCAAGGGATGATTTAAGCCTTAACATCAACCCAAAATTTTACCAGCACATATTATCATTGTGAACCATTGATAGAATGATAGGTTAGGAATGTTCAAATTATCAAAGTCCGGTTGAGTAGGAGCATCTAATCCTGCTGCTAGTATTTAAGAACAATGTTATAATTAAAAGTATTAAACAGAAAAGGTAAAAATTCTCCAAAAGGGTAACTTGTTAAAATTATCAATATATTCCATAACAAGCATGTACATTCAAAAATCAATTTACGATCAATTAACATAAAAAATTAACATCACTTACCTGTCTCGAAAAATTTTCCATAAAGGCATTGACTATGAAACACTACCAGGAGGAGGACCAGTGTGAAGTCGAAAAAAGGTCCATTGCGATTTCGAACCCTAAGTATTTCGAACGATTTTCAGATCTGAAATATTTGGTACCGTACCATCTTCGAAAAGGGCTTTGCTAGGAGAAGGCTTTGGGTGAAGAAGGAGAAAGCTTTGGTCAATTTCGAACAATTTTCAGATTTGGAATCACCTTCAAATCTACAAATATTGGTTGAAGGAGGAAAAGGTTTGCTAAGGTTTTTTTGCTCGATGCATTTGGGAGAGAAGGGACTACAGAGAAATAGGATATTTGAGCGTGACTTATCTTACCAAGCAAAGGACATCATTAAGGGTAAATTTGGAATTCTAACCTCATTCCCTAAAACTTTTCCTGAAACTCTTCCGACCAATAGAATTATTTTATATATATATAGACACTGATAGGGTAAATTCATAGGGTCCAGCTACAGGCACCCCGATTTCTGCTTCTAAAAAACTAAAAAAAAAATCTGTAATTACGTTCATGCCCCCCGCCTTCTTCCTTATCTTTTCCTTCGTTTTTTTTTTCTCTAGTCCACAACCATAGGGATGGCAAAATAACCCGAAAAATTGGAAAATTACGGTTACTCGAACCGAATAGGTCGAAAAAACCCGAACCGATGGATCGGCAGGTCGGATATGGTTTTTGATAGTAAAACCCGAGACGGATATGGTTCGGATATGGATAGTAGCGTCGTACCCGAACCCGAACCGAATACCTGATATATATTTTTTTTTTCCTACAAAAAGTTAAAATTAATTTTCAATTTAAAAATCAAAAGTTGAAAATTAAAATTTTCACCAATAAGATAGTTTGCCTGTTACGGTTAGTGAGTAGTACGTGTTAAAAATCACTCCAAAAAATCTAGCAAACCCAACTCCATCTCTCATCTCATTTTCACGTTAAGTCCAAAACACTCAATTCTCATTTATCAATTATATTAGAATATTAGCAGTCATAATTCCACGATCCACGTAGAGCCGAAAGGCAATGGAAAAAAAAAAGAAGGGTAAACGGGTACCGGTACCCGAAAGGGTTTGAAAACTAACCCGAAAAAATACCCGAACTAAACCCGAATCAAATACCGCGGTTCGGATATGGATATGAATCTGGGGTCGGGACCTCTGTTCGGATATGGGTATGATCGACCCGAACCGAACCCGCCATCCCTAACAACCCAACAATCCCCCCCCCCCCAAAAAGGAACCCAAAGCAACCAACAAAAAAAAACATAGAAGGCTGCCATTAATGATAGCCAAAAGCTTGGTTGTCAGTAATATCGGCCAACCAAGAAAATACAAAGAAGCAAAAAAAAAGATCTATGTATATCGTGAGTTTCGACTCGAAGGGGTCGAAATTCAAGCATGGATTTCGATCTAAAGCGGTTGAAATTGATGCTTCGAATACCCCTTTTCCTGTTCAATTCAACTTCTTCATCTTCAAGCATGAATTGAACAGCAGATGACGAAACTTCATTTTTTTTAAAAAAAATTCCTTTTTTCTGTTAATTGAACAGTAGATGAATTGGTAATTATTAAATTTTCTGTTAAAAAAATGGGCGTATAGAAGTGGTTTTGGGGGTGTGTTTAGCTGCACCCCAAATTCATATTTAGGCAATGCTAAATACACCTAGAAATTGTTAAATACATCCACCCAAATTAAATCTCTTCCCATTTTACCCTTTCAACCAAAAAAACGAAGAAAAACTCAGTCATCGCTATTGTAAATGGTGAAGAAGCTGTCGGAAATGACAGTTTTAATGGTGGTTTCAACCACCAACCACCAATAATCTATATATATATATATATATATATATATATATATAGAATAAGCAAGTATTTACGGCTTTAGTCCTTTCCCACCAAAATTTTATTTGCAGCTTTAGTCTTTTTCTAGCCAAAACTTTATTTTTTAAATTTTTAATCATTTTCTTTTCCTTAATCGAATTAATTAATCATTTCTTAAATTAGTTTTTTCCTTACTTGGACCGACAAATCTTTCAAAATATTTTCTTTCCTTATCTAGATCTCTATCTTTCCCTTATCCCTTTCTTTATTTTTAAATTTTTAGTATACCATTTTATTTTTACTATATCGACCATAAATTTGTGGATTAGTTAATTAGTTAGAACATTTTTTTGAATTATAACAATAACATCATTTGTCATATATATATATATATATATATATATTATGAATAAAATTATGAGAATAAAATAATTTGACAATTAATATTTACGATTTATTTGCATCAATTAACCAGATTTATCTTTATCTTTAAATTTTGATCTCCATCAACACAATTACACTTATTTCAATTAAATTATTTTGTAGTTTTAATATCTTACTACTAATCTGGATCCTACATATTTTAATTATCAATCATTATCGATACCACATTAAAATTTAAATTAATCAATATAAAAAATTAATCAAATTATTAATAAATAATATAAATGTATAATATCGATAAGATTTAATTAAAAAATATTAATTAAAGAAGTTTTACATTAGTTAATTTTTTAATTAATCATCCAATAGTAACATTAATCCGATTTTTAAATTAATTGAATCTATATCTATATCTTTTAAATTATTAAATATATTTAAAATTGGATTCATCTAATTTTAATTGCAGCTATTGCACTAATTATTTTAGAAATAATTTATTCTTTTTAAAAAAATTAGATAAAATTTAAAATTAAATGAAATCATTTATATTGTAATAAATTAATATTAATTATAATGCTAAAATTTAATTGGACATGGTTTCATTCATTAATTATATTGCTAAAATCATTTATATTGTAATTAATTAAAATTAAAATTAATTATAATACTAAGTTTTAATTGGACATGGTTTCATTCATTAATTACATTTTGCTAAAATTCGAAAATAATATTGATTTTGAAAAGCTAAAATTAAAAGATTACTACGTATTGGCAAGATTCCAGCTAAAAACGAAAGATATCTTTTAAATTGTAAAATTTCTGTTTAAATTAAAAGATATATTTAAAATTAGATTCATACAATTATTAAAACTACAGTATTAAACTAATATTTAATAAATAACTAATTATTTCTAGAAATAATTACCCAATAATAAAAAATAATAAAAATAATTATATTGCTAAAATTTCATAGGACATGATTTTATTGAATGAAAATGAATCAAAATTAATTATATTTCAAAAATTAAAAAATATAATTAATTTAAAGAATGAATTATTAATTAAAATTAATTAAATTGTTATGGGTTGTTGAGATTTCACTTTAGAATGAAAATATTTTCTAAATTGCGAGATGTGTTTTAAATAAAACGATATCTTTAAAATTAGATTCATATAATTTTTAAAACTTCGGTTATTAAGCTAATGTTTTAGAAATAATTAATTCTTTTTATAAATAATTAGGGAAAATTTAATCAAAATTAAAATTAATTATATTGTTAAGATTTAATTGGAGTCTCCTTTATTGGGTGAAAATTGACACGGTTTCATTGAATATCAAATAGTCAAAATTAATTATATTGTTAAATTGAATATATATATATATATATATATATATATATGTATATATATATCGTGTTTTCCCTCCAAAATTGAATCATTTTTATTTAAAAAATAATTTTTTATTCACATTTTCTCAGCTTGAACTTCATAAGATTTTCCTAAATCTATATATATATATATATATATATATATATATATATATAAACAACCTTTTTTTCCCTCCAAAACATTTTGTTTCTGAATTTTTTAATTAATTTTTAATGCCACGTCATTATATTTTCCCTCCCAATGTATTTTTCCTAAAACAGACATTATCTTTGCCTTAAATTAAAAAGAATATTAATGCTAAATATAATGATGGTATATATAATATATATAATATATATAATATATATAATAAGAATATCATTAAAAATGATAACGTCTATTTAAGGCAAAGATAATATCTATTTTAGGAAAAATGCATTGGGAGGGAAAATATAATGACGTGGAATTAAAAAATTCAGAAACGAAATGTTTTGGAGGGAAAAAAAGGTTGTTTATATATATATATATAGATTATATTTTTTTTGTTTGTTACGTAACATAATCTTCAATGCAATTATTTTTGCTAATAATTATAGATAATAAATTAAAATATGACTTGAAAGAATTCAATGAATTGTCTACGATAAATTGTTGAAATAAGTGTTCTTTCTTAACACTAAAAAATTTCGTCTTCATCTTTTTTTCCCATTTTTTGGCTATGATTAATTTATGAGGCAAATTCATGGATTGATATTACTTTCTTCAAACTATTAGTATTTTTTGCATTTGTATCATCAATTTTTTTATCCAAACAATTTCTAATACAATTTATTATTATTATTTTTACAATTATATATAATACAATTATTTTTTAGAATAGTCATTTTCTTCTTTTTCCTAAGTTGATCATCAGGTTGAAAAGAGACCAGTTATTTTTGTTTATAATTATATGAAATAAATTAAAGTATGAATCCAAAGAATTCGATGGATTGTCTGCCATAAATCGCTGAAACAATCGTTCCTTATTACCAATAAATTTTTTTCTTCCTTTTTTTTGTCGTTGCTATCATTAACTTTTCATACCACTAAACTGACTCCACATTTTTTCTAAAATTCCGAAGGTAACTTTGTGGATTGATTTTACTTTCTTTCCTTCCTCAATGGCCAAATAATTATCATGTGTTGGACGACACATTGTTAGTATCTCCATCTAATGAGATATTCCTATACAACAGGGAAGATAATTTACATCCATTTGATTTAAATTCATTTGAATCGCTTGTGGTGAACAAAATAGGTTTACTTTTCCGTATTGATAAATTTTTTATTATGATTTTTTAAATATAATTGGATTGAGCCGACATATTATTTCAAAATATAAGTCTAAGTTCTTATATTAGGTATACTTCATGTGATGCATAGCTAATTTTTTTCCATTGAATTTTTTATTTTCTTAGGCCGTTTGATGATTTTAGTCGATATTCCGATTGATGGTTTTTTTGAAAAAAATATTAAATATATCTATATAAATAATAAATTATTTATTCAACAGTAATAATAAGTTATATTGTTAAAATCATGTTTTTTGAAAACGTGATTTTTAAAATCATGTCTTTGGAAAACGTGACTTTTTATACAACTAAATTGACTTCTCATAATATTTTTCTAAATAAATAGTTTATTTTAATTAAAAATAATTTTATCCATTTATTGTATTAGTCAACTATATGGTGATAATTATCGACTTGAGTTTAACCAATCTATATTTAATTTTGATAATATTTACTTCCAAAATTATATTTTTAAAATACAATCCTTATTTTAACTAAAAAGTTTGTTTTCAGATATATATATAGATTGAATGATTCCATCTCCTATATTATTTAGTTTCTTATTAACTTAAAAGTCTAATTTTAGTGATAAATAATTAAATATCTAAATTACATATTTCTCAATAATGGTTTAATATGTAGAAAAGTAAATATCTAAATTATGTATTTTGTAAATTAGGTATTTAATAAACAATTGGCTATTGACTATATCAACAATCGAAATTATGCGACTCAATTAGAAATTTTTAATTGGCTCTCGACTATGGTAAATATTTTTATTTATAATTCTATCTTTTAAATAAATATTGATAATTCTAACTACTTTAAATTATTTATTTTATACTGATTTTTGTTAGTTTGGATTTTATTTAATTTTTTAAAATCATCGATCAAGTTGTTTGTTTTAATTGTTAATCATATATATTTCAATTTATTTGTTTTATCCAAAATAATTTAAACTTGATATCAAATCATTCAATATTTGATCAAGAAAATGTAAAATCTATATGATTTTTTATCAGACACGTTAAAAATATTATATAATTTAAATTATTTAAAGTAAAAATCTAAATTGATGTCTTTAAATAAAAATATTAATATACAGAATATATTAAATTGCTGAGTTTACACTGAATATGTTATATGTGTTTAGTATATTTAGAAAATATTTATATAATAAATTAGATGTCATTATCACATAGACTAAAAAATACAAATAAAAGCTTCCAATTCAACAATATAATCACGATGGGTACTAGAAGGGATGTAATTTTCTAGTGGGGCACGCCGAGCAATGGGAATCCCATCCAATAGCAATCCTTATATTATACTCGCTCGCCTTCGATTAAATGAGGATGGGAGTGGTGACGATGATAAATATTTCCTGGCGGAATAAAAAAAAAGTGTTGGAGTATGTTAAAACTATACCCAATATATTGTCATTTCTATAATATATTTGTATATTAATTATATTTCACAGTCAAATCTTAAAAATCATTGTTTACATATTCATTGTCGAACTATATGTTGTAGTTTCCAAAGCGACAAATAGGTAGGGCTTAAAGTTTGTGCTCTGTGATGACGATGGTCCTCCATAAAGAAGTTTTCAGTAATTTATAGTCTGACATTTATTAATCATGTGAGGTACATTATTTACTTTATTTGACTTTTTACGCAAATCATCATGTCATCTACGTTGATATAAGAAGTGAATCACTCTACTTATATATTATTGGTTTTCTGCTATTATATTTGTTTGAAGATATTGTCCAGATGAGATAGTTGCTGGAGTTATACAAATTGATGATATGCAACTCTTATCCACAAGTAGCATTGTGTTCGAATTAAGGTAGCTCAACTTGCTTTATTGTCGAAAATTACACTTTGAGTAAGTTATATTTATTCTATCTGAACTCTGGTATTATATTGTTTATTTCTAAAGGTTTTCATATAAATGCACTTCGAAGTTTGAGATGTTCGGCTTACGTAAAACACATGTTGTTGTCTTATTACGATTCATTAGTAGATTAATGGGAATTTGATATTCTTGGAGAAAATTAGGGCTTAGATTTATATTTAAATCCATTCAATGTTTCTTAGAAAAATATGTGTCGTTTGTATTATTCGTTTTGTGTTTATGTGGCTGACAATAGTTGATGGTGTTATTTTTGAATTATTTTTATTATTGAGAGTTTCAGGAGAATTATAAATTAAGATATGAGATTTTCAAGAGAATTGTAAATAAAGTTATGCGGATTTTGGTAAGGTGTTCCTTCAATATTTTATAGGAAGGATTTGTATGATATATAGGGAAAACTCTATCGAAATTTTTATCGGATTCTTTCATTACTTATCTTAATTATTATGTTTAGTGCAATCACGAATACTCGATTTATTATCTTGATGGTGCTATTGATATAGAACTAGTATTTTTACCCGTGCGTTGCACGGGGAGATATATCAATCAAACAATTATGTTATTTTTCTAAAAAAAAATAATTCCATGCAATTCTTTAATAAATTCGATACAGTTTTCCCTATATTTCAGAAAAATCTGGCATGTTAATACACATAGTGTAAGTCCAACAAATTTCAACATAACGCAACTGTGTATTGTTCACAACCTAATCAATGACAACAATACTCAAATACGATCATATTTATTACTCCCCACGACACAAACAATACATAAAATATAACATTTGTGATAGATTGTGATAATACGTCACATTTTGTTATTGTACGATTAAATCTACTAAATATAAATTCAAAATTAAATTAAATTAAATTCTATAGTTATCAAAATAACCACGCTAAAAAAATATACTAACTTTCATAGAACCTGTGATTTTTTCGTTAAAATTATTCTACACTCTATTAAATGTGATATCAAATTTCAAGAGATCTTAATTATACAACAGTCCGAAGCACGTATCGACAGTGCATATATAAATAATGATTTTTAAAATCCGATTGTGAAATATAATCGACATACAAATATATTATAGAAATAAGAATGTAGCGAGTACAGTTTGACAAACCCTAACACCATGTTCCCTACCCCGCTAGAAAATACTTATTCTCGTGTCCACCCATCCTAATGTAATTGAGCTTGAGCTAAGATGATATAAGAATTGAAATTGGATGGGAATTCCCATTCGGCATCCTCGCACTGCCAAAAAAATTTCATTCCTGTCTACACCCTATCGTGATCGTTTAACCATTAAGGATATCGAACTTTTCAATAAATACCTTCTAAACATACTAAATAAATATATTAAACATACTAAATAAATATATTAGCTTATTCAGTATAAACTCACCAATTTGTCATATTTGGTATGTTAATATTTTTTTTAACTCATCAATTTAGATGTTTCATTTAAATAATTTAAATTATATAGAATTATTAATGTGGTTGATAAAAAAATCTCATAGATTTTATGTTATTTTAATCAAATAATATTGAAGGATTTGATATCAAATTTAAATTAATTTGGGCAAGATAAATAAATTGAAATATAAATGATTAATAATTAAAATAGATGACTAAATCGATGATCATTCAAGATTAAATACAATCTAAATTGATAAAAATGGTATAAAATAAATAATTTACAGTAGCAAGGCATCTTAATATTTATTTAGGAGATAAAATCCTAAATAAATATTCAACATAATCCAGAGCTGATTAAAAAAATGATGATGAACTTTTTGATAGTGATGGCTATTGAACGAAAAAATGACCATGTTAATGTCTAAAATAAACCCAGTGCATATCAAATTAATTAATATATAACATGATAAATGCGTCAAGAGTGTTCACATTTTATTGTAACGTTGATGATGTGAAAAATTTATAATCATTATAATTATAATGTAACACAATGTTTGTGTTCGATTTTGTTAGTTAATGACTATTCTTTTAGATGAAAATTGACAAATTAGTAAACACGTGTAGACGAAAAATGTTATTAATTCATAATTAATGGAAACAAAAGATTTGTCATTAGAAACATAATCGAAAAAAATAAGAAACACAATCGAACACAAACACGCATAATTTTCATTACAAAGAAAAGATTTGTTTAGTGAAAACATGATTTTCATGAAAAGAAAATTATGACTTAATCGCAAAATATTGTGAAAAATATGGATTTTATTTTGGCCTATAAATGATTTTAATACTTTAAATAAATAATTTAAAATTCATTTATTAACGTACTTTAACTTTTCATAAAACATGCTATTGAAATATGGTAGTTTCACCACCTTGGTGAAGACAATATTAAAATGATTCTACTATTTCCAAAATATGTACGCAATCTAAGTAGTATACTATTGGAAGTTTAATGATAAATTGATAATAACAAATTTGAACAAAATCATTGTGTTGCTAAAATTTATTTTGAATACCATTGTCTATTCTTCTTTTTCTGTGCCTCCCTTTTTAATTTTTTTTTTCTCGTTTGTTAGCGATGTACCAAATAATTTAACTAATTTGAGAATGCTTTACTTCAAAAAAGAATTTTGAGAGTGCTTAATTTCATTAAAAATATAAATAAATAGGCATTCGATCTCACGAACTAATTGCAAAAGAGCCCAATGCACACATGGGGGAAATATAGTCCATAAAAAGGAAGGAAAAATTTAGGTTGACTCAAATCATATATAAAAATGATTTTTGATGTGTAAAAAAATAACTAATAACTATAAGAAGTTCGGAAGCAATAATGTTAGATTTGATGCATAGAGTAGGAATGGTAGTAGGTATGTTCATGACCCTTATTAAAATACAAAGGTTCCATATAGCGAGAAAAGTGCAATCAACAATATGAAAATTTTGAGATTTGTCATCAATATTATTATCAAAGTAACAATTTTAAATTTATTATTAATTATTTCGTATTGGAATATAAAATGTTATATTTATTAGTTATAGTATTGTCATCAATAAATTTATAAATTAATTATGAAAAAAGAGATATTGTACAAACGAAGTGATTTAGTTGATATAGGATTTGCGTACATTTTTATTCTTTATCTAATTTATGTTGAATAAATTTTATCTACAAGATTTATTTTTTAAAAGTTTATTTTAGTTAAATAAAAGAACATTTTTTCTAGCTTAAGATTTATGATAAAAAAAAATCGTATCCGAATTTCACTGTAAAGTTGACTTACCTGACCGGCAATAATCTACAAAACCTCATCCAACATATTGAATGATATAAAATGAACTCGTTTGTCCATTCAACCACTTTTGGATGGTAGAATAATGAAAAACATTACCACTGCACTGGCTACGTGTTAGTCACTTAAAATTAAAATTTAATGGAGTGCTTCTTTTACCAAATTTCTTGACAAAACTGGGTTAAAAGGAAAATCTACTATAGTTAATTAGTAAAAATAATTTTTATCATAAAAATTTGTTGTTGAAAATAAATTGAAAAAAGAAAAAAGAAAACAAATAATTATGCTTTGGCTTCTATAAACACATAAACATTGATTTGGCTACATTGTTTTTGAGATAAAAAAGTGCTTTACGCATTCTTTGAATGATGCTCAGTTGTTAATTGTGTTATCTTAATTGTTTTTCAAGCATTTGGCTATTTAAGTTTTCCTTTCATCTATACAACATCAAAAAAGGTTTTCCAAATACGTAGAAAAAATGACAATGAGAAAAATAAAATAAAAGTAATAATCAAAGATGATGATTCGAGATTAAGAAGGGAATGGTAATAATAGGATTTGGCTCCTCTGATTTCATTCCCAAGCTGTTTCTCCCAAGCTAAATCAATAGCATTGTTAGTAGTGAATGTCAACATTGGCTGTATTTTGGTATTGACATTTCAACCAATTCGCCAACGGCATCTTAAATTCTTGAACATTGTACAGAAGTGAATAATTATTAAAATGGAAAAACTCATTAGAGAACTGTATGGAATGAGTAAAAGATAAGAAAATAAAGTTTTCTATGTTTGATTTTGTAGGGAAACCAAAACTTGTCGTGAACAAATTATCCACACAAATGTCATTCTCGGGTCTCTTTGATCTGCGGTAAAAATTTTGAACAGTCTGCATTTCATAATTAAAACACAACTTCACCATCAAATGCATGCATTTGGTGTAATTCACCAGCTATAAGGAACAACAATACTTTGTCTGGTGAATTGCACAATGCTGATTAGGCTTTTATACTCAAAACCAAAGAAAATGTTTTATTGGATTCACTAATCACATAGTTCATTGAGCTCTACATGCTACATTGAAATTTGAAATTTAAAAACATAAAAACCCCATATGAAGAAAACTGAAAAATCCCTACAGGTAGTAAGTGAGAATTTATTATACCAGCCAGTGGGAAGAAGGTAATAGCATGCTTGGCCGAATAGAACTAATGATGAAGAACATAGGGCAACTGTTAGAATTTCTAAATCCACAAATTTAGACTATTCATCGACAAAACTTGTGAGTGTTGAAATTGTTTGAAAATTCTAGGAGCATCCACAATTGACACTTTCAATTTGGAGAGCACATACATATGCATTTTTAGACCTGGAATACACAATGTCAATGCTACAAACTCGCAAATGTTTTTTGCAGTAAAATGTTTGAAAATCGAAATAGGATTGGAAAGCCAAAAAAATTCATACACACAAAACTACCAGCCTATTTGTGGATTTGAAGCACCACTTATTAATAAGGACATATTGTTTGAGACAATAGTAAATGGATACCACAGAAACCAATTTTAGAGGTATTGAGGCAGGGGAGACATGGCTGCAACAGAGGTAAGAAAATGAAATCATTTTAAAAGTTGATAGGAGCGTTTTTGCACACTTTTCGAATGCCTTAAACAGTTTGGAAATGGATAAACCGAGCAATTATCTACTCTTAATACTTCAATTTGATCTATGTAGGTACATAACTTGAAACGAGATGGGAAACAAAGAAAAGAGTGGAAAAAGACAAGCCGGGAGCTAAAAATGGCAAGCCTTGGATGCAGGGCAAAATTACGGCCGTAATTACCATTTTTACGGCCGTAACCTATCTTTACGGCCGTACCCAAATGTGATACGGCCGTATCTCACACGGCTGGACTTTCATTTTGATGCAGAGAGTGAATTACGGCCGTAAGGTTATTTGATACCGCCGTAATTTAAACTTACCGCCGTAATTTTAATGCTTACAGCCGTAATTTTACCAGAACCAGAATTGCGGGTGTTGACCAAATTTTCACTGTTTCATTAGTTCTTTCCCACTTTCTCCTCCAACCTTGGGGCTTTTCAGGGATGATGAGGCTCCATTAGGGGAGATATTTTCTAGGGTTAATGGGAGTCTTGGTCTTGTTGGTTGCTCTCAAGAAAAAGAAGAAAAGAAAGGGAAGAAGCTAGGTTATTTGCTTTTATATCTATAGTTGTGAAGAGGATGATTGGCTACCTCAAGTTGCTGAACTAAAGGGAGTTCTTATATCATCTTCTTTGCTTTTCATTTGTAAAAACTATCTTTTTATATATATCTCCTTGTTAATGATGTTTTTACTTTCTAGTATGGGGTAACTTTCTATAGTTGAGATTGTTGGTAAACTTTGATCATGTTATTGGTTCTAAGCTAGTTCAAATCATTGAGTTAGTTGTAGTTGTGTGTGTATTCCATTGATCTTGATGCTCTTCACTTATGTGGCCAATAAGTGTAGTTGTTTGTGAGTTAATCATGCTTTGAGAAAAGAATAATTAACTTAGACCTAATGGTTATCACTCCAAGTTCTTGGTGAGGATAGAGATATACCTCTCACCTTGGATGATCCTTTGAATAGTTTCACTATGTGTTATGCTTCGGATCAACGTTCAATCGACATAGAAATATAGTAGATTGAAGTGGTCGGGAAGGGGTGATTTGGCATTCGAAAGAGGAATCACCTAGTTAAGGAAATTTGGATCTAACATGAACGACAACTAACTCATGTGAGAGCTAGCCGAGCATCAATTACATAACGATCAAATGGCGTCAATAATCTCAACTATAATTATTCTTTTAAGTTATTACCGTATTACATGTACTTACCTCTTACATGTACTTACCTCTTTCAGTGAAACGTTTAATCGTATTTAAATTGATACCAAAACAATTTCCAGTCTCAAAATGTGTTTAGATACATATATATACTATATTACACAACTAGTATTGACAATTCACATTAGTCCTTGAGGGAACGATATCCGGACTTTTAGGTCCAAAACTCTACTACTTGAACTGTCCGTGCGCTTGCGGTATAAATTGGCGAGTGTATTTCAACGCCTATCAAAAGTCATAAATATTTTAGAGGGCTTTTTGAGAGAACACGTGGCATTGTTTACCTGGATAAGATTAACTAATTGCTTGATTGTCCACCAGATTAGAATTAAAGCTAACAGAGTGAAGTACATCTAACTTTTCATCACAGCATTCAATAAAACCTAAAGAGAAAATGGATAGGAAGACCAAGCTTCACAGGATGAGACTAAATTATTAATGAGATCAAAAAAATATTAAGACTTACGTCGGTCAAGCTCTTAGGCTGCGGCTTTGCTAGAAGGAATAAGATTGTGTAAAGAACCTGTCGAACAATTTTACTTAAATCAAATGAGTACTCATAAAATATCGCTTGAAATTAAATGGATTCAAATAGATATTCACCTCACAGCATGCACAACAGTAACCCATGAATTTGAGATTCCCATAGTAAGCCGTGAACAACCAACTTATACTATCTTGTACATCATTTTGACTCGTTTTCCCCATCAAGAAAGAGCTGCAATTGGACAAGACAGAAATTAAGCAAAATATAAAGGAACTTTGCGAGACATGTGTTGCAAAAAGATATAACCAATTAAATGTAACATTCCTCATTCAAGAACCTGAAGAAAATAAGTAGGTAATAGATGTAAATAAATGTACAATTACAAGAAAATAAAGCCAGGGCTGGAAGCAATCGGGAGAAAACCTCAAATATGTGTGATTATCCAGGCAACAATTAATATATAGATATAAGTCAAAGAAACTTACCGGGAACCCACGATCCGGGATTGCTGGCGATGACATCTTACCAGTCCAAAAGAGGTGACCAAGATGAAAATTGACTCGGGCGGCGGATCGAAGAATTAGAATATCACACGTATAATTATATCCCATGATAACGGAATTGAGATAGGAACGGGGACATGTTGATGACGGGAACGCAGAGATCTTGGTCGGATATCACAATTTGTTTCTAATTTTGGGGATTAGGGTTTTGTAGTTGAAGGCTGGGATTGATTTTCCCCATTGCAACTTCGAGAAGAAGAGTATGAAGTAGAATGAATGGGATAGAGTTGAAGATTATCAAAGGTCGCCCAAAATCTCTAAAGGATTATAGGAAGAAGAAGGGTGAACCATCTATAATTTTTGGTAAAGGGATCGCCAAATTGGCGATGATTAAGGATAGCAATCCCTATTCGTTCAAAGAGGTTGATTCTGATCGCAAAGAGGTCGGAAAAATATGGAAAGATTCGTTGATATTCTTTTCCCTTTTTGTTTGACGTTAGAGAACGAAAAAAAAGAAAAAGAAAAAGAAAAGAAAAATAGCTGGCCAGTTTGAGCGGAAAACATTAATAAATGAATTAAAAAATATAGTGAAATACTCTAGTATACTCTAGTATTATTATTATATATATATATATATATATATAGATATATAGAATATAGATTAATATATATAGAAACATGTAATTATTAACACATTAGCCTCCCGTGCAACACACGGGTGAAAAAGACTAGTAAACATTAAGAATCCCAACTAATTTAAATGACTGATTTTCTATCTATTTTTTTCAGTTTAGATTTTATTCAGCTTTTAAAGATCAACAATTAAATTTTCTATTTTAATTATTAATCATATGTATTTTAAATTTATTCATTTTATCCAAGTTAATTTAAATTTAATAAATATCTATATCTATTACAATGAGAGGTGAACGGGAATGAGAACTTTTTAGAAGGATGAGAACAGGGAATATGAGTCTCTCTCCTTTTTTTGTAATTAGTTCATCCTCTATCGGTGTCGACTAAATAAGGATGGGATAGATGAGAGGATAAGTGATTCCTAGCGAGTTAAGAATGGGGTGTTAGGATCTGTGCCTCCTACATTGTCATTTTTATAATAGATATGTATGTTAATTATATTTAATAATCAAATTTTAAAAATTTATTATTCACATATTCATTGTTAATACCGTGCATCGCACATGTGTATAATTAACATCTTGAAATTTTTAATCGCCTATAATAGAATATAGAATAATTTTAAAGAGAAAATCATATGTACTTCGAAAGTTAGTAAAATTTAATTTGGTTATTTTAGATAACTATAACATTTAATGTTATTTTATATTACTTTTATACTTAGTAAATTTAATTTTACAATGAGCAAAATGCGATATATTATCATAATCTATATCACGAATTATCATCCTGTATAACGCACGGGTGTAAATGCTAGGTTAGAGTACGATATGAATTGATAACTAACCGTCAGTTAATTATTTCATTATTCAATTAACATTTATCAAAACTACTATTTATTGAAAAATTAATCTCTCGTGCAACGCACGGGTAAAGAAGCTAATTGTTTTCATTATTCTATTAATATTTATCAATACTATTATTTTATTATATTAAGTTTATTGTTTTGACTTATTATTTATTTTATTTTTTCGATCTATTATTTATTTTATTTTTTTGAGGTCTAATCTTAATATTACTAAGATCTATCAATACTATTATTAGTTAAAATATTTGTCTCCCGTACAATGCACTGGTGAAACAACAACAACTAGTTGTATGAAAAAAAAAAAGAAAAGAAAAGAGGAACGAGATGATGGTGTTCGACCTCAAACAGATTTGAATTTGTTTTTTTAGGGATAAATTGGGAAGTTGACGTTTCAGGCGTGGGTGTATATTTAACAAATTTCAGGGTTCATTTATATATAGAGCATACAAGGGTGTGGTTTTGTGCTGTCTTAAACCCTTCGAAATGGAAGCTACGCCGCCCCCATCTCCAGGATCGCGATCTAATACCCCGTCTACGCAATCTGAATCTCATTCTCCGCCTCCTCCAGAAGCTCCTTTGCAGAATCCGCCGCCGCCGCCGCCGCTGCCGCCTCCGCCGCCGCCTGCGGTGTTAATATGCCGAAAATTTGTCACGGAGTTCCAACATCAAAAGAATCTAGAAATTCCCCGGGCACTCAGGTTGTCCATTCATTTCCCACCCGACGCTCAAGATGCTTTCATAGTCCTGACTAATCCTGAAAATCCTGAACATGCTGGCGCTTTTCATGTTCTTCATCTAAGAGAGCGTCAGGATGGACGAGCGTTCGCTGTACAAGACTCGTGGCACGCCTTAATTTGGGCGAGAAACATTTTGCCACAAAGCCGATTGAATTTCTTTAGCACTGGTATCAACAACACCTTTGAATTGATGGTGGAAGCACCAGACGATTCGGATTCTGATTCGGATTCGATTCGGATTCGGATCCGGATCCGGACGAAAATGAATCTGAAGAGGATCTTCCTGAATCTGAAGGGGATGTGGATGTGCCTGAATCAGAATCTGAAACAGACGATTCGGATTCGGATTCGGATTCGGATGCGGATCCGGATTCGGACGAAAAGGAATCTGAAGAGGACCTTCCTGAATCTGAAGGGGATGTGGATGTGCCTGAATCAGAATCTGAAGAGTATGATGAGAACAACGATGGTCCTGAGCTGGTCAAGAAAGCTTACACCAGGAAAGTGAGTTTTCTATCCTATTCTTGTTTCGTCGATTAATCACGTTCATAATGGGTCATTGACTATTTTGTAACTTACGTCTACTTGAACTTCAAAGTCCAAAGAAGAGGCAAGTAATTTACTATATCGCGTAGCTCCACTTGACTGCATCCTTGTTTCATAATTACTTTGATTTTATTTGCCATAGGCAGAGTTCTTTTCTTTGCACGAATATACTACCCAAATAAACCCCAGCCCAGTCTCTTCCTGACTGTTGATGAAATAAACTATAGTTCATAGACGCATTGAACTGACTTGTCAAATATCTGTACTATGCTTCAATTAGGAAATGGTTACTTGTATCCCTTGGTTTCTCTTCTGCTAGTTTTAACTACTGGGTGATATCAGGGTTAAAAACATGGGTTGTAGCTATAGTAAAATTCTAGTGTTAAAAAAAAAAAAACTATAGTAAAATTCTATGTTGATAGTCAAATTTAGCTTGTTTTCTGGAGAACTTGTGTTTTGTCAATTTTCTGGGGTTCAATACCAGTGAGAACTATGAAATACATGGATAACAATGAACACAAAAAGGTGTGAAATGTGTGGTTGCGTTAACTGAGAAACTGAAATAATTTTGGCAGAAAAACGTTAAAACGAGTGCACAGTTAGTCTTTCATAACTTTTTTCCGTTCCCTCTCTGCCTCATCAAGATGTAAGATTCCCATGTCTTTTCACAAATACGGCACTAATGGTGCTCCTGCACTACATGAGGTGTGAATCTTTGCTTGTATTACTACATAGATATGCAACCTAGCAAGAGTGTCCATTGATCATAGTATACTGCTCTTTGTTTACACTTGTTGTCGCTTCTTTAGTCATAAAATCTCGTTAGTGATTTTATTATTTCGACATGTAGGCAGATATAGGTCTTGCAATGGGTATCCAAGGCACAGAAGCTGCTAAAGAGAGCTCAGATATTGAGGGTGTTAGCGGATGAGTTTTAATATATTTTTATTAGTAGGAAGAGAGAGAATGAGTGGAGTTGGATGGTGGAGATTTAATGAGTGGAGAGATATATGGATGTGAATTGTTTGACCAAATTTGAAATTTGAAAAAAATACATTAAAATGTATTAATGTGTTGATGCTAACACCCACATTATCATACTGGATGATAATCTTTCGCAAGGGCGGTTCCCATTTCGCACCATCCTCGTACGGACAGAAATTTATGCATAATCGATAATCGTCTTTCAACTCTCACTTACTGCATTTTATGCAAACTGCAGGTTCCGATGTGGGAAATATCTGTGTACCCCATTATACACATACTTTTCCAATTTCAGCGCACAGTAAATGTTGCTGCCCTGATACTCAACGTAGTTTCTGCAACTTTTTCAGGAAAGGTCCCACTAAGTGCCGTGCAGGTTCGTATATGATAGAAGATCTCTAGCTATATCATGCTTTAAGGTGCAAGTATTTTTCTGGTAACTTCCTTACTCTATTTCTTCTGTGCAGCTTCTTTGGGTAAATCTTATCATGGCCACGTTAGGAGCTCTTGCTCTTGCCATAGAACTGCTCACTGATCATCTCATGTGTCGACCCCCGGTCCGTAGAAGGTTAGACTTATTAGCCTGTGTTCATTTTAACTTTTTTTTATCTAAAAGTTAACTTTCACTGATCATCTCATGCGTTGACACCGAAAATGGAGATTTAGTTGCAAGCTCCTATCTACATACTTATCTGCGCTATTATATTTATTTGATGTTTTGCCAATATAAAGTTTATGCATCACATTTTTCTGCTATATCTCAACTAACATGAACATCATTTTCCCCACCATATAATTAACTCTATTAGAATCATTTTTCTTTCCCTTGATAACATTTTCTCATGGACACATCATATTCTATAAAATCAGTATCAGTTGTTTTTCTTATCCTTTCAGCTTCTTGGTTAAACAATAGCTATGTAAGTTGATTGTTTTAGCTTTTGATGCTAATGAAGTTTGTAAAAATTCAGTGGCAGGAAATCCTGCTGGTATAAAAATACATGCTGTTTTTGTTTCCAAACTTGTGGTGAAACCCTGACAAAATTTGCGGGTGCTGCTGGTGTTTTACTCTGGATAATCCCTAGCTTTGAGCACTCGGCATGGTCAATCATGGCTATATCTTTCATTTCATTACTTGCCATGTCAGCTGTGTTAGCTACCTGTTCCTTTGTCCGAAGGCAACGTATTAGAAGAGAATGGCAGCTGGCTCCATATGTACGTGAATTCCATGGGATGAGCAGTCGTCTGGTGAAAGCCAAGCCGAGCCTAAGCCTCATAGCAGTTCTAGAGGATAATTGTACTTCACAGACATGTGCTATATGTCTTGAAGACTATAATGTTGGAGATAAGCTCAGAATTCTGTTTTACCGCCATCGTAAGTCTTATTTTGCCAAGCCTGAATGCAAAGTTCTTTCCAAGTAAGTCTTATTTTTTTGTTTGTAAGTTTATGCATCACATTTTTCTGCTATATCTCAACTAACATGAACATCATTTTCCCCACCATATAATTAACTCTATTAGAATCATTTTTCTTTCCCTTGATAACATTTTCTCATGGACACATCATATTCTATAAAATCAGTATCAGTTGTTTTTCTTATCCTTTCAGCTTCTTGGTTAAACAATAGCTATGTAAGTTGATTGTTTTAGCTTTTGATGCTAATGAAGTTTGTAAAAATTCAGTGGCAGGAAATCCTGCTGGTATAAAAATACATGCTGTTTTTGTTTCCAAACTTGTGGTGAAACCCTGACAAAATTTGCGGGTGCTGCTGGTGTTTTACTCTGGATAATCCCTAGCTTTGAGCACTCGGCATGGTCAATCATGGCTATATCTTTCATTTCATTACTTGCCATGTCAGCTGTGTTAGCTACCTGTTCCTTTGTCCGAAGGCAACGTATTAGAAGAGAATGGCAGCTGGCTCCATATGTACGTGAATTCCATGGGATGAGCAGTCGTCTGGTGAAAGCCAAGCCGAGCCTAAGCCTCATAGCAGTTCTAGAGGATAATTGTACTTCACAGACATGTGCTATATGTCTTGAAGACTATAATGTTGGAGATAAGCTCAGAATTCTGTTTTACCGCCATCGTAAGTCTTATTTTGCCAAGCCTGAATGCAAAGTTCTTTCCAAGTAAGTCTTATTTTTTTTGTTTGTATTCAACTATGCTTCAATTAGGAAATGGTTACTTGTATTCCTCAGTTTCTCTTCCACTAGTTTGAACTAGTGGGTGATATCAGGATTAAAAACCTGGGTTGTAGCTATGGTAAAATTCTATGTTGATAGTCAAATTGAGCTTGTTTTCTGGAGAACTTGTGTTTTGTCAATTTTCTGGGGTTGAATAGTAGTGAAAAGTACGAAATACATGGATAACAATGAACACAAAACGATGTCAAATGTGTTGACTGAGAAACTGAAGATAATTTTTGTAGAAAAATGTTAAAATGAGTGCACAGTTAATAATCCATGTTAAATTGCATATCTTTAAGCAAACTATAATTAAGGTTCCTCTACCCTCAATTCGAAAGCTTTTCCCGTACATATGTAGAAATGAGTTCCTCACAAATACATAGTTGTCAAAACCACCCGCCATCGCATAGCCGTGCACAACCTCACCTCTCTTGAACAAACTAAATCCACCAATCCACCATCAGCACTGTCTGAGATGACAACAGCAAGTGACTCTGCAGTGGTGTCAATCCCGCTCTGCCTCATCAAGATGTAAGATTCCCATGTCTTTTCCTCTAACCCACACCTAGCGAAACACGAGAGCAATGAAGTCCAAGTCACGGGATTAGGCTCTATTCCTTCATTCTCCATTCTTGTAAACATTGAACACGCGTTTTGACAATCAAAATTGCTAGCAATACTAGAGATCATATAATGTTCCAACAAACATGAGATCTCACAGCCATTTTATCACACACTTGACAAGCAATATTCATCAACCCTATCTTCCCATACATCCCCAGCAATTCATTACAAACATGGAGGTTGTTTGCAAAACCCATTCGCAATACATGACAATGGAACGATTCTCACAACAGATCATCGCACAAGCCCTAATGATCAACGGAAAACTAAACCCATCAGGCTGAAAACCAATCGCACGCATTCGAGAGTATAATTCGAGTCTCATCGAATTCAAAAGCTGAAAGCATCTCCAATGCACAACTTTTACACATCCTCTATTTTTGCCTACATGGAGGAGAGATATAGACAGAAAAAAAATGTGAGACCAAAATTATGGGTCCCACATTTTTTTTCTCTTTTTCTCACTTTCCCTACCTTTTCCCCATTTTTTCCCGCTTTTTCACCATAAATTCCCGTGCCACTTCCACATCTAGAAGTCCAACTTCACATCGTCCATTATTATTTTATTATTATTTTTGAATTTGTTTCTACGTTTCTCATATTTTTTCACTTTTCCCTCTCTTTTACACTACACATCCTCTATTCTCTTTTCAATCCACCTAATCATCTTCTCTCTATCTCTCTCCTCCACATCATCCCTTAACATCACATTGCAATGGAGATGCTCTGAATTATTGGCACGCATAATCGAGTTCCAAAATACTGAATTAGAAATCTTCTGGTGCATTGCTGAAGATTTCCCGGGATTCGTTCAAACGAATTAATTTGGAATAAACAGTGATGAGGCGAGCAGATATGAAAGTAGAGAGAAATGCGTTGGGAATTTGATTTAGATAATTAAATCATTTAAAAAATAAATGGGCCAATTGGAGACGAATGGAAGCTGGGTGCGTGCGTGTGCTTGGGGAAAAAGAATAAAGGCTTGGTCTGTGAGAGAGGCGTGTGTCAGAGACAAAAAATGGTTTGGTGCGTGAGTTGAGAGGAGAAATAGAGTGCGAGGGAAAAATTAGAGATAGTAAGAAAAATATTGTGTTTTTTTCTCGTCTAATTTTATGCGTGAAGAAATTGAGTGGGTGAAGAAAAATTATGGTATTTTTCTTCATCAATAAAGGTGATCTCCTCCCGTGGTTATCGACGGTCAGCTGAGCTACGTTAATTATTGTGTTCTCTATTTTATTCTCATATTGATTATTTTTCGCCGCGCAAGTTTGGGTGGAGAAATCTGTGATATTTTCCAACAAGTGGCATCAGAGCTAACAGTTCAAGTTTGGGAGTATGGCCAAATTTGAGGTGGAGCGTTTTGACGGTAAAAATAACTTCAATATATGAAGGAGTACGGTGGAAGATTTTGTTGTACAACAAGGGCTTTATAAGGCGTTGAAGGACAAGAAGACAGAAGTGACGAAAGATGTTGATTGGGAAGAATTGTAGGTAAAAACGGTCAGTACCATTCGATTTTTGGCTCTTTCACCTGAGATAAAGTATAGTGTTTTGAATGAAAAATGGCCTTCTTAATTTTAGAAAACACTAAAAGATATGTATATGTCTAAGTCCCTAATAAATAGGTTGTATTTGAAGAAGCAACTATATGAATGGAAGATGAATGAGAGATGATATTAGGGACCATTTGAGTAAATTTAATAAATGCGTGACAAACTTATTAAATGTTGATGTGGAAATTGAGGACGAAGACAGCGATTATTTTGTTGTCTTCTTTGCCTAAGTCGTATGAGACATTGGTGACCACTCTATTAGTTGACAAAATTACATTAACGGTAAATGAGGTTTCAACTGCTTTGTTAGAGACTGCCCATATTAAGAAGTCAGTTGATATTGATCAAGGTGAGTGGGTGCTCTTGACAACTAGTGAAGAAAGAGGTGGTAGAGGTCAACCACGAGGAAGAAATTATGGCCAAATGGATAGTTCTCAATCTCGTTCAACGAGAGATGTAGAGTGTTATTATTGCCACCAAAAGGAGCACATTAGAAGAAATTATGAGGAGTTAACAAGACATCTTGAGATGAAGAGAAAGGGCAAAGAGGTTGCAGAGGCTGTCAATTCTACAAATTTGGTAGAGTAGAATCTAGTGATCGAAGATGATGTGTTATGCGTTGTTGATTACAACAGTCACATTAACGATTGGTTCTTGGACTCCGGATATTTTTACCACATGTGTCCGAATAGAGATTGATTTGAAGATTATAAAGTATGTGGTGAGCGTTATGTGTTTGAGGCTGATGATTAGAAGCTGGAAGTGAAGGGTTTAGACACGGTGAATGTGAGAATGTTTGACGGAGTCGTGAGACGAATAAATAGTGTACTACATGTTCCAAAGTTGAAGAGGAGTTTAATATCTTTGGGAGAATTAGACACGCTTGGTTATGTTCCAAAGTTGAAGAAGAGTTTAATATCTTTGGGAGAATTAGACACGCTTGGTTATGAGTATGCTTCAAGAGGTGGAGTAATGACCGTGAAGAAGAATTCAGTGCCAATGATGAGAGCTGAAAAAATTAACAATTTGTACAAATTGATAAGGAATACTATTTTAGGTGGAGCTGCAAGGTTGGAGTCGCACCGAGTGAAATCTTCTACTATTGTTGAGAGTTCTGAAGCTGCCAAGACGAATTATGTGGCTGCTGGAAAGAAGAATAAAGAGTAAAGTTCAAAGATTTCAAGGCTAAGGGTACAATTCAATGAATCTTTAAATTCGGTTCACTTTTATTCAGTTTGATGAAAAGAAGATGTGGCACCTACCAGTAAAGGGGTGCATGTTAGAGATTTGATTGGTGATTTAATTGTTTTAAATTAAGGTGGAGATTGTTGGGAATTTGATTTAGATAATTAAATCACTTAAAAAGTAAATGGGCCAATTGGAGAAGAATGGAAGCTGGGTGCGTGCATGTACTTAGGGAAAAAGAATAAAGGCTTGGCCCGCAAGTTAATTAAGAAAACTTGGGCAGATGGTTATGAATTAGCTATATGCGTGGGTTTGTGAGAGAGGCGTGTGTCAGAGAGAAAAATCCGAGAGGTTGGTGCGTGAGTTGAGAGGAGAAATAGAGAGAGTGTGAGGGAAAAATTAGAGTAAGAAAAGTGTTGTGTTCTTTTCTCGTCTAGTTTTGTGCGTGGAGAAGTTGAGTGAGTGACGAAAAATTATAGAGTATTTTTCTTCATCAATAAAGGTGATCTTCTCCCGTGGTTGTCGGCGGTCAGTTGAGTCACGTTAATTATTGTGTTCTCTATTTTATTCTCGTTTGTGTGTGTTGATTATTTTTCGCTCTGCAAGTTTGGGTGGGGAAATTTGTGATATTTCCCAACAAAATGAAGACGTAAGTATTAGTTGCGCGTGGATTTGCTTAATTGGTTTTTCGAGATTAAGGGGTTGTTTGATTGGGTATAAAGTTAATGTGCACAGTATTCCGTGTAAAAATGTGTGGTTAATATTATTTTGGAAAATGTGTGTGTGGTTGAAAATGAGTATGATGTATACGGAATTGCGTGCGGATAAATTTTGTACCAAATAGAACAAGGCCTAAAATTGTTAACACCGTTGATGCATTATTGAAGAAATCGGGATCATTGCTTGAGGTAGAGTGAGGTGGTGAAGAAGATAGGACGTAAATTGCGATGCAGGCAAAGCGGAATCTCGAATAATGTAGTTGAGGTGGTGGCATGAAAAAGAGTCGAAGGTGAAGAACCACCATGAAGCGTCGGAAGCTTTAAAGGCTTGTTCTTTTGAAGAGTTCACACTATTCCGTATAAAATATGTGATTGATATTGTATTGAAACATATGTGTGTGGTTAAAAATATGTATAAATTATACGAAATTACGTGAAACCTTGAAAAGAACAAGATCTAAATTGTCTTAGCGCCAAATTCATTTCTTCCTTCCTTAATCTATTGATATCGTTTGTGTTATAAAAGTATAGAAACAATAGAGAGAATTTAGAGAGAATGAATTCCAAGGAATTCTCAGGAATAAATTTCATTAATAACTGAAGCCCTATTTATAGGAAAACTTCGAATGGTACAACCGTAATTACATAATTTCATCAAGGGTATAATAGTCATTCACATATAATAATTACATCTTTTACCAAATTATTCCTCCACCAAATTATTCCTCCACCAAATTATTCCTCATAATTCATAACCACCAAATTATTCTCAATTATTCATAACACTCCCCCTTGAATGACTATTAATACAAATGTCTTCTGGACTTGTTTGGAGAAAAACCCAGTGGGAAAAAAAACTTCCAAACCGATTGCAGGATAGCTTGGAGTGGTTATATACTGCTTCATCAAAACATTGCTCCCCCTGATGTCTTCCAGCGGTATAGGAGTATTCATGTGCCGCCTCGTTAAAACCTTGTCAAGAAAACCCAAGTGGGAAAAAACTTGATCGAAGGAAAAAGAGTAATACCGCTCCGCTTGATTTCATATCTTGAGAACTAATATCTTTACTTCTGGTAAATGATTTCAATATCATCATCGTTTGGATCTAAAGCATTAGCTCCATTATAACTTGATCCAATAGATACACTGTATCAATTTCTCATATCGTTCTCAATATACCATGAATATGCCTCGTTAAAACCTTATTAGGAAAAACCCGGTGGGAAAAACCCTAATGAAGGAAAAAAGTACAAAGATTCATGTGAATACACCTTTAAAGTTGCCTCATTAAAAACCTTGCTAGGAAAACCCAATGGGATAAAACCTCACTAAGGGAAAAAGAGTGCAACGCGTATTTTATACAAGTATGTCAAGCATTTCAAAATCTTTCATACATTTGTATGAGTATCATATACATTGATTTTATACTCTTCTGCTCATTTAGAGTGCATCAATTTTCTTACACAACTACAAAACATTCACCATGAACACATGTCTCCAAACACACAATTTAAAGCATATAAATTCATAGTAAAAACATGTAAACATATAAGTAAACCTTCATAACTAACTAACACTTAAAATATATCATTTAACATTTAATACTCACTTAATAGGTTATTTCATTCCCGTGGGCTTAGCTCACCCTTTAGGGTACTCATAAACACGGGTTTAGCTCATCCGATCATTTAATTTCCTTTTCGGTACTACACACACGATCGGTAATTTAACTTTCATGAGCATGCAACATATAATGACCACCATGCTTATCTTTAAACTTGAGCACTAGTCATCATCATCTCATCATCTCATAAGTTAAGGATTTCACATTCACCATTTATCATCTTCAATATATCTCAATATTTTCATTATCATTGATCATATGTAGCGCTACATTTTCATATCGTGTCGACACTTTTCAATTTCATTTCTTTCCCCATATCGACATAACTTATCGAGATATCTCATTATCAATCCTCTTGTAGGATTATACAATATAGTTATGTCTAAATACTCTTCAAGAGTATATGCCTCCGTTATTAAGACCATCTTTTATAATTTGCTTTGATATATATGATTGGGGAAATCTCATAATATCAACGCTTCTGGCGTGCTAACTTATCAAAGCATCTTAACTGATATATGTGATTGTTCATAGCATCTTTTATGCATCTTTGAACTTCAAGTTCATATTTTAATTGTGAGGATATAACATGATGTATTTCACATATCATTTTCAACCTTTAATACTCCCCCTCATGCTGAGAAAATTTAGAACACCAAAACTCATACAGTTGGTATGATTTTAATCATATATGTTCTCATCATTCAGCCTTAATATGGGAATTTAGACCGTTTGCATTCTATTCTCGATATCGGCAATTTATTTGAGGACTTTAAATAATTTGCCATATAATATCCCACTTGTATGCGCATACTCAATCCTTCAGGGATTTATTCAAGTATTGGGATATACATTTACTAGCTTTATCATTAAATCTGGAAAATCATGCTCATACCGTGAGCAAATATTTCGTAAATTTCAAATTACGAATCATATACACATGTGACTATCTAGTGGATCCATATCATAATATCTAGTAGTCCACATGGAGGATGAGTGGGCCCATACTTCTCATCCTTTATTCCAGATATATTTGGGATTTATTCCCAATATTGGCTAGTAATGATTTCATCATTTATCGAGAACAATCATTGAAGAATTCTTTAATTCTTCACTTGAAATATTGATTTCAATAATTATTTAAACCTGGATGGTCAGTCCGGTTTTGCAAACGAGTATTATTGAACTTCTAGTTCAGTAAATTCTTATATCGATTTCACTAGTATCAGATAGTGCTCAATATGATTTATCATAGAAACAATTCACCGACATATTCCATCATCTTTTGGTGACATTATTGTCTACTCTTGTTCAAACACGGAGTTACAAATCATACGCATCACATCCGGCTATTATTGAATTCAAATCGTAGCTCTTACGCTTCATATTATTTATTTAAAATCGAGTCTTATTTCATACGCTCGTATTATTCTATAAATAAATCATCAAAATTATTGCAAAATTCATCCTAACAAGGGTTTATACATTATAATTGATCATATGCTCTCAAATCTTCGAAAATACTATCCATCACTACCGATCAAAAATCCTAAAAAGGATTTATCGATGTAAGTGAGGAAAGATTAAGGATGCTAATGAATAAGGGTATCCCACAAGATATCCGATGCTTGATTGAAGCAAAGGTTCGATTATCCGTGAGGTTTCAATTCCTTCTAAATACATGCCTGGTATGGGTAAAAGTAGTTTTTCAAAGAAACGGAGAGTAAAAAGATTAGGAGGATGCTACAAGTGTGCTCGATGGACATGTGACACTCGATGTAAATCATGCGTAGGGTACTTGTCCGTAAATCGAGAAGATAAAATAGCGTTCATTAAGGATGGATTGAGTAAGGAGCCTTTGGATGATATTCAACAGGCTCTTGAGACACATCCTAGTGGACACGCATAAGGTGAGCTAATGGCCTTATGGGCCAAATTCAAAGATCAACAAACGCGTTACTGATACTTGAAAAACTTACTTTAGAAGATCCTGTTTGTAAATTTAGTAGAAAAATTTAGCATAATGATTTTCCCATATTTATGTAAGAAAGCTCGGTGTAATAACAAAGATCAATATATTTCTTTCATTTGTAAATATCGTTTTTCAATTTTAAGATATATATTATTTTTCAATCACTGACAGCTATATGTCATATCACTAAAGAAAAATTTCTGCCTTTTTCTCTTTCATATTTGTCAAAAAGTAAATAGTGCACTCAATTATTGGTTTGAAAATTTTTTCTTTAAATAGAGGGATTCATATATCTCTCATGTTCATACATTAAAAGTATAGTGCAAAAAAAGAGATAGGAGTAGAGATGGATATGGAGATTTTAGAATCATCTCATACAAGTCATCCTTTACCTCGCCAGATTAAAACCGTATGTATTCTTGGTGGATCTAAACTGGTAGGCCATATCCAATATGTGGATATGGCAAACCGACTTGTAAAAGAGTTAGGGAGACAAGAAATCAATATACTATACGGAGGAACCAACAACAAACTTTTAGCTAGACTTATAATGGCCGCACAATCATTGGGAATAAGAGTTTCGAGCGTAATACCTTTCCATCTAGTTGGATCTAATACTCAATTGGAGCCGCTTCTACCATGGGTTCAGCAGGTTGGGGCTACAAGCGCAATCCATCCACAACTGCATGATGTATATGATGAATAATAGTGATGCTTTCATTGTCCTTCCAGGCGGCTACAACACACTGGAGGAAATATTCAATATAGCCTCGTTGGCACAGTGGAATTTTCATGTCAAACCAATAGGTTTGTTGAATATTAATAATTTCTTTGATGGCTTACTAGCGTTTCTAGATCAGGGTGTAAATAATAAGTTTATCTCTCATTCAGCGAGAAAAATACTTATCTCTGCTAGTACTGTTGATGAACTACTCATCAAATTTCATGCATATGTTCAAGAATCTGTGGAAGCCCAGGTCCGTCACCATGCACCAATCGGGTCTCAAGCGAAAAGAAATTCGAATCCTTTAAATATTTCATTATGAATCCTAATGTTGATGGTGGCGGAGTTACGAGTATTTATACTCTCGAGACGCATCCCTCATTTATGGATTCAAGATGTATATTCTTTTGCATTTTTATATTTTCGAGTGTTTAATGCCATCTTTTGATATTCTCAATATGTTCCACTTCGGCTGTTTTGTACTTCTTCTGGAGTAATAATAATAATATCATATTGGCTTTATTCAAATACAGATATCTAGTGATTTTGCTTCTTCAAGAGCATTTTATTCTCATATTAATACAATCTCATATCATCGATGAGATTACTTCATATAAGCTTTCCATGCGATATATTTTCTTTGATTTATCAACATGGGATCTATTCAGCATTTTACTTTCGTCTATTTATCCAATGGTAACTTCAAGTACCACTTGCTCAATTTTCTCCATTCATATTCGGTATATATGAAGAAGTAATTTTATTCTCATCGTCTACTTCTTGAGAGTATGATTAGAATATTTGATCAACTACTTCTTCTGGAGTAGGATTCGTTATAACCAATCGTGTAATATAACCCACCACATTGGAAATATGCACACCAATCGTGTGGTATTACCCACCACATTGGAAATATACTCAAACTATAAAGTGCATAAATTTAAATTGTAGAAATTAAATTTCCTCCAATAGGTGGTCGAACCTACCTTATGGGAATTATTGCAATAAATATAAATCTACGGAATTTAAATAGCAAGAATTAAATTGCATAATATTTAACTACTTCTTCAGGAGTAGGATCTGCTTAGTAGAAGGTATTACCCATCACTTAGCATATAAAGTGCAGAAATATATAAAACCTTCCGTTTAGTGACGGTTTGAACCCATCATCAAGTAGGAGGTATTGCAGTAATTAAATTGCAGTAAATAAAGTGCGAGAATTAAATATTGAACTGCTTCTACGGGAGCAAATTTGTTCTTCTAGAACAAATACTCATTACTTCTACAAGAGCACACTTATCCTTCTAGAATAAGTACATTATGTAATTGAACTCTTCGAGAGTTACATTAATATTTCGATCTATTAACTCAAATGGACTTCAGGTCATAATTAATGGATTTAGAATTTCTTCGGGAATATTCTATCCATTTTTGTTTATTGTCGTCAAAATTAGGTCGGTCCTTCCTTTACAGTTCGCAAGGGTAAAATTGTCTATTCCAATCCGCAATGGTTAAATTATCAAACATATTCTATCAATATTATACGATTGGAAAATCGTCTGCTTTCTACTTCAATTTATCAATATCAAAATATTCAAGGACTATTTTGTAACTTTTTCAAAAGTTGGGGTACTGATTTACAAATTTTTTGAAAGTTTACCTTATCAATATTGGTGTCAAATCGAAGATCTCGTTAAATCGAGTATAATGGAGTCGATAAAATTTGATTTTGATAATGTATGCTCCTTATATCTCGATAAAACGGATGTTATAGTTTAATATATTATTATATTATAAAATAATATACATACCTTTTTCTTCAATTATTTTTTACCTCCAAAATCCATGTGTTCTAATTTCAATCAGCGGAGAAACAAGATTGTACAACAAGTTTTGCAATCTTGTATTCATTATTCTTCAATGTGAAGTCTGATTATCGTAATGATGACTTTTCTATTGTGAAAAGAAAAATGTTTCTTTATGCGAGCAGCGAATCCAATATGAGACCGACAAATGCTTGAGTGCTTGAAGAGAGATTTTGTAGAAAATTGAGTATTTCAATTTGTAATAATCCAGTTTCTGATACAGAAGATCATCTATAAGATGCAACTGTAGAGCATACTTCCTTCATATTACTCAAACGGCTAGAGACTCGTGCTGATAACGTGTTATAAAAGTATAGAAACAATAGAGAGAATTTAGAGAGAATGAATTCCAAGGAATTCTCAGGAATAAATTTCATTAATAACTGAAACCCTATTTATAGGAAAACTTCGAATGGTACAACCGTAATTACATAATTTCATCAAGGGTATAATAGTCATTCACATATAATAATTACATCTTTTACCAAATTATTCCTCCACCAAATTATTCCTCCACCAAATTATTCCTCATAATTCATAACCACCAAATTATTCTCAATTATTCATAACAGTTTGAACTTTGACCAATGACGCTTGTGATTATTATGTTGGCAATCCAAGGCCTCATTTGGTAACAATAGTTACCATGTTTCTATTTAAAAATAATTCCTTTTAATAATCTCTATTAAATATGCCCTTGAAACTTTGATTTTGAAATTTACGTGATGATTATATTTTTCATTTTTTGTAAAAATATTTTGAACTTAATATTGGAGTGAGAAAAATTTACAAAATCATAGATGTGAAAAGTGAAAACAAATGCAATCAATTATATATTAAAAAAATCCAATCGAAAAAGATATTGAGTTACTCAAATTGATAATTGCATACAGTTACGCATTGAGAGAAGAGAGACGTGTTGCCGTGTTGGAGAAGGGCAAACGCATATCGGGAGAATTGGGGATGGTTTTGTGTTAAAATCTGTTATAAAAGTATGAAAATAATAGAGAGAATTTAGAGAGAATGAATTCTAAGGAATTCTCAGGAATGAATTTCATTAATAACCGAAGCCCTATTTATAGGAAAACTTCGAATGGCACAATCGTAATTACATAATTTCATCAAGGGTATAATAGTCATTCACATATAATAATTACACCTTTTACCAAATTATTCCTCCACCAAATTATTCCTCATAATTCATAACCACCAAATTATTCTCAATTATTCATAACACTCCCCCTTGAATGACTATTAATACAAATGTCTTCTGGACCTGTTTGGAGAAAAACCCAGTGGGAAAAAACTTCCAAACCGATTGCAGGATAGCTTGGAGTGGTTATATACTACTTCATCAAAACATTGCTCCCCCTGATATCTATCAGCGGCATATGAGTATTCACGTGCTGCCTCGTTAAAAACCTTGTCAAGAAAACCCAAATGGAAAAACTTGATCGAAGGAAAAAGAGTACATGCTCGCTCGATTTCATATCTTGAGAACGATATATTTACTTCGTAAATGATTTCAATATCATCATCGTTTGGATCTAAAGCATTAACTCCATTATAACTTGATCCAATAGATACATCAGATCAATTTCTCCTATCGTTCTCAATATACCATGAATATGCCTCGTTAAAACCTTATTAGGAAAAACCCAAAGTGGGAAAAACCCTAATGAAGGAAAAAGAGTACATTATTCATGTGAATACGCCTTTAAAGTTGCCTCATTAAAAACCTTGTTAGGAAAACCCAATGGGATAAAACCTCAGTCAAGGGAAAAAGAGTGCAACGCGTATTTTATACAAGTATCTTTTAAGCATTTCAAAATCTTTCATACATTTGTATGAGTATCATATACATTGGTTTTATACTCTTCGCTCATTTAGAGTGCATCAATTTTCTTACACAACTACAAAACATTCACCATGAACACATGTCTCCAAACACACAATTTAAAGCATATAAATTCATAGTAAAAACATGTAAACATATAAGTAAACCTTCATAACTAACTAACACTTAAAATATATCATTTAACATTTAATACTCACTTAATAGGTTATTTCATTCCCATGGGCTTAGCTCACCCTTTAGGGTACTCATAAACACGGGTTTAGCTCATCCGATCCTTTAATTTCCTTTTCGGTACTACACACACGATCGGTAATTTAACTTTCATGAGCATGCAACATATAATGACCACCATACTTATCTTTAAACTTGAGCATTAGTCATCATCATCTCATCATCTCATAAGTTAAGGATTTCACATTCACCATTTATCATCTTCAATATATCTCAATATTTTCATTATCATTGATCATATGTAGCGCTACATTTTCATATCGTGTCGACACATTTCAATTTCATTTCTTTCCCCATATCGACATAACTTATCGAGATATCTCATTATCAATCCTCTTGTAGGATTACACAATATAGTTATGTCTATATACTCTTCAAGAGCATATACCTCAGATTATTAAGACCATCTTTTTATAATTTGCTTTGATATATATGATTGGGGAAATATCAACGCTTTTGGCGTGCTAACTTATCAAAGCATCGTAGCTGATATATGTGATTGTTCATAGCCTTTCATGCATCTTTGAACTTCAAGTTCGTATTTCAATTTCGAGGATATAACATGATGCATTTCACATATTATTTTCAACCTTTAATACTCCCCTCATGTCGAGAAAATTTAGAACACCAAAACTCATACAGCTTGGTATGATTTTAATCATATATGTTCTCATCATTCAACCTTAATATGGGAATTTAGACCGTTTGCATTCTATTCTCGATATCGGCAATTTATTTGAGGACTTTTAAATAATTTGCCATATAATATCCCACTTGTATGCGCATACTCAAATCCTTCAGGGATTTATTCAAATCATTGGGATATATATATATTTACTAACTTTACCATTAAATCTGGAAATCATGCTCATACCGTGAGCAAATATTTCGTAAATTTCAAATTACGAATCATATACACATGTGACTATCTAGTGGATCCATATCATAATATCTAGTAGTCCACATGGAGGATGAGTGGGCCCATACTTCTCATCCTTTATTCCAGATATATTTGAGATTTATTCCCAATATTGACTAGTAATGATTTCATCATTTATCGAGAACAATCATTGAAGAATTCCTTTAATTCTTCACTTGAAATATTGATTTCAATAATTATTTAAACCGGGATGGTCAATCCGGTTTTGCAAACGAGTATTATTGAACTTCTAGTTCAGTAAATTCTTATATCGATTTCACTAGTATCTGTATAGTGCTCAACATGATATCATAGAAACAATTCACCGACATATTCCATCATCTTTTGGTGACATTATTGTCTACCACTATTCAAACACGGAGTTACAGCTCATACGCATCACATCCGGCTATTATTTAATTCCGAAATCGTAGCTCTTACGCTTCATATTATTTATTTAAAATCGGAGTCTTATTTCATACGCGTCGTATTATTCTATAAATAAATCATCAAAATTATTGCAAAATTCATCCTAACAAGGGTCTATACATTATAATGGATCATGTGCTCTCAAATCTTCGAAAATACTATCCATCACTACCGATTAAAATCTTAAAAAAGATTTATCGATGTAGGCTGGAAAGATTAAGGATGCTAATGAATAAGGGTATCCCACAAGATATCCGATGCTTGATTGAAGCAAAGGTTCGATTATCTGGTGAGGTTTCAATTCCCTCTAAATACATGCCTGGTATGGGTAAAAGTAGTTTTTCAAAGAAACGGAGAGCAAAAAGATTAGGAGGATGCTACAAGTGTGCTCGATGGACATGTGACACTCGATGTAAATCAGGGGTACTTGTCCATAAACCGAGAAGATAAAATAGCATTCATTAAGGATGGATTGAGTAAGGAGCCTTTGGATGATATTCAATGAGCTCTTGAGACACATCCTAGTGGACACGCATAAGGTGAACTAATGGCCTTATGGGCCAAATTCAAAGATCAACAAACGCTGCATACTTTGAAAAACTTACTTTAGAAGATCCCGCTTGTAAATTTAGTAGAAAAATTTAGCATAATGATTTTCCCATATTTATGTAAGAAAGCTCGGTGTAATAACAAAGATCAATATATTTCTTTTATTTGTAAATATCGTTTTTCAATTTTAAGATATATATATATTATTTTTCAATCTTTGACAGCTATATGTCATATCACTAAAAAAATTTTCTCGCTTTTTTTTTTTTTCTTTCATATTTGTCAAAAAGTAAATAGTGCACTCAATTATTGGTTTGAAAATTTTTCTTTAAATAGAGGATTCATATATCTCTCATGTTGAAAATATAGTGCAAAAGAGAGATAGGAGTAGAGATGGATGTGGAGATTTTAGAATCATCTCATACAAGTCGGCCTTTACCTCGCAGATTAAAACCGTATGTATTCTTGGTGGATCTAATCTGTAGGCCATATCCAATATGTGGATATGGCAAACCAACTAAGAAAAGAGTTAGGGAGACAAGAAATCAATATACTATACGGAGGAACCAACAACAAACTTTTAGCTAGACTTATAATGGCCGCACAATCATGGGGAATAAGAGTTTTGAGTGTAATACCTTTCCATCTAGTTGGATCTAATACTCGAATTGGAGCCGCTTCTACCATGGGTCCAGCAGGTTGGTGCTACAAGCGCAATCCATCCACAACCGCATGATGTATATGATGAATAATAGTGATGCTTTCATTGTCCTTCCAAAGTGTTACAACACACCGGAGGAAATATTCAATATAGCCTCGTTGGCACGTGGAATTTTCATGTCAAACCAATAGGTTTGTTGAATATTAATAATTTCTTTGATGGCTTACTAGCGTTTCTAGATCGAGTGTAAATAATAAGTTTATCTCTCATTCAATGAGAAAAATACTTATTTACGCTAGTATCGTTGATGAACTACTCATCAAATTTCATGCATATGTTCAAGAATCTGGGAAGCCTGTGTCCGTCGATCATGCATCAGTGTCAAGCGAAAAAGAAATTTATCCTTTAAATATTTCATTATGAATCCTAATGTTGATGGTGGCGAGTTACGAGTATTTATACTCTCGAGACGCATCCCTCATTTATAGATTCAAGATGTATATTCTTTTGCATTTCTATATTTTCGAGTGTTTAATGCCATCTTTTGATATTCTCAATATGTTCCACTTCGACTGTTTGTACTTCTTCTAGTAATAATAATATCATATTGACTTTATTCAAATACGTAAATCTAGTGATTATGCTTCTTCAAGAGCATTTTATTCTCATATTAATACAATCTCATATCATCGATGAGATTACTTTATATAATTTCTCCATGATATATTATCTTTGATTTATCAACATGGGATCTATTGAGCATTTGATTTTCATCTATTTATCCAATGGTGACTTCAAGTACCACTTACTCAATTTTCTCCATTAATATTCGGTATATATGGGGAAGTAATTTTATTCTCATCGCCTACTACTTAGAGTATGATTAGAATATTTGATCAACTACTTCTTCTCGAGTAGGATTCGATTTATAACCAATCGTGTAGTATAACCCACCACATTGGAAATATGCACACCAATCGTGGTATTACCCACCACATTGGAAATATACTCAAACTATAAAGTGCATAAATTTAAATTGCAGTAAATTAAATTTCCTCCAATAGGTGGTCGAACCTACCTTATGGGAATTATTGCAATAAATATAAATTTACTGAATTTAAATAGCAAGAATTAAATTGCATAATATTTAACTACTTCTTCAGAGTAGGATCTCGCTTAGTAGAAGGTATTACCCATCACTTAGCATATAAAGTGCGTAAATATATAAAACCTTAGTTTAGTGACGGTTGAACCCATCATCAAGTAGGAGGTATTGCAAGAATTAAATTGTAGTAAATAAAGTCACGAGAATTAAATATTGAACTGATTCTCACGGGAGCAAATTTGTTCTTCTAGAACAAATAATCATTACTTCTACAAGAGCACACTTATCCTTCTAGAATAAGTATATTATGTAATTGAACTCTTGGGAGTTAAAATAATATTCGATCTTTTAACTCAAATGGACTTCAAGCCATTTTATATAATCAACGGATTTAGAATTTCTTCATGAATATTCTATCCATTTTTCACTGTCGTCAAAATTAGGTCGGTTTTACCCTAAGGGTAAAATTGTCCATTCCAATTCGTAAAGGTAAAATTGTCAAAAATATTTTATCAATGTTTTACGATTGGAAAATTATCTCCTTTCTACTTCAATTTATCAATATCAAAATATTTAATGACTATTTTGTAACATTTCAAAAGTTGGTGTACTGATTTGTAAATTTTGAAAGTTTGATAATAACATATTTCAAAACGAGTTATTACCCTATCAATATTGGTGTCAAATCAAGCTCGTTAAATCGAGTATAATGGAGTCGAGAAAATTTAATTTTGATAATGTATGCTCCTTATACTTCGAGAAAACGAATGTAATAGTTTAATATATTATTATAATATAATATAATATAATATAATATAATATAATATATATATATTTGTGATCTGAAATTGTTTTTGCTTACCAGAAGATGCAGAACATTGCGTTCATGTCAATTTGATTTGTATAGATATTTCAATGCTCCATCAATCAAGCCACAGACACTCATCTTCTCCCATAAGCAACAACGTTAATCTACGCCGAGATCAACAAGGAAGGGTTGATATGTGTTTTCCATGAACCAATCTTGTCGGCATACCAAAACAATAGAATCACCAAACGATTTCAAAGATCAAATCGAAGAATGAGAAGAGAAGTGATGAAATTTATAATCTAACTAATATTAAGGTTTACGTCTGAGAAGATCATCTATAAGATTTAATCAGAAAGATATTCCCTTCATATTAATTAGTTGCTAGAGACTCGTGCTGATAACGTGTTATAAAAGTATGAAAATAATAGAGAGAATTTAGAGAGAATGAATTCTAAGGAATTCTCAGGAATGAATTTCATTAATAACCGAAGCCCTATTTATAGGAAAACTTCGAATGGCACAATCGTAATTACATAATTTCATCAAGGGTATAATAGTCATTCACATATAATAATTACACCTTTTACCAAATTATTCCTCCACCAAATTATTCCTCATAATTCATAACCACCAAATTATTCTCAATTATTCATAACAAAATCTAAATTTTGCTTATGGTCATAAAACAAGGCGATATACATATTCAGTTTAGTTAAAATTATAAAGATTATTATATAATAAAATAGTTTAAAAAAATGGAAAAAGAAAAGAAGCTATAAACCTCCAAAGAAAAAGTGGGGGTAAATTTAATGAATGGTCACTAAATTTTGAAGATGTAGCTAATTATTCATTATACTTTGAAATATCACTAAATACTCACTAAATTTTATTTAATGTCAACTATCAATCACTATTTAGCTCAACATTTAAATATATTTATGAATTATTTGCACATGAGTAATAGCATTCTTCGTAGAGCCAGTTGAACTGATTGTTAGCATAATAAATTCATTTACAAGGACTACATCAGAGAAAAACAAAATAAACCATCAGAAATACCATTGTTTCGAACAATATTTATGTCGTGTTTTTTAAGGTTTATATAGTTGTTCGTCGAATTTAAGTAAGTTTTTTGTACTAGCAATTGATCTAGTTGGTTTTATATAGGATATCGGCAATGTTTGGCAAACAAAACTGATAAGATAGCTGATAGCTGAAAAGCTAACTGATAGCTGAGAAGTTGGTTCTGAGCTTATAATTGACGACTAATGGCTGATAGCTAAAAAATTAGTTGATACAAATAGAAGTGTTTGGCAAAACTAACTAAAAAGCTAGCTAAAAAATATAATATTACACAAAATGACATATTTAAAATAATTTTAAAAAATGAAAGAGGTTAAAAATGGAATAAAAACCTCCCATTCATTAAAAAAATGGAATAAAAACGAAAAGCTCATGGGGCTTATTTGAAACGTTTGTAAAAGAAGCGTTTGATATAAGCTCTAACTTCTCAAATAAACTTTCCCAATCAAACAGAGATTATTTGAATATAAGAAACTTATAAGCTCTCTAAATAAACTATAAACTAGCTTATTGTGCTTACCAAACATACACATCCTCAGTCAAATTGGTGCAATATATTAATAAAATTAAATACTGAGTTAACGAGTGATCGATCAATACTGAGTTAATTCCTAGGTTTTGTCTGTCACACGTGATTTACGAAAACGTGCACCCTCTACCTTTGAAAATTTGAGGTGTATAAGTATCACCGAAGAGAATAAACATACATAGATTTGTATACCAATCGACGAACTTAGACAGGTACACAGGGGTGCAAACAATGACTTCTTGGTACTCAATGCTTCTGAGGCACCTTTCTTGTCTCTTTAGCTTGGTTTTATGTGCTCTGTTTGGTGGTTCTTATCATTTGTTTGTTGTTTTTACTAATAACAAATTGTGGGTCCTATAAAATATATGGATAAGCCATATGTTTAACTATAATTAAATTTAAATTTAAGATTTGTCAAACATGCACTGTGTCTTAAATCCTAAATTTCGTTGACCAACTTTTGAGAAAATTTAATAATTTTGTGCACCTTTGATATGCAATACTAGACAATAATGGTATTGCATAAGTTGACCAAAATTTAGCTAATTTTCTTGCTTGATATTTAATAACTTCTGGTGCTTCCCACTCCAATTACGAAAAGTTTATTTGGATGTGTTTAATTTTTTTTTAATTTTTATTGTAACTGTCTTAAATCCTAAATTTCGTTGACCAACTTTTGAGAACATTTAATAATTTTGTGCACCTTTGATATGCAATACTAGACAATAATGGTATTGCATAAGTTGACCAAAATTTAGCTAATTTTCTTGCTTGATATTTAATAACTTCTGGTGCTTCCCACTCCAATTACGAAAAGTTTATTTGGATGTGTTTAATTTTTTTTTTCTAATTTTTTATTGTAACTCTTAAGGACGTAAGAAGTCGGAGGACCAAACTTACGCGTAACAGTACAAATTCAATCGCTATGCGGGCAAGTGTGATGGCCTACTCCCTTGAAAGCTGCCCTTCTATAGAAAAAATAGTTGCCGAAGTACCAAAGGTATTTCTTCTCGATGAAAGGCAAGCCAAAGCCACTCAAGAAGATTTTGGGGGCTTTATATATATATATATATATATATATATATATATATATATATATATAAATAATTTTACTTTAAGATTTGGCGCCGAAAATTTCTAATTCTCTTTCAGGTGTCGACGGACTAATAGTTAGGAGAAAATGGCCTAGAAATTGTTGAGCTAGAAAGAGGACTATCGATAATGAGAGATATATGTATATCAGGTGAATGATCACTCTTGGCAGTTAGCTGCGTAAAAGTCAATCGGGTGATGTGTCACCTTCTAATTTTTTTTTTAAAAAGATTTTTTTTGAATCTACATTAAGTGAGATGAATAATATATAATTGCTCCCTGATAGTGGGGGGCTCGTGTGGGCCCCATATTCCCCCCCCCCTCCTAAAATGGGGTGTTGGCATGATATGTTGCCAACCTGTTGGCAACATATCATGACTAATGTATATCATATGTTGTCATCGAAGTAGAAATTGTGTACTTAATATTGTATACTTAAAACTCAAAATTTCTGTTGTTGTGTGGCTGAAGGTGATGTTTTTTATGAACTAATGAATATAGAATGGAATTCTCATATACAATGTTGCCCTTCGTGTTTCCATCGATGTTGGACTCGGATTGTTAAAATCGTTTTATCAAACAAGCACTAAGTTACATTTCAAAACTACATACACACATGCGAGAGAAAAATGTCGATCTTTTATATACTGTAGGCACATTATGCTTTCCAAATAAGGAGACACAATCATGGATAACAAACAATATTAGAAAAGAAGATAGATTTTTTTTTTCATTTTTTCATTTTTTAAATATTTTATTTATCATAGTGTTGAGTTCCATCCAGAACTGCATACTACTCATTGTACATGCACCCATCGTCTTAAACAATGCATGTGAAAAACAAACGGTTAAAGTGAGGTGAGACCAACAACGCATTGCTCAAATCTACGGCAAGAGTTCATCAATTGACGACTTCTACCCTTGTCAACGGTTTTCCTGCGTGGAGTTGAAGGGCGACATCTCCCACAACCTGTTTAATTCAACATCACAGATGTAATTACATTTATATTAAAATAATTGGAGTCCCATGTTGACAAAGATGCTAATGTGGCACTTATTAAATATTTTTTAAAAATTATAAAATTAGTTTTGGAAATAATACAACATTAATCAGTAGCAATTAAAAATATAATAAAAAATAAATCAACATTTAAAGCAATCATTTAATGAGAAAAAATTGGTTTTGGAAAGACTTTAAATATAATATAATTTTTTAAAGTTCTAATTAAAAATTAAATAATAAATATTTTTTTATTTATTTTCATCATATTAAAATTATAGGTTTTGATAGTTTTGTTTGGTTACTTGAATTGGACTATTCAAAAATAAAAGGTATTTTTTATTTTTTTATTTTTTAAAATCAAATTGTGAGTAGTTAAAATTATAACTGGATTTATGTTTAATAATTTATCGATTTTCAAGTAAATAGTAATTTATTAATCTTTCTTTATATTAAAAAAAAACTGGAGTGTCACGTTGGCAAAGATGCCAACGTGGCACACATTAAATATTTTTTTAAAAATTAAAAAATTAGTTTTTGAAATAATCTAACATTAATTAGTAGTAATTAAAAATATAATTAAAAATAAACCAATATTTAAAGCAAAAATTTAATGAGAAAAAAAGTGGTTTTGGAAAGACTTCAAATATAACTTCATTTTTTAAAGGTCCAATTCAAAATATTAAATAATAAATATTTTTTATTTATTTTTATCGTGTTAAAATTATAGGTTTTGATTGTTTTACTTGATTACGTGAATTTTACTATTCAAAAATAGTATATATTTTTTTACTTTTTTGTATTTTTTAAAATCAAATTGTGAGTAGCTAAAATTATAACTGGATTTACATTGAATAATTTATCGATTTTTAAGTAAATAGTAATTTATTAATCTTTATATTATTATAATTGAAGTGCCACGTTTGGCGGATGCCTTATTAGCAGTGCTAACATGACACACGGTTTGTAATTAAAAAAGTTAATTGATATTTTTCATTTTTAATGTGGCTAATGTGATATGTTCACTAACTGAATTTTGCATTGCATGCATTTTTCATTTTCTAAGTATATAAAATTAAAAATAAAAAGCTTTTCTTTCTAAAATTAAAATATAGTTTATGTAAACGGAAAGAAATCAAAATAATTATGTAGATACAAAAAATTATCGGTATTACTACAAATTTAAGTTACATAAAATTAAGTATAACACTTCATATACAATAGAGCTAAAACTAAATAGCAATTACAGTTAATCATTAAAAGAACGCATAAAATAATAAAATTTAGAGTGCGCAATATCCATTTACGAAAGAAAAGATGTGTTCAATAAAAATTTCATTTGTACCAACGAGAAAAACAAGTTTTCATAATTAAAGAATTTGTATATATTTATTCTCAATGGTTTGTTTACAATTAATTAATCTCCACGATCACTGTTGTACAATGCAATGCACGACAATTGGAATTAAAGTTACACGTTTTGATAAACTTCTTAATTATGCAATGCACGTGAATTTTTTAATTTACAATTGTGAATTTACTCCACGTTTTTTACATTGACTATAATATACAATATTATAGATTTTAATAGTTGTTTACAATTATGCAATCTCCTATATATAAATTACATCAATTATGTAATTCAACATTCACATTCAATATATTTATAATGTTATATCAATTATTTATTCTAAATAAATTTAATTATTCTCGTGCATCGCACGGGCATAGTACTAGTTACTTCAAAAACTTACAAATAGTAGGTGTAACATTGGTGATATAATCCAACATTGAGGCTTTGTTCTATCCAGAATAAAAATTATCCCAAACCTTTCTCTCTCCTCTTTTCAACTACATACACATTTTTCAATACAATATTAACCATATATTTTACACGGAATACCGCACGTATCAATTTTATCCCCAATCAAACATACCCTGAATGCACTTACTAAAAGAGTAGGTGTAAAATTGGCGATATAATCCAACTCTGAATGCACTTACTCGGAGTCCATCAAGCGCACGCACAAGATTGTGAAAATGCAAAGATGACAATAAAAATAAACTTGTCAAGAAATTTCTTTACTTTTTAACTGCACATTCTCTCAAAAGAACATAAAATTTTTATGTTACCGCCAAAAGGATTCGCTAATTTCCAATACTGCCCAATAGAATGCCATTCATACTAATTTACAAAGTGAAGCATCCTAACTAGATTAATTGGAAAATGTTATAGAAGCACTATAAGTTACATACCTTGGCCATTTGTCTGTAGGAATAGTTTGTCACTCCTGCAACATGGGGTGTGATGATAACATTTGGAAACTTTAGAATAGCATCGTCTGGATCAAACGGCTCAGTCCATGCCACATCAATCCCCAATCCTCCCAAGTGGCCAGATTTGAGATGATGAAGAACTGCATCGTAGTCTAAGAGACCCCCTTGAGCTATATTTATGAGGAGAGCACCTTTGTCTGAACGGCTAGCAAACTTCATAATATCTTCATGACCACTTCCTCATCGACCAGATCACCATATTCACTCAATGCTAAGAAAAATGTGTTTCTTGATACCCAGTTACTGGCAAAAACAAAATACTGCAAATGTCGTGTGTGTGTGTTCATATGTTGGAAATTATTGCGTTGCCGGAACAATTCTGGCGATTAAAATTTCCAATTATCAGATCAGATCTGATATAGCGAAAGAGATTTTGTAAAATTTCATAAATTTTCATAAATCAAAGAACGGCCATATGAATATAAATCATGAATTAATCTAAATTAATAGATCTAATGGGAATTAGTAAACTAACCTTTTAGAAGTAGCCTTACACGAATCGGATCTGGGAAAAGCAACTAAATTGGATCTGGTAGAAGCCACAGCCTTCCAGTACAATCCTCTCAATTGACGGCAGTGTGTGGTCACTCCAAATATAGATCTAGAATTCCTAATTCTTTCTCTACGTTGTTTTCAACTCATGAAAATGTAGAATTGGCTTACTGATTTATGTGGGATCCTACACTATTATTAGGAGAAAAAAATTCGTGAAAAAATGAATTTTTTACAATTGTAGAAGTGTGTCTTGTATAACAAAAGATCTCCTATTTATAGTTGTAGGATATGCCTAATCCTATTAGGACCCAATTTCTAGAACCTTCTAGAATGGGGAGTTAAATCCTATTATAACTCAACCTTTAGTTAAATAACATCTATTAAATATTCTCAATATTTGTAGATATTATTAACTCTTATAATTATCCCATAATTAGAATAAATATAATTAATATCTCATATTCAATTATATTTACCTTTAAACCATTAATAAATATGGAAACTATTTCCCATATTTTATTAGGATTTACTAAATTGCATTTCAAGCCCGTCATTAATTAGAAAGACGTACTGGGGACCATGGAATTGCACTCTTAATTAATTTTTCCAACTTATTAATTCTATTATTACTACACTAAAATATGGAATTGCACTCTTCTTAATTATAGAATATCTTACTCTACGTATTTGAGCAGTCCATTGATATAATCATTACATATGGATTAATCCTCCATAGACAATTCGTAATTGACCAATGAATTTTCCGTTTACCTTCTCAATTACTTCTTCTCCTCATTTACCATTAATTCACTAGTGAGTGGTACTAATTATAAATTAGTTGGGCCCAACACTCAGTTCCAGAATTAATAAATGAGGGAATCGTCTTTCTACTTCCCGCGGGAAGGAATGGATTCCATATCTGTGAATTATATTCTCAGCCATTTATTTTAAATATGAATCTAAAATGTTAGTGTTGTGAATGCTCGATTGTAGACGTAAACCAGCAAATTAAGAAGCACATTGAAATAAACAGGAGTCTATATTCACCTCAGGATTAAGATCTATCCATATATGATCATCTTTATGATTTAATTTGAATTTAACAAAGACAACGGAATTTATTGTGAAGCAACAAATTAAATCGGTCCAAATCCTATACAATCTCATTGTATATAAATGTCACCGTCTAGATGTCTCCACATCGACGGTCCAGATTAGACGGTCACATTCACAATGTTCACGGGCCGCATTAGTGATGCTTTAATTAAAGATCCCATAATTTAATTAATTTCATCACGTATTTAATTTAAGTTTATTATCCGCAATCTTAATCCTCTTGTATATAACTTTTATATACTAAGATTGTGGTTACATTTAATAAATTAGGAATTTTATTCTATGATATTTACGACAATAAAATCGAATGTAATATGTTAATATGTTCGAAAATAAATATCGCATTTATTAATTTATAAAACAAAGTGCAACTACAATACTTTAAGAGCACTATCCCTAACATCATATGTAATGCCCCGCTCATTTTCATTTATGAATTATGACGATATGATGACATTGATCTTGATTTGCATATGTTCGCTATGTTTGCTATGTGCCGGAATATGTCGGAAGTCGTTATGGCCGTTTATAGCTAAACTGGGAAATTCTGCAGTGTCGGATTTACGGCCGTAATTGTATGGGTTACGGCCATAAGTAATTTTGATACGGGCGTAAATTGATAAGTTAGGATCCTAGAATTTACAGAGAGTTTGGTACGGCCGTATAATCATAGGTTACGACCGTAAGTATTGGATTACGGCCGTACACGTGGTAGTTACGGCCGTAAGTGGTGAAGTGGGGGAATGCGCAAAACTTTCAGAGAGTTTATTACGACCGTATCTCGAGGTGATACGACCGTAGGATCGGTATTTACGGTCGTAAATTTGGAAGTACGGCCGTAAGACTAGAAGACGGAAGCCACTGATTTACAGAGTCTTCGGTACGGCCGTATGGGATTATGGGTTACGGCCGTAGATTATGGGTTACGGCCGTAATTGTGGTATTTACGGCTGTAAATGTGTAAATTACGGCCGTAATTTTATGTCGGCAGAAAACTATTTGATAGGTTTAACCACCTTTTTGGCTCGGTTTTTCCACATTTCCAACCCCCAAACCCTCTCAAACATCCTAAGAAACATCTCCAAAGGTTACATAAGGGATTCATGTGATTGGAAGCTTGTTGGTCCTCCATTCAATCAAGAAGATCACTCTTGGTCCTACAAGGAAGGGTTTGGGAAGTGGAGAAGGAAGATGAGAAGCTATTGATCCATTGTCTTAGCTTGGTTCTACATACTTGAGGTAGGCTTAGATGTATTTCTTGTATAGAAGGTAAGGAACTACATGAATAAGCATTAGGTGATGAATTATGAAAGTTTCCTTGGCTCTTTTCATGGTTTAGATAGATTTGGAATCTTTAATGTGACCCCATGACCTTGATGAGATCAAATAGCTTCTAGCATGGGATTATACTACTTATGACATGATTATCTTGCCAAAATGTTATGACATGAATGTTATTTCCCCATAAAGTTTTCAAGCTATTGGTTTGCATTCGTATGACATGTGTGCTTGAATTGAGATTGCCTATCATATGTTGCGTATATGTTAAAGTTTCAAATAGCCAATATGGGGGATCTAAACCCCAATGATGATATGTTGGCCTAATGGGGGGCTTAAGCCCCAATCATGTGAATAGGCCCGGCCAAATGTTTATGAAGGCGCCAACGTTAACACATGATTCGTAACGGGCCCTAACTTTGAATGTGACGAGCATTTGCATTGCATCTATTCCTATTGAGTCGTTGCAACTCACATGTGCTTTTTTTTATGTTTTATGATTTAGATGATGCTGCGAGTAGGGGCAAACTGGAGGCGACGGAGAGTCCTTTCGTACGTGAGCTTGTCGGCGTAGGAAAAAAAAAAGGAAAAGAAAAGATTTTGGGAAACGTTGTGTGTCACAACTATTTTGTAAACTACCATATTCTATGTATATGTAAATTATAACCTTTGATCAAATGTCCAATGTTTGAAATACTATATTGGCTTGGTAGTACCACGTGAGTGACACCATCCCTAGTACAACTCTTTTACGTAAATAACTCGACGTACTGGGGCGGGCGTTACATCATATGCTTCTAGTTCTTTCTCTTATATTTACTCATTATGTAATCTATCTTGTTAGTGGGAGAATGTATGAAAAACCTATACATGTATAACTGAATTACAGTGGCGGAGCCAGACCGGCTCGATTGGGTATGCACAGAAGAAAATTTTTAAACAAGGACCGAGAGCCCAAAACATTCACATGACTGCTTTTGATGTTCACACCACTTTGTATTTGCAAACATAATCTTATTTTAGGTCATTATTACTAAAATTATTTTTAACTTTTTTTATCTCATTCTTTTTACCAAGTGTCAATTAATTAATATAATTAGTCTAAAAATTTTGTTATCAAGTGAAGAAAAAAATTATTTTCCCATCGTATTGAAAAATAGGTTTAAAAACATAATAAATACGAAAATTTAAATCAATATTTTTCTCCAATTAAAAGTAAATTCCTAAAATATTTAAATAGGAATAATCTTAGAGATGAAATATGTTGAGTCCAAAGACATTAAAACTCGAAATACAAAGAAAAAAATAGTGCATATATAAAAATATAGTGTATATTTAACCACCCATAATTAAAACTAATTTGACTACAAATTAAAAATAATAAATAATAAATAATAAATAAAAATAAAAATAAAATTCCACGAAAACGGGGTATTCCCGGGAATACCCCTCCCTCCGCCCTCAGTCTGAAAGGTGGTATGGATGTATTTTTTTTATAATGGTAAGTATGGCAAAACGTAGTAGTAATTTCATCTCGAACTTTTTTACGGAATTTCACGCTTCTTGCGTTGATGCTTGGTTAACATCTTGGAGAACATTCTGCCCAGTATGCAAACGTGATGCAAGAACTACTACTGGCGATCCACCAGCATCAGAATCTACACCATTGCTTTCATCTAGCCCAGCTTCGTTTCTTTCATCATCGGCACTATCATCTTTCAGATCATCATTAGCATCATCTCCAACCATACAAATAGCCCCACAATCATTTCACTCGTCTTCAATTTCTCGTCCACATTCCATCTCAAGCACTCCTTATAACCAGCAATCTCTTCAATCCCATCGCCTGTCTCCTCATCTTAGTGCCAGTCGAAGCTCAGTCGACCTTAGGAACATGTCTTCACAAAGATCCCGCGCTGCTTATTTAGCTTCGCCTCATTCGTTGGGTTACCCCTCGTTGTCACCTCAAAACTCTAGATACATGTCTCCATATATACCTAGTCCAGGCAATGGTTCTTCAAGCTATGTGGGCTCGTCTAGTCGTCAACCTAATCCACTACACTACAGCGAGTCAGCCAATAGCTTTTCACCATTTGCTGCAGCCCAATCTCTTCCCGACTGTTAATGAAACAAACTTTATCAGTTAAGCTGGAGCTCGTCCGAGGAATGAAAGGGTTGTCCAAATCAGACTTCCGCCGGTGTGGTTTATTGTGTACTGCAGATCATTGGGAAATCAAACGGTGACAAATGGCATCCAACTTGTACATTTTCATAAGGTTGGCATTTTGGATGATTGAATTTCAGGTTCTTTGCGCATGCAGGTGTGCAATTCGTGCTGTACTAATTTTCTTTCATCGTCGTCGTTTTGGTGAGTAATGAGGTTGTAATGTTTCCTTTCATATATGTTGAAATATATAGTTAATAGAAGCACTGCACTCACTTGTCAAATATCTCTCTCTTGTGGTTCTTTTTATTCAACTATGCCCCAAATCTCATTCAAGAAATGGTTACTTGTATTCTCTCTTCTGCTAGTTTTACGTGCTGGGTGATATCACGGTTAAAAACATGGGCTTTAACTATAGTGAAATTGATGGTCAAGTTTAGCTTGTTTTCCATAAAACTTCTATTTTGCTAATTTTCTGGGTTGAATGGTAGTGAAAACTATGAAATGCATGAATGCTAATCAACAGTGATGTAACATGTGTGGTTGATATTAAAGTTTGACATTGACTAAGCAGGAGACGGCTATAAGCTAATTTTTTGGTAGAAAAAAATTAGAATGGGACAGAAAGCTCGTGCCCATTGTAACTTTTTTTTATTTAAAATTTAATTTCCATTGTCTAGCCAAAATCAAATTTTAATATTAACCACAAAGCTACCAATGCTCTGTTTCTAGCAACTAATGAGAACAGTCGTATTGATTTGCAGTATGTGAGTCGAATTGTGCATCGTATACACAACGCATATGAAGTTTCATATCTTTAAGTAAGCTATAAAGTTCCTCAATCCTCAATTTGGAAGCTTTACCAGCTGAGAATCTGTGAACTCTGTTCTTCACCTCAATCCAACTCTCCCCAGGAGTTTTCTTCAAACCTCTTGTTTTAGCAGAGACTCTCACCCTCGCAGAATCCTCCCACCTCCCACTCGCAGCATATAAATTTGAGAGCAACGTATAGCTACCAGTCACCTCAGAAGAAAGGCTAAACATTCGAGAAGCTGTCTCTTCTGCAACCTCTGTATTCTTATGCATTTTGCACGAGTTTAGTAGGGCCCCCCAAATGCAAGCATTGGGTTCGACCGGCATGTTTTTCAAGATGTCACTAGCTTCTTTTAGAAGGCCAGCACGTCCAAGAAGATCAACCATGCAAGAATAGTGTTCGACTTGGGGCTCAACTCGAAAGTCTCTACTCATCCGAGCAAAAATGTCCTGACCTTTGTCAACAAGCCCCGCGTGACTACATGCAGACAGAACACCAATAAAAGTAACCTCGTCTGGCTTCACTCCCTCGTCCACCATCCGATGAAACATCTGTATTGCACTGTCGCCATCTCCATGCATCCCAACTCCCGCGATCATCGTGTTCCATGAGAATATATCCCGATAATTCATCCTTTCGAATACTAAACTCCCCATCCTCAAGCTACCGCATTTCATGTACATGTTAACCAAACCATTTCTCACCAAAATATCATCACTAAGCAAAAACTTGATCGTATGAGCATGGACTGATCTACCAAGAAGCAATACTAACAGATCACCAAAAACTGACAACACAGTAGCAATCGTGACAGCATTGGCCAGCACTGAACGAAACTGCATACGACGAAACACATCCAATGACTCCTCTAGTTGATCCTTAGAGGCAAATCCGTTGATAACGGCACTCCAACTCACCACATTAGGCTGCCCCATTGAATCTCTGTCCCCATTTTCCAACTCCAAAAGCACGGAGAGAGCCTCGTCACACAATCCCGACTCAGCATATGATGATATCAACGCATTCCAACTCACTATACCCTTCTTCTCCAATCCAAAAAGAAGATACTCCGCTTCTTTTACAGCCCCATTTTTCCCGTACATTTGTATAAGCGAGTTTCTCACAAACACATAGTCATCAAAACCACCCCTCATCACATACCCGTGCACGACCTTGCCTCTCTCAAATGCACCAAATCCAACATCAGCACAGACTGAGATGACAACAGCAAGTGACTCTGCAGTGGCGTCAACCCCTTTCTGTCTCATCAAGATGTAAAATTTCCATGTCTTGTCCTCAAAACCGCACCTAGCGAAACTGGAGAGCAATGAAGTCCATGTCACTTGGTTAGGCTCTAATCCTTCATTCTCCATCCTTGTAAACATTGAAAACGAGTTTTCACAATCAAAATTAGTTGCATAACTAGAGATCATAGTGTTCCAAGAAACAAGAGATCTGACAGGCATTTTATCAAACACTTGACAAGCAGTATCCATCAACCCTATCTTCCCATACATCCCCAGCAATTCATTACAAACATGGAGGTTGTTAGTAAAACCCATCTGCAATACATGACAGTGAACGATTCTACATAACATATCATCACCCTTCATCGCGCAGGCCCTAATAATCAACGGAAAACCAAACCCATCAGGCTGAAAACCAAGTCCCCGCATTCGGAAGTATAACTTAACAGTCTCGTGGAATTCAAAAGCTGAATTACAAGCACGCATAATCGAGTTCCAAAATAGTGAATTGGAAAAGAAATCTTCTGGTGCATTGCTGAAGATTTTCCGGGATTCGTTCAAACGATTTAATTTGGAATAAACAGTGATGAGGCGAGCAGATAGGAAAGCAGAGAGAAATGAAGATGTGGCTACTAGTTGCGCGTGGATTTGCCTAACTGGTTTTTCGACATTGAAATTGCTAACACTGTTGATGCATTGTTGAAGAAAATGGTCCAAGAAATCGGGCTTATTGGTTGAGGTTGAGTGAGGTGGAGAAGAAGAAACGGTGTGAATTGAGGTGCGGGTGGAGCGAAATTTCGAATTACGTAGTTGAAGTGGTGGCGTGAAAAATAGACGGCGGTGAAGAACCACCATGAAGCTTCAGATGCTTTGGCGCCAAATGCACTTCTTCGTTTTCCTTTAATCCATTGATATTGGTGATTGTTTGAGCAACTCCTCCTCAAAAGTACCATTCTCCCATCATTCTTCCCAATTCACTCAATTGATTTAATAATCATTTTTTGTTATGAATAATTGAGAATAATTTGGTGGTTATGAATTATGAGGAATAATTTGGTGGAGGAATAATTTGGTAAAAGATGTAATTATTATATATGAATGACTATTATACCCTTGATGAAATTATGTAATTACGGTTTATGCAATTCCCGAAGTTTCACATAAATAGAGCGATTATTAATGAAATTAAATTCACCAAATTAAGTCGTCATTATACAAGTCTACATTGTTTACATCTCTTTTATATGCGTTATCGTGTATAGTCTACAGCGTTTGAGTAATATGAAGGAGTATCTTTCTGATTGCATCCCATTGATGAGCATACATATCGGCGCTTAATATTAGTAAGATTAATTGTGCAAACTATGCTCCTGGAAACATTCTGCGGATCAAGATTCTCTCTCTCAAAATCATCTTCATTCGAAGATCTCCTTTATTCTTCTTCCTATTCTCTCACGATCTCAGTTCTCTTTTCTTGACCTTGACATTTATAACTTTTCTCTCATCTTTGGTGTTTAATTATAGTTTAATAATATTATATTTTGGCGTAATGATGATTATTGCATTATGGGCAATTGAAGGTGTGAATGGAGGAAATACGTGCATGTTCAATTCTTACTGCAGAAGAAAAGGAAAATTTATATATAAATTATATTCTTTTATAATATAATAATATATTAAAATATAATATTCGTTTTCTCGAGATATAAAGGTATCGTTATCAAAATCAAATTTTCGACTCCATTATACTTTCGATTTAGAGAGTTTCGATTTGACACTAATATTGATAAGGTAAACTTTCAAAAATTTGCAAAAGCAGTACCCCAAATTTTGAAAGAAGTTACAAAATAGTCGTAGAAACGTTTTGATATTGATAAATTGAAGTAGAAAGGAGATAATTTTCAATCGTAACACATTGATAAAATATTTTTGACAATTTTGCCTTTGCGGTGGAATGGACAATTTTGCTTTAAGGTAAAGCGACCTAATTTTAACGGCAGTGAAAAATGGATAGAATATTCATGAAGAAATTCTAAATCCATTGATTATATAAAATGGCGAAGTCCATTTGAGTTAAAAGATCGAAATATTAATGTAACTCCCGAAGAGTTCAATTACATAATGTACTTATTCTAGAAGGATAAGTGTGTGACTTGTAGAAGTAATGAGTATTTGTTCTAGAAGAACAAATGCACTCCGTAAGCGAGTTCAATATTTAATTCTATGACTTTATTTCTGAATTTAATTCTTTAATACCTCTACTTGATGATGGGTTCAATCGTCACTAAGCGGAAGGTTTTATATATTTACCACTTTATATGCTAAGTGATGGGTATACACTTCTACTGGCAGATCCTACTTTCTGAAGAAGTAGTTAAACATTATGCAATTTAATTCTTGCTATTTAAATTAGTAAATTTATATTTATTGCAATAATTCCCATAAGGTAGGATTACGACCACCTATTGGAGGAAATTTAATTTCTGCAATTTAAATTTCTTGCACTTTAGATTTCGCATATATTTCCAATGTGGTGGGTATAACTAATCATACTACGATTGGTTATAACTAATCATACTCAGGAACGAAGTAGTTGATCAAATATTCTAATCCTACTCTCGAAGAAATAGGCGATGAGAATAAAATTACTTCTCCATATATACGAATATTAATGGAGAAAATTGAGCAAGTGGTACTTGAAGTTACCATTGGATAAATAGATAAAAAGTAAAATGCTCAATAGGTCCCGTATGTTGATAAATCAAAGAAAATATATCGCATGGAGAGATTATATGAAGTAATCTCATCGATGATATGAGATTGTATTAATATGAGAATAAAATGCTCTTGAAGAAGCATAATCACTAGATTACGTATTTGAATAAAGCCAATATGATATTATTATTACTCGGAAGAAAAGTACAAAAGCGATCGAAGTGGAACATATTGAGAATATCAAGATGACAATAAACACTTTCGAAAATATAGAAATCACGAAAAGAAAATATATATTGAACCCGTAAATGAGGATGCGTCTCAGAGTATAAATCTTTCAGTAACTCTGCCACCGAACATTAGGGTTCATAATGAAAGATCAAGAGGATCTCTTTTTTAAACTTGACAGATGATCTGTGGCCGATGGGTTTCGACTTCCTGATTTTTGAACATATGATTGAATCTTGATGAGTAGATCGGCAAACGTGTATTAGCGAGAAACAAGTATATTTCTCATTTGAGCAGAAATAAATTTATATTCTACACGATCTAGAAATGCTAGCAAACCATCGAAGAAATAATTAATATTTAATAAACCTATGGGTTTTGGTATGAAAAATTCCATTTGTGCAAATGGCTATATTGAATATTTCCTCCAGCGTGTTATAAGCGCTGGAAGAACAATAAAAGCTTCACTATTGCTCATCATGTACATCGGCCGATCATTGATGGATTGTGTTTGTAGCATCAATCGATTGGACTAATGACATTTCTAACTCCAATTAAATTCTTGCCTCCAATTCGATGAAAATGTATTATACTTGACACTCTTATCCCCCCATAATTTGTGCGGACCATCGTAAGACTCCTTAATAGTTTGTTATTAGTCCCTCCATATAGTATATTGATATTTTGTTTCCCTAACTCCCTTACAAGTTGATGCGCCGTATCGCATATTGGATATGACCTCTTGAATCTGGAGCCACCAAGAACACATATAGTTTTACCAGGTAAAGATTGACTTACATGAGATGATTACGATATCTCCATCTCCATCTCCACCTCCATCTCCACCTCTATCTTTCTCTTTCAACGAATGAATGATAGATATATGAATCCCTCTATTTAAAGAAAAATTTTCAAACCAATAATTGGAGTGCACTATTTACTTTTTGACAAATATGAAGAGAAAAATCTTGAGAAAAAAATTTAAGTGAAAATGACATATATCACATCGGTGATAGAAAATAAACAAAAAAAAAAAATCGAAAATCAGCGATATTTACAAATAAAAGAAAAATATTGATATTCTATATTACATAAATTTGTCTTACATAAATATGGGAAAATCATTATACTAAGTTATTCTACTTAAATTTACAAAGCTGGATCTTTTAAAGTAAGTATTTCAAGACTATAAAGTGCTTGTTGATCTTTGAATTTGGCCCATAAGGCCATTAGCTCACCTTGCGTGTCCACTAGGATGTGTCTCAGAGCACTGTTGAATATCATCCAAATGCTCCTTACTCAATCCATCACTTAATGAATGCTATTTTATCTTCTCGGTTTTACGGACAAGTACCCCCAGATTACATCAGTGTCACATGTCCCACCAGAGAGCACACTTATAACATCCTCTAATCTTTTTGCTCTCAGTTTCTTTGAAAAACTACTTTTACCCATACCAGGCATGTATTTATAAGGAATTGAAACCTCACACGGATAATCGAACCTTTGCTTCAATCAAGCATCGGATATCTTGTGGGATACCCATATTCATTAGCATCCTTAATCTTTCCGACCTACATCGATAAATCCTTTTGAGATTTTGGTCGATTAGTGATGGATAGTATTTTCGAAGATTTGAGAGCATATGATCCATTATAATGTATAGACCACTTGTTAGGATGAATTTTGCAATAATTTTGATGATTTATTTATAGAATAATACGGCGTATGAAATAAGACTCGATTTTAAATAAAGCGTAAACTACGATTTGGAATTAAATAATAGCGGATGTGATGCGTATGGTATTTGTAACTCCGTGTTTGAGCGATAGTAGACAATAATGTCACCAAAGATGATGGAATATGTCGGTGAATTGTTTCTATGATAAATCATGTTGAGCACTATCACAGGATACTAGTGAAATCGATATAAGAATTTCTTGAACTAGAAGTTCAATAATACTCGTTTGCAAAAGCGGGATTGACCATCGGTTTAAATAATTATTGAAATCAATATTTCAAGTGAAGAATTAAAAAGGAATTCTTCAATGATTGTTCTCGATAAATGATGAAATCATTACTAGCCAATATTGAAATAAATCCCAAATATATCTAGAATAAAGGATGAAAATATGGGCCCACTCATCCTCCATGTGGACTACTAGATATTATGATATGGATCATTAGATAGTCACATGTGTATATGATTAAGTAATTTGAAATTTCTGAAATATTTGCTCATGATATGAGCATGATTTCATTTAATGATAAAGCTAGTAAATGTATATCCCAATACTTGAATAAATCACTGAAGGATTGGTATGCACATACAAGTGGGATATTATATGGCAAATTATTTAAAGTCCTCAAATAAATTAGATATCGAGAATAGAATACCAAAGCAGTCTAAATTCCCATATTAAGAAATTTGAATGATGAGAATATATATGATTAAAATCATATATTGTATGAGTTTTGGTGTTCTAAATTTTCTCATGAGGGAGTATTAAAAGGTTAAAAATGATATGTGAAATGCATCATGTTATATCCTCCACAATTAAAATATGAACTTGAAGTTCAAAGATGCATAAAAGATGCTATGAACAATCACATATATCGATTAAGATGCTTTGATAAGTTAGCTTGAGAAGCGTTGATATTATATGAGATTTCCCCAAACATATATATCAAAGCAAATTATAAAGATGTGTCTTAATAACGGAGGCATATGCTCTTGAAGAGTATAGACATAACTATATTGTGTAATCCTACAAGAGGATTAATAATGAGATATCTCGATAAGTTATGTCGATATGGGGAAAAGAAATGAAATTGAAAAGTGTCGACACGATATGAAAATGTATGGCGCTACATATGATCAATGATAATGAAAATATTGAGATATATTGAAGATGATAAGTGGTGAATGTGAAATCCTTGATTTATGAGATGATGAGATGATGATAGTGGTGCTCAAGTTTAAAGATAAACATAGGTGGTCATTTATATGTTGCGTATGCTACATGAAAGTTAAAGTGCAAATCGTGTATGTAGTAGAAAAAGAAAATTAAAGGATCAGTGAGCTAAGCTCGTGTTTATAAGTACCCTAAAGAGAGCTAAGCCCCGGGAATGAAATAACCTATTAAATGAGTATTAAATGTTAAATGATATATTTTAAGTGTTAGTTAGTTATGAAGGTTTACTTATATGTTTACATGTTTTTACAATGAATTTATATGCTTTAAATTGTGTATTTGGAGACATGTGTTCATGGTGAATGTTTTGTAGTTGTGTAAGAAAATTGATATGCACTCTAAATGAGCGAAGAGTATAAAATCAATGTATATGATACTCATACAAATGTATGAAAGATTTTGAAATACTTTGCAGCATACTTGTATAAAATGCGCGTTGCACTCTTTTCCCTTAGTGAGGTTTTTATCATTGGGTTTTCCTAGCAAGGTTTTTAATGAGAGCAACTTTAAAGCGTATTCACATGAATAATGTACTCTTTTTTCCTTCATTAGGGTTTTCCCCTTTGGGTTTTCTAATAAGGTTTTAACGAGGCATATTCATGGTATATTGAAACGATAGGAGAAATTGATACAGTGTATCTATTGGATCAAGTTATAATGGAGCTAATGCTTTAGATCCAAGCGATGATGATATTGAAATCATTTACCCAGTAAAGATATCGATTCTCAAGATATGAAATCAAAGCGGGCGGTATGTACTCTTTTTCCTTGATCGAGTTTTTTCCCCTTTGGGTTTCTTGACAAGGTTTTAGCGAGCGACACATGAATACTCCTATACCATTTGGAAGACATCGGGGAGCAATGTTTTGATGAAGCGATTATCTTGCCACTCCAAGCTATCTATGTCGGTTTGGAAGTTTTTTTCAGCTTGGGTTTTTATAAACAAGTCAGGAAGACATTTGTATTAATAGTCGTTCGAGAGTGTTATGAATAATTGAGAATAATTTGGTGGTTATGAATTATGAGGAATAATTTGGTGGAGGAATAATTTAGTGGAGGAATAATTTGGTAAAAGATGTAATTATTATATGTGAATGACTATTATACCCTTGATGAAATTATGTAATTACGGTTGTACCATTCGAAGTTTTCCTATAAATAGGGCTTCAGTTATTAATGAAATTCATTCCTGAGAATTCCTTAGAATTCATTCTCTCTAAATTCTCTCTATTGTTTCTATACTTTTATAACATTTTTAATATTTTCTATACATTTGTTTATTTACTTTCCAATCATATATTTAAAAATTATTTTTCAATAATTTCAATCAAACATACCTTTGATAAATTTGAAGTAATTTAAAAAAAAAATTATAAAGATTAGATCTAATATTTTACATCAGAAAAAATATATAGCAATACAATACCTTAAAATTTGATCTTGAAATTTACGTGGTGATCAATTTTCTTTTATTTCTTTTTGTGAAAATATCTCGAACCTAATATTAAAGTCAGAAAAAGGTCAAAATTATGTCTTTAAAGGCAAATGCGATTGAAAAAGATATACAATTTCTCAAATTGTTATTGTGTACAAATTGAGTAAAGAGATGAGTTGGAGAAGGGATTGAAATGAATATAGTGAGAATTGAGGATGGATTTGTGTAAAATCTCTAAAAAATTTGCTTATAACCATAAAATAGGGAGACATACATATCTCAATTTAGTTACTAAAATTATAGATATGTATTAAGATTATATAGGAAAAAAGAAAAGAAGCTAAAAATCTCCAAAGAGAAAGTAGAGGGAGTTTTATTCAAAAGAAGCATAATAAAGGGGCCAAGTTTTCTCAATCAAAATTGGAGAGAGTTTACTTGGCCCATCTCGACTTCTCGAGAACGGGGGAACGAATTGCAATTCGTCAATTCGATAATCCACATAGAGCTCGTTCTTTAGAACAGGGGAACAAATCTAGTTTGAAGCAGACGAAATCCAAAGTAGTCATCACTCCCTTCGACGCCAATTTATCTATCAAGTCTGTTGCAGTAATTTCTACTGGAGGTTTTTCTTGATCACCGAACTTGGAAGAAAGGTAGTCTCAGATTTATTTCTAGAAATTTGAGTATTATATGTCGTGTTGAAACCCCACTCAATCTGATTGATGTGAATGTTTCAACACCGAAGGTTTTTATTTATTTTTCAATAGTTGTTATTTCTTGGATGGTAATCTATCATCCTTTAGCAAAAGCGATTTGATTCTAGGTGAAATGCCCAGACGAAAATCCGGTGGGGGAAGGTGCCCCCACCCGATTCTATGTGGCTCCGCCGCTAAATTTTAAGCTTTAAGTTTGAGCACACTGTTCTGTTCTGCAGTCTGCCAAATTTTGATTTTAAGTTGCAGAAAAGGGCATAGTTTATAGATATAGAGCTTGACCTTCTTCATCTCGTGTTAAAGAAATTTCTCACGTCTATGGCCCCCTGCTGTGATCATCTTATCTTCATTTCAGTAGAGAGATAGACTTTTTGCTTTATAGGCCGTGAACATATTAGCTATTATTTATTTCTTAATGATCTGAAGTCTCTTTGATTCTAAAACGGTTTAATGTGCTTGCTTGATGGTGTTGAGTTCTTTTTTAGCACGAATATACTACCTAAATAAATCATAACAGTGGGTGATTCAATTCTTCGTAGGTCAGAGGAACAGAGCAATGATGGGAGTTATTAACAAGTTTTTCATCACATCCATGTTAATGTGGGCGCTTCCTGTTGCAATTTTATATGGATTTAACCACAATTTGTTCCCCGGTAAGCTTTCTTTGACAACAATTTCCACTGAAAATTGCATTGCGTATTCAAACAATGAACCTATGTTTTAGTTTCATTTGAGCTTTTCTTTTATCTTGTATTTTTTATTTAAGTCTTGTGAGGCTGGCACAAATAATGTGTACATTGATAGTATTTTGCTGACGTGTATCTATGCCACATTGGTTTGCTGCTAACATTTTGGGTTAAGAATCCTCGATCACATGTTTACCTCTGACAATAATTTCATTTACATTTATCAGAGAACACCATTATATTACGTTTTGGTTTAGCGTTAGAAGCTGAGTTTTAAACCGGGAGTTGTCGTTATTCTAGTCAAATGGTAGGTATAGAATGCCCTTCTGAGATAAGATGTATCGAGTTGAGATCGTCCTATCATAATTGAGGTCTGAGGATGAGTATATCTGTCATTCATGGATGCAAATTGAATAACCACTTGATATTTATGAGTAACTTTATAAAATAAGTAGAAGAAGATAATGTTACTGTCCCATAGATTGGTTTAGAGTGGGAGTTGTAGATTCAAATTATAACTTAGTCTCACTGTTTTAAGCAAGGTTCTAAAAAGCGTAAAACAGGATGAAGCGGCGAACCCACGTTTCACGCTTTTTTTTTGCGCTTGAGCGGGCTTTTTTGCACTTTGTCATGCTTTTTCACGCTTTTGCTCGCTTTTCGTCGAAGCTTTTTACTCTACGCTCACGTTTAATCGCGCTTAATGCACGCTTTATGACCTTTTTTAGAACACTGGTTTTAAGACAAGTAACCAAGATTTGCCCTAGTTTTTTATATGCATATTCGGGTGGTTATGGACTATGATGGGCTTGACGAGGATGTATAGCTTTTGCATTTTTCTTTTTAATCTATGTGTAGTATGTACCACTATTTCTGTCCCGTGATGATAATTTTGTCCTGTTTTCCACATGTATTAAAAAATTCTAACTAATATACTTGGAAAAGTGAATATAACACACACTTTTTTCCGTAATATACCGTTATTTAGTCAATAGTTGAAAATAATAATGGCATAAATTTCTAGTTTGCTTCCCCCACTACATTAATCTATTTATGTAAATTCCAACTATAGTTGAAAGAATCAAATTTATTTTAGTTAATTACGAAGCACATTAAGTAGGGGTTATTTATGAAATGAAAACTTCAATAACACCACCAGTGAAGAAAGGAGACTATTATTTGGAACATATCAGAAAGTTATATGAGGCCTTGTTCTTTCCATCATAAAATTTAAAATTTTTTTCTCTCTCATCCTTTTCAACCACACACATAATTATTTTATATTTTTTAATGCACCATCTCTCATTTTTTACCATACAATTTACACGCAATTCTAAAACTTTCTACTAATAGTGGAAAGAACAAGGCTTAAGACTATTTCTGGGGGCATAGGAAGTATTTCTTGCAAGTGTTTTTTCCGCTGTTGTTAATAATTGTTCGTCTGGAACAGGTTCGACCGAGCTATCTCCCTACTCTATGACATTGCTAAGTGGATTTCTTGCAGTCATTTCTGTCAATGTTGTTATAGTATTCTACATTTGCATGGCAATGAAAGAACCCTCAGACAAACACGAGCCAGATCCCAGATTCTTAGCAGATGCCAAGGCCAGCATTACACAGCAGCCCCAACCAAGTGAAGATGATTCTTCATCAGATCACGCGAAACGAGAATAAGCAAAGGCTCAAAGGTTTCTCACTAAGGTTTGAAATTTTGATTTGTAATTGTTTGTTTTCATTTGTTGAATTATTACATTGAGGTTGTGATGATAAATGTATTATTAATGTAAGGGGGCAAAAGTGTGGTGTTGCCAAGTTTGACTAGAGAAATCCCACGGAAGGTAAAGTGAACTGTGTGTTCAAAAATTTCATTCTAAATGCATTATGTGCAGAATTATATGGGAAGTAGAAGCATGCCCACTAAATAAGTATGAAAATGTAGTAAAGAAGAGAATGACCGAAAAAAGTGCATTTTAAGTCATTCTTCTCAATGGGCTCATTGGTTATACCTTAGAAGTCTATACTCTTTCAGCAAGTCGAGTTGTGGACTAGTTGCAACCCGAGGAAATGGTCGTTTTGGGCCACTAGGATAGGCAATGGGCCAATTTGGGCCAGGTTGACCCAGAACACAATGAGTCCCTCACGGCACAATGGGCAAGCTTGTTTCGGCCCATGGCCCAGTTAAAAGGGGTCATAGGCGAGTCTCGTTTTCGTCCCGCTACCGGTCCGGACCTACATCCGGAGCAGTGAATAACATATATAGTAATTTTTTAAATTAAAAATTTGAATTTAACTAAAAATTTTAAAGTATTTCTGGAGTGATACTTGAACTCGGATGATTATTGAGATAATAAATCACCTATTAGCCATTGCACTATTGATTATTTGCTTACTGTCTTCAGTATTTTGCTTTCACTTAATAAGATTGTAATTGTAACTAAGACGGAGAATCGAAAATAAAAAAATAAATAATCACGCGATAATTTGCGAGTCTCAGGGCTAACTTGCCCCGTCCAGAAAATGCCCCATTGTCATTCCTAAGAAAATGACAGTTCAATCTAGCCATATTTTCTAATCAATGATTCTGACTTATGAGCACGCAAAATCCGAAAATATGCATACTTCGCCCAGAAAATATTGATAATTGTCGTTGGGGCTTGTTGCTATGACCTCCAGGATAAGGAGACACCTATACTTACGAATTTTTTACGTCGTATGATCTTTACTCATACCGAGGGCCAGCCTTGAGGCTATTCAATCAATGTAACCGCATTATATATATATATATATATATATATATATATATATATAAAAGATCCAAAACATTGATTTCATTGAAAGAAAAAGAGTCAGAATATCAACTTTCACTGAGAGATCCCCAATATCTCTTTTTATTCTCAGTGTCCACCCTGCTTACACTGTATCCTCATTTAGTACATTTGACTCTATAATTAGTGATATTTAGTGCCATTCAGAGTCTTAGTAGGTCTAAGACTAGCAATATATATATGAGATAAATTCTCATTATCGATGTACATTTTATATAGTGTATTGTATTCATATATTTTTCTTGCAAATTAGTGTATTTCTCTTGCTTATTTTTGCACCTGAGGGGTGATGATTGGCGATTCACCTATCGCTGATCCTTAGACTTTCGACACTCGAGGTGAATTTTAAGAATAAAAAGTTCACCCTTTTTTTCCTACTTTCAACCAATTTTTCCTTTTTTTTTTCTCCCAACTTTTTGAAGTTTCGACATAAAAATGTAAATTGTTGCCCCTATGTATCTTACTTTTTAAAAATTTTCCAGTTGCTTGAGACACCAGCCTCTTTCGCCTTACAAAAGGATCGAATTAGATCACCACATTTTTTGCCAGTCACAAAGACAGTCCCAAATCCAGAATTCTTAGTCATTATCCGTTTATTCGTCAAAACTATTGAGGTTTTATCATCTCACAAGCGATGAGAGATTTTTCTTTCTTTCGTTTTTTTTTTCTGAAAACAAAAGTAAAAGTAATGAGAACAATAATCATTCGACTAGAGGGAGAGTTTTCACTGTCAATGGAAGAAAATTGGACTTATGTCCATCCTCCAAAAAAACTCATATTAAACAACCAAAAGTTCTTTATCAAATTCTCCTAGAATTCAAACTCAATCGTCCACAAAGATCGTCGTTCCTAGCAAAATATGCTCATTCACTGCCGCCGCCGCTTCTTTGATCAGACTCTACCGTGAAAAAATGGTATACTAGTTATTTGTAAACTCCACTTCAGTACAGAATTGTTTGTAAGCTTTGTTAGTGTTAGGAATTGCCCGATAAACATGCACAGCGGAAATATAAAATAGGCAACTCAAAACCGGATCTACTCGTCCCTTAGATGAGATCTGTGATTAGAGATTACCGATGTAGAAGCTGATTTCATGGAGAATCTCTTGTTTGTTCTTTCGTCTCATGCAATCGTCCGTACTCCAATGGTGATCCACACGCCAAGACTCCTCTTGAATTCTGAACAACCGTGGTGGGATGATCTCTCTCAATTTAGTGCTAGCTAATTGTAAAGAGAACTTCTGACAATGTAGTAATAATAACTTTATGTATTATGGGGCTACATTGAGCTATTTATAGGTTTACAATAATCTATTGGGCTTGTGGTTTCTTGAGCCACAAGATACCTCAACCAGTCCAACTATTGGGCCTTGTACACCCATAACTAACATTCTCCCACTTGGACAAGGTCCAATTCAAGGTCAGTACTTGACTTTGTGTGTGACCCGCCAGGCTCCCACTCACAAAGGCAAAGCGTCATGGTGTCACTATCTAATCTTATCGGGATAGGATAAAGTAAAATCCCTATTTGATTTATCATCGATTCACCCTGAATCGATCGACCCATGTCGTAGTCCATGATTGACATCTAGCAATGTGTCATGGCAATCCATGTGGCGGGATAAGTCATGTGAAAATAGTGAAACCTTTACATGTCTGCGATTACCGCCATAGAACTATAATCCCTTCATCAATATAAGCAGATTGGTTGGAGATATGGATTCACGTCAATCTCATTCAACCAACGTATTATTAAGCGCTCTCAACTCAACGTTGATTAAATCGATGATTGTGATTGAAAACTCTATTCAATCCACAATCCCACCTTGGCCAAGGAATTTATATCAACTTGATTGAAGCGAAATCAGTTATAATCTCCGGGTACAGGGCGATGAATCACTGTATTGAATACTCTACAACCTTCATGCATTTCTCCACTATACCGTCACGGCATTTCGTCAACCCCAATTAGAGTATCCTTCAATGTCCGCCAAAGTAAAGCGATCCGTGCATAAGATTCTATGATATTCTCAAGTCGAAAGGACCAATTCCCACCGCCGCGCATTAGAGATCAACTCTTGGCGCCAGGATAACTATCCATGCGGTATCTCTAGGCGGGTCATCCAAATGCTTGTTCCACTAACGAAGCATTCACGTGTTCATCGAATGTCTCCACATTCCTAACTTGTGAGATCGATTACTTTCTTCTTAAGAAAGAGATGCTACACATGCTAGTCTATCACCCAATAACAATATCAGTGTTTTGTTATTTGCTACGACCGAGGACAATTTAGAGAATAAGTGCCAAAAACTTTTATCTCACTATCACAACACCTTGTGATTAACAAGTTTTCCACATTTATTCTCTGAGGACTCCATTATTTTAGTTGTTATGATAAAACAAGTAGATATGTAAATAATAGATCTGCCATTCAAGTGCATCTATCAATTAGGTGTTTTACGCATATCAATATCCAATGTAGATTGCAACACCACAGTTTACACAATTAGATCCAAATACTATTGTATCTAATACATATAGCTTCAATCATGAATATCTTTGTGACATCCACTATGTCAAGAGATCTTTTGTATTTATCCTCTTATCATTTTTGTTGCATTATCTCTTCTAAAGAGATATGCCACCTTCAATACACACCTAGATCGTTGATGAGACTTAGGTTTCCTTTGCTTGTGTGATGGCTCCATTGTTATCTCAATCTCTATTGGATCAACAATGTTAGGAAAACATTCAAGTTCAATTAAGAACTTAACGATCTAAAGCGCTTCTCTTTGCTACTTTCCAAATGTAACCGTGTATTGAGTTTTAGTAGTTGTATTCATATGGAACCTTTCAATTGATCATACTACTTTTATGAGTAACTATCTTTCCGAATTGGGATTAGTGTATAGTCTTTCAAGACCAAGAACCGACATTTGTGAATTTTGAATTCTTCGTTCGATTCTCCATTAGAACATGTATTCGGTGCTTCTCAAGCATCTAATAATGTTTGTTGACCATTATTTAATGTTTCCTACATTGTTTCTCGAATTTTCCCCTCCAAAACATGTGAAACATTTGATCTAAGTACATAGTATCGCATGAATCTTATCTCTGTGACCTCTCTCAAGCGTTCTCCAAGCGCCTTTTTGAAAGTGCAGTCCTATCCTTATAGGATAGAGTTCTCTCTAACTCTTCGGGAAAAACCTTCTAAAGATTTCCTCTATGTACTTGGATTTAGATAGGTTGAACATTTTGTAGATCTATCTCCATAGATCTTTATCCCAAAATTACATGCAACCTTTTCTAAATCTATAATGGAAGAAGGCGTTGGACTTTCTGCGGAGATATCATTTTCTAATAACTTCGTATCCATATACCGTATTAGAAATACGATTTCACTCCCACTAACTTCTCGTACACACTACTCATACTCATTTATAATAAAAATCAAACTATTAGATTGTCTCATTAAAATGAAGTTTTAGCTCCTCTTGGGTATGCTCATACATAATTTGATCTTATGAATTCAAAACTTTTATGTTGCATCGAGATACAACGCATTGATCAAAATCAAGTTTTGAAACCATTTTCAAACCACGAGCATCGGTGGTTAAAATTGAATTAATGATTATAGATGTGAATTTTGCTCTCAAATGCAACATTTGTCTTTGATTGCAACATTCAACATTAATCTTGTCTTGTGAGCATTACGATCCATGTTGACGGGATGTTTGTAAGTTAATTTACAAATTATAGGTCTAACCACCTTTGTAACCAAAATCAATTTTGATTTTAGTACATGGAGCTCACTTGAATTCTAGTGTATCTATCTATACATTTTAGGTCAACAAGTTGACTTTACCATTTATAAACCACGACCTTCTCATCATTGACTAGCAATACCATATTAATAGCCATGAGATCACATCTTGCTATAGATGATCCTTTCCCACGATCTATACAGACAATGTGTTATAAATAACTTTTCTTCTTTACTAGTTTACACCTCATCAAATGAAGTTCGACAACTAGTTCATCTAGTCGGTTGATCTCTATTGTGATTTCTTGAACTCTTTCAAGGTCTATCCTACTCCCACTTGTCCTTTTAGGAAAACAATTTCTCAAAGATTAGATCATATTTCGATAAGATGATTCCTAATCTTAAAAGTGAGAATAGTGATACTCAATAATATTTTATCTTGAATATCTATCAAGAGATTTACGTCTACGCTTCATCTAAAGCGTTATTGCTCAAAACTATTTTGAGTTTTTATCTTCCAACTTAGATGGAACATTATTTAGTGTGTTACTTGCAATCTCTATTGCCCATCTTCAAAAACAATTTTGCAGTGAGCGCTAGGTATAATGACAACATCGTATCATATTAATATGAACAATTTCTCTCACTATATACCATTGAATTAGTCATGTATATTCCCAAATTCTTGAGCGAGAATCTCATTCTTCTAATTGTATCCTTAAATAATCTTCACTTGATCATATCGAAATGTAGAGAATATTCCCCAAGTAGCTCTCCTCTCTTACTTGAACCCTTTTGAACATTTCAAAACTTTTCATGCTTGTCATCCATCAAGTATAAAGATACTATATCACAGTATATAGTCCTCTTTAAACTTGACAAGCGTTAGAGATGCTATTTTCGACCTTACGTACATATCAACCCAATACATCAATATGAATTAGGGTTAACATATTTTGATGTCGGAATAGGATATAATTATCGTTATACCCCTTTTATTTTCTATTCCAATAATAAACCTTTTAGAAATCCAATATTCTTGATCTTATTTCTATAGTTGATTCCATTAAATGATTGTAAACAACTATTGTTGTTTATACGAATGGATCAACTATTCATGTCCCCAACATGAATAGAAATGATGTTCTTCATAAACGTGATCAAAATATTTTTCCTAAAACAAAATAAAGGATACTTGAAAATAATAGGTCTTGAATGAAGTAACATTTACTTCTTTTCTTCTTGTAGATCTCATTATCTTACTTCTGATGAACTTTCCTATTTAAATCTTAATCGTATTTAAATATAGGATCTCCATCCGATATCAATACATAAAAGATTTAAATACGGCTTAGAAATCTTCTCCAAGATTCTTCTATTCAATTTGGTTATGCATGACTCACGTTCATACCAATCTTCTTTGTCTCTACAAAGTGTTGTGGCTTTGAATATGTCTTTATATACTTCAAGCCCATTAGTTTGATCTCGAAATTCTTTCTCAAAGTTCCTTTGAGACTACTTCTAAGCCTCGTTAGGAGTTTCAAGATCAATCTTATCACATCGGTCAGGTATGTATAGCAGTTTGGGCATATCAAGCAGTTAGTGGATATTGGGAATCTTATTCACATCTTAATTCATAACAAGTTATAATAGACTATTTGGTGATGAGAGTTGAAGAACTAAAGTCAACATTTGACTTATTGCCCATCAAGTCTCCAAATAGCATCTCGGATTTTTATATCGTTCATCATATGGATCAACTCCTTGACATGATCAATAACAACATAAATATCCATACCCACATGTGATATTTACAACTCACAATTGCAAGTATCATACATCTTTGCATTATGATCATCACATGATCTTTGTAAATTCATATTGTCCTAGCAAGACTATCTTGGTAGGTTATTAGGATAATCTGTTTATGACATATCGTAAACTATATGTGAAAATAAATCTCACATTTACAATGTCGGTGTAAGAAAAGTCCGGTGAGTGTGGTGACACTAAATTCACTTTTCATATTTAGTCTGATTACTCAAGTAGTTTGATGAGTTTATCGGCATCAAATATGCTTTTCAAACTCAAAACATTACTCATAATATAATTAATAGAAATGATAATGGAATAATAATTAATAAATGCAATACGATTAATCAAATATGGACTTTTATTTAATTAACAATACTCCCCCTTTGAATCAATGATCCCAACATTGATAGAAAACAAAATTTCAAAGTTTATGTCGATGAAGGCTAGGACCAGTTTGCTCAATTAGAACCTTGAGTTACTCAACAAGCCTAATTGTCATTGAGTAGAATCGCCTATCAATCACATCTCCATGTGACTCCTAGATCATCAAGCGGATAACAATTTATCTTGTACATCTTATGTATCAACTTGTTGTGCCTCTAAAGTTTATTTCCTTGAGTTACTCAACAAGAAATAAATTTTAGTTAAACTTCGACCCAATGTTGAGGCATCACATGTCTCCACCAGGTGAAGAAACATTTCCAGACGATCGAGCTGACCTTGGGTTACTCAACAAGTGACTACGATTGTGAAAATCTAATTTTCACAGTAACATTGGAAGGCGTGGATTGCGTTTTGTCGTGAATTTAATACCATTTTTAAGGGGATCAGTCTCATCAACAATATAATGCATAATAATAAACATCAACCATGCAACTATCAAGCATAATAAACTAGTGGATGATTATGGGCGTATATCTATCTAGTTTTCCCGAGCCAAGAAAAACTAGTTGGTCAATTCTAAGGGACAAGGTCTTAGTCGCCGTTGGTTAACTCGGTGATCTCCATCTTCTACTCCAACATTATCCTATACTAGTTGGCACATCACAACATTATCCATCTGATTGCAGTCAAAATTAAATTAAAATTGTACAGAGGCCCAAATTAATAATAATAGGCATCACGAGTCCCCAGAGCGATAAGGGAATAAAACCATACATCCATCCAATCATATTGGTTTGGTCCATAATCATCCAATAATATCTAATATTAAAAATTATATCAATTTCTAGATTTGAGTAATAACATTATTTGGCAAAACATTTTAAACCAATAAGAGATAGGACCAAGCGAATATTAATTAGTTAATCATATTAACTAATTAATAACTCATCAATTAAAATTATATAATTAATCTAATTAATTATTTAATTTTATCATGAGAGGAATTTAGAAAATAACTCTTTATTTTCCCAATCATATCAAAATTTAATTAGTTAATCACATTAACTAATTAATTACATATTAATAAAGTTTTATGATTAATCAAATTAATCAATTAATTTTATTAATAAGAGGATTCTAAAATAACTCTTTATTTTGTGAATTACTTCTGATCTGGTCCAAGATGATTCACAATATCAATATTGATCCATGAGTTCAATTTCTAGATTTATTGTGGCAGCGGCGTATTGTTTAAACAATTTAAACAATCACGAAACAAATTCTGAATTAATCCAATTAATTTCATGTAACAATAAGTAATTAATCTAATTAATTACATGCAATAATAAATAATTAATCTAATTAATTAAATATCATTTGAAGCGGGTTAGACAAAATAACACTTTATTTGTCATATACATTAAAGTCATACTTCAATGAAGATCTGCGAAAAATATTAGGAGAAACCAAAAAGATAATTTCAAAAATTCAACTTTTTATGCATAAATAATAATTTTTAAATTGAAATAAATGCTCGAAGTTGAATAATAGCGAAAGAATTGATAAATCGATTTATCATGAATAGAAATTTTTATTTCAACGAGGACTTGTTTTTAATAAAGCGAAAGTAGGGACTAACTTGCGAGTTTACTTTCGGGAAGAAATTCACTTCAATGAGATGAGGCTCGGTGTGCAATTTCCAGGCCCTCGTCTTCCTCGTTGATCACCGTAGCGTGGAACCTAGGGTTCCACCAGAACCATGCCCACGGCGGCGACCATCGCCACGTGCCTCGGCGGCGGCCGTCGCCATTGCCTTACCATGGCCGGCCAGAAATCGCCATTATTGAAGCGGCCGGCGAACTTCATGCAAATGCAAATCACGCCGTCTGCGGCGGGAACGCCCATGATAGCGGCGACCGCCCTTACTGTCAGCTGACCTATGTCGATGGCTAGGGCATATCATGGTAGTAGCGGCGACTCTCATAGCTACTGCCGGCGATTAGCGCGATTCCGGTGACACAAAACACCTCCCTCCCTCATTCTTTTTTTTTTTTTTGCGTGAATACTTTCGGATCGATCAAAAATTAATTTTTAACGCCAATTGCATCGTCTACAAATAAATCAAACTAGATTGTTCAATAGAACATTAATTACCCAAATCAAATTGATATAAAACACATATATACAACAACACTTATTGTAACACAAACTAACAAACCTCAACAAGAGAAACGAGTTGGTTCGATACTGCGTGGTTAGGAATTGCAGATAAACATGCATGTGGAAATATAAAATAGGCAACTCAAAAGCGGGATCTACTGCGTCAGCTTAGATGAGATGCTGTGATTAAATTCTGGATGTAAGGTGATTTCATGGAGAATCTCTTGTTTGTTCTTTCGTCTCATGCTTAGTCCGATCGTCCAGGCCTCAATGGTGATCCAGCCAAGACTCACTCTTGAATTCACGACAACCATTGGTGGGATGATCTCTACTCACCGATTTAGTCTTGGTAATTGTAAGAGAACTTACAGAACGATGTAGTAATAATAACTTATGTATTATGGGGTTACGTTGAAATTTGTTATAGGTTCTGATAATCACCAGTGGAACATGGTTTCTTGGCGCGAATCACAACCGTCCATTATTGGCGCTATGTACCATAACTAACAGTTAGAACATTTGAAAAAAAAATAAAAATAAAAATGCAGCGCTGGGGTCACCCGCGAGGTTGGGGGTTCGGGGGGGCGGGGGGAGACGTAAGAATAGTTGAATCCCACGTTACAGAACTGTTTCGATGGGCTATGGCCTGGCGACAAAAAGAAGACCGGCCTCACTCCTCAGTGCCCCATAAAGACCCCCGAATTTCCATTTTCCCATCAATCAAAATCCCCAATTCAGACAATCTATAATCCCGATTTTCTTCAGCACTCATCAAATTCTGGAGATCATTTGAACAGAAAAAAATGATGTTCCGATGACCGAGATCTCGTGTTTTTTACCTCTCTTTTTCCCCCACCCCAGTTGAAATCTTCAAACAATTCCTTGATCACATCGTTCTACTACCTTCTCAAATTTCTCGATTCCAATTCTCGGTTCAAAAATGGCTACCCAAGTAACCCAACAAATCAAGAAAATGAGAGAACCCTCAAATTCCGACAAACTCAGTTGTTTACCAGACAGTATTCTCAGTCACATACTGTCATTTCTCGACACAAAATCCGCCATTAGAACCTCGGTTTTGTCCAAACGTTATACACTCTTTTGGACTTTAATCTCAAATCTTGATTTCAAATACTCGGGCAATGATATTCCTGGTTTCACATCGTATGTTAACCATGTTTTGGATCGCAGAGAACATGGTATAGTTACCAATTTTCATCTCTCTGTTCATAAAAATGTCGATTCGTCGTTCGCAGAGAAATGCATTGAATATGCAGCTCAGCACAAGGTGCAAAATCTCAGGGCAAGAATTTGTACTAAAAGTAAGTCTGTTGTTCTTCCTGGATTGTTGCTTAATTCGCCGTGTTTGCGAGTTTTAAGGTTGAATAATGGGACGTGTTTGAGTATAGAGTTACCAAAATCACTTGCATTGCCCAATTTAACTACATTGAGGCTCAAGAATTTCGCCTTTTCGAAATGTAACTATAATGGGGAGATTTTTATGGGATGTCCAAATCTTGAAACCTTGGTTTTAAACAAGTGTTGGATTAGGCCACTTGATGAGCTTAAGGTTTTGGAGGTGAATTGTTTGAAACTTAAGCATTTGGAGATAAGGTATTGGAGGAGTCCTTGGGGATGTTTTGATAAATGCATGATCAATGTGACTGCCCCTCGACTCAATGCTTTTCGGTTTCAAGGTCATCTTGTTAAAGTGAATTTTAAGGAGTCATTGGTTCGCTTGGACGAGGCTTCTATTGATTTGTGTTATCCTACTTCGTGTGTGATAATTGATACTTGTGAGAGGAGGCGAAAGATGTCGGAAGCTTTTGTAAGTATGCTTGGACGACTATGTACCGTGAAATCACTCTTCCTATCAATGAAGACAATTGAGGTATTTCTAAGTCAATCTTTATGTGCCTTTCTGGAAAAATTTCTAGTACTTGTACTCCTCGAATGTTGTAGGCCAGTAAGGCATTCGCCACCTATGCACAGGGGCTACATCATTTACTGAATTGTGGGCCCCTATGTATAGGTGACCAACATTTAGTGGCCATGAGTGCTAGAAAATTTTGTGCCTTTGCGGCCCAAAATATCTATTTTCGATCAATGGAAGTCTTCTCACTTTTACTTTCTTGATGGGCTCTCTTCAACTTGAATGTTTGTGCTTATCATATTAAAGAGTAGTCAAAAACTCAAAACCATTTGTAGAATTACATAATGCATGGACAATATAAATCCAATAAAAGCAAAGTTTTCTTTACAACAAGAATAAGATCATCTTTGAGAATTAAGTCATGTGAAGAAGAATTCTCGGTTTTCATGGAAGGATACGATGAAATAGATATGTTAAAAGTGATTTCTATCTCTACTATTCCTAGGTTTTGTCTGTCATGCGTGATTTACGAGAACGTGCACCTTCTACCTTTGAAAATTTGAGGTGTATAAGGATCACCGAAGAGAATAAACATACAGAGATTTGTATACCTATCGATGAACTTAGACAAGTACTCAAGGGTGCAAACAATGACTTCTTGGTACTCAATGCTTCTAAGGTACCTTTCTTGTCTCTTTAGCTTGGTTTTATGTGCTTTGTTTGGTGGTTCACATCGTCTGTTTGTCGTTCTTACTAACAACAAATTGTGGGTCCTATAAAATATATGGATAGACCATGTGTTTAAGTATAATTGAATTTAAATTTAAGATTTGCCAAACATGCCCTGTGTCTTAAATCCTAAATTTCGTTAACCAACTTTTGAGAAAATTTAATTTTGTGCACCTTTGATATGCAATACTAGACACTAGATGGTATTGCATAAGTTGACCAAATTTTAGCTAATTTTCTTGCTTGATATTTAATAACTTCTAGTGCTTCCCACTCCAATTATGAAAAATTTATTTGGATGTGTCTAATTTTTTTTATCGTTACTCTTAAGGATGTAAGAAGTCGGAGGACCAAACTTACGCGTAACAGTACCAATTCAATCGCTATACGGGCAAGTGTGATGGCGTACTTGCTTGAGAGCTGCCCTTCTATAGAAAAAATAGTTGCTGAAGTACCAAAGGTATTTCTTCTCAATGAAAGGCAAGCCAAAGCCAGTCGAGTAGATTTTGTGGGTTATTATATATATATATATATATATATATATATATATATATATATATATATATATTATTTTAAGATTTGACGGCAAAAATTTCTAATTCTCTTTCAGGTGTCGACGGACTAATAGTTGGGAGAAAATGGCCTAGAAAATTTTGTCTTTAATTTTCTTGTTGAGCTAGAAAGAGGACTATCGACAATGAGAGATATATGTATATCATCTGTTGTCATCAGAGTAGAAATTGTGTACTTAAAACTCGACATTTCTGTTGTTGTGTGGGCGAAGGTGGTGTTTTTTATGAACTGATGAATACAGAATGGGATTCTCATATACGATGTTGCCCTTCTTCGTGTTTCCGTCGACGTTGGACTCGGATTGTTAAAATCGTTTTATCAAACAAGCACTAAGCTAAGCAGGGATGTTAAGGAACACCCGGGTGTTCCGTAACTTACCGAACACCCGGGCTTTTACGGTCCCGTCCGACCTCCGTTTTGAAATTCGTAAATTTGGCAAGATTCAACAGGATGAGAAGAAGTTCCAGCAATTTTTTTAAAAAAATTTGGACACCTTAGCGGCCAGTGGCGTCCGGTCAAAGTTTTGGGCCAAAATTTGGGCTACATTTGGCGAAAACTTTGACCTGGCCCCACCGGCTGTCACGGTGTCCAAAAAATTTTTTTAAAATTGCTGGAGCTTCACCTCATCCTGTTGAATCTTGTCAAATTTACGAATTTCAAAACGGAGGCCCGACGGGACCGTAAAAGCCCGGGTGTTCTTGAACACTATTGCTAAGCTACAATTCAAAACTACACACACATGCGAGAAAAAAAACATGTCGATCTTTTTATATAATGTAGGCACATTATGCTTTCCAAATAACGAAACACAATCATGGATAACAAACAATATTAGAAAAGAAGAGTTTTTTTTTGAATATTTTATTTATCATGTTGTTCAATTCCATCCAGTCCTGCATACTACTCATTGGACATGCACCCATCGTGTTTACAATAAACAATGCATGTGAAAAATAGACGGTTAAAATGAGGTGAGACCAACAACGCATTGCGTAAATCTACGGCAAGAGTTCATCAATTGACAATTTCTATCCCTGTCAATGGTTTTCCTGCGTGGAGTTGAAGGGCGACATCTCCCACAACCTGTTTAATTCAACACCACATATGTAATTACAATAATTACTTCAAAAACTTACAAATAGTAGATGTAACATTGGCGATATAATCCAACTCTGAATGCACTTACTCAAGGTCCATCAAGCGCGCACACAAGATAGTGAAAATGCAAAGATGACAATAAAAATAAATTGGTCAAGAAATTTCTCTACTTTTTAACTGCACATTCTCTCAAAAGAACATAAAATTCTTATGTTACCGCCAAAATGACTCGCTAATTTCCGACTCTGCCCAATAGAATGCCATTCATACTAATTTACAAAGTGAAGCATCCTAACTAGATTAATTGGAAAATGTTATAGAAGCACTAGAAGTTACATACCTTGGCCATTTGTCTGTAGGAATACTCTGTCACTCCTGCAACATGGGGTGTGATGATAACATTTGGAAACTTGAGAATAGCATCGTCTGGATCAAACGGCTCAGTCCATGCCACATCAATCCCCAATCCTCCCAAGTGGCCAGATTTGAGATGATGAAGAACTGCATCATAGTCTAAGAGACCCCCTCGAGCTATATTTATGAGAAGAGCACCCTATGATAAAGTTAACTAATGTGTAAGAACTAAGAGCTTTTTTGGCACAACTTTTTGGGGGAAAAAATGCATTTTCTTCAACATCATTTTCAATCACTGATTTTACTCATTTAAGAACTTTAATTTCAACCACACATTCGAAAATCTCTGACAGGGATAACTTCTGAATATCTATAGCAAAATAGTGGAAACCTTTTTCATTGAAGATATGAAGTTCTTGTTGACAATGCCAGCCTGAAAGTAAAAATGTGAAATTAAGCAAGTGTGACAAAATATCACATATTTGATGGAGTTGATGGGAAATATAAATATTAAAGAACCTGACCGTTGCGCTGCTCATTGCCAAGCAACAGACAACTATGTCTGAACGGCTAGCAAACTTGAGAATATCTTCATGACCACCTTTCTCATCGACCAGATCACAGTTGGTACTATTTCCAACTGCTTAGTACACTAAGACGCTATTAGACGGAAGTATATCAGGGATGCAATAGCCTATTATTCAATTGATAAAGTTTCTTACCCTCACGTTCAGATGAGTTCTGGAGAGGTGGGTCCCAACTCCTTTTTGTAGCAAGGATTTGCACACCAAATGGACGTAAACGTTTTGCTAAATGATTCCCAATATTTCCAAATCCCAAAATGAATACCTAAAAATGATGAGTATGTTAGAATATGCAAATTTCCTGAGGAGAATAACATTCTCATATGCAAAATCTAAGGAAAGAAATCCATCATCAAGTGTTTGTTTGAGAGACATTTTTGATATAGCATATATTTTGGCTCCAAAACCACTTAACCACAAACTTATCACTAATTATAAACACCATACTCTTAAACATGTTTATAAACACACTGCTACACATGCCTTAAATGATTTTTAAAATGTTAGATTAAAAAGGTAGACAAAAGCCTTTTTTCGAAATAAGGTAGACAAAAGTCTTAAAAAGTATAAAAGAAGAAGTGTATAGTTAAAGAAAAAATTATTTTTGAATAAATATTTGATCGGCATTAAATTCCTTATTGGACAATCTTTCAGTGTAATTACAATGAAAAGTGAGTGCAATCACATATGGTAGAGGAGGAAACCGTGTTGGAAACTCACTGTTTTCCCCAGCAGCGTGTCGCCAATTGGCTCTCCCAGCCTTCTCTGCTTTACAGCAATTTGCATATCATGCTGCATTGACGGCAAACGTCAAGAAATTTTCATAAAGAAATAAGATACACCAGCACTTGTATGGCTTATTATATGCACAGGCAAATGTATACGCACAAAAAAAAAAAAGAAAAAGACCAGCATGCTTAGGGGAATAGACCAACTTGTTTACGGAGGAGACCCAACATCAGATATACTGCCATCTCAGCACACGAAGTTGCGTTGCCAGTCACATCACTTGGGATTCTAGCAACTTTAATTCCACACTGTGTCGCAGCATTTATATCAACACCTAAGAGTGAAAAGAATTTGTTAAGCTAGTAAAAAGTAAACTAAGAACATTCAGATTTTATAAGCAGTCCAGAAATGCTTAAATACTTCAAATCATTGTGGTTGAGATGAGATACCTTCTATGCCAACTCCAAACTGCATGATGAGCTTCATCTTTTTTGCACGAGAGATGAGATCTGAATTTAGTCGCATATTTTTCAAAATACAAATATCATAATTGCCAATAACATGAGGGATATCATCAAAAGCAACATCATCAACCTGGGAGACAGAATGCATGAAAATCAGATGGATGCCCAATATAGGTCAAAAAGAGGCAAGCTATACAATAAGATTGGAAAAGAATCTGAAAATACGTTGTAATCTATCAGGTACATGGATGTAATTTTGAAATAATGGTAACGAATATCAAGAATAACTGGTGGCAAACAAGTGAGATATATCATAGAAGAATACCTTGAAGGCCATTCTTCCAAACATACAATTTCAGATATTTGGTTCATGGAATGTGAATTTAGCTTGTAATAGATAAACTAACAAGTACTAGAAGATAATGCAATAATATGAAACACCTGTGTGAACTTATGGCTTTGCAAATACTCTCTTGTATAGTTATGAGAAGCACGGAAGAAAGGTCCGCAGAAAAGAATCCGAGTAATGGGCTCAACGCCAACACCATTGTTCACCATTTCTTGAACCTTCCCTGATAAGCCTGCAAAATAAGAGCATGTTTGGTAGAGATTATTGAGAAAATGATTTCTGGAAGTGTGGTTGAAAGTAAAATTATCAAGATTTTTGAGATAAATGGGTGTCAAACAAGCTCTAAAGCTTGCTCAAGTAAATCTGCTTTCCATTGGTTAACTTCTTAGTAACTAAAAATCATCTGTAAGTAAGTCATTTCAGATTACTCCAGAAACAACACTTTTGTCAAAAACTAGATGCTGCCAAAGATCGTTATTCGTTCCCCCGAAAAAAAGAAGCTTCACCGGTTCACCCATTTGTTCGATTGAATTAAAAGCTTCAAGGATCATATTTACTCAATCTAATAAATCCAAGTTGAACTATTACTCCTCGCAATTTAACAAACAGAACATCGACAGTTCCATAACCACAATTCCCAAAACTGGCCCCAGGAAATATAAACATCTGAGAAAACAACTGATCGTCACCTAATCGAACTATTTTCAAAAACGAAGAAAATTGAGAACACAAAGTGTTCGAATGGGGCTCTAGTACGGTACCTGGAAAAGAGAAGCAGAAGCGTTCCTGCTGGCAATGCGAAGGAACGAGAATCTGGTAAGACGATGATTTGTTGATTTTACTAAAATGCTTGTCAATCAATGGTTTGAGGATTGTAGAAACTGAAACAGTGGCTTTACGGTACATGAGGGAGAAGGTGAGAATGATGCTGTTGAATCAATTGAGTTGACAATGGCAACGGAGGGAGGTCGCCGTGGTGCAATTTAATTACAATAAAAGTCCTCAATATATATACTAATATATATATTAGTATACTGTTTTCAGTAGTGGGAACGAGCGGAGGGGCGGTGGTGGAGGAGGAGGAGGAAGGTCGAAGGGGTGGGGAAGAAGGAAAAGAAGGAAGAGAGCGAGAGAGGGAGATGAAGACGGAATGATGGAATGGGACGGACATTTCCTTTTACGCCAGAGAAAAGAGAAAACAATCGCTCCGCTCGTTTCACTAGTATATCGTAGCGGTGGTTCCCATTGAATGATTGGTAGAGATTTTAAAGAACAGCTGCAAGAGAATTGAGAAGAAGATGTGAAGACGGAATGATTGGCATATGATGGACATCAGTCTTTCTTGAGTTAATAGGGGAGAAAACATCTACACGATCGGGAGTATTATACTACTTCGATAATGGTGGTTCCAATCGTAAGATTGATGCAAATTTTGGAGCGCAAGTAAAAGTAATTGGAGAGGAGTAGGAAAAGGTGGAAAAGGAATGAGGAACATACTTGTGTATATATATATATATATATATATATATATTATTTTTTTTTTTTAAATCTTTATAGGGGAGAAAACCCCTCCTGATCGATGATAAAATCTCTAATAAATTTAAATTTTCGAGTTTAGATAGTTATTATCCACGAGTCCTACTGAATTTTACCTAATTCATAGAATCTTACATTTACTTAAACTTAAGCCTTGACATTTTAACTTGGTCACACTTTGCGATGTTTAAAAATTTGCCTTCAACTATTTCCCACATATCTCCCCGAATATTATCCTAACTTCAAAATATAGCGTCGAACTTTTGCATTATCATAAATTCATAACTATTGTTGATGCCGAAATCAGTAAGGACTAATTAAGTATCAACTGAGGTGAGTGTTAGGACCTGATTAGCAGTAACTGAAGGAGTAAAGAATGTAAATATGTATTTATGTCCGAGCTCGAGCTAGCCCTTGATTACAGAGGTTTTTTCGTGTCCAAATGATCACTAAGTATTCTATTTATAGTGCAAAATGTAGGAGGGGGTAGTAGGTCATCATGAGGCGGCTGTACCGATGCTAGAGTAGACATGATGATTGCACCTGTTACACCTGCAAGCCGTCACGCATTTAAGGCGTTGACCTCGGAACTTGTAAGCAGCCGCCCATGCATTAATGAGAAAAAGATGCTCTGTCGGTTGCAGGTGGTGTCAGGGCGTCAGATGACAGGTGGATCGTCCTTTTTGTCTGCTACTGTAGCGAGCGGGACTGGCCACACAACATGGCCGAGCCGACCTCGGATCATATGTCAAACTGTAACGATGGAATAGCTCGCCATTGTTAGGCCGACTTGGGCACTTGGCCGAGTTAGGCAGGCCCATCCGAGCTGAACTGGGACCAACCACCTATTCTCCAATAAGGTAGATTCCAGTGTCAATCCGAACTGGAACACTAGCCACGTCATCAGCCGACCTGATGCCCCTACACGTCAGCGGGGGTCCATATTGTGCGGAGGACCTTGGCTGAGTCCGTGCCACGTCACCAGGGTGCCAACAACTATTATATAATGTGAAATCACTCTTCCTATCAATCAAGATAATTGAGGTATTTCCACATCAATCTTTATGTGCCTTTCAGTAAAATTTTTTAGTACTCCTCAAATATTGTAGGCCAATAAGTATTCGCCACCTATGCACAGGGGCTACATCATTTACTGAATTGTGGGTCCCTATGCATAGGTGACCAATGTTTAGTGGCCACGAGTGCTAGAAAATTTTGTGCCTTTGAGGCCCAAAATACCGATTTTCGATCAATGGTTTAAATCATGGGGGAAAAAAAAGAAAAAGAAGTCTTCTCACTTTTACTGTCTTGGCGGCTCTCTTCAACTTGAGGGTATGTTTGATTGATGATAAAGTTAATTTTTTTGATATATGTGTCGAATGTGTGGTTGAAATTGGGGGAAAATATATTAAATAATTGAATGAGTGGTTGTAAATGATGAGAGAGAAAAAATTGATAAAATTTGTGTTGAATTTTGTTGAAGAGAACAAGGCCTGAATGTTTGTGCTTATCATATCAAAGAGCAGTCAAAAAGTCAAAACCATTTGTAGTATTACATGATGCATGGACAACATAAATCCAATAAAAGCAAAGTTTTCTTTAACAACAAGAATAAGATCATCTTCGAGAAGTAAGTCATGTGAAGAAGAATTCTCGGTTCTCGTGAAAGGATACGATGAAATAGATACATTAAGGGCTTGTTCTTTTCACAACAAATTTATACGGCACGTAATTCGTATAACCTCATACTCATTTTCAATCATACACACATTTTCCAAAATAATATTAACCACACATTTTTACACGGAATACCGCGCACATAAACTTTATACCCAATCAAACAAGCTCTAAAAGTGATTTCTATCTCTACTATTCCTAGGTTTTGTCTGTCATACGTGGTTTACGAGAACGTGCACCTTCTACCTTTGAAATTTTGAGGTTTATGAGGATCACCAAAGAGAATAAACATACAAAGATTTGTATACCTATTGACGAACTTAGACAGGTACTCAAGAGTGCAAACAATGACTTCTTGGTACTCAATGCTTCTAAGGTACCTTTCTGGTCTCTTTAGCTGAGTTTTATGTGCTTTGTTTGGTAGTTCTTATCATTTGTCTGTCATTCTTACTAACAATAAACTGTGGGTCTTACAAAATATATGGATATAACATATATTTAACTATGATTAAATTTAAATTTAAGATTTGCTAAACATGCACGGTGTCTTAAATCCTAAATTTAGTTAACCGACTTTCGAGAAAATTTGATTTTTGCACGTTTGATATGCAATACTAGACACTAGATGGTATTGCACAAGTTGGACCAAATTTTAGCTTATTTTCTTGCTTAATATTTAATAACTTCTAGTGCTTCCCAATCCAATTACGAAAAGTTTATTTGGATGCGTTTATTTTATTTTTTTATTCTTTATTTTTTATTGTAACTCATAAGGATGTAAGAGGACTAGAGGAGGACCAAACTTACGCGTAACAGTACAAATTCAATCGCTATACGGGCAAGTGCGATGGCCTACTTGCTTGAGAGCTGTCCTTCTATAGAAAAAATAGTTGCCGAAGTACCGAAGGAATTTCTTACGGATGAAAGGCAAGCCAAAGCCGGTCTAGTAGATTTTGTGGGTTTTTATTTTATTTTATTTTATTTTATTTTTGTGAGTTCTAAGATTTTACGTCGAAAATTTCTAATTCTTTTTCAGGTGTCGACGGACTAATAATGGTTGAGAAAATGGCCCGGATAATTTTGCCTTTCATTTTCTTGCTTAAAATGAGGTGAGACCAACAACACATTGCGTAAATCTACGGCAAGAGTTCTTGAACGATTTCTATCCCTATCAACTGTTTTCCTTTATGGAGTCGAAGGGCGACGTCTCCCACAACCTGTTTAATTCAACACCACATATGTAATTCCAAGAATTACTTCTAGAACCTACAAATAGTCTCCAACTCTGAATGCAGTTACTCAAAGTCCACCAAGCACACACACAAGATAGTGAAAATGCGAAGATGACAATAAAAATAAACTGGTCAAGAAATTTCTTTACTTTTTAACTGCACATTCTCTCAGAAGAATATAAAATTTTTATGTTACTGCCAAAACAATTTGCTAATTTCCAACTCTACCCAATAAAATTCCATTCATACTAATTTACAAAAGTGAAGCACGCTAATTAGATTACTTGGAAAATGTTATAGAAGCACCCTAAGTTAAGTTACCTATCTTGGCCATCTGTCTGTAGGAACACGCTGTCGCTCCTGCAACATGGGGTGTGATGATAACATTTGGAAACTTGAGAATAGCATCGTCTGGATCAAACGGCTCAGTCCATGCCACATCAATACCCAATCCTCCCAAGTGGCCGGATTTGAGATGATGAAGAACTGCATCATAGTCTAAGAGACCCCCTCGAGCTATATTTATGAATTATGAGAAGAGCTCCCTATGACAAAATTAACTAATATGTAAGAACTAGGAGCTTGTATGGGACAACTTTTTGAAAAAAAAAAAAAAACCATTTTCTCCAACATCATTTTCAATCGCCGATTTTATTGATTTAAGAACTTTAATTTCGACCGCACATTCAAAAATCTAGCAAAATTTTTGGAAACCTTTTTCATTGGAGATACGAAATTCATGTTGACAATGCCAGCCTGAAACGAAAAATGTGAAATTGAGCAAGTGTGACAAAATATCACATATTTGATGGAGTTGAAGAGAAATATAAATATTAAAGAACCTGACCGTTCGCTGTTCCATTGCCAAGCAACAGACAACTATGTCTGAACGGCTAGCAAACTCGAGAATATCTTCATGACCACCTTTCTCATCGACCAGATCACCCGTTGGTACTATTTCCAACTGCTTAGTAGATGTTATATATTACACTAGAACGCTATTAGAAGGAAGTATATCAGGGATAGTCAATTGATAAAATTTCTTACCCTCAAGTTCAGATGAGTTCTCGAGAGGTAGGTCCCAACTCCTTTTTGTAGCAAGGATTTGCACACACACCAAATGGGCACAAACGTTTGGCTCAATGATTCCCAATATTTCCAAATCCCAAAATGAATATCTAACAAATGATAAGTATGTTACAATATGCAAATTTCCCGAGGAGAGTAACATTCTCACAAGCAAAATCTAACGAAAGAAATTCATCATCAAGTGTTTGTTTGAGAGACAATTTTGTAATAGCATATATTTTGGCTCCAAAGCCACTTAACCACAAGCTTATCACTAATTATAAACACCATATTATTGGACAATCTTTCAGAGTGTAATTACAATGAAAAGTGAGTGCAATCACATATGGTAGAGGAGGCAACCGCGTTGGAAACTCACTGTTTCCCCCAGCAGTGTGTCACCAATTGGCATCTCAGCACACGAAGTTGCGTTGCCAGTCAAATCACTTGGGATTCTAGCAACTTTAATATTACACTCTGTAGCAGCATTTATATCAACACCTAGCTAGGAGTAAAAAGAATTTGTTAAGCTAGTAAAAATTATGAACATTCAGATTCTATAAGCAGTCCAGAAATGCTTAAATACTTCAAATCATTGTGGTTTAGATGAGATACCTTCTATGCCAACTCCAAACTGCATGATGAGCTTCATCTTTTTTGCACGAGAGATGAGATCTGAATTTAGTCACATATTTTTCAAAATACAAATATCATAATTGCCTATAACTTGAGGGATATCATCCAAAGCAACAACATCAACCTGGGAGTCAGAATGCATGAAAATCAGATGGATGCACAATATAGTTCAACCAATACAGTACGATGGAAAAAAAAAAAAGAATCTGAAAATACGTTGTAATCTATCAAGAACATGGATGCAATTAATTTTGAAATAATGGCAATGAATATCGAGAATAAGTGGCGACAAACAAGGTGAGATAGATCGTAGAAGAATAACTTGAAGGTGATTCTTGCCAGCATACAATTTCGGATATTTGGTTCATGGAATGTGAATTCAACTTGTAATAGGAAACTAACACATGACACACACAACCAGCATGAACTTATGGCTTTTCACTTTTCAGATACTCTCTTGTATAGTTATGAGAAGCAGGGCAAAAAAGGCCCACAGAAAAGAATCCGCCTAATGGGCTCAATACTAACACCATTGTCGACCATTTCTTGAACCTTCCCTCATAAGCCTGGAGAAAAGTGGGTGTTAGCAAATTTTTTAAAAATGTATTTTTAGGAGTATGAAGAGGGGAGAGAATAAGTGGAGTTGAATGGTAAAGATTTAATGCTACAGGTGGGTCCTATGAGATGGGTGGACGTGATTTGTTTGACCAAATTTGAATTTTTAAAAAGTAAGAAAAAATAGGAGGAAAAAATTGTTTGTTGATATGTTTAGTTGAGATTATCGAGAAATGATTTCTGGATGTGTTGTTGACACATAAAATTAAAGCATTATGATTTTTGAGATAATGAGAGTCAAACAAGCTGTAAAGCTAGTTCAAGTAAATCTGCTAACTAAAAATCATCTGTGACCGTAAGTAATTCGTTTTGGATTGTAGGAAGAAGAATATACAGCAGAAACAACACTTCTGTCAAAAACTAGATGCTCCCATAACCACAATTCTCAAAAGAGGCCAAGGAAATATAAACATCCCTAATCGAACTATTTGCGAAAACGAAGCAATTGAGAACACAGAGTTCGAATGGGGCTTGGTACAGTACCTGGAAAAGCGAAGCAGAAGCGTTGCTGATGGCAATGCGAAGGAATGAGAATCTGGTAAGATGATGATCTGTTGATTATACTAAAATTATTGTTAATCAATGGTTTGAGGATTGTAGAAACTGAAGCAGTGGCTTTACGGTACTGTAATGCAATTTAATTACAATAAAAGTCCTTAATTTTTTGCTTTTATAGCTATCATCACTCATCGCACGAGTTCCCCACACCACAACAAAATAAATAAATAAATAAATAAATAAAAATAAATAAATCTTCTCTCATTCTACCTATATATATATATAAAAGAATCTATCATTTGCATTCTCTTTCTTCTATTCATCCTGTGATTTCTCTCCAACTTTTTATATTTGATTTTCAAAATTTACATCAATTTTACGGTCGAAACTACCATCATATAAGCGATATATATATATATATATATATATATATATATATCCAAAACTTCTTGTAGAAGGATCTTTTTGACTTCCAAGTTTCAACCCCTTCCTCATCCCGCCACTTAGGTTATAAGAGACAAATTTGATAAGGAACCGATAATTACATTCTTGGAAATAGATTATTGGTTAAACTCGTGCCATTATTGTGGTGGTATAAGGTGTGACAACATGAATTCAATTGGTATAGGCGTAAAATATAAATGCAAACTTACTGTCTGTCTATACTCTTACTTTTCTGAAAATCCTTCTTCATATTCATTTCACTCGAAGATCGTAAATATTGTCATTAATTTTACATAAATTCCAAATTTTGTAATCCATTTTCACCATTCAAATCTCATCATTTTTATGGTCACAAATTGTTCTAAATATTCATGTATTTCCTAAGAGAGGATGTTATAGATATTCACCTACTAGGAAGATAAGTATTTTCTGCTACCTACCTAAAAAAAAATTTTTCCATCCGTCCCCACCAAAATTAAATTCCATTTTTTTCTATAAAATTTTCTCAAAACTCTATCAAAATTTGCGATTTTTTAAAACAAATTTGCCATTTCACATTACTTAACCTCAGACAATTGGATTTCACTGGCGTAAGCCATATATACTAGTTCGTAATTGCAAAATCCATCACCACATGCTAGTTAGATCCCAATTGATCAAGTGCTCATTGCAAATAAGCCGTACACTACTACTAATACTAGGCACTAGAAATAGACTAACATCAATCATTGCTTGAAAATGTGAAGTCAGTCAACCGAAAATTGCTTCCTATGAACTAGAGTCCTGCCGTAGAGACCGATCATCGTTTACACACAAGCACAAAACACTCGCATAAGAATTATCAAATACCGAGATGAATCTGCTGTTCGACAAGGCAACAATGGATGCCTTGGAAATCTCGACGCATATGGTTGCATAAAACCTTATAATCGCTGAGTTCAAATTTCTTGTAGGGAGGTAATTCATGTTCTACGTTTCTAATTCATTTGGGGTTTTTGTTGATCTTTCTCTTTGCGCCTCAGTCTTCGAATTATTTTCTCCGTCGGCCTTTTCTCTCTGAATTTCTCTCCGAATTTACTGTAAGTCTGTAATATTTGTGTTCCTATTTGCCATTTACAGTGATTTTGATGCGTAATCTCTTCTCTTTTGCCCTTGTATTGGAAAAGATGAATGAGAATTATGGCCTGAGTAGAAATTTTGACCAATTTTCCCGAGAAATTTTTTTTTCACAGAATAATGAAAGAATGACCTAGTCTCCATGTTGACGTTCTCGGAGGTTTGTTGATTTTTGAAACGGATCTGCACAGTAATACTTTGATTCCGCTATCTTGATTACCCGTATTGCTATACTATTATACTGCCTTGTTCTCGGTAAATCCAATTGTAAAGTCTTGCTAAAATGATTCAAATGAAAAATTAGGTAGAGAAGTGCAGAATTTTTAACAGAGAAATGAAGAGATTTGAGAGGATGAAAGCAGCAAGGGAGTTTGTAAAGTAGACTTATATATCATTCGGGTGCGGCTAAACACACCCCAAAAATTCGTCTTCGCACCCTCCCACTGGGCCTTCAGACGATTTTACCCTTGATCCCTATGTTGGCTGAACACCCATGTTCCATGTGAGTGTTCGGTCGACATGGGTCCTTTTCCCTTTCTCTGTGTGTGTGAGAGAGAGAGCAAACTCCTCTTCTCCATCTTTACGACTTTACTCCACTTCTTGGCAGGCTTTAAATTTCAAGAAAACAAACCGCTTTAATACCCATAATCTGGGTGCCATGGCAGGCTTGATGTAATGACTACGATTACAGGGATATCCGCCAACCTTTTCCCTTTCATCTTCAGACTATTTTTTTTTTTTCCCTGGCCGAACAACCTTGAGGCTGGTTCGGCCAGAACTGGCCGAACCCAGTTTATATATATATATATATATATATATATATAAATAGAGAGAGAGAGAGAGAGTGTGTGTGTGTGTGTGTGTTTTGGTCATTTTGTTGGAAATTTAAAATTGGGTGGGTGTGGAGAGTAAAAGGTGGGGTGTGTTTAGTGGCACCCATATCATTTTCTTCTCTATTAATATGAAAATGTCTTTACATTCAGTGGTTGTATTTTGTTTTTCCGAGGATCTAGCGGCACCATGGTCTCTAAGGGGTATCTTTTGTTTGACAATTTTATTTGTGCTATTGGATTTATGTGATATGATCATTTGTCAATCATAGACAAAGAAGATAGAAGTTCATCATGTTTATGCAGTTTCTGTATCAAAGAAAGTTTAACTTACTCTGCTTCTTTGATCCAATACAGTCAATATGAACACAAAATCAGTGGCTGTAAAAGGCAGTAGTAGCTTGCTTAGGCTGGTTGAGCAAAGAATACAGAGAGAGCTAGAAGATGAGAGAAAAAAGCAGCAAGAAAAACGACTTCTCATACCTTATCTTCCAAAAGATTGCATCTCAAACATTCTTGTTCAACTTCCACTTGAATCCCTACAGAGGTCGAGATTTGTTTGTAAGATGTGGTACGAGATTGTTAATAGCCCTATTTTCATTGAAACCCATCTTCAACAATCCAATATTGGCTTAATCTTCTTAGCACCAGCTACCAAGGGTGCCCCGGTCAAACCAAATGCTTTCTCTGTTGAGTCTAAGGTTTTGCATATGCAGTCTGTGCCTATATGCCATTGGCCCCACATAGATCCCTCGTCTTTATTTCACATTAAGTTCATGGAAATTAAACAAGGGAAGAGCGAAATAAAAGAGTATGATTCAACTTGTGGAGGAAAAATCAGAGCAACTTGCAATGGTTTAATCTTGCTTGACCACCGGTTGAAGAAAAGGGGGTTAATTGTCATGAATCCTGTGACTAGGGGGCTGGTGATTGTTCCTCTCGGAACTCAGTCATCTCCTCATCAAGAATCATATGGGTTAGTGTTTTGCAATCGGTCGAGCAATTACAAAGTAGTGCACTTGTTTCAAGATGAGTCACGGTACATCTGTTGTGAACTTATTGATGTGGGGAGTCGATCTTGGAGAGTTATTAATGGGCCCTCTTTCGGGCTTTTTGGTTGGCTCGGATATGAGCCTGTTTTTGCTGTTGGAGCTCTACATTGGCTTCCTTTTATCAATCATAATGACTACATAGTCTCATTATCAGTTGAGGACGAGAAATTCAAGAAGATATCACTACCAAAAAGCGGTGAAATTCATGATCGGATTGTTGCAACAAGTGAATTCCTTGGCTTTGTTACTCACAACGAAGACATGAATCAAATCAATGTGTGGATTTTGAAGGATTTGGGAGGCGAAGTTTGGGAAAAGCGATATTGTATAAGAATGGATTGCACGAGGAATATGGTTCCTCTTTACTGCTCAAGGATCGACAGTGAGATTGTTTTCAAGAGAAAAGACAAGGAACTATATGTCTATGATTGTTGTTTGGGGATTATGAGTAAGGTTGAGGTGAAGGAGGGAGGTTTTCCCTTCAGTGGCTGCTACTTGCCTCATGTGAACAGCCTCGTCTCATCGAGGATTCCTGTAAAAAGATGAATAAGTCCCACTTTCTATGATATGATGCTTGCTAGAATGGAAAAGAAAAAAGCTGCAAAAGGGTGTTGTTTTTCGCGTTAGTTATTGTCGGGTTTTATGACTTTACGCTGGGCTTATATGCACGACCAACTCTAGATTTGTCGGGAATGTGGCTTAGTTTTTTGTTGTATATATGTGTAAGCGTGTTTTTTGTCTGTCTCCCAACGTTGCTATTTCAAGTATCGTCTTCTGAGCATCATTTTGTAAAGAAAACGTTGTTATTTTAAGCATTGTCGTCTAAGCGTCATGTTGTAAATTTTCAGGTGTGTTCTTCAGTGAAATGTGATTTACACTATACATTACAATAACGAAAATTGCTATGTTGACGTGCCCGTGTGCTGTACTAAAGGCAAGGGGTAAATGATGAATGATGATTTTAAAATCTTCACATTTCTCCTCTATTGTGAGTAGTGATCTAGCAATTTTTAACAATTTTTAACAATTTTTTCAACTTTTTTATTCATTTTTATCTATTCTTTTTTTTTTTACCCCAAATCAATTACATCCACATGTTTCGTAAGATATACATATACGATATAAATTTTCATCATTCAATTGCACTCATTCTCTCTCCCTTTTTACATAAAAATCATAAAAAATTTAACCCTCTCACCTTTATAATTTATGTCTCTGTGTGGTGTTTATATGATATTTCTCTTATTATAAAGGTAGCTATATATAATATTTCTCTTTATTATAGCCATCTCCAATGCATGTTGTGGATTGGGATGATGGGGAGAGAGATAGAGAAAAGATGATTATTTTATTTAAAAGATAATATATATTACTATTAAAAGTCTAGAAAAGATGAGCAACATTTTTTTTCCATTTTTACCCTTACATATTAAATTAAATTACATTTGCATCATGCCTTGAAATTGTTAAACAACCATTTCAATTGCACTTTTACATTATAATTATGAAGAATTTTTAATTTTATTTAAAAAAATTGACACTAATATAAAGTGATTGTTTTTGTCACCCTATTTTCCATTTTCTCATTGTTTGTATTTTTTTTTTTATTTTTGCTTATCATTCATTATTTTTCCTATCAGTTTTGACGATATCTTTCAGGGATCGATCTAGGGATTGGGCAAGCATGATTGTAGCTCGTGTCGGCCCAATTTTTATTTTTATTATTTTGAAATTTTACATAGAAAAAAATAATACAATATAATCTTAGTCAATTAATTATTTTATTTATTAAAAATTGTATCATTAAAATTTCTAAATCCTTTCCTAAATTAGTTTCAAATATATGTGTGACATCATTATTTAATAAAAAATTATAGAGTTGATTGCATGCACGAATTCTATCAAATGTTAACGAAATGAAATGAAATAATACATAACTTTAAAATTGAAATCAGCGAAAAAATATCCTAAAGAATGATTTTTTTCTATCTTTCTAACTATCAAATAGAAGTCCTTGAATATCAATTCCTTCTTGAAAAGTAAGTTATTGATGAAGTTTGATTAATTATCATGCAATTAAGTTGTATAAATAAATTCAAATAGTATGTAATAATTAAGATATTTAACACAAATAACCATCTCAAATTTGTGCCATGTTTTTGAAAGAAAATTTATACCATTTAAAAAGAAATTACAGACTATTTTAAGTAATAAATTTTAACTTGGAAAAATCTTGTTGAAATTTATGAAGGCATGAGAATACTATGATTTCTTTTAAACATGTTAATATTTCTCACAAACTAAATTTATCTTTTCCAAAATCTTTCACTTAGAAAATTAAATTATATATTGAATCGAATAATTAATATATAAGTAGAAAATATATTATAAGTAAAATATATTTTGATTAAATTTATCTAATTTAAAAATATTTTAGGATATATTTTAAAATAACGTGCAACGCACGTTTACAAGAACTAGTATAAAGAAGTGTACCCAAAAAAGGAAAAAATAAAAAAGATGAAGAGAGATAGAAATAAATTTTAAAATAATAATAAAATAATAGTAGAAGAATACAATAAATAAGATAAAAACGATTAAACAAATAGAAAATCGGAAAAAAATGGAATCTAATCAAATTATTGTGTCTCTCTCTCTCTAAAGCACAAAATGATAATTAATACTTGCATTGGAAATGGAATGTAGCTAAGATTTAATGGTTATGTGTTACAAATGTTCCATATTGTTAAAGTGTAAAATAGTATTAATTTGATAATTTTCTTATTAAAACATCTCAACCGTATATTTGAAAATTAATTTTTAATAATCTCAATCAAACATATGCTAAATCTAGAGAACATTACAAAGCAGCAAAATATGTGCTTAAACGTTTCAAAAAATATATAGAGAGTAATGATCTCATACCCACTGTGGGTAGGATATTCTATCCACAATGGATAGATCACCCATTGATTAGTGGAAGGAGTGGTCCCACCATCCCCCTACCAATCAGAGGAGAACATGTATCCACTGTGGGTAGAATATCCTAAAAGCATGTTAGCATATATATTAAAATACATTTTAATTCATTCTTTTTAAAATTCAAATTTGGTCAAGCAAATTACATTTATATATCTTTCTACTTATATTAAATCTCCACCATTTAACTCCACTCATTCTATCTTTTCCTATTCATAAAATTATATTAAAATTTATCCGCTAACACCCCTAAACAACTTCATCAAGGTATTTTCCCGAAAAGTTTGTCAAATAGAGAAAAGTGTTTGGAAGAAATGAACTTAAGGTGGCTTCCGCATGAAGCATTATACAAAAAGCAGAAATTATCCAAACACGTCGTAAATAGCAGTCAAGCACCCTTCAAAACATACAGCCCGGGGCCCAGCGCTTCTTATTATACGCCTCTCGTGGGCACTCCTCCACCTTAATTTAATCGCGAAAACAATTTTCTTTTTTCTTTTTTATTTTGTTTGCATCAAAATATATAGAATTCTTTGACGAGTTGATTGTTGATTGGGGGAGTGGATTCACAGCAAAATGGCTTGCAGCAGCTGTTTTTCAGTGAATTTAATGGCACTATCCTCCAATACAAACAAGTCTTCGCTTTCCTCATCGAATTTTAATTCAAAATTATGGCGAACCCAGTCGCGCAGGTCAAAAAATGCTTCCAATTCATTGGTAAGTGTGTTTAGTTGAAGTTCGATTCAGTTAGAAATTGAAATTTTATACTGAATCTATTAATTTTGTGTGCTTTTTTATGTGTTCGGAAAAATTTGAAATAGGTTGTGGTTTGCGGAGTAAAGGCAGAGCCATTGAAGGTAATGATTTCGGGAGCTCCTGCTTCTGGTAAAGGAACCCAATGCGAGCTCATAACCAGGAAGGTGAATTATTATTATTATTATTATTATTATTATTATTATTATTATTATTATTATTATTATTATTTGTTGGAAACAATTTTCAAATTGAATTAGGTAGATGCATCTCTTGGATTAAAGTTTGCATCTATTGATTATAAATTGAGAAGAAAATGTCTGTCTTATTTCAAAAGGTTTTATCCTTTTGATGAAATAATACCAATGAAAGGTTATATCTTTTCCATGAAACGATGCATATGGAAGGTTTTAGCCTTTGGCTATGTATTGTTTCACATCTATAAATCGATGTTTGGATTATTGATGAAAAGGCATTCTTCGAACTTGTATTGTTTCATGTTTTCTCCTCCATTTTCTCCAACACTTTTCTTGCATAAAAGTTTTCATGTTGTGCATAATTTTCATATAAACATTTCTTATACTTTGTCTAACCGGTTGGCATCGTATAAGAGGCTCAAGTATAGACATTTTAACGTCCTTGGTGTTCCGGGTCTTCGGTAATGCACTACGCACAGACAACATTAGGCTTCATTGTATCTTGGAGGCGTATTTGCAAACCTAAGTGCATCACGGTATATGGTGGGGGCAAGTAGTGTCTTGAGGAAAGTGCTTTTAAGCTTGTCTTGAAGCCGTCTTTTCGTCTTCTCGAAGATGTGCGTAATTCTACATGTTTGCATTGGGTTGTGCGTGTTCGTTGAAGATTTCATTGGCGCAATATTGGGAAAATCCCACCAACATTATTATTATTATTATTATTATTATTATTATTATTATTTAAAAATTTAAGATTGATATTGCTTATCTTGTTTAGATGTTTGTAGGTAGAATTGATCTTTTGCAAGAATGTGTTATCGAAAATTCATTGAAAAGTGTGAGAAGTTATGGACTTAGGAAAATGTGGAAATGAAAATAGAATTTGGGGAAAAACATGTTGTGTAAAAATCCAAAAACAAGCCATTTTTATAATTTTGCAACACTTTTGTTCGGCAGTAGTAGTTATGATTTTGGTGTCTTCTCTGTTATTTTAAATTTTGAAGTCTTTTAAGCCATGGATCAGTGCAAACTTCAAAGAGTATGTATTGAATGATATATCTTTTATGTCCTCTTAATATCCCTGTTTTCTCAATGGCAAGAATTTTATAAACTAGAAAAGTGTTTATAAACACTTGACACATTTTCTTGAACACTACTCATAAATGAGGTTGGAATGTGCAGTATGATTTGGTGCATATTGCAGCTGGAGATCTTCTCAGGGCAGAAATTGCTTCTGGGACAGAAAATGGGAGACGAGCAAAAGCACACATGGAGAAAGGGCAGTTAGTCCCAGATGAAATAGTTGTCACGGTACCTCTCTATTCATGTTTTTGCCTCTTCTTTAAACCTCCATTCGATTAATCAATTTAAAATCTTGATAAATGGAAGAGTATGTCTATGGTTGTAGATGGTCAAAGATCGTTTATTACAACCAGATTCTCAAGAGAAAGGATGGCTTTTGGACGGATATCCAAGAAGTTCATCTCAAGCAACTGCTCTTAAAGGATTTGGCTTTGAGCCACACATTTTCATTCTTCTTGAAGTGAGGTTCTGCTGTTGCTCTTAAGGATATCATATATTAGTTTAGAACTTATCATCTTCAGTACCAAGAGCTAGCATGATCTATATATATTTATATAATTAAAGTTTTTGACAGAGCTTTTCTATGAAGAAATTGATTTTTTTGTGGATAGCAGGTGATTGAATAGTAAAAAAATGTTACATAAAAACGTGAAAAATTACTTTTTTTGGAGAATGTGTGGTTGATAAATGTGGAGGAGTTACTTTTAACAAATTGTTTGCTTGATCTTGATGTAGTAGTCATATAATGGGAGTACAGTGACCTTGTTTGATTGTACAGGTCCCTGAAGAGATCCTTGTTGAAAGGGTTGTTGGCCGCAGACTAGATCCAATTACAGGGAAAATATATCATTTGAAGTATTCTCCCCCTGAAACTGAAGAAATTGCTGCTCGGCTTACTGAACGCTTTGATGACACCGAAGAAAAGGCATGCTTCAGTTTACATCTATATATCGAAATGTGACTTACTTCTTTCCACCAAAAGAAGAAGAAGAAAACAAATAAGAAACCTGAAAATGTGACTTTGTTTGGTCAACTTATCTATATTAGATAGTGTGGATGGCTTCTTGTAATGGATTTTCTTGTTTTCAGGTAAAACTGCGTTTGCTCACTCATAACAAGAATGTGGAGGTGGTGCTTTCAATGTATGAAGATACAATAGTCAAGGTGTGTTATGTGTTTTCTTTTGTTCTATAAATAACACCTTTACATTGGCCTAGATAGAGCACTAGCATGTTATTATGGCATTTACTTGTTACCATATTACGAGATCATTGAGGAAACTGGCATTGGAGGTCATTTTGTTTTCTATATTTATTTTGAATAAGCACAAGTATGCAATCAAGGAAGTTTAGTGAACGTCTAGAAGAAATTTAGGTTGAAAAGGGATTGAAAAGTATATAAACGGTTACCTCCCATGGAATGTGTGGTAAAAAAATGAGTTTAAGAAAAAAATTGATTGCACGTGAGAGTGTGTTTGGCGAAGTGTTCAAAGAGAAGGTTCTTATGGTAGGTGTCACTAACTGGGGGGAGAAGTGGTTTTGAAGTTATTTAGTGTTTCTTGAAAATTTGATTTAGGGCTTGTTTGATACTACAATTTAGGGGGTGATAGCCTACCACTTTTACCCGTTTTGAAGTTATTTAGTGTTTCTTGAAAATTTGATTTAGGGCTTGTTTGATACTACAATTTAGGGGGTGATAGCCTACCACTTTTACCCAATTTTACCACATTTTTATCAATTCTTTCTTTTAGTTAAATCAATCACATCCAGATATCTCGTGGGACCTATATGTACTACACAAATCTCCACCATTCAACTTCACTCATTCCTCTCTCCTCTTTTACATTAAAATCAATAAAAAAACCATAAAAAATCTATCCTATCACCCTCTTAGATAAAAATAAACCAACCCCCCTTCCTCTCCCTCTTTTTTCAACCACTCATTTCATTACATTGATGTGATAATTTTTTAAAATATTTTTTTAGTACCTTTAGAAAAGGTACTAAAACAATATACTTAGGGTATGTTTGATTGGGTGTTAAGTTGATGTACGTGGTATTCCGTGTAAAAATGTATGGTTAATATTATTTTGGGAGATGTGTGTGTGATTGAAAATGAGTATGAAGTTATACGGAATTACGTGCGATTAAATTTATAGTGGAAAGAACAAGCCCTTAAACATATTAGTTCGTCACCACAAAAACTTTATTTCCTTTGGTTGCAGGTGGATGGAAGTCTTCCTAAGGAAGAAGTATTTAAACAGATCGATATGGCGTTGAGTAATCTACTTCGACAAAGGCAAGCTCCCATGGGTTCAGTGGCATTGTGAAACACTGATAAGTAAGAAAACCTTAGACTAAATAAGGGCGACCACGATGGGAAGGGTGGATGGAGAATTGATGCTACTAAAATAGAGATGATTGATTATATGTTACTGATTTTTTTTCCCTCATGTTTGGTAAGCAGGATTATATCATACTTGATGTGTTCAATATTGTTTTATCACAAAATCAATATCCTATATTCCTATTCATGTAGGGAGAAGTATCTTGTCCACCGTGGCAAGGCGACATTGAAATTTTTAGTCAGTAATTTATATTTCATGTAGTCTTGTCAAGTAAGAAAGTTGACAAGATACTACTGGTTTTGTTGTGTTGTTTATCAAACATGCAATAAAGGGATGCGCCGAGGAATTTTTTTGTGCTTCCATTTTCATAGCAACATAAACACATTGTGCAGTTTTGTAATTTGTAATTGGTAGTGTGGAGTATGTTCTCTAGTCAATACCCTTGTGGTACGCTCGATGGTGCCATATTATGGCACCATTGAGCCACGCGTCATGATAAGGAGCAGCCGCGTTAGCGGCTGCTTTAAAAAAAGGAAAGCATTGCCCGGTGCCAAAAACGAAAGGCTCGCTACACTTGAGGGACTATGGTGCAAATGATTCAAAATCAACCCCAATTGTTTGACCCTACCGTGAACGAGCCCTAGATCCATCGGCAAAGAATTCCCAATTCGTGAAAAAGGAACCCAAACCGAGAAGCACCCGACACCACCACCGACTCCAATCGTCCACGGCGGATCTCTATTAGCATCCGTAGCGGGTCACCGCCGGGCTACAAAGTCATTGCGACGCTAGAAGAATTTTTTCCACCGTCGACGGTATGCTCAAACTCGTTCGTCATTCTTTCATTTCGTTTTGGGGGAATTTTTGCCAGAAGTTTTTCTTATTTTCGAAGGAATGTCTAGGGATGATGAATGGGCCAAACATGGGTTTGCTTAGATTTTTGATTTTGGCAAAATCCTCCCCTAACAGCTACTTTCTTTTTTGTGCCTGCTTTTGACAGATTTTTTTTTTTGTTACTTAATTCTCCGGTTCTAGTATGCATATGAATTGTTTTTTGCGTGGAATTTCGGGCTGTTGTGTGGAATTTCGGGGGCTGTTTTTGCGTGGAATTGTAGCTGTTGTTTGAATTATGATTCGGGGGATGTTTTTGCGTGGAATTTCGGGGGCTTAATTATCCGGTTCTAGTATGCATAGGAATTGTTTTTTGCGTGGAATTTCGGGGGTTGTTCTTGCTTGGAATTTCAGGGGCTGTTTGGCGTGGAATTGTGGCCTGGAATGGTATAATGATCACCGGCTTTTTTTTTATTCTGCAATAGTATGCTTAACGGGGAAAAAAATTTGGGAATTCATTGAATTGTAGTTGTTTATTCATGGAATTGTAGTCGTTGCGTTAGGAGAGTTGTAGTCACCCACATCAATCACTTGTTTTTTCCCAGTAGCTACACAAAAACAGAAAGTAGCTGAAAAACATCACGCTCCATGGGTGCTTTTTTGCTTTTTTCAGTTTACGAAATCTTCCATGCATCATGATTTTAGGGAAGATATAGTCGAGTTATGTTGAATATATAGTGATGTTTGTTTGCATTTTTCAGCTTAGGCGATGTACACTGGCTTAGGTGATGTTTATTTGCATTCCATGTAGGCATTGTAGTAATGACGTCGTCCTCCAGTTCGAATAACGTGCGCCCGCCTATAAAATGCAAATGCGGTGCATCGATGATGATGAAGACCTCACATACAGAACTGAATCCTAATCGTGATTTTTGGAAGTGCATGAATGTGAAGGTAAAAATTCTCGGTCCCTTGAAATCAAATATGTGTGTTCATTATTTTCATAATGTGTTTGTAGCACAAGTTTTGAAGAGGTTATACTTCCCTTACCTTGGGTTTGGGCGTTTGCCTTTCAAATACTTATTAATTTACCTGTCAATGTGTAGGATGGTATCCACTGTAACGGATTCATTTGGGCGATGAGGTACTGAGTTATGTTGCACCTACTGAGCATAAGTCTGGGTTACGTACCCATACTTCCAACAAGATGCAGACCAGTAGTAGCATTGAGGATCATCATGTACTAGCACGCATTGCTGAAAAATTGGACAAGTTGGATAAATTGGACAAACTTGACAAGCTTGATGGGTTGGACAAGCTCGAGAAACTCCCGTTTTGTTGTTCAATATTGTAGCTTACGCTTTGTGCCATAAGCTAATGTGTTTTGATGTTGTACCCAACTATTGTTAGGGTGTTATTAGTGTGTTACTATGTGCAACTATGTTCTCAAACCTTTTCTATAACAGTTGCAATGTGAAATCAATGAATTTGTTTTTGTATGCATTGATTTAAGTATGCTCTATGTACCAAAATCGTGTACTCATAAAACAAGATGTACAATATCAATGCACCTAAAAGATCGAGTTTCTCCAATAAACGATTTCAATCTCACGTTAGCACATCACACGTGAATAAAAGGCATGTATATCAACCTATCCCATCGTAAATAATTGGACACTTTAACAATCACCTAGTAACATCTTTAGTGAGTTCTCATTTATACAAAGGTATTATACGACCCAAAAAAAAAAAAAAGAAAACGCCCCATCCAAGATCAAACCTTTAATGATCCAATCATTAACACATTAATAAAGCCGTCAACCAATAGAACCATTAACTTAAGTCTTTAGTATTGCAACACAACACATTAAAAAAACATAAATGGCATCAACTTCCAACAATTTGCTCGCCGATTTCAAAACAAATAACAAAGGCATGAACTTAAATACTGTAATACAATATATAAACTACTGTAAGAAATCCTGATCCGGTACTGTCACTGTGTATGCAGAGTAGTTATCGGCCCCCTGAGAGATGAATGTATCAGCTCCTGTCACATCACGATCCCCAGTGTTCACAGTCGACATATTTGGACGATATTCTTCATCCATCAACATTGTTCTGGAAAAAAAAAAGTGCAACTTAGGGACCCATGCTCTAAAAATAGAATTTCTATATCCTTAAACAACATGTTTCAATGCCAATAACACATTGCTAATTGAGGAGATAGAGTATCACATACATCAGGAAAAGTAAACAAGAAGATATCTTATTGAGTGAGCCACAAGCAACAGCATACCTTTGATTATTCTCCGGACAAGTTTTTGCATTATGACCGGGTTGGCGACATCGTCTGCACTTTCTCCCACTTTGACTTATCGCCTTCTCCTTCGATGATTTCAGACGCTTTCCCGAACCCTTAGCCCGCACTGACACTGGATCCAGGATACTATACTCCTCGTTGGCAGTCATGTCATCTGCTTGCACTGAAATCAAACTTGTCAAAGCTACGTAAGAGCTAGCGAAATGTTTGTAGAGCATAAGAAAAAACCAATAAAATTCCAAAAAAATAAAATGAACAAAAAAATAAAAAATTATGGCAGTCATCTCTGGAAAAACCGAAAAAAATAGAAAAAAAAGGTAACTACAAAAAACTGAAAAAAATATTACCAGTCTCGCTGTTTGCATTTGCTGAACCTATCCTAGACATCATTTCTCTCGTCTCCCGTCTCAGTTCATTAAACTTTTGCATAACAAATGTCCTAACATCTGGTAGCATTGGCACTTCATTCGCGAAGCTCACAAATTCTGTAATCATATTTACCCGTGCAGAATTGGATGACTCCTTAGCTACATTTTGCGGAGTGGAATCAAAGACGGGAACTAGTTTCGCTTGTTTTCCCCACCTGTTAAGGATATAATGGTTAGGTATGGTCCTAACCCCCTTCCGATATAGCAAACACAATATGTGGCGACACAAATATCCGCTAAATTCAAAAAGTTTGCAGCTACAGGTGATGATGATATCAGGGCTAGTCATCCAAGTGACATGGCGGGCCCGATCCGTTACTGTGTCAAACCTCGATAGCCGATATAGTTTTCCCTCTTCAGTAGAAGAGATCTTCTCGTAATCGTAAGAGGCACTCTGTACTAGTTCCTCCTGGAACAGTAAAAATATTGTCTTCGTATACACACTCCGCAACTGATCCTCCATATGATGATGTGTACGTAACACAGGCACTTGTGATTTGTCGATGTGATCTGCATGTACTTCCAAATGCCTCTGGTGGCGCAATGCATGTTTAAATTGCACCATGAAATCCGAAAGTGAATTCTTCCTGACCACGTATGTTTTCAAGAATGAGTGGTGAGACTCGCCCAAATTTGCTTGTCATTCTAGAAACAAGTGTTTGACATATGCTGGTACCCATTGATCCCGTATAGAATAGACACTCTGTAGCCATTCATTTGCCCCCAAAGGAGTAGTGCTCATCAAATTGCTCCATTTCTCTTCAAACTCTTCGGCTGTCTCAGATCTATGCACAATGCCTAATAGCAAGCCGCCATAATCACCGTAAACCATTGGACCCAACTTCTCGGAGAACTTATTTACAATGTGCCATAAGCAAAGTCGATGCACAGACGGGGGAAACACCTGAAACAATTAATTCATTAGCAATTATGTAAATAATGTGTAAATCGGCGTTGAATAAATGATTTGTAGTAAAAGTTACCGTAGCAATTGCCCCTCCAATTGCTTGATCTTGGTCAGTAATGATTACTTTCGGGGCGACACCGGTTGGCATGGCTTCTAGAAACTGTGAGAAAAGCCAGGTGAATGATTCTCTCTTCTCGTTGCTAAGCAATCCACATCCGAAGAGAACTATCTGTCTATGATGGTTTACACCCACAAACGGCGCCAAAATCATACCGTAAGTGTTCGTGTTATAGGTCGTGTCAAAAACTACAACATCACCAAAATATGCGTATGCACTACGGGACGTAGAGTCCGCCCAAAAGCACCGATTGAACACTCCGTCCTCAGTCTCAATACTATAGTAGTAGTTTTCATCTGTCTCTTTCTCGCATTCGAAATATTTAATAAGTGTCTCAGCATCGCGGCCCAACTTCTTTTGCCGCTTATCCCTCTCAACATTTCTAATATCCTGTTCTTGACATCCAATTAAAGAAGGACCACCATTCTGTACCTCTAGCAACCGGATCTGCTGACATGTACGAATATTAGCCTGTGACAATTGATCGAGTAAAGACTTCTGAGCCGGTGTCACCCTTCTGTGCGAAGTCAAAAATCCAACTTTCCCTGGGCTAGAAAGTGGATGTGTGTGCTCAGCTGTAAACACAGAAACTGTCCACCTATTCATATTCTTCACCTTTTTCAAGGTCAAACTAGCCAAACAATCGCACCTAGTACGTCCCCGTTTCCGTTCCCCAGACCGCGCCTTTTTATGTTTTTCCTTCAACTGATAGTTCAGGTTTGTCTTGCCTTGTCTAGAACAAGTAAATGTTCTTGATCGATATCCTGAACCATCTTGACTTAAGATGCTGGTGTGTTTTCGAGTGCTGAACCCAGCTATCCTAGCATAATTGTTGTAAAAATCAAGTGCCTCTTCCCAAGATATAAATGTTTTCCCAACGAACGGTTCATCAGCAGGAGGAACATTGGGAATGTATCTAACAACATCTTTGGTTAACTCCACTACTGTTGGGGAAACATTTTAGATGTAGGTTAGTTTAGATTAGAGTTATAACAAATTATACGTATCTTTTAAATACTGGCTATTGCTAATTTATGGCAATATGTTCTCTTATATAAGGAAAAGATTTTCTTAGAATATGTAATTATAAATTTAACCGAGACAATTTGAAAACACAATACTCAAAAAATTCCTTTAACATCAATCAATCCAATTGAAGAAGACAATATGTTCATACAAATACAAAAAAGTCCACATGAATCCACATGTTCCACTGAACCCGACATTCACAAACACCACCATGCTAGACACCTTTTTTAAAAAAAAAAAAAAAGAAACGATACTTACATGCATATCTTATAAACAACACAATGAGTTTAACCTGGATATCTTTCATTTCTTAGAAACGATACTTATAAACAACACAATTCCGAATATAAGAATAATGACTTTAACCTGGAATGGTATCTTCAGCTTCTTCTTGGGTGTTCTCCATTTCTTCTTCTACACATATCTCTTCTTCTTCTTCTTCTCCGGAAGAAGCTCCAGGCGAGGATTTCTCTTCGGAATCCAAATGTTTGGGTTTTGCCCCGCTTGTAAGGTGCAGCATCTTGAAGGGTGAGAAAACTTGTTTACTCTGAAAAATCCATACGATCACAATTAACATATTAGATAGACATATGATGCATGGAAGATTTCCTAAATTGAAATTTTTTTTTCCAGCTACTTTCTGTTTTTGCGTAGCTACTGGGAAAAAACAAGTGATTGATGTGGGTGACTACAACTCTCCTAAGGCAACGACTACAATTCCACGAATAAACGACTACAATTCAACGATGCAGAAATTTTTTTTTCCCCGTTAAGCATACTATTGCAAAATCGAAAAAAAGCCGTTGATCAATATACCATTCGAGGCTACAATTCCACGCAAAAACAGCCCCCGAAATTCCACACATAAACAGCCCCCGAAATTCCACGCAAAAAACAATTCATATGCATACTAGAACCGGAGAATTAAGTAACAAAAAAAAAATCTGTCAAAAGCAGGCACAAAAAGAAAGTAGCTGTTAGGGGAGGATTTTGCCAAAATCAAAAATCTAAGCAAACCCATGTTTGGCCCATTCATCATCCCGAGACATTCCTTCGAAAATAAGAAAAAAAAGGCAAAAATTTCCCCCAAAACGAAATGAAAGAATGACGAACGAGTTTGAGCATACCGTCGACGGTGGAAAAAATTCTTCTAGCGTACGGCGCTGCTGTAGGCGGCGGCTGACCCCGGCTCCTGGATGCTATGGAGATCACCGGCGGACGGTGGGTCGGTGGTGGTGTCGGGTGCTTCTCGGTTTGGGTTCCTTTTTCACGAATTGGGAATTCTTTGCCGATGGATCTAGGGCTCGTTCACGGTAGGGTCAAACAATTGGGGTTGATTTTGAATCATTTGCACCATAGTCCCTCAAGTGTAGCGAGCCTTTCGTTTTTGGCACCGGGCAATGCTTTCCTTTTTAAAGCAGCCGCCTACGCGGCTGCTCCTTAGCATGACGCGTTGCTCGATGGTGCCATAATATGGCACCATCGAGCGTACCAGAAGGGTATTGATATTGGTTCTCTAGTTGGTTACAAATAGAATTTTGATTAATAAAATATGAAGTGTGAAAATTGTGCTACTTGTCTCTCACCCTCAGCCATCAATTACACAATTTTTATTTTTTGAAAATGAATTAGTTAGCAGATGTCAATAAAAATACTTTTCTATTGGTCCTAGCCATGCATATAACGTCAATTCAATTTGACATTTCTTCTGAGTTAATAGTTTTCTGTGCATTGATTGCGATGGGGGAGCTTCCCTTGACTTCTTCCCTCTCATCCACCAGCTTGGATTCATCTCAGAGCTTGTTTAACATAATTTACTTTAAAAAATTTCTCAAAAATTATTTTTGACCACCTGTTACTTGATTGGACAACTTTTTTCCCATTTCTCTACTACATACATAAAGATTATTTTTTATATAATTTTTATCAAACATATCCCAAGTATATCAATAGGACATAGTATCTTTTAAAAAATAATAATAATAATAATAATAATTAAAGAATGCATAACAACTATTCAAAGTGATAACATTTAGAGGCAAATCTTTAAATGCAACTTTTAACAAACAAAATTTTAAAAATTTAATACACTTACTGAAATTGACCGGTTAAATGTGGGCTTTTGCTTCACAAAAGAGCAAGCTGAGTCCGATTTCTGAGCTGACATGCAAAGTTTGGCTGAACCGGCCCGGATGCCATTTTAAAAGCGTGATTGGGGTAGTGGGTCGGCACTTGTGGCCTCCTTAGAGTGGCCTCCGAGTCGAGTTGAAGCCAAGTTTTGAAGCTATCGAGCCAGTCTGACTCATTAATATTATCAGATTTATCTAAATAAGAATATCTTATACATTGACAAAAGATCTTTTAGCAACATATATCCAAAGATTATAAAATCAAATTAACTGACGTGCGAAATGTGAGTAAAAATAAAATAAAACAAAACAAACGAAGAATCACTCTATTTGCAATTTTGCATGGTGTTAATAAATCATTCCGGTGGTCAATCAATTAGAAAAATAATGTTAAAAATTGAAATATTTGTTAGCAGTGTCAATGTTATACGCTTTTTAAGTTGATTTTTATAAACAATGGTGTTGACAAAGTCATGTCACACGTAAACGCTAGGGACTACCTGGTCTAGAGTGCGACACCATGATGGTTTGGTTGGTGATTTGGCAATTTCTTCATTTTGAATTTTTCCTTTGTTGACTTTAGAAATTACAAAGAAAATAACCAAATCTTGTATATAGCATTATTACGAGAGCAGGAGAGATTGAATTTCAAACATTCGAGAAAAAACAAAGGTAGAATAAATGACTTGTGTTGCACATTTCATTGACTCTTGGAGTTGGTACAACTTTACATTATACAATATATATGCACACCATAAAAAAATCAATATGAAAAAAAAAAAGAATAGATAAAAAATTGTGTCGTTCTCTAATGTGATATTCACATTGTAATGAAATCATAAAAACTGCTGTAAAAGTAAAAATACTTCTAAGCAGATCCGCTTGCGATTTTTTTTGAAGCGGAAAAGTAATTCATTTCATGTCTGCGAGCACAATAGCGCTCAAGAATGACGGTGACCGGTCCACCGAATTACATGAAATTTCTGATTGCAATTTTTGACTCTGCACGATTGTTTCATTAGTCCAGTCAAGGAGATATGTGTGTGTCTGCTAATTGGTCTGGCTTGCACAGCTGTTTATCGGTCTAGTCGTGTAGATACGTCCGTGATAATTGCCTCGTTATGGTTCAACTCGACTCGGCTCAACTCGACTTGTTGACACACGCGTCAAGACCTTCCATGTGCCGCAGGGGGTTGGAGATTACGTTGACGAGCCGGTGGTCGACCGTGATAATACCGGGGGTGCCAAACAAGCCTCTAGGGCTCTATCTAAGCTATCTACAACTTCACTCATTGATGGCCTATCTTGTCCCTCTGCCATTACACAATCAGCAGCAAGGTACCCTACATAGGCCACTGCCTCTATCTCAAATGGTGTAGGAGGGGGCACCCTACGATCCAAAACCCTATGAATCTCATCTTGAATAATATATGGAACTACATAATCCACAACATTTCTTGGCACCCCTTGCTCATTCTTGTGAATTGCCTTGTGCCCCGATAGCAATTCAAGCAACACAACTCCAAAACTGTACACGTCACTCTTAGTCGTTAGATGCTGCATACGATAGTACTCAGGGTCCATGTACCCAACTGTCCCGGCGGCACGTAACGACAGGTGGGACCGGTCATCTTGTGGGCCCATCAATGACAACCCAAAATCCGACACCTTGGCAGTCCATGTGTCATCGAGTAGTATATTCGATGATTTGATGTCCCGATGAATCACGGGTGGGACAGCATACTCATGAAGGTACTCAACTCCCCTAGCTGCATCGAGGGCTACCTTGATCCTTGTTGACCATGACATGAATGCGGGAGTTTGAAGCTTGTGGAGATGGTCATGGAGAGCGCCGTTGTTCATGTACTCATATACTAACACGAGCTCGTTGCTATCTTCACAATATCCCAATAACCGAACAAGGTTCTTGTGATTAAGGCGCGATAAAAACTCCAGCTCATTCAAGAATGCATTGTCCTTATCCTCTTGGCTATGTTTAGCAATGCCTCCATACGATGAAGAGGACGAAGCTTCAGCTCTTTTGACAGCTACATCACGCCCATCATCCAACGTACCATGGTAGACGGACCCAAAACTTCCGGTGCCAATTTTGTTGTCCTCGGAGAAACAATTAGTAGCTTTAACTAATACTTGCAAGGAAAACTCCTCTAAGTGACCTCCATTTCCCATGCTTATCAAATGGCTTAGTCGCTTCTCCAAGACTGGTGGAGTTGGTTGAGCTTGGTTTTCATCAGACGGGCCGCCCTCCTCTAATCGTCCTGAGTCATGAATCCGGCTACCATCGGTATTCGTGCAATATCGGAAAAACAACACACACAACCCCAATAACAACGACAATGATCCAACACAACCTACGACCAAAAAGGCCACCATTTTACGATCCCACTTTCCGTTACTCGTGCACCTCTCGGGTTGTGGCACTGGCACCACCGGAATTGGGGATGCCTGCGGTGGCGCAAGAGGTTGAGTTTCTTGAAAAGGCTCCTTAACACAAGGGGCACATATGACTAATCCATCACTACAATACCTGCCATAATTAGATAAAGAATTACAAGGACACTCATCTCTAGCTCTACAGGAACCAGGAACTACCTCGTTAAACACCGTGGGATTTGAATCAAAACTCTCATTACCCCAACAAAGCAATGAATAATTTGATGTAGTAATCCCACAAAAGACTCTCCCCTTTCCTTCTAAAGCCGTAAACTCCATCTCCTTCAATGATGGAGGTAAACTAGATCCATTTCCACCCCAACAAACCACTGTTCCATTGAGTCTCAACGCACAATTTCTATCCTCCCCCGAGGCAAGGGCTGTAAACTCTGCCCCACGAGGTTTTTCCCCTGAAGTATTTCCCCAACACTCAACACTGCCATTAAAGGAAATAGCACAAACATGATGAAACCCAGCTTCAATCAATGAAAATCTCCCTATAGGAACATGATTAGTAACATTACTATCACTTCCTACGCAATGGATTTCTCCTGAACTCAACAATCCACAAACAAAATCATCTCCTACAGCAATTCTTGAAGTGAAATTTGCAGTGAAACTCAAATTTGGCCTCAACCAGCATTGAAGAACATTTGACCCATTGGTTACACCGCAAATACGAGAATTTCCAGAGTCGAGTTCTCTCAGCAGAGCATCGTTATAAAGCCTCTTGTAATTGTGTGTTATATTGGTGGATATCTCTGAAAATCTCCAACAACCCATGATTGACATTGATGAAGAGTGAAATGAATTCAATGCACAGATGAATCCATTTCCACCGAAAATCGCAGAAACTGTGGTAAAATTAGGCTGCAATGGAATCGAAATCCCTTGAGGAAAACCTCTACATTCAATTCTCGATTCACGATTAGATTGTACTAATGCACAGATTAAAGTCCGATTACCAGTTTCTGAGATTGCAACAGTGGAAAGGGAATGAATAGAAGGAAAAATGGAGGTAAAACAAAGGGGAAAAAGAAGGAGAAGGGAAATATTTACAAGAAAATAAGCCATAAATATTATCTGAAACGATACGTTATCATTGTTTTTGGATAGTATGCAGATTTGAAAAATGGAAAAAATTGGGAACGATTTTAAGAGGGAAGGTCTAAGAAGGAATCAGCGAAGGGGCAGACGCGGTTGTGTGAGGACTGAAGACTGAGTCTCCATGGACGGAGTTTGATTTTGGAAGGAGGGAGTGGCCGTGTGGGAGTTGTCTATTTACTAGGGACCCGACAAAATGGAGAAAGAAAAAGTATTATTATTTTCCTAGTCAGACTCCAAGCATGCAGTGGGAAAAGGTTCTAGACTCTGTTGTCAATCAATTTGATGTGGCCCCCAGTAGTGTGTAAAATCACAAAATTTCTATTTTGAAAAGCTTATAGTTTCGATTTTAATCGACTGCCTTTTAGGCACGAAGTTAAATGTTGTACCTTATCAAAGTCTATGTATTACCTTATCCCTCGTGTTCTCGTTCCCGTCTCGGGAACGAGCCTAATGGAGAGGAGCACCCCCTAATGCGGGGTGGGGGTGGGGTCCACACGCCCCTCTCTATCGGGAACGTTCTCGTCTCAGGAACCAAAACAAGGCTCATTACTTTATATAATAATTTATACCTATTTAAATTCGTAAAATCGTGAAAATTAGTTCGATTATGACGGAAAAAAGATAGAGAATAACATATTTCTATTCCAAACATATTTTATATTGAAAAGCTCATTTTCACTTCAACTAAGTAATTTCTCTCTCTCTCTTTTCTTTTTTTTTTTCTTTATGAAAACTAAGCGTGTGTTCGTGTGTGCTTATTTTTTTCTAAAATTTTGCTAAAAGTAGAGTGTAGTGGTGGGGAACACGAGATGTGTGGATAATAATAAGTGATGATGTGAAATGTGTGATTGATATTGATGTTTGACTTTGACTTTTAGTAGTAGGTAATTTTTAGGTGAAAATAAGTGAAAACGAACACACGCTAAGTAATTTCCAAGTGTGAAACATTGATTTTCATTATTTTAATCACGCTTTACGTCTTCTAAAATTACTGATGACAGAAGAATGGAGTGGCAACAACTAGTGTAATTTTTCTATTTTTGTATATAAACCTTTAAATTTTATTTTTATATTTACCATACCCACAAGTGGACATTAGAGCAAAATCTATAAATATATATATATATATATATATATATATATTATGATTTTGTTCGGATACCCACGTGGATACCGAACCCACGCCCCACATCACCAATTTTTTTTTAACTTTCTTTTTTTTTTTAGCATCTACGTTAGATCAAATAAATAATATATAATTGCCCCCTGATGGTGAAGGAGACCCACACAAACTTTTTTCTGGCTTGGTTACGATACCCATGCATGTACCCGATCATTCCTTTTATACTACCTCCGCCCTATAAATATACCCCATTTTTATTTTCACAAAGATTAAGAAAAATACAATTAATGGTATTGAAAAAGTAAAATTTAATATTATTTTCCTAATATGTCATCTCATTTATTAGATGTTTTATTTCAACTACTCTATTTTTATGAAAATAATGTGTATTAAATGCGGGTATAAAAGAAAAATAATATTTTAACCACATCAAAGGAATATGGCATATATTTTGGGACGGACGAAAAAAGAATAGTGAACAATATTTTTGGGACGGAGGTAGTATATTATATTTAGTAGTACATAAGTACTTGGAGTGGGAAATTGAGTTTCGGAGTTTGTACGGGATTAATTAGGGAAGCTTTACAAAAAAGGAAAATAAATAAATACTCCCTTCACCTCATTTTGATAGACTTACTTTTTCTTTTTTCGATCTTCAGATATAGGCTATTTTTTTTATTAGTATAAATTTAACTTTTTCATTTCCTACTCTACCCCTATTTATTATGCATGATTATTAATAAAAATAAATTACATATTTAACATAGAGGTATATTGAAAAATATACAAATAAAATTTAGTTTTTCAACAAATATTAATTTCAAATTTTTAATGCTTGTGAAAGTTAAATCATGCCTATCAAAATAGAACGGAAGGGAGTAATAATTTGCTCTAGCCTCGTCATTCTGCACTTTGAGGGATGTTTGCTTGGTAATAATTCTATAATACACGAAAATAGTTTTGATAGTTTCATTTATTTAGTGCAGTGAACAAGAATTTTGTCCAATTCAAATTTGTTCTTCCTTAATTTTTTCCAAAACCGGCAGTCCTCTATCACCCAACAAGTAAACTATGATAACATAACGCACTCATACAACTTACAAGAATCGGCAAGATCACATAATTATCATACTAGAATTAATCACTAAATGCCAACTACACTAGTGCTACATAGCATTATTCAAAAATCAAGTCTCAAGAAATACACACAATCGAGTACGGGTAGGAAGAAGCATATAAACGTCTACGTTTAGCAATCGAAAAAAAACAGAAATTTCGCAAAATTTACAACTGCAGTAAAGAAGCTGAATGCGTCTATAGAACTGATCTTGATGTGTAGTTGTCGTAAATCAGAAACGTGTTCTATGGGTGCGCTAAACTTCTGATTATCGCATCTATTGAGGCAGAAGAAAAACGAGAAGGTACACAGCTAGATTTGATGCTCGGATTGGTTGAGTTTTAAGAACCAGTTGCCCCAGGGAAAAGTTCTGATATTTTATTGAAAACATCCATAACCTGAGACGAGCCGTGTGTAATATTGGCGTTAGTTGATAAAGCCAATAGCCTAGTAACAAAAATGGCAACCGCTTAATGAAAGTGAGATTATGATGTACCTCTTTGTCGTTTTGATACTTGGCAATACTTAGAGGATTCTGAGAACACTGCAAAAAGGAACAACCTCGAAGATGAATAAGACAATAATAACATGATGGGAAAACCCTATAGAGTCAAATAACATGATATACCCTATAGTGTCAATGAGTGTGGATTCCACAATGGAAAAACGTACGTTGATTATCTTGCTGGGAAAACCCGTAAGGAGGAGTAATATTAATGGAAGAGAAATGACAAGAAGCTACTTACATCCATGATAGCTGCTTGAACTCGAGGATTTTGGAATGCCATAGCCACGTCGGGATTGGCCATGATTTTAGAAATTACTTCCTCGGGTGTAAGCCCTATCTGATCTGCAAGATTTACCAGGCAACAAACAATAAGTTCATGTTTGCTACAAGAGGATACTAAAATAGATGAGATTCTTGCTTTTCTTAGGCTTTTTTTGTTTCAACTTTTTCCTACCTCAAGATTAACGTTTACCACAAAATCAAAATCAAATATTAATATCAACCACAGATCTCAAATAACTGCTCATTGTTGTCCACACATCTCCTGGTCTACAATATTGTTCAAGTTTTTTTTTTTTAATTATATATACCCAAACACCCTCTACCAAAAGCTTATTAGTTCCCATTCAATCTTGGCAAATCATACACACCAAACATGTAAAAGCGTGAAAGAATCAGAGAGTATAAGCTCACAATAAACAATGACAAATCAATGCTATGATTCCACTTTAGGTTTATAACGAGACGCACAAGCAGCAAAATAGTAACCACTGTAAAACTTACCAAATTGCTGCTTAATCTCGGGACTGCTAAGATCAAAATTTTTGAGGGATTCCATCATGCGATTGTCCCATTCTGGGCTTCCTCCCATGTTACTTCTGTTAGTAGTTCAACCAAAAATGAGAAAACTGTTAGCATGACCTATGAACATTAATACCTTCTTAATGCAAATAAAAGCCAAAAGATTTTGTGTATAAATTTTGTACAAAGAACTTGAGATGTATACTTACAGCATGTCTTGCAATTGTTGACGATATTGCGGATTTTGTAGCATCCCTATATATCCAATATCCAAATACTTATTTAGATTGACAAGCGAGATTTTACATTTATTGCATTTTGGAAAAGTGTATTAGACAATAGTGGATAGTAAGGAGAAGAAGAATTTAAAATCTTGTACATAACGCTGGTATATCTAATACTAACAAACGTGTGGTAAGGATTTGAGTAATATATAAAGCAGTGATAATGCAATCAACGAACAATTAAATAAAAGTAAAGCAAAATTTATCCCCGGGGGGGGGGGGGGGGGGGGGGGGGGGAAGCAAGGAAATTTTGGTAAAACTATCTGCAAGCAAGTGCTTTTCCAAAATAAATATCATCTTTTCAAAACTCATTCTCAACCACATTCAATGGGTCATAATTTCTTTTACTTTTCTCACTTTCCCAGGAAGACGACATTTTTTATCTAAAAGAAACCATATCAAACAACCACTAAATGTTCACCTTTCCAAACAAATGAAATGCGTTCATGTTTGTTGCACAAGTTCTACCATATCTAAACTTGTACAGACATTTACCAACAAAGAGGGAGGGAGGGGGGGGAGAAAATAAAACAACAACTCACACTTGAAGGTAGCAGGATCCCTCATCTCCTCTGGTAAGTAGCTGAAAGAGATGAAACAAAGTTTTACTATGGCTATCTAAATAAAGCATATGATCAGTGAAATATCAACGACTTAGGAAAATCATGTGATGTTAAGAGGAAAATAATTAGGTGCACGTGGGTACACAGCATTGAAAAGAAGCTCCTTTTACTGCCAGTACTCTTTCCAATCTACCCTTCCAGTTAGTTATATAACCAACTTCTGAGTTTGTTTCAGATTTAAGCAGAAAGTTGCAAATGCCAAAACAAAGATCCTGTTTCTTTTAGGCAACTGACCTTCTCATGGCTTGGATTACAAAATGACAATTTAGTTTTTCCTTTTCAGTCAAGATTATATCCAAAAAGATTGAATGGCATTCAATCCCCGGCCACAAAAAAAAAAAAAAAAATTTAATTGCGAGTTAACTGCATAATTTGCAACATAAAGAAGGAGAATACTGTTCTCCGTGCACTTCCATTAAGTGAAGATACTGATGTCATTATTCATGTATCACAAGCTTAAATTAAACATTGAACTGTAAACAGAAATAACCAAGACACCTGAATGATGTCATATGAACTAAAAATGTTGACAAATATAACATGAAGTTGAAGGTTCTCTTACGGAAAAACCATTTTCTGTACTGTCGGATCTTCCATCATTTTCTCCAATGCTTCCACGGACATGAGTGGAGTTTTTTGTTCTGCACATTACAAAAGAAAAAGTTCATTTGGGCTCATTTAAGTAAAACTGTGAAATAAATGAACCTACTTCCCTATAATGGAATCAAGTACTATATAGTTTAAACAATTATGGCATGTTTTCCGGAGAAAATTGGACAAGCACAAATTTATGAGAAAAAGGTAACACAACAAGAGAAACATAGTGACACACAATGCAGAGCCGCCATCCTACATTAAGGGCTTGTTAGGTAAGTTGTGTTTAAACGACTATGTTTTAAACATTTTATTATACTAACCACTCTTTCACAACTCACTTCATACAACGTATACGTACAAATACCACCCACCTTTCAACCAATCATTTTATATATTTTTAAACAAAACATTTTTTGAAACTTACCAGACAAGCCCTAGATGAACGCAGATGCAATGCGAACTAAAACACTTCAAGAAAAATTATTTGACACACCCAACAATAAAAAATTGTCTCTCAATTTAAAAATCAACCTCATTTACAATAAAAAGCACGTGAACATTCAAACGAGTGTCTTCAAGGACAATTTACGAACGCATAAACATTATGCAAAGAAGAGATAACACCAAATACAGTAAGTCAGCCTATTTTACATGTCTATCAAATACATATCAATATATTCCTGATGGATAACACCAAAGAACATTCTATTTTGATAGTAACTGTTATAGTTAATACAACAACATTCTTCATATACAGTATGCAGAATATGTAGTCTGGTATACCTCACATAAGTCGAGGGCAGTAGCCAGTAATAGCATTAGAATTGTCTGCAAACAAACCACCTTTAATATATTTACACGTGGCAATTAACATGGACTTTATTTCCATTGTCCTATGTAACTAATGCATCCTCTATGAATACCCCTGATTTTTCTTCAAGAGAACCATAAGATCAATCAGAAAATAGGAATACACAAAGAAAATCAGCAAAATCCCAGCTTGTCACAATAAATATACAATAATATACAGTAGGTAAAGCAGGTCTATTGAACTGTTGAATAAATCAGTATGTAGAACCACATTACATGGTTTCTGTAACAAGATAATTATTGCAAATTTATTACTATAATGATGACAAATGATTTCCCAACTTACGTGTGGAAGGGCCTCCTGGAGAACTGGCTCCTTGCTTTGAAGCAGATCCATTTTCAGAAACCTTTGGAGATGTTGAGATAATTAAGAAAATGATAATTTTATCAAAAATCAGCACAGCAGCCACAAATTAGAGTTCAACTCACTTTCTGGGAAGTGTTGGGATCTGTTGGTGCATCTGCCTGTGCTGATTCTTTGAAATCCTCGAAAGCACTTTTCTTGAGTGTTTCTTCTGGGGAAACATCTACAAAAGCTGCAACAAAGATGTGACAACAAAAACCACATCAATTCAGATATATATACCTATATAGCGCAAAAGCATTTTGAGAGTAGTCATCTTGGTCTTAATATCACCAAGAGAATCGAGCACTGGGATATTGTCGATGGCAGATAAGTTGAAAGAGGTTAGCACTTGGAAACAAAGTAAAAAATGACAATCCACGCAGTCAAAAGAGTGAGGGTAATAGGAAAGTTCTTAGTGTATCTATGCTGGTGTCAACAAGAAAGCAACCAATCAATACCGTATTTCTTTGGCACCTTCTCCGGTTCTACATTCTCTTTGACAGCTTCAGATGGAGTATCCTCCACTTTGCTCGCAGGGACATCAACAGCTGCCGGTTGAGACGATGCAGGTTGAGATGAAACAGAAGTTGATGCTGTAGTTGCATCTGATTTTGGGTACGTGGGTGGTGGAAAGGGGAAAGGTGACCCAGGTGAAAAGGAAGCATTACTGAACGGATTATTCTGAGTATTCAGCTGTCCCATCATCGTCTTGTAAGCTTGTTGCATAGCATATTTCTGCATGAATTGGAAATATGTAGATGTCAGAGAAATGAGAAGCAACCACAATTTGAGCAGTTGCTATAATAGGAAAGCAAATGTGTTATATAGGTGCACATGAGATGGTAAGAAAATCACTATTACAGTATTACAATAAGATTGAAATTCAATTAGATTATTGATTGTTTTGATTAAAGTTCACAAAACACGACGTGGCATCAAATGATAAGCCGACCATTACAATCATCATAAAGGACTAGAAAAAATCAAAGCAATCCTTTCCACCACATCTCAACAGAAATAGTTAGCCACATCCTAGACAAGAAATCATCACACTTTTCTACATATAAACAAAGATCTCACTCATAATGGGCGAGTAATCTCATCTAATATTTCAAATCAGTTACCTCGGAAAACAACCTCTATTATCATTGGACTTAAACTATGAAAACTCATGTTTTACCTCATAAATGAATCTCTATAAATCTCGTCAATGCATCAAAATACATGCATGATAAATATTGATCTGCTGATCCCCCTTTGTTCCATGTTGGACCTATTGCAGCCAATAATAGTCAAGTAGCACTTGTGCTAACATAACCTCAGAATAAATTGCAAACCCTTAAAAAGCAATACCTCTATGAGGTCTCCCTTTATTCTAGTACAAAATCTATTCAACTTTACTTTTACTAGGAGGTGGAGAAATGGTGGAGACAGCTAGGATCATACTCATGCAAGCATAATCGATACTTGGTGGCTTGCATCAATGAGTTACTTTAATTCTCGAAATTGAAATGCACTGACAATAAACACTGGAAGCACTATAGCTCATGAAAAAAGTACCTCACCTTTAGGTATGATGACACCTGCAACATAAAAAATGTCAGAAAGAAATGTAAGAGAACTTTCAAAGAGGGGAAAAAGGAGATGGTTTAAGAACCAAAAATTTTTAGAAGAACTAAAAGGCAGGGTCCCCTACTAACCCATGAAAAAAGTGCCGAGAGGCCAACACCAATTCCAATCCAAAAGAGAGGCGACCCCCTATTTTGAGAAAGGGAGTGTCATTCAGCTTGTTAATATTCAAGAAAAAATCGCATGCTCAACAATGAAACTTTGTATTGGAACAATATAGAGGGAACCATTGACTCGCTATGTTCATGCCATTCTTTGAAAAATGAAATTGCTGACACGACAACCTAGATAGTGAAAATTTTCTGACACAAATGCATGTCACGAAAAATGTGGCTTAATATGATGTGAGAGATAATTACACTTGAGAAGTTGGAGGAGGTGCGGTAAGCTGTTGATTTACACCAACTGACGATGTTTCTTGCCTATTTGAAGTAGTAGAGCTGGCAAAACAGTCTCTCCCTACTTTCTCCAACACTGCATAGCGATCAGAATGGAATGATGATCAGCAGTAGAATGAAAGCCATTGAGGAATAGGATGAACAAATAATAAACATAAAATCCACTACTAATGGTAAGTAGGGAGGTTAGAAGCATCTTTCTACTCTTAGAGCCTTTTGTTAGAACCATCAGCCCTACTTTCTATGGAGTTTAGAAGCATCTTTCTACTATTACGGCCTTACCGTTCCAATGATGTTCTCCTTAACATATTACCAAAGGTGTTCATTTATGATGTACATAGGTATCCAGAGAGAAATGTATTGGAAATTTATTACCACTAACAGTGAATTGGCTCATCTTCAACAGTTTTTACTGTTAATTTCACCTTCATTGACCATTTGATGGAATGGTATTGGTACTTTAATGTTCCGCAGGGATAAGTAATTTCAGTTGTCCTAATGAGTTGGGCACTTAATATGGTGTCAGTCCTAAGTTTTCAATGATTTCAGCATTTCATATCCATTGTATTCCAATAACTAGACAAACTTTACCCTATACTGGTGTTAAGACATTTTTTCGTAACCGCAATATAAATGCAGTCAATTTGATTGTCTTTTCTTATGAAAATGGAGAGAGTATCGCTGCAGTGTTCAATAACATCTTTCGCTATAGTCGCCTACAATAGCAATCCCGATTTCTAGACAAACGCCTAACAGTACTAGAGGCAACAATAATATCAGTGCTGATGATCAATTCTCTAGGATATCATGAACACATGGGCTGGGATAAAATGTACCAAACCTACCATCTCTGTGCTTCAGATTTTTCGCTCTTTCCTTTGTTTTTCCCTGCTAACTTATTGCTTTCTAGCTAACAATGAACTCCCATTCTGAAGAGGTAATCAAATCTCTTTGTAGAATTCAGAATCAAAACAGAAAATCACAAAAATCATCCATGGAATACACATTGGAAGAACTAAAGGATTAGTGTGAAGAGAACAAAACATAAAAAGGTCTACAAACAGAGACTGGCCTCAGTAAACACAGTAACATACAACTCAGCACACATACAAACGATATAGATAACAATTGTGCCAAAAACACCAGTAGAAGAAGCATCAACAAGAAAAAAATTGCGTATTTACTAAAAGCAGGCATGTATATTCACATAAAAATAAGAAACAAAAATTCACAAATTATTTCGTAAAGGCGAAAAACAAAATAATACATCCATCGATCAGAGGTCAGTATACGAGGTTTACCTATAGTTTTGGTGGTTTTGTTGCCCTGAAGTAAAGAAACGGCTGATATTGAAGAATTCGCTTTGATGAGTCTGCCATTTTTACTGGTCTTTTTCAGTAAACTAGGGAGATCCAAAAATGGCTTATTAGAGAGAATAGTGTTTGTGGGATTTGGGGAAACACCCAGCACAATTTTGGAGGATGAAGCACTGAACCGGGTTTCCATCTGTATCAAGCGAATTTTTGGTTAAACAAACCAGATGGAACAGTATACTCGGAGATGAGTTACAGAGTTAGTGAGCCAACTCACTGGATTGGAGGAGCCGACGAAGGAAGAAGACAGAGCCAGGACATCGCTGGAAGTGAAATTTTGGGCGTAATGAAAGTGAGGACTGGAGTCCGGGTGGGCCAAACGGGTCGGATCCAGGCTGAACCGAGTTTTATTTATGGGTGCCGTTATCTCATTTACATTTTTAATCCTCGCAACCATAAGGCGTATATACCCTCTTTGTCGGCCATGGATGGACGAAAGTGCAATCAGAATATCGGCCAAGAATGACCGAGCATACATGTTGGATGCTCGGCCAAGGCTGGCCGAGGATCCAACATGGATGCTCGGCCTACCATGGCATTTCCACAAGGCCATGTTTGGCTTTTTTAAAAAAAAATTAATAATTATTTATATTTAGTGGCAATAATTATTTATAATCGTTATTTATTCATATTAATAAATTTGATATTTATAGTGACCATAAAAATAATAATTGTAATTCCAAAAATTATTGTAATTAATATTAATTAAATATAATAATTTTCATATAATTTTTTGCATCAATCGTTGGTTATGTAATTAATTGCCTATTATCTCGTATTGCAATGTTGATTTATTCACTCCTTAAACTAACAGCTTCTCAAATAATGTGTTGTAGACGAGATTCCAATGAAGAACAAAGATATCAGGGAGATCTTGATGAAAAATAAAATTATCAGACGACGCTGACTTATATTGTTTTAGAAATTATTATGTTTCATAATAATTAAATATAAAAATTATATGAAAATGATTATATTTAATTAATATTAGTTACAATAATTTTTTGAATTATAATTATTATTTTTATAGTAACTATAAATATAAAATTTATTAAATATGGATAAAGAACTATTATAAATAATTATTACTACTAAATATAAATGATTATTATCATAAATAATTAATTAATATTATTAACATGTGATTATTATTAAATATAAATTAATTACATTATGAATTTATAATAATGAGGGAAATGAATGGCCAAACATAACCTTGTGGAAAGACCATGTTAACCAAGTATGTAACACCCCGACCAAAAACGTCCCAACCTAAGTTGTATGTGTATGATGGGTTCATGACATGATTGGAAGTATATGAGGTAGGTCGGGAGTCGAAACGGCCGTCGTAATGGAAAGAATTGGAAAGTTCAGCAGAACATGGATTTACGGCCGTAACTTGGTGATTTACGACCGTAAGTTTGGTATTTACGGCCGTAATGTATGGATTTACGGCCGTAATTTGTTGAGTTGAGAAAGGTTTGTTGGCACCAAGTCTCGGTAGGTCGCATGTCCGAGTTTGCGACCGCAGATGTTAGATTACGACCGTAAGGGTCCTAGGTTACGGCCGTAATTTGTGAGTTACGGCCGTAACATGGAAATTTACGGCCGTAAATTAAGGTCGGTAGAAACTGTTGGATAGGGTTTATACACGTGTGCTCGACCATTTCTCCTCATTTTGACCCCCAACTTCCCAAAACTCTAGAGAACACTCCCAAGGGTGATTCCAAGAATTTTACATGAGTTTTGGCTTGTAGATCATTTAACAACTTCTAGTTGTCATCTTGGATTCAACAAGAAGAAGGAAAGGGAAAGGAAAGGGAGAAGAGAAAGTTATCCAACCAACTCCTTAACTTGATTTCTTATCTTTTGAGGTAGGTAGTAGATGAATATATGTGTTATCATGTGCTATATGTGGATTGACTATGTTAGATAATGTTATGGTGTGATGCTATGTGAAGAAAGCTATGGTATGTTGATAAGTATATTAAATATGTTTATTTCATAGTTTTTATAAGTATTTTGGAGTATTTACTATGTCTAATTTGTCTATTTGTAGAAAAACCAACATGGATTCAAAAGCTTTACAAGAAAGGATGAGAAGAGGGCGGATTTGCGCGAAATCGAAGAGTTTTGGATCAATATATGAAAGGAACCAAAGTTGGAGGATCAAATATTGCAAATAAGGAAGAATTTTCTATGGTACAAGAAGTTGCGCCCGCAAAACAACAAGTTGCGCCCGCAATATTGGAGAAAAGACCAAAAAGAGATCTGTAGGCCACAGGACGAGGCGTGCGGCCGCAGAAGCACATGTTGCGGCCGCAACAAAAGGACCCGCGGCCGCAGAAGTGAGTTGTGCGGCCGCAGGGATGAGAGGTGCGGCCGCAGGCCTTGTTTCTTCAGCAACACGCGACTTTCCGGACTTCGTTTCCTAATTGGATTCCACCTTATTTCTCCACACGATTTTGGGCATCTTTTAAGGGCTTAATGGGGACTATAAGTAGATCATTTTGAGACTTAATTGGAGAGCTTTTGGAGAGCTTTTTGGAGGATTATTTGAAGGCAAGAACACACCGCAATCGGGGGATTCGCATGGATTTTGGAGAAGATTCAAGACGGAGTTGATACTTGGTGCAAGATCTACTCTTCACTATCGTTTTCTCTTCTAGATCTGGTGATGAACTCTTTTATTTTCGTTATTTATTCGCTTTTTAGTATGAACAACTAATCTTTTGGTTGGGATGAACGATGTAATTTAGATCTATGATTTGATTTTAACTCTCAATTTCTTGTGCTTTTAATTTTATGTGTTGATTTTACTATTTCGTTTAATGCATGAATTACTTGGCCACTAATTCATTGATTTGTGAATTCTAATCAACCGAGAGGTGAGTTAGATATTTAGACCACGTAGTAAAATCCGGCAATTTACATAAGAGTTAGAGATAGACTTTTATAATTGTTGAGATCCCACGTGACAGGTGGAAGCATATGAATTCCTATGTTCTTTAATGCGTTTAATTGAGCTAGAGAAATGAGGAAGCCGAAGATGAGGATGACGATGGTGGAGACCTACCTATGACCCAATTCTTGACCCCACCAGCGGCCCCATCCCCATCGAGCATCGTATACCCACTGTTTGGGAGAAATGATTTCCAACTGAGAGCTGACATCATCAACTTATTCAGCAATAGCCATCAATTCTACGGCTTCGCACATGAAGATCCAAACGCTCATCTGGCCAAATTTTTTAGGACGTGCCAGAACTTCAAATTTAATGGAATTGATGACGACTGTCTAAGGCTCCGACTTTTTCCTTATACACTGAGAGACAATGCTTTGGAGTGGCTAGATTCGGAGCCTGATGCTAGTATCACGACGTGGGACGACTTGGCCCGAAAGTTTTGTAATAAGTACTTCTCACCGGCCAAGGTTGCAAAAATGAAGTTAGATATTTCCACCTTCCAACAATTCGATGGTGAAACTTTCCATGAAGCTTGGGATCGGTTTAAGGGCATGCTGAGGAAATGCCCCAACCATGGGATTGACAAAGGGACTCAGGTGCAGTACTTCTATTCCGGACTATCCCCACAGTTCAAATCCATAGTGGATTCATCCTCAAATGGATCCATTACCAATAAAAGAGTGAACCAAGCATGGGACCTTTTGGAGTTAATCGCCAAGACTCATACGATGTTCCCATCCGATCGAGTGGTTTTAAAGAAAGGACCTATGGCACATGAAAGTGATTCGCTAGCATCCACCAATGCTCAGATAGTTGCTTTAACCAAACAAGTGGAGCTGCTAGTGAGAGCGCAAACTCAAGGGGCGCACTCTATTCAGTCAAGTCCGATGTGTGGACATTGCGGGGCTAAGCATCATGTTTCGGAGTGCTTGCTATTAGGAGCTCAGAGTGAGCAAGTAAACTATGTGGGAGATAACAGGCAACAGTTCAACCCTTATTCTCAGACCTATAATCCGGGGTGGAAATTCCACCCAAACCTCAGATACGGGGACAACTCTAACTACCTTTCGCCTGAGAACAAGCTAAGTTTGGGGGATATATTCCAACAGTACATGCAAAAGACAGACAAAGTATTGGAACGAATTGAGGTAAACGCTAAGAACCAACAGGCCTCCATCAAGAATTTAGAGGTGCAAATTGGGCAGATGGCATTGCAGTTGGCAGAACGACCTCGTGGCACACTCGAGTACATCAAACAAATCCAAGAGAACATGCCAATGTCATCTACACAGTGAGAGACGCGCCTAAAGTTCAATCCATTGAAGAAGAAACAGTGCCATATGTTCCACCAAAGGCCTTTATACCCCCAATCCCTTCCCTCAGAGGTTGAGAGCTCTTGCTAAACAAGCCGAGGTGTCAGCAATCACCACGAGAAGCGGGGTTCAATTGCCAGAAATTCAGGTCAAGAGGGCGGAGAAGGAACCCCAAAGTTCGGAGGTCGAGGCGCACAAGAAGAACAAAGAGGAAACTGACCCATCGATTGAAGTTAGTTCTGAAAAGGAAGTTGAAGAAGTTGAGAAGAAAGCTCCAACTCCAGTCAAAGCCTACGTGCCACCCATTCCATTTCCACAAAGGCTACAAGAGAGCAAACTCGACAAGCAGTTCGCTAAATTTCTGGAAATCTTCAAGAAGCTGCACATAAACATCCCCTTCGCAGATGCTCTCGCTCAAATGCCATTATATTTGAAATTCATGAAGGAGATGCTTTCCAAGAAAAGAAAGCTGGAAGAATTCGAAACGGTGGCATTGACAGAAGAGTGCAGCGCGATTCTGCAGAATAAGCTGCCACCTAAACTCAAAGATCCAGGGAGTTTTTCTATCCCATGCAATATTGGAAATTTAAATTTCGATAGATCTTTATGTGATTTAGGTGCCAACGTAAATTTGATGCCACTGTCTATTTACAGGAAACTTGGATTAGGCGAGCCGAAAAAGACGACAGTGACATTGCAACTCGCAGATCGAACAATCAAACGTCTGTATGGCATAATAGAGGACGTTCTGGTCAAGATGGGAAAATTTATTTTCCCGATAGATTTCATGATCATGGACATAGAAGAGGACATCAGAACGCCTCTCATTCTTGGACGTCCATTCTTCGCCACTGCACGAGCTCTAATTGATGTGGAAAAAGGAGAGCTAATTTTACGGGTTGATGAGGAGAAAGTCACATTCAACATCCCTCAAAAAGAACAACAAAGTGTCCAAGAAGAGAATTGTCTTAAGCTCGAGACAGTTAAAAATGAGGATGTTGAACCAGACAAGCCCAATCAGAAAGCTCAAAGTAACTTGCATGAATTGTGGATGCCAAAATGGAAGAGGAAAAAGCTTGAAAAGAATCGGGAAGACTACTTCAATCGATTCAATGCTTCCCAAACCCGCTTCAAACCTCCATGATCACTTTCGTGCAAAGTCGAGCTCTAGACTATAAATAAAGCGCTTATTGGGAGGCAACCCAATGTTTCATTCCTTTATTTATTTCTTTCTATGTGTGCTTGCGTGCTTGACGTTATTTTTCTAATCTTTTTTTTAGTGTGCATGTAGGTTTATTTTTAATTCATATAATTGCATTTTATGAGTTGTGTGTTTTGCAGAACTACTATAAAAGCTCAATCTGATGACACAAGGACCCAACGCCCCCTAAGACCACAACTAATCCGCTGGGACGTTCAGTAACTTTTCTCTTACTTTATCCTAATTTTTAACATTGAGGACAATGTTGGTTTTAAGTTTGGGGGTGTGAGTGTGAGTCGTTTTTAATTTTTGCATGTGTGTTTGGTTGAGTCGTAATATTTGTGTCGTTTTTATGATAAAAAAAAATTTTAAAATCAAACCAAAATTTTTTGCATGTGTGTTTGGTTGAGTCGTAATATTTGTGTCGTTTTTATGATAAAAAAAAATTTTAAAATCAAACCAAATTTTTTTTTTTTCATGTGTGTTTGTTTAGTGTTGTATCGCCGCTAATTGTTTCTTTTGGGCATAATTGATAGGAGGACAATTGGACTTTTAAACATTCCACGACCTTTTAAAAATCTTTTTGTCACTTATTGGTGCACGATTATTTCTATTTTGAGCACATGGTCATTGTTTGACTTGGATTTATGTTTGGGTGTAATCTAAATGCTGTTGTTCCCTATTATTACCTATAATGAACTGTTTAAACCTTAGAAGTAGGTAATCTTCCCCAAACCGAATATTAGGACCAAAACTAGCTAAAAAGCTAAGTTTGGGGGTGGTAAGACTAGTAACTCTATGTTGGGGGAACTGCAGTTTGATGTGTTGAAGTCTTTGCCTTGAGTTGAAGGAATTTTGGTTGGCGAGTCTATACCGGCACTGACCAATACTATCAATCCCCTGTGTTTAAAAAAAAAAAAAAGACGTGAAAAAAAAACAAAAAAAAAAGAGAAATTATTGCATTCATGCCCTATTCTCTTGCCTCATTGACTCGAGTGATTAAGTCTGAGGGGTATTTTACCTGGTGCCTTGAGTGACGAGCTCGGGAGCCACTGACCTAAAGCTCGCTACACGTGTCCTTGAGAAAGCATTATTGTTGGGGCATTGCATTTGCATTCCAAAAAAAAAAAAAAGAAAAAAGAAAGAAAAAAAATGAGAAAAATCGGGGAATAAAGTTTGATAGGGGTTTGAAGTGCCGGGAAAAGACTCAAAGGCTAAATGTTTGGAAACTCGGAGTAGAGATGGATAGATGGACAGCGGTAGTTTCTTTAACATTTAGTCACTTTTACTTAACATCTTGTGTGGAAAAATGCAATGAAGAATTTTTAGAACACCACATTGATTAAATACCTCAGGGATTGGAGAGAAAAACATAAGGAGTGAATCCTACGAGTGGGGTGAGATCAAACTTACCACAAGGGAATATTGGCATGGTTGTGTTGTGCATTCTGTGACTACATTCCAGCATGAATTTGAGTTGCGCAATGATTAACACACACACACACACCGAATGTCGTGTACATGGTAAGTGAATTGTTTTGTGATTGTTTATTTGGTCCAGCTGGAGTTCTATAACTACTTTATTGACCTGAGGCGAATAACACACTACATGACATGTTTTGAGCCTCTTTATGTTTTGTGGTTAATGTTTAGTGCGTGATTATTTTCTATGTATTGTTCGAGTTTCTTGTTCGGGGGCGAACAAGAGTTAAGTTTGGGGGTGTTTGATAAGTATATTAAATATGTTTATTTCATAGTTTTTATAAGTATTTTGGAGTATTTACTATATCTAATTTGTCTATTTGTAGAAAAAACCAACATGGATCAAAAGCTTTACAAGAAAGGATGAGAAGAGGGCGGATTTGCGCGAAATCGAAGAGTTTTGGATCAATATATGAAAGGAACCAAAGTTGGAGGATCAAATATTGCAAATAAGGAAGAATTTTCTATGGTACAAGAAGTTGCACCCGCAAAACAACAAGTTGCGCCCGCAATATTGGAGAAAAGACCCGAAAAGAGATCTCAGAGGTCAAGCAGACGACGCAGGCGCATGTCATAGAGCACATGTTGCGTCAAGAATAAAAGGACCCGCGTCGCAGAAGTGAGTCAGCGCCGCAGGATGAGAGGTGCGGCCGCAAGCCTTGTTTCTTCAGCAACACGCGACTTTCCGGACTTCGTTTCCTAATTGGATTCCACCTTATTTCTCCACACGATTTTGGGCATCTTTTAAGGGCTTAATGGGGACTATAAGTAGATCCTTTTGAGACTTAATTGGAGAGCTTTTGGAGAGCTTTTTGGAGGATTATTTGAAGGCAAGAACACACCTCAATCGGGGGATTCGCATGGATTTTGGAGAAGATTCAAGACGGAGTTGATACTTGGTGCAAGATCTACTCTTCACTATCGTTTTCTCTTCTAGATCCGGTGATGAACTCTTTTATTTTCGTTATTTATTCGCTTTTTAGTATGAACAACTAATCTTTTGGTTGGGATGAACGATGTAATTTAGATCTATGATTTGATTTTAACTCTCAATTTCTTGTGCTTTTAATTTTATGTGTTGATTTTACTACTTCGTTTAATGCATGAATTACTTGGCCACTAATTCATTGATTTGTGAATTCTAATCAACCGAGAGGTGAGTTAGATATTTAGACCACGTAGTAAAATCCGGCAATTTACATAAGAGCTAGAGATAGACTTTTATAATTGTTGAGATCCCACGTGACAGGTGGAAGCATATGAATTCCTATGTTCTTTAATGTGTTTAATTGAGGCTTACTCAAACTATACATAGAGATATGGTAGTTGACTTAATTAAATAGGGTTGATTTGAACTCGAGAGAGGTAAATTAAATTAATTTAGTGAATTCGATCTAACACAACTTGAGATTTAGAAATTGAGAGGAGAAATCAAATAGGAAATCTAAAGATAAATCGGGATTCCCAACTCTACTCTCCATTGCTTCAACAACTTTCTATTTTCTGCAAATTTATTTCCGCACTACTTACAATTTTAACTAAATACCAATCTTTGATCTTTATATTTTTACTTATTATTGTTAAGATTAGTTTGAACCGATATTGAGTAAACTAGTTCTCGTGGGAACGATAATCCGGACTCTAAAAAGGTCCACTTTTACTATTTTTGTGGCGATATCGTGCACTTGCGATTATTTCCAACAACATATGTTATGTTATATGAAGAAATAGGTTATGTTATGGTAGGGTTTGCTATGCTATATTATGTTACAGTATATGAGATGATGTTATGTATGTTATGCTATGTTGCAATGGTAGATGCAAGATGGGCTATGATATGATGAAGAGCATATGAGGCTAAATGGTAAGAGGGATGAAGTATGTATAACATGAAAGTATGATCAATGCATATGTGAGTTGTAAATTGTGTGCTTACAATATGTATGATGTTACGGGCGGTCTCAAGCGTAAAAGAACCTTTAGACGACGGTCCACGGTGCCCCAAAGAGTAAAAGAACCTTTGGGGGACGGCCATTACGACGGCGCCGCAAAGAGTAAAAGAACCTTTGCGGGACGACCAATGATATGATGATGTTACACGTCTTGTAAGCACATGATCTATAAACAGGCCCAAAGCATGAACATGGCATGCATTAGCATTTGCATCTATTGCCTACTGAGTCATCGTGGCTCACTATGTTGTATGGTAATGTTTTATATGCAGGTGGTAGTGGAGAATCCTCCCAAACGTGATGCGGGGTGTGAGGAAGAAGGGGGAAACCTAAACATCCTGCGACCGCGTTTTATTTTGTTTATGTTGTAATAGTTAGGTGAACGGACAAAATATGTTTTTGATTGTATATAAATGCTTCCGCTTTGAAATATATAAATGGAAATGTATTTCGTGTGGGTAAGAAAAGGCGTGTCGTTACAAAGTATCCATGTTGGATACTCAGCCAAGAATGACCAAGCATCCAACATAGATGGCGTCCAATATGGATGTCGGCCATCTTTCTATAAAAAAATATGGATGTCGGCCATCCTTGGCCGATATACTGGTTGCATTTTTTGTTGTGGGCGACAAAAGGAGTATATTCATCCGGTGCCAATTAGGTGGGTGCAGATATCGCCACCTTTGTTTATTTCAAATTTTAAGTAGAAATAACAATTAAGATAAGATGATAAATTAATTATAATTATTTAACTAGTAGTGTATCGTTCGTTGTGGAAGAGTCCAGAAAATTGGAAATTTTTGGATCGATCAAGAAAATATAAAGACGGACCATCATTTACTTCTCCCTCATCGTAAAGAAAACTTCCTTAACAATCAGCAATCTATATAATATATAAAAACAGAAGTGATTTTGGTGTTTTTCCCGCCTAAAACTCCTCTTCACAAGTCCCAATGCTCTCCTTACACATCTCTCTCCTCTTTCATTTTTTAATATTTAATGGGCTACACAGCTTACATTTATAAAGCATTGCTTAGCATTTTCACCAAGGATGCTAATCGCTTCCTCATCACAACGCTGCCATTAAGGCAATAATGACAGGCGTGGCCAGGATCACCCCGATCACGCCATTACACTATTTTTTTGTTTTTCCATTTTTTCTTTGGGCATTTTCTTTTCTTTTTTTCTCTTTCTTTATCTTTCCTTTCTTTTTTAAAAGTAGAAAGAATCCACATCGAAAATTTATAAAACGATATAGATTTCTTATCTATAAAAGGAGATTAAATTTTTATTACGACAATGATTCGGCCTAAGCACCTACGGGCTCATACATGCAAGTATTAAAAAGTTTTCTAAAATATATTTCAATATTATTTTATTTTTATATTTATATTTATTTTTCTTTTTTTTACCCTTTCTTTTCTAAACGGATGATTTGCCTTAATAATCTAAGATATATGTAAGATTAAAAAGTTTTGTAAAATTTGTAAAATATTTCAATATAATTTTATTATTTTATTTTCATTTTTCTTTTTTTTCTCTCTTTCTTTATCTTTTCCTTTCTTTCTGAGGTACAAGAATCCCACATCGTAAAATTTATGAAATGATATAGGATTTCTTATCTATAAAAGGAGGTTAAATTTATTACGATAATGATTTGGGCCTCTGAGCACCTGCTCATACATGCAAGTATTAAAAAGTTATTCTAAAATATATTTCAATATTATTTTATTTTTATTTTTATATTTATTTTTCTTTTTTTTTTACCATTTCTTTTTAAATGGGATGATTTGGGCCTTAATAACGCATATATATAAAAGTATTAAAAAGCTTTTGTAAAATATTTCAATATAATTTTATTATTTTATTTTCATTTATCTTTTTTCTTTTTCTTTATCCTTTCCTTTCTTTTTAAGTTTGAGAAGAATCTCACATAGAAAATTTATGAAATGATATGATTTCTTATCTATAAAAGGAGTGCTAAATTTCTTATTACAAAGAATGATTTGGGCTCTGAGCAATCGGGCTCATACATGCAAGTATTAAAAGTTGTTCTAAAATATATTTCAATATTATTTTATTTTTATTTTTTCTTTTTCTTTTTTTAATTCTTTCTTTCTAAACTGATGATTTGGGTTTTATAATCGTTATATATATAGAAGTATTAAAAGTTTTGTAAAATATTTCAATATAATTTTATTATTTTATTTTCATTTATCTTTTTATTTTTCTTTTTGTCCATTTATGGGTTTTTTTAAAAAATCGTATTTCTTATTTCTTTTTTCTTTTCTTTCTTTTTAAGTGGAGGAAAAATACCATATCAAAAGTTAATTAAAATAATGAGGGATTTCTTATCTATAAAAGGAGGTTAAGTTCCTTAATGTGGCAATCATTTGGGCCTTAATAATTGGGTCTATATATACAATGTATTAAAAAGTTTTTTGAAAAGTTTTAAATTTTATTTTATTTTATTTATTATTATTATTATTATTTTACTGTTCATTTTTCCATTTTCTTTCTAAGGGGAAGAAGAGTCCCCACATCAAAAGTTGATAAAAGGAGAATAAAAAAAAACTATCATATAATTATTACAACATTGAATCAAGTGTGTGAAATTTTCTTAAAGCATATTTTATCTTCACATTTAAGTTATAGTATCAAAATTAAATTATTAATACATTTTGTTGGAGAATTACCAACTTGCTTCTTTTTAAAATATTTTTTTGCTTATCTAAAATTAAATTATTATTTGTATTGCATTTATTTAAAAATAATATATTATATACATTTATGAGCACATGCTCTTGTTACTAACAATTACTTAAATTTATTGATGATTTTTTAAAAATTTGCTTTTTCTTGGTTTTTTCTTTTTCCTTTCTTACTTCCTAAGGGACAAGAGTTACACATTGAAAGTTTAATAAAATGAGAGAGGTTGGGTGCCTTTACGTAACAATGATTTTGGCATTAGTAATTTACCATATATATGTTACTAAAAAATTGATAATATTTTGATATTATTTTATTTTTATTTTTTTTTCCTTTATTCGCTTCTTTAAATTGTATTTTTCTTAATTATTTTAATGCTTCCCATACTTAATCCCACATCAAAACTCACAGTTAAGATGGAATATTTTGGCCTATAAAAGATTGAGCTTTATTTATTCAAAGTGAAAGAATCATTGAGCTTAGCGATTGAAAGCTTTTATATTTATGTAAATCAATCATTGGGGAGTAGCAATTAGTTTTTTTTTTTTTTGAAATGAGTAGCAATTAGTTTTGGTGATAATTTGTAATAAGATAATGCGATTAAATTACTTTTATTTCATGATTAAGAAAAATACGTCTTTACACAGTAAGAGATTCCCGTGCATCGCACGGGTAATAGACTAGTTAAAGTTAATGATACATGCAGTAATGCTTAATGATATTATTATTTAGAAAGTATTTTGAAATGAAGTCCTTATTTTACTTCGAGATGTCTAATAAGTGCTTATTGAAGTGTGTATTTTAAGCAGAGTAAATTTAATGAATGGTCACGTAACTTTTGTAATGTAATCAATTATTAACTGAACTTTGAAATATAATTAAATACTCACTGAACTTTACTTAAGGTCATTCATTGGTGGGTCATTGATTCAATATTTAATTCTATTAACATATGCACCAATGGATGATATTCTATATAAAACCAATTAGATCAATTGCTAGTGCAAAAAATTCACTCAAATTGGACGAAAAACAATATAAAGCTTGAAAAAGGCGACAAAAGTTTTGTTTGAGACCGTGGTGTTGCTGATAATTTATTTATTTTTTCTCTAATTCTTCAATATGAATTTATTTTGCCAACAATAAGTCAAACTGGCTCTACAATGAATATTATTAGTCATACGCACACAATTCAAAAATATATTTAAATATTTAGCTAAAGAGTGATTGAGAGTTGACACTAGGTAAAATTTAGTTAGTATTTAGTGACATTTCAAAGTATATCGAGTAATTAATTACATCTTTAAAGTTTAGTGACCGTTAAATTTACCCATTTTGAGCAAGAACTGATTTCATATTTAAATAATATACGTAAGTCACTTCCAGTTTGATGTCATGGTTGACATCCCCTTCACAAGAGGTGGTGGAATCGTCCTCATTAATGAGCAATCCCACCTCCCATGTGAAGGGAATGTTAGCCTCGATATTAACCCTGAAGTGATTGTAACATCACCCTTCACATTTATCCAACTGCAATTATTTTTTATAATTTAGATCAAGTAAAAGTTACTTGAAAGTAATTTTTATTTCTAATAATGCTTTGATATTTTCTTTTTCTTAGTTTGAATTTTAAAAATTACGTTAAGTTTTATCTCAATTGAAATAACTGGCCTATTTTAATTTTTTTCATGAGTGAAAAAATGAATTCAATCCTTTTCTAAATGATATGATTGACGTGTCACTTTTTTTTTATTAAAGAAATAAATGATGATGAAATGTGATTTCTAGAATGATGAATCCATAAACATTCTTTTATCAACCGTGGAGAAATGACACAGCTGGATGTTACCAGTAAAAATATCAATTGAGAATGCCGCTTTTAAAATTATCGACGAGAAATTCATAATAAAGGCATATCACAGATCTTTCAAATACACATAAACAAAACCTTTTCCTTAGCAAGATTTGGACACAATCTCAACACCTGGTCAATAATAAAAAGGACTAATATCATAACCAAATGCTTGCAAATGCTTCTTCAAGTGCCCGTTTCTTGCTCATTTCAACACTCCACCCCCCCGCCCTTGCAGCCTTCTCTGCCCGGAGTTTCATCTTCTCTTCATCATTGTAATCAATTCCCATCATGTCATGACCCTGCCCAACTGGGATGGGTTGGCCTGTTGGACGAGGCTGGACAGGCCCCGCAACAGCGGGGGCATATTGTCCCTGAGCCACAGTGCTGGTTTCTGCTTGAGAGCTTGAGGACTGCATTGATGAAATTAGAACTGTTTACAAGCACACAAATGCCAGAAACACTGTTGTTCCAATGCCCCCGATGTGGCAGTTTGCAAGAAACTGCCACATCAGCGTGTATGCGGATTTTGACATGCACACATGTGGCCATTGGAACAAACTGATGCCAAAAAAGAAAGATGCTACACAAACTCCTAGATTTCAGCTTGCATCTAATGGTTCTAAAACTGAAAGAAAATGAAAGCTACAGAGGGATCATCAATGATGACACAACTTCAGAGACAGGTAACCAACTGGGAAAAAGTAAACATATGGATTGCATAAACACTTAGATTCAAGTGAAAGAGTGATTAAACAATCACCACGAAAGCTCATGAAGATTTGATATTTGATAAGATAAACTCACCAAATCAACATTCATTTGCACAGGTTGCCCCTTGCTTGCTGCTAGGGCTGCTGCATATTCTTCAGCCTATATTTGATCAAAGAAACACAGCAATCTATATGACTTATGAGAAAGTAAATATAGAGTGCATAAAGCATTATACATTAAACTAACTGGTGCTCAAGTTTAGCATTATATATGAAGAAATTTGTGAGACCTTGCGAGCATGAGCATTCATGATTTGTTCAGCATTTTCTCTCTGGTACTGAGCAATCTTTGCTTCGATAGCAGGAACATCTATTCCTTCAATTAAATTAAAAACTGCAAGCAAAAAAAACTATCACTCATTATGCTCTGTGCACCATATTCTAGATCATGAACTGCAACAGATAACTTACTCATATCCTCTACTTCTTCCAAGTAATCATTGTATTCCCTCAATGATGGGAAATCCTCCTCTCTTTTATTGTATCTGTGAACGTGTAGAATGTCAGTAGGAGAAATCGTGTCCTAGACAGATTCTTTTGCATCAAAAGAAAATCAAACGAGAAAAACAGGGAAGAATAATTATTTTGGTCATATGATCCGTGTGCTATACAACTGTCGTCACATTAGTAGCTGTGGTAGTGGTGCTTCTTAACATATATTCCATATACCATAATTTTCGAACTAACAATTTAAAAAATGAAAATTCAATGAAACGTGAAGCTACTCTTTCAACCATTACCAATCTGCTGCAGCACTCGGAAACAAAAAAAGAAGGAAAAAAAAAAAAAACAAAAAGGATATTCTGATCTTGCACTTATTATGGTAAGGGAGCTTGATATCAAGAACAAAGCTTGAACTGGGTCGCTGAGATGAAAGTCAGCCTCAGTGATCCAGTCGAGCTGAGTGAAATGGCTGTTGAAGTAGAAAAACCAAATTGAAATCAACGACTAGAAAGACATGACTTCAACCACATTTTCTCATGGAAGCAATTTTCCCCAGGATCCAAACAAATAGCAATACCCGTCATCTTGTGACGACCATCACAAAATTATTTCTAAGATCTCCAAATTGAGAAATTAAATTTATTCTGAAACATATGCACAATCTGCAAGAAATCTTGAAACCCCAAAAATGAAATAAAAAGATATTTTTCAACTCTAACGGTCATTTGGAATGCTAAAAGCCTAAATGATTTATCTTTACATTAAATTCCCGAAGCCCATTTGCATTTCACAGAATTACATAAAAGCGTACATTAATGCAATAAATATACATAAAATATTTTAAAAGAAGAAAAACATACATGCTGGAAATGCGTTTGCGGATGGCTATCTCTTTGGCGAAGGCATTGGTTCCCGATGCCACCACCATTGTTGTTTTCTGGATAGGGGTCGACCACTTCTTTCTTAGTACAAATATTCCTCCTAAACTAGTATATTGCTTCTTTGTAGTGGGATTCAACAAGAAGGTCTGGTTTCAAATTCAGTGGCAAGTAATTCTCACAAAGCAGTGTAATGCTGGGCTGCAAAACAATATTACAGACATGATTATTAAGAGCTTACTTATATTAACAAATAAAATGGAACTAACACATACACCATGAATCCAAAAAGTGTGTCTTATTCATGTTTGCTAGGTTTTATGCTCATTCTGTTTATCATTTGTGTAGTTCTCCCCTTGCATATTATATCTGTCTTGAGGAATGAATAATCCATGAAAATTTTTCTCCATAAATGCAATAAAAGAAAAGAAACTTGTAAGGGGGACTGTAACAACGGATACGTTTAAATAATTGCACTGACTTCAAAATGAAATACTCCATAGGCTTTTTTTTTTTTTATTGAAACCATACTAAAATTTAGTTGCTTTTAGTGCCTGTTTGGCAAAACATTTTTGACAAAAACTTTTTCTTATACTCACTTTTGACCGCACATACTACAAAAGACTATCATTTTTCACGTTTCCCCATAAAACTTCCTTACACTTTGACCACATATTCTCTGAAAAAAATCACCATTCTTTCCAAAGAAAAGCTTTGTCGAACAAGCTCTTGGTCTAAAGAAATGAATGGCCAGACCAGTTAAGAGACAAGAGTAGTTATCTACAAAGTGGGTAAGCCAAGACACCTCAGGAAAAGATTGCAGACCAACTTATGTTCATTTTTAATGGGGTTGATTTGAGTAAAGTGAAACCATCTGTGACAAGATCATGCATCCCCGGATATGCTAGAAACTTTCATTGATTTGATTAATTGCTAGAAACTTCCATTGATTTAATTAATTGTTCCAAGAGATCCAAGAAGGACAAGATTAGTGATTGTCTCAACTCCCGGTCTTAGCGCTAAAGAAACAAAGTTATTTCGGATTGTGGTGTATTCTAGATTAATTAGTTATGGAATGAAAGAGTACCGTACTCTGGTTCGAGAAAAGAAGGTCACAAATTAATTCCAGTCCGCTAGTGATTAGGTCTGCAAGAAAATTAAGTATAAATTAAGAATCATGGTACCAGATGCCTAGAAAGACAATTGGTAGATGAACAAGCTCTACTAGTTCCTGTAGGATCCTAATTCTGTTTTACCAATTAATTTTTTTGCTTTTCCCATTTGGGGCAGTAATGTAATCACAAGGGTCCTTTAAGGACCATGTGAGGAGAGTACACCAGTACAAATGCAAAATAGTAGTCAGATCTAATACAGTTGAGCAATATTAATCAGGCCCATGTGACGAGTGTGCAGCAGTACAAATGCAAAATAACAGACAGATCCAATACAATTGAGCAAAATTAATAATAATATCACCAACGCAATTCAATGAGCTAATTGAATTCACAGTCCACAAGTTTAAAAAACATCCATCAGTGGTCCAATCCAGGCATTCATAGTTAGAAAAACCGTCACCATGTATATTCTTGTAAAATTTCATACAGTTTCACTGATCTGAAGGTGTTCAAATAACTCCCAACTTATGGCTACTAGATCGACTTTCAGATAAATATGAGCCAAATGGAGATCACCGGAATGACATTAGGTATAAAGTATATTTTATAAGCTGTACAAACAGGTTGGCAAAATTATAATCGGTGTTTAACTGTTTATATGAACGGGTAAATGAGTGGTGAAGTTGTTCAGGTAAATATTTACAAATAAAATGAATTTGAAGAAATATGTGGATGTTTATACAGTGATGTTTTCTTAAAAGAAACTCTTAGCCAATATGCTTAGTACGTAAGTTGAATATCATACTATCTATTATCCATTTATTCGATCAACTACCCTTTCAAATTAATATAATGGATATAATACGTGGTACAAACACGTCAAGTAAAAAAATTAAAGAAAAAAAAGAGAAAAATGAGAAGTTATAAATGCATGAAACTAGAAGAAAGCTTCTTCCACATAGTTGGCAATGAAGACCAAAAAAAACTGAATTACCATTATGACATTATTATGGAGTCAGAGACGGCCCTATAGTTCGCTGGATCTTAGTCGAACTGCCAAAAATGGGCCCCTTTTATTTAACTTTTTTCCATAGAGATGATATAAAGCGACACACAAGACTCAACCAGTGCCACATTAACAATTAGTCAAACACAGAGTAATAAGCCAATAAAAAATATAAAAAGCTCAGGCAAAGTGCCAGAAACTCATCAAATTAAGTACAAACTCACAAACTCATTATTATCAAATTAAACACAAATTCAAAAACTCAATTTTTGAGGCAAAAAATTGGGTACAAAGTAAAAAACTCATCAAATTAAACAGAAACTCTAAAACTCAATTTTTAGGGCAAAAAATTGGGTGAAATTGCTCATATATATATACAATCAAAACTCATAACTCATAAGAATTAACTTTGAAATTAATTTGAAACTAACCCTTTACACAGGCCACAGCTGGTGACTGGCAGTCTGGTGCAGTGGGCGATGGATGTGGGCGGCCAGACGGTGGCGGTTTGGCGATGGGTTGGTCGCTGACTCGTCGCTGGCTGGCTTCTCTCCTTTCCCCTTTTCAATTTTCTGCCAACTTCACGTTCAATTGCTCTCTCTAATTCAAGTAAGAGGGGCCTAAAAAAATAAATAAAACATTGACCAACAATCGCCTAAATTTCTTTGGAAAAAAAAATTAAAAATTGGGGCCTATAAATTTAGATTCAATATTTAAATTTGTCAATTGTTTTACTTAAAAATGGGCTATAAATTTGTAATGCGTTTAAATTTGGGACTTTAATTAAAAAAATAATAATAATACACAATTGAACCACAAGCATAATGGACTAAAATGGGGCCCCCGAAGGGTCGGGCCTGAGTATTGACTCTGGGCAGGACCGCCTCTGGACATTATTGAACTTTTGCGTAGCACTTAACATAAACTGGGAATAAAACCAGAACAGCCCAATGTAAGCAAGCAAAGTGTTTGTTTGGGAGAGATTTTTGAAGAACTGATTGTTTAATGTTTAATGTGTGGTTACAAAATACAAGAGGTTTAAGTGGTAGGGAAAGGTTGTCACATCAATAGAGGAGAAAAATCTTACCCGAAAGAGCAATCTCAACAGGACATCAGCCTTGAAGTTGAATGTTGAGGAATAAGTGCAAATATAAAAATTTGAGTTCCCCTAGAAATTATCCCCAAAATTACCTAAAAGGTTTGATATGTTTCTTAGCCATCTCATTTTCTCGTTCCCACATTTCCTCTTATAATCGATGGATTATTTGACCAATCACAACCTCCTTGTAATAATAGTACTAGGAATTGACACTTTTAGACTAGACTCGGGCAAATATGTTAAGGCAGCCAGCTTTTCCACCACACTTAATGCCATGACACTTGTATGTAAATATGGGACACTGACCTTTGGGTGGAGGAACCTCACTGTTTAGAAGTATAAAAATATGTCTACTAAAAGTAGATATATAGGCTGGTGCTCCTTCCAAGAGCACCAGGCCGGTTGCAACGGAAAGTAAAATATCTCCTCATTTCAGCCAAGTAACAGGTTTACAAGTGCAGTCGCTCATACATGAATACCATTTGTAGCCATTTCACATGCTCTAGTGAAAGCACACTGTCACAAATGTATTCAACTGCAGCCATGACATATTAAAAAATGAAATATGCTGTTTAGAACCTGATATTAACCCCAAGGTTTAATTTCCAGGGACTAAATAAAGCAATTGCTAGAGGGTAAAACCTAGCTAGGACCATGAGTGATGTTTTCACCTTCCCTTTTCACCTTCCCTTCCCTTTTTCATTTAAAGACCCATTAAAATGGATAAGTTTCTTTAATCTTATCTTTTACTCATCTCTCACTTCACGATAACTGTTTTCATTAGAAGCTTTGGACCGTATAGTTGGTGTGAGAAATTCCCATAATGATTTAATTTAACCTTGATGACATAAATGATGCGTGTTCTTGTTAGGACCATGACTTACGAAATGCTTATATAATTAGATAATATGTTCTTTCGCTTCAATAGGGACATTCTCGTGTGATCGTGTGATAAATGGAAGAAATGTTTTTTGTGAACTTATCATCATGTTTTGCAATGGATGCATTTCCATCTACACGGGTTTCAATTTCCATGTCAAATGTGGCATTCATTATAGATTGAAAAAAATAACCATCAACGTGGGCAATTTAAATTAATAATTCTATGGCCGAGCTAATCATCTTTTCTTCCAATAACTTACAAAACAAACTACCTCTACATACAAAGCTGAGCATCATACATTGGTTTTCATACAAGGGCAGTATATCATTATCACCACTTCATGCCTAAGGTTTTCCAAATTCACTAATTTTCAGTTTCTCAAATATTCATCATTGACAAAACACAGAACCCGTACAACATTCGCCGATTGAACTTGGTTGAATGATAAAACCATAATCAACAGTGAGAAATGTTTTTGGATAACCGCTGTTGATATAGGAAGATTGATTACCATCAACAAACAACAACAATGGAAAATAATTACCAAATATAAATAGCTGAGTCATTCACACCAATCAGATTGCAACACGATAAACAACGCAGCTCAATTTCTAGAAAAATCACATACATCTGATACTACTTCCTTCCAAGCTTAATGAAGATACAAAACAAAAAAGTAGAGATCACTGCAACACTTAACTGATAAATTGGTGCAAATTTGGTGACGAATGCGTCTCCCGGTTTCCCTCTCCGTCAAACTAGACTGAGATTCTTCCCCAATTTTTATCCTTGCTGCTCATTTCCCTCTCCATCAAGCAAATAGACTGAAAACGGGCCTGGCCGGCCTGGGCTATAGTAAGATGGGCAAGGCATTCAAGAAGAAACGGGCACCTATGGGCCTTAATTCACGTCCACGTGTTTCACGTGCTCTTCTAATTCATTGACCCAATATAATTCTCTATTTTTTTGCTTTATTGCATATCAGAAGGTTGACATGGTCACTTGGGTGGGGGGCAGAGGATAACATAAATTAATATTGCGGTATTGCCCTTGACAAGTTGACATATGCAAAGATCACGCCACGCCAATATTTTTGGTGGGATGGCACTCGGTTCAATGTAATATCGACCATGACTAGAATATCATTTTTCTGTGATTGAATATGATGTAACAATGTTATTTTATAAAGCTAAGAAAAAAATTGATGAAATTTTTTAGAAATACAGAAGGATAATGGTTTTTTTTTTTTACGAAGATGAAGATATAGGTGCATTTGATATTTTTTCTTGTAGAAAAATCCCATATAATCGTGTTTATCGATTGATATTGTAGTATTGTACAATACTAAGCAATAGTAATATTTTTGTTTATGTGACATTAATTAATTAATTATTATTTAACTTGTACATTTAAAATGATAAATCAATTCATACTAACTACTTGATAAATATCGAATACAATCATAATAAGAATATCATTATTCTCATATATATGATGTTTCGGGGCGGGGGTGTTGAAGAAAAAAAAACCCTGCAAATTAACCAAAAATAGAGAAACAAAGAAAGGGACAATATAAAGGGCAATTATATTATCACTACAAATATCACTTACTCCGCCACATTTTAATTCCACCACACTGAAAATAAATAAATTCTCAATAAAACCACCACATTTATTTGACAAAATATAATCTTGAATTACATTTAAATATATATATATATATATATATATATATTATCAGTATTTTGAAATGTATAAGTACACCACATGGCAATCAAAAAAAGACTACTTGATTACTCAAACCTAACCACCATGAATTATCCATCTGAAATTGCTGGTACTCGAGATCTGCAAAACAAATGGACACAATTACCTTCTTCTTACCGACTATCTTTTCCATTATCGTGAACATTGAACGCTAATTCTATTTGGCAAAGAATTCCATTAAATCATATGATTTTCCGATCAATTTACAAGGATCAAAAAAGGCAAAAAAAAAAGAAAAAAAAAAGAAAACGAAGGTCATATTATAAAACAAATGTGCCATGCGATCATCCATTAAAGAAAACAATTCGTTAGAAATATGTAATTTGTGGAAGAGATTAATAGTGTGGTGGAAGTATAAATGTCTTTTTTTTTTTTTTTTGAATAGAGTATAAATATATTCTTTGATATATATAAATAATACTACAAGGATGCAGTTATTTTGTCATTTTACACATGCCTATTTAAGTGAACAAGCAAAAATTTTAAAATCATGATGTGAAAAACAAAATCTATCCGTTTTCAAAAAAAAAAACAAAAACAAAATCTATCTATAGTGATAATATAGTTACCGGACAATAAATTTGCTCTTACTTAATAACCTCATGGAAAATGTTGCTATAGTTCTTAAGTTAGGTGAGTTGTCTTCATCTACCCCACCACTAAGTCGCTAACCATAAAAAAATTTGTAATTTTGTAATAAAATAATTATCAACGCTTGTTGCAAATACATATTAAATACAAGTTAATCTAGTCAGAGGGGCTTAGATATTATTATTACTTAAAAAGAAAAAAAAAAAAAAAGAGAATCAGGCACAAATTTTGCAATTCAGAATCAATTTTGAGCAAGTTGTGCCTGGTTGACCAGGTCCTGAAATTAAATTTTATTTTTAAATATTTGATTGAAATATACTATTTAACAACAACAATAATAATAATAATAATAATAATAATAATAATAATAATAATAATAATAATAATAATAATAATAATAATAATAATATGTAGACAAAGTTTGTGACAAACAAGGATTTGATTTTGACCAAATAAAATGCAGACCATGCTAAATTGCTAAAGTGTTCAATTAACCGTAAATATCACAATTAGGTGCAATGCATTAGTGTCACTCTAATTAAGCATGATTGGGAACACTTTTTCCCAAAATTTTTCATTTTTTTCAACTTTTTTCTATCTCCTAAATTAATCACATCCACACATCTCATCACATCCATAAATTTCAACCACTCAACTCAACTCATTATCTCTCCTCCTTTACATTAAAAAATATTTAAAAATTATTAAAAAATACTCTCAATCACCATTTATTATCTCTGTATTAAATTGTGACATTTCGTATATTTATTGTAAATTACTATATAGTAGTAATAACTAGAATTATCCATAAATAAATATTAACTTCAATACAAAGAGTGGCTCTTCTTACCGCGACAATAATCCCTAAGTTACAGTATTTGGATTTTGGGTTGTCGATTATCATTAGCAAATAGTTTCTCTTTCCTCTCTTTTCAACACTCTCAACCGCCGGTACAACGTTACTGTACAATGGTACCAAATTCTCATCCTTTTCGGGGTGGGGTGCGTGGGGGTTGGGGTGGAGTTGAGACTTTGAGTCTTCTATAAATATAAGCTTGCGCCAATGAGATCCTTTTTCCTCTCTTTCCACTCTCACACTTTCACTCTTGTTTTCTCCTCCGGCGGTATAGCCGGCGACCTTCATTCTTGCCGGAATATTCCTTGGATACCCTCTATCTCTTCCATATCTTCAAGGTTTGCTCTCTTTCTCGGTGAGAGATCTGGTGTATTTCTTCCAGGTAGGAAACATTCTTTTCACAAATTAACTATCTTAAGTCCAGAGTATTTTTCTTTTTTGTTGTTTTTTCCAGCTTCTGAAATTGTGGGCAGTAGATTTTTTAACTGTTGTAGCTGATCTCAATTGGATCTTGAAATTCTGTGGTAAATTTTGGATTTTTTCTCTTTCTTATTTCTTTAGTTACCTGTTTTAGGAGCTTATGTTAAGAATTGCAGCTCATTTTACCATCTTCCATATCACCTATTTAGATAAACATGTTATTTTTCATTTTCTACAGCTTTGTCTTACCTATTTAACAAGAAATTTCACTGTCTGGTGGCATTTTAGATTTTCAATAGGAATCTCCTCCCCATGTTGGAGAAATTATTCTCCCCCATACCATGTGTCAACAGATGTATATATTTGAGAAATTAAGAACTGGGTCTCACTAGTGATGTGTTAAACGGTATGTGGGGAGAATAACTTCTCCCCACATGGGGAGGAGACCACTAGTGTTTAGATTTTATTAGATTAGTTGGAAAATTTGTTTTGTTCTGTATATGGTTTTCAAGAAGGTTAACTTTGAGGTCTGATAATAACCAGGGACAGTAAGCTAAAATCTTGGTTCTCAATCAGTGTAAAAATGCATTTTAACCTAAAGCCACATTTAACCATTTTAGGCTTCAGCCATATGACCATATGTCCATATCTATCATGTAACCCTGAAATTAACTACCTTTATGTAATTCATTCAGGGGAGACTTGAGACTTGAAAGGCTAAAACTGATATGGACACTCCTAAGGTTATGGGCGACGGTGTAAAAGAATTCTCACTTCGAAAAGTGAGTTCACACTGCTCAATCTCGGAAATGGATGATTATGATCTCTCGAAGCTTCTAGAAAAGCCGAGAATAAACATCGAGAGGCAAAGGTCATTTGACGAGAGGTCATTAAGTGAGTTATCTATTGGTTTGACAAGAGGTTTAGAGAATTATGATGGAGTGTACTCACCTGGCCGGTCGGGATTTGACACACCGGCGTCTTCGGCTAGGAATTCTTTCGAACCCCATCCGATGGTTGCCGATGCTTGGGAAGCCCTCCGACGGTCACTGGTGTACTTCCGGAGACAGCCGGTTGGGACAATTGCTGCTTATGATCATGCCTCTGAGGAAGTCTTAAATTATGATCAGGTAAATCTTGCTAGAAAATGAAACAATTACTTCTATTGATCTTATGGTAATTAGATACTTCAGATTTGATCATTTTTATCCCATACCATGGTTGATTTGGAAATGAAGTTTAATGAAATAACGATGCAATTTGATCGAAAGTTATCCTAATATTTAGAGATTAGTGATATTTAGGTGTTTGTTATATCATGTTTGGCAATGCTTTCTTAAAATTGTTTTTGTTGCTAAACAGCTTTTCAAATCACTTTTTATGTAAATGTGCTTTTCAAGATTGCTTTTTTACCACACATTTTTCACTTTCTATGAACTGTCTCTCCGGAACACCTAAAGAAACATCATGTTAGACGTGTTTGGCAATCTATTTTTACACAATATATAAAACCACCCTTTTCTCCACAAGTATTTTTCAGAATTACTTTTTCACCACATATTTTTCACTTTTTGAAACCTGTTTCTTGGAAACACTAAAAGAACATTATCACTTTTTAAAACCAATTTCTTGGAAACACTAAAAGAATGTCAAACATAGTAATGTCAAACATACTAATCTTTTTACTGTGTTAAGGTTTTTGTTCGTGATTTTGTACCGAGTGCACTGGCCTTCCTAATGAATGGCGAGCCAGACATAGTAAAAAATTTCCTCTTAAAGACACTCCATCTTCAAGGGTGGGAAAAAAGGATAGATAGATTCAAGCTCGGGGAAGGAGCTATGCCGGCTAGTTTCAAGGTTCTTCACGATCCACAACGCAAGACAGATACAATAATAGCCGATTTTGGTGAAAGCGCAATAGGCAGAGTAGCTCCGGTCGACTCTGGTTTCTGGTGGATAATTCTTCTTCGAGCGTATACAAAATCTACCGGAGATTTATCCTTGTCTGAAACCACGGAGTGCCAAAAGGGGATGAGACTTATTCTGTCGTTGTGTTTGTCTGAAGGATTTGACACATTTCCTACTTTGCTGTGTGCTGATGGGTGCTCGATGATCGATAGGAGAATGGTGAGACACCTTACTACCTTATGCTTAAGATTACAATGCCTTTTCTAACCAGTCTTATATTAAGTGCTTGTTTGGTTACTTTGGTATCTAGATTCTTTCATGATTTACTTTCTTGAAACTCATTTTCATCTATGGAAACCGTAATTTCTCTAACTTTTCACTGACATAATTTTTCTAAAAGTAAACTTTACTCCAAATATTTTATACCAAACACACACTAAGTTTTGATGCTGATGTTAGCAAACGAAATCGATCAATTTATAATATGGACAGGTTTGTGAACATGGATTCTGTCGTGAAGCAAACTACTTTGACTTTTCTATAAACAATCAAGATTTGGAACTTAGGAATTTGATGTAGAGCTTGTTTGGCAAGGCTGCTTTCTTTTTTTTCTTTTTTTTTCTGGCATTTCTGCATAGCATCTCTTACTTTTTTTAATCACCTTTTTAATCATGCACTCTCTGAAAAAGATACTTTTTCCCCTCTCTCATTCAAGCTTTATAAAACAAGCTCATAACCACCAAAGACTATTAAATCAAGGAATTTAAGATAAGGTTTCTCTTTTGTTGATGTGTTGGTGCTTTCCTCTATTTTCCCTTATAATATTTAATGCTTAACTATAGATTTTAGCCCTTTATTCATTTTTTTTCTGTGTCTACTGCTATTCTTTTTATTTCTGAAACTTAGCCTATGTTCGTTTTAACCTCTCTTTCTTCCTAAAGGTTGACTTTTACTATTCAATTAAAGGTCAAACATCAATGTCAACCATTTATTTCACATCACTTTTCATTGTTATCACATCTCCTAGTCCCCACCACTAACAAGAGTAACAACCTAACAATTTCAATTTTTAGAAAAATAAAAGTTTTTTCGAACTCACCCATATTCATTCTTTACACACTTCTAGCAATACTCATCTGATGTAGATATATAAATCCGTAGTGTGTTAAGACTGCCTCACGACTTTCTCCAGACATTACATGCATATTTTGATAGTATAAATTCGACTTTTCAGGGAATATATGGCTATCCTATTGAGATTCAAGCACTCTTCTTCATGGCATTGAGATGTGCTCTCGTGATGCTCAAACATGACGCTGAGGGCAAAGAGTTCATTGAGAGAATAGTTAAGCGTTTGCACGCTTTGAGCTATCACATGAGAAGTTACTTTTGGCTCGACTTCCAACAACTCAACGACATATACCGCTATAAAACTGAGGAGTATTCTCATACTGCCGTTAATAAGTTCAATGTCATTCCCGACTCAATCCCCGATTGGGTGTTCGACTTTATGCCCACTCGTGGTGGTTACTTTATTGGCAATGTTAGTCCCGCAAGAATGGATTTTAGATGGTTTGCTTTGGGTAATTGTGTTGCAATTTTGTCTTCCATTGCCACTCCCGAGCAAGCGTCGGCTATCATGGATCTTATTGAAGCACGATGGGAAGAGCTCGTTGGAGAAATGCCTTTGAAGATAACTTATCCGGCGATTGAAAGTCACGAATGGCGAATTGTAACTGGTTGTGATCCCAAAAATACAAGGTGGAGCTACCATAACGGTGGATCTTGGCCAGGTTATCTCTCTTTTTTAGAGCTTGTTTGCTACAACTTCAAACAAAAATCATATTCTCAATTCTTATTTTCAACCACCTTTTTTTTTTCCTAAGAGAACTATCTGAGCTCAAAAATCGAAGTTTGAAACAGGCTTCTATTGATACAAAAAGTTTTTACAATGCCCGGAAGGGGATTTAATACCAAACCTTCCAAAACTCATTTTCGCCACCTTTTTTTTTTAATTTTTATATATGGGAAGTTTCTCGACTCAAAAATTCAAGCCCAAGATACAATCTTATTAGGACAATTTTCGATCACTATTTTGACTAGTTGGACAATTTTTTATCACCTCTTTTCCTCACTTTTCAACCACACATGCAAACATCATTTTTCAAAAATCCATATTAAACAAACCCTTAATTTTCTTTCGTATTTAGTTTTTTGATCTTGCTTTTCATCAAAAGTAGTCTAACTAATACATCTTGTTTCTCAACACGTTTGCATCCCAAATGCAGTTCTTTTATGGTTGTTAACGGCCGCCTGCATCAAGACCGGACGACCACAAATTGCTAGACGAGCAATTGATCTTGCGGAGAGCCGGTTGCTCAAGGACAGCTGGCCAGAATATTACGATGGGAAACTAGGAAGATACATCGGGAAGCAAGCCCGAAAATATCAAACGTGGTCAATTGCTGGCTATCTTGTGGCAAAAATGATGTTGGAAGATCCTTCACATTTGGGGATGATCTCCCTTGAAGAGGACAAACTAATGAAGCCCGTGATTAAGCGATCTTCCTCATGGACTTGCTGAGTTGAGCTCTTGATCACATAACATAACATGAAGGATTAAAGAAGAAAACGAAGGTGCGTTCGTTATATTATCATTTTTTTTTTTTTTTGTTGAAGGACAAGTTTTTTTCAGCTCTTTACCTTAAATGTGTGGTTGAAAGTTGGGTTTTGTGTACATTGGCATATGCAGAGACTATAATCTTGTCTTGTTTCTTGAACTAAGAAAAAGGCAATTATCTATTTCTGGTTCATTTCTTGAAGATACTTTTGTGTGCTGATGTTAATATTATGGATTGAGGCACTATGGTCGATTGGTTCCATAATTTGCTAGAACACTCCTTTACGCAGTTGGTCCACATTGATAATGAGTACTCAAAATGTGTTTGTGAGGCAAACCAATTATGTATTCCCTGAGCACTTTTATTTTGGTGAAAACTAATTTTTAGGTTGAATAACAACGAGACCACAAGATTTGAATGATAATGGTTCGTGATTTGAGATGTGATTGAGACTGGAGTCTGTCTTTAACAAAATGGTAGAAGTTATTCCTTAGATGGAAGAAGAAAAAAATTAAAATGAAGACAAGCTTAGGATGAGTTAAATAAAGTAAGGTCTTGTTCTCCCTAAAATAATTTTTCACTAATTTTTTCTCTTTCTCATCATTTTCAACCACTAATACAATTATTTTACATTTTTAATATATTTTCCCTCATTTTTAACCACATATCTAATACGCAATTCGAGTAAATTAATAATAGTTTCAAGAACAAGGCCTAAATCTTTTAAGCTCGACAGTGGTGAGGTTCACACAAGGTATGTTGATAATAACGAGCAGTGATGTGAGATTTATGATTGACATTAAAGCTTGATTCTAATCCACTAGCATAAGCTAATCCTTTAGGTAGGGAAAAGTTAATACCAAATCGGCTTAGTTAATGCATAAAGTATGAACACATCTACTCAGTCTGTGGCTATTTGTCCTTTGAGGTCCACTCTCTACTCGTTAACAATGTCGTTTAAGTCCTTTCTTTCTGTGGCTGTCAGTTTTCTCCTCCCTTTGGATAACTCTTTCTTTGGTCCGTTGTTTGAGTTTTGTACTGGTTGGCCCCATTAATGGAAGGATTCTATTTCCCCAATATTTAAGAGTCGGCTAGATGAATCAATTTTGTCCGAAAAATTAATTTCTACTAAGCCGCCTGTTAGTTTATGCATTTTTATAAATTTTCACACATTTTTACATGTTGTTTTTGAAATTTAAATTGGATCAAACTAATCTCAGTGGACCTATATGTACTATACAAATCTCCATCATTCAATTTTACTCATTTTCTCTCATATCACACATCAACATCCCTAAAAATTAGCGGGTGTTAGTGTATGTGTAAAATTGGATTTTTATGTGTTTTTATGTGATATAGGAGAGAGAATGAGTAGAGTTGAATGGTGGAGATTTATGTAAGGCAGATAGGTTCTCACGAAATATGTGGATGTGAAATATGAGAGAGAATTAGTGGGGTTGAGAAGAATGTGTAAAAATATATAAAAACACGTAGAAGAACACACGCAATATCCTAACACATTTAAAAGTAAAACTTGATATTAACAGTACATTCAGAAAAACTCCTCGTTGTTCATACAATTTGTAGTTTCATCAGACAAATCACAAATCAAAATAACGTATATCCCCATCATTTAAAGAGTCTCATCAAATAGATGAATCAAAATTTCATCTGAAAATCAATTTTCAATTACTCACTAGGGATTGGATTTGATATTAATGAAGATTTTGATAAACCTCTCACTATTATTCACATATTTCATGGTTCTAGCATACACTGGTACAGTGCTGTCACGTCCCGATGGGGCTCGGTATCAGGAGAAAATCTTTGGTGGGGCGTGCCTACCACAGAATTCAAGGTGGCCGATTTCATTATAGGGTCTTCCAATCCTACGTGACAGGGGCATCCTTATCGAAAATTTTGTCGATCGTCAGTTCATCACTCATTTGTGAGATCATATGTGGGGATGTTTAGCATTGTTTACTTATTTATTTATTTTCCCATGTGTTTATTTTCTTAAAAGGATATGGGACAAATTGTCAAGCTGTCAATTATCCAACCAGGTGGATAAAATTGAAAATTCCCCAAAAAGAAATATATTGGTGTGGCAATTCTTGATGCCAGCTATGCTGTTTTGTTTTGAGACCCCACAAGTGGTCCCTGTACTAATTTTTGTTTCAGGTAGGTCCTCCCACCAGTTGGATTTGGACCCCCCAATCCTCCCAGCTAACACACACACGCTCTCTTTATTCACACATACCTACTTTTTCAGCTCCCTCATTCGATGTCAGCATTCAATATTCATGGTTGTAACTTTTTAGACATTTAATAATTCATATTTTACACAAAGGTCCCTAGAATTTAATGGACCTTTTTCTACTGAGAGGTGTGAGAACAGGTGATGGCATGTCGACTAGACGACAGCTTGACAAGCTAAACTGTGCCTCAAGTATTAGGCTAGTCCTACGAGTCAGCTCATCGGCTGCTCGTGTGAACTACCAGCCCATAGGCCGGTGTGATCTGTGCTTTCAGTCAGAGGCGGACCCAAGGGGGGTCCTGAGGGGTCACGTGACCCCTCAACTTTCAATCCAATTTTTTTTTTTTTTTTTTGAGTACAAAACCAAAAAAAAAAAAAAAATCTGATTAAAAAAAATCACAAGGCCCCAAATATATTAATTCGAGTCCATGTAATTATTTACAAAGAATCATTATCATTTCCTCTTGTTTAGCAATGACAAATGTGACTTAAAAGAGTTTGTGTAGTCCATTTAATTTAGGGTATGTTCTTTCTAACTTAAATTTGGTGTAGATTAAAGTTTACTAAATGTGTAGTTGAGAATTAGTAGATGAAGATTAAAAAAATAAAGTAATTATTAAATCAACGAATGAATGGTTGAAAATGATGAGAGAGAAAAATAAATTTGAAGTTGCGAAATTTAAGGTGGAAAGAACATACCCTTAGTATTTGCTTATTTTTACTTTAAAAATCTCTAAAATCTATAACTTCACTTTGAATTTTTAAAATTATTTGTGCCAATTTTCTATTAATCTATAATTAGAATATGTTTGGTAAAGATTTTTAAGAAAATGAATGTCAAATAAGCTCTTCAAGATATAATATTCAATCAAAGTTATTAATAGAATCTTGATCATACATCACTTATCATTATTATTAAAAAGTCTTATAGTTATTATTTAAATTAAAGATTAACTCAAATACATGTTAAATTTCTTACTTTTTAGAATATTTTTATCTACCCTCTAAAAAATTTTCCAATGAGCTAATATTTCGCGCCTCAACTCAGAATCTCCTGGATCCGCCACTGCTTTTAGTGTTGAAAAAATTATTAGAATTGATGAGTCTTGTCAAAATGAGGATAAAAATGAACTTAGGAAACAAGTAGTTGGACAAAATAGACACATTATGGCAGTTTTGAAATCAGGCTAACTAGCTGAAATCCTTTTTGATGAATATAAAAAAAGGACTTGTGAAAAATCGAATTTATGGAAGAAAAAATTGTATTATATTGTATATAAGGCGGTCAGCATCTCAAAATTGGGTCCCACAAAGTTAGTGCTAAATGTGTTTGGTCCTACCAGTGGGCCCGCCCCACAGCCGATCTTGAACCGAATCGAGCTTGAGTGGCCATGGGGGGCCATGGCCACCCATAAAGGGAAGAGAAGGAGAAAAGAGCCCCACAAATTATTCAGTCACTTATTCAGTTGACTCCAAAGGTCTTCCTATCCATAAAACACACTTCTCTCTCCTCCTCTGCATGGCCAAAATGCTTTGAACTATCTAGAAAATTTTCTTAACAACCAAACTCTACCCTTTATGGAGTCACACACCAAAAATCAAGGCACTAACGGTGGCTTCCAAGAACCAGCTCTTCTCCAACTGGTTTCTACCCACCAAGAAAGTCAACCAGGTCCTGGCCACGATGCTGCCGCCTCCACCTCCACCACCACGACGGTTGCCACCAAGAAACCATCGAAAGATCGCCACACCAAGGTGGACGGCCGAGGGCGGCGCATCCGCATGCCGGCCTTATGCGCAGCCCGAGTTTTCCAACTAACAAAAGAATTAGGCCACAAGTCAGATGGTGAGACTATAGAATGGCTTCTACAGCAAGCCGAACCATCAATCATTGCCGCCACTGGCACAGGTACAATTCCGGCCAATTTTTCGACTCTCAACCTTTCTTTACGCAGTAGAGGCACCACTATCTCCGCTTCAAGTTCCAAGTCGACACCTCTCTTTACGGGTGGTTCCACCAACATGTTTGGGTTCCACCACCACCACCACCAGCAGCTAGCTACACACAGTGCTGGTATTGCCCATGCAACCTCTTCACATTCAGATCATGGTAAACCAACCATCATCATGCAAGATCAAGAAACAGGTCAAGAGACAAAACCCGGCTCATCTCAGCTGTCGAGCTACATCCCGGGTCCCGCCATGTGGGCTGTAGGGAACGGCTTTTGGATGCTGCCCGTGAATGGTGGAGCTGTCATTCCCACTGTCAGCGTTGGGCAGCAATATAAGCTACCGATCACGCAGGGAATTGGTGGCTTCGATTTTTCCGGTGGTGAAAACCGGTTCAACTCTGTGTCGATGCCGTTGGTTCAGCAAGTGGGACTTGGGTTCTCAGACACTACAAACATGGGATTGATGGCCTCTATCAATGCACATAGTAATGGTAATGGTAACAGTAGGATCAATTTGGGCATGAATTTACAACAAAACCAGCAGCAAGAAAATGTCAGTGATGACGGAAATCCCAAAGGTTCTTGATAACTCGATTGATGTTTCGTAGAGTTCTTATTGTTTGGAAAGTTGTTTCTAACGAAATGTTTCTAAGTAATCGAGACAAGGTGTTTAGATGGATAACAACTCATATCGACCATGACTGTGTTTTATCTTTGGTATATATCAAACAATGGTGGAAACCAATTATTCGAACAGCTTTATAACGTAATAACAGCGAACTCTAGGTTTTTTTGATTCTTTGTGCTCAACAATCGGTTCAAGATTCGTTGTGCCGTTTTCAATCCACTTGGTGGTTGTGTCCAATCAAAACAACCACACTATAAAGGTGGATATCGACCATTTAAACAACTTTATCACTACGTATGAACAGCAAACTCTGTACTTCCAAAAAAAAAAAAAAAAAGAAAGACATTGACGAACTCTAGAGTTTTTTTATTATATTTTTTTTATGCTTCACGTTTAATTCTAGATTTATTATCACAATTCCTATCCACTTGGCTATCGTGTCTAATCAAAATAGCTTAGGTAAAACGTAGGCTATTTTAATTAAATCATGGAAACATAACACAAATCAAAATGCGACAGCAAATCTAAACTTCGACATTCATGTCTAATGTGTGCCGATAGATGGTTTCATCTCTAATTATTAAATTTGGAGATGTACAAAGTTGAATGAGTCACCTTTGACCCAAGGAGATGACGACTTGACTTTCGCCTACCACATAATTGTATTGTATTAATTAATCAAAGAATATTTAGCCTCCAACATCGACTCCACTAGACATTGATATTGAGAGATGCATTACAACGGTACATGTTTTTCCTTAGATAAAAATCAGTAGCATTGACCAAGGAAAATTATAAAAAAATCATTAAAATAGGACCATCACATTACAATAACATCAAAAAATCTTATCGATGAAGTATTTGCACAAGCCCCTATGTTCATTGAAACCGAGCAACTAAACAGCATGACATACCGAAGTGACAACAGAAAAAAGTTCATTAATTCTTTGAAATAATCAACCCCTGATTTTTGTCTAAAGAAAGCTTTCAACTTAATCTCTGTTATTTTACGAAAATAGAAAGCTAGAAAAGTTACGCTGAAGCAGTCTTCTTTTGCTGAAAGATTACCGCGTAAATGGGCACACCAACACCAATGCTGAATGCAGTAATGACGCCAAGAGTCATCTTCAGCTGCTGATGTTTCATCCTGTCCAAGTTGTACATGTGCTTCGCGTGAAGGTAGAAAGGTTCATCGTGGCCATGTCCTCCTCCCATTTTCTTTACACCAGTCGAATGGATCCCTCTATTCACTGTCATGGAAAAAAAAATTTCACCTTGGGCTTTTCCTTATCCTTGTTTACCTAAATTACTGCTTGAGCCTACTAGCATACTTCTACACATGAGCACAAGCACAATGTACAAAAGTAGCTTTTAACTTTCATGCTTAATAACAGAATCAAATGTAGTAGAAGGGTCCTCTATTTGTTGAGAATCCCCAACTGGGATGAAGAACTTGGAATTCCAGTTTCTCACATGCATTAATCTGGGTGTCACACACATCAGCAATAATCCAAAGCGTACCTAATAAGTGGTCTATATGATACTTGCTAATGTCTTCTTGAGAGTGCCTTCGCAAAATGGTAAAAGAGAGGATAATTAAAGCAAGTGCAAACCAGATAATCAGTCCAATAGATTTATCTGCTTAAAGTAACAGAACTTCTAGGTGAAGCAAAGCTTGGTGGCCACAGGGAAGACCCATTCGGGTTTGATTGCTGCAAATTATGCATTCAAGGAATTTAAGATTTCAGGTAGAATATTATTTCAAGTGTTTCTTAAGGTAAACACACATTTCAATTCTCCACATAACCTAGCATAAACATGCTCTAAATAACCAAGCATGTAACATCTATTGATCTTCATGAGCACAAGCCACCTAGACAATTACATGGCTCCTCAGAATGTGTTTCCCAAAATTTTCCCCAAATATGCCATGTAAGTACTGTATAGTGACTATTGAGAAGTCGAAATTTTCTGAACTCTTACTATCTCGATTGAAAAGGAAAGAGAGGAAAGCGAATTTGTGCAGATAAGCGAAGTTGAAATTTTTTGAAAACCATCAGCAGATGTGCACATAACTTTGCTGAGCTTTCTCTCAGCTGTTGTTTGGCTGCAGGACTATGTAAATCATAAAGAGTCGAAAATTTGAACATTTATGTATATAACAAAATGCTCATTTGAGAAACTTTTTCCACAGCCTCTTTTCTTTAGATCCATTTTTAACCACACAACACGGAGAACATTATTTTCACATTTCTCAGTACTTTCTCACAGTTACAGAAGATTGGCAAGCTGCTGATCACTTCATTATTAATGCATTAAAGCTTTCACAAAGGACTACCTTAGTCTCAACTAAAACAAGGTAAATTACAATACCGGAACAATTACCTACATTTCCTAAATGTCCTCTCAGAGCTAGTACTCACATGAATAGTAAAATCAGCAGGAGTAATATTTTGGTTTTAGTATCACTTATGAAGTCAAAAATTCATTAGAAAGCTAGCTTTTGTAGTAATTTCTCCACAAAAATAACATTTGATCTGGTATGAAAATCATCAACATCCAACCTAGCTCATTAAAAAGCTCATCCATCACAGACAAAATGGGGGCTAAAATCAAGTTCCGGATGGTAATACACCAAAGAAGGCAATGTTAGTAACTACTACACAGAAGATACAAATTAAAAGTAAAAATTGCGGACAAGTTACAGATTTATTTATTAAATGCACAAAAATCAATCAGGAATTTGTAAGCAGTGTCGCTTATATTTAACACAGCCACTGTCTCTGAAATTGATGAATGGAAAACGATAAAACATTTGTCTCAAAATAGGAATCGACGAAGCGAACAGAAGACGGTTTAAACAGATCTGCACACAAACTCCAAACAATGTCTACACACGAACAATTTGATTAAAAAGAGACCTGATTTCGGGAGAAATGATTGGGTGGAATTCAGGATCTTGGAAGCACACGATCTCAACCCACTGTTCATCGCCATTTTCTTTAAGAAAGTTCTGATTATCGAACAAAACCAGAGAATTATTAAACGAAAAGCAAAATTAAATCGGCAATAGAGTAGGGTTTGTTATGACAAGCAAATTGGGAAGACTGATTCTTCTTGCATGCACGTGGTTAGCACGTGAGGAGTTTGTTGGGCTTAGAGTTCTTGGACTTGATTTCAAGGGGGTTAGATTAGACTGCAACCGAGTTGGGCCACGTTATTGGGGCTCCGATAAGTAAGAGATTTATGCAGCCCATTTTGCTTCTGAATTTCACCACTTTTCAGTCTAATTTTTAATTCCAATCTCATTATAGCATAATTTTGGGTATGTTTGATTGGTGATAAAGTTAATTTTTTTGATATACGTGTTGAATGTATGGTTGAAATTTGAAGAAAGTCTATTAAATAATTGAATGAGTGGTTGTAAATGATGAGAGAGAAAAAGTTGATAAAATTTGTGTTGATTTATGTTGAGGAGAACAAGGCCTTTATCTTCAGATATACTAGTACCAACTACCAAGTCAAACTCAGAATTTTAGTTTTAACTACCTACACAAATATGAGGTTTTCATCACCTAAGAATCAATTAAGCAGCTCATTCGACAAATAATAATTCCTATAAATCATAATACAAGGAATATTTTCCTGATGCAAGTTTGACTATGTACATGAATGAATCTTGAGCATTACAAATCCACTGCAGTGCCCTCAAGACAACAGCCCCTCGAAACCAAGGGGAAAAAAAACAAAATGAATGATTGTAATTCGAGTACTTAAATAATTTTACAATTATATCGTTAACCTGTAAGCACGTATAGAGACAGTTTTTGTACTGTAATTATTTATGCAGATTTTGTCGTGTTACTATGCTCGGGTTTAAAATCTGATCTTTTGCACATGCAATCAGGCGCAGGGTACATGTAGAGCGAGCTGCTCGGTTTTTTCAACTCGACCCCCTTCACATCGCTATGACGAAGCATATCCTGCAATTGGCGTCTAAAGTCTCGCCATCTGTAGATACGTGATCAATAATTACAAGAAGCTGTTAGTACAAGTTCATCAATGAGGAATGCATTTTACTACATTGGCCAATCTGCCAGTGCTGATCAGTCTAGAGTACAGTCCACGAAGAGTACTACGAAAAAATTTCCCATATATGTATATGTATGCACGAATGGATAATTTACATGTTTTGCAAAACTTATAATTACTTATTGTCCAAACATTCCATGGGACTCAGAACTTTTATCCAATTATCCATGCAATTCATGGGACTCAATGCTTATAATCTAGCAAAAAGCTTAAAATCTAGTAAAAACTTAAGCAAGCATGCTCAATGTGTGAACCAATTTAACGAACATTAAGAGACGCGGTTGGAAGGCACAAATTAACTGCTGAAACAAGAAGTTACCTGATACTTGGGTTATCAAATAATTTCACTATTTTCCTCTTATCGGGTTTTATTGTTTTGGCATGTCCTTCATAAAAATAGCGTCGGTGGCCCACCAAGAAATGGGGAAAATTACCACCCTGAGTCGTAACAAAAACTTCACTATGAAGGCAAACAGTATAATCCAACGCTGCCAACCTCGATGAATGACCCTGCATGAGATGGCAAATTTCAGCTCGTGCAAGTGGAAGAGCATTATAACATGTGCATATTCAGTATACAGTACTTGTACTTGATAGTATAATAAATGAGAATTTAGCATTTTTGTCCTTTAAAACTGAAAATATTTTCCACATGCCAAATGTGCTAATGGAAACTTGAAATTTATACCACGAATGGTGCAAGTTCTTCCTGGGACGCTAGCGTTTCCTTTGTTTCTAGACGAGGAAACATCTTTTTCAGGGGAGCCATATACTTCTCTGCCTTGTAAATTTTTCCAGACGCAACATAAAGCGAGGTGTTGTTATCAAATCCCATCCCCCTGAGCATCATTCCGACCTACATTGGACAGTCAACAAACAGTCAACCCAACGACACTCCAGTGTACAATTTAGTGCTCGTCTGGTAGAGATTATTCAAAACTTATTTTTGAATGTCTGATTAGAAAGTACATAAAAGTTCAGTGTGAAAAAGTTTGTCATCCGTGTATTGTTTCCAAAAGCTGAGCCAAACAAGCTCTTATTTTACAGTGTACCACGTCGATGGTCATAACTTAAGGTAGTTTTGATTTTTCAGAATGTGGAAGAAGTTAATTCTGTGTCACTAGAAAGGTAAATCTATTTAGACAATCTGTATTTTTTCATTCAGCTGACAGAAAAAGTAGAGTGCATCTCACTTTTTATCGTACCTCTAGTGGAGTTAAAGGGCACTTGCCATCCACTCGATTAGCACCCGGTTTTATTACTCTGCCCCTTCTCCGAAATTTTCCTCTCCAACTTCTTTCTCGAACGATGTCCATTTCATGCTTCTCTTCTTCACCACCATCATATATGCAACACGAAAATGCTACCATATCCTTTATTGAGAGGAAAAGGAATTTAATGTTTGTTTGGCAAAGATTTTTGAGAAAATGATTTTTGATCATGTCATTATAGATAAAAGCACCCCCAAAAAAAGGCACACCTCTTCAAATCGGAGATGCACTGATACATATCTTTCCCCACTTTTAGAGCTTGTTTTAACCATTCGATCGACCATTTTTGCAGCAAGCATTCTTATAGGTTCTGAGAACCTGAGTGCTTCAAAATTGCACAAGCATCTAAGGCCTTGGATATTTGAAGGAACTGCATGGGCCAATCTGTTAGAGAAAGGCGCAATGCGCACAGCCCTGCATTCATTCGTCAAATACAGTTGGAATTGTCTCATTGTGGTTACTTTAAACACCTGTAACAAATGCAGCCCATTTCTTTATAAACAATTTTTATATTCAGTCAACTTTTATGGACATGACTTCTTCATTTGTCAGTGAAGTTGCTTAGGCTTTACATATATTAGTCAGAGAGCTGCTAAAGCATGCATTTCTTAATTAAGTGTTTCTTTGGGAGAGAGTTTTGATCATGTGGTTGAAAAGTAGAAAAGTACACAGAAGTTATAAAAATATGAAAGAATTGTCACATTAATGAATATTGGCATATTATCGTAACAGAAAAGGCGAGAGATCAATACCCCAACTGCTCGAGCTTCGGTAAAACCTTTTGAATATAGTAGGTTGGGCTTGACCATGCTTTCACTCTCAAATTCACTATGTTGCTTATGTTATTACCGAATTGCTGGAGTACATCTTCTGGAAGCTCTCTGACCACATCAACGTGATTTCGCAGTGCATATATGAAGAATTCTTGATCAAATATGTCCGCAAATTTACTGCAAAAAAATTCAGTCGAAAACCATGTTTTGTAATGAATTCCAATATTCCAATGATCAACTATCTAATATTACAAATTCAATAGGGAAGTGATCAAATATATGCAACACCAATTACAATCCCATCACACCTGGAATCTCTCCAAACACTATTCAGATGAAATATGGGAATTACGAGTGTTGCGTTCAGCAAACCGGCCACTGCCACTGCATCACATATCTGTCAAACAAAAGGGAAAACATGAGTAACTTTGATGTTAAGGATAAGGATGCATAATGTGCCTTTTTAACTCAGAGATCTAGTGTATATTATGCTTGAATTCTTTATCAAAGACCTGTGAATGCATTGGCGATTGGCTTCACACTTCTATTTTTTCAAAAACACATGAAAATCAAGAAGTGCATGAGTCCACCAGACAGATTACGTCTCTCCTTGGAAATAAAAGTTACAACTTCCTATTCAAAACGACTGAGACTGTGTTGATTTTAACATTTTTTCTATCTAAGTGCGTGTTAGTGTATGCATTTTAACAAATTTTTCCACATTTTTATATATTCCTTTTAACTCCACTCATTCTCTCTCCTATTTTACAGTCACATATCTCATGAGACTTACCTGTGGTACACAAATCTCCACCATTTAACTACACTCATTCTCTCTCATATATCACATAAAAATTCATTTTTATACATACACTAACACGGGCTAAAAATTAACTTCTATTACTCAACCAAAGGATTTTAAAAATCAAACTTGAATATTAACCACAAAACTGAAATCCCAACTCATTATTATTCACACATCTTGTAGTCGCCACCTCCACTCAGCACAAAAAGTTAGCGTTTAGCAAAATCAAAGTTTAATCCAAACTTATTGAAACCCAAGATTATGAGAAACAAAAGAATGCGGTGGAAGATAGAATCAAATTCCACGGAAGTTCCTATATTGGAGATGGAATTTTACCAATTTAAAGTGTGAGACTCACATAATGGAAAATTGAGTGAAAATGAAAATATAAGTAGGTGAAAAGTCCCGGAGAAAATTGATTGAGGAGAAGTACACTTTAACAGCCTTTGTTATAAGTTGAAACATACCGATAATCGTTGTTGGTTCAAGCCACCATTTGCTTCAATAATTAGGAACCCATTTCGTTTTGGCAACTCCGAGAAGCCTTCAAGCACAAAGTCAGTAAAGGTGACACGTTAGTAGCCTAGTTAATGGTGCCATCATGGGTTACAAAATAATACCCCAGCGTGGACACTAAATAATTTCCAAATCCTTTAGCCTCTTAGAAGAACAATCAAGTACATTCTCTCTCAATAAACTAAAGAAAAAAGAAATGCAATGGTTGCTTTTCCTATTCTTCTAGGATTAAAGAACTAACTAATAGATGATTCCAAACTGCAGAGTTAAAAACTAACCAGCTTGCGAAATAGTGTTCTTCACACAAGGCTTCCAACCTTGAGACAACTTTGGATTCCACACATTTGCTAACTGCATAAAGTTTTAAGCCAGAAAACCGTATGTGTGTAAGTTATTATCATCATGACATCCATAAAAATTCAAGATAAGTTCTTAAAATCCTCATCAAAGGAATATAATTTCAAGAGAAAAGTAGACTCGGCTCAACATCTCTGATTTTCAAAAATCTCATTATAATTTTTGGAGGTTCAAGCTCTTTTATGCACACAATGCATCCCCAAAATATTATCAACACAAGAAAATTGCCGCAAAAGGCACACTGACAGACAATTATACTCCATTAACAGCACATGATTCAGCAGAAGAAAAGCAAAAAAAACTTCACAAAATCGAAAGAACTTTAAAAGAAGTTACCATGTTAGTGGAGCTCCGATTGCTTTCGGCCTCCATGAATGGCCAGAGCTTCTGGAAGACCTCAGGACTGCGGTATCTTGACCCGGGCCCGGCCGCATCACTTCCACCGCCACCACCTCTCTCTCTGTAACTGCCAACATCAATGCCCAATGTGCCCATATACAATAGCATCCCTGATATATACAGCAAAGGGGCAAACAAAAAGATCCCTCTCCGCCTATACATTATCGACATCAATAAATATCCTAATTTCTCCACCACATTCTGCAACTTAGTACCACCTCCTCCTCCAACACCACCGCCGCCATCAAAGAAGCTCCTCCCCCCAACACTCACAATACCGCCAGAGCTGCTCTTATTCCGCCCCGGGCGGTGGCGGGGAGATGTCGGCGGCGACAGAGACTTCACCCCGTTGCTCAAACGACTTGGCCCATGCATATTCTCACTCAACTACACTAATCTATATCTACTCACCGGATTTCCAGATCCTTACGTCAGATTAAACAGATTCACAGTTCAATTCCCAAATACTAACGACTTCACTGTTCAACTTTTTCCTCTACAAGTATGGAGAGTCGAAAAGGGAGTTAACAGACTTGAAGTAGAAGTTGAAGTTCACTGCCATAGCACCGTGTGGGGTGGGTGGGTATACTGGGAGCAAGAAACACGGGAAGTTTGAGGGGAAGGTGGGGTAATCAGAGTGGATCAAAGTGTGACAGCTAAATAAGATAAACATAAATTGAGGTCACCTTTTAATCGACTTTACAGTAACATAAATACGATCTTTGATTCGCCTACCTTTGTCGGTGGAAGTGGAATATTTTACCCAGCCCGGCTGCTCCGCCGCGCCACAGCCGCCGAGGTTAATGGTCAAAATCTGAATGCTACTCCAACTGGTTACTGTATTCCATATATCGGTAATTATGCTGTAATAATCATTTTATAAACGGTTAATTGCTTGTTAGAACAGTAATTTCCTTTTGAGAGCATCTCCCATTGGATTTATATTCACAATTATAATTTATAAAGGTATGTAAATCAAATACAATTACAAAAATATACTTACTACAAATAAAAGTCTAAATTTGGTTGGACAAGCTCATATTTATTGTGATTTCTCATCTCTGATATATATCTTTTAGAGATACATTATATATGTAACCGTAAGAATATCTTTGGTTTCGATATTCTGTATTTTTTATCAAATAAACTTAGTAAGAAGCTAGTGTTGATTCTATCCTAAAAATAGTTATGTGTATAGAAAAAGATATAATCTTAGTAGAATTCATTATGATTTTCTTTTTTTTTTTTTTGGTTATTCATCTTATCTTGACTTCGAAGGCATATTTTCATTCCCGACTCGTCTCATCTATATTTGGCAGTTGTATTTCAGTTACCAAAATACTTTTTTTTTTTTAAGTTACCAAAATATTATTGAGCAATGTTTGGAGTACAGACACTTTTTGTGTGGTAAAATACCACATACTAATAGGGGTATGGGGCCCCCACATTCAGGGGGGATTTTGATCATTTTGTATTTTGTGTATTAGGGTGTGGTAATGTGTGGTAGTAAATTATGTGTACGTTTAGCATTTTTCAATATTATTTGTACATCAAGTATTCTTGATAAGTTTTGAGAACATCTATTTATTTTAGATAAATTTGCTATGATATATTTAAATGATGGTCGATAGCCATTACTTGACTGATTGAGCAAAGTGGTACATGAACGTAATTGCCCTCTTTAACAAATCGAGAAAACATTAATACATCTTGTTAATATTTTGTTGGAATAGAATTATTTTATTTTTTCATAAGTTAGTACTAGTATCTATTTAAATACTGAATACAGTTCATTGACTAACTGGACTTGACACGTAATTGTTGGCTTTAACAAATCGAGGTGCATTTATTTGCATAGTTACCAGACTCGACCCAGGGTTCGATCCGGATAGAGAGTTGGGTCAGTGGGTTGCTGGTTCAACCAGTAATTCGATGGTTGAACCAGCGGGTTAACTCTCATCAAACCGGTAGATTGAAATAAAATAATTATACTATCATTGAAATTTTTTTAATATTATAATTAACAATTATTATAACCATTATATTGAGTAAGCGTAAGTAAAATATTATTACATCCACAAACATGAATGCTCATCTAATTCATAATTAAATTTATTTTAATGAATATCACTAACTTTTTGTTGAATATTGAAAGGTGACAAGTAGCGCTAATCAATTTTGATTTTGTTTCAAGCATATAATCGATAATATGAATATGAGTTTAAGAATATGCACTGTAGTTTATAATAATAGTATAAAACTTAAAAGTAAAATTTTTTAATCACTCATGCTAGTCACACACTTATCAATAACTTTGAATATTCGATTATTTATTTTCAAAAAATTTAATCACGATAAATATTTAGTTGTGAAAAAAGGTTTACTTTGTTTTTTACTTTTTATTTTGGTAAGAAATGATTTGATTTATTTTTTCAACCTTAAACATTTAAGGAAATAAATTTTTTTTTTTACAATTTAAAAATATAATAATTTAAATAAGTAATGACCCGGATGGGTTATTACTTTTTGGGTCACTGGGTTGCCTATTAACTGGCGGTTCAATCGGGTTTATATTGGGTCAATTGCGAGGTGGTCGAATTAGATGAATCGGACCGGTCGAGGCACCGGGTCACCGGTTCACCGGTCCAACTGTCCAGTTCGGGTCAGGTTTAATAACTATGTTTATTTGTTGCCTCCAATCTGTGGCTTGAATTATGGTCATTCTTTATCTATTTTTTGAATGCCCAGTGGAATTGATTAGGGTATGTTTGATTGGTGATAAAGTTAATTTTCTTGATGCACGTGTTGAATGTGTGGTTGAAATTTGGAGAAAGTATATTAAATAATTGAATGAGTGGTTGTAAATGATGAGAGAGAAAAAGTTGATAAAATTGGTGTAGAATTATATTGAGTAGAACAAGACCTAATAAATATCGAGTGGAGGATGAGAAAAATAAAAACAACATATACTATTTCATGAATAAAACATGATAATTTACCCAATCAACAAAATTGTTTGTTACAATCGTTGTAGAGAACATGTTTGACAAACTTATTCTTATCCTGTTGGTAAGTTGTTTGTACATGATATGTTTTTTTGAGAAAAAGATGCTATTCATTTATTCAAAATAGTAAATTACATCGAAGCAATACAGATTCAACACAGCTAAAAACCAAAATGGTGAAACTGCGAACACACTCACAGCACCCAGGTTAATAGCATAACACGGCAAAATGCCTACAAAGATGAAAAAATCAAGGTGACCAGAGTACCCATGCCTCCGGATCTACAACGTTGACGCCCAAATATGGAGTGAATCAATGATGATTCGAAGCAGATCTACCAGTCTGAAAACACGAACAAACAGCACCGTACCAAGACGATGAAAACCAAACGCCGCACAAAAGACGATGAAATCACCAAAAGACGCCGCACCAAAGACGACAAAATCACCAAAAGACGTGGAAATCCTAGATCTATGTGAATATGCCACTTCTTATAAGAAAATATATACAGAGAGAGATGAAATGGGGTGATTTCCGGCCAAAATTGCCAAAAATCACCCCCCTGTGCAGCAAGGTTCACGCACCAGAGGAGAGAATTTGTACATAGGGGTGGGCATCGGGTCGGTCGGTCGGGTTCGGGGCCGACCCGAAACCGACCCGATTTCAATCGGTTTTAAAAAAAAGCGAAATCGAATTCGGTTGATTCGGCAGCACCGACCCGGTTCGGTTCGGTCTGGTCGATTCTGCGCAAAAAAAAAAAAAATTTATTTTTTATATATATATTTTTGACGACCCGATCGGTTTCGGGTTGACATTTGTCAACCCAAACCGACCCGATCATCGTTCGACCGACCCAACCGACTCGGGTCGGGTTGGATCGGGTCGGGTCGTCGGTTTGCGGGTTATTTGCCCACTCCTATTTGTACATGATATGTTAGTACACCTAGCAAGGTTCAATAAATTTACATTGTCTGCCAATTTTATTAACTCAATTTGAATTCTTATAATATTAAATAAAATTTATTTTGTACTTTTTATGAATTAGAATACTTTCCGGTTACTTTTTATGAAAAGATCGCTACGGGGTGCTGCGGTGCTGGACAATTTCATGCTCTCTCCCCCACATATTTATTTCTTGTTTCAATCAAACAAGTTCTAATCTCAAATTCCTTGTTGATAGCTTAGCCATGGGAGATTGCCTTATGAATGGTGCAAAGCTGACCCGAGTATTTTACATAGGACTCCCGATCTAATGACAATATGGTACCAATTATGTCCGGATAGTGCCACATACCCCTACCATTGGGGGTGGAGGTGGGGTGGGTGAGTGGGTGTGTGGACACGTGTCGACAATCCGGTAGGTGATCACCAGCCTTTTACATAACCTGCATAGGAAAGTTGTGAGTTTCTTTTCCTGCCCTTTATAAGCTAAATGTCTACGGTTGAATATTTTGTTACCTTGACAATGTCTCCATATGCATATGTAGGGGTGGGCGTTTCGGGTTCGGTTCCGGGTAGTTCATTATCCGGAACCGATTCATAAATTCCGGTTCCTTGGAAAATGGAACCATACGGTTTTTTTCAAATGAAGTACCCGACCGGTTCGGTTCCTTGGTTCGGTTCCGGTTATTTTGTATTTTGTAATACATTTCTTTATTACTTAAAAATCACGGGCAAAAAAATAAAACTTTTAATTCAAACATAAACCTAAAAAAAAAAGAGAGAGACAGAGAGAACAAAAAAATAAATAAATAACTAAAGACGCGCACTCGCCACCGAAGCGGCAGCCTGTCGCCGCCATGTGACAGCGGCGCTTGCTTTGCTGTGAAGCGCTTGTCGCAAAGCGCTAGCGCTGGCTTCGCCGACAACTTTGTCGCTCAAGCGACAGAAGCTGCACGCTTGCAGCAAGCTTTGCCGCAGCCTTTGTCAGCCGCGACAAGCTTCTTCTTTGCCGCAAAGAAAGCAACAAGTGGTCACAGACGCAAAGCGACCACCTGCTCACCCTCGTTTCTTTGTTCGCTGTGCAAGCCGCAGCAAACTCTGCTTGCACCGCTTTGTTGTTGTCACAAAGACTGCAAGCAACAATCTACACAGCAGGCGATCTAACTCTTTTCTCAAAGAAAAAAATAGCAAAGGTGAATACTAATACAAAGCGTGCAACAAAGAATGCAAAGGCAATTTCAACAATAGCATAAAACCAACAGAAGCAGAGCACAAACGAGGCCAATTACCTTTACTAGCAATTGCAAACACAATGGCATGAGTACTTAGAGTAGCAGCCAATTTCATTAGTCATTACAAAAGCTGGAGCACAATTCAGCCTTTAATAGGAAATAGCCAATTCGAAAATAAGTCAATTACAACTTAAAATAGAAGTAGAACCATGCAATTTAAAACTAAAGTACACAAACTGGATTAAAAATTGAACTCCAACATATCGTCCATAAAGCAAACTAGAACTCCAATAACGTCTTCATTCTCCACTTTTATCCAACAATGAATAACCTATCAAGTATCACCAATAAGATAATAAATTTTAGTCAATAAATAAAACTCGAAATTTCTAAAAACTATATAACAAAGGTCACAATTCTCATTAAGTCACTTTCATGTATCACTTACCAATTAATTAATTGATTCAAACTTTTTCATTTCGGGAGGGAAAAACAGGGGAAGCAAGCAAGCATATAATTACATACATACATACCAAGAGTCAAGAGAGACGAGCACGAGAGTAGCAAGAGAGTTAAATGAGTTAAATACTTAAATTTGAGCATGAGAGTAATCTGTTAAGACTTAAGAGTGTTAGTAATTGAAGCATTGAACTCGTGCTTGTGCTTTAGATCCAAGAAAGAGAGGAGAACCGAGCAATTGAGCAACAGAAAGATAAATACCCGCAAAAAATACAAGAAAAAGTAAAAAACAACATATCAATGGAGGACTTACTATGTTGAGCAGCTCAGCAGATGGGTGACACGAGAATCCGAGATATCGAACCTAGAAGATGCGTCGGTGTCTCGGCGAGTCGTCGAGAGTGCGAGAGAGACGAGGGAGTGAGTCAGTGAGCGATGGAGGCAGCAAGAGAGACGATCGACGGATCGAGATTCGAGAGTGAGAGAGAACAAATTGCGACTTGCGACTTGCGAGAGAGCCAGAGAGGAGCGAGAATGTGAGATGGAGATTGGAGAGAGTCAAGAGACCGAGAGAGACGACGAGAAAAAAGGTGGAAAAGGTGGAAAAGTGGAAAACCCTAGAGACGAAAGTGAAAAGGGAAAGAAGAGAACTGGAACTGGAAGTCTGGAAATTTGGAAAGGCCGATAGGGTTTCTGGCTTTTTTTCTTTGTTCTTTCTTTTTTTTTTTTTTTTTTTTGGGTGAACAGTTCGGGTAGAACCGGATCCGACTCCAATACCCGGATCCGGACCGGACCCGTCCGGTTCTGGAAGATTGGGCCCAAATCCGATTTTTAAATGTAAAAATCCATTCGGTTCTTACTTTTTCGGTCCGGTTCCGGGTAGAACCAATCGGTTCCGGTTTTTTTGCCCACCCCTATGCATATGTGAAACAGGTATTCTCAAATGGAAATCAAGCCCATGTGGCTAGAGTTCTCAGTCGACTCAGATTTTGATGATTACGTTTGTTTGGAGACATTGAATACTAGATTTTTCATTTTCTATTGAATATTATTCTATACAAAGACGTTACAATTCAACGTATTATTGGTTTTTATCCACGATGGATTTGGTTTTCTATTGTCTGCAACTATCCTTTTTGTTGATCTGCATGTGTATGGTGTTCTTAAGTTATTCTATATTTTCAGAATTTATTTCCATGGAAGCAAATATTTTTTAAATAAGAGTATTCGTCTGTCATTTCAGTTAATTCCTATGCTAATCAAGAGACTGTGTACTACAATCCGTATGCATGTTGGTTTCCTTTTCAGACAGTTTGATTGTTTATGAATTAATTATTATAGTAAAGAGAATTGAAGGTACCCACCCAGAGACAGTCCTCTGTAAGTTGAAGCCACTGCTTTTCTTTTCGTGGAATACATATTTTATTCTGCTCATTCTGTCTCTGATCGACTGATCGTGTCTCTCACATAGGTTGAGTCGGAGTAAAACTACCTATAGAGGGTTATGAATTTATTGAACTGTAATAGATTAGTGAGTGGGTCTTGTTTGACAAATTGTTAGCCCGTTCCCCAATCACTTTTTCTACTTTTTATCACTTTTTACAATTTTTTCATCCATTCTTTTTTGCCCTAAATCAATCATATCCACATATCTCATCACATCTACAAATTTCAACCATCTACTCATTCTCTCTCCCATTTTACATTAAAAATCTTTAAAAACCATTATAATCTATTCCCTACCACCCTTTGTATTTAAATAGTAAAGAGACAAGTGCAAAAGGTGATGTAACTCTAAAACATGTTCAGGCCTTGTTAGATGTGCACATAAATTTTGTGTGTACATCTACCACATTCTAATAAGGGGTGTGGGCCCCTCACTTTTAGGAATAGTAATATGGTCATTTCCCACCACACCCTATTAGAGTGTGGCAGGTGTACACGCAAAAATTTTGTGTACACTCAACTTTATTCAATATGTTCATAGGTTTTGATATGCTTACCGATACGCTTATATAGAATTTAGAATTAATTGAAGATTATAATTGTTGCATTTCAGACAATGTTGAGTCATTTGTTTTAGTATTACCGCATTCCTGATAGTCATTCTTGGTTAATGTGTTAATGATATAGGCAGAATCTCTTGCATTGTTTGGTGGTACAGAGACATGAAGTTTACCAAATTTTGGTTGTAACCTACAGCTTATAGTTCATGATTTTAGTGAAAAGCTTTTGAGGATCACTATTATATCTTCCGACCTTCATTCACCTGCCCACTGTGGCCCACGCCTCCACGTGGCTCCCTCTGAGAACGCCACGTCATCCGATGAAATTTTTTTATTTTTATTATTCTTTTTATTTGTTTTTGGTATCTACGTTAGATGAGATAAATAATACATAATTGTCCCCTGATGCTGGGGGGGTCCGTGTGGACCCCACGAATTTTTTTCCCGAGCGTGGGCATGCCAACTGTTGGCATTGGAACATGACTGTATATCTTCCAATGCTATAATCCTGCATTTTACATTTTCAGATTTCTTGGTAGTACCTATGAAAGGACCTAGGCTATGAAGAAGGGGAGAGAGTGCAAAATCACGTATCTTCTCAAAACCAATGGCGATATTTTATCTATGCTTCTGGAATTTGTTCATGCATGCCTTTGAAAGATGTATTTCCCTTTGGCAGTTGATTCTCTTCCTTGATTCAAAAACGGAAAGCCCAAAAGACATAGATATTACATCTTAATTGAATTCTTTGAAGAGATGGGACTTAATATTTAGTTTTTTCCTATCGCTACACCGAGGAAAAAAGAATCTCCAGTGGTCATATTACTCTTACAATATATAGTAAGATGTGCTTATTCATCAAACAAGAATTTAGAGCTCAAGATAACTATAAAAACCTTAATTTCGTAAGGCAAATATTTCCAAATTAATTGTTAAACATTAATTACAATGAGTTTTTCTTAATCTTTCCTTACATAGATTACCTGTTGGAGTTATTTTATATGTTTTAGAGTTAATGTAGTTTCAGTATGATTCTTTTTTGTGCCCACTATTTCAGAAAGGCTTGAAGCATTTGTGAGCAACAAGAATGATGACATGTGCTTCTTCTTGTTCGGTTTATTTAATTAATAATGTGGTAAACCCGATGTCCCCCTTATCTTACATTATTAATTAATGTCCTGTAAGTAAAAAAATTGGATTAATAACATTCACTTTTGCTTGCAAAGGTATTAGCCTATAGGGGGATAAAGTAGTATTTAAAAACAAGTAATAACTTTTGCAGGGAGCATATCTTCACATCTCCAATGTAGATATTACATGTTAATTGAATTATTATTCTTTGAAGAGATGGGCTCAGTGATTGTTCTTCTACATATTTTTACATATTCAATTCAATTTCACTAATTCTCTCTCCTATTTCACATCTATATATCTCGTGGGATTTAACTGTACTACACAAATCTCCACAGTTTAACTCCACTTATTCTCTTTCCTATATCACACAAAAATATATAAAAACCAATTTTTACACACATCATAACACCTGCTAATTAATGTTTATGGTGTGTTTAATTGTCAAAAATTTTCTAAAAAACTGTCAAATTAAGGAAAAAGTTTTCCTACTTTGTTGTTTGATAGGAAAACTTTTTCATAGAAAATATGTTCCATGTACAACTCTTTCAAGCACAAAATGAGTTATTTTTCATGGAAAATGTAATCCAACTATCCAAGGGAGATGTGAGAAAATATTTTTCTAGGAATCCAAATGAAGGAAAATATTTTTTAGGAATACAATCAAACACACCCTTAGTGTTTTCCTATGGCTACTAGAGGAAAAATGATTTTCCAGTGGTCATTTTACTCTTATAATATATAGTAGGATCCAGGATCCTCATGACGATACACGAATGCTTGAAAAATACACAATTGTGTGTAAAATATGGGGAAGCGGCATATTTTGATGAAAAAATGTGCAAAAAAATCACAATTGTGCGTAAAACATGTGTTTCTTATGGCATATTTTCTGTAAGATTTTCAATTATCCCCATTGTGTGTGAAAATCACAATTGAAAACAAATAAAATATTTTGGTGAAAAAGTGAAAAGAAAGTAAGATTTACTCACAATTGGTATTCTGAAAAGTGTAAAATATAGCGAAACGACATGACCAAATTTCAAGCTTTTTTGATTTTAAACTGGTTCAAACGCAAGCTAAGTGAAATCGAAGAGTGAAAAAGCGTGAAGCGTGACAAAAGAACAACTACAAGATCAAGCTTCAAACTTAGGTGCCGATTCAACAAAACCAAAGCAAACATTTTAGAAGAGAGCCCACCAATGGCCAAGGGAATCCTAGCCCTACTGGGACTGAGCAAGTGCATTAATGGAGTGAACCGTGTTGCTTGTAAATTGAAGTTATGTGATGGGATTGATACCAATTGTGCCTGTTCTTTTTTTTTAAAAAAAATAGATCAGTAACCTGATTGCATGTTTATTGAAACTTCAGTGTCCAGCAGTGCATTTAAGTCCTGGTGATGAGAAAACTTTGAGGGCATAAGTACAAAATGTATAAATGCTAGGTACCTGATTGCAAATAGTTGGGTTGGGAGGATAATAATCGAGTGCAAAACGTGAGAATCGCTAAAACGGTTCACTCATCAACGGCGTGAAAACTTGAACGCAGAGAGACTCGAATCGCAAAATGGCGGGAAACGAACCACGGAAGCAATTACTAACCCTAATTCGCGATTTTGCAACCGAAAAATCTCAAGGAGGTAGGAGGAAAGGATGAATTGATAGATCAAAAAGAGAATCGCCCGAAATTTTTCTCCGGAATTATATCTCCTAATACTATAATACTAAACTGAAGTCGTGAAAATTGAAATTATTGTTAAACTGACTTCAGGCATTTTCATATTTTACGGTGCATTTGCAGAACGGAGAATTTGGAATCAAAAGAAGCGAATTGAAGAGCTTCGTTCCGATCTGGATGCAGCGAATGCGGAGCTTGAAGGTGCGAAGCGTGAGAAGGAGAGCACGGAGAAAGAAGTCAAAGGCTACGAAGTTGAATTGTCTATGAACGAGGCTTCGATTCGAAGTCTGGAGGTACGGATTGTCCAAATATTTAGATTTCGTGCTAAATAAGTTCTTAAATTTTTGAGGAATTTGCTATCTTATAATTCTGCGGCCAAAATTTGATAACTCAGCCATAGTCTATAGAGTGGTTTCATTGCGGATTCACATAGTTTTGGATAGGATTTCATCGGTTTAATCATGGTTTTTTTACTTTATGAGGTAAGTTTCTGTAGAGTTATTAATTGTGCTGGAGTTACTGCTAGGCGAGGATTTCTCTGACTCGGGATTAGCTTTCAATAGTTCGATCTCAACTGGAAGCTCTTAAGGTGTAGTCTAGTAAATAAGTACAACACATGCGCACAATGTCATGCTTGGATATGCACTATCCAGGACATGCATGTATGTCTCATACAATCACAATTTTGAGTGGAAAATCTTATTGATATTACTGGTTTTTAAATACATGAATGCTTGAATAGAATGATTTAGACCGAACAAACTCTTATCATTGACGATAAATAAAGTTTTCACCTCATGACAAGAAAAATCATGTACATTTCTCTCTTTGTAAAGTTCCATGGCCATATTTTTCTAACTTGTCTCATTTATGTTTGAAAGTCTTGCATTTTCAATTCAATCTTTCATCTCAAAGAAGAAATTATTGTTAGAATCACCAGAAGAAAACCCTATACTAATAGTATACTTGAGAGTGCACACCATATTCCCACGATTAGTTACTTGTATATTACAAGAACCATGATCATCCACAAACATTGCTCTCCAATTGGAAAACGAAGGAAGTGTCCATGATTCTTTGGTCTCAATATAACAAACTAGTTTCAGACCCTCCTCTGAAGTGCACTTTGGTCGAAGGATTCTACTTCCATCGTTGGAAATGCCATTAGAATAATGAAAGAGTGCAATAAAGCAACTGCACTTTTTGCTATTAATTTTCAGACATGTTCTCTTCTCATTGTTTCTCTTTTATTAAAATATGTACATTGATTATTGCACTATGATTTTGGAAATTGATAAAAGAGTTTAATGGAATTTCATTCTTATGTTTTGGCTGTCTTTTGTGTCAATTATATAGTTGTGGGGATTTTATACAAACTGTACCATGTTAGGAAAAGACCAGTGATCATTTCGAATAGTTATGAGGAACCAACACGATTTAGGGGGAAACTGAGCCACAATTCACATGATTTTTCAGTCATAGGACATTGTTGGAAATTTGGTTGTCAGATAAAAACATCCTATTCTGTATTTTTCTGTTGAAAATGTTCTGTATGCATTCATGGCTGTTTCTGGAGCTGCATTGGTTGGAGCTGCATTGGTTGGATGTCATTTTGGCTTTGGAATTGATTTAGAAACAGTGTCTTTCAGATCAATGAAGTTTCCATGAATTCCAAGTCCAAAGCTTAATTAGTTATTTTCATTTGTTTTTATGGCCAAAACATATCTTCAACTAGTATTTTGGAACTAGGATCAAACTCTTTCATTGGTTCACACATCAAAGTTGTCTAGATAATTCATGTATGTTTCTCTTTCAATGTGCTCTACTGATTAATTTAATCAATAACCACCACTATTCTGTTTAGTATTCTTATTATATCATCAGTTATTTCTACTTTAATCTATCAAATCCTGATTTAGTTGCTAATAGCTATGGACAAATGGTTGCAATTCATGTTTGATATTAGGCTGTGTCACTTATTCGTCAAATCAACCCATGCATATGGCTTCTATAGCATTGTTCTCTTTTTCAACGTTTTCTGCAGGAGACACAGTTTTCAGTTCTCAATGACAAATATAGATTTTTACTGGGTGAGGTGGGAAAAATAAATGTCTGTGCGTGTATGCACGGTCTTCGTCTGTTTGAAAACAAATTTGTAAGTTCCATCAAAGTTGAACATTTTTTCGACCTGCATCATTATTAATATTCGATATTATCCGCATTGAATGGGAACCATAAACAATAAATTTAAACATTGAACATCTTTATTTCTTGCCATATGTAACCAGAGCGACCCACACAAGCTTTGTTGTTTCGTCCTCTCACTTTGCATAACCATTACTGTCCCGCTCAAGAAAGCATCCATCTTCAATTAAAAACCGAACTTTTTCAAAGAAACTTTCCCACTTGTAAAAATTTCAACCAAGTCGTTCACATTCAAGTAAATGTTTGTTAAAGCACAAAAATCACAGGTCATCCTCTAGTCCAAATCATTTTCACTTCACTCCTTGCGTAAAAAATAACACGTACTCTTTCATATCTCAATGTACATTATCCTCACCAATTTTTGTTTTTCCCCGTTCATTTCCTGAAGTTTATACCTAAATTCCTTTTGCTTCATTTCTAACCTATATATTCCACATCTTGTACCAAGTATATTGACTTTATTCTATGCTTTACATCTACTTTCTCCAGTATTAGAATCCCCGACATTCTTAGTTCCTACTGATCTATTACATAGTTTATTTTGTTTTATTTTAGCATTTTCTAACAATCACAATATTAGTTCTGGTCATATCCAACTACTATGTTTTCGTCACTCACCCGTTGCAAGTCTTCACCAATCCCTACATTTCAGATTTTGATTAACACGTCAGTGGCAGTGGTATTAAATGCCAAAGGAATGATATGAAGGGTTTAGGTCATAGATGTGATATCATTGTCACATGTGGGTTTTGATTGAACTTGTCAGTGGCAGTGGTATTAAATGCCAAAGGAATTATATGAAGGATTTAGGTCATGGATGCGATAACATTGTCAGCTGGCTCTAAACCTTCTGCCGCCTTCTTTTATGTGTCATTGAGACTTGTTATTGGGAACATTACTGAAGTTATTATTTGGAAACTTGTTAACTAGCTTTAGCACCCTCTTGTTCGATCAGGATCACACTAATAAATATCCTGGCACATGCGAACAGTGACAAGATGAAAAATGCAATTAAAACCTACATACATAAATTACAGTAACAGTGTTACATTTTCATCCTTCATCTCCCTGGCTGTGCTCTCTTTTCTCATAACTAGAATTCTTACCTTTGTGATAACTCTTGTTTCCATATTAGAAAGTGTATATCTTGTTCATTTTTAAGATTTTACTATAAGAGTGTGACTAATTCCAGTTAGTTCAACACAAAAGATACTATGTTTAGAGATTATGAATTTATGACGTGGATAATTGTTTGCTCAATTCTGATTAGCAACTGTCAGTGCCAAATAGCTGCACGGAATAATCTTTTCTTGGTGCACAGGACTACAATATTATGGTGGAGTAAAAAACCACTGGAGACCCTGCATTTACGAAGGAGATCAGACCTACTGGTGAACACTGTCGGATGAAACTGCATTCTCGGCCCCTGCCTAAACACTGTAGGATGAAAGTGAAGTATCCTCAACAAGGGTACCATTCAGTGCAAACGGTAAGTGTCTCCTATTTAAAAAAAGAAAGAAAGAAAAGAAAAAATGATTGTTGAATGTGTTATTATATAGAAATTTTCTAATTCAACTCTGTTTGTTGTTTGTTCTTGTGTTTAGTTTGCTAATCTTGTGTTAACATTTGATTGTTTTGTTTATAATTTAGGTGCTGACTTCATTGAGAGAAAAACATGACAAATTTATGTTGGAGTATTATCAGAATGATTTTGGAGCAGCACCACTTCCTTTTAATCTGAAATCCCACGCGCTGTTATCTGTTTATGCCACCCAACTGTTGGAGAAGGAGGCTAAAATATTTGAGCAGGTTGCCTTGATACTTTATTAGAAGTTGAATTGCTCTGTTTCATGTTATAATTTTTTTTTTTATCAATTTATTCACAGAGAACGGAGGGCAAACGACATTTGTCCCCCCCAACGCCACCTCCTTCACCACCTCTTCCTCCACCACCGGTTGACCTACCTCCCCCTGATATAGTGGGGCAGCAAGAGGATGAAGACGTTCAAGGGGAGGAGGAGAATGGAGAGGAGGAAAATAACGGAGAAGACGAAGATAATGGAGAAGGCGAAGATGATGGAGAAGATGAAGATGATGGAGAAGATGAGGGTTTGATTTGCAAAAAGGTGATTACCAAACGTGATGTCGAGAGGCTTGAGATCCCCGAAGAGCTTCACGATCACATTGTTTTTCAGCCTGGTAAACATAGAGTTACCCTTGTTCTGATACCACAGGATGAAGATATTGTCGCCAGAAGGTTGAGGGTGTGGACAAGGTCGAATGGCGCAATTGTGGCGAGGAGAGATGATTGGGAAGATATGATGCAATTCTTTCATATTCAAGAAGGCTCAGAGATCAGTTTCCACACACATTGGTTTGAGAATGATTTTTGGTTAGGGATTGAATCTCCTCCATCGTCGTCTGAGTCCAATGATGATGATTCACCTTCAGCTAGTGCTTCCACTAGTGCTTCTTCTAGTGCCTCCGAGCCGTCAAGTGATTCCAATACCACTCCGTCACAATCATCCGCATCCTCTGATGCTTAGGAGGGACAGTAATGGTTATGCAGAATGAGAGGACTGCAAAGAACCAGCAGGACAGGAATCAAGAACAGCACCAAAGAAAACAAAATGGAGTTAATGTAGGGCCACACAAATTCACATCATATTCAAGTGCTTTTTTGTTAAAAGATATAAAATCTTGTTATCCCATTTATCCTTTGAAGATATACCATGATATAAGCATTGTTTACTTGCCAAAGTCCTTGACTTCAAATCTATTTCACAAGGCATTCATCTCCCAAGTCCTAACATTAGATGATTGAAGTAAAACTGTGGCCGTGTTTGCTAAAATTTTAAAAGAATGTCATAACATTACATGAACAAAAAGAAAAACTTCAACTTATTCAAGTTGAAACAACTAATAGACTTTCACATAGCTGAGTTCTTCAACAAATTAGCTAAAAAAATAAGAACAAATTCCAGAAAAATCGGACTTCAACAAATTAATTAAAAGCATAGCTGTATTAAAGGCTCATTTGACAAAGCTCTTCCAATAATTAAGTTTCGTATGCTCATTTGATACCAAATATTCTATTATAAATTGTTACTTGCCATGCATATGAAAAGTGCAAAGAACATAGATTTTAAAACCAAATAGAAGGATAGTTTGAAGTGACACCAAAACAATGGAGGCAAAAAATAGAGGAAAAGCCACCAACCCTTCTACTGCAGACTGCAGGTTCAACAACGACACCAAATCTACCCCCCCCCCCCACCACAACCCAAAAAAAAAAAAAAAAAAAAAATGAAAGGCAAACAAACAAACTGATTACTCTGCAAATTCGGGTTGGATCAAGAAAGAGCAACCGCATATATACCTTAGAAGAGTATGATGCGGGATGAAAATGATAACTTGCTATCGCCCTCGGAATCAGTCATAATAATCTTCCGACGACCACAACAGCAAGAACATAAGAAAGATCTATGGTGTGATTAAATATACTCATGCAGTACCAAAAATGCCTTTGCAATTATGATTTTTCAGATAATTAAAATTAATATCATAAAAAAAGGCATACCATAAATATCTAAGATGGCAAAGAGTGGTAGAAAGGGAGGCATTTTAGGAAACGACGCGCAAATGAAATAGTGACTTCAACATCATGTAGCGCTTTCAACCTATGAATAGTAAAATGGACATTGCCATCATATAGCATCGACATCTAGAAGTCATAAAACCTTATGTATCCTATCGCTGAAGTCAAGTGTAACTCAAATCAGAACCAATGCAGAAGATTACCTATCAGTTTATTCATGATCACCGATCAGTTTATTCATACATTGGGCATTAAGTTAGTCAGACCTAGTTCTCTCCACTATAAATTTTATCAACTTTTTCTCGTTCTTTATTTCCAACCACTCATCAATTATTTAATATATTTTTCCTAAATTTCAACCATACATTCAACACACAAATCAAAAAGATAAAACTACTTACCCAAAGAACAAGGCCTAGGTAAGCAAGTCACCACATTCCAATGCACCAAATTTCTTTTACTAACAAGAGCTAGATTTCCTTTATTTCATTCTTCAAAAGATTATGAAAAGTTACTATTTCTTCATTTTGGTCTACTAAATATGGACAAAATGGATATTTCACACGCTCTATTCAAACTGTTTATCAGCTAAAGTAAGAAACTTATGAGATGTCTATTGCTTGAGTCAAGCCTATAGCATTGGAGCTTGAAAAAGATAAACAATGTGCAAATTTTTAAACACAAAATTTAAAGAGCATTTTTTTTTTTATTTTTACCTTAAACTTTGATCCAAATAAATGCTTTATATACACCATTATTAACAAAGATGTTGAAGTTTTATGATTTATCATAAAATTTGAAGAGCGTACTTATTTTATCTTGAACTCGTCCAAATAAGTGGCATTATGCACATCCTTATTAACACAGATTATATATTTAACAAGCACCAATATTCAAGTTAGGCAAAATAGAAAATCATACGAACAAGAAAAAATAAAACAATTGAATATGTCGAAAGTATGTCTTCAAAATTTTCAACATCTATTCTCATTTTAATGTACCATTCATGTGAAGTCCAAATGCATCATTTCCCCAACATTGAAAGTAATGACACTTAGAATCAAGAGGAATCTATATACATAAAGAAATGGAAAACAAAGAGAATGTAAAGATTAACAACTAAATAAAAAGATATTTATCATCCAGAAGGCTGACAAATATAGTTATATTATTTTCTTTACACCCATTTCACTCTTGGAAGAAAATATTCATCAATAGGCAAAGTTCATATTAAGCAACGACAAGGACCAGACTGGACAATCTGGAATAAATTATCTAGCAACCAAGCGCCAACGAGAAAAGAAAAGCTCTTGCAACAAGCACCAAGGAGGGGCCTGAAATTGGAGAATTTATTGCTACAAGAACGTCCTTTCATATATCAAAATTTTTGCACAAACTTAAGAACTATCTTGAGATATACAAACATCAAAACCATAAAAGAGTACAAATATCCATGAACTGAAAATAAATTTAGATAGCTCTGCACTTCACAACGACAGATGCAGTAAGAAAAAGGCTAAAAAAAAGAAAAGAAAAGAAAAAAAAAGGAAAAAAAAAAGAATTGAAATTCTACGAATTCTCCTCAGTTCTTTAGTTCCTATAAAATTTTCAATTAGATGTCAACATTCAGATACTGTTCTATATGTTTTTTATCTTTTTATTTTTCCTTTTTTTATCAATTCACAATCAACTCTAATAAAAAAATTAATAAATTTAGAAGAGAGAATGAGTGAAATTGAAAAGAGTATATAAAAATGTGTAGAAGAATACACGCTATATTAGACTTTCACAATTTGTGATTGAAATTTTTCATAAACATCAATTTCTATTTACATTCAAGTCTAAATATAAAATTGAGAGTAATGATCACTCTGCATTGTGGGTAGAAATTTATGTCACAGTGGGGAGGGAATCATCTGGTCGGGTGGCGTAATCGAAGCGATTATGACTTTATGTATTATTCATCTAACTTAATGTAGATTCCAAAAAAAAAAATTTTAAAAAATTTTAAAAATAAAAATTTTTTGATCGATGACATGGCGCCACATCGACGTGGGTTTTGGCTTACGTTGCCAGTGTGGGCAACGGAACATTTCCGATAAAATTGAACCTAAGCGCACAAGCGGTAAATACGATGATAAATAATTAACTGATCGCCATCTACATTCTTCCTTCCTTCCTTAATTAACATCAGAATTTTGCCAAATCTGGTATGGATCCTTGATTGTCGCCGGCGATTTCTCCTTACCTTAAGAGCATTGTGATCTTTCCTTATCTTCTTCTCAATTCGATTTTTACACTAATCAACTTTCCTTATCATCTCTGCAACTATAACCCTTACCCCAAATTGATTTGTACAGGTTGTCTGTGTGATCTTTCCTTATCACACCCTATCCCACGAGTTTGGTTCAAACCCGATTCAATTCAGCTTTATTCTTGTAAGGAAAGCGGATCCAATTGACTGGAAATCCCAATTTTAATTGCCCACCAACCGCCTACGCTAATTACATCCCCTCATTCGATCAAAATTCTTTTCCAGTATTTATTTATCTGATTTGATGATCATGAGTAGCAATTTCTTCAATTACAATTCTCTTATTCCAAACATAATATAATTCTCTACCTTCCACAGTCGTATTCGTCTAGGTTTCTATCCTCCATTCTTTGTCCCATCTTAATAACTATATGTCGCACCTTGTCTGGCCTTCAATTCCTACATAGATTCTTCAACTTGGTAAGCGAAATTGTTCATGAAATTGAGTTTGTTAACTTACGATTGTTATTCATGTTACCTGTATATTCAGCCATTAATTTTTATTTGATTATTTTTCTTTTCCAGATTATTGTATCTGCCATTCCAATCTTCAGGTATGACTGAAAAAATATTTTCGTTCATGGTCTGCTACTCATAACTTCGTGTATATAGTTTTTAGTCTTTTTCCCCCTTTTCCTGTGGGCTACTTCACTTCTCGGATACGGCGATGTGTTCAAATCAACCCTTGTACGATGAATTAGATTAAATTTAAGGAGGCTCAGTTTGAATTAGTTAGTAGTGATTGTTGCCTATCTTATGATTATTTCCTATCTCTGTCTCCTTTACACGTGATATCCTATTTTGGTTACATAGACATAAATCTATCTCCTTTGATTGTTTTGTCCCTTTATTCATTTCGTGTTGCCTTTTTCTCTGTTATCTTATTATTATTACAATTAAAAAGGAAGTCTCATATCAGTTCTTGCTATGAGATGCTATATTAGTTAGTATCCATTCAAGTAAAGAAGTACCTATTCAACTTGGTTGTGTGATTTGCAACGCCAGCCACTATTTTGAAAGCAGCTATTACCCTGTTGATAGATGTTGCTGGTATTATGCTTTTATGAGCTTTCCGCATAGGGGACTGCTGACCCTGTGTCTATTTTATTGCTCATCATGATTCTGTCCGCCAAATCTCTTAACAACTAAAGAAGTAGTCCCATATCACTTCAAAGAAATGGACTTCGTTGGTAAATTTGAAATATGCCGTGCTTCTGTGCTATGAATCTTTTCTAACAAACTGTGATTTGCTATGTATGTGGTTTAGTGTTATAATATGAATACCACTTCTTGCTATGAGATGCTATGTGATTATCCATTCAAGTAAAGAAGTATCCATTCAAAGAAAAAGAATGTATAAATTTAAAAATATGGTTTGCCTTTTGCACTATGAATCTTTTTTTAACAAACTCTGATATGCTATGTATGTGGTTTAGTGTTGCTTTGAATCTGCAATTCTGCTGCTATGAATTGTGATTGGCTTTTATGTGCTTTGCATATATTAAATTGAACTTTGCTTTTGTGCTATGAATCATTTTTAACAAAACTCTGATTTGCTACGCATGTGGTTTAGTGTTGCTTTGAATCTGCTGTTATGAACTGTGATTGGAAATTATGTGCTTTGCATATATTAAATTGAACTTTGCTTTTGTGCTATGAACTGCGATTTGTGTTTGAGTGGTTTGCATATATTAAATTGAACTTTGCTTTTGGAAAATGTTATATAAGTGCTAAGTACATACTACTGTGTTGTGTTATTATTAAAGTTCAGCACACTTTTATTTTAACTTTGTATTCCAGTTTGAATATAATGGCTCCTATAAAGATTATGCTAAGAGAAATCATACAACCAAAACTCTCTCTAAGAAGGCAACTTTATTGGTTCGCGTTGTTAGGCTGTGGATTGTTCAGTTCGGAGACAATCCTAATCGCAATAGACTTATGTCAATGGTTCTACAGGACGAGGAGGTATTGGATTTTGAATATAGTTTTTAGGAAAAATTTTTACTTCGTCTCATTCCTATGTATTTTTCACATTTAGTTCCTTTTTCAATAACGTCTTATTATCTTTTGACAGTGTGTTCGTACTCATGCAATTGTTAAAATAGAGGAACTTTGACTATTTTAACCGACCTTAGACCTGTGCCTCTTGAAGTTGAACAAGTGCAGTCCAATTCCCTCAATTTTGAGACGTCAGACCATTAAAATAAGTTGTCAGGCATAAAAGGACTTGTTTATGTCTACCTTTCTTTTCATCTTCAAGAATAGGTTGGTGGGGATATCACTAACCAAAAGCTTATAGCTAAAAATAGTTTGTATGAGTAATATCATCGGTGGAATGTATATGACTTGTCTGCATATAATTAATATATTCTTTGTATGTCTGCAAAATGGTCCATGCATGAATAGAAGTTGAGCAAGATGAAAGATTTTTGGTCTCTCAAATTTCTGTTGGATAGAGGTGACAACATTGCTTTCGTACGAAAGCATCTTTGGTAGGGTTGAATGTCAAACTTTTTATATTTTTGATATTATGTAGAAATGGTGATATGGGACCTACGAAATAGAGAGTATTTGAAGATAGTTTCTCACATGGTGTTAAATCTATTACGCTGCTCGACTGGTAGGCCAATGTTCATTTTTTGTGTTTTAAAATAAAGATAACAGCATTGTCATCTACAAACTTTGGAAGGAGCATGTTTATTTTTCTTGTGTACACCTTTTGTGTATTTCCTACTCTCAAGACGACTCAAGTGTCTTAGGAGATGAAAGCGTTCTGATAATTTAGGAGTATTTATTTTTATTTATTTGTGCTAACCAATAGTAGTTGTATACTCAGACTCTATATGCATAGATTGTCGACATTTAACTTCGGAAATACTCAAAACATATGAGTGAAAAGACTATTATTTTCTTTTAGGGGCTGGGAAATCTCTTCTTTTACTATATGATTTATGAACCAAGAGTTTTATATGACATCAATTGGAACAAAAAGGAAGCGGAAATGATGTCCCTAGTCCATTATATAACCATTATCTTGACTGGATTCCCAACTCACTTCCAACGTTGGACAGCTTCCATTGGGGCCTCGTTTGCATTCTATTATTTGCAAAACTTTACTGGCTTTTGATATATTAATCTAAGATAAAGCTAAACATTCATAATCTATGCATATTTCTATTTGTTTCATTTGATGGTTATCTGTCACAGATAATTTTTGGATCTCACAACTGGTTGTGTTGGGCAACAAACAATCTCATTACACTTGTGTTATTTATTTGAGGGTACCAATACGATGTAAAAGTGAGAAAAACAACCTAACGTGGGGCAAACTCTTGTATCATCTTGCAATAATTTGTTGGCTCAAAGGTTAAAGCATTTTGCATGGGTGCTCCGACTATGGCTACGGAAGATATGGTGACATTGGAAGGAACTGAATATAGTTGCATTGACAATTTGATAGCGTGGTACAATCACTTTAACATTCTTTTACACAGAAATCTGAAAGAAAAAAGGTATGACACATTCAATTCGGTGAGAGTGGTGTCTCTCTGCTTACACGGAGATCCACGACGTCAGTCTTGGGCTCCCTTTCTGCATATCCATGTTTTGGGGCGTTTTCTCATCTTTCAATGCCGTATTTACACTTCCCTAAGAACGAGCAACTTCAGTAAAGGAACGACTCATCGTATTTCATGGGTTGAATTACTGAGGACCTACCTATGGAACTAATCCTACCAACATTCTTCCTCGCCGTCATATAGTGGATGACGTGGCTAAAACTTTGCGTTGATTGCCTGCCTTTATCTTTGCATCGTTGATAGTCGTGTTCAGTTATGTTCTCGTCTCCCAAGGACTAGAGCTAGCGGTCGGTGCACTTATCATGGATGCCAAGCGAGGCCTCGGTAGTTGTATCTTGTGACTATGCTCGCTCGTGTTGATCGAAGGATATTATTTGCATAGGGTACCATCTTTCTTGTCATGGATGAAGTACATTTCCACCATATATTATAGCTAATAGACTTCTAATCAATGTTCAATACGGAGACGTGAAGGCAATTTCCTCGGTGTTTGGTTGCTCAAATGCAGTGTTCTTGGAGAAAGTGGGTGTGCAGATTCATCGAGGAGGATATTATGGAAAATTTCCATCCAACTCTCGAGCATTGGTGTTTTATTGCTCGTTTGTAGGATACTCGATTACTAAACTTACATTTTGCCAAAGCGCATAGAGCGTGAAAACATCGGTGGCTAATAAATGTGCCTACAATGGCGGACTAGATAGTACAATGAAACTTATTCATAGTCGTTAGAATAGTTGAGTATTCATCATGGAGCATGTTATTACTCTATTTCAATGGAATATACAGGGAGTGTGTTGATTCTTGCTTGCAGTGAAAATTAAGATTCATCGTTTTCTTTACAAAAAGCAATGTAAGGTAAGATGAGTTTTTTCAATATAATTAGAGTGAGTATCATTGTATTGTGGGATTAGGGACTCAAGTGGTTATGGTCTTTCTTCAATTTGGAGACTAGATGTGACAAAATTCAATACTTATGTTTTGAAATATATATATCACAAAAAAAAAAAAAACCCACGCATTTCTAGCTTTAAAAATTCAACGACTAAAAACTTTGACCGATGGCCAATGGCGTTTTATATAATTTTCTGGACTACTAGAGTTTCGTCTCGTCGTACTACTTCTGAATTTGGTCTTGGTTTTCTGAACAGTGATCATATGTGACGGAAAATACCTGGGAGTGCTATATTATCGTATACCTGGATCAAGTGGATCATTGTTGAGAGATAATGAACCCAACAACAGCAGTTTTGGTTCTTCAAGGAAAAAATATTGACCGAAAATGGGAAAAATAAAACAAGCAAAACTTCAATGCTTTTGTTAGGGATGTCAAATGAGCGAGCTGAGCCGATAAGCTCGGGCTTGACTAAGGCTTGCTTTAATCGAGCCACGAGCCCGAGCCAAACCTCATATTTCAAAATCGAGCTGGATCGGCACGGCTCGCAAAGCTCATTGAGCTTTTGCGAGCCTGTTCGTAAATGTAGCCTTGGCTCGTGATTTGAAAGCCAAGCTTGACTCGTGTATTAGATTTCTTATTTATTTTTATATCCTCATTTAATTTCAACTTTTTATATGAAAAATTATACATGTGACCGTTGATTCGTGTATAATTTTCACTCCGCTTATATGGAACGTAGCCGATCCCCGGCCTGGAAAAAGGAGAAGGGTTTTATCTATTCCAAAATTTAAATGATACAATCAACTCAATAATTTATTAAATAATTTTTGGTCTTTTTCTATGTAGCAACACTTTATTGATAATTTCATTACGAATGATCATAAGAATCATGGATGTTAAAAAAAAAAACACTTAGCCAGCTCGAGCTTAGTTCCAACTCGAGCCTTTTTTTTTTAAACGATGGGGCTTGTAAAAATGCTCGTATGATCCGAGTCAAGCCAAGCTTGAGCTCAAAATTTTGAGCTCAGGCTCGACTTGGCTCTACTCGGCGCGTTGACATCCATAGCTTTTTTGTAAAGAGCAGTGCAAACTGAAATTTAAAAAAAAAAAAAAAGAAATTCTTGCAAACTTGGGTAAAATGGCAGTACAAAAAAGGGGATTAAATGATAAAATACATGGTCATATCATAAATGAAAAGCAAAACAAAAAATATTTATTGTAAACACATTTTGTCAAATTTATCGCTTAGAAAGGTTGCGCATTACAGCCTCAACCTTCCACATTCTTGCAGATTTAGTCCAAAAAAATTAAGGGTGGCCGGGTAGCTGCTATTGCAGGTCATTTGGATATAACATGAAAATTTTTAAAAGATTGGGGGCCTCAAAAAAAAATTGGGGACAAGATTGCAAATTTTGGCAATGGTTGGGGACTAAAATTGCAATTTACCCTAAATTTTATACATTGAGTAAAAGTGACAAATTGACTTCAACACAACCACCTATGTCCGCATAGTTTTTAAATTTGTCAACTAGTCTGCGCGTGTTAGTGTATATGCAAAAATTGATTTTTATAAATTTTGATGTGAAATGGGAAAGAGAATGAGTCGAGTTGAAAAGAATGTATAAAAATATGTAAAAATTTATAAAAATTTATAGGCTAACGAGTGCGCATCTATACGGCAACTAATTTTATATTTTCAGTTGTGATAGTCGATGCAGTAGCTTTAGCTTCAAATATTAAATAAGTAGAGCTTTGTATGTTGATAATGGATATGAGAAAGTAATAAGACCATTATCACAGGAAAGGAAACCTGTAGATTTTAAAAGACAATATCATCAACCATGCATCTAAGGATTGGGTAAGATTAGATGAAAATCCTCAAGAAGATTTAAAAAAAAAAAAAAAAAAAGGTTCGTTCAACTAACGGAAATGCGATCACATAGCATTTTTTTTTTTGGGCATTTGTGCTGCGTGATCACACAAACAGTGCGCCCGAACCGCTCCAAACCCAAAAAAAATCAGATTTTTGTAATTATTTTGGTTTTGCCTTAATTTTGTAATAATAAACTTTTATTTTTTTTACCAGGGAGCATAGGGGTGGGGTGTAATTCAAATCCTAGCCATATGCGAGGGATTTGAATGTCATAACCACTACACGACATTCAAGCCACTGTAATAACAAAAGTTAAATTTTGGATGGATGTAAAATTCTCTTTATTTAACAAGGAAAAAAATGGTGATGTTACAGCAATACTGATCTCGCGCAACCGGTTGTTCTATAATATAAAGCCAGCAGCCACGTGTCGAGCAAGGAGGGGCTGCAATTTTGAATTCCACGTTTTCATGTTTGCCCGGTGGCTGCTGGCTTTATATTATGGAACAACCGGTTGCACGAGATCAGTATTGGATGTTACAGTGGAATAACTATTTTACTATTATACAAATTACAAGTATAAAACAAAGAATCAACTGACAAGAATTTGAGAAGTTTGCCGTCAACATATATCCAAACCTAACTGTGCAAGTCTAGCCTTCAACCATTTTATAAATTTTATTATTATAAATCGAGTTAACGTGAAAATCTGATTTTAACACCCAACAATCCGCATCGGCTAAGATTAGATCAAAAAATCATCAACCATGCACCTCACCATTGAATAAGATCAGATCGAAATCCTCAAGCAGGAAAAAGTGTGTGTTCAACTAAAAAATTGCAATAACTTACACGATAGAATAAGTATGACCAATAGAAATATCTTATTATGAGTTTCCCTAGATAAACAAAACATCATACAATAATTTAAGAAACAGGTGTGTGTGTGTCTCTATATATATATATATATATATATATATATATATATATATATACACACATACATATAACAAAAAAAGGGAAAAAAAGAAAAGAAAAGAAAAGAAAAGAGGAGAGAGAGAGAGAATGCAAATGTAAGCTCTAAATAGAAAGGCGCCTCGTAGCAGGAAGCGGTGTTGGCCAAGTTGGATGCACCATAGGAAAGGACATAAGCCGATCATTGAATAGAACACGACCAGTATTTAATTTTAAGGGCTCTTTAAGCTCATCGATCATTTCATATGTATCCTCCATCATCAGATTATACCGATAAATATTTTTTCCCCATACCATAAAAACCACATCACCATTGGTCGGATGAACAAAAGTGGCGACCAACTGCTCTTTATTTGGCCTTTTCGAGTACTTTTTATCGTGTACCAAAACCCATGAAGAATTCAATTTCCAAACCTTCAAATTAACAATCGATTTTCTACCTCGGAGCACAACTTGTAATAACCTCAGCTCTCCACCTACAGCTCCAATTTGTTCTCTGACACGGACACGAGTATCTAGCGATCGAAACCACCAAAAATCATCCGGGAAGTCAATGACACTACATTGAATTTTCGACAAATCTAACGAAATAACCCTGTCCACATTTCGTTCGTATTCCAGCCAATGTACAATTCCATTGCACGTAACAACATCCATTGAAGCATTATAAACTAATCTCTTGGGTCGAGGGTAGTGAAAGCGTTTAAATTTCCACTTTCCTAACTTGGAACAATATATTCTCATATGCAGGGCGGTATCAGGGTCATCTGAGTTAGGATTAGGATGACTAGGATGATGGAATAGTACCACCTTGAAGTGGTTAAGTTGTTTATCGCTACATTCGGAAATACGTGCCAATGCATACCCAGATACTGAAAACCCACGAATCTCAGGGAGCTGATAAAATTGTTTAGTAATTGGATTGCAAATGTAGAAATCACTCGAGTGACGTGAACCAGGGGACACAAGCAACAAGTCATTACACGATGCTCTTACCACCATCGGTGAAGGCAAGAAGTCCAAATAAGAACCAGATGTTGCAGCCTTTCCATGGAGAAACATTGACTCCTCAGAAAATAGCTTGCAAATGGGTTGAAAACGTTGGGCACTGCCGAACTCATATTTCTCAGCTTTACGAAATATGATGGTGTAGGGCAGTGGGTAGCAATCTTGGTGTTCGTGATGATGGGATATGAATCTGGGAATAAACTGAGGATGAGAAATCAAAGAACGCCAACGGTGACAGACAGAGCTAGAGAGAATAGTAGATCGACAATTGGGGATACGAAGAAATATCTCCAATAATATGTCTTCATTGGCTTCTTGCAAACAATCAGATACTGCACATGCAATATACAATCAGAAAAATTACAAAGACATGAATGGAACAATGTTAATATAGACACCCAAGCTTTGCTTACCTAGTCCTAGATCATGATTTGAATCATCCCCAACCTTAACTTCCTTCCGCTGGCAATTAAACACAGACATGAGAAATACATAACATTATTCTAATCATTGATAGAACAAAGACATGATGTGAACAAAACATTAAAATAAAGATATGAAGAAGGCATTTTGATCCAAAAAAAAAAAAAGCTTCACACTGCATTCTTATGTGTAAGCCAAAAGAAATAGAAGCATATATTTCATCAGAATGGAGCTTTGTCGGAGCAGGATCTGAATTCTCGCAATACAAAACAATAAATAGAAAGAATCGAGCTTTGTATGAGGAGGATCTGAATTCTCCCAATACAAGACTCAGACCTTTGAAATTTTAACCCAGAAAAACACACGCTTTTTAGTAGTATTTCATTAATATAAAATCGGCCTTTGTGATGAAACAAAAAAAAAAAAAAAAATTTGCAATCCATTAAAGGGTAAAAATAAAACCTCTTCACTTAAAATCCGAAACAAAAAAATTCTCTGAAATAATTAAATTAAAAAAAGAACAAAATTAAATGGGGAATCGAACCTGAATTTTGGAGCATCTCTGGAAAATCATTATTGGCAACCAAATAAGGGGGAAAATCATAATCAAACTGAATATAAATAAAGGGTCGGTTTCTAGAGATTTGTAGCAGTTGAGGATCTATAGGTTTTCCATTTCAGATCTGAAGGGAAAGATTTGGGAACCCGGGTTTGCACGAAGAGGCGGGAGGATTCTGCAGGCGGAGGAGATCTTTTGTCGTTCTTGTTGTTCAGGCGTGTCTTTTGTAAAAACGTTTGCCAGTGGCCAATAATACTAGGGCAAATCCTAGGATAGAGTTGTTTTTGTTTCCTATTTCCTTTAGATTTGACTACATTGCTTTGAGTTTAAAGTTGGTGAGATTAAATTTGGTATAAAATTTATAGTTGAAAATCAGAAATAAAATATTAAAAAAATAAAATAATTATCAAATTAATGAATGAATGGTTAAAAAGAATGGGAAAGAAAAAAATAAATTAAAATTGGAGAAATTAAAGTTGTATAAAATATACCCTTTATCAATAGAAAGCTAATTTAAAAAAAAAAAAGAAAGAAAGAAAGAAGGAACGTTTGGAAAAATTATCAATGGCAACCTATTGGTTTTCCTTTTTTCTTTTTTCAATCGAACAAATTTTAATAATTTATCAAATTGCACACAACAATAGAAACATTTAGAAAATATTTGGACCAATTTGTATTTGTATATGTTAAAAAGTTTTATACTCAATTGCAATTGTCACATTGTTTATTTAATTGGACAGAAGGGTAATATTGTCCATTTAAACTTAAAAGCCCTTAGTTTGCTAAGAAGCTATTAGGGACCAAAATGCCAAAGTTTTGAAAATGGATCCTTGATTTGCAATAACCTAAACACGTTAGGTCCCTTTGCACCAATCACCTATTTTAAACCATTAATAAGTATTGCTAGTATTTCCGTTCTAAAAAGTGCATTTCGGAGTTTGCTTAAATTCGTTTAAATTTGAAGCTTATATTCTATGCTTCGCCATTCTTTGCGATTTATTGTGCATTATCTGCACTTTTTACAAAGATGGGCTACCATAACCCTTTAAAACTAGTACCACGGTCATGTGATGCACGGAAATAATTAAATTTATGTATAATAAATAATTGATATAATATTATAAATATATTGAATATAAATATTGAATTACATAATTGATGTAATTTATGCATAGGAGATTGTAAAATTGTAAATAATTATTAAAATTTGTAATATTGTATATTTATATAGTCAATGCGAAAAATACGGAGTAAATTCACAATCGTAAGTTAAAAAAAAATTCATGGGCATCGTATAATTAAGAAGTTTATCAAAATGTGTAACTTTAATTCTAAGGCCTTGTTCGTTTGGGTGTTAACTTAATTTTCATCACTTTTTGCGGGCCCACTAGTCTACAAAGTCAATTATATTAGGCGCATAAATCTTTTGAATAAATATTTTAGAATTAAAAGACATCAATACCCCTTTATATTTGTCAAAATTTCCATTTTAGAAATTCTTCATGTGTGTGGCTCCTTCTGGTGATTTGTGAAGAGAAGGGTAAAATTGGAATGCTGAAAATTTCACTTGTTGTAGCCGCAATTTTGACCAGAAGTGGGACCCTTCAAACAGTAACTACACTTCTTCAATTTTGGTAAACACCCAAACGAACAAGGCCTAATTATCGTTCATCTATTAGTACAAAACGGGCTTTAGGTGGCAATTAAAATGAGAAACGGGTGGCGATTCTGGAAACGCCACCCAAAATCTTTAATTTATATATATATATATATTTTAATTTTGGAAAACAACGGGTGACGATTCTTTCAGTAAGAACCGCCACCCGTTAATTTTTTTTTTAAAACCATTTGGGTGGCGGTTCTAGACTAAGAACTGCCATCCAAATGGTTTTTTTAAAACAGGTGGTGGTTCTAGTGTTGGAATTGCCACCTAATATTGTTTTTTAAAATAAAAAAATGCAAAGAACGGGATGCAAATTATTGACATAAATCCAAATGAGCAATCCAAATTTCAAAAAGTGTAGATTGCAAGAATATAAACTTGCAGATCTATACAAAACTTCAATAATATTTCAAGATCCTAAACTTGTAGATCTATGCAATTTCAAGACATAAAATTAATTCAAAAATACAGATCTATACAACTTCAAAAATTCCTATAAATAACAATAAATACACATATCGAAAAAGGGGGAAAAACTTACTACCTCTGTCCCACAAAGATAGGCTTGTATTCCATTTTTGTCCGTCCCAAAATATAGGTCACTTTCTATTTTGTTTGCATTTAATTTCTTTTATTTTCCAATTGTACCCTTATTTAATATACATTATTATTATTTAGCATTATTTAATGCAAGAGTATATTTGAAAAAATACAACTAAAATTTACTTTTCCAATAATATTAATTGTAATTTTTTAAATTATGTGAAAGTCAAACAAAGCATATCTTTGTGGGACGGAGGTAGTATAAACTTGTTGAAAGTCAATAATGAAACCGGATCTGTTTTGGTAAATCTTGTTCTAGATTCGCTCAAAATATAAACCCACCTCAACTCCTCAACTCTAAAGGCAGCCTTGTAAAATTTCAAGGCATTAGGCATCCTGGTCTTGGCGCTTCCACAACCAAGCCATGGCTTCATCACCGTGAAAACAACAACATGGGGCTTCTGAGCTACACTTTCATTCTCAATTATTTTTCTACTTAATTTCTCAAAGTCTTCAAATTTTCTGCTGATTTCTTGGTAAAAGAATTGTGGGTGGTTTTTGAAAAAAGTTGGTATGAAATTTTTTATCTATGAAAATTAAAGTGTGGAAAGTACTAATATGGCTAGCAATAATAGAGTAACTGTGATGGGTTCAAACTTCAAAGGTGGCTTTCTGATTTTTTTTTATTTATTTTTATTTTTTTATAAACGGATGGCGGTTTCTTCCAAGAAACCACCACCTAAACTTATTTTTAAATAATAAAAAAGGGGTGGTAGTTCATTTGAGAAACCGCCACCTGTTATATAATATATTTTTATATTTTTATTTTTAAGACGACTCAAACATAGAAATAATTTAGGAGATGAAAGTGTTCTGATAATTCAAGGCGACTCAAGTGTCTTAGGAGATGAAAGCGTTCTGATAATTTAGGAGTATTTATTTTTATTTATTTGTGCTAACCAATAGTAGTTGTATACTCAGACTCTATATGCATAGATTGTCGACATTTAACTTCGGAAATACTCAAAACATATGAGTGAAAAGACTATTATTTTCTTTTAGGGGCTGGGAAATCTCTTCTTTTACTATATGATTTATAAACCAAGAGTTTTATATGACATCAATTGGAACAAAAAGGAAGCGGAAATGATGTCCCTAGTCCATTATATAACCATTATCTTGACTGGATTCCCAACTCACTTCCAACGTTGGACAGCTTCCATTGGGGCCTCGTTTGCATTCTATTATTTGCAAAACTTTACTGGCTTTTGATATATTAATCTAAGATAAAGCTAAACATTCATAATCTATGCATATTTCTATTTGTTTCATTTGATGGTTATCTGTCACAGATAATTTTTGGATCTCACAACTGGTTGTGTTGGGCAACAAAACAATCTCATTACACTTGTGTTATTTATTTGAGGGTACCAATACGATGTAAAAGTGAGAAAGAGCAACCTAACGTGGGGCAAACTCTTGTATCATCTTGCAATAATTTGTTGGCTCCAAAGGTTAAAGCATTTTGCATGGGTGCTCCGACTATGGCTACGGAAGATATGGTGACATTGGAAGGAACTGAATATAGTTGCATTGACAATTTGATAGCGTGGTACAATCACTTTAACATTCTTTTACACAGAAATCTGAAAGAAAAAAGGTATGACACATTCAATTCGGTGAGAGTGGTGTCTCTCTGCTTACACGGAGATCCACGACGTCAGTCTTGTAGAATAATCAACAACAATCGTGTATCCAACGAATAGAGGAGAAGAGGAGAGAAAGAAGCGAGAGAGAGAACAATAAAATATCATTGATTCATCTGTGAATAATAATAAGGGTTTACAAGAGAGTTATATATATAAGACAAAACTAATCACTACTAAGGAAAGTTCCTATACTAGAATATAATATATCAAACCAAATAATGCTAATTACTATTACTAAATTACTCTAACATCCCCCCGCAAACTCACGATGTGACAGCAGAGAGCAGCGAGAGTTTGTCAAGCAAGAAACGGAAACGTGGAACTGGATGAGCTTTAGTGAAGAAGTCGGCAAGCTGAAGTGAAGAAGAGATAAACGGCAGGGCGAGAGTCCCTTGCTGGAGATGATGACGAACAAAGTGACAATCGATCTCGACATGTTTGGTGCGCTCATGAAACACTGAGTTATGAGAGATTTGAATGGCACTCTTATTATCACAGTACATAGGAGTAGGTGAAGAACAATGAACACCCATATCAGCAAGTAACCAACGTAGCCACACAATTTCCTTGATGGTAGAGGCCATAGCACGATATTCAAATTTCTCCGTGGAGGAGCGAGACAATCGCTTGTTTCTTGCTCTTCCACGAGATAAGAGAGTCACCCAAGAAGGCGCAAAGGCGGTTGTGGACTTACGATCGATAGGATTACACCTTGTCGGCATCGAGTAGGCACGAAGCTCAAGAGAAGAGGTGGAAGGAAGGAGAAGACTGCGAAAGCAAGAACCACAAAGATAACGCATAAAATCGCTGCAAGACCAGTTGAAGCGTAGTAGGAGCTGAGACAAGCCCGACTAACCACATGCACAGCATATGAAATGTCAGGACGGGTAATGGTAAGGTAAACAAGAGAACCAACAATAGTGCGATACAATGTAGGGTCAGACAATAGAACTCCATCTGTCGGGGAATATCGAGCATTAGTCTCAATAGGAGTATCAACTGTCTTGTCATCAGTAAGACGAGCACGCTCAATGAGATCAACAGTGTACTTAGACTGAGAGAGCATATAGCCTCTGGGCGAAGAGGCAATCTCAATGCCCAAAAAATAAGACAGGGGACCTAAATCCTTCATCTCAAAAAGACGAGCCAGTTCAGACTTCAAATCTGCGATCCCTACAACATCATCACCAGTAAGAATCATGTCATCAACATATAACAAAAGAATGATACGTCCTGCTGAAGTACAACGAGAAAATAGGGCAGAATCATGATGACTCGAGACAAAACCAAGAGAAACGAGAGCAGTGGAAAAACGCTCAAACCAGGCACGTGGAGCTTGTTTAAGACCATAGAGTGCCTTTTTGAGCTTACAAACATGACCAGGAGAATGAGGAACGCCCGAGGAGGAGGGTCATATAAACTTCTTCTCGAAGGGTCCCATTCAAGAAGGCATTTTTAACATCCATTTGAGAAAGGTTCCATTGACGAACAGAGGCAACCGCAACAAGAGTGCGTACAGTGGTCATCTTTGCAACAGGGGCAAACGTCTCCTCATAATCCAAACCATACTCCTGGGTAAATCCTTTAGCAACCAACCGAGCCTTGTAGCGTTCAACAGACCCCATCGATTTAGTTTTAATCTTATACACCCAACGTGAACCAATAGCATGTTTACCTGACGGTAAGGGGACCAATTCCCAAGTATCAGTCTTATGTAGAGTAGTGAGTTCATCAGCCATAGCCTTTTGCCACAGGGGATCGGTAGCTGCTTCTTTATAAGAGGAAGGTTCAGAAAGTTTGTGAAGGGAAGATAAGAAGCAACAAAAGGATTCTGAGTAGCAAGAGTAATCAAAGTCAGGTAGTTGTGTGGACTTACGGATCTGGCGGGTATCGGCGGTGGTGGTGAAGGTGGTGGATCCTCGATGCGAGATGGTGATGGAGACGGCATAGGAGAATGAGATGGAACATCCTGAAGCGGTGCATGTGTACTGCGGCAGAGAAGATGAAGACAAAGAGATAGACGTGGGTGGATTAGTGTCACCAGTGGCAAAAGGATCAATATGGACAAGATCGGATGCTCTCACGGGAGAAGAGTTATCAGCAATAGAGAAGAAAGGAATGTGTTCAAGAAATACTACATGACGGGACACATATAATTTTTGTCCAATAGGATCAAAGCAACGATAACCCTTCTGACCATCACCATAACCTAAGAAAACACACATTGCAGAACGAGAGGTCAATTTACTACGTTCAATTGTAGGACGAAGTACAAAACAAGTGCATCCAAAAACCCTCAAAGAAGAATAATCAGGAGAGTACCCAAGTAAGGTTTCAAATGGCGACAGTCCAGAGGTGTAAGAGGATGGTATTCGATTAATTAAATAAACAGCAGTGAGAACTGCTTCTCCCCAAAACTCACTAGGCACTTTGGAAGATAGAAGGAGAGAGCGCGCAGTTTCAATAATATGTCTATGTTTGCGCTCAGCAACACCATTTTGCTGAGGAGTGTCGATGCAAGAAGTTTGAAAAAGCGAGTGCCATCCTCGACAAGTAACTCGTGAAAGGGATTAGAGGTATATTCACCACCCAAATCACACCTAAAACACTTAATAACGGAGTGTTGCGTTTTGACAAACGCATCGAAAGGAACGATAAACATCAACAAAATCGTAGCGTCGTTTCATAAGATATATCCAACAATAACGACTATAATCATCAATAAATGAAACATAATATCTTGACCCTCCTTTAGTGGAAAGCGAGGCGGGGCCCCACGTCTGAATGAACCAAATCAAAAGATGCAATCGAGCGGGAAACACTACGAGAAAATGGCAAAGCGAAAACTTAGCAAGTTTGCAACCACTACAATCTGAAATGTCATGAATTTCTAAATTTCCCAAACAACCTTTAGAGACTAAAAACTTCAAGCGACTAGGTGACACATGTCCAAGGCGTGAGTGCCATAAATAGAAACGGGAAGAAGAAGAATTCAACCGAAAGGATGAGAGATCAACACTAGAAGGCTGCAACATGCACAAAGTTCCAGAGTGTCCAAAACATAGAGTCCTCCTTTACGCCTATGGCCTATCCCAATCGACACGAGGCTGGAGATCCTGTACATAACAAGCGATGGGAGAAAAATTAACCAAATATCGAGAATCACATAATTGACCAGCGGAATCGAGGTTCAAGGTAAGACCGGGAACACAATAAACATCTGAAAGAGATAAATTAGAAGTGCGAATGGAACCAATACCTGCTAAAGGTAATGGGGTGCCATTAGCAGTAATAACAGAAGTAGATGAGGGAGAAGCACATAAGCAATCAAAGAGAGCAGAATTAGAAGACATGTGTTTGGAAGCACCTGAATCAAGGATCCATGGTGAGCAAATTTTTGGCCCGATTATGTGATGATAAACCTGGATGTATGGATCTTGACATGGCACGTGGGTGTGTGGCTAAGAACTTCAAAGCGCTCACTAAGATCGGATAATTGAGAATTAGAGGCGGTGGTGGTCCAAGGATAGGCATTTGCTCGATGATGCGGTTTCCACTACATTGGCATGCGAGCGATAAGGTTCTTTGTGGCGGCGAAGATTGTTGTTTCAATAACTTAGGCATTGAGCCCTCCAATGTCCCTTACATTTACAAAGTTGCGTGTCGTGTGGTACCTTAGCATGACCCTTACCCCGATTCTGCGTGGAGGGTACAGCCAACACTGCAGTCCCCGAGTGAGGTAGAGACACCTCAACTGCAAGAGACTTCAATCGAGTTTCCTCAGCAACAAGCTCACTAACAACGGAATCCACAGAGGGAAGAGGGGAGCGATGTAAGATAGAACCTCGAAGCCCTTCAAAGTCACTGCGCAACGCCATCAAAAACTGGACCAATCGTTGCTCTTCCCTATAGGTGATATAATCGTCAACGTTCTTTAACGCTGCAGGTTCAGTAAGAGCCAACTCGTCCCAAATCGTCGTCATAGCCGTATAAAACTCCAAAACGCTCATATTCTTTTGTTGCAAAGCCCGAATATCATTCTCCAACTGATAGCGCTTTGCAAAATTAGTCTTAGTGTACAGTTTTTGTAAATGATCCCAAACTTCCTTCGCTGTCTCATACTTAGCCAACTGAATCCCTATACTATGATCAACGGAATTATTAATCCACGTAAGAATTTTTGAGTTGTTTGCATCCCAATTATCTATCTCGTCGCATAATTGGCATCGATACTTTGGGTTTGATGACCAGTGCCACTAACATAACCCCATAGCTTCTTACCTTTGAGAAAGTGCTTCATTACATGGTTCCAATGGAAATAATTCTTTCCATTCAATCGAACACTAATGGCTTGAAGAGAATCATCTGACGCCATAATAATAACAAATTAACTATAACCAAAGTGACCACAAACACAAGCACCAATAGATGACCCTCACCACAACAATTCAATATTCAGGGCAATTGTAATTCACAAACTAAAGCAAAATCCGAATCCCAAACAAAAACACAAACACCCAAACACCAAGCAATGTTCAAACTGGCTGTATTTCACGAACTGGAACAAAATTCGAACTCCAAACGGAAAACTAACCACAGATCGAGAAACTACAGAGAGAGACGATCACAACCATGTAAAGTTCTCCGTAGTCGGACGCCGGGCCCAGCGCCTCACCACGCCGCCCAAACCATTGCGATCCGCGGTGGCGCTCAAGAACCGTGGCGTGGACCTACACGCGCCTCACCGGAAGGAAGATCGTCGTCTGCTTAGTTCGAATATGGTCTTGGTTCGTCCAAAAGATGGCCGGAAGTCCTTCAAACAAAGGGTCAAAGTCTCGGTTTCAAGTGAAGAAAGGGTGATTCCAACTGCTAGGGTTTTGTGCGTGTTTTGGGCGTGTTTGGACGTGAAATCCAGCAAGTTTGACGTCAAATACTACCACAAAGGCTCTGATACCATGTAGAATAATCAACAACAATCGTGTATCCAACGAATAGAGGAGAAGAGGAGAGAAAGAAGCGAGAGAGAGAACAATAAAATATCATTGATTCATCTGTGAATAATAATAAGGGTTTACAAGAGAGTTATATATATAAGACAAAACTAATCACTACTAAGGAAAGTTCCTATACTAGAATATAATATATCAAACCAAATAATGCTAATTACTATTACTAAATTACTCTAACAAGTCTTGGGCTCCCTTTCTGCATATCCATGTTTTGGGGCGTTTTCTCATCTTTCAATGCCGTATTTACACTTCCCTAAGAACGAGCAACTTCAGTAAAGGAATGACTCTCATCGTATTTCATGGGTTGAATTACTGAGGACCTACCTATGGAACTAATCCTACCAACATTCTTCCTCGCCGTCATATATTGGATGCCGTGGCTAAAACTTGCGTTCGGTGCCTTTATGTTGTCGTTGATGGTCGTGTTCAGTTATGTTCTCGTCTCCCAAGGACTAGAGCTAGCGGTCGGTGCACTTATCATGGATGCCAAACAGGCCTCAGCCGTTGTAACTGTGACTATGCTCGCGTTCGTGTTGATCGAAGGATATTATTTGCATAGGGTACCATCTTTCTTGTCATGGATGAAGTACATTTCCACCATATATTATAGCTAATAGACTTCTAATCAATGTTCAATACGGAGACGTGAAGGCAATTTCCTCGGTGTTTGGTTGCTCGTCTGATGGTGCTGGAGAAAGGGTCATGTGCAGATTCATCGAGGAGGATATTATGAAAAATTTCCATCCAACTACGAGCATTGGTGTTTTATTGCTCGTTTGTAGGATATCGATTACTCGCTTACATTTTGCCAAGGCGCATAGGCACGTGAAAACATCGCTGGCTAATAAATGTGCCTACAATGGCGGACTAGATAGTGCAATGAAACTTATTCATAGTCGTTAGAATAGTTGAGTATTCATCATGTAGCATGTTATTACTCTATTTCAATGGAATATACAGGGAGTATGTTGATTCTTGCTTGCAGTGAAAATTAAGATTCATCGTTTTCTTTACAAAAAGCAATGTAAGGTAAGATGAGTTTTTTCAATATAATTAGAGTGAGTATCATGGTATTGTGGGATTAGGGACTCAAGTGGTTATGGTCTTTCTTCAATTTGGAGACTAGATGTGACAAAATTCAATACTTATGTTTTGAAATATATATATCACAAAAAAAAAAACACCCACGCATTTCTAGTTTTAAAAATTCAACGACTAAAAACTTTGACCGATGACCAACGCCGTTTTATATAATTTTCTGGACTACTAGAGTTTCGTCTCGTCGTACTACTTCTGAATTTGGTCTTGGTTTTCTGAACAGTGATCATATGTGACGGAAAATACCTGGGAGTGCCATGTTATCGCATACCTGGATACACTAGATCATTGTTGAGAGATAATGAACCCAACAACAGGAGTTTTGGTTCTTCATGGAAAAAATATTGACCGAAAATGGGAAAAATAAAACAAGCAAAACTTCAATGCTTTTGTTAGGGATGTCAAATGAGCGAGCTGAGCCGATAAGCTCGGGCTTGACTAAGGCTTGCTTTAATCGAGCCACGAGCCCGAACTGAACCTCATATTTCAAAATCGAGCTGGACCGGCACGGCTCGCAAAGCTCATTGAGCTTTTGCGAGCCTGTTCGTAAATGTAGCCTTGGCTCGTGATTTGAAAGCCAAGCTTGACTCGTGTATTAGATTTCTTATTTATTTTTATATCCTTATTTAATTTCAACTTTTTTTATGAAAAATTATGCATGTGATCATTGATTCGTGTATAATTTTCACTCCGTTTATATTGAACGTAGCCGATCCCAAGCCTGGAAAATGGAGAAGGGTTTTATCTATTCAAAAATTTAAATGATACAATCAACTCAATAATTTATTAAATAATTTATGGTCTTTTTCTATGTAGCGACACTTTATTGATAATTTCATTACAAATGATCTTAAAAATCATGGATGTTAAAAAAAAAACACTTAGCCAGCTCGGGCTCAGTTCCAACTCGAGCCTTTTTTTTTTAAATGATGGGGCTTGTAAAAATGCTCGTATGATCCGAGTCAAGCCAAGCTTGAGCTCAAAATTTTGAGCTCAAGGCTCGACTTGGCTCTACTCGGTTCATTGACATCCATAGCTTTTTTGTAAAGAGCAGTGCAAACTGAAATTAAAAAAAAAAAAAGAGGAAATTCTTGCAAATTTGGGTAAAATGGCAGTACAAAAAAGGGGATTAAATGATAAAATACATGGTCATATCATAAATGAAAATCAAAACAAAAAATATTTATTGTAAACAAGTTTTGTCAAATTTATCGCTTAGAAAGGTTGCGCATTACAGCCTCAACCTTCCACATTCTTGCAGATTTAGTCCAAAAAAATTAAGGGTGGCCGGTTAGGTGCTATTGCAGGTAATTTGTATATAACATGCAAAATTTTAAAAGATTGGGGGCCTCAAAAAAAAAGTGGGGACAAGATTGCAAATTTTGGAAATGGTTGGGGACTAAAATTGCAATTTACCCTAAATTTTATGCATTGAGTAAAAGTGACAAATTCACTTCAACACAACCACCTATATAGCTTCCACGCCTTACTACTTGGGACTCGCTACTGTTGCTATGTCCGCATAGTTTTTAAATTTGTCAACTAGTCTGCGCGTGTTAGTGTATATGCAAAAACTAATTTTTATGGATTTTGATGTGAAATGGGAAAGAGAATGAGTTGAATTGAAAAGAATGTATAAAAATATGTAAAAATTTATAAAAATTTGTAGGTTAACTAGCGCACATCTATACGGCAACTAATTTTATATTTTCAGTTGTGATAGTCGATGCAGTAGCCTTAGCTTCAAATATTAAATAAGTAGAGCTTTGTACGTTGATAATGGATATTAGAGAAAGTAATAAGACCATTATCATAGGAAAGGAAACCCGTAGATTTTAAAAGACAATATCATCAACCATGCATCTAAGGATTGGTTAAGATTAGATGAAAATCCTCAAGAAGATTAAAAAAAAAAAAATGGTTCTCTCAACTAACAAAAATGCGATCACATAGCATTTTTTTTCGGGATTTGTGCTGCGTGATCACACGAGCAGTGCGCCGCCCGAACCACTCCAAACCCAAAAAAAAATCAGATTTTTGTAATTATTTTGGTTTTGCCTTAATTTTGTAATAATAAACTTTTTTTTTTTTTTTTAGCAAGGAACATAGGGGTGGGGTGTAATTCAAATCCTAGCCATATGCGAGGGAATTGAATGTCATAACCACTACACAACAATCAAGCCACTGTAATAACAAAAGTTTAATTTTGGATGAGTGTAAAATACTCTTTATTTAACAAGGAAAAAAACGGTGATGTTAAAATGGAATAACTATTTTACTATTACAAATTACGAGTATAAAACAAAGAATCAACTAACAAGAATTTGCGAAGTTTGCAGTCAACATATGTTAAAACCTAACTGTGCAAGTCTAGCCTTCAACCATTTTATAAATTTTATTATTATTTTTTTTAATGATAAATTTTATTATTATAAATCGAGTTAAGGTGAAAATCCGATTTTAACTCCCAACAATCCGCATTGGTTAAGATTAGATCAAAAGTCATCAACCATGCACCTCAGCATTGAATAAGATTAGATCAAAATCCTCAAGCAGAAAAAAAGTGTTTGTTCAACTAAAAAAATTGCAATAACTTACACGATAGAATAACTGAACAAGTATGACCAATAGAAACATCTTATTATGAGTTTCCTTAGATAAACAAAGGCTTATTGGCATTACAAGGACCTAACGTTTCATCTCGTTGCGCACTAAGAACCTATAGTTTATTTCTTGGCATTTCAGTCCTCAAACTCAACATCCGTTGCGCGTTAAGGACCTCCGTTAATATTCCACCGTTAAATGCTTTCATGTGCACCTCACGTGCGATTTTTTAATTGTAAAATGGTCCAAAACTTTGGGCATTATTATAATCAAGTCCAAAAGTTTGAAAATTGTCTTATTGGTGCTATAAGGACCCAACGTTTCATCTCGTTGCGCACTAAGGACCTATGGTTTATTTCTTGGCATTTCAGTCCTCAAACTCAATATTCACTACTCGTTAAGGAGCTCCGTTAATATTCCACCGTTAAATACCTCTATGTGCACTTCACGTGCAATTTTTTAATTGCAAAATAGTTCAAAACTTTGGGCGTTATTACAATCAGTTCCAAAAGTTTGAAAAATATATACTTTAGTTTCAAATTTAACTAAATTTAAATTTATTGAATTAATTTGATACTGATTAAATAGTTTTTATAAAAAATTTTCAACACAATATTATTTGACAAATATCCAAAATTTTCTCCACAATTTTATGGCTTATTGGTTAATTCTTTATATTCTATTTATTTTTTTGCAGTAATATATTCCTAATAAAATTTTATTTACATATAATAATTATATTTATTATTAACTATTGGTTAAAATCAAAATGGGCGAGTCTCTCATGCTGAAGAAAATTTTGGATATTTGTGATATTATATTAATACGAACAAATACTACTGTGTTGAAAATTTTTTATAAAAACTATTTAATCAGTATCAAATTAATTCAAGAAATTTAAATTTAGTTAAATTTGAAACTAAAGTATATATTTTTCAAACTTTTGGAATTGATTGTAATAACGCCCAAAGTTTTGGACCATTTTGCAATTAAAAAATTGCACGTGAAGTGCACATGGAGGTATTTAACAATGGAATATTAACGGAGCTCTTTAACGTGCAGTGGATGTTGAGTTTGAGGACTGAAATGCCAAGAAATAAACCATAAGTCCTTAATGCGCAACGAGATGAAACGTGAGGTCCTTGTAGCGCCAATAAGTCATTTTTCAAACTTTTGAACTTAATTGTAACAATGCCCAAAGTTTTGGATCATTTTGCAATTAAAAAATCGCACGTAAGGTGCACATGGAGGCATTTAACGGTGGAATATTAACGGAAGTCCTTAATGCGCAACGGAAGTTGAGTTTGAGGACTGAAATGCCAAGAAATAAACTATAGGTCCTGAGTGTGCAGCGAGATAAAACGTTGGATCCTTATAGAGCCAATAAACCATAAACAAAAGGGTGAATGGTAATGGATTAAAAGTGTTTTAAAATGTTTTAAAGTAAAAGAGGAGAGAGAATGAGTGGAGGTGAGTGGTTGAGATTTGTGGATGTGATGAGATATGTGAATGTGATTGATTTAGGAGAGAGAAAAAAATTGAAAAAAGTGGTAAAAAATTGAAAAAAGAGTTCCCATTCATGCTTCAAAACATCATACAATAATTTAAGAAACTGGTGTGTACATATATATAGAACAAAAAAAAAGGGAAAAAAAGAAAAGAAAAGAAGAGAGAGAGAGAATGCAAACGTAAGCTCTAAATAGAAAGGCGCCTCGCAGCAGGAAGCGGTGTTGGCCAAATTGGATGCACCATAGGAAAGGACATAAGCCGATCATTGAATAGAACACGGCCAGTATTTAATTTTAAGGGCTCTTTAAGCTCATCGATCATTTCATATGTATCCTCCATCATCATATTATACCGAAAAATATTTTTTCCCCATACCATAAAAACCACATCACCATTGGTCGGATGAACAAAAGTGGCGACCAACGGCTCTTTATTTGGCCTTTTCGAGTACTTTTTATCGTGTACCAAAACCCATGAAGAATTCAATTTCCAAACCTTCAAATTAACAATCGATTTTCTACCTCGGAGCACAACTTGTAATAACCTCAGCTCTCCACCTACAGCTCCAATTTGTTCTCTGACACGGACACGAGTATCTAGCGATCGAAACCACCAAAAATCATCCGGAAAGTCAATGACACTACATTGAATTTTCGACAAATCTAACGAAATAACCCTGTCCACATTTCGTTCGTATTCCAGCCAATGTACAATTCCATTGCACGTAACAACATCCACTGAAGTATTATAAGCTAATCTCTTGGGTCGAGGATAGTGAAAGCCTTTAAATTTCCACTTTCCTAACTTGGAACAATATATTCTCATATGCAGGGCGGTATCAGGGTCATCTGAGTTAGGATTAGGATGCTGAGGATGATGGAATAGTACCACCTTGAAGTGGTTAAGTTGTTTGTCGCTACATTCCGAAACACGTGCCAATGCATACCCAGATACTGAAAACCCACGAATCTCAGGGAGCTGATAAAATTGTTTAGTAATTGGATTGCAAATGTAGAAATCACTCGAGTGACGTGAACCAGGGGACACAAGCAACAAGTCATTACACGATGCTCTTACCACCATCGGTGAAGGCAAGAAGTCATAATAAGAACCAGATGTTGCAGCCTTTCCATGGAGAAACATTGACTCCTCAGAAAATAGCTTGCAAATGGGTTGAAAACGTTGGGCACTGCCGAACTCATATTTCTCAGCTTTACGAAATATGATGGTGTAGGGCAGTGGGTAGCAATCTTGGTGTTCGTGATGATGGGATATGAATCTGGGAATAAACTGAGGATGAGAAATCAAAGAACGCCAACGGTGACAGACAGAGCTAGAGAGAATAGTAGATCGACAATTGGGGATACGAAGAAATATCTCCAATAATATGTCTTCATTGGCTTCTAGCAAACAATCAGATACTGCACATGCAATATACAATCAGAAAAATTACAAAGACATGAATGGAACAATGTTAATATAGACACCCAAGCTTTGCTTACCTAGTCCTAGATCATGATTTGAATCATCCCCAACCTTAACTTCCTTCCGCTGGCAATTAAACACAGACATGAGAAATACATAACATTATTCTAATGATTGATAGAACAAAGACATGATGTGAACAAAACATTAAAATAAAGATATGAAGTTGGCATTTTGATCCCAAAAAAAAAAAAAAAAAAGCTTCACACCTCATTCTTATGTGTAAGCCAAAAGAAATAGAAGCATATATTTCATCAGAATGGAGCTTTGTCGGAGCAGGATCTGAATTCTCGCAATACAAAACAATAACTAGAAAGAATCGAGCTTTGTATGAGGAGGATCTGAATTCTCCCAATACAAGACTCAGAACTTTGAAATTTTAACCCAGAAAAACACACGCTTTTTAGTACTATTTCATTAATATAAAATCGGCCTTTGTGATGAAACAAAAAACAAAAAAAATTGCAATCCATTAAAGGGTAAAAATAAAACCTCTTCACTTAAAATCCGAAACATAAAAATTCTCTGAAATAATTAAATTAAAAAAAAGAACAAAATTAAATGGGGGAATCGAACCTGAATTTTGGAGCATCTCTGGAAAATCATTATTGGCAACCAAAAAAGGGGAAAAATCATAATCAAACTGAATATAAATAAAGGGTCGGTTTCTAGAGATTTGTAGCAGTTGAGGATCTAAAGGTTTTCCATTTCAGATCTGAAGGGAAAGATTTGGGAACCCGGGTTTGCACGAAGAGGCGGGAGGATTCTGCAGGCGGAGGAGATCTTTTGTCGTTCTTGTTGTTCAGGCGTGTCTTTTGTAAAAAACGTTTGCTAGTGGCCAATAATACTCAGGGATCTATTGCACCCGGTGCACCATAGTTATGGTACTCTCGAATGCTTTTACGGCTCCGTTCGATCTCCGATTTTAATTTCGGAATCGGATTTAGATTCAACAGGATGAAGGTGAACTCAAGCAAAAAAAAAAATTTTTTGGACACCGTGAATGCCGGTGGCGGCCGGTCAAAGTTTTGGCCCAAAATTATGGTCAAAACTTTGATCGGCCGCCACGGGCATTCACGGTGTCCAAAATTATTTTTCTTTTGCTGGAGCTCACCCTCATCGTGCTGAATCTAAATCAGGTCCCGAAATTAAAATCGAAAATCGGACGGAGCCGTAAAAGCATCCCGGAACACCATAATTATGGTGCACCCAGGTGCAATAGAACACTAGCCCAATAATACTAGGGCAAATCCTAGGATAGAGTTGTTTGTGTTTCCTATTTCCTTAGATTTGAGTACATTGCTTTGAGTTTAAAGTTGGTGAGATTAAATTTGGTATAAAATTTATAGTTGAAAATCAGAGATAAAATATTTAAAAAAATAAAATAATTATTAAATTAATGAATGAATGGTTAAAAAGAATGGGAGAGAATAAAAAAATTAAAGTTGGAAAAATTAAAGTTGTATAAAACATACCCTTTATCAATAGAAAGCTAATTTTTTTAAAAAAAAAAAAAAGAAGAAAGAAGGAACGTTTGGAAAAATTATCAATGGCAACCTATTGGTTTTCCTTTTTTCTTTTTTCAATCGAACAAATTTTAATAATTTATCAAATTGCACACAACAATAGAAACATTTAGAAAATATTTGGACCAATTTGTATTTGTATATGTTAAAAAGTTTTATACTCAATTGCAATTGTCACATTGTTTATTTAATTGGACAGAAGGGTAATATTGTCCATTTAAACTTAAAGGCCCTTAATTTGCTAAGAAGCTATTAGGGACCAAAATGCCAAAGTTTTGAAAATGGATCCTTGATTTGCAATAACCTAAACACGTTAGGTCCCTTTGCACCAATGACCTATTTTAAACCCTTAATAAGTATTGCTAGTATTTCCGTTCTAAAAAGTGCATTTCGGAGTTTGCTTAAATTCGTTTAAATTTGAAGCTTATATTCTATGTTTCGCCATTCTTTGCGATTTATTGTGCATTATCTGCACTTTTTACAAAGATGGGCTACCATAACCCTTTAAAACTAGTACCACGGTCATGTGATGCACGGAAATAATTAAATTTATGTATAATAAATAATTGATATAATATTATAAATATATTGAATATAAATATTGAATTACATAATTGATGTAATTTATGCATAGGAGATTGTAAAATTATAAATAATTATTAAAATTTGTAATATTGTATATTTATAGTCAATGCGAAAAATACGGAGTAAATTCACAACCGTAATTTCATGTGCATCGTATAATTAAGAAGTTTATCAAAATGTGTAACTTTAATTCTAATTGTCGTTCATCCATTAGTACAAAATGGGCTTTAGGTGGCGGTGAAAATGAGAAACGGGTGGCGATTCTGGAAACGCCACCCGAAATCTTTAATTTATATATATATATATATATATATATATATAATTTTGGAAAACAACGGGTGACGATTCTTTGAGTAAGAACCGCCACCCGTTTAATTTTTTTTTTTAAAACCATTTGGGTGGCGGTTCTAGACTAAGAACCGCCACCCAAATGATTTTTTTAAAAACAGGTGGTGGTTCTAGTGTTGGAATTGCCACCTAATATTGTTTTTTAAAATAAAAAAATGCGAAGAACGGGCTGCAAATTATTGACATAAATCCAAATGAGCAAATCCAAATTTCAAAAAGTGTAGATTGCAAGAATATAAACTTGCAGATTTGTACAAAACTTCAATAATATTTCAAGATCCTAAACTTGTAGATCTATACAATTTCAAGACATAAAATTAATTCAAAAATACATATCTATACAACTTCAAAAATTCCTATAAATAACAATAAATACACATATCGAAAAAGGGGGAAAAAACTTACTAGTATAAACTTGTTGAAAGTCAATAATGAAACCAGATCTGTTTTGATAAATCTTGTTCTAGATTCGCTCAAAATATAAACCGAGCTCAGCTCCTCAACTCTAAAGGCAGCCTTGTAAAATTTCAAGGCATTAGGCATTCTGGCCTTCGGCGCTTCCACAACCAGCCATGGCTTCATCGCCGTGAAAACAACAACATGGGGCTTCTCAGCTACACTTTCATTCTCAGTTATTTTTCTACTTAATTTCTCAAAGTCTTTAAATTTTCTGTTGATTTATTGGTAAAAGAATTGTGGGTGGTTTTTGAAAAACGTTGGTATGAAATTTTTTATCTATAAAAATTAAAGAGTGGAAAGTACTAATATGACTAGCAATAATAGAGTAACTGTGGTGGGTTCAAACTTCAAAGGTGGCTTTCTGATTTTTATTTTTTATTTATTTTTATTTTTTTATAAACGGATGGCGGTTTCTTCCAAGAAACCACCACCTAAACTTATTTTTAAATAATAAAAAAAAGGGGTGGTAGTTCATTTGAGAAACCGCCACCTGTTATATAATATATTTATATATTTATATATTTTTATTTTTATCTATATTAAGCGGAAATTGTAGTAAAGAACCATCACTCTTTTTTTGATATTAGGTAGCGGTTGTAATATACAACTGGCAACCTTTGGTTTTTTTTTTTTTTAATTTATATTTACTTTGGGTAACGGATTTTTTTGACAATCCCCACCAGTTATCTTTGGGAGGCTTTTTTTATAAAATCACCACTCAATTGGCGATACCTAATATCTCTTTTATACTAGTGATCGCATTGTACAACAATGTACGTGGAGATTTATTAATTGTAAATGAAACATTGGAATGAATATATAAAAATTCTTTAATTATTAAAACGAGTCTTTCTCGTGGGTACATATTAAATTTATATTGAACACCTTCCTTTTTTTTTTTTTGAAATGAACATTACGCACTTTAAACTCTAACTGTAATTGCAACTTAATTTTAGCTCTATTGTATAAGAATTTTTATGCTTAATTTCATGTAACTTAAATTTGTAGTAATGCCGATAATTTTCTGTATCTACATAATTCATTTGATTTTTTTCTATTCAGGTAAATTGTATTTTAATTTGAAAAAGAAAAACTTTTTTTAAATTTTTGAATGGTACATTGCAAGTCAGATATATTGCATCAGATTATATCATTAAATCATTTGAAACACAATCTATTCTAATCTCGACTTGGGACTTACGGAGAATAAATATAGAGGCACATCCCACGGCTCTATAACGACTATATAATGACGTCATAATAGAAACAAACGAAATAAACAAATTACCATATAAGGGTGCACAAACCACAAATACCACATGGGGTGTAAATATAATATTATTAAGAATATTTATAAAGTTCGAACCTGGAACCTTCTGCTAGTCAGGAGAGGTTCTGGCCATCAGGCTACTCCTAGTGGTTATTTTTAATTTTATATACTTAGAAAATGCAAAACGAGTGTAATGAAAAATCTAGTAGTGAGCATATCACATCAGCCGTATTAAAAACGAACGCATCAATTGACTTTTTTAAATAGAAACCGTGTGTTATGTTGACACTATCAATAGGGCATTTGGCAAACGTAGCACTTCAATTATAATAATATACAGATTAATAAAATATTATTTACTTAAAAATAAATAAATTATTCGACATAAATCCAATTAGAATTATAACTACTCACTATTTGATTTTAAAAAATAAAAATGTAAAAAATATCCACTATTTTTAAATAGTCCAATTCACATAACTAAACAAAACTATCAAAACCTATAATGATAACACGATGAAAATAAATAAAAATATGTATTATTTAATATTTTTAATTAGAACTTTAAAAAATAAAGTTATATTTAAAATCCTTTCAAAACCAATTTTTCTCATTAAATGTTTATTTTAAATATTAATTTATCTTCAATTATGTTTTTAATTACTAATAATTAATGTTGGTTTATTTCCAAAACTAATTTTTTAATTTTTTAAAAATATTTAATGTATACCATATTGGCATTTTTGCCTACGTGATACTTCACAAATTATAATATAAAGATGCCATTATGCTAGAAATTGTCAAAAGCAGTGTCTAACTTTAGACATTGACAATATCTAAAAATAATGTAATATTATCTATCCAATCATCACAATTCTCCCTCTTTTTTCTGCAAGAAACTAATAATAATTCATCACATGTCTACTATTAATATTGGAGACTTTTTTTTTTTTTTTACCTAACATCAATGTCATTTGTCACATATGCAATGTGCACATTGTAGCATTTGGAGATGCTCTTAGAGCATCTTAGAGCATCTTAATATTGGAGACTTGGAGATGCTCTTAGAGCATCTCCAATGCTTATGTTTCTTCCCAATTTGTATTTTCAACGAGAGATGGGTCTTTTACGCTTATACAAAGGCTTATATTTAACATTTCATAAATCAGGTAAAATGGACTTAATTGCACGCTTAACACGAAGTTGAGGTATAAATTACAAAAATCCTGCATTATTGAACCGGGCTTACTGAATTAATTCGGCTGAGAATATATAAGATCCAAAGAGAAGCAATTTGAGGCACATCTAGTTGCTTCACTCTGTTGGCTATGGGTTGACACTTTTACTTGTTAATTAATCCTTTCTTCGAAACCTTGTATGTGCATTTGTGATATTTTCATTTCAATTATTTTCTTTTTACCTTTTACCTATAATTTTTTTGTTTAATTTTTTTTATCATTTTAAATAGTTTCTTTTCCGTTTCTGTTTTATTATTTCACATAGCTTAAACTATTATTTCTTGACTCAAACAGAATGCGTAAATTTAATATTTACTTTTTAAAAAGACTTATCTCCATTTCACATAAAATATGTAGTACATAACACATGCCTTACACATAAAGTGTAATGCACATAAAGATAAAGTGAATTGCACATTAATTCTTGCTAATACATTACACATGTCTTACATATAAAGTGTAATGCATTAATGGATTAAACATTAATTACACTAAATTTGTAATTTATTACACATTGTTGCGCACAATGTGTAATTCATTAGTGTGTATTGTATTATACATTACAAATGAATTATACATAATGTGTAATTATTCATAATACATCATTCTTTTTTTTCAATTTATAATTATCCATACATTTTATAATTTTCACACATTATGGATTATGTTACACTTTATGTGTAATTAATATTGTGATTTTCAATTTTTAATTTTTAAATTTTTATATGTTTATTCATAGATTTTTTTTCATTTTCTCTTATAAATTTGCAGGTTGACCCTTTAATTTAATTAAGATATATTTAATATTTATTATCATGTATTACATCATAATTACACACTTTATGTACTGCACTAGTTTTCAATTTAACTTTTTTCTTATAATTCTTTGTGCAATTTTTTCTTTTCATTTTAAACTTTTTTTTTCATTTTTTTCTTATAAATTCTTGTCTTTCTTTCATAAAAATGTGTAGTGCATTACACATGTCATACATATAAAGTGCAATGACTAATGAATTAAATATTGGTTACATAGAATATGTAATCCATTAGATATTAGTTGCACGAAATCTGTAATTCATTAGTCTATATACTATTACACATTACTAATGAATTATACAGAATATGTAATTATTCATATCACATCATTCTTTCTTGACTCAAATATAGTGCGGAAGTTTGTATTCTATTACTTATTACAAATGAATTATGTAAAATGTGTAAGCACTCATAGCACATAATTCTCTGTTGCCTCAAACATAATACATAATTTTAACATTAATTTTTTTATTAAATTCACTTTTTTAAAATTATTAAATCTCTTGCACACAAAATGTCTAATTCATTGCACATAGATTACACAAAAAGTGTAATGCACTAATGCAGTAAACATTAATTACACACCTTAATTACACTTGCAGGCGTAAATTACACAGGAATTACACAAAATATGTAACACAATACATATTTACTTAATACATTGGATAAAAAATATGAAAATAATGAAACTTAAACTGAAACACTAAATTTTATTGTTGATAACACAATACAATTAAATTTCATTGCTAACATCAACATTAATCAACCACACAAAACATGTATCTATCTCATCCTATTGAAATTGTTAAACAAAAAACCCCCCTCACACGCCCTCACACAACCATTTTCCTCTTCCCTTCATCTCCTTCTCCTCCACTGCTCTCCAGTAGCCCATAATCCCAAAATCACAAAGATACTTGTTACAATAGCAATAATCGACAATATCCATTTTCTTCACAACTCAGTTTCCCCAGATCTTGCCCACAAAAGCGATACCCAGAACCCACACTTGGCATACAAATATATATTAATTTAGAAGAATTTTTGGGCAAAACAAAGAAACAAAGATCAATGGATGTTGAGGAAGAGAAACATGGGTTTATAATTTTTGATCATAAAGGTCGAGTTCCTGCCCGAGCTTCCACCAGTGCTCGGAACACCATTGCAGCTGGTTTTGAATATTAAGCGGGTGTTAGTTTATGTGTATTTATGAGTATTTATCAGTTTTGATATAAAATAGGAGAGTGAATGAATGGAGTTGAATGGTGGAGATTTATGCAGTACATGTGGGTCCTATGAGATATAGGGATGTGATTAGTTTAAAGTGTAAAAAGAATGTGCAAAAATGTATAAAGATGTGTAAAGTTGGAGACTAACACGCGCTAAGCAAGTACATACACTTAATTTTATTCCCCAGGGAACTAACTTCAAAGAATGGAGCCTGTTTTTGCAAGAAAGTTTCAAAGTGTAAAATTGTAACTGCGAATTAAACGAAACAAAGAAAGTTTCAAGTTTTCATTGGGAAAAAAAAGCCTAAATTGTAAAATTAATTGTCATCAAAAGATACAAAAACGCAGCAAATTCCATGAAGGTTCATGCACCACACTCAGCATTAAGGCATTCCTTGCGGAGCCTCTGGACCTTTCCAGAATCATCAACCTTGTAGAATTATAGCACTGCGAGCTTCACCTTCTTATGCTTGTGTTTGATCTTCTTTGGCTTGGTGTATGCCTTCTTTTTGCGCTTCTTCGCACCTCCGCGGAGTCGCCGAACGAGGTGGAGCATTGACTTCGCACCACCACATTTTTTCCAGACATTAGACACTTTATTCATAAGAGAGGGACCGACATTGGACCGGATTGGGAGAAAAAAGGAATGGGTTGGATAAATTAAAATTGAACCGGCAATACAGGATTTGGGTAATTAAATTGCATTTGCAGCATTCTTGAATTTCAAAACATAAATGCCCTATTATTCCTCATTTCCTGACGAGAGACACTCGCAAAAATTTTGAATGGGCCTGCAAATTTTCAATTTGTCTCCCATTTTACTTATTTTTTCTCCACTTTTTCTACCTCATTTCCCATATAATGTCTAAATTCACATATTCGACTTCACATTTTTCATTATTATTTTATTATTATTTTTGAATTTCTCTCTACCTCTCTCATCTTTTATATTTTCTATCTTTTTTTATCTACACATCTTTTTATTCCTCTCCAATTAAAATAATCATTTTCACTCTATCTCTCTTTTAAATACACACCCACAGTAACACATCCTCCATTGGAGATGCCCGACCATCTCCAATGGTTTCCCAAACTTGGGATTTTTTTTCTTCCAATGGATGCCCGATCCCGTCCAAAATTTGGGTGAGGTGCACAGTATTAGACCAAATTTGGGGTTTTACTGTTCACCAACCCCAAATTTGGGGTTGGTACTTTTATTACCAATGCACATAGTAAATGTCCATTTCATGCTTCTCTTCTTCACCACCAGCATATATGCAACACGAAAATGCTACCATATCCTTTATTGAGAGGAAAAGTAATTTAATGTTTGTTTGGCAAAGATTTTTGAGAAAATGATTTTTGATCATGTCATTATAGATAAAAGCACCCCCAAAAAAAGGCACACCTCTTCAAATCGGAGATGCACTGATACATATCTTTCCCCACTTTTAGAGCTTGTTTTAACCATTCGATCGACCATTTTTGCAGCAAGCATTCTTATAGGTTCTGAGAACCTAAGTGCTTCAAAATTGCACAAGCATCGGTAAAACCCCAACTGCTCGAGCTTCGGTAAAACCCCAGCAAGCATTCTTATATGAATATTGGCATATTATCATAACAGAAAAGGCGAGAGATCAATACCCCAACTGCTCGAGCTTCGGTAAAACCTTTTGAATATAGTAGGTTGGGCTTGACCATGCTTTCACTCTCAAATTCACTATGTTGCTTATGTTATTACCGAATTGCTGGAGTACATCTTCTGGAAGCTCTCAGACCACATCAACGTGATTTCGCAGTGCATATATGAAGAATTCTTGATCAAATATGTCCGCAAATTTACTGCAAAAAAATTCAGTCGAAAACCATGTTTTGTAATGAATTCCAATATTCCAATGTTCAACTACCTAATATTACAAATTCAATAGGGAAGTGATCAAATATACGCAACACCAATTACAATCCCATCACACCTGGAATCTCTCCAAACACTATTCAGATGAAATATGGGAATTACGAGTGTTGCGTTCAGCAAACCGGCCACTGCCACTGCATCACATATCTGTCACACAAAAGGGAAAAACATGAGCAACTTTGACGTTAAGGATAAGGATGCATAATGTGCCTTTTTAACTCAGAGATCTAGTGTATATTATGCTTGAATTCTTTATCAAAGACCTGTGAATGCATTGGCGATTGGCTTCACACTTCTATTTTTTTCAAAAACACATATGAAAATCAAGAAGTGCGTGAGTCCTCTAGACAGATTACGTCTCTCCTTCTTGGAAATAAAAGTTACAACTTCCTATTCAAAACGACTGAGACTGTGTTGATTTTAACATTTTTTCTATCTAAGTGCGTGTTAGTGCATGCATTTTAACAAATTTTTACACATTTTTATACATTCCTTTTAACTCCACTCATTCACTCTCCTATTTTACAGTCTATCTCGTGAGACTTACCTGTAGTACACAAATCTCCACCATTTAACTACACTCATTCTCACTCATATATCACATAAAAATTCATTTTATATATACACTAACACGCACGAAAAATTAACTTCTATTACTCAACCAAAGGATTTTAAAATCAAACTTGAATATTAACCACACAACTGATATCCCAACTCATTATTAGTCACACATCTTGTAGTCGCCACCTCCACTCAGCACAAAAAGTTAGCGTTTAGTAAAATCAAAGTTTAATCCAAACTTATTGAAACCCAAGATTATGAGAAACAGAAGAATGCGGTGGAAGATAGAATCAAATTCCACGGAAGTTCCTGTATTGGAGATGGAATTTTACCAATTTAAAGTGTGAGACTCACATAATGGAAAATTGAGTGAAAATGAAAATATAAGTGGGTGAAAAGTCCCGGAGAAAATTGATTGAGGAGAAGTACACTTTAACAGCCTTTGTTATAAGTCGAACACATACCGATAATTGTTGTTGGTTCAAGCCGCCATTTGCTTCAATAATTAGGAACCGATTTCGTTTTGGCAACTCCGAGAAGCCTTCAAGCACAAAGTCAGTAAAGATGACACGTTAGTAGCCTAGTTAATGGTGCCATCATGGGCTACGAAATAATACCCCAACGTGGACGCTAAATAATTTCCAAATCCTTTAGCCTCTTAGAAGAACAATCAAGTACATTCTCTCTCAATAAATTAAAGAAAAAAGAAATGCAATGGTTGCTAAACTATTCTTTTCCTATTCTTCTAGGATTAAAGAACTAACTAATAGATGATTCCAAACCGCAAAGATAAAAACTAACCAGCTTGAGAAATAGTGTTCTTCACACAAGGCTTCCAACCTTGAGACAACTTTGGATTCCACACATTTGCTAACTGCATAAAGTTTTATGCCAGAAAACCGTATGTATGTAAGTTATTATCATCATGACATCCATAAAAATTCAAGATAAGTTCTTAAAATCCTCATCAAAGGAATATAATTTCAAGAGAAAAGTAGACTCGGCTCAACATCTCTGATTTTCAAAAATCTCATTATAATTTTTGGAGGTTCAAGCTCTTTTATGCACACAATGCATCCCCAAAATACTATCAACACAAGAAAATTGCAGCAAAAGGCACACTGACAGACAATTATACTCCATTAACCGCACATGATTCAGCAGAAGAAAAGTAAAAAAAACTTCACAAAATCGAAAGAACTTTAAAAGAAGTTACCATGTTAGTGGAGCTTCGATTGCTTTCGGCCTCCATGAATGGGCAGAGCTTCTGGAAGACCTCAGGAATGCGGTATCTCGACCCGGGCCCCGCCACATCACTTCCACCGCCACCACCTCTCTCTCTGTAACTGCCAACATCAATGCCCAATGTGCCCATATACAATAGCATCCCTGATATATACAGCAAAGGGGCAAACAAAAAGATCCCTCTCCGCCTATACATTATCGACATCAATAAATATCCTAATTTCTCCACCACATTCTGCAACTTAGTACCACCTCCTCCAACACCACCGCCGCCATCAAGGAAGCTCCTCCCCCCAACACTCACAATACGGGCAGAGCTGCTCTTATTCCGCCCCTGGCGGTGGCGGGGAGATGTCGGCGGCGACAGAGACTTCACCCCGTTGCTCAAACGACTTGGCCCATGCATATTCTCACTCAACTACACTAATCTATATCTACTCACCGGATTTCCAGATCCTCACGTCAGATTAAACAGATTCACAGTTGAATTCCTAAATACTAACCACCTCACTGTTCAACTTTTCCCTCTACAAGTATGGAGAGTCGAAAAGGGAGTTAACAGACTTGAAGTAGAAGTTGAAGTTCACTGCCATAGCACCGTGTGGGGTGGGTGGGTGTACTGGGAAGGGCGGATCCAAGGGGGGCCGGCACGGGTGCTAGCCCCGTACCCAAAAAAATTTCCGAAAGTTTGTGTAGAAAAAAAAAATTTTATACATAATTTTAGTCAAATTAAATTTTTTTCTGTATTATAGCCCACGGCTAAAAATCCTGGATCCGCCAGGGAGCAAGAAACACGGGAAGTTTGAGGGGAAGGTGGGGTAATGGGAAATCAGAGTGGATCAAAGTGTGACAGCTAAATAAGATAAACATAAATTGAGGTCACCTTTTAATCGACTTCACAGTAACATAAATACGATCTTTGATTCGCCTACCTTTGTCGGTGGAAGTGGAATATTTTACCCAGCCCGGCTGCTCCGCCGCGCCACACCCGCCGAGGAATTAATGGTCAAAATCTGAATGCTACTCCAACTGGTTACTGTATTCCATATATCGATAATTATGCTGTAATAATCATTTTATAAACGGTTAATTGCTCGTTAGAACAGTAATTTCCTTTTGAGAGCATCTGATTTATGAGGGATGATCACCTATCCACTGTGGGTAGTCTATGTCGCCCACAGTGGGGGAAAAAAAATCATAGGGGTCGGGTGAGTCCCCCCCCCATCAAGGGACAGTTATGTATTATTCATCTAACTTAACGTAAATTCCAAAAAAAAATTTAAAAAAAATTGTTAAAAAAAAAATATTTTTGGTCGATGATGTGGCGCCACAAAATGGCGCCACGTCGGCGTGGGTTTTGGCTTACGTTGCCCACAGTGGGCAACGGAACATTTCCGTTGGATTTATATTCACAATTATAATTTGTGAAGGTATGTAAATCAAATACAATTACAAAAATATACTTACTACAAATAAAAGCCTAAATTTGGTTGGACAATCTCATATTTATTGTGATTTCTCATCTCTAATATATATCTTTTACATATACTTCATATATATGTAATGGTAAGAACATCTTCGGTTTCGATATTCTGCATTTTTTATCAAATAAACTTAGTAAGAAGTTACTGTTGTTGATTCTATCGTAAAAATAGTTATGTGTGTAGAAAAAGATATAATCTTAGTAGAATTCATTATAAAATTTTTTTTGTCATTCATGTTATCTTGACTTCGAAGGTATACTTTCATTGCTGACTCGTCTCATCTATATTTGGTAGTTGTATTTCAGTTACCAAAATACTTCTTTTTTTTTTTAAGTTACCAAAATATTATTCGTACATCAAGTATTATTGATAAGTTTTGAGAACATCTATTTATTTTAGATACATTTGCTATGATGTATTTAAATGATGATCGATAGCCATTACTTGACTGAGAGAGCAAAGTGGTCCATGAAAGTAATTGCCCTCTTTAACAAATCGGGAAAACATTAATACATCTGGTTAATATTTTGTTACTGATAAGATCTTTATCTATTTAACACTTTAACTAATGATCGTTCATATTATTTATTTGTTTTTTCTTTTTTTTTTTCTTGGTTTGTTTTTTTGGAATGTATGCCCATTAATCATTATGACACTCGAGTATTTGATCAGTTGGAATAGAGTTATTTTATTTTTTCATAAGTTAGTATCTATTTAAATACTGAATACAATTCACTGACTAACTGGAATTTAAACGTAATTGTTGGCTTTAACAAATCGAGGCACATTTATTTGTTGCTTCCCATATGTGGCTTGAATTATGGTCATTCTTTATCTATTTTTTGAACGCCCAGTGGAATTGACTAAATAAATATCAAGTGGAGGATGAAAAAAAAAAAAAACACTATTTCATGAATAAAACATGATAATTTACCCAATCAACAAAATTGTTTGTTACAACCGTTGCACAGAACATGCTTGACAAACTTATTCTTTTAGCCTGTTAGTAAGTTGTTTGTACATGATATGTTAGTACACGTAGCAAGGTTCAATATATTTACATTGTATGCCAATTTTATTAACTCAATTTTAATTCTTACAGTATTGAATAAATTTTAATTTGTACGTATTATGAATTAGAATACTTTCCGGTTACTTGTAATTTTTTAAAAAATGCAATTGTACTTAAAAGAAAAAAGGTAATTGTCTGCATATTTTTGTTATTAATTTCCAAATATAATACAATGACATTAAAATAAGTTGATTCATTAACTCTTTCAAAATTTGAGGCAAATTATACTCTTCGAGATGTGTTTTTTTGGCAATAATAGACAGCCTTGTTTGATTCACATTAACTTTGTGGAAATTAATTTATTTTTTGATGTATGATTGAGAATTAAAAATGGAGTATTAACATATATAAAGTAATTGACAAGTCAATGTTTTAGTGATTGAAAATGATAAGAGAGAAAATGTAAACTTAATTTGATGAAAGTTTATGTAAATCATACAAAGGGGTTATTATTTTTGAATTGCTTTTGGCATTAAGATGTTGGGGAGAATTTTAAATTACACTATATTGATTTTGTTGAGTTATGTTGTGACTATTTTCATGATGAATGCACCCGTTTCCCACATAGGTACGTACACGTACGACATGGCACTGCTTTAGTTACAGGTGCCTCAGGGACTAACTTGCAGAGTGGCCCATAAAATATGGGCCACTCTGCAAATAATTTATGGGCCAACAGAAATAGCTTTATTTTGGGCTTTCAGTTTGAGGCGAAGGGGTGTCCTAGGAAAATGTTAGGAATCCACACAAAAATTGTGTGAATTTACACCACTTTCTCGCCGCCCCCGCCGGGGGGCGCTTTATCAGTTTGCGGTGGAATCCAGTGGGTGGACTCCAAGCATTTTTCATCTGGACAATTCTCACTCTCTCTCCTCTACATATTTATTTCTTATGTGAATTAAACAAGTTCTAATCTCAAATTCCTTGTTGATAGCATTGTCCATGGGAGATTGCCTTATGAGTGGTGCAAAGCTGAGTGCTGACCCGAGTATTTTACATAGCCCACGGAGGAAAGTTGTGAGTTTCTTTTCCTGCCCTTTATAAGCTAAATGTCTACGGCAGAATATTTTGTTACCTTGACAATGCCTCCACAGATATTCTCAACTGGAAACTAAGCCCATGTGGCTAGAGTTCTTACTCGACTCAGATTTTGATGATTACATTTGTTTCGACTCAGTTAATTCCTATGCTAATTAAGAGACTGTGTACTAAGATCCGTATGAATGTTGGTTTCCTTTTCAGAAAGTTTGATTGTTTATGAATTAATTATGGTAAAGTGAATTGAAGGTACCCAGAGACGGTCCTCTGTAGATTGAAGCCGCTGCTTTTCTTTTCGTGGAATACATATTATGCTTCTCATTCTGTCTGATCTTATCTCTCACATAGGTTGACTTGGAGTGAAAAACTATATATAGAGGGTTATGAATTTATTGAACAGTAATAGATTAGTGAGTGGGTCTTGTTTGACAAATTGTTTTTAAATAGTAAAGAGGTAAATATAAAAGGAGATGTAACTCTAAAACATGTTCATAGGTTTTGATAAGCTTACCTATATAGAATTTAGAATTAAGACTATAATTGTTGGATTTCAGACAATGAATGTTGAGTCGTTTGTTTTAGTATTACCGCATTCTTGTCTACGGGTTTCAATGTCGTATAGTCATTCTTGGTTAATGTGTTAATGATATAGGCAGAATGTCTTGCATTGTTTGCTGGTTCAGAGACATGAAATAGAACCTATTATATATCATGCTCTTTTTAATTTACATACAGTAGCTTTGTTCTTGAATGGCACAAGGTTACCAAATTTTGGTTGTAACGTATAGCTTATAGTTCATGATTTTAGTGAAAAGCTTTTGAGGATCACTATTATATCTTCCAGTGTTATAACCCTTGCATTTTACATTTTCAGATTTCTTGGTAGTACCTATGAAAGGACCTAGGCTATGAAGAAGGGGAGAGAGTTGTACTTGAATTGCAAAATCAGGTATCTTCTCAAAACCAATGGTGATGTTTTATCTATGCTTCTCGAATTTGTTCATGCATTTTCCCTTTGGCAGTTGATTCTCTTCCTTGATTCAAAAAAGGGAAAGCCCACAACATATAGATATTACATCTTAATTGAATTCTTTGAAGAGATAGGGCTTACTGTTTAGAGTTTTCCTATGGCTACTCCGAGGAAAAAAGAATCTCCAGTGGTCATATTACTCTTATAATATATAGTAGTATTACGATGTGCTTATTCATCAAACAAGAATTTAGAGCTCAAGAAAACTATAAAAAACTTAATTTCGTAAGGCAAATATTTCCAAATTAACTGTTAAGCATTAATTACAATGATTTTTTCTTAATCTTTCCTTATATAGATTACTTGTTGGAGTTATTTTATATATTTTTGAGTTAATGCAGTTTTAGTGTGATTCTTTTTTGTGCCCACTATTTCAGAAAGGCTTGAAGCATATGTGGGCAACAAGAACAATGACATGTGTTTCTTCTTGTTCGGTTTATTTAATTAATAATGTGGTAAACCAGATGTCCCCTTTATCTTACATTATAATTAATTAATGTCCTGTAAGTAAAAAAGTTGTATTAATAACATTCAGCTTTTGCTTTCAAGGGTATTGGCCTATAGGTGGATAAAGTAGTATTTAAAAACAAGTAATATCAATGAGATTGAAACTTTTGCAGGGAGCACATCTTCACATCTCCCGTGTAGATATTATAACATCTTAGTTGAATTCTTTGAAGAGATGGGGCTTAATTTCCTATCGCTACTCGGAGGGAAAAAAGATTTTCCAGTGATCATATTACTCTTATAATATATAGTAGGATCCTCATGACAATACATGAATGTTTGAAAGATAACAATTGTGCGTAAAAATCACAATTTAATAATCACAATTGTTTGTAAAACATGTGTTTCTTACGGCATATTTTTCGTAAGATTTTCAATTATCCCAATTGTGCTTAAAATTCATAATTGAAAACAAATAAAAATATTTTTGGTGAAAAAATGAAAAGAAAGTAAACTTTACCCATCAGTAGTATTCTAAAAAGTGTAAAATATGGCGAAGTGACATGATCAAATTTCAAGTCTTTTTGCGTTTAAATTGGTTTAAGCGCAAGTTAAGTGAAGTCGAAGAGTGAAAAAGATTGAAGTGTGACAAAAGAACAACTTCAAGATCAAACTTTAAGCTTAAGTACTAATTTAATAAAACCAAAGCGAACATTTTATAACGGAGTCCACCACGTCCACCAATGACGAGGGGAATCCTAGCGTTATTGGGACTGAGCAAGTGCACCAGTGGAGTGAACCATGTTGAATGTAATTTGAAGTTATGTGATGGGATTGTTATCAATTGTGCTCGTTCTTTTTTCTTTTTTTGAATAGATCAGTAACCTGATTGCATGTTTATTGAAACTTCGGTGTCCAGCAGTGCATTTAAGTCCTGGTGATGAGAAAACTTTGAGGGCATGAGTACAAAATATATAAATGCTAGGTACCTGATTGCAAATAGTTGGGCTGGGAGGATAACATCGCGTGCATTAACGGGAGAATCGTTAAACGCTTCACTCATCAACGGCGTGAAAACTTGAAAGCGGAGAGACTCGGATCGCAAATGACTGGAAACGATCCACGGAAGCAATTACTAACCCTAATTCGCGATTTCGCGACCGAAAAATCTCAAGGAGGTAAGAGGAAACGATGAATTGATAGATCAAAAAGAGAATCGTCCTAAATTTTTTTCCGGAATTGTATCTCCTAATACTAAACTAAAGTCGTGAAAATTGAAATTATTGTTAAACTGACTTCCAGCATTTTCATATTATACGGTGTATTTGCAGAACCGGAGAATTTGAATCAAAAGAAGCGCATTGAAGAGCTTCGTTCCGATCTGGATGCAGCGAATGCGGAGCTTGAAGGTGCGAAGCCTGACAGCGAATGCGGAGAGCACAGAGCAAGAACTCAAAGGCTACGAAGTTGAATTGTCTATGAACGAGGCTTCGATTCGAACTCTGGAGGTACGGATTGTCCAAATATTTAGATTTCGTGCTAAATAAGTTCTTAAATTTTTGAGGAATTTGTCATCTTATAATTCTGCGGCCAAAATTTGATAACTCAGCTATAGTCTATATAGAGTGGTTTCATTGCGGATTCACAAAATTTTTGATAGGATTTCATTGGTTTAATCATGGCTTTTTACTTTATGAGGTAAGTTTCTGTAGAGTTATTAATTGTGTTTGAGTTACTGCTCGGCGAGGATTTCTCTGACTCAGGATCAGCTATCAAAAGTTCGATCTCAACTGGAAGGTCTTAAGGTGTAGTCTAGTAAATAAGTACAACACATATGCACAATGTCATGCTTGGATATACACTATCCAGGACATTCATGTATGTCTCATACAATCACAATTTTGAGTGGAAAATCTTATTGATATTACTTGTTTTTAAATACATGAGTGCATGAATAGAATGATTTAAACTGAACAAACTCTTATCATTGACGATAAATAAAGTTTTCATCCTCATGACAAGAAAAATCACGTACATTTTTCTCTTTGTCAAGCTCCGCGGCCATATTTTTCTAACTTGTCTCATTTATGTTTGAAAGTCTTGCACTTTCAATTCAATATTTCAAGGACCATGATCATCCACAAACATTGCTCTCCAATTGGAAAACGAAGGGGGTGTCCATGATCCTTTGGTCTCAATATAGCAAACTAGTTTCAAACCCTCCTCTGAAGTCGCACTTTGGTCGATGGATTCTACTTCCATCGTTAGAATTGTCACTAGAATACTGAAAGAGTGCAATAAAGCAACTGCACTTTTTACTATTAATTTTCAGATATGTTCTCTTTTCATTTGTTTCTCTTTTATTAAAATATATGTAAATTGATTATTGCACTATGATTTTCGTTTCAAGATATGGTTGCATTCACTCATCGGGTTTCAATTATAACTCACCAGAATAATAAATTTCACTCGCAAACTCAGCGTCATAATAAAACTCACTCAATCTGTGATAATTTATTACACGAAATTGGAAATTCACTAATATGCAATTTCTTAAAATGACACCCATCCAACTATAACCCGAATCTCTTTTCAAGTCCAAAAAAGTTCTATTAAGAAGTATTCGGTATTTATGATCATCACTGTCCTAGTGAATTTTCAATAGAATATATATTTTTTCTTTCCCATTGTGCCCAAAAAGGGGAAAATAATAAAAATAAACTCATAAATGTTCTCGATTCCTCTGATTGAATTTTGCTGCACAAAAAAAAAAAAAAAAGAAAGCGATATACTAGTCGCAACAGTGAAAATTTTTCTCTACTAGGACATAAGACATAAAAAGTTAAACTTATGATTAATTTAATTTAATTGAAAAATCAACTTATTATGTGGTGAGTGTGAGTATCCAATACCAGCAAGTAGTACAAATATTTTTCCTTTTTAAGACGTACTGCCTAAAATTCGGGAGCAATCAATTCCAATGCGAAGGAGGGAAACGTAGTCGTGTTAATCGCCGAGTAGACTATATCTGTCAAATGTTGCAGCGATTTCTACTCTACATTTTTCCTCATCGCCATACTCGGACGGTGTGTAGTATCAAATTCATTATTGAATTTATTTATTTATTTGTTAGAGTTGTTTTATTTATGATAATCAATCTTCCCGCGGATGTTCTCTTGCCAACTGGCGTCCTCACAGGGCACCACGTCACGGTCTTTTTAAAAAAAAATTTTTTTTTTTAATATCTACATTAAATGAGATGAATAATATATAATTGTCCCCTGATAGTGGGTGGCTCGTGTAGGCCCCACAGTGTTGGTAGGAGATCTTGGCTGTCAATCTTCCCATACCAACAGGCAACAGTGATTAGATTTTCAACAAAAATATTTTCATGCTGTTGTTTATGGTTTTATCGCTATTGAAGTGTAATCAATGAAATCTCCGATCAAAATCTATTTCCCGTTGCAAAGAGAAGCTAGTGGCTATCGAATCATTTTGCAACTTGATAAAAGAGGAATTTACTATAATTTCATTCTTATGTTTTGGATGCTCCTGTTCTGTTGCCAACAATGTTAACATCTTATGGTGTCAACATTGTCTGGATGGTGCCACGTGCCTCCCACCATCAGGGGGTGGGTGGGGTGTAAACACATGGCAGCAATCCGAACAATGTTGGCACGTTATGGTGCAACATTGTTGGCGACGGATCACTCACCATGTTTTGGATGTCTTTCACTCACTCGAGTCCTGATCAGCTGCCAACAAGTTGCTGCCAACTTGCTAACATGGCACTCCCACAATTCACCATTTTTAGACCATAATGCAAGGTGGTCCGTAGTTATGGACCACCTTGCAATTTTTATAAAAAAATTAATTAAAAATGAAATCCCACATCATATTGACATCTGACCAGCAAATTGGAAGGAAACGTGAAATCTGAAAATCCCTACCCCCATTTCGTTTACAACAATGAGCAAGAACCCTAAATCTGGCCCCTAAATTGAATTAAGGGGAATCGAAAATCAAGTTGGCCCACTTCATAAACAGCCTAATTCGAACACCCCGCTGAAGAACAACATTCGATCAAGCCTTCCTCGCCGTGATTGAGTTCCTAGTGAGGAGGTGGTTGTTGGGGTTAATCAGCCATTTCCTTTACTGCTCGTGCCGTTGCTTGATCAAACACAACCGCACTGCTTTTTCTCCAATGGGGGAAGTAGGGGAGCCCAAGCCACTTTGTCCACCGCTCTCTCTTCTCTTGCCCTTCCTTTTAGATGATATATGAAAATTTGCATTCGGGCAGCTGTCAGCCTTTCCATTTGGGACCTTTTGGGCACACCCGACACCGCAAAATTTCAATTTTTTACAAGTTGGGGTATAGTAATTTCTTACAAAGTTCTCTATATTTTCAGTATTTTTCAGAATATAAGGTTTGAAAATTTGATGAACAATAAGCTGCTTGGTGGCAGCTTATCAGGAGTGATCTTTCATTATTGAGTTTATTTATTTGTTCTGTTTGTTCTTTTATGATAGTGTAATCAGTGAAATCTCTGGATCAAATCCACCCCTAGAACTAATTGTGTGGATTTCATTTTATATTTCTGCTGCAAGGCGAAGCTAGTGGCTATTGGATCATTTGGAACTTCCACAATTCACATGATCTTTCAGTCATAGGACATTGTTGGAAATTTGGTTGTCAGATAAAAACATTCTATTCTGCATTTTTGCGTTGAAAATGTTCTGTGTGCATTCATGGCTGTTTCTGGAGCTGCATTGGTTAGATGTCATTTTGTCTTTGGAATTGATTTAGAAACAGTGTCTTTCAGATCAATGAAGTTTCCATGAATTCCAAGTCCCAAGCTTAATTAGTTATTTTCATTTGTTTTTATGGCCAAAACATATCTTCAACTAGTATTTCGGAACTAGGAACAAACTCTTTCATTGGTTCACACATCAAAGTTGCCAAGATAATTCATGTATGTTTCTCTTTCAATGTACTCTACTGATTAATTTAATCAATATCCACCACTATTCTGTTTAGTATTCTTGTTATCATCAGTTATTTCTACTTTAATCTGTCAAATCCTGACCTAGTTGCTAATAGCTAAGTGCAAATGGTTGCAATTCATATTTGATATTAGGCTGTGTCACTTATTCGTCAAACCAGCCCGTGCCATGCATATGGCTTCTATAGCATTCTTCTCCTTTTCAACGTTTTCTGCATGAGATGCAGTTTTCAGTTGCCTTAATGAAAAATATAGATTTTTACTGGGGGAGGTGGGAAAAATAAATGTCTCTGCGTGTATGCAAGGGCTTCGTCTGTTTGAAAACAAATTTGTAAGTTCCATCGAAGTTGAACATTTTTTCGACCTGCATCATCATTATTAAAAATTTTAACCGTGTCATTCACATTCAAGTAAATGTTTGTTAAAGCACAAAAATCACAGGTCATCCTCTAGTCCAAATCATTTTCACTTCACTCCCTGCATAAAATAACATGTACTCTTTCATATCTCAACTCAATGTACATTATCCTCACCATTTTTTGTTTTTCCCCGTTCATTTCCTGAAGTTTATACCTAAACTCCTTTTGCTTCATTTCTAACATATTCCACATATTGTACCAATTATATTGACTTTATTCTATGCTTTATATCTACTTTTTCCAGTATTAGCATCCCACTTTCTTAGTTCCTACTGATCTATTACTGTATTTTATTTTATTTTATTTTAACATTTTCTAACAATCACAATATCAGTTCTGGTCATTATCCAACTACTATGTTTTTGTCACTTATGCTTGCCCTGACTCACCCGTTGCAAATCTTCACCAGTCCCTACATTTCGAATTTTGATTAAACAATCAATGGCAGTGGTATTAAATGCTGAAGGAATGATATGAAGGATTTAGGTCATAGGTGTGATATCATTGTCACATGTGGGTTTTGATTGAACACGTCAGTGGCAGTGGTATTAAATGCCAAAGGAATTATATGAAGGATTTAGGTCATAGATGTGATAACATTGTCAGCAGGCTCTAAACCTTCTGCTGCCTTCTTTTATGTGTCATTGAGACTTGTTATTTGGGAACATTGCTGAACTTATTTTTTGGAAACTTGTTAACTAGCTTTTAGCATCCTCTTGTTCGATCAAGATCACACTAGTAAATATCTTGGCACATGCAAATGGTGACAAGATGAAAAATCCAATTAAAACAAGCTGAATATTGAACGAACCTACATACATAAATTACAGTAACAGTGTTAAATTTTCATCCTTTATGTCACTGGCTGTGCTCTCTTTTCTCATAACTAGAATTCTTAACTTTATGATAACTCTTGTTTACATATCAGTAAGTCTATAACTTGTTCATTTTTAAGATTTTACTGAAAGGGTGTGAGTAATGCCAGTTAGTTGAACACAAAAGATACTTATGTTTAGAGACTATGAATTTATGATATGGATAATTGTGTGCTCAATTCTGATTAGCAACTGTCAGTGCCGAATAGCTGCACAGAATAATCTTTTCCTGGTGCACAGAACTACAATATAATAGTGGAGTCAAAAACCACTACAGACCTTGCATTTACGAAGGAGATCAGACCTACTGGTGAACTTGCCGAGATTTGTGAATCAGAGAGACCCATGCTCAAGTGTTCGCCAACATCTTCTGATCACCAATCTCCCAAGAGTACTTGTGGAAGTGGCCATATCGTCTATGTTCGTAGGGAACCTGAATTTGGTGAAACAAGTTTCTCCAGCAAACTAAGTGATGCTGTTGTTTGTTCACATGAAAGGAAATTCAGTGACCAGGGTGGTGAAACTCAAGAAAACACCAGAGAAGCTGCAACTTGCATCTCAGTTTCTCCATCAATTCATAGAATTTCTTCATCAGGTTTGTATGATTGGGTTGCTTCTTCTCTGGGAAAGTCAAATAACATCTCATCTCTGGCAAATATTAGTTATTTTTGTTTATGCCACAATGCAAATTAAAAGAAGATATTGGCTGGATGTCAGTCTTCTTTCACGGTGCCGCTCCGAAGCATTAGAGGATTCGGACGCATCCAAGCATTAAGAGGATGTGGGTGCCTCCGAACCATTAGAGAATTCGAGCTCTTCTAAAGCATTAGAGGATGTGGACGCCTGCGAATGAGTGGAATTCGAATCACTAGTGGGCTCTGAAGCACTAGTGGAAGATGATTTATCATCATCGGACTTGTGGAGGCGGTTCACTGCCCAACTAGAAATAATTGTCAACCCCCATTATGTTTAAATTGATCTTCAAGCGTTCTAGAATAGTAAAGAAGTGCATCATATTTTCCCAAGAATCTTTCCTTGCCACAATCCTGCCATTGGACCTTGTCCACAACTTTAGCTCTCTAGTCATGAGATTTTCAGTGTATGGTCTAAGAACTAAGGTAATTCTGTGTCTACCTGGTTAGAAAATAATGTAATTGTGAAGTTCTTCAAGCATCTCTAACCTCTTGGCATTACGTTTGGTAATCACTTTTCGCAGATGAGATCTTCCTCTTCTCCATTATCTTCCTCCTCTCGATTCTCCTTTTCCTCCTTCTGAACCTCTCCGTCCACTAACTGCCCCACTATGTCAGGGGGAGGTTCGTTAGCTGGTGGTGGGGGAGGATGTGGTGTTGGAGGGAGGACAAATGGCATTTGCCCTCCCTTTTCTATAAATGAGTTGATAAATCAAAAAATTATAACATGTTAAAATAGAGAAACTGGACTTCTAAGAAAGTTCATAGACAATTTGCTCAAATGTTGAAAATATTTGAGCAAGTTGTCTCTGAACTTTCTTAAAAATCCAATTTCTCTATTTAAACATGTTATAATTTTTTATTTATCAATTTATTTATAGAAAACAGAGGGCAAACGCCATTTGTCCTCCCCCCAACGCCACGTCCTCCCCCACCACCAGGTGATGAACCTCCCAGTGATATTGTGGGCCAGCAAGAGGACGACGATGTTTAGGAAGAGGAGGAGGAGAATTGCGAGGAGGGAGATAATGGAGAAGAGGAAGGCCTCGTCTGCTAAAAAGTAATTACTAAACGCGATGCTAAGAGGTTGGAGATTCCTGAAGAACTTCGCAATTACATTATTTTCCCACCAAGTAGATACAGAATTGCCATAATTTTCAGATCATATAATGAAGATTTTATGGCCATAGTGTTGAAGTTGTGGATAAGGTCCAATGGTAGAATTGTAACAAAGAAAAATTCCTGGGAAAATATGATCTACTTCTTTACTATTCTCGAACGCTCAAAGATTAGTTTCCACATAAGGGTTGAAAATTATTTCTGATTGGGCATTGAACCGCCTACGCTGGCTGAGTCCGATGGTGATGAATCGTCTTTCACTAGTGCTTCGGAGGTCACTAGTGATTCGAATTCCACTCATTCTGAGGCGCCTGCATTATCTACTGCTTCGGAGGTGCTCGAATCGTCTAATGCTTCGGAGGTGCCCGCCTCCTCTAATGATTCGGAGGCGCTTGCCTCCTCTAATGCTTTGGAGGCATCACCATGAAAGAAGATTGATATCGGGTCGATATTCTCTTTTAATTTGCATTGTGTGTATGGAGATTAGCTTTTTATGTTCTTGACGATGATTAAATTTTCATTGATCTGGAATGTCAGATGCAAAGGGCATCTCTTGAGAAATAATTTGATCATTTGCTTATAGAAGTGTTCTTGGATCGTTATTCATTATTCCAATTGCATATACATATACACACACACTAGTATTTGGTCCCGTGGTAGAAATAATTTTGATAAGAATTTATAAGCGTTTTAAATTATATGATCAAGCCCAAAGTGAGATCATAATATGCATAACATTTAAATATGTATAAATATCGGAGTTGACATTTTAAAAACATACCTAAAGTAATTTAAATTTTGAAAAACCTTTTTAAAGGCCATGTGTATATCAAAATGATACTAATTAATAATAGACATTGAAATTGGATACTTGAAAACATTATAAAGTAATTATAAAGTAGTATGTTTAGGAAGCCTAAGATTTAAAATAAAAGAACCAATTGAAGTTAAAATTTATTTTGCAGTCATTGAACCCCCAATGCACATTACCCATAAAAATTATTTAGAATTACTCTTCTAACATGGTACAAATTGATAAAAAAGGGTTTTGTAATTTATTTTTTAAAATAAATTAATAAAAATAAAGAAGCGCCATGCAAAATAAATTAGTTGATATAAGAAATTATGAACTTTACAAAAATAATGAAATATTATGCAAAATAATGATTAATTTTTCGTTATTTCTAAATAAAGTTGATAAGAAATTATTCATTTAATCCCAAAATAAAATTAAGTTTTTATTATACATTACAATACATTTAAAATAAAATAAAATATTTATAAAAAAAGTAAAATAAGAAAAACAATACCAAATAGGGAAAGTAAAATAAATGACACGAGGAAAATAATTAATTTCTAAAAAATCATGTTAAATGTAGTATTGCCACCTAAACACTTTGCATACGCTCCTTTTTATTATTATATTAAGATTAAGATTAGAAAATAGCTCGTAAATTTCTTGCTTTGCTCGTAAGTTTTTATTATACATTAGAATACATTTAAAAATAAAATAAAATATTTATAAAAAAGTAAAATTAGAAAAATAATACCAAATAGGGAAAGCAGAATAAATGACACGAGGAAAATAATTAATTTCTAAAAAATCATGTTAAATATAGCATTGCCACCTAAATATAGATCGTAAATTGCGTGCTTTGTGCCATCACATCTATTAATGTTCTATCTCACATTCCAAATGACATTAAAACACAATTCTTGATTTTTTTTTCTATTTTTTATTTGTTTGAGAGCGTCCCAATTCTTGAATTAGAACTAAAGAAATGAATCTCTAATTTCTCTAATTTACTTTTGTTAATCCATTCGACACAGAGAGAAAATTAAATGTCAAAAGTGAGAGTCAAGTCACCAATTTAAGTCGGTTGTGTTTAATTAACACCCTTAAAACATAAGACACTAGGAGGGTGTGGGAGTTACCAACTATATAATATATTGAAGATGGAGAACAAAAGCTGAATGATTGATAATTTGAAATTCTCAATTCCAATACATGCAAAGCACACATGAAATAAACTATATTATGAACGAAATAGGATAATCATACATTGTTGAGTACAGTTTTACATTTCTTTCAAAATAGGCATCTACATGTGTGGTTACAAGTTTGACCTTTGCGCTGAATGTGAGTTGGATAAGTCAGCTACAGCCATTTTATTAACAAAGTGTACTTGACGTGCAATTAAAGAATTCTTTCCGCTTGGAAGAACAGCTAAGAAACGACCTCCAACCTTAAGCTTATCCTTTGTTGAAGTCGAGAACGAACGTACGAGCACTGAAGTTTAGTTTAAGACAATTCCTCATCTCCTAATATTTGAAAGACAGATATACATAAATATTAAACAATATAAACTAGCGTAGAACTTTTTCCTCTATTTCATATTGGGTTTCAATGAAAATGATGAAAGTAATCGAAATACATTATATAATTTATATCTATGCAAATCATACCATCCCAACTACATATATAGACTATAAAGTCTCCATTGTTTTGTTTCACATCTTTAGTCCAAGATTGACATTTCTCACTCTCTCTCTCTCTCTCTCTCTCTCTCTCTCTCTCTCTCTCTCTGCATGAAGAAATAGAAAGAAATGGACAAAATGGGATGAATAAACTATCACTTGAGGTCTTGTTCACTTTATTACGACTCACTTAATTAAGACCCTTCCACAAATGACAATATGCGATACTTCAACTCGATACTTTCCCCATAGCCTTTTAAACCGTCTAAAGTAACTCTGGTTACTTATCAAATAAATGAATATGCAAGATTAATTTATAGTCCCACAATTTTCTATCTAGTGAGTTACCCTGAAAAAGGTGTTAAACTCACTAACCTGAAACATTTAGGTTGTTTGACCATATAATGTGTAATAACTAACAATTTTTAACATCATATTTGACCACACAGTGAGTAACTACTAAGAAGTAATTTCAAATCCATTACAACTTGATATATCAACAAAAAAAATGTAATATTATTGGTCTCCGGCTAGAATTATTTAAAGCTAGAAGTAGAGAGTTTGCAGGTGACAACTCATTATGTACGGGGTTCGGGACCTCATAAAAGTTCACAGATAAAGACATCAATCAAAGTTGGAGAACTCCAATCTACAAAGGAATGCAATTGTGTGACGTTACATAAATGATGTTGGGAAAATATCAACGCGAATTAGATTACAGATCAGTCTCAAGATCCTCATTTTTCTTGTAGAAATGGAAGACTCCAAACTAGAGAAAAATCACGGTCGTTGTCAAACGACAACCAGAAGAAAAATCCATTGTGTGGAAACTTGTTACAACCACATTCTAAGTAATTTTTTTCTCTCACTCAATCCTTCGTGCACCCAATTCTCAATAAACTTTACAATTTTATTCACAGAAATAAGTTTACTTGCAGAAAACACTCATGTACAATATCCAATACATCCCTCCCAAGAAGACAAGAAAAAACTCTCTTACTTGCAAAGAACACTCATGTACAATATCGGATATAGCCCTCCCGAGAAGATAAGAAAAAAGCCTCTTCTTACCAAGCATATAAATTGACCATATTGTAAAATAAACATATTATACAATATAGACCATAGTCTAAAGGGATTACATCTTTCTCTGTATTATCCTTCTCTAACTTGAGATTACTCTCTAGTTAGAATCTTCTCTTTCTCTTAGATTGGATTGGATTGAATATATTTGCAATGCATAGGCTCTCTATTTATAGACATGAACAATTTCCACTGTCATTAACAATTTAACCTTAGTCGTCGGAGTTCAAATCGGAATCGAACTTTCCTTCATCCAAGAATTCAAGTCCGAATTAAACTCTTTATCTTCAATGACAAGTGATTGCCAACTACGAAGTCGAATCTGAATTGAAATCTTTTTCTCAATTCAAAAATATTATTTAATTTGGCCAATTCTCAATAAATGAGTGCTTTGTACATATTGAAATAATCAACACCAAAAGGGTGAGAAATGTGATATGTCATTTTCATTTTGTAGTGAACCTTTTTGCTAATTGACAATCAACTAGGAACCAACCTCAATTGAGGATTCTGAATATTAAAGCTATTTGACATTGCTCAAGTGTCACCAAAACAATAAAAAGTTAAAAAGGGCTAACATATAAAAACTAGAACTTTTTATTCGTACAAAAATTTGGCTAAAAGGAGAAGTCAATTAAAAGTGCTTTGGCCTATGGGATGAAAAGTAATTTGCTTTTATGATTTCACGTTGTAGATGAACCTTCATGAGAGATTGAGAGTTGATGAAGAATGATGAATAAAGTACAACTTTTTACACGTAACTTAACTCAATTCGGATAACTATATCCTTCCAACAGTGAGTAGGAAAAGATTCTCGAATCTTAAATACCTTGTAGGTCCTGCGAATAAATCATATTTGGCTTGACAGTTTAACCTCAAGTTGCCCAATTTCTTGTGTATCACATTGCCCATCCCAAGCACAGATAAAGGATGAGGGTTGTGGTAGGTTGGCAACCAGCGTAAAATTTCGCCAAATTTATGAAATGGAACCAAATGAGAAATTCGTTGGGGCTTCCCCTACAAAGTGACACACTACACACTACACCAGACACCAAGTGTAGTGATAAATGGGCGAGGGTGTAGGTTAAGGGGTTCCTCGGAAGGGACGCGTCACATCGGCTCCCTGGTGTGGCAAACAATAAGTAAGGGTTCTCGTGCTTTCAGGTACGGGCGTAGGTAAAAAAGTGTGTCCACAGGGATAAGGTTCTCTTAGCTTCCTGGAACATAGGATCTTTGACTAGTAAACTAGCGGAAATCGGGAAGGTAATGACTAGGAGAAGAATAGACATTTTATGCTTGCAAGAAACTAAGTACGTAGGAGAAAAATCCAGAAAGGTAGCGCCTTAGGGATATAAGCTATGGTACACAAGCAAGGATAGGAATAGAAATGAGGTGGGAATAGTTGTATATGAGGATTTCCTTAAAGATGTGGTCCAAGTAAGGCGTAATGGTGATATGATTTTATTTATTAAGCTGGTACTAGGAGACGAGATTATAAACATATTGAGTGTATATGCACCACAAGTAGGCTTAGATGACACTATTAAGAAGAACTTCTGGGAAGACCTAGATAAGGAAGTGCAACATATACCTAGTGAGGAAAAATTATTCGTAGGTAGGGACCTAAATGGGCGTTGTAATGCCCCGTTCATGTTCGTCCTGAATACGAATATAAGTCCGTATATGATTCCGTATATGGTACGAAATAGTATGACGACCTGTCAATATGACAGATATATATACGATATGTTTACGGTATGTTTGGAAGTATATGAAATGCCTCGGAATCCGAAACGGCCTTCAAAGTCATGAAAATGGGAAAATTCAGCAGAATTGGAATTACGGCCGTAAATTTATGGGTTACGGCCGTAAATGTCAAGTTACGGCCGTAAATGTCTGGGGTTACGGCCGTAAATGTTGAAAGATGAAAATGCTCAAAAGTTTCAGAGAGTGAATTACTGTTGTATGATTTGAAGATACGGCCGTAAGTTATGAAGATACGGCCGTAAGGTCAGAACAGGGGAAAAACAAAGGCCAAGATACGGCCGTAAGTTATTGCGTTACGGCCATAAAAGTCAGGTTACGGCCGTAAATGTGAGAGTTACGGCCGTAATTTTAAGTCGGCAGAAAGTGTATTTTAGAAGGTTCTCGCCATTTCTTGATGCATAACCCACCAAACTCGACCCTAAGCTCCATAAGGCTCCCTCAAGACCCCCAAGAACCTATGTATACTCCTCAAATTCCCTAAATCATGTATGTAATCCATATGTAACCTTGATTACAAGAAGAAGGAAGAAGAGGAAAGAAGAAGAAGAAGAGGAAAGAAGGGAAGAGGGAATGGATGGGATGCCATTCAAGCTTGATTGTGGTTCATGTAAGGTGGGTACTAGTTGCTTTACATGTAGTATTACGCAATTATATGTTTATGGTTGTGTTAAGCAAGAATTAGAGATGTTTATGATGTTTATGAAGATGTAGAGGATCCTAGCATCTATTGGCCTTATTGTATGTTTATATCATGAAGTGATTATGATATGTATATGTTTATGTGGCTTATGTGATCCTCCATGCTTGTTCTTGTGACTTGTGTAGCTACAAGAATTCATGGAAGCATGAAAGTAGGGAAATCTAGTTATGTAATGTAGATGTAACGAACAAGGGACGAAATGGCTTATGTGATGAGCTTGGTATAAATGCATGTTTCTATGATGAATACAGTGAAATGTGACGTATTACGTGCAGGTATGTGATGAGGATATGATTGTGACGTATATGTTATGTGAGCCAATACAAGACGTTATGTGTGAACCATTTCATGTAGGAATGTGTAATGCGATATGTGTAAGAAAGGTATATGAATGACTTGTGCATACGAAAAGGATATGATGCTCTTATGTGAAGTGATGGGAATGACATGATTGTGACGCCTTGTCGATATGATACGTATGTATGACGATGATATGATATGAAAGGAAGGCAAGGCATAAAGAGGTAAATGTATACAATCATGTCATGAGCATATGTATGTGATGTTGACTACCGGTGCTTACAAATATGTTATGGTCTTCCGGGGAATAGGCCCCGCAAGAGGATGGAGACCTTTGGCCGGAAGTCTCACGGGCGAAGCCCGTAAGAGGATTGAGATTACGACCAACATGTCATGTTACGTTATGTTATGTTATGATATGGCGCCTTTGTAAGCATACGGTCAGCCAGGGACGGAGCCAGGATTTCAATTCAGTGAGAGCATAAATAATTAGAGACGGAAAATTAAATGTACTTTAATAATAGAAATAAGTACAAATATCGTACATTACAATTGTTCTCTACGGATTTTCATATTTTGAAACCGTTTAATTAATTAATACCATGTACACATGTGTTACGGGTTATGTTTATTAGGTGTTACAACACTAATAAACATTAAGGTATTACATAATTGCTAATCTATCAGCATTATTATTATTTAAGAATTAAGAATATTGAGACTCTCCTATGAAGGAGCTTATGGAATGAGTAATTTTTAAGTTCTCTCATCTGATTTTTTTTTTTTTTTTTTTTTTTTTTTTGGAGAAAGATCCATTAGAATCTTAAAAATGCAATCATACATAAGAGTATAATCAATTTCTTACAAGTTGCGATATATATATGTATCAACAATTTCTATTAATATGGACCCTAACAACCATTAACTAACCAATATATATCACCAACACCTCATGAAGTCATTCTAGGATTACAAACTACAAACAATGAAACAAATCAAACAATGACATAATTATTGATTCAATTAATCAATAATCATTAACCCTAACTTTAATTACTAAATTACACATAAAAAATTAGGGCTTTTTCTATATACTACTAGAAACAATAATAATTAAACATTTTACATCTAGAAAGAGGAAAAGGCCAAAAGGGAAGAGTGAAAATCGAATTAACTCACTTCTAATTTCCGAATTTCGAAGAATTGAAGTGAAGCCAAAGATCGAGATGCTTAGACTGGTGCCGCGGTTGCCGACTTGCTCACTTGCCGCCGACTTGCCGTTGAGCTGCTAGACGCACAGAGAGACTAAGAGAGAGAGAGCGCCGGCAAGGAAAGAGTAGAGAGTAGAGACCGAGAGGAGAGGCGAGAGGGACTGAGGGAGTCAGGGAGAGACCGAGAGATGAGAGACGACTGATGAGCCGGTTCCTTTTTCCCTTTTCTGAACCCAGCTTTGTTTTTGGGCCAAAATTTTTTGGGCTTGCAAATTTGAGTGAGGTCCATTTCCTCTTCTTAATGGATTTCTGCAGAACCCAGTGAGGTCAATGGACCTCACTGGGCCTGAATGGGCTCCGTCCCTGCGGTCAGCAACAGGGCCCAATGATAGGAAGAAAGTGGTGACACGTGCATTCCATGCATTGCATTGCATCTCTATTATCCACTGAGTCCTTGTGACTCACTCTATGTATGCTTATGTGTTATGCCTAGGTTACGTGCAAAGGAGTTGGCGAAGAGTCTCCCAGATGTTATGACGTTGGTGTGTGATTGGGAAATGGAATCAGATGGTCCTGTGCGCTATGGAATGGTAAGCCAAAACCCTAGAACGTTTTAAAGTATGTACTCTGGGTTTCGAGTACGATATGTATGAGTAGCGTGCCCTAGTTCCAACGTATGTATGTTATGTATGATAAATGAAAAAGAAAACGTGCACGAGGCCAAAAAGGGTGCCTTTACGTTAATGTTTACGTGCACTTATACGATGAATATGACGCCAAGATGACGTGTATGTATGTGGAACTAGTGGGGGCATTACAGGCGTGTAGGTAAAAGTAGGGACGGTTTTGATAGTGTAGATGGGGGTTATGGATTTGGAGATAGAGATGCTGCTGGGGATACTATTTTAGCTTTTAGAATGGCATATGATTTAAGGGTAGTAAATATATGGTTTAAGAATAGAGAAACTCATTTAGTGACATATAGGAGTATGACAAATGCTAATCAAATTGATTCTTTCTTGACATGAAACAAAGATAAAAGCATTTGTAAGGATTGTAAAATTATTCCGGGGGAGAGTGTTACCATGCAACATAGTCCTAATCTTAGATATTCGCATGAAGGATTGGCAGAAGAGGGTTGCGAGAGTAGATGAGGCAAAGATTAAGTGGTGCAGGTAAAAAATGGATGAAATGTTAGCTTTTAAGGATATGGTAGCTAAGGAAGTCGATTGGAAGGATTACGAAGATATTAACACAGCATGGGCAGAGATAACACATTGTCTAAAAATGGCAGCTACGAAGACACTTGGGTGTCAAAAAGGTAGGGTACCTCTGGGAAAGGAATCTTGGTGGTGGGCCGAGGAAATGAAATTAGCGGTCAGGGAAAAGAGGGAGAGTTTAAGAAATATATGGATAGTCAGATGTATGAAAGGTATAAGGTGACAAAGACAAGTTAAGAAAGTCATACGAGAGGCTAGGTCTAGGGTGCTCGAGGATTTCTATAGGAAGTTGGATACAAAAGATGGAGCAAATGATATTTTTAAAATTGCAAAAATGAGGGAAAAGAAAAGTAAAGATTTAAATGGTATAAGATGCATAAAGGACATAGATGGTAAGCTATTAGTACGAGACGAGGAGATCAGACAATGGTGGAAAGACTCTATTTTGATAAACTTTTAACGGGGAATAAAACTGGCAACCTCGGTGATATTACAGTCCCATTAGAGAAGATCGGTGGTGAGTTTGTCCAGAAGATTGGCGAAAGTGGGGTTAGAGCGGCTTTAAGAAGAATGAAAGTTAAGAAAGTAGTAGGTCTGGATGGTATACCAATTGAGGTTTGGAAGTGTATGGGGAGGAATGCATAATATGGATAGCTAAAACTTTTAACCAAATTTGGTGTAGAGGAAAAATGTCCGATAAATGGAGAAAAAGTATTTTGATACTATTATATAAGAATAAGGGCGATATACAAGACCGTTCTAATTACAGAGGAATAAAACTTATGAGTCATACTATGAAATTATAGGAGATAGTTATTGAGCGTAGGTTGAGATGCATTGTCCCAATTTTAGAAAATCAAATTGAGTTTATGCCAGGCCAATTGACTACAAAAGCAATTCATTTACTTATATAATTAATGGAGGACTATGAAGAAAGATTTGCATATGACTTTTATCGACCTCGAGAAAACCTATGATAGAGTACCTAGAGATGTGTTTTGGTGGATTTTAACGAAGAAAAATGTCTCTTAAATATATAAATATAGTCAAGGACATGTACGAGGGGATAGTTACAAATGTTAGAACATATGGTGGAATGACAGAGAGCTTCTCAATTGTGATAGGGTTATACCAGGGCTCTGCTTTGAGCCCCTTCTTGTTTGTTATAGTCATGGATGAGCTTACGAGAAGAGATGTGCCTCAAGGATTTTATGCGACAGAAATATGCCTTTGAGGTTGAAATGAAATGTATATAGAACAGCTATAAAACTATTGTTATTATATGGCAGCGAGTGTTGGGTGGTTAAGAAAGTGGATGAACAAAAATTGAGTATAGTAGAGATGCGTATGCTGAGATGGATGTGTGATAAGACTAAGAAAGACAAAATTACAAATTACAAAAAGAAGAAATTGCCATATGGGAACAAGTGCGACACATTAGGTGCCCCTCTAGCCACCCTACATCCATGAAACTCACGACATACACTTATCTTCCTCTTCGATAAGGGAAGAAAGCCCCTCAGCGCATAATTGTTTCATGAAGACAAATGTCCGTATCAACCAAGTATTAGAAAAGCCAGAATTAGCAAAATATAAAATGAGCAAGACCTTTTAACTTTTACAAAAACAAAAATGCTGTTAACCTACAAATTCAATTTTTTAGAATGAATGATAGAAATTTGTGTATTACATATGAGTTCTAAAAAGAAATGTAAATGTGATTAGCGGGATCAAATTCTATTTTAAAAATTGGATAAATTCGAATACTTTGGATAATAAAAAATATCAAAAAAATTAGACACATATCTACGATTTTTTTTTTTTTTTTAAAAAAATCATAATTCCATGAAAATTCTATTATTATTATATTATTATATTATTTAGCTACTCCAAATTTGGTTGAAAAAGGGATTCGAATCACAAATCTCAACGCAGAAACGTCAAAAAAGGAAGAAAGAAAGAACGAAAACGCTGAGAAACGTGTTAGCGAAAGCCACGCCTTCACTTCACCTCGACGACAAAAGATCCCATCCATGTCAACAATCCTCTTCTTCGTGCAAACCAGTGTTCCCAAAGCTTTACCTCCGTATCTTCATCAAACCAAAGACCTTTAGATCTTCAACTGCTACAAATCTGTATCCAGTCTAGAAACCATCCTTTTGTTTATATTCTGTTTGATTGTGATTTTTCCCCTTTTTGGTTGCCAATAATGTTTTTCCAGAGCTCGAAAATTCAGGTTTGATTCCCCTTTTTAATTTGTTTCTTTGTTTTAATTTAATTAATTCAGAGAATTTTTACGTTTCGGATTTTTAAGTGAAAAAAGGTTTTATTTTTACCCTTTAATGGATTGCAAATTTCAAAGTTGGAGTACTTTGTATTGGGGGAACCTTTTTGTTTCATCACAAAGATCGATTCTTGCTATTAATTGATGAAATAGAAGCTGTGTTTTTTCGGTTTATAAGACTGAAACAACAAAAGAGATTCGATTTTTTCCCCTTTAATACGAGAACAAATTTCAACGTTGTAGTATTTGTATTGCGGTATCCTTTTTATTTCAGCACAAAGTTCCATTCTATATTCAAGAATGAAATGACTCATCTCATTGCATTGGTTGTTTGTCTAAAAATGCCAACTTCGTATTATTATTTTAATGTTTTGTTCACATCGTGTCTTTGTTTTATCAATCAATAGAATAATTTTTATGTGTTTCTTATGTCCCTGTTGTTTAATTGGCAGGGAAAGAAAGTTAAGGTTGGAGATGATGCAAATCATGGTCTAGAACTAGGTAAACAACGCTACTAACATTGTTCCTTTTCATGTGTCAGTAGTAGTTTCATGCTAACTAGTCGTTCTAATTATTGCTTGTGCTTGCAGTATCTGATTTCTTGAAAGAAGCCGACGAAGACGTATTATTCGAGATATTTCTTCGTCTTCCCAATTGTCGATCTGCTATACTCTTTGGCTCTGTCTGTCACTACTGGCATTCTTTGATTTCTCAGCCTCAATTTATTCCTAGATTCGTATCCCATCATCATGGACATCAAGATCGCTATTCACTGCCCTACACCATCATATTTCGTAAAGCTGAGAAAAATGTGTTTGACGGTCCCCAATATTTTCAACCCATTTGCAAGCTATTTTCTGAGGAGTCAATGTTTCTCCATGGAAAGGCTGCAACATCGAGTACTAGTTATTTGGACTTCTTGCCTTCACCAATGGTGGTAAGAGCATCGTGTAACGACGTGTTGATTGTGTCCCCTGGTCCGCGTCCGCAGTCAGATCGCTACATTTGCAATCCAATTACTAAACAATTTTATCAGCTCCCTAAGATTTGTAACCGCAGTAGTCCTACAGTAACTGGGCATGCATGAGTATGTATGCCCAAATGTAGCAACAAACAACTTAACCACTTCAAGGTGGTACGATTCCATCATCCTCTTCATCCTAGTCCTCATTCGGAAGACCCTGATACCGTCCAGAATATGACAATATTTTGTTCAGAGTCAGGAAAGTGGGAAAGAAAACGCTATCGCTATCCTCGGCCCAATAGACTAGTTTTTAGTCCATTGGATGTTGTTACGTGCAATGGAATTTTATATTGGCTGGAATACGAACGAAATGTGGATAGGGTTATTTCATTAGATTTGTTGAAAAGCCAATGTAGTGTCATTGACTTCCCCGATGATTTTTGGTGGTTTCGATCGCAAGATTCTCATGTCCGTCTCAGGAGAGAACAAATTGGAGCTATTGGTGCAGAGCTGAGGTTATTACAAGTTGTGATTACAGGTATGAAATCAATTGTTAATTTGAAGGTTTGGAAATTGAATTCTTCATGGGTTTTGGTTCACGACAAAAAGTACTTGAAAAGGCCAAATAATGCAGAGTTGGTTGCCCCTTTTGTTCATCCAACCAATGGTGATGTGGTTTTTATGGTATGGGGTAAAAATGTTGTTCAATATAATCTGATGATGGAGGATACATATGAAATGATCGACGAGCTTCAAGAGCCCTTAAAAACCGGTGACCGGCTTATGTCCTTTCCTATGGTGCATCCAACTTGGCCAATGCTACTTCCTTCGAGACGTCTCTTTGTTTAGGGCTTACATTTGTATTCTCTCTCTCTCTCTCTCGGAATCTATTGGTGATACATAATTATTGTATCGTGTAAGTTATTGCACTTTTGTTTGTTGAACAGACACTTATATTCTGCTTGAGGATTTTGATCTAATCTTAACCAATGCTGAGGTGCATGGTTGATGCTATTGTCTTTGAAATCTATAGGTTTCCTTTCCTATGTTAATGGTCCTATTAATATCTCTAGTATCCATTATCGGCCAAGCTCTACTTACTTATTTAGTATTTCAAGTAATGAATATCTCTAATATCCATTACTTATTCAATTACAAATACCAATCTTCGTGGGATCAACATCTGAACTCTAACCATGTCCCACTTTATTACTTGAACATGGCCAGTGCACTTGTGGTATATTATTGTGTGTAAATGCCCATCATTCATCTCCCATTAATTTCATGGGATTCGGATCAAAATCCAATCCATTAATTAATAGGCCTAAATAGAATGGACATTGTTATTGTAACTATCAAATACATGTCACCTTAATATTGAATGCGAACACTAACGTAATTATGTCGACATCATTTTATACCAAGTTGACATCTAATATACAATAAATTGGGTTGCTTGAACATGCATGATTTCTAAATTAATGGATGTTGATCACGACTTTAAAATGTTTGGATCAATAAAAAGGTGATATAATATCTAGTGGGCATAGACGCACGGTACATCATACATGCTGAGATGGCCACATCAGCGTGTGGATCTTTTTTCAAAACCATGCACCAATGGAAAAGACTCACACGTTGATATAGCATGACCGCATCAGTGTGTGCATGTTATCGTGCACATTAGTAGGCATTTGAACATGAGCTATTGTCTTTGATATTCTAGTTCTTGGTTACCAAAATACACTTTCGATCCCTAACTCACATGTGAACATATTAAAATACATACACCCTAATGTAACAGTTTACAAATGATCCACATCAATGCGTGGACCACATCAGCCTGTAAGCATTTTAATATGCTCTCGTGGGTAAAAGATTGAGAGTGTATTAAAATGATGTAGTATTATTAACACATAAATAACAATTTTATACCTATTTATATGATTCCCTCTCACATTAAATGAATGCGACCTAAGTTCCCTCCCACATTAAACGAATGCGACCTAAGTTCCCTCTCCCATTAAACGAATGCGACCTAAGTGCTAACTTCTGCAATGAATTTAGGTTGAGATTTCGATTTTCTAAAGTCACATATGTAAATAGTTGAGTTTATGCTTATTGCTAATAAATAAATTCGATTATAAATAAGAAAGACAACTATATCTGTCCACACAAAAATAATTGTGTTAATAGAATGTGGAATAAAATTACCACTCTACCCAATTGTGTATCTGGAGTCCATACACCTATTAATTAGTATGTGAAAGCATTTGTGTAAACTTGTGGCATAAATACTAGAGGATTTATAGTTAAAATTAAAACTAATAATTGATATTTTTTGAGTTTATAAACAATTTATAAGCTTTTAAATATATATATATAAGGAAACACTGATATTATTTTAGTTCCATTTATTGAGCCAGAAAGTTTTCGACCTTGCCATTTTCTTGAAAATTATTGGAATTTTATGAAAATATCAAAAACACGAACAATGTATTTTGTCTCAACTGCAACTCTTCCATTAACACGTCTAACCACATTTGAATTGTCAAATTATTGAAAACTAGTCTCGCGTCTGTGATAGGCATGGGAGCAAGATTATATATATATATATATATATATATATATATATATATATATATTTAAATTGATAGTCAGGGGAGCAAGATTTATTGTGCATATGATAGCGTTAAATTTTTCATTTTGGCCATGATAGCTTACACTTTTTCACTTATTTTTGTATATATTTATTTATTTTTTAAAAATTTAAATTTGATCAAATCAATCACATCCATATATATCGTAAAACCTACAAATACAATATAAATTTCCACATTCAACTCCACACATTCACTCTACTTTTTCACATAAAAATCCATATATTAAAAGAAAACAATCCCATAAAGAATTCAATCCTATCATGGGCACATGTATGGCATTTTAAAGATTTTAAAAAAACACACAAAAAAATCAATCATGTAATTCTATGTCTGATTTTGGATGGTGGGAGTCTGTTCTCCCTCCTTTTATTGTTGATGTTTTAGCAGTTGATTCAATATAATTCTTCCCTTTTCAAAAAACAAAAAAAATAAATAAATAAAAAAAATTTGGATGACACAGCCCAGAGAAACCAGGCACGAATTATATGCGACAGAATGTCCGTACAAGCGCAAGCAACCTACCGAAATAGCATACGTGAGATCCAACCAAATTAGCTGAAGGTAGCAGAAAAGAAACGTTTGTTCAACTAACGAAACTGCAATAACTTACATCATACAAATAAGTGTGACCAGTGGAACATAAATATCTCATTATGAGTTTCCTTAAATAAACAAAACATCATACAATAAGTTAAGAAACAGGTAAAAAAACAAGACTGAATGCGAATGTAAGCTCTAAAAAGATAGACGTTAATGTCAATGTCAATGTCGATGCCCTGAAGGTACTGGCGCTGGTCCCGAACAAAGCGGTGTTGGCCAAATTGGATGCACCATAGGAAACGACATAAGCCGATCATCGGTTCTAACAACACCAGTTTTTAATTTTAAGGGCTCTTGAAGCTCGTCGATCATTTCATATGTATCCTCCATCATGAGATTATACCGAAAAACATTTCTACCCCATACCATAAAAGCCACATCACCATTGGTTGGATGAACAAAAGGGGCAATCAACTGCTCATTTACTGGCATTTTCAAGTACTTTTTATCGTGAACCAAAACCCATGAAGAATTCAATTTCCAAACCTTCAAATTAACAATAGATTTCATACCTCTCAGCACAACTTGTAATAACCTCAGCTCTCCACCTACAGCTCCAATTTGTTCTCTGACACGGACATGAGTATCTAGCGATCTAAACCACCAAAAATCATCCGGGAAGTCAATGACACTACATTGACTTTTCAACAAATCTAATGAAATAACCCTATCCACATTTTGTTCGTATTCCAGCCAATATAAAATTCCATTGCATGTAACGACATCCAGCGAAGGACTCAAAACTGGTCTCTTGGGTCGAGGATAGTGAAAGCACCTTCTTTTCCACTTTCCTGACTTTGAACAAAATATTGTCATATTCTGGATGGTATCAAGGTGAGGGTCTTCCGAACCAAGATCAGGATTAAAAGGATGATGGAATTGTACCACCTTGAACTTGAAGTGGTTAAGTTGTTTGTTGCTGCATTCGGGCATACATACTAATGCATGCCCAGTTACTGTAAGCCTACTGCACTTACGAATCTCAGGGAGCTGATAAAATTGCTTTGTAATTGGATTGCAAATGTAGTGAACTCTTGACTCACGTGAACCAGGGGACACAAACAACAAGTCGTTACACGATGCCCTTACCACCACTGGTGAAGGTAAGAAGTCCAAATAAGAACTGGATGTTGATGCCTTTCCATGGAGAAACATTGACTCCTCAGAAAATAGCTTGCAAATGGGTTGAAAATATTGGGCACCGCCGAACCCATTTTTCTCAGCTTTACGAGGGATATGAATAGCAAGGAATGAAAAATTTAGGGCAGTGAATAGCAATCTTGATGTTCATGATGATGGGATATGAATCTAGGTATAAATCAAGGCTGAGAAATCAAGGAATGCCAGCAGTGATGACAGAGCTAGAGAGAATAGCAGATCGACAATTGGGGAGACGAAGAAATATCTCGAATAATATGTCCTCATTGGCTTCTTTCAGGAAATCAGACACTGCACATCCAATAATCAGAATATTAAGCTAGTTAGCATGCAACTACAAAGACATGAAAGGAAAAACAGTAATATAAACACGCAAGCGTTGCTTACCTAGCTTTAGATCATGATGATTTGCATCATCTCCAACCTTCATTTTCTTTTCCTGGCAGTCAACACAGACATATATAAGAAATACATACATAACATTATTCTAAAGATCGATAAATGGTCTGTTAAAACAAAGATACGAAGGGAATGAAACATTAACATAACAGTAATATGAATCTAACCTGGACTTTCGAGCAGAATAGCCTCTGGTAAGTCATTATTGGCAACCAAAAAAAGGGAAAAAATCACAATCAAACAACCGCATCACCAGTTTACAGAGTCGAGTTTCGACGTTGAAGGTTTGTTTACAGAGTGGATACAGATTTTCCAGCAGTTGAAGGTCTAAAGGTTTTCTATTTCAGATCTTGCCAATTGTTTCTTGTTTGATGGAGATCTGAAGGGAAAGCTTTGGGTACCCGGTTTGCACGAACAGGAGGATTATGAGATATTTTGTTCTTCAGGTGAAGTGACGGCGTGTCGTTGGTTAACACGTTGACATTGGTCACCAAATCCTATTTTGAACCGAACTAGTATTGCTTGGTGAATTATGGAGGATGGCTGAGATGGTATATATTTATAGAAAATATTATTATAATAAAATAAGGAAAAAAAACTCTAATTCTTTTGGAATATTATTATCAAAGAAAGAAAAAAACTCTAACTCTAAATTGACCCTTTTTTTCTAAACACACCAACTCTCTGTCAAATATCCTCATTTTACCCATAAAAAAAAAAAAGTAATAAAGAGACGAGAAGAGAGACAAAACGAAGAAAAAGCAACCCCCCACGCTGCCGAAAATTGTAGCAAAAGAAATTGCCAATTTCTAACTACTTCTTTTGATGCAATTTCCCAAAAAAAAAAAAAAAAAAAATCTTGTTCGAACAGCCATGGTCAAGCAAAAAAAATAATTTACAAGCCATTTGCCATTTTCGATGGCAATTGTTATCAGAAATAACAGCCAAAAATGGGGGGAGATCCCTCCTCTTTTTTACTGCAACTTTAGATTGGGATTATGTTAAAAACATTAATAATATTCATTAAAAAATGGGTGATTGTAATCCTCCAGATTGTCGGACTGACCAGAAGAGATTAAAAAATTGATTCATACTACTCGCACCAACAAGGTGCATCTTCGTTTTCGATTAGAAACTCTACAGTTAAGGCCTTGTTCTATTCAACATTAACTAATACAAATTTTATTAATTTTTTCTCTCTCATCATTTACAACCACACATTCAACACGTATATCAAGAAAATTAACTTTATCAACAATCAAACATACCCTAAGTGTGCTTGGCGTAGAGTAATTCTGGGATGGGTGACTCCCTAAAATGTTTTTTCAAGGAGCATACAAGTGAGGACAAAGTATGCTGAAAAAACTCAGATTGATATAGTGGAAACAATCGTCAATCTTGAAGGGAGCCCGGATCATTACATTTGTTCTTTCCCTACAAACCTAAGGTACCCTCCATACACAATAGAGTACCCCTATGCTACAATTTGCATGCAGCTCTGCTTTCTTTAATCTATATAGAAATTAGAATGAATGAACAGACATCTATTATCTATTAAATATATAAAAAAAGAATTATTTGCGTCTGTTTTCTCGCCTATTTATTTTTTCTTATTTTTTATTTTGTTTAATCGATATTATTTATAATCTTCACGCTTTCATTTATTCCAATTTTCGAAAATATATTTATTCATGTTATAAGATAACATTATAACATTATCCTATTTATCCTATTCTTTTTTCTTTTTTTAATTTATTTACCACATTAAATTATTTTTCATTTAATTTTTTTATTTTTAACGATGGATTAGTATGTGCTTCTTACATTGCATTCTTTTAATCCATTTCTTCAATTAATTAATTAATTATAAAAGAATTAGAATTACTTCCCCCCCCCCCAAGTCCTTTTTAAAGATTACCTCTGCACGTTCGTTTATTCTGTTGGGGAATTAGAACGCTGCTAATTCCGCCCAAGATCAGTGGGACACAAAAATATATGCGACTGAGAAAATAATGGACACTAAAATAAGCACAAATATGAAACACCGAGATTTAACGTGGTTCGGCCAAACTGCCTACGTCCACGGACCCACACCAATATATTTCACTATCTCAAAAGGAGGAGTACAAAAAATACCACACTGTATTTTTCTCTACCTACGCAAAGGTTTTATCACTCTACTCACTTTTATCTCTCGTGTATAGCTTCTACTGAGCTCTCTCTACACAAGATCTCTCTCTTTTCTCTCTACACAAGATGTTTTGTGTTTTTGGTGGTGATTGTGGTGTGTTTACAATGCAAATGATAGCTCTATTTATAGGGAAAAATTTGGAGATGTATGCACAACCTTCAACCCTCCATCTTTGACATTGGCTATGGTGATTCCAAATTCAATCCACAATTTTTGACAAGCCAATCTTCAAGCCCCTCATTCTTGACTTTCTTTTTCTTCTTTGTTGGTGTTCTTGCTTCCTTTGTTGACACTAACATCTCCCACTTGAAGACCGATTTCAACTGCCTTCACAATCAGCTTCACCTTACTACATCTCATTTTGTAGCTTCGTGAAAAATATGATGTGGGTCACCACCTCTGTCTTCATTGCGTAAGACCAATCAAGTGAGCATAGCTCCGGTTTCTCCTTGGTTCTTGTCTTTGTCATCATGTCGGCCGGATTCTTGTCTGCCTTGAATCTTTTCAGCGTCAATACTCCATCTTCCAAAAGTGATCGATGAAGTGATAACGAGTCCAATATGTTTGGTTCGAATGAAATGCCGAATTTTTGCCGATGTATCGCACTGACTATCATCAAGAAGACATTCTTCTCTCCTGCTCAAACCCACTCGCCAACAAACCTTGTAACCATATCATCTCTTTGCTAGCCTCGATTCTTGCCCACGTACTCTTCAGTAGTTGATAACGCAACAATCTTACGTATCTGCGAAATCCAACTAACCGCAAGAGCACCAATCAGAAGACATAACCTGTAGTGCTTCTTCGCGATCTACCTCACCAAAGAAAATCGCATCTACGAAACCTCGTAGTTTCACTTCGCCTCGCCTAAAGCATAAGAATTTCTCGCAGTTCCCGTAGATATCTCAATATCCACTTTATCGCATCCCAATGTCGCTTTCGGGATTTGCCATATATCGCCACAACTCCCATCGCATGAGCAATATCTGTGCAGTACAAACCATGGCATACATCAAACTTCCAATGGGTGAGGCATATGGAATTTTAGCCATGAAGTTTCTCTCCTCTTCGCCTTAGGAGACTGGTCGTTGGATAGACGGAAATGATTCGCTAATGGCGTCTTGGCGGCTTTGCATCGCTCATGTTGAACCTTTGCAGATTTGATCAACATACTTGGCTGTGACAACCGCAAAACACCCTTTTGCTTGTCTCTACAAATTCTCATCCCTAGAATTTGCTTTGCTTCACCCAAGTCCTTCATTTCAATTCACCGATAGTTGCTTCTTCAACTTCTTGATCTCGCCCATAACCGAGCCGGCTACTAACATGTCATCGACATAAAGTAGCAAAATGATATAGCCGACTCGAACCGCTCGAAGTAGCAACAATGGTCGACATTACACTTCATGTAGCCATTTTTCGCATAAATCCGTCAAACTTCTTGTACCACCTTTGTCTGGCGCTTGCTTTAAGCCGTATAGGCTCTTCTTCAATTTGCATACCAGCTTCTCTTTTCCTTTCACCGAAGCCTTCCGGTTCTTGCATATAGATTTCCTCCTCTAAGTCACCATGGAGGAAAGCGGTTTTCACGCCTAATCGCTTCCAAGTGCAAGCCCTCCGCCGCAACAATGCTCAACATCGATCGAATTGTTGTCGCCTTTCACAACCGCGAAAATATCTCTGTAATCAATTCCTTCTTTCTGTTGGAAACCTTTGACTACCAATCTTGCCTTGTACCTCTTTGAACCATCATGTTCTTCTTTGATTACAGACACCCATTTGTTATTAAGAGCTTTCTTCCCTCTGGACAACTCGGCTAGTTCCCACGCTCTGATTGGAGATGAGAGACTTTATCTCATCTTTCATTGCAAGCTCCCACTTAATGTAATCTCCCACCGACATGCCTCGTCATAACATTCAGGTTCACCGGCCGATGAGCAACATGTAGTTCATGTACTTCGATTCGAACATGAGGTCGACTTGACCTCCTCACAATGGGGGTCGGAGCTGGAGACTGTGGTGAATCAGCCTCCGAGATGGGCTCCTCTGTCTGCAGACCCTCATCTGTCTGCTTTGACGTACTTCCTTCTGGAGTGTCGTCCGGAACAACATATGTTGGATCATCGTTTGTTGTGTCATTGGGTGAATCGCATTGCCCTTGTACATCACCTTTTCATTGAATATGACATCCCGCTCGATGAGTTTTTTGTTTTGGTCATCCCAAAGCGGTACCGAACTCGTCTCCACCATATCCAACGAAAGTACACTTTAGTGATTTGGAGTCTAACTTACTCTGGCATTATCACTAATGTGCACATATGTGACACAACCGAATACTTTCAAATGAGAAAGTTTCACTTCTTTCCCGCTCCAAACTTCTTCCGGTATCCTATACTCCAATGGTACCGACGGTCCACGATTAATTAGGTATGCCGCCGTGTTGACAGCTTCCGCCAAAGCTGCTTTTGGCAGCCTGCATGTATTCTCATGCTTCCGCTCTTTCACAAAGTCCGATTCATGCGTTCGCAACTCCATTACATTCTGCGGTGTTCCCGGCAACGTTCTCTCCAACTTGATGCCATTTTGGTAACAAAATTTCTTGAACGCCAAATTTTCGTACTCTCCACCATTGTCGATCTCAACTTCTTTACTCTCAAACCGTTTCATTCTCCACCATGGCTTTCCACTTCTTGAACGCCGAACACATCGGATTTGTGTCTCAAGAAGTAAACCCACACCTTTCTCAGTGGTCATCAATGAAAGTCACGGTATGACTTTCCGCCAATCGATGAAAGCTGTTGGACCCCACACATCTGTGTGGACAAGTTCAAGCTTCTCTTTCTTTAGAGTTCTGCCACTTGTATTGAAACTCACCCGTTTCTGCTTCCCGAAAATACAACTTTCGCAAAAGTCTAAATCAATAGACTGAAGCCCTGGTAGTTTCCCTTTTGCATGCATGTACTTGAGCCCTTTCTGGCTCATATGCCCAAGTCTTTGGTGCCACAAGTTCGCATCCTTACTATCAAAGCAATCGCGATTGTCATACACGATTCGCCGTCGTGTATAGGGTGCCACTATCCTTGCCACGTGACGATTATCATGGCCCCCTTGGTGATTTTCCAATTATCACCGCAGAAGCTTGTGTCACATCCTTCTCTCGACAATTGTTTGACTGAGATCAAATTTTTCCTCAATTCGGAATATGTCTCACGCCCTTCAATTTCCATACAGATCCATTGACATTGATCTGCACTTCTCCTATGCCCACCACGCCGCAAGGATGATTGTCTCGAGATATACTTCTCAAGTTTCCGGACACATAATTTGCAAAAAGTGTCGATTTGCGGTGGCATGAAACGATGCTCCGCAGTCTATTACCCAATAGTCGGCCTTCTTCTCCATGGAACATATCAACGCATCACGCCGCTTCTTGATCACGACATTGACCTCGGTCTTGTTCTCCGTTTCCTTTGGAGCTGCCCTACACTGATTTTTGTAGTGCCCAATCTGACCGCAATTCCAACATTCAACAGATTTTGACTTGTTGGAATTTATGTGATTTTTGGATCTCGGTCTGCCATTCCTCGACTTGCTCCGTCCACGCCCATGCCCTCTGTTTGAACTTACGCCTCGCTATCTACATTGAAAGCGGCCCCGTTGAAGTCGATCCGACTCTCCGGATCTCCTCGGCCAAGATCATGCTCACAACGTCATCGAACTTTAATTTCGACTTACCGGCCGAGCTACTGATGGCTGTGACTGTGCCATTCCAGCTCTCAGGCAACTGCCCAAGAATTAATAGAGCTCGAACTTCATCACTAAAAGTGATTTCCACCGTTGTCAATTGGTCTACTACCTCATTGAATTCGTTGAGGTGTTCTCCAAATCTCCCGCTTTCCATCATCTTCATATTGAACAATTTCTTGATCAAATGAACTTTATTTGCTTTATGCAGACTTTGTTCATACATGCTTTGGATAGAGTCGCCATGAGAGACGCCGTTGTCTTCTCATTTTTAATGTTGAAAGCGACCGACTTTGATAGGGTCAATCTAATTGGCGCCGAAAGTGCTTTTCGATCAAGCACCTCCCACTCGTCGTCTTTCTCGCCTTCTGGCTTTTCTTTCAACGGCTTATATAGGTCCTTCTGATACAAATAGTCCTCCATTTGCATTTTCCAATATCCAAAATTTTTGCCATCAAATTTATCAATTTTGGAAATTCTCTCGTCTGTCGCCATTACTCCCACTCGAACAAAATGTGATTTTTCGAGAAATCGTTTCTGATGTGGAAGATCAGTCTACGCTGCAACCACAGAGCATACTAAGAATTTCAAGAGATATCACAAACGTGGCTCTGATACCAGTTGTTGGGGAATTAGAACGCTGCTAATTCCGCCCAAGATCAGTGGGACACAAAAATATATGCGACTGAGAAAATAATGGACACTAAAATAAGCACAAATATGAAACACCGAGATTTAACGTGGTTCGCCAACCGCCACGCCCACTGACTCCACACCAATATATTTCACTATCTCAAAAGGAGGAGTACAAAAAATACCACACCGTATTTTTTCTCTACCTACGCAGGTTTTATCACTCTACTCACTTTTATCTCTCGTGTATAGCTTCTACATCAAGCTCTCTCTACACAAGATCTCTCTCTTTCTCTCTACACAAGATGTTTTGTGTTTTTGGTGGTGATTGTGGTGTGTTTACAATGCAAATGATAGCTCTATTTATAGGGAAAAATTTGGAGATGTATGCACAACCTTCAACCCTCCATCTTTGACATTGGCTATGGTGATTCCAAATTCAATCCACAATTTTTGACAAGCCAATCTTCAAGCCCCTCATTCTTGACTTTCTTTTTCTTCTTTGTTGGTGTTCTTGCTTCCTTTGTTGACACTAACATATTCCATTTTTTTCCTCATCACTTATCATGTCTCTGGCAATTAATTTAGACATTATCACAAAAATATTGCTATAATCCTCATATTTTGATTTTTATACACGTTTTTCATTTAGTTCAAAATTTCGAAAATATAATTTTTTTAATACATGTTAATCTTCAATTTTTCATTTTTATACATGTTTTTTATTTAGTTCAAATTTTCAAAAATATAATTTTTTTAATATACATTAATCTTCAAATTTTCATTTTCATACACGTTTTTATCCTATTCTTTTTCCTTAATTATTTAATATTTAATTTAATTATTTTTTTTTCACAAGATAAGATCATTACAAAAATATTAATATAATCTTCAGAGTTCCATTTATTCAAATTTTAGAAAATTCAAGAAGGATTCCCCGCTCATTTTTTGGTTTTTTTGAATTAAATAAATAATTACTTAATTAGTTTCCCTCTCATTGTGGATTAACCCTGATTTGTTCTTTCTTCCCAAAAAAAAAAAAAAAAACTCATTTGTTTTTATTTTTTATTAATTAATTGATTACTTAAATAAACCGAGCAGGATTTCCAACTCATTTTTTGGTTTTTCTGAAATAAATAAACAATTAATTGATTAGTTTCCCTCTCCTTGTGGATTAACCCTGATTTGTTCTTTCTTAAAAAAAAAAACTGATTTGTTTTTATTTTTTATTAATTAATTGATTAATTTATTTATTATTAATTAATTACTCACCATCATCACGTAACCATCCGACCCTTTGAATATGCAACAATCTAACCCTAATACTAATTTGTACAATAATATATCCATATCTCTACAAATCTCTTGTCTATATGTCACGCGTGATCCCTTTCAAACCTCCCATCTCTATCTCTCCCATCTTAAATCACGCAAATTATCTGGGCAAAATCTGCAACCAGACCATTTTGCATATTGAGCACTGCAGTAGCTGAGAATAATTATATTCTTGGTATGTGTCTTCTTATATATATAATTTGTATTATTTTCTTTTTTTGTTTTGTTTAACTTATTACATATGCGTTTCTTTTTTTTTTTTTTTCGTTTCAATTTTTTTCGATCTGTGTATCATGTTCGGGAATTGATCAAGCATTTGCGCAAGTCCTCATGTTCATTGGAACTGAGCAACTAAACAGCATGACATACTAAAGATATGACAAAAAAAGGTTCATCAATTCCTTGAAACAATAGACCCCTGATTTTTGTCTGCCGAAAGCTTTCAGCTTAATCTCTGTTATTTTATAAAAATAGAAAGCGAGAAAAGTTACGCTGAAGCAGTCTTCTTTTGCCAAAAGATGACGGCATAAATTGGCACACCAACACCAATGCTGAATGCAGTAGTAAAGACGCCAAAAGTCATCTTCAGTTGCTCATGTTTCATCCTGTCCAAGTTGTAAATGTGCTTTGTGTGAAGGTAGAAACGTTCATCGTGGCTATTGTCCTTCTCCCATTTTCTTTACACCGGTTGAATGGATGCCTCTATTCACTGTCATGGAAAAACAAATTTCACCGTGAAGGACTTTTCTTGTTCTTGTTTACCGAAATTACTGTTTAAGCCTTCTATCATACTTTTACTCACAAGCACAATGTAGAAAACTAGTGTTTAGCTTTCATGCTTAATAACAGACTCATATGTAATAGAGGGGTCATCTATTTATTGAGAATCTCCCAATGACATGAAGAATTTTGAATTTTATTTTCTCACAAGCACAGAAAATGGGCGTCATGCAAATCAGCAATAATCCAACTGTTGGGAAAAACTCGTCTTTTTCCCCCACTTAAGAGTTGCGCAGCAGAAATAACAAAATACAAATAAACGAGAAAATAAAATAGAGAACACAATAACTAACGTGGCTCAGCTAACCGCCAACAACCACGGGAGAAGAACTTCTTTATTGATGAAGAAAATCACTTTACAATTTTTCCTCACTCACTCGACTTCTCTACAAAATTAGACGAGAAAAAGAACACAACACTTTTTCTTTTCCCTCTCTAATATTTCTCGGACATTATCTCTATTTTTTCTCCTCACACGTGCTCTCTCAATTTTTTCTTGGACCTACGATATAATGGCTCTCAACCTCTCTATTTATAGAGATTGAATTCTTAAACCGTCATTATCAACTAGCACTTGGTTGTCCACAAGTCTTCAAGTCCAAGTTGGATTCCTCAATCTCAATCACAACTAACGCTTAGTTGTCAGGACTTCAAATTCAAATCGAACTCTTCTTCCAACTTGCAAATAGATAACGCTTATCCATTCAAGAGTTCAAGTTCGAATCGAACTCTTAATCTTCAATCCAACTCGTCGCCAACTCGTTGCCAAGTAAGAGTTCGAATCCGAATTGAAATCTTCATCTCAATTCAAATATTATTTTATTTAGTCAACATTCAACAATCTCCACCTTGACTAAATAAAATAATCACCATAGCTTTCGCTAAACAACACCGTCTTCACCTTGATTTAAAATAATTAAATCACTAATCACACTCCCAATATGCACCCCTTTACTGGTAGGTGCCACCTCCTCTTCGCTTTTCATCAAACTGAATAAAAGTTAATCGAATTCAAAGACTCGTCGAACTTAATCCTTTGCCTCGAAATCTTTGAACTTTGTTCTTCATTCTTCTTACTAGTAGTCATAGAACTTATCTTGACAACTTCGGGACTCTCAACAATAGTAGAAGACTTCACTCGGTGCGACTCCAATCTGGCAGCTCCACCTAAAACAGTCTTCCCTATCAGCTTGTACAAATTGTCAATCTTTTCACCTCTCATTATTAGCACTGAGTTCTTCTTCACGGTCATTGCTCTACCTCTTGAAGCATACTCATAACCTAGCTTGTCTAGTGCTCCCAAAGATATTAAGCTTCTCTTCAACTTTGGAATATGCAGCACACCATTTATTCGTCTCACGACGCCGTCAAACATTCTCACATTCACCGTGCCTAAACCCTTAACTTCCAGCTTCTGATCATCAGCCCCAAACACATAACGATCACCACATGCCGTATAATCTTCAAACCAATCTCTATTCGGGCACATGTGGTAGAAACAGCCGGAATCCAAGAACCAACCTTTAATATGATTATCATAGTCGACAACACATAACACATCATCTTCAATCATTTGATTTTGCTCCATCACATTTGCATAATCAACGGCCTCTACGACTTCTTTACCTTTTCTCTTTATCTCAAGATACCTAGTCAATTCCTTGCAATCTCTTCGAATGTGTCCCTTCTTGTGGCAATAATAACACTCAATATCTCTCCTCGAACGAGATTGAGAACGATCTCTTTGACCAGAATTTCTTCCTCGTAATTGACCTCTACCACCTCCATCTTCACTAATTGTCAAAAGCACTCGCTTACCTTGATCAATATCAACTGGCTTCTTAATATGGGCAGTCTCTAACAAAGCAGTTGAAACCTCATTCACCGTCAAAGTGGTTTTGCCAACTAATAACGCCGTCACCAATGTTTCATACGACTTAGGTAAGGAAGATAATAAAATAATTGCTTTATCTTCGTCCTCAATTTCCACATCTACATTTAATAAGTCTGTCATGCACTGATTAAATTTACTCAAATGGTCCCTAATATTATCACTCTCATTCATCTTCAACTCATATATAGGGTGATTGGGAGTGTTTTTTAATGGGTTTTAATGATTTTTAATGTAAATGAGAAGAGAGAATGAGTGGAATTGAATGGTGGAGATTTATTGATTTGATGTGATATGTGGGTATGATTGATTTAGGATAAAGAAAGAATGCATAAAAAAAGTAGAAAAAAGTGGTAAAATTTTGAAAAATGGGTTCCCAATCACCCTTATAATTGCATCTTCAAATATAACATATTCGTTAAGGACTTAGACATGTACAAATCTTCTAGTGTTTTCCATAACTGGGAAGGCGACTTTTCATTCAAAACGCTATACTTTATGTCAGGTGCAAGAGCAAACCGAATGGTGCTGACCGTTTTTGCTGGCAATTCTTCCCAATCAGCATCTTTCGTCCCTTCCGGCTTCTTGTCTTTCAACGCCTTATAAAGTCCTTGTTGCACAAGAAGATCCTCCCCATACTCCGCCAAATGTTAAAGTTATTTTTCCGGTCAAAAAGCTCCACCTCAAACTTGGCCATATTCCCAGACTTGAACCTTTAGCTCTGATACCACTTGTTGGGAAAAACTCGTCTTTTTCCCCCACCTAAGATTTGCGCAGCAGAAATAACAAAACACAAACAAATGAGAAAATAAAATAGAGAACACAACAACTAACGTAGCTCAGTTAACCGCCGACAACCACGGGAGAAGAACTTCTTTATTGATGAAGAAAATCACTCTATAATTTTTCCTCACTCACTCGACTTCTCTACAAAATTAGACGAGAAAAAGAACACAACGTGCTCTCTCAATTTTTTCTTTTCCCTCTCTAATTTTTCTCGGACATTATCTCTATTTTTTCTCCTCACACGTGCTCTCTCAATTTTTTCTTGGACCTACGATATAATGGCTCTTAACCTCCCTATTTATAGAGATTGAATTCTTAAACCGTCATTGCCAACTAGCGCTTGGTTGTCCACAAGTCTTCAAGTCCAAGTTGGATTCCTCAACTTCAATCACAAACTAACGCTTAGTTGTCAGCACTTCAAATTCAAATCGAAATCTTCTTCCAACTTGCAAATGGATAACGCTTATCCATTCAAGAGTTCAAGTCCGAATCAAACTCTTAATCCTCAATGCCAACTCGTTGCCAAGTAAGAGTTCGAATCCAAATTGAAATCTTCATCTCAATTCAAATATTATTTTATTTAGTCAACATTCAACACCAACGCGCGTAGAATACTTAATCCCTCAAGAATATGATACTTACTAACGTCTTCTTGAGAGGGTCTTTGCAACAAGGCAAAAGAGAAAATAATTAAAGCAAGTGCAAATAAGATCATTCAATAAAATATGGACATTTGTCCAATAGATTCTCTGCTTGAATTAACAAAACTTCCAGACGAAGCTAAGCTTGGAGGCTAGGGAAGACCTATTCTGGTGCAATTGCCGCAAATTATGCATCTAAGGAATTTAAGATTTCAGGTAGATTATTATTTGAAGAATTTATGAAGGTAAAAGCATGTTAACATTCTCTACAAAACCTGGCATGTATTAATCTATTGATCTTCCGGAGCACAAGACTGCCAGAAAACCACATGGTTGCCAAGAATGTGTTTTCCAAAAAATTCACAGGATATACCTTCAAAAAGTGACTAAAGAATAATAAAAAAATTATCAAGTGGATGAAGATCCAACTTGCACCAACAGCTAGGAAAATTGCAATCAATTATGTGAAATTAATATCATGTAACTCTATTTGGACTCGTAAGGAAGGGGAGGATATCGAATTTTTGCAGATTGAGAAGTTGAAATTTTTAGAAAACCATCAGTAGACGTGCTCATAACTTCACCCAATCAGCTAGTGTATGGCTGCAGAACTATGCAAATCATGAATAAAGAAGAAATTTGCACATTTTAAGTATACAACAAAATGCTTGTTTGAAAAGCCTTTTTCCTAATTACTTCTCCTTACATTCATTTTTTACCACAGAAAACCTTATTTTCATATTTCTCTGCATTATTATATCATTTTTAAGCCACACTTTCTGCCAAAAAATTGCTTTCCTTCAAAGAAGTTTTATAGAACAAGCTTCACTTTCATAGCAGATTGGCAAGCTGTTTGTCACGCACTTGTTGTTTTAACACAAGTTACGCGCGGCCTTAGTGCTTCAAACGTCCGCCCCGTGCAAGATTTAACACTAAGTCAGCCTTCCCGAACAAAGTTGCTAAGTAATGAGAACTTAAGAGGAACAAAGGCAAGGTAGAACACTTGGAAGTTTAAGAGAAGACTTTATATTGCAATGAAACTTACAAGTTCTTGGATGGTTACAAATGAACTCCTATCTCCTATTTATACTTTCCACCTTCTCAATGGACGGTGGAGATTAGTTCGATCTAACGGCCTATATTGATCTTCCAGAATTCTCCACAATCTTCTCCTAAAAATATCTAGGATATTTACAAAGGGTGATTCTAGAAACAATGCCTAGAATGCTCCATGATTTGTGTAGAAGCTTTCTAGAGGATTCTATCATATTCTAGTGAAACTCATCTCTAGAATCTTCCGAAAAACGCTCGGGTCATGACATGTTGATCACTTCATTATTAATACACCAAAGCTTTCACAAAGGCTACTTACCTCAACCAAAGAAGGTAAAGTACAACAAGGGAACCATTGCCTACACTTCCTAAAGGCCCTACTAAAGCTAGCAATCACATGAATGGTAAAATCAGCATGAAGAATCTCTCGGTTTTAGTATAACCTATGATGTCAAAAATCTATTAGAAACCCAATTTTAGTAGTAATTTCTATACAACAGTCACATTTGATGTGAAATGAAAATCATTTGTCTCCACCTTACCTCATTAAAACCTCATGAAAAACTATCAACCAAAATAAAAATTAAAAAAGAAGCAAGCTCATCAAAGACAAAAGAGAGCTAAAATCAAGTTCCTGATGGTCATACGCCAAATCAGTAACTACTACATAGAAATAGACCTGGCCATCGGGCCGGTTTAGGCCCGAAATCGGACAGGAACCTGCCCGGTCAAACCCGGACCGGCCCGTTGACGGCCGGTCCGGGTTAGAATCGCATGAAACCGGTTCGACTCGCTCGCGCCGGTTCAAGTTTAAAAACCGAACCGGCCGGTTCACGGTTGAATGACTGGTTCCGTTCAACCGATGTGAATCGCCAGGCCGGTTCACGATTGAACTCGCCTGGTCAGTTCATCGTGCAAACGGTCACAATAATTGTGACCGTTTGGGGGTGGATGAGCCACCCCCCACCAAATTTTTTATTTTTATTTTTTCTTTTTCTTTTATTCTCTATAAATACCCTCTATTTCAACTTATTTTCTCCACAATTACATTCTCAACTCTCATCTCAAATTCTCAATATCTCATCGACTCATTCTACTTTACTCAAAATATTAAATCTTAACTTTCTCGGCTTCCAATCTCTTTTTTTATATTGTAGTATTGTACATTTTTTAAATTTTTTTGTACAATCTTTTTTGGTAAGAAATTAAGTTTAAGCCTTAATTTTTTTAAAATCTTTTTTTTTTTTTTGGTTTCGAATTGGGGTTTGAAAAGTTGGATTAGAAAGGTTTTGTTTAATTTTTTTTGAACCGGCGGTTCACTTTGAACCGTGGTGAACCGTCGGTTCATTTTTTTATTTATATTTTTATTTTTTTTAATATTTGAACCGTGAACCGGCGTTCACTTAACCGGAATCAACCGTGACCGGGCGGTTCCATGCCGGTTCACACTTTTGTGAACAGTTGAACCGGCTGTTCATGAACCGGAACCGCCAGTTCATGAACCGTGGCCGGGTCTACGTAGAAAAACAAATTAAAAGTAAAAATTGCGAACATGTTACAGATTTGCTTCAAGGTTAAATGCAAAAAAATTATTCAGGAATTTATATAGTCTCGCATATATTTACACATCGTCTCTGACATTGATGAAAAGAATAGAAAAAACGTCTATCTGCAAATACGAATCAAGGAAGCGAAAAGGAAAACCGCTTAAACAGATGTGCCTACAAATTACAACCAATGTCCAAAGCCGAACAATTTGATTAAAAAGGAGACCTGATTCCGGGAGAAACGATTGCGTGGAATTCAGGAACTTGGAAGCACAAGATCTCAATCCATTGTTCATCTCCATTTTCTTTAAGAAAGTTTCGAATATCTTACAAGACCAGAGAATTTCGATGAAAAGTTTTGAATGTGATGATTGATACGGGGTTTGTTATGAAACGTGAGCTGAGAGGACTTACCCTTGTATGCACGTGATTAATATCGTCGTGAGGAGGGTTTGTTATTTTTCAAAACTGAATCAGATAATTGAGTAGGGTTTGTTATTTTTTAAATTTATATTGAAGGATCAAACTTTTAAATTTATTTATTTCAGTCTCCAAAGATTTTATTTTATTCACTTAAAGTCCAATTCTAGCTTTTAGTCCAAATTGAGTGTAGAGGTAACACAATCCAATTAGAAGCCCATTAACAACACCTTCACCTAGTTCTTTATCTAGTGTCGCCTTTAGATATTTGTAGTTGAGATTCTTTTAAATCATAGCCTCAACTTTATCCCCTACATTACACCATTATCAATTTCACTGTCTTATTTTAACGAGTATATATTTTCTCCCGTGCGATGCACGGGACGATAAAGATAGTTTATTTACATAAAAAAATTAATACAAAATAAAAATAATATATATATATATATATATAATATTATAGATTTCAATAATAGTTTATAAATTTTGATCCAAATCATTATCTTGTAATAAAAAATATCATATCAGTTATTGTAATTGATGGTTTTAGGTAATAACAAAATATTTTGGATTAAAATTTAGGCAATACTTATTTGAGCAAGAAGAAATGCTGCTATTAAAATTTTTGCTAAATTTTTTATCATCGATATCATTTAAGTAGTTAAGTAAAGATGATATTTCTGAACTCGGATTCTTGAATATTAGGTTTTGGAAGATTTATGCGATGTGGATTGTATATTATATAAAATGATAAGATCTTTATACAAAATATTCAAAAGTGAAACTTTGGACATTGATTTTTCAGTTACAAAAATTTGTGCAGAATAATTGAGAGAAAAAATTTAAAAATCACTAATGTATACAATACTAAATATAAAAAAATAAAAAAAATAATTTTTGATACTTGCAATTTGTTTTTTAAAAAATGAAAAGATAATTATATGATAATTTTAATAATTATTTTTCAAGTGGCTTGTGATATGATGAAATGAGACATGAAAATTACTGTTTTCTATTTATTTTCTAATTAATTATTTATTTATTATAAATTTAATTATTTAACTGCTTACTATTTGATCTTTAAAAAATCACCTACTACTCTAGCCGCTCAATGCACATTACCCATGAAAACTATCTGGAATTGTTATGTTAATGTGGTAAACATAAAAAATAGGTTTTTTTATATAATTTCTTAAATATTTAAAAATATTTTTGTTCTAAAATATAAAATAATTTCCTATATAGTACTATACCAAATTGACATTTCAATTTTTGTTAATAAAAAGAAAAGACACACACACACACATATATACATATATACATATATATACATACATATATAAATATATATCTTCTTTTTATTAAAAAAAATTGAAAATGTAATTAAAATGTAATATCCAAAAGTTATAATATATATATATATATATATATATATATATAGAAAATGTTAATTTTCATTTTCTGAATTAATTTAATAGATACTGTAAGTAATAACTTTAATCTCTTATCACATTTTTATTTATGCATGCAACACTAAATATAAAAAAATTTAAAAAATTATATAAATTAATTCAAAATTAGAATACACATAAAAATTATATATAAATAGTAAAATAAGGAAAACGACACCAAATAAGAAAAGTGGAATAAATTAAATAAAAAAAATAATTAATTCTTAAAAACTAATGCCAAAGATAACACATTCACCTAGGCACTTTACTTATGTGGCTCTTCTAACTTTATCTATAGTTAGATTGCCTCCTCCATTAACACTATACAAGGCAACACAAAATTCCATCTAGCATTTGATCTCAAGAGAAAACTTCAATACGTATTCTCTCAATATTTTATTCATTTAAGTTTCTATTTCAATCCTTTTTTTTGTCCTAGTATTTAAATCACACATCACCACCATCGGCACTTCCAAGCTCCACCACCACCACCACCACAATCACCACCATATCACTACCACCATCTCCATCGTAAAAACACAGAGTAGCCACATAAAACACAACAAACACATTCAAGAAACACACCAAATTCACCATCTCTACTTCACAACACCTTCAAGAAACAACATATAACCAGTAGAAACGAGAAAAGAGAAGAAAATAGGAAGATTTGAAGGAAAATTTCCAACTTTTGTCTTGAACTTCAACCACCAAATTCAAGCTCAATAATCATCTATTCGTTCAATTACCACCAAAGTCAGAGTCACCACCCTTGCCACCACCTTCGCTTCCTGCTGGCGATCTACCGGCTTCATCGTCCACCTTTCCCTGTCAAGTGCAGCCGAGAGTGAGAGAGCCAGTGTGCGTGTGTTTGAGATGAAAATTGGGGATTATATTTATTTTAATCAAAGAAATTTTCCAATCATTCATTGAGCTTTTTAAATTGCTTTAAGTTGGTCCATATATTTTTCTTAATTATTAGGTCCTCAACTATTAGTTTTTCTAATTTAACCCCTAAGTTATATTTTCAACTTCAATCCCCCAATTTATTTACTTTATTAAGTAAGTAATTGAAGTTTATTTAATTCTAAACCTCTAACTTTTAATTCTTATAATTTGACAACTAAATTTTTATTTCAATTTAAGTCCTTCAATTTCTCATTTTTATTTAAGTTAATCCTCAAACTTTATTTGCACCTCAGTCCTCTACGTTATAAAAATCTTGTAATTGAGTCCAAACTATTTTTAGTTCAATTTTATTGCATATTAGGTTCTCAAATTATTCAATTCTTTCAAATCAACCCCAAACTTTTATATTCTTTCAATTTTGGTCCATAAATTCAATATTATCTATAAATACTTAATATTTAAATGTATTAACATAAATTAAACTCCTTATTGATTAGACGAAACGTACAAATAGTTAGAAGATTGAATTCTCACCACGAATTAAGCTTACACTCGGGAAAGATTTAAGATAGGCTCAAAACTAAAATCTCAACTTTACTTTTGTGCAATTATAGTTAATAATATGTATTATATGTGTGCTTTTACTATGTAATTAATATGATTGCTTGCCTACGGGTCCAGAGCTGCCTTCGAGCCCAGAGTTACCTTCGGACAATTGACTTGCCTTCGGGTACCAAACTTACCTTCGGGTATTTCATTACAGAGTTTGCATATCTGTTTGCCTTATATATTTGTATAGATTGATTAACTTATACAAAGCCTACTACGTATTTCTTGAACTACTCACGCTTTTATTTTAACAAATTGCATATTTGAAAGTCGGATGTGTGGCAAGGCGTGGGAGCTTATTAGGGTTTATCTAATAAATAAGGTCTAATTCTATTGTTTCTTAAGTAACTTTAAAGTATTAAATTATGGTAATTTCCAAATGTTTGAACTATTTAGTACTTTATTTCAGATGTTTTGAGTTATTAGAGATTGAACAGTGGTAAAATACTCTTATTTTTACTATTATTATTATTATAAAAAAATTATGAAATGTTTTAAAGAAAGAACTAACATTTCGGGTTCTTAGAATTTGGGGCGTTACAAGTAATGTGCTCACAAAAGACCTTGGATGGTAATTCCTTAGTAAGCGGATCTGCAATCATGGAGTTTTTCCCAACGTGATATATGGAAATTTATCCACTCTGCACTATTTCTTTCATAAATAGGAACTTTATGTCAATATGTTTTGACTTAGATGAACTCATTTTGTTATTGGAATATAGAACTACTGATTTATTGTTGCAATATAACTTAAGTGGTCTTTATTGTCATAACATGCTACAAATTCTGTTGTCATGGTAGAAAAAGCTGTGAGTGCCTGCTTGCTACTCCTATAAGAAATAGCTTCCCCAGCCAATAGATAAATGTAGCCTGAAGTGGATCTTCTACTGTCTTGGCATCCAGCAAAATCAGAGTCAGAATACCCTATAATCTCCAGTTGATCCAATTTCCTATATGTGAGCATGCAATCTTTTATTCTCTATAAGTACCTCATAACTCGTTTGACTGCCTTATCAATATAGCTCTTTTGTGATAATCTAATAATACACCGAGATCAATCTCATTGTATTTGAATTCCCAATACAAAAGAGACGTCACCAACATCTTTCGTCTCAAAATTTTTTGATAGAAATCTCTTAGTTTCGTACAATGTACCTATATCATTAGTGGCACGCAGTATGTCGTCCACATACAAAACTAGAAAAATATCCTTACTCCCACTGAACTTGTGATACATACAATCATCAACAACATTTACCTCAAAATCAAACGAGATAATTACTTGATGAAATTTGTGGTACCATTGATGGGAAGCTTGCTTGAGCCCATAGATGGATTTCTTTAATTTGCAAACCGTATTCTTTGGGTCACTTGACACAAAGTTTTCTTGTTGCACCATATATATCGTTTCATCAATGTCACCACTGAGAAATGTCGTTTTTACATCCATCTGATATAACTCCATATCAAATGTGCAACAAGTGCCATAATTGTCCTAAAAGAGTCTTTCGTAGAAACCGGAGAGAAAATCTTTTTATAATCGATGTCTTCCTTTTGAGTAAAGTCTTTAACTACAAAAAAAGCCTTATATCTTTCCATATTACCTTTCGAATCCCTTTTGGTTTTAAATTTTCATTTACAATCAATGGATTTCACACCTTCTGGTAATGGGATAAGATCCCAAACCTTATTATCTCGAATAGATTTATACTCCTCATTCATGGTGCCAATCCACTTATGAGAGCTAGAACCCTGCATGACCTGATAGAAGTTGATAGGATCATCTTCCAATATTCCAGTATCTTCATCACATTCTTGGAGAAACACTATATAATCAGTCGGAATAGAACTTCTCTTTTCTCTGGTGGATCTCCTTAATTCTTGAGGTTGTTGAGTTTGTTCTTCTCGAATAATTTCCTCATCCTAAGTAGGGAGTTGCTCAACATTGTCTTGTTGAGGCTTTTGATTTAGTTCTTGATCAGTGACAGGTATTAAATCCTGTACATTGTCAAAAGCAATAGTAGGAATCGAAATCGACTCCTATTCAAAGACAATGTTTCTAACCTTATTTCCCTTCCCCCACCTAACAAAACCTAATATTCTAAAAAAATGTTGCAATTCCCACCTAAAAAATGACCTGAGTGTAGGATCATAAAACTTATAGCCCCTAGATCACTCAGAGTAACCAATAAAATAGATGCTAGTCGTTTTGGGAGTCCAATTTATTTTCATATGGCCTATAAGGCCTCACCATAGCTGGACAGCCACAAATGTGAAAATAGTTTAAACTGGGTTTTTTGCTTGTCCAAAGCTCATAAGGTGTTTTAATAGTTGCTTTAGTTGGTATTCTATTAAGAATATAAGCTGCACTTTTTAGTGCTTCTCCACAGAGTGATTCTGGTAAGGTGGAATGACTAATCATACTCCTTACCATATCTTTAAGAGTTCTATTTCGTTTATCAGCTACCATATTCATACTAGGAGATCTTAGCATAGTGTATTGTGGGACGATTCCACATTCTTCTAGGAATTTAGCAAATAATGTTGGACGTTGTTTGTTGAAAGAAATCGCAAGTGTACGGATCGTGCAAGTAATAAAGTGGACTTGGTTAGAGTCCAGATATCTTACCCATATGGATTGATATTTGTATCGACGTACTTATTCTAGTGTAAAGAAAAAAGCAAGCAAATAAAATAGGAAAAAGGGGAAACACACGATTAAGAGGCGGATGTGGAGTTAACTAAACTAAACTAATAATGAAATACAACTAAAAACATGAAATTGGATTGAATAGAGATATAGTCGGATTAATTGATAGTTGGGATTCATGAATCACTTAACCATATCCTAATCAAATCATCGCCTATCACAATACAATGCTCAACCTTCTATGTTAGACCCGACTTTCCAAACCTACCTCTCTCGAGTGTCAAACCGGCCCTAATCAATTGATCCAACCTACTACATCTCTGCGTCGATTGTCAATCAATCAATTGCATTACACATTGTGAAAGTAGCTCAAAGGGTCACCTAGAGTTAGTGATATATCTCTATCCTTTATAAGAACCTAGGGCAATTACTTCAAGGTCTAAAGTGTGCACTTTCTCTCAAATAGATACACAAATCACAAATGCACATAATTGGTAATCAAGCAATTACATGTAGCAACTCAGAAGCAATCGCACATGAGATAGAACAAACATTCCAAAACCATAAACTTATTTCATTAATCAAATTAGGCTAAGATCATCAATCATCCTAACTTTACAATACTAGTTCATAGTGAAGAAATTATAATACATTAATACATGAAAATACAAATGGAAGAAACAATGAAAAGTGCAAGAATAAAGATTAAAAAAAAAAATCCCTCTTTGAAGAGTTAAGTCTTGATTCTCCCATCGGTCTCCATCATCTTCTCTTGTTTCTTCATCATTCTTATGCAAGTGTAATTCCCAATTCAAGCCCTAACTACAACTAAAGGAAGAAGAAAAGAAAGGGAAGAAAAAAAGAAAGAAAGAAGACAAAAATGGGAAGAAAATAAAACCTAAAACCTAAGCTAAGAAGAGAATGAGGAATTTGGGATGAATTGGTGTGTTAAAATGCCTCAAATTCGTGTGTCCATTAATCCCTAAAAGGCCCCTCAAGAGTGGTGAAAGAAATGAAATTTTCTGACATTTTCTGTACAGAAAAAAGGACCGTAGAGCCGTAAAAAAGTCCATACAGCCGTACAAATGCATATGTCCAAAATCAGCGTCCGAACTTCGAATGGCTATAACTTTTGCTAGGAAACTTGGAATTGAGATCCGTAAAAAAAATTGGAATCCACTTTCAATGATCTTTCAGTTGAGCACAAGAAAAGTTTCCAAAATGTTCTTCAAAAATTACATCCAATGTCTTCCATCTTTCGACGCCTTTCGTTTTAGTCCCGATACTTGGGATTTTTTTGACCTTTTTATCCTTTTTTCTTTTCTTTTTCCTTGTTCTCTTCCGCATTGAAGTTATTGATCGACAAACAAAATATTTACATATAATTTAGTAGAAATTCGCTCAATCAAGTGATAAAATGTTCATGTAAAGAGATAAATAAATATGTAAAACGCACACTTATCAGTGCTTGTTATTGAGTTTAATCCATATGCTTGACCGATCACCAAATATGTGTACATGTGATTAGTGTATGATCTTAGTGGTGGGAATGCACTAATTAGACTGAATAGCAATCACCCTAAGTTCTTGTTGGGAATAGAGATATACCCATAACCTTAGGTGATTCATTAAGCTACTTTCACTACGAGTAATGCGGTTAGTTGATAATATATCGATACAGAGATATAGTAGGTTGAATCAACTAATTAGGGGTAGTTTGACATTCGAGAGAGTAACTACTTAAATAAGGAAAGTCGGGTCTAACAATTGAGGATGTGCATTATCTAGATATTAGGTATTGAAATTGATTAGGCTACGGTTGAATGAAGTCATGAATCCCAACTATCCTTCGTCCAAGCTCATTCCCATTCTTGCTCATTTCATATCTTTCTTTTCTCTGCTTTAGTTTGTTTAGTTTGCTCACTCCCATTCTTTTAATTATGTGTGTTTCTTGTATAGTTTCATTTCACGCTATAATTAGAAATTAAATTACAAATACCAATCTTTGTGGGATCAACATCCGGACTCTAACCGTGTCCCACTTTATTACTTGAACACCGCTAGAGCACTTGGGGTATATTATTGTGTGTGTAAACGCCCATCATCCATCTCCCATTAATTTCATGGGATTCGAATCAAAATCCAATCCATTGACAGGCCTAAATAGAATGGGAATTGTTATTGTAACTATCAAATACATGTCACCTTAATATTGAACGCGAACACTAACGTAATTATCTCGACATCATTTTATACCAAGTTGACATCTAATATGCAATAAATTGGGTTGCTTGAACATACACAATTTCTAAATTAATGGATGTTGTACATGATTTCTAAATTAATAGATGTTGATCACAACTTTAAAATGATTGGATCGATAAAAAGGTGATATAATTATATCTAGTGGGCACAGACGCACGGTACACCATACATGCTGAGGTGGCCACATTAGTATGTGGATCTTTTGTCAAAACTACGCACCAATGAAAAAGACTCACACGCTGACGTAGCATGACTGCATCAGTGTGTGTGCATGTTATCGTGTACGTTAGTAGGCATTTGAACATGAGCTATTGTCTTTGATATTCTAGTTCTTCGTTACTAAAATACACTTTCGATCCCTAACCCACTGTGGACATATTAAAATGCATACACCCTAATATAACAGTTTGCAAGTGATCCACATTAATGCGTGGACCACATCAGCCTGTAAGCATTTTAATATGCTGTTGTGGGTAAAAGATCAAAAGTGTATTAAAATGATGTAGTATTATTAACACATAAATAACAATTTTAATCATATTTATATCATTCCCTCTCACATTAAATGAATGCGACCTCAGTTCCTTCTCACATTAAATGAATGCGACCTCAGTTTCCTCTCCCATTAAACGAATGCGACCTAAGTGCTAACTTCTGCAATGAATTTCGGTTGTGATTTTTGATTTTCTAAACTCACATATGTAAATAGTTGAGTTTATCCTTATTGCTAATAAATAAATTCGATTATAAATAAGAAAGAAAACTATGTCTGTCCACACGAAAATATTTGTGTTAATAGAATGTAAAATGAAATTACCACTCTACCCAACTGTGTATCTGGAGTCCATACGCCTATTAATTAGTATGTGAAAGCATTTGTGTAAACTTGTGGCATAAATACGAGAGGATTTATAGTTAAAACTAATATTTGAAATTTTTTGAGTTTATAAACAATTTATAAGCTTTTAAACATATACATACATATATATATATATATATATATATATATATAAAAGGAAACACTAATATTATTTTAGTTCCATTTATCGAGCCAGAAAGTTTTCGACCTTGCCATTTTCTTGAAAATTGTTGGAATTTTATGAAAATATCAAACACACGAGCAATGTATTTTGTCTCAACTGCAACTCTTCCATTAACTCGTCTAACCACATTTGAATTGTCAAATTATCGAAAACTAGTCCCGCGTCCGTGCAAGGCGTGGGAGCAAGATTATATATATATATATATATATATATATATATATATATATATTTTTAAATTGATAGTCAGGGGAGCAAGATTTATTGTGCATATGATAGTGTTAAATTTTTCATTTTGGCCATGATAACTTATCCTTTTTCACTTATTTTTGTACATTTTTATTTATTTTTTAAAAATTTAAATTTGATCAAATCAATCACATTCATATATCTCGTAAAACCTACAAATACTATATAAATTTCCAGATTCAACTCCACTCATTCACTCTACTTTTTCACATAAAAATCCATATATAAAAAAAAGGAATCCCATAAAGAATTCAATCCTATCATGGGCACATGTATGGCTTTTTAAAGATTTAAAAAAAACACACACACAAAAATCAATCATGTAATTCTATGTCTGATTTTGGATGGTGGAGTCTGTTCTCCCTCCTTTTATTGTTGATGTTTTAGCAGTTGATTCAATATAATTCTTCCCTTTTCAAAAAACAAAAAAATAAATAAATAAAAAAATTTGGACGAGACAGTCTAGAGAAACCAGGCACGACGAATCATATGCGATAGAATGTCCATACAAGCGCAAGCAACCTACTGAAATAGCATACGTGAGTTCCAACCAAATTAGCTGAAGGTAGCAGAAAAGAAGCGTTTGTTCAACTAACGAAACTGCAATAACTTACATCATACAAATAAGTGTGACCAATAGAACATAAATATCTCATTCTCATTATGAGTTTCCTTAAATAAACAAAACATCATACAACAAGTTAAGAAACAGGTAAAGAAACAAGACTGAACGCAAATGTAAGCTCTAAACAGATAGACGTTAATGTCGATGTCGATGCCCTGAAGGTACTGGCGCTGGTCCCGAACAAAGTGGTGTTGGCCAAATTGAATGCACCATAGGAAACGACATAGGCCGATCATTGGTTCTAACAACACCAGTTTTTAATTTTAAGGGCTCTCGAAGCTCGCCGATCATTTCATATGTATCCTCCATCATGAGATTATACCGAAAAACATTTCTACCCCATACCATAAAAGCCACATCACCATTGGTTGGATGAACAAAAGGGGCAATCAACTGTTCATTTACTGGCATTTTCAAGTACTTTTTATCGTGAACCAAAACCCATGAAGAATTCAATTTCCAAACCTTCAAATTAACAATAGATTTCATACCTCTCAGCACAACTTGTAATAACCTCAGCTCTCCACCTACAGCTCCAATTTGTTCTCTGACACGGACATGAGTATCTAGCGATCTAAACCACCAAAAAATCATCCGGGAAGTCAATGACACTACATTGACTTTTCAACAAATCTAATGAAATAACCCTATCCACATTTTGTTCGTATTCCAGCCAATATAAAATTCCATTGCATGTAACGACATCCAGCGAAGGACTCAAAACTGGTCTCTTGGGTCGAGGATAGTGAAAGCACCTTCTTTTCCACTTTCCTGACTTTGAACAAAATATTGTCATATTCTGGATGGTATCAAGGTGAGGTCTTCCGAACCAAGATCAGGATTAAAAGGATGATGGAATTGTACCACCTTGAACTTGAAGTGGTTAAGTTGTTTGTTGCTGCATTCGGGCATACATACTAATGCATGCCCAGTTACTGTAAGCCTACTGCACTTACGAATCTCAGGGAGCTGATAAAATTGCTTTGTAATTGGATTGCAAATGTAGTGAACTCTTGACTCACGTGAACCAGGGGACACAAACAACAAGTCGTTACACGATGCCCTTACCACCACTGGTGAAGGTAAGAAGTCCAAATAAGAACTGGATGTTGATGCCTTTCCATGGAGAAACATTGACTCCTCAGAAAATAGCTTGCAAATGGGTTGAAAATATTGGGCACCGCCGAACCCATTTTTCTCAGCTTTACGAGGGATATGAATAGCAAGGAATGAAAAATTTAGGGCAGTGAATAGCAATCTTGATGTTCATGATGATGGGATATGAATCTAGGTATAAATCAAGGCTGAGAAATCAAGGAATGCCAGCAGTGACAGACAGAGCTAGAGAGAATAGCAGATCGACAATTGGGGAGACGAAGAAATATCTCGAATAATATGTCCTCATTGGCTTCTTTCAGGAAATCAGACACTGCACATCCAATAATCAGAATATTAAGCTAGTTAGCATGCAACTACAAAGACATGAAAGGAAAAACAGTAATATAAACACGCAAGCGTTGCTTACCTAGCTTTAGATCATGATGATTTGCATCATCTCCAACCTTCATTTTCTTTTCCTGGCAGTCAACACAGACATATATAAGAAATACATACATAACATTATTCTAAAGATCGATAAATGGTCTGTTAAAACAAAGATACGAAGGGAATGAAACATTAACATAACAGTAATATGAATCTAACCTGAACTTTCGAGCAGAATAGCCTCTGGTAAGTCATTATTGGCAACCAAAAAAGGAAAAATCACAATCAAACAACCGCATCACCAGATTACAGAGTCGAGTTTCGACGTTGAAGGTTTGTTTATAGAGTGGATACAGATTTTGCAGCAGTTGAAGATCTAAAGGTTTTCTATTTCAGATCTTGCCAATTGTTTCTGGTTTGATGGAGATCTGAAGGGAAAGCTTTAGGAAACCGGTTTGCCCGAACAGGAGGATTATGAGATCTTTTGTTCTTCAGGTGAAGTGAGGGCGTGTCGTTGGTTAACACGTTGACATTGGTCACCAAATCCTATTTTGATCCGAACTAGTATTGCTTGGTGAATTATGGAGGACGGTTGAGATGGTATATTTATATAAAATATTATTATAAAATAAGGAAAAAAAACTCTAATTCTTTTGTAGTATTCTTTTGGAATATTATTATAAAATAAGGAAAAAAATTCTAACTCTAAATGGACCCTTTTTTTCTAAACACACCAACTCTCTGTCAAATATCCTCATTTTACCAATAAAAAAAAAAAAAGAAATAAAGAGACGAGAAGAGAGACAAAACAAAGAAAAAGCAACCCCCGCTCTGCCGAAAATTGTTGCAAAAGAAATTGCCAATTTCTGACTACTTCTTTTGATGCAATTTCCCAAAAAAAAAATATTGTTGGAACAGCCGTGGTCGAACAACAAAAAATAATTTACAAGCCATTTGCCATTTTCGATGGCAATTGTTATCAGAAATGACAGTCAAAAATGGGGAGAGATCCCTCCTCTTTTTTACTACAACTTTAGATTGGGATTATATTAAAAACATTAATAATATTCATTAAAAAATGGGTGATTGTAATACTCCAGATTGTCGGACCGATTAGAAGAGATTAAAAGATTGATTCATACTGCTCGCCCCAACAAGGTGCATCTTCGTTTTCGATTAGAAACTCCACAGTTAAGCGTACTTCGCGTAGAGCAATTCTTGGATGGGTAACTCCTTAATATGTTTTTTCAAGGAGCATATAAGTAAGGACAAAGTATGCTGAAAAAACTCAGATTGGTATAGTGTGAACAGTCGTCAATCTTGAAGGGAGCTCGGATCGTTACATTTGTTCTTTCCCTACAAACCTAAGGTACCCTCCATACACAATAGACTACCCCTATGCTACAGTTCGCATGCAGCTCTGCTTTCTTTAATCTATATAGAAATTAGAATGAATGAACAGACATCTATTATATATTAAATATATCAAAAAAGAATTATTTGCCTTCTGTTTTCCCGCCTATTTATTTTTCCTTATTTTTTATTTTATTTAATCGATATTATTTATAATCTTCACGCTTTCGTTTATTCCAATTTTCGAAAATATATTTATTGTGTTATAAGATAACATTATAACATTATCATATTTATCCTATTCTTTTTTCTTATTTTTCAATTTATTTACCACACATTAAATTATTTTTCATTTAAATTTTAAATTTTTAACGATGGATTAGTATGTGCTTCTTACATTGCATTCTTTTAACCCATTTCTTCCATTAATTAATTAATAATTAATTATAAAAGAATTAGAATTACTCACCCCTCCCCCAAAATCCTTTTTAAAGATTACCTTTGCACGTTCGTTTATTCATTTTTTTTTCTCATCACTTATCATGTCTTTGGCAATTAATTTAGACATTATCACAAAAATATTACTATAATCCTCATATTTTGATTTTTGTACACATTTTTCATTTAGTTCAAATTTTCCAAAATATAATTTTTTTAATACATGTTAATCTTCAAATTTTCATTTTTATACATGTTTTTTATTTAGTTCAAATTTTCAAAAATATAATTTTTTAATACACGTTAATCTTCAATTTTTCATTTTTATACACGTTTTTATCCTATTATTTTTCCTTAATTATTATTTAATATTTAATTTTATTATTATATTATTTTTTTCACAAGATAAGATCATTACAAAAATATTTATATAATCTTCAGAGTTTCATTTATTCAAATTTTAGAAAATTCAAGAAGGATTTCCCATTCATTTTTTGGTTTTTTTGAATTAAATAAATAATTACTTAATTAGTTTCCCTCTCATTGTGGATTAACCTTGATTTGTTCTTTCTTCCCAAAAAAAAAAAAACTCATTTTTTTATTTTTTATTAATTAATTGATTACTTAAATAAACCAAGCAGGATTTCCAGCTCGTTTTTTGGTTTTTCTGAATTAAATAAATAATTAATTAATTAGTTTCCCTCTCGTTGTGGATTAATTAATTACTCACCATCATCACGTAACCATTCAACCCTTTGAATATGCAGCAATCTAACCATAATACTAATTTGTACAATAAGATAAGATATCCATATCTCTAGAAATCTCTCGTCTATATGTCACGCGTGATCCCTTTCAAATCTCCCATCTCTATCTCTCCCATCTTAAATCACGCAAATTATCTGGGCAAAATCTGCAACCAGACCATTTTGCATATTGAGCACTGCAGTAGCTGGGCATAATTATATTTTTGGTATGTGTCTTCTTATATATATAATTCGTATTATTTTATTTTTTTGTTTTGTTTAACTTATTACATATGCGTTTCTATTTTTTTTTTTTTTGTTTCAATTTTTTCCGATCTATGTATCATGTTCGGGAATTGAAGATGTCGTCGGTAAAGTGGTTGCTCTATATCAACGACCATGGGATAATACCAATGTTGATGCCATTGATTTTCTTCTCTCATGAGACGAGCAATATGATTATCATCTTTTATTATTTTCTTCCCACCATTAAAGTTACTTATCTTTTGATCCAACTCCGTTAATTTATCATTTTTATTTTATTATTAGTACGACTCCAAATTTTTTTGTAGCAATAATGAAATTGCATGCACTCCTATACATGAAAAAATGCTAATGAGTTGAACCGTTATTATGAATCTGTTACCAATGAGGCTATCGTCGTAATATATTATTCCTTTGTCAGGCTAAATATTCGAGCGATATCTATTGCAAAATTACTGTACTTTTCTTTTTACATATTATTATTATTTGTTAAGTCCTGAAAAAAATAATTAACATACATATTAAATAATCGTAGGTTGTCTACGGTTAGTTGATGCTGATCGTGGGACAGAGATAATACTCAATGCAGATACTTATGAGGTCCGTGAATTTCGTGCAAGGTAAGCAATCGAATAAATCACAATCAGTTATCATATTTGTATTTCATGGACTTTTCTCCTAATAAATTTTGTGATCTATTGTAGACTGAGAAGATTGTTTCATAGAGGAACTTATGAAGCCAAGACACTTTGTCTTGCAAATGCATATGAGCCGCGACGAGGAAAATGAACAGTAAACAGAAAAAAAAATAGCAAGAACAAAAAAAATTTTAACGTAGAAACCTAATTGAAAAAAAAAACACGTTCCTCGTCGCCTATGAGGAAAAATCAATCCACTAAGTACCCAAGAGTTTAAATTTTACAACGAAACTAAAGGCTTATTTACGCATAAATAAAACTATATCTAAGAATAAATAAACACTCCCTATTTAATCCGTAGCACATAGTGTGAGCCAGCGTCCCGCTGCTCTCAGTAGCTTATTGTGCTCCACAATCCCTCAACAGATCTGCAAGTCCCATCTTAATTTCTCTTTGTTGGGGTTCTTTTGATTAATGGATGGACTCCTCCCGGAGATTCAAGTCCCGATCTATATTTGATCAAGGTTTGTTCATCAACTGGATTCAAACCTTGATCAAGAGTTATCTTGAAGAAGCCATGAAGAAGGGAAGAAGATTGTGTGTGACACGTTTTTTTCATCACTTTAGGTTGGCCGAATTTTTGCCTCTAAAAATGTGTATAGTCCTTGGTCACATTAAAATAAGAGATTAACTTTTAATGTGTTCCTCTAGTTTTCACGTGTCTATAGTGTATTTAAGGCCTTGTTTGATTGGGGGTTTAATTGTTCCGCGCGGTATTTCCTGTAAAAATGTGTGGTTAATATTATTTTGGGAAATGTGTGTGGTTGAAAATGAGTATGATGTATACGGAATTGCGTGCGGATTTGGTTAACACCAAACAGAACAAGGCTTAATGAATCGAGAGTCTTGTAGTGCAAGTCATCTTGACTCCATAAACCACCTAATCGTACAAGGAAAAAAATAACCATAATTAATTATAGGATCATTCTTGATAAAGTAAACAAATAATAAAGAATAAGAACTTACCTTATCCGGTATCAAGATAATATATGAAACAAAAATCTTATCACATCACATGATACATTGAACTTGGACATCCTTGTGGTAGGGAACGCCTACTAGTGTTCCAAGTACGATTGGACTCTTTTGTTATTATCAACTCAATAAACAAAGATTATCGCATAAGAATAAATTAAGCAATTAAAACATGTGATAATAAGTCCAAAAAAAAAAAAAAACATTCACAATGAAATCAACTAAATCTAAAATGTAATTAATTTAATTATAAATGTGGAAAAATAAAAATGCAAACTAAATAAACTTTTAAAACATAAAAGTTAGCAAAATTGATCAAGAGAAAGTCCATTTCTTAAACATCGTTGAACAATTAATTGCCTAATCTCATTGGATATTGTTGAAATCCATATCTTTTGATTGAACAATTGTCTAATCTCAATAATATGGTTTTCAAGGGGTATGTTCATTATTTAGATAATTAGTTATTCTCCTTTTTTAATTTTTGTATGGTAATTAACATTGCTTACAATTGCCTAATCTCAATAACATAGTTTTCAAACGGTATGTTCGTCGTTTAGACAATTGATCTTTTCTCTTTGTTTTTTTATATGGCAATTAACATTGGTTTTTCCTAATATTTTCTCAATTATTAAGCACTACATATAGATGAGGGTGAATTATATATTTGTTTCGGTCTTTATTGTATTTTTTCATCTTTCTTGTGAATCATTATTTTGATGTGGATTAATATTGTTTTAATGTGGTTTAATATTTTATTTTTTTGTTTTGTAGATATAATTCGTGAGATATATAGTGGTCAAATACATTGTTAAGTGCAAATAGAAAGTCACCAACCGTGTGGACATTGTGCTTGAAGACTTTTTTTTTTTTCAAATGCATTGTGTTTGATGACTTGGATTAGTTTAAATCATATCTTACTCTTTTCTTTTCTTTTTTTTAATTGAAGATCGTAGCTTTTCATTTGTTTTAGAGGGAAAGACAAAATCAGCATGTACCTTTTTTATATTTCAATTCCCATCAATTTACAATTGGAAAGGACAAATATAACATATCTTTCAAGTTGAGGTGTCCAATATGCCATTCCTTCCATCGGTGCTGAGTGAGATGAATCTACACAATTGGCTGCCCTTTTTTGCTTTTTCAGTTTGTCAACATTCAGGTCGTGGCTGTTATTTATCTTCCTCACCAACCACATTCATGATTCAACATAACTAGTAAAATTATTGAAGAAATGGCATGACATTTTGTTGTTTTTGCGGTAAGAGATATGTTCCCAGGTTCTTCATGGTGATTCACCACCGAAGGTTCGACAAGAAATAAAAAAATGATAAAAAGCAGGAAGTAACCGGAAAAGGTGAACCAATCGCCTGAGAAGAAGAATAGTCACATATTTCTATATCCTATAATATAGAATATATGAATTTTTTGAAGTTTCAGCAAAACTAAGTCCAAGTCAGCCAAGGATATATATTTTTATCCATCCATGATGAAAATCCTTCCATTAATGTCTTTATTAAAAATAACTTGTTGAGCTTGGCTTTATATTTTTAAAGTTTGACATTCTTGGTATTATTTCTTTGTTTTATAGTTTACTAAAGTATTGTATGTCTTACTATAAATATTTTACATTGATATAAAAAAGTGATGTTTCAATTAAAAAAGTAGTTGTTCAATATAAAAAAGAAAGGCACGATGAATAACTTAAAGGGTGATAGGGAATAGTTTATAAAGGTTTTTAAATGTTTTTAATGTAAAAGAGGAGAGAGAATGAGTGGAGGTGAGTGGTTGAGATTTGTAGATGTGATTAGATATGTGGATGTGATTGATTTAGGGTAAAGAAAGAATTGGATAAAAAAGTAATAAAAAGTGTTTAAAACATTTAAAATGGATTCGCTAACGGGCTATTAACTAAGAATGTCATTTCCATGTTAAAAGTGTGAATAAGGTCAAGGACCATGTCAAATCGACACCGTTTTGTTTAGTGAGGCGCGATAACGATGTCACATAGGCGGTTGCGCATTCGGATGCTCATTTTCAATTCCCACAGGGCTAACTTGACCCCGTTCACTTACATACTTTAAGGGACTATTGGAGATACGTATCTTCAATACTCACATGTAAGTGAACGGGGGTACATCCCACGCCATGTAGCGCCTTGTCGTAGCGCTACCTCACCCTCCATTTTTTTAGTATCTATATTAGCTGAGATGAATAATAAAAAATTACTCCATGACGGCCCACCGGCCCCCACAAAATTTTTTTCCCTGACTGTGGGTACCTGATCATTCATTTCTTGAAGAGTCATTGTATGTTTTAATTTATGTTAGCTGTTCTATATTCCATGGCTCGCAATACTTTATCGTCCCGCTTAAATGCTTTTAAACTTGAAACTTATACGTATTCCATACTTTATCGCACCTCGCTCTTTCTACAAATCTTTGCTAGAATAACTCTCAGGGTGTGTTTGATAGGATTCCAGGAAAGGGAATTTCATGATAACGAATTCCGGGAAAACGGATTCCCACCTCTTTCTTAAATTGAGTTTTCCAGGAAAATTATTATTTTTGTGCTTTAAGCACTTATCTGGAAAATGAGTTACCTGGAAAATGATTTCCAGAAAAACATTTGCCATCAAACACCAAAGTTGGAAAATGATTTTCTTAATTTGACATTTTCCTAAAAAATATTTACTAATCAAACACACCCTTAAAATCCAAATTAGATTTGAACTTTTTATCCATTTTTATACATTTTTTCTAAATTTAAATTTAATTTATATAAATATAAATCTCTACAATTCAAGCCGATTCATTTCCCCCCATTTCACCTAAAAATCCATATTACACTTTGTCGTCTTCTCTCTCACTCACTGGCGCATTCCCGCCAAGACCTAATACATCGGCTTCTCTTCTCTGTCCTCTGTGGGCGAGGAGAGGAGAGGGAGAGAAGTCAGAGAACGAAACTTCTGTTGAGGTCTAGATGCTTACCCGATGGGTTCGCCAAAGAAGAAGAGAGGCAGGAAGAGAATGGCTGAAACCGAGCTCCCCGTCGAAGATGATAAGAAGAGGGCTGAAACCATAATCCCAGAAGAAGATGATAATTATCGCACTTTTAGGTTTCTACTGACAGTAATTCACTCCCCTCGGGTTCGTTTTCTTTTCCTTCTTTTTCCCCTTAATTCTTCTCAGGATTTTGATTATCTGCATACCAGGAATCGAATCAGAGAAAATTAGTTCACCTGTAACTTGTGATATAAAATAGGATTTTCGTGACAAGAAGTTTCGAATTTTGAGACATTATCCGAAGGAATTGTGTTTTGGTGACTGGAATTTAGTTATGTTCTCTGATTTGCGTTGCTTATGTTTGGGTTTTGATGTTATGTAAAATGGAATCAGGGTTTTTTCAAAATCGCTGATTATAGTTCAAAATTTCGGTTTATGACATTGGCATTGAGTTCAGTGTTTTTGTCACAATAATTTTCTGCTTTATTAAAAAGAGGAGTCGAACATTTCAGGGGATGAAACCACCAGTATTGAAGAGTTTGTATCTTCTGCTTGTTCATTTGTCTTCAAGACCACAATGGAATGTCAAATGTGTAGTTGATTCGGATGAATTTGACCTTGAAATTTACCATGATGGGATCAAAGTGGCCTTTGGAGATGTATGTGGACTCTCGGATGTACTATTCCAAGAACTAACCGAGAGGTCTAGGCAATTCTTAGCTTTATCTGAAAACCCCGCAAGTAAGGACCTTGGAGAACTTAGCACCCATTTGGATTTGTTGGATGCAGCTGAAATTTTGAAATTGCTGTTAAGATGCTGCATGGTATTGTTGACTTTGCTTGTAGCCAAACAACATCTTCTTCTGGAGAAGGGTCTTGTTCTTTTAAAGATACTCAGACAATTGAGTTTGCCTTGTCTGGTTAATAGAACAGAGAATAGGGCCTTCAAGTTTGAGAAGTCGGTTTGTCATGAGTCTGCCCATGGTGACGGTGACTGGACAACATCCTATGCTGAAGACTTTACGGCTTCCGTTCACATTTTAGAGCCATCTAATCTTCACCTTTTCTTCCAATCCGCAATGCTAGAGGTATGTGTACACCCAAATTTGTGCACGGCACTTACTATAGTCCTAATTTGATAGCCCATGATTTTATGTTCTTGAGTTCTCTATCCCGGGTTTTCTCTACTCATAGATAAATAAACAACTTACACACTTGTTTCTTGGTCGTTTTATACACGATCTAATGTCTGGTACCCCTCCCCCCCCGCCAACCCCCCCACCCCCCTTTTTCTTTTTGAATGATCTTGCATTTTTTTATTGGTATTCTTAATTTTGGCCACACCGATGCATCTTTAAAAATATTGCTGGATTATGACTGTGTAATTGGTATACATCATGCACAGGTATTCCTAGATGAGCTTTCAATTCATCGGCAGCTAAGACATTACTTTAAGCTCATTGATTCTGTTGCTGCTACTGGAGAAAAGCTGTTTGATTCTCGTTCTCCTCAGGGGGATATTGGGATTGTAATGGAAGTGATTTGTACTCATTTTTTCCTTTCATTTTCTGAGGAGCTTGCATTTGAAGATTTCCTTAGTGGATTATTTGGCATACGTGCTAAAGAACTTGGATGTTCTTTCAGATCTCCAGAAATCAGCTTGATTGCTGCAGCATCCTTACTTCACAATCCTATCATCTTTTCTGCTCCGAAGTATATCAAAGCTCATCTTATTTGTTTGATCTCTGAAGTCGATAATATGATGGACATAGAGAGACTGAAGCCCGATTGTAAACTTATGAATTGCGTCCTCTCGATTTTCGAAAAATCAGTCATTTTATACACGAAGCACATGTCTAGTTTGGGAATAGATGGCTACTCTCAAAGTGACGTAGGCTCTGATAAACAAGTTCATTCATCGTTTGAATCTTATATATCGCTCGAGACAAGACAGAAGATTGATGCATTAATATCCAAGTTAGATGATTCATGTAATGTAAAGTTGGATGGCATTTTCATTAGAATGAAATCTGATCTTGTCAGCTCTGCCATGGGATTTGTGAAAGAGATCCAAACTGTTCCTGAGGCACCATTTCGAGACGATATTTTCACTGTCTTAAGTTCTTTAATTCTCAAAGCTTCTGAAAGCTTCGATGAGATTGCTATAAACTTAATTGAGTGTCTAAGTCTGGAGGATATATATCTTCTTGCTTCCTTATTGAAATTAATGAGCACTTCACTAGTACAAGTCGTTCATTGTCTTAGGCAGAGTCAAGATTTACGTCACCCAAAGACATTGAAAGATTTCTCTTCTTGTAAGGAGTATGATTTCATTTTGGGAATAATCTCTACTTTCAGAAACTTGAGTTTACATTCAACCCAGCAAGTTCTGTTCAATGAGATATTTGGCAAGTTCACAGGGCATAAGGTTTCTGGAATGATGTTTTTGCATTTTTCGGGCTTGATGTCATTAAGCTTTGCCAGTGGGATTGATTGCTTAGTTAAGGGCTGCTTGTGGACGATTATGGCAGTATTGTATTTATTCGTTTTTGAAGATGGTAGTTTAGATGAATTGCAGTCAATGGTTGAGTCTGGTAAAGAATCCCTTTCATCTGGATTGCTACATGTCAAATTCCAGGAGGTAATCCATCTTCCCCACACCCCACCCCCTCTCCCCTCCCATCCCTTTATTCTGAGTTTGTAAAGGGCTTCTACGTTCAACGATGCAGACCATGATGGACCAAAAATCAAGCCTAGTGGTGGCATCAAAGTTTCAGAAGATACGGACCATGTGTTTAAGGTAATTACAGCTACCTCTGCAGCATATGGCTGGCTTATGGACAATGCTTTGTTGATTGCTTAAGCATGTATAGCCAAAATGTTTCTGCTTTATGATCTGTGTTTGCATTGTACATAGTGCTTGTTTGACAAAGCTCGTCTGAGGAAAAAAGTGATTTTTCTGGAGAATGTATGGTTAAAAGTGAAGAAACTTAGGAAGCAGTGTGAAAAAACCAAATGTTATGTATGTAGTGAAAAAATGGTTGACCTGTTTTTTTATTCACTAGGAATTCCTCTATAGCGAACAACAGTGATGAAATGGGAGATTTGAGTACACCAAACATGGAGGGTGCGATAGAGGAAACAGAAGAAACAACTTATGGGGAGATCTTGTTCGAGTGCATGTCAGCGGGAGGGGCAAAAATGTCAGATTTTGACGACTTAACTGATTTTGTTGAGTGCGAAAAGGGAAAGGATTACTCTGCTTGGTTAAAGAATCGTTACAGATTTAGAAAGTGGAAATGCGAGAGAATGGCTGTGCTCAAGTGGAAGAAGAAGAAGAAAACTTGGAGAGCCACCAAAAGGAAAATGATTGGAACTGGCTTATAGCTTTGTGAGTCTCTTGAGTCTCAACTTCATCAAAATTTTTGTCTGTTCCAAGTTAGTCCCTGTTACTTCATTTTTTTCACAGTTTAGTCCTTCACATGTACATTTTTTTGCTAGCGCCCTGCAAGATCAAGGTAAATTTGTTCTTGGATAGGACGCTTAGATTTGATTCTCTTTTTCTTTTCATTGTTATTTTGTTGCTTAGAAATGCTCGCAATTATGGTAAATCTACCGAGTGGTTAGATGCCCAATGTTAAATGCTTGAAGATGTGTGAGATTTATGCCGGAGAACCAGGTGCTTCATTGAGCTTTTGGCTTGTAACATGCAATTTAAGATTGTAGTTCTTCAAGATAGCTGACAGTATATATCTGTTAAAGAGATCATTGGATGGAGTTTATAGATCTTAACATCTCGTATGGATGTAACTGTGTAAATTTATCTACACAACAAGCATTGCTCTAAATTTTACTCATTTCTTAGTTGCAGGGTTGATTTTGAGGCTAGGCGACTGCTGAGGTCACTTAAAGCCCCCACTGTATTATTATTATTATTATTATTATTATTATTATTATTATTATTATTATTATTATTATTACACAAAAAAGCCTCAAATATTGAAATCGTAGAATGAAAAAAGCTATCAACTTTTGCTTGGAACTCCCCAACATTCTGAATCAGTTGAGACCTAATTGTTTTTATGATTATCATTTATAATATACGATTGTACTGATTGAAGTCTCAATGTTACAAAATGTGCGACTATCTGGAAATAGTAATGCTCTCTCTATTTATTTACTGGTGCCAAGATCCATTTTTTCACAGTCAAATTGTACACTAAACAAATGAACACGAAGAAAAACCAGTATGCCTATACACCCATTACAATGTAATGATTCAAAAAGGTTTAAGAATCAAATATTCTATATCTAGCATTACACACTCAAGACCATCATCTCCTCCAATTTCTGAGTAAAATAAGCAGATTTGGCCAATTTTCAAGGCTTCAACTTGAATCCATTGAAAGCAATCATGTGCTTGAGCAGATGGAGATATATTTACACGCCTTTCCAAAGACCTTTCTGGAGAATTCTGCCCAAGTGGAAAACTTCACCTTCACCTCCACTCAACGCCCTTTTTTCAATGGAGCAAGCAGAAATTTGTCTTAGTAACCTCTCGAGGCGTGATTGCAAGCAAAATTTAGCATCTTTCGGGTTGGGATTTCTTGAAAGAATTATTGCATTAACAGCATCAGCCACAAGTTCTCGTTGAGACTTGTGAAGGAGGTAAACGAAGGAGTGCTCCTCTGGGTTTTGATATGCCAGCAAAGCAGCACAATCCTAGCAGAGAAGAAATACATTTCAGATGTGGAAAAACTGATGCTGCAGAGCATGTGAAAACAAATTTTATGGCGCGTAATGAATAGTCAATGAAAGATCATCTATATAATACCTTAATTAGATCGTCAAACTCGGATGCCCTGTTGAACTTTGTGAAGTTAGTTCTTCCATACTCCATAGCTTCACCTATCCTCCCAACCTGCAATAAGATTTGACCAAAAGTACACGTATATAGTTAAATGAAATATAATTCCTTTCAAGGTTCTAGATAAGAATAGCATGAAAATTAATCTGTCTCCAACTTATTTTATGCAACGACAATCCCACACCGACTGCACAAAGTTGATCATATGTGGAAACCAACTTATATTTGATCATGTTTAATTATGTATGTATTCAATAAGCTACGCAAGTGAAAAGACATTTACCCGGATGAGCTCAATAAATTTTTGAGCATGCAGCAGAAAACAGATAGAAGACATCTCATCCTGCACACAAATAGTCATATCAATGTTAATAATAGTAATATCAGCATCAATCTTCTTCTACATAGGAAGTTGATATAATCCACCTCAACAATTTCCGGATACCATTCATGGAGTTTAGCAAACGCTTCGTCAATCTCACCACACCTTATATGCTGCATGACCAAACAAAAGAAAAGAATACTACTTTAGTATCGTCTGTAGATATTATTAGCTGCAAGAGGTTAATATTACCCATCACAATTTCGATGAAAAAGGTCAAACTGTTCTCTGAATTGATGGAACAAAAACAATATGATTCATACCTGGCGAAGAGTTGCCCTCTGATTCATTGCATACATGTAGTCTTCCTCACTGAACACATTTTCTGGAACCAGGGAAATTGGAGGAGCGGTATTTTGAGTAGCTATATCAAACAATTCAAGAGTTCTTTCATACCCATAGTGCTGTAAATAGGAACGAACTAACCTGTGAAGTGGCAAAATAATACAGATTATCAAAGGAAACAATTCAAAAATATATGCCTAGTAGTTTTGAGTTATAAATTTTAATTTCTCATTAGAAGATATTTGAGCACATTTAAAACATAGCATCGGAGTGACCGCCAGAACTGAGGTGCATGTATATGATGAAAAACTCATAAACTAAGAAACTCATTTCTTCAATGTAACATTTATGCTGTATCAGCCAACAAAGGTTGTTTCTATATGAAAATAAATAGACTCAGCTGCATTTTTCCATGATGATCAGACTTGAAAGAATGTTCTGGTACTAGCACATTAGTTGAGTTTTAAACATTTCTCCGATGGAACAATTTGTGCAAAAAGCATGAACATCCATTTCTAAGTAAAATAAATCATACTGATTATATTCACTGCAAATGCCAATATGTTTTGAAGAAAAATTTAACGAGTCCAAACTCATGAACCATTTCCCAAAATTAAAACCATGATCGCATTAGAAACAGGCAGTCAACAATTATTGAGATACTGGAAAGATCTGATAAAGTAGATACAAGTGAATAAAGGAATCACTAAACTTCTTTTTCTTTTTTATTTTTGTTTTATTTTATTTTATTTTATTGGGCGCTGTTCAGAAAAATATTTCTATCACTTAATATTATTTAGAGCAATAAAAGATGGTCATCTAAACCATTTTTCAGTTTTACCATTAACCCAAAATATTGAAATATTCTTGTTATGGAGATCAAAATAGCAATGTGAAGTTACCCATGACTAGCATCCAGTGGCACTGTCATAGCATCAACATCGTGTTGCAGCAGCACTCTTCTCTCTGCTTCAAATGCCTGATTGATGGATACGATAAATGATTAGCTATAACAATTTGAAGATTGAAATTTTATCAGTCTGTTCTCAATTTCCTCAAAATCCAATTATCTATATTGGAAAAATGCTGATAGGTGAGTTCATCCATGCAAAAGAGTGAGACAACAGATTTACAAAATCAAAGTTCTAAACCAGCACTGGATATGTTGTAAGTTATTTCGCCATATTCAGTTCTTATGACAAAATATTGGGTGCACTGCGAGTGTTTTCAATCTAGGAGTAATATTAATCACAAAGGCAGTGAAAAATATACAGGTGCATGTTAAACAATATATAATTTACAATCTAGAATATAAAAAGAACAAAGCGAAACAGGAACACAATGCTACACCAAAGAAGACCTTAAACCTAACCCCTTTTTTCTTTTTTATTTTCATTATGTCAATCTTCACTAAAATTTGATAAATGTTCTCATTTCTGAATAACTTTTTGTTCGAAATAAGTATATACAGATTAGGTGCAATTAAGACAGGAATTACCAAAAAGTTGCAAGGCAGATCTTACTTTAATATCAAAAACAAATGGATCCTTGCCAAAGTTGACAATCACCCTGCCACACATATCAACACACAACTTTAAGTAATTAGTTACATCTTACAGCTTGTAAAAACAAACAGAAACAAGTGGCAAACAAATAGATAGTACAGGAAAATCTTACAAATGCGAAGATAAAAGGTAGTTTGATGAGAAAGCGTTTAAAAAATTAAAATGTCTATAAACCAAAGGGAATATAGAAGTAGCATGTTCATGCAGCATGGGCTTGTTAGCGCATGTTATTTTTCTAGTTACACGTTAAGGAATACTGTATTTAAATTTGTCAGCTTTACGCTAGAGTGTCAGGGTATCTAATATGGAGTTCAATTCTTGGTGAAGATGTCGACTCTAATAGTAAGAAGCTGCTGTTTGCTTCAGAGAGCAGCGCATATGCTGAGTGAATGCTATCGTGATAGCAAAAAAATGCTATCATGATTCATTAAAAGAAGGCATTGCCAAAATTTTGATGTATTTCACCATTTTTGAATAATGAGGCTAATAAACCTATAGTAAGTACAAAACAACAATGATCACAAATATTTAAGGAAGACACCCCATTAACAGTCCAACCATCCTATTAAGAACAAAGTGACCATAGAAGAAAAATATCAGAAACATAAGTGCCAAACATGCAATTTTAAGATGATACATACTCTTCGCCTTGGCTATGAACAGCGACAGTGGGAAATAAAGGACCCTTGACATCCTTGCTAGTGGTTCCCACTACAACGCCATTTTTCCTGGTATTAACAATGGAAAAAAATCACGAGCATTTTCAGAGGCAAAATAACTGGACCTTTGTCTCAAATTCTTGAGGCCCACATTAAAGATAAATGAAAACAGAAACTCTACTAAAAAGGCAGGCCAAAAGTGAATGACCATCTTACGTAAAAAATAACTGGCTTGAAGGATAGATGATACCAGCACCGACTGTATCACCAGTTGTGTATTTTGAATCAATGTTTGAGTAGAATGACTCTCCCTTTCCACGCCCACGGAAGAGCAGCCCATCATCACCGTGATATCCATAACTGTCTGCTTCCCAACTGTTTGATAGAGAAGGATCAACAAGGACTCCAAAATACAACAGCAAATACCAAAGAATGCTAATTGTTCATTTCATCTTCAATTTCAATTTTTCCGTTCTTTACCTTCGTAGGAATCTCTCATCTCAACACTCATCATTCTTTCTACAAGTATGAAAGAGCTTCAATGCGGGCAAGAAAAGTTGGTAGGATTACTTGCAGTGACAAAAATAAATACTAAGCCACACAGCGCATTCTAGGGCTTAAACGCAACATATTTAATCACTACTTCCACTGGGCACAAGATACATATTGCCAGACAATTTACAATTTGCAAACATTTGAGTCTTTTTTCACTTTTTTCGTTCAGTAGTTGCCTTACATACTAGAATTTCATATATAAGTAGAAGCAGATTCCCAGTTTTCCCCCCTTCTTATCTCCCCTTTCCCCTCCTTCATCAATTCTTCTGTAATTATAGCATGCCATTCCCATACTGCATTATCTCCATTCGGCATTCTCCAAAGTTGTAAGGAGTCATTCACTTCTTAATAACGACACAATGAATTAACTAAAATGCATACTCATTGTTTCAGCCTCTTTTTGCAGATCAGTGAGCAACACATCATAATAATCAATCACAAACATCTCCTTTTTCACACAAAATAATAAAAAGAAAATGGAAAATGGAGAAACCTATATGGAAGATAATATTTAGCAATTAGACCCTCTTAACTTTCTATTTTAAGTTGTTTCACTAAACTCTAAAGAATTCTGTACTTTGTGTCCGGATTCAACTTTATTCCAGTAAAAATTCACTTCTACAGCTTCGTAATTTACTTTCATCCACATATTCAAAACTATTATTATTCATTACCCAGAAACTGTATTCAAAACTATTACTCATTACTATCCATATACTCAGATGTCGCCACCAATATTCGAAGTAACTTTTCAGAAACGCAAAGAAGGAAGAGAAGAACCAAAAAGAGTTTACCCAAACATACCCAAAGATGCTATACTTCTTATTTTCACATTCCAATTTCACCTTGCCCCAATTAATCTATAAATAAAGCCAAGAAGCAAAGCAGTACAAAACAATGTAATTTCAAAATATAAAAACACGTACACGTAAAGAATAATACATACCCAGGATGACGTCGAACTTTGAACGAAGAGGTGATGAATCCAATAGAAAGTTGGCCCTTAGCTCCAGCGTTCTTCACATACATTTCGAAGTAGTAAAGCAGCCTCTTAGACGGGGCGGCGCAGTTAGCGTGAACTACTCCAACATCATGCCCGTGCAAATGCATATTAGGGTACAACACCGACAACTTATCGGGACCCACCACAGAGAACCCGCCGGAACTGTTCTCCGTGTCAAGCTCCGTCGGACACTCTTCTGTCTCATCTTTATCTTCCCAAGAATCCGATTCAGTTCCGGGATTGGGCTGGCGTTGGGCTAGGGTTCTCGAATTCTGTAGCCATTGCTGGAGGAAATAAGAACATATGAGCTCATCCCTAGATTGATTTTGATCCATCGATATGAAATTCTCGAGGAATTTCACAATCGAGAGTGCATTAATTTGAAATACGAATTTCTGAACGACGTCGAAGGATTGGAGATTGAGAGAAACTGATTTGATTTTAGCGGAGATCTCTTGAACTGGAAGGGAAGGAAGGAAGAAGGAAAACAGAAAAAGAAATACGTTCGACTGTTTCTTCTCCAGTGTTAACTACTAAAATCGCTATAGCGACTTTAGGTGGAGTCGATTTACCGAGCAGCAGTTGTTCGGTTCAACCCTAACTGACCCAAACAGGATCTTCAACGGTCTGTTTGGGTCAGTTCAATCCAGTTTGTCAGTTTGGGCTTTGGCCAAAGCCCATTTATTTTCAAAATTGAAAAGGACGCTATAATGCAGAAGGGACTAGGGAGGCGACTTGATTCTAGACTCCAAGTTTCGTAATGAATTCTATTATATGCAGTTGTAGCAGTTAAGGCACCTCCAACGCTCCAGTGGATTGGGAAAATAAGCAGTGCCAACTAATAAAAATATTACCTCCATCCTATAAATATAATTTATTTTTATTTTTACAAAAATTAAGAAAAATACAATTAATAATATTGAAAAAGTAAATTTTAAAATTATTTTCCTAATATGCCATCTCATTTATTAGATGTTTTATTTCACTATTCTATTTTGATGTAACAATATACATTAAATGAGAGTATAAAAGGTAAATAATATTTTAACTACATCTTTAAAAGGAATATGACCTATATTTTGGGACGGATGAAAAAAAAATTACTCTTTCTAAAATCCTGTCCAATTTCAGAAACCATGTGAGACATTCTAGTCATCAAAAAGGTATCTTCCCAAGGTGCCACGGTTATTCCCTCCCCCACCCCCAGAGTGTGTTGGCGTATAAATTAAAATGTATTTTTATGAGTAGGAAGAGAGAGAATTAATGGAGTTAAATGGTGGAGATTTAAAAGTACAATTGATATGTGGATGTGATTTGTTTGATCAAATTTGAAATTTGAAAAGAATGAATTAAAATGAATAAAAAGTTATGTGCTAACCGGCTCAACTCTCTTATTTATTTATTTATAAATCAACAGATTTATTACAATTTTCAAAGCATTACAAACACTCCAAAAGAGTGGGCTACACCGCACCATTTGAGTGTCTGGGAAGCTTAACCTTACAAAAGCTACCACTAAAGTTGAGTCCTATTACAAAACAAAAGTCAACAACCCAGTGGCAATTACAGGACATACACAGTCAACAGTAGTTGATGAAATATTGACTCAGACTGAGTCCTCCACTTGCATCGGGAAGGCAAAGCTTTCCAACGCCACCATTTCAAGGATTTCAATCCTCCGCTGTATCATTTGGTTCCATTGCATGGGTTTCATGATTCGAAAGGCCCCCAGGGCCCAAGCAAAGCAGTCAACAGCGGGTTGAATTGGGATTGGACACAATCCATTGGAACCTAGGTTGCGCGGAAATAGAAACAGGACACAAAACGAAATTGGGAAATTTGATTTTGAAAAACGTAGGACACGAAACGCTATGGAAACGTTATATATTTTACTATATAATTTCAAAATCTAACCTAAAAAAACTATTTAATATAAACTAGATAAGCACTCAAACCAATCTAATTAAAATTTAAAGTTCATTTTTATCAAGAAATAATTCCCAAAATGACGCAATACTCAAACTAGAAAATTTAAAAAGTCCAACAATTAAATTTCTTGAACATAAAATTTCCTAAAAGTTTCCGTAGAGGGTATATAAAGTTTCCATAGAGTTTTCGAATTTATTAAAAAATAGGAAACTTTTTTAGAGTTTCCGAAACATTTCCAGAGAGTTTCTGAAGAGTTTCAGTTTCCGAAACGTTTCCAACACAAAATGCTTGCTTTTTAGGAGTTTTCGTGCAACCTAGATTGGAACCGTCTTGTCTATTTGTTAGATAGACTCTTGATCTCTTCCATATTAGAAGATGTTATTTTCTTCGCATGGTGACGTGGGGAGATATTATTAGTCCTGAAATAATGAGATGACCCCACATATAAAATTTTATTAGTCTACATCAATAATAAGGGGATATTATTCTTCTATATGGGGAGGAGATCAAGACTCTTGTTAGATATTAAGGTCACATCATCTAAAAATCTTTCAATAAATATGCCACATAAGTTTCAATGGACACAATGCATTGGAGATGCTCTAATAAGAGAATTGACATTAGTCGAAAGATGTCACTTTCCCAGGAATTAGGATTACAACATGAAAAAAGTTAGAAGTACACACATTTACCATACCCTAATACAAAAATAAAAATATATAACGCCTGAAAGGCGGAGGCCTATTAGAGTGTGGCATTTGCCACACTCTAATTTGTGTGTACCTCAAACTTCACTCTTACAACGTTACTCATAGTGGAGATTCTTTTTATTGGTTTCAACGTGTGTTATACGTCTTTGAAAATTTGTTCATTTTTCGAATGTGACTTTCCTAGGAATTAGGATTACAAAATTACCCATGTTTATTTTTCTATTTTTTAAAATGTATTTATAGAAATAAAGAAAAGTTTCATCAAGAGAACACAAAAGAACTTGCCATTTCGAATTTTTCATTGGTGATAATATGGCAAACTCCTCAAAACATTGCTTTTTGTCCGTCCCCCAAAACTACTAAAAAAATTGGAAATGAACTCACTACAAATTTCAAGATTGAAACACAAATAAAATCATAGATTGATATTATATTAGAATCAGCAGTAATTCGCCATTTTTCCTCACCAATTCAATTGAAGTTGTCTACAAAAGAAAGATAAGAAATGTATTTCAACAATATTTTTGTCAAAAAAATAATAATTTTATAAATAACAAGAAAATAATGGCTGAAACTTGAAAGTAATTTGCCTCTTGAAATCATTATAAATATTTTAGAAACTAATTTAAAGCAAGCCTCGTGATAATTGAGGAAGATATACATGCCAATGCTATACCATGCAATTGTAGTAATAACATTTTTCCAAGGATAAGATTGGCCTTCTTGAGTCCTTGTACTATACATATTAAATTTCAAAAATTCAAATTTATTTTTTTAAATTCAAATTTCAAAAATTCAAATAACCAAATATTAACGTGTATAAAACAAGGCCTGACATGTTAGCTTTAAGCGGAGTAAATACAAGCTCCCACTACAAGGACAGATCATGGCTCATCAATAGCTTGAAGCAAAATTCTTCTTTGTTAGGTTTTGACTTTTCTTTTTTAATATCATTTAGAAACATAAGAAACGTGCTGAAGTTGTTGCTATCGTCCCATTACATTACACGTTACAATACGGTCCAAATCAAACGACTCTTTAGCTTCAACTCATGGAGAAAATTATAGGCTTCTTCACTACTGCTATTACATTGTTATCAGTGAGCTGCCTTGCACTTAACCCAACCACAGATCAACTTGCACTTCTTGCCTTCAAAACCCGCGTCACTTCCGACCCTTACAGCATCTTAACAACTAACTGGTCGACCAATACGTCGATATGCAACTGGATCGGCGTTTCATGCAGCACGAGGCATCAAAGAGTTATTGCCTTAAATTTTTCGGATTTCGACTTCGGAGGAACCATTGCTCCACATCTAGGCAATATAACATTTCTCAACTCTCTAGACTTGAGTTACAACAATTTCACAGCAACCATACCCCCCGAGCTTTCTAAATTGCGTCGTTTGAAGACGATAGACGTTGGATTTAACAGCTTCACTGGAGATATACCGTCATGGTTAGCAACCTTACCTGAAATTGAGCGGATTTTTCTGGATAACAATAGTTTCACAGGCAGTATCTCGCCATCTTCATGCAGAAACAGCTCAAAGCTACAAATCCTGCAAATGAGAAACAATTTCATCAATGGAGTTATTCCGCAAGAGATAGGCAATCTTTCTGCCTTGGTAATGTTGGATTTAAAGTCTAACAAGCTTACAGGGGAGATACCTCGTGGTATCTTCAAAATGTCGTCACTGGAAGTTCTTGATCTCTCATTTAATAGCCTGTCAGGAAGATTACCGGAGAATATGTGTGATAGTGTTTCTAAATTGTGGCGACTCCATCTGTCAAAGAATCTGCTTTATGGGCAAATTCCGGCGAGTATATTCAAGTGTAGGTACCTCGAGGAATTTTCGTTAGCCTATAATCATTTCAATGGAAGCATACCGAGTGCAATTGGAAGCTTGACTGTGCTCAGGAGTTTATATCTTGGGACAAATGACTGGGAAGGTACGATTCTGTAAATGACAGTAACTATTGCAAAATTGTTCTTGCTTTTTGACTCCATTGCAAAATTTTCTTGCTTTTTGACTATTTCTATTTCTCAGGAGGGATTCCAATGGAAATAGGTAATCTTTCAACTCTACAAGTCCTGAGCATACCAGGCGGCTCTTTAACAGGGCAAATTCCATCTTCCATCTTCAACATAACTTCTCTGAAAGGGGTTGACTTAAGTAACAACAGCCTTTCGGGCAGCCTCTCGGTGTACGATTATCATAAGCTTCGTGAGCTCGAGCAGCTGTTTCTTGTCTCCAATCAGCTCACTGGCAGTATTTCGAACGTTTTGGACTGTAAAAACCTTCAGGTCTTATCATTGTCAGATAACAACCTTACGGGCGGTATACCTGCAAAAGTAGGAAACCTCACTGGGTTGAAGGATCTATTTCTAGCTTATAACAGATTTACAGGCACGTAATATTTTAACAATATGTAATATGTTAACAACTTTCACATCATTAGCTTCAAATGCTGATATCATTACATGGTGGCAGGGGAATTACCTGAAGAACTTGGAAATCTTAATCTTGAGAAATTTAATGTCCGCAACAATGGCTTATCTGGGGTCATCCCTGTTTCCATGTTCAATATATCGACGATAAGGATGATTGAACTTTCGGCCAATCAGTTTTCGGGCCATCTTCCTTCGACCATTGGGTTTTCGGTTATGAATCTTGAAGAGCTTTATGTGGACAGCAACAAACTCACCGGAGTAATTCCAAGCTCTATCACCAATGCTTCTAAGCTTACCACCATAGACATGGGCAGCAACTCTTTTACTGGCCAAATGCCTAACTTTGGTAATCTAAGACTTCTACAGCGTCTTTTACTCGGCGAGAATAATCTGACGGGAGATCCTTCTAGCAACAAATTGAGGTTTTTCTCTTCATTAACAAACTGCAGATATTTGATTTATATCGAAGTATCTTTGAATCAGCTAAACGGTATTCTCCCTGCGTCAATTGGGAATTTCTCCACTTCTTTTAAGGCACTGAGAGCTTTTGGATGCCAAATTAAGGGTTCTATTCCTAATGAGATTGGAAATTTAAGCAGCTTGATAGCTTTATATTTAGATAGCAATCAGCTGACAGGATCCATTCCTAGTTCACTAGGAAAATTAAGAAGTCTTGAACGTGTATATCTTGAATACAATAAACTTGATGGACATATACCCTCCGAGCTTTGCCATTTAAGCACGTTGGGTGACTTGTACCTAAGTAACAATAGGGTGTACGGATCGATTCCCGCATGTTTGGGTGACCTTAAATCTTTCAGAAGACTCTACCTAGACTCCAACAAATTGGAGTCTAATGTACCTTTGAACTTGTGGTACCTTAAAGATGTCTTGGAACTAAATTTGTCCTCAAACCGTTTAGGAGGTTCAATACCTTCGGAAATCAAGAATCTGGAAGTTGTCAACAAACTAGACTTGTCACAGAATCAATTCTCAGGTGAAATCCCGAGCTCTATTGGTAGCATGGAATCGCTGGTTTTGCTATCTTTGGCACGTAATAAATTTCAAGGATCTATTCCCGAGTCCTTAGAAAATATAAGCAACTTGGAATCTTTAGATCTGTCGTATAATAATTTTTCTGGATCGATTCCAAAGTCATTGGAGAAGCTCAAATATCTACAATATCTCAACGTCTCACACAACAGGCTAGAGGGCGAGATTCCTGTCGGGGGATGTTTTGCGAACTTCACTGCTCAATCTTTTCTTCAGAACTATGGTCTCTGTAGTGAAATTCTTCAACAATTTCCACATTGTTATGGAAGATCAAAGTCAAAGAATGTAGTCAAATTAATGAAATACATTCTTCCCCCAATCGTGGCAGTTATTTTTGCAACAAGCATAGTGCTTTTGATGATAAGAAGACGAAAATCACGCAAACAAGTACCAGAAAGAGAAAGTTCAGTAGGTACTTCATTGAAAAGGGTTTCTTATCAAGAACTTCAAGAAGCAACAAATGCATTCAGTGAAACCAACATACTCGGAATTGGAAGTTTTGGTTCAGTTTATAAAGGAACGCTTTCAGATGGATTAAACGTTGCAGTGAAAGTTTTCGATTTGCAATCAGAACGAGTAGCCAAGAGTTTCGATACAGAAAGTGAGATATTGAGCACCATTCGTCATAGGAATTTAATCAAAATCATTGGATATTGTAGTAACACAGAGTTCAAAGCACTGATACTAGAGTACATGCCTAATGGGAGCCTCGAGAAATGGTTATATTCCAAAGAAAGGTTCTTGGGCGTGCTCAAGAGGTTGAATATAGCAATCGATGTTGCATTTGCTATAGAATATCTGCATCATGGTTTGACATTCACTGTCCTTCATTGTGATTTAAAGCCTAGCAACGTCTTGCTTGACAAAGACATGGTTGGTCATGTTTGTGATTTTGGTATAGCCAAACTCTTCGACGAATGGGAGTCAATGGATCGAACAAAGACCTTGGCGACAATTGGATATATGGCACCAGGTGATTCTCCTAAATTTATTTTGCTTCAAATAAAAATTTGGTGTTATTTCTGTCAACTGATCTCATAATTGTTTGATGGCAATGTAGAATATGGAACCGAAGGAATAATATCCACTAGTGGGGACGTGTATAGCTTCGGTATAATGCTGCTGGAGATGTACACGGGGAAGAAGCCAACAGACGAGATTTTTGGTGAAAACATGAGCTTGAAAAGCTGGGTCCACCAGTCTTTAGATGAAAATAAAGTAACCGAAGTTGTGGATGCAAATTTACTCAGAAGAGATATAAATAATTTCTCTGCAATGAAGCAATGTGTCTCATCCATTCTGGCATTGGCAATGGAATGTTTGGTCGAATCTCCTATGGAAAGAATTGATATAATGGAAGTTGTGGCTCGACTTGAAAAGATTAAAAAGACATTTCTAAGAACAGCGAATGATGCTAAAGATGGATTTGCAGAGGAAATAGATGAACAGAAGCAGACTTCCCCCGACCCCCTCCTCTCTGAGCTTTAACTAGTTTTTACGCCAGTGCGTTGCACGGCAGTAAAACTGTGTTAAGTAAATAATAAATTATTTCAGACATGATTTATAATTTTGTTTAATTGGTAGTAGCATAACCTTTGTTACAATTTAGTAGTATATATTATTACAATATTTCTATATTAAGTTTACAATTTGTTCATAATTAAAATGATTAAAAATAAATAGTGAGAGATTAATTTAATAAATTGTGTGATGTGTGAAAGATAAATAATATAAACTGCAATAATTAAAGTTACAATCCGATAAGTATTTAAATGACATTAATTTTAAATGAATTACAATGTAATACAATAAATTATAGTTTTCAAGTTCTAATAATACTTTAACAATGTCAAATATGTACATATCAACAAATTAGCATACTGTACAACTGAAAATTAAATAATTTAAAAATAATATCAAGACAATGCTAAATTAAAACTTAAACATAATTCAAAATAAACACATAAAATACGTTAACCACAATGATAATCATGTAACATAAAAGAAATATAGGTTAAAGTAGAAACATATGTAAAATTAAAAATTATTTAAAATCAATGTTAATTTATAGTTTTGTCGCATCATCATCCACTATTAATTGTGGCGAATCTGCAAAAGAGATAATATGTGATGTATTACAACAGACACCATTTTCGTGCACCATTTGCACCAACCCAAGGCATTACATCCATATCCAATTTAAATTTCATGATTTTATTTTTCGTTTTTCAATTAATTTGACTTATAATTCATTATTTTATTGTCTCTTTTACAATTAACTTATTATGCATTATTTTTCGCTCTATGAGGTCATGTGCCGAAAGCCAGAAAATTAATTTCATAAACTTTTTGCTTAATTTTGGCAAAAAAAGTCACTACGAAAAAAGAGAGTTTTCACCATTAACTTTTTTTCCCAAAAATTCAAAAAAAAAAAAAAAAGAAGTGAAGAAAAAACAGAGTGTAGATGTTTAAAAGTTTAGGCCTTCCAGTCTCCAAAAAACAAAGAGGATGATCAAACTATCATTTTCGATAAAATATTGGTCGCAACATGGCAATTTTGCAAGGACGAAATCACTAAAAGTAAATATTTTTATAACGCATTAATTCTGAAGCAACAATGTAAAGAATCTACACGAACTAAATAGAAAGCAAACTTAGTAGCTAATAAGCGCAAATAATCTCATACATTTTTACTCCCAATATTCTAAAATTATTTTAGCATCAACTTAGTTTTTTAACTTTTTATTTCCTTCTCGACACCCCTGCAATACATGGGCAGTAATTACTAACAAAAAATAGTAAGATATTAAAAATATAGCGTGATTCCAGGTGAATCAAGAAAGTTTGTGATTCAAATGTGAAAAATCAGTAGATATTTAAATTTTTTAAAAGATATATAATGTATATAATTTTTAGAGATGCTAAAAAGAAAGTAAAAATTTGTAAAACACGTAAAAATAAAAAGACTCGTTGATAAATTTTTGCCACCAAAAGAGCAATTAATATAATATATCATTAAAAAAAATTAAATTACAATGATCAATTATTAATGTGTAATGCTAACATTGTTTGTGTATACCATTAATTCAACTTATTTAAGAACTATAATAATGTCCTAAATTAATTAATAGACATTTCATTATTGGTCACCATTTAGAGTACTATAATAATTTAAATTTATAATAATCGATTAAAAAATATTTAAGTAACATAATAATTTTTATCTTGTAATCATTGATTTATATAACTCATACCATAATTAGTTTCTATTCATCAGATCATGTATAAGTACTTTAATTAAATTGTAGCAAGGAAATTTAAAAATTAGTAGCGACATTGTTAAAACATTTCCTCCATAATAAATTTATTTTATTTTTCAATATTTATTGTGCAGAATTTATGAATTAATCCAGCCGAAAACAAAAAATATTGTTTCCATCTTCGGATATTAATTAAACATATTTATTGTATCATTTTATTCATTTGTGTAATTATTATTGATTAAAATTATACTAAAATAAAATTCTATTTGACTTGTTCAAATGAAGAAGTTAGAGCAAAAAATTAGGACACATTTGTTAAAGTAAATTAGAAAACCGTTTAAAAAATAAACTCTTCCCATTATCTACTGACACTTAAAACTAACTGGACACGTGGCATTCAATTATAGAGACATCAATATAAAAACAACTTTTTTGTCATAAAACAGAAGTTAAAGATGTCCTAAAACCATTATTAAAAAACAACAATACCATGCACCTCTACTTTATATATATTAGCCTTTTTCACCCGTGCGTTGCACGGGAGGCTAATGTATCAACAAATAGAGGGCTTGATATACGTTAATACTATATCAATAGTATCCCCAAGATAATAAAACCAAGCACTCGTGAGTGTATCAAACTTAAGGGTGTGTTTGATTGCAAAGTTGAAATTTGGTTGTAAAGAAAATGAATTGCATGTAATTGAATGATAGGGAATTCGTTTTATAGGAATTGATAATTATAGGTGTTTGAGTGCATTGGTTTTTACATAGAAAATTGTGTCATTTTTCTACTTTTTGTGTTTGATTGGTAATATTTTATATGGAATTAGGTCGCTTTTCTTTGCAATCCTTATTTGATTGACATTTTTTTACATGGAAAACAATAACATTTTCCACGCAAAATGTACTATTTTTCATGAAAATTGGGAAAATTCATTGGCATTTTATTCACGAACCATATCATTATCCTTTTTTCATAGATTTTTTTTGAAGCTTCAATTTTGATTGAATTTTTGAACCTTCAATTTGTTGGGGTTGGATTTTCTTAGATTTTCTCAGTGTTGGGGTTGGATTCACAGTGCCCCATTTTCAATTGCAGGGAAAAGGAATACACAACTTCTAGGTAAGAAAATGTTTTCCTTATTTCCATGTAAAATGTGGTCACATGATGGATTTCAAGACAATTGTTTTGCAAGTAAAAAATGCTAATCAAACAATTCAAAAGTTGTAAAATATGAGGGTCATATCTATTATGCATGTAAAAAGCCCCTATCAAACACACCCTAAACATTAATACAAGTAATGAGAGAATTGTATAAAATTTCGATAGAGTTTCCCTGTATATCGTATAAGTCATTCCTTTAAAATATCCAATAAACAAATATGCAACAACCGCAAGACTTGATTTATAATTCTTCTCAACAATAAACACAATATAAAAACAACACCATTAATACAAGTATGAGTCACTTAAATGCAAATCTCAACACTAGCTTTCCCTAGGAACATCACTTTCATGTTAATTGTCAAATGCATTGTAATACGACAATAACATACATTCGTACACGAGACAAATATCTCCAAGCATACCCAAATGCTCATGGCGTTATATGACAAACCTATAAAATATGAAGATATATTATCAAAAGTCAGACATAGTCAATGTAACTTGCTCTTGATGGTGGAATTTTCAATAACGAAGGAAGCTTTACTTACTTGAGTTCGAGCACAATGCTAAGGGAAGCATATCATCAATTTATGTACCTCTAGAAAGCAGCTCAACGGGGACGTAATCTCTTTACAAACATAATCATGCAACTATTGTTATTCTGGCTTTCAATTGTAAAACGGACATCAGGTGATGTAGTTCTTATTCTACCATTGATTATTCTTTGGGTGCTGTGGTCTGATCGAAATAGAGCTAGATATGATAATATTAAGCCTTCAGCCTCTTCTACTATTAGTAGGATTTACTTTGTTGTGCACAAATTGATTTTTGCGGGAGCTATCTACCAAACCATAAGACACAAATATTGGAAATTGGTTAAGTGGGAAAAGCCATTGCCAGGATGGTTTAAGTTGAATATAGATGGTTCAGCGATGAACATTCAAGCCACAGGGGGTGGACTCCTATGGGATGACAAATGAAACTTGAGGAAGGTGTTTCATGAAGGCTATGGGGAGTGTACTATTATTATTGCAAAACTTAAAGCAATTGAAACCAACCTTCGTCTTTATGTTGAACAAAGAATCACCAAGGTGTGGGTGGAAGCTGATTCGCAGGTGGCTATTGCATTTTGCACTTCTGGTAACCATGGTCAATGGGACATACAATACATTCTGGATAGCATCAGACATTGGTCCTCTAAGCTCACTACCAAATTCATGCATATTTATCGGGAGGGGAACTTTGTAGCTGATTACTTCGCATCATTGACACATTCACATGATAGGTTTATTCTTTGCGTAGTTCTAATATAAAGGGGCGTATTAAAGGTATTCTTAGACTTGATAGAATGGGCTTGGCTAATATTCGTGAGGTCGTAGAGTAAGTAGCGTTTATCTATGTAAGAATGTGTCTTCTTATGCATTTCATATAAGTTTTTTTTTTCAGTTTTTAGTTTTTCAATATTGCATTTGTACTTATGCATAATTTGGGAGGTGCAGTTTTATGCCCCCTCCGGCTATGTGTAATTTATTTTAGTGATTAATAAAACTCTATCCTGGGCTTGGATTTTCGAGTTGGGATAGTTTTCAAAAAAAAAAAAAAAAAAGAAAACCAATATTATATAAATACTATGATAGAGTGCATAGAGGGCTTGTGGAAGAAGGAGAATAATAGTGTAAATAACATACCTCACATGCTTAAGATGCACCATATATATGCATTTGGAAACGACAAGAATTCATATAGTTATAAATCTCATCTTTCTTATCATCCATATATATTAATTTATAATGATAAAATTAGAATGAGGAAAAAATCAATAATCTTCCATTTTCTATTTCAACACTATCTATCTAATAGCGTCGTTTTATGGGTTGGGAATCAATAACGGAAAACACGAATTAATTCGGCTAGATAGCATGCGAACTTATTGCAATAAGTAAAATATGTGGACTCAATTTAATAGTATTAAAAATTAATGATGGCCAAAAAAGAAAAAATAAGAAAATAGGAAGAAAAAAAATTTAGTGTAAAGAGATAACAATTATTTCGACAATTTATCACAAACAAATCATCAAATTCTTTGGAGTCATATTTTAATTTATTATCTATAATTGTTAAGGAAAATAATTGCATTGGAAATTAATTGGATTAAAAAAATAAACGATATAGTTTAAAAAATTCAAGCTTGCCACCATTTAACTTCACCGGTCAATTTGACCATTTAACTTCACCGGTCAATTTGGGAAAAAAATGGCTTAGGAAAAGGGCCATATTTAGCTCTTTATATTACACAAAGTTTTGACATTTTAGCTACTCTGAATTTCTGAATATATATACCAGCAACAATTGAGGAATATAGAACAGTATTCCATGGTATTAGGTGGTCATTTTATCTCTATATAAGTGTTAGTAGGTTGGTGGCACACAAAGAAGGAAAAAAAGGAAGGTCAAAAGAATAGGCTCACAATGGGAACACATGAAGGTTTGGCAAGAAAAAAAAACAATGGTAGGTTTCCTTGAATTTCAATAAAAGTAGGTGCCAACAACCCCCAAGTTTTCCTATAAATACAAGGCACATTGTAGCTTCAAAAACACCACTTGAAAGCCAAGAATACCTTCTTGTGTAGAGAGAAAGAGAGAGCGAGTAGAAAGTATCTGCGAGAGATAAAAGTGAGTGGAGTGTTAAAGCCTTTGCGTGCAGAGAAAAATCTGATGTGGTATTTTTGTACTCCTCATTTTTGTGATAGTGAAATATATTGGTGTGGGTCCGTGGGCGTGGCGGTTGGCGAACCACGTTAAATCTCGGTGTTCCATTTTTGTGCTTATTTTAGCGTCCATTATTTTCTCAGTTGCATATTATTTTTGTGTCCCACTGATCTTGGGCGGAATTAGCAGCGCCTAGTTCCCCAACAACTGGTATCAGAGCCACGTTTGTGATATCTCTTGAAATTCTTAGTATGCTCTGTGGTTGCAGCGTAGACTGATCTTCCACATCAGAAACGATTTCTCGAAAAATCACATTTTGTTCGAGTGGGAGTAATGGCGACAGACGAGAGAATTTCCAAAATTGATAAATTTGATGGCAAAAATTTTGGATATTGGAAAATGCAAATGGAGGACTATTTGTATCAGAAGGACCTATATAAGCCGTTGAAAGAAAAGCCAGAAGGCGAGAAAGACGACGAGTGGGAGGTGCTTGATCGAAAAGCACTCGGCGCAATTAGATTGACCCTATCAAAGTCGGTCGCTTTCAACATTAAAAATGAGAAGACAACGGCGTCTCTCATGGCAGCTCTATCCAGCATGTATGAACAGCCGTCTGCAGCAAATAAAGTTCATTTGATCAAGAAATTGTTCAATATGAAGATGATGGAAAGCGGGAGATTTGGAGAACACCTCAACGAATTCAATGAGGTAGTAGACCAATTGACAACGGTGGAAATCACTTTTAGTGATGAAGTTCGAGCTCTATTAATTCTTGGGCAGTTGCCTGAGAGGCTGGAATAACACGATCGCGACCATCGATGGCTTTCGGCCGGTAAGTCGAAATTGAAGTTCGATGGCGTTGTGAGCATGATCTTGGCGAGGAGATCCGGAGACAGTCGGATGCGACTTCAACTTCCGGCCGCTTTCAATGTAGATAGCGAGGCGTAAGTTCAAAGCAGAGGGCATGGGCGTGGGCCAGACAAGTCGAGGAATGGCGGATCGAGATCCAAAATCACATAAATTCCAACAAGTCAAAATCATTGAATGTTGGAATTGCGGTCGATTGGGCACTACAAAAATCGGTGTAGGGCGGCTCAAAGGAAACGGAGAACAAGACCGAGGTCAATGTCGTGATCAAGAAAGCGGCGTGATGCGTTGATATGTTCCATGGAGAAGAAGGCCGACTATTGGGTAATAGACTCTGGAGCATCGTTTCATGCCACCGCAAATCGACACTTTTTTGCAAATTATGTGTCGGGAAACTTCGGAGAAGTATATCTCGGAGACGATCATCCTTGCAGCGTGGTGGGCATAGGAGAAGTACAGATCAATGTCAATGGATCTGTATGGAAATTGAAGGATGTGAGACATATTCCAGAATTGAGGAAAAATTTGATCTCCGTCAAACAATTGTCAAGAGAAGGATGTGACACAAATTTCTCTGGTGATAATTGGAAAATCACCAAGGGGGCCATGATAATCGCACGTGGCAAGGATAGTGGCACCCTATACACGACGGCGAATGCGTGTATGACAATCGCAGTTGCTAATAGCAAGGATGCGAACTTGTGGCATCAAAGACTTGGGCATATGAGCCAGAAAGGGCTCAAGTACATGCATGCAAAAGGGAAACTACCAGGGCTTCAGTCTATTGATTTAGACTTTTGTGAAAGTTGTATTTTCGGGAAGCAGAAACGGGTGAGTTTCAATACAAGTGGCAGAACTCTAAAGAAAGAGAAGCTTGAACTTGTCCACACAGATGTGTGGGGTCCAACAGCAGTTTCATCGATTGGCGGAAAGTCATACTTCGTGACTTTCATTGATGACCACTCGAGAAAGGTGTGGGTTTACTTCTTGAGACACAAATCCGATGTGTTCGGCGTTCAAGAAGTGGAAGGCCATGGTGGAAAATGAAACGGTTTGCGAGTAAAGAAGTTGAGATCGACAATGGTGGAGAGTACGAAAATTTGGCGTTCAAGAAATTTTGTTACCAAAATGGCATCAAGTTGGAAGAACGTTGCCAGGAACACCGCGAATGGAGTTGCGTAAGCATGAATCGGACGTTGTGAAAGAGCGAAGCATGAGGATACATCTTTGGCACGCCAAAAAGCTTTAGGCGGAAGTCAATCTGGCGGCATACCTAGTTAATCGTGGACCGTCGGTACCATTGGAGTCTGAGATCTAGGAAGAAGTTTGGAGCGGAAAAGAAGTGAAACTTTCTCATTTGAAAGTATTTGGTTGTGTCGCGTATGTGCACATTAGTGATAATGCCAGGAGTAAGTTAGACTCCAAATCACTAAAGTGTACTTTCGTTGGATATGGTGGAGATGAATTCGGTACCGTTTTGGGATGACCGTAACAAAAGCTCATCGAAGCGGGATGTCATATTCAATGAAAAGGTGATGTACAAGACGTAAATGCGATGCACCAATGACACAATCCACGATGATCCAACATATGTTGTTCCTGACGACACTCCGTAAGGAAATGCGTCAAAGCGAGCGGATGAGGGTCTGCAGGCAGGAGCCCATCTCGGAGGTCGATTCACCACGCCTCCACTCCGACCCCATTGTGAGAGGTCAAGTCGACCTCATGTTCGAATCGAAGTACATGAACTACATGTTGCTCATCGACGGTGAACTGAATGTTATGACGAGGCATGTCGGTGGGAGATTCTGCTAAGTGGGAGCTTGCAATGAAAGATGAGATAAAGTCTCTCATCTCCAATCGACGTGGGAACTAGCCGAGTTGCCCGGAGGGAAGAAAGCTCTTAATAACAAATGGGTGTACTGAATCAAAGAAGAACATGATGGTTCAAAGAGGTACAAGGCAAGATTGGTAGTCAAAGGTTTCCAACGAGAAGAAGGAATTGATTACACAGAGATATTTTCGCTTGATTGTGAAGTCGACAACAATTCGATCGATGTTGAGCATTGTTGCTGAGGGCTTGCACTTGGAGCGATTAGGCGTGAAAGCGCATTCCTCCATGGTGATTTAGAGGAGGAAATCTATATGCAAAGAACCGGAAGGCTTCTCGGTGAAAGGAAAAGAGAAGGCTGGTATGCAAATTGAAGAAGAGCCTATACGGCTTAAAGCAAGCGCCTAGACAAAGTGGTACAAGAAGTTTGACTGATTTATGCGAAAAAATGGCTACATGAAGTGTAATCGTCACCATTGTTGCTACTTCAAAGCGGTTCGAGTCCAGCTATATCATTTTGCTACTTTATGTCGATGACATGTTAGTAGCCGCTGGACATGGGCGAGATCAAGAAGTTGAAGAAGCAACTATCGGCGGAATTGAAATGAAGGACTTAGGTGAAGCAAAGCAAATTCTAGGGATGAGAATTTGTAGAGACAAGCAAAAGGATATTTTGCGGTTGTCACAAAGCCAAGTATGTTGATCAAATCTCGCAAAGGTTCAACATGAGCAAGGCAAAGCCGCCGACGCCATTAGCGAATCATTTCCGCCTATCCAACGACCACCTCCTAAGACAAGAGGAGAGAAACTTCATGGCTAAAATTCCATATGCCTCACCATTGGAAGTTTGATGTATGCCATGGTTTGTACTGGACGATATTGCTCATGCGGAGTTGTGAGCGGATATATGGCAAATCCTGAAGCGACATTGGGATGCGATAAAGTGGATATTGAGATATCTACGGGAACCATCGAGAAATTCTTATGCTTTAGACGAGGCGAAGTGAAACTACGAGGTTTCGTAGATGCGATTTTCTTTGGTGAGGTAGATCGCAGAAGAAGCACTACGGTTATGTCTTTGATTGGTGCTCTTGCAGCTAGTTGGATTTCGCAGATACAGAAGATTGTTGCGTTATCAACTACAGAAGCAGAGTACGTGGCAGTAACCGAGGCTAGCAAAGAGATGATATGGTTACAAGGTTTGTTGGCAGAATTGGGTTTCGAACAGGAGAAGAATGTCTTGCGCAGTGATAGTCAGAGTGCGATACATCTGGCAAAGAATTCGGCATTTCATTCCAGAACCAAACATATTGGACTCCGTTATCACTTCATCAGATCACTTTTGGAAGATGGAGTATTGAAGCTTGAAAAGATTCAAGGTACCAAAACCCAAATTGACATGATGACGAAACAAGAACTAAGGAGAAATTGAGCATGGTTTCACTTTCAGCTGGTCTTCTCAGAATGAAGACAGAGGTGGTGACCCACATCATATTTTTCACGGTCGCAAAATGAGATATCCCAAGGTGAAAGCCAGATTGTGAAGACAGATTGAAATCAGTCTTCAAGTGGGAGATTGTTAGTAGGTTGGTGGCACACAAAGAAGGAAAAAAAGGAAGGTCAAAAGAATAGGCTCACAATGGGAACACATGAAGGTTTGGCAAGAAAAAAAACAATGGTAGGTTTCCTTGAATTTCAATAAAAGTAGGTGCCAACAACCCCCAAGTTTTCCTATAAATACAAGGCACATTGTAGCTTCAAAACACCACTTGAAAGCCAAGAATACCTTCTTGTGTAGAGAGAAAGAGAGAGCTTCAGTGTAGAAAGCTATCTGCGAGAGATAAAAGTGAGTGGAGTGTTAAAGCCTTTGCGTGGCAGAAAAATACAGTGTGGTATTTTTTGTACTCTCATTTTTGTGATAGTGAAATATATTGGTGTGGGTCCGTGGGCGTGGCGGCTTGGCCGAACCACGTTAAATCTCGGTGTTCCATTTTTGTGCTTATTTTAGCGTCCATTATTTTCTCAGTTGCATATTATTTTTGTGTCCCACTGATCTTGGGCGGAATTAGCAGCGCCTAGTTCCCCAACAATAAGAATTCATGGCAGTAAGAACATACAACTAAAGAACGAACCAGATCAGAGCTAATGACTAATAGCAGCAGGAATGCCAACAAAACTAACATACTCAGTCTTGTGATTTCAAGACAAAAGGAAAAAGATTTATTGCATAATGCATATCAGAAGAGGTCGTTTTTAGAATTGTTTCAGTTGCCAATTAGCATTGCCTGTATGGAGCCTGTGAAGTATAACAGTATGTCAAGGGAAGGTGAAAATCTATGGGATTGATGTGACACTATAGAATCGTGTGAATACTAAAAAAATTATTGCAATGTGAACACAATCAGCCTCAAATCTCAATTCCAGCAACAGTTTAATTCATTTACACAGCTAATAATGAGTGCTAACTGCTAACGCTTTGTATATAAACTAACAGAGTTGAAAAAACAGAGCAAGAGTACTGCTGAATAGGAGAGGAGGAAGATGAAGGGTAGATGTCGAATTTGCTTCAGGTGCTGCTTTTTTTGCTAGAAAAAACACACGTTCATAGATTTTGATTAATGGTATTATTTGTATCATTAGAATAACTCAAAAATTTTTATTTAATAATAATCATATAAAAGCCTGAATGACTCCTTTATTAAGGAACACGACCTTTGCAAAAATTGGAATCATATCGAAAGTGCACATTTTTTTAACACATTTTTATGTAGTAATAATCAACCATAAGATTGATTTTCTCTACATTACATTATTATTGCTTGTCTTTAACTCTACGATCTTAATATATATATATATATATATATATATATATATATTTGTGAATTTTAAAGCAATATAACTACTATTATTAAAAAGATGTAGTTAACGAAATAATAATCTTGGAATAGAATAAAATAAATTCATAAATTAATGTATTATTGTACATAGAATCAGAACATAACTTAAGGTGTAATTAAAATTTTTTATAGACCCGACACAATTCCACAAAACCATTAACAGGAAAGGGATAAAAATCTGTAACGAAAAACAAAATACAATGCACCGATTCAATTTTTAATCACTTGATTCCAAACAAAGAAAGCGATAGCAAACATTATTTGCAAAACTAAAAATATATAATATATTCGAAAATAATGCAAAAAACTTTGAATCTTGTATACTCAACCAAATCGAATCAACATGATTAGCTTACTCAATCAATGGGTCTAACTTTGCACAAATTTACCTTTGGTATTTGTAAAAAATTGTGACAAAAAAATTAACGATACATTAAGGCTTAGTTTATCTTGTACCATTTTTTAGATAAAATCTTGTACATTCTTAACTTACACATTCAATCTTTGGTATTATACAGTGATGTAAGCAAGTACACAGAACAAAGAAAAAATGAGGCATCACAATTCATTTGTTCATTCTATGTAGATTATGGCCTCATTTATCTTGTCCGGTTTTATTATGATTATTATTATTATTATTTTTAAGAATAGATACTGAAGTTCACTTAAGACTGTAGTACACTAAGTTACATAAAAAGTGCAATTAATTTTGCTATAATTAATTGTGTGAACTAAAAAATAAAAAACTAACTAACTAACTATATATATATATATATATATAGATTACAATTTAGTATAGACTTTTCAATAGGACCAGATAACATGAATCAAATTTTAGTTTATGTTTTGCCTAAAGAAACATGATTCTTTAGTGGCAATCGTAAATATAAGGGAAGCTCGTCCATCCATTTTGTTTATTCTCAATCCCACTGTACGACTTCAGAAAAAAGGAAAAGGTGAGACACCTGTGTTATACACTATACAAAAGATATGGGGAAGAGAAACTAATGGCGAAGAGAAAAACTCAATATAATGGGGAAGAAAAGATAAGAGGAAAGGAGAAGATCCAAAAATGAAGAATAGTGGCAATCTTAAATAACATTGTTGTATAATTAATCATCAACTTATAATTAGCATTTTAAAAAATTTGTATCATCATGGAGAAGATCCAAAATTTTAACCTTGTTTCTGACCAAAAAAGCAAAAACTGAAATCTTCCATCCTAAGGCTTTTCAATCTTCACATTCTTTATCTTCTTATTTGTAAAGTTTTGAGTATTTGAACCAGTGGCAAAATCAATTTCATCATACGCAGCTCGGAGGAAGCTATGGTGGAATCACCTTCGCCAACTTCAGAAGATGCGTCCGGAGGCTACAACATACAAAAATAAACAATGAGAAAATCAAATAGGTGCCATCCGTAAGAGCAAAGAAGAATGCAAAGAAAGTCTAGAATATAAAGATTCTTTCACATCATATATCTCAAAAGTGAAGAACCGATACATACCACATTCAAATCATCCTTCCACCTCCACTGTTGTTCTGGTGATTAAATATCTTGTACAGAACATCTTCGATAAGAGGAAAAGGTATATAAATTAAAAGACTAAAAAAATCATCTTCACAAAATGCAAAGAAAGGAAAAAATAATAATATGAAGACATAAAGCCAATATTGATGACATAGATAAACAGGGTAGAAGTATAATTTAATCACCAAAGGATTACGCACATACATGTAATAAGTTTCTCACTTTATTAATGGTTTATGCACATCAAACAATGTATAAAGATGAACCATATGTTTCTATATTAAAGGAATATATTAAAAACGGTTACATCTATACTCATAGCTATACACATGGCAATACACATTTACTATAGGTTATTTTAAAAAATTTACTGTATGCATATTGTATAGGAGTATTTAAACAAAAATTGACTGATAAGCACATTCAAATATGGTTTTTTCTGTCTAATACACAAAGCAACAACGATAGTGACAGGAGTCAAATAAGAAAAACACATAAGAGCAGAATAAATGGGAGTTATTACATTCGAGAAAGTAGTTAAATCTGTTAAGAGTCTTACTGCCAAAAAAAAAAGGAGGAAAAAAACAGGAATGTTAATCAGCATTTCTAGCTGTTGCCCATGTCAATTGATTAATGTATCAGCATTTCTGGCTATCGGCCCTGTTAAGAGTTTTACTACAAAAGAGGATACATTAATTGGCAATCAACCCAGTATACATAAGTGAACTAAGTGAATTAGCCTTTTTGGACCGGCAATTACAATTTAATTGTTCTATATCCAGTGAACATGAAGTAAGTAGTTATATTAACATGAGTAATATCTTTCATTAACATATATCAAACCTGTCAAACATAAGGCGTAACTTTATCAAGATATTAATGCGAGGATTATCGAGTAAATTGCCAAATAAGGGATTCAACTTAAACTGAGCTTATAGAACAAACCAAAACTGGGGCCAAGTATCAACTTTACCAGAAGCAGCCTCTAAAATCACAAATAAAGGATTTAACTTTACCAGAAATAGCCTCTAAAATCATAAATAGAGGATTTAACTTTACCAGAAGCAAACTCTAAAATCGCCTTTTACTGTGCAAAATCAAAAAATAAAATCAGAAAAATAAAAAAATGGTTAAAGAATGGAAAATCACAAGTTCCTAAGCCGTTACCTCCTTCGTTGATAGTTGGTGCATATGTTAGAGCAACAACCGTGAATCATACAGACTAAGAGTAGGAATATTTCTTCTAGTCGAAGAATTCTAAGGTAAGAAGGCGTGTGTCCCATAAATAACATCTGTTTAAAAAAGAAAAAATAATCAAAAGAAGTTATACTGAATCAAGGAGGTAAAATTTAGCGCAAATAAGGTAAATCGAATAAGGGCAAAGTGGCTTGCGATTCGTGGATTCTGCGTGAATTAGGGCAAAGCCGCATGAAAAGGCGAAAGAAATTTGGGATTGCGACAATTTGGTGATTGAGATGGAATACTGCATTAGGGATTTTTCTGTGAGGTGCCGCGTAGGCTTCAAATTCTGAATGAGGGATTGCCTTGTAGTGATTGCAAAGGTGCTTCCCAGTTTATTGGGCCGGGTCCAATATTCCGCGTGAATAGGCTTGGATAATGTGGCGCGCGTGGCTTATGGAAGGCAGTTCCAAGGGCGTGAAAAAAAGGTGACGTGGAATAAAAAAATGAATTAAAAAATTCAGAAATTATGAGGTTTTGGAGGGAAAAAATGTTGTTTTTATATATATATATAGATATATAGATATATAGATAATAGATTTTTTGACTAAAACTGCATAATTAGCAACAGCTAATTACTAATTCGAAAATTCATAATAGTCTTTCTTGTATCGTTAACCTGTTTCCAGAACGAGGATCTGTTCATTTTATGCATGAATTTTCCATCACGAATCTTCAAAAATATGGTCATTTAGCACCAATTTCAGGGAAAACGTAATCAAATCACTCACATCTCTTCGTTTTTTCCTCTAGAACGCCCTGTAATCAACAGACAATTCTTGTGTTTCTTCTATATAATAATAGAAATATAACCATGACGAAGCATGTCTAGAATAATGCTTCGGATTCAAATCAAAGTGTGATAAATGAAACATTTCTTCAGCAGAATAGAATAGATTCCACAATGCAAATCCAAACTCTTAAAACTCGGCATAAAGCAATTTATCTTCTCTTAGTAAATTAATCAAACAACTTGTGTGCAATACCACATCTATTCAAAATTGATCAGAAAACACAGATAGACTTTCGAAATCTCTCTCACACATTTCAACGCCCACGTAAAAGAAGAATGTTGACTGTGGGACCCACAGCCTCCATTATAGACTACAGTAATCCTCACTTACCTCGCCGTCATGCCGCGGTTCATCAGCCTGAGGGCCAAATCACTTAATAATATTAGGCTTTGTTTGATTGGAGGTTTAATTGTTTCGCGCGGTATTCCGTGTAAAAATGTGTGGTTAATATTATTTTGGAAAATATGTGTGTGGTTGAAAATGAGTATGAGATATATGGAATTGCGTGCGGATTTGGTTAACACCAAATAGAACAAGGCCTTAAAGTGAACAAATGGTTTCCTTTCCAGGGTTTTCATATTTCCTGTTCACACATAATGACGTGTAAACATCCAAGTGGTCAAAACCAGTGGGCTATCCGCACATCAGTCGAGGATAAAATGTACATATATATATAACATTAAAATATGATTAGATAAGACTTCCACATCATTTAACACCAAAAAATATTGCGTATCCCATGAATACAATAATTGTATGCACTCTGACTTTAGATCATTTTTGTTACCAACAAGCAACACTGCAATGTGCTATGAAGTATGTCTGAACGGGGACCCACTTGCAAGTTGCAACTTTCCTTTATTAGAATAATACCATAAAGTGTGACAAAGATTTGGTTTCTATATATGTCAATAAAAGAGGCCTAAAACACAACCCCATTACATCACATCACATTACATTACAAAGTTGCAAACAACTCAATAGCACGGAGAAACAAAAACTCAGCCTCTTCATTACAATTACACTGCTATCTCTAAACTTCTTTGTAATCTGCTTAGCATCAGATGAAGCATCCCTCATTGCCTTTAAAACAAGAATAACTTCGGATCCTTATGGAGTCTTTAGCACCAACTGGTCGGCCAGCACGCCCTTTTGCAACTGGACCGGCGTTTCATGCCACCAAAGGACGCAACGCGTCACGGGCTTGAATATTTCAAACTTCGGCCTTCAAGGCACCATTGCTCCACATCTCGGAAACTTGACATTTCTAACCTCTTTAGATATTAGCTTCAACAACTTCACCGGAATATTGCCGGTAGAGCTTTCTCGGTTGCGTCGTTTAAGAGATATAAACGTTGGTTTTAATAACCTCATCGGAGATTTACCCTCCTTGTTGGCAGCCTTGCAGGAGCTCGAGCGGATTGTGTTGAGCAATAACAGTTTCTCCGGCAGCATTCCAGCCTCATTAGGTAATAATCCAAAGCTGCAAACATTGGAATTGAAGAATAATATGTTAGTGAGTTTGGTGGTAGGAGATGAAGTCAAAAAGAATGGGCTTGTGGAGACATGCCCACAATTGTCAAGGAAGAAAAAGAAAGTCAAGAATTAGGTGGCTCATTGAATTCAATTGTCAACAAAGGAAGGCAAATGACATGCAAATTTTCTCGGTGGAAGAAAAATGACATGGAGAGTGGTTGACAATTGAAGAGAGTTGTTGGAAATTTTCCCTATAAATACGAGACATGTTTGCAGCTTCAGTATCCATCTTACCACCAAACAACACAGTAGTATCTTGTGTAGAGAGAGAGCTTAGTGTAGAAAATTTATCTGCGAAGATAAAAGTGAGTGGAGTGATAAAGCGCTGCGTGGCGAGAGAAAATCTGATGTAGTATTTTGTACTCCTCCTTTTGAGATAGTGAAATATATTGGTGTGGAGTCCAGTGGGCGTGGCGGTTGGCGAACCACGTTAAATCTCGGTGTTCCATATTTGTGCTTATTTTAGTGTCCATTATTTTCTCAGTCGCATATTATTTTTGTGTCCCACTGATCTTGGGCGGAATTAGCAGCGCCTAGTTCCCTAACATAATAAGCTTAGAGGTCTCATACCTATTGGCATTTTCAACATGTCTTCTTTGAGAGTACTCGATATCGCGGGTAATGCACTGTCTGGACGACTACCGGAGGACGTTTGTGATGGAATGCCTAGACTTGAAGTTCTTTCTCTCTCTCGGAATCAACTTTCTGGCCAAATTCCGGCGAGTATATATATAAATGCAAGCACCTCGAGGTTGTGTCGTTATCTTATAATCAATTCGGGGGGAGGATACCGAGCGAAATTGGCAGATTAACAGCTCTTAAAAACTTATATTTGGGGATAAACAACTTCACAGGTATGTTTGGTACACAGTAGTAGACATGATTGGACAGTACTGAACCCGCTGTATTTCTTCTTTGTAACTAACTATAACTACTTTTCAGGAGGAATCCCGTTGGAGATTGGGAATCTTTTGCGTTTAGAGATATTTAGCATAAGGGGTGCATCGCTGACAGGGCAAATTCCGTCTGTCGTCTTTAACATGTCATCTTTGAGAATAATCGACCTAGCCGAGAATGGCTTTTCAGGAAGTCTTCCAGTCAACGCTCGTTGTAATCTTCCTAAGCTCGAGCAGCTTTTTCTTCACTTGAATCAGCTAAGCGGACGAGCCTGGTCTAACATATTGGAATGCAAAACACTTGAGCTCATATCATTGGCTGATAACGCATTTTCCGGCGGCTTACCGGCAAAAGTCGGAAATCTTACTCGGTTGAAGATTTTATATCTTGAGAGCAACAACTTGACAGGTATGTTTTACCATTTCTTGATGGAAAAAAACAATTACATCTGTTTTTTCTAAATTCTATTTTTGTTTTTCTGTCAGACTTTTATAGTCTGATCTACCGTGGAAAAGCAGTATACTAGTATAAATGAATAACACAATATATATATATTGTTGTAGGCGAATTACCCGCCGAGCTCAGCAAGCTTAATCTTGAGCAGTTCAATGTGTATAACAATAGTTTCTTTGGCAATATACCCTCTTCTTTATTCAACATATCAACTATGAGAAGGATGGCATTGTCTTTCAATCACTTTTCCGGCCGTCTTCCGGCAACCATGGGACTTACCCTTCCAAACATAGAAGTGATTCATTTGGGCCAAAACGAACTAACCGGAGAAATCCCGAGCTCCATCACCAACTCTTCCAAGCTCACATTCTTGTTCTTGGGAAGCAACTCGTTCACCGGCGTTATGCCCAACTTCGGCAATCTAAGACTTCTAAGGCGTCTCATGATCGGAGGAAATAACTTGACCGGAGAAACATCTGGTCGAGAACTCACATTTCTCACTTCATTGACAAATTGTAAGAACTTGGAGTTCTTCGAGGTGTCGTTGAATCAACTCAACGGCATCCTCCCATCATCGATCGGGAACTTCTCGTCTCTCGAGGTATTTAGAGCATTTGGATGTAACATTAAAGGCCCTATTCCATCTGAGATTGGAAATATAACCACCTTGAAAGATCTATACTTGGATAACAATGAGTTGGTGGGAGTTATCCCAAGAACACTTGGAAACCTTAATAGCCTACAACGAGTTTACCTTGAACATAACAAACTGGAGGGACGTATACCAGCCGAGATTTGCCGGTTAAGCAACTTGGGAGACTTGTACTTAAACGAAAACACGCTAGACGGGCCGATGCCTTCGTGCATTGGTGAACTCAAATCCCTTAGAGGGCTATTCTTAAACGCCAACAAATTGGGATCCACTGTTCCATTGAGCTTGTGGAACCTTAATGATCTGTTAGGACTAAACTTGTCATCTAACAGACTAAGTGGTTCCCTACCTTCTGAGATTAATAACTTGAAGGTGGTGAATAGGGTCGACTTATCATGGAATCTGTTCACCGGAGATATTCCGAGTTCAATCGGAGGTATGGAGTTGCTGATATCCATCTCGTTTGCGCATAACGAGTTTCGAGGATCTATTCCTCAATCTCTTGGAAATGTGAAGAGCTTGGAATCATTGGATCTTTCGTACAATAGTCTTTCCGGAGTGATTCCAACATCGTTAGAGACACTCAACTATTTACAGTATTTTGACGTCTCACACAATAGACTGGAGGGAGAGATCCCACCGGGAGGGCATTTTGGGAACTTCACAACGGAATCTTTCGAGCAAAACTACGCTCTATGTAGCCAAACTCGGCAAGAATTTCCACATTGCAAAGAGGCTTTAAAGAGGACAAGATCAAATGCCGTGGCGTCGTTAGTGAAATACATTCTTCCCCCTACCATGGTAGTAATTCTTGCGGGGAGTGTGATGCTTTTGATGTTAAGACGAAGGAAACTGAAGAAACAATTACCTGAGAGTGATTTTTCACCCCATCCGGGGTGGAGAAGGATTTCATATCGACAACTTCAAGAGGCGACTAATGACTTTAGTGAGACGAACATTCTAGGACATGGAAGTTCATGTTCGGTGTACCTAGGGACGCTCTCTGATGGGCTAGATGTCGCTATAAAAGTGTTCAATTTTCAGTCACAAGGAATGGCTAAGAGCTTCGACCGAGAAAGTGAAGTTTTGAGCACCATTCGTCATAGAAATATAGTCAGAATTGTTGGATGTTGTAGCAATATGGAGTTCAAAGCTTTGATACTCGAATACATGCCTAATGGGAGCCTTGAGAAGTGGTTATATTCCCACAACTATTTCTTGGACTTGCGAAAAAGATTGGACATAGCGATCGATGTAGCTTTAGCTTTAGAATATCTTCATCATGATCACACTTTTTCCGTCGTTCATTGCGATCTAAAGCCTAGCAATGTCGTCCTGGACGAAGATATGGTTGCGTGTAGTTGATTTCGGTATAGCCAAACTCTTTGGCGAAGGGGATTCAATGGCTCAGACAAAGACTTTAGCCACAATAGGATATATGGCACCAGGTAAAAAAATTAACTCTTACTGTTCAGTCAAAGTCAAACCGCATTATTAATTAACAAAATACCTCAAATCACTAATTAATCGTTATTATCTACATATCTCATGATTTTCCCTCCAATTCAACCTAGAAAATTAGCGTCTCTTTTCAATTTACGGCTTCTTTATTGCATTGTAGAGTATGGAATTGAGGGTATAGTATCCACTAGTGGAGATGTCTACAGCTTCGGAATATTGCTGCTGGAGATGTGCACAAGAAAGAAGCCGACAGATGAGATGTTTGGCGAAGAGACGAGCTTGAAAAGTTGGGTGAGTCGAGAATTAGCCGAAAATAGTGTCACCGAGGTTGTGGACAGCAATTTGCTTAGAAGAGAGGATCAAAATTACTATGCAAAAGAGCAATGTGTCTCGTCCGTTCTAGCGTTGGCGATGGAGTGTTTGGTCGATTCTCCTATCGGGAGAATTGGTATGAGGGACGTCGTCACTAGACTCGAAAAGATTAGAACATTGTTTCTACCAACAATCACAACAACAATCATTCAAGATGATAATGGTTCAATCCCCTACAAGTAGAAGTAGGTGACCAAAATTTAATTGAGTATTGCTGCTTATATCAATATTCTTTTCATATTGAAATCAGCATTACGAAACTCGGTTTCAAAAAAAGCATTACTAGACTTATACAAGCAAACTTTGATCAAAATCATTGAGTATCACAAAAATAAAAAGATTAAAAAATCAAATTCATGCAGAAAAAGTGGATCAAATCCAATAAATAAACTCTTGACTTTGGATCTAAATTTGTTACAACTTACATGTGAGGTCTCAATTTTGTATACACTCATAAGGGAGTTGACAAAACTTGAACGTGAACTCATTCAGTATGGAGAAACTTTGCTTCTTCTTCATTGCTGTTATACTGATCCTATCAATCAACTCCTTTGCAGTTTCCTTAGCCAAAATAGTTCACAACTCAACCACAGACGAAGCAGCACTTCTTGCCTTCAAAACTAGCATCATTTGGGGCGGCGAAAAAATCTTGACCGATAACTGGTTGCGAGGTACATCCTTTTGCAAATGGAATGGCGTTTCTTGCAACCAAAAGCGGCAAAGAGTCACTGTGTTAAATGTCTCTGGTTTTGGCTTCAGCGGCACTATTTCTCCACATCTTGGAAACTTAACATTTCTAAGCTATTTAGACATCAGCTACAACAGTTTCACGGGGATGATACCAGTCGAGCTTTCTCATCTGCGTCGTTTGGAAGAAATAAATGTGGCATTTAACAGTCTCAGTGGAGAGTTACCTTCATGGCTGGGAAAATTACCAGAGCTTCAACACATTCTCCTGCATAACAACAATTTTTCAGGCATCATCCCGCTATCACTTTTGCACAAAGATTCAAAGCTAAAGACGATAATAATGGAATTCAATTTTCTAAATGGAAATATTCCAGTAGAGATTGTAAACCTTTCCTCCATGGAAATATTAGATTTAAGGTTCAATGAATTCACAGGTTCCATACCGCTTGGCATCTTCAACATGTCATCTTTAATAGCAATTGATATCTCGGGTAATAGCTTATCAGGTAGGCTACCTGAGGATATTTGTGGTAATATCCCTAATCTTGAAGTGCTAACTCTAGCAAGGAATAAGTTTCATGGGCAAATTCCTCCGAATTTATACAAGTGCAGGCACCTGCAGAAACTGGCATTGTCCTCTAATCATTTCAATGGAAGCATACCAACTTGGCTCTTTGAGCATGCTCAGGATATTATATATCGGAAAAAATGACTTTACTGGTAAGATTCTTCTCTATGTGTTAACCTTGCATTAGGATTTTAGAAGACATAGAATTACGAAAACTTGTTACAAGCCTAATTCTGAGCTCAAACTTTATGTTGTAGATTTGATTAAGGCCCTTCTGCTCTAAATCCTTGTTGACAACTTCGCAGGAGGAATCCCACTGGAAATAGGGAACCTAACAGAACTAGAGGTATTGGGCATACCAAGCAGCTCTCTAACTGGGCCAATTCCATCTTTTGTCTGTCTGGAAGTCTCCCGGTTGACATATGTCGCAATCTTCCTGATCTCGAGGAGCTCTATCTTGACTCCAATAAGCTAACTGGGGAGGTTCTATCTAGCATATTTGAATGCAAAAAGCTTTGGCTGATAACATTGACAGATAATAAAATTACAGGCACTATACCTATAAAGGTTAGGAACCTCAGTATGCTATCATATCTTCATGTAGCTGATAACAAACTCACAGGCGAATTGCCGTCTGAGCTTGGAAATCTTGATCTTGTGGAAATTAATGTTGCCGATAACAACTTAACAGGAGAAATTCCCTCTTCCTTGTTCAATATGTCGAGTTTATTGATGATGGGATTTTCTGCCAATCAATTTTCAGGCCAACTTCCGCCAACAATGGGGCTTTCACTTCCAAACCTCGAGTTGCTTCACCTAGCTAACAACAGACTTAGTAGAGAACTTCCTAGATCCATCACAAACTCTTCTAAGCTCACCATTGAAGACCTGACTGTCAACTTCTTTGTCGGCAAGATACCCGATTTTGGTAATTCAAGACTCATACAACGGCTTGTTATTGGAGATAATAAGTTGACTGGAGACGCTTCGAGCTTTTTCTCTTCATTGACAAACTGTCGAGATCTTGAGATTCTTGAAGTAGCCGCAAATCAACTAAATGGGGCCCTCCCAACTTCCATTGGCAATTTATCAACTTCTCTTCGGATAATGAGAGCATTTGAGTGCAACATTAGTGGTGTTATTCCTGACGAGATTGGATACTTACAAAGATTGGAAGATTTATACTTATACAGCAATCAGTTGACAGGATCCATCCAGAGAACAATTTGGAGATTAAAACGCCTTCAACGAATAGATCTTCAACACAACAAACTTGGTGGATCTATCCCTCTGGGCTTTGCGAGTTAAGCAATCTGGGAATCTTGTACCTTAGTGACAATATGATCTCTGGAAAAATTCCTCCATGGTTGGGTGATTTAAAATACCTGAGACAAGTCTACTTAGACTCCAACAGGTTGGAAAACACAGTGCCATTGAACTTTTGGAACCTTAATGATCTCCTCGAACTAAATCTGTCCTGCAATAGTTTGACTGGCTCTCTACCTTCTGAGATAAAAAATTTAAATGTCATCAACAGGATAGACTTATCATGGAATCACTTCTGGGGGGAGATCCCGAGATCCATTGGCAATGCCGAGTCCCTAGTTGCACTATCTTTTGCACATAATAAATTTGAAGGACCTATACCTGAGTCTCTGGGAAGCATCATAAGCCTGGAATCCTTAGATCTGTCATACAATCACTTTTCTGGGTTAATCCCAAAGTCATTGGAAAGGCTCAAATATCTACAGCATCTTGATGTCACTCACAACAGATTAGAAGGTGAGATTCCAACAGGGGGTCATTTTGCAAACTTCACTACACAATCCTTCATGCAGAACCCTGCGCTGTGTAGTGAAACTGGAAGACAGTTTCCACATTGCAGAAAGAATGTGCCAAAGAACGTGGTGTCATTAATGAAATACATTCTCCCTCCTATCATTAGCGTTATCTTCCTTGCAGTGATTATAACACTTTTGGTGGTAAGAAGAGGAAAATTGAATAAATGTGCACCCCAGAATGAAATTTCAATACAGCATGACTGGAGAAGAGTTTCTTATCGAGAACTTCAAGAAGCGACAAACGGCTTTACTGAAAGCAACATACTGGGAAGTGGAAGTTCTGGCACAGTATATGGGGGAACGCTCTCAGATGGATTAACTATTGCAGCGAAAGTTTTCAATTTGCAGTCAGAAAAGGCAAGAGCAACTAAGAGCTTCAGTATAGAAGGTCAGGTGTTGAGCTCTGTTCGTCATAGGAATTTAGTGAGAATCATTGGATGTTGCAGTAATACATAGTTCAAAGCCCTTATAATGGAGTATATGCCCAATGGTAGCCTTGAGAAATGATTATATTCCCACAACTATTTCTTGGACTTGTTAGCAAGATTAAATGTAGCGATCGATGTTGCAATGGCTTTAGAGTATCTGCATCATGGCCATCCATTCACCATTGTTCATTGTGACTTGAAGCCTAACAATGTCCTGCTCGACCAAGATATGGCTGCCCATGTTTGTGATTTTGGAATAGCCAAACTTTTCGGCGAATGAGAGTCTCTGTATCAAGCAAAGACCTTAGCAACAATCGGATATATGTCACCAGGTGATGTTCCTCAGTTCCTTGTTTATAATTGCAAAAGTTTATGAACTTATTAACTTTATCAACTAACTTAAAGAAAGTTCAATGCTAATGTAGAATACGGAACTGAAGGAATAGTGTCCACCAGTAGTGATGTCTACAGTTATGGAGTGATGCTTCTAGAGATGTATACAAGGAAGAAGCCAACAGACGAGATGTTTGATTAGCAAATGAGCTTGAAAGGTTGGGTTGGGCGCTCAATAGAAGAGAACAGAATTGCTGAAGTTGTGGATTCTAATTTGCTTGGAAGAGAAGATGAGAATTTCTCCAGAAAATTGCAGTGTGTCTCTTCCATTTTACCTTTGGCGATAGAATGTTTGATCGATTCTCCATTGGAAAGAATCAATATGAGGGAAGTTGTGGCAAGACTGCAAAAGATTAAAGCTGTGTTGCTATCTAGATAGAATAGCTCTATGTGATCCCTCAAACCCGTGAACACGATTCAGAATTCTCACTTCTCACCAGCAAATGATGCAAGTATATTCCTACCAAGAGTTTTCATGAATCTATAAACCAGCAATAATACATGCACATTTATGATTTATGTTTCACTAAATGTAAATTTAATTCCAAGTATGAAGATTGAAGTTTGTTTCTTGTTGCACAGTTTTCCTCCATCATTCTCAAGCTATTCACAGAGAAATATGGTAGAGATATGGCATTTAGCCCCTTAGTTACCTTTCCTCCACCCAAGTTTACTCTGCAGTTCAATCCAATAAAAGTAGCGGGACTAAAAGAAAACAATACAAAATCTTTACTTCAAGTATTGCAGATTTAAAAGCAGCCTTTTTGCATTAAGAGATTGAATATAAATGTGACAATAGTCATGAGAGCAACTATAACGGATAAAATTTTTCGCAATGCAATAATACCTGCACAAAAGCATAAGTTTCAGCCTCAACCAGGGATAACGAAAATAGCATAAAAGAACATTCAAACCTCAACAATAGATTCAACCAAAACAAGAACTAAGCAAAAGAAGTCACCTTAAACTCTAGCAACAAGAACTGAACCAAAACATACTTCCAATTGTCCGGTTCTTCTCCTTCTCCTATGCTCGAGCTATCATTACGCCAAACTCGAATAATTCATAGTAGAAAAATGCTAAAAAATCTGAAGAAAATCCCTTCAGAATTTGGTAGCAGTGCAAATTTAGGAAGAATGCTAGAAAAATGGTAGAACTTAGGAAAACTTAAATATCAAATTCACCAAAATAATGCCATCTCACAAGATCCCTTTCTTAAGTTTTATTACTCTAAAATATTTAGTACCACAAATTGAAATGACAAAAAGAAGTTTGATAATTTGAAGACAAACGAAAGAATGATTTTCTGAGCCGCTAGCACTCAAGCTTCAAGAGATTCATTCCTCGGTGTGTGAATCTCTGCTTTATTGCTCTGATCTCTACTATAACAAACCTTGATCCATCATGTTCTCACAGTCGTAATGTACTTGATGAGCATTTTGACAATATCAGGAGATACTTTTGATGCTGTTTCTTTCAGGCTTTGAATCTTTGCTTCGGTTTCCCTGTCTAGCCGCTTAACTGTCGAATCTGAATTTCCACTTGACTGCAAAGATCCAACAAATCTATGTGCTCATTCTAACTTACTGAAAGTAAGGTACTTTTTAACTTGATTTTAAGCTGAAAATTAAGTGCGGTAACAACCTCAGAGATACTCTTTTGGTACTCAGCTTCCAAATGAGAACGATAGTTTGCCACTTCCCTCTCCGCTTCTTCCTTAGCTTGCCTCAATCTTGCCGTTTTCACTGAAGAGAAACGATTTAAATGTAAGATAAAGCAGAATTAGAGCAACAAAAGGCTCGTATTTTTGTTTAATTCATACAGTTTTTAGCCGCGGTCACAATTTGCTGTGCCTCTTGCTCTGCAGTCAGGAGCATTTGAATACCTCCTTGTCCTCTCATCGTCTCCATTTTCGCTATTCAAATCCTCAATAATAAATAAGGAAATTCTCACGATAACATTCTTCGTAAACATGTATCAAATTAGAGCAATAAAGCATAATTATACACAATAAATGCGAAAATCAATAACAGTACAATTAGGAAACATAAATCATTAATCAGATCTAAATCAAAGATACGAACAATGTGTATTTAAAGAGAGAATGATTATGGGTAGAAATATTAATACCTGTTTGATAGAGACTTGCGGAGAAAATCGAAAATTTGGAATTGCAGTATTCGCTTCAAGAGAAAAATGGAACAGAAGAGAGGAGCAATCCCATGCAATGGCAATGTATTTTTCTTCCCTTCATGTAGGGATTTCAGTTATTGCTATGTACCAAGTCAAATTTTAATCGGAAAAATGGAATCGCCACGTTATGAATCTTTTAGGTTTTATGTACGCGAGCACCTTAATTACCACTGTGCGACTTGTTCGATTCCTTCATCGGGCATTCTTAATCATATAGGTTTAGACTAAATTCAATTTGACTTGGCGTCAAAATTAAATTTTTAGTGTTATTTTGAATCATTATTAATTATTATTGACATATCATAACTATTTAATTTTAAAAACTTAATTATTAAAACAGAAGTTTATCCCAAAATACGATTATTTTAATTTCTAATTTTGATTTTTGAACAAGTTGACTTTGACTTTGCTCATTCTTCTCCAGTTTATGTGGTGCAGTGGCCTTCTATCCAAATAATATTCTATCTTTTCGCGTCAGATGGCGCTATATAGCATGGATATCTATTATTTCTATACATATTTTTGCTATCAGTATGTTGTTGAGTATAAATAGTATGATTATTAAGCTTGGCACTTTCAAAAACATAGCATACCCAAGAAAATAAAGCAGCATGGCTGGTGCTAGAATGGGATTCCTTGCTATTCTTATTTGTGGTATATCCTTCTATTCTCTTCTTCCTGCCTAACTAAATGCTATGTGAATTTAGATTTGTTTTCATTTTTATCCCTTTACTTACATATTATAAACTATTTTATACGGATAAGACAATAAAAAAAAAAAGATAAGAATATAATTGAGACGATAGATTTGACCTCCAACTCTTATCGTTATAAAAACATTTTCAAGCCCATCATTTCAGCCCTCGTGCTTATGCTGGACGTGATAATATTGTCTCACATATATTAATGTTTAGGTTTAGGTTGAAATAAATTGAAATGAAGACTGATTTTACTTATTGTATCATTGTATGTTGTGGTTTCTGTGCAATTTATGGCAGCAATGTTGCTAGTAGGATGCAAAGTCAGACATGCTGATGCAAAAAATTGCCCACAAATTTGCTCGGGTGCTGCGGATTACATGACATGCCCTTCAGGCGATGAGAAGCTTGCTCCACGGTGCAATTGCTGCTTTCTCCTTCCGGGTTGCAAGCTCTACAAGGCTGATGGAACTATAGCTTGTTAGTAGGTTGGTGGCACACAAAGAAGGAAAAAAAGGAAGGTCGAAAGAATAGAATTTCATGATGGGAACACATGAAGGTTTGGCAAGAAAAAAAAACAATGGTAGGTTTCCTTGAATTTCAATAAAAGTAGGTGCCAACAACCCCCAAGTTTTCCTATAAATACAAGGCACATTGTAGCTTCAAAAACACCACTTGAAAGCCAAGAATACCTTCTTGTGTAGAGAAAGAGAGAGCTTCAGTAGAAATTTATACACGAGAGATAAAAGTGAGTGGAGTGTTAAAGCGCTGCGTGGCGGAGAAAAAAATCTGAGTGTGGTATTTTTTGTACTCCTCATTTTGTGATAGTGAAATATATTGGTGTGGGTCCGTGGGCGTGGCGGATTTGGCGAACCACGTTAAATCTCGGTGTTCCATTTTTGTCTTATTTTAGCGTCCATTATTTTTTCTCTTGCATATTATTTTTGTGTCCCACTCGATCTTGGCGGAATTAGCGGCCTAGTTCCCAACAACTGTATCGAGCCACGTTTGTGATATCTCTTGAAATTCTTAGTATGCTCTGTGGTTGCAGCGTGGTGATCTTCCACATCGAAGCGATTTTCGAAAAATCACATTTTGTTTGTGGGAGTAATGGCGACAGACGAGAGAATTTCCAAAATTGATAAATTTGATGGCAAAAATTTTGGATATTGGAAAATGCAAATGGAGGACTATTTGTATCAGAAGGACCTATATAAGCCGTTGAAAGAAAAGCCAGAAGGCGAGAAAGACGACGAGTGGGAGGTGCTTGATCGAAAAGCACTCGGCGCAATTAGATTGACCCTATCAAAGTCGGTCGCTTTCAACATTAAAAATGAGAAGACAACGGCGTCTCTCATGGCAGCTCTATCCAGCATGTATGAACAGCCGTCTGCAGCAAATAAAGTTCATTTGATCAAGAAATTGTTCAATATGAAGATGATGGAAAGCGGGAGATTTGGAGAACACCTCAACGAATTCAATGAGGTAGTAGACCAATTGACCACGGTGGAAATCACTTTTAGTGATGAGGTTCGAGCTCTATTAATTCTTGGGCAGTTGCCTGAGAGCTGGAATGGCACGATCCACGGCCATCGAGGCTTTCGGCCGGTAAGTCGAATTGAAGTTCGATGACGTTGTGAGCATGATCTTGGCGAGGAGATCCGGAGATACCAGATGCAGCTTCAACTTCCAGGGCCGCTTTCAATGTAGATAGCGAGGCGTAGTTCAAACAGAGGGCACGCGTGGGCGGAGCAAGTCGAGGAATGTGCGGCATCGAGATCCAAAAATCACGTAAATTCCGACAAAGTCGTTGAATGTTGGAATTGCGGTCGTTGGGCACTACAAAAATCGGTGTAGAGGCGGCTCAAAGAAGCGGAGAACAAGACCGAGGTCAATGTCGTGACCGAAGAAACACGTGATGCTTTGATATGCTCCATGGAGAGGAATGCCGACTATTGGGTAATAGACTCGGAGCATCGTTCCATGCTACCGCAAATCGACACTTTTGCAAATTATGTGTCGGAAACTTGAGAAGTATATCTCGAGAGACGATCATCCTTGCAAATAGGGTGGGCATAGGAGAAGTACGTATCAATGTCAATGGATCTGTATGGAAATTGAAGGGCGTGAGACATATTCCGTAATTGAGGAAAAATTTGATCTCCGCCAAACAATTGTCGAAGAAGGATGTGACACAAGCTTCTCTGGTGATAATTGGAAAATCACCAAGGGGGCCATGATAATCGCCGCGTGGCAAGGATAGTGGCACCCTATACACGCACTTACGAATGCGTGTATGACAATCGCAGATTCTTTGATAGTAAGGATGCGAACTTGTGGCACCAAAGACTTGGGCATATGAGCCGAAGGGCTCAAGTACATGCATGCAAAGGAAACTACCAGGGCTTGATCTATTGATTTAGACTTTTTGCGAAAGTTGTATTTTCGGGAAGCGAAGCGGGTGAGTTTCAATACAAGTGGCGTAACTCTAAAGAAAGAGAAGCTTGAACTTGTCCACCGGATGTGTGGGGTCCAACAACGCTTCATCGATTGGCGGAAAGTCATACTGTGACTTTCATTGATGACCACTCGAGAAAGGTGTGGGTTTACTTCTTGAGACACAAATCCGATGTGTTCGAGGCGCTCAAGAAGTGGAAGGCCATGGTGGAAAATGAAACCGGTTTGCGAGTAAAGAAGTTGAGATCCGACAATGGTGGAGAGTACGAAGATTTGGCGTTCAAGAAATTTTGTTACCAAAATGGCATCAAAGCTGGGCGAACATTGCCAGGAACACCGCAATGTAATGGAGTTGCGTAACGCATGAATCGGACGTTAATGAAGAGCCGAAGCATGAGGATACATCTTTGGCTCGCCAAAAGCTTTAGGCGGAAGTTTGTCAATCGCGCATACCTAGTTAATCGTGGACCGTCGGTACCATTGGAGTACTGAGATCTGGAAGAAGTTTGGAGCGGAAAGAAGTGAAACTTTCTCATTTGAAAGTATTTGGTTGTGTCGCGTATGTGCACATTAGTGATAATGCCAGAGTAAGTTAGACTCCAAATCACTAAAGTGTACTTTCGTTGGATATGGTGGAGACGAGTTCGGTACCGCTTTTGGGATGATCGTAACAAAAAGCTCATCGAAGCCGGGATGTCATATTCAATGAAAAGGTGATGTACAAGGACGTAAATGCGTCACCCAATGACATAACAAACGACGATCCAACATATGTTCGGATGATACTCCGTAAGGCAAAGATGTCGGAAGGTAAAGATGAGAGTCTGCAGCGAGGAGCCCGCCTCGGAGGCCGATTCACCACAGCCTCGGCTCAATTCCCATTGTGAGGAGGTCAAGTCGACCTCATGTTCGAATCTAAGTACATGAACTACATGTTACTCATCGACGCCTTGATGAACCTGAATGCTATGACGAGGCATGTCGTGGGAGATTCTAAGTGGGAGCTTGCAATGAAAGATGAGATAAAGTCTCTCATCTCCAACCAGGCGTGGGAACTAGCCGAGTTGCCCGTGAGGGAAGAAAGCTCTCAACAATAAATGGGTGTACTGAGAATCAAAGAAGAACATGATGGTTCAAAGAGGTATAAGCGAGATTGGTAGTCAAAGGTTTCCAGCGAAAGAAGGAATTGACTACACGAGATATTTTCGCCCGGTTGTGAAGCTAACAACAATTCGATCGTTGTTGAGCATTGTTGCCAGGAGGGCTTGCACTTGGAGCAGCTTAGGATCGTGGAAAACCGCTTCCTCCATGGTGACTTAGAGGAGGAAATATATATGCAAGAATCGAAGGCTTCTCAATGAAAGGAAAAGAGAAGTCGATATGCAAATTGAAGAAGAGCCTATACGGCTTAAAGCAAGCGCCTAGACAACGTGGTACAAGAAGTTTGATGGATTTATGCGAGAAAAATGGCTACATGAAGTGTAATGTCGACCATTGTTGCTACTTCAAAGTGTTCGAGTCCAAATATATCATTTTGCTACTTTATGTCGATGACATGTTAGTAGCCGGCTCGGACATGGACGAGATCAAGAAGTTGAAGAAGCAACTATCGGCGAATTCGAAATGAAGGACTTGGGTGAAGCAAAGCAAATTCTAGGGATGAGAATTTGTAGAGACAAGCAAAAGGATATTTTGCGCTTGTCACAGCCAAGTATGTTGATCAAATCCTCAAAGGTTCAACATGAGCAAAGGCAAAGCTGGCCAAGACGCCATTAGCGAATCATTTCGTCTATCCAACGACCGCCTCCTAAGACAGAAGAGGAGAGAAACTTCATGGCTAAAATTCCATATGCCTCACCATTGGAAGTTTGATGTATGCCATGGTTTGTACTGCACTGGATATTGCTCATGCAAAGGAGTTGTGAGCAGATATATGGCAAATCTCGGAAAGCGAGATTGGGATGCAAGAAAGTGGATATTGAGATATCTACGGGAACTGAGAAATTCTTATGCTTTAGACGAGGCGAAGTGAAACTACGAGGTTTCAGAGATGCAGATTTTGCCGGTGAGGTAGATCGCGTAAGAAGCACTACCGTTATGTCTTTACAGCTTGGTGCTATCGCAGCTTAGTTGGATTTCGGCAGATACGTAAGATTGTTGCGTTATCAACTACGTAAGCGAGTACGTGGCAAAGAATCGAGGCTAGCAAAGAGATGATATGGTTACAAGGTTTGTTGGCGTACTGGGTTTCAACAGAGAAGAATGTCTTGGCGCAGTTGATAGTCGAGTGCGATACATCCGCAAAGAATTCGGCATTTCATTCCGTAACCAAACATATTGGACTCAAGTATCACTTCATCGATCACTTTTGGAAGATGGAGTATTGAAGCTTGAAAAGATTCAAGGTACCAAAACCCAAATGACATGATGACGAAAAACAAGAACTAAGGAGAAATTGAGTCATGTTTCACTTGATTGGTCTTCGCAATGAAGACAGAGGTGGTGACCCACATCATATTTTTCACTTAAGTCGCAAAATGAGATATCCCAAGGTGAAAGTTGATTGTGAAGACAGATTGAAATCACTTCAAGTGGGAGATTGTTAGTAGGTTGGTGGCACACAAAGAAGGAAAAAGGAAGGTCAAAAGAATAGGCTCACAATGGGAACACATGAAGGTTTGGCAAGAAAAAACAATGGTAGGTTTCCTTGAATTTCAATAAAAGTAGGTGCCAACAACCCCAAGTTTTCCTATAAATACAAGGCACATTGTAGCTTCAAAAACACCACTTGAAAGCCAAGAATACCTTCTTGTGTAGAGAGAAAGAGAGAGCTTCAAAGGTAGAAGCTATACACGAGAGATAAAAGTGAGTGGAGTGTTAAAGCCTTATGCGTAAAGAGAAAAATACATGTGGTATTTTTGTACTCCTCATTTTTGTGATAGTGAAATATATTGGTGTGGGTCCGTGGACGTAGGCGCTTGGCCAACCACGTTAAATCTCGGTGTTCCATTTTTGTGCTTATTTTAGCGTCCATTATTTTCTCAGTTGCATATTATTTTTGTGTCCCACTGATCTTGGGCGGAATTAGCAGCGCCTAGTTCCCCAACATAGCTTTGTACTGGAACCTAATGAAGAAGATGGCCTAAGGAGAAATAGAAAATATCAAGGAAAAATTATTTGTGTCTAGTGTATGTATGTGTTATGTATGTAATGATAAAGTCTCTTGCATGGTGTTCTTTCTTTATAAATCTCACGTTTTGTGTTCTTTTTTGTTAACGGTATTTGATCTAAAATGAAAAATAAAATTTTTATTTACTTTTTAACTGTATGTTTAAAATTCATTTTCTAGAAATCTCTCCCCCCCAATCCCCCCAAAAAAAGAAGTGGCGTGGAATCCCTTGACACAATTTCTCTTCAGATAATAGTCATTGATAAAATTGGAATTGCAGTATTCGCTTCTAGAGAAAAATGGAAGAGAAGGGAGAAGCAATGCCATGCAACGAGGGGATTCAAGTTATTGATGTGTACCAAGTCAAGAAAATCAAACTAAATTATTTTTTGATAAAAATCAAATCAGATTATCGGAATGGCAAACTTATGATTTGTGAATGAATCTTTTAATTTTGATTTTTTCAATCGACTTTTTTTCCCCCAAAAATGTGTAACAAGAACTGTAAATGGATAAAAAGCGTGTAAGCTGAACCAAACTGGCTTATCGGCTTGTGTGAACACGTATGCTCATTGAGCCACTAAATCAATTAAACAGCGGGCAGGCCCAGGCTTCGTGGTGGCCCAAAAGGGCTCAAGCTTAATTGTGAGCATTGTCAAGCCAACGAATGGGTATGCCGACTAACTAAGCCCAATTTGTCTACTAGTCAAGATCTGTTGTCCCATTTTACGTCTCTAGACTCTATATATTGTCTTAATCAATTAAAAAAAAAATGCACATCACCAATTCACATGTGATAAAACATAAAAGTGCAAGAATTTAGTGATGGAAGTTATTTTCATTTTAGAGATAATAAAGGGGATATGGAATAGAAACAACAAAAATGAACTCACTCGTTTAAATCTCTATAAGTAGCTAATAAATCAAGGTACATGTTCTGGGACTAGCTAGACCTGACTCGCTTACATCCCTAGAATGGATGACAAAAACTCCTCATCATAGTAATTTTCTAGTACCCGTGCGGGTTATGGCCGCAGAGTTGATTTACAAAAGAATGTTGGAATTCCTTGGGAAATTCTAAAGGTTTGTATAGAAATAAAGTGTAAAGAATCCCACATAGGAAGTTTAGAGGTATATTTGATACCTTATAAGTAGTATTTTAATATACTTATTAAAATAGGCTAAATGGACTTGAGAGTGGGCTTTGCAACATGGGCTTTGACTTTAGAGCAATTTAAAACTATATTAATGGTCATAACCCAATTATACCTTTAACTTTTGTTTTTATTTGCAAAATCCAAACGATGCGTCACGAGCAGGACAAACGGCCAATCTGCAAAGGACGATCGCTTCTCAATGGACGATCTCTGCATACAAGTTCATCCATCTCTAGAAAAGGAAGTCGACCCGATCGCCAAGAGACAAGAAAAACGCACTCAATCAATACGCCAGAACCAGAAATCAAGTGCAAAGATTTATCGGTTAGATTGTTGAATCCTGATAGCAGACGTCCGTAGAACTACAAGCACAGAGTAGGGACGAAATTCTATTATAGGAAATAGCACTTGCTAGCCTCAATCCGTTATTTTGCGTTTGTTGTATTCAATTCTTCATCCAATTCAAATAATTCTGAATTTATTGATGTGTATTGTGTCCTTGATTTGGCTTTATTACTAATCGTGTTCCAACAATCTATAACAGAAATTTGGTTTGCAATTTCGCATCAAGTAGAAGAGTGCTAATTCAAGGCTACTGTTATCATGGATCAATCTGGAAATCCTGATTCTGGGACTGGTGCACCCACTAATGGTGCAGGCTCGAGTGGCACATAGCCTCTCATAGAAATTAATGCTGTTAAGCCACATGCGGAAAAACCAGACAAGTTTAAAGGAGGGGACTTCAAACGTTGGGAGCAGAAAATGCTGTTCTACTTAACCACGTTAAACCTGGCTAATGTGGTTAAGGAAGAATGCCCCGTGTTAGAGGGTGATGACAATGCTGCAGAAAAACTCAGTGCTATTGATGCTTGGAAACACAGTGAGTTTTTATGCAGGAACTATATTTTAAATTGTCTTGATGATTCCCTCTATGATGTTTACAGATCCTATAAGACTGCAAAGGAGTTATGGAACTCGCTTGAGAACAAGTATAAGATCGAAGATTCTGGTTCGAAAAAATTTATCATTGGGAAATTCCTTAAGTACCAAATGATAGACTCAAGGCCTATTGTTAACCAAGTGGAAGAATTACAGATTCTTATTCATGAACTTATTGCAGAAGACATGGTGTTGCCCGTCCCATTTGCCGTTGGAACCGTGATAGAAAAGCTGCCCCCATCATGGAATGACTTCAAAATTCATCTCAAACACAAAAATAAGGAGATGACGATGGAGGATCTGGTTCTTAAACTGAGGGTGCAAGAAGATCACTGCAAAAGTGAAGGTGTAAAGAACGTTGTGATAGAAGCCAAAGCCAATGTTATTGAGGTTGGAGAGACGTCCAAGCCAAAGCCGAAATTCCAAAAGAACAAAGAATATAAACATAAAGGCAAAACGTTTCTTGCTCCGAAAGGGAAACATTTCAAGGCAAAAGGAATTAAGGGTGATTGCTGGGTATGCGGAAAACCCAGGCACAAGGCACAAGATTGCAGCCACAAGAAAGACAATTCGACTACCAACAAAACTAGAAACCAATCGAACATTGTAGAAGACTTTGTTGGTGTTATATCAGAAACCAACATGATCACCGACAACAATGACTGGTGGATGGATACTGGTGCTACTAGGCACATTTGTGGCAATCGCAATCTGTTCGAAACATACACCCCCAACAACGAATATGAGAAGTCATATGGGTAATGCAACCTCTGCTAGTGTTGCCGGGAAGGGAAAAGTAGTCTTAAAGTTAACATCTAGAAAGGAATTAACTCTCATGGATGTACTTCATGTTCCTACCATTACGAAAAATCTAGTTTCTGGTCCCGTGCTTAGTAAAAAGGGATTCAAACTTGTATTCGAATCTGATAAGTTCGTTCTCACCAAGGGTGGAATATTTGTAGGAACGGGCTACCTGGCTGAAGGGCTCTTTAAACTTAATGTACTTAACGTTGGTGATATTAATATAAATAAGGCTTCTGTTTACTTGCTTGAGTCCTCCTTTATGTGGCATGCAAGATTAGGGCATGTTGACTTTAAATCTTTACATTGAATGGTAAACCTCGGATTATTGCCTAAGTGTAATATGGATAACAAATATAAATGCGAAACTTGTGTAGAATCAAAGTTTGCTAGTAAGTCATATAAATCTGTGATTGAGAAATCAAATGACTTGCTAGATTTGATTCACACGGACTTAGGTGATTTCAAATCAACACCAAGTCGAGGAGGAAAGAATTACTATATCACCTTTATAGATGATAGTAGTAAATACTGTTATGTATACTTATTACATAGTAAGGACGAGGCTTTGAACATGTTCAAAACATATAAAGTCGAGGTAGAAAATCAATTAGATAGGAAAGTAAAAATATTATGCCGATAGAGAAGGCGAATATGATTCCAATGCGCTTTGAATTTCGCTTCTCATGGAATTCTTCACCAAACAACAGCACCTTACACACCTCAACAAAACGGGGTAGTAGAACGTAAAAATCGTACTTTGAAAAATATGGTCAATGCAATGTTGAATAGCTCCGGATTATCACTTAATATGTGGGGTGAGGCTTTACTCATCGCTAATCGCATCTTAAACAGAATTCCTCAAAGGAAGTCACAAGTCTCCATATGAAGAATGGATGAAAAGACCCCATCTTATAAAATGTTGACAGTGTGGTGTTGTCTGGCAAAAGTTCAAGTTCCATTACCAAAAAGGGTTAAACTTGGACCTAAAACTATTGACTGCATGTTTATTGGATATGCTAGAAATAGTGCAGCATATAGATTTCTAGTTATTAAATCTGGAATTTCCGACATCCAAGAAAACACTATACTCGAATCAAATAATGTTGAATGGTTTGAACATATCTTTCCTCTTAAAACTGGACTTAGTGGAAATAAAAGGAAGTTAGATGACGGTGCATGTACAAATGATGCTTCATCTTCCTCTACGGTCCAAAATACTGATTCGAATGATAATGAGAGTATACCAGTTGTTCAACAACAGGTAGAACCAAGAAGAGGGAAAAGAATTAAGGTTGTCAAGGACTTCGGACCTGATTTTATAACCTTTCTAGCTGAGGAAGAACCACAATCTTATACAGAGGCTATGACCTCATCTGAATCTATTTATTGGAAGGAAGCAATAAATAGTGAAGTAGCATCCATTTTGCAAAATAATACGTGGGAATTAGTGGACCTTCCACCTGGATGTAAACCGATTGGATATAAATGGATTTTTAAAAGAAAGTTAAGACCTGACGGTACGGTTGATAAGTATAAAGCTAGATTAGTAGCCAAAGGCTACCGTCAAAAGCAAGGGCTTGACTTCTTTGACACATACTCACCAGTGACTCGAATTACATCTATAAGGATGTTGATTGCCATTGCCTCTATCTATAACTTGGAGGTACATCAAATGGACGTGAAAACGGCATTTCTGAATGGTGAGCTAGATGAAGAAATTTATATGGAACAACCCGAAGGTTTCTCGGTTAAAGGGCAAGAGAAAAAGGTATGCAAACTTGTAAAGTCGCTGTACGGACTTAAACAAGCTCCCCAAACAAAGGGCACGAAGTTTGACTCATACCATGCTGTCACATGGATTTCGGATTAATGAATGTGATAAATGCATCTACACCAAGAAATTTAATAATGGTTCGTGTGTGATAGTTTGCCTTTATGTTGATGACATGCTCATCATAGGACCAAACTTAGATGTTGTAAACTCAACCAAGAAAATACTAAATTCGACTTTCGACATGAAAGACATGGGAAAAGCAGATGTGATTTTGGGAATTCGAATTCAAAGAACCAACGACGGCTATGTGCTTAGTCAAGCACATTATGTTGAAACAATCCTACGAAAATTCGGACATTATGATAGTAGTCCAGCTAGTACTCCATTTGATCCTAAGTGTTATTTGAAGAAACACACGGGAGATAGTGTATCTCAATTGGAATACTCGTATAATTGGGACACTACAATATATTACTAATTGCACTCTCGGGATATTGCCTATTCAAGAAATAGACTGCTAGATACACAAGCAATCCCGCTAAGGCTCACTGGGAAGCTTTGATACGAGTACTAAGGTACTTGAGATATACCTTAAATTATGGTCTACATTATACAGGCTATCCACAAGTCCTAGAAGGATATTGTGATGCAAATTGGGTTTCAAATGACTCCGAAAAGGCAACAAGTGGGTATGTCTTTAGATTTGGCGGGGCTGCTGTGTCTTGGAAGTCACAAAAGCAAACTTGTGTATCTCATTCAACAATGGAATCTGAAATTATAGCACTAGACTCAATTTCGAAGAAGCGAGAATGGCTCAAAGATTTCTAGAAGATATTCCATATGGCCTAAGCCTGTACTCGCTATTTGCATGCATTGTGATTGCATGGCGCTTATTGATAGGGCAAAAGTCATATCTATAATGGCAAGTCCAGGCACATAAGGAGTCGACATAACACTTTGAAACATATGCTATCGCGTATGCGTTATCTCGATTGACTATGTAAGATCGAAGAGAACATTGCCGATCAACTTACAAAGGGTATACCTAAACAACAAGTGTTATATTTATCGAGGGGAATGAGCTTAAAGCCAACTCAATGAGGAGTAACTTGGTGGAAACCTTAACCTCGTGATTTGGGTTCCAATCATAGGTTCAATAAGGCAAACTAATCAAGTAAAACTCAAAGAACAGAGTATACAATAAAATGACTCGTTCCTATGATAAGAAATGTATACTACCCGTGCTTTAGGGTGACTAGTTATAGATCAAAAGTACGACGGGTACTCGACTATATATCACCTATATAGAAGTAATGTGGGGTCGCATTTATGAGAATGAAATGGCTAAGTTCTCTAGAGCTTCTGTGAAAACAGGATATGCTCAGGACCAAAATGAACACAACTGTAAGTATTGAAAGGTGAAAGATACGATATGTGCAATATTTATTGTTAAGGTTTACTGAACATAGTGGAACAGTTCAATGTCTTCTATACATACTGATTCACTGGTAAATCCGATAAATAGACACTAAAGAAGGTTCAAGTCCAAAAGACACCTATCTTGATGCATATCAAGTATGGTTTTTCTTCGACACATCCTATCTTTACCGACTTTATTTGCTATACAAATGTGGGGTATTGTTGGAATTCCTTGGGAAATTCTAAAGGTTTGTATAGAAATAAAGTGTAAAGAATCCCACATAGGAAGTTTAGAGGTATATTTGATACCTTATAAGTAGTATTTTAATATACTTATTAAAATAGGCTAAATGGACTTGAGAGTGGGCTTTGCAACATGGGCTTTGACTTTAGAGCAATTTAAAACTATATTAATGGTCAGAACCCAATTATACCTTTAACTTTTGTTTTTATTTGCAAAATCCAAACGATGCGTCTGAACAGACAAACGGCCAATCTGCAGAAAGGACGCATCGCTTCTCAATGGACGCATCTCTGCGTACAAGTTCATCCATCTCTATAAAAGGAAGTCGACCCGATCAGTTTTCAAGAAACAAGAAAAACGCACTCAATCAATACGCCAGAACCAGAAATCAAGTGCAAAGATTTCTCGGTTAGATTGTTGAATCCTGATAGCAGACGTCCGTAGAACTACAAGCACAGAGTAGGGACGAAATTCTATTATAGGAAATAGCACTTGCTAGCCTCAATCCGTTATTTTGCGTTTGTTGTATTCAATTCTTCATGCAATTCAAACAATTCTGAATTTATTGATGTGTATTGTGTCCTTGATTTGGCTTTATTACTAATCGTGTTCCAACAACCAAATGTGATTTTCTTAATATCCAACTTCAAACGTTCTTTTTCATTTTTTTTTTCAATTTTATTTTTTTATTGGGTCGATAGCACTACAAAACATTCTTAATCTTATAGGTATCTAAGTTGATTTTGCTTTCTCTAGAATTAATATGTACCATTCTGACAAAATTAAACTTTAATATTAACCATTAATTTTAAATCATTGTTAATTAATTATTATCTATGGATATGGGGATCGTCATCACCATCCAATTTAGAAATAGACGTTTTTTTTTCGAAATAGACATTTATACGAACATACAGTTATTTTAATTTCTAATTTTGATTTTTGATCCAGTTGACTTTGACAGTTTGACTAGGCTCATTCTTGATTCTTCTCCAGTTCATGTGGTGCAGTGGCCTTCTATGCGAATGTATAATCTTTATCTTTCCGTGCCAGATGACTGTATCGCATGTTTAATATATTTTATCAAATATTTCCAAACATACCAAGAGTTTGTTTGGTGACGATCTTTTCTGCCCCCTTCTTAAAGAGAAAAAAAGTATAATTTTTTGGAGTATTATTTGTAAATTGTAGTTGTAGAGTAAAAAGCTTATTAAAAATATAAAAATAATAATAATACAATTTTTAATGAAAACAATGATTTAATAAATCAAAATTTTTTTCAAACAAGTTGTTGGGTAAACATCGTGAATTAAAGTCAAATTACAATAAAATACAGGGTAATTATATTTGCACTATAGTTTTTCTTCGATACACCACATAATAATTGTTTTCAAGGTATTTCAAGTTTAACTCTTATTACAATTATGGCTTTAAATATTTTTTAATTCAATTATTATTAGTTTTAACCTTTAATTTACAATGAATTTGTCCATAATAATAATTTATGTACACAAATTTCATCATTTGGACATCAAATGATTTATTTATGTTTCATAATTTTAAATAAGTAAATATTAGTAAATACAAAAATTCTAAAATTTGATATTAACTTCAAAACACACTAACATAATATTTATATATAAAAAATTTTTATGGTCCAAACATGTTAATTATTAAATAATAATTATAAAAATAGGACAATAGAAGTTGAGGACCTAATCATGATAATAGACAAATGTGAAAACCATTTAGTTTAATTAAAATGTGGTGCACTACATAAAATTTGTAGTGCCAATATAATTGGCCTAAAATACCGGGGTGGTATAATTACCTTCCCCGGATTGTGCAGTACATATGCACCAATCTTTCTAGTTATATTTTGTTATTATATTATATATTCTTTCACTTCTTTCTTTCATTAAAGTGATAATATTTCATATATTGCAAAATTTTTTATCTAAAGACTTTGACTAGACACCATCTATTGGATACCATCAACAACACATATTTTTGCTCGCACTATTTTGTTGGTTATATTATTAATGGTTTAAGCTTGGCACGTTCAATGGCATAGCATAACCGCGGGTTAAGGAAGCATGCCCTTCTCTTCTAGCTGTCGGCCTTTTATCTCTTCGTTTATATATATACGTAAGCTATTTTAATTAAATAAGACAATTAAGAAAATATGAATTGAGATGACAAATTTGACATCGAACTCTCATTGTTATAAAACTTTTTCCTGTCCATAGTCTCACCCCACACCCTAGTAGGTAGAAAGAAATTAAGATGAAGAGTAATTTTACTTTCTGAAACGGAAGAATACAAAAATACCAAATTGTATTTTTATTTGCCATCGCAAAGACTTTGTCAGTCAACTCACTTTTATCTCTTGTGTAGGAGCGATTCATGCACCAATTTTCCATGCAAAGCCCCAAATGTGAATTCATAGAACCCACGAAAAATACACGCGAAGGCCCCACTTTGCTGCAAATTTCTTCATGGTATTAAATGCCTATCAATTTCCTTTTCATTCTGCATTGAGTTTCCTATCACCTTTTAATGCTTGTTCTATACGCAATAATGTAGATTTATTAACAACCCACGAAAAATACAAGCGAAGGCCCCACTTTGCTGCAAATTTCTTCATGGCATTAAATGCCTATCAATTTCCTTTTCATTCTGCAATGAGTTTTCTATCACCTTGTAATGCTTGTTTTATACACAAATAATATAGATTTATTAAAATGACGTGTTAGATCTGTAGTTGAAAATTGAAAAAAATATATTAAAAATTTAAAATAATTGCATGAATAGTTAAAATGATAAAAGAGAAAAAGTTAGTGAAAATTTATAGCGTATAGAACAAGCCCTTGCTTTCAATGTCAACATAGAGTAATACTATAATTAGGCCCGGCAAAGAGTATAGTTGAATGAACAAATACCTCAAAGTTTAGTGCGATTGGTATATTAGCATATTGTAAGAAGCATGGCAGCAGCTAAAAGGGTTGGGGCTATGGCTTTTCTTCTTTGTGGTATGTGCTGCAAAATCACCTCTTCAAATGGTTCTAGAATTTTTCCATCCACCTCTTTCTTGATTTTTCCATCTTTAGTAGGGTACTTGGTCCTTTTTTTTTTTTTCTTTTATTATTATTTTTTCACACTAGATTTGGTAGACGAGAGAATCACGTTCTCCCTTCTATTATGTAAGACGGTAAGAATGAGGAAACTGGAAACTTCACTTTAGATTGTGGCCGGTCTCTACTCATATATATTGGGAAAGTCTTGCTCTCACATATAGAAAGTTAATTTCGAGATGATAAAAGAGTGCATCTATGAGCTTCCCCATACCCCGCGTTTCGGTAAAGGAAACCACAGTTCTTTTCTTTAAAAAAAAAAAAAAAAACGAAAGAAAGAAAAAAGTTTGTAACCCATGAACAGTCCTGTCTTTAGGTAAAAGAGGCATTTGTTTCAGACGTTCATTTGAAAAGGGGTGACTTTTTGCCAACTTAAGGTATAATCAAACAAAAAAATTTTATTATTAGAGTAGTTTTTTAATTATGTTGTGACGTGGAATTACTACAACCACAACAAGAGTAAGTGAAAATTTAAAATTATTTTGCATGTTAGTAAACTCATTTTTTTAAAGATATTCTCATACATGGAACTGCACATAGTTTAGATATTAGATGCTGCCCAGTTACGATCCGGTACCCACTGTGGGTACCTTACGATACCCACAGTCGGGGAAAAAAAATGATAGGGGTCGGGTGAGGCCCCCCACTATCAGGGGGCAGTTATGTATTATTCATCTAACTTAACGTAGATACAAAAAATTCAAAAATAAAAATAAAAAAATTTGGTGTGATGACGTGACGCCACGTGGTGGCGCCACGTGCCCACTGTGGGTACTATACAGTACCCACTGTGAGCACCTGATCAAATCCGAGATGCTGCCTCAATGATCGGCACTGTTTTAACCACACGCTTTCCTTGAAAAATTCTTTTTCTTCTTGAAGAGTTTTGTCAAACATGCAGGGACGGAGCCAATGCAGGCCCAGTGAGGTCCATTGACCTCACTGGGTTTTGTGGAAGTTCATTGAAAATTGCAGATTGACCTCACTCAAATTTTTTTTTTTCCTTTCTGGTTGTTTAAGCTTTCAGTTGCAGAAGGTTTCTTTAATGGTTGTAAAAAGAAGAGCCGAAGAGGTAGACGATGGTAGTTGTGAAACACGCATCTCAAGAAATTAAATATGCCAAGTTTCTCTCACTCTTCTGACATTGACCACGTCACACACTCTCACTCCCTAATTTGTTCTTTGTACACGTTTCTTTTCTCTTTCTTTTTCTTTTATTTTTTGCTTTCTAGTTAACCTTTTTCTTGTACTCGTTTTTCTTTTCTTTTTAGTTTGGCAGTCAACTCTTGTAAATTGAAATTACTACTTTATAGTTCATAAGTTATTATTACTTACTAATTACTCTCTCAAGCTCACATATATAGTCTATTTTTCATTTTTAATATCCCACATATATACGCCTTGTTCTCTACAATATTTTGTTTATTTATTGAAACTGTGTGTTAGATGTGTAATTAAAAATTAAAGTAAATATATTAAAAATATAAAATAATTATATGAGTGGTTAAATATGATAATAGAAAAAATTAATAAAAATTAATAGGAGTTAGTGAAAAAAGATGGTAGGAAAAATAATGCCGTAGTCATTTTTCTATATTTAATAGTATTTTTTATATTCATTTACTATTATACAAGTCTATATTCTTGAAAATTTATCTATATGAGTATGTGTTTTTCAAAAAAAATATTTCTTAAATAATATATAAATTTTGTAACATATAATTTTCCAACTACTTATTTATTAAAATGAACATTACGTTTTACTCCCAAAATAAATATTAGTTAACCTTTTTTTTAATAAGAAGAAATTAAAGTTAAAAAATATAATATAGACAAAGAACATGACCATATTAAACTGAAGATTACTTTATCAATGAATTAAATAAAAAAATAACGCTTTAACAATCTGTTCCCAAAAAGGAGGGGAAAAATGAAAGAAAAATATATAATTTTCTGTTAGTTTTATGGTAATTTTTATTTTTAATTTGTGCATACCCAAAGTTTAGACACTGGCTCCGCCACTGCATAAGAATATGAGTTCTCACTGTAATTGGTGATTTATCATTATACAAGTGTTATCAAATTTAATATTTCTTGTAGGTAAATTTTTTATACAAAAAAGGGGCCCCACCCAAAAAAATTTTGCCCCTGCCTGGAGCTATCATAAATGATCCCCTAACTATTAATATTTAGATCCACTACTGCCCACACTGGACTAGATTTCTGGCTACGTCCCTGCAAACATGCACTTACTTTTTCCCTCTCCTGCCTTAAAGCAGGGTTGTTTCTGTTTGGTGTTGTTAATCCAATGGTCGAGGCATGCCCTCAGTTTTGCTACGATGTGGACTACATGACTTGTAACGGCTCAACCATCAATCCACCAAGCTGCAACTGTTGCCTTGCCCCGGAGGGTTGCACCCTACACCTTGCCGATGGAAGAACAGTGTATTGTTAATCTAAATAGAAGTTTCGAATTCTCAAATAAATAAATAAATAAATAAAAGTTTTATTATTATGAAAATGTTATATATCTGTAGTACTTGTGTTGTCTATAATCTTTAATATCTGAAAAGACTTATTGATTATTGAGAATAAGACTGTGACCCTTTTCATTTTTCTATTTTTGTGCGGTGGTATGGACGCTGAATGAAATAAAGTCACGTGAACAATCATACAGTGAAGTAGTGATCAACACATTAATGTGGTACACATTGCACGAATATGTAAGCAATGTTCAAGATGTTGTATATATTGCCAAAAAAAAAAAGAATCTATATATTTTTGTCAATGTTATGCCTAATTTTGAGCAAAATTATATTATCTTTCTCCGCGTTGTTCTGGAGTCAATCCTCCTTTGCCACAAGCAGGACAACTTTTGAGTCCAAATCCTTGACACTCAAAGCACCTACATAGTGTACATCAAAATTAATCAAAGCTACAGATTAGAAAATCGAAGTAAATATTGATATATTTTTTAATTAATTATCAAATTATTATCTTTTTTTGTGTATTTCACAGGATAATAATCGTTTAATATTCAAATTTTATGTTTAAAACATCCTATTTAATTTGGATCTACATGGTTGGGGGACGTTAGGGCCGGGGACCACTTGGTTACTTACACCTTTGCCTATATCCAAATTGGCCTTGTTTTTGCAATGCATTGCGTGGGATATGATTGATATTACAAATAAAGTCAAAATTTCTTAAAAGTGAAGTTGAAATGCATAGAACTTACTTCCAACGCTCAAAAATATTTCCATTCTTTTTGTTCTTTCCTGTTCCCTGGATGAATATATAAATTCACATTATATTAATCTCTGTATCATAGTATATAACATACCAAAAACTTAAGTTTTCATACAAGACAATGTCTGATGGAACACATAAGTATATTATATATGGACAACTTAATTAATTCTCATTGCTAACTACTTTTTAATCTTTTGGTCCATACCTTACATCCCGAACATTCTATTGCACCTTGGCCTTTGCATGTTTTGCAACTATTCATGATCTGCGTTACACACCAAATACTACATTAATATTTGATGTTAGTTAAAGAAGGATGTATGTTCTTAAAAAAAAAAAAAAAAGAGTCCCTTATTTCAGTAACCTCACCCCTATCTATAGAACTTCGAAATAATATTGTCCCGCCATACAGTGGTGGAGCCAGAAATTTCTGTTTGCGGGGGGGAAAAAAATTCAACATAAAGCATCAAAGAAAAAAAATTTTGGACCCAATTTCGGGGGGCGACCAATGGAGTTTTGCTTCGTGTCGGGGGGTGTCTGGCTGTCTACCACCCCTTGCCCCCCATAGCTCCACCTCTGCTACCATATTCCTATTAGCTATGGACCCATCACTTATTGGGCCACAGTTTAGAAGACTGGACTACTGTGTCTATCTATTGTGAATAATGTATGTTATCAATAATTTTACTTGATAAATTTATGTGAAATACGAATTGTTGACGATAGAGAAATATGAAGTTAAGAACAAATATAAGAAAAATAATTGTTATAAACTTATAATCATTTTATACTAAAACAAGCAGTACTTAGCTTCGCCAAAAAAAAAAAAGGCGCTTAACGAGATGTAAAGGACAAGTACATACTGATTTCAACGAGAAGCCACCTGATTTCGCAGCATGCAGTGTAAAAGGATTCCCTCTGTGCGGCTTTTCACTTTGTGATACGCTCACTTTGAGCCCAGGGAAGTTGATACGCAAAGGAAGAGTGGTCATTTCTTTCTATAGCAAGAACTAAAATTCCTCCTTATTTGATTTTCTTAAAAACATATGCCTTTTTTTATTTTTCAAGATAAAGTAGCTTTTAGAAATGGATAATGAGTCTTTAAAAAAAAAAAAAAAAGGAAATGGATAATGCGTTGGTTGCAATCCACACAAGTCTTTTGATGGGGTCCCATCTCTAGACAAATCAGCCTAATCAAGAAAGAAATTAATTAAAAAAAATGTAGTATTATTTTTCCTCTCGATTTCATTGAAAATTTTTACTATAACATTACAACTATATACACACGCACGAGTAAGAAATCACATCATTTAATGACATATATAGAGGGTGTTAGCATAAAGTAAAAAATGCATTTTAATGTATTTTTTTTAAATTTTAAATTTGGTCAAACAAATCACATCCATATATCTTCCCACTCATTAAATCTCCACCATCAAACTCCACTCATTCTCTCTCTTCCTACTATAAAAATACAATTAAAACTCATCCGCTAACACCTTCGTTTTTTACGGGGAGTCGACCACATTTAATTTCAAGGAATACCATTTTTTTTGTGACACGTATTTGCTAAATTGTTGTTAACAGGACATATAAGTATCCAATTATACCACATTTAACAATAAAAATAAAATAAAATAAAATGAGCTTTATAAAAAAAAAATTCTAAAAATTAAAATTTTAAAGAAAAATGTGCGTCCAAAAAAATTAAAAACTTTACAAAACTACATAAAATTATAATTTTTTTTCAATACATGCGGTTGAAAATTAATACTGAAAGAGCACTTACTAAAATAATTTCACTTATACTTGCTTAATAGAACTTAAATTTAACTTAAAAACTAATTATTGATTAAACCTTATTTTTAGTTAACTATTTATCTTCGGAGAAAATCAACTTTTACATTTTCTAAGATCAACTTTAACTCAATCACAAATTATTCGAAAAAAATTACTTAGAAAGAAAGGGGGGGAAAAGCACTAGGAACAAGAGCAAGATTCAGACCTCTTTGATCCTTTTCTTTTTTCGATTTTACTATATGTATACATAAAGTGCATACACAACATTCATTATTTCAACACAAATTTAAAATTCGAGATACATGATCTTGTCATAAAATGATACATAGCGTAATTCAAAAAGACATAAATCTAAAAGTTTAGATATTTTCTAAAGACACATATGTACACATAGCAATATTATTGCTACTAGTATACTATTTTCTCGTGGTGGAATCGACCGTAGGGATGGTGGTTGTAAAAAAATGGAAGAGATTTGGACCATTTGGTACAAAGTGCAAGTAAAATAGGAGAGATTTAACAGATTTTTGGAGTTCTGTTAGCTGTGACATATGAGGAAGACAGACAGATAATACTTTCTAATTTCATAGAGAGACTCTCTTCGATCATTATTATTATCATTTCCGGTCAAATTGAGATTTTCTCTCATACTAACTTAAAAAGACTGATATGCGTTATATTATTTCATTTTCGCCTCTGCTTCTTTTTCTTCTCTATTCTTTTGTAGCTGCTCTTGAAAATCTCCATCAATCCTTCGATCGAAACGACCATTATAGTGGTATATTATTATTATTATTATTGTTTGGTGGGCATGCAATTTCAAATGAAAGTCAACTAGTCTTGGATCGTCTTAACTACCTGATTGACTATTTAAGAAGTGTCAAGAATAGAAGCGAGACGTGTTGTGCAGATTTCTCAACTTCCGTTCATCTGCAAAATCAATGGCGAAACCCGAGAACCCGAAGTCCAATTCGGTGAATCTTCCGCCTAAATCCGGGTCGATCTCCTCCAAAATCCACCCGGAAAACGATCCGGAGACTCTTTCGGACCCAAATTCATACTCCCTTGAAAAATTCCGCCTCTATGAAACTCGCGCGGTGAGTAAGGAAAAGGGGGGAAAAAAGGCAAACAGAAATAAACAAGCTCACGTGTTCCAGTTTGATTATACTTCTTATTGGGAAAAATTCATTTTAATTTTGGAGTTTTTAGATTTAGGTTATATGTTTAGAGATGTCGAGTAATTTGAAATTATCAAGGGAATTCTAGTACAGTTTCAAACCTTTACCAAGTTAATTATTTGCTTGGAACTTGTTTATAGAAATCAGCGAATAGTTATGCAAGTTTGAATCTTTATTCAGCTACTCTTTACTTATATAGAAAATTTGTGTTTTGATTGAAGGCGATCAGTCTAGTTCTAATTAGTTTTCTTACACCGTCCTTACCCTGATTTGTGAAAAATTCCTGGTAGTATAAGTATTGTACTACTGTAATCTTAATTGACCTTATTGAACTCCGCAGAAAATGGTGTTGATCAATTGTAAAGATGTGTTTAAGGGAGTGAAATGGAATTCCCTTTTGAGCTAATTTTGGCAAGTATTGATGTGTTAGACAAGTGCAAATTGTGTGGCTTGATGCGGTCTGAAGGGGTATACTCCAGTCTCCATGAGGGCATCATTTTGTTTTGTCTATTATCCATCTAGTTTTTCTTAACCAGAGAATTTCATATTTACTTCTTTTATTAAATTATTTTTTCAAACATGTTGTTTCCTGCGTTTAAATTTCTGTTTGTCAGTTTTTGTCTTGAGTTAATAAGTAATGTGAAATTTTATGTATTTCTCTCAGTAACCAAATGGCTGTATCTTTATTGGTTTTTGATAGAAGTTATATTTTCAATTAATTTTGCCAGAGGTTTTATTTGATTGGGAGTGATAGGAACAAGAGGTTCTTTCGAGTTCTTAAGATTGACAGAATGGAAGATTCAGAGCTAAGCATCAGTGAAGACCCTGTGGTGTATCCTCCACAAGAAGTCAAGAGCTTGCTCCAACGGGTTGCTGAGGGTAACCGAGCCACTGGAGGACTCAATTTTGTGGCGAAAGTATATGGGATTGTTGGTAAATGTTGAATTGAAGTGTTACTGCAAATTCAAAATTTATTGGAGCATTTGAATATTTTAGAATGGATGCCTTCTTTGAAGCATTTTCTCATTTTTCTGTCTTCTACTTATTTTCGGTGACGGTTTTTTAGGATGCATCAAGTTCCTGGAGTCATACTATTTGATACTGGTGACAAAGCGGCGGCAGATTGGATCTATATGTGGTCATGCAATATACAGTGTAGACGAGAGCCAAATAATTACGATCCCACACGTTTCAGTTCAAAGTGATCTTGCTCATTCAAAAACTGAGCTCCGGTAATTTCTTCATTTGCTTATGTACTTGCAGCTCTCTGTGTCCCAAATCTTTTTTTGAATTATTCTTCCCTAGTTGGTTAACTAATGATCGTTTGTGATGCACTTTATTTATGATTTCACTTTCTCAGTTTGAAAACTTGATTGGTAAGCACCAAATAGGTGAAAAATCTCATGAGAAAATACTTTTGTGGCCTCTTTTACTATGTTGCTATTGCTATGCACTTTCTTCACATGTCTTCTGTATGGTTTGAATTCTCGTACATGAGTGAATTTCTCATTTGTCTTTATATGGTATACTTTTTGTTTCTGTATTTATTGAGACTCTAGTTTTCTCTAGTATAAAGTGGATCTATGTGACAATGAAATATTGCATAGTTGCAACATAGGAATTTCAGGTCTGGAGTTGATTTAGTTGCTTATCTGGTTGTAGTTACAATAATCTTCTTAAGTTAACCTCTTCCTCTCTTGCACAGGATTTCCCGGTTTTCTGTTACTGGAGACTCATGTATTACTGAAATTACTTTGCTGCTCCCTGTTTGATGATGTAAGAAATGGCCATTCGTGTTGTCCAGTCTTCCAAAATGTTTCTTTATTCATATCTAATTGCCAATTATGTAGTATCATGCTTTCACAGACAAGCCAGCCTAAACCTATTTATTTCTCCTGGCATAACATCAAAAGAGGCATGTAAGAAATTGATTTTGTATCTTGGTTCCTTGCTGATTAGTGCTTAGTAGGTCATGCTTAAAGATGCTTTTTCAAAAGTAGATAAGATAGAGTCACGATTATTAAGTTGAACACAAAATTTGTATATATCAAAAAACTTATAGTAGTGGGCCTCATTATAACCACTTATAAGCACAGCCAAACGTTTGTTTAAGTCTTTTGTTTTTGTTCCTTCCATGCTTTGGTGCCCTTACTTGGAGTCTGTTGCTTCTCTGTATGGAGCAATTCAGTAGATAGCTCTTTCTACAATTGAATGGTTCCATTATCAGTTGATTAGGAGTCGACATTTAAATTTACTTGGATAGATGCACATTTTAACTTGTATTGTGTTCATCAATCATCATATAAGGTTAATTCTTTTATTGTTTATTTTGTCCTTGCAGGTACAAGAAGCTTTTATCCAGTGTCGATTTGACGAAAGATTTTTTCTACAGCTATACGTACCCAATAATGCAAAGTTTACAGAAAAATGTGTTATCAACTGGAGAAGAAGGGATGCCATACGAAAACATGTTTGTTTGGAATGCTTTTCTAACACGGCCAATTCGATCAAGGTCCAAAAACAACATTTGGACTATTGCTCTAGTGCATGGTAATTTTAAGCAGGTATATTTTATTTTATTTTACTTTTTGCATATAGGGTCTTCTAGATTGAGAACCTACAAATGATGCCTTCATTAGGTGAGTTGCATAAAGAATTTATATTTCCGAGTTAAATGATGAGAGTGAAGACTGAAGACTGAGAATTTCTCAATACTTTTAAAATTTGGGAATGATATTAATAGCGAGGATTTAAATATGTGACTTGTGGTTTTATCCCAAATGAGTATAAATAAATAATGCAAATTGGTAGGCATGAAAATATTATTCAAATCAAATATAGCTTGGCTAAATTGTTTATATGATTCTTATCTTATACCTAAAAGAGATCATTTATTTGAGTGATTGTTGATCTTTACTGGAATTTACTTCATTCAGCAACTGAATTTGCACGTGGAGTCATCTCTAGTCAGTAGTCACAAAGTTTCTTCAACTGTAAAACTGTGTTTGATAATCGCAGGTTAGGCTATCAATTTTTGGTAGAGATTTCAGTGTTTCTCTGGTTTCTAGACGCTCCCGCCATTTTGCTGGGACGCGGTAATCCCTTGTTCAACTTATCAAGTTTTGTGCTTTATGAAACACATCAAGGAAGTGGAAGTTTCATTTCATTCACAAGTAATAATTAGCGAATAAAATGAGTTACATGCTGAGATGCTTAATTGGTCGACAATATATGCTTGAAGGAGTTTTAGTTTAATGTATTTTACTTTAACTGAGTGGCTTTTCATGCCTAAATGTCTGGTTGACTGGTGATTTATGGTGCCTTGGAATTTGCCTGATGCATTATTTAACTTTAAAAGCACATGAATTGACTGTTATAATGGCTCAGGAAGGCAAAATTGAAACCAGCTGATGGCATTTTTATGGGTACAAATAGCTGAATATTGAGAATCATGCAAAAGGAAAATGACATTTATCAAACCTTTATGGAGTTGTGATTATTTGTCTCTGTTACCTTATATAACAAATTCTCTTGGTGAATTCTTGTGTGGATAGTGATTGTCAGTATACATTCTATCTTTTTGTTGAAGTTTCTTGATTATCTATCTGGTGAAGAAAGCCGTAGAATTCTCAAATTCTTTGTGCTTATTATTTTTTTACTTTTTAATTGAAGAACAGTATACTTCATACATACACTATTTAGGAAATCGCTTGACATCTTGTTTTATTCTGGATTTAAATAATAATTAAAAAAAGGAGTATACTTCATAGATATTAAGGAAGTCACTTGACATCCTGTCTTATTCTGGGTCAGTTATTTGAAACGGGGAGTCAATGATCACGGAAGGGTAGCAAATGACGTTGAAACGGAACAAATTGTCCTTGATGAAGAAGCTGGGTCATGCAAAGGAAAAATGAGCTCCGTTGTACAAATGAGGGGTTCAATTCCTCTTTTCTGGTCGCAAGAAGCTTCAAGATTTAGCCCTAAACCTGATATTATATGTGAGCAAATAAACTTAACAATGCTCCCCTGGTTTTGATGTGTGAATTTTATTTATTTATTTATTTATTATTATTATTTATTTATTTATTTTTATTTTTTCCTTTTATGCTTCCCTCCTGGTTGTTCTGCACATATGATTTTTACACGTTTCAATAATGTTTAATGTGAAGTGCAAAGATATGACCCTACATATGAAGCAACCAAATGTCATTTTGAAGACCTGGCAAGGAGATACGGCAATCCGATCATTGTTCTTAATCTGATAAAGGTTTGTTCGAAAATTTGTTCAATGTCATTTTAAAATTGTAGTTTCCACTGCTTAGTTGTCTGTTTGAAATTGTTGGTGTTTTTCTTACATTGAAATCAGACATTGTTGTTGAATCTTGGGAGTTGACGAAAGCTATTTATGAAATATTCCTTTTAAGTGCAGTGCTTTTAAGTTTAACTTGCAATAGTCAAATATGTGGGAAATTATTTGCAGTCTTAATGAAATTTCAGACAGTCGAGAAAAGACCTCGAGAAATGATGTTACGTCGTGAGTTTGCCAATGCAGTTGGGTATCTAAACCAGATTCTCTCAGAAGAAAATCATCTCAAATTTATCCACTGGGACTTCAACAAGTTCGCCAAGAGGTATAAATGTGCCATTTATAATGCGATCATCACTTTTCCTCTTTTCCTTTATTCTCACTCCCTCTTTCTTTATAATTTTTCTAGCAAGTCTGCCAATGTTTTGGCGGTTTTGGGGGGCGTTGCTAGTGAAGCTCTTGATTTAACCGGATTCTATTACAGTGGAAAACCCATAGTTGTTAAAAAAAGAAGAACCACCCAACTTTCTCGAACAAGCACTGGGAGGTATTTCTTCACTTTTTGCTTCCTCTTCCTTTTTTTGGGGAATTTACAGAAGCTGGTTTTGCCAGGGATGGGTCTCAGAGAGATTTAAGGGCTAATTCGGGAGAGCTTTCAAGGCTCAGCAGTGGAGCTGACAGTAAAAAGTCGTTGACCAAGCAAGACAGGGAGGTTGAAACTGGTCAGCTGATTGGTAAAGATAACGACGGTAATTCAGCACCACTACTTCAAAGTGGAGTTTTGCGTACCAACTGCATTGACTGCTTGGATCGTACCAATGTGGCCCAATATGCTTATGGGCTAGCAGCTCTGGGCCGCCAACTTCATGCAATGGGCCTTACGGATAATCCGAAAGTCGATGCTGATAGTAGCCTCGCGGCTGCTCTTATGGATATGTACCAGAGCATGGGTGATGCATTAGCACAGCAGTATGGTGGCTCAGCAGCTCACAATACTGTATGTCTACCATTGTTCTCCATGTCATTTCATGGAAATCAATTAAGATTGTGGTTATTAACACAACCTCTTTAATGCCCACTCTGTATATGACAACATATGATTGCATATGTGGAACCTCTAAATGGTGATCATTGCCTTGCCCCACATGGCCGTGGCACTATAAACCATGCCTACCGTGGGCGCTGGATTGGTTTTGTGGTGATTAAGCCCCTGTTAGCCGGCCTACTCAATTTCAAAATTGAATCTGGTCAAACTAATCATATCCACATATCTTGTGGGACTCATGCATACTGCACAAATCTTCACTATCCATTTTCAAAAAATCCAATTCCGGAGTGCTGGCTTTTATTTTCTGAACAAAGGTGCTTTTTTCATGAAAATTAGGTGTTCACGGAGAGGCAGGGAAAGTGGAAAGCTACAACCCAGTCGAGGGAATTTCTGAAATCCATAAAGCGATATTACAGCAATGCTTACACGGATGGAGAAAAGCAGGATGCCATAAATTTGTAATTTATCCTCTGTTTATGTATTCTTGCTACCTTGAAAATTTCCTATGTCCTTGGGATTTATTATTGGAATGTTTTCTAATGCTGTGGTGTTGTATACAGATTTTTGGGTTACTTCCGACCTCAGGAAGGAAAACCTGCACTTTGGGAGTTGGATACTGATTATTATCTTCATGTATCTATGGTAGGAGATGACCTTATCCCCGATAAGTAAGTTTCACTGATTCGTGGCTTTACTCCCTTTAAATGGGTAGATTGCAAATTTCTCGTTTTATTTTTAATTTGAGCTCTACAGTGATGAGTGTACATTTTTAATTTCGAGTTACAGTTGTTTGGATGATGATACAAAGCCTTCAGGAGCAGGAGCTCCATTGTCCCCAGTTCCAGCATGTCGAGAAGACTTCTCACGTATGAAACTTACGTCATTCGATAAACTGATCGAAAGAACTTGCAGTTCAATCAAGAATGTAAGGCTTTGTAGTGAGCTAGAACAAAAATCTGGGAGTTACAATGTGGCTCCTGATGCAGCGTAAGTGACTTAATCAAGAGAATTTTCTTCAGGGTGAAATGCTTCTTTTTTGCCCCCCAATTTTTGCTGCCTCTTGGAAGTTATATTATGCCATTTCTATCACGAATGAACTCACTGGACACAAAAGCTTTAATTTTCAGTGAAATACAACTCAAAAGCCCAAATTGGCTTTTTGGCCAGAGGAAATATGAAGATAATAGCTCTGTGCCAAAGTCGGGTCCACACGAAGCTGCAAATGGAGGAGATCGTGATGAAAAGAAAATTGATAGCTTAGGTGACCTTAATTTGTTCTCACCAGCTGTTGATAGCAATGAAGAAGATATCTTCAGAAGGTAAATAATTAAACTTCCACCAATAGGCAAATCGCAAACATGGGTTTCTCTCATTGTGCTTTCCGGTAAACTTTTGTTGTGCTTTCCGTTTAACTTTTATATTCATGATTGACTTTTTAAGTTGAAGAGTGGTGCAAACATGAGTAGTATTTTTGAATGTGCGATTACTATTCAAGTTTGACTTTGACTAAGTAGTAGAAGATACTTTTTAGGTAGAAAAGCTTAAAACGAGCACAAGGTTAAATGGTTCTTTACATTCTTCATTAGGTACCTGGCTATGACGACGGTGGATGAGACCAATGGATGGTATGGTGGTACGCTGCTTGGTGACCAAGACGAAAACAGTGAGATCTATCGCCATTATGCTGAACTTATTCAGGTTGAATACATTATTCTCAACTTAACTACTACAAATTCTCTTTGTTTCTCTATTATTGCCACAATCAGAATTGTTTACCTGCAGGGCCCTGCGATGGAACCCTTTGAAAATGATGTTGAGAAGGAAAAGTACTATGCTGACCTTCTTCAGGTCAGCACAGTTGACTGCATGGACGACTCTGCGGCCGAGGCAGAAATGGACGCTGCTTTCGAGGAGAGTGGCCAAATTGGTTCTGATCTGGGGATATTTCCAAAATCGTGTAAGGCTCTCGTTCTCGACCCTAGCCAGTTGACTCGATGGATCGTTGGCGAAGATCGACTAAGCAGTGCCTAAGATTAGGCCAACCTTTAACCTCTTTACCTTTTTTTTTTTTTTGGTTGACCCCATTCATTTTTTGGGGCTGTCAGATATTGATCAATTGTGTTCTGGTGGATTTTTCAAAATTCCAGAAGTTCAGGGGAGGATTATTATTATTATTATTATTATTACTATTATTATTATTATTATTATTTTTCATGCTGTAAAGTTATGTAACTATATTTGTAAGTAATTATATTATTATATATTATAATTTACAAAAATGTATTATTAATGGGTCGCATACAGATTTTTTGGACATGAACAATGTTACAATGATATGAGATGCAGATGTGTGTAGAGGGGCGTGAAAATGGTCGGACGGGCCCGAGCTGACCAACATGAATGTTAGCCCGGCTTGGGCATACTCCAACTCCAAACTAGTCCATTTAGGCTTATCCCAGCAGCTCGATGCTGTTGGTGGACCCATTGTGAGGCATCCAAATCCAAAACATTTGAAGTGGAAATTAGAAAATACGAACTAATTAAAGTCACACAATTAATAGAAAAAGGCTATATGAAATAACACATTGTGTGGTGTATTTGAACAATTTTAATTTGGTAAAATGACTTAGTGGGTGGTTGCATATTCATTTTAATGTATTTTTATGAGTTGAAGAAGAGAGAATAAACTAGTTGAATGATGAAAATTTAATAATACAAATGAATCTTATAAGATACGTGGATGTAATTTATTTGATCAAATTTAAATTTTAAAAAATAAAAAAAAAATGAATTAAAATAAATACGCAAATAATATAATATAATGCTGATCGATAAATGTCCTTACATCCTTGACTCCTTTGAATCCTAAGAAAATTGTCCAAAAGGCCGCAATGGAACTCGACACGTACAATTATACGTCTCCATGCACGACCACACGTGTTGTTGCGTCATGCACAAAACCTATTTTTCCAAATCTACGTAAACTCCAACTTCTTCCACATCCCCTTCTTTCTTTACACACATTTACAGACACAGATACATACATCCACATAGAGAGAGTGAGAGAGAGAAAAACAGACAGATACACAGAGATATATCAGAAACAAAAGTTCACAAAATGATGAATATATTGGCTTTAACTCTCCTCCCTCCTCTCATCACTTATAACATCAAGCGTCTTCTCTCCGGCCCATACTCACAGAGACGATGACGTCATCGTGACAGAAGGTCACCGACCGCTCGGCGTTGAACACACCAAAGTCTCCATCTCTGCTCAAGAAACCCCAGAAAACCCTAAAAATCTTGACGGCAAATCATCATCTTCAGGAGGAGGAGGAGGAGAAAGCCATCACAAGTTGGGCCCTAGAGAGCTTGTGTGTGACGCTTACGGAAAGTGTAAGCACACACTAGTACAGAAAAGAGAAAGGGCGGCGGTTGTTTTGGGCAATGGGTGGCGGTTCTTTGACCGCCATCCAAAATGGTGACACCCAATGACGCCAGAAAGGGTGGCGGTCTAAAAAATGCCACCCAAAATGTTTAATTTATATATATATATATATATATTTAAAAGAAAACATCAGGTGGCGGTTGTTAATCAAAGAACCGCCACCCATTCTAATTCTTTTTTTAAAAAAAAAAACACTTTAAGGTGGCGATTCCAGTGTTAAGAACCGCCACCTAAAACCCATTTTCAAAATAAAAAAAAAATAAAAAATACGAAAACGTTCTGTATTGCAAGAAATCCAAAAGAGCCGATTGAAATTTCAAAAAATACAGATTATATTCCTAGAATATAAAGATATAGATCTATACAAAACTTCAATAATATTTCAAGAGCATAAACTTACAGATCTATACAATTTCAAGACATAAACTAAATAAAAAATGTAGATCTATACAACTTCAAAAAATTCCTACAAACAACAATAAATACAAATCGGAAAAGGAAAAAAAAACTTATAAACTTGTTGAAAGGCGAGAATGAAACCAGATCTGTTTAGCTAAATCTCGTTGTAAAGTTGTTGATCCACTTTTGATGTAAATCCCTCAAAATTCACTCGAAATTCTTGAGCTCGGCATTGAGGAGTGGAGTACTCATCGTGCTCAACCTTCCAAAGGCAGCCTTGTAAAACAGTAAGGCATCACTGGCTTTCGGCTTCTCAGCTCCACTTCCGATCCATACCTTTGCTGTGAAAACTTAGAGTGAGAGTTTGTAAAAGTTGAGAGAGAGAAAGCGTGAATAATTGCAAAAGTTAAGAGAGAGAGTGAGAAAAAGATCTAGAGAATTGAAAGGGAAATGGTTGAATATTAATGCTCTGTAAAGTAAATGGCCGCCCATAGCATTTAAGTCTTTTTTTTTTTTCTGGAATTATTATAAGTGGGGTGGCGGTTTGGGTGGAGGAAACCGCTACCAAAACTTATATTGGGTGGCTGTTCATTTGAGGAACCGCCACCCGTTATATAATATATTTATATACTTATGTATTTTTTATTTTGATCTATATTAAGTGGCGGTTGTACTAAGGAATCGCCACCCGTTTTTTAAGAAAGGGTGGCGGTTTTGTGCTTCAACCGCCACCTTTTATTTTATTCAGTTTAATTTTTAATTTTAAATTCGTTTTGGGTTGCGGATTTTTTTTACAACCGCCACCCTTTGTGTATCAGAAAATTACAATCATGCCACTACTAATTTCGGGTGGTGTTTTTAAGTAAAAATGCCACCCAATGGGCGATTCCTAATGTCCATTGTGTACTAGTGACAAGATCGCCGCCGCCATAGAGAAACAAGCGGCACAGTCGTCGGCACCGCCCATGAGGCGGCGGATGAGGTTTACGAGGTGGAAGAAGAAGCCAGACAAGCCATCGGAAACTTCAAAGACAGTGTAGCCCACAAATCTTACAAAGCAAAGGAGCACATAGACGGCATGATGGAGAAGGCGAAACACATCGACACGGGGAAGCATCTCCTCGCTGAGGTGGCGGAAAATGTGACAAGAATAGCCAATGCAGCGAAAAAGATGACCGAAGAAGTGGTCCACGAGGAAGGGTTGAGCGGCGTGATCCGGCGGTGGGTCACTCCGGCATTGGGAATTTTGTATGTGCTGAGTATATCGGTGGTTTACGGGATGTGTACGTGGGTTACGTTCATTTCGAGTTACGTTCTGGCGGGAGCACTGCCTAGATATCAATTTGGGATGATTCAAAGCAAGATCTATCCGATATATTTTAGGGCTATGGGGTATTGTGTAGGGTTGGCACTTTTAGGGCAAGTTTTGGGACAAGGTGAAAGGTTGTCTTGGGTAGGAGTGGGCGTCGGTCGGTTTGGGTCGGTTTTGGACCCAACCCAAAACCGACCACCGGTGGTCGGTTTGCAAAAAAAACAAACCGAAACCGACCACCCAATCCACCAAACCGAACCAACCCAAACCACCTTGGTTTGGGTCGGTTTTTCAGATGAATCTCGCAACATGTTTTCTCTAAGTCATATTTAACAATTTAAACCACAAAATACGATGAAATTACAAAATAATTCAAAGTCCTAAAACATAAATCAATGTCCAATAACAAAAGTTAGCAAATATAAATATATAGCTCATATTACAATCCCATAACGCTAAGTCGCTAAATAAAAATTCAAATAGCCATTGCCATGTCCAACTTCCATTTGCCGAAAAAGTGGAATCTTCAATTGAGTGAGACAAAAAAACTTTGATAATTAAAATCACTTGCAATGAAGAACTAAACTTTAAAGTCATGAATTGTGAAATGCGTATGTCCAAGTCACAACTTTTCTCGCTTTCTTAGTTTCTTTCTTCTGCTTTTTTTAAATATGGGTGGGTCTGCTAACCGACCCAACAAAATACCAACCCACCAACCGACCCAACCACCATCGGTTTAGCCACTTCCAACCCACCAACCGACCCGATTGCCTAAAAAAACCGACCCAACCCGAACCAAGTCGGTCGGTTTGGGTCGGTTTATCGGTTTGGTGGTTATTTTGCCCAGCCCTAGTCTTGGGCATGACAAGAGATGATCCAAGGTTTTACTCTTGTTTTTCCTTTGATGGTGATTTTGGCGAGTCTTTTCTATTTGGAGCCTCGATCTAGCAAGGTATGTACCATCGTCAAGTATGGAGTTTCGGATTTTTTTTTATAATGTGTTCAAGTAAATTATTTTTTATTTAAATACTAAGTGTGTTTAGATTATGCATTCGAGTAAATTTTTGTAGTTAAAAACTTAGTGTTTGGATTGAACAGTGTGAGATCACGAGACCCGTAGATCATAATAAATATAATGATAATGTAAGTTGTGTGGTCGATATTGAAATTTAACTTTGATTAGTAATATTGCAAGTTAATTTGTTCTAAAACAATCAAAGGCTTACTTATAAGATCGATGCCTCTTCTTTAAGCAACTTTTAAGTGCTTTATGTTGGATTGCAATGTATGAAGACCACAACATGAGTAGGGCCTTGTTGTTTTCATGAGTTCGCGCATTTTCGTGTAACTTACACATATTTTTAACCCAACACACATTTTTCGCTATAATACTAACCACATATTTTACACGGAAATGTGCGAACCCTTCAAAAGAACAAGGCCTAGATGACATGATTGATGAGTAATGATTTGAAATATGTAGCTATAACCGAAGTTTAGTGGTAGTGTTTAATTTATCGTGGTGGTGTTAGCTTACAATAGATCATCCTAATAATTGACAGGGAATAAAGCTGTATGGGGATTTGGGTTTACAATGAAACAAATATGTATTTGATTAACGGTATTGATTTTGGCAATGTTGGGCTTAGAGTCGTTCGTTCATTCTTGTAATTGATTGATAGGAAAATTTTAAATAATGCTCGTGTAAGGTTTTACTTCTATTTTTAGACAGTGATATATATTATTCAGAGAGGTAGTTTCAAAATATCACTCGTCATCATTTTAGTGTCATCCAAGGATTTTGTAGGTTTAACTATTGCTCCAATAAAATTAATCCCTTGTCTTTGGGCAAAAAGAGAGAGAAAAAAAAGTTATGCAACCACAACATTAACAAATTTTGAAGATTAATGAGAATCGACAAATTTTGAAGACTAATGAGTATCTTAACTTTTTCAAAAAGTTATGCAACCACAACATTAACAAATTGTGTTACAGGAGTGGAACAACTTGTGAGGGTGGAAGGATGGCATTTAGTTTGTTGTGTTTTGTTGCGGTGGATTGTTGTTTTGGTCATGTGACTCATGTATCTACAATCTACATTTTATATATAAAAAAAAAAAAAGCATGTAAATTGTTTTGGTCTTGTATCTACAATTTACTATATACAAAATCATAATCGTTTGGTTGATATTTTCATCTTTTATTTCTTTGAAAGAAATTAAAGTAAGATAAACGGTAATAAAAAATCGTAGAAATTAATGTGTTCGTGTTGAATTTTTCTGTCTAAAAATTAACTATTATTAGTTAAAATTAATTATCAACATCAACCCCTTCATTTATTATTATTTATTATATATCTCATATTTTCTACCGCTATTCATCTAAAAAGTTAATTTTTGGAAAAATGAAAAAAGAAGAAGAAAAAAGGTTTATCTAAACACACCATAAGTCTTTGTCCGTGTTAACATTTTTTCTATTTAAAAATCCAAGTTTATTATTATTTAAAGTCAATTTCTCATTATTACGCATTATTATTATTCTTACATTGAAAAAAAAAATTATTGAAACACACACTACAAAATTATATTTTTGTGATAATGGTCTAAAATTGCTGTAAAAAGACGTTTTTCAAAAATGTCCGATCAGAAATGTCGTAAAAGCTTACTTGACCTCTAGATTATTAATTAATAAAATTCTCAATCTCGTGTAAGTAAGGTCCAATCATAAAATTTGAATTTGTCGTCGTAAAACTCTAGATTTTGACCGAGTTTTTTACTTTCCCATTTTGTAGTTTTTAAAACATGGCAAATTAAGCTGGGACCCTTTTCTCTTTATCAATTTCTCAACCAAAATTCACTTTTAATTATAATCATATTTTAATATCAAACATCTTCACATTTTATAATTGCAATACTATATATATACACACACTAGTATACCGCTGCTTCTTTGCGGTTGATCCGATCGTCAACAGGCGTAGGAGCAGAAAAAGATGACCCGATGTTGAGGACGGCAAGGAGGAGGAGGCGCCGAAGGAGGTTGAAGGAGAGACCGCTAGAACGGAGTTTGAGCAAGGCCTTGAAGACGGAATGACAGAAGTAAAACGGTTTTTTTTTTTTTTTTTTTTGCGTAAGTTGTGGAGAAATCCTCCATCCAGTCGCGATATACATATACATAAATGATAAAATAAAAATTTAACAAAGGCATGCGCACAATCACAAGAAGACACACCGACAGCAGTGTCACCAAGGCCTATCTCTTTCCCACTTCAAGTACTCAAATAGTTCACCATATGATTGTTCGATGCATTTAGGGCACGGTAATCACCTCAACTTTACTTACTTATGGCTATCTCTACACACATTTCAGATGAAGAAATTCAACTGCTGAATTTGAGCTCCACCACAGTCGAAGGCTTCGTAGATTACAAAGGCCGTCCGTCAAATCGATCCGATTCCGGCAGATGGCGATCGGCATTTCTGATCATAGGTATCGGATTGTCTTCCTCTTACTGAGCTTAAAATTCACTTTTAAGTCAAAAAAGTGGCAGATGTATCTATCTGAACATAAAAAAAAAATGAAAAATTACTTTTAAGTTGCTTTTGAATATGAATACAGAATGCATATGCGGATTATCTTACCTTTTCAAAAGTTTTCAGTAGAAAAAGATTGAAGTAATTTTTTTTTATCTCAAAATGAAAATTTCAAGATAATTTATGAGAAAATTATAATTAATTTTATTTTAATTATTTATTTGGACTAGGAGTTGAGGTGGCTGAGAGGTTTGCCTTCTATGGGATAACTTCGAATCTGATTACGTTCTTGACTGGTCCGTTGGGCCTATCAAATGCAACTGGGGCGTCCAGCTTGAATGTGTGGTATGGAACGGCGTCGCTTTTGCCACTTCTGGGGGCTTTCTTGGCTGACAACTATATTGGTCGATATCACACCATTATAATAGCTTCTGTCATATACATTTTGGTCAGTAAATATTTTTCTCCTTGTTGCATTTTATCTGTTATAGAAATTTTGATGTGAAAGTAGATTATGTAAAATTGTTCGGCTTGGAAAACGAAGGTCCTCTACTCCTCTTCGACTCGACCACTCAACAAAATGGTTGATAGGTGATCACATTACTCTATTAAGTCCCACATCGTTGAGTTAAATTTTGTGGGCATGCAAATGTGTGGTTGTAAAATGGAAATTGTGCGTCCCACAGAATGTACATTTGAAAATGAGTTTGAGTTCCTGAGAAAATCAATTTTGACGTCTCTCCAATTGTGGATGGATAACCTGAAGTTGTTTATTGCATAACAATATTAAATTCTTAGTCTTCCTTGATATTGACGATTGGTGAATCAACCTTAGGAAACATATTATATGGGAATGATAAATGAATTCATACATTGGATTATTCATGTTAATAGGGACTGGGCCTCTTGACCCTTTCAGCTGTTCTGCCTTCTTTCTACTCATGTGACATCCGAAATCCCGATGAATCATGTGCATCTCATCCCCAAATAATCCTATTCTACTTCTCGTTGTATCTTGTGGCTATAGCACAAGGTGGGCACAAGCCCTGCATTCAGGCTTTCGGGGCTGATCAGTTTGATCCTCGGGATCCGGAAGAGGCAAAAGCCAAGAGCTCGTTTTTCAACTGGTGGTATTTCACGATAGTGGCCATTAATACCGTGACAATCTCCATTTTAAACTACATTCAAGACAACCTTGGATGGGGACTCGGGTTTGGAATTCCTTGCATTGCTATGATTCTTGCATTGATCGTGTTTTTGCTTGGAACAACATTGTATCGTTTTAGCAGCAAAGGTAATGATAAGAGCTTGTCTCTGAATATTGGGCTGGCAATTCGTAAGGCATTTGAAAAATCGAGGCCTAGCACTTCGGCTGTTCCCACACGAGAAGAAGAAAAATTCAAGTAAGCTACACATTTTTTATAAAGAAATTATGCTTGTGTTTGCATAAACTTTCATTTGCCTAAAAAGTTTTTAGATTGAATAGTGATGCGAACAACAAGATATGTGAACGATAATGAGTAGTGATTAATATTTCAGTCACTCTCGATCTGCTTGCATAAGATGGCTGATGTGGCACCAAATGCCACACTAGCTGCTTTTGCACTTGCAGCAAGTCACATCAGCTGCTTGTACAAGATCTAGTGCAAATAGCTTGCATCAGATTGTGAGTATTAATTCACTATAGTAGAAGTTAATCTTTAGGGTGAAGGCTACAGTATGTTTTTCACGTGTTTAACATTGCAATAACACAATCAAACATATCTCCACTTGTTTCTTGATAAGCCAATCCTTGAACACCGCAGTTTGGATGAATGTAGGGGAGAAGTTAAAGAGGGCAAGGGACTTCTTGGGCTCATTCCAATATGGTCGACATGTTTAGTATTTGCTGTGGTGTATGCTCAAGCATTCACTTTATTCACCGAGCAAGGAGTTACAATGGACAGATCAATTGGACCAACCTTCAAAATCCCCGCAGCTTCACTACTAGTTTTCACGAGCCTCTCGACTGTCATCTTAATTCCTATCTATGATTGCATTCTTGTCCCTTGTGCACGAGCTATAACCAGCAAGCCGTCTGGCATAACTATGCTTCAAAGAATTGGAACTGGGCTAGTTTTCTCCCTACTTTCTATGGTTGTTGCTGCCGTGGTTGAGGTGAAACGTCTTGAAACTGCTTGGGATTACGGCCTAGTCGATTCGCCGGAGGCTGTAGTCCCTATGAGCATATGGTGGTTGATACCTCAATATTTGCTGCTCGGTATTGCTGAAGTTTTTGCCTATGTTGGCCTCCAAGAGTTCTTTTATGACGAGGTAATTTAAATTGTGCCTTTCTACACTTCTCATCTCAACTTGAGTAATAAGAGCATCTCAAGTGGCTAAATGTGCATTGTAGTAGACATGGCAAATAAAAAGCAAGAATTAGATAGAATATCTCCAATGATGAATGTGAATTGAAATAGTGGCGGGAAGTGTAAATTATGGGCCCTACAAGAGAGAGGGAGAGAGAATGAAAAAATATAGATGAAAGGTGTCCAACAAACTTTTTACATCAAGAAAGGAATCAAGGATATACTAGTCTATCTTCTATATTTTGAAGTGCCATGTAGGCATTTTAGTGCTACAGGACATTAAAATTTTTAGAATAGAAAGTCCATTGGAGTCGCTCTAGTGTTAACTTCTGGAGCCTAATATGTAGCAACATGTTGAATCGAACTCGTATGCTTCTTGTATGTTGAAGTCGTGTCTTTTATATTCTGTTTATATTCATCGCCGTTTAATCTGACTTTGTGGAGCATGTTTGTAATAGGTACCGAGTGGGTTGAGAAGCATGGGTCTTGCTCTCTATCTTAGTATTTTTGGTGTGGGGAGCTTCCTTAGTAGCTTTCTTATATCGGCGATTGAGAAGGCCACTGGCGGACGAGGAAGCGATGGCTGGGTTTCGGACAACCTTAATAGAGCTCATCTTGATTACTTCTATTGGTTGCTTGCTGCACTTAGTACGGTAGCATTCATAGTTTTCTTGTACTTTGCAAGATCTTATAATTATAACAGCAAGAATGCCTTTTGAAATTGCCCAAAATCCTTAAATCAGCTTTGGGTAATTCTATGATCTGCCATTCTTATTATCATGTTTGTACGAAGGGTCTATGCTACTGGTACAAAAGCCAGACACTATGCTTATGTCATGTATCACAATCTCGATCGTTTTGTTATTCATGTACGGATTATACAGCCTCACATACCAGTACAATTGACCATGTGCCAAGGACAATAGAGATATTCTGAGATATTATTAATAAATAAATAAATAAAGAAAAAATGGAAAGGTATTTGAACTTTGAAGTCACAGATTTCAAAAAGAAAACGACAGGAATGAAAGTGCATCCAACAGCCCAACATTTGGATTGCTTTCTTGCATGAAAGACGGAGACTTGTGGGCCCACTAAGCCCACCCCACTGGCCCACGCAAATAAAAATGATGACTGATTAACGAAGTAACATGATATTAACTGATTTATTTATTTATTATTATGTGAATTTTATATTTAGTGACATTTGCTATGGAAGTGTGCACTTATTTTATACACTGAAAAGACATTCATCCAACAGAGGGTTGAATTTTATTAGTATAAGGGATAAATAATTTTGTTTCGAACACCTACCCATATATGGATAGATTTGAAATGTGTACATTCGGTGTTTAAAATGGGTGTATACTTAATGTAGTAATAGTAATTAAATATTAATCCATTCACCGAGCATGCTTTACCGTGCTTGATGACGAGGAAGCTTTGAGATTGAAATATCATTTATTAAAACAATTCAAGATTATGTGACAGCTTTGAGTTTGAAATATCATTAAACAATTGAAGATTATTTGACAGACTGTTCTAGTTCCTGTTAATTAAGGAAAGAATTAATTTGGATATTTAAAAGAATGTCCCAATTTTAGTCCTAATCAAATCTATATTTTTTGTACAACAACTATGCCCCCTATGTGCCGTTGCTGGAGCCAGATTTTCTTTGGTACCAAATCTTCCAACGTGGATGAGGCCACCACCAAAAAAGGAAAAAAGGACATAAATAAATAAATAAATACTAAAAATAATATTCTAACAATAATACTATTAATTTAAGGGTGTGTTTGATTGCAACTAATGGAAAAGAAAATATTTTCCATCCTATATGGAAAATATTTTTTTTGGAGGGAGGTGAAATTTATTTGCCATGAAAAATGAACTAAACATGCATTAAATGCTTGTACATAGAAAATATTTGCTATAGAAAATTTTCCAATCAAACAACCAAATGGAAAAATATTTTCCTTGATGGGATATTTTCCATAAAAAATTGTGTCAATCAAACACACCCTTGATTGAACAAAATTTGGATAGAAAATGTCACTTCAAGGAAAATATTTTCCCACTTATGTGTTTGATGCAAAATATTTTCCAGGATAATATTTTCCATGTACAAGTCACTAAAGTACAAATTTGACCCATTTTCCAAGAAAAGTGAATTTGGTGTTAAGGTGAAAAAAATTACAAGGAAAACCTTTTCCATGGAAAGGTTTTCCGGCTCTAATTCTAGATTCAATCAAACACACCCTAAAATTTACTTTCTACTTGACTTTTTATTACTTGTAACCTCATGTCATTGACATTGTCTAAGAATTACTCATCCGTCTCATTACGATAGTTGATTGTCATTTTCACATGAATTAAGAAATTATAATAAATATTATTTAAAAAATAAAATTACTTGTATGCTCGTAAATATGCCCCTATATTAAAATATTAAAATTATATTTTATTACTAACAATACCCACTAAATAGGATTCATTCAAAAATAAAGAAATTAATACTGACCAAGGAAAGTAGTCTATATTCCAAAATGCATGAATAAGCCAAATGAGTCTTATCTCAACCAGACGGGAAGAGCACTTGATAAAGTAGTGTTATTAACTAGAACGATAAAACTTAATAAAGAAAGTCGAAAATGTTGGGGGTAAATATGCAACAATCAAAAGATTGTGGGCGAATTATTCCATGACCTTAATTAAATTTGAATTAGGTGTCAGTGGGAAATGGACCCATTTCAAGAGTTGTTAACGAGCTGGCAAATTCAAAACCCGTGCCCTTAATAATTGACAGATTGTTCCTTCCCCCACTCCTCACAACAAAATCGAATCCACTTCGTATATTAATTTCCCCCCTTTCTCGTTGCTTCTTCAATCAAGTTTTAATCTTTCCCTAATTTAACTTTCAAGAAAATCTTGTTTCTTCTTCGGAAATTTCAATAATGGCTGAAGAAACCAAGAATTCGATTGCTGAAGAGGTGGTTGTGTCTGATGTTTGTGTGGCGGAGACACCCGCCGCTGTAGAGAAGGAAGCGCCGCCGCAGCCAGAACCTGAGGCGGAGAAGGTGGGGAAACCGGCGGTGGCGGAGGTTGAGGATGAGAAGGTGGCTGAATCGGCTTCGTTTAAGGAGGAGAGCAATAAGGTTGATGACTTTATTGACCCTGAGAAGAAAGCGTTGGATGAGTTGAAGGAGTTGATTAAGGAGGCTTTGAGCAAGCATGAGTTCACCGCGCCACCACCTCCGCCGCCCTCCACGGCGGAGGAAGCAAAACCAATACCTGAAGAGAAGAAAGAAGAGGAAGAATCAAAGCCTGAAGAGAAAAAGGAAGAAACTTGTGATGCTGAAGTTCCACCACCGGCTGAACCCATCAAAGAGGAGGCTCCGGTTGAGATAAAGGAAGAATCTGAAACGACCCCACCACCAGCAGCGGCGGAGCCACCAGTCACGGTGGTCGAAAAATCCCCAGAAAAACTAGAAACCCCTGAAGAAATCAAAGAAACTATAGTTCATGAAGTCCCACCACCACCACAGGTGACTGATGAATGCCCACCAGCCCAGGAGGAGGAAAAGACCCCACCACCACCACCACCACCACCGGCGGCAGAGGACGTCAAAATCTGGGGAGTTCAGCTCTTAGAAGATGAAAAAACCGATGTAATTCTGCTCAAATTCTTGAGGGCAAGGGACTTCAAGGTGAAAGAAGCATTCACAATGCTCAAATCCGTCATCACCTGGCGAAAAGAATTCAAAATCGATGAACTTATCAAAGAAGAAGGCATTGGAGAAGGGCTTGAAAAGTTCGCCTTTCTTCATGGCGTAGATAAAGAAGGTCACCCCGTGTGTTACAACGCATTTGGAGAATTTCAGGATAAAGAATTGTACAATAAAACATTTGCAGATGGTGAAAAAAGGGCTAAATTCTTGAAATGGAGGATCCAATTCTTGGAAAAGAGTATTAGGAATCTAGATTTTAGCCCTGATGGTATTTGCACAATTCTTCAGGTTAATGATCTCAAGAACTCTCCTGGTTTCATCTTTTTTAAGAAAGAACTTCGACAGGCTACGAATCAGGCCCTCCAATTGCTCCAAGATAATTATCCTGAATTTGCAGCTAAACAAGTAAGTTCTTGATTTTAATCCAGGTTTGATCATATTATTCTTATATATCCTTGTGTTGATTCAATTGAGATATTCTTGAATTATATTTTGGAATCCTATGCATGATAGCAATTAATTCAATGTTTTCAACCTGGTTTTAGCATAGTTGAAAAGTAAAGGTTCAGGATTTACAAAAATAAATGATTTTCGCCGATATAAGACTAAGACGGCATCTAAATGCTTTTGAGTCCCAAAGTTTCTTTCTTGATTAATGAAAACATTCTGGACAGATGTTCATCTTTCATGAATCCAAGAATGTCACTTTCGACTGTGAAATACGACTCCTGTGAAGATATTTCTAACAACCACCTAATCCATTCATAGTTCATTTGTTTCCCAATTTAGCTTTCTTTGATCTTAGTCTAATGACTAATAGGAGTTGTTCTTGTCTTCGTGAAGGTGTTCATCAATGTTCCATGGTGGTATGTAGCCTATAATAGGATGATAAGTCCATTCTTCACCGCGAGGACCAAGAGCAAGTTTGTATTTGCGGGACCCAGCATGACTGCTGAGACCCTCCTCAAGTTAGTAAATTCCTTTTGTTTCTCAGTTTCTTGTTAGTTGGGTGATTGAGTACTGAGTTTCTGACTCTTCCGTCGACTATCAATTATCAGATACATCGCACCCGAGCAAGTGCCAGTTCAATACGGTGGCCTTAGCCGAGAAGGTGAACACGAATTCACCATTGCTGATCCAGCTACTGAAACAACTATTAAGCCGTCGGCAAAATACACCATTGAACTACCAATCACCAAGGTGAGCAACGCTTGTGCTGGATTCCTTTTAAATTTTTTACCTTGAAAACTAAGTTGTGCACATGTTGCTCAATCAAAATCAAACTTCAATATTAATGGCATACGTCATATTAACTTCACCACTATTTGATACACTTGGAAAGTACAATATAATAATTCCACATTTGATAAGTTCAATTGAGTTGTGCAAGTGATATTGTTCGATTTCTAGGCATGTACCTTGGTATGGGAGGCAAGAGTGGTCGGCTGGGACGTCTCATATGGGGCTGAGTTTGTGCCTAGTGTAGAAGGTGGATACACTTGGATTATCCAAAAGTCGAGGAAGATGGGACCCACAGACGACCCCATAAGCTCTTGTAGCTTCAAAATTGGCGAACCGGGAAAAGTTGTGCTTACGTTCGACAACCAAACTTCGAAGAGGAAGAAGCTTCTCTACCGGTCGAAAACCAAGCCCTCTGACTGAGAATATGGGGTATAATGCATGATAAGAATATGGGTTGCTTCTCTTCATTCTCACATTCATTTTTATTTTTATTTTTATAATTTTTCTTCTTTGGTGATTTATATTAAATGCACTTAAAGTTAAAAGGTTGGGGTATTATTGTTTGATATATTTTTTTTGGGTTGTTTTTAATGAAAATTTTGTTGTTGGATTGTTCAACTATCTTGTGGAATTATTCGATGATGATGTGATAATACATACAAATATTTACAACCGTGCGGTGGATGAACACATTTGTTGTTATACTTCGACTGTGAAATGTGTGTGTTGATACACAATTGTTGTTAATGCAATTGTGATACTTTAAATGGTGTAAAGTGAGATGGTTTTCATCACCATTATGCATGTGATAGCGTTCTCATTTTACAACGCTTTATAATTTTTTTATCAATTTTTATTCATTTTTTTCATTCTAAATCAATCACATCCACATATCTCGTAGAACCTAAAAATCACATGTATTGCACAAATCTTCACCATTTATTTCCATTCATTTTTTCTTCCATTTTACATAAAAATCAGAAAAAATAATTAAAAACTCAATCCTATAACCCTATAGATCACTCTACAGATTTTTAACATGTCACAATATGTCAACACCTTTTTTTTAAAAGAAAAGAAATTTTAGGGTGTGTCTGATTGCAAAGCCGGAAAATTGTTGGAAGGAAAATATTTTCCGGATAAATGAATTCCGGGAAAGGTTTTTCAGGGAAAATGGTAGTTATAGGTATTTGATTGTATTAATTTGAAAGTTAGAAAATAGTGTTATTTTCCTTATTTTTATTTTTTTTAATAAAATTTGATTATTTTTCTTATCTTTATGGTTGAAGCAAATTATTAAAAAAAAAAATGAGGCCAATATTTTCCAGGAGCACCAAATCCACCCATGAGCAAGGAATTCCTTTTCCTTAAAAAGGTTGAAAACTCGGTTACGTGTGGGAAACAAAGGAAGAACTTTTCCAGGATAATTTAGGCTATCAAACATGTTTTTCGTGAAAATTAGGTCTCACTTTTCTATTTTTTAGGCAAAAAGCCAGCAATCAAACAGACCCTTATTGATTCATACAAGATGAACAAATGGTTCAAAGCTTAGAAGTAATGAAAATAATCTTGACAAACAATCAAGTGAAAGACAATTTTGATACAAATCCACAGCCAAACAAGCAAGGCCATGGGTGATAACATTACAATTTCTAGTAATATGACGCCAATGACCACAATCAATAGAATCGAGAAGTCAAAAGTGTAATGATATTGGAAAAGATCACTCCATTGGGATCACAGAAGCCCACTTCATTGAGCCCTTTAATGACGTTTGAGCAATCGATCCAAACATGTTGAACTTGTGTGTGTTAGAATAAGGGAAGAGTGCAAGAATCTTGAGCTGTGAAACATCTTTTTATGTTAAAAGAAGAACATTGTCATCATAAGATTCTTGGTCGTCTTTATGAAATTTATGATAATATAAATTCATAAGTGTCTTAAAAGTTTAGTTTGTAATCATTTTTCCCAATAACTTTTAATAAATAAAGTGGTTCTTCATCACTCTCACACACTGATCGTAATCAATAAGTCCAATTGCAAATAATAATAATAAAATATAAAATAAAAATTGAAAAGTAATAACTAAAGAAAAAGGAAGCCAGGGAAGCCCGGCAAATAGCGCTAGGGAAAACACTGTCCTTGTCATTGCAAGACGAAGCAAACATCATTAAATTCAGAGACTAAGAAAACCTTACCGCTAGAGCTTGGTTGGTAGAGGCTCAAAAATTGATCTTAAAAAGTAGTTGAAAAGTTAGGATTTTCATAGAATGTATGAATGGATGAAATCAATCTCATTAAAGATGTTTGAAAATTTGGAGCAAAAACGGAGAAGCTTCACAGACCCTTTGATACCGCATTTTGCATTTTTTTGCTAACCAGTAGTACTCACTTGCAAATAGAAGATCACATTATTTAGTCAATAATATACTCTGAACAAGTCGCTAATATTGTTAACCCTTAGAATGTCAACTTTGCAAATATTGAGGTTCATAGTTCATGTTCAGTATGAATCTTTGTCCCCATTGAAAATGGTCAAATGACACATTGGAAGAATATGGCAAACAAAATGTTCCTTTAGGAAAATTTCAAATATTATTCTATTTTTCTTTCTGGTCGAGCGCAAGAGAAATGAGATTATAGTCAATAAGATGGAGATCTTGTGGTAACAATTAACATGTATCAAACAGTAGAATTCGGTTTCGCTCTGGTCCCAACGTGGTTACGGTATCCACGCTACGTGGTGCCTTCACAGAGTGTCATGTCATACAAAAAAAATATTTTATTATTTTTTTTAGTATTTATGTTGTGTCAGATGAATAATACGTAATTGTCTCCTGATGGGAGGCCGATGGAACCCACAAGAATTTTTTTCCCCGGATGGGTGCATCCCCACGTGGGGACCAAATCAATACTCCAATAGAATTTAACTGATTTGAGTAAAGTTTACACTATTTATTTATCGTGAAAGACTTATATAAATAAAGGTATCTTATTTTGCTCGAATAACAATAATAATGGATCAAATAGCGAATAAAAATACACGGCTTTCCTAATTCTAATAATTATGACTCAGCCTCAATAATTAATTAAACTCCTTAAATTTCATAAATACATAGTAAATACTAGTGAGGAACTAAGGATAGATATTTGAATTTTAAACTTAACATGAGAGATTAATAATTCATACAAACTTAGATACTTTTTCACTTTTTCAAACTAATTAATTTGCCATTTGATTCCTTATTATGATTACATCTTTCGATAAAAGAAAAGATAGAAAAATTTAAAGGGGTTCCATTTGTGAAACAAAGAGAAAGCGAAGCATGATATTGGCAAAAATGAAATGATTGTGTCTAATTTGTTTTAATCAAGTCCCTAAACCTACCCCCCACAACTTCACACGCAACCCAACACTCTCTAATTACCAATTCTACCTCTCATACCAACTTTAAAATTTGGGTAGACTTTTCTCAGCCTAATCATTGAAGCACATGCATTTTTTTGGATCGAGAACATCAATTTAGATATAACTTTAAAATGGTGGATAGACTTCTCGTACCAACTTTAAAATTTGGATAGACTTCTCAATCGATACCTTCTGCCCTTTTCAAGTTCACCATGTGAATAAGGTGATAGGATTAAATTTTTTGTGGTTTGTTATGAATTTTTATATAAAAGATGAGAGAGAATGAATAAAGTTAAATGGTCGAGATTTGTATAATATATACAGATCTCATGATATGTGGATGTGATTAGTTTGATAAAAAGAAAAAATTGATAAAAATGAATAAAAAATAGGAAAAAAAGTGAGAAAAAACCATGGCTGTCGCCTCCTAATTATACAATTCAAATTGAATTTTTTTTTTTTTAAATTCCGAAGGACCTAGAACAAATGTCCTTCAGATGTTAACTCGAGTGCTGGAGTTTAAAAATTCAAGACTTGGTAACTACTACGTCTAAAAGTTTGCAAGCTAAAATTATAAAAGGGAAAATGCTTGAGTATCATAGTAAATATTAAAATAGTTAACATAATGGACACTTGGCATGTTCCTACAATTTCGTCCACTGCATCACTTTTGGATAAAATTACAGGATCATGCCAAGTATGCATTATGTCAATAATTATGGTATCCACTATGGCAGTATAGCATAGTATGAAATAAGATGAGGGACTTAGAGAGGAAGGAAATTGATTCTCATCAAACCACTTGATTGGATCTGTCGTTACACAGGTTAGCAAGCTGCAGGAGTGAATTCTGTATCGTTATATTTCTCAACTTCAGTGGCTAAATGTATCACAAAAATACCATGATGACCAATTTGAAATTCTCCTTGAACTTCAGTGTACTCTATCTTTTTTTTTTTCAATTTTATTTTATCCTCTACGATCATCATAAGATGGGTAAAATTGAACTCATGTCAACAGTTTAATTAATCTTTTAGTAACGCTTATCATTTCACTCCATACCATGTCTCATATTATGTGCAAATCATTCTCAATTGAGAAAAACATTATTTTACGCGGACATACGAGTAATGCTATTTGTCACAGAGAGGCTCAAATGCTCAATTGTTCAAAATGAAAGGACCATTTCATAACTAACAAGAAGTTAGGTCTTACAAGAATCAAGGTTGTAAAACATGCAGAGTAAATTGCATCCCGAGTCCCAAACTTTTGATGGTACATCCCAAGTCTCTATCATTTGAAGTGTGCGCACCTGAAGTCCCTTTTGAAGGGGACTAAGCTCCAGGTCATTACTCATAACACAATGCTTTATCAACAAAGTCTACAATCTAAAAAGCTCAACAAACATCCTTGTACAGAATAAACCCACACTCAAACTTGCACTTTAAAATCATAGCATTCAATAAAGACACAAACTTATGCTCTTAGTTACACAACATATATGTAATGTATGGTTCTATATTCCAACAAAAATAAAACTTACACCAAACAAGTAATATAGAGTTCTTCAATGTCACAATACACTTTCACGCCAGTGTTATATACCTCCCAACACCGTAATCCCAATTTTACCCCTACATCCACGATCAATCTTCATAAGGCATAACCTTGAAGCGGTAAACCAACTTCTTCTTCTTGGCAGTTGGGTTGTCAACCGTGAGTAATATCTTACCAAGCTCGCTAATTTGGAAGCTGTTAGACACCACTGGCTCGTCCGTTGGATACAGCTTTTTTGTCTTCTGTATAATTAAAGTGTAGCCACGTTCATTAGGGACATATTCAGCGCCATAGCTCACTTCCCAGTTCACTACACGAAGCTCCCAAAAAATAGTACACTTCTGCAGATAGTTTTACAATCCGTGTTAGGAAACAAAATATTTATGGCTTGTTTGGATATAACTTATATGTACCATTCACTTTATTCACTTTTCTACTACTCTGATTCTGTATGTTGTTAAACACTTTCCAAATGAGCCTTTAGATAACGAACCTCGTTTACTATGATCTCCACCGTTTGTTTGGTTGCGGGCTTTACGGTTATCTCTGTCAGTGGATCATCAATGGTGAACATTGGATCGCATTCACAGTGATCTACACTTAGGCCGCCATATTGTATAGGCAGTTGCTCGGGAGATATATACCTGTTCAACAAGTCACAAATCCCAAATTAATGCAGCTAAATATATATATATATATATATATATATATATATATATATTTATATATATATATTAAAGGATTTAAAAATGGGAGTAATGTAAGCTATACAAACTTCAAAAGAGTTTCTGCAGTCTTGGACGGCCCAGCAAAAACGAACTTGCTTTTTGTCCGTTGAGTCAAGAATGGGTTTATCATAGTATAGAAAGCCAAATACCACCATGGAACATTGATGAACACCTTCACAAAACCAAGATACACTTTTAGCTATACCAAATCACTACAAAAACCACTAGTTCAAACAACCCACTTTTTCGTTTTTCGGGTAAGCAATATCCATAATTTCTTGATTACATATGGCCCAACCTGTTTTTGATTCTGTTTCTGTGGAATTTCTCGAATTACTGTTTCTACATTCTCATTGCGCTATCGAGATTGGTACTATTGAGTGTTGTCTGATCCACATTACCACCAAACATGACATTAATGTACTAGAAACAACATAATCATCCAAATCCTTGAACAACAATATCCTTAGTTTCTAGATTACTTATGTTTTCCAACCTTGTTTCTGATTCTATTTCTGGACAATTTCTCAAATTATTGTTTAGACATTCTCATTGTGATATCAAGATTGATACTGAGATCGATGTTGTCGAGGGCTTTCTAATTACCGTTACAACTGAACATGAAACTAATGTAGTAGAAACAATCTAATCATCCAAATCCTTAAGCAAACTCAAACCAACAACAGTAATCTCTCCAAACATAAATGAACCATTAAAATCAAAACATACGCGAAAACTAAATTTCTTTGAAAAACTTAGTACAAATATACCTGCTTTGCAACAAATTCGGGATAATTATCCTGAAGGATTTGCAATGCTTGTTTAGTGGCAATCCTAAGCTCCTTCTTCCCCGGTCCTGGCGAGTTCTTGAGATCACTTACTTGAAATATAGAATTAATCCCACCTGGATTGAAATCCAGTTTCCTAATACTCCTCTCAAGAAATTGAATCCTCCACCTTAAAAATCTCAATCTCTTTTCCTCATCCGAGAATGTTTTTGCATATAATTCTTTATTCTGAAATTCCCCATAGACATTGTAACAAACAGGATGTCCCTCTTTATCTTGCCCACGCATAAAGACAACCATTTCTAAATGATCCCCCAAATTCTCGTTTATCAGATCATCGACGTTAAAATCTCTTCGCCATTGGATGGTGTTTCTTAACATGTTGAAAGATTCTTTGACCTTAAAATCGCGAGCTCGTAGGAATTTGAGTAAAATAACGTTGCTGCGATCGTCTTTCAATAATGGCACTCCCCATATGGATATTTCTTTAGGGGAATCCGAGGTTTCTGTTAATGAGAATTGTCGGTTGTTTAGAGCTTGTTGAACTAGGGCTTTGAATTCTTCCAATGCTCTTCGTTGTGAATCTGAGAGATCTGTTAATAAGTTGCTCTCCTCTTTGAATGAAACTGTAGATTCTGGGACTTTTTTCTTTGATTTTCCGGGTTTAGTGGGTTCCTCCGTTGGGGTTATTGATGGCGGCACCGGCGGCGGTGGTTGTGCAAGTGGGGTCTCTGTTTCTACTACAGTAACAGCTTCTTTTAGCTTTTCTTCAACTGGGAGTGGTGGCTGAGTAGGTGGGAGTGACACAGGACCAGAATCTGGTAGTGGCGGAGGCAGAGATGGTGTCTCAGTCTCTTCCGCCGTGCATGGTGGCTGATCCGTGGCTTGTGGTGGAGCTACTTCCGGTGTATCAACGGCCATTTCGGGATCGAGGGAGAGAGTGAATTGCTTTGTGTGGGTACTAAGGAAAAGTGATGCTGATGAAGCAAAATTTTTACTTCATTCAAGAACCATCCACCGTGTTTGGTGGGAATCTTGAGTGGATGGAAAATACAAATTTACCGTCTCAATGTCAGTCTATACCCTTTTTATTTTTTTTGCAGGATTAAAAATTTTAAACCCACTCCAAATCAACCGCGTGATGTGTGCACTGTCAAGGTAATTGTGACTTTCCTAAAATATCTTCTCACCCATGCTGAAATTCACTTGAAGTTAATGGATTAATTAAATTGTGGGACCAGACAAAGACATTAGACAGGGACTGTTTGTTCGCGTGACAATTGACTAGGCTCACGCGGTCCATAAAGTGTCATTTGCTTAGGATAGACACATGACGCACTTGGTGGAAACAAACAATGCCAACCCAAGGCCCCGTCTACTTATGCTTATCGCAAATTAAGGGTGCGTTATGTTTGCCATTTTCAACCCGTTTTCTATTTTTTGTTTTCGAAAATATTGAAAACGCGTTCTATTCATTCTTTTCGAAAATACGTTTTCGAAATCGTTTTCAAGATTTGTATAAAAAACACGAAAACGTCTTTTTAACGTTTTCGGCGTTTTCTGTGTTAAATGTTGAAAACAAGAAAAACGCATTTTCGAATTTTAAACTTTACATTTATTACATTTTAAACAATTATAAACCAAACACAATTTCTATTTTCTCTTCTCAAAAATAATTTTTTCAAAACAACAAACCAAACGCATTTTCAATTTTCTGAAAACAGCAATTGAAAACAGAAAACACCAAAATATTTTCAAAAACGAAAACAGAAAATACAAAACAAACAGAACGCCCCCTAATACTCTCGTTCTCCTACCAATTAATTGGTATCATAAGATATCAATTAGTATTTAAATGGTGCCACGTACCCCCTATCATCAGGGGTGGATGCATTTTAACCATATGGCAACAATCCAAACACTAATTAACATCTTACGAAACCAACTAATTGGTAGGAGAACGGTGACCCGCAAATTAAATGCACAGTATTTGTTATTGACCGATGCTACTTGCATGGTGCTTGCAATTTTGATTTAGAGGATGTTAGCATACTCACTAAATATATTCCTTCTCCTGCTTCTTAAAATTCAAATTTGATAAAATAAATTACATTTACATATCTCGTAGGATCCACTTATACTATTAAATCTCTACCATCCAATTCTACTAATTCTCTCTCTCCCTATTCATAAAAATATATTATAATTTGTACGCTAACACCCAATTAGTATTCAAATTTGAGTATTTTAACATGTTTAAATTTAATGTGATAGTATATCATATTATATTATTCATGATGCTACATTAGATCTGGACATATTAAAATTCATACTCATAGCGTGTTAGGTAACCCTTTAAAAAAATTTTTATCTATTATTTCTTTATCCTAAATCAATCATATCACATATCACATCACATCCATAAATCTCCACCATTCAACTTCACCCGTTCTCTCTCCTCTTTTGCATTAAAAACCTTTAAAAATCAATAAAAATCAACCCCCATCACCTATATAGTGTTTGATACAATAGCGCATATAATTGTTTTGTGTCATGATCCTATAAAATGAGATATTTTTATTATTTTTATCTCACTTTATAAGATTTTGATAATTATAATTGTGTCAACCAATGTGTTAATCTAACATACAATGTTAGAGTAGAATTATTCTTTGTTATTTCATTTGTTGGAAATATTTGAGGAAAGCTGATAAAGAAAAATTCTGGTTGCACAATTTTGTTTATAATTGATTATATATTTAGTTAATGTGCCGCAATCACAAAGTGATATAGAACAATGATGAAATGTGACTCTATATAATTGTGACATGTCACTTTTTTTTTTTTAAGGAATTGTGACATGTCACGTTGTTGTACAATTTTTTTTTTATTTTTTGAAAAATAATTTAGTTGTACAATTAATCATAAATAAAGTTATATCTGTTGTGAACGTGCACCTCGAGAGATAGGAAAATAATATTTTAATGATGTGAATGACTATTATGTCCCTGATGAAATTATGTAATTACGATCATGTCTTATTCAAGTTTCCTATAAATAGGCTCAGCTTATTAATGAAATTCATTCCTATGAATTTCTTAGATTCATTCTCTCTAAACTCTCTATTATTTCTATACTTTTATAACACGTTATCAAAGACGAGTCTCTAACCCTTTGAGTAATATGAAAGAAGTATGCTTTCTACACAGATCTTATAGATGATCTTCTCAGACGTAAACCTGGATTATTACAATTTGAAATATTCAATTTTCTATAAAATCTCTCTCTGTCCCATTCTCTCTCTAAAGTAGACAAAGACACCACACCTCCGTTATAAAAATACCTACTCCTACAGGAAATCACAATACCAATGTCAATTAGAGGAATTTTCCAAGCCAAACACGATTTAATACTAGTTTCAAAAATTAAGTGACAAAATGGAAGCAAAAGGACTAGAGGTATATATTATATATATTATATTATTATTTTATAATATAATAATATATTAAACTATAGCATTCGTTTTATCGAGATATAAGGAGCATACATTATCAAAATCAAATTTTCTCGACTCCATTATACTCGATTCAACGAGATCTTCGATTTGACACCAATATTGATAAGGTAAATTTTCAAAAATTTACAAATCAAGACCCAACTTTTGAAAAAGTTACAAAGGGTCCTTGGACTTATGAATATTTACGTATTAGTGCTTATAATGTCAAAACTTTATAAAGAGACATGTGCAGCGCCACGCACTTGCCAAAGCGACGCTGCCACAAGAATCCAGCGATTATAAAGAAATGAGTATGTATTAATGTTTTATAAAGAAATATGTGTAGCGCCACGCACTGCCCAAGACTGCCACGCAAGAATCGGTTGGCGTGAGCAGATATTTCGATTTACTACTGCTTACTTTGACAATAATTATATTTTGAAGAAATAGTTAGAACAAATTTGATTCTATAGATATTTAAGTCTCACTTTATTTATCGCAATTTAAATATCATAACACTCATACCCGATGATGGGTCCAACCATCACTAAACTAAGATTTTATATATTTATGCAATTTATATGCTAAGTGAAGGGTAATACCTTCTACTAAGCGCACTACTCCCAGAAGAAGTAGTTAATTATTATGCATTTTAATTCTCGCAATTTAAATTTCAGAATTTATATTTATTGCAATAATTCCCATAAGGTAGGTTCGACCACCTATTGGAGGAAATTTAATTTCTGCAATTTAAATTTACGCACTTTAAATTTCACATATATTTCCAATGTGGTGAGTTATATCACACGATTGGTATGCATATTTTCAATGTGATGGGTTATACCACACGCGTTTAGAATACTTATTACAAATGTGGTTGGATTAAACCCCACAATTGGATAATCGATTTATATATGTTCGATATGAATATTCTATTGATATTAAAGAAGGGATTTGAGCAAGTGATGCCAGAATTTACCGTTGTATGTATTGATGAAATGAAATTGCTCAAAGAATCCCATTGTGATAAAAGAGAAAGAAAATATACCGTGGTGAAAAATCTCATTATGAGATTAGTATATTGTGATATGATGAGAAATGCTCTTAAAGAATAATTTAATAAAGGAATGTTCACTTTCCACGTCTATTGAATATTGATGGAGAAAATTGAGTAAGTGGTACCTGAAGTTACCATTGGATAAATAGATGAAAGTAAAATGCTCAATAGATCCCATGTTGATAAATCAAAGAAAATATATCGCATGGAGAGATTATATGAAGTAATCTCATCGATGATATGAGATTGTATTAATATGAGAATAAAATGCTCTTGAAGAAGCATAATCACTAAGATTTCTGTATTTGAATAAAGCCAATATGATATTATTATTACTCCAGAAGAAGTACAAAACAGTCGAAATGGAACATATTGAGAATATCAAAGATGGCAATAAACACTCGAAAATATAAAAATGCGAAAAGAAAATACATATTGAACCCATGAATGAAGGGTGCGTTTCAAGAGTATAAATACTCCGTAATTCTGTTACCCTCAACATCAGGGTTCATAATGAGATATTTAAAGGATTCGAATTTCTTTTCGCTTGACACCAGTGGTCTGTGACCGACGGACCTGGCTTCCACATTCTTGAACATATGCATAAAATTTGATAAGTAGTTCATCAAGCATTTCAGCGTAAATAAGTATTTTTCTCGCTAAATGAGAGATAAACTTATTATCTACACTCGATCTAGAACGCTAGTAAGCCATCAAAGAAATTGTTAATATTCAACAAACCTATTGGTTTGACATGAAAGTTCCACTGTGCCAACGGCTATATTGAATATTTCCTCCAGGTGTGTTGTAGCGCCTGGAAGGACAATGAAAGCATCACTATTATTCATCATATACATCATGCGATTGTGGATGGATTGCGCTTGTAGCACTAACCTGCTGGACCCATGGTAGAACTGCTCCAATTGAGTATTAGATCCAACTAAATGGAAAGGTATTACACTCAAACTCTTATTCCCCATGATGATGCGGCCATTATAAGTCTAGCTAAAAGTTTGTTGTTGGTTCCTCCATATAGTATATTGATTTCTTGTCTCCCTAACTTTATTTACGAGTCGGTTTGCCATATCCACGTATTGGATATGACCTACCAATTTAGATCCACCAAGAATACATACGGTTTTAATCAAGTAGGTAAAGGCCGACTTGTATGAGATGATTCTAAAATCTCCATATCCATCTCTACTCCTATCTCTTTTTGCACTATACTTTTAATGTATGAATATGAGAGATATATGAATCCTCTATTTAAAGAAAAATTTTCAAACCAATAATTGATTGTACTATTTACTTTTTGACAAATATGAAAGAGAAAAAGCGAGAAAAATTTTAGTGAAATGACATATACCTATCGGTGATTGAAAAATAATATATATATACATATATATATCTTAAAAATTGAAAAACAATATTTACAATTACAAGAAAAACATTGATCTTCGTTATTACACCTAACTTCCTTACATTAATATGAGAAAATTATTATACTAAATTTTTCTACTAAATTTACAAACAGGATCTTCTAAAGTAAGTTTTTCAAGACTATAACGTGATTGTTCATCTTTGAATTTGGCCCATAAGGCCATCACTCACCTTGTATGCGTGTCCACTAGGATGTGTGTCAAGAGCCCGCTGAATATCATCCAAAGGCTCCTTACTCAATCCATCCTTAATGAATGCTATCTTATCTTCTACATTACTAGACACGCACTTCACATTTACATCGAGTGTCACATGTCCACCGAGCACATTTGTAGCACCCTCCTAATCTTTTTTGCTCTCCGCTTCTTTGAAAAACTACTTTTACCCATACTGCATGTATTTAGAAGGAATCGAAACCTCACCAGATAATCGAACCTTTGCTTCAATTAAACATCGAACATCTCCTGGGATGCCCTTATTCATTAGCATCCTCAACCTTTCAAGCCTACTTCGATAAATCCTTTTTAGGATTTTGATCGGTAGTGATGGATAGTATTTTCGAAGATTTGAGAGCAAATTATCCATTATTATATATGGACCATTATTATGGTGAATACTGTAAGTGCCCGGATAATTTATAAACGCGTATGAGGTAAGGTTCCGCGTTGGAACAGTATTGAAACATGAAGCGTATGTGCTAAGATTCCACGCTTGAACAGTGATGTGTAATAATGCTACCGAAACATGATGGAATATGTCGGTGAGCTATACATATGATGAAAGTAATAAATCATGTTGAGCACTATATAGATACTAGTGAAATCGATATAAGAATTTACTGAACTAAAAGTTCAATAATACTCGTTTGCAGAACCGGACTGACCATCGAGGTTTAAATAATTATTGAAATCAATATTTCAAGTGAAGAATTAAAAGAATTCTTCAATGATTGTTCTCGATAAATGATGAAATCATTACTAGCCAATATTGGGAATAAATCCCAAATATATCTGGAATAAAGGATGAGAAATATGGGCCCACTCATCCTCCATGTGGACTACTAGATATTATGATATGGATCCACTAGATAGTCACATGTGTATATGATTCGTAATTCGAAATTTATTTAAATATTTGCTCACTGATATGAGCATGATTTCAATTTAATGATAAAGCTAGTAAATGTATATCCCAATACTTGAATAAATCCTCAAGGATTGAGTATGATACAAGTGGGATATTATGTGGCAAATTATTTAAAGTCCTCCAATAAATTGCCAATATCGAGAATAGAATGCAAACTATATAAATTCTCATATTAAGGCTGAATGATGAGAACATATATGAGTTTTAGTGTTCTAAATTTTCTTAGCATGAGGGGGAGTATTAAAGGCTGAAAATGATATGTGAAATGCATCATACTATATCCTCACAATTAAAATATGAACTTGAAGTTCAAAGATGTATAAAAGATGCTATGAACAATCACATATATCAGTTAAGATGCTTTGATAAGTTAGCACGCCAGAAGCGTTGATATTATGAGATTTCCCCAATCATATATATCGAAGCAAATTATTAAAGATGGTCTTAATAACGGAGGCATATACTCTTGAAGAGTATATAGACATAACTATATTGTGTAATCCTACAAGAGGATTGATAATGAGATATCTCGATAAGTTATGTCGATATGGGGAAAGAAATAAAATTGAAAGTGTCGACACACTATGAAAAGATAGCGCTACATACTATCAATAATAGTGAGGATATTAAAATCCATCGAAAATGCCGATGCTGAAATATATGCCCTTATGATTAAAGTGTTCATGCACGGGTTTAATGAAAAATGAGAATGAAACTCTTGAAGAGGTTTCAAATGTATTATTGTATCACAGATGCAACGGCTCAAAATATCTACATTGATATTGTTGAGAAATTCATATGCTGTACTCTTTTCCTTGATTGATGTTTTTGTCCCAAAAAGGGTTTTTCTCAAACAAGGTTTTTAATGAGGCAGCCCAATCTCAAGTAATATGAAATCTCCAGAAGAGATTTAGGTATATATCTCGATATATTGAGAAAATGAGATCGAAACTGTTGATTGCATATATGCACTGAATATAACATGATATTGTATAACATCTAAAATTTCATTCACGTGGAGATGAATGAAGAGTATCAACCAATGTATATGTACTCATACAAATCTATGAAAGATTTTGAAATGCTTGCAGATACTTGTATAAAATACGCATGCACTCTTTTTCCCTTGATCGAGGTTTTATCCCATCGGGTTTTCCTAGCAAGGTTTTTAATGAGGCAACATTAAAGCGTATTCACATGAATAATGTACTTTTTCCTTCATTAGGATTTTTCCCACTGGGTTTTTCCTAATAAGGTTTTAACGAGGCATATTCATGGTATATTGAGGACGACAAGAGAAATCGACACAGTATATCTATTGGATCATGTTATAATAGAGACAATGCTTTAGATCCAAAACAATAATGATATTAAAATTCTTTACCAGAAGTAAGGATATCTGTCCTCAAGATATGAAATCAGATGGAGTAGCTTTACTTTTTTTTCCTTCGATCAAGTTTTTTTTCCCACTGGGTTTTCTTGACAAGGTTTTAATGAGGCAGCACATGAATACTCATATACCACTAATAGAAATCCAGGGGAGCAATATTTTGGCGAAGCAATATATAACCACTTTAAATTCTCCTACAATCAGTTTGGAAGTTTTTATTTTTCGTTGGGTTTTGCTTCAAACAAGTCCAGAAGACAATTGCACAAATGGTCATTCAAGGGGGAGTGTTGTGAACGTGCACCTCGAGAGATAGGAAAATAATATTTTAATGATGTGAATGACTATTATGTCCCTGATGAAATTATGTAATTACGATTGTGCCATTCGAAGTTTCCTATAAATAGGGCTTCAGTTATTAATGAAATTCATTCCTGTGAATTTCTTAGAATTCATTCTCTCTAAACTCTCTCTATTATTTCTATACTTTTATAACAATATCTTGCATGATTGCGCTCATAAACATTACTTTCTCTATCTCAATTATATAGGTTTGTTAATTTTTGCACAAAGATTAGAAAAATTTATTGAAAAAGTAAATTTTATAACTAATTTTCTAATTTACCCTTATTTAATGAGTATTATTCAAAAATAATAGTTATAATTAGGCAGATTACATAAGATTATTTTGATAAATAAACAAAAAATACTCATTAATATAAAAACAAGACTATATACCTGGAACATCCAACAAAATGCACAAATTAAATACTAAGTTATAGTGTAAGTTAACAAATCTAATACTCAAAAATGTAGAGGCGTGACTATATAAAATGGGACCAAAAAGGAAACATGTACAGGACTGCCGCTGTGTTGCCCACAGGGGGCATGCGAGCAACACAGCACCATCGGTCTATATAAATGGCATTTATTATTATTATTTTTGTTTGAATGAATATAAATGGTATTTAGAGAGTAATAAAATATGCAATTGAAGATGAGAGCTAAATCAAACGAGCCATAAGATTTTTCATTCATTCTCCATACATTCAGAAAATATTCTTTCCGTCCCATAAAAATCTTCTTTTCCATAATACACTAATACAGGCCAGTTTCCATGGTTGTGTGGATTTTTTTTCTTATTCTTTTATACATTTCATCTTAGGGGTTACTAGTACTGCTCTGTGCGATGCACAAGAATTTTATCGACAAAGAAAATTTTGACAAGGGTTCGTAAAATTTTTTTTTAATTATATGATCCAAAAGCGAAATAATAATATACATAATATTTAAATAGGTAACAATTTCCAAATTCAAACTTTAAAAACATACCTAAACAATTTAAAATTATATTTAGAAAACCTATAGAAGCACCAAATGAAGCCAAAACTCATCTTACGATCATTGAACTCCCAATGCATATTACCGTAAAAAACTATCTAAAACTACTATTTTAATATGATAAAAATAAATAAAAAAGGTTATTTTATTTAACTCTTTTAAATAAATAGAAAATCGCAGCCAATATGGCACTGTACTCTATATATATAAAAAAAAATGTATATATATAAAATGTATATTTAATCAAGTAAGTGTAATTACTTGATTAACTATCATATTTTACGTGTGTTTTTAGTTAATTGACATATCATAATATAGTACATAACTAACTAACCACCTGTTCCATATTTTTATGATTTCATTGCAGCGACGACGCTTCACCTTAGAAGCTATTATGCATGCAAAGACGAAGTTCTGGAAATATTATAAAAAGGCCACAAATTGGTTTAGTGTTTAATGTTTGTTTGCTTTGGGTTGGTGTGTATATATGTATAATCTCCAACTTAATTATATATTATTATTAATTTAGCCAAAGACTTGGCTTAAAGAAAAGTGATATGTGTCTATTTTGCACATTTATTTATATTTTTTTACTTTTTATTTGGAGCGAATTTCTACTCATATTTGGGTGCTTTTATTGTGTTTTAAGTAGAATTCCTCATTGTGGAGGAAACGAGTTGAAAATGAGGAAAAAAGACTCAAAGTGTTAAGAAATTCGAAGTCGAGGACTAAAATGCAACAAGTCAAAGTTGGCGGACTTCGGGTGGAAATTTGTGAAGATCTTCTAGCCTCGTTTCTTGAGCTCACATAGAAGAACATGGAATGATAAGTCCGACACTTTTTACGAATCTCAATTCCGAATTTCGGATCAAAAGTTATGGCTATATGAAGATCATGGACACAAAGATGAGTGTTTTTTCATGAAGATACAAGTTCAGTTGGATGATACAATCAACTAGAGAGTTGTAGATCATCGAGTTTAGTTTCCAACACAACTTGAATCGGCTCAATCGGACATTGGGATCAACAGTTATGGCCAAAATACTAAAATCTACGCATGTAAAAAATTTGTACAGCTGTAAATTGTATTTGTACGGCCGAAAAAAAAAATAAAAAATATTTGTACAAATAAAAACATACAAATACAGTTTACCAATAGTGACGTTAGTTTTTTATGGTTAAAGTGACATATATATATATATATATATATATATATATATGTTGTTAGATTTATTTATACCAGTAGCAAAATTGTTCCTCTAATATTATTGCTTCAGTACTGCTACATATTTGTACAAAAATATTTAAGCAAAACAAATAGATATATCTGTGAACTAAAATATATTTCCATTATTATTATCTCACATCACAAAAATTTGACATATGATAATAATATTGCCAGCTCATGATTCAAGCTATTGCGATGTGAGATAACAATAATGGAAATTCTTTTTTGCACAAATGATTTTCAGGTTTTAGTTAACCTAAATCTTAGTTCAGAAGGTTTGTCTAGAGTAAATAGGAATCCCAGTTTGTGATAATATCCATTATAGTCTATTGGTATGTGTATATTTTTATAAAATTCCTCGAATAAGCAAGAATATCATCTAAACTTTACAACAAGCTGCTTTAATGGAACATAAGATGGAGGAGGAATTGAGAGAATGATGATCCCCTTCCCATATTATGAGCTCCCCATGTCACATGTCAACTTCTTAAAAAAAAAAGTCTCACTTGAACCCTCCCTCCAATTGGGGGAAATTTGGTATGGGGAGGGAATCAAAATTGGGAATTGAGAAACAGAGGTGGAAGAAAATCACAATAATATAGAAAAATACTTGTTGGAGACTATAGTTTAATCTACGAAAAATTTACTAGACACTCAAGTTTTTAAATTTTAATTACAGAATAATCAACATAATTATAATTTACAGAAATGTTAAATTTTTGGAAATAATGTGACAAAAATACCCCAACAACGATTTCAAGATCGCTATATTTCATAATGAAATCGTTACAGGTAAGAGTATAACGATAAGGAAGTCGTTATTTTACCAATGGTAAATTGGTCTCCCATTTATAAAAATTGACAGTCTTGTAAATATTAATAATGTATAATAAATCAGTAATTAAGATTGGGAAAATTGACAATCAAATAAATCTCTCTTTATCTATTCACTTCACGGAGACTATAGTTTGATTAGAGACGACTTACTAGAGACTATAGTTTATTTGTATACACTACAGTAAATAGAGTTCTTTAAAGTGTTCATGGTTGGAGATAACAACATATTGTTCTGCTTTGAAACCGCATATTTAGTTTGAGGAAAGCATTTGTTTTATTTCTTCATTTTCTTTTCATCTTTTGTCTTTCATTTGATTATAATGCACAATTTTAACTGTGAACTAATATTATTAACTCATCGCTATTTTTAACTCATCTCTGTCACAGGCTTCATTTGGGGAATGAAATTACTGCAAATTGGAAACTCCTTGTCGAAGCTACCAAATGCCGCACCAGAAAACTTAACCAAGTTACTCATTAACCTCAATTGCCATCTGAAAAACCTCAATGAAGCCCAAAAGTTCTCTGACGCTCTCCACCTTTTCCAGCAAATTCATTCTTCCCACCAATTGAAACCTGACCATTATACTTTATCTACTGCCTTAACTGCCTGCAAAAACCTTCGTCACATAAATCTTGGTTCCCAAATCCATGGCTATGCCATTCGCACTGGTCACAAAGAATTCCCACACGTCTCGAATACTCTGCTGTCCCTTTACGCTAAGTCGCAGCATTTGGCGTTACTTAAATTGGTCTTTGATGAAATTCGATGCCCAGATATTTATTCGTGGACAACGTTGTTATCGGCCTCTATTAAGCTTGGTGATTTGGCGTATGCCTTTTGGGTGTTTGATAAAAGTCCGCAACAAAATGTTGCAATTTGGAATGCTATAATCACTGGTTGTGCAGAGAATGGGCTTGCTGAAATTGGATATAATCTGTTTGAGAAAATGCATGTGTTAGGTGTAAAACATGACAATTATACTTTTGCTAGTGTTTTAAGTTTGTGTTCTTTGTTGGATTCTGGAAGGCAAGTGCACTCGTTAGTTGTCAAGACTGGGTTCTCAGCAAGAGCTTCGGTGATTAATGCTTTACTTACTATGTACTTTAACTGCAGAAGCAGTGAAGATGCATATGCAGTGTTTGAGGAAACAAGAGATGAAGTAGGAGATGAGATAACTTACAATGCAGTGATTGCTGGTCTATCAGGCATGGAAAGAGGTGATGATGCTTTGTTAATTTTCATAGACATGCAAAATGCAGGTTTTAGACCAACTGAGTTGACTTTTGTGAGTGTAATGAGCATGTGTTTGTCGTCTAGAGTTGCTGCTCAAGTGCATGGCCAATGTATTAAAATGGGTTTTGAAGATTGTACGCCTGTGAGTAATGCATCAATAACCATGTATTCTAGTTGTGGGGACTTGAAAGCAGCTGAAATGGTTTTTATGGGGATAAAAGAGAGGGATATTGTATCGTGGAATGCGATTATAACTAACTATGCTCAATCGGGTTTGGGTGAAAATGCAATGTCAGCATATCTTCAGATGCAAATGGACAACATTGAACCCGATGAGTTTACGATTGGAAGCTTATTATCAATCTGTGAGTTGCTCTTGGTTGTTGAGATGATTCAAGCCAGTGTTATAAAGAAAGCACTTATCTTGAAAATTGAAGTTTCAAACGCATTGCTTTCTTCTTTCTTTAATCTTGGCAAACTGAACCAAGCCAACAAACTATTCCATGAAATGTCCAATAAGAATTTAATCTCTTGGAACATAATAATTTCTGGGCTGCAATTAAATGGTTTGCCTGCACACGGTTTGCAGAAATTTTATGAATTTCTTTTATCAGGATTGAGGCCTAATGTTTACACACTCTGCCATGCTTTGGGAATTTGTGCCAGCATGTCAGATTTAAACTGCGGAAAACAGCTGCACGGATACATTGTCACATACGGATATATGTCACAAATTTCTCTAGGAAATGTGCTTGTTACATTTTATGCCAAGTGTGGAGCTTTGAGTTGGTCTTTGAGAGTTTTCCAAACAATGATAGAAAAAGATATTGTATCATGGAACTCAATCATATCTGCCCTTGCACAGCATGGACAAGGCAAGGAAGCTATCAATTGTCTTGAGGCTATGCAAGATTCAGGTGGAATCACACCCGACAAAGCCACATTTACCTCGGTTCTCTCAGCTTGCAGCCATTCAGGTTTAGTTACTGATGGCATTAGAATATTCAGCTCAATGGTCAATACCTACGGTATAGAACCTGAAGCAAACCATATTTCTTGTGTTATTGACCTGTTAAGTCGAGCTGGAATATTTGATGTACCAGAGAGACTAATTAACAGTAAGGATATTGACATTGATCCCAGTGTCTGGTGGGCATTGTTAAGTTCATGTGTTGCTCATTGTAATCTAGAATTGGGAAGTATTGCTGCGAAGTTTCTTTTAAAAACTGAACGCAATGACCCTGTTGTTTATGTTCTCTGGTCAAAACTTTATGCTAATGCAGGGAAATGGGAAGAGTCTGCTGCTGTGAGGGAACTAATGAGGAGGTGTGGGGTGATGAAGCAACCTGGTAGCAGTTGGATCTGATCATAACACACATTACTTAGTTGCAAACTTTGATGTAGACATTATTTGGATACAAATGAGAAGAACGCCATTAATTAAGAGTGAATTTACGTTGATGGGCTATGCTTATTTAGATACAAAGGGTATATCAGGTGATCACTGGCTTTGTTGCTCAAGCTCTATTTAGAGAGGCAATGTCCGGTTACTCCAGCATTAGCAATGAGGGAAAATCATTATGTCATAGGGGTATCACCTTTGTAAAATTGGTGTCAAATGTCAATATGATTCTTTGAGATTGTTTAGAAGCCATGCATTTGTTCTCAAATGTGGACTCTAAATGCGATATGGCATTGCTCTGAGCGGGGTTCAGAGCTTTGTGGACAATCAAAAATTGGCCTGGAATGTGTGGTGGTTGTGATTGATGAAGCAATTTAAAAATGTCATAAAGCATGTAAGGTTATCAGTCTGTGACCTGAATCTCTCCTGGTGATTTTTTATTTTCTCTTTCATTCTTTTCATTTTTAACTATCTGATTATTGATGCATCCAGGGCACGGATAGGCAAGTGTGATTGCATGATTCCAACGAAGTATTCCTGCAGCAACTGATCCTGGTACGTGGAATGATCCTCAATTGTGAATGAAATTTTGTTGAAGTTCATTGTGTGTCTCTATCTATTGTTTGCAAAGGACCGAGCTGAATTACGAAAGTGAATTCAAGGGTTGGGACAGGGACAGAGCCTCCTTGTCGGGGGTTTGTCGAGGGTTTGGGGGTAGTGACCAGAAATTTTTAGCTTATTTACAAAAATTTATTGAAGATCACGGTGTGCTAAATTGATTTTGCGAAATAGAAGTAAATTGTTATGAAATAACAACTTGATTTGGTTGTTTCGGTATATAACGATTTTAAATTGATTTGGCTCGCGAAATTTATTTTGTTACTTAGAGTGCATGGCCGGCTCAAGAAAAAAGATTACACTAGCTACTTGAGCGAGCTCAACTTCAAAAATGATAAAGTAATAAAATCTAGGGCAAATTGAAGCAAAGGTCCTCAACCTTTGCATCTATTTGCACTTTCATCCCCAGCATTTAGATCTGGACTAAAAGACCCCCAACCTTTTGGAAATTAACTAGTTCATTCAAATGGTGAATTTTATCATTAAATTGTTAAGCTCTGTTTGACAACAAATTAAATCAGATCTTATTACAATTGAAATTAAGTTTCGTATTTACATCACATGATGGCACGTCAAAGTGATGTGTGTGCCTAATGACAAAAAAGTTATGTGAAATTTAATTTTAAATTCTTTATTTACGCGTCTCATTTATCTGTGTATATGTGTTAATATTCTCTTCTCTCGTGTCACGCAAATTTGAAATTTAATTTCAATTATAATAAGATTTGAATGTTAATTGCCAAATAGCGCCTAATAGGATTTGAATTAACTGGTTGCGAAAGGGTATTATCAAGAAAACCCATATTTCTTGTGCTAGCATGATGCTTATCCGCAGTGGATCCGATCAGAGTAACCAACTGTATTTGATTATTTGTCAATAAATAAACATCGATAGAGATCTAAAAAAAATATAGTTAAAGATAAGAGAGGTACTAAAATATAATATAGCATTCGAAATTTTGAAAATAAAAATCGGCAAATATCGACTCTAGTTTGGTGTTTTTATATGTACTAGTCAACACCAACGTGCGATGCACATTATTTTGTAAAGTTTTAAAAGTTTCAAATCATAATGAAAATAAGATTATCGGTATTTTAAAACATGTAAATTAGATATTTTAATAATAAATCAGAGTTAGTTCTTTTAAAGGTTAAAAAAGTTGAAATTTGACCTTAAAAAAATTTGAAATTCTTTTTTTTATATATATAAAATAAGGTTGAAATTCTAATATTTTGAGAAAAGTATAATATTGCAACCTACTGGAATATGATTTCATTCAAAATTTGTGAATAAAATGATATTACAACTCTTCTCCTTCTCTTCTCACCAATAATACGTCAAATCCAAGAGTTAAAAATTGTAAAATGATTGAATTATAATTAAGGAAATTTGGATATGACGAAGCAATTCGACATGTAATGAAATTTTAGGGTTTTGATAAGAAAATAAAAAGTGTGATTGTTCATTCTATTTACGCAGTAGGATTCAAAATAAAATTTAGGAATTGATATTATTAAAATAAGATTAATATAGTAGCGATAAAATGGTTCAAAAAATAATCTCCATCTTATGTCAGTCACCAATGATGGGAAGGCTTTATAAAAGATGATGTCTAAAGCTTGTCAACACCAAATCCATGTGTTTAACTACAAAGATTTGTCGTGATCCATCGTATCACTATAATAATCAAAATTTTAAGTAAATAAAGTAACCATTTTTTAAATACATTATACATAAAATTTAATAATCATTGTCGTTATTATTGATAAAATTAGTCATGTAACTCAAAAACATTAGTTTGAATATTTCTGTGATTTTAAATATTGGGTCCGGCTTGATAAAATTGTAGAGAACCATTTAAAATTGTGCTTATCATGCGTTTGATATTTACTTTATTGTGAAATATTACACGACACAAATTTTTACAAAATGCATTATATAAAATTATTGAAAAAAAAAGAGCATTCAAAAAAAAGAGCATTCAAATTTTTGTGATATATTCTTTTTATGAAAAGTATACATGTTCAATCTATCTATTATGCAAGTTGAACGTCTTTATTATCTATCTGATTCAAAATTCATGATGAAGAATCATCACATGATTTCGACCATGAACTTGGTCTTAATGCCTTCAGTTTTCATCATAAGACTCTGGTTCTTTTCATTTGGACAAAATAATAATAATAATAATAATCGAGATTATACCTCAATTTCAAGAGTTATATGAGCAATTTACGCAAACATTCCTCATAAGCTTCATTGATTTCATTCCTGTTCTTCTCTAGATACATGGCTCCTTAATGTACATAAAATGTATATACATTGTATGGTTTATGATGAAAGAATGAATTTGTGGGAATTTTTTTTAAACAACGTATCTTGTAAATACAATGTATGCTTGTTTTAAAATGGTAAATACAATGTATATTACTAAATGAATGAATGTAAAATATTGTATTTTATTTATTAAAAGTTAATTTTTTGTTTATCAAAAAGTATAGGAAGGTTATAATGGTGCAAAAAATGATTCTCATCTCATGAGATTTTTAATATAGTATAGATATACATTTTAACAGAAGTGGAGAGAAGTTGTCGAAGTATATTTAGGTTCATTGTGAGTACAAAATACATTATAGAATACTTGTTACACATCATCACATGTATTGATGTTCCATCTCGTTTTATACCACCCCAATTCTTGAATAAGAACTACAGAAGTGATACTCTCATTGACTTTTGTTAATCCATTTGATAGAGAAGATGTCAAAAGTGAGTCGGATGGAAAGCAACAAATTTACCAATTGACATCTGATGTATCTTTTAAATTGGCATTATTGAAGCACAATTTTCCATGTACCTAATGAGTGCGGGAGCTACCGATTACATCGCTCCTGATTCAGTATCAAGATGTCGCCGAATGATTGGCACATATCCCCCGTCATCACGGGACACATCGATCATCTAGAGGTGCGCCCACGTGTAGGCACTTAATTGGTTGCACCGATTTAGATAATACAGTGAAGATGAAACACATTTTTCCAAGTACTAGGGGAACACACGTGGAAGATCATATAACAACCAAACAAGCCATCTACTGAAAGGAGGCATATACATGTAAATGATACTTTCTTTTGGCTTATTAAACCCATTTCAGTTCTCAGTCACAGCAAAGACTATATTTCTATCTAATATTGAATGAAAATAAATCAAAAAGTTATTTAAAATACGATCTTTTGCAACCTTTGATGCAATTCTTTTGCTGGTAATTAATGAGTATCCTGGGAAAAACTCTATCAATCTTTAGTAATTAATGAGTCAAAAGTTGAGGAGAAACAAAAGATGGTGCATGGTTGGATTCAGGAGAAGTGGTCTTATTTATTAAATGAGTTGCTGTTAAAACAACATCCCACAATACCTGAGAGGCAAACAAGATTGAAACATCAATGCCAACAACTGATTGCCTATCTTACTACTCAAATGCAGAGCTCTAGACCTGAGAGCAAAGATCAACCCTCAGCCTCTAGCTTCACTGGTATGATCTCGACAATTCCAAGTCATGTTAGGATTTTGGACACTGGAGCAACACACCATGTTTGCCACAACTTGAAATTATTTACAAGTTTTAATGATGATGTGAATGTTTCATTCATAACTCTACCAAATTGTGTGCATGCTGAGATACTAAAAATAGGAAATATCAAAGTTAGTCCACATCTAAGCCTCATAGATGAGGAGCTCTGATACCAGTTTACAACTAATACCAGAAAATTAGAGATTTAGGGAGAGAAAATGTAGAGCAGCTGAGCTCGAGCGAATGAAATCACCCCTTTTCAATTGTATACTCTGTTAGTCTTTATTTTTATACAAGTATGCTTCATAGTCTCGTTCTGTTGCCAACAAGTTGGCAACGTAACGTGCCAACACCCCATTTTTGGGGGGGAAAAATATGAGGCCCACACGAATCCTCCACCACTAGGGGACAGTTATGTATTATTCATCTCACTTGACGTAGATTCCATAAAAAAAAAAAAAAATTGGCCCGGTGGCATGGCGCCCTCACGCATGTTGGCAACATAAGTTGCCAACATGTGGGCAACTGATCACTAGCGGTGTGCTTCATACCAATTGGCAGTCAAAGAAAAGAAAAGACCAAAAGAAATACATGTGTAAATTTCCAAACTAATACAACTGGCCAAGCTATAGGTACAACTCAATGTTCGATAATTTTTGTAATTTTTTTTCCACATTCTCCTTGATACTTTTTTACATCTCGACATTACGCTAGACACCTTTTACAAATTTGTTATTAATTTTTTTTAAAAAAACTATGTCTATTTCCCTCATCTTTATATTCTTTTTTTATTTCATCCTCACCTTTTCTTTCTCTATTCACTCACTTAAAAATATTTCTCTTTTTCTATCTATCTCTCTCACACCATATATATATACCGTGTATATTATTGCATTGGTTATGTGAATTTTGGATATGGCAATTGAAATTGATATATTTTTTATTTTTAAATGATACGTATCGCAATATATATATATATATATATATATATTATTGATTTTTCTTGTTTTAGAAAATTAATTATCCATTGAGATTCTCATTTCTCAATAGCAATTCAATCACGCAAAATATATGTCGCATTAACCTCTATAGCTTTTGGCAAATCAAAATCGGTTATGGCCGCAAATCTCGCTTCAACCCGTATCCTTCTCCCGACAGTTTCTTCACCAATTAATCCGCGAAAACAGTACAATGCATTCTGCAGTTCACAAAATTTTTCCAATTTTTTTTCTTCTTGCCCTAAATTCGAGAGTCGCATTAGGGTAATCAATTGTGCTAACGCCTCTGCTGCATCTCTGTCAACTGAAAAGGAGGTATCGAGTTTTAACTTTATTTCCCTCTTAAAATTTGACTGTCTCCATACTTGAAGCAGCTGTAGACCGACTGAGTTACTCGATTAAGCTTTACGGAAACTGAATTATTCGTTGAAGCCTACGGGGTGGTTGTTCAAGTTTGATGAAAAATTAGATCGAAAAGTACAGAATTTTGGAAGAAAACACTGTAATTTGAGAGGATGAAGGCTTGTTTGACAAAATTGTTTCCCCAGTCATTTTTGCTTTTACCCTCATTTTCAACCGCAGATTTAAGAATATTTATTTTTCATGTTTTTTCAAAAAAGCTGTAAAACAAGCTAGTAAATTTATCTTTCTAAGCTAGACCTCGACGTGAAAATCCCGTTATAGTTACTGAGAAATCTTGTTAAGAAAAGTAATATCAGCTCATGTTCGATTCATGTGTGGATAATAATGAGTAGCGTGCATCACTGAGTTTCGACTTTGACCCGTAGAAGTTAAGTTCTAAAACTCTTTTAGATTGGGAAAAAAAATAATAAATAATCACCGTGAGATTTACCGTAGCAGGAGCTCTTGTTACCGTTGGAAGTGAGAAAGATAAATGAAAAGTGCAAAAAATGGGTGTGGAGAGGTTACACCATCAACTATTTTGTCTACCCAGAAGACAATAAAGATCCTTCGAATCCCCCTCTTCTGTTAGTTCATGGCTTCGGTGCATCAGTCGCGCATTGGCGCAGGTATTATATGCAGTTTTATTTTCGACTCTTTGCTTATCAGCATTAGCTTATTTGTATATGTGCATCTATTTGCTAGTATCTTGTTCGGTACATGAGCCCAACTAGATTAATGAAGAAGTTGGAATGAGTAGTTGCTATGAATGTGTGGCTAATAATTAAGTTTTTCTTTGACTGAGCAATAAGAGTTAATTTTTATCATTAGGAAGTTGCCTAATGCCTCAATAGCTAACAGCTAAATCCTACTTTTCTGCCTTTGAGGCTATTTTAGGAATATTCCGACTCTGGGTCGAAGTAATACGGTGTACGCCATTGACCTCCTTGGATTTGGTGCTTCAGATAAGCCGGCAGGGTTTGCATATTCCATGGAAGTATGGGCTGAGGTAAATAAATGATATCAACCTTTTTTTCTACACAGTGATTTCTACCTGACTAGGTTTCTACTATACGAAGCGTGTTCATTTATTATCTTATCTATTTTCTTTGGACAGTTGATATTGGATTTCTTGGACGAAATTGTTCGCAGGCCTGCTATACTTATCGCGAACTCTGTCGGAAGTCTTGCTTGCGTAATTGCTGCTGCAGGTATGTAATAGTGCTGCTTTGGAAGAGATTTTCAAATGTATAGTTAAAAAAAATATAAATAAATAAAAATTCGTTACATCAATCAAATGGGTGGTAAAAATGATGGTGGAGGAAAACGAATTTTTTGGCAAACAAGCTCTTAATGTCTATCTACAACCCAACTATGAATAGAGTGTCTGGTATGGTGTATTTGACAGTGTTCAACTCTATCCAATTCCAGCTACCAAACATTCCATTACCAAAAACTACTTAGCCATAATTGATGTTGACTTTCTTGTACTTTATATATTATACTCTATCCATTCCAAACAGAGTCTAGTAGGGCTCTAGTTAGAGGGCTTGTGCTGTTAAACTGTGCTGGTGGAATGAACAACAAGGCAATTGTTGATGACTGGAGGATAAAGCTACTATTACCATTGCTTTGGTTTTTTGACTTCTTATTGAAGCAAAGGGCGATTGCGTCTTATTTATTTAACCGCGTTAGACAAAGGTACTTTCTTAAGCACGTTTTTGTTATATCACATGAGAGAACAAGTGTGAAGATAATTAGATAACGACTGTATTCATGTCAAATGTACAGCGATAGTTTGAAGAACATCTTATCATCTGTCTATGGCAACAAGGATAATGTAGATGATGATCTTGTAGAGGTATGACAAAATTTGAAATCAACTAAAATATGTAATGCACCTGATAAGTATTTTTATCCTTCTCCTTATCTTGACATACAGATTATTAAAAAACCAGCAGAAGATGAAGGGGCTTTGGATGCTTTTGTTTCTATTGTAACGGGCCCACCAGGCCCGAGCCCCACAGAGTTAATTCCAAAAATAACCTTACCGGTTCTCGTTTTATGGGGTGATCAAGATCCATTTACTCCAATAGATGGACCTGTCGGTAAATACTTCTCATCTGTACCTTCTCGACTACCAAATGTACAACTCTTTATGTTGGAAGGCGTTGGACATTGCCCTCACGATGATAGGCCCGAGTTGGTACATGAAAAGTTGCTTCCTTGGCTGGCCAATCTCCCGCCTTCATAAGACTTACCATGCTTTTTCAGGTGTCAGATTGTGATGCAGACGGTAAATATACACACACTGTTTCAATTATCTGGCAATTGTATTTATTTTCTATCCCAGAGATATCTAATTACAGTATTACACTCGTCTTGCATTATTACATACTTCAGTATAAGAATTGGGAGTGTTACGGTACACAAAGAACATTTAGCATTTGCAGTTTGTTAAACTGAAATTACAGTACTCGTAGAATAAGCTGTCATTTCGACATTGATTAGTATTGTAGTGTGTTATGAATGTTACAAAATCTATCAATGGTAATATGTTACAGAACGGTTGATCAAGCTGATGCTGCTTATAAATAGCAGTTTCATAATTAATGGGGATGTCCATGCAAGGAACAATCAAAGTACAACATTCGACAGTTTTACCTTGAAAATAAGCAACTTCTCACAAGAACATATTTTGCATGCGATAATATGCTGATCAATCCACCAAGATAAGCCACACTCGTCAGTGAGCTAGATAACTTGTCACACAAATGAGAAAACTGATTTATACAACTGATTTAATGTCGAAGTAGACCCAGACTTATTGTCTCAATGAAATAATTGGCCCAAAAATTACAGGCGACGACACTATGTGTAAGTGACACATGTTCCACAAACATTGTTTACGTAGACATTAAATCAGCCTTGCAGTATTGCATATGCTTCAGTGCAAAACGAGTAAACAAATTTACTTGAAACAAAGCCTATTGGCAAAATTTTCATAAAAATTTTGCATGGACTGAGAATATAATCGTTCTCCAAGTGAAGACTTACAATTCATGTCCATAATCTATACATAAATAATTCAGTCAGACAAGTATCAAATGGAACCCAAAACTGAATTCAACTAATTAACTCCCCCTACATTCGAACGAACATGTTAAAGTTATGGAACCATCTGATCTAAAAGCTTAAGCTTATAGATCGGTTCCAATTTAAATTATTTAATTATTATCTTCAACACGCCCCCTCACGTGTAGGCGGGATTTATTTTTTCCCAAACAAAACCTAACACGTGCACAATTCATTTCAAATGGGCGGCGGTGAGATTCGAACTCAGGACCTCTGCCTGCTCTGATACCATGTTAAAGTTATGGAACCATCTGATCTAAAAGCTTAAGCTGATAGATCGGTTCCAATTTAAATTATTTAATTATTATCTTCAACAGAACAAAACCATGAACTAACGCAAGTAATTTTCAACTTGAGTTCCACATGGAAGGGCAAAACTTATAACGTAAAAGTCAAAATTTGAAGGAAATAAAATAAATAATAAGACACCACTCGTATCGTGACATTTATGGCCGCCAATATTTCAGCTTAACTTTGCTTTTACCCCCTTCAGTTTTTTCATCGGTCGGCTCGTTTCTTTACCCTTGCTCAGTTTTTGTCCCTTGCGCTTGGGGTTCTCCACTTTCTCATGGGGATTTATCTCCTGAAATTGGATGGGTTTGATCTTCACACCAGCCCTCTTCACCACCTGTCCATAAGTAGCAGAGATGTGAGCTGCTAGTTTTAGCTTCTTTTACTCAAAAATCAACTTACACTACTCAGTGAAAGTCGACATCAATATCAACCACACATCTCACATCATTCACACATTTCTCAGTCATCTATACCACCATTCAACCTAAAAAATCAGTTTTTAGCTGAATAAAAGATTACCTGAACATACACTTAGTTTAAAGTAGAAATGAATTAGTTTCAACTTGACCCATGTAAAAGAAGTGTTTGCTATCTTTCTTATAAGAACAACTTTTGATCTTAGCCAAATATGCCTTTAATAGATAATATTGACAATAGGAGCAAGAATACGGGGAAGACAAATGTTCCAAAAGTGTACCTCAGGTCGATTTAGAGCTCCAACTGCCGAGACTGGATTGAATTCTGGTCCAATTGGCATTCTAATACTCTGCTCAAAAACTTCCTTCGATGTGTAGGGATAAGGTAGAGTCTTTGTATGTAGTTTTTCAGCCTAAGGAACAAAATAAATACGTTTAAGCAACAATTGAAAGACAACACATGCAAAACTATTTAAATACCAAAACTAACCTTTTTATCCAACTTCTCAGAGATTATGACATTATTAAGATGTGCATCCTTCCTCTTCTTGAGAGCTTCTTCCCGTTTCCTTTTAGCATCGTCATGCTCTTTCAGCATCCAAGAAGGCAAACCTCTCTTCTTCTGTACATCAGTCCATTGACCCCAGCCAGGAATTAGAAGAGGCTTTTCGGGTTCTGGGTTCTCCTCATCTAAGACTGCAGCTTTGTCTTTCTCAAATTCTTCTTCGACATCATCGCCAGCAAAAGCACGGCGTATAAGCTCTTCTTGAGATGGAAGCTCGTACGTTGACTTAGTCCCTGAAGATAAAATTCCATCCACCATCTCTTCCCCGCTGTCAGCATCACTGTCATCATCTTGTTCCTGAGAGAGAGAGAGAGAGAGAGAGAGAGTGCGTGTGTCAAACACCAGCCACAGAAATGGTTGTGCATGTGGAGTATAAATGAATAGGAAATACCTCCATGGTTTTGTCATTTCTAGAAGGTCCCATAGGTACTGAAGGCTTTGCAGTGTCGACGATGGCAGCATTTGTCTGCTTATTACCATCTGATAAATTCTTTTTCTATCGTTCAAAAAACATTGTTCAAATTAACAGTAGTAAATTCACAGACAAACCATTAACCCATAAGAATTTAAATGCGTAATCTCGAAACTAACCTTTTTCCAAGAGTTGGAAGCAAAAACAGCAACTTCATAATTTGTCTTCTGCGCGGGGAGGACTTCAGCAATATCCTCAAAACTCTGATTATCCAAAACATCCAAATATATGTGTCACATGCTGAAACAATGGATCAGTGGGAAAACATGTCCATAGAGACACTATATTATACGGTACTTATGGACCCTAAAACATTTCATAGTAATTTATCTTGTTTAATCAAAATTATCATTTTATTGACCCTTTTCATCAACAACAACAACAATAATAAGGGAAAAGTGTCCCCAGCCACTAAATCAAATAATGGAATTTGAGAATTAAATGTAAGAGAGATTTTTTTTTTTTTTTTTTGTGGTGGTTTTGGGGGTGGGGTTCGCTAAAAATGCTGGAAGGAAGGTGTATCACCTTAAAAACAGGATCATGATTGATTTCGGACTCTTCACGAAGTAAATCGGGGTCAATGTTTACTTCTCTTAAAGAAACATCATCTCTCCCATGCTCATTGTCCTCATCTTCCTTGGCCTCGAGGTCAATTTCACTATCACTGTCACCGTAAAAATTATCTGTTTCAGCCTTCTTACTTTTTTCTTGAACCTGCTTTTTGGGAACCCCAAACGCTCGTCTACCACTTGGGGCAGCCATGTCACGACCTTGTTCCCCATCTTTACCTTCCATTTGATTCAATGATGATTCATACTTTTCAACAGCAAGCCTTGCTTCCTCTTTAGCTGCCGCTTTTCTCTTTTCCAATTCACGCACCTGTGCAAGAAAATAATACATTCTATTAATCACAAAACAACACAAGATTATAGAGAAAATCAAATTTAAAATTGCACAGTTACCATAAAAGGTAAAGAAAAAACTCCAGATTTAGGCACTTCTTCATTCCCTTCCATCACTTCAAGTGTCTTCTGTTTTCCTTTCATCAACAGTTTTGATCCCATATCCTCATCTGAACCAGCCGACATTTCATCAATGTCGTCCTCTTCACTACTCTCATCACTGCTACTATCTTCCATAGATTTCATTTTTCTAGTCAAAGAATCATGCTTGCGAAGCTGTTCAGCAATAGCAGCTCGGGTTCCTTCATCTTGGACATCAAGGCCACGGTGTAAGGCGCGCTTTGCCCATTTGGAGCTGTTTTTGTGTCTAAGAGTCATGCGTTCCTGCATACAACCAGTAAGATGTAATGCACAAGCTGATTCTCAAGAGCAAAACGTGAAACCACATCATGTCATAGATAATTTTAACACCTCGGCTCTTTTGAACTCTTGTTTCATTGCAAGTTCTTTAGCAGCTTCTGGATCCATCTGAATCTCAGCTTCCATTGCTTTTGATCTATCTTTCTTCAGCAACCGGTGATAAACTTTGGATTTGATCTTTTTTATTCGCTTAGCCTTCATTTCATGATGGAAAAGTAGACTACGCATTCTAGCAAGCTGGTCCTGACGACTCTTCACGTCCGCAATGGATATCTGCCAAATGTGCGTTATCTTGTGTTATAAAACAAAAGAACAGAACAGGCTAATACAGCTACCGTAAACAAAGATCAATCATATTTTATTTTGTCAGGAACGGATATGTGATGTCCTTACCTTGTTCAGTTCAAGAAGCCGGGCACCATCTTTCCTGTGAGCTTCCACAAGTTTACCATCATTCACCAGGGAAGCAATTTTCTTCTCAAAATCAGTTCTAGGTTCAAATTCAGAAGCCATAGCTCCTACAGTCGAAAATCCCAAGTCAAAATCCTCATCGAAATATATAGTAGATGCCTCTCTGTTCCTCTTGACCAAAGGTGCCCATTTTGTAACATCCTTCTTAGATTGTTCATAAGCAGCCTTTCTTTCTATTCTCTCTTGATCAGGTTTTGGAAGTGGAGCGTGAATTGGCATAGACTTAGTCTCCATTCGATGCACATTCTTCTTAAGTTTGTTATAGCCAGATTTCCCACTAAGTGGGTCCAGAAGGTCATGAATGCTAATCCGGCCATCACCATCAAGAATATCCCGACTAGGATTGAATTCAGATTCTGGATATGCTTCAGATATTATGAGATCTTTCTTCTTCTTTTTACCTGGTAATTGGTAGGCATATTAGGTTAGTTCTTTCAAGCTTATATTTAAGGGAACTTACACACTTCATAGCTAGTGACCAATAGATTAACACACAAACTGAAAGAATCACTATAAACCATTTCCTCCAAGATGCCTAACTACAGAGCTGCAATCTTAAATTAGAACGAAAAGCCCTCACACGGAATAAAATCTTTCAGGTTTACTTAATCCAACAAATTAGCAACAAAACATGCTAGAAAGAGAAATACCATCAAAAGAAGCAATGGGAAGTCCAGTGATTTCTTGCAACATCCGAGCATGACTTTCCTCATTATCATCTTCACTCTGGTTGCCCTCATTTTCATCATCCTCACCTTCATCTGATGCTACATTCTCATCCTATGATTCAACAATTAATAATTCAGATGAGGAAAAATATGTATAATCTGAAAACAAGGACACTATGTTTAGTCATTTATTTCCTTGAATTTCAGGGAGTCAAAGAAAAGAGAGATTGAGACCTCAAAATCTTCAGGAAGCTCATACTCATAGTTCTCAACAGGGTCGAACCGTTTATTCTTCTTCGATTCCTCCTCTGCAACGCCTTCTTCATATTCATACACATCATTGCCAACTGCAACATCAAAATTAATATCCTCATCGCCATCAGAAAGCTCCTCTTCAACAGCAGGGTTTGAGAGATTGAGCTCTCTCTGCAATTCATTCGGCAAACGAGGTCCGCGCCAAGGCCTATTTTTTCCATCTTTCTTCTTCGAGCTCGAATTATTTCTCCTCTTGTTCTTAATTTCCCTCCCTTTTTTACCACCGTGATTGTTTTCATCTCTCGATTTCCTCTTCTTATCCGCCATCCCTGTACCTCGACAGTAATTTTCAAACAACATTACGAATTTCAAACAACATGAAACTAAAACTTCGAAAACAACCAGATTAAGCTCGAAATAAACATATAAATGCCATTTTCACACAAATAAATCTGATAATACCTTACTAAGTCAAATAATCCTTGTTAAAATAGAAAGAAGTCGAGTGAAATCACTGTGACAGTTGATAGATATTGGAGCCAAGGCTGTGTTGAAGACGGCTCTGTTACCAAACCGGGAGATGGAGGCCGTAACTGTAAACGACGAACGATTGTATGAACCCCTGCCCCAGACGGTAGGGAAGGCTGTTTCCCCGTGGCCCATTTGTAGCCCAATAAGGGTTAATCGGGCCTGGGTTGTAGTTGGACGAGCATGGCATTTAAGAACAGACTCCTGGGTTGTAGTTGGACGAGCATGGCATTTAAGAACAGACTCCTGATTCCGTTGTAAATTGTTGGGTTAAGTACACAAAAATACTCACTCTTGGTATCACATTAAAAATTTATTAATTTATATAAGTATCATAGTTTGATGCTTTTCATATTTTTAAAAATTAAAATTTGAGAAAAAAATGGTTGTTTTACTTGAAATAATTAAATGTGCTACATACTTGTTTTACTTACTAAGGGTATATTTGATTGGGTGTTAAGTTGATGTGCGCGGTATTCCGTGTAAAAATGTGTTGTTAATATTATTTTGGGAAGTATGTGTGTGGTAGAAAATGAGTATGAGGTTATACGAATTGCGTGGCGGTTAAATTTATAGTGGAAAGAACAAGCCCTAAAAATGATTTCTACGTTACCGTGAAAAAGAAAAATGAAAATTACTTAAAATGTGATGAATTGTATCACAAATATCATAAATATTTTGTAAAGTGTTATATATAGAAAAATTTAAAGTATCAAGTTATGATACTTGAAAAGTATCATAATAGTTAAGTAATTTCAATATATATAGATACGAAAAGTATCAAATTATAATTATTATAATTATTATAATACTTATTATATGAGCATAATTAATGTTGGGTGAAAAATATAGGGAAAAAGAAAAATAGGAAAATGGAGGGTGGAAAATGTAAAAAAGGGAGCTAAATTTTGCCCATCTTTTACATTTTCGATCCCAAAAAATGACAAGTTCTACCTTTTCCCCCCAACATTATATAGCTATCGTTGGATGAGGGGGGAAAACCCAAATTCCCTAGCATTAATTATGCTCTAAAATAAGTAAATTTTCAATATGATACCAAAATAAGTATTTTTACAGTTAACCCAAATTGTTTCCCATTTGGGCTATTTGACCTGGCTCAATCATCAAAAGACGTTTACATGTTTATCACATGTTAACACCACAAGTGCCAATTTAAGCCTCCAGTGTAAGTGTAACCCAAGTATATCAGGAAAATGTCGAAATCAGTACCATATATCCAAGTAAACAATGTTTAACATTCCATATTGTCTCTCATCCTATTTTAGATATCTTGCAACGTAACCTTACTGGTCACTATAGTGGGCTAGTTTGAGACATGATAGTTGGCACAACTCGCTTGATCACTAGAAATTTTAGTAATAGATTTTTCATTGTAAAATTTTTGTTCAAAAGTTTTTAACTGTTGGAATATCTTTTATTGTGTTGAATTGTATTTTTTTAATTTCCATTTATAATTTTATTAATTATGTTATACCAGTGGTATTTTATTTGATTGTAATTTTGTAATGGCTATAATGTAATTTAATTTTGTTTGTGTGTATATATATTTGGGTGGTGTGTATCCATATAATATATTTAAAATTATAAAATATTTTTTAGTATCAATTATGGATTGTAAGGGTGAGATGGTATTATGTATGTGTGTGTATATTATTTTCACGTGTTTTAAGTACAGAGGAATACGTACTTAATTCATCAATATATAAAGAATCATAAATTAAAATATTTTTATTTTTATTTTTTAACTATAATATGTTTATAAATTTACTAAAATTGTGTATGGATTAAAAGAAACAGATTGATTGCTATAATTTTATTTTATTTTTTATCATTAGAATCCAAATAATTCAAATAAATGATATAATATATAGGCAAGACAATATATTGTTATTATGCATTGAGCAAATAATAATAATAATAATAATAATAATATATTTAAAATTATAAAATATTTTTTAGTATCAATTATGGATTGTAAGGGTGAGATGGTATTATGTATGTGTGTGTATATTATTTTCACGTGTTTTAAGTACAGAGGAATACGTACTTAATTCATCAATATATAAAGAATCATAAATTAAAATATTTTTATTTTTATTTTTTAACTATAATATGTTTATAAATTTACTAAAATTGTGTATGGATTAAAAGAAACAGATTGATTGCTATAATTTTATTTTATTTTTTATCATTAGAATCCAAATAATTCAAATAAATGATATAATATATAGGCAAGACAATATATTGTTATTATGCATTGAGCAAATAATAATAATAATAATAATAATAATAATAATAATAATAATAATTTTATTGATTATATTAATATGCATTTAATCAATTCCCCGTGAGAATCAATTAATATCTTGCTCCGACGGTTGACAACGTAACCATACTGATCACTAACTCGCAAGGTTAATAAAAGTTTTAATTGAAACAAGATATTTTAAAAAATTTTAATTGAAATGAATAATTTTAGCGAGGTTAATAAAAGTTGTAGCGCAATAAATCGCAAGCATATATATATGGTAAGGTAAGTTTTTCGAGCGATTCATTCATTCATTCTGTTGAAGACGTTACAAATGATTAATTAATTACGATAGTAAGATTGTACCCAATAACTTCAGCAAATTAAAACACGTTCATCATGTTAAAAGCCAAAAGCTTATGCATTTCTTGCTTTGCTTCTCTAGATCTTCTCCTTGCTTCTTCTTCCTCCTTCATCTCCTTACCACGAACAAAACCCTCGTTGTTACCTGCTGTCTCTTTCATCTCTGCAATAGTCTGCTCAAGCTCCACAATTTTCAGCCTAACGTCGGAGATTTCGTGCCTGAGCTTTTTATATGACTCTTCCATTCGTTTCGCGTAGGCTTCCTTCTGCCGAATGGGGCGTTAAATTAATCAATTTCGATATTTAATTTTTCTATCAGCCGATCCATACTGGTACTGGTGAAAAAAAAAAAAAAAAAAAAGAATAAAAGGGTATGAACTAGAATGACAACTTACAGTTTCTGGATCAGAGGTAAGGGTAAGGGTCAATTTTGGGTAATACGCCTTCTGCACTTCTTGTTCACCAGACATTCTGAGGAAATAAATAATAGGAGATTATTTGCAGAAATACAAATCAAATCAATTAATTAATGCAACAATATGTTTCAAGGCAGAACAATTAAGCGATTTCAACCTCATTCTCATTGGAGATTTCAACTCAACTACAAATTGCAACAAAACAAAGCTTGAAGAACAATAAAAATGAAATTTACACTACTTCTCAGTACTACGTACCGCAGATCTATAGATGGGGACATAAGCAGGGGGAAAAAAAATGCAGGACTTAAGCTTGTTAGCGAGATTTCAACTCAAAGATGAACTGCAACAAGTAAAGACTGAAGAATAATAAAAAAGCAATCTACAGATCAACGAGGAGGAAACTGATCGCACTTTCACTGATTAAACTTCAGACGACGATCAAACCATAGCCAACAGAGAGTGATAATTTCTTCAAAAATCAAATCGCTGTTGCTGTACGAAGATTGATTACCAGCTACAAACAACAACTATGGAAAATGAATAAATAAATTGAGTAATAGGTGTGATACTAATTGCTATATACCTTCCAATTTGTTGATTAAGAAGAAATCAATGCAATGCAGCTGTTCGTTCTAAATAGGGGTATGGAGGCTGTAACTGTAATCTGTAAACCACGGGGAGAATATATGGTACTCAACTCGTGGGAAGATTGCTCCGCAAGTGAGGGGTGGAGTGTGCCCCAAGTGAAACACTATTAGGCTTGGCGGGCCTGGCTTGTGAGTGGATCGGGATGGAATCTCAAAAGGGGATCCTAACTTCGCTGTAATCCATTTACAGGATGGGCTATTTGACCCTACCCATTATCAAAGATATTTACACAACTACCAATTTCACTATTTTTCTTATAAAAAAAACATAGCACTAAAGCGGAAACGATATCTTGTTTGTGACAGCTGATAACATGACATGTATCGATGTGGTTGACTAGTTCGAGACATGAAATTTTTTAAATTTCTAATTGAAAATTTAGTGAGAGTAAATAAAAATTGAAAAGACAACCATAGACTTCACAATGATTGATAATTGAATTACATGAAAGTAATTACAGGTACAGGACATACAAAACGAGAAAACAAAACAGGCGCAAAAACTATTTAAAGTTATTTGAAAACAGATTGCATTTCTTCTCAATTTTGTGCTAACAAGGCATCATGTAGCCAATTTCTCATGAGCATGAAAGCCTCTTCTGCATCTTCGTCTTCTTCAATGGATTGAGGTCTATGGACAAAATCATGACCTTTCCCCTTGAAAACCACGATTTTCGTATCCTTATTCCTCGTTCGAACATCTTCTAAAACACCGATAGGACAGAGGGGATCGTTTTCTCCCGCAATTAATAACAGGGGCACTTCTATATTGCTAGCAATGCTTGGCTCAATCCGAGTACCATAAAATGACACCCCTACGCCAAAACATGTTCCTCTGTCGTGACTTAGGATGTCTACAACTCGACCGCCTCCAAAACAAAATCCGATGACTCCAAGCTTCTTGGAGATCCCAATAGCTGCGAATTCATTCATTACCCATTTGGCTGATGCATATATGTCTTTCGTTATGCGTTGGGGGTTTTGGTTGGCGATCCATGCTTCGATTTGTGACATAGGCCTCTCTTTCATCCATGGATCGCCTCGAAATAAATCTGGAACTAGAACACTGCATTGTGAGAAGACAGAAATTAGAGAATTTTCTCAAGTAGTACCAATTGTTGTAGCATTCTTAGGCCGTCTTTCACTCATTTAAGAGCATGCTCTGAATGCAGTATGCAAAATGCAATATCCTCACATACCATGCCCAGCTCGACTGTAGCTTCGTATCATTTCTTGCAGTATATTCACATCGTCCTAGTAGGATCCAGGTGGCTACGGGAGTGTTCAGTATGCAGTACGCAACATACCACACGCAACTTGACTATATGTTTGTCTTAGTATATTTAGATTGTTTTTATGGGATTCACAGACATATTCGATATGCAGTATTAGACTGTAGAATCTCATATTTTGTACAATATAAACTACTTTACGAACACGTGCCATGAAATTGTAAATGTATACGAATAAAAGATTTTACGCACTTGTAGCCATTGCAAGCAACGCGATACGCGAAATCTTTAGTGGACGAGTCATCGAACCCATGAATATCAGACAAGAGCAATATCCAAGTTGAATTGTTGTTCTTCACTGCCTGGAAAAGATGAGCATTAATACTTTCATCTCCTTCTCCAATCGTGACCTCTGTCCCATTCACTAGTTCACAAGCTTCATCGCTAGAGCTCTCTTGGACTTCGACTTGGCTGCAAAACACTTCGAAATTTCCGGTTTTGCCCTTGGTTGAAGACATCAAAGGTTCTCCTAGAATCAAACTTGCGTCCCTGCATGATAACTGAAGTTTTAGAGTCAGATCAAGTACTGCCATTAATTTAATTTAATCGGAATTAAATTAAGTGACTTAAAAACGTACAGGAATTTGTAGCCGAGGGACGATGAATACTGGCGGTCGCCCTTGATGACGCTGCTTGTAAACTGGCGGAGTCGAGAAAACAGGAGGAGCTGAGGCCAATGCCATTTGAGTTTGCCTTTCTCTTTCTCACTTTCAAGTGGTAGCCTAATAGTTCAACTGGTTGATCATGTGAGTGGAAAATATCTATTTGAAGATATCTTCTGCTAGAAGAATTTGTGCCACAAATTAAGTGTAGGAATGGGACTGATTTGAGTGATCTAGTTACAAGGGCTGGCCCCAAGTGCGGACCTTGATTGGGTCCCACGTAAAATTCTTTCATTTTTGAAAGAATACGTGCTTTAAACTGAAAATTCATCAAAAACTTCATTTCATTGTATTAAAAATAGAAAAATTTTCCAACTCTCTCTTCTAGAATCAGGTCGCTAAACAAGCATTCAATTCGCGCTACAATATTTGGCTACAGTATGGAGGAAAAAAATGCCCCCTCAACATACATTTCTCAAGCCATGATAAAATACTATTAGCCATACAATTTTGAAGAAAAATGGCTAAAATCACTAAAGTACAGATTGAATGGCTAGCTTTGCGGCAACCAGGGTAATATTGTTTTCAACCAATTCAATGGATTTGTTGAGCCTTTCCAGGGTATTATTCATTTCCATTGCTCTAATCTTCTCTTCCTGTAACTTGATCCATTCTGACTTAGTTCCACCTGCCATTCGAGCAACACAAAATCAAGGTCGGCTCTAAGATGTTAGAACCCTAGGCGAAACTTGATACTGGAGACTTGTTTTCCAAGAGTTTGATGTTTGAGGATCATTTTTGCATTTAAATAAAAAGTTTAAATATCCATTTCTACGTAAATCATATTTCAAAGAACAGATTTTCAATCTTAAGTGGGACCCTCGAGTCCTCAACTTCTGTTATTTTTCAACCACACATTTTTCTGAAAAATGCAATTTTCCTTCATAGAATACCATACAAAACAAACTCTAACTTTTGTCGCATATGAATGCATACACTGCAGAAAACTAGTAGAAGAGTCTAGGAAGATAAAAGCTGTTTGTAAATGAACTTCTGTAGCAGTTAACAGTACTTAAAGAAATGTAATATCCCAAATGCAACCGTATGGATGAATAATTTCAGACATCCATGTACTAGGAAAACAGTGACTCAATGTGTGTAATTTCAAAAGTGTTAAAGAAACTCATTACTCAGCATCAAAACCCAACAAATTAATTACAGTAGAAAAAGATTTACACATAAATAGAGGACTAACCTGAGACCGCTTGAAGAGCAGAAAACGAAAGCCGCTCAGCCACAGGTGGAATGAAGGAGCTGGCACACTCCAGGTCCGGTGCCTTTTCAGCCCAACTCAGAGAATTTGCCGTTTGTGTCTGCATTACAGCCTGCTGTGGGACCTATTATCATTATATAACCCAAACAGTTAACTCCAGTTAATATCCTCAACCAAGTAAGAACTTATCATGTCATTATAGGTAAGTATTTCTTCAGTTTTATATCAGATGTCATCTTTGACATGGCCATTTGGAATACTCATTTGATATACACCAAAAACATATCTTACTTCAAGAATATAAATGCATGTATAGATAGAGAGAGAGAAAGAGAGAACCTTCAACTTTATCTCCAATCTATTCAAATTATGGAGAGCTTCTTTTAGTTTCAAAACTCTGGAGTTCACCACTTCTGTAATTTCAGGTGAAACAACGTCTTGCTGTGGTATGACTAAACCGCTCAAGTAAGGTTCAACCTGCATGCTATACTCAAAGTTAGGATTAGATCACCAAAGACAAGAAGGGTTTTTTTTTTTTTTTTTTTTTTTAACAACAGAATTAAACATTTACTTGCCTGTGTAAATTTCATTATTTTAACACGACCAACCCCTCTTATCGATACTAAGGCTCCGACTTCTAATTCTTCAACCTGCATGATAGGCGAGGAAATTTGAGATTGATTTATGGCAATCATTATTATGGTATAAAGTATAAACATGTACAAAAATAAATTCTTACTTTCTCTATTTTGACCAAGCAACCATATCTAGCACTAGCCATTGTTGCTTCCTCTGATGCGTCAGTAAGCATGGTGGGATCAAATACAAAATGCACTAATAGCTTTTTCTTCACATATAAAGACTGCAAAAAGAAGAACCACACTATTCAATCTAAGTTAAACTTCAGTAACAGTTACACATCTCAAATTACTATGGATTATTATCCACGCATCTCTAGTTTTGACTTGCCTCTTCAAGCAACGACAGAAATCTAGCTTCATAAAGATGAAGTGTTTTGGCCTCAGAAGGAACAAGCACCTGAAAAATAGAGTCACAGAGAATTTTCATCTTCGTTTGGCAACATGGATTGTACTCTCGAAATGCCTAAACAAGCACTAGTTACACCCTGGTTGAAATTTCCTCTCTTTCAGTGCTTTCAATTCAATTGTCCTTTTACCAGAACCAAATTACGTGCCAATTATTTGCAGGTTTCATAGATAAATCCGAAAACTTTAAAGCAAATTGAAAAAAAGTACCATTATCCTTATCCTCAGCCTAAATTTAACAGAAACCGACACCTACAAAGTAAAGCGTTACCTGGTCAGTTGGGAACGGAAGAAGTGGGAGGAGTAGAGGAGAGGCTTGAACACAGAAACGACGTCGTTTATCGGCGAACTTCGCACGGGATGGGGAAATCGAAGATGGACAGAGGCAATTACCGTAATGTAATCGGGATATATGAAAGGGATGATATGATACTGGTTGTGGAATTGCAGTAATCATAATTAAATGTAATTATCTCTCTCTGCTGAACTTTTTGCTGTTTTATATAATTGTAAAATGAACGACTCACCGGCACCGGTCAACGTCGGCTCAGATAAAGGATGCCGTTGAGGTTTCCATCTTTGTTTTCCACCGCAATGCGCGAATGATCTAGAGACGTCATTGAATTTTGATTTTTAATTGCACGAATTGATACAAAGAAAGTATATAATGTGACCGAGTCATTGAATTTTAATGTTTGACACATAAACACAGTGACTTAAAAAAAAGAATGAGTTATCACTGAATTACGATATTTCACGTAATTAATATTTTTTTTTAATATAACACATTTATTTGTGATTTTTTTAAGTATAATTTTAGAACTTTTGGCAAACTTTTCTATCTTAGTGAGTTGATAAGTTGATTGGTTCTGAGTATTGGCTTTAAATATGGTAATAAAACTTTCTTTCTTTCTCTCTCTCCCCCTTTTTTTTTGTTGTTTTAAATTGAGCTAGAGTTAGAACAAGGACTTCTTTGTATTAGAACCATGATTTCCTTTCACCAGAATCATAATTTTTAAATGTCAGTAAAAATTTGGTAATTAATTCAAATAATGTAAAACTTGGTTATTATATTATATTAATTTAAAGAATATACAATTAATTAATTTTGTCTACAATCCAACTAGATTTCTATTGCAAAACAAATACAATCTTACTTACGTTTATAAATAATTTATTTAAGCCGGTACAAATGCTATTAATGGTACTCTAAATAGAGCAGCAAAAAAAAAAAAAAAAAAGGAAATAAATGGAGGGGTTGAAACTTTGGTGTTGAGAAATATTGGGACATTGCCCTTGATCACATAAATACATTTTTCTTTTCTTTTTTTGACCCGGGGGAAAGTAGGGGTGAGGAAGTGGGGTGGGGGTGAGGGGAGTCGGGATGGGGCCTAGGGTTCGAACCTAAGCGTTCTGCCAGGAACGTAAGCATTTTACTCATTGTGCCATTTTTTTAATAACCCTACATGTTTCTTCTTTTTTCTTTTCAAAAGAAGAAATTTAATTTTTTTTTTGAAAAATTACGTATTAGTAATTTACCTTATTTTATAAATTGAGACTTTCTTGAAAATTATTTTGTTCAAAAGTAGTTGAAATTGAATGGATATAGAACAAGGCCATAAATTTTATTTTGTCCCGTAGAGGGCTGTTCCAAGTACCCATTCATGCCAATTAGGTTTTCATCATGTTTCATAGTTCAACATGAGCTCTTTATTAACTTTTATTATCACAGCACACAAATCCTAAAAATGGCAAATCACACAAATCCTAAAAATAGCAAATCTACATTTGTGCAAATCTACATTTGTACAACATGCAAACTTTGGCCAACACATAGGTCTTTCTTTTGTTCCTTTTCTGCTTGACATTGCCCTTTTTTGCGCTTTTGTTAGAAAAAAAAAAAAAACTTATGACACATTTGTTCATTTGCACAAATACAATTTCTTATTCTCTAATTTCAGATTCCTGATGTTTGACATGTTCTAAGTGAAGAAAGGGAAATAAATCTACTTTAGTTTGCAAACCTATATTCAAAATATATTTGTAGGAATTGATCCCAAAAAAAAAAAACCGGTGAAATCGATTTGTTCCGCGGTAGGATAAACTAATGCAAATCACCACAAATGCACCATATACTAGACCCAGCCACGGTTCGTGAACCAGCGGTTCAGGTTCACAAATATATGAACAGGCACGGAACCGCTCGTCCGACGGTTCAAGGTTCCAAAAAAAATTGAACCTACGGTTCACCTCGGTTTAGAGTGAACCGCCAGTTAAAAAAAAACCCCCCAAAATCAATTTCTCAAACCCCAAATCCGAAATCCAAAAAAAATATTTTAAATAAATTAAGGCTTGAACTTAATTTCTTACCAAAAATTAAACTATCTACGTATCCTCTCACGAGGAATCAAAACCGACGTAATTCTCTTACATTTTTAATTTAATCACTTCCTACGCCGGATATTGCAGTTCCACTTCCTTCAGTAGTGAGGTCGTAGGTGCCCTCATCGGATTCGTTCTTCCATTCTTGATCTCTCTCATCGGCTTTGTGCTAATCATCGATACATGTTTGTACTTCTAATGATCCGGCCATGATAGATCGTTTCGGATCCACAATAAGTCCTCCCGCACTAAAGGCTTGTTCAAAGGAAACGGTTGACACCGGAGATAAAAATATATCTTTTGCAATTTGTGATAGCATAGGATAAGTGTTTTAGTGACGTTTTCACCATTGAAGAACTGGAAACTCTTTACCTACTTTACTATCGCCAAACTAAAAAATAGTTGTTAGATAAATGTCAAGTTCCGGAATTGAATCGGACGAATCCCTTGGTTTTCTTTGCCAAATTCTCAATAATCGATCACCATGACCAAGTTTAGATGGTTCTTCTTCCCGAACTTGAATAGAACTAGAAGTAGTAGAAGACAACGAAGATGATCCATAACGAGTTACATATTCCGTAAAATAGTCTTCTAACTTCAAAAATTTGCATTTGAACATCAAAATCTTCAAGACCCAACACTTCATAATAATAAGTTAAATAATCACTTAGACCATCTAATTTAGTTCGAGGATAAAAAACACATGCAACGAGATTAATTGGAGGAATTTCTGTAAAATAATTTAACCAATTACTTTTCATCAATATTATCGATTGTCGTAAAACCGGATCATTTTCATATTCTTGAAATGCACATGCTACATTAATACATTCAACTAAAAGTAAATGTGTTGTAAGATAATAAACACCACTTAAAATATTTATTGCATTAAAAAACTTTTAAAAAATCCAAAAGATTAGTGCAAACCTCCCAATTTTGTGGATACAATGTAAGATGGGGAACATTTTGTGAAATGAAATTGTACAACAAATCTTTATATGAAAATGAGCCGTTTAGTAACTTAAAAGTTGAATTTCAATGAGTTGGAATATCTTTAGGAAATCTTTTTGGTCTTCAGTCATTTCTTTACAAACTTAATCCAATTTCTCATTAAATTAGGATGTGCTCATAAATAACGAATTGCCGTTTTAATTGGAGTAAGTCCAACACTTAAATATTTCAAACCATCTTGTACACACAAGTTTAAAACATGACAAGCACATCAAATATGAAAAAATTTTCCGCCGACATTAAGTTGGCAAATACATCGTAAGTCACTAATGGAAATGGTATTTGCCGATGCATTATCAAAAGAAATAGAAAAATTTTTTCTAACTAAACTATATTCTTCCAAGCAATTTTGAATCATTCTAAAAATATTTTCAGCATTATGTGATTCATCAAAAACTCGAAAGCTAATAATTCTTTTTTTGTAAAAGCCATTTGTCATCAACCCAATGAACAGTAATACCATATAACCATGTTGTTGCCAATGATCGCTCCAAATATCACTACAAATAGAAACTGAATTATTTAAATTTGAAAAATTTTGTGCCAATTCTTTTTTCCGCTCCGTATAGAATTTCAAAATTGAACGTTTCACAGTATTTCTAGGCACACGTTTGGTTTGAGGATTTAAAGCTCTTGTGCAATAATTATTGAAACCAATTCTTTCACCAAAACTAAAAGTTAAGTGTTCCATACAAATCTTTTTGCTAATTCCGATTTTTTTTCATCCGTATATTTAAATAATTGAGAAGTATCTGAGGTATTTCCATATACGGTGATTTGAGCTTGTGTCGGTGCAATTCCATCGAGGATGTTAGCATGTTGACTTTCCAGATGTCTTTTGTAAGTGTCATATCCCCATCCGGTTTTGAAGCGATACTTATGATCGCAGTAATTGTAAGATACTTCGAACTCCTTATCACCCACACGTTCTTTTTTGAAATGGACAATGAAAATGTCGAAATTGGAAACTCTCGTACTCTTCTCTCTGCCTTCATGTATTGTTTCGAGACCCGGCTCTTCTTGATTTTGTACATTCCCAACGTTTCGTCCACTTTCTTGTGTTGAAAAGTCACCACTATAACCAATGAATTGGTTCGATACATCTTCGCTGAAGTTTGACATTTTAGTAGTGTAGAATGAAAATATAAAAGATTGTATGGAGAAATTTATAAATTGTACAATATAAAAAAGAGATTACTAATTTGTTAAAGATTGAGAGCCTAGAAAATTGAAAAATGAGCAAAGTAAAAATGTAGAATGAGATGAGATGAGTTGAGAATTGAGACTTGAGAGTTGAGAGAGTATAATTGTGATTTGTGAAGAAAATAATTTTGGGGGATGGATTATTTATAGAAAAAGTGGAAAAGAAAAACAGAAAAAAATAAAGGAATGGGGAGTGGCGGCTGCCACACAATTGTGACCGTTTCCAACGGTTACAAACTTGACCATTGCCAATGGTCAAATTTTTACCGTTGGCAATAGTCAAAACCAAACCGGTTGAACCGCCCGGTTCGGGTTCAACGAACCGGAACCGGGAACCGGCCAGTTTAGTCCGGTTCAAGTTCAAAAAAATATTGAATCGGCACGAAATCGGGTCGAACCCGGTTTCGTGCCGGTTCAAGGCCCGAACCGGCCGTCAACGAGCCGGTCCGATTTCGGGCCTAAACCGGCCCGATGGCCAACTCTACCATATACGCCCCTATTATTAATAAAGAAAATCAGGATCTGATATATGGCATGAAAAAAGACGTGTCCTACTACTAATGTAAAAGCTATATCATGAGCAATTACACTAAAGCTATATCACTGCAGTTAATAAAACATTACATCTGTACCTCTTTTCTATCTCAGAGAAGATGTTTTGTGTAGACGGTCACAAACTTTAGACTGTGAAAATCAATGCCGCTTTTAGGAAATGTATTGACGGGATAAAAGAATGATCGACCCTTACTCTTAAACAATGACGGTACATTTAGATGACTCGAATTTATTCATCTTAATTTGTTGTCTAAGTGTATGACTCAAAATGGAAGACCAATCAATCCCGCATCGCAGCTAAGCCGCAAGGATGACTTATGAACAGCACGCACATATATATTAGCAATTTAGCATTACAAGAAGCCATGGAATCTCGATTTTCCATGTTACCGGTGATTAGCAAGCTAGAGTCCTACAAGGAGGAGGATCAAATGAAGGACATGCTACATTGCAAAAATTTCAAAACCCACGACATTCAACAGAGCAAAAGGATAACTCATCCAATAAACATTATCATCTTAGCACACGCACACGTCCTACATTGCTCTTTAGTTGCTTTACCCAAAACTAGATCATCACTCTCATCACCTTGATTTCAAAGTGTTGTTTTCCTTTTTTTTCAACAATCTCCCTCATTTTCTAAACCCATCCCCTTCATGTTTACACAAGTTACTATCACAAGTTATTATGAATGATCAAAACAAGCAATCACAAACACCGCTTGTTTGTCAACCAAGCACAAGCACAAATTACACATTAATGCCACAGACAGAGATAGGTCCAACACAATTCTTTAAAGCACGAGTTTAAGAAGTTGGACAATGCTTGGAGTACATACAAAGTATGGCCACACAATTACCATACCCAAATAGAGGTGTGGGCAACCTCCCACTTTCGGGGAATAGAATGGTAATTTACCATATCTCTATTAGAGTGTGGCAATATTTTGTGTGTAGACTAAGCATTATCCTAAAAAGTTTATACACCGATCAAGTAAGCATGACAGACATAATGCCCTATGCACATATAGGTTCGAGTTGACGACGGTCATTCAAAACATGATATTAAAAGATCATAGTCTTCAAATTAAACAAATGACTTAAAAGCAAAGCTTATTCACTAGGATAGTCATCCTTGGATCATCATCAATCATCCTCCTCCTCTTCTTCATCAGTATTCTCCACATCTACAGCCCACACACAACCTTCACTCGGCTCCACCAGACAACTTCTTAGAAGCTTTATTCTCCAACTGTTTGAGTTGGAAATCCTGCACAAAACCCAATCATCCAACTGCGAGACAATAACAAGAAAATTTCATTAAAATAATAATAATGATTATAAACAAAGCAAGAAAAAAGAAATTTAAATTTGAAATCAGTCACCATGGTACCATCACCTCGCTGTGGAGAAGGAGCATCCACCCTGAGTTCATACATCCTATAATTGGTCATCTCCTCGATGTTTCCATCCATGAATTGAAAGGGCTTCATAAATCCACGAACTTTCCCTGAAATAATAACTGGTTTATCTTCATTGACCACTTTCCAAAATCCATCAAGTACAACTCGACTCTCCTGGGTTCTGTTTTTCGTATTCCCTATCTCTTCGGGTACAGAAACTCCATTCTCCTTGATATCCATTCCGAATTTAGCTACAAACGAAAACACTGAAGAACAAAAAAAAATCCAACAAAATAAACAAATAGATTTCTTATTTTGACGAGCTAATTACCTTCAATATCATATGGATTTATGTCGTAGATGTTATCAACCACTTTAATAATTCCACCAAAATCATTCGCTCCCTATCCGATTACTTATGATCATGACGGTGGGAGAACTACTGGTCAACTATCTTAAATGTAGACTTGATGGAAGAGTTGCTGACCTTTTTATATTGGAAGTGGATGTTTATAAGGTTGAACTAGCCGTACGCCCTTTTGAGAAATAAACGCGCCTAGTGTCTTTTTTTCAGTCCACTGCACACCTGGAATCAGGGCAACCAAATCTCTAGGTACATCAACGCGGTTTGGACAATAGAATTGCCGGCCGGTGGAATAGTGTGCATGGAACTGAACAAGTGGTCTATCATAATGGAATGGGTGTTGTGGGGTCGGTGCTTTTGAGTATATTAACTACGTTTATGTGCCGAATGGGGTCTACATTCCAAATAATTGCATCGCTCCAATCATGATGCAAGAGTATAGGGTAAACCTTAATACGGTTCCTCCAATTCCCAAAGAGACTACACAAAATATTCCACCACAATTTATTAGTATTGTTGTGGCGCAATAGTCATACAGAAATTGTTAGGATATTCTTTGAGAAATAATATTTTAATACTTAAAAAGTATTGGACCCCACATCCCCGGCCCATCATGTACCCCTACCTCTTATTCCTCAAATGTGACCTATTCCCCACACTTGTTTTCAGTCTAAAGTAACACTGTAAAATCTCTCCAAAAAAGGAATAGATATGGCCGCTTTCGCTCCCCATCCGATTATTGCACTTCCAAACATGACGGATAGAGGGGGCTGGTGGTCAACTATTTTGAATGTAGACTTGACAGAGGAGTCGCTGACCTTGTTATACGAAAGTGGACATTTATCGGGTTGAGCTTTCTGTAATCCTTTTGAGGAATAAATATGCATAATGTCTTCTTCTTTAGTCTACTACACCCCCAGAATCATGGCAACTGAATCTCTAGGTTCAAGCATGTCAGCCGCGATTTGGACAGCTGAATTGTTAGCCGGTGGAGTGGTATGCGTGGAGCTGAATGGGTTGTTTGTCATAATGGAATGAGTGTTACAAGCTCGATGCTTTTTGGGTATATTGATTATGTTAATGTGTCGAATGGGGTCAACTCTCCAAATAACGAGATCGGTTCATCCAATTCCCAGCGTCGTGTTGGTTGAGATATGGTGAAGAGTCTGGTTGTTTTGAAATTTGACATATAGGTTACAATTTTATTTTTGCTAGTATGTTTTTAATTTTGTACCCTCAAAAATGTCTCTGTTAATCTCTTTAATTTTTAGTTTCCTGGTTAATTGTTAATTTTCGATTTCATCGTTGTCGGAATATTGAGTATTTTGTAGACTCTATCTATGAATGGATTATTGAGTATTTTGATTGTTATTCCATATATACGTGCAGATCGAGTATTATGTATTCTTTTTTCGGTTGTGGGTTCATCTATAAATGATTCTTGCCATATAAAAAATTGAGCAATAGATATGGTTACGTGTATGAATGATTATCTTGAAAAAATAATCATTGCTCATATTTATGTGGAAGAATTGTCTTGTTGAATTATAGAGGTATACACACCAGTGGTCAACTCTCTTGAACGTAGACTTGATGGAAAAGTCGTTGGCCCTTTTATAGTAGAAGTAGAGGTTTATAACTAGCCGTACATCCAAGGCATAAACATTCACAATGTCTTCTTCTTTAGTCCACTACACATCCCTAAATCAGGGCAACCGAATCTCTAGGCATGTCACCCGCGGTTTAGACGGCAAAATTGTCGGCCGGTGGAATCGTGTGCATGGAACAGAACAAGTGCTCTATCACAATAGACTGGGTGTTGCGAGGTCAATGGTTTTGAGTATATTAACTACGTTTATGTGCCAAATGGGGTCTACGCTCCAAATAATTGCATCGCTCCGATCATGATGTGATAAGTGCTAGAAAAACACTTAAATAACTCTTCTATTTTACGTATTTGTGTGTTTTATTAGTATTATATGTTTATTTTTATGTGTTTTCCTTTTATTGTGTGTTTAGAGTCACAAGAAATCAAAAGGAGCCAAAATGGATAAAAACGGAGCGAAAACGGAACTTGGGACCGAAATGCAAACAAATTCAAAGATGGAGGGCCTCCGATGCAATTTTATGAAAAGTTGTTTTTACAATTTTTCTTGTGCCAATATCAAAGAATATCAAAAGAGGATTTCCACATTTTTGTCGGATCCCAAATCGGAGTTTCCTAGTGAAAGTTATGGCCATTTGAAGAGAAAGGACAAAGCGTAAAAAATCAACAGCTCGAATTTACTGCTGCAGCTCAGTAATTTGACGATAACTTTTGCTACAAAATTCGGATTGACCTGTACTTTATATTGTTGGAAAGGACACTCAGAGTGCTACAACTTTGATGTTGACATCTTCAAATGATTCGGATCATATCATGGTCAAAAATGGGGAAAACCGTGAGTGATGTGAATGGAGGATTTCTTGGGCCATGTTTTGGTAGAAAATTCATAACTTTCTACTAAAGTATCAAAAAAAGGAAATTCCAATTGCACAATTCAGCCAAGATGCTTACCTATACCATGATACAATATTTGAACTAATGGAGCAATTTAAGATCATGATTTGGTGGTTACCAATTAGTGGAATCATAATGGAGTAGTTGTACAATTTTTTATCATATTTTCTTGTGAAATTTTGCCTATAAATAGAGGCATTTGTAAGGAAGGAAAGACACAACTTAGTAGAAGAGAATTAGTCAGTAGTTCTCTCCAATAAAATTTTCTTCTTCATTTGTTCTTAGTTTTAGCTTGAAGATTTTAGCTTTTCATATTCTGGCGGATCAATTCTTCGCTAAGTTCTCTTTTCCCTTTTATTTCTTAGTATTTATTTACTTGTTTACTATATTTTGCATAATCTATCATATAGTGGTGGTGATACAAGGCGAACACTCGCTAAAAAGTATGAAACCCCGCAATTATGAGTAGTTAAGACTTTTCTATCTAGTTCGAGGGGGACGTTGTGTTCAACTAACATGTTGTTATCTTTTCCAACTCTTTAGTAACGTTTTATCTATTCCTCTACTTCAATTTGTTGATTTGTTATGCTTGTAAACCCGTTTTTGAGTTTATTTGATTATTGCATTCATCTTGGCCAATTGGATCAATTAATCTTTAAATTCAAGTTAATTGCTAGGATTGAAACTTTTGATCCGTAATTGTCATTAGATTCCAATCCAAAGTAGCAAATGAATATCGTGCATATTTATTAACAAATCATCTTAGATGCATTAATTCGAGCTTGTGAAATTATTTATCTAATTCAACTCATTCTTCTCGTTCATTTCATACTAGCTTTGCATTAAATCCTAAAAGCTTGTTTAGGGTTATCCAATAGCTAGATGTTAAGTTAAAGAGTTTACTTTTTACTTAATACACTTAAGGAAGAATTCGTTAATCAGAGCTTCTTGGTTAATTGAGAGTTGATAAATTGAAAAAGGAATAGTAACACGTTGTATGGGAAAGATAAACACAAGTGGTTGACACAACCGAACCCGAGAACTAGATATTTATTTCAATTATTTTATTTGATCTTATCTTTTGTCATTTGATTTTCATTCAAAATTCTCAAAACCCCCACTTTCCTATATTAATTGATAAAGACAACTAGATTAAGCACCGTTCCTCTTGGGTTCGACCCTTACTTACCACTTCTACATTAATTTGTAGTTTTGAAACCGAATAAGGAAATAAAATTAAACTTTGGCGCGCCGCGACAACGCGCCCATGATGCAAGAGTAAAGGGTAAACCTTAATACGGTTCCTCCAATTTCCAAAAACACTACACAAAATATTCCACCACAATTTATTAGTATCGTTTTGGCACAATAGTCATATAGAAATCGTTAGGATATTCTTTGATAAATAATATTTTAATACTTAAAAAGTATTGGACCCCACATCCCCGGCCCATTGTGTACCCCTGCCTTTTATTCATCAAATATGGCCTATTTCACACACTTGTTTTCATTCTGAAGTAACACTGTAAAATCTCTTCAAAAAAGGAATAGATATGGCTGTTTTTACTCCCCATCCAATTATTGCGTTTCCAAACATGACAAAGAGATGGGGGCTAGTGCTCAACTATTTTGAACATAGACTTGGCAGGGGAGTCGTTGACCTTTTTATACTAAAGTGGACATTTATAGGGTTGAGCTTTCTGGACATCCTTTTGAAGAATCAATATGCACAATTGCTTCTTCTCAGTCCACAATATCCTCAAAATCAGGGCAACCGAATCTCCAGGTTCAGGTATGTCAGTCGTGATTTGGACGACATAATTGTTGGTTGCTGTAGTTGTGTACGTGGAATTGAAGGGATGTCTATCAAAATGGAACGAGTGTTGCAAGCTCGATGCTTTTTGGGTATATTGATAATGTTAATGTGCCGAATGGAGTCAACTTTCCAAATAACGAGATCGGTTCATCCAATTCCCAGCATGGTGTTGGTTGAGATATGGTGAATAGTCTGGTTGTTTTGAGATTTGAGCTGCACGTAGGTTACAATTTTATTTTTGCTAGTATGTTTTCAATTTCACACCTTCAAAAAAGTATCCGTTAATCTCTTTAATTTCCAGTTTCCTGGTTCATTGTTAATTTCCGATTTCATCGTTGTCAGAATATTGAGTATTTTGTAAACTCTATTTATGAATGGATTACTGAGTATTTTGATTGTTATGTGAAACAATCAATAGTATTCGTATACTTAGGGAGTAGATGAGAAGAGAAGAGGAAGAAGGGAGAAAACAAAACAACTTCATTCAAGACTGGAACATTAAGTAGGGTTTACAAAGCTATATATATACATGTCAACAATACCTAACTTATAAAAAATACCATAATGAATAATAATAATAATAATAATACTAACATTAACATCCCCCCGCAAACTCACGATGTGACGAACGGCTGACAGAGTTTGGCAAGCAAGCAGGCCGGAAGAATGAGCCTTAGTAAAGAAGTCGGTGAAGTGAGGAGGAGATAAATGGCAAGGCAAGAGTCCCTTCTTGTCAGAGGTGATGTGAACAAAGTGACAATCAATCTCAACATGTTTGGTGCGCTCATGAAACACGGTGTTGTGGGAGATCTGAATGGCACTTTTATTATCGCATGATACATAGGGGTGGGAGAAGGCCGAACACCCATATCGGCAAGTAACCAACGCACGGTAAACAATCTCGGCGATGGTAGAGGCCATATGCACGATATTAGACCGTGAAGGGGCGAAACAGCAGTTGTTTTTTGCTCTTCCCGCATAAGAGAGTCACCTAAGAAGATGCAAAAAGCGTGGTGGACTTACGATCGGAAGGGTTACCTTGCTCGGCATCGGAATAGGGCGAAGCTCAAGAGAAGAGGTCGAAGGAAAAAAGACTGCAGCAGGAACCACGAAGATACCTCAAAAATCGCTGGGAACCGGTGAAGCGTAGTAGGGCGAGACATCTTGCGACTAACTACATGCACTGACATGCAATGTCGGGGCGTGTAATGGTAAGATAAACAAGAGAACGACAACGGTGCGATACAGCGTGGGATCGACCAGCGATGCGCCATCTGTAGGAGAATAACGAGCATTAGTTTCAATGGGACTATCAATTGTTTTCTCATCGGTGAGGCGAAACCATGTTGAATAATATCGGCCATGATATGCTTGGGCGAGAAAGCATATAACCCCGGGTGAAGAAGCAACCTCAATTCCCAAAAAGTAAGGCAATGGACCCAAATCCTTCATCTCAAAGAGACGAGCCAATGCAATTTTCAAGTCGGCGATCCCTACAACATCATCACCGGTAAGGATCATGTCATCAACATATAACCAAAGAAGAATCGTCCGGTGAAGAGCACCGAGTAAAGAGGCGAGTCATGATGACTAGACACCAAAGCCAAGAGAGAAAAGAGTAGTGGAGAATCGGCTCAAACCAGGCACGAGCTTGTTTCAAACCGTAGAGTGCCTTTTGAGCGCTACAAACATAAGCAGGAGAATGAGGAACGCCAGGAGGAGGGGTCATATAAACCGTCGTGAAGAATCCCATTTAAGAAGGCATTTTTAACATCCATTTGAGAAAGATTCCATTGACATGACCAGGCAACGGCAATAAAACGCGTCTGGATGGTCATCTTGGCAAGCTGGGGCAAAGTTTCCTCATAATCCAAGTCAGATACTCTGGGAAAACCCTTTAGCAACCAAGCGAGCCATTGGCGCTCAACAATGCCATCAGACTTAGTTTTAATCTTATACACCCAACGAGAACCAACAACATGCTTACCGAGGTAAAGGACCAATTCCCAAGTATCAGTCTTATGTAAAGCGGTGAGTTCATCGGCCATAGCCTTTGTTGCCAAGGGGATCTGCAATTGCTTCTTTATAAGATGAAGGTTGTGAAAGTTTGTGAAGAGAAGATAAGAAACAACAAAAAGATTCTAGGGTAGCAAATGTCGAAATCGGGTAATTGAGTGGACTTACGGATACGGGGTGGATATCGAGGCGATGGGGGGTGGTGGTGGTGGAGATGGCGGATCCTCGGCTGAGATGATGATGGAGCGGCATAGGAGAAGGAGATGGAACACCGGCGACGATGCATGTACTGCGATGGGAAGAGGAAGATGATGGAATAGACATGGGTTATTTGGTATCATCATCTCGCAAAGGGATCTATCTTGACAAGATCGGACTTTCTCACGGGAGGTGTATTATCGGCAAAAGCGAGAAAAAGAAGGGAATGTGTTCAAGAAACACTACATGACGAGACACATATAATTTTTGTCCAATGGGATCAAAGCATGATAACCCTTTTGACCATCACGTAGCCTAAGAAAACACATATAGCGAGCGAGAAGTCAATTTACTACGGTGGCAGTAGGGACGAAGGACAAAACAAGTGCATCCAAAAACTCTCAAGGAAGAATAATCGAGGAGAATACCCAAATAAAGCTTCAAATGGCATGACAATCCAGAGGTGTAAGAGGATGGGATTCGATTAATTAGATGGATGGAAGAAGAGATGCCTCTCCCAAAACTCACCTTTGGGCACTTTGGAAGATAAAAGAAGAGAACGCGTGCGGTTTCAAGAATATGTCTATGTTTTGCGCTCGGCAACACCATTTCTTTGCCGAGTATCGATTACATGAAGTTTGAAAAGTAGTGCCGTCCTCAACGAGTAACTCGTGAAAAGCGGTCGAGGTATATTCACCACCCAAATCACACCTAAAACACTTAATTATAGCAGAGTGTTGTGTTTTGACAAGCATGCGAAAAGAGCGGTAAACATCAACAAAATCGAGCGTCGTTTCATAAGATATATCCAACAATAACGACTATAATCATCAATGAGCGAGACATAATATCTAGACCCTCCTTTAGTGGAAAGCGAGGGCCGGGCCCCACACATCTGAGTGAACCAAATCAAAAGGTGTTTAGCCGAGCGAGAAGTACTACGAAAATGGTAAAGGCGAAAAATTTGGCAAGTTTGCAAACCACTACAATCAAATGTCATGAATATCTAAATCTCTAAACAACCTTTAGAAACTAAGAACGTTAAGCGACTAGTCGACACATGTCCAAGGCGAGAATGCCACAAATAGAATTGAAGAAGAAGAATTCAATTGAAAAGATGAAAGGTCAACACCAGGTCGCAACATGCGGAGGTTCAGTGTCCAAAACATAAAGCCCTCCTTTCTTCCTATGGCCTATCCCAATCGACCAAAAGTGGATCCCGTACATAACAAGCGAGTTGAGAAAAAGTTAACCAAATATCGAGAATCACATAATTGTGACAGCGGATCGAGATTTAAAGTAAGGCCAGAACACAACAAACATTGGAAAGAGACAAGTTAGAAGTGTGAATAGAGCTGACACCAACTAAAGGTAATGGGGTGCCATTAGCGATGTAGCAGTAGGTGAGGGGAAGAATATAATGAATCAAAGAGGCGGAATTGGAGGACATATGTTTGGAGGCACCTGAGTCAGGATCCAAGGTGAAAAGGTACTGGGCGGATTATGTGATGACAAACTGCATGCGATGCGACATGGCACGTGCGTGTGGCTAAGAACTTTCAAAGCGCTCACTAAGATCGGACAATGGAGAATCGGCAGCGGTGGTGGTCCAAGTATAGAAGAGCGGTGATGGTACTGCCATTATATTTGGCATGTGGGCGAGAAAAGCTGGATTTACGGCGAGGATTGTTGCTTCAACAACTTAGGACATTGAGCCCTCAATGTCCTTTGCTTACAAAGCTTACACGTATCATATGGAACCTTAGCATGCCCCTTGCTCAGGTTTTGCGTAGAAGATCACGGCCAATCTTGAAGTCCCGAATGAGGTAAGACACCTCAGTGGAAAGAGACCTCAATCGAGTCTCTCAAGAACCGACTCACTAACATGAGAGTCCCGCGGATGGGAGAGGAGGCGTGTAAAATAGAGCCTCGAGTCCCTCAAAATCACTCGCAATGCCATCAAGAAGCTCGCACTGTCGTTGCTCCTCTCTATAGGTAATATAATCATCGAGTTCTTTAACCCTGAGGTTCGATGAAACCAACTCATCCCAAATTGCCGCGTCATAGCCGTATAAAACTCCAGAACGCACATATTCTTTTGTTGCAATGCCCAGAATATCATTTTCACCGATAGCGCTTTGCAAAATTAGTCTTAGTGTACGCTTTTGTAAATGGTCCCAAACTTCCTTAGCAGTCTCATACTTTGCCAGCGAACCCCTATACTATGATCACAGAATTATTGACCCACGTAAAATTTTTCGAATTGTTTGCATCCCAATTGTGTATCATTTGTATCATAATCATCGCAGTACTTTCGGGTTTGACAACGTACCACTAACATAACCCCATAGCTTCTTGCCCTTCAAAAAGTGCTTCATTACATGATTCCAATGGGAATAATTCTTTCCATTCAATCGAACACCTCGCTTGGAGAGAATCATCGGACGCCATAACAAGAGAACACGTAATGCAATTACAAACCCCTGTAATCCAATTACAAACCCCGTAATGCAATTACACAGCAGCTGTAATCCCAATTACAAACCCCGTAATGTAATTACACAGAATCTGTAATCCTAAACAAACCCTGTAATCCAATTACACAGCATCTGTAATCCAAACCAAACCCTGTAATGCAATTACACGGCTGCTGTAATCGGATCTGCAACAAAGAGCCCAAATCCGATGGTAATACAATTCTGATCCGGCGTAATTCATGTATCGCAACGCAGCGATCCGAACACCAAACGTCAAATTGAGCACAGATTTAGAAACTAGAGAGAGAGAAGATCACAACCATGAAAAGAACTCCGCCTGACGATGCCCCACGCGCCTCCACGCGCCGCCCCAAGCCGCGGCTGCCGAAGAAGTCCGATCTGCCAAGTGGCGCGTGGTGATACACGCGCCTCACCGGAAGAAAGACTGACGTTTGGGCACCCCGAATATGGTCTTGGTTTGTCAAAAAGGTTGCCGGAAGTGGTTCGAATCTTGAGTCAAAGTCTCGGCTAGAGAAGAAATTCAAGGCGGGTAGGGTTTTTCGTGCGTGAATTCAAGAATCCTAACGTCAAATACTACCACAAATGCTCTGATACCATGTGAAACAATCAATAGTATTCGTATACTTAGGGAGTAGATGAGAAGAGAAGAGGAAGAAGGGAGAAAACAAAACAACTTCATTCAAGACTGGAACATTAAGTAGGGTTTACAAAGCTATATATATACATGTCAACAATACCTAACTTATAAAAAATACCATAATGAATAATAATAATAATAATAATACTAACATTAACATGTTATTCCATATATACTTGCAGATCGAGTATTATGGATTATTTTTTCGATTATGGGTTCGTCTATAAATGATTCTTGCCATATAAAAAAATTGAGCAATAGATATGGTTACGTGTATGAATGATTATTTTGATAAAATAATCATCGATTATATTCATGTGGAAGAATTATCTCGTTGAATTATAGAGCTAGACATACACCAACAAGATAATGCAAGGCTCAAATCTGTATGTTTGAACTCCTCGATAACATATTTGGTTGAATTTCTGCTTGATTATGTTGATAAACAATACAATTTTCCATTAAAAGTTTTCTCCTTCCCATCATTTTCGTGCTTTATTGAATTTGAAGAACTGGTATGTATGCATGTATAGATTGAATATTTTGTTCATCCTCTTCTTTGTATACTTCAGGATTTTTGTATGAATGTTTAGAAGAGGAAAATGAAACTTTCGTGGCTTTCAAAAATTTTCAAGAAAAGGAACATGAGCACCTTTTTAGCTACTGGGATATTTGTTTGTTGCATTCGATTATGCCTTCATCCATGATGGGGTCCAATTTTTGTGAAATTATTGACCTTTGATTCGATTGTAAGGTTAAAAATAAGTAAAAAAAACAAGTAATAAATAATTTTGAAAGAATCTTTTATTTAGAAGTGTTTATGGGAGGAAAAGAAGAGAGGTGAAAAATGATAGAGAAGGGGACCTTTTTTTAGCTTCCCTCCAAACCCATCCAAAATGGGCTTTTAGTCCTAAAAACCTTTTGACATTTTAAGTGCGGAGGGCGAGGGGGATAAATACCTAAATAACATTACATAGAAAGTATGCTTTAGGATGAGATTAACATTGAGTTTTTACACCTACCTTCCTCCCCTTCTCCCCCTAAGCAGTAGAAGTGCTTTATGTCCTTCCTTTTATAGAAATGGTTGTAACGGAAAATAATTTTTAGAAGTTTATACCCTTACAGCCTTTTCATTATACTCATAATGTCATTGGATTTTGTTCAAAGTATAATATAGTAATCAGTAATATCTTCAAATCTTGATGAGTGTCTATCAAATTTACCAGATTTTTTTTGCGCGTCACTGTAAAATATGAGAAATAAAGATGTGTTTGATTCAATTTTTTTTCCAGGAAAATTCATTTTCCAACTTTTTTTTCCACAATTGACTGTTTAATTGCACTCTTTTCCTTAAAAAGGTTTTCCAACTTTTTTCAATTTGCATTCTTTTCCTTGTTTTGGAGGAAAACGTTTTTCTTAGGGGGAGGTGGTTTTTATTTTCCAGGAAAAGTTTGTCTCTTTTTTTTTAACGGACTATTTACTTTAACCATAAAGATAAGGAAAATGATCAAATTTCATAAAAAAAAACACAAAAATAAGGAAAATAACATCATTTTTTAACTTTTAAACTAACCAAATCAAACACCTAGAGCTACTATTTTCTTGGAAAATCTTTTCTCCGAATTTATTTACACAAAAATATTTTCTTCCAACCATTTTTCGGATTTTCAATCAAACGCACTCTAAGTGAGTCTAACAGGAAAATAATGTTTTGACGAAAAAAATGTTTTGTAAAAAAAAAAAAGACAATGATTGAAAAGAGAAAGTTATTATCTCTTGCTTTTACTAAAATAAAGGAAAAGGAAATTAAAGTGATGTGTCATGGTCATGTAAGTGCAAGTAGCATTATTCGGATTGTTTTCGTTTCAATTTGTGTGTAAGAGCTTGTTTCATACGCCATCAATTTTCATTAACTTTTACTAATTTTTTCTTTCTCATCATTTTCAACCACTCATATAATTGCTTTTATATTTTTTCAAATTTTCAATTACACATCTAATGCGTTGTTCAAATAAATTTACATATTTTTTCAAATAATAAATCCAAATGGCATCTCTAATAAACTCTTTAAACATTAGATGCTCTTTAATTTAGAGAGCTGACTTCTAAAATTTAGTTTAAAGAGTTGGTTTGACTATCCAAATTTGGAGAGCCAAACCCGTTCTCTATAATTTAATGATTACAAGTTTAAAAATTATACTCTTTGAATAATACAATCAACAATTAATTCTATTGGTCAATAATATTTAAAAATATTATTATTAATTAAAATTGAGACCAAACAATAATTTTTATTAAAAAAATAAATAAAAAGTTAAAAATAAAGAGCTTGTTAGAGCATTTAAAATTTCTCACTCTTTAGATTTAATTTTACTCTCCATTTATTTAATGGAATATGTAATTTAAAATTAAAGAGGCCACTTGAGATATTCTAAATAGCCAAAACTCTTATAATATTGTAACCAGGCCTATCGATGTGAAGATCCGGATCGAACAGCCCAACCCAGTCTTAGAAACCGGCCCAAGTCTTAGCGGATTTTAACCGGTCAGAAATGTGAAAACCCGACGGACTGCAAATCCCTTCTGCAATTTTCTCTTCAATTTCCTTTGAATTACAATTTTTCTCTTCAATTTCAGGTGTTGCAATTAGTACAGTATCACTTGGGGTTTTTTGAAGTGTGAATTCTGATGGCATCCCTCTTCAAGGTAAAATTTTCAATTTAGGGTTCTTATAGATTCTCGCAATTCATTTTGGAGAAAAGGAAATTATGATTCTGGATTAGTTTAAATTTTTATTCCTTTAATCGTTGAAAAATAAGTTCGTTTGGCTTTCTTATCGGTTGAAAAAACTATCTGTCTCTCTCTCACACACACAGAGAGTTAATTGGGAACGTCACTGTGCATTGATGAAGTACAAGTTGTAAAGCGTTTAGTGCAACGTCTAGTGAGGTCATTTCCTCGAGCATATGTTCGTGAAACGGTAAAATATGAGGAAAAGAAGGGGAAAAAATGAAGGAAGAATAATTGGAACTTCAAATCAATTATGTAACTAATTTATAAGTAATGTATTGAAATTTGAACTCGTTCCATGTTGATGATTAGTATTTCTGATTGTATTTTTGGCAATGTTAGGATCCAAATAAGCTGTCGGTATACCGGGACAGAAGGTTTCCTGGGACACAAGAAGAGTTTGATGAGGCACTGCTAAATTCTACAACGGTTTATATAGGAAACATGTCGTTTTACACAACGGAGGAGCAAGTTTATGAGCTATTCTCTCGTGCAGGAGAGATTAAAAAGATAATCATGGGTCTCGATAAGAATTCAAAAACGCCATGTGGCTTCTGCTTTGTACTGTAAGCTCTTCCATCTTTCCCATCGAAGGTCTTGTTTGGAAAGTTTGGAAAGTTTATTTAAACACTTTTCTCTAAAACATGTACTAATGAGCGGGAGAAAAGTGAGTAGAAGTGGTGCAAAATGTCTGAAGACATTTTTATCTGAACATACTTACCAAACAAGCCGTGGATTGTTTCACTAATCTTTATAGCTTAGGCATTTTCTTTTATATTTCGCTTCTTTTCTTTTTCTTTATTCTACCTTAAAGGTTGAGTTTGGCAGACTGACTTATACTGAGTAAAGAATTTAGTGTGATTTTACAATGGATATTGCTAAGTAGACTAGTTACAATAGGTTAAGGTGGATTCTATCATTTGATCTTTCATTCAAAAGACTGACAGACTCTATATTTGCTCAAATCGACCTCCAACATCTTCATTACGTAATTCGGATTGTAGTGATGATGATCACTGTTGGAATGAGACGTTGGAGAATACATCTGTCTTAATCCACCATATTACTAGCTACCTGGTATTATCCATCATAGTTTCTTGTGTTATTTGAAAGCAAAGTAAATCATTCAGAAGATACTCCTTTATATTGCAACAAATTTCATTATCCTTGCCCTGGAGAAGATTTGACTGAAATTCTTGCATCTCCCTGCAAATTAGTGTGAAGATGATACAGTTAATATAAAATTGTTGTTTCTTGTGGTGAAAAGAGAAAGTGGATTGTCATAGCATTTCAACTTTCGAACTATTCATTTATCAGGTACTACTCAAGAGAAGATGCTGAAGATTCAGTCAAGTACATCAGCGGGACAATTCTTGATGATCGTCCTATTCGTGTTGATTTTGATTGGGGATTTCAAGAAGGCAGGCAATGGGGCCGCGGTAAAAGTGGTGGACAGGTAATACGTGTAAAATTACAGAATATTCTCATAAATCTTTGTCTTTATCTAATTCAAGTTTACTTTGTCAGGTCCGGGACGAGTATCGTACTGATTATGATCCAGATATCCTTATTATGTCCCTATTCTTCCAATTTTATACTTCTAACATACTATGTAAGTCGTGGAGGAAAATATGCACCCGAGAATAATGTTTATTGAGAAGTCTCAAGCACATTGGGCTGCCGCAGAATTTATCTCACTCTCTTAGGAACACGAATTCTGGTTGGAAACATTATGATTGATTCACTGTTGAATAGAAATTTGGTCATATCTGATATTGTTTCTTCATCACCTAGTTTTTGCCGATTACATGATACTTATTCCTTTTTGGAATCTGGGAAATAATAATCATACCGAATGCTATACATGATGCTTCTCTTTCTAATCTTTTAGTCTTGTTCTTTGCAAGGACTTTTTTGAAAAGGTAGATTTACTCAAAAAACGTGCTAGATGTGTGGTTGAAAATTGAGAAAATGTATTAAAAAAAATATAAAATAATTGTATGAATGATTGAAAATGATGAGAGAGAAAAAGTTAATGGAAGTTGGTGAAAAAATATGGTGGAAAGAACAAGCACTTAATATGATATGAGTACTTTAACCTGCACTTCGAAACTGTATGTCCTTTCAATTCCTGAACTTGTCACACGTAGAGGTGGCTATGGTAAATTAGTCCAGAGAGAGTTGGAAGCACAGAGGCAGCTCGTGGATTATGGTGCTGGATCACTGGGCCAATTCCCACCTGTTATCGTTCCGCAGTGTAAGTCAAATGCTATTCTATGTTATTCCGTCACCAGGCTTCTGAATGACTGTAACTTCTTACTAGTTAGGAACGCGTTGGATGCACGTGGAGGATGTTTTGTTGTGCTATCAAGATTATAAAATAATAATAATAATAATAATTATTATTATTATTTAAATGAAAATTACAAAGTTACTAAAAACTTAATACTTTAATAGATAATGATCTCTTCTAACTTACAAATTTATTATTCGCTCATGTATTTTCTTTAGATTATCTTCAACAACAAATTTATTGGCTGATTATATCATCAATGGAATTCAACTTTATTTCTTCTATCAAATCCTTCACATGGTTCCTAAATATAATAATGTAAGGCATCAAATTTGAAGGGTGTCTTTTTTGTTTTCGTTGCTTAACCTTTGAAACTCAGGATGATCTTTACCACACTTGGATCTATAACTTCTTCTGAGAATGCAAAACCAGGATACATGATTTAACTCTTCAAAATCAAGCTAGATGCATAGTTTTCAATTGCATGACAACCGTGATCATCACATTCTTCTATTATTTTTCTATTCATAGAGCTATTGCTAATTGGGCTGGAGAACTGTTTTGAAAACAAAGAAGCATTCGGTTACTTAACCATCACTAGCTATCCTCTTTGGCAATACTTTGCTTTCAAAAGTATAGACTGCTTCACACTCTTATACACATTATATTATGCATGCGTTCGGTTTTAACTTCTTCCTACCTAAAAATTAACTTTCACTAATCCGTCATTTTTAAAGTTGAATATTAACCATACATCTCAAATTACTACTCATTATGTCCACACATCTCATGCTCCTTGCCACAATTCAACTTAAAAAGTTAGTTTTTGACAAAATAAAAGTTTATCCAAATTCTTTTTACATAACTATTTTATGATCTCCATATTGACCAACTGATCCTGTAGATGGTAGACGTGGTGGAAATCATGACTATGGGGGCCGTCGACATGGTAGAGGTATGGTGAATTGTATCATGTTATTTCACAACTACGGCTTCTTTATTTTCCATTTTGTTTGAGTTCTTACTGAATCCCCGAGTTTGACGGATCAGATTACAACCGCAAGAGATACAGAGACGATGACCATCGTGGATCAGATGTCTCAAAGAGAAATTCCGACTATGAATCACGAAGAACTTCAGACCATGATTCCCGACCGGTATGTTTGGAGAGCAAAATTCCATTTGATCTTTATAATGTTCCTTTCTTTTTAGTTTTAGCTTTTTCGACGTGAAGATTAGCTTCTACTACCCTGTCAAAAACAATCCTTCGTATTAACCACACATCTTATATCACTTCCATTATTATCTAGATTCTTCCACTTTTTAACTCGAAAATCGTGATCTTTTCTTTGTATTTTAATTTTAATTTTTTTTTTAAATTCCAGGATGGAGAGAGGAAATAACCGTGCATTTTCTTTGTTTCCAACATTTTGACATGTTTTTTATTGAAAATCCTTAAAATGATGAATAAACTTTTCAGGTTTCTTTACAAATTTTTCTTTATTTTAAAAATGCATTTTAAAAAAGGTGGAAGCATACGAGTTTTCAGTAATTTCAAAAAATAATAACAGTTTGAAAACAACAAAGAGAATATATTGTTTCTAGCAAAACAGAAGTTTACTCAACATGCTCTGCACACACTATATTATCATAATGTATGTTGCTATTTTCCTTTCTTGGATCACATATAGCTTGTAGTTAAATCATCAATGTCTATTTTCTGTTACAGGAGAAAAACCCACGATTTCGTGAGCATGGCGATTCTGACGATGATGACGATGATGATCGTAAGCGTCGGCCATAGTCTTTTGCGACTTATAGTAGATGTCAAAATCAAATAGGGTATCAAGTGTTCTCACATGGAAGAACGATAGTTCACTCAATCCTGGTTGAAGCTTGCTACGCACATTGAACTTTAGGGCTCAAGTTTAATACTTCTGAAATTGTTTTATCGGATCCTAAAATGATCCTCTAGAGGATGGACAAAGCCTCAATTTTAGAAACCTTTTTGATTTGGTGTGTAGAATATTGGGCTTATGCTTGTAGCAGAAATTAACACAAGTTATGTAGTTAATCTGTTTTATCTTACCTTTGTCAATGGCGGTAAACTGAGTTTTCTTGAAATTTCATTTCTCGACTGATGGTGGTAAATTGTTTCGGATGGTGTAATTTGAAGCAACAGTGAAAACAAAGTTTTCTTGCTTTTCAACGTAAGCAGAAAGTGGTAGCTGATGTTTTACATTTCGACCCCAATGCATGTGGTATTCATCATTCATGATGTGGAGATAAGTCTTATAAGTTGTAACTTGACATATTGAGTTATGTTGGTGAAGTGATTGACCTGTAACAATGGTTCATAATTTTAGAGATAGATACGTTGTGACATGATCTGTTAAGTCATGTAGGTGAAGTGATTGGTGTGGCAATTTTACTAGCAGTTGGCAATCATGCAATTTGTAACTTGACACGTCGGCAATTTAGTGAAGTGATTGTCAACCTGTATCAATGATTAACTACTTTAGAGATAGCTAGATAAATTGTACTGTGACACAATGCGTTATGTAGATGAAGAGATTGATGTAACAATTTGTAACATTGGCTTCTGATTTTGGAGACAATTAGGTGATTAATAACTTTATAGATAGCTAGATAAATTGTACCAGACACATTGAGCTCCGCAGATGAAGAAATTGATGTAAAAATTTGAAACATTGGCTTGTGAATTCTTATCATTGGCGTAGTAAATTTTAAGAGCGATTTAAAATTGAATTGTTATCATTTCAATCAGAGTATGGAGAATTCTTTTACGATGTGATGACTGGATTATGGAGATGATGCTTCTAAAATGAATGGTTGGACATTGAAATAAAGCCAAAACACTGTGTATCAAGTAATTCTACATTAAAAGAGGAGGGGGCGGGGGAGGGGGATTACATGCTCTAGCACCAAAGTGGGTATTCTCAAATTATTACTTTCTTGATTTTTTTTCTACATATGATAAAAATCTCCCTATATTCATTTTCTCACTATTATTATTGTTATTATTTTACAAATATTAATGATTTTTGAGAATTAGAATATCAAATTAAATTCTGAATGATTATCCAATGGCTAATAAACAACAAAACTAGAAAAATACAAAAGCAGGTAAAAATAAAGAAGAAAGGGAATAATTATTTGTCTCAATTGGGAGTCAGTGAGGAAGAATACAAACGTTGAAAAAGAATGCATTAAATTGGTTGCTTACATTTGCAGTTGAGCTGGTTTTTGTGTTTTGTTCCCCCAAATTTATTGAGTGCACCCCCTTCCACCACTACCACCACCATCACTCACCAATCCTTTTTATCTCTCCTCAGAATTCAAGTATCTTTGGTAATTTATTCAAGAAAATAAAATACAAAATTTGCTTAAAATCCACTATTTCTTGGTGATTTTCAAGAAAATAAAATCTGGGTTTTAGTCAAAATCCAGTCTTGTAGGCGATTTTGCGAGAAAACAAAATCTGGGCTTTGCTGAACATTCAGTCTTCTTTTGTTGATTTTTCGAGAAAATAAACTTAGGGTTTTGTTAAAAAATCAGTAATTTATTAAGATGGGGAATAAATTCATTTGTATGACGAAGAAAGAGAGCAAGAATGTTGGGATTGGATCGAAAAGCAAAAAGGGGTCAATGTCAAGAAGAAAGAGTTCAATGGAAGAAGAATTGCTTCACAGGCAAGCACTGGCTATGGCTATTCAGCAACACCAGTTGTCTCAAAGATTTGATAATGGATCCATGTCACGGCGGATTGGATCCACCAGCTCACGGCGGCGCGCCACCAATTTGCCCGACCCCTTTTCGAATACTAATACCAAGCAGGTTTTTCTTTATATACCTGTATTTCTTGCTTTTTATACTTCATAGTCATCATCAGCTTTAGCTTTTAAGTATTAATGTATGCTATTAATTTTTTGCTTTTTTGGGAGGTTTTCTTGATGTGTTGTTGTGGAGTAATGATTATGATCCATAAGGAAAAAGTTGGGTTTTGGTATTATTTTATATTATTTATTTATTTAGCTTGTGATCATGTTGCTCCAAAAACTTTATTTCTACATGAAAAGTGAGATCAAGATTCATTATGGTCTAAAAAGTCGGAAGAAAAAGTTGGGAAACCCATTTTTTCTTTCTTTCTTTTGTAATAGTGTACCACTTTTTTTGCAGTGACTTCAAAAGTCTTGCGATGTTGATGGAGATGAAAAATTAGATAGTAAAATGCAGAATTTTTGAAGAAAGAGAATTTGAGATGATGAAGACATGGTGAGAGAGTGTGAATATAGACTTATAAGTATTTTTTTTTTTCCCCTCAGAACGTGAAAACCTCCTTAGAGTCGTGGATTAATCTTTTGTCTATCATTATCTACTCGAAGATAAGCAAGAAAAACCATGAGTCATATGTACGAGTAGAAATGATGATTATAAGTAACTTGTCTCTATATTCATTTTCACCAAACAAGCCCTTCCCTCACAGCTCATGGTTTTGTTGACTGAAATACGTCTTTCATAGTTACCAGATTATTTGGAGAATCTCGAGACAAAGAAGTTCGTCTTGGTACATGGGGAAGGATTTGGAGCTTGGTGTTGGTATAAAACGATAGCTCTACTCGAGGAATCAGGATTAGTTCCTATTGCGTTGGATCTAACGGGCTCTGGCATTGATCTAACGGACACAAAAGACATCACTACATTAGCAGACTACTCAAAACCGTTGATTAAATATCTGCAGAATTTACCCGAGGATGAAAAGGTAAATGATGATCGGAAGTTAACTTCTTGCTTTTAAGTGAATCTTTTAACCTAAGCCAAACATATTTATTTGAGTTACGACTAATAGAATCACGCCACTTATAGTTTTCATTCGTTTGAGTGTTATTATGTTCGCCTGTGTAGGTAATATTGGTTGGTCATAGCAGTGGAGGAGCTTGTATCTCCTATGCCTTGGAGCATTTCCCTAAGAAGATCTCGAAAGCTATTTTCCTTTGTGCTACGATGGTATCCAACGGACAGCGACCATTCGATGTGTTTGCTGAAGAGGTATACCTTTGCTCGTCTTCTTAAATGTTTTGGCCCAAAAATTGCTAGTTTCATGCTAAAAACTAAGGTACCCAAGTCTTTAGCGCTGAAACATGATGGAAATAAATTCACAGGTCACAACAGTGTGCATTTGGATAAACTTTTATTTTGCTAAAAGTTAACTTTTTAGGTTGAACAGTAGTATACCAAAAGTGTGGATAATACGGGTGATAGGGATTAGTTTTTAATGGTTTTTAAAGATTTTTAATATAAAAGAGGAGAGAGAATGAGTGAAGTTGAATGGTGGAGATTTATGGAGGTGATATGATATGTGGATATGATTGATTTAAGGTAAAGAAAGAATTGATAAAAAAGTGGTAAAAAGTGATAAAATTTTAAAAAAGATTCCCTATCATGCTAAATACTGACTAGTTGTTTTGAACGTATTGGTTAATAATGAAGTTTGACTTTGACCGAGTGACAAAGAACACAAAGACAGGCTTAGCCTTGCAGAGGTTGTCGATTCATGTTGGGCTTGTCAACAAATAGTCCTTCCAAATTTCTGATGCTAATGACATGTTTGGCACGGTGAACTAGGCAGCGAAGGATGGTAATATGGTATCCAGCCTTTGTTTTGCTGAAGTTATTAGTAACTTAAAAGTTACTTCCAGTATGCGCTTTAAGTCCAATTTTAATTTCAACTGCACGTTGAAAATCATTATCATCCATAGATTTCGTAATTCTTGCTACTTTTCTTCTCGAAGAGTTATCTAATTGCTTACAATAATCAATCCCAAACAAGAATCCAAGAAGAAAGTGAAACTACTGAGTACCAAACACACACTAGACGTTAAAATTTGTCGTGCAAAGATGAGTTTAGCTACTAACTCCCTTTTCCCATTTACCTTTATAAAATGCTTCTTCTCTATTTCTGACATGAATTCTTGTTTGCAGCTCGGTTCTGCTGAGCTTTTCATGCAAGAATCTAAGTTCCTAGTTTATGGGAATGGGAAAGACAAGCCTCCAACCGGGTTCATGTTTGAGAAGCAGCAAATGCATGGCCTGTATTTTAATCAATCTCCTTCAAAGGTACCTCTTGAAATTTATTCTTGACGCCGTTTTATTTATTTATTTATATTTTTATGATACCTATGAGAAATATGATATTGTTGGTTTAAGGATGTTGCTTTGGCAATGGTTTCCACGAGACCAGCTCCTCTTGGTCCCATGATGGAATCTCTGTCTCTCTCTCCCGAGAAGTATGGAACTGGACGACGCTTTTACATCCAAACACTGGACGATCGCGTGCTTTCACCTGACGTTCAAGAAAAGCTCGTCCGAGAAAATCCACCAGAAGGGGTCTTCAAAATTAAGGGCAGTGATCATTGTCCTTTCTTCTCAAAGCCACAATCACTGCACAAAATTTTACTAGAAATTGCTCAAATTTCAAGCCAGTCTGGATAGAAAAGGAAAAGATGGAGAGTATTTTTCTTACCGAGGAACAGCCTTTTCTGATAGGCTATACACCATTCTATGTCATGTGTTGTATAAAAAGGTAGGAAGTGACCTATGAGTTTTTACTATTTCATAATTTATTGGCTGTTTGGTAAATTTTAATTTCACTGAAAGAAGTTACCTTTTTGTTTGAATAGTAGTAGAAATTACAGTTTTTGTAGATAATAACAAGTAGTAGTTTTTTTGTCAAAAATAAAAATAAAAAAATGGAGTAGTAGTTTTGAATGCATAATTAGCCCATGATAGGTTTGAAATTTTTATGAATCTTACATTTTTATCCATCTTTTTTAAATTTAAATTTGGTTAAATTGATTACATTCATACATTATATATTACACAAATTTTCATCATTCAATTCTACTCATTGTTTTTCATACTTCACACATAAAAATTCATAAAACCTTCAATCCTGTCATTGGCTTAAATTGAAGTTTGACTTTAATTTCAACGGAGCAGATTTGTTTAGGTTGACTCACGATCCATCGATGTGTCCCCCATTGGGAGTCCATGTGTGGATACGTGTTGTCCATCGAGGTACGCACTTGTCAGCAAAGTGGCAACGGATCTTATGCGTGTTAAGGATTTTTCATCCCTTTGTTTCCTGTATAGTTTTTTGGGCTGCGGAGGTGGGGTGTATAAAAATTACAAACGTGAAATATGAATATACTAATAATAAGTAGTATTTTCAAATGTGTGGTTGAATCTAAAGCTTTGATTCTAATTCAATGACAAGTAAATTTTTCCATCTTTAATCCGATAAAGTAAAAAAGACCCTTCCTAACATTTCTATTTTTCCTCCTTCCCTACAGTCTCTTGCACCCTTTCGAGGAAGCTAAGAATGTTCTTCAAACCATCATCATCTGCAGGGGAAAAAATGGTAGAATAAGTGAACCAGTTTTTTCAAGTTATGCTTTTCAACTATTTAGAGCAGCATGTTTGGTTCAAAGTATTTGTTCGATTCGACACAATATTATGTACCAATTATGCCCCTAAACATTGGTTAAAATTACAGTTTTGAGAGGATTACCAAATCTTGGTATTGTATGGCCCTTAGGATGATGAATCACCAAAGGTTCTACAAATGATTCAATGAGTTCAGTCCCATATTGCTTCAAGAAATCTGTTTCCCCTGTGATTCATTCAAAATTTCTCGTTATGACACTTTCCGGGCTGGCCCAACCCACGTAAAATCTGGCCCATCTAGGCCCGGCCCACCAAGGACGGGCTTATGGGCCATACGAGATGCATTGGAAATACCTAAGAAATGAATAGAGGGACAGTGGATGGGAGATGAATATGCCTTTTCAGCCACGGTTTGATTCCTAAACTTTGCTCCACCAATTATTATCAATACTTTTGGCTTGGGCACCTTTTGCAGAGCTACACCCTACAAAACAAAACTACATTCAAAATGATCCTCAAGAAATAATTAGAAAACACAGAGGACCATAACACCAAATGCAAAAGCTGTACCTTGGATTGTAACCCTGGCAATGCAGCTGATAATATTGCTCCCTGAATTGGGCAATTAACAATTTCAAGTGATCATACGATAATAATTAAATGTATCTTTACAAAATTATGATACATTGCCAAATTGTATAGCTATCGTAACCTAGTATGATTATTGTTTCAAACATAAAAAGGAAAAAAAAAAAAGAAAAAAAGACACCCCTAGTATGATTATTACAATGATTGATTAATCAACTTGTTAAAGTTGTAACAAGATTGTAACATGTTTACATACCTGAGAGAAACCTAGGAGCCCATCAAACGGGCCATGTTTCAACATGCAATCTTCGATATAACCAAGACAATCATCAAAATTCTCGTACTCTGTAAATTCCTGCAATCACCATTTTCATTCGACACAACAAAAATGAGAGGAAAAAAAAAAACCCCATTTCATAAATCTTAAAAGAAAAAGGACCAAATTCCAAATTCTTAAAAACCTTGTTGAATTGGAACCACTCATAGTACGGAGGATCAAAGATTCCTTCGACATCGGATTTTCCCCGGGAAGGAAACGGCGCGTCGATGAAGACGAGATCGAGTTTTTCCAAAACAGATTCCGGCCACTTGGCGACGAGTTGTTTCTTCAAGATTTGGCCGCTGGTTCGAAATCCATGGAGGCATAAGATTCTCAGTTTTTTCTGGGTCGTCGTGTTTCCTTCGCTTCCCATTTTTGACGTCCCAATAATTCAGGAGATACGTGTGTGTGTGTGTGTGTTGGGCGGAGAGAGAGAGAGGAAGATGAAGAAAGGTTGAGGAATTGCGTTGAGTATAAAAAAGGGATGAACATGGACGGTAAGGGATTCGGCGGGTTGTGATTGAACATCGGAAATTTCTGCACAATAACGTAATTTAATGCGTCATATGGGTCAAACTACCCAGTTGGTGACTTTTTTAGTTGGCAGCGCTACCTGTGGTGGCTCATTCTACAAAGCAGCATGCCTTCAAAAAGAAAAAGTCAATTATATTCGTATAATATTAGTTGACAATTTGACATTCATTTTTCATATCCCATCCGTTCTAATTATATGATCTTGTTATAAAAGTATAGAAACAATAGAGAGAATTTAGAGAGAATAAATTACAGGAATTCTATGAATGAATTTAATTAATAAGTGAAGCGCTGTTATAGGAAAGCTTGAATATTGTGATAAGTAATTCATGTTTAAATCGAGATGGTATAATAGTCGTTCACGTATAATAATTACATCTTTTCTCAAATTATTCCTCCATGAGTATTCATGTAATTATTCCTCATAATTCTGTGCAAATTATTACCAATTATTCATGTACTTATTAATTATGTATGACTCATAACAGATATTTATTAATACAGATATGTACGGGCGCATTTGGAGAAAAAGCGGGTGGGAAAAAACTTCCGGCGATTGCGGGATAGCTTGGGTGGTTATATCTTTGCTACATCAAAAACATTCTTTCACGATGTCATCGGTGGCGTATAGTATTCGGCGTCTTGCGCCGTTAAAAAGCTTGTCAGAAAACCGAGTGGGAAAAAACTTGATCGAAGGAAAAAGTACAATTTGCTCAGTTTGATTTTATATGTTAGGAAGCGATATCTTTATACGGTAAATGATTTCAATATCATCATCGTTTGGATCTAAGCATTAGCTCCATTATAACTGATCGATAGAATCGTTGTATCGATTCTCTATCGTTCTCAATATACCATGAATATCGCCGTTAAAACCTTGATTAGGAAAAACCAGGTGGGAAAAAGTGCAATGAAGGAAAAATGCATTATTCATGTGAATCGCCTTTAAAGTTGCCTCATTAAAAACACCTTTAGGAAAACCGATGGGATAAAGCGCCGGTCGAGGGAAAAAGAGTGCCAGCGTATTTTATCTAAATATCTTTGCAAGCATTTCAAAATCTTTCATACATTTGTATGAGTATCATATCACGTTGATTTTTATACTCTTCGTTCATTTAAGTCGTCGATTTTCTGCTTATTACAAAACATTCACCATGAACACATGTCTCCAAATACACAATTTAAAACATATAAATTCATTGTAAAAAACATGTAAACATATAAGTAAACCTTCATAACTAACTAACATTTAAAATATATCGTTTAACATTTAATACTCACTTAATAGGTTATTTCATTCCCAGGGCTTGGATTCACCCTTTAGGGTACTCATAAACAGGTTTAGCTCATCAGATCCTTTAATTTCCTTTTTAGATTACGATCGGTAATTTAACTTTCATGAGCATCTGACATATAATGACCACCATGCTTATCTTTAAACTTGAGCAATAGTCATCTCATCTCATCATCTCATAAGTTAAGGATTTCACATTCACCATTTATCATCTTCAATATATCTCAATATTTTCATTATCATTGATCTTATGTAGCGCTACATTTCATATCGTGTAAACCACATTTCAATTTCATTTCTTTCCCCATATCGACATAACTTATCGAGATATCTCATTATCAATCCTCTTGTAGGATTACACAATATAGTTATGTCATATACTCTTCAAAACATATGCCTCAGTTATTAAGACCATCTTTTATAATTTGTTTTGATATATATGTTTGGGGAAATATCAACGCTTAAAGCGTCTTAACTTATCAAAGCATCGTAGTTGATATATGTGATTGTTCATAGCCTTTCATGCATCTTTGAACTTCAAGTTAATTATTTCAATTCGATGATATAACATGATGCATTTCACATATTATTTCAACCTTTAATACTCCCCCTCATCTTGAGAAAATTTAGAACACCAAAACTCATACGGTTGGTATGATTTTAATCATATATGTTCTCATCATTGACATAATATAAATTTAGGCAGTTTGCATTCTATTCACCGATATCGGTAATTTATTTGAGGACTTTAAATAATTTGCCATATAATATCCACTTGTATCGCATACTCAAATTCTTAGGATTTATTCAAGTATTGGGATATCGTTTACTAGCTTTTATCATTAAATCGAAAATCATGCTCATCTGGTGAGCAAATATTTAAATAAATTTTAAATTCTACGAATCGTATCTGTATGTATTTATCTGAGTGGATCAAGTATCATAATATCTAGTAGTCTGCATGGAGGATGAGTGGGCCATACTTCTCATCCTTTATTCAGATATATTTGGGATTTATTCCCAATATTGGTAAGTAATGATTTAAATCGTTTATGAGAAACAATCGTTGAAGAATTCCTTTAATTCTTCACTTGAAATATTGATTTCAATAATTATTTAAGCAGGGATGGTCGATCAGTATTGCAAGCAGTATTATTGAACTTCTAGTTGATGAAATTCTTATATCGATTTCACTAAGTATACATGTATAGTCTTCCAAACATGATTTATCATAAGAAATAATTCATAGAGCATATTCCATCATCTTTTGGTGACATTGTTGTCTACTCTTTATTCAAAACGGAGATTCTGACTCATCACATCACATCCGGCTATTATTTAATTCAGAAATCGTAGCTCTTAAGCTTCATATTATTTATTTAAAATCGAGTCTTATTTCATCTGGCGTCGTATTATTCTATAAATAAATCATCAAAATTATTGCAAAATTCATCTAACAAGGGTCTATACATTATAATGGATCATATGCTCTCAAATCTTGAAAAATACTATCCATCACTCTGAGATTAAAATCTTAAAAAGGATTTATCGATGTAAATTTGGAAAGATTAAGGATGCTAATGAATAAAGGGTATCCCACAAGATATCAGTGCTTGATTGAAACAAAGGTTCGATTATACTGGTGAGGTTTCAATTCCTTCTAAATACATGCCTGGTATGGGTAAGTAGTTTTCAAAGCGGAGAGCAAAAAGATTAGGAGGATCTACAGAATTGTGCTCGATGGACATGTGACACTCGATGTAAATCTGTGGGGGTACTTGTCCAGGCAAGAAAGATAAAATAGCATTCATTAAGGATGGATTGAGTAAGGAGCACTTTGGATGATATTAGCGGGCTCTTGAGACCCATCATCTGGTGGACACGTACAAGGTGAGCTAATGGCCTTATGGGCCAAATTCGAAAGATCAACAAGCGGCGTTCTGATCTTGAAAAACTACTTTAGAAGATCCAGTTTGTAAATTTAGTAGAAAAAATTTAGCATAATGATTTTCCCATATTTATGTAAGAAAGCTCGGTGTAATAACAAAGATCAATATATTTCTTTTATTTGTAAATATCGTTTTCAATTTTAAGATATATATTATTTTTCAATCTACACAGCTATATGTCGTATCATAAAGAAAAATTTACATCTTTTCTCTTTTCGTATTTATCAAAAAAGTAAATAGTGTATTCAATTATTGGTTTGAAAATTTTCTTTAAATAGAGGATTCATATATCTCGCATGTGGAAAATATAGTGCAAAAAGAGAGATAGGAGTGGAGATGGATATGGAGATTTTAGAATCATCTCATACAAATCGACTTTTACCTCGCCATATTAAAGCAGTATGTATTCTTGGTGGATCTAAAGCTGGTAGGTCATATCCAATATGTGGATATGGCAAACCAAGCAGGCTAAATAAGAGTTAGGGAGACAAGAAATCAATATACTATATCTGGAGGAGCAACAACAAACTTTTAGCTAGACTTATAATGGTAGCACAATCATAGGGAATAAGAGTTTGAGTGTAATACCTTTCCATCTAGTTGGATCTAATACTCGAATTGGAGCAGTTCTACCATGGGTCAGCGGGGTTGGTGCTCTGAGCAATCCATCTGGCGCATGATGTATATGATGAATAATAGTGATGCTTTTCATTGTCCTTCAGTGCTACAACACCTGTGGAGAAATATTCAATATAGCCTCGTTGGCACAATGGAATTTTCATATCAAACCAATAGGTTTGTTGAATATTAATAATTTCTTTGATGGCTTACTAGCGTTTCTAGATCAGGGTGTAAATAATAAGTTTATCTCTCATTATTGAAAAATACTTATTCTGCTAATCTGCATTGATGAACTACTCATCAAATTTCATGCATATGTTCAAAGAATCTGTGGAAAGCTCGGGTCAGTCGGTCTGACCACGGTGTCAGCGAAAAGAAATTCGGATCCTTTAAATATTTCATTATGAATCCTAATGTTGATGGTGTGCAGAGTTCACGGATGTTTATACTCTCGAGGCATCCCTCATTTATGGATTGAGTATGTATATTCTTTTGCATTTCTATATTTTCAGTGTTTATTGCCATCTTTGATATTCTCAATATGTTCCACTTAATTTGTTTTGTACTTCTTGGAGTAATAATAATAATATCATAGTAGCTTTATTCAAATACAGGATATCTAGTGATTTTGCTTCTTCAAGAGCATTTTATTCTCATATTAATATAATCTCATATCATCGATGAGATTACTTCATATAAACTTTCCATGCGATATATTTTCTTTGATTTGTCAACATGGGATCTATTAGGCATTTACTTTCATCTATTTATCAATGGTGACTTCAAGTACCACTTACTCAATTTTCTCCATTAATATTGGTATATATGGAGAAGTAATTTTATTCTCATCGTCTCTTTGTGAGTATGATTAGAATATTTGATCAACACTTCTTACAGGTAAGATTAGTTATAACCAATCGTGTAGTATAACCCACCACATTGGAAATATGCACACCAATCGTGTGGTATTACCCATTGGAAATATCTTCAAACTATAAAGTGCATAAATTTAAATTATGAAATTAAATTTCCTCGATAGGTGGTGAACCTCACTATGGGAATTATTGCAATAAATATAAATTCACGGAATTTAAATTCATGAATTAAATTGTATAATGTTTAACTAACTTCTTGAGGAGTAGGATGCAACTAGTAGAAGGTATTACCCATCATAGCATATAAAATGCAAAATATATAAAACCTTAGTTTAGTAGCGATTGAACCCATCATCAAGTAGGAGGTATTGCTTGATGAATTAAATTACGCTAAATAAAGTCACGAGAATTAAATATTGAGCTCTTGCGGGGAGCAAATTTGTTCTTCTAGAACAAATACTCATTACTTCTACAAGAAGCACATTTATCCTTTTAGAATAAGTATATTATGTAATTAAACTCTTGAGTTGTTAATATTTGATCTTTTAAGCTCAAATGGACTGAAAGCCATTTTATATAATCAATGGATTTAGAATTTCTTCATGAATATTCTATCCCATTTTCAATCGTCAAAATTAGGTCGGTTTACCTAAGGGTAAAATTGTCCATTCAATTCGCATAAAGGTAAAATTGTCGAAAATATTTTATCAATGTTTCACGATTGGAAAAATTATCTCCTTCTACTTCAATTTATCAATATCAAAATATTCAATGACTATTTTGTAACTTTCAAAAGTTGGTGTCTTGATTTGTAAATTTTTAAAGTTTGATAATAACGTATGTTCAAAGCGAGTTATTACTGCTATCGATATTGGTGTTAAATCGAGGCTCTCGTTAAATCGAGTATAATGGAGTCGAGAAGAATTTGATTTTGATAATGTATACTCCTTATATCTCGATAAAGCAGATATTTATAGTTTAATATATTATTATATTATAAAGTAATATAATATATATCATTTAAATTTTCTTGAGAAGCGATTGAGCGTCTGGCGTATTTCCTCCATTTGCCAATTCTTGAATTGCTCACATGCTCTTTATTTACTGCATAAATGTTTTACGCTTGGTGATTGGGAAGATAGAAAGAGTGAGGCATTGAGAAAGTGGGAAAAGATAAGAGAGAAAAGAAAGATAAGTATTGATTGGAGATGGATTAGGTTATTTATAATAATTAGGTTTACGTCACGAAGATAAATCTATAGATGCAATGTAAGAACACTCATATGTGCAAATGGCTAGAGGCTATTCGTCTTTGATAGCGTGTTATAAAGTATAGAAACGATAGAAAATTTAGAGAGAATGAATTACAGGAATTACAGGAATGAATTTCATTAATAGCGAAGCACTGTTATAGGAAAAGCTTGAATAAGCCTTGATAAATAATTCATAATTTAAATCAAGGGTATAATAGTCATTCACATATAATAATTACATCTTTTGCAATTATTACTCCCACAAATTATTCCTCCACCAAATTATTCCTCATAATTCATAACCACCAAATTATTCTCAATTATTCATAACACTTCAATTATTATTCATAACAGATCTTTTTTTTTAATATCCCAATTATATGATTTATTTTTAGATTTATTTATAATTATACTGTATTTTATTTTTTCTAATATTACTCTTAATATATACTATAAATTAAATAAACGTATTCTAAAAAATTAAGGGTATGTTCTTTACAGATTAAATTTGATCAATTTAAATTTATTTTTTCTCTTTCATCATTTTCAACCATTCATTCATTGATTTAACAATTACTTTATATTTTGTAATACTCCATCTCCAATTCTCAACCACATATTATCACCAACTTTCCCACCAACTTAATCTACACCAAATTAATCTGTAAAGAACATACCCTTATTTGCATAATTGTTATTTTCTATATGATTCTTAATTCGTGTGAAAACACAAAGTGGGCCATATAATTGGAAACGGAAGAGTACTATGAGATACTCCATTCGTCCCACTTATATAAGTTTTTATTTAGTTTTTAATTATCCCAATTATATAGACCCCTTTATATTCTTTTACTTTTATAACCTCATTAAATGGATATATTTTAACGTTATTTATTAATTCCAATAACTTTTAAATTCATTAATGGGGATAAAGTGCGAAAATACTTGCATTATTTACATTTCTAATAAAATTCTTAATCAGTGTAAAAATAATAAATGCCTATATATTTGGGATGGAGGGAGTATGATAAAAGTTTTCATTGAAAAAGAAAATTACAAATACTTTTTCTATTTTAAAATTATTAATAAACCAAAAAATTATTGAAATTATCAAATGACTTGAAAGTATGGAAATTGAATAGGGATTTATAATAAATGAATAGAAAGAAGTCTAACCGGAAAAAAAAAAAAGAGATGTATATAATTAGAACATAAGGAGATTAAGTTTTTCTATTTAGTATTTATACTCACATTTATATCCATTGGAGATATCAAAATCTTGTTGAGCACAATGTTTATATTAATATTGTCTCGGTCCACAAGACTTTTATAACTATCCTTTGTGCGAAGAAAGGTTTTGGAATGAGTCTACAAATATATACTCCCTCCGTCCGACTAAGGTAGACACCCATCATTTTTCATAGATATTAAGGAAACATTATAAATGTTGTTGGAATTACAAAATATTTATATATTGTTCTTATTTTACCCTTGCATTAAATGACAAAAAGTAGTGTGAACATTATTAATATCTTTAGGAGATGAAATAGCTAATTAATTTTTCGTATTCCAATAATATTAAATGGGGGTACTTTAGTTAACTAGAAAATAAACCATATTTTCAATTAAAAAAGTGGAATATAGGGAAATGATCTCCTCCCCACAGTGGGGAGGATATCATGCAAAAACACATAAGATTGGTGGGAGGCCATGTGTGTAAATCCACCACCGCTCCCCACCAATCATGGGGGTATGTGTATTTGTGGGCGTGATATCCTCATTGTGGGGAGGAGATCGTCTGCGTGGAATATATTTGGGATAAACGAAAATAGAATATAAATCTATCTTAGTGAGACAGAGGAAGTATTCTTTTTTTCCTTGAAGAAGGAAATAAAATCTTAACTATGAGTCTGTGTCAAACTTAAATGTTATCAAATTCAACAAGTCGCTAGCTCAATTTGTCCACATTGGGGTCATCGAGTCATTTTTATGTTCGGACAAAAAACTCAAATATGGGTTTTTTTTTACATTTGTTCAACTTTCACCAAATAATGCAATGGGAGAATCACGATATTTTCGGAGTTGGAGGGGAAGAATGAAAATTGGGGGATCAAGGCATAATAGAATCCCCGTATTTAATAGAATTTTCCTCATTTATTTTCTCCGCCGTATAGATATATATGTTTTTTCTTCTTTTTTTTTCAGTTTGGAATTTATTCGAGATACTTTTACATACTTAACTTTACAAGTCCATGACAAGAGGCTTGTCATAGTTTAATGGTGCCAAAAAGAAAAAAACATGAATATAAAACATGTGACGCCCCGTTCGTTTTCCGTACGAATATGTGATATTGATGACTTCATTTTGGTGTGGCTTGTGTGGTCAGTGTTGTCATATGTTGTTATATGTGTTTCGAAGTGTTTCGAGGGGTATATGAGGTCATGAATGGTTTCGGATCGTTCAGGGTACGTCGGGTGCAAAAATGCAGAAAATGGGAAATTACGGCCGTAAGGTATGTATTTACGGCCGTAATGGGGTATTCTGACCGTAAAGGGTCGTATATTCTGGCCGTAAATGCACTGCAGTGTAAGGTGCGTCAAGATCTGAGAGTAAATTACGGTAGTATGAAGTCATGATCTGGCCAGTATCTCGAGTTACTGGCCGTAAGATGGTGTATTCTGGTAGTAAGTCCCAAAGTGGAAAATGCGCCATATTCTGAGAGTGAATTACGGTGGTATGTGGTTCGAAATCTGGCCAGTATTTCTTGGAGTTCTGGTAGTAAGATATATGATAATCTGGTAGTAAAAAGCAGAACAGAATGTGAAATTCTGAGAGCGTATTCTGGCCAGTATAAAGGTATGTTCTGGCCGTAATTTTTGATTTTCTGGTAAGGTAGAAAGTTACTACAGTAATGGGTAAGTCAGTGAGAATGGTATTTAGGTCAACAGAAGTCTATTTTTGGGTATTTTCTTCATGAGCTCGACCCTAAACCCCCCAAAAAGCTATTTTTATCATATCTAAGGTCTTCAACTTGGGAGTAAGCAAGGGCTAGCTTGTGGTCTTGTTGAGTTGGGTGATTGGTGAAGATTGAAATGAAGAAGTGATCACCTCCTTGGTTCTTTTCCACTCTAGGAAGGTGGGTATTAGATGTATTAATTATACTCATGGTAAGTAGAGGTAGAAAGTTCTCTATGTAGGTAGAAAGTGCTAGATGTACATATATACCTCTTGAGATGTATAGTTATGACTTGAGTAGCTATGTATAGCATGATTTAAGTGTCACCCTTCTTACTCATGTCCTAGAGCCTAGGGTTTATATGATGCTTGAGGTGATATATGATGTTGATGTTTGATGTATATTTATATGTGGATATCACCTGTGTAGCATTATCGGGAGTAGAGGTATTGGAAAGGTTAGCTTCTTGTACTTGTTATGTTGGCAAATATGGTCGTAAAGTGTGAATGTATCGTTGCTTACCAAGGGGTACACCTATGTAAAGTTATGTCTAGTCTCACGGGAAAAGGCCCCGCAAGAGGATTGAGACTATGGGCCGTCTCACGGGCGAAGCCCGCATGAGGATTGAGACAATTAGGCCATATATGTTATGTTATGTTGGCGCCGGTGTATCCACTTGAGAAGCAACTGAGCCCAATACATGAGTGTGACATGCATTGCATTTAACTGTATGCCCATTGAGTCTTTGGGACTCATCATGTTTTCTTTTATGATTCTCACTATAGGTACGTCGGCGGACACGCAGCTAGGGTGACGGAATGGAAACCTCTCGGGATTGACGCGTGAGAGATTGTGGGTGGGGAAGAAGAAAGATACTGAAGATCCTGTACTTATGCTTTTGAAATGAACCCGGGCAATGTTTTGATTGTGTTTTGTAAATGATAAACAGTTTGAAAAAAAGTGAATCACCACCCGTGTTGTTTTGTGAAATGTAATTGTAGCGTCGAGTCTAATTCCGCAACTCTAATTCCGTGGGGTTTAGATTGGGCGTTACAAAACAAGTCTAAAAAATATTTTTTTTTTTGGTTGAAGAAAAGTTTTGTCAAACAAGTTATTTCCATCAATTATTCAAACATCACAACGGTTACTCATATAGTACTTGTTTAACAAATTTTTTTATTTTCATTTTTTCCAAAAAAGAAGAATTTTTTTTTTAATTAGAAGTTTATGAGCAAACATGAAAAAAATAGCGTGACCAATTTACAAATGCCCGTTTATTTTTATTTTTTTGAAGGTTTTAAAATTTTTTGAACTCTTGTCATTCTGTTGAAGTCAATTGTCACCATGAAATATCTCTCACTATCTTACTATTATTCAATTTGAAAACTTAATTTTCAATGAAATAAAACTTGCATTTTTTTTTTTAAAGAGAAATAAAACTTACTTAACGCATGTAAGAAAGCTTAATTGTTAAAAATATTCGGCCCGCCCATCACACAAAATTTGGGTTGATTTTCATTAGTGGCTTCTCAAGTTCTAGTGAAATTATAAGACCGCCATTGAAGTTTATTATACTTTGGCACGACCACTTTATTATATTTCTAAAAATTTTCGATGATTTGCCAATATTGCTAGTTGTATAAATCTACATCACATGTGTGTGATAGTTTCAATGAAACTAATGTCATGTGGACTAAATAAGTTATTTTAGATCAAAGTTATTTTAGATAAAATTGATTTTAATTTTTACAATTTTACGTTCCTATTTTTAGATAGAAATTATAGTCCAGTTTGATTTAAAACAATTTTCAAAGTCTGCGCAATAAAATTTCATTACGATATATAAAAAAGCAATCATTGGTGAAGCATGGGTAAACTTTACTAACCCAGTGTTGAAAACGTTTAAACTTTATTGATCATTTTGTAATTTTGTAGAAACTTCAGTGACTGTTATTAAAATTAGCGTGTGTTCATATCCAACTTTTTCCCTTACAAATATCGATTACTAAAAATCAAAGTAAAATATCAATATTAACAACACATTTTATAATTATTATATTATTTATTATTATTCACACATCTCGTGATTTCATTAATATTCACCCAAAATAACTTTTGCAAATTTTTGTGGGAAAAAAAAAACACCCTATACCCGCAAAAAATTTCTTAGATCCAGCTTTGCTCAAATTCCTAAATTACCCTTCATTCTCGAAGAACAAAACAATACGCACGAGCATATTCCATATCCTTTTCGGTACCACTACAAATTCTAGTGCAGCCCTAAACCCCCACTTACAAATAATCTACACCCTGCCCCTTTTCTACCCCTTCACTGCCTCAGAGTCCAACGCTTCTTCCATCTCTAAAGGTAAACTAGTTATCCTTCTGATCTGCTTCTTCCCTGCAAAAACTAACGGCCTCTGTTAGTGATTTACAGGCGTTTTGATTTTTGATTCTTGCATCCTTTGTTAAACAGTAAAAAATTGCAGCAGCGAAGCCATGGCTCTGGTGAGTATTTATATCCTCATATATATATATATATATATATATATGTAATTAATTTCTTATTCGATTATGAGCATCGATTTCTCTCCCCCGATCTCTGTACCTGGGTTATTTTGATGTTCGTTTTATTTAAGAAAAAATGGAACAGATTACATTTTTTGGGGGCAATTGGACTTGCTGTTAATTTAGATCTGATACCAAACTAAGACTTGAATTCTATCTCAAAAGGCCTATTGATGTGTTGGTTAATATATCTAGGGATGGTGTGGGATCTTACGCTTGTACCTTGTTTGGCAAAACTATTTGTACAGAAAAGTGATTTTCTAGGAAGAACGTGTCTCTAAATAGTTAGGAAAATTTGAAACGCGGAAAATATCTTTCTTTTTTGTAGTACAGCTGAAAACGAGAGGTAAAAGATGATTTCAACACTAGTTTTTACCACAATCACTAGTATCTTTCTGCCTAGTTGGATCTTTCAACAGATGACTTGTTTTCACCTTGTTCAAATTCAACTGGATACTAAATTTTGTAATTACTGTAAGGGGGCTTAATTTTTAATGTGTTTATTGTGAAATATTGGTCTGAGTTATTCAATATAGCTTTGTTAAATTGTCTGTTCTTCTATTCAGATCTTGCACTCCAATGGTACAAACAAGAATGCCTATAAGGCTCTCATTGCAGCAGAATATAATGGTGTGAAAGTCGAACTGGTGAAGAATTTTGAGATGGGTGTATCAAATAAGACTCCAGAGTTTCTCAAGATGAATCCTCTTGGAAAGGTATATCACAAACAGTCTTAAAATTTACTGTAAAACTTCTTTTCCTAATCCCAAATTTTCTTTCTATAGATTCCTGTTCTTGAAACCCCCGATGGCCCGATATTTGAAAGCAATGCTATTGCACGCTATGGTGAGAATATGCTCACATTCTACGTTTAACTCTTTTGAACTCTAAGACCATATACTTGTTTTATGATGTTGTTATATTTCAATTTTTACAGTTACAAAGTTGCAGCCAGAGAACTCCTTATACGGGGCAACCTTGTACGACTATGTAAGGCATTGAGGTTTTAGTTTTTGAAGGAACAAAGAAATATTTCATTTTATTGTTTCTGAAGACATATGACTGTCTTTGGATGAACTCTATTTTCTTGTTTTACGCATTGATCCATTGATTTCGATAGGGCCGTATCGAACAATGGATTGACTTTGCTGCCACTGAGATTGATACCGGTATTGGCCGTTGGTTTTATCCTCGAGTTGGTTTCCTTCCGTATCTTCCCCCGGTATGTCAATGTTTTGACAGGATTAACACTAAGCCTTTATTCATTGTAACTTTCCCTTACCCATAAAATTAACTTGTGCTACGTAGGCAATGTCAAGTGTTCGTGTTAATCATACATTTCAAATCACTAATCACTGCTCATTATCATCTGCTGCACATCTCGTGGTCCCCATCACGATTCAACCTAAGGATTTAGGCTTTAGCAAAATAAAAATTTACTCCAACACCCAGCTTGGAGCATCTTCAATGCTAATGTGGATGTCAAGGGGAGAGAGAACATGGTTATTTTAATCCAAAGAAGTGTAGGGAAAAAAGAATGGGAAAAGTGAAAAAGAGGGGAGAGGTAAAAACAAATTTAAAAATAATAATAAAATAATAACGGAAGGTGTGTAGATGGATGTGTGATTTTGCACATGGTACGGGAAACAATGAAGAAAAAGTGAGGAAAAAGTGTGGAAAATGAGGGAAAAGTGATTTTAGAAAACGAGAAAATTAGAAAAAATAGGTAATATATGGGTCCCAAAAATTTGTGCCTTTTCTCTCTCATGGACATTGTGAATAGAAAGGTGCATTGGAGATGCTCTTAGTCCGTGATCATTTTAACTCTTTTATATTTATCAATTATAATCTTCTACTACTTAGTCTAAGTGAAGTTTTGATATTAACTAGGTATCTCAAATCTCTACACATTACTATTCCGATTACTATTCAACCCGGCATTCTAGTTTTAGCAAAATAAAAGTTTACTAAATCACACTCTTACATGTTTGCTACTTCAGAATGATTATGACTTGCTTGTTTTCTTTAATTGTGCTCCAAGGCCGAGGAGGCTGCAATTGCTTTGTTGAAGAGATGTCTTGGAGCTTTGAACACCCATCTTGCCTCTAACACGTACTTGGTCGGACACACTGTCACTCTAGCTGACATTGTCATGACATGCAATCTTTATTTCGGATTCACACGTATCATGACCAAAAGCTTTACCTCAGAATTCCCGCATGTCGAGAGATATTTTTGGACCATGGTCAATCAGCCCAAATTCCACAAAGTGCTGGGCGATGTGAAACAAGCCGACTCTGTCCCACCTGTGGCATCTAAGAAGCCTGTGCATGCAAAAGAACCTACAAAACCCAAGCCCAAGGAAGAGCCCAAGAAAGAGGCTAAGAAGGAAGAAGCGAAGCCAAAAGCAGTAGAAGAGGAAGACGAAGCACCTAAGCCAAAGGCAAAGAATCCTTTGGACCTTTTGCCACCGAGTAAGATGATATTGGATGAATGGAAGAGACTTTATTCCAACACTAAGTCCAACTTCCGTGAGGTCGCCATCAAAGGTAATTCTAATTACTTCACTCACATTTCTCAATTTTTATTATGTTTATGGCATCACGGCTGTGATATATGATTTGATCGTGACGTGTGCCCTTGTTTTGTCTTTTTTGGTTTCATGATTTGTTCAAGGCATAATATGCTAGATATACGACTAATTTGTCCAATTAGATGTACAATCATTTGATAGGGGACTATGAAAAATGTCATTTTTACCCCCTTGGCTCTAATTGTACACGTAATTATACAAATTTGGTCGTAACATAACTCGTGTTTAAGTAATTCTTGTTCTTGTTTATGATTCTCATGGTCTCATTCGTGGTTTTTCTTGAACTCGTAGGATTTTGGGACATGTATGATCCTGAGGGATACTCCCTATGGTTTTGTGACTATAAGTACAACGATGAAAACACCGTGTCATTCGTCACTTTGAACAAGGTGGGAGGTTTTCTCCAGCGAATGGACCTGGCCCGCAAATACGCATTTGGCAAAATGTTGGTGATCGGCTCGGAGCCCCCATTCAAGGTGAAGGGATTGTGGCTTTTCCGAGGGAAAGAAATTCCTCAATTTGTTCTCGACGAGTGCTATGACATGGAGCTCTATGAGTGGACGAAGGTAGATATCAACGATGAAGCGCAAAAGGAGCGCGTGAGCCAAATGATCGAAGATGCTGAGCCTTTTGAGGGCGAGGCTTTGTTGGATGCAAAATGCTTCAAGTGAAAGACACTCTTGTGTGTCTTTATTTTGTAGCATGTTTTTAAGGTTTAATTTTATTGTGACTTGACTTGTGGTTTTGTTCGTATTTTGAGGATTTATTTTAACTTAAATTGTGATAATATACTTTCATTTTTGCGCTTTGAAGCCAAATTTTACTCAACTCCATTAGGTGATGGCTCCTCAACTGGATTGTCATATCCATTAATACTCAACTGTAGCTAGCAAAATTTTGTGGGCCATCATTATCGATTATCATGCCTTGTGTTACAACTTGCAGAACTCAGTTTTTTAGTGTGCATAATATGCTAGTAATAAATAATAGCAATTTCAGAGTATTATATCACCGTTTAATTAATTAAATGTGTTAATAAATATGTCGTTAATAACTTTATTTCAAAGTATTTCAATATGACAACTAATTAGATTAATGCTTCACGTGGGCATCTTTGAAGTATTTTCACAAAAACGTAATTATTTGGATAAGTGCATGCTAAAAAAATAAAAACAAAAATACGCTGTTATGGGAAATACAATGATACAACATGGCTCATAACAAGGCGATTCTGTGAGCTCTGGTGCTCGAGACAAACTCTAAAGAAATGAAATCTGGCTCCGTGCGTTTTAGAATTTTCTCAAATTTTCTATTTTTTTTATCAGATTCTTTTTCATTTTTGTATTTTCGAATTAAAATTTAATTTATTTTTTGTTTAAATTTATTTTATTTTAAAGGATATTTTTTGTGGCAATTGAGGCACCCCCTCTTTGACTCTTTCGTGTCAAAGTGTGACGTACCGTAGTTGCATGCATTTGTTCTTCAGCGACGTGGCCAAACACACCACACAACCAAAATTGCATTGTTTCATTCCAGAAATTTTTTTCATTCCAGCAGGGGAGCCACATACCCGGCGCTGGGAGAATTTTTTTCTCCCAGCACGGGAATATAACAAGGCCTTTATTGTCATCAGTGACGGCCTCAGTAATTCGCGGCTGGTGCTCTTGAAAAAGCGCGAACTATAAACCGGGGTTTTGTGTTGCAAATACCAAAAATTTTTAGTCAACGACAGATAAACTAAAAACTTAGAAAGAAAGATCAAACGTAACTCATCTTTTCTTTCCTCTTCATCTTTCCTCCAATTCATTTTTATTAGTTTGACATCTTCAACCGTCATTCACATTCACTCGCCAGTAATTCTTTACACTAAATACCAAGAAAAAGATTAAAAATCGGCATCAAATGAATTAAACAAGTCCTTTTGTCAAACAAATTTCAACAATTATTTCACAAATCTGATCAAATCTACCCAATACTAATACTGATACTATTCAAAGTAAATTAGCGGTCTCTACTAATTCAAAATTGGCATAAATATTTGAATACACATTGCTAAAAAGTAAAAATGGAACTAAAAATTTGGATTGAATACTTGATTATTCTCTTATTATTCTTAAAATTACAAAATTTGGGTTAGATTCAAAATTAGTTCAAAAAAAAAGCGTGAATCAAAGCTCGAGGTATAATGAATAAAAATGGCACAAATGGCGGCGCGGTCGGCTCGATCTCATTACACCGCCTCTGATTGTCATCATCGTCTCACATTCCCAGTTTCTTGTTTCAAAATTCTATATTTTCTTAAATGTAACTTTTGGCGTCTCAAAAGATAAAATTTCACCAACGTGTATGTGCTCATTTTGAAAATAATAATTAACTGATATATACATTAACGTGTGCTTTTTTTTATTTTCAATTGCTGAAAAATTATTTTCAAAGCACACAGATAACTCGAAAGTAAATAAATAAATTTCCCCGACAAAGGAAAAGTAAATAAACTTAGGCTTTGTTTGATTCATCATAACATTCAAAAAAAAATAAAAAATTCTTGTTCTTTTTTTTAATCACACATAAATATTTTATATTTTTTAATACACTACCTCTTATTTTCAATCATATAATTTACACCAATTTAAATAAATAAAATTTACTCTGCAAAGAACAATACATTATTAAATATAACTAGTATTTTCTTTCGTGCATTGCACGGGAAGATTTATGACCAAGTTATAATTTAAAATATGTGTAAAATAAAATTCATAATAACATATTTTCATTTTTTTATGGTAAAAAGATATGGATGGGAGATTTAAAAAAATCACATATGATAATAACCCGGATTTGAAGGATAAGGAGTGATTCTATCAAAAGATGAGGGTGATAAGTCGAGTTGGAAAAGACATGTAGAAGCGGTAAAACTCGTTCCCGTAATTAAAAATTAATTTTTTAATTTAGAAAAATAGATGAAAGTGGCGGGAAAATGTGCTGGTTTTATTAATATATAGATATATAGATTTTATTAGACAATGTTTTCAAAAGTTTTGTCAAAAAGCTCCTATGTTTTTGTTTTGGGCCAAACGAAGCCCAAATACTCACCGGTGGCCGCAATCACCCACGTTTCCAATAGGCCGTCTTCCGCTGACCGCTGACGTAGCTGCTGATGCAACTAGGCCGCTGTTAATCATTATTGAGATATGCAATTTATAATTTTAAATTGGGATTTTGGCGCAAATAGTCCTAAAAAACTAGTCATGTTGCAGATTTAGTCCCAAATAATAAAAGGTAGCGCAAATGGTCCTAAAAAAAAACTTTGGTGCGCAAATGGTCAAGATGGGCCGAATTCTTTTCCGTCAATTTCTTTATTTTGTCATTTTGTCTTGAGGATATTTTGGTCAAAACATTAGAAAAAATTACACAAATGGTCCTCATCTTTGTGGGTTATTAAAATCAGTCCTAAAGTTTTTAATTTTGTTGCATTAGTCCAAATTTTAATTAAATTATATAATTTTATATTTTACCTTTTTAGTAGATCTGAATTTGGTCCATAAATAATTTTATCGAATCGATTTGACTAATTAGATAATTTTATCGAAAATCTTCAACGTAATAACATTTATTTATGTTTTCTTTTGTGTTAGATATCGTATATTTTGATTTTAATCAATCGTTAACGATAAATATAATTATTGTATCTTCTTAAAATTTTAGTATCGATTATCTTGTAAAAATAAAAATATAACGAATATAAAAAATAAAATAAAATATACGTGCACATTTTGATTTCGAAAACAGATATAAATGAATTGTTGTCAGACTAAATAAAATTTTATTAGAAATATATACATGTAAGAAAAATATCTTGATACAAACAATTAATTAAATCAAATAAAAAATAAAAAATAAAAATCCCAAAACCACCACTCCACCCCACCCCCACCCCATCCCCAACCCCCACCACCATCGGTTGGTGGTGGCCACCACCAACAGATCTGGTGGACACCACCGATCTGGTGGTGACCACCAGACGGCCGGTGGCGTGAATACCACCAGCCAGGTTGGCATTGGCGGCTGCCGCCGATCCGGTGGTCACCACCAGATCTGGTGGTGACCACAGATCTGTTGGTGGTGGCTTGGCGGCCACCACCAACCGGTGGTGGTGGCACCATTACCACCGATGGTGGTGGTGGTTTTGGGATGGGGTGGGGGTTGTGGGGTGTGGTGGTGGTTTTGGGATTTTTATTTTTATTTTTTATTTGATTTAATTAATTGTTTATTATCCGATATTTTTCTTACATGATATATTTAATAAAATTTTATTTAGGACAACAATTCATTTATATCTGTTTTTAAATCAAATGTGCACGATGTATTTTATTTTATTTTTATATTCGTTATATTTTTATTTTTACAGAGATAATCGATACTAAAATTTTAAGAAGATACAATAATTATATTTATCGATTGATTAAAATCAAAATATACGCATATCTAACACAAAAGAAAACATAAATAAATGTTATTACGTTGAAGATTTTCGATAAAATTATCTAATTAGTGTCAAATTGATTCGATAAAATTATTTCATGACCAAATTGATCTACTTAAAAAGGTAAAATATAAAATTATATAATTTAATTAAAATTTGACTAATGCAACAAAATTAAAACTTTAGGACTGATTTTAATAACCCACAAAGATGAGACCATTTGTGTAATTTTTCTAATGTTTTTGACTAAATATCCTCACAGAGCGACAAAATAAAGAAATTGACGGAAAAGATTAGAATTCTGACATTTGCACCAAAGCTTTTGGTGACCATTCTTGCTACCTTTATTATTTATCAAATCTCTGGCATGTTTTTTAGACTATTTCAAATCCCTTTAAATTCAACTTTTTCATCTTTAAATACTGTGAATCTTGACCCCTGTTTTCCAATTCAAGTAGAGTCCCTCTCCTCTTTTAAAGTACAAAAAGTAAAACATTTGGATTCTCTAATACCAAAAATGGAAAACAAATCGCAGGAAGCGCAAGAGAATGGGCAAATCCCACTCATCACCCCTTACAAAATGGGACAATTTCAGCTGTCTCACAGGTATTTTTACATTTCATTGGAGAATTTTAGCTGAATAGTTTTAATATCTTGCTGATTAGTTATGGGTTTTTTGAGAAATCGATGAAATCCCAATTGGGATTTTAGTATGGTGAATTTAGTTGATATCGGTACAATTTGGGCATAAATGAAGAAATTGACTAGTTTTGGATTCACCGTAAATCCGTAATTAATCTGTGAATCACACTCTGTTAATCCTGCATTTTCTTAGTAATCCTATTCATAAATCAATTATTGTCAATTAACTGTCATTTCACCAATGGATCAACATTGATGATGAATAGTATCATCTTGTGCACCAAGAGATGGATAAATGGTGCTGATCTTGGATACCCAGGAAGCTATATGACCTGATAAATGGGTATTTTAGACTTGCAGTCATAACTGAAGTTTAAGGAAAGATATCTCTGGCAATAAGAAGTGCTCAGGTCTGTGAAGAATGCTCTTCTTGATCTCCTTTGCGGTTTTATATCGTACAAGGCTCGAGAGAATAAGGGCTTCTAACTTGTTAAGGAGAACATATAAATTCATACTAAATGCCCCTTTCAGCGATTAAGTATTGTTAGTTTAATGAACTTACATTTGCAACATGATGGGATTACCAATTTATGATGATCCGATTCGGAGGAAATCTATTTCATGTAAAATTTTATACCTTATGTCTTCTAAAGTCCCTTTATTTTGCAATCTTCTAAACGATTTCCTTTATTTTGTGAAGAATTGTTTTGGCCCCCTTACAAGACAGAGATCGTACGATAACATCCCTCAGCCACACGCTATCTTGTATTACTCTCAGAGGACGACCAAAGGCGGATTTCTCTTAACAGAAGCCACTGGAGTTTCCGATACTGCCCAAGGGTAACATACACTCTTGATTATATAATCATATAAATGATGCTTATGTTTTTTTTCAAGAAAAGAAAAAAGAAAAAATCATTCTCATTGTACACTTTCTTCTTTACTGAAGCTATCCTTATACACCGGGAATTTGGACAAAAGAACAAGTCGAGGCATGGAAGCCCATTGTGGATGCAGTTCATGCCAAGGGAGGGATTTTCTTCTGCCAGATTTGGCATGTAGGACGGGTTTCAAATACAGGTAACCCCAGCCTTTTCTTTTCTCTTGCGGCCTTGGTCGATCAATGTTTCACTTTAAACTGGCAAGATGTTGATTGAGCCTTGTTTGTTTGATGTTGTGGATTATAATTCTCTTTTTACGTACATCAAAACTACCTTAACAGGGTTTCAACCGAACGGGCAAGCTCCAATATCTTGTACTGACAAGGGATTAGCTCCACAAGTTCGAGCTAATGGAGTTGATGTTGCACAGTTTTCACCTCCACGAAGGTTGAGGACAGATGAAATCCCTCAAATTGTCAATGATTTCAAGCTTGCCGCAAGAAATGCTATTGACGCCGGTAAAAATTTATTTGTGCTTAAGTCAAAAGAGTAATCCTTGATTGATCATGATTGATCAAAGTCAAACAACTTTTTCTCCTTATATTGTGGAACTGCTGTCCGCTTCATCATTCGTTTCTATAAGTTTATAAACACTTTCTTCGTTTCTATAAGTTTATAAACACTTTCTTGCGTGTACCAATCAATATTGGTCACTCACACAATGGTCATATTATTAAGTGAATTGTGGGTTTCTATATGTAAGCAGTTAACATTTAGTAGCCAGGAGTACCTAGTACTTTGTGCATGAAGAGCTCTGATTTTTTCCACTTTTCATAGGTTTCGATGGGGTTGAAATCCATGGTGCACACGGCTATTTAATAGACCAGTTCTTCAAGGATCAAGTGAACGACAGAACGGATCAATATGGCGGCTGTCTTGAAAACCGTTGTCGATTTGCTCTCGAAATAGTTGAAGCCGTGACCAAAGAAATCGGGTCCCACAGAGTCGGGATTCGACTATCCCCCTTTGCTAACTTCATGGAAGCCATAGATTCAAACCCTAAAGCTCTTGGGCTTTACATGGCCGAAGCTTTGAATAAATACAATATTCTTTACTGCCACATGGTCGAGCCGAGGATGAGAACTGTTCTTGAGAAAACGGAGTGTCCTCACAGCCTCGTCCCCATGAGAAAGGCGTTTAAAGGTACGTTTATTGCTGCCGGCGGTTATGATAGGGAAGATGGTAATAAGGCTGTTGCTGAAAACCGAGCTGATCTGATCACCTATGGTCGTTTTTTCTTGGCTAACCCAGATTTACCGAAGAGATTCGAGTTGAATGCTCCTCTTAATCCTTATAACAGGGATACGTTTTATGTAGCTGATCCTGTTGTAGGGTATACTGATTACCCATTTCTTGATCAAAGTGTATAAGTTTAGGGGAGGGGTACCTTAAACTTCGAATGTAAACTAAAATAGTCCAATTTCTACGAGAATAATTTCACTTGCAAAAGGATGTTGATTACTTTTCTTTTTTTCCTTCAATATTTTTGTGCTTGATCTTTGTCTTAGCGTAATTGGTTGTCATGAATATTTGAGGGTTAGGACACTACGAGAACTTGTAAGAATATTGTTGTTCGGAATAGAGTGCCAAATATACATATGCAAACTTCTTTAATTGGGCACAATATTATTGTGTTTAGTGTTGAATATTTGAGGGTTAGGAGACTACGAGAATTTTTAAGAATATCGTTGTTCAGTATAGAGTGCCAAATATACATATGAAAACTTCATTAATTGGGTACAATATTATTGTGCTTAATGTTGATATGGACACATAATAGGGTGTTTTAGCTTATTGTGTGTCCACACATCAGCATTGAGAACAATAATATTATTGTCAGTTGGCAGTGGGAGGCTAGATCAAAATTATCATATATTTAGGATTTTTTTTTTTTAGATACAAATTGATAATTAGGGGATCTATTGCTTGGCATGAGCAATATAAATTTTGTTTGACAGACTAATAGTTTGTCAAAAAAAATTGAATTGTTGCCTACTGTTGGGTAACAAATTATTTTTGATAAAAATGATTGATTAGAAAGACTTGTAGCAAAATGAAAAAATGGCCAAATAAATAGATCTTGTTTATTAGTTACATCAGAATATATCGTTCAGAATATATCGTTTTTCTCTTTTTCAAGATAACATTTGATATTAAATACATATTGGAGGAACAATGCCTAATATTGTGAGGTATGGTGAAGTATTTAAAAAATAATCATTCAAGAACGAACTTTTATGATTGTGTTAAAAAGGGTGGAAGGGGAAGAGGAATAGAGGATCTAACCCATGGTCAAAAAAAGATATGAAATTATGTACTTATAAAAATAAATTGGTTGTGAATAATTTGAAGACACTGGTGTTAAAGCCAAAAAGAAGAATAAACTTATGGCATCTATATCGAGTAATGATCCGTTCCCCACGTGGGTACATATCTATGCGGGAAAAAAATTGTGGGCCCTCCACCATCGAGGACTATGTGTCATACATCCGAACCAACATAAATGCTATAAATTTTTTTTTAAGCTGACGTGGCTCCCCCACGGGGCGCCACATCAACGTGGGTACCATATGATTTGTTCCCACGTAGGAACACATCAAAACCCCTATCTACAAATGTGTTTGCAAGTAATTCAGTGTTTATATAAGCAAAAATTATTTTGTTCACGGGAAACATATTATCTTGACATTCGATAATATTACAAATTTTCCATGCATGAAATATGGAGATTATATATTTATATGTTTGGTAGTGTGCAACTATAATAAATTCCAACTATTACAGAAAAGTTGTATCAATATATAGAACAAAGAAGAAACAAACCTTTAGAGTGTGTAAATGTAAGCAAAATTTATTTTGTTCACGGGAAACATATTATCTTTACATTCGATAATATTACAATTTTTCCATGCATGAAATATGGAGATTATATATTTATATGTTTGGTAGTGTGCAACTATAATAAATTCCAATTATTACAGAAAAGCTGTATCGATATATAGAACAAAGAAGAAACCAACCTTTAGAGTGTGTAAATGTTTGCTAGGCCAATCTTCTCGAGTCGAAGTGCTAGTCTTCTCAACTTATAGAATGTGTTGAACCATTAAATCTAAAAGTTTAAATTGATAATCAATTTCAATGTATATTATTTAACACTCTTCAACGGCCCTCTTTACAATTCCATCGAAATCCTAATTTACGTTGTTGATAGCCCAATGAAACAACAAAGTTTGCAACTTGATTGCTTTCAAGGCCATCTCTCTTTTCCATTCTTGAATTGATAAATTTTCTCTAGGTAATATTGAACCCCCAAGGACCTTTACCATGAAAATTGCACATATTATATAAAAATTCATTATTTATAAAGTAACTTTATATTGTTAATGTCCAACAACAGATCTAACATGGCATAAAATTAAAATCTAAAGATAATAAGAATTGGTGATCTTGATTCTTTACAGCGAATAATCTTTTTGAACAATGAAATTCCCAAGAAATCACATCAAACTGTTGGCTAAAATATTGCATAATTTAATGCAACTTGTTGTTGATATAATATTTTTGAGTATTAGTTATTACACTATTACTCACTTAATTTTAAATAAAATTAAGAAGAAAAATTAAAGAATCTCTTTTGGATAAATTTAAGTTTGAGTCTTTAACATTCCAACTACAATATCTTCTTATTAATTTACCTGGTGAAGATGCCATATATTTGATATCTAAATAGGTCTTGCCATTGCACGCATATGTTTGATTGGACAATATTCTTGCTTTCCAAAGTGAAAGATGAGAGTAGAAAGAAGCTTATATTTTTTTTCTTTAAATATTGTAATATTACGATTGATTTATCTACAAATACCTTGAAACACAAATGATGAGTGCCAGCGGCGGTCCTGTATTTTGCTAGGCTTGAGGCAAACTTTAAAAAATGGGGCCATTTATTTATTTATTCATTCCGTACAGCTAATATAAAACGACACACGAAATTCAATTAGGGTCACAGTAAGAATTAGTAAAATGCACAGTAATAAACTAACAAAAATATAAAAATTTAGTCAGAGCGCCAACGCCGAGACTCCAGTGTTGAGTCAGCAAGTCGCTGCTGGCGCTGAGACTCCAGTGTTGAGTCAGCAAGTCGCTGCTCTCTCTTCTTTTTTCTTTTTCTTTTTTTTTTGTTTGCAATTGGCCCCCCTCCCCCCTCACTCTTATTTGTTTTTTTATTAAACTTAAAATAGGTCTAAATATTTCAATAAACATTTCTAAAAAATGACCACGATTTCTAAAACAAAAAAATGGGATTAAAAGTTTAGGTTGAATACTTGAATTGTCCTCTTATAATTACTCTTAAAATTGAGTCTAAAAATTTGGATTGAATTCAAAATTGGACCCTCAATTACAACAAAAAAAGAGCATAATACACAATTGGATTTCAGGTATAACTGATTAAATGAGCCCCCGAAAGAGTCGGGCTTGAGGTGACCGCCTCATAACATGATCGCCTCTGATGAGTTCCTAAATTCACTATCAATTCAAAATTGTTAATCAAATCAAATAATATCTATAATATATATTTTGTTGAATTGACCAATAAAATGATAGCCATTTTTCATATACGATTGTTTTTCCGATCTTGAACATAGTTAGGATTTTATTTTATTTTATTTTTTAAACATTGGACAATTTGAAGAGAACTCTGTTTATATATCACAACAGAGAAGCATGACTATCTCTCAACTAATGAGTAAGTTTAACACTATTATCCTCTGCAGCATGGTACAACTCTTCAATACTAGAATTTGAATTCATTAAATTCTTGTTTAATTATATAATCTAATCCTTATAAAACATAATCATCATCATGAAAATCCATCAAATATATATATATATATATATATATATATATATATAATCTTTAGTACCTAGCACGACCAAAAGTGATTTTCCTAGTACTCCACGAACCACACGACGGGACATAACATGAAGATCATAGGTCGATCGAATAAAGTGATTATGACAAAAATAATTTTAAAACTAAAAAAGCAATAAAAACAATTAAAAACAAAGTTAAAGCAGCCCAACATGGTTTAATACTTTAATTAATCAATAGGGCATTTGTGGTGCATAGGCCATCCAAGTGCATGCTGACTAGATTCTTGACTGTACTACACAAAACCTTCTCCTCCATTGTGAATGGTCATTTTGGATACTACAAAAGATACCCCTCTTCACATATCTCTAAAATTTCAAATACGTTGTCTTATTATTATTTTTTTTCTTAATTGTGTGTAAACTATTTTAATTAGATAAGACGTTTAAAGAGACAAAAAAAAAAAAAAGAGATCTAGAATCTAACTTAAATTATTTTTCGACGTTCAATTTTCAAGAGTACGTACGGTCATTTTTTTGATTCAGCGAAAGCCATGTGTTGTCTTTAGGTAACACAATCTATTACCTTATGTGGCATGATTTTATTCGTCGTCCAATCACATCATAGAATAATTAATTACATAATGGTATGTCATGATGGGAAGAGAATCTAAAAATGTATGTATATAAGGTTAGATCAAACCTAGGACAAGTGTGTGAGATTTAAGGAGAATTTTTAAGGAGGGAGTACTGAGGAAAGAGTGCAAACAACCTCGAAGCTAGTTCAAACTAGTGGGAGGTTGTGCTGCAAGAAGCAACAAATTAAGCAAAAAGTCACTTAAAATTAAGTAAGAAAAGTTGAGTGTTGGTAGAGAAAAAAGTTGAGCTAGTTGTGATGGTTCGTGGAAAGATTCAGATGAAGAAAATTGAAAATCCGGTGCATCGGCAGGTGACCTTCTGCAAGCGCCGAGCCGGGCTTCTTAAGAAGGCCAAGGAGCTCTCTGTGTTATGTGATGCTGATATTGGTGTTATTATTTTCTCATCCCATGGAAAGCTCTATGAACTAGCCCCTAAAGGGTTCTCTCTCTCCCCCCTCTTTAGAAAATATTTATGTTGTTGACTTACTGTATAAATAGCCAGCATTTATTGTTAAGAAATATCAAGTTATGACGCTCACAGAGTACCCAAAAATATTTCTAGTACTGTATATGTAAGTATGTTGATTCCGCATCATGCATGTAGGTATGTTTGAAGACTTTGACGTTCAATCAAACATCATGTGTTACAAAATTGTCTGCTTTACCATCAGAGTGCGACGTATAATTAATCCACTGTTCAAATTTAGTTTCTAATTCTCAATGGGATATATTTGTTAGAGAAAAAAATACATTTTCTCACATCTCTAACATTATGATCTATGCATTGAATTCATATTTATATAGACCATATTATTGATTTTTTCAAAGAAATGATTTAATCTTATATGACTTTATATATGCTCTCAACACAAGTGATCGCCTCCTCGTATGGGGCGACTCCTCACGCCACATGTTCCCCCCTAATTGGAGTCACTTGAGGCCCCCCTCCAATCAGGGGGAAACATATCGCTTGGGGAGCCTCCCCATATAGGGAGGGGATCAATCCTCATGCTCTCAATATTAGACTTGAGCACATTAACTTATATGGCTTAATCGCATTGATTTTTTTTTTCCTCCTATTTTTCGAAATAAAAGAAGTATGCAGGATTTGATGGAGAGGTACATGAAGCATAACCATCTTGGAGTTCAAGCCGAACATCCCAAAGATAAGCAAGTCATGGTATGAATTTCATTTACAAATAATTTATTTACAAACATGTCTTCGATGCGTTTATTTTATTACAAGTCATATATGTTTGGAATTTATTTACATAATATATTTATTTTGCTTTAAATGCAATTTTCACAAATTGATGCTAAGGAACATCTTACTCCTTTGTCGATTATTTAAAAAGATTAAACAATCTTATTTATTTTGAAGATACTCGATAAAGAGTATCTAGTTAAATTAATTTTTTGAATATATTTGTTAAAAATTATGTGCCTTTTAGTCAGAAAGACCACCATGAAATCATGACACTTTTGATGGCAATTAAAAAAAAAGTTTAATTAAACAAAGTGCATCAGATAATGAAAAATAAATCACACAGTACACGATACTATGATTAAAAGAAAAATATCTATTATTTTTTTTTGAATAAAAAATAACATATCTATTTAATTAGTGTTTAATTTGGAATCTCTTTGTTAGGCGATAATAAAGTGATTATTAACCTTTTAGTTTAAATAAAAATTATGTAATAATAAATACTACTAAATTAAAAGAATTTATTCCAGCCCCATCCTCCAAAAAATTCATATGCCTTTCATTTCTTTATTTATGAATTGGATTATGCAATACGAGAAAACAATTTGTATAGATAATTTATCTAGATCGATGTAAAAAAAATAATATAACTATTTATTTGTAATTGATGTGGAGACGATCGACATGATTGGTAAAAAAAAAAAAGATTTATGTCAAGTGTCTATCTATACGAAGTTTTTGAACAAATTATTTGCAGCATGACTGCTATATATAAAATCATTATTATAAGTATTACCGAGAAAGATGATAAGTTACTAAAATAACTGCTAAGAAACAAAATTGTAATTTGTTACAACAAATATAATAAATAAACTACTATAAATTTGATAACCCATGAAAGTTTATTGAAGGAGCATAAAATAAAAATATATAAAAAATGAATATTTAAAAAAATCTTTTCTTTTTCGTAACTAAATCAGATACTTCATAATTTCCTCTAGGATTTAAAGGAGGAGATTAGCATGCTGAAGCATGAGATTGATGTGCTTCAGAAACGGCTGAGGTAATCAAAATAAAAATTTTGGGCTTTCTTTCTCCTTTTTATTTTGCTCAACATTTTGATTTAAAGATAACTACGTATAGGTACCTTACAACGTCCACATGTGATTAGAGCAATCCTAATGCTACGGGGTAAAAACCTTAATTTGGATTTTTACGCTCATTTCCTATCATCTCAAATAACCCTGGGAGAAAAGATCCATTTTTGAATGGATTTTTTGGGTTGGGGGTTTTGGGGTGGGGTGGGGGTGGGGTGGGGTGGGGGTGGGTGACCGAAAGGAGAGGCCAAATTCCTTTGGTCCCCCAAAAAAAAAAGTTTCCCCTTCCCCTTTTCCTACATTTTCCATCCTAGCATTAGGATTGCTCTTAGATGATGAATAAGTATCCCCTTATCATTGGGGGACAAGTATTAATTATCCGACCATGTGTGGGGCCGATTCGTTTTCCTAGAAGATAAACGATGCCTATTTGAATTTCGTTATAAAATTTGACATCTAGCATGAAATTAATCATGCATTATTTGTTTAGAATTACCTTAACTTCAATTAATATATAAGGAAAATATATGTAGCTTCCTCTATGGAGGCGGAGCTAGCGCGACAACATTGGACGCACTGAATGATCTGGAGAAACATCTTGAAGCATGTGTATATCATATTCGTTCGGCCAAGGTATACATTAAGAGATATCTTTTAGTGATCTTATTTTAATTTTATTCTATTTTCAACTTGTCAAATATATTAAATATTAACTGTTGACTCTAAACTTACATACAGATGGACATTATGTTTCAAGAGATTCAGTTGCTCAAAAATAAGGTTAGCTTAACTATTTACAATATTTATTTTGTGGCCAATGATCACTATTAACAATGCTAGTGCTCTCCTACACACTAGAGTGTGCACACTCCATGACGTGGCGCCACGTCATCTAAAAAAAATTTTTTTTTTTTGAAATCTACGATAAGTGAGATGACTAATACATAATTGTCCCCTGATGGCGGGGGGTTATATGCCCCGCACGAATTTTTGAACGGGAGTGTGCATGAGTGTGTGCATGTAAGAGTGTGTAGGAGAGCGGGAGCACTATTAACAAATATAGTATCTTCTCTAACCAATATTCTTTATCTTCAATTGAAGGAGGGGATACTCAAAGCTGCAAATGAACATTTACTGGAAAAGGTGACACAATTATGATATCAAAATTTGAGCATAAAACTGTTTAAAAAATGAAAAAAAAAGGTTGTTAACTAGTTAATCAATTAATAGCGAGGTACTTATTTATTAACAATTAATTATCTTAATTTTGCAGATAGATGAGCAATATGGGATAAACAATACCATGCCACCGGTACTGACTGATATTCAATATCCATTATGGACTAACATCCACTGCCCATTAACCATGCAAAATGAAATATATGATCTCTAACATATGCCTTTTTTCTTATTCCCCTGTTTTTCCCTTCTTTTTTTAGTACTATAAAGCGTTTGTTGTACAAGAATTAGTTACTGTTTGGTTGGTACATTGTATTGGAAAGATGACAACTTACAATGTTTTTGTCAGATTATAAGTTAGTGTGCGCCTTGTTCTATGCGGTGAATTATATTACGGGTTTGTCATGTACTTTATATTTTCTGTTATAAAATCAAAGTAAAAAAATACCTTTAAATGCTACAAGAGAATAGAGAGGAAATATATTGAACTTTCTTCCTTCTTCTTCATTCATCAATTCATGAATTGATTTCTATTTATAGACCATCAAGTGTAGAATCAAAACAAAAATGATGAGTCATATTACACATAATTATCAATCAAGTTGTACAATTAGTCATGAATTATTTTCATCCTCACATGATTTCATAGTCATTCACATCTCATTCACAATGATGCATCCAACTTTTGAATTATTTATAACATTTTCTTATATTTTCTTACGGGATTGACAAGGCTCAGGTCAAGTTGTGATATGTCGTCAACACCCCCCACCCCCTCTTTTTTTCTTCTTGTCTCATCCAATCAAAATATTTTATATAATTGAATTAATACATTTGATCGTATATGATGAATTTTGATTGCATGAAATAGAAAATGAAACAACAATTCTTAACTTGGCTTGGGTCACACCACAAATTAGCTAGACTCACCTTAAACCACCAATGCCACACAAATCTCACACACAGAGTATTTGGACAAGAAAGAAGAAGAGAAATTACCGAATATGAAGCTCACAAACTGCTCTTCCCAAATTCCTTACACAAAATCATAGTTGCTAAAAGAATAGGATGGCCAGAATTGATCTACCACCATCGATGGTGCAGTTACGACACCATCGATGGCATTTTCGGGATTGATTCGATCTCCATTTTGAAATTCAGGACCATATCTAGAATCAGCATTGCAGGGAGAGCTCCAGCAATTTTGAAAATTTACCAATGACACCGTGGTGGCCGGTCAAAGTTTTGGCAATCATTTTGGCCTAAAATTTTCGGCAAAACTTTGTCTGGCCGCCACGGTATCGTCGAAAAATTTTCAAAATTTTTGGAACTCTCCCTCGCTACGCTAATTCTAGATCTGATCCCGAATTTCAAAACGGATGTCGAATCGACTCCGAAAATGCCATCAATGGTGCTAGATCAATTCCGGAGGCATAGAATATCTCTTCGAAAAGAGTTTGGATATATAACGGCCTCATTTTCTATCTTAATTGTCACATTCAATTGTAACGATCAACATTGACACCAATCATTAATGTAACAGCACCGTTCCGGTGCACCCGGGTGTGCCATAGCTTATGGCACACCCGTATGATTTTCTCACTCGTTCAGATTCTGTTTTGAATTCGAAAATTTTGTTGGATTCATCACGACGAGATGGAACTCCAGCAATTTGGAAAAAAAATTTTGGACACCGTGGCGGCCCGTGGTGACCGGTCAAAGATCGGTCAAAGTTTTTGGCCAAAATTTAAGTTTTCGGTCAATGTAATGGTGTATACAAATCCATTATTTTAGGGTTGGGGGATTGTCTCCATAACAACTCCCATTAAAGGATATTTTTGTCCATACCAAACAAAAATGGGATCGTCTTATCCAGACTATATTTTCTACTACTTAAAGTGATTATATTCCCTCGGTCCCATAAAGATAAGCTTATTGACTTTTTCACAAGAATTAAAAAAAGTCAATTAATATTATTGGAAAAGTAAACTATAAGAGTATTTTCCTAATATACCATTGAACTTATTAATTATTACACTTTAATTATTTTATTTTATTGATAACAATACACATTAAATAGGATATATAAGGAACATAATATTTTAATTACTTTATTTAAGAAAAGTGATCTGTCTTCATTGGAAGGACAAAAACAGAATATAAGCCTTTCTTTATGGGGACAAATGGAGTATATTTTAATAGTGATACAAAACAAAAAAGAGTCATGTCCAAGCAACATTTTCTAGTATAGTATTTATATTTATGAAATTTTGTAGCAGTGCGAATTGAATGATTGCAACCACATCTCAACTGTAAATGGCGATGCAATATGAATAATAAACTGAAATTTGAATTTAACGAGTAAAAAACAAGGTGGTCTTCTAGGGAAGTGTGACAGTGTTGTTTACTGTTAGGAACAAATTCAATAAGTTTGAATGAAATCGTGAACACATCAATGGAGCCGCCCATCACTACCAATCATTGCCGTTCGCCTCTGAGAATGTGGGTGGAAACTGGAAATTACTCATACCACTGCTCCTGCATACACACGAACACTACTAAATATAGTCAATTTGACTCGAAGAAACATAAACAAAACAAAGGCATGAATGAAAGGTCAATCTACACGCTTCGCCTCAACTACAAATTAAGATAAGCTCGTTTTTAGTAATATTAATTATATATATTTTTTAATTTGAAATTGTGTCAGTTTCGGCTATCAGAAAATTGCTCTCGACGTTGATTATTGACACATCAACTAAATAAAACTCTAGATATGATGCTTTTGATATGAATTTTGTTAGATATTATATATCTACTTTCAGTTTTTGTAGCAATCATTCTAGTAGTATCCATGTTGGCTTCAAGATGTTGTCAATTGTAATAAGTCCTATCGTAACTTATTAGTGTTGTTTATGTCACATTTAATACAGAGTGCATACTCATAGCAAATAAATTTAGAATATAATTAAAAATATTGCCCAAACCTATGTGATCTAATAGCATTCGAGTTCGGTTTGTTATCCCCTCGTGAATAATTCAGTTTCTCTCCCCTACACTCCTCCTTATAATTAGAAAAAAAAAAATGTTAACTTTTAAAAATATGGTTGCTAGATCTAGACATTATCTTACAATGATTATATTTTTGTGTTGCGTTAATCATCATACATAAAAGTTCCAAAGTCAAAATTTTAATACTCCTACACACTAGTACAAAAAGGAGCTTAGGTGGCGGTTGTTTTAAATTTAGAGTGGCATTTTTATCGCTACCCAAAACGGGGACACTAGTACAAAAAGGAGTTTAGGTGGCGGTTGTTTTAAATTTAGGGTGGCAGTTGTTTTATACACTAGTACAAAAATGAGTTTAGGTGGCGGTTGTTTTAAATTTAGAGTGACAGTTTTTTTATCCCACCCAAAACGAAGCGACACCCAAAGTTGTCGAAAGGGTGGCGGTTCAAAAAACGCTACCCAAAAAAGACTTAGGGTGGCGGTTGTTAAAAACAACCGCCACCCTAAGTGTTTAAAAAAAAAAAGATTTAGGGTGGCGGTTGTTTTTGGCAGTTGTTAAAAACAACCGCCATCCTTTCTACCTTTAATAAAAAAAAATTACTTAGGGTGGCGGTTTAGTGCAAAATCGCCACCCAAAATCCACTTTTTTTTTTTTAAAGATATAAGCGATGAAAAACACAGAATTATGAGTGTAAGTAAGAACGTAATAATTTTTATTTAAAACCAATCACCTCTAATTACAACAAAATGAACAATCTAAGAACAAAAGCACGAAATTATAAGATGAAAAATTAAAAATTGCGTTTTGAGGCCTGAGACGACCTCAGATCGGCCTGAGACATGGGATCATAGCAATAGCAGTGAGTGTCGTAAATCTCGTCGCGACGATTCTAATGGTGTAGTGGCCTAAAAACAGACATCGTATGCAAAAGTTATGGCCATTTAAAGTTTGCATACTCAAAAACTCGAAAAAAATTATATTAACTATTACACTAAAATACACGAAATTGGGACCAAAAGATAAAAGAAGCTTACCTTTCTTAAAATGTGCCATTAAATTTTGAAGAAATTGCACTTAAATTTGATTTGAAGTTGTGAATATTGTAAGAAATTGCGAAAAAATTTCGAAAGAAGAATGAAAGAAAGGGAAATATAGCTATCTGGGAATTAGAGAAATATTTAAAGAGAAAGGGTGGCGGTTATAACAAAAATCGCCACCCAAAAGTATTTTTAATAATAAAAATAAAAAGGGGTGGCGGTTGTAGTACGGAACCGCCACCCTAAATATTTATTATTATTATTATTTTTAATGTAGAGAATGGATACCGCCACCCGTTGTGCATTTAAAAAAAAATTATAATATTTTAGGTGGCGGTTCTTGAAAAGAACCGCCACTCAAAGTTTAAAATAATTTTTTTTTTTAATGTATAAAGGGTGTCGATTTTTTCTAATAATTGCTACCCTTTATTTTTGGGTGGCGTTTTTCCATAGAACCATCACCTAATGGGAGACGCCCAATATCAATTATATACTAGTGATATTAATTACACGCATTTGAAATCAACACTCATTATCAAGCACATGATTTATACTCTCTCCGTCCCATTTTGATAGGTTTTTTTTCCATTTTCATCCGTCTCAAAATATAAGCTACTTTCCTTATTGGTATAAATTTAATTTCTTCATTTCCTAATCTACCCCTATTTATTATGCATGGTTATTAATAAAAATAAGTTGTCATATTTAATATAGGGGTATATTGAGAAATATACAAGTAAAATTTACCTTTCCAATAAATATTAATTTCAAATTCTTAATCCGTTTGAAAATCAAATCATGCCTATCCAAATGGGACGGAGGGAGTATTATGTTAATCACTATTCAATTTTCAAAGTCAACAAAATAAAATTTTATCCAACCACAAGTGAATTGGTGTAATCAATAATCTCAGACCCAAAATCAATTTTTCATTCAATTTTCAAGAAGCGTTGACTTCTATTCTTTGACCCTGCACTCGCTGGAGAGGCACATCTCTATACGATTTGACTAGGTGGAGAGTTTATTAATTAACTCATCAAAAAGTCAAATTGCATGGAAGATTGAGATTGCACCCCTAAGTCCCCTCCAAATATTTTAGCGCGCATTCTGTTTTTTTTTTTTTTTTTTTTTCAGGGTTTGTTTGGAAAAACTTTTATTTTGTTAAAAATTAGATTTCAAATTTGAATGGAAGTTTGGAAGAATAATAATAATAATAATAATAATAATAATAATAATAATAATAATAATAATAATATGTGCAATTGATATGAATGATTCATCATTTTGATTAAATAATAAAAATTGATTTATAGATTGATAAAAACTTATACCAACTTATTAATGCATAAATTATATTACACATGACTCGACGTTAATGTCATAATAAAAATTATATTATACCAACTTAATGTCATTTTATTATTCATTTATAAATATAAGTTACCAACATACAGAAAATGTAAATGTATGATATATATTTTACATTTTTATCTCTCATCATTTTTTCTCTTTTCTAGTTAAGTAACTAATTAATATTGCATCGTATGTAGTTTAATGTTTATATAGACACAGTTTATCGTACACATGAATCACATATTATCTTGATATTAATTGTTAGCACTTCGACATGATATAATTATCTCGACATTAAGAATCATGTGGCTCTGGCATAACAAATCTATACTCACATATCAGATCATGCATACACTGTCTTCAATAGTGGTGTCTCCATTTGGTAGTTGTGTGCATCAATTAACTTGGGAGAGAGAACATAAAAGTTCCCTAAGGTTGACGGATGTTACAAAAATATCAATTTATTGCCAATTTTGAAAAAACAACTGCTGCATAATCTTAACGAGTACAACTTTATGTTTTAATAAAAAATATTAATATACGTATAAGGGGATTAGTCTAGTGGCAAAGACACTCCTTTACCAGTTTATTCCGGATTCAAGACACCACATCTCACCCCTATAATCCCAAATTTATACTAAAAAAAATATTAATAAACATAATCCTATCGAGACAAAATATAATTTCTAAATTAGGTACTACCCCGTCCCAAAAATATAGTCCAATATTCTTTTTTCGTCCGTCTTAAAATATATACCACATTCTTTTTTTAAAGATATAGTTAAAATATTACTTGTCTTTTATGCACCAATTTAATATACATTGATACCATCAAAATAGAGTATTTGAAATAAAACATCTAATAAATGAGAGGGTATATCCGAAAAATAATCTTGAATTGTGTTTTTTCAATACCATTAATTGCATTTTTTAATCAATGTAAAAATAAGAAAAGGGCTATAATTTTAGAACGAAGATAATATAAATTAACATTTCGTAACTATTATTTAATGACGCGGTATACATAATTCAGCAACACTACATTGACAATATTGTGAAATCAAATAGATGATTCCTGTCCCCTTTTAGTTCAAATCATCCTCGACCCATTTGTTTAGAGATATGTTATAAATAGATACAAAATGTATACAAATAAATGTTCACGTGTTAATAGAGCAGTGTAGGCTCCAGTAACACATAAGGTAGTAACACAGGGTAAAATGATAATTCAATTTCACCCTCTATCATAGTGTAAAACAAATTATTGTGTGAACACATTTGCGTATACCCAATTCAATTTCCGTTTCTGTAGAATCCACCTCATTCATTATGTTCCACATCACCATTTATACACCAAACTGAAATTATTTCTTAATTTTCTTAAGTATTTACTGCAACAGAGAGCACACTGGTGAACTCATTTACTACACCCTAACCACCTCTACCCTCCGCCTATTAATCCCCCGACCACCGCTACTTACCACTGCAACTCTCCCCCTCTCTCTCTCTCTCTCTGAAATCCTCTTTCTCTCTCTAGACATACGAACACTGAGATAGTTAGTTAGTGACAGAGGTAGCTACAAGAAAATTAAGCAAATGGCTGATGTGAGGTATTGCCACGGCGTTCTCTTTGCACAGATGGTGGTTTTGCTGTGGAGCGGTGGTGGCAATGTGAGGCTTGGAAGTGCTCAAGACGATGCCGTTTCGCCAGGAGTTGGAGATCAAGGAAGAAGAGAACTGGTGCCAGCTATGTTCATTTTTGGAGACTCTCTGATTGATAATGGCAACAATAATAATCTTCCTTCCTTTGCTAAAGCTAACTATTTCCCTTATGGCATTGACTTCAATGGGGGACCCACTGGCAGATTTTCTAATGGCTATACCATGGTTGATATAATAGGTAAACACACACACAGAGAAATCCCATGTTTTTGTATTGGATTCTTGGATGTTTATCCCGTATATTATAATATGAGACAATACTCGGTGCTCTTAATTACTAAATACTGATTACTTACATGCACTGAAAAATACAACATGGCTCGCATAACATGTGATTCAACTTGATACAATAAATGATTGTTTAGTTTTCAAAATTTAACTTCAACCGCACGTTCCAACGAGGGTCAGCTCTAAATGATCTCCTTTCCGGCGTAAGAAAATTGGCTAATGAGACTGCCCTTTTACTTGCAGCTGAATTGCTTGGACTAACTCTAATCCCTGCATATACTGAAGCCAATGGTGATCAAATGAGATATGGAGTCAACTATGCCTCTGCTGCGGCCGGCATTCTCGACATCACCGGCCGGAACTTCGTAAGCACTTTGTCCATTCAACTACCAAATTAATACTGGCCAGCTACACATAAGAGACCACAAATTAATTGAATTGGTCTGTAATGTGTAATTTTCAATGCTGATTGGTTTGGAGTACGGAGTACTGACTACCTATAATGCTGTGTAATTGATGTAATTCTTGCTTTTGTCAGGTGGGCCGAATTCCTTTTAATCAGCAAATTAGCAACTTTGAGAACACCCTTAACCAAATCACTGACGTTCTTGGTGCGGCCGATGCAAAACAGGCAGTTGCTAAGAGCATCTTCTTCATTGGAATGGGGAGCAATGACTATCTCAATAACTACTTAATGCCTAATTATCCCACAAAAGACCAGTATAACCCTCCACAGTTTGCAGACCTCTTGGTCCAGCAGTATTCCCAACAACTCACCGTAAGATTACAATCGATATTAAAACTCATTATAAAGTAAGATATCATTACATTACTCATTACAAAATCTTTGTAATTTAAATTACCCTCAGAGACTTTACAATCTTGGAGCTAGGAAGTTTGTAATTTCCGGGCTGGGTTTAATGGGATGCATTCCCAGCATTCTTGCACAAAATGCGAATGGGATCTGTTCGGAGGAAGTGAATCAACTCGTTATTCCATTTAACACAAACACGAAGGCGATGATCAACAACCTCAGTGCGACCTTACCTGGTTCTAAATATTCTTACATCGACATTCGTAACATGTTTCAAGATCTACTTGCCAATGCTCAATCATATGGTACATAAACTCCTATTAATCAATCAATCAATCAATCAATTAATCAATCTCCTCTCGAGAGAGCATAAGTTATGCTCACAACTAATGTGTCTCTGTCACATTAGCTGAGATGTTGATGTGTCAGAATAAGGCATGCTCGGAGCTGATGTGGCACTGTAACGTCATAGCATCAGTGAGCATGACTTATCCTTCTCACTAGTGTTTTATTTTGTAGTTTGACTTATGGGTTTGTCTGCTACGACAGGATTTAACGTTGTGGATCGCGGGTGCTGTGGGATTGGGAGAAATGCAGGGCAAATTACGTGTCTTCCGTTTCCAAACTCCGTGTGCCGACCGGGGACAGTACATTTTCTGGGATGCTTTTCACCCAACAGAGGCTGTGAACATATTGTTTGGACAAAAGGCATTCAATGGGAGCAAGGATGTTGTTTATCCTATGAACATAGAGGAACTTGCTAATGTTTGAAAAATATATTGAAGAAATTTAACACTTTAATCTATCTATCTATGTGAAATTTAACACTATTATATGTTCCTAATCTTTTTTATATGTTTATCTTCAACACGCTCCTTTATGGGTAGGGAGTTTGACTCATTAGAATTAGTGACGATTAACTCAGAATTTTTAATTGAAAGTTTAAACAATTTAAATAGTGCACAAATTACTCGACTCTCAAAGGAAATGCTTTATATTTTATATTATTATAATATAAATGGAAAAATTACATGTATAAATCAATTGAAAATAAAAAAGTAGATAAATTCAATCAAGAAAAGTAACCATGTAATGAAGAAGATGAATCTCTATGGACAAAAAGGTCTCCCTAAGCGAGTCCTATGACTTGGGATTGTGAAATGCCTTATTCTCCCCTCTTGTTCTTGCAAGTACCCTTCACAAAGAAAAGACCTCGAGAATTTATCTTCCACTACTCGATCAACATCGTGTACAAATACATCAGTTTCACCGTCTTCTTTATTCCTCGCCATCAATCCAGCCGTGTAAATAGCACTCATTCTTCCCGGGGCCCCATCAAAGTACCCGGTCGGGGCATCCACCATGATCAATTCCCATTCGATGTCATATATTTCGCTAGGCAATCCCTTTAGAGCAAGTTTGCATTTCGAAAATCTTGGATCTTCTACTACTTTACAGTCTTCTCTCATGCCAATATCCATTAGTTCATCGGCTTGAGTCACCGTGGTGTCATATGTGACATGGTATGATTCTAAGGTTGGTAGTTGCTTCTTGATTTGCTCGATCCACGACTTGTCCTCTTCGAGGAAAACCGTTCTTCCCCCATGGTTGAGCGCTGTCCACATTAGGCTATCGTGGCCAAGGCCGAAGACTAAGAAGTTACACGGCGACTTTTTCTCTAGTAGTCGCATAGACACGGAGATTTCCTTAAAAGTTTGTTGTGGGGTTATGTTTAAGGTTGCATAGTGAACCAAAGCATTTGCCAAAGAAGGCGAGATTTTCGTGCACGTTGGTGCCAAAGAAAGAGTGGAACAATCCATTGACTGGTCAGAATTGGCAGGACTGATAGAATGTACTGCTGATTTCGACAAAGGGTTATGTTGTGGGGATGAAAAACTGGATCGGACAATCAAGAAGACGAGGAAAAGAAAGAAAAAACAAATCAAAATGACCTTAAGATTGATGGGGTATTGCGATTTTGATCTCATATTTCCTTGTCCTTGTTGATATTTTGCAGGTGTTCTTTTGGCTGACAATTCTTGGGGCTATATCAAGAATTGAACAGGGTAGAGATTACAGGAGTTTGTTATGTTTCACTTAGGATTGAAGCAATGATAACCTATGGCTGATGGGACAAGAGAACTAATGATGATTTCTGTTCTTGCAAGACAAATATATCTCTCTCCGTTTGGTAAGAACAAGTCACAAGTGGTTGGGATATTAGGTGACATTGAGGTTGTTTATAATTCTCTAATAAATCAAGTGATTTGGTATGGTATCCATGTGATCATATGCATCTATGCATTAGAATATTTTGCTTTTTTTTCTTTCTTTTCCTTGGGGGGCAGGGTGGGGTTCATAATAGTTCTCTTAGAAGAAACTTTGGTCATAACAATCAAAAAGTTAGTTGAAAACGTGAAAAGTAAATTTCTATTTCTATTTTAGAATGTACTTGAAATTGAGTAATAATATAACGAGTACTTTAGTTTTACTAGATAACTTCTCATTTTTGTATTGTTTTGATTCAAAGTCCTAACTTCTCATATTTATTGTTTTGCTAGATATTGTCTTTAGTATATAAAGTGACCCAAAAAAAATAAAAAATTTAAAACAAATGAAAAAAAAAACGTAAAAAAAAAAAAAAACAAAGAAAATAAAAAAGAGTTGTATACAGTGTATTTAAGGAAAAAATTTTACACTGTAAAGTCAATGAACCTTGATTAACTTCTTACCTAAAAGAATGTTCACAGTTCCTAAAAGACATTCTTAAGCAAACATATGGTATTGTTTTGCAGATTGTACAATCTCATGAACTCCTCCTATAGGCCCTACTATTGTAGTTACAACTCCAACAAAAATGCAAATCTGCAAATTACCAAAGAAAAAAGAATTATTAAAAGATTTATTAATGAATCCATGTTAAAAAGATTAATAAAGATCAAAATCTAAGTATTTTGTCTACTGTATACTAATTTGAATCTAAGAACAGTACTGGTAGATTACATTATTTTGCAATTTACGTACCAAAGACGCAATCCAGTGTAAGCTAAATCGTGGAGGTTTACGAAGGATGAGCCACATTATACTTGGAATCTGTTACAAGCCCCAACAAATTATGTATATCATAAAGTTAGTAGGTATGATCCAAAATGAGCGTTGATTTTGTATCACAAAACCAACATGCTCTTTTTTTTTTTTTTTTTTTTAAAAAACGAACGTTAGATTTCAAAAACCAATGTTAGATTGTAGATCTAACGTTTGGTTTCTTTGCCAAAAAAAAAAAAAATGCTGAGTTTGTATCAGAAATTAAATCAGTGTTGTGCTCCATCATTTTCAATAAAGTTGGTTAAGTAAAATTGTAACCAAATTTACAATTTATAAAAGCTAAATAACAATGTGAAAATTCTAAATTAATTCAAAGTTGCGAAAAACTCACGGTATATGAGATCAAGTAAAAGCAAATCCTTCCGAAAAAACCAATTAATCCTCCAAAGAAGGGGAAGCAACACGCAACCAAAGCAGTAAAAACTGCAAACGATGGTGGTAACAATGTAGTAATAAAGTGCGATAATTGTCTTCAATATACTTAATCAATTTATTATTTTTTCATGGTTGAAAAATAAAGAAATATATAAAGATTTTCATATCTTACCAACATATAAGCTGCGAGCAACAACACGAAGTAGCCGTCTAGGTTTGAACCCGTGTTTTCTTACCGCGCAAGATTCAATCATATCGAAAATCGGCATCGCAAAAACCTAGGAAGAATAAATAAATAAATAAATAAAAATAAAAGGGAATTCAATATTTTGAAAAACTAAAATAGCAACGACATCTAACGTGCGATGGGCCCTAAGTTTGTCTTTTGTGTAACAATTTAAACTTTCAGATGAAATGTTGCAAAATTAATTTAAGATCACCTGATAGCTTCCAAGCACATGTAGGAACACCATGAAATTAGCCATACAAATAACCCAAGTGGGTTTCTGCAGTGTGATAAGTACATCATCATCAACAGTGTTCCCAAATGCCCAAAAACCAGATATGCTAACCCCAAAATAGCATATTGCCACAATAACATAAGCCACCAATACGCCCCGAAACATCGGCTCCTTCGACGGCTTTTCCAGGGTCGACGGAATGGTCGCCTGAATTTCCAACCCCACGCTATGTCCGGCAAATGCAAACGCGATCGTTCCCAAGCCGTTGAAAACGTCGAAAACCATACCTCCTGTCGTGTTAGCACGAATATCATGAGAAACGTGCGTGTGGGTCTCTTGACCCTTCACTACCGATGTCACCATCGCAATCATTGAATAACTGCAAAACACAAAACACAACATTAGACAAGTAATTATTATGTCATTTCATATCCTGTCTTATCCTGTTTTGTAGGAAAATACAACGGAAAAGGAAGCAAATTTATGTATGTCCTTTTTTGTCCTGTTGTGTTCACTCGACAGATAGAGAAGGATATCAGTCACTTTGGTTCTCATCCCCACATGGGGAGGAGTTATCCTCAACTGTTGATGATACGTCAGCAATTGAACCTATTTTCAATGCCAATGATTGGGTTCAACTGCTAGACCTGTTAATAACTTCTCCTTATATGGAGAGGAGAATATTTGTTGGATATCAGTTTGTTAGTGTTCTCTCTTGTCGTGTCTAGTGGTGTCTGTCGACAGACAAAAAAGCTAACTAGGTTATGTACCTTACAGACATGATAGCAGCAGTTAAGGATATGATTCTGAGGGAATTGAAGTTGGGAAGCTGTGAGAGAATGAAGTGAAGAGAGGCAAAAAACAGGATAAAATACACCAGCCTTGTCCCTTCAACTTGAGGAAACAACAATTCTGCAGATTTCTTTAAGGATTTTCCACCTGTGACCATATATACTATGTTAGAAGCCACTTGAACAATTGTCTGTTGAGGCACAACTATCCAAAATCCGCACGTTTTGCCTAGCGCGTGTTGCCCTAATTCTGAGTACCGGTCGTATCTCACACCATCCCCCGACTCGTGCATGTCAGTTAGTTGCCAAAATGTGTACAATGTCACAAAGAAAGAAACTACTATAGCAATAACCCCTGCAATCCTGCATTAGAAAACAGAGAACATGCTAAGAGCCCGCTCATCTGGTGTTGTGTTTATAAGCGCGTCTACAAACACGTGTATGCTAAGCATCATTTGTGTTAGGGATTAAAGTTTCATTCCAAAATGTTAATCGATTAAGAGGAGTAGCTTATAAATTCAGCACTTGTTTCATATTTAACAGATGTTAGACTTTGTTCGCATATTCGTAGTAATTTTCAATCATTAATTAATTTCGAGATTATGGAGTTGATATATAAAGATGGATTTCTACCAGCCGAGTTGCGAGATGGCATATGGTAAACCGAGCACGCCGGCACCGACGGTGGCCGTGACATTGTGAAAAGCCGAGTACCACCATTTTGCTTCACGAGAAGCCGTTATCGGAAGCCAGTTCTCCAAATCTTGATTGTGCTCGGGAAGATGGTCGTTTGCCATTTTCTAATCTAATATGTATAATAATGTACCAAATTAAAGAGAAGAGTTGTTTTGCTCTTTGGTAATGTGATAAATCTTGTCATTAAGGATTTAGTTGATGGATGATTTGGAAGTAAAATAAGGTAGGAAGATGAGAAAATTTTGATGGCTTAGGTTTAGATCCTAATTTGGTGATGACAAATTGGATTCTATGCCATAAAACTAAGTAACTGTCTCTGTGTGACTTGAGAAATCTAAGGAAAATTGGATAAGGTCAAAGACATAGATTTCCTTAAGTTTTGCTTAAATTATTATGTCCAAAGAAAAGTCGCATAGTTTACGTACTCTCTGTTGTTTGAAGTCCCCAATTTTTCTGTGATTCTGTTTGCTAATTAATATACTTCAATGTTCTTTTTGTGAATACAGGGAAAGGAAAAAATTTCTAATATATATTCCTCGAGTATTAAAATTCAATACTCCTAATCGATGAAAAATAAAATAATGGAATATGAGGGGCCCAATTAATCAATTAATTGGCCCCCGTATCTACTTATCAGTGTCCCATTAGCTAGAAGTACTAAACTCGGTACACATGAAGTACTAAAAATGCTTTCGGGAAAAGGGATGAATCCTTGTGATTTTAATTCCAAACATTAATTGTCTTCCCATAAAGAGAGGTGGGTGGTGTTACTTCCAGTATATTAACTATTTGATTGATCTTTATCATAATTAATTAAATAATGTATTCTTTATATGTAAGTGCTAAGTGCTAATTAGAGCAACATTACTTATTTACTTTTCAATCTTCTTAAGGGATACTACAACAAACTGAACCTTTAGGAACAGCTCAGCCGTTCATATAGCCTCGTGTTGGTAGAGTAATAGGCGCGACATTGCTGCTATTGTTTTATAGGCACGAGTATGTCACTGCTATTGTTTTATAAGCACGAAGCTATCGGATGATTGTCGCCTCTAAAAGTCATTTTTGGTAGTGAAAGTACCCAAAAAGGGGTCCATCTTTAACTCGCTAGGCGTGTGATGAAGTCGAGAACCTCTACACGACCGACGAACAAATCATCTGTAGACGGAGTTTGTAAATTAAATATACAGTCTTTCGTACAATTCTTTAAGCACACGTGCTGAACAGCTCAAATGACATACGTTTCCACCTCTCAAGTTTTAGGAACATACTTAATTTGATGGAACGAGATTCACAACATATCTTCTTGTGTGAAGGGCATATATCAAAAACGGAGTTGGAAGTATTGTGAATGTTCGTACATATGATATGTCGAACATATTAAGAAAGTCATGTTTTTTTCTCTTTTAGAATGCCATATTGCTGGAGCTTCTTCAAGGTATCAATTGTCATACAATTAGGGACGAAGAGAGGAATTTGTGCAGCACCGAACTGAATTTAGAAAAGAAAGTAGGGATTTTTCTCGGGGGCTGCCCTCGAAATTGTTTTCCTCTAAAATTTATTTACAAAACTTTATTGAAAATCACGATCCACTAGATTAATTTTGCAAAATAGAAGCAAACTAACATGAAATAAAATTTTGGTTTGGTTATTTTGCCACATGATGATTTTAATTGATTTGGTTTGCAAAATTAGCTTTATTTCGTGCCATTCATTGCTAACACTAAGAAAAAATTGGGCTAAATATTGGATTGAGCTCAACTTTAAAATAATAATGTAACAAAATTTATATAGAGCAAATACAAAGAATCATTATTTCTTATTATTCATCAAAATCATAAATTAATTGAGTTTTAATTTGCAGCATTAAAATGATTTAAAACTAATTTAGACTTGAAGATAACACTATGAAATACAAAACTATATAAAAATAACTTTTTTTTTCTTAAATGAAAATAGCTAAGGTTTTTAAAATACAGAATTATATAAAAATAAAATTGTTTGAAATTAAAAAATAAGAGAAAATAAGAGAAAAATGGGTGCCATTTTAAATTTTTAAGTTGAAAATTCAAAAAGTCAGGAGAAAAAATTAGTAAAAGTTGGTTGAAACTAAAAGGGGCCGAAATTTTTTTATTTTTAAAATTTGACTCTGGTGTCAAAATTCTCAAGACCGGCACTACTTATACATTGTTCGTTCATTCACCTCTAAGGTATTCGCTACTCGAGTCAATTAAATTGTCAAGATAACAAGTCCAAGTGATAGCTCTCATCAAGCTAGTTGACCACCTTAAGCATTCAATTTTAATTCTTTTTTTTTTTTTGGTTAATTTAAAAAGGACTCACAAATATCAAACCCGTGGGAAAAAAAATATTCATCAATATCAAATTTTGTTTATAACCTCCGATAGTTCAAAATCAGCGCTAAACGTTTCTTGACTTTAGTGGAATACCTTTTAATTAATTAGCTTGTGAAAATTTTCAACCGCCACCCAATATTTCTTTAACTTGTCAAAATTTTCCTCTGCCCAATTTTTTTCCAACTTGTCAAAAGTTTAGATTTTCAAAACATCAAATACATAATATCGTATCCTGAGTAGTCGTGAAAATTACGTACAGAATACTCATGTCTACCTAATTTCATGTATACATGCACTGTATCTTGATTACAGGAATCAAGATTCATAGATTACAAAACCGGTCCAACCTATAAAATCAATAAGAGGTACTCCGTCTTTGTCCTCCTTTTAATCGCATATAAGCAATGCTTTATTGGTCGAGGTAGTATTGTATATATCATCTAAACCCGCCATTTATCGACTAAAATGGCCTTCAAATTTTGTGAATTCTATGAAAAATATATACAAGATAGAAACCCTAAAAATAATCATCGACCGAAATGCTCAAATCTTCACCTTGTCTAATTAACTGATCACTGCCCTCCAATGACATCTCCCAATACTCGCACTCCATCAAATTTCGATCATCTTCATTCCCATTAGCCACCACCCCATTCGTGTCCTCGTCCTTCGAAGATAATTGAGCGTCCATCGCCATGCCGGCATCTGACGCCACATTCTGCACCGACCGAGGTGACAATCCCGTCCGGGCAGTCGCAGGTAACATCGACGGAAAGTTAAGTTTTTCGGGCGAAGAAGTTCCTCTTAGACAGTAAATTGCCACGTCGTGGGCCATGGCCGCAGCTTCGGGGGTCGCATACGACCCTAGCCATAGTCGTTGTTGAGACCCGGGAACTCGAATTTCCGACACCCATTTGCCCCACTTTCTTTGTCGAATGCCTTTGTACGTCTTCGGATAAATCTCGCCTTCACGTGAAGTAGCAGCCGTAATATTACTCATTTGTTGTAAACTTTAACGATATGATTTTGTTAGAGAGACAGAGAGAGTTTGTTTCTGTACTAGGTTGTCTGCATAATAGGTGTTTATATAGGTTGAGGAATTAATGAGGTAAAAGGAGACTTTGGGAAATCCAAGGGGCAAAGTGGTGGGGTTGACAATTCATGGAAGAATGTGTATATAAAATAGTCAAGATTTTCAAAGGTCAAAAGTCAAGGAGATATTTCATCCACTTGGAGAGAGAAATTTGGATGGGTGGCCAAAAATTTCTTTCTTCAAATGGCAAGTTGGCAACTGAGGAACAGATCCAATTTCATGCTATTAATGCAAAAAGGGGGTTCCTATTCTTGCCAGTCAAACCGTGTGGGAGTGTGGTATGTCTTTGGTAGAGGTGGGGGGATGCATCGGTGTAAAAATGACAAATAAAAGGAGACAAACAAATGTATATACATCATTCAAAACAAAAAGATAAAAATGTATATACATTTCTCGATCGACATTCCTATTGTTTTAGGTGCGAGTCTTTATTCTTGCTATTGTTGATAGAACCCCCCCCCCCAAAAGGGGGGGAGGGGGGGCACCCACACCGATATGGCAGTCACGTCGGGCTGACAATGGAGCAAAATCAATTATTGATATTGACAAATAAAATCTTTAATGTGAGGAATTTTTCGTGTCTTAAAATTAATATTTAATTATCATGTCAACGTTGTCAAAAGAATGTTTAAAAAAAAGAAAAAAAGTCATGTCAAAAATGGGAAAAATAGAAACACCTAACAGAGGAAGGAAAATAGGTTATATATTTTGCAAATCAATCACTGATTTGCAAAATATGTAATTAATTTCTTTTTTACAACTTTATATGTGAGATTAGTAATTGTTTTAGGTGTAAAATGATATCCTGAAAATAGGTGGTCGAAACTCAAAAAGTGATTCGAAAGTATCGAAAGAATATAAATATCATATAATATGTAGCGAAAAATGATTTTTAACAAAACTGATTAATATTTACGTAGACACAAATTTATTATATTTACCAAACACATGTTATGTCAATATTAAATAATATAAAAATCATTTCATCATATTAAGATAACGATTTTAAATCTAAAGCAACATGTAATAAATAATAAATGCGGATGTAATCTATTATCCACAATGAACATCATAATAGCTCAAATAATAATACATATCCCTAATTATAGATCCCAACTATTAGATGGCACGTATCACTAATCCACAATAAATCATATCCACTTAACGATTGGAACAGCTCCGTGACTAAAAAATACTGTGGAAGTGTACAAGCACAATTTTGTCGTTTTCACATATGGTTAATTGGTTATACGTACTTTGTTTGACCAACTACGTTTACCTTAAAAAAGATCCAATAATTATTTTGCATTTTGCATCACCACTGACGCAATCAAAATTCCTGGTAGGGCCAAATAATTTGGATACTTGGTGAGAGCATTAATGGCACGTGGACATAACGTTTAAATTGAAATGGTCAGATTGAAAAGTGAATATAACGTTTGTGTAAATACGTCATGCGTGCGGTCATACCCAGGTCGGTGGACGGTGGTGTGTAATCCGGTCGGCTGAGCCATGAAAAGACCCGTCCTTTCTTTTCTTCTTTGGCACCGGTCTTCCTATACATTTTCTATTTTGTAATTATTAATATATATTATATTATAGAAAATAATTTAGGTCAGAGATTAGATTAGATTAATTTAACTGTATATAATCACAGATTTAAAAACAACCTTTTGTTTTCAAAAGGAACCGTCAAACAAGCACTCGATCAATATCGGTTAGCTTCGAGAATTCCATGGATAAATAAAGGTATAAGGGTTAAGATAGATTCATTCTTATTTTACAACCAATTAAGAAATTAATATTAAAAATGTAAAATTCACTAGAATGCAATTATGCTATATATCATAATTTATTTTGATTCATATAGTATAAGTATATATTAAATAAAAGAATACTAAAACATGTGGAAACTAAATGCACTTCCATCGGGCGGAGGATTTACAATTTGGAACATATAATAATAATAATAATAATAATAATAATAATAAATAAATAAATAAATAAATAAATAAATAAATAAAATATAAGTTTATCTTTACAAAACAAACGAAGTCAACTTTCGTATAGCACCTCCTATGAATTTACCTAACAAAATTTCCGATATATTTAGAAGATAAACTTCCAATCAACGTAACATTATAATACGTAGGGACACACACAAATAAATTGGCAATAACAGTTTAGGAGCCTAGTGATCTGTTGCCCACATGTTGGCAACTTATGTTGCCAACATGTGTGACGTGGTGCCCTGTGAGGGCGCCACGTCACCGGGCCAATTTTTTTTTTTTGAATCTACGTCAGGTGAGTTGAAAAATACATAACGGCCCTATGATGGTGGGGGGTTCGTTTGGGCCCCACATTTTTTTCCCCAAAAAATGGAGTGTTGACACCTTCCGTTGCCAACAAGTTGGCAACAGAACGGGAGTACAGTTTAGGATTACATTGGAAATGACTAATGAGAACTGAGACAAGCAACGGGAGGCTAAGAGCCTGTTCTATTTGGCGTTTTCAACCCATTTTCTATTTTCAATTTTCGAAAATGATGAAAACATGTTCTTTTCATCGTTTTCGAAAATAGATTTTCAAAATCGTTTTCAAACTTTGTATAGAAAATACGAAAATATTTTTTTAACGTTTTCGATATTTTTCATATTAAATGTCGAAAATAAGGAAAACGCATTTTCGGATTTTAAACTTTACATTTATTGCATTTGAGTCCCAAAATTTATTTTTTGTACACTTCAGTCCCTAACCACCGCCGATCACCGGCAATTACCACCGACCACCATCGGAAAAGTCAAACCACCAAATTTTATAATTTGACCATCGGATCTGGTGGTTCAACCACCGCCGGAGAACCACCACGATGGTGAACCACCTTCACCTTCATCAGTCGCCAGCAACTGCACCATGGAGGGGACGAGAAGGGGTGGGGGTAGGGTTGATGAAGAAGATGAGGGCCTCCTGTGACATGTTGAAAAGTTTAGGGGCCTTTTTGTAATATTTATTATACCAAAATATATTTTCCTAAAAATATAAACCAAACATGTTTTCTATTTTCTCTTTTCAAAAATAATTTTTCAAAACCACAAACCAAATACATTTTCAATTTTCTCAAAACAACAATTGAAAACAGAAAACACCAAAACATTTTCAAAAATGAAAATAGAAAATACAAAACAAACAGAACGCTCCCCAATATTTTCCATTTTTTGTTTGGATTCCTGAGGGAGAGAGGGGTAGTAATTTGAGAAAGTTCTCCACCATCATTGATACAGGAGAGAGACGATGTGGGTAATAATTTGGAAATTCAAAAATTACCCAGGCATACTCCTCCCTGCTCCCCAGGTCATTGAGCCTTAATGATATTCTTCTACATATGTTGAACATTGTCATCCTCTCTGTATGGATTGAATCCCAGAGAAGACAGGGATGGTACCCTACCCCGGAAGAGTAGCACAATGCCACACTCAAATTTGATCTCTAATTCTATCTCTATTAATCCAATGTTTTGACCTTCCTATCTTCTTTGAAAGAGATAATAATAATAATAATAATAATAATAATAATAATAATAATAATAATAATAATAATAATAATAATAATAATAATAATAATAATAAAAGAGACATACAGAAAATAGCTTTTTTTTTTTAAAGTAATATTAATCAAATTGCTTATTCAGCATATTAGATACAAAGGCATTCTTTTACCCGCCAAGTCAACTTGATAGTTGATATATTCCTTCAAATAACTCAACTTGCATTGTGGAGAATTTCATTGAACATATCATCTATGTTTGTTCACACAACAATTTCTTAAGCATGACATGGTTAATTGGAAATGCTCTCAACTCTCAACTCCTCTGATTTCAGGATTGTAAAAGTCAAGGTTTCATTAAAAATAAAAATAAAAAATAAAAAAAATAGAAGAAGAAAAGATTTAACAGAAATGAGCAACCTTTACAAGAATGTATACACCTTGAAATGGCTTCACTGCCTATGCTATTGTAAATAACAATTCTGGATCTGAATTTAGCTTTCATTGTCCGGGGCCTACGCTATTAAGTATCCAAATAATTACCATTCTTCTTCTTTTCCTTTTTACTGTTTTTTTTCCCAGTCCCCTGTGTTGCTATTACTACAATTAATAATACAATCAGAAAATGTAACTACAGAAATTACACACATATACATAAGTGTGAAGATCACTTTGCAATTTAAGATAGATGACCAAAGTCACAAAGCATACCGATCATAATTGTCTAAAATCCTTGGAATGAGGATGAGAGAATCCTAAAGAGCCCATCTGGATTATCAGCATGTACCTGGAGCAAAGATTATAATTGATAAGGACTAAGAATCAAGTGTGTTATGCAAGTAGAGTTTGTCATCATTTTAATACTTTTCCAACAAAAAAAATCCACTTCTACCAGTCCGACAAAACCTAACTTCATATCTTTCGAATTAAAAACCCATTTCTACTGGTCGGTCAAGATCCAACTTCAATTCCAACACATTCAAAATTGAGAAATACTACTTCTACACACACAGGTTTATGCAAAGAGTTATACTCAAGCAAGGTGTCAAAATGTGTAAAGTGAACTGTTTTCATCATAGACACATCACTTGAATACTTAGTGTAATTTTGCGTGAACTTGCGTACAAATAATATATTGCTTCAACATTACTTAACATTATCCACAAATTTCGCGATTTTACTACTATTTAAATTTAAAAGTAATGATGCAAAATAAACATTTACCCAAACACACTTGAAGTCTCTGAATTCGAAGTCTGTAAATTTTTATTTTATTTTATTTATTTATTTACTTATTAATTATTGGAGTTTTAAGGGGATGAAAATATTGGGAGAAGATGGAATATACCCAATGACCAGCATCTTCAAGCACATGCATTTCAACTCCACCACCCTCTTCAATGGCTTGTTCCTCTGCAATATGAATCCTCCTGATATCTTCCAAAGCCCACCTGTGGAGACTTCTCTCTGCTTTTAGGAAATTAATATGAACACCTCGAGGGACATCTTCCACAATTTTCCTGCATGCAATGAAAAAACAATAATGGTTCTCTTCACGCCACCAGCCAACCAAGTAAAATGTGTCATTATTGATTAGTTAATGTGAAAATGGTGCGCTTTTTACACAATTCATTTACAGCTTGTTCCACGAGGCTTATAAATCAGTTTTCGTACTTTTAATTTCAACTGGACACTGTTCAAAAACAAATATTAATTTTTTTTCACGTTTCTCCGAGATCTCTCATACCTTTTAACTAATGCTCCTAAAAAACCTTTTTTTCTTCTCTTCTAATTTATCGAAAAGTACTTACACAAAAAGCATGCTCGATTACTTTAGACAATAAACAGACACTAAAATCCTTGAAGAAAATGAACTAGTTGGGTATTTGTCGGAAACAAACTCACCACATATTTGTGTCCTCATATGATTGATACATCTCAGCAATACCATTAAGATCAAACACCCAAGAGAAACTTGAACTTGATGTCCCATTGGTACAATTTTGCCGAAGATTAGTTACGACCCACTGTGATGGAACAACAGAGGGGAAAGAATAAGCAAGATTAGAAGGAAAAACTAAACATTAGCATCAAATCCACTTCAATGTTGGATAGAAAGATAAAACAGGAAACTCAGCAATGTTATTCAGTTCATATATCTTAATTCACCTGGGCCACATCCATCGAGAAGCCATTCAGAACAAGAGAACTTATAACTTCCTTCTTGGAAGAGACCTTCCTTGGAGAATAAGATCAAACAAAAAGTAAAATTTTGTAGCAAATTATACATTGTGACAGGGGATATTTAACCGAGCAAAAATCAACAAATGACAACGATGTCAAATTGTCAATTACAAGAACCACATCACATTATAATTTAGAAGACAAGATACATTGCCAAAATGGGGGGAAACGTAAGGACTAAACCGAGAAGGGCACGTGAACCCATTGTTACCTCTTTTGGTAATTTACTTAGCAAAGATATGAGTTCAGCAGGATGGTCATCTCCATCTGCACCAGCTCGAACTTTTCCAGGAGTTGCATCTAAAACCCAGACCTACAATGCCAAAAATAAAGACATGAAAAAGAAGGGCACCAAAAGGTTACAAAGGTTACAAGTCCAGAAATTTCACTAAGGCTACTGGGAATTGGCAACTAGTCGGGGTTACAATACAGACTTCAGGCAATTTACAGCGGTGAGTGGTCAAGCTATATTCACCATCTCCAAGTTCTCCAAATAATCAAAGCTACAAATACAATTTAAAGATGCATGAATTCTACTTACTCGAACAGGTCTTGCAAGGGGTTTCGAAACCTGCTCCACCATGCTCAAGGCAACTGCATGACGAGCAGAGAGAAATTAAACACTCTACCAACCAGAACTTTTTAACAGCATAACCTAAAACACGTGCACAAAATCATTACTGATGATTACATTACATACACTAGAATGGATGCTAATTTACCTTTTCCACCAAAGCTGTGACCAACCAAAACTCGAGGAGTTAACTTCAGCTGCCCAAGCTAGTTGAAAGAATTAAAGGATTATGATTATATATATGGATGAAGGAGTACAATTATGATTATATATATGGATGAAGGAGTACAATCTTTGTTCGAGCTAAAGATGGAAAGTACAGTAGCTGGGAACTTATTGTCATATGTTTAAAATGTTACTTCACAAAGAAGACAAGCAATAATGCCATAAGCAATAGACAAATGATTGAATGTTTTCACTAATACCATGTCATAACAGCTACGGACAAAAGTTTACTAATTTGGATTTGTTTGAAAGTTGCTCAAAATATAATGTGAGAGAGATGCGGGACGCATAGGTGGGTAGTAGTTATAGGTCCTACAAAATGTGTGGTTAGATTTAATGTTCAATGTTGACCTTGAAATTAATGTGACTATATGTTCTCGGTTCTCTCAAACAAGAACTAAAAGAATTCTGTAGGAAGAATTTTCCCTTTAATTCAATTTAAGCGGAAGGATTCAGAAGAGCCTGGGCAAACAAAGGCAATATCAACCAGAACATATCTACACAAAGGACCAAGGGTGCAATGAACTCAAGGCCTCAATATTTATTCAGCTGTTGTCCAGATTCTACCAACCATTTAAAATTCATTGCGAGTGTTCGTTATATTTTCACTGTTATCTGTTGGGCACCTGTTCCTTGGTAATTTTTAGTTGTAACTTTGGTCTGTTTTGTTCTCTTAGAGTAATTCCAAGATAAAAAAACATTATTTGCAATTTCATTCGAGCAAACAATAGATTGCACATGTCTTCTCGGGAAAATTCAATTTACATCTGGTGTGAGGTGACTCTGGAAGTTCTAGGAACCATTAGTTATACATAAAAAGGGGGTCAGTTCCCCATAATTAGAGGATCTACGATGATTGAAATGAGTACTACACAAGAGAACACGTTCAGGGATTAACTTACTAGCTTCAAAACATCAAGGGCAGCTGAAGCAACAGTATGTGGTCCCCTCTTTTTTAAAGCTGTAGAATCCCCATGACAGCGCAGGTCCACCAGGAGAAACTGAGGCAACAAAAGTATGAAGAGTAAGTTTCTGACTCATAATGGCATAAAATAGTGTGCTGAACACTCAAGAAAAATACTTAAATAAGAATAGATGCCGTTTCAGATCTATCCACGAGGAAAGTGGATTCACAAATGATAACCTACTTTTGGTCATTTATAGTTGTGATATCAGTCAGTCAATTATTTAAATATCCATTTCACCTCCACTACTTAGAACTTTCACCAAGGTGATTAAACAACGACATCTACTCCGAAAGTAAATAGCTTATACACACATTCTAAGATGTATACAAATTTTCCGCAGTGGAATCCGACCGGAGGAGAAAGTATGGGAGAATAGGGGAAGAAGATGACTTACCTGGTTCAAAAATGGCAGATTATGGCGGACTTTTTGAAGAATTTTGCAGAAGAAATTTGAGGGTGATATGTGGTGAGGACGGACGTAATTGAGATTTTGGGCTTCCGTCGATGAAAGATGACAGACAGCAGGAAATAAAATAAAAACAAAGACAGTATTTCATGTGATTTAATGCCATCAGGATGTCTAGGAAAAAAACCTATAAAGATATAATGCAAAGACTTGAAGTGATATATTTGCCATATATGCGCTGATACGTCAGTATAACATTCCTCAACAAAATACCGAAAGTAATTTCTTTTTTTCTGCTGGTCCACTGAATATCACTCCTTTTTGTCTATGTCAAGAGTAATCACGTGTACTACACCAAACTTTACTAGCTTTAGGCCTTGTTGAATTCAACACAAATCGACACAAATTTTATTAACTTTTTCTCTCTCATCATTTACAACCACTCATTCAATTATTTAGGGTATGTTCTTTGTAGATTAAATTTGGTGTAGATTAAAGTTGGTAAGGATATGTGGTTGAAAATTAGAGATAGAGTATTCAAAAATATAAAGTAATTGTCAAATCAATAAATGAATGGTTGAAAATGATGAAAGAGAAAAAGTGGATTTAATTTGGTGAGATTTAAGTTGTATAGAACATACCCTTAATATATTTTCCCTAAATTTCAACCACACATTCAACACGTATATCAAGAAAATTAACTTTATCATCAAAAGAACATACCCTTCATGTTTGTTTGATAGAGATTATTGAAAAAATAATCCTTATATATGTGGTTAAGATGTAAAGAAAATGTTTTTAAAAATATGAAAATTTTGTCATTGAGGTTGAAAATTATGGTGGAGAAAAATGATCTTTAAAGGAGGTATATCAAACAAGCTCTTACAGTTCCCACTAGGCAGTTAAGAATAATTTGATTTTCAGTTATTTTCCTACAAAATGCTCTATCGGGATGCAGAATCCACGTTCCAAGATTGGATTGGGTTGATATAATGGCTCTGTCTCATTGCACCACTGATCTAATAGAAATACTGTTTACAATTACTAACACACATGATAAATCCATTTTTCGGGTAATAAAAAGAATTAAACTGGAACACAAGAAGCTAAGACCTCTTACTCTTTAGCCCCATATTTAAACTTCGGATGTGATCATGTTTAGCCTAAGATTACCCGGCTATATATGTAGAATATGTTTAAACATCAAAATAAAACATTTTTTCTCTCTAATAGCATAAATCAAACTGTAACTAAGGACTTGATTGCCTTAACTATTTTCCAAAAACATTTTTCTCAAACATTATTTCCAACCACTCATTTCATTGCTATGACAATTTGTTCGCATTTTCAAAAAGTTCTCTTTGCTCTCCAATCACACATTCAAAAATCCCTTCCTTTTTTTTTCTTTTTCAAAATCTCCACTAAACATACACTAAAATACTAAGTAAAGATAAATGTCAACGTAGTGTAGCATTGACATACCTGCCACTTTGGAAACTCTTTGGCCAATCTCCTAGCAAAAGTTCCTGTTACATTTATATCGTAATTAATGACAGTATAAAGAGGTCTAACCCAATCTACATTCTACATGAAATTGCAAATTAATGCAGATTTTGACCGATAATGTTATTATCCCACATACCAAATGAAATGTAGTCAAGTTATCCCTACAACATTGAAAAACCAGAGTTCCAATAGTACCCATTGCAAAGGATCGAGTCTGCCTCCACGACTCTCAGAAAGATCCATAAAAACAATATTATGAAGCAACAGTTTTCACAATTCACCTCCTTGTACCTACTTCGTTTGAACTTAATTTCTTAGCTCCTCCATAGCCTATACATTTTGTTGACCCTTAGGACCCAAAGGGACATTTCAGGCTTAATTTCTGGATTTGGAAGAAAAAGATTCATAGCCTATACATTTTGTCGACCCTTAGGGCCCAAAGGGACATTATAAGCTTACTTTCTTATCGTAAAGGAGAGGGTTTCAAAGCTTGCTCGGGTAAATCTGTTTGCAGGGCCCACTATAAAGTTCCCTCAAGATTTATTCTGCCCAAATTTGCAACTCTTTAACACAATAACAAGAATCTCTAAACTCCATAAAGTTGGTATTGATCACAAAATTTCCTTGCTTCATTATGATGATAAGCTAATTTTTCTCCTAATGGTATATTGCCGGCGAAACGGTTAATGTTCCATGAACATCATGCAAAGACATGGATATCCACTAAAGAACATTGATAAGAGGATCTTTCCAACAAATCCATGACTGATTATAGAATAGGTACCTACCCCAATTCTTCCTGCTACCTAGAATGCCATGAAGAAGAACAGCAGTAGGAGGCTCAGGTACTGATTTGTTAAAGAGACTCCACCTCACCTGGGCACCAAAAGTGCACAGTAAAGTCCATGAAAGTTGAAATACCAAAACCAAAGTAAAAATGGAAATGAAGAAAATATCAAGCTTCTCCACAAATTGAGGCTCGTGGAAGTTCGTAAATAATTTTAAACAGCAAGCTTCATTTGGCCATATGAAGCTACTTCAGGTTCACTGCTTTTTGCTCATTTTAATACAGATTTGCATAAATATGCAGTGATTGAATCGACTGCAAGAAAAGATTCATCAACTTTATGCCTTTTACCCCAGGCATATCACTGGGGGAGCCATATAATTTTTTGCCAAAATGTTAATGTAAACAAATGGCAAATCCTTATGTACTCTTCGGAATTAATCGGATTACTGGTAATCTCTCAAGTTCTTAAGAAATCATAAAAGAAAATCTAGAATGTTGGTCCTTCTGAAAATGAGATCGTCGACACACACACAATTATTGCTCACAGAACTAAGAAATGACACATCTCCAACTTTAATCTGAGCTTCAAATGACCAGCTATAAGCCATGACCTTTATAACAGGTATTCGCCATCATTATTGTATTTAACTTATAATGATAGACAAACTTTATCTCATATCTGTCAGGGGTGGCTTCGAGAAGACAGAATTCAGATAAAGATAAGAAATTATTATAGAAAACAGACTTTGCAGAGGAACTTGAGTGTTCCATATCGAATTTATACAATCAGCAAAGAATGCAGTTCCCCAAAAGGAATGATCCCATATTGATAACCTCGACTGAAAACAACAATCATTTGTAACTAGAAACAAATGGAAACATGGGACTCACATCTGCCCCTTGGACAAGATCATATGCCTGCAAAAGGAATTAACTATTCGGTCAATACAATCACAAGAGAAGATTAATTTATTAGGCAATAACCAAAAATGTCAGACAAAAATGCATTTGCTTACCAAAATGTCAGCAGGCTTCACTAACCTGCTAGCAAGCCTCTCATCCACTAATGTCATTTGAACACTTAGACCCCTGTACGCCTTTCTCGACTGATTCAAAGATCCCTGAGGGATGCGAATTATGACGAATTACCACTATTTTGATCATAAGTATCGCCAACTTGAAATGCAAACAGGAAACTAACTAGAAGGTAGGCATGTTAACTAGTGAACAGAGATCAATCTAAATCAGAAAATGGACAATAGTGATCTTGGCACTTTGGGAGACAAAGCATCAAACTTTCTTGACAAGTGTATGGAGATGAATAAGGCTTTCTGCATTGCACATAAAGTTAAATAAGCAGATTAAAGATGTTTCGATTTTCATTTCATAAGGAGATGTGTGTTAGACACGTAGATAAGCAACTAGCTTTGGATAGGAATGAGGGGCTTAGAAAAATTCATCCTTGCGATCCGACGTGATTTGTCACATGGTTCTATATAGCCGACCCCTATTTGTAGGGAATAAGTACCCTGTCAGTCTAGAACAGTATAACACTTCGTTGTTACAGACAGAGTCTCGATTTTACCGTATATTGAAAAGATATTGAATGACACAAAACCAATAATGCTTTTCAGATTCCACGCAATTGAACTGGTAATATAAACTCAAATTCAAACAACTAGAACAGCAATAATCTCTTAAACTGTCTCTTCTAGTGTCGTGCAAATTTACAACAAAAAAAAAAACCCACCCATGAAGGCAGGGCTAAAAATAACTAAATAACATCAGAAAATGCAAAATTCGTAGTTCCCCTGCCATGCAACCAATAGACATCAAATCAAAGATTTCCCTGCAATTAAACTTCCTCTATATGCTTACATCCAAACCAGCTTACTTAATAAGAAATTACAAGGAAAACAAGATAAATCACAAAAAGTAAGGTATAGCACGAAATAGCATAAATGAACTGTAACATTTGAAATTCATACACACTTCTAGGTTCTAACTGCTAGTTTCAAAAGTTTTTCGGTTAATAATTAACACCTCGTAGAAATGCCTCGAGATCTTGGTTTTTGCAGTCTTCTGATAAAACGACGACGTTAAACCAAGCCGATTTTCCGCTCCCAATCCAGAAGCTCGCAATTCAACTTGGTGGAACAGCGTACCGGAATTAAATATGATCGACATTTTAATTCAACAAAATCATACGCAGCCAATTCAATGAACACCGAAGCTACAATCTACAAAATGTAAGACAAATTAAGCTTGGAAATGCAGATTCTGGAAATTGCGGCACTGGATTTACCGATTGAGGGGCAATTTCGAGAATAAGGACAGGGAGAAGAAGGAGGAGACACCGAAGCTTTCAAATTGTACCTGTCCGTGTCTCCGCCAGAGATGGGGAATGAAGAACTGAAAACACGTGAGTTTTTGTGTGGGCGGAGGGCTGCATATATGTATGTTAATTGACGAAAAAGCCCATGAGCGAACAAGAACTTTGCTTCCGGCGGTAGGGTCCTTGAGGGAAAATTGTGTGGGTGTATGTCGCAAATTTGCTGTGTGAAAGGGACGTAGAGCTACCAGGCAGTCTTTCCAGAAAAAAATTCGGCTGTGTTTGGTTCATGTATCTTCTTTCCAGGAAAAGTTATTTTCCGATTTCTTTTTTTCTTGACTGTTTGATTGTTACTTTTATTTTTCTGAAAAATATTTTTTAATTTTTTTTGAAATTCGCATTTTTTTTGTTTTGGAGGAAAACGTTTTTGCCTGGGGGAGGTGGTTTTAATTTTTTGAGAAAAGTTTGCCTCTTTTTTTATTTTTTTATGGACAATTTGTTTTAACCATAAAAATAAAGAAAATGATCAAATTTCATAAAAAAACCCAAAATAAGGAAAACAACACTATTTTCCAACTTTCAAATTAATCTAATCAAACATCTACAATTACCATTTCCCTAAAAAACCTTTTTCTGGAAATTTATTTACCTCAAAATATTTTCCTTCCAACTATTTTCCGGCTTTACAATCAAACACACCCTACGTGTTTGATTGCCGTCAATTTACCTAGAAAATATTACATCACGATTGTTTTTTTCAATTTTATTATTTAATTAAAAAAATTTACTTAAAATTTATTTTCCAAATACAAATATTTAAAGCACAATATCACTAAATTTACTTTAAAAAATTAAATTCATGATTTTGATGTTATTAAATTGCCTAGAATTCATTTTCTTTTCGAATAAATTTCAAATTGTCAATCGAGTGCACCCTATGTTATTATTGTTGTTATTATTATTATTATTATTATTATTATTATTATTATTATTTTGAATGGAAAAGTTATTATTTTTTACAATTTGAATGATTTGTAAAATTATAATTTGGTTAATACATTCTTTTCAAATTTCAAATTTGGTTAAACAAATCATATCCATATATCTTTTCACTCATTAAATCTGCACCATCCAACTCCACTAATTTTCTCTCTTCATACTCATAAAAATATATTAAAACTCATCCGCTAACACCCTCAAAATAACAAACCTAACCTTTGAAGTCTATCATGCAGTCTCTTTTTGAATTTCGATAAATTAGGGTAGTCAATGGTTTCAGTGTTTTGAATTCATTTTGATACAAAGTCATTTGGATAATCTTCTTGAGATTGGAATTCAAGTCTCAACATATAATTTGCAAAATGAAAGAAACAAAAGGCAGGGCTATCCCCTCACTTTGCCTCCAATGTGATTGTTAATATTCATCAAAATAAAGTATAATATGGGAGAAAGAGAAAGCAAAAGTGAGTGGAGCCTCTTTTACACTTGAAAATACGATGTACTTATAGAATTTGGGTAATAACTGCTCACAACTTCCTTGTTGCATGAGAGACACGTATTTCATATTGATGATGACACATGTTTTCACCCAATGATCTTGCAACCACTTATAAAGAGACACCCTTGACATTACGGTTGTGCATCTCAATGGTGGTATGTTCGTACTAATACGGTCGAACTATTTGCATTTGGCTCTTGTTTCAAGCCTACTTAGGGATGTGTCTCTTAGGTCGTCATCTTCACTATCCACTTTCCCTCAACCTGAGTTTACGATCATATTTCATCGAAGATTGTGGTCATATTTGTTGAAGTATTTAGATCGTATGGTCTAAACTTCAGCATACCACAACCGTAATAATTTGGCGATGTAATTTGGGCTTAACTCCTTTTCTCAACCTCACATATGGTCGGATTAAATCGGAGATGGCCATTTGGTATCCTTTTCACGGTCACTTCCCTCATAATGTAGATACTGACAACCGTGTTTATGAGATGATTTTGACCATTTTTCATCAATTAGGGCAATTTCAATCATTATGCATCACGTATGTATCTTCATCTCTAACTCAATTACTACCACCTAAGACGTTACATCTACAATCTTGAAATAATGAGTTTCATAACAACTTTTGTTAGGATGTGTTCGATCGAAGTAGGAAAAGGAATTGGAAAATGTTTTTTTATAAAATTGAAAATTTTCTTAACAAATCTTTGGATGCAATTTTTTATGGAATTAGCCACATTTGTATATTAAATGAATGTACATGAACACCGTTTTTGATGAAAAATACTTGGTTGAGCACGAAACCTAACCAAAAAGCTCTTGTTTATTCAAACAATCCTACGTTCTCTCAGTTTCAAAAATGCAATATATAGTGAAATAACACAAGTTGTTGGTATTCACAAATTACAAGCAGTTGAACATATATTTTCTCAAGCTGCTTCTGCGCTGCTCTTTTATTTTGGTTATAAACACCCTCACCTTTTGATAATTTTAGAAATCGTTTACCCGACATCTCAAGCTGTACGATTAAACCGTAGTTTTAAAATGACTTTCAAAAAAAATAAAGAATCGAGAAAACAGAACAGTTCAGAAGACAGTTCACTCTTTTGAACTGAAAATCCAATCTTTCAAAACAACATACGGTTAGAAGCGTAGAAGAAAAAATCATATATAGGAAGACGGTAATGAGGATTGAAAGCAAAATAAAGCAAAGCGTCAAGCCAAAACTCCAGTCAAAGCAAATACACTTCGTCTAAACATCCATTTCTGCATAAATATAGCTTAACCAACACAAAAATGAAGTACCAAATCGGTCATATTACATACGATTACTGAAAGAACTTGATTTGAAACCAAAACTGTCTTAAAAGAAACTCCGAAATTCATATCAAACCTCTCTCAACGGTTGGCCTTGGCCACCCTCTCAATCTCATCCTTCTTCTTGATGGCATAGCTGCGCGTACCAAATCAACAAACAACTAAAGTTACACAACATTATCTTTAGAATGGAAAGTGGATATAGGAAAGGCTTGCCCTATCTAACCTGTTAGAAGATCCCTTGGCAGCATTGATGAGTTCATCCGCAAGACATTCAGCTATGGTTTTGATGTTTCTGAAAGCACTCTCCCGAGCACCAGTTGTGAGAAGGTAGACAGCCTGATTAACACGTCGAAGAGGTGATATATCAACAGCTTGACGTCTCACAACACCAGCAGAACCAATTCTGGTGGCATCTTCTCTCGGTCCACTACAGAGTAAACAATGTTAACAATTGAAAATGTAGAGAAAAAGCAATCATGCTAGACTCTGCATTTCACGCCGCACCTCAGTTTGATCCTCAAAATAATTTAATCAATGAATAATTGCAAACAAGTTTAATAACACTATGACGTTACTGATAACACGCCCTTGATTGAGACAATATGGATTTCCAAAATCAACTTTGAATGAAAATAAAAGGGATTCCACACAACTTTTGGACAAAATAAGAGTCCCACAAACCTCATAGTCATAAATCTTCATGAAAACATAGATTAGAACATATTCTTGACAATACCAATTATGAAAAATTTATAGGACCCCCAGCTACCGTACTTAGTGCTCCTTGACAATAAACACGAGGCACTTAGACAAAGGAGGTCACCTTATTTATTGTGTTGTGTCTCCCAATGTAGCAGAGCTAACATTTAGTGATCAAGAGTATAGAATACTCAAAGAGTAATAGAATTTTTTCATAACAATAGCTAAGCATGAGCAACTTCGAACAATCCATCTCACACAGTGAATAAGCTAAACAAGTTTTGTGAAAAAGATGAGGGTCAAGCAACTATCATAACCTTCATGAAAATGCCAAAAATATTCAACAAAATTAACTTTGTGGAATTGGTATTTCAACGATAAAACAAACTAAGCAAGTTCATGATGGATATATAAAGAGAACCGCGGTATTATTTTTTAAGCACACCTGTTGATGACAGCATCAACGATAACTTGAATTGGGTTCAGGTCAGTCAGCAAGTGAATAATTTCCATGGCATGCTTAACAATACGGACAGCCATCAGCTTCTTTCCATTGTTACGGCCGTGCATCATGAGTGAGTTGGTAAGCCTCTCAACAATGGGGCATTGAGCCTTCCTAAAACGTTTGGCTTGGTACCTACCAGCAGTGTGAGGCATGAAGGTAGGATGCTTGGCAGCAGTTGCAGTTATGTAATCCTCCACAGAAATATCGTTAACCTGTAAAAGAAATGCAAATTCACTAATTTATAAATTATAACAGTTCTACACAAAAAATGTTTCTAGCATATGAGTTTACAGAAATAGTTCTTATAGACTTCCCAATCAAACCCTAAATAAAGATTTAAAAAAAACTAGCATATAACAAGTTCGGATTTCTATAGCATGATTCCCACACACATCAACGGTCTCGTGATGTTAACAATGGCGTCCTTCAATGGAAGGGCATAAAGGGGAAAAAGCCTTACCTTCAACCAAAACTAAATCAAAAACTAGAATTAAGCGGTGCGTTCTTATTCTCAAAGCCAAATACCTGGTAAGGACCATGAAAATTTCTTTTGTTTGACTCAGGTAACAATATAACTTTAACATAATAACTGATATATCTCTCGACCGATTGCTATTCAAAAGGTAAATTGGTTGAATGTACATGCTAAAGTGATATCCAACAGAAGATCCTAATATTTCCAGGATTATCATCCAGCAGACAGGTTCTAATAAATCTCACACAAAACGATACGATATAAATTGCAAAAATATAAGCAATTAAATCAAATCTAATAAATCTCATACACTCAACAAAAATACTAGAGATTTGGATCAAATCTGATACTGAGAAACAATTAGAAGTTTTGGAATAGAAATCAAACCTGAACTTCATCGTATCTCCAGCGATTGAAAAGCAACACTTCACTGTGAACCCTGTCTCCCTCCGGAGGGCAACAGCAACAGCAGCAGCCTCCATTTCCTTCGTGTGGTTTTGATTTCTCGGCGGCGATGGGATGAGAGTGAGGATGGGAATAAGAAGTGCTGCGCCAAACTGCAGTGAGACGAAGACGGAGGAGATTAAATAGGGAAAAACCCTAGACGCATTGTGGTCATTTTGTGGTGTTTTGACAAAAATATCCTATCACTAGACTGAAATTACTTGCTCACCCAGGTCACGGAGTTTTTGAAATTTGCATGTTACTCCGTATACACCTGAAGAAATGCAGAATTATCCTCAAATCTATTACACTTCTTGCAACATAGCCCCTAATCCTTTTATCTTGACTATTTTATACATTTTTCTAGTTTTCACATTCAATAAGAATAATAATATAACTATTTAAAATGTAATATAATATATGTTGAAAGGCATTATCACGATTAGTATAATTATAAGTATAAAATCTAAACAAACCATAATAATAAAAAAATAACATTTTAATTCTTTTCTCCTCTGTCTAATCGTCCCTAATACTCCCAATTTTTTAAATGATGATGATAACATATGATATTGTGACTCAAATTCTCCCAAATCCAAAAGGGGAGATGCAACAAGTTTCATGAGGATGCACTCATCTTCTTTGATTAATAAAATGTAGTCTTTAAATAAAATACTGATTTATATTTATTGTTTGTTTTTATCCTTAAATAAATCATATATTGTTGTTGAAAGTAAAAGTAAATTAATTAATTGTTCATGAAAAATAAAAATAAAAAGATAAACGACGGATGATGAACCAATTTGGAGAATTTTGTGCATCAAAATAAAGTGAAAAGATTAGTCGATGTTTATACCACGTGTCTCTTTAGGGGAAAAAATAGCTAAACACATGCTTTGAGTAATTCATATTTATATTATATGCTAGGTTTCAACCTTTCAACTTACATAAACTTTGCTAGAACTACTAGTCTACCACCGAAAATAAGGGCAATTAGTTGATTGGGTATGATCCTTTAAATCGAAAATTTTTTGTTAGGTAAAAAAATATTAATTTCACGCATGTTTGTTGTGAAGAATGAGAACCAACAATTAGGGTCAGGGAAGGACAAAGTGCGGTTTGATTCGGATACTCAAAGAACTGGAACCAAATCAAAATTTTCGGTTTGGTTCAATTCCATTCCATCGCAAGAACCAAATGGTTTTAGTTCTAATTCGGTTCCCATTATGATACGGTTTTTATGCGGTTTTGACGACTTTAGTTGTAAAATACAATGAAGAAAATAATGAGCAAAAAGCAAATCATTCTCCATAAACTAGGTATTGTTGTCGCTTATTTTGAAATTAGATGAAGTTATTGTATTTTGTATGAAAAATATTTTATGACTAACTAATTTTCTAGGAAAAAATGTGGAGTTAATTTTCAAATCCAAATTATTCGGTTTTCGGTTATTTGATAAGAACCAACTGGTTTTCAATTTTCTAATTTTTGGTGTCAATTTGGTTTGGTTGTCAAAATTTTTATAAGAATTGGACAGTTTCGGTTTTTTCTGTTCAGCCATACCAACAATATTAATTTTACTTTATGCATGTTTCGTTAGGTTAGAAAAATATTATGCATGTTTGATTGTTTGCGCCAACAATATTATCAATGTTTGAAATCTCCAAAAATGATTAACAAATCATGTGAGTTAATTTGGACTATGTTGCCTATTGGCCCCCAATTTTTCAAAATATATGATTTTTATCTTAAAAAATATCCACTTAGTCTAATTATTATCGAGAATAAGTGCGTCGGAGATGACTATCTCTGGCGTGGCTAGATTGCAGAATTAAGCGGCTCATTTTTTAGCCAGATTTGCTGTCCAACAGAATGAGTGCTATGTATGGGTGAATCACTCATAGGATTTCATTGTACACCGTCTCCGGATATGAATGAATGATGTTTGTGTTCCACTTAAAAAAAAAAAAAAAAAAATGTTGAGAATATAGTGACCAAAACTGAGTTGCTATCTAAAATTACCAATCATTAATCCAGCCATTGAGCAACAAGTCCAACAAATCGTTTTCCACGAAAGGCCCATTGGGCTTTGTTTGGGTTGTGTGGGTTGGGTTGGGAGGGGTGTGGCTGTAGTGAGTCCTGGTTTACCAATCATCATCTCCCTCACCCCCAAGAGAGATGAAATAAAAGAATAATTCTCTTTTTATTGAATTTAGTCATTTTTATAGCGCGTATTATAATTTATACATTTATGATTTTTTTCTCTTTTCTTTTTTTTTTTACTATTTTTTAGTAAAGTATTCTCTTAAATATTTCGATAATATCTATACTTTACTATGTCTCTATGGGACGTAATTTGTTTAAACAACATTTATTCACCCAAAAAAGTTAAAATGAACTCTTAGAAGACAGTGTTGCACGTGGTAATAACTTAGAGATCAATCAGAAATTAGATCATATATATTCTTTTTGTCAAACAGTTCATAAATATTCCATTTTTATTAACATTCACTATATCTCAAGATAAAATCACAATGTTTATTGTGAATGTTAACAATTTCATCAATATTTGAAGCTAGCCATAATTTGTTAATGGCCAATTAGTTGTAATACATACAAAAATAATATCCATTTTAAGAAATATATATCTACTTAATCAAAGTATGAACGCCCCTTACCCAAAATTCCCTTTACAATTTCCATCGTGGAAGTTGAAACGCATTTCTAAATTAGGAAATGTTACCCCCATTTACCCGCTGTTAAAAGTCGAAATATTTTAATATATAGCCATATAATGTAGATATAAGTATTTATTTTATATATATTGCTTCTATTTTCTTGCTCAAAATCATTGTAGTCGTCGATTTATATAAATTTACATCTCTTACAATTGAAATAACACATATTACTATATTGATAGAGTGAACATAAAATGAGACAGTAAATTTTAATTCCGTCAATAATATACCATCAAACACAACATTATAGATGTAATATGTTTTTGGATTTAAAAAGATATATCGTTGAAATATATGAAAATTTTAGTCATACCAATGACCCATTTAATTAATATATTCTCAATCACCAAGTTAGGTCTCTATAATCATCAGCTAATCGTTATGGTAATTTTATTACAGATTACCTAAACAATTGACAAAATAAGTATATGGACCGGTAACAAGAGATCAGAAAACTATCATGAGCAAAGGGAGCCCTAGAAATAATTAGTCTTTAGACATCATCGTCAACGTGCGGCACCGGCACACATGTTGTTAGACAAGACTACAATCTTTGTGCCAATAATGTGTGTACGGGCATAGGATTTTCGAGTCCTTTTAGTCAGCCGGTGGCGGCTGCCGGTGGTCAAAGTGATTTGACTAAATCCTCTGGCTTTCACACTAAAGAAATGACTTAATTAAAAAATTAAATAAATAATTAACCAAACAAATAAAATAATAATTAAAAAAGGTACCAATGAAGGACACGTAGGGATGGAATTATGCGAATCTAGCAAGATCCAGCTGTTATAAATGGGTACATTTTGACGAGGTACAAGGATTTCATTCTGTTTTGGGGACGTGTCGTCGTGTCAATGTGATTATCACGCAAATAAATTGTAATTACGGACCTCATAATGAAGATTAATTACTTAGAAGAAAACGATTTGTCAGAGAATATGATGTTAAAGCTAATGAAAAGTGTTCAAGAAACGTGAAAAATAAATTTTTCTGTAAAATATACAGTCAAAATAAGTCTAAAAAGGTTATTTGAAACAAAATTTGACACGCGAGATCATATTCTAATTATGAACTTTTGCCATCTTTCAAGATTCGAAAAAAGCCGGTCTGGTCACGATTAGTCGATTATGCTTCTTTCATTATATTCAAAAGTCAAATAGATATGCATATTGCCACGTCCTTAGCAATAAGTGTATTGTCCTGATTGGACAAAAGGTTCTTTTAAGATTAATAATAATATCAAGTACTGATAGTTATTTTCTTTGAAAATGGGTTACAACTGAGTCATGATGTTGTTAGATAGTACCCAATAGATTGTTGATATGCCCCACACTGTGTTGATTGAGACGTTTCGGTTCGATCGAACTCTTAAGCATTATGCTAACAATATCTATACAAATTTGTATATCATTTCTACCACAATGTGATTGGGATAATAGTGATGCGGATGTGTTCATCAAGAAGATTAATTGTGAATCAAGATAAATTTGTCTCTATTATAAGATTTATAGTATTCTATCACTAGCGTCTCAAGTGGAAAAACGAACCATCCTTGAGTCATACATGGTTTATGTAAATACATGTTTCGGTTAGAGTCACGTCCACAATATATAAACACATGTACAGTTAATTAATTCTGTTTTGACGATGAATGATATATGTTCGACCATGGAATTTCAAATAATAACTTTTCATTCATACATATTTTTAAAATTACCGATACCAATCATTTGAATTTCATATTCTCGTAATATGTGGTATATAAAGTAAAGAGCTTTAGAGTTTTTTTTTCTTTCAAAACTTTGTTGGAAATTAGATAGAGTTTCAAACCCTGAACCCTATATCACGCGCAATCTCACTTTTAGAAAGGCAAATAAGAGTGATATATGTGTCCCATTCTCACCACCTTGATGTAAATTTACATAAGGATACCAACTATATTTATAATAATTTTCGAATATAATTTTGTTGTGAGACCAATGCAGCAATGCTACTTGTCTTCTTGCAATTTAACCGGCCAAAATGTATACATCACAAGTAATTAAGAATGCTATAATCTCTTATCTCTTTGAATGATATAATAATCATAAAAATAGTATTTAGGGTATGTTTGATAGAGATTATTAAACATACGTCCCTCTCCAATTAAGTGTAATTTTCAAATTATCTAATAAAATTCTATTTTGCGCAAAAAAAGAAAAGACAGGGATTACTAAAAAAAACAAAGAATTTTAAGAATATATTAAAAAGTAAAAAAAGTATGATCAAATTAATGTAATGAGATTGATTGAAAATAATAAGAGAGAAACGTATTTTTAATTTCAAGTTGCATCAAATAAGCCGTTAATTAAAAACATCATCCAATCTTCAAACCTGCATCCAATTACCTCTCGTTTTATGTTTGCATTCATAATTAAAGTATCATTTACACTTTAGATATTCGACCTTTCGACTTTCACATAATCTTATATCAATTCTCGTTCTTCTTTCTTTTCTTCTTCCTTTTTTTTTTTAAATTAATTTTTTTTTTCTTGAAGCATTGAATCTCCAAATTTTGTGAAATCTCATATCTGTCCATACGCTATAATACAAAAAAATTGCCTCTAATTTTCACAAAGCTACTCGCCACCCAACTCTGATCCCGGCGCATGACCGACAGGCGACAGAAGGAGTTGTTGCGAATGCCCTTGCCTCCTTCAACAGTTGAACTCTCAACTCTTCTTTGGTGCAAGCAAAACTCTATAAATAAAAATAAAAAAAGAAATGAAGGAAAAGAAGAAGAAAATTGAAGTCTCAAACTCAGAATTTAAGTCCGCTTGGGGACATCCGTTAAACTCCAATTTCAGAAGTTTATAAACTAATTTGACAGATTCACTTAGATTAAAGACTAAATTTTACAAAAAATTATAACATAAAAATAGCGAAAGATTTTTCAAATTAACAAAATTTTGAGAACCAATTTCAAATATGAGGAATATAATCAACTTGTCGGACTTTGTAATATAAAAGGATTACTTATTGCGACATTTTCCAAAAGAAAAACATAAAGAAGGAGACAACGGGAAGGAAGACGGAAATAATAGAAAAAGGGTGCGATACCAAATCACATTTCTAAATTTTAACTTGATACATTTGGTCATTCGCCCCCCGCCACCCACCCCACACACACCAAAAAAAAAAGGAAAAAAAAAAAAAATTGATACATTTGGTAAAAAAAAAAAAAAATCGTAGATTTCAAAATTTCAGTCTACCCACGTGCCTACGTATTGGCCCTCCATTGGCTTCACCAATGTCCTCTACAAGCATTTTATATTTAGGGTGTGTTTCATCGGCAAAAAATTTTTAGGACAATGTCAAATTAAGGATTTTATTTTCCAATTTTATTGTTTGATTGCAAATTGAAAAAAAAAAAAAGTTTTCCATGGTACAATCTTTTTAAGCACGTTTTAAGTACTTTTTCAGGAAAGCGGATTCTTTGAAGAGTATGATTGTATGAAGTTTTCTTTTTTGGGAAAATATTTTTTAGATTTTATTTTCCATCCTTGCCAATCACACACACCTTAGGTTTATTTGGTGTCAGAAGTATTTTATATTTATATTTCTCTGTTAGGGGTACTTTGGTTGGGGTATTACATATTTACATTTATGAATAGTGTCTTTGTAGTTGTTTTACAAAAGGCTACGGCTAAATGCACACGGCCAATTGCTGGGTGCACCCACCTTTCAAATAAAAAAAAAAAAACCTAAAAGACTAGTATGCCCCTACTGTTGATCCATCGTCCTTTTTTTTAGTTCGCTGTGAACACACAGCGAACATTGCTTGTTCGCTGTCAACACAGCGAAATTTTAAAAAAAAAAGGAAAATTGAAAAAAAAATTGAAGTAAAAATAAATAATTTTTTATCTGATTTTTGATTCATGGATATAATTTTTACTATAATTTTTTGTTTAAATTTCTTGCAACTACTTTGACGAGTAATGTCGAAATTTCTGTAAGTTTTTTGCAACCACTTTAACGATGAATTTCAAAATTTTTTTGATGATAAAGTAATTAACTTTATCCGGTTAGTGTTGAATATAATTATTAAGAAATTTAATTTTTTTTCAATTACATTGACGACTAATTTTGAAATTTCTTTAAAGTTTTTTCTAACCATTTTAACGATAAATTTTGAAATGTTTTTGATAATACAGTAATTAACTTTATCCGATTAGTATTGAATATAATTATAAAAACAAGAAAAAAAAACTTTGAGCAGTTAAAAAAATTTTAAAAAAAAGGATAGTAAAAAAAAATTTTAAAATTATATTGGTGTTCGTTCTCATCGACGCGAACAATTCTTTTTTTTTTTTAGCTATGCGAGGCAAGGGTAAAATGGAAATATTTTATTAAAATGGGTGTACTCAGTAAGTAGCCGGGTGTATTTAACCCAACCCTTGACAAAATATCGGGTAATAGACTCTTAAGTTTCACTTGGTGTGAGAACAAATTTCGATCTTTGGCTTAGATTTACTACTATTTTCATTCTCCAACGAGCGGCCTTGCACTACCTATCCAGCAAATTTCCTTTCGACTCGTCTTGTATGTTCTTGTTTGCCATTATGCTCCCTTTCTTCTTTCGGCCATGTCCTTCTCGTCTTCAAATTTTCTTTTTGCCGGGTTATTATCATCCGACCAAGTCTGATCTTTTCAATTTTTGAATCTCTTCTTTAGCTTTCCTTCTATTGATACCTTTTTTATGCAAAAATCTCCCATCTAGATTTGTGTTGATTTCATTTTCCGGCCGACTAAATGTGTTAATGTAGCGTGTGTTCGTGTATTTTTTTTTAATCTAAAAATTTGCTAAAAGTTGAATTTTTGGATGGATAGTGGTGGGAACCACTTGATGTGATGTAGATCAAATGGCCGAGTGGATCGAAGACGAATTGGATCGGAAGGGGCAAAATCGTGCTTTGGCGATTTGGAGTCCGAGCTCCGTTTGGTGCGAATAATATATCAATTTGGGGTAGCTCGACGCCACGAGTTGAACACACTGCTTAGCAGTGATGTATGATGGATTTTGGGCATCCGAGCTCGTTTCGGCAGGGAAATCAGTGTTTTTCTATTTTCGGAATATTTTCGCCTTTTCGTTTTATTTGTTTTAATTTTTAATTCACGCATGGATTCATTTCCTTCATTACCGGTTTTAATTAAGTCATTAATTTAATTAGTTTTCTTTTTCCGCAAGAATTAGGGTTTCCTTCTACTATAAAAGAAGACTGTTGTAGTCCGTTTTATTCATTCGATTATTAATAAAATTCCTTTGAGTTTTACTCTATTCTTTGGTGGATTGCAAGAACTGATTACCACCAAGAATTTCGCTTGAACCCCTTGCTTCCGTTCTGCATCAAGATATGTGGATAATAATGAGTGATGATGTGAAATATGTAATTGATATTAATATTTAATTTTAATTTTTAATAATAAATAATTTTTAAATGAAAATAAATGAAAACGTAGTAACCCATGTGATATAGAAGAAGGGGAGGTACCGAATGATCAATCCCACTCTGGCAAATAGGGACAACGCAATCCTTACGGAAGAAAACAAACGCTTATAATATTTAATAATTTTTGATAGATTGCACGCGGAATTATGATTTGCGTAGTTTTTGTTTTTGTGTTCCTTCGGACTACAGAGTGTTCATTCACGGGAGTTCAGTAGTTTCTGATCATGGACGATTTCTCCTCATGTCAACTCCGTTTTAAAATCCGAAAATTTTGTTGGATTCATCACGACGAGACGGAGATCCGGCAATTTGGAAAAAAAATTTTGGACACCGTGACGGCCTGTGGTGATGGGTCAAAGATCGGTCAATATTTTTGGCCAAAAATTTGCTAAAAACATTGACCGATCTTTGACTAGTCACCACGGGCCTCCACGGTGTCCAAAATTTTGTCTAAATCGGCTGAAATTCGTCGCCGCGATTTAATCCAACAAAATTTTCTGATTTCAAAACTGAGCTCTGACGAGTGAGAAAATCGTCCGGACGATCAGAATACTTTAACGCCCAAGCTTCGATCTTTTTCGCTTCGGACTAATATTTAATAATATCATGAATTTGACAAGTATTTGTTTCTGCGTTGTCCAAATTTCTCTATTGGTAAAATTATTTTAGATTTTGATTTCTTTCTCAGGGATACTTTCTTTAGAATTTGACTGAAAATTATAAGACCACGTAAGGTGGCCCTACACACCCATTACTTCACCATCCCCGAAAGCAAAATGTCATGTCATTTCATAATCTTGACATTTGTGTATATATATTACCATCACCTATAGACACACAGCTGCAATCCACTCATGCAAGTACGTGGAAGCTCAATACATCTGCCCATACTTTTCATGTCTCACTGCACACATTCTTCTCTCTCACTCCTCCTACTCCTAGTCCTATATATACATTCATCTTCCTTCATCCATACTCCAACCTGAAACTCAATTCAACCTCAAAAGATGAAAAAAAACGACGCCGCCGTACGGCCCGTATCAGGGTATATTGGAGTTCGACAGCGCAAATGGGGGAAATGGGTATCCGAAATTCGGGAACCGGGTAAGAAAACCCGGATATGGTTAGGAAGCTACGAGGAGCCGGAGATGGCGGCAGCCGCCTACGACGTGGCGGCATTGCATCTGAAAGGACACAATGCGAGGCTCAACTTCCCGGAGTTGGTGAACAGTTTTCCAAAGCCGGTGAGTTCTAATGCGGAGGATATTCAAATCGCGGCTCAACAGGCTGCCATGCGGTTGAGGACGAGGCAGCAGGAGGACGATGGCAGCGGAGGAAGTGGTGGAGGTGGTGGCGCTGTGCCTGTAAGGGTGGGGCTATCGCCGAGTCAGATTCAGGCTATTAATGAGTCGCCATTGGACTCGCCGAAAATGTGGATGGAGTTGGAATGTGCACCAATGGTTGGAGAGCCATATGGATGGAATGAGATGGAGGAAGTAGATGATATGGATTGCATTTCCATATGGGATTAATGGTACTTTTGCTAAGTTCAGATCTTTTGTCTTAATTCTTTATCTCTTTGGCCGTTCAATCCAATCAAAAAAGTCAGCATCATTGAATTAATACATTTAATTGTATGCGTAAGCTGTTTTGATTGAATATGACGATAAAGAAGATAGGAATTAAAACGTTGATCAAAGGCTATCGAATCCATGCTTGATATATCTACCATTGGATATGTTGTATAGAAACTGGAGTTAATCCGCGAATAGGTAAAGTTCACTACAAACAGGAGATTCATTCTGCGAGTTGTAATCTAAGTTAACGAGTGCTTTGGACTACTGAATCTGTAGTCAATCATTTAGAGAATATTATATTATAGCTAGTATTGGATATGTTGTATTTTTTTAATAAATGGTGACAAAAAAATTTCCCCAATTTTTGGTGGGGAAGAAATATTGTACCTCAGGAATCCCATGATTAAAGAATTGTATGAGAAGGGACTAGGTAATTGATTATGGACCATTATCTTGTATCATTTTATCATTTTATAATTTAATACATATTATGTTGTACTTTCTTATATTTTCTCTGCAATTCCTGTGTTGGGTTTTTTTTTTTTTTACAATCTCTGCCATTCCTTGTTTTTAATTATTATATATGTGAATGATTACACTCCTACACATGCATAGTTATATAGTATGATCATTTTCAAAAATAAAAAGAAAGAAAAAGTTACATAGTATGATTATCGTACTTTCGTTAACCTTATTTCTTACCTTTGAGTATAGGACTTTAATGAAAACACAATAATTATATTGATTCTTTTTACATTTTTTTCTCTTGTTCTCTTATTTTATTTATTTTTTTTAAAAAAATTTATTGATTAAAAAAGAAAATTACACCTAACCGGAGGGAGACATATGAGCCTTATCTCCCGAAACGCTCAGTACAAATGTAGTTATTGAATAAACCTGAAAATACTCCATGAAATGCAACTTAAACAATCTATAGTAATGCTTAAAAGCAAAAGGGAAATAAATCAATCAGTGTAATCTAATGTATGGCAAACTCAGCTCGTGCGATCCAATGTAGCAATACCTCTAGTCTCTGTGGAAGGTTCAAATGGTTCAAGAATAGCTTCTGAGCATCAAGTAACCCATGCTAGCCATATAATCAACAAGTTCCTTCACTTCTCTCCAAATATGAGTAATCTTATAATATACGTGCTGAAGATGCTGCGTAATATTTTCAAGAATGTAAGAGACCGTTTGCACACTCCAATTTCCTCATATTTTCTCTTATTTTTTAAAATTCAAATTTAGTTAAACAAATCACATTCATATATCTTACGAGGTCCACTTAAACTATTAATTTTCTACCATTCAACTCCATACATTCTGTCTTTTCCTGTTCATAAAAATACATTAATAGGAGTATGCAAACGGGCTCTTACCAAATTCCACGCCCCCATTATGTCTTCAGTAATAAGTTGATCGAACAGCTGAAAGAGAATCAAATTCAATCCGAATATGAGCGATGCCCTTTTGTTGACATATTTGCAGACTAAAATCAATAGCCTTATGCTCAACTGAGGTAACAGTGCAATCAGCATAGAAATCAGAATAAGCCCAACAGATGATGCCAGTACACCACCACTTGTAGTCGATTCATCATTCTTCAAGGCACCGTCTAAATTGAGCTTAAACCGGTTAGGAGGGTGTTTATGCCAATAGACCAATGTAGCATGAACTTCCTTTGGAATAGGCACAATGTAAGTGCTAACAATTTGGTCTTTTAAGAACAATATTCTCTTGATCACTCTTTGAGCTGACATACTAATATTCTGGTGTTTAGCTGAATTTCTCTCCATCCATAAGAACCAGAATGCAATAGGAGGGATAAGGGTAACAAGAATATTCTATTGCTGAGAGGACAAAATCCAATGCATTATCAAGTTTTGGGGGAAATGAATATTGCTGAGAATCAATGTTCCATATCTCATGTAGAGACTTCCAAACTTGACAAGCAAATGACATTAGTACACAAGTGGACATTAGGTGAGCCCATTAGGTGGAGTTTTTATTGAAACCGCCACCCTAAACCAACGCGTTAAAAAAAAAAAGAACAACGGGTGGCGGTTGTATACAAAAATCACACTAAGTTCAGCTGGCGGTTGTGTTAACAACCGCCACCCTTAACCAACGTAAAAAAAAAAAAAAAAATTAGTGGGTGGCGGTTGTGTAAAACAACCGCCACCTAAGTTATTCGGGTGGCGGTTGTGTTAACAACCGCCACCCTAAACGAACGTTAAAAAAATAATAATAAAATTTAGTACATAGGTGGCGGTTGTAAGCTAACAACCGCCACCCGCTTTTTATTTTTTATTATTAAAATACTTTTGGGTGGCGGTTTTTGCTACAACCGCCACCCTTTCCTTTAAATATTCCACCAACTTATCGTGATCTCAGATTCCCGCTTCGAAGCTTTTCCTTCTTTGAAAATTTTTCAAATTTCTTCAAATATTCATGGTTTGAAATCAGATTTAAGTGCAATTTCTTCACAAATTGGTGCTATAATTTAAGTAAGGTAAGCTTCTTTGATCTTTTGGTTATATAAATCTCGTTTATTTTTGTATAATTGTTAATATAAATTTTTTCGAGTTTTTGAGCATGTAAACTTTAAATGGTCATAACTTTTGCATACAATGTCCGTTTTTAGCCCACGAGTACATTCCGGAATCGTCGCGACGAGATCTACGACACTCACCGCTATCGCCGTGACCCCATGTTTCAGGCCGATCTGAGGTCATCTAAGGCCTCAAAACGCAATTTTTAGCTTTTCATCTTATAATTTTGTGTTTTTGTTCTTATATTGTTCATTTTGTTGTAATTGGATGTGATTGGTTTTGAATAAAAATTATTTCGTGTGTTTTCCATCGCTCATATCATAAAAAAAAAAAAGTGGACTTTGGATGGCGGTTTTGCACTAGAACTGCCACCCTAAAAAAAAAGCACTTAGGGTGGCGGTTCTAGTGCAAAACCACCACCCTAAGTCCTTTTTGAAAAAAAAATAATAATAATAATAAAGGGTGGCGGTTGTTTTTAACAACCGCCACCCGAAGTCTATTTTGGGTGGCGTTTTTTCAACCGCCACCCTTTGACCGACTTTGGGTGTCGCTGGTTTGGGTGGCGATCAAAAAAAGGCCACCCGAAGTGTAAAACAACCGCCACCTAATCTCATTTTTGTATTAGTGTGAACCATTGAGAAAAATGTGGGAAATAGTTTCAGTTTGGGCACACACACACATGCATTTGGAGGCCATTTCAATGTGAGATCTACGTTGAAGTATATCATCAACAGGTATCCAGTTTTGTAACAGCCTCCAAGTAAAAAAGAAAAAGAAAAAAAAAGAGATATTTTCTGGTAACAGTTTAGTCCAAATAATAAATCTAAGAATGAGCTATCTTATTGTCCTTTTAGGTCTCAATTCATCAACACATGATTTCACAAAAAATATAGGAGTAGGAGTAACATCCCACATAATCTTATCAGGATGTATATTCACAATGGCACTAACAATAGATGATGGAAAGACAGAGCATAATTTCCCAATATCCCAACATTCAGATGAGAGGAAATTGCTAACCTGAGTATCTTTGAGTTGCGGTGAAGGGAGGAGAGAAGAAATATTGCCGATAGCTAGAAAGCCAAGTATCATACAAAATATGAATCTGCCCTTCCCCAAGCTTCCATTTAATATGCTTTAATTATTGTAATAAAAGCATATCAAATATGAATCTGTCTTGTTCTCTTATTTAATTATTATTGTAATTTAATAACATATTATTAGCACAAATAACTTTCATATGACTTTGACAAAACTGAAATCAAAATTAGATTTTCTAATATAAGTCATTTTATTCAAGGTATATATTAGGGGTGAGCTAAATTAGGCCCTGACCCACCCCACTTTTTAAAAACATATAAAGAAAGTTTAGAAAAAAAGTAATTTTTTTTAATAATGTGACCTAATAAAATTAATTGTCGACATATTGGACAATAAGCTCCAGACTTCTCCATTGGTATATATAAAACTTTTTTTTTCTTCTCAAGTCTTTCAAAACTCGACTAATTCAATTGTTATACTTATAGACCGGTGCAAATGTTTAATTGACTCAAATATACATGAATCATCTTATAATTTGTTGCATAATAACCATAATATAAAATTTTAATTGATCGATTGACACTGAAAGTTTATATTCTTTTTGAATGCTAGATGGGAATCATAAGGGTGACGTCGGTATCTCAAACCAAGGTCAATCACCTGGTAAGGGGTATCCCTTTTCCACTAATCCAACCCTATGTTCTTAATTTGTCATTTATTTTTTATTTTTTTGTTTGATGGTCGAATATGCTGCAACGATTTGGGTCCTTTTTATGTGGACTGCCCTTTATACTTTTATTGGGCTTGAGCAGTTGGAATTTTATGGCCCAAATTGAGGAGCGTACCTTTTTGCTTCTTGAAACGTGTCTTTTGTGTTTGTTATTACAATTTCAACCGATTACCAGATTGCGACATGTGTGGAGCTTGTAACCGTTGACGCTAGGTTTTCTCTTAGCCTATATAAAGGCACCCAAACATCACTTGAACGGTCGATTTCTAAGTGTAGCTAGGATTTCTCTGTTCTCCTGTTTTTTGGTTTCTCTGTAACAAATTTTTTGAGAGATGAATTTAGATTTGAATGAGATAATCTTCTGAATTGCGTAAAATTGTACTCCATTTGAGAGATGAATTTAGATTTGAATGAGATAATCTTCTGAATTTCGTAAAATTGTACTCCATTAAAATTATTATAATACGTAGAATCTTCTTACATTCGTTGCCATTTAGGCCATTTAGGAGTTAAGAGTTGATTTGAAATAAAAAAAACTATATGTTTAATGTTCATTAATTATCCATAAACAATAATTGCAACTAAAGGGGACAAAAATGTAAATGAAGAAAAAGATATTCTTCAACCTATTCAAACACAAGAAGACATCTTACAACAATAAAACTACAATACCGAAAATGAATAACTAGGAATCAAATGTCATTGTATAACACATATGAGTCCAAACATATTATAAGACATGTTGAAATATTACAATAGGAGTTAACAATTGTTATCACCAAAATTAAATATCAGAGAAAAAAGAGGAATTAACCAAATTTCATCTAGAATACAGTGTTGCAATTATAATACTATATATAATATTTTGATTTATTTTTCTTTCTTTTTCACATTAGATCTATAATTTTGTCAAAAAAAAAATTATTTATATATAACGTAGTTTTACTAAGTTTTGCTTCGTTTATGAATGTCGATTGTTTTAGTTCATAAAGAGTATTTAGTATTTTAAGGCAGGGACGGAGGGAGGAGGGGTTTTGAGGGGTCATGTGACCCCTCAACTTTTGGATTTTTTTTTCTGAATTTTTGAATTATTAGTTTCAAATAAATTCTTATTATTTGGCAATGACAAATGTGATTTAAGAAAGTTTGTTTAATTTATTTAGTGGTGATTGATATTTTGTTAATTTAGTCTATTTACTTACTCCTACTCTAAATATCTCCATAAATTTATGACTTCATTTTGAATTTTGAATCTTAAATGTTTCAATTTTCCTTTAATCTAGAATTAGAATAAGTTAGGTAAAAATTTTTAAGAAAATAAGTGTCAAATAAGCTATTCACGTATATAATATTTAATCAAAGTCATTAATATTAATTTTGTATCACACGTCACTATTCACCAAAAAGTCTAGTAGTTCACTATTTTAATTAAATATTACCCAAATACACGTCAAATTTATTACTACTTAGTAATATTTTTTATCGGCCCGCCCCTCTAAAAAAAATTTCCCTACCAGAGCCGATATTTATGCCCCCTCAACTCTAAACCTCTGGCTCCGTCCCTATTTTAAGGGCCAACAATTGTAGTTGCTATCGTACTTGGCAGCTTAAATATTGTTATGATTAGTTGTTTTTTTCCTCCTTTTTTTTTCCTCTTGAAGGAGTTATGGTTAGTTGTTACTTCTGATTAAGATGTGAGTTAGAAAATGATTAAGGCACGTAATCATTTTCTATGATAACCAATCAAGAGTATGTCAAATTAATTATATACAAATCAGATGATTAATTAATAAGATATTTGGATAGCTTTTCAAAAAAAAAAAAAGATCATATATATATTTATATATATATATATATTTTGAATAGAAAAAAGATCATATTTGGATACCCTAGCTAGATAATAACATTAGATGATTAATTAATAAGATTATATTTGGATACTCAACTCCATTATAAATTAAACAATAAAAAATTTTATCTGACGTTTTTTAAGTTTGCATAGAACGTTACACAAATACATAAAAGAATAATATTATTTATTAATAGTTTCGAGTAGATCAATATATAGTAATGTATGATGATATTTTGACATGATATATAGTTGGTATATAAATTCTGTGCATCAATATATATTATATGACTATCACAATACCAGCTAATATACTACTAACATGCACATATATATATATGTATGTATATAATGACTAATCAATCATCGATGATTGCTTCCGAATGGTATAATATTGTACATAAAATTGTGAGGATATATAGGATCATGACTAAGTCAATACATGTAGGCCTCAAAGATTCTTGGACTGTCACATTTGTTTTTCATTTTATGTCTCCTATCAATAGATGATGATAGAGAATTAATTAATTAATTACCAAGAAAATATAGTATCATGTTCAGATCTGATAACGATTGAGTCATATAGTTGTTCTGTTTTATTAAAACGCAATGCAGCTAGCGGATTAATTAGGGTTTGAGAAATTAAAAAATATTAATATAATTACAATTTGGATTGCCACTTGCCGGATGTCGACCACTTGATTGTTTGCTAATTAAGACCAACATTGAATTATTATTTGTTAATTACAATTTGGATGTTACCTGTTTTCTCCATCAGATTGAATATTCAGGTTGGAGATTTGTAGTTAAGAATCTTCAACAAAGGGAAGCAAGAGAGAAATTACATGGGAAATTATTCTAGTTAGGGTGGTTTATTAGACTAAAATAAAGTGAGATAATTATAAATATTATCCTTATAGCAATTTAATTAAATCCCACAAATTTAATAAACATTCACCAAACTTTCATTAATATATTTAACTTCATATATTAAAATAAGATTTCACCAATTTTTCACCAATAAATATCTAAGAAGATTTTTTATTTTTTATTTTTATTTGTTCCTGTCGTTTTTTGGAGTTATTGACATTGTAGTTGATTGTGTCCAACGGATTATGGATCATCAGCGATATCGCATAAATGTTGGTTGTCGAAGTGATATGGAATAGTTTATAAAGATTTTTAAATATATTTTAATGTAAAAGAGGAGATAGAAGGTGTGGAGTTGAGTGGTAGAGATTTATGGATGTGATGAGATATGTGAATGTGATTGATTTAGGATAAAGAAAGAATTGATAAAAAAATGGTAAAAAGTAATAAAATTTTTTTTAAATGAGTTCCCTAACACCCTTCATATCTATAGAAGATTACATAGGCTTGTCACAGCAACATTATTTCTTTTGGTTGCCACTTACAATGCCTGAGTACTTTTTGCAGTAAATTTTTGAAGATTCGACTGGGGTACGGCTAGATACACCCCAATTTTCACTCTACACACCCACCTATCTTTTCATTCATCCCCTTCACTTACGCAATACACCCCACCTTTTCCCATTTTTACCCTTTCACATATTTAATCATTTTACCCCACATTATCCCCATTTTCAACTCTCTTTCACACGTTTCCACTTCCGCTGCCGCTTCCTCTTTCTTCCTCCAGGTAACAAAAAATTCAAGGAAATAAGGAAATAAAGTGAGCATTTCAATAACGATGGATACCGGTAAGTAGATCTAAATGTTTTTCACAACTTTCATGCTTAATTTTCAACATTTGGAAAGTTTTTTTGGATCTGATGTGGTTTTGGAGAGTGACGCAGCACCACAAGCCGAGCCGAGGACCAAAACGGGTGCTCGGCCATGGATGGCCGAGCACCCAAATGGCTGTTCGGCCAAGTTTGACCGTGCACCGAAATGGGTGTTCGGCCAGGGACTGCCGAACACCCATTTGGGTGTTCGCCTGGCCATGGAAGAGCGAGAGACTTCTTGTTGCAGATATGGAAGAGCATTGAGCTTGGCGATGTAGATGATTAAGAGATATAGGATGAAGATGAGAGATAGTTTGAGAGAAGACGATGAGGTAATACGAATGGGTCTGAATAGAGTGTATTTACTGGGATATAGTTACAATGATAGTATATTTACAGTGAGTAGTGGATGGGTGTGTTTTACAGGGTTAGGTTAGGAAATTTAATGAGGGTAATTTTGTCCACAAATTATATTAATTTTAGGTGGGTGTGTTGAGTGGAATTTGGGGTGTATCCAGCCGCACCCTTCGACTGTCATGTTAAATTTCAATACTAAAAATCATAGTTGATTTCTATATATTGCAAAGAATTACGAGTTGTAATTAAAATTGAATTTTGTAATTAAATTAGATCTATTTTAAAATAAATAAATTGGGACATCAGGGGAAATATTCAAGTTTAGGTTTAAAATTGAACTTTTTCGGTTTATACACGTGATAGCATGTATTTTAACCATTCGATAGCGTGCCAAGTTTTGCTTGGGCGATCGCCCATGCCAAAAGTTACTTTTGTGATTTTTTATTCCTTAAAAAGTCACAAAATGAAGCTAAATCAGTGAAAATGGGTTCTAAAAAAGTCATAAATAAATGGATTTAAAAACGTCACACACAAAAAGTTACAAAAACTACAAAAAAAAGTCACATACAAATTTAAAAAGGTCACAAATATTTAATAAATAACAAATAGTACGAAAAAGTCACATTAGAAATTTCTCAATAGGCTTCAAAAAATGAAAATAACATACGGGTTTAGGAAAAGGCACACAGGTGGGTTTAAAAAGTCACAAAAAATTTACACACAAAAATTCAAAATCATACCAAAAATTCATAAAACTTATTTAAAACCTCACACACAAAAAGTTGCAAAAACAATAGAAACAGAATCACAAACATATCGAGAAAAAAAAAGGTAACAAATAGTAAAAAAAAGAGCCACAAAATAGTTTTAAAAATTAACACATCAAAAAGTCGCAAAATTGCTAAAGTTACGCCATTGCACAGATTTGCTTGGGTACGGTGACTGTACAGGAGCAGGGTATATATATATATATATACATATATATATTCTACTAAATTATTGACTTGTTCCCTATTTACTACACAAAATATATATATATTCTAGTGTGTTTTGGTGTATTTTAGGTATTTAGTATTTTATGTAAACACATTAATTTGCACCAATTATCTATATATAAAATTACAATATTCACTTAATTGTAATTCTTGATAAGTTGTTAGTATTACAAGCATACATAAGCAGCGGCGGATTTACTTTGTGCGTAGTAATGAGTGCAGGAAATTAAAAAAATTAATTGATTTTTTCTTTTAATTGTGTTGCGAGGGATTATAATTTCAGATGTAAAACGTGTGACTAACAAATAAACAATACTACTCCCTCCGTTCCATTTTGATATGCTTGATTTCATTTTTCGCTTATCCCAAAATATAGTCTACGTTCCTTATTAGTATAAATTTATTTTTTTCATTTTCTAATCTACCCCTATTTATTATGCATGATTATTAATAAAAGTAAATTATTATATTTAATATATGGGTATATTGAGAAATAAACAAGTAATATATAGCTTTCTAACAAATATTAATTTCAAAATTTTAATTTGTATGAAAATCAAACCATATCTATCGAAATGGGACGAATGGAGTATATAGTAACAATTACATATAGTAATTACCAGGGAGACAAATGAAGTTGGTGTTGGTGCACAATTAGGTCAAGCTCGAATTTTAACAAATTAAAGCCATCTCGAGGTGCTCTGTGATTTTCTCTACCGTCCCGCAGAATCCACCATCCATCTGCATCTGCATCAGACAATATCATTAGTTTTACAAAAGTTACACAAAAAATAAAATTTAAATTAAAAAATGACAAGTAGCAGGAATATATTCTTTTTACACGTCAATCAAAAAAATCAGTCTCTATCAAATACGTACTTACATTAGATTTAAGTCTTTTTGTACATATTTTCTGTAAAAGTATCCTTTTTGCAAAAATAATACATACCAAATTTTGATTGAAAATAATCTTTATCAAATCATAAATGATAGTAACGTTCTGGTACCCATTTGTGAGTACGTTACGGTACCCATAAGTGGGAAAAAAAATTATAGAGGGTTGAGTGAGCCCGCCACCATCAGGGGGCAGTTATATATTATTCGTCTAACTTAACGTAGATATATATAAAAATTTTTTGGAGGGGTGACGTGGCACCACGTGGCGTGGGTACATACCCACTGTGAGTATCCGATCAAAACCATCATAAATGAAATCATCTGAAATCAATATCTAATTTCATGAGTACATCCATTTTCATGTTAATTTTTTCTTACATAATAAATCCAATTCAAAATTTAAAATCTTATTTACGAATAATTAATATATTGAATTAAACCCTAAAGTGTTATTGAACATTGCCTATTGTTCCCTACAAGAGTGACATTATATTTAAGGGTTAGTTTTAAAGTTTAGTGTTTAGGGAACAATAAGCAAAGTACAATGACATTTAATACTTTTACCTCTAATTTATCATATCATTATATTATTTTTCTCTGTCCGTTTTTTATATAGGTAGGAAAATGATATGATCAATACTGATGTTCATCTTATAGTATATGCTAAATGGCACTAGTAGACAAATTAAATATTAAAATTTGAAATTCATTTATTAATTGCCATTAAATTGATAAGTGAGCATGTTATAAGTATTTATTTTCTCATTTTAAATGTTATTATGTCAAGTATAAGACATAAAATGAAAATCAATCCATTAATACTGCTAAACCGATAATATAATTAATAACTCTAACTGTTTACGAATAATATTACTCAGAATATATAAAAGACAGATACCTCAGCAAGAATGGTTATGTCAAGAGTGGAAGCTCCAAATGGTATGGCTCTAATGTCGACCACATTGAGTTGTAGCTTTTCAATTTCATGCTGAATTCTTGATATTAATCCCTTTTGTTTCTTGTGGCAAATTTTAATCAACACATTCTTGTTCACAATTCTGGCCTTGATTTCTGCTGGAAGTACGGATATATCTCCCAAGCCTCCATTAATGGCGCTCACTTTGCAAGAAGAAGAAGAAGAAGAAGTATTCGTCGACTTGGTTTCTTCTTCGAGGATTCTAACACGATTTTGAAGCTCTTGCAAGTATTTTACAGCATCTCCTAGTATTGAAGCTTTGTCCAACTGAAATGAATTCATTAATCAGATGCAAACATTAATGTGCAGGAATCGCTTAGTTAATTTCTATAAAAGAAATTACATTTTCTTGGATTTTTGAAAGATAATGAGTAGAGGATAATCATATAGTAACAATTAACCTTTAATCATCTAAATTATGAGGAAATAAGTCCAACATTTAAATAGATTTTCTTGCTTCAAAATTAAATTTCAGTTTGATTTTATGTTGATTATTTATTGTAGAGTTAGCACAAATATAAATCTTGGAATACAACGAAAAATAAAAATAAAAAAATATTAGAAAACAACGAAAGATAAAAAGAAAAAAAAAAACCTCAATATTTGGCTTTAGTTTTTGCTTATGAGTATGTGTCAATCTAACAAAACCCTAATAAATCATTCTTTCAATTCAAACACATTCAGAAGGGTTCCTAACTTTTTTACAACGAAATTAACAATCTTCCAAAAATTTCAAATTACCCCAAAAAATTACCAAAACCAAATAAGCACGAAAGTAATTTCTCAAAAGACAGACTAATTTACCTTTTTCAGACCCGGAACAACTTTAGACAGAGTAATGAAGAGTTGGCTTATCTTCTCCCTTCGTCTCCTCTCAGCCATAACATGATCCTTAGCCTGCAAAGGGCTCCTATTCATGTTGCAATGCCCCTTAGGCTCTTTAGCAGTCGTGGTAGAAAAATTTATAACTCGAGGAGATGCTGAAGATTCCCTTGAGAATATTCCTTTTAATTTCTCAGTTGGGCTTGAGTTTCCAAAAGAAATTACTTGAGAACAAGAATCAGAACTGCTTATTTCTTGAATTATTTGGGAGCCAATTGTTGGGTTGCTTTCTTGTGAAACATCATAATCAGATGAGAAGATCTCAGCTAGAACTGGCTCAAGATCATAGAACTCATCAAAATAATTGATTTCTTCACCTTTTGAGTTGACCAAACATTCCTCTATATCCATACCCCTAAAAAAAATCCAGTTGAATTTAATCAGCAATGAGTATTTAATAGTCACAAGTACTGCGGATTTTTGATATACAATACCAGGAAGATAAATTTTTCTTGATCAATACTCCTAGAATACCAGAAAATTTTCTAGGATCGAGAAGAGAAAAAGTAAATCGATATCAATTTTTTGTTTTTATCGACTGTGTTGAATCAAATCAAATGAAGCAACTGACAGAGAGAGGAAGAAGAAAATGATTTTTTTTTTTTTTTTAATAAAGATTCTAGCATAGATACAACAAATTTTGAAGTAAATCTTAAACTCTCACCTGAATGAAGATAGATTTGTTTGTTTTTCGTACAATCCTTTGGCAGTAGAAGAATATATATTTCTATGACAGGAGGATGGATTCTAGAAACTCAGGTGTGTACAAATTAAAAGACTACATCGTACGCACGTGTGAAAATGTATTCTCCTGTTTACTTTATTTACTGTTCAAATGGAGGAGATGTATTCATGCATTGCACGTGGTGATTTAATTAACATTAACTATTAATTAAGAATATATGTGCACATATAGTCCATTACATGGAAAGAAAATGTAAACCCACTTTATCATTTATATCATAATTAATTCCTAATAAATTAATTGAAAAGAATATTGTTCGGCCAGTGGCCCACCCAATTTGGGTGGGATCCAACGATTCAATAGTCATCCTATGCTTAATGGGCCAGCATGTATGTTACATGTACAATTGGGCAATGAAGTCAAATGTATATATAAAGTGCTATATAGTATACAATAGAAATTACTAAGGGTGTGTTTGATAGGATTTCAGGAAAAGGAACTCCCGGAAAACGAATTCCCGAAAAATCGATTCCCATCATTTTCTTGGATTGAGTTTTCCAGGAAAATCATTGTTTTTGTGCTTTAAGGACTTGTACTTGGAAAACGAATTCCCGGAAAAAAAAATACAATCAAACACACAAGTTGGAAAATGATTTCCTTGATTTGACATTTTCCGGGAAAATGTTTACCAATCAAACACACCCTTAAGAGTATTTTACAATGCGAGAGAAACGCAAAAGCAGGGGTTTTGGTTCGGAAGGTTCCGCAATGGGTGGCAACGACGGAGTCAACGATTACGAAATGGACGATTACAAATAATCCAATGCGCAAAAAGGATTATTATGTCACAAAATATAGATCATTATGACAGTTACAAGTAGTCTCGATAAGATATCCCATCAATGAACTCAAACAAAATCGTTTGTCAAATTGGAAGTTGCACTGATGTGGCAACACATAGCTATGGCTTATGAGGCATAAAAAAGAAAACATAAATATGAACAATTTCTTTTTTACTTTATATATTTTGATGAGTACGTTAATGTTTAGATTCGATTTTGCAAATTATAAAATGTATGGTTTACAAATAAGAACAATATATAAGAATAATAATAGTTGATCTTGCGAATTGTACAAGTTGTACTTATAAATGTAGTTTAAATTGTTGTTTGTCTTAATCTAAACTTATAAACACTTCAGGAGAACAAAAAAACCCTAAACTTATAAACTAAATTGTAATTACTTCCTAACTGGCCAGAACCTCTCTTTGACTAGTAAAGGTCAAAGGTTAGAATCTTGTCAATATTATAATAATGTTATATTTACATCCTATGTGGTGTTTGTGGTTTGTACACCTTTATGTGGTGGTTTGTTTGTTCCGTTTATTTATGTTACTTCGTTGTCATATGGTGGTTATGGAACCCTGAGATGCGTCCCCAAATTCTCTTTTCGCGAGCCTGAAATCAAGACTGGAATGGATTGTGTTTCAACTGATTTAATGATATATTTTGATGTAATATTTGTAGCTTGCAATGTACCATTCAAAAAAAAAAAAAAAATGTAATTACTTCCTAGTTCCTATGTATACAAAAGCTGATTTTTACAATCAAAAGGACCAATCTCATGATTCTCATCTCATTGTTTAAAAGAAAAAATGGGAGGATCCATATCCATTTTTAACCATACTTTTTAATTGATGGATGTAACAAAAATTTTATATACTTTTTTCAACATTTTAGATCTACACTTCGAATCGTATAGTAAAAAATCATTTTCGGATCTTGGCCAAAACATACACTGGTATTGAATTTGCATGATTGATTTGTCACCGTTACACACGCCCTATCTAAACCCTAGTTTTTGCATTTTCATTGTAATGTTTGGGGTCATTTCCATCTTCCTTCCTCCTAATGATCACATAAAAAATAAATAAAATGTAATAATACATTAATTTCCATTCTCGATTTTCATAATAATAATGATTAGCTGTTGCTTGAATAAATTACCAAAAACTAATTATTATAAGCTACATATATATTTTGGTGAGATTATGTTCCTAGGACCACATTATTATATTATAAAATAAAATAAAATAAGAATAGCAACAAATTGCCCCACTTAATCAACTAAAGAACAAGGTAGAAAAAAATAACAAAATACTTCTGATATCAAGTAGAATTTATTTATTTTCATAAATATTAAATAAATTAAATTAAATGATCTCCATAGATGGCATGCTTGCACCATGATGACGTCAACGTTAAAAAAATGAGAAAGTTAAGATTTAGCCCCTAGTCTTTCAATATTGATAATTTTTCTTCAATACCTCAAGTTTGGATATCTTACTGATTTAAATTTGCGAATTATTTCGTGATTGAGTTGTATCAAACAATTACTAATTAAGTCATCATGTTTAAGGGACACTTACATCAACTAAGTATTAAAACATCAATCCAAATATTATTTAAATATTGAACGACTAAAATTCAAAATCTACAACAATTAAATGTAATTATCACATGTATTAAAATAAAAAAAAAAAAGAAAACAAAAAATACTGATCGTATAGTGAGAATAGATTTAAGATTGGCTCTCTACATTTAGAGGGAAACCTCACTCTCTATTTCCATAAAGCTAAAATGCCTACTAATCTTCTTTCTAGGCATTTATCCTATAAAATAGAACATATTGGGTATACAGCTTCTTGAAAATATTACTCGTAGGCTCGTAGCCTTGTATGCACAAAGTCTCGGGATGCAATATTTATGGGTAATTATTTTATTTAGTCCCTCAGTCCCTCAATGTTTGCCTTAGTACGTAATGAGCCCATAACCTTTTAAATTTGATACAACAATCCCTAAATGTTAGTACATATCTTTGGTGCACGAAGTTCTTATAAACGAATTCCATCAATTTCCTTCATTAATCCACCATGTCTACACACACTCAATAGTTGAAGGACTTCTAGTACCAAAATCTATAAGATCTCAGGACGGCGATCAATTGATCGTTGTTCAACGACCTATTTCACCAAACAAAAACATACATTGCGGAAACCAACTGTAGTTCAACATGTAAACACATATATGAATTAGACAATACTAAGACATATTTGATTTCCACATATAGTAAATCTTCTACCCACATTAAAACCTTCATAATATCCTATAACCGTGGGTCTTTATTATCTATATATAGCGCTCACTCTATTGTTAGTGAAAATTTAACAAGTCCACATTGATATATCTTACTGCATATATACACAACCTGACAACCGAAAATAACGAAACTCCATGGCCAACAGTGGTAACAAACTGTTGGCGCAAATCCATGTATCCATATGATTTTTAATTACTGTTAGACAATCCCAAGTCATTATTGGGCGTTCAATACGTATCATCAGATTAACTCATTAACTAAGGAAATGCATGAAAACGGTCCATGAGAACTTTGTGCACCAAAAATACCAGCCTTCTAGAACTATCACGCCATAACGTAAAGGTAAAGAATCTGTTTCGTTTTGTACTATGACAAATATTTAGGGGCGAAATCTGCCGCAACTACCCCGATATTTATTTAGAAACGAAAGATGAAGTAATTGCATATCTTGCTTAAGATGCAAGAAACAAGTTGTTATACAAACTTGTAGAGTAGATCAACCTAATTACCAAAGTCAAATTTTGTAAGATTGCATTTGCAAAACCACATAATCAGCATGAAAGGATGTTTAAAAGGTACGGTAATAATCAACGGAAGCATAGGACCCTTCAATTCCAAACTCAGGCATACATCTAAAAACCCAAATCATAAGGTCAATACAAATGCCGGAGGGACACACTTTCCCTACACAGCGATCTTACTGGTAACCTCCCGACTGAGGTATGTTATACCCTGGCTGAGCTGGCGCTGCTTGTGTATAGCCCAACTGCCCTGTGGCAGGTGCACCATAGCCTGCAGGACCTTGGGTACCATATCCAGGATCTGTCTGCCCTTGATACCCGTAAGCTGCATTACCAGCCATTGATTGTTCGTTGTGGCTTGGTTGAGCAGATGGATAAGAGCCATAACCCTCAGTGGGCCCACTAGGTTGACTGTACCCAGCAACAAGTTGACCAACTTGGGAGGCTGGGTGACTGTACCCATCAGGACCATACGGAGCATAGCTTTGCTGTGTTGTGCTTGACGCGTATGGATGTGGTTGCTGAGGTGGCACTGTTTGACCGTATGGTTGACCGGGCCCTGTAGGACCTTGATAGGGCACTTCTCCGGGTTGGTTAGGTCTAGACTGACCATAGGGTTGTGACTGGGGTGCTTGATCATAAGTGGGTGGCTTACTGTATTGATCATATGAACCATACCCCGAATGAGTACCACTTTGAGCGTAAGTGGTGGGCTGAGAACCCATATGGCCATACTGTTGTGAGGATGAGTGATCACTGTAAGCAGGATGACCATAGTGTTGTGTAGGCGTAGGTATTTGGGAATAAGGAGTTGGCTGTCCATAGTTGCCCTGTTAACCAAACACGTCCAAGGAAAAGTTCGAAATGAGAACATTCTCATGTTTTTAGAAACTTTTCTTTACTTTTAAATTTAAACTACACATTTAAAAATCATTTTACAAAAATCTCTAGCAAACAAGCACAAAGCCTACGTCCGTTTTAACTTTTCCCCTCATAAAAATTAAATACTTCCACTTTGTAAAAGTCAAACTTTGATATTTACCACACATCTCAACACAAAAAATAACTATTCGAAACACATCTCATAGACTCCCAACACTATTTAACTTACAAAGTAATCTTCCAGCATAATAAAAGCCTACTCAAATGTACACTTGGAGCTTGTTTGTCATAACTTTTTCTGAAAATCATTTTTCTCAAACGTTATTTTCAACATTTACATGAATGTGATAACTTGCTTACATTTTCTAAAATTTTTCTTTACTTTCCACCACGAGTTAAAAACTCATTTTTCAAAACTATCTCCCAGACAGACACTTGACATGCAACTTCGGTAGATATGGTGATAATAACTAAATAGCATATTGCCAACCTGGGTTGAGGGCCCCTGCACTGTTGCTGGAGGTCTTTGGTCCCAACTTGGATAGTTGCTTTGTGGTGGCTGCTGTGGAGGATACTGTCCATATGCTGGCGCAGGATATAAAGAATCCTGAGAAGGAAAAGGTCCTCTTTGTGGATAATCATAACCCGAAAACCGTGCATGATGAGGACCTCGTGGTCCCCACTGCGAAGTAACAGATCCACGATGATGAAAAGGCTGCTGGTTATATCCACTAGAAAGCGGTGAATGCCTCATGGTCTGAAGAAAGAAGTTGAATCAGAATAAGTGAAATAAAAACCTCGAGGACACCAAAACATTGGTCAGATAAAACTTTGAGCATAAGCTTTATTTCACGTCAAAAATCAATGTCAATAGAGAGAAAGGGGCCTATAAACGATAGAACAACAACAAATTGGCAGGAAAGAGCATAAAACAAGTACAATACAGTCGAAGCTCAAAGCAAGATACTCCATGGAGTGCAAGTGAAACATTCAAGTCATGCTTATGATAAAACAGAAATTGAATATCGAATTAGGTCACAGAATTAAGACCACAGAGCAAAATCAGATTTCAGAACTCTGTAAGGAATCATAAAACAGCAGTTTATTTAAATTTTCCAAGGAGTTGTGATTAGGCATCACTCATCCTACGTCATCAGTACACAAAATTTCCAGAAGAATGTTTTGCAATTCTGTTCAATAGTACTATTTCATTGCTGATCCTCCATGAACGCCATGAAAATTAGCACAGGATGCATCAAAGAATTTACAGAACACATTCAAGGTAGGTAAATCGCCTGCAAATTAGATAATTCATGAACACAAATTGAAATGCTATATTCAAAACCTCATGTAGAAGGTGATTATTACTATGAGCACACCTAAAGATATAACCAAATGACATCAAATTTTCAAAGTTGTGGGACATAAGTTTGGGGACGTATAGATACCAAGTACTACATAAGACATGGTTTCACTCAGTATGACATTGCTTTCCAACGGATCTTGAAAATGCGAGTGGAGACATGCCAAGAACTTGGTTTGACATAATACAGCCTCAGCATTATTACTGCTATTAATTTCTAAGTCTCAAAGCAATCTTACCAACTATTTACATCCTGCAATGTTGAAGGATAATGATTGATACCTCTCTTCCGTGGACGAGAATGAATTGTGATTGTATATTGGTACACCATGAAGGCAATGCTCCCCCGAAGTAAAAGGGAAAAGCCAAATCTGCATTTTTAAAGCCAACCAATTTGGAATCGGCAACTTCAAGACAAATAAATCATGACACCCCACATCTCATTTGAACATAAGATCTTCGTAACAGAATTCAAGAGCCAGACAACTGGCAATCAATTGAAAAGCTCACAATTCATGGCATCATATCATGGAGAGAATTTCTCAGCCCAAAGCTTCACTCAAATGTATAGAATTTATACTCTTTACAAACATGCGGCCAACCATACCAGGATTTAGGACAAGCAAAGTGATGCAATGTTCTATTCACATTAAATTTCACCAATTAAATTTAGTTTTTCTCTCTCATCATTTTCAATCACTCATACATTGATTTGCCAATTTCTGTAAATTTTTTAATACTCCAACTCTATTTTTCAACCACTTTAAAAAGAAAATTTGAATAGAACAAGCCCTAATTTACAGAAACCTAGTCATATGCTAATATCCTACTTCACAAACCTACTTGACGTCGTTTCTTGGAAAACATAAAATGAAGCAACAAGTATATTTGTCATTAACTGAGGAAACCAAGAATATCACTAACAATATGTTCACGATTCATATTATATGAGACAAATATAATCAGGTGACACACAGTGAAACAAATAAAAAATGAAACTATAAAGAAGATGCTCAAAATGAAAATTGATGAAGACAATCAAAGAAGCAAATAAGCATGACATGAATGAAATGTTTTACCCTTAGCCATACTGAACATTCAAACAAACAGTGAGCAATAAAAGGAAAGGTATTACGACGGAATAAACAGCAACTAAAATGGAACAGGAAAATTCACCTGATTCATAACTTCTTTTATCATTTCTGTTGCAGTCTCAATCTGATTCTTATTACCAGTCACACGTACAGTTCTCTTTCTTGGTTTCTCTCCTTCAGGAAGATTTTGTTGCAATAACTAGGGGGAAAAAATAAAAAGACAAAAGTAAAAAAGTTAATGACCAAGTTGCTTTAATGCATGTCCTCAGTAAGCAGGTGCAAAACATAATACCTGAATGCGTGCCCCAGATCTTGTCTGGAGATTTCTGATTGTTTCTCCACCCTTTCCAATGATTAAACCAACCTAAAGTAGAAAAAATATTTTTCAACTATGACAATTGACATCCAATGTACCAAAACTAGCAACAAAACTTCAAAAGAGTAAAGCACGGATAAAAAGATTTTGCCTTTGAGATAAACAGAGAAAGGACAAGGGAAACAAACCTTTTCCATTGGCACTTGTATCTCAAGTTGTTCCCCACCTCCAGCCGCTTGCACAGTGCTGAATCCTCGAGCAACAAGTGAAGGAGAACCTCCAGCATCAGCCTAACAAACAATATTATTAGTAGCAGAAGAAGTAACACAATTGGGAAAAAGTTTGTATACACCAACAATTAATGATGTAAGGATGACCACTGATATGAATATTTAAGAGACAAACATAAAAGGAAAGAAAATAAAAGTAAAATACCTCAGCAATGACATCCTTTATCAATTTCTCAGCCTTCTTTATACTTTCCAAAGTCCCAATCAATTCCAAAGGTCTGGTGGCAGAATGTGGATCAGCATCAGCATCCCTTACAATCTGAATTTTGGCACCTGTGTTGTCTTGCAGGGACCTAATCGTGTCCCCAGCTTTTCCAATGATAACCCCAACCTATGGAAACGAGGAACAAATAATCCAATCAAGTTCCTTGAACATTAAACAAGCATTTTCAGTTCAGTTTTCCTTGGCGGGTGCGGTGGCTCTAATGGGTATGCATCTCAACACAAGGTTTTGAACTTCAATAACAGCTTACGATTTTAAATATGGTTTATCATAAGATGCACAAAAAGAAGAAGAAATAGAGACATAAAAGGATCTCAAAACTAGTTTTTTTTTAATTTCGTTTCTTAACTTGATTTATCCAAGAGCTTATATAGATATATTCCAAAAATCAATTTTTGTTTTTAATAATCATTTTCAACCATACATTTATACTGATTATTAAAGCTTCGCACTGCTTTTTAACCACAGCCAAAACCCAAAATAATTTTTCCAAAAACCTCTCACAACAAACACTAATGCCACGTTCTATACATAAAAAAATTTGTTTATTCGAATTTCGTGTAGATTGCTTGGTTGAAATTTGGAGAAGATGTATTAAAATGGAAATAAATTATCAAATCAATGTTTGGGCGGTGGAAAAAGGTGAGAGCGAAAAAGCAGATTTGAATTTTTGAAATTTATTGTATATAGAACAGCGCCTAAACAGTGGCGGAGCCAAGAAGAAATTTAACTGGGGGCTAAAAAATTCTAGCCTGAGATGTTGGAAGGGGGATCGCCCCGCTTCTCTGGGTTCAGGGGATTTCTTTACCCAATATCATTGAAATAAAAAAGTTTCCACAAGTTTAATTTCAATAGAATTACAAATTTCAAATATGTCCATTTAAATTAAACAAATCTAAATATCTAACGAAGAAAAAAACTATATACGACAAATATTTTTATAATTTCAAATCAATTATCTTAACTATTAACATAAATATAAAAACATTTTCGAATTAATTATGTCTAACAAACTAAAATAACCAATACTATTTGTCATGAAGACTAATGACAACTCGTTGATTTTTGCTAATATAACTATTGTTTGGAATTTGCTACAATATATCCAAAAAAAAAATCCATACAAGAGTACTAATTGCAGCAAAAGCGTTCAAAAAAAAAAAGAGGCAGTGGGGTCCTTGGACCCCACAGGCCCCCATGTGCCTCTGCCACTGGGCATAAATAATAAAAGAAAATATATTTTTAAAAAAGGAAATTTGCATTTAACTCATTTTTGGAACATGGGACAGTTATTATTAAGACACTCGATCTTTCTATAGTTGTTCAATGGTTTCAAGGTTTTAACATTACAGAAAATTAAATTAAGGCAATTATTCATTTTATTTTTAATTCCTCGGTATACAAGCTACTGCTGAGTCATCCAGTTGGATCGCCAATGCGTCCAGTTTATGGCTGTTGTTCATAAAAGCTCCTATTATAAGTTATAAAGTAAATAGGTGGTCAAGTTTACCACTTTTGCTTCCGAGATTTAATTTTGGCTGAATTTCACTAAATTTCAAGTCACAATATACAAGTTTATATGGTAAAATATGCACTGAAATCAGTTGTGGTAGGGATTAGTTTTTTGCCAACATGTTTTATTTTGCTTCTGCAAAGCATGCCCTGCAGCTGTTGGGATCAATCATAAATTGCATCCTCTTGTCACTAAAACAATCCACGGATAGAGGAATCTCCACCAGGAACCATATAGTGCTTATAGACCGAACTCTTTGTTGTCTTCCCTAGATTTCATACTTTTATTGTCTGTCTTTTCATTACAGCTTGTTCAACAATGCTCAAAATAATCACTTACAATGTGGCCCCTCTCTCACATCATGAGCCTTTAGATAGGGAAGTCAACTATTCCATCAAGAACAAAAGAAACGAAGATGAAGATTTCTAACCAAAGGGGCCTTACATTGATTGAACATATCAATTTAGAACAATCCTAGGAAAGAAAAATGCTAACATGGAATCACTCAGTTAACTGACCTTGTTGCTCGGAACCTCCATTTTGTGCGTCAATATTTGTCTGTCAGACCCTGACTGCAGCTCAGTTGCTGGGACGTCATCCTTTTTAGGAACTTCCTCTGAAGGCTCCTTAACTTCTTCTTTAGATTGTTCTTGTTCCTGAGCACCTTCGGTCTCTGCATTATCATTTTCATCAGAAGCTATTTGTTCACTTGCAGCAACCTCCACAGCTCCCTTGGCAAGTTCTTGACCTGATTGAGATGAGTCATTATTATCTGTAGCTTCAGGTTCCCCAGCTTCCTCCTCTCTCGGCTTATAGTCGTCTTCAGGTTCCCCAGCGTCCTCCTCCCTAGGCTTATTGTCGTCTTCCGAGTCTTTTAAGTTTCCATTCTGCGTAGCTGCTAACCAAACAGTTTCCAAGAGGGGAAAAAATCACTTTTTCGATAAAAGAAATTTCCTCACTTTTCATATTTTATTCAATAAAACTGAAGTAACCATTGGGAAATTGAATTTTGTTGAACAAAGTGTGGTCATTTTCCCAGTGCAATACGGACTAGTTACAGATTAAGAAAGCTATCATAATCCTGGAAAATGGAGAAAATAGAGGTGCAATTAAACAAAATTACCAACGCTCTGCGTCTCATTGCTATTATCATCATTATTCTCCAAGCGTGCTCGCTTCGCCTCAGACGCATCGGCCGCGCCATTCTCCTCCTTCCCAGTCGCGTTCTTCAGTGAGTCCAGATCCGAGTTGGCCATCGAGTCTGCGGCAGCGAGTGGCTCAGACTCGGCGTTGAGCTCCATATCTTCGAGCTTTCTCTTTGGATGATCGTCGACCGGAGCCACGTTGGTAGGTACCACCTCATCCGCCATTGCTATTTGCTAATCAAGAACCGATGACGTGCTAGGGTTTCGGGTGACCGTTAGCAGTCGGAATATAATTACCGAAATCGGGTAAGCGAGAAGATATTTGTGCAAAGATTGCACTGTTGGTCCTTCAATCAAAACTACAGTTTGACAATCAGTCCTCACAAGAAAATGTACTTTGTTTAAACGGAGTACCCTCTATGCAAGAGTGTGTGTGTGTGTGTGTTCTGTTTTTTTTTTTTTTTTTTTTTTTTTAATTACAAGAATTTATAAGGTACGTACGACGAAGCAACCGTAGAGAGCAAGACGAAATGGGGAGTAAAACATCTCCAATACTTTGAAGTAGAAAAAATTATATGTGGTGTGGAAATAGTTATTAATTTTACGAGTGATAATATTTTACTGATTCAACAATACAAATTTGTACTTCATGAAATTGACTTCGTATACAAAAGACTCTTCAATTTTTTTCTTCCACAGCCATGTAACTGTTTTTAGATAATGTGACACAAGTTTCACAATCCACATTCTTGTGGAAAAATTCTTCTATATGATATATCACATAAAACCTTTTACATGTCCAAGCAAAGAAAATTGCAAAACTGTTTATATAGGAACCCCAAAGCCAAAGCTAGTGGTATATCAACATTAATCAAATGATCCTATATAATTATTATTATTTAGCTTAAAAATAAGTAATACAGTTGAAAATTATATAACCCTCTTATTCAATTTGGTTAAATCTGTGAATTTTGATGTACAAGCGATGTATCTATCAACCATTCTACACTTCAAACTATACTCCAATGATGGTACATTGCAGATTCTTGCCACGTCTACTCAATATCTTTTACCGCATCCTGTATCATAATAAGAATCGAGATATTAACCGACGAGTAATGTTATTTATTTGTCAACAGTTACATGGTACCTCTGCGTTAATTGACGTTGTGGTGCTTATAATATTTTAAACGCACTACAACAACAGTCATGAAATTGATCCACTACATCCTCAAATTGATCCAGTGCATCTTAGGGTGCATACTATGGTACACTCAGGTGATGTGGTACACCAACTTGGTTGATATGCCACACCACCCCAAGGTGAGCAGGGTGCACCTGATCAGCGTTCACAATAGTAAAAAATTATGTAATCATTCATTCATCACTGCTTATGAACAATGCATACTTAACCAACTTGTCTATTCATCGACTCATCAGAAGAGACTCGAGTTATTCGAAACAAACGCATTGGAAACAAATGCACGATACCTTAGCCAGCCGTGTCACATAGGTTGCAGCCAGTGCAGTTGCTAATAGTCCTACTCCAAGAGTCAATAGCTGACCATTTCCTCCAGGTAACCCTACGGCTGATTCTTCTTGCTGAGGAACCCAAGAAGGTAACAAGCAAAAGAAGCTATTAGATTATACCCATTTCGTGTGCTCTAAGTCAACCACACACTTACACCTTCTACCCATTATTATCTACACATTTCATGGTCCCACAATTATGCAAACAAAACAAATTTATCCCAATGCGGAGTTTTTCCAATCTGGCCCAATTCTGCAAGCCAACTACGTGCATAATATCTACTAGCTGACAACTCAACGAAAGAAAAAGAGCAAGAAAGGGGGAAGAACTCCATGAACATAGTTTCAGCTGGAGAAATCAACACATAAAGGATTGACTAACAGGCTATTTACCAGACTGTCACTACAAGGGATGATGTTATTTTTCCAACGTTTCAACATAGTTTAACTGTTTAAGGACTAAACAACTAAGATTTGAATCAAACAATATACAAAACTTAACTTGATAGTAGATAACAAAAATAAAGAAGAGAGTGAAGACTCACAATAACTGCTCGGCCAAATGCACCAGCACTCACATAGGCCCACGTCCCAGGGAGCATACCTAACCAACTGCACAAGTGCAAGCCCCGAACTACATCAGAACAACTAGCACATAGAAAAGTTGACGTTTTTCTAGTAATGAAGCTTGTTGGAAGAATTTGGATGGCATATGCATCTTTGTAAATCAGATCACCCAAGATTTCATACCGTATGGTCGTCCACAAATGAACTAGTTCTAAAGAAAATTTAGATGATATTAAAATATCCCACATCACCAAATTACTACATTTTAGCACATTGGAGAACAGCCAGACAGAAAATGAGACATGAAATAGAGACAATAGATTTGAACTCAATGGGGATGATGAATAAGGGACAACACCAAGGCTTATGTGACACACAAGCCAGCTACTTAAGGAAAGCGATTAGTATAGAAAAGTACGGTGCTAACCTTCCTAATACATACGGTACAAATTTGACAGACGTAAGCCCATATAAGTAATTTCCAAGCGAAAATGGGAGCAATGGACTCAAACGAAGAAGAGTAACAACTCGAAAGCCATTTTCTCCAATAGCTTTATCAATTGCAAGGAACTTCTTGTTCCCTTCAACTAGCTTAAGAATACGCTCACGAGCAAAATATCTGGCAATTAGAAATGCAATACTGGCTGCCACCTGAACATAGAAGAAAAGCACTCGTTCATCACATAATAATTTAGCTTCATTTTCTCATTTTTAGCACTATCGAGTGTTGTCTAATCATTTTTAGCTTGTGTGTAAAGAATAGACTCACTGTTCCACTGATAGAGACAATGATAGTTCCAGTAATTGAGCCAAACAGAAGACCAGCTGACATGGTCAATGGGATGGCTGGTATTGCAAGTATCTGCTCACATAGTAATGCAAAGAATTTGAAGATCATCATTATATTCATTCATAAATTGTCATTTAAAATATGTCAACTAATCAACAAATAGAACTGGGGAAAGTTATATTCTTGCCTCTAATCCGGCATATACTGCCACAAAAAGTGCATATCCAGCTGCCCCATAACCTGCAAATTACGAGCCTTTGAGAAATGCTGGATGAACATATGCAGTTCTCATAAGCAAAATCAAGAAAAACGTTATATCCATTCAACCACAAACTTTTATCTCCAAGATACAATCTCGAAACACCTGGCTCAACGGCTTTAACCCATATTCTAGCTTCAATTAGTAAGCTCTTTTCAAGAAACGTTTGTTTGGATCTATTTTTCAATCATAAACTATTCCATCTTTCCTTCAAGAAATTTAACATAAAACTATCAAAATCGAATAACTTAACAAGAATTGACCTTCAATGAAGCCTGAAAACTCGGTCAAGAAAGCATTGATCTGGTCCCTATAGATATACCCCACAGACCCAAATCCACCCACCACTCCAACAAGCAAAAGCCCAGCTAAAATCGTGCCCTTAAAAGCAGCATCACCGCCATCGCTATCCCCATCGCCACTGTCATCATTTTCACCTTTAGGGCTAAAATTCATCAACTTCCTGAGGCTCTGAGGCGCATTACTGGGAGTCTTCGAAAGGGTCTCCTGTTTCTTCGTTTCTCTCAGCGAAGAACATGGCCTGAGAAAATAGAATCGCTTGGACTTGAAATGGGATAGTGGGGAGTGGAAGCTTCGTCCCTGCTGGAGATGGGAGGTGGACGATGAACACGATAGGCTAAGGCACATTGTTGTTGGTGGTGGAGTCGTAATTACAGGGATTGTGTGCATTTTTGTGGTGAAGGAAGATGGACAAACTAGTTAGGGATGCTTTGATGGTGCCATTGAAGATTGTAGAATCTAGTGATTGAAGACGATGATTGCGATTGAATGTTCTGATTTTTGTGTGCAGAGAATGGGGGCGCTGAAGAGAAATTGACCACAGAATCTACGAGGGCAGGGGATATTTGGAATTGTGCTCGATATTGCAGCACGTGTATACGCAACTCGGTTCATCTTCTTCTCTCTTCCGGTTCCTATGTGCTTCTCTCTTCCGGTTAGGCATATTCTATAAACAATAATATAGATTTACTTAAATAATTTGTATTAATTACATAACCAATATACTATTTTATCCCAGTGGGTTCGACTTCAAGATTTGAGGAGAACAAAAAATAAGAAAATATGAATAATTTTGGTAGATTAACGAGAGATTTAAAAAAAATTACAGATTTTTTGGTGAAGACTGACAGCCATATGATATTTTTATATCACGGAGAAACTCTCTCTGATCGTAATTAAAATTTAGAGAAAATATATTACAAATATAAAATAATTGTATTAGTGGTTGAAAATAATAAGAGAGAAAAAATTAGTGAAAGTTAATGAAAATTTATTATGTATAAAATAAGCCCTAAGATAATTAAGCGGAAATTTTGTAGGATTATTCCCCGAAAGATTAAACACTTGACGTCTCGTTTAGTCAACTTTAATACACTTCCAAAAAAAAAAACACTTAAAAAATCAATTGTTTAGATTGAATAGTAGCGAAATTATACTACGTTTGTATAATAATTAGCAAATCGCTTATTCAATCGTTGGATACAATTTCTCGGTAAGTCTGAATGGGAAATTAATGAGTTTGTTGGTGGAACATAGAAGAAACGATTGTTTTAGGAAGTTGGAGATATGCATACATGTTCTATTCTCTCTCCGTGATGAAATGGTGGTTGGAAATATATAGTTAATATTGAAATTTTAGTTTCACTAATTAGTTCTCGCTTTATACTTTTCTTCTTCTTTTTTTTTTTTGTTGGCTATTGTTCTATCTATATATTCATGCTTCTACATTGAGCAATATTTGTTTTGTGTATTTACTTGTATACCCTCATTTGATTTGTATATCTATAACTTAATTTGTTATTAGTGTTTGTATTTACTGGTCATATTTTAGTATTGCTAGTTTTCACGCCTCGTGCAATATACCAGAATCACTAACATTGATAATCCACAATTTTATAATACATTACAAAAAATTGCACGAAATGTTAGACATGTATGACATATTAATAAATTGATCTAACAAAGGAAATTTGGAGAAATATAACATTGAAAAATATCTTTGAACATGATATTTTGTATTGGAATTAGTTTATGTATAATTACCATCATAGACTAAGGCACAGTGGGATTGGGGGTGGAGTCGTAATTACAGGGATTGTGTGCATTTTTGTGGTGACGGAAGATGGAGAAACTACTTGGGGATGCTTTGATAGTGCCATTGAAGATTGTAGAATCTAGTGATTGAAGACGATGATTGCTATTGAATGTTCTGATTTTTGTGTGTAGAGAATGGGGGCGCGGAAGAGAAATTGACCATAGAATCTACGAGGACAGGGGATAACTGGAATTGTGCTTGATATTGCAGCACGTGTATACAAATCTCAGGTCTTCTTTTGTCTTCCATTTTCTATTTATAATACTACTTTCATTCCATAAATATAATCCATTTTTATTTTTTCTAACGATTTAAAAAAATATAATTAATAATATTAAAAAAGTAAAAATTGAGATTATTTTTCTAATATATCCTTTAATTATTTATTAGATATTTTATTTTAACTAATTTATTTTGGTGAGAACAATATATATTAAATAAGAGTATATAAGACAATTAATATTTTAATTATATTTTTAAAATAAATGTGGCATATATTTTGAAATGGAAGAAAAATAAAAAATGAATTATATTTTTTGGATGGAGGTTGTAATAATTTTCGTGGAAATTTTGTAGGATTATTCCCCCGGAAGATTAAACACTTGACATCTCTTCAGATAAGCTTTAATACTTTTAAACCAAAAAAAAAAAATAGAGAGAGAGAGAAAGAAAAAAAATTTAAAAACCAATTGTCTAGGTTGAACAGCACTGAAATTACACTATGTTTGTATAATAATTAGCAAATCGCTTATTTGATCGCAGGATACAATTTTTCGATAAGATTAAAAGGGAAATGGATGAGTTTTCCGTTGGAATATAGAAAAATATGATTCTTTTAAAAGGTTGGAGGTATGCATGCACTTTATATTTTCTCTCTATGGCCATGATGAAATATAGTTGTTGAAAATGTATTGTTAATGTTGAAATTTGAGTTTGACTAATTAGGTCCCGCTTTTATAATTCTTTCTTTTTTGGTTAATTTTATCATTTGTTATAAACTTTTGTATTTACTTGTCATATTTTAGTATAACTAGTTTGCACGTCTAGTGCGATGTACAAGATTCACTAATATTGATAATTGATAATTTTATCATACATTACAAAAAATTGCACGAAATATTGGACATGTATGACATGTTAATAAATTGGTCTAACAAAGAAACTAGGGGAAAATATAACATTGAAAAATATCTTTGAACACGATATTTTGCATTGGAATTAGTTTATTTATAATTACCATCATAGATCATGATTTCAATACTATGATAAATTTACATAATTTCAATGGTATAAGTATTTTGTTTAATTTAAATTTTAAGCACTTATTTAATTTTTAAAAAGGTAAAATGACCAATTCAGAGTTTCTTCTTCTGTATTTTTTTTTTATTTTCAAATTACAATAATAATAATCTTTATTTTAATATTGAACCAGCCCTCATCTCACTACACTTGCAAAGTCAAGTTAGAATTGATCTAATCCTCATTAGCGCACTACGAAGGGATGGGTACAATTATACGCAAGGTACATGGATGCAGGATGCGTGCATGATGCAACATGCATGTCGGGACGGAACTAGCGTGACACGGTCAGGGGTCAAGAAAGATTCCGAAATCATGCCGGAGTTGATCGATGGAATACGTCCCGGAAGGTTCTTTGGTCTAGCGTTGAAGGAGGCCTCTAAAATCGTTAAGAAGGCTTGCAAGAGATAGCAGATTTTAGAGGGTTCTACAAGCTTGCATGGTAGGAAATTCTAGATTATTCTATTGTAAACATCTTATCGGATGTTTGTATATTGGCCATGATAACCAACTCCTTTTTCTATTTTTTCTTTCTCAAACCAATTATATCCATATATTTTGAGGGACCTACATGTATATTATACAAATTTTCACCATTCAACTCTATTCATTCTCTCCTCTCATACATAAAAATTCAATCCTATCCCTCTAGATGTATAGTTTAGAGATAATGATCTCCACCATTTTTTCTAAGAGGAGACGTATGTGGAGTCATACATACGGGCCCTTGATGGCGCTTGTGCGAGATTTAATGAGGATCAATAGTCACACAGTGAACATGTATGATCACTGCATAGTTAACTCTTATTTAATTTGGAGAAAGAAATTTTGCTTTTATCATACAACAAGAAATACCCTAGAAGAGAATTAGATACAATCAATAGCGCTTTTGCAAATTACCACGTTATTAGGGTTCCTTTTTTCTTTTGTGTGCGTGTGTTTTTTTTTTTTTTTGGGGTGGGGGCGCAAAGGAAAACCAAAGTAAACAAAATGGCAGAGAATTCAAATATAAAATATAATGGGGAGGCCAGACCAAACTCGCCCTTTTAATATATTAATATTAATTAATGTTTAAATTAGAGATATTTATAATCAATTTTTACATTTACTAACATACATAATAGTATAGAATATGCATAATAATATTAGTATGCTAGGCTTTTTTTTTTTTTTTACAAAATACTCATTATTTGCATAATTTGTTTTTCCAACAAAATTCTCAATCTTTAGAAAAAATAAACAATTTTTATGCAATAGTCTTTATATTTGTATAAAAAGAAAACTATAGTGCAATTTTTTTGCCCGTGATTATGTTATTTTCTATCGACTTAACTATTTCGTCAAATCAAAATATCAATTGAATTAATATAATTATAATTAGTATTTTCCCCGTGGGATGCACATGATGATTAAAATGGTTTATTTACAAAAAAACAACAATACTACAAAACAAAAATAACTATATATATATATATATATATATATATATATATAATATTATAGATTTCAATAATAGTTCATAAATTTTCATCCGAACCATTATCTTATAAGAAAAAATATCATATCGGTTGTTGTAATTGATGATTTTAGACAATAATAAAATATTTGGGATAAAAACTTAGACAATACTTATTAGACCAAAAAGAAATAGTCTTATTAAATTTTTGCAACATTCTTTATCATCAATGTGATCATTCCAGTAGTTAAGCCACGAACACTTTTTTGAAACATGGATTTTACAATATTAAGTGTTGGAGAATTTATACGATGTGGATTGTGTATTGTATGAATGGAAATGATAAGATCTCTATACAAAATATTTATAAGGTGAAACTCTATATATGGATTTTTCGGTAATAAAAATTTGTTGAATAATTGAGAAAAAAAATCACTAATGCTTGCAATACTAAATATTAAAAATATTAAAAAATTAATTTGAAAATAAAGAAGTGATTAAATGATAATTTTGACAATTATTTTTGTAAGTGGCTTGCAAAATAATGAAATGAGATATGAAAGTTATCATTTTCTATTTCTTTTCTAATAATTAATTAATTATTCATTATAAATTTAATTATTTAACTACTGACTATTTGATCTTAAAATAATTATTCACTATATGAACCACTTAATGTACATTACCCATGAAAACTATCTAAAACTACCCTTTTAATTTCATAAAAAAAATAAAATGTTTGCTTAATTTTTTAAATATATAAAAATTTTTAAAAATCACAACTTCTGTGGCATTGTGCCAAGTTGGCATTTCGATTTTTGTTAATAATAAGAATATATGTAATTTGAAAATAATTAATTAAAATATAATATCCAAAAATTAAAATGTATATAGAAAATATTAATTCTCATTTTCAGAACTAATTTAACAAGTATTATAAATTATAATTTTGATCTCTTATCATATTTTTATTACTACATACAACAGTAAATATAAAAGAATTAAATATATATATAAATTAAGTAGAAAAATTAGAATACATATAAACAAATATACATATAAAAAGTAAAATATAGAAAACAACATCAAATAAGAAAAGTAGAATAAATTAAATAATAATAACAATTAATTCTTTAAAAAATGCTAAATATGGCACTATCACCTAAACACTTTGCCTAAATGGCTCTTTTAAATTTGGGAAATGCTAGACTACCATAATAAATGTCATAATGGTTGACATAATGGTAGTTGGCATATTTAATAACCGTCCATCCAAAAGTGATGGAATAGTTGAAATTGTAGGATTATGCCACATATCCATTATGTCAATTATTATGGCATCTATTATGGTATTGTAGCATGGTCCTTTAAATTTACACATGGTTAGATTATTTATACAAATTATTTTGATTAAATGACATGTTAAAAAGACAAAAATAAAAAAATAAAAAATCTACGGTAGATGTCATTCAAAACCAACACACCTATATTTGTCTGACCTAAATGGGAATACAATAAAATTATAGGACTTGTTGTGTACATTTTGAACCTTTCCTTAACCATTAATCAATTGAAAATTTCATCATCCCATTCCTATACATCTTTGACCTGTTAAAACCTTGTTCCAAAAAAACCGTCCTTTTTCATTCCCCCTTTGACCCGTTAATCGATTCATTCTTCCTTTTTCCATATTTATACTCCTCTAGTGGAACTTTCACCTAAGTAATTTCTTCTTTCACGAATTCAAATCTTGTTAAAAAATAAAAATAAAAAAAACAATGATAAATATAAGACGAGGAGAATTCTTTTTTCACAATATGGCCTTATCTTCGCCACCAACACCACCTCCTCCTCCTCGGTCTTTGTCCTCTTCGTGGCGGCCCCACCATCTCAGGGTCGACCAAGAAGCATCAAGCAAGATTAATATTCCGGCGAGTTATGAAACACCATGCAAGTTGTTGGACGGAGTTAGGCAGTCATCAGCTATGTCGAGGAAGAGGCCGGCGGAGTTGGTGATACCGGAATATTCCGGTGAATTCGATTTTGGAGAGAGAGGGAAAAAGGTGGAGAAGAAGGAGTACTTTGAGGTTAAAGGGAGAGACTTTTTTGTTGCTAGCATGAAAGGAGTAAGAGAGGTTATGGAGGATCAATATGCAGCCATGCTTGACATCGAAGGCAACCCCAAACAAGTAAATTATTATATATTTTTATTTTTATTTTTATTTTTATTTGAATGAACAAGTAAGTTATTTATTTTATAAAGAACAGAAGTACGTTAATTTTAGTATATATTCACAATTTGTAGTATATTCAATAAAGTGTAAAATTTTTATTCAAAAAATAAAATAAAATGTAAAATTTCGCAACTATAAGGATTTCGATTTCTCCTCTTTAGAGACGTAAAATTGAGTCTAATTAATTAGAGCTGAGTGCATGCCAAGGAATGTGTATTTAAAAGTGATTGAAAAGCATAAAAAGCGTGTATGATTTGGGTGAATTTGATGGAAGGGTTAGGGAAAAAGTGATAAATCGACGAACAAAATTTTAATACATTCTAATTGAAAATTTTGAAACTGGCCTTTTTATAACTCGTGTTCATTGAAGTTACTTCAATTGTATAAGGAATTAATAATATGGGAGTTTTTGCTAAAGCTTGCTTGATAAATTAAGCATTTCGAAAAAGAAAATTGATTTTATTATTATTATTATTATTATTATTATTATTGTGTGGTTAAGTGTGAACAAATTGATTTTGAAAAGGTTTTGTCAAACAAGCACTAAATAATGAATTAGTCTGAATGGCTAATTATGGATATTACTAAATAATGAATTAGTCTTGAATGTCTAATTATGGATATTACAATAATAATGGCAAGATTCGGTCCTGAGGTATGGACACTTTCAACAAATTTTAATCTTATAGATAATTTTTTACTTTTTTTCTATAAATTCAATATTAATTTGAGGGCCCTTTTCATATATATATATATATATATATATATATATATATATTAACAAAAATGTAAATGTGTTTCTAAATTAAAGTTTCACTTGACTTTGCAGGCATTTTTCGCTGTAATTGACGGGCATGGAGGGAATGCTGCAGCTGACCATGTAGCTCAAAATCTAGGAAACAACATAGTGCTTCAACTACCCCATGTCGGGGATGAGATAGAAGCTGCTTTACGCCAAGCCTACTCGGCCACAGACAAACAATTCCTCGCCAAGGTAATATACCCCATTTGTCTCAATTATATATATAGGTCCATGTAATTGTAATTATTAATATATATATATATTGTAATTATTAGTTGCTAGGGAGTCAATGGCATATTAGCTAGTTAGGTTGCATAAATTAAAGTTCAACTAATTTCTTGACTAATTCGCTCAACAACTCAGTCACATTGCAATCATCATTGTTATAGAAAGAATGTCATTTATAAATTAAGTATTACATATGGGGTTACAAAATTTAAAGTATACAACAATCGCCCAACTTGGAAATTCTGCAAGCATTACACAAATTATATGGTCATATTACAGATTTTGTAAACCATCTCTATAAATACTTGATATATAGACAACGCTTTGTCATATAAATTTGAATGGTACTTGATTTTTACTCGATATGCCACAAATAATAGCATAATAAAGTCTACAAGATGACTGTATAACCATCACTCTGTTAAGAGATGCTACCAGTATTACAGATCAGTCACGTAGCCATTTTGTAGATTCTATAAACCTATCTGCAATGCTTTAGATAAAGATATTGTTGTATAAATATGAACTATACCCATTTTTGACCCGATGTGTTACACCTTAAGTTAACTTTATGCTATTACATTGCAGAGAATAAGTCTTAGTAGCGCTATTCGATCAGCATCTTATAAACAGTGATGTGACAATTTTATATATGGCGGTTGATTTTTTTATTGATCAATGTGATGCGTAAAATGGTAGATTTTTCACATAAGTTATTTGTAAATATGTTTGTATGCTTGTTTGTACCTATAACAAAGTCCGTATGATAATTGACTAAACGCATCAATTGTGTTCAAAATCAGGGTGAAAATGGAGGAGCCTGTGCAGCTGGTGTACTAATGAAAAATGGAGAACTCTATACAGCAAATTTAGGAGATTGTAAAGCAGTTTTGAGTAGGAATGGAAAAGCCATCTCGTTGACAAACGATCATCGTCTTACGAGTAGGGAAGATGAGCGTGCCCGTATAGAAAATTCGGTGATTATTACTTTTTCTTTTTCCTTTTTATTTCATGCTTGAATGATGAATATATATCCTATTTATTTGTTCATATGATTTATTTATTTATTTTAAGTGTTTTTGCAGGGTGGTTTTTTGTACTATCATAATGGAGTATGTAGAGTAAATGGATCACTTGCTGTTTCAAGAGCTTTTGGGGACATTCATTTGAAAGATTGGATTATTTCTGATCCTGACATTGTGAAGTTCCCTTTGACATCAGATTGTCACTTTCTCATTCTGGCTTCTGATGGATTGTGGGATAAGGTAATTATTTATAACTTACTCACTATAACTTACAGACATCTATTAAGAATACTGCCATTATAAGAAGTGCGGATGATGAACGATTGTGTGGTATTTAACTCTAGTAAGTAGCAGTCTCATGAATTTTACAATATCAATCAATACTGAAGTGTCACTACACATTTAATCGTTGATTCAATCACAACATGGTTGACAAACAGCCACCATAAAAAAAAATCGTTTGATCAACAAAAATTTTCCTTTCAACTTTCTTTTATGAGTTTTTTCTTTTAGAAAAAAAATCTAAAAATGACTTTCGACTATAAAGCTTTTCGTTATAAAAACTGAAATTTCTTATGGCGACCATTGCATTTTTTTTTTTTTTTGTGATTTTATAGTGAGTAGTGTTGATTGATTAAGTAAATAAAAAGTTTTATTAATTAATTAATATTTGTTTGATGAAACAAAATGGCAGGTAAGTGCACAAGAGGCAGTTGATGTGGTTTCGACGGAGGGGAAGTCAATGGAGTGTTGTAGGAAGCTAATCGACAAGTCAATGAGTCGAGGAAATATTGACGATATAACTGTAATGGTGATCAACCTTATTAATTTCAAGACCAATATTGCTTATTGAAATGTATGAAATAGATATTTTTAAGTGATAAATTGTTATATAACTTCTTTATTGGGTGATAAAGTACACACATACACTTTATCATTCAGCAAAGAAGTGTCACGTTGATATGTTATTTAAAAATATTAATTTCAAATGTCTATATTAGATTACTCTAGTGAAATAGTTAGCTCGGTGGTAAATGAATGTTTGTATTTTTCGAGCACAAAAATATTCCCTTTTACATTGTCTTAATGTAAATAATAATTCAGGCTAGAAATACACAGAAATGGAAGATGAAAGAAAATTTTATTATCGAAGCAATGTATATGGTAGGTATTTTTGTCCAATTACTTTTGTTCAATTGTTCTTACAATTTCATTTCAAAAAATGAAAAATAAAAATTATTCTTATAATTTAATAACGATTTATTTATTAGTTTAATTTTTTTTTTTGGTTTCTCTGGTATTTGCTAGAATAATATACAGACTCTACACTCATCAAACTGTTCTAGAAAACGTAAATAACGTGCTTTAAACGTACTTAAATCTTCCATCTTTTAAAAGGGACTACTATCTTCCATCTTTTAAAAGGGACTACTAAGTGTAAAATATTTTGTACCTAAACTACCCTCCCAATTCTTAATCAATTACACTAGCAACCTAAAAGGTCCTTGTTGACCACTTTCAACGTAAAAGATTCATTGTTATTTCTTGTTATATTGGGTAAAAGCACCGTCTTCACGCCTCTACATTAAGTAGGCCAAGAATTAGGGTTTAACTTTCTTCAAAGATTAAATCGCCGAAAGAATACCATAATGAAACACTAAATACATAATCAATTCGGAATAACATTCAAAAATCACGTGCGTTGCACATGCTTCCAACTAGTGAACTAAAACGTGAAGTGCGGATGAAGTTTTCTGAAGAAAAGCACAAAGAAGTGCGTTAAAGCACAAATAAAATGTGAAACTCATTGTTGTGTCAAACAAATATCAATTTCTACTTATATTTAATCATGCATACTGATGATGGTGAGGACGTTTGGCTAGCTGCAAGATCATAGAAAAATCAGTTAATTTTTTTAAGGATCAAGAACTGGTGGATACAATGAATATGCAATAATGTCATCGGGATGTTTTGGCTAGCTAAAGGTTGACCTTTAGACTTTAGTTACGTTTTTTGCACTCGTAGGTCAGCATACATTTGTGGCTTATACGATCTATACTAGTTTATTTGATAACCACTAATTTAAAAGTGATATGATGTATAGGAAAACAAGGCCCTATCAACTAGCAGATCATTATGCACTTACTTGTATACCTTGTTATGCCTCTAACAATGTCCATCACTCCATTGTGGCTACCAAATTCAATCTGTTACCTAGGTGATACCTAGGTTTTAGCACAGAAAAGTTTTTCGTATTCACGATATCGCTCCTAATTCGGTGCCCACCTTTATGTGTAGGTTATCATGATTTAAATCTAAGAATACCTAACACTTAATATGCCAGGAGTTTGAAAAATTTCCACTTTATAGGTTAAATTTGGTGACTAAAGTGAACATAAGATGAGCACCAAGATGTGAGTCCATATCTATCGTTTTAGTTCCTTTTTCTGTGACAATCAACGAGAGAGAATTTGAAATATGGTTATATGGACTCTCAAACATGTTTGGCCGCATCTAATCACACGTTCAATAGGTTTTTTTGTTTTAATTTTCTCAAAATTACTTTTTGCAATAGCTTTGGCCGGATGAACGAGATAGAAGGAAGTCTCTTCAACTCTTGAATTAAATAACCTCTTGGTGCATCTACCAAATTTTTTCTATGGAAATGTCCCATTTAAAGCATCGAGGTTTTTTTAAAAAAATTTTATGCACAATATTTTATAGGAAATTCAATTCTAGGTAAAGGTTGTTATGTCTCGTTTTCTATGGAAAATGGATCTTGCTAGGTGATAGTTTTTGCCTTCCACGTATATAATAATAATAATGGAAAAAGGTAATCATATTCACACCATAAATATTATTTAACGTACTATATTCGAATCTAATTATTTTAAAGGTGTGCTTGATATTTACTTTTTAATGCAATTAAATTTTTAAATTTTTCCTATTCAATTACTATCTTTAATTCTTCACTACTTGTAGATTTGATTGTGAAGATAATTTTTTGTCTAGAAAATTTATTTATTCAGATATTAAATTAATTTTTTATCCATAATAAGTTAAATAATGTAAAATATAACAGACAAAAAAATAAATATTTCTTTTAATTTCAAACGACGCTAATATAATATTTACATATAAAATAATATTTATGTACAATGTAATAAATGAAATGTAACAAAATTTCAAGGATATAATTGTTGTTATTAACAAAGTTGAAAATCCTTTTGTAAAATTAAAATATTGTGCACCTGATATATTTTATAGTGCGAATATACTTAAAACAAAGGTAGGATTATTGACACCCCTTCAAGTACTAAGCACACCCCAAAATACTCCATTTTCCCAAACTACCCTTTTAAAAAAATCGACAATAAACCCGCCACCGTCCCTCGGTTCCCCCAGGTGTCGACGGCCAGCCCCCTGTCAACTGGTACTCCCATCGTGGAGAACCAGAACGGTGGTTCTGGTTCTCGGGTGGAGAATCCAAAAAAAAAAAAAAAGAAAGAAAGAAGAGGAAGAAGAAGAACTAGATCTTCAAGTGGTCGTTGATGAAAGAAATAGTGGTCGGAATTAGTTGATGATTGTGGCCGGAGTTTTGAAGAAGTTGATCGGATATTTTTTTTCCTTTGTTCGGCCAGCCATCTTTGGAAATGTTTGGCCAAAGATGTTCGACCACCTTTGGCCGAATGGACTTGAATTTTTTTTTTAAACTTAAATACGAGAGGTATTTTCAAGAAATTAAATATTTTTGGGGTGTGCTGAGGAAATTAATGGGTGCATTTAACCTCGCCCTTAAAACAATTATTCCTAACCACCTCATCAGAGGTCTAATAAATTCCCTGGAAAAAGAAAATCGAGCAAAATATGCACAGTCCACTCGTAAAAATTCCTTGAGTGACAACGTCCATGGAAAAGAAAGAAATGGGGTGGGGTTCATAAAAAATAAAATATCATCAACTACCTTTTTAAACGCTTTCCCATTTCCCCCAATAGCGCCACCACCACCACTCCATTTGTTTGCAATTTTTTCGTTTTTCAGCCATGGATATGGCAGAGGCTACAAACGGGTTTCAAGACTGGGAAGTCATCCACTCGAGCTCCGACTCGGAATCGTCACTCGTTCACTCGTCGGACTCAGCCGACACCGTCGGAGAAATCGACTCATCGGAGGGCGTAATTCAGGCTAACTATTTCTCGATAGACTCCCGGACGAACCTGTACTCTGCTGCACAACGGGAGGATTCCGACGATAATAGATCGGCTGAGTCGGATAACCCGAGTTGGGTTGATCCCGGGTTGGAGGAAAACCCTACTCGGTACACGAACAAGGAATCCACCGAGTTTTTGCCCGATTCCAGTAGCAATTGCAAATCAAACGATTTCGAGGGGAGAGATGAAATCGGTATGTGCGGAAAGGGGAATGAAATAGTGAGTATGGAAGAAATTCAACAATTAACAGACGAGAAAATGGAAAATGAACAATTATCGGGGAAATATGATGCAATCTCTGCTGAAATCGAAGGGAGTTCCACGAAATTAAACGAATTGGAGGGTAACTCTGTCTCTGAGGTGGATATGGAAGAAAAACATAAATTGTGCGAAGGATTGGAGGTTTTAGGGGAAGACAGGGGTGAAAACGAGGAGATTGAGGATGGGACTAAGGGTATGAGTGAAAATAGAGCTGAAAAAAGCCGTGAGGTCGTTAACAGGGGTGTGGTATGGTGGAAGATGCCAATGGAGTTTTTGAGGTACTGTGTGTTGAGAGTGAGTCCTGTGTGGACTGTTTCTGTGGCTGCTGCAGTGATGGGGCTTCTGATAGTTGGCCGTAGATTGTATAAGATGAAGAAGAAGACTAAGGCATTGCAAATTAAGGTCACTGTGGATGATAAGGTTAGTGTTATTCAGATGTTATTTGTATTGGAATTGGATCTTTATATTATTTTGCATAAATTCTGCCCTATATAGTCTTCGATTATGGTTTTCTGAATGGATTCAATCTGAAAAATTGTGTCTTTGTGAAGAAATCCTTGAAGATAACATCCTTATTCTGATTAAGTCCAGAAAATATTGGTAACTATGGTGTCTGGAAAATCTGATAAACAATCTGTTGTTGTTTTGTTTATGGGTTGCGAGAATGTTGCTGGTTAATGTATGAATTACACATCAATCTACTAGGTTTTAGCTTTCTTGGGAAAATTTTTTTGTACTTTTGGAGTACAAAATACTCGGTACTTTCAGCCAATGAGAATTGCTCACTTACACATAGGGCGCGACATTATTTATTAAATTGTGGCCCCCCTATGTGCAGATGGAGAACTCCCATTGCTCTGGAGAATTGAGTTGAGTACTCCAAGAGTACTGGAATTTTTTCCGCTTTCGGGATGGAGAGTGGGGATGACAGTGTGTTGTATGCTTTTTTAGCATTTCAGTGTTTTCACAAAAAAAAATCCTAAAAACGTTTTGATAATGGGTTGTGAGAATGTTGCTGGTTAGTGTATGAATTACACATCAATCTACAAGTTTTCAGCTTTCGGGATGGAGAGGGGAGATGACAGTGTGTTGTATGCTTTTGTAACATTTCAGTGTTTTCATTAAAAAAAAAAAAATGTTTTTCTATAAAGAACCTCCTTGATTTTGAAAATGCATTTTCGATTTTCAAGTATATGAAAGTAATCAAGGTTTTAGTGTGTTGAAAGCCCTTTATTCCTATTTCCATTCTTTCTTGAATTTCTTTTATGAGCAAAGGAGGGTAAAGTGATATGAGTAAGTGGAAAGTGGATGTGGGGTTCTATACTTCCATGTATGGATTGTTTCCAGCTATGATTTTTATTTTGCAGAAGGTATCTCAGGTCATGAGTCGAGCTGCTCGTCTGAATGAAGCATTTTACATTGTTAAGAGGGTGCCAGTGATTCGTCCTTCATTACCTGCGGTTGGGGTGTCAACATGGCCTGCGACGAGTCTAAGATGAGCTTGGTCTTCACAACACTCAAAGAATTACTTGTTCTTGGGGAAATCTAAGAGAACTTCTTTCTTCCAATTTTCATTTGTATAATGTGTGTATTATGATTATCTCCTTTTCAAGAACTTGAGCTTGTATAATGTGACATGTGTGCGTATAGCTACTTGAGTAGTGCAATTGCCCTCTTTTCTTAGTATTTTTCCGTCTTTACCATGTGTGAATTTTTGGGGCTATCGAGAGCTTGTACCGTCGCTTTTCATACTTGTGGCGGGTAGCTTTAAAATTTATTTCGAGTTTATTTTGATTGATACGTATACCAAACGTAATACCAGAGTTTCTTTTGCCGCACTTTTTTTTTTTTTTAATATTAGTAATAAATATAGAAAAGAGTGTTAATTTCATTGAAATATTAGTTTAAAAAAAAGGGGAAAGAAAAAAGAAAAGGAATTTAAACGTTTCACCAGTGTTATTTATATTTCTACAGTTTCTCACTCGATTTAATTTTTGACAAATTTGGGTTGTGCCAACGTTAATTGTATGGGTGGGGCTATTTGCACCTCCAAATTTGCTAAATACAACACTCCCCGCCGGGGTGGAGGGAGAGAATACCTTCAAGTAAAATTATCAAATTATCTTTTGTTTTTTCAAATAATAATAATTGGTGGTTCGACCACCAGCAATAGGTAGTTTGCACGTGGTCGAGACCAGCCACCATTTTCTTTTTTTTTTTTAATTATTTTTTTATTGAAATGGTAAAATAAAAAATGGGTGAGGTGTATTAAGTAAATTAGATTTAATAAAAAAAATTTTGCGCTGGTTGTATTTAAGGGGGGGAAAAAAGGAGATACAAATAGCCCCACCCTAATTGCATATGTGCGAACCACGTGTTATAATTCAGATGAATATATGCGAAGTAAACGTAACAAACTCGGGAATATTATGTTAAGAGCGTTGGGAAACGCTGGGAGAAAAAATGTGAGAGAGATGTGGGTGAGGGCCCCCCGGCCCCACCGCATTCAGAGGGGGCCTGCAAGTGGGTTGTGAGTAGCTGAGAGAAATGCTGGGAGAATAACGCTGGGAATATAACATTTTCGGTAACAAACTATTTTACATTAACTTAGACCCTAGATTTTAGATTTTTATACCAGATTTTTTCCACAACAACTCTTCTTGCAGTGTTAAATTTTTTCCGACGCCAAACATTAATGTTATTTGCTAGAATCCATAACGAGGTGGGTACAAGAAAGTCCAGTGGATTCTCGATCCAAACATTATTGCAACACTGTTGACTCCCAAACTTTGCCGAAAGGTGTGCGGCTTGATTGCACACATGACTTTACTGACTTGCATGGGAAAATTAAATTCCAATTTTATTTAAATTATTATAATTTTTAGGTCTATATGGTATAAAATTATTACTCCCTCCATCCCATAAATATAGGTTTATTTTTCTTTTTAAAATGTCCCAAGTATATAGTATTGTTTATATTAAAAAATATTTTTTTATTTATTTACTAAAATAACCTTATTTAATTTGTTTAATTATAACAATTATTTTTTAATATTGATCATTATATGAGGGTAGATTAGGAACTAGTTATAAAATTTAATTTTCCAATAACTTTTCTTAATCTTTGTGAAAAATAAATAAACCTATATAATTGGGACAGAGGGAGTACAACTGTTGCAATCGGGATACATGTGTGTAATTGAAGGTATATGTTATCAAAATCTATAAAAAAAACCTGATAGAGTAATGAAAATGAAAGCCTAAGTAAATTTTAGAGCATTTGTATGGGCAGGAACGGGTTCAGGAAAGAGTTTAGGGAATGTGATTTTTTGTACCGAATTGTCCTTAAATGAAATTTCAAAATCTAGCATTTAAAGGCATTTGGTACAAATGCCCACATTCTCTAACTCATTTCCTAACCTAATTCCTACACATATCATTTTTGTAAATTTCAATATACAATGCTAAGAGTAACTCCAATGCTACTTTCTACACTACAATTTCTACCAAGAGAGAGAAAGATACATTTTTTATGGGTCTCATATTGTTTTATTTTTAATTTTTGAAATCACTTTTCTCTCAATTATCTTATTTTTTTCTTTATCGCTTTGTATGCCATTTCCAAAATCACGCATTCATCTATATTATTTTATTATTATTTTTAAATTTGTTTCTATTTTTCTCCCATTTTCACTTTTTCCTTTCATTTTTTTCTATCCTTCTTTCCATTCAATTTCTATTAAAATAATCATCTTTTCTCAATCTCTCTCCTCCACATATTTTAGAAAGTTGCTTTAGCATTGGAGATGCTCTAAAACTATTAAACTTTAGCGTCTAGCACACATGATGCTCTAAAACTATTAAACTTTAGTGTATAGCACACATGACTTTAGTGACTTGCATGGGAAAATTAAATTCCAATTTGATTTAAAATAATTTTTACGTCTACATGGTATAAAATTATTACAACTATTGCAACCGGGATACACGTGTGTAATTAAAGGTATATGTTATCAAAATTTATATTAAAAAAAAAAACTAATAGAGTAATAAAAATGAAAGATTTAGTAAATTTCATTGTACAATGCTAAAACTTTTAAACTTTACTGTATAATTTGGCTTAAACTTCAATGACTATTAGTGAAATTAGCCTGTGGGTGATGGTTAAGAGGTATGCTTATAGTTGATACGTTTAGCGCTGAGAGCGAATTCATTATGAATTGAAAAAAAGAAAAATGTATATACATATTTTTCTTATTGGTCAAACATGGATGAAAATACAATCAATTACAAATTTACATTTAAGAGCTGCCCATTACCATTTCTTTTCCTGTTTCAAAATTTCAAAAAAGAAACTGAGAGAGAAAATCAAGAAAGAAGAAAATGCTTCATACATATATAAACATGGCAATTCAATTACACTGGTAACTTGCCACTAATAAACCAATATAGCCGTTACTTAATCTTCTCTGAGCAGATACATAAACACAAATCCATCAAAGATCTCTCACTAGATTTCTTCTCCTCATAAACTAAAAGATTTAAACTAAGCTAGATTTCGAAAATCTTTGATAGAGTATTTTCAAAGATCTCAAATCCAAAGACAAATCATGAGCTCAACCCGTTGTGCTGCTTGTAAGCATTTGAGAAGGAAATGCCCATCAGATTGCGTATTCTCTCCTTATTTTCCTTCAGATAATCCTGAAAGATTTGCTTATGTCCACAAAATCTATGGTGCTAGCAATATTGCAAAGATGCTCCAGGTACCTAGTCCACCTACATAATTATATATATCATTATTCTGTATCATTCCATATCAGATTATCAATCCTCTGTCTACACCATTTATGGTTTAATGTGGTGTATAACAGGACCTCCCTGTACACGTTCGGGGCAAGGCGGCTGATACATTATACTATGAGGCTTATTGTCGAATGAAAGATCCCATTAATGGCTGTGTTGGAGAAATCACTCATTTGCATCAGGAAATATACAATGCACAGATTCAACTGTTCACAATTAAAGGAGAAATTGAAGCTCTGAGATCTAATGCGCAAACTCAGCATCAGTATCAGCAAGAAGCTGAACAAGTGCCAACGTATGAAGAAAATTTGCTGCCAATGCAAGAGGGTGTTCATAATTATCACCAGTCAACTTGGTCGTTTCAGAATGGGTTGTAGAAGTGTTTAGGCTAGATATTAGAAATTCGAATTTGCATTTCTCCAAGAATGTAAAGAAACAGCAATACTGACGAAATTCATATTTGCATTGAATAAAGTGATAGCAAATGTTGCTTACATGTATAAGCATTTGGAAGATTTGATCATCACTTCAAGAAAATCTAACCTCCACTTATAGGAGGTATAATGGCCAATTCATCTCTATCTTTGACTACGGTGGATTTGGAGGCGTATTCTTCGTTTAGGGCAAGGACCATACATTCACGAATCTCTTCCAGGCTTGGAAATATGGCAATAAGCTTGTTGAGGCAGTCGTTAGTGGTACTAGAGGGTGAAACTTCCAATGGAATATCAGTCACTCCAGTCAAGTCTCTTGCTCGTGCGAAAAACAGAACCTTTATCATGACTGATTTACTATCCTGCCCCTCCTCGTCACCCTCGACATTTCCAGTTTTACTTTCTTGCTCCTTGACATCCATAATCGACTACCCTGCCAAACATAATTAGGAATAACAAGTAACACAATTTTAGCTGTGTAATACTGTCAGGTAAAGGAAGTTACGAGGAGGCAAAAATACAAAGTCTGTTGGAAACAGTTGCCTGTCGAAAAATTAACTAAATACATTACATTTGTATCATGTTTTGGTAAATTAGAGGGGAAAGTAGAGGATAGTACGAAGGAACAAAGAAGCTAAAAGATGTGTATCGTATCGTCTACTCAGCCCTATCTAGTAATGCACACCAAATACGCCAGCTAAAAGAATATTAGTTCTCAGCTATAACTGATATTTGATCCATTCATGTGAGTCTTTCTTGCTCATGTAACTTCATGGTTTTATTTCTCTTGTTATCGGTACTCATTGGTTAAACTTTCCAAATCATACCCAACTTAAGCCCAATATTCAATTCCACAGAGAAGTACCCAAGCTCATTCTCCCAAGGCAAGTCAAATGAATTTTCTTAACATGAACAATCTAATTCATTCACGCCTTGTGTGCAGAGAGCAGAAACAACATGATTAAGCAAATTACACAGGCAATTAACACAGCATACGATACGCAGAAGACACCAAATAATAGGATTATTTTGGATTCAATATCTCTACAGCAAATTCTACTTGGATATTTTGGATACAACAAGAAAGCCCCAACTTCGGGATGCTTTTCTCCTAAGCCAACTAAGATCCAGTGGAGCAAATACTGAGGCTCAGTTGAGGACCGCGATATCTATAATTCCCACAGCTCAATCCATACCATTTCACTTCATTGATGGCTCTTATTTGACATAGTGATCGAAGACAAATCTTACAGTCATCAGCTTCGATTATACCACAAGGCATTCGATCGCGTCGGAGCTACCTGGGGTCGAGTGACGGCAACTGCCCGCACTGGATTTTTGTCCAGATAATTCACATAACCAAGAGGGAGAAACATATTTGAAAATCAAATCAAATCACTGTTGCCATAGCAAGGTCGATCATCACCAATAAACAACTCCGGAGTTTAATAAATTAAGCAACAAATCTGAAGTTACCTACCTTCCGAGCACTAGACTTGATCGAAATCTGCGGCGATGAATACGCCCCTCTCCTTCACTCTGGTACGGATTTTTCCTCCATTTTAGACCACAAGGCTTAAACAGGCCTGGGTTATTGTAGGATGGGCCCAGAATTTTTGAATGGACTCCTAATGGATTGTAATCCGTTTTACAGATGGGCCTAAGCAAATGACCCAGCTTAAATGTATTTTCCACTTCACCTTACCCAAAAAATTCACACCCAAAACTATCGAGATTTCCTTCAATTTTCCTTCTCCCACCTTGGTTCTAGGCTTCAATTGCCCTACCAAGACCTTCGTTTTACCTCTGCATCAAATTAGCGTTTTCTTTTTGTAATGCATTGCCCTAATCATAGGAACAAAGGATATTCATCCGTGTAACCTAAAGTTAATTCTACATTAGTGGTAGATCGCTAACTAGGGGGCCAGTCAGCCCCCAAATCCCAAGCTATGAATTTGTTTGATAAAAATTAAATTAGATCAATTTAATTTGCCTTTTTGTGTCATCGATAAGTAAAAAATAATATTAAAAATTATCAAATTAATATATAAATAGTTAACAATATAATGATGGTTGATGAGAGAAAAAGAATAAATTTCATTTAATTTGTATAAATCAAGCCCAAAATAAACCTGATTAATTAGTTTTAATGGGCATTTATAAATCAGGTAATCAAATTAAGGGTATGTATGATTGATTATTTAAAAAATAATAATAATAACAACAACATGTGGTTGGAAACTAAAAAAAATTTAAAAATGAAAAAATTGATAAATCAATGTAATAATGGGTTGTTTAAATTTGAAAATAGTGACAAATAAAAATGATTTTTTAAATACTCCCTAGCAAATTCTAATGGAGCAGGGAGGGGTAAAAAGGGTTGAAGGGATAGTCTCCTTTCTTAATAGAACATATAATAATGCTATAAAACAATATAAAACAACAATAATGCTATAATTAGTACACACAAATCACTGACATATATACACTTGTCTCACATATTTAAATTTTTAATTTTACTCCTCATTTTCATGCGAAATCACCCAATTATGTGTAAAACTAAGAATTTATATATGTGTGGCAAGGATTTGTGTGTACTTAAAATATTATCTATATATATAAATAAAATGGGGTCATTTTCGCGTTCAAAGTTTCACTTCCAGAATTAAATAATTTATTTTTTATTCTCATTTCCCCTTTTCTCATTTCCTTTTTTTTATCATTTTGTTTGTTTCATTTTTTTTAGTATTTTTAGTATAATAGCCATTGTAAATCTAGATAAAACAGATCTATACAAATAAGCCCGGCCGCAATCTACATGAATCTTATCACTATACTTTTTAATTTATTTTTTGAAAATCAATTCTTATTGATAATCACCAATCCATAATTTGCTTAATCTTTTAATTGATCCCAAATCTCTCATATAGATTTTCTTCAAGTATCATAATTCACATTTAATTTATCATCATCTCATAATCAACTTGGGCATTTCGCATCTTCTTTAATTGCTTCGATTTAATCGTCATCTCCTACCTTTTCTCTGTAATTTTTTTATTTCAAGTGAATGATGCATAGTTTTTACCTTTTATTGCTTATTTAAATGTGAAAATATTCTCCACTTCATCGAAAAACAAAATAACTGTATTTAAATTTTATGATTACAAATTGAAAAATAAAAACCAACGCATCGCATGGGTGATTTGGAGTGAATATATATCTAACGAAATTATCAATTCCGCTATATATATTAGTTTCTTTTTTTTTTTTTTAACTTATGCTATCAATGTTAATATGATGGATTTCTATGAAATATAAAGGGAAACTCTAACAAAAATGCTAAACAATTTTTTGCATTCTTTTTTTAACATGGGTTCTAAATCGTATTTTAGGCATACGTTTTCCCGTGCAACACTAACGCACAGGTGGAAACACTAGTTTTATATAAAATGGATAAATATGCGGCAATATTTTATTTTCTCATTTTACCCTTACCTTTTTGACATTTATTACTAACACTAAGCCTCAACATTAAATATGTTTTTATTAAATAGATTTATAATTTTCTTAATTTACATAAATATTTTGTGTATTAATTTGAATTATTAAGTTCGAAGATATTTGCATCAAAATAAAAGTATTTTTGTCTATTCTTACTATTACTACGTCTGTGTTTGGTTCATCAGAAGGTTACTTGCTATATTCTTAAATTCTTAAATTAAATTAATGTAGTTTTTCTATTTATATTTGGTTTAGTACTATCCATCTAAAAATTATGAATATTTACTTATTATAACTCAAGGGTATTATCTATACAAAAAATTGATTCACATAATTGTCCAAAACCATATATAGATTTATTATTAAGAGATTTTTACTTTAAGCTCCCCATCATCAATGATGATTTATTGAATTTTTTCACTAGATGGTTAGCATGTCGATATAGAAAATGTTGGAGCACGATGAATAAAGCACTTATTCAATCTTATCAATATCGAAATCATCACTTAGTATGTTAATAATAATCATTATGGCTCCAAAATGATATTCAAAGCGTAATTATTATTATTATTATTATTATTATTATTATTATTATTATTATTATTATTATTATTATTATTATTATTTTGAAAAGCATAATTATTTTAAATCTTGAAATTTGTTTTATGTTTGTAGGATGAAACCATTAAAGACTTGGAAATTAAATTAAATACTATTAGAATAAATGTATATATCGATTTTTGTTCTTAATTTATACAACTAAACTCTCTTTCAGCCCGTGGAAGAAGTGATGATAGCTAACTATTTGATACATTCAATTTACAAATTAGTCTTTAAATTAAAACAAGAATACTTTTTAAGAAATTTCGGCTAGTACATATATACATGAATGTGTACAAGTTAGAATTGAAACAAACAAAGAGAGGATCGTTAAACTCATGCATGTTTACGGATGTTTAACTATTTGGAATTTGATGACAATATATATCCGTTGAACATTCTCCTCTCCTGAGAAAAAGTATACGGAATCAAAGGCTTATAATTGTCAACTAGATAATGTTGTGTAATATTAATAATTAATAAATTAAACGAAAAATAGGGGGTAAAAAGAAAAGTGAAATTAGATCATATACTTCTTCTCTTCTGACTTTTTACGAAGGCAGTGTTTGATTGGAAGAAAAAAGTGAGAGTGGGCCCCACCTAATACTCATGAGAAAATATTTTATTTGTTTTCAAGGAAAATATGCTATTTTTTTTATGTTTTATATGGAAAATATTTTCGTGTGCTATGTTACAATCAAACACCATAAATGAAAATTTTGTTTGGAAAATATTTTTCAATTACATTTTCTACCCCCAATCAGACACACCCGAAGATCTCACTTTTATGACGAGTAGATATATACGCATTATAATTAGTTTGTCCTTTAGTGAGGGTTGGAGTAAATTTTTTTTGTTAAAAAAAATAACTATTTAGGGTATCAATAGTGTTGAATACAGAATATTACACAATGTGTGTGGATAATAAATAGTGTACGATAGTTTTAACTTTGACCATGACAAATTACTAAAATTTACATTATAGATAAGAAAACAAAAATTAATCTAGTATTTGACAAACATTAATGAAATTTAAAAATAAAATAAAACAACAACATGTTCGGGCCGAAACAAAGACGATTTGCTACTCAATCCACTTGGAAATAGTCGCACGTACGACAGGGTGAGATGGGGCGCAGGTCGGTGAGACTCGGTTCCGCGACCTAATTAAACCTGTTTCGATGTCATCACCCATCTCCATGGGGGATCACATTAATTAGTCAATGTTATAATGGGCATTAATTTTGCAATTTTTTTAAAAAAACTTGTGTATTGATATGTTGTTCACCAGTCACTAGATGACCTAATTTTCTCGAGACCACTACTTAGGGCTTGTTCGTTTGAGCACAAATTGATTAAATCCCACCTGGTGGGCCCTTTTTACGGAGGTGGCAAAACCAAGATCTAATTAAAAGTTTGAATTCGATCAATAAGTACGACTGATTTTGTTTTGTGCTCAAACGAACAAGCCCTTGGGCTTTCAGTGATGGAGGTGATCGTGCATTACAAATATCCCCTGGGGTGTACAATGAAAGTGTATTTAAGGTACGTAATTGCTCGATTTATATATTCATGATAAGAATTTTCTTGAAGTTAATTATTTATATGCTAATTATTGACTAATCACTATGATCAACGTTACATGTGGATTAATTCAGGGACTAGATTTTGTGATTTCTGAGGCAAGAAAGTACGGGATTCACCTAATATTGAGCTTCGTCAACAATTACAATGATTTTGGAGGGAGACCACAATATGCCCAATGGGCAAGAAATGCAGGAGTTAAGATTAATAATGAAGATGAACACAAATGAAGTGCCTAAAGATTATTATAAGAACCATATTAGGGTAAGAAATTGAATAAAAAATAGTGGGCCTACAAGCCGTTTAACATGAATATTTATTTTACTAAAAATTTACTACAATATTCCATATATAACATTGCAGAGAGTGGTGACGAGGATCAACACCATCACAAGAATTGCTTATAAGGACGATTCCACGATCATGGCATGGGAGCTCATAAACGAGCCCCGCTGTGAACCTGATTATACGGGAAAAACTCTTAATGTAAGATATTTTCATTAATTTTCATACAATTAATTACTTTCTGCTAAAATTATCTTCTACTATTGATTAATACTTTATCTTTTCCATAATTAAAAACTCCCAAAACTATCATACATATGTAGGGTTGGGTTCAAGAAATGGCAAGCTTTGTCAAGTCCCTAGATAGAAAACACTTGCTTGAGATTGGCATGGAAGGATTTTATGGAGACACGATGCCTGATAGGAAGCAAGTCAATCCTGGTTACCAAGTCTGGACCGATTTCATTAGCAACAACCTTATTAAAGAGATCGATTTCACTTCAATACATGCATATCCTGGTATTTGGTACGTCAACTTTTTTTTCTTTCTTTGTTGACATAATGTAAATATATAAATGGCACGTAGAAAAACACATCACTAGATGTGCATACTGGTAGGTGACAAATCAATTAATGTAACTAGGTTGTCTGGAAAAGGTGACAACGAACAAATGACATTTATGGAGAGATGGATGTCGAGCCATTGGGATGACGCGAGAAGAATATTGAAGAAACCACTAATAATAGCAGAATTTGGAAAATCAAGCAAAGATCCCGAATATAGTTTGACAGCACGAGATTTATACACGGGAGAAGTTTATAAAGATATATACAGATTTGCAAGAACAGAAAGAACAATGAGTGGGAGTCTAGTATGGCAACTCGTGGCACAAGGCATGGAATCGTACTACGATGGATATGAAATTATATTATCACAAAATCCCTCGACTGCTCGAGTTATTGCAAGCCAATCTCATGCAATGACGGATTTATCCCATTTGTAATTCATTGGATTGATATCTTATCGTGATTAGAGTGTAATGCATGATAAGAATAGTTTGGTTGAAACAATTGGGGACTATATTATATCATTTAATATTGAAGTGATACGTACGTTTCTAATAAAGACTGTAAATTATGTTCACGTGGACACTAACATTACTTCTATATTCAACGCGTATTATTTCTATTTAATTTGTGATGGAAGATTATTGATTTCGAATAAGATTGGATAGGAAGTCAATAGCGGCCACCGTTGTAATTTGTAACGTGAACATCTTTTAATCCAATTTGACATTTATATCTATTTTAATTAATCATTGTTCAGTTTCATGCATGTAATTGCACGAACTCAATGTTATTTACTACTCTAGTCCGTGAGTTGACTATATATGTGGATCGGAGCTTCGTTAACAAAGGTTTTTTCTTTTTTCCGTTAAAAGAAAAAGTTATTGATTTAAAAGATCATTTTATCATTGATACTTTTAATTAGTCTGAAATGATAGAGTACCATCGATGGTGCCATAACTCTTTTAATAATAATGTTTCTCTTTGTAACGCCATCAGGTGGGTTTATGTATGCATGTCCCTCGTACGAGGAATAGGCTTGCTCACTCGCTCCCCTATTGGCTGATGAGTTTGATGAATGAATTTAGTATTTAAAAAAAAAATACGTTTAATGATAATTAATTATCTTATGCTTTTATTATACATTAAAAAATTTACATATTAAATTAACGTTAAATCAACTGTTTGTAGTGATATTTTCTTTTTCCATTTACGTTAATTAGTGATAAAGATTGTTCAAGCAAACAAAATTTGTGCTTAGGTCGAAATCTTATAAAACTATATCCCAAAATATGTCACGGATCAAACATAAATTCTTTTATCAACAGTAAATTAAACAAGATATAATATTCAAAATTTTATTAGAATAAAATGATAGAATTCACCGCACGTTCAAGATTATTTTTAAGCCCTTTATTCTTAGTGAGCTCAAGAAGTCAACCTGCTGGTCATAAATTAACTGTATAAACTTTTCTGTAATAGCTAGTGCTGGTATTATCATTTTAAATATATATAAAAATAGAAAAGACCAACTAAAGCTAAAATAGAAAAGACAAAAAAAAAAAGGATAATAAGAAATTAAATAGAGAATACAAATAGAACCAAGATTGGTTTCTCTTTTCTATCAATTATCAATACAATTATTCATTAATAGCAATATAAAAATTTGACTAGTATTATGTCATCAATCATATCAAAAGGTATGTCACTCTAATATTATCCATATATATATATCTTTCTCGCCCACCTGGACATCATCATCATTTTGAATTTGATCACTATTAAGATTTATTGAATCATCAAATCTAAAAGCTTAGGTTCGGTTCTAATTCATATTATTTAATTATTATCCTCTATACGTTCCCTCGTGTGTAGGCGGGATTTATTTTAATTTCCCCATGGAAACATAACACGTACACAATTCTTTTTAAATGTGTTGTAGTGAGATTCAAACTTAAGGCCTTTGGTTGCTATACATTATTGAATTAATTAATATATTTGATTATATGCCAAGACCCATGTGGTCATTTAATGGCATCCGGATCATTTTCCTATCTTCTAGGTCAAGGGTTCAATTCCTCTCCTATATTCCCCCAACGTTAGCTTGGAATTTAAAAAATATATTTGATTATATATGTGGATAATTTTGATTGGATGAAAGTTTGATGACAAAAATAAAACAACACATATGTTTGCCACATAGGAAACATGTTGGGTTTATGTTAGAAGTTAATATTTAAGAATGTCTTAAGCTTTGATTTGAATGTGGTACATAATTTAAAATCTCTAAATCCTTAGCATTTGATTAGGGCCGGGAATGACACCTCACTCTTATATTTCCATGTTCAAAATAATAATAAAAATAATAATAAAAAAAGAATGTCTTAAGCTAGTAAAAAAGGTGAATTAAGGACCTATTTGTCACATTTTTCAAAAAGTGAGGAATGTAATTAACGTGCAAATTCTTTTGTGTTCGTAAAACGTTCCGAGGCTCGTCAGGCCGGCGGCCAATGACGAACTTAACATGTATGATGGGATGTAATGCATGTGGAATTTAACGTGGGTCATGCAACCATGCAATATATATCATATTGAACTCGTTTGGTTCCCATATATACTATGGCCAACTTATAAAATGATTCAATTGCTGAATTTGATTATATTCTTAAATGAATCAAAATGTTGTAAATTGTGAAAACATAATTTTATTAAAACTACGAGGAAGATACTTAAAATAAATAAATAAATAAATAAATAAATAAATAGGAGGAAGATAACTTATTAATTTTTTAACCAAATGGTATAACATCATAACATGTCGATATTGTTCCGTCCATATATACTATATGTCTAAATTGACTATATTGATTTAATGATTGTTGTTTATAATCATCTTCTAGCTAGCTCGTATATATCGTTTTTCATTTAATTTCGAATTACACTTACAACTAATTCAACGAGGTTTCTCTCAAATGAGTAAGTCGTTGAATTGAAATTTCGATCTGTTTCTATTTCTTATTTTTAATTGTCATCGTATCGAATATTAAAACAATTCACCATATTAAATTAACACATTTAATTATGATGTAGACTATTCTGATTTTAAGAAATTGATAGTGAAACAAAATGTAAAAGTATATGTGAACTCATATACTTTTGTCAAAGTTTGTGCATAAATAAATATGCATGATTTATAAGAGCACCCATTACCCATTAAAACAAACAACATTTTTCATTTTTAATTAAAATAATTATACAGAATTACAAGTTACAACCGTGAGCCGTGGAGTTGGAAATTAACCTTGGTTTGTCCAAGATTTGACCAATTATGGACTACTTCCTAGTTCCTACTAACTTTATTCCAAAGCATGCAATAAATTAAACTTCTATTTGTTTTAGCAAACTAATTTTTCTTATTATGCGTTACACCCTGAGCACGATTAGCTCTAACGAACAAATTAAATGCGATAAACCCGTCATTGCATGAGATTGGATAGACATAACTTGAGCAGTCGAGGGATTTTGCGATAAGATAATTTCATATCCATCGTGATACGAATCCATGCCTTGTGCCATGAGTTGCCACACTAAACTCCCACTCATTGTTCCTCATGTCCTTGCAAATCTGTATATATCTCTATACACTTCTCCCATATATAAATCTCTTGCTGTCAAACTATATCCAGGGTCTTTGCTCAATTTTCCGAATTCGGCAATTATTAATGGCTTCTTCAATATCCTTCTTGCGTCGTTCCAATGGCTCGACATCCATCTCTCCATAAACGGCATTTGTTCGTTGTCACTTATTCCAGACAACCTAGTTAAATTAATTAACTTGTGAGTTAAAAGTAGATCAGACATTGTTAATTTACGTTTGGTAATCAGAAAAATAAAAAATAAATTGGCTCACCAAATATCGGGATATGCATGTATTGTGGCAAAATCGATTTCTTTAATAAGGTTGTTGCTAATGAAATCCGTACCGACTTGGTAACCCAGATTGACTTGCTTCCTATCGATCGGGCATTGTGTCTCCATAAAATCCTTCCATGCCTATCTCAAGCAAGTGTCTTCTATCTAGGGACTTGACAAACCATTTCTTGAACCCAACCCTATAAGAGTTTTTAATTTGGTATTAAAAAAACATTAAATATTTATTTCTTGCCCATTGAACATACTGTGATTTTCCTCCGAAATCATTGTAATTGTTGAAGAAGCTCAATATTAGTCGAATCCTGTACTTCCTTGCCTCGGATATCACAAAATCTAGTCCCTGAATTTATGTAGAACATCCATGCACATTATTTACTTTTCAACATAACATTAAATTAATTTGAATACCTAAATAATTAATCAAGCAACCTGAAATACATTTTCGTCATACATCCCCGGAGATATCTGTAATGCACTATCTCCTCCATCACTGAAAGCCCAAGTTCTGCAAACAGTTAAACCAACAGTAGATGCATCTCTGAATACCTCAGAGACTTTGTGTCTCTCGCTCGGATCAGCCGCCATATGCATCATCCAATAGGCATTAAATCCATTAAAGAGAAAGGGTGATCCATGAAGAACAAAATGAGCACCTCGAGTTTTGACGAAGGCTGCACTTCTCGGAACCCTAGGTTCACAAACAAAAAAGAAGAACAATAAAACACCAATAATGTAACTTAATGATCTTCCAAAAGAAGCCATGTTTAGAGATGAGTATGAGAAATGTAATTTTTGAGTTCTGTAAATATGAACATCTGTTGCAGCTATTTATAATGAGTTTAGGATAAATGAGAGTTGCTAAAAATAGAAAACGTAGCGTGAAATAAATAAATTACTCTTTTTCGGTGGTTTAAACAGTTAGAGTACGTAGCAATGCTTTGTAAAGCGTGTAGGGTTTTTATGAAGAGGGATGATCATAAGAGGATGAGTTTCTAAAAATAGATTACGTATTTTTCGTGCTCATCATGTGGGTAGTTTTGGGGCAGAAACCATGGACCATGTGCACAAGCATGTCCCCAACGGGCTAAAGGAAAAAATAATAAAAGTACTAGAGGATTTTTTTTTTTATTTTTGGTAGGTATTATGGAGCTTGTGGCGCGCGCTTATATAAATTTTTATATTGTGAAAAATTTACTTTCCAATTCTAAAAAGTTAAAGAGTTATAAAATATGTGAATGATACACAGCTGCTCTCCCGCACACGCGATGACATGGAGCTCTCACAGGGCGCCACGTCCTCTATTTTTTTTGTATTTAGTAAGGTCAAATGAATAATATATAATTGTCCCATGATAGTGGAGGGGCTAATGTGGCCCTCATGAATTTTTTTACCGATGTGTACACAAGCCCCCCTGCACAGTGGGAGCAGATTTGGTGAATGATAATAGACTTGTAGGCTTAATCTATTGTCAAATATTAAACAAATTATCTTACCAAATACTAAAGCGGCAGTCGCCACTTCAACATTGGTTGTGCTTGTTACTTCGTTAAGTTCAAATGGTTTGGCAGACGCTGGTGTGGCAATTGCGTGGGCAATATAATGTGATTATAGTTGAACAATAAACAAAATCGTGCCTGTAGATAATATAGAGTAAAAGGTTTTTTTTAAAAAAATTTAAAAAGAGTAAAGTTTTTTTTTATTTACTTTGCAAAATGATTTAGATTAATTACATGGTGAAAAAAATAAAATAAAATTATACAACCTATGCATGAGGAGAATATGGGGCACGCAATTAGATTGGAGCTATAATGTCAAATCACTTATGGGAAAATGCTACATGTACATATATAATGGGTTATATAATGATTAACAAATTAGATACATAAATCGTGTCATGTGTCCACTATGATAACCACTATATTATCAATTATGTACACCTAACATGGTCCATCGCTTATAATATGAGACTTATAAACAATAGATCAGTTATCAATCTAATGCGATTAAATTTCTCGCATATAATTCATTCCTCTGGGATCGTAAAATTATCGCATATAATTTTATTTTATTTTTTTTAAAAAACATTTATTTGTATATATGGATTAAGTTAAGAAACTATTGGACAGAAAACACAAGCATATTAGTGAAGCAAGCAAAAGATTGAGGACCATATTTGGTGACATAGAGCAATCAATAAAATCCGTCAGCCACATTAATGACAACACAGGAAAGAAATTCAGTATTCTTTCAACGAGGAACGAAAGAAAAACAGTAATTCTTCACCGCTACATATATAAAACCGCAATTACAATCACTTGTCAATATGCTGACATGGCAGCATAAGCTACCACCACATCAATATGTTGGTCGGTGAACATTGGTGTATAAAACCGTTGGTCGAAAATATGGAGAGGAATAAATAAAAGAAAAGAAAACGGGTCTTCACATTTGAATTGTACTACTTATAATACAATTTTAAGTGTCGATTCTAATCAAGAATAACAACATAAGCAATAAAACGACCACTAACTACTCAATATTTAGAAACCCAATATATCTATTTAGTTTGTTTTTCATTTGTATTATATTATGATATATAATAACGTATTTTTTTAATATCATATGAACAATTTTATTAAAAATTATATAATTTTTCAAAGACATTTCAGTCATAATAAAGTAAATAGTTAAATAGAGTTTTGAAATAAACTAATTTATGAAAATTAATTAGAGAAAATCGAATAAACAGCATTATTCATTGTTCAATACAACATTTGGAGAAGTCTTTAATAGTATATTGAAATTAAAATCTAACTATATCTAAGGTGAGATTTTCTTGAAAATGAACATTTAAGGCAAACACGTGTTAATATTTTAATAAAAAAATTTCTAATTCAAATTGAATATGCTTATTCAATTAAAATTTTATAATTTGAGAAATTTAGGATCACCTTGCACACATTTTAAAGTTTTGGTATTTAATTATTTTTAAAACGGGTTGCACCAAATTGTCCTTAGCTATGTTGCCAGTCATGTAAGCTCAAAATTCAAAGGCCCAAATTCAAAGCCTCCGCGAGGCTTGGGTCGGGTCAAGTCTGTCGTTACGGCGTTACCGCTCGCTCTTCGTGCTTCTACCTACCGTTTTTTCTAGGGTTTTGTTAACCCCTTCTTCTGATCTGGTCCTACAGTAATTAACGATCACATACAGAGCAAACAAAATCAGAAAGGGACATAATTTTTTAAAAATGCGGCCAATATTGATAAAAGGCCATGTGAGGCCATTGACGTTTCTCAAGTACAACAGGGAGGGTGATTAGCTGTTCTCGTGTGCCAGCATTCTACTTTTTACTCATCACATCACTTTTAAATCAATAGTCATGTTATTCATTGTATTTTCTTAGTGTGTCCCTGGCCAAGTATTTCGCAAATGAAATTTTGTTTTTTGTGTTTTCGCAGACATTTCTAGTTTATTGCAAGTGCAGATATTGGCTTTGACTATTCGATTATATTATTGAAACCAAATCCTATAATGTCTACTTTTAGTATTACATTAGAATAATTGTAGTTGTTCTCTACTGATTTCATCTCTAACTTATTATTGTTGATTTTGTGATGATTTATGGTGTCGAACCGGATTAATTTAATTAAAATAATTAATTATGGAGTGATAGTCTTACATAATCCAATGTTAATATGTAAATATGCATTACAATATCAAATTTTCACATCAAACCAATCTGAATGACACTTTAATCTTATTTAAATTAACCATTATGGGCATATTTCCCTACCCAAGCATAGGTAGGGAAACATTACCCCGTGTGTGTATGTATGTATGGGGGGACGGGCGGGCGGTGTTGGGGGTGGAGGGATGACAATAACACTCATTTTCAGTTGTGAGTTTTATTGGGGGGAAAAATTACTTATTACGTTCACCATTAAAATCATTTACTTTTTAGCCATTCTCTTGAAAATTTTCTCTACATAATAGTTTATTTATACTTAGACATGTCAAAAAATCTAGCGAGCCAGAAAAGCTCACGAGCTCGCCTAAAGGCAAGCTCATGCTTGCTAAGCTCGAACACCAATATACATGAGCTACTCGACTCGAACGGCTAATGAAAATGATGAGTTGAGCTCGAACCGAGCTCAAACAAGCTTTTAGGAGAGCCTAGTTTGTTTGACATCCCTATTTATACTATCACAAAAATTATTACTGTCAACAAATTATGTTGATGTTGAAAGTTTAAAAGAGATTGTGAAAAAAAAATTTTGGATGCATAATTAATAAAACTCAAAAAAATTAAAGAATATGAAAAAATTATCATATCAAACAATAAAATAAAAGATCATAAATAATGTGAAGAAAAATGATTTTGTTCAAAAACTGTATCAATTGAGCTATACGTTCCATTTCTTCGGGTTAACATTGTTCTTCTTTATTTTAAAAATCATTTTTCCCAAATATTATTTTCACTACTTTTTTATACTACCGTACTTCTATTCAAAAAATAATTCGAATACTTTTCAATTTCTTTTTGGATGGGGCTAAATGCACTCCTAATTTTTTTAAATACACCTTCCAAACAAATTTCATTCCCATTTTATCTTTTACAAAAATGAAAAAGAATAAGAAGATGATTTCCTGTCATTTCCGATAGCAAATGCTCACGAAAATGGCAGTAATTAAGGGGAGAAATCCCCATTTTTTTGCTATTATTTTGATAGCAATTCTTTGTAGAAATAACGCGACAAGATCTTTAGTAAAAGAAAAATTTTCTTTTTTGTTCGATCGTGTAATGGATGGTTGAACAACTTTGGGGCTAAGCGGCAGTCTTTGCAGTTGAAAAAAAAAGAAACGGAGTGGAATTTGTCTTGGCGTCTATTCAGGAAAATTGGGATGCAAATAGCTACTGCACCTTTTATTTTCAAAAAAATTTGGGTAATAATACTAAATGCGCACCGACCCATTTCTTTGGGTGCACCCATTTTCAAATTAAAAAGAAAAATAACTAATATCATCTCACCTTACACTCTCTCTCTTTTTGTTGTTTTCTTTTGCACATTACATTTTGTGTTTCCACTTGTGAACAAGTAAAAAATTAAAATAAAAATAAATAATTTTTATCTTTTGTTGTCGATATAATTTTTAATTTTTATGTCAACCCTTGACAATGATAATTTGAAATTTTTCCTGATGATTTAATTTATAAATTTTAAATTTTTGATGATATAATAATTGGCTTTGTTGTCTAATATAATTATTAAAAAAAATCAAATCTTTTACAACTACTTTATCGAGTAATTTCAAATTTCTTTTACCTTTTTTTGCAATCACTTTAGCGATAAATTTTAAAATTTATTTGATAAACTTTATCGAATTAGCGTCGAATATAAGTATTAAAAAAATACAACAAAAATAATAGTACAATTTTTTTCTTTTAATATATTCACTAATGGGGACAAACAGCCTTGACCTTATTGGTATTGCCACAAATTATATTTGAAAAAAGAAAAGGGATTTTGGCGCAAATAGTTAGAAAAATTGAGTCGTAATTCATGATTTGGTCACGAATAATAAAGGTAGCGTAAATGGTCACCAAAAAAAAAGCTTTTGAAGTGCCAAATAATTTCCATTTGGATGGAATCAGTCCAGGAGTTAACTTAGTTAGTCAAAGTGTTGTTGAGAAAACTTGGAGTGTAGCGTTGGTAGTTTTCATTTGAAATAAATTGTACAAAATCTGTCATAGCTTTCAGAATATTATTATAATCAAGTCCAAAAAGTTTGAAAAATGTATGTGAGTCCCAAATTTAGTTAAATTGTATAATCTTTTATATTTTATTTTTTCTATGATTGCTTATTTGAGTCATTAAGTAATTAATTTTATTGAATTAAAATTAATTAAATTTAGTTAAATTGTATAATGATTTATAATAAATATAATTATTGTACCTATATAAATTATTATTATGAATATAAAATTATTATATTTATTATTAGCTATTAGTTAAAATCAAGAAAATGCCTTGTCTCTCAATGCTTTAAAAAGAAAATTTTGCATGAGTTGTGATCTTTTATATTAATACAGAAACAAATGCTCGTTTGTGTTAGAAATTTTGATAAAAACCATGATTTAATCGGTATCAAATTAATTCCAATAAAATTAATTCTACGGGACCAAATAAGCACCCGGTCTATGGGTGCTTATTTGGTCGTAAAAATGTCAATTTTATTGATTAGTGGTTAATCTGGAAGATTAAATGGTTTTTATCAATTTAACCCTGATGGCATTTGTTAGATATTAATATAGTATCATGATTTCAAAATTTCTTTTTAACTAGCGATCGATTGCTTAAATGTGCGAACCTAGCAAATGGTAATAATAAATATAATAATTTTATATTAAGTAATAATAATTTTATATAAGAATACAGATAATTATATTTATTATAAATCATTATCTGATTAACCTTAAATTTGGAATAAAGTATATCGTTTTTATTTTGGGCTGCGGTGTAAGCAAATATCTAAAATTAGGACATTTGTGCAATTTATTTCAAATGAAATGGGACTAGAAATCTTGTGCTTGTGAGTTTACGGCAAGGTTGGATTTAGTATTAACGGTTAAATGGGCCAGTTAATCCGATGGGAATGATTTAACTTAGTTTTAGGGGCGAGATAATTCTAATTTCACCTTTTATTATTTGGAATTCTGAATCTGATATGGTTAGTTTTTAGGGTATTCGCCCGTAAAAATCAAAAAAGAAAAAGAAGGAAAAAGGTACGAGAGTAGGATGGAGATATGCACGATAATTTTCTAGCCATGCTTGAGGCGGTATAGCTACGGTACATTGGGCGATTTTTATCAAATCGTCCGGTTCAGGCATAGATTTTAAATTCGAAGTAATTTTGTTGGATTAAATCAGCGACGAGGCAGGAGGCTCAATGATTTGGAAAAAATTTTGGACGCGTGGCGGACGTGATGGCCAGGTCAAAGATCGGTCAAAGTTTTGGTTGGTAGCAGTAAAAGCTTTGACTGATCTGTCAATCATCTGGCGCCGTGATATCAGCAAAATTTTTAGTGTTGGGCTCCGCTCTATCGTGATAGTCGACAAAATTACAGATTCTTGAGCGCAGGCTCGGGAATCGAGCGCGATGTACTAAACCTACTCTAATGGAGATATGATAAAAAATGGGTGTTTGAATACCTTTCCGTTAGTTTTTCTTTGCTTCTCGGCAGCAATTACAAAAATCATTTCTTCGATAAATTTCTACTCCATCAAATATGCACTAATTGAAGTCTGATTGGGGAGCAGATCAGCTCTCTGGTGTGATTTCGTTCTCTCTTATTAATTTGGATGGGAATGTTTGAAAATGTGTAGATGGTTAGTCTCATTTGAATAAACAAGAACGTACCTTGAGTCAGTTATTCCCAATCGGAAATTTCATCAAACAAAACCAATAATTTTTGAACGATTCATTATTTCCTCAATAGCTTTCGTGCAGAAAATTTTAGGCTATGGCTGTGAGCGTCAATTGAAGAGAAACAAGTGAATACGAAATCTGAAAGGAATGATGATGCCGAGGTGGGATCGGCAACAACGGCAGCTCCGACTTCAGAGACCTGGTCGGAATCTGGGCCGGAGAGGAGTCAGAAGAAAGCTATTCCGATTTCTTCTCATCGGCCTCGCCATCATCACCATCCTGCCCCCTCTTTACTTTCACTTCAAACTCCGTCGCTTTTATCAGGTATTTTTTTTTTTGCAATTATTTTGGTTCATATTTCTGCACAAATTTGTAGCAGTGTGACTGTGTAAGTATTATTTAATGTAATCTGCATATGTTTAGATGAGCCACAAATGTGTTTCTTCATAGGTCTTACCTATCTGTAGAAATAGAAATAAATCTATTGATTTCGCAATCTCAATTCCTTATATATATACCATTAATTGCTCTGTTAAGTAAGAACACATTGTTGAATTTTCTGTAGACAATGTTTTTATAGATTGTCCTAATTTCAAGCAGAAAGATTCCAGCCTGCTGCTGTCATTAATTTTATACATATGTCCTGACTAATTTTGTTTGTAATTCATTTTCTCATTTGATTTTGCTATATAGAGAATATCTTCAATTCCAGTGTCTTTTGGTTGCTTTGCATCTGTGATATGAAGCCGTCTCTTTTCCTGTTTGGGATTGTTCAATAACGTAACTGTAGATGCCAATGCTATTCCCCTTTCTAACACAATGTTATTATCTACGATGATCACTTCCATTTTCAGTGTAATGCATATGGATATCTTAGTTTTGCCTTCTTTCTGCAGACGCAATCACGGAAGTGTAGTTGGATCAGAAATCCTCCTCTAGTATGTGCCCATGGTGGTGACTCTTCCAAGGCCTTTCCAAACACAGTAAGCATAACATTACCTTTTTCTGATTTCTTTTGGAGATATTAGCAAATGACCCCATCTTGCTGAGCATACTTTACTAGTGAACTCAAATTAATCTTTTGCACTGTTTTGGAAGTCAATCGTCTTGAATCTGCTTTCCAGAGGCAAATTCATCTTCAACTGTAATTTTGTTGACTAATCGATCGTTCTCTCTGTCTTACAAAAGATACAGTGCAGTTCAAAATGAAGTTCTTAGTAATAAGATCCCATATTAGCAAAATCCGCGCGGGGGCCCGGGGAAGCAGCGTTAGGCGTGTGGTGAAGAATTTCTTGTGTTTTAATTAGTCTATTTGCAACTTGTTTTTCCCTTACCATTGTCCGTTATGTAGGCCCTTTCCTCTTGAAGCAAACGTGTTGCTATTAACTTTTGAATTTTTTTTCCTCCCACTTCCACTTGGTGTCTTTCACGGCCTGATTTCCTTCAAAGGCATCATTCCTTTTCAGTCTTTTACTACCTCCGTAGCAATTATATAGGGCTCTTTGACTTTTCGCACATATTAAGTCCTGCATGGGAAAGGTAAATAATACAAATGATTTCCCACTGTACCCTTATTAATAAGTCAAAAAATTATTGGAACTATAAAAAGACTTTAAACTTTTGCAAATTAAATGGTGGTATCATAGTAAATAAATACAAAAGAGCCTATATAATTGGGACATCCCAAAAAGGAATAAAGGCCTATATAATTGGGAGGGAGGGAGTAGCACTTTTGTTTCCGAATACTATTGCAGTCAAATTGATGAATGCTTCTAAAACTTAATTGGAATAGCATGCTATTTTGGTCAAAAAGATTTGATGAGGTCAACATGTTGAAATAAACTAGATAATGTAGTTGTGAAATAGTATTAATTAGTATTTCCTCAATTTGTTTGGTCTTGTGAGTCAAACCCCGTAGCTTGTCAAATAAGTGTTATCGTGTGAGAACTGAACTTGGAAATTCAGATTTTAATAATAGGATATTCGCTGCAGATGGACGCATATCATATAGCTCTTGGTGCTGAAGTAGATTGCATAGAGATTGATGTGTCTCGTTCTTCTGATGGGGTATTATTTGCTATTCACGACAGGTATACATTAACATTGCATCACGTCTCTCTTAATCATGTCCTTTTGATGCTAATGCTTACTATTTCCTGATGATACTACTCCACCCTATTACCTCACTTAACACAAAATGATTTGCTACCGTCAGGTCAGGAAGAATGTGTTGTTATCAATCCAATACATAGATAATAGTACTCTGATATTTCGAGGTTGAAAATCATGACTTTTAATGCTATTAACTGTCTTGAGGATATTCTTAAAGATAAAGAAGAACAACAACAATAAGCTATTGTATCCTAATGAAGTTGGCAGTGGGCTACACGAAACCATATTTTAGGCGACACAAAGAAAAAGCAATTTTACTGAAAAATCCTATTCTTGAAGAAAGAAAAAGGAGAAACAAAATTGTTGTTCTAGTTGTATGAATGGTTCCGGAAGCTTAGTTGCAAACTTAACGACGAGATAGAGGTGGATACACAATATTCACATGGAAAGTATTTTAATTGATTAGAAGAAGAAAATGTTGTCGTAAGCATTTATTAGAAAGATCAGGAAGCAAAAAGGACTAAAGTTGAGTGGCTTTGAAAGTGGTTGATGGGTTATTACGTCAATGGGGTGCCCCTTTTTGAATCAACTAAATCACGAAAACGGACATTACAAATGTTTCATCTTTATCAAGTTTCTAAACCTTATCCCAACAAGATTGGAACATTATTTGTGAGTAGTACCTTTCTTATGTGAAAGTTACTTTACTGTCTGAATTGTTAGATCATATATATTGAGTAAAGTGCAATAAGAAGTTTCTTACACATAAATAAAAAGACGGAGAAATCGATGATATTAGCAGTTCATTTGCATCCAAGAAGGAAGTTGTTCATGTTGCAAAATGCCAGAGATCATTTATACGAAGACCCCTACGGATGCTAAGGAGCGTGCTCAGTAGTGTTGGCAATGGATCGGGTTCAGATCGGATCGGCCGAATCCAAATCCAAATCCAAATCAATCACCTCGATCCAAATCCAAATCCAAATTCCTCTGGATCGGATTCGGATCAGATCGGATCGGATTAAGAAAAAATCCAAATACGATCCATATTGGTATAAGTTTTTATAAAAAAATAAAAAATAATAAAAATCAAAATCAAAAATTAAAAATCAAAAATCAAAAATCAATTCGGATCGGATCGGATCGAATCGGATCAGGCCTAATCCGATCCAAATCTAAATCCGTTTCGGATCGGCCGATCCATGGATCAATAATCCACGGATCGTCGGATCGGCTAAAAATCGTTTCATTTGGATCGAGTATCCATCGGATTTGGATCGGATCGGATTTTTCTGCCATCACTAGTGCTCAGTGGGTGGCTGTTCATACATCAACCGATAAGAAATAAAGTGATGACTTGAACAGTTAACTTCTATCCGAGTGATGCACCTTACAAGATATTCTTGATTGTGTAATTAATTTGAAAGAAATAAAATTCTGTCTACTGAAAATTTATCTTTTCTTACTTTGACGTCCAAAAGTGTTTGCAACTGCCCACATGCCTAGATTTCATTGTTTGAAGTTGTTGATGACCTGGTGTGGGGAGTTGATTCTTACCTGTTTCAGGCAGGGATTTGCAGCGATTGTCTGGGAACAGTACTTCCAAGGTCGGGCTCTTGAGCACAAAAGAGGTGAATTGTGACTTAAGCTTGTGAGCAGCTCTTTTGAACTAAATCCTATTTTTCATTACAGCATTCTTGGATGTGCACTGCATTTTTGAAGTTCTAGATATCTAGACAATTAACTGATCTTGATATCTAAAGTCGCATTTTTGTTTGCACCTGTAGATTACTGAACTGTTTGCATTTGTAGATTACCGAACTGGATTCCAATCATCAACACCCACTGCAGTTTCGTGATGTCAACATTCCTACTGTTGAAGATGCACTGAAGGTATGTCTGAGAGTCCGAATTTTATGCTCCAAAATGCAAAGAAAGAAAGAGCTCAAGCACACGACCATATTAATTGCAAATAGGTGGTGGTTGGATTTTATCTTCCATGATTTGCTACCATGAGAAATAGCTAGGCTTCTATGATGAACTGAGATAATAACGATCTGTCATCATACTGTTTAGTATATGTTATTATCCTTTATTGTCTTTGCAACATTTTCAAGTAGTAGAATTTTGACATTCTTCTTGTTGTTTCAGTTGGTCTCTGGTTCTGTACGACGGGTGATTCTGGATGCTAAAGTTGGCCCACCATTATATGAAAAAGGACTGGCAAAGGATATCCTTTCTGTTGTATGTTTACTTTTTATGTTGTTAGCTGCTCCTAGTATATTTTCTGAAACGATATTGTCAACTATAGATTTTCATAAATGTACGAGATGAAGAAAAACAACCTTTTTGGGTGATTAAAAATCAACTGTTAAATAAGGATGCATGCCCTACAGGAAGTAATTTATAGGGTAATAGTTAAAAAGTGAAGCACGTGGAATTTGAAGTTCCTTTAATTACAGGCCATTTATGAAGACCATATTGATCTAACCTTCTGCTTTAATTTTACTACTATGACAAGCGTTTCTCAATTATTTTTCAACTTTTGCAGGTCAAGAAAACTGAGTGTAAGAACTGCCTTGTATGGGCCAAAAGTGACAGTCTAGCAAGGGATGTGATAAAACTGTCATCTGATATTATGGTATAAAGACAATGATACTAGATATCACTCTCTTTCCCTAATTTTGACATTATTATTACCTTATATTTTCGTAATAACTTTTTTGCTTTGTAGGTGGGCTATATTGTGATGATTGACCCTTCAACCGGACTTAGAACAAACTTATTGAGGATGAGAAGTGCTGGTGTTGTTGGTGTTTACCACCCTTTGATTGACGAACAACTTATGAAAATCCTCCACGGGTATAAAGGAGTATTTTTTTTGCCCTTTCTCTTTCTTTCTTTCAAAGAAATTTTAGTAGTCCTAATGTACTATACTCTATATAATCAACACTAACTATCTATACATGTGCTCACACTCACATTTAAAAGTGAATGGCACATAAAAATTGAAATTGAGTGGTGGAGAAGTGTATTGAAGTTATTGGTCCCACCACAGAATATGTGGATGACATTGATTTCAAATCATTCACTTTCAATGCATTGGCAAACGCCCTTATAGGGGGCCACATTATTACTCTCTATGCATAGGTGGTAAACATTTAGTGGCCAAAATTGCTTTGAGTACTCGGTGTACTTGGAGTATTAAAAATTCTTTCCTTCCTTTCGCTCATTGTGAGTGTTCAATTGCGCATTTGTATCAATTTGGTGCGCTCTATCCTTCATAACAGGAGAAATAAGAATGTTTATGCCTGGACTGTTGATGAAGAGGAAGCTATGCAGAAGATGTTGTTTGAGCATGTGGATGCTGTTGTTACAAGTAATCCCACCTTGTTGCAGCGTCTAATGCAAGAAAAGAGAACACAGTGTCTCGAGGAAGGCTTTTCATTGTAAGGCGTTCAAGATAGAGATCCGAACGTATGGTTGCCAAAGAGAGATAAAAGGCAGGTCATTCTTTGAACCTGGGTTTTCAAACTCAAAGCCACCAGGTATTTTTCTTATCACGTCTCTTTGCTAGAAAGGAAAACGCTAGGTCTAGGCGAAGGGTTTTTCTGGATGAGATGTTTGATTTTGGCATTGTCTGTAACTCTTCTCAACAAGTTATCTTGATTTCACTAGAAACCCTCTCAGTAAAGTGTGTTGTTATTCATGAACAGAATTGATATATTATGAATTATGTGACATGTTAGCACTGATTTGATGTAACGTGGTGCCACCTCACCTGTATGCTAAATTGACATTGCATACTCAAAGGTTTACTTTTCTAACTCGTATAAAATTTGACATCATAATTAGTGCAGAAGGAGCAAAATATATGAGTAGCAGGTTCTTACCATTCACAACTTAACAAAGCTGGAGAATTAGCCTCATTTGCAGGTGCTACATTAAATAAAATAATTATAAAAACAAAAAAAAAAAAAAAGACACCACAGACTTAATAGTAAGTCTACTGAGAAAACAAACATCCATGCCCTTAGTTCCTGTAAGGGGGGATTTAGAACTTCAAGATCAACATATACATATAAAAGTTCAGCAACAGATTGCTACTTCCCAAGTAGCATTTTAATTACAATAAATACATCTGATGAACATGATAAACACGACTAGCTTTACTTACTTCAGTACCTAATGTTTACTTCCTAATTGCTTAATCAGCTTATCCAGAGCTAATTAAAGCGTGGGCTTAATGAGCTGGGACAAACGGACGACATACATAAATCATGCATCCATGCATGCTGTGGTTCTCTTGCAGGAGCCTTTCCTGCCTAGAGAACTGATCAAAATATGGACCATCCATTTCTCCATATTTTGATGCAACTCCGATATGGAGCTTTCATGTTTGACTTTCTTGGCCTGATGCATGCTATGTACATGCATGGAGAACCATGGTTTTTGCCAAATGTACTTCAAAGGCCTCCGACAAAGGTGAAGAGGATTGAAATATCATAAATCTCTTGATCATTGGCATGAATCTCTTAGTGATGAGGTATTGGCATTGGTGCATGCAAAGCCATGGTCATGCCTACGGCAAAGCAATGCCAACTGTCAAAGTTATATTAGTACCTTACTACCTTGTTCATATAATATCAATCTTACTCCCGATTTGGTGCAGGGTGCTTGCGCTAAATCTTGTGCTAGCAGCTCATGTGGCACGATTTAGACCATGCTATACATTGGAAGAAACTGATGTGGTAGGTCCAAACCGTGACCCATCAACTGCTTGCACAAGATCTCGATATCGAGAGTGATAACAACCCATACAGAAGCAAAACACGGAGCGGAATGATGTTGAATTATTGAATAAGCAAGAACAAACCTGATGGCACTGGATTTGCAGGTGGAAGAGATACTGGGGTACGATAAGTCTGTGGATAGAACCCAGTTGAGCACTGAAAGAGGTGGTGAGGATACTGAACACCATATCCTTGGCCAGTCGAGTAGCCAGTTGCTCCTCCATTCACTTCCCTAATGTTCTGGTATGGGTAGTAGGCAGCAGCAGCAGCTGATAGCATTCCAGTTCCACCTCCTGCTCCCATGATTGGATACTGAGTAGTGGATCCCGCATATGCGCCATAGTAGTTCTGAGCAAAATGATGAACCTTTAGGAACTCCATTAATTTAAAATTAATGTTTATTAATTCATCCATGCAGCTTAACGAAAAGGGAACTATACACGAACCATAGGATAAGGGTACTCTGGTGAGTATGGAGGGTACCTGAGGTTTGTAGAGAGAGAACAAATGTATCAGTATTAGAAACCCCAACTAATTGGTAACTTGATTCTATTAATCAAAAATTAACAAATTACATGCAAGCTAAAGTCCATATATGATATGGCTTGTGCCTTCCATCATTTCATGTCATGCAACTTTATAAATTATAATAATGCAGAAAAAGGTCGTACAAGTCTGAGCTGTACATGAGCATGAGTTTGATGTAGGGAGGGACATTTAAATGAAGAGTGTACTTGCAGAGAGACATCTCACATGATCTTTACTTTTTCCAATTATGACATTATCTAAATCAGATTAAATTTCACAAAAAGTTATAAAATATAAAAATATATTTTTTTTTTAAAGGAAAAAGAAAAGAAAAGAAAAAGAGATAGGTTGGATAATATGTAACCAAATAACTAATAATTACCCGAAAACATTTGTGTAAGGAATCCCTTGTTGGATTGCATAATGAGGGAAGGTTGCTGCTGAAGCTAAAGCAGTTCCAAATCCACCTGCACTTGCCATCAGTCTACCTCCACCTGCAATGCATGCTTATCAAGTAATTAGACACCATTATCTATAAAACAAACAAGTTAAAATGTCATTTAATGATGATTTTTTCTTCTAATTGAATTGAATTGAATTTGAATTTCCATTTTGTTCTATAATAAACACAGGTGGCAGGACAATTAGGATAGTCCCACAGGAAATTTATTGCACAACAGGAAAAGGAAAAAAGTGTGTCTTTGAAGTACAGAGCAATGAGCTGTCAAAGCTTTTGTGAAGATATAATCCTATGATAGGCTGTAAAGCAATTTTTAGTGCTTCTTTGGTATAGATTTTTTACGAGAGAATTAAGAGCTGCTTTGATACAAATTGTCCAAAGAAATTATTTTTCTCCATTATCATTTTCAACCACTCATTATATTGATTTGACAACCTTTTATATTCTTTCAAAAGATTTTATTTACTTCGCCACCTCACATCTAAAATTGATTTTTTCTCTATTATCTATCAAACAACCCCCAAATTTTCTTCTGAAAATAATGTGTAGGTCAAAAGTATTCAAAAGGAAAAGAAGTTACAAACCTGATAAAATGTGAAGTGAGACTAGACTCGATATGCATCGTCACTTTAATTAGTACCTCGTGGTTAATATCCTTGTGTATTGCAAATAAATTTGAAGAGAAAAAAGATAAGTACCATTAATCTAAAATATGTGATTAATAACGAATTTGAAGAAGGAAAATGAATTATAAAAAAAATTAAATTAAATTGCATAAAATAAGATGCAAATTACCAAACGAGAGTTCACAGATCAACGTGTACCTAAAATTGTGCAAAAACAAAATGAAATGACGTTTTAAATTATGAGTACCCGGCTTTGGTGTGGAAATCTTAGATCTTTGAGGACCAAAGGCAGCAAGATTGCAATTAGCCCTCCTTCCATCAATCACAGGAGTAGGATCAGCGCAAGCACTCATCGCCGCTTCCGGTTCAGCAAAAGTTACCTAATCCATTTCAACATTAACCAAATTCAACTGTAATGGTTACCAATGGCAGAATTTGAAGAAGAGAAGAAGCGAAATCCGAAGATAGAAAACATACAAATCCATATCCTTTAGATCTTCCGGTGGTTTTGTGAGTGATGACGACCGCCTCCAAAATCTCACCAAATTGTTCGAAGTACTTCTTCATCGTGTCCTGCTGAGTCTCCCATGCCAATCCGCCAACGAAAACCTTGGTGTAAGTGGTGTCTTCAACTCCGGGACTCATTTGCGGCTCTGTAATCAGTAATTGATTGCGCCTCCGAGCAGGTGAGTAAATAAATAGATTAGTTAGAGAAATATACGCACCTTGAATCGATTTAGGGTCTGCTTCCGAGGACGGAATTAGGTCAGAGACAGCGAAGCGAGGGAAAAGAGATTGGGCCAATTACAATTAGAACCGAAAGCAAAAGGTTGAAAAGGACGAGAAGGATCTGCATTTTATTTCATTTTAGTATATACTAATACTTATACTAACAGTGTTAAGATCACCTTTCTAAAAAAAAAATCATTGTCGGGTGAAATCACCATCAAGAAGCGATTATGTATTATTAAACTTAACGTATAAAATAAAAAAATTTCATGATGTGGCACTCTTCATCATTTCATACGGTAACAGTGGTTACTTGAACAAATCCGCTAATACTAATACTAAGGGTATGTTAGGGACCAACAAGTGGTGGAGCCTTAAAGTTGCCCGCGTGTCGGGCGTCGGTCCCGGGGTTCTATTCCTACTCCCGTCCAAGTGCTCCCCCTTCCCCGATTTCTACTTGTAAAAATAAAAATAAAAATACTAAGGGTATGTATGATTCACAATACTAATATTAAGGGTATATTTGATTGGCAATAAAGGAAAAGAAGAGTAAGTTTTATTTATCCGAATTACGTATAGATTGTATGGTATAAAATGGAAGATAATATATTTAAAAATATAAAATAATTATATGTGTGGTTGAAAAAGATGAGAGATAAATTATTTTAGAAATTTATTGTAAATCAAATATAGCTCTCTCTTTTTTTTTTTTTTTTTGTTCGCCTTCTGATTTATAAGGAAAATTGATTACATGAGACAATTTTTTTACAAAATTAAAGAAAACACTAATGAACTTTATAGTGAAATAAAGAGGACGATGGGTTTGTGAGAATGATGAAAATAGATATATATTTGACATTTTCTCTTTTGTAGACGAAGTTCTCCCTGTCATGATTGCATCGGATATCTCTAATTTTAAACTTTCACCTCAATTTTTATTTAGACATCGGGATCTTAAATAGGTATTTATTGTCATTTTGAAAACTACTAGTAACAAAAATTTATTTATTAGAGAGGAGGGGGAAAAATGTTGCAATCGACTTGGATGGATGATGAATTAGCTTTTCCTTGTCTGGAAATGTGTTTGTAAATATATTTACGAAAGGAATGCTTTTAAGCAGTGATAAATGAGCAATAGAAACGTAACTCGAGAAATTGTGCCAATAAAGAGTGGTTTAAGCATTGCAACCATTTATAAACTACGATTGCAAACTGATGTCTAAACACCCAAGTAACATATATCAACATCTTGAAAATTCCTAGTACTCATATTGCCACCTAGGATATATTCTTGAAGCTAATATATATGATGATTGTTTAAATTTTGAATTTAAATGAAGATTCGGTCTCAACAATAAGTTTGAAATAAATTATAAGCTGTCTGAAGAAAAATAGTATACAATTAAAATAGTTATGTTTGGATTTAAAATGGATTAGATCTCTCTAAACAATTTTGAACATGTAAGTCAAAAATTTTTCGCCCTGCAAGAAGTATGTAAAACATAAAAAGGGTTTAGGATATGGGTACCACAATGAAGGTTAAGGGTCCACTAATGTAAAATAACGGATACAGAAGATTCTACAATTTCAACGACCAATGTAACTTTTAATGTGAAAGAATATCAAATATTTTCTTTCGTTTATTATTGTCTTTCATCTTTGAGAGTATACTATGACATCAAATAAAAATTTAAGTGATCAAATAATTCTGCTAGACATAATGTAGACTAAGAGAGAAGCAAAAAACACAAGATAATTTATAAGAGCTTAGAAAATCGATAAGACATAAAAGTTAATAAAAGAAAAATGACTATTAATCCAAGAAATATTAAAGTGACTATTTCTCTATGAATGCTTTCTCAAGTAGAGTATTATATAACTCACTATACAAGTTGGTCAATGGAGATATTCTTAGCCTGATAGGTAACTCTTTTTAAGCATTTTTACCACTTTTTTATCTATTTTTTCTTTACCCTAAATCAATCACATCCACAAATCTCAATCATTCAACTCCACTCATTTTCTTTCATCTTTTAAATCAAAAATATTTATAGACTATTCCCTATCACCCTTAAGTGCTAAATTTGAATTTAAAACCAAGATAATTTTGGTGAAAACAACCTTAAGAAGTGCTAAATTTGAATTCAAAAAGAGTAGTGCTAAAATGATAGATATATATATATCATATTGTAATGCTATCAGTTTAGTCTCAACCTTGTACAATTGGCGTCAAATTTGGGTTTTCAAACATGTTCAAAACCAATATATATAGAAGTAATTATATATACACCACAAAAAACTTCTTCATTTTTGTGGTGTATATATAATTACCCTAGATATAATCCATGCTAAAAATAACAAATATCATATTGTAATACTATCAGTTTAGTCACAACCTTGTATAATTGGTGTCAAAATTGGGTTTTCAAATATGTTCAGAACCAGTATGGGGGGTGATAGCCACTTTTTTCCCACTTTTTTAAATCTATTTTTATCTATTCTTTCTTTTGGTCAAACTAATCACATTCATATATCTCGCTAAATCTACATGTACCACACAAATCTCCACCATTCAACTTCACTCATTCTATTTTCTCTTTTACATAAAAATCCATAAAAAAAATTATAAAAAATTCAATCCTATCCCCCCATATATAATCCCTGCCAGCTGTTGGGCACTTTTCTATATACACCATTATTTCATTAGAAAAAGTTATGAGGAAATAATTAGAATTGTTAATTTTACATAATACGGTCTATATTTTTATTTATTTATTTATTATTATTATTATTATTATTATTATTATTATTATTATTATTACTACCAAGGTATCTTGACTGATAAAATACATGTATTTGCACCTCTCATCACTTAATGGAAATGTGACTTGAAAAGTATAAGTTGTTCTAAACGTGCCCATATCTATACTAATAATCAATATTGTATGAGAAAAAAAATTATTGTTTACTTAACAATAATTCTACTTGTACAAGCACAACAATGGAAAGTCCACAAAGTTGGTAAATGACTATTTAACCGTTTTAGTTTAATAGCTTTATCAGCTATGTCTAAACTTTTCAATAATAATATTGATATAAGTAACATTATTATTAATTTTTGAGAGTAAAATTAGGCGAAATGTCTCCACATTTCAAATCATTTACAATTTCGGTCTCAATCTTCCTCTCTATACCAATGTTTAGGAAACCGGACCGGACCGGCCGGTTCGACCGGTTCAACCGCTAACCTCGAAACCGGTCCTTATTGTGAAAACCGCTTTTGGAAAAACCGTCAAAATCGGTCAACCGACCTTCAACCGTTGAACTGTTGAAGCCGGTTCAACTTGAACTAAGTTAAACCGGTTTATAATTTTTAAAATTATTTTTATAAATTTATTAGTTTTAATTTATTTTTATATTTTTAATTAAAAGCAGTTCGATTCACCTGGCCAAGCTTGACAGGTTGTTGTGGGACTTTTAAACATCAGTCTATACAAGCAGGACCCCAATTAAAGACAATGACCCTAAACTATAGGTCTTGATTGTGCCAATTATCTTTTTTTTTTCTCTCTCTCTTTTCCATTTGAAAGTTACACATTTGCCTAAATATCCACTTCCAAGCCCTATGCCCTTTGTCCTCAACCATTTGCAATCATTGATCTCAATCACTGTTTGAAAAATTCACTATTACGTTTTGGATTAGCCAGAGACATATAGCTAGATCGAGCAATCTTATTTTAAAAATTCAATTTCAACTTAATTGATAAAATAGGATTGATATCGATGAAAGCTAATTTGCCCATGACACTGATTCAGGGGGCATCCAATAAGTCAAAATCGCGGTTGATGAAGGATAATTGATTTTTATGACGCTAACAAAATACTTGCCTTGACAAGATAAACACCCATTTTTGTAGGGTTCATGTAGAGGATATTTGTGATATTTGTGCACCCACACTAAATTGACAAAATTGTCCTCTTATTTTGGTTGAGTAGTGTGAAGACCGGCTATTGTAGGTCAATTAAGAGAGAAATTGATGAAATGACTAATTTTGGATGGATGCTCGTCCAAAAACAAGGTTTAAACGCCAGAGTGTAATTAAGGGTGTGTTCGTGTATATTTTTTATTGTCTCAAACTTGATTAAAATTTAACTTTTTAGATAGATAGTGGTGGAGACCACGAGATGTATAAATAATAATGAGTGATGATGTGAGATGTGTGGTTGATATTGATATTTGATTTTGACTTTTAAGAAGTATATAATTTTTAGGTAAAAAAAAGTGTATACGAACACATGCTAAATGACATGAAAAGTTGATAACTTTTTGTAATTTCTCCATTTTTTAGCATTATACAAGATCCCGATTTTCACGGATTATCTAAAATATTGAGCTCGGTCATATGCACATCAAACTATGAATAGGCTACACTTTCTTCTTTCTAATCTTGACTTTATGCAATAAAATCTTCGAAATGCAGCACCTTCTATTCTATCTTTAATAAAGTTCATCGTACTTGGAAGATATTTATGAACATACATGATTCATGAATGGTCTTGAAACTTTGCAAAAGAAGAGAGGAATATGCAGTGATGTTGCCTAGTTTGGCACCGTTTATAATTTGTTTATTCCCCACCAAACTTATTTGTTGATAATCTACACATTTGCGGGTTTTCATTCTTAGAATTCACAAATTCTACCTCTTTTATTATTTTTATTTTTATTTTATTTTATTTTTGCATAAATTGGGGATCGTATCGGTGAGACTGTATCTGGAACTCGGGTCAATTGCCGATAAGGGGATGCGTCTATTATTCGGCCAAAGGCATTGGATACAAATTCGACTTATTGCTTACCATGAATTTCTATTTATTATAACATCATCGGTATTCATAGAAAAATTTTATATACTAACTAATTGTGCAACTAAGGTATTACAATCTTATAAAGTGAGAGATTACTATTATTCTATACTAGATGTTTCAACCGTGCGTTGCACGGGGGATAAAATTTTCAACTAATAACTTTATTGATAGATGTTAATAATATTAACATAAAATCTAAAAAAATAATTAAAATAAAGAATGAGTTACAATAATAAACTTAAAGAATTTAACTTGAAACAATTCTATAAAAATTTCGATAGAATTTCCCCTATATTTCATACTAATCCATCGTACAAATATACAAGGAGCAACTCACGAAAATCCACACAACTTAATTTACTATTTTCCATAGAATAGTAACTTAATTAGTATTTACACCCATGCTTTGCATGAGATGATAATTTGTGGCAGCAATTGTCATAATAGATTACATTTTGCTCATTGTAAAATTAATCTACTTATGTAAACCCAAAATAAAATGATATTAAATGTTATAGTTATTAAAATAACCATATTAAAATAACTCTACTAACATTCGTAGAGCTCATAATTTTTTATTTAAAATTATTTTACATTTTATTATATGCAATTATAAATTTTGAGAGATATTAATTATTATACATCATTATGATGTATGTTATTAATAATCAATATGTAAATAATGATTTTTAAATTTTAATTATGAAATATAATCAATATAAAGATATATTATAAAAACAACAATGTAATCAGTACAGTCCGACATACCCTAAATGTTCTTACCAAGCTGGGAAATACTTATCCTCGTTCCGACCCATCCTCATTTACTCTGGGCTGAACGCAAATGATATAAGAATTACAAACTTCCATGCCCTGCCTCGTCCCCCGTCCCCTCGTCTCCGCTTAGAAAATTCTCATCTGTGTCAATGCGCCATCGTGATAATTTAATCCAAAACTTTTGTTTCGACATTTTATTTCTTTAATAAATACATTCTAAATATATTAAACACATATATTAATATATTAGGTATAAACTTACTAATTTAACATATTCGACATATTAAATATTGAATGATTTGATATAACATTTAAATTAATTTGGATAAGACAAATAAATTGAAATATATGTGATTAATACTTCAAATATACAATCTAACTGATTATACTTAAAAATAAAATAAAACATCAACAGAGAAAATTCAGTATAAAATAAATAATTAAAGTAAGTAGGATTCTTAATATTTATTTAGGAGACAGAAATTTAGATAAATATTTAATATAATTGAAAGCCAATTAAAATATTCTAATTGAGTCTTATAATTTTAATAATTGATTGAGGTGATAGCCAATTTTTTAATAAGAATTCTTCGATTTATTCCCCAGCGAAAGCGATATATTGAACCAAAATTATTATATAATTGTTGGTTCGAATAGTATCAAAATAAAAAATCATTACTATTTGAATACCTATTTTTGGAGCTTGTTACTTAAAAACAGAAAAAAAAAATGGAGCAGATCCTTTGAAACACCCGTAATTATACAAAAAAATATTAGTATTTTGTTGTCAACTGTAACTCAAAAGAAATATTATAGACAATACAAAAACATATGAGAATAAAAAAAGCATATTTTCAAAAAAAATGATACTGAAAAAGTAAATAAATTTAATTAGGGACTAATGATCACTCGAATTACTTTACAATAAGATATAATACCCCAATTGTAAGAATCCAAAATTTATAGGCGTTAACTTAACTTTATTTTAAAATGCATAAAAAGGTAAATTAATTTCATAAGCACATTTTTCTTTCCGGTAACAATCTAATTAATTTTAATTATTTTTCATTTTTTGAAATAATTATGTTTCCCCATTTTTAGTAATTTAAATAATTTTGATTAATTTTCGTCTAATAAAACTATCTCAATTTTTATCCAATGAAAATATACCCAATAAAATCTGAGAAATATAATTAATTGTAATTAATTATAGTATAATTAATTATAATAAAATCATGTTTTTAGCTAATTCTTTATAGAAATAATTTATTATTTCTAAATAATTAGTATTTTAACCGCAATTTTAAGAATTGTATGAATATAATTTTAAAGATATTTTACAATTAAAAAGATATCTTGCATGTAAAAAGATGTCTTCCATTTTTTTAGGAAAAATCTAGCTAACCATGGAAATGTAACTAATTATAATTATTATTTATCTTTTCATTAATGTTATATTTCTGTTTTAGCAATATAATTAATTTTGATTAATTTTTTTTCCAACGAAATTGTTTCAATTTTTGCCAATTGAAACCAAATCCAATTAAATTGTAACAAAATTATTAATTTTAAGTAATCGTAATCTAATTATTTTTAATTAATTTTCATTTGTAGCTAATTATTTTTTAAAAGAATTCATTATTTCTGCGATAATCATTTTAATATCGGCCGACTTACTTTACAATAAGATGTAATACCCAAATTCTAAGACTAAAAAATCTTATAGGTGTTAACTTAACTTTATGTTAAAATACATAAAAAGATAAATTAATTTCGTAAGCATATTTTTCTTTCATGTAGCAATGTAATTAATTTTAATTATTTTTTATTTTTCGAAATAAAGTTATGTTTCTATTTTAGGAAAATTAGGAAAAATCTAGTCTACAATGGCAACCTAATTAATTTTAATCGTTATTTATTTTTTAATTAATGTCATTTTTCTGTTTTGGAAATATAATTAATTTTTATTAATTTTCGTCCAACGAAACCATGTCAATTTTCACCTACTAAAACCAAGTCCAATTAAATCTTAACATTAGTATTAATTTTAATTAATTGTAATAGTATTAATTTTAATTAATTGTAATAGAATTCGTTTTAACTAATTATTATTTTTAGTTAATTATATAGGAAAGGAATTAATTATTTATAAAATAACTATTTTAATATCATCACTTCTAAGAATTATATGAATTTAATTTTGAAGAAATCTTATAATTTAAAAGATATATTACAATTTAAAGGTTTTTTTTTTCATTTTTTAGGGAAAACCCCCAGCAATTTAATGATTTCTTGCATTTTTTAAATTAATTATATTTTTCCTTTTAACAATGTAATTAATTTTTATCAATCTTTGCCCACTAAACCCATGTCTAGCTAAATATTGGCAATAGAATTTATTGTTTTAATAAATAATAGTTTAAATAATTATAGTTAATTTTTGTATTTAATTTAATTATTTCTAAGAAATAATTAGTTCCAAAATGATTGGCTTGATAGCCATAATTTTAAGAACTATATGAATCCAATTTAAAAAATATCTTACAATTGAAAATATATCTTGGAATTTAAAAGATATAAATATATATTCAATAAATTGATCTTATACATTTATTTTAATATTTTATTTAAAAATTAAACAAATTGTAATTTTTTATCCCATCAAAATTAAATTTTAGTGAAATCACTAATTTTAATTAATTTTCATTCATTAGCTAATTATTATTTTTAAAAGTAATAAATTCTTTCTAAAATTAATAAAAGGTCCAAGCTAAGGTTTTAATTTTCATGTTACATATTTATTTTAATTTTTATGTAAAAATTTAATAAATTGTAATTTTTCATCACACAAGAAATTAAATTTTATAGAAATCGCTAATTTTAATTAACTTTTATTCTTTAGCTTATTATTTATAAAAATAATTGATTGTTTCTAAAATTAATTATTGGGTCCAACCTAATTTTTAAATTTTTTAGTACCCATTGGGGATCATAGTAGTGAATTTTCTCTCAAACTTGAGCCAGCTGCTGGTAAGTTTTTTTTTATTTTTGTGTAAAACTTTAATGAATCGTAATTTTGTAGTGTAAAAAAAATTGAATATTAGTAGGATTGTTAATTTTAATTATTTTTTGTTTCTTAGTTAATTATTTATAGAAATAATTAATTATTTCTGATCTTATTTTTTAATTTTAATGTTAAACCTTTGTTTGAATTTTTATGCAAAAATTTAATCAATGGTAATTTTTTATGGCATAAAAATTAAATCTTAGTAAAAACTGTTAATTTTAAATAATTTTATTTTTTAAATACCAAAATTGTGAAAAAACAATCAATTAAAAATTCATTGCAATTCTCGGAACACCCTTATATTGTTCGACACATAAATATATATTAATTGAAGATTTGATAGAAAAAATATTAAAAATTTTGGAATTTGTAATATTTGAAAGAAAAATATATAATACTTTTCCTAATAAACTAAATTACAACTAATAATAACAGAAGCTAATGAGGTAACAAATTAAATTTGTTATTTGTTATTGAAGTTTGGATGTTAAAGTGCAAAATAATGAAATATCTTATTATATTTGAACTTTCCGCACAAACATCAATTAAATGTCGTAACAAATTATCAAAATTTTTTAATCTTATTACATCAGTAGTCATTAATCTATATCAATATCAATTTATATTTAAGTTGGGTACTAATTTATATATTTGGGGTAAATTTTAATTTTTTTAAAAAATAAAAATTTATATATTGATAGTATACTTGTTTAAAGCTCTCATCAAGTCGAGCAAAATAGAATCACAAATTATTATGTTTTATATGTAGAAAATAAAAAAAAAGGAAATGATAGAGAGAATATTTAGATATTATGAGATGGGGTAAAGTAGGGTATAAATAATTAAATAAAATCTCTATACATTAATATTAATATATTAGGGAAAAAATAAAAGAGAGTTGGATATGGATTCGAAAAATTAAAAAAAAAAAGAGAGTTTATTTTAAGTGGGAAAACGGATTTACGACAATAAAAAATATAATAAGAAAAACACCCAATTTTCTATATATAAAAATTATTCTATATATAGATAGAAGTTTATATTAGGCAAATTCAATATGGAAAAATTACGAATGTTTTTGGAGGGAAAAAATGCTGCTTTTATATATATATATATATATATAGATTTCTATCGTCCTCTACAGCATTTTGATACTTTACATAATTATACAACTAAAATTATCCATTTGGGAAATACGTGCACTTGTTTACTCTAACACTAATTAGCCACCTAAATATTGTGACACTAGCTCTATATATGTATATGCAAACAAACATTTGCTAATATCACTTCAAAATTAATTATGAAATTGGTCTTATCTTAACCAACCGTAAGATTTAAAATGATAAATTAATGCATGAATGACACATCGATTATTATATTTAATAAATATTACTTATAAATAACATTAATTACTTTTTAATTATACTGTACTTTATATTGACTACTTAATAGCACGTTGCACTATCGATGAAATAAAGGGCAACTATCTAGCTAGTTATCATGAGATGACCACCACCACCACTGGTATCATCACTACAACCACCATAAAATTCATAATTTGGACATAAACAATATGGATTCATCAATTAATTATCTCTCATTCATGAACAATTAATTAATTTATTGAATCACGTTTTTCTTGGCCTTTCATGCATGTAAGATATATGCTACTTGAATACATGTACACAAGATGATAAATACAAACATTTTATATTTAATTTTAAGAGTTGTTAATTTTGAAAATGGTGAGATATGTGAGATTATGAGACTATATATATCACACACACATATAACAAATATATATATTCTGTTAACCTGTTCGTTAAACTGTATATTTGAGTGGCAAAACTTTTTGTCAATTCCAAACAACATTAATATAGTATTTTCTTATAAACATATGTGACAGTGTTGTATCATCCACCTTTTCCACCTAAATGCAAACTCCAATCTATCTCAACTCTTTGTACTTGTTTGGATTGAGTTATTATATGTGTAATAGCACCACATGATGTCACTTTTTTCACTTAGGCATAGAAGTATACTTTAATTTCAAAAAAAAAAAAATTGCAAAAAATGTAAGTTTGACTTAAAAATTTACAACCAATCACCCACCTTCAACCAAAACCCTCATTTTTAGCCACGCACTCAACTCAATTATCAACTGAGGAAGAGGAGGGGGCCCCGCGGGGGGGGGGGTGGGGTTGAATTGAGGCTCACTAATTCCAACAACATATACTCTCATTCATCTTGCTTAGATGTCATACTCTTGCATCTCGTATTATTCACGAGTCACGGCTCCAGCAATTCAACTGCAATTAATGTGTATGCAGGTGAATTTTTGTTGAGAATGTTATGCTTTAATTTAGATAGATAGTTATTGGAGCTGGTCCCCATTGTTGGTCGTTTCTTACTCTCTTTTGAGCTATATATATTTAACAAATTAATACCGATTAATCATCTTATGTCATTAATGACTTATGTATCATTAATTAATCCCTTAAATTGTGCATAAAACATACTAAAAAAATGTCTTGGGCTAATCTTGAGCCCTTAATTATTATTTCTCCCACATCTTTTTTAGAGGAATATTAGAATTCAAATCATATTGAATGTTTTTAATTAAGAGGAAGGTATATTGAAAGTCAGAGCTTGAAATTATGATTACAACTACACAGAGATAGGAGCAGAAGCACATACATAACAAGTGGGGATTAATGCTCCACTAGCTATGGGTTATGTCTTAAAACAAAGAGATGAGATTGATTGACATATTTTCATTAATACAATGGGTACATAAATGGGGGACAACAACAGTATATGGTTCCCTCAACATTGCCCATTTTGATATGGAATGGATATTGGATGAGATACGGATAACATAAATTAATGCAATTAATGTTTTTTGTACACACAAATTTAAAATTTATATCTAGAATTATATTCATATATACAAGATATAATCAATTTTAAAATGGTAGACCTTTTATTTTAAATCACTACTACAAATTACACTTTAGAAATCTCACTTTAGGAGGAGGTTCTAAAGGCAAGAGCTGTTTAAAATCCATCCATACCATTTTCGTAATTAAATTTTGGAAAAAATGCATATTTTAGGCATATTTTAGGCGGCGGTTTCTCAAACCGCCGCCTAAAATAGTTTTAAGACCGCCGCTTAAAGAGCTTTTATGCGGCGGTCACCAACCGCCACATAAAGCTCTTTTTATTGCCTTCCATATCCACCCGTCTTCCATTTTCGAAAAAATTAACCAGAGTGAAAACACAGCAACCGGCCATACGACGCGAGGCGATTTTAATCTGGCTCCTCCATTGCCGATTTTCAGCTGCAAATTTCATGTGAAGATGAGTTAGCTTCTATTACCGACCTTCAAACAAGGTATAACTTCATAATTTTCATACTTCTATGTAGTTTTTGGGATTCTAGGGTTGAAATTTGTGGATCTTGCAAATTCTTGTGTGAAATGTTGATTTATGTGTATAAATATATACTCCTGAGCATGAGCATTGTATTGTATACAATTTTAGTATTTAATTTAAGTGTAATGTATTCACTCCAATTCGTATGCCTTTTTTCATATTTTCGCGCCTTCATTTTTGGCGCGATGTTTTGGTCTCTTTTTTTCCCTTTTTTAAAAAAATAAAAATAAAAATATTCATCTTCCATAAGGTTACATATAAATGTGTGGGGAAAAAATGGAAATAGTGAACCTTAATTATTTTTTAGTATACGATGGATATACAATTTTAATTAGTATGTGAATATTAAATTAGTGGATTAAAAAAAATAGTATAGGAAAGAGGAGAACAAAATTAGAGGAAGAAACTAAACGGATCGGAGAAGAGAAAATGGAAAACTATATGGTATATATTACACATTTTTTTAAAATTTATATATACTTGAAGCATCTAACATAATTGTAGATGTAATGTTATTAGTGTATGAGGCCAAAAAAGAAAAACATGTAGATGTGTGTTAGATTTGACAAATTATTAGTGTATGAGGCAAGTAAGTGGGGAAAAATGAAAAGAGGAGAACAAAATTAGAGGAAAAAACTAAATGGAGACGAAAAGATTGGAAAATTATATGGTATATATTACATTTTTTTAATTCATATGTACTTGAGGCATCCAAAAGAATCATAGATGTAATGTTATATTTATTATTTCTTAAAAAAAAAAGAAGAAAAACCATAGATGGGGAAAAAAGAAAAGACGATGATAATTAGATATGACAAACTAAATATTTCGAAAATAATAAAATTAGATGGAGGAAAAAAACGAAAAACATTTAGATGTGTGTTAGATTTGATAAATTATTAGTGTATGAGGCAAGTAAGTGGGCCAAGAAAAAAAAAGAAAAGAGGAGAACAAAATTAGAGGAAACAACTAAATGGAGACGAAAAAATTTGAAAATTATATGGTATATATTACATTTTTTTAATTCATATATACTTGAGGCATCCAACATAATATTCTATGTAATGTTATATTTATTATTTCTAAAAAAAAAAAAGAAGAAAAACCATAGATGGGGAAAAAAGAAAAGATGATGATAATTAGATTTGACAAAACTAAATATTTTGAAAATAATAAAATTAGATGGGGGAAAAAAAGATGGGGGAAAAAAAGAAAAACATGTAGATGTGTGTTAGATTTGACAAATTATTAGTGTATGAGGCAAGGAAATGGGGAAAAAAAAGAAAATTGGAGAACAAAATTAGAGGAAAAAACTAAATGGAACCGAAAAAATTGGAAATTTATATGGTATATATTACATATTTTTTTTTAATTCATATATACTTGGGGCATCCAACATAATCATAGATGTAATGTTATATTTATTATTTCTAAAAAAAAAGAAGAAAAACCATAGACAGGAAAAAAAAGAAAAGATGATGATAATTAGATTTGACAAACTAAATATTTTGAAAATAATAAAATTAGATTTAGTGTGTGTAAATAATTAAAAAGTAAATGGAAAATTAGAGTAAGTAACTGCATTTTCATATTTCATTAATGGTAATGAAAACTTGCTACAACATGCTTCATAATTCATTAAATGTAAAGATAAATTATTAAAAAGTTCAAAATGAAATGGATATTAAATATTGCTCCGTAATTTACCCCGTTTCCATTTTACAGAGACCTATTCCTCATACGTCAGTAGCGTCGGCCATACCTTAGCACGTCAAAGCGACACATACTATTGTAAGTAATGTTTGGTTCTTCTATTTGTTTTACGATTACATATATGTGTTTTACTACATGTTATTGCACTTTTCACCAAGCTTAGATTACCCGTTCGAAGTTAGGTTTGTAAGTTACACACCTCAAAGTATTTGGGTTGTATGTAATTTACACTCTTAACTTCGAATTGTCCCATTTTTGGACAGTTTGTCATTGACTTGTGAATTAATCGATGTTGTATCTAATTATGTTATGTGCAACGTTATAACATCCAATGTAAAAGTTTGGTTGTATCTCCACGTCATTCCCCGGGCGTGTGCTACATGTATTGTAGATCACACACTTAGGGGAATAAGGGGAGATGCTGCCAAATTTTACATATGAGGTTATAACATTGTACGTAATATGATTTGATATGCCACTTCGCCTGATTCACATGTCAATAACGAATGGGTCAGGACCTTTACCCTTTAATGTGGAGTTATAAGGAGATAATATGACACTTTATGTGAAAACTACATATTTATTCTTTATCTTTAACTACTGCTTACTTAACACTTCCATTGCTTTACTTGGGAATTATATTACGAACTAAACACATCGTCAATTTCAAGAAGAGAAACAAGCGCTAAAAACTCCCATAACCAGCAAGGTACGTGTTGAACTGTGTGATAAATATAAAGTTCGACTGTAAACGCCCGCTAAATCTCGTCACGATTTTATATGATTTCGTATGTTTATCGTTTGTGTTTTTGGGAATGGGTCGTGATGATGTGAATATGTCGTGAGATGGTGTTGATGGATATGACATGTTTAGGATGTGTTTTGGGTTGCCCAATGTATGTTGGAACTAGGTATGGTCACGGAATGAGCCTAAGAGAAATGCGTAAAAAGCTGGATTTACGTCAGTAATTTTTGGTATTTAATGCCAGAATGTGGTAGTTACGCCGTAGTCAAGAATGATGGTTAAAGGGCTAATTTTCACTGGTGGCGTGTGGACCGAAGCGTCACAGCGTGCCTAGTTACGGCCGTAATTTATCAGAAGTTACGGTCAGAATTTAGGTGAATTCTGCCAGAATGTATTGAGTTACTACCGTGAATCGTAAGTCTGCAGAATGGTATTTAGGTCATGTAAGCCATTTTGGGGCATTTTCTTCATGAGCTCGACCACTAAACCCCAAAATCCATTTTTATCATTTCCAAGGTCTTCAACTCGGGTATAAGCAAGGGCTAGCTTGTGGTCTTTGCTTGAAGTTGGGTGATTGGTGAAGATTGAAGTGAAGTAGTGATCACCTCCTTGGTTCTTTTTCCATTCTAGTAAGGTGGGTATTGCTATATGAATTATACTCATGGTAAGTAGAGGTAGAAAGTTCCCTATGTAGTTAGAAAGGCCTTAGATGTACACATATACCTCTTTGGGATGTATAGTTATGACTTGAGTAGCTATGTATAGCATGATTTAAGTGTTACCCTTCTTACTCATGACCTGAGCCTAGGGTTTATATAGTGCTTGAGGTGATATATGATGTTGATGTTTGATGTATGTGTATATGTGGATATCACCCTGTGTAGCATTACCAGGAAGTAGAGGTATCTAAAGGTTAGCTTCTTGTACTTGTTATGTTGGCAAACATGGTCATGAAGTGTGAATGTATTGTTGCTTACCAAGGGATACACTAATGTAAAGTTATGTTTAGTCTCACGGAAAAGGCCCGCAAGAGGATTGAGACTATTGTCGCCCTCACTTCGCGAAGCCCGCATGAGGATTGAGACAATTAGGTCATATATGTTATGTTACAATATGTTGGCCGGTGTATTCACTTGAGAAGCAACCGGGCCCAATACATGAGTGTGACATGCATTGCATTTAATCAGATGCCCACCGAGTCTTTGGGACTCATCGTTTTCTTTATGATTTCACTATAGGTACGCTCAGTGGCGTATACGCAAATCGGGTGACTGGAAGGAAACCTCACCGGGATTAACGCGTGAGAGATTGTGGGTGGGGAAGAAGAAAGATGTCAAGATCCTGGTGATCGATGATTTTGAAATGAACACGGCAATGTTTTGATGGTGTTTTGTAAATGATAAACAATTTGAAAATGTGAATCACCACCCGTGTTGTTTTGTGAAATGTAAGTGTAGCGCCGAGTCTAGTTCCAATTCCAATTTAGGTGGGGTTTAGATTGGGCGTTACAGATGGTATCGAGCAAAGATAAGTTTCCTCTCTTCCCTAACCACGTGAGGATTTCTCCGCTACCCCTAGTTGTGAGTCGGCTTGTTTATGTGCTTTGATATAGCTATTGGTTGTGTGTGTTTTCATGTGAAGTGTACAAGCACTTTGTGATGAGGGTGAGTTTATGAGTTATGGATATTATTGTGTCTTTAGATGGCGGATAATGATCAGCCGCCTTATTGAACGGTTGACTCGGTCAGGAACAACACCTCGTGATGATGCAACAGATGATGACGAATCAAAATAGTGGAAGTGGAAGTAATGCAAATGCAAGTAATGCGCTTAGTGGATCGTGGGTTGGTGGCGCAAAGAGGATAGGGATAAGGAGTTAGCCACGATCGCTTTTGCGTTTGAACCCTCCAATCTTTGAGGATGCCAAGGATCCGCTTGATGGGGAAAATTGATTCAAACAATGGAGCGTATGTTTGAGTATGCTCATATTCCCGAGTCCGAGCAAGTGAACTGTGCTACGCTTATGTTACTGGGATCGGCCGGCTTTTGTGGGACAATCGTTAGGGCAAGGAGAAACAGTCCCCGTTGCCGCTTGGACGGACTTTTGTACACGGTTTCGAAACAAGTATTTCTCTGACGCTGCTCACGGGCGAAGCCCGCATGAGGATTGAGACAATTAGGCCATATATGTTATGTTACAATATGTTGGCGCCGGTGTATTCACTTGAGAAGCAACTGGGCCCAATACATGAGTGTGACATGCATTGCATTTAACTGTATGCCCACTGAGTCTTTGGGACTCATCAGGTTTTCTTTTATGATTTCACTATAGGTACGTCAGGGCAGACACGCAGCTCGGGTGACGGAAGGGAAACCTCACGGGATTAACGCGTGAGAGATTGTGGGTGGGGAAGAAGAAAGATGCTGAAGATCCTGTACTGATGATTTTGAAATGAACACGGGCAATGTTTTGATGGTGTTTTGTAAATGATAAACAATTTGAAAATGTGAATCACCACCCGTGTTGTTTTGTGAAATGTAAGTGTAGCGTCGAGTCTAGTTCCGCAATTCCAATTTCGTGGGGTTTAGATTGGGCGTTACATCGACTAATGGATCGAAGACAATGGATGTACAGTAGTTGTACCGCAAGAGAATATTGGGTAGGTGTTGACGAGTTTATTAGGGTAGCAGAGGAAAATATGATGAAAAATAGAGAAAGATCTATTTTGTGTCCTTGTCGTGATTGTAAGAATACAATACTTGCTAGTGGGGTTGATGTGGTTAGGGATCACTTGATTACACGTGGATTCAAGGAGGATTATACTCAATGGTATTGGCACGGAGAAAGTTTTCAGGAAAGCAGGATCACTACTCTTCCCAACGAAATTGGTCAGCATGAAACTTTTACAAGAACCAGCCCTCAAACAAATGTGGGTATTAATGAGTGTGACGGTGCTGGAGATCGTTTAGAGGAAATGATGCACGATATAAATGCTGATTTCATTGACAGGCCGCACACATACTTGAGAGCCTTTTCGGGAATTCCAGAACGCCTTTGTATCCTGGTTGTAGTACATTCACGAAGTTGTTTGCCGTGTTCAAGTTGTATAATATAAAAGCAGCGAACGGTTGGAGCGATAAGAGCTTCACTGAGCTATTGTCACTACTAAGTTCAATGCTTCCATCAGATAATGTGCTTCCCATTTCCACTTACGAGGCAAAAAAATTATTATGTCCGATGGGTTTGGAGATCGAGAAAATACATGCATGTCCGAATGACTGTGTTTTGTATCGGCGGGAGTACAAAGACTTGCACATCTGTCCGAAATGTGGTACATCGAGGTATAAGCGTAAGGAAAAAATGGATAGTGAGACTGTTAAGAAGGGCCGCCGGCAAAGGTTTTGTGGTATCTCCCAGTAATATCACGATTGAAATGATTATTTGATAATCCAAAAGATGTAAAAAATGTACGCTGGCACGCAGACGGGTGGAAGAAAGACATGAAGCTCAGGCACCCGGCCGATTCTCCTCAATGGTGAAACATCAATAGGTTATTTCCTGAATTCGGCGACGATGATAGGAATCTTAGACTGAGACTTTGCACGGACGGAGTGAATCCGCACAGTGATTTGAGTAGTCGACATAGCACGTGGCCTGTTCTTTTGGTTATCTACAATCTCCCTCCATGGCTTTGTATGAAACGCAAGCACATTATGCTATCGTCACTAATCTCAGGGCCTAAACAACCAGGCAACGACATTGACGTCTATCTGGCACCACTCGTCAAAGATTTAAAAATGTTATGGAATGACGGTGTTGAAGTGTTTGATGCAAACACCCAGGCTAATTTCACTATGCGGGCCATGATATTTTGTACTGTTAATGATTTCCCAGCGTATGGTAATCTATCGGGGTACGTTAACAAAGGGCCTAAAGCATGTCCGATATGCCTTTGATGAGACCGATGATCTGTGGTTGCACAACTGCAAGAAAAATATTTTCATGGGTCATCGAAGGTTTCTCCCTCCAAACCACACCTATCGTAGGAACAAAATCGCGTTCAACGGCCAGACTGAGCACTGTCCACCACCACAACCACTGATAGGGAAAGAGGTCTATTCTCGAGTTCACGACATTAACGTTGTTTTTGGTAAGACTGCTAAACAACCACCTAAGAGACTTTGGAAAAAGAGGTCAATTTTTGGGATTTACCATACTGGGAATATTTACTAGTGAGACATTGCATAGATGTAATGCACGTTGAAAAGAACGTATGCGACAGTATAATTGGAACGCTATTAGACATCCCAGGGAAGACGAAGGATGGCATCAAAGTTAGGAAGGATATGATGAATATGGGAATACGTAAAACGCTTGCACCGATAGATGATGGAAAACGTACATATCTACCACCGGCTTGTTATACTATGACACTACCGGAGAAGAAAAGTTTTTGTGAGTGCTTAAAATCGATCAAGGTTCCATCTGGGTATTCGTCTAACATATCCCGGCTCGTGTCGACAAAAGATCTCGAAACTAGTTTGGCTTGAAGTCTCACGACTGTCATGTGTTAATGCAACACTTACTACCAGTTGCAATTAGAGGGATTTTGGATGATCATGTAAGGGTGGTGCTGACGAAGCTATGTTTCTTCTTCAACGCAATATGCAGTAAGGTAATTGACCCCGGCTCACTAGACCATCTGCAGGCTGATGTCGTGAATACGCTCTGCCGATTGGAGATGTAGTTCCCGCCATCTTTTTTTGATATGATGGTGCATCTGATCGTACACTTGGTGCGGGAGATTAAGGCTTGTGGTCCAGTGTTCTTAAGGTATATGTATCCATTCGAGAGATACTTGAATATCTTGAAGGGGTACGTAAGAAACCGATATCGACCGGAGGGCAGTATAGTTGAAGGTTATTCCGCTGAAGAGGCAATCGAGTTTTGTAATGGATACCTAGATGGTGTCGAAGCTATCGACATTCCTAAATCTCGGCACGAGGAAAGACTCATAGGTAAGGGGACAATCGGGTTTCGTTCCATCACTCCCGACGTTGATGTTCGACAGAAAGCACACTTCGTTGTGTTGCAATACTTGGAAGAGGTTCTTCTTTATATGGATGATCACATGTCAATTTTACGCCGGCTTAACCCCACGAAGGGTGACGTGTGGATTACAAAGGAGTACAACCGAACATTTGTGAGATGCTTTAGTGATCGAGTGATGCATGAGATCTCACAACCGTCTAATAATGTTTCAGAAATGGTAAAGTGGTTGGCCTACGGACCTTCTATAGTTATATCTTCGTATGAAGGGTACGACATAAATGGATACACGTTTTACACCAAGCGTCGGGATGATAAGAGCACGATGCAAAATAGTGGGGTAACATTGATTGCATTATAAAGGGACGGTGGTGCGCCGTCGTATTACGGTGTCATTGAGGAGATTTGGGAACTTGATTACAAGATGTTAAAGTTTACACTTTTTCGATGTAAATGGGCTGACAACAACAGGGGTTTGAAAACTGACGATTTAGGATTCACACTCGTTGATTTGGGCAGGCCGGGCTATGTGGACGAGCCTTTTTATACTTGCATCGAAAGCGACACAGGTGTTCTTCGTTACCGATCCGTCAAACTCGAAGTGGTCTGTTGTCCTTCCAGGCAAGAGACATATTGTTGGTGCCAAGGATGTGGTCGATGAAGAAGAGTACGATCACTTTGACGAGACCCCTCTTTTTCCATAGGCGTTCAGTCTTCAGCAACACATGTCCAACTCGGGAAATCACAATACGCCCGACCTGACAACGGGGAAGGATTATGGATCGACCACAAATCCTGATTAGAAGTGAGTTATCATCTATATTTAATATTGTAGAACATTTACCAATTTTGGGTTTACAATAATTTGATATTATTATTATGATTATGATTATTATTATTATCGTTATTAAATGATTTGTTATTTTCTCCAATATGCGTAAGGTGGTTATAATTTTATTTGTGCATGTTATCTATATGTTACTAATAGATGTGTGTTTTATAATTTTTTCAGATGCACTAGTAGATCATGGACCAAACAAGCGGCTCCTCCAACAGGAAGACAAAGAAAACCAGAGGGGCCTATACTGGGAAGAATATTAAGCGACCACCTCATCCGTCACTCGGGCTCGGTGGTATAGAGTTTGATGCAGGACACTCGCCTATTGTGGATTACAGGTCGGCGTTTGTTGACCACATTAATGTGCTATGTCGGCAACCTGTACGGATAACAGTAGATAATTGGAACAACCCGGAGTTACAAGGCGTGAAGGACATGATCTAGAACGATACGAAGGTAATTACTATTCTGAAGTTAGATGCATAGATAACAAACAATGAAGTGGCCCTATATAGTGTTGTGTACTTGCATTTGCATTGAAATTCCCGGTTTGGATGTGCAGGAATTTTTCTACATTACGAATGACGATGCTAAAGAAGTAGCGTTGAAAGCTGGCGGGAAGGCGTGGAGGACATGGAAATCCAAACTTAATAGGGAATACGTCCAACAGGGTAAACTTCCATTTGGGATGTATAATTGGATTACTGCCGAGGATTGGGAGGAGTTTAAGAAGAAAAGAGAGACAGACGAATTTAAGGTTTTTTAACTATTCTGTGTAAATTAACATAATTTCTTTCTCCTTCCTAATTATTATAAGAGTTTCTTCGTCGTAAATCTGAATTCCTAGTTTGGATTACGTTATCCCGTAGGAGAAGAGTGTGAAGGCGTCAGAATATGCCAAGCAAAATATCTTTCTACACCTTATGGGAAAGTCAGGGTATGCTGGGAAGCAGGCTGAGTGGCATCAGAAAGACCATCTGATCTCTTCCTCGCCACCAGACGAGTCTATTCCGTATGCCGACAATCGAAGTCTGAATTGGATACGAGAGCGTCACAAAAAGGAAGCGACGGAGAGTACTACATCCCCGAGAAGCAGACACGGGACATTTACATTAAAATTGTAAGACTTCTAAATTTTTAAAACTATACTTTGTGTTCGTAAGTACTATATCTCATAGGGCTACAAGATGTAATGTAATTCTTTTGGTTATTGTGGAAATAGGTACAGGTGGGGAACCAAGTGAAAGAAGGAACATTTCTCCCAGATAGACGCCGTAATGTATTGGGAGAGGCAATGGGAAAGAAAGAACACAGTGGTCGGTGGAGGGGGGCCGAAGTACGGGCAACAGCCAAGACACTCGATATCGATACAGGCACGACAACAGGGCTCCCTATTGAACATATGCGTAAGTGGTAGGAAGAGATCACTGAGCAAATCACTAACTAGGTGCGGACGAAGGTCCTCGAGGATGTGCAAGCACAACTCAGAATTATGGGGGTTGATCTATCTCTTTCCTCGGTGGCTACCACGCCTGTGATTCCTACTCAGAGTAGTTGTCATTCTGCCGAGCAGCCAGACCCGTTTGATGTTCTTGAGGTACTTAAACTGCAATGTTAGGTATTTTACATTGGATTGTACTGTCATTTGTTTGACCACTATTCTTTTTTATTTTGTGCATTGTTATACAGGGGGAGACGAGATGTATCCTATCACTACTGGTTGATGGTGAGTATCGATATGTCGCAAGAGGAGTTGTCATGCAGTCAACTTCAATGTGTGGGCCCAGCGATGTAGGTGTTCCAACCAATGTTTTAGTCACGGTAGACGAGATCCTTTCAGCGGATGCAGCGTCGTATGCCCTACCCGTGCCGGATCAATTCCGAAGCACACTAGGTGATACCCATCTAGGACAGGTTGAGTGGCCTAGAAATCTAGTGCATATCGGTGAGGTAATAAAAATTACACACTCTTAAGGATCATCAGTTAACGTAGTAAATGCACTTGAGTTGTACAATCCATGTTTTACCACATTTAAATTATCATGACCACAGTGTACATCGCAACCCCCAAGATGCGTAAACATGGGAACAGATCTGTGCACAGTTCAACAAGGACTTACACCCCTTAGTCCTCACCGCCACGCCAATGGAGATATCAAGCACATTGTCAATACATTTCCTGACCAAGAGAACGGCTTCTCATTGACCATAAATCGACGTGTGTTTCTGGATGACACGGAAATCATATTCATCGAGTTCCAAGACATAGAGCTATTTCTAAATATGGGATGGTTGGATATAAGTGTGTTGAAATTATTCGAAATGTAAGTTAGTTCAATATTTACTTATAATGACTTTGGACATGTCATGATTCCCACTACCTCTTCTTTTCTCATCAGGTACCTGCATGAGCACTGCGAGAGGATCTCCGTTGACTCGGTTGGGTTTCTATCACCTTACGACATTGCAAAGACAGTCATGTTCAACTCGGCGCATATAGGAAGAGCAGCCGACATGTTAGTTCAGTACCGTGACAAAAGATACGTGATGGCTCCCCATATCTCTCAGTAAGATTACTTAAACTGTGCCATTTTGTGTTGTATGCGTTAGGGTTGATTCAATACATAGCATTTCCCAAGGACGTCGTTGAGCTAATTACACTTTTCGAAATAGTACTAGGCAAAGATTGGGTACGCTTGTCTTCGCTTGCATCACACTATATACATGTTAGATTCGCTATCAAGCCCTGTCAATTCTGGAAGAAACAAGGGTGACAACAATGGGAAGACTGTCAGTGATCTTAAGTTGGCGATGAGAGCGTATGTATTTATTGAAATATTTAACATTAAAAACAAAATATCTCCATTTTCGTGTAACTGATTCTCATTTTTTTGTGCTCAGTTAATAACGTATTGTTTGTCGTTCATATACTAGGGTGTTTAACATGTACCACCATCGTATAGGCACCAGGACCAGGCTACCATTCACTTGGGTCGAGTTAGAGGTATAACGACCTTATTTATTACAAGTTAGTATTTACGTGCTTGACTTGAGTTCTAAATGTGTCATTAATGATTGTTTTGACTGCAAATTAGTGCTCGCGACGACCTGGTGGCAACGAATGTGGGTATTATGTGATGAAATTCATGCTTGACATTGTCCGATACCATGCACATACAAGTTCACTGACAGAGGTATGTAGATTTTGTTGGAGATCCTTTTTGGGTGCATTGGAGATCTTATTTTTGTGCTTTCTATATTTAGTTTGGCAATATAATAATTAATATATGGTCGGATCATTCTTGCAGGTCAATTTTGGTTGGATGGAGTACTCACAAGATGAGTTAGACGACGTTAGAAATCTTTGGGCAAAATACTTGTTAGATGCATATGCTTCAGATTCGTAGGCTTTTGTTATGAATTTGTAATGTTTTGGACATTAGTGAACGGTTGAAGTTTATTGTAAAGTTTCTAGTGACATTAGTGATTGTTTTGTTTTTGATCAGTTAACGTTTTTCCTTCATTTTCTTGAAGTTTGTAGTGATATTAATGAACAATTGAGGTTTTGTTGTGATTTTATTGTTAATATCTATGGAATTGAGTCGACGTTTCTATGATTAGCGCAATTTATTTCTCAAATTAGTTGTTACAAGTAATTAAGTGTGGTTGACTAGATAACAGGTATTTATAGCAAATTAGCATATGCTAGTGAATAGTGCGGCCAACTATAAAACGGGGAAAATAGGGGGAAAAAACATTAGGCTGCGGTCATTAACCGCCGCCCAAAAGAATAAAAAAAAGAAAAAAGGAGGACATAGGCGGCGGTCATGAACCACCGCCCAAAGTGTTAAATTTGAAAAAAAAAACAAACAAACAAATTGCAAATAGGCGGCGGTTTAAAACCGCCGCATAATATACTTTAGGCGGCGGTTAAAAAACCGCCTCCTAAAGCCATAAACTCTTTCACTGCTCCCTATTGCAAGGCGCGTGAAAACCGCCGCTTAAAGCCACTTTTGAGCGCCGCAAAATTCAATGTCTGTACTAGTGAATGAAATAGTATATCATGGAAATAGTACGTATATCTTGCATTATGTTCACATATAGGTGTCAAGATTTCGTGAAGTGATCAGATATCTTTATTATTATTATCATCTTATTATTTGCAGAATTTTAACACATAATAAGTATTACACTATATATGCGTACAAATAGTATATTCGATCTGATGATGATGATGCTACATATTAGGTTGATTATTGTAATGAATTTTGTTGCTGGTGGGCCCACCCCACTACATCATAGTCAACTAGGTATGAGGAGGGAAGCTGACAAGAGGACATGATAAATACTGAGGCAACACTGTCTGAGAATCACCAAAGAACCTTTATGATCAACAAAAGTTGTAGGGTTTTGTTCTTGAAAGCATAAAATATAACTTTTGCTTGAGATTTGTCAAAAAGGAAGAGATTCTTGTGTCAAATAAAGAGGAAACATTTACCTATATTCTCCATACTCAAACACCAGAGAATTAAGAAGAGAAGGAAAGAGCAAAAGAAGTTCGCTAGCTAGTGATCTTTCTATATGCATGGAAGAAGCACATAAGGATTCCACAAATGAGTCCATGTCTGTGTCTGTTGAAGACATGGCTGTTGATTGGAGAGGAAGACCTTGCAAGCCTAGTAAACATGGTGGAATGTCTGCTGCTGTTTTTGTACTAGGTCTCTCTCTCTCTCTCTCTCTCTGTGTATGTGACACTATAACACTGTGGACATCGTTTACAGTACCCACTATGAATATGAAAACGGTGATGTTCTCTATATGTCGTGGAAGATTAAGGGCGGTTCATTAGCATATATGTTAATCAGAAGCAGAGTCATGAGGGCATGAGGTGGAGACTGTCCTCATGAGGGTGGTGACTGTTCAACATATATTTTAAGATTTATCTAGTTTGAATTTTCATTTTAAGACATGTAAATATACATGTAATTTGCACTTATAATATTATCTGGCTATCTCTTATAAAATTTTCTGTCTCTTGATATTGATCATGCAAGTGTATATTTTATGGTAATTACCTAGCTAGTTAGTGTTAGTGCTTCTATGTGCGTGTGTGTGTGTGTTTTTATATATGTTAATATGTTGGTGGGGACTGGGATATGTGTATATTTGCAGGGCTTCAAGCAATGGAGATGATGGCAATAGCTGCAGTTGGGAATAATCTGATCACCTATGTCTTCAATGAGATGCACTTCCCTTTATCAAAGTCTGCTAACACAGTCACAAACTTCATTGGAACTGTTTTTCTCCTCTCACTCTTTGGTGGCTTTCTCTCTGATTCGTATCTCGGCAGCTTCTGGACCATGCTCATTTTCGGCTTCGTCGAGCTCTCCGTAAGCCCCCGCCCCCCCCCAACCCTAACATAATCCTCTCTCTCATCTCTACGATCATAATGAAATTCTTTTCTAGTTTCCCTATAGCTTCAACTTAAACATCATGTATGTAGAGTGTTCTGATGATCATTAGCTAGGGTTTGTTTTTCTTAATTTGTTGTTTTTTTGATACATTCTGTTTTGAGTTTTTGAGAATATTTAAAGCTTTTTTACTTTTATATTTTTGAAAAGATATTTTCAAAAGCAAGAGGAGAAATTTGTAAGAGAAACGCAGAAGAGACTTCAATCGTTTTGCATGATTTTAGAGGAAATATATCGAAAAGTTGAAAATGTGAGAAACACACCTTATCGTTAATTAACAAGGGTGTTGTTCTTCTACCCACTGTGGGCATCTTAGGGTGTCCATGCTTCGGGGAAAAAATTCGTCGGGGCTTGTGGGGTCCCCCACCATCAATGGATAATTATGTATTATTATTCATCTAATTTAACGTAAATACTAATAAAAAATTTTTAAAATTTTTTTGAACGCTGACGTAGCGCCACAAAATGGCGCCATATCGACGTGGGCATTGTTCTTATGTTGCCAATGTTGGCAATAGAACAATAGCCTGGTTAACAAATATCAATGAAATTAGAAAATTGAAAGTAAATTTAGAACTCATAACTCAAAATTGAAATATAAAGAGAACGATAACTTAATTTTTTCAAACAGGGTTTCATTTTATTGTCAGTTCAAGCCCATGTGGCACAACTCCGACCGTCGCCTTGCAACATGATGGACACCGTGAGAAGCCGCGTGTGTGAGGAAGCTAAAGGTTACAAGGCTTGGATATTTTATGGAGCACTCTACTTGGTAGCTTCAGGGAGTGGTTGTTTGAAGCCCAACATAATCTCCCATGGAGCTGATCAATTTAGAAACAATGATGATAAAAAGCAAGAGAAAAAGCTTTCGACTTTCTTTAATTGCGCCTATTTTGCCTTCTGCACGGGTGAGCTTGTCGCCCTCACGGTGTTAGTTTGGGTTCAAACGCACTCGGGAATGGACGTCGGATTTGGAGTTTCCACGGCTGCCATGGCTGTGGGATTGATGTGCTTGATTTGTGGGTCCTTTATCTATAGGAACCACCCACCAAGAGGAACTATTTTCAATCCAATTGCCCAAGTATGTATCTATTTATTTAAGAAGTTATTAGTTTACAGAAACTCTATAATGTTTGAAAAATTTATGCTGTTAGACACACATAGGCTAGGTGTAATCCGCCTGATGTCAGGCAATCGATCAATCAGCTCTGATATAGTGTGTGACGTGTTTCTTTGAATTTCAAGGTATTTATAGCTGCAATAAGGAAGAGAAAACAAATTTGTCCTTCAAATGCTGAGATGTTGCATGGAAACAATACCAACACCACCACTCCAATTCATACACACAAATTCAGGTTAAATGATACTCTTAATTTTTCTCATAACTGCTTATTAGCAATGTTTGTTTGGATCAGTGATGATGTGACATCTTGACTTTGGTTCGTATTGTGTAGTCAGTACATCAAGTGCTAGTATTATATTGGCAATACAATATCAACCAATAATAAGTCATCACCTTTTCTACTGATTTATTATCAGTACTGCTTATGAATGACACTAGTCATTCATATAGTATAGTATAGACGGTAGTTAAAGGATTATTTATAGTTTTAACTAGAAGTTATTAATGAATTTTCAGATTTCTGGACAAAGCGTGCATCAAAACAGAAAGGAGTGACGATGAAAGCCCATGGAGGCTATGCACGGTGTCACAAGTGGAGCAAGTGAAAATCCTCCTCTCAGTCGTCCCGATCTTCGCATGCACCATAATCTTCAACACAATTTTAGCTCAACTCCAAACATTTTCAGTCCAACAAGGCACGTCCATGAACACTCATCTCACTAAAAATTTTCAAATCCCACCAGCATCTCTCCAATCAATACCATACATGATGCTCATATTCATGGTCCCTCTTTACGAGACGGCATTTGTACCAATGGCTCGGAAAATCACGGGAAAGGACACGGGAATTACGCCCCTTCAACGAGTGGGGACAGGGCTTTTCATTGCGACTTTCTCGATGGTCTCAGCCGCACTGATCGAGAGCAAGAGAAGAAGTGATGCTATAAAGTTGAACAGAACTCTATCAATTTTCTGGATAGCTCCGCAGTTTCTGATATTTGGACTATCAGAAATGTTCACCGCAGTGGGGCTAGTCGAGTTCTTTTATAAACAGTCATTGAAAGCTGATGGGATGCAGTCATTTTTAACAGCCATGACTTACTCTTCTTACTCATTTGGATTTTATTTGAGCTCCCTTTTGGTTTCATTAGCGAACAAAATAACTTCATCAAGAACAAGTAGTGGGTGGCTAAGTGAGAATGACTTGAACAAGGATAGACTTGATCTTTTCTATTGGTTATTGGCTGCCCTTAGTCTCATCAATTTCTTCAACTACATTTTCTGGTCGAGATGGTATTCTTACAACCCAATATCTTCTTCTTCTTCTTCATTGCATACTCCACCAATTCTTCATGTTGGAGTAGGGGACCCACCCAAAAAAAGTAGTTTCAACTCTTTCATATCATAGCAACAGTTGGAAGTTGCAAGTGTAACATTATCTAATTAAATGTTATATCCATCAACCCCCCCCCCCCCCCCCTCCTTTTTTGTTTTAAATTAGCTAATGGTAGTAGTCGTAGTGTGGTTGAAATAAATTATCAACTACGTACAATGAAATGACTACAGTTTTGTATGGTATAATGATATGCAATAGTGATCATCCACAAAAGCTTGTCAATACTATTAATCATCAATTGTATTTTAATTTATGAATTAACAATTATATATACTATCTGTCATTTACTCATTTTAATATTGGTAGGTTTCGTAATGCTTTATAAGACACTAATAATACATGAATATTACAGTATTAATTAATGTTCAAATAATGCATTACTATTGATCAGATCAATTTGGTGGCCATAAACATAATTATGCTTCTTTTGTTTATTGAATATCACGTGTTTGAGTGTTAAGTTTGACATTAAAGTGTCGCCATTACTGAGTTTATAAATGTATATAGTGCCACAAGTAATGATATATATATATGGTGGACCATGCTACAACACCATAATAAATATCATAATGATTGACATAATAGATATGTGGTATGATCCTATAATTTCAACCATTCCATCACTTTTAGATGGACGGTTATTAAATATGCTAACAACCATTATGTCAACCATTATGATATTCATTATGGTAATCTAACATTTCCCATATATGATACGTACTCAATTTTATATATTGTAATGTGAGAGTCCAACAAATATGGTACGTTCGAATGGGTGGCCTTGCATTACCATCTAAGGTTTCTGCTAAAATTCGACAAGTGTCATGTTAATCATTATCATAATATTTATTTCATGGAGTGGCTTTACTTTGATCCTTCCAACCAACCCTACTATCTAATATGAGTCCATAAAATAATTGTATTTCTAGGATGAGATTTCAATCATTTTATTGGAAACCGATTGGTATTTAAGTATGTGATCAAATTTTTATCACATTCAATAGCCATTATTTGAATAATGTGAAATCCAAACTATGAATTCCATCCGAACAATAATTACAATCAACTATAAAAAGATATTAGTGTCCAAATTAAATATATAACGGCTTAAAACGATTTATGATGTGCTTTACAAAAAATTTAAGCTTTAACAACAAAAAGTATTGTGTCAAATGTAATTTTTGAGAGTATTTCATCGAAAACTCATAAAGAAGAGCGGCAATACGTACAAAATATTAGTCCGTCAAGGAAATGTTATTGACACAATTTCTATGTACATTACACATGTATGGTCAATTTAATAACCCACTGATTTAAAAGTGATGCAATGTATAAAAATATAAGATCTTACCAAATGTATATATTATACACCTCATCGTATACTTTGTTATTCTTGTAATTAGAAGGTGGTTTAACCAATAACTTGGTTTCATTCTTTCTAAATAGAGGAAAAGTGGACTTGCAAATTGCAATGTAGATTCCAAAAACATATTGTACCTTTCCCGTCACCCTTATCCGGCTGATGGTGCAATCGTAGTTGACTAGTTGTGCCTTTGAATCTATACTCACATATCGCATTGTGCTTAGTTTGCCTTCATAAATCCAACCATTGCCACACACTATTGAATGAGTAGCCCCTAATACAGAGGAGTAGAATGGTAATTTTATTTATCGATCCTCCTTTAAAAGGTTGCATGGATTACACATATGTCTTCTATTTTGATAATGGTGGTGATAGTGGAGAGGATGGTGGTGGTTGATTAATGGCTGGAAACGAGTAGTCCCTAATACAGAAGAGTACGTAGAATAGTAATTTTATTTATCGATCCTCCTTTAAAAGGTTGCATGGATTACACATATGTCTTCTATTTTGATAATGGTGGTGATAGTGGAGAGGATGGTGGTGGTTGATTAATGGCTGGAAACTTGACAAGTTTTGCTACTAAAGGTGATACTTGTCACTTTTTTTTTAATTGGTATCACATTTTTTCAACTTTGTTACTTTTTAAAAGATTTTTTTTGTCACTCAAAAGAAAAAAAAAATCACAAATATGCTCCTAAAGTTGCAATAGTTAAAAATAACAGAAGTGTTGAGAAAGTGACAAAAAAATCACAGAAATATTCAAAAAGTTACAGTAATCGAGACCTGGCAATATATCAAAAATTTATAAGTAGTTAACAACGTGATAATTAAACAATAACAAAAAGTCAGACAATTTAAAAAAAAAGTAATAAACAATCATAGAAAGTTACAAACAAGATCAAAATGTTAAAGTTAAGAGTTACAACCCGTTTGAAAAAGTAATAAATAGCCACAAAAGTTACAAATAGACTCTAGTTTTTTAGAAAGTATTTTATACTATTATTATTTTTAGTGCTAATAAGGTAATAGGGCATTTGTCTAAATAAAAAAAAGAGACGACATGAATTATGGGCCTAATTAATATCCAACAAGAAATGATGCTATGAATGAGGATTGGATATCCCCTACGTACTTGTTCTACTTGTTACAAATGACTTTTATTTCATGATAACAAAACAATAGAAGTTAATTACTTGATATGTGATAAAAAGTATATACATATTTTGCAAAGTATATCATAAAAATCTAGAGTATCAAATTATGATACTAAGAAATTTGAAAGGTATCATATAATGATACTCAGGGAAATTTTAGTTATTTAAAAAAAAATTGTAAAACTTATCAAACTATGATATTTATAACAAGAAACAAATTTCTAATGTGATACAGAAAGTCGATATATACGTCAAAACCTATGTGGTCTAGTGGATCTGGGTTGATCTTGCATTGCTTGAGTCAAGGGTTTAATTCCCCTTTCTTACACTCCTCCTTATACTTGTAATTCAAAAAATGTAAGTATTTGCACACTTAAGTCATAGGATTTGAGCCAATTAATTAATTGGCCTACTGCCAAAACCAACCCAAAACTGACTAAAGAAAAAAAGCCAAAAAAGAGAGTTATATCACGAGCAGATTAGGTAAAACATGATATTTAGGTTTTGAAATTCAAAAATTAGTAAAATGAGTTAACTGCTTAAACTATGTCATAAAAGAAATGAGATGTGGGACTGTGTTTAATTGGGTGGCTTCGAACTCCTTCCTTAGCGATGTTGCACTTGACCCGCGATGTTGCAGAACCCTTGCCATCAGCAAGGACTCTTGCCACGACTTCGCGCTCCTTCCATAACGGTGCTACACCTAATGTAGGTGCTGCATCATTGCCACCTCCAATGTGCAGTACCTCTCTAGTCAGTAGCTGACAAAAAATGGGTTATGTAACTTCGTCCACAAGGCAGGATTTGGATGGGTAGGTATCTGCAATTTTGTTTGGTTGTATGGTCCCTTTCGTTGAATCAAGCTGGTGGTTTGGGTATGGTCGTTGGATCCATTACATATATATTGTAATGGACATTACAGATGTGTAATTGATTCCATTATATGTCCAAATACTTAAAACCCTAAAATGGACACCTAATTTCTGTAATTTTCGTGATTCGATCACCTTATTTTGTAATTAACTTGAAATTGATTATCTCACAAACAAATGCCTAATTCTTCAATCACAACTATCTTTTTTTTTTCCCACTAAAGCATTACAGCTTAATACTTCAATCTCTTTGTCCAAAGAGGCAAAAAAAAAAAACTTCAACCTCTTTACTTCAAAAAAATAAAAATTAAATAATGCTTCAATCTCTTAAAAGAAAAGGTGCATCTTGATATAAAATTGCATTTTCGTCTTTCAAATTTTATTTTCAATGATTATTGATTAAAGTAATATAAACTTCAGTGACTAGTTACAATTAAATATTTGAAACTTTTAGTGATCGATTTATCATTCTTATATAAACTTCAGTTATACATAAGAAAGAACGACTCTCATGGCCGAATCAACAAATGGTGGGGCTATTTGCACCCAAAATTTCTAAACACACCCTATTTTTTAAAATCTCAAGCAAAATGACTACTATCTTTTGATAAAAAAATTCTAAACACACATTTTTTTGCTGCCATTTCCGACAGCAATTGCACTCTTTGGCTACCAATTGTTGTCAGAAATGGCAACTTCTTTTGCTGTCAAAAATTGCAGCAATTTAGGGGAGACCCTTCTTTTTTCTACAGTGATGGCCAAACAGGGTTGTTCGGCCCGTGTGGCCGTGTTGGTTGAACTTTTTTTTAATAGTAAAAGTATAGCATGGCCATTTTGCTTGAGATTTTAACTGGGGGCTTGTATTTAGAAATTTTGGGGATTACAAATAGCAAAACCATCAACAAAAGCCCCAATTTCTTAAATCTTTAAATTTCATCCCAGCCCTAATCACCCATTTTCTTCTCGACAACATTGCCCCAGGTTGACCAGTTATTCAAGAACAAAAATTATTCTACATTATCAAATTCGAAGCTACCGAATTGGAACCACCCTGAACCGAACCGGTCAAACCCAAATTGAAACCCGGTTGAATGGTTCTGGTTCCGAAACCAGTTTCCAACCAATTCCGGTCCATTTCCTTTTTTTTGAATTGGTTCCGATTGGAACTGTCCAGGTTCCGATTCCTATTAACCAGAACCAGCTATAAAAAATGGTCACATAAAGAAAACTCAAGAATAATTTTTTTTAATAAAATAACTATGAATCGACTGGCTTATGCCGTTCTGAAACCGTCAACCGACGATTCCGGATTCGGAACCGTGACCGAGTTTACTCGAGGCAAAGTTCAGATTAGGGATGGCAAAACAACCCGAAAAACCCGAAAACCGCGGGTACCCGAACCGAACGGGTCGAAAAAACCCGAACCGACGGATCGGTGGGTCGGATACGGTTTTTGATAGTAAAACCCGAGACGGATATGGTTCGGATATGGATTTTAGCGTCATACCCGAACCCAACCGAATACCCGAATATATATATTTTTCCTAAAAAAAAAAATTTAATTAATAAAATGAAAAATTAATTTTCAAGTGTTGTGTTAGTGTGCATTCTAAATTCTACCAATGAGACTTTAAGTATTAACTATATTTGTGAATTGTGAACATGTTGGTTAAAGTTCTATTTACAAAAAAAAAAAAAAAAAAAAAGTGCTTGCACTGCGTCGGGTATAAAAGCCGACCCGAGCGGATACCGGCGAATCCGACCCGAATTACCCTGATTCGGTTTGGGTATGGATTCGGGTTCGGCATCGCGGTTCGGGTTCGGGTATGGCCGACCGACCCGAACCCGACCCGTTGCCATCACTAGTTCAGATTGAATTGCATAATTTGCATCCAATACATATCCAGCACATTACCAGTGGAATCAACAACCACGGACGTGACAAACTGGGTTCCCCATCTATGATCTACGAAGTTTGGAAGAAATTTTGCACCAAAATTCTAGTTTTCTAGGTTGGAGAAGAAACATGAAGAATAAACGCCTAAAGATTGCTAGAATGAAGATGACAAGCGAGGAAGAAGATGTGCAATGAAAGCAATTCGGCAGTTATGTTCAGATACCCATTGTGCGTATGTACTCATGTCAAAAAAAAATTGTGGGTCTCCACTATCGGAGGTATGTATCATTTATCCGACCTAAACATGGATACTTTAAAAAAAATTAAAATTTATTTTACACGCTCATGTGGCACTACCACAAGGTGCCATGTTGGCGTGGGTATGTACTTTTGTGGGGATATGTATCCACATGAGTACCTGAACAAAAGCGAGCAATTTTGATGCTCGAGAAATTTGAGAATTTTTTCCGAACTTCCTGCCACATCATTTTAGTATTAGGCAAGTTGGAATTTTTAACAAAATTTGATCCACGTGTACTTTCAGAAAAATGAAATTGATCTACGTATGAAAATCATCACCATGTCATAAAGAGGGAGGAATGAAACGATTCAAGCATGCCCCAATAATTAATTTTGGGTGTTTTACAAGGGACCAAGGGTTTCCCTAAGTAAACATTACTCCGTACCGTATCCTTGTTGTGTTTTGTCTTCCCTTTTAGAGTTAAGGGTCGATAGCAACGTGCTGAAAGGGATTACAAATCATGGATGACCTTCTGGGAACGGTTGTAATGACAGATTATTGTGAGGATGAACACCCTTCGAAATTGGGATTAGACAATGAAGAACAAGAAGAAGATGATAACGACAATTGTAACGAAGATGGAAATAATGGTGCTTCCGAAGTGGAAGAGGAACAAGAGTACGAATTCATATTTCAGGGAGAGATGGATCCTCTAGCATTCGCAGAAGAACATGACCCCTCTGGGCTCCAGCCATATGACCGTTTTGAACGAATACAGCACCGGTACGAGGCCTTGGCTGCTAAGAAGCGCAATGCGCCTTCCTCATCTCGTCACGATTCATTGTATTTCCTTATGTATTCATTACTTATTTCTGATCAGCTTCTCTATTTCTTTTGTTTTGTTAAGTTTCACGCGAGGTTAATGGATAATATAATGAAAAACTTTCTACCTATGTTTGGATAATAATGAGTAATAGTTTAACAGTATGGTTGTGGTTAATGCTTCACTCTAGTTTAGTAGAAAAATAGGAATGGAATGAGAAGAGAATGAAAGATGAACATGAAAAGTTTGTGTGAATTTTAAGGCCCTTTGTCCTTCAATTTAATTACAATTTTGAGTGTGTCATGGTATCTTCATTATGCATTCCTCCAAATTGGTCGAGAATGCTCTTTTACCATCATAATGAAGTGTTCCTACTCAACTGTTTTGTTTATATGTATAAACGAAGCACGTGCAAAAGATGGTCCAAAGGCAATGGTTGACAAAGTTAACGAATTCTTGTCAAGCCGACGAGCCCATCAGTTTTATTGATGACATACTGCAGTTGTATCCATATACACACTTCTTAATACCCATTGGTGGTGTGGGCTCTTGTATATAAAGAAGTTTGATTCTTCTTGAATATCTAGATACTATTATCCTTATGGTTTCTATTTGGCTGCTTTTAGTATCTTCTAGCTCCTTCTGCTTACATGTCACCTTTTCCCTCTTTATTTTTGGATGGGGAAAACAGTGAAACGCCCGCAAAGAGGTTAAGGCAAGAGTAGACTCAGGGAGCGACCTTTGCAGAAATAATGGAGGCCATGAATTATGGCATGAGAAGAAAGTCAAAGAAAGTATGTATTTCAGAACTTTCTCTAGATAATTTCACGAGTGAACACCACCTTTTTTCAAAGCCTAAATGTATATCTTGAGGATCCCTTCACACAAAAGTCGTTCAGCGACGCTGTAGTTTTTTTGATACTTAGCCCATCTTAGGATTGAAATTTTTATGGAGTTCTATGGATTTTTATCTGGAGAGAGAATAAGTGGAGTTAAATGGTGAAGATTTGTGTAGAACATGTAGGTTCCATGAGATATGTGGATGTGATTAGTTTGACGAGATTCAAATTTGAAAAAGAATGTATAAAAATGAGTTAAAATGGATAAAAATTTCAACCCTAGAATGGGTTTAATTTTTCAGGAAATTTTCGAGATAGTGTTCTTTTAGTAATGGCCAAAGTGAAAGATGTTCATCTCCTAAAATTCTCTTTTAAATCAATTTCTGATAGGTGGTTGTAAACTGAAAGAAGTGGTATAAAGAAATGTTTGAGGAAATGATTTTAGCTTGAAGCTGTAGCAACATACGCACCCTAACTTTTGCTTCAAGTTATGTAGAGCTTTTCATCACCCCCACCCCTGATCAAAATCACTTTCTCTCATTTGCTGATTCTTTTGACATTTTTTTTTCTCATGTACCACCTGAGCAGTATTGTTCTGTGTTTCATGTTACCTCTCTAACAAATATATACTTTATTGACTGTAACATTTGAGTTGCGTCTTACTTTTTTGTACCTTCTGCAAAACAAGACGAAAGGAAAGTGGAAGACGAAAAAGAGAAAAAATTACTCAGATGTGACACGAAAACTTGGTGATGCTACCCTTCATTATGAACATAGCGACAGTTGCAACATGAAAGCTTATGAACAGTTCTATTCGTTACTGTTGAAGATAATATTAAATAATATAAACTTGAACTAGTCTTTCCACTTTGTCTCGAGTGAGAGCGATAATTGTTACCTAAAATAATTAATCTAGACTTTTTGTCATGATGAATGGAACTGTTCATAAACAATTTAGTCTGTAGTAGATCACCAAAGAATGAAGGGTAGCATCACCAAGTGCATAATGAAGGGTAGAACTGTTCATAAGCTTTCATGTTGCAACTGTCGCCATGTGCAAAATGAAGGGTAGCATCACCAAGTTTTCGTGTCACATCTGAGTAATTTTTTCTCTTTTTCGTCTTCCACTTTCCTTTCGTCTTGTTTTGCAGAAGGTACAAAAAAGTAAGACGCAACTCAAATGTTATAGTCAATAAAGTATATATTTGTTAGAGAGGTAACATGAAACACAGAACAATACTGCTCAGGTGGTACATGAGAAAAAAAAATGTCAAAAGAATCAGCAAATGAGAGAAAGTGATTTTGATCAAGGGTGGGGGTGATGAAAAGCTCTACATAACTTGAAGCAAAAGTTAGGGTGGGTATGTTGCTACAGCTTCAAGCTAAAATCATTTCCTCAAACATTTCTTTATACCACTTCTTTCAGTTTACAACCACCTATCAGAAATTGATTTAAAAGAGAATTTTAGGAGATGAGCATCTTTCACTTTGGCCATTACTAAAAGAACACTATCTCGAAAATTTCTTGAAAAATTAAACCCATTCTAGGGTTGAAATTTTTATCCATTTTAACTCATTTTTATACATTCTTTTTCAAATTTGAATCTCGTCAAACTAATCACATCCACATATGTCATGGAACCTACATGTGCTACACAAATCTTCACCATTTAACTCCACTTATTCTCTCTCCAGATAAAAATCCATAGAACTCCATAAAAATTTCAATCCTAACATGGGCTAAGTATCAAAAAAACTATAGCGTCGCTGAACGACTTTTGTGTGAAGGGATCCTCAAGATATACTGGGCGCGCTTGTCGCGGCGCGCCAAAGTTTGATTTTATTTCCTTACTCGGTTTCAAAACTACAAATTAATATAGAAGTGGTAAGTAAGGGTCGAACCCAAGAGGAACGGTGTTTAATCTAGTTGTTTTTATCAATTAATCTAGAAATGGGGGTTTTGTGAAGTTGGATGAAATTTGAAAATAAAATGACAAAATAAAAGAGATGAAAATGAAACAATTGAAGATATATCTAGTTCTCGGGTTCGGTTGTGTCAACATCTTGTGTTTATCTTTCCCATGCAACGTGTACTATCCCTTCTCCAATTTATCAACTCTCAATTAACCAAGAAGCTCTGATTAACGAATTCTTCCTTAAGTGTATTAAATTAAAGTGAGTTCTTTAACTTAACATCTAGCTATTGGATAATCCTAAACAAGTTCTTAGGATTTAATGCAATGCTAGTGTGAAATGAACAAGAAGAATAAGTTGAATTAGATGATCAATTTCACAAACTTGAATTAATACATCTAAGTTGATTTATTAACAAATATGCACGACATTCGTTTGCTACTGTGGATTGGAATCTAGTGACAATTACGGATCAAAAGTTCCAATCCTAGCACTTAACTTGAACTTAAAGATTAATTGATTCAATTGGCCAAAGTGAATGCAATAATCACATAAATTCAAAACGGGTTTAAAAGCATAACAAATCAACAAATTGAAGTAGAGGAATAGATAAAACGTTAGAAAGAGTTAGAAAGATAACAACATGATAATTGAACACAACTTCCTCGAACTAGATAGAGAAGTCTAACTACTCATATTAGCGGGTATCACCATCGCTATATGATAGATTATACTTCACTATCTCAAGTAATATATAAAAACTATAGAAATCACGTAAATAATGCTAAGAATTAAATAGAAGTCTAACTACTCATATATGCGGGTTAACATACTTATAGCAGAACGCGCCAGTATCACCTCCTCGCAATATATGAGAAATTATCTTTCTCAAACATGAAAAATAAAAGAAGAAGAGAAATTAGTGAAGAAATGCTCCGCTAATCATATTCACGGCCGAAGTATCGCCGATTGATTTTTCAACCTATATTTAGGTTCTTATCTACTTAATATGAAAAACTAAGAAAGCTTGCTACAACTAAGAAAAAAATGATGAAGAGAATTTTATTGAGGAGAAAGTTGGAGAGAATCACAAGCCAATTCTCTACAAGTTGTGTGATTCAAGCTCTGGAAATGCCTCTATTTATAAAAAGGCAAAATATTACACCAAAAAATATTAAAAATCATAAAAGTCTTCCTTCATGAAATGTCATTGGCGCTCAGATTGTTTTATCTCTAAGAAGTCGAAAATACCAAAAACACGCTTTATGGTAGGTGGAGTCCGGCATCAAAATCTGCAATGCGTCAGCGTGACTCGAGTCGCCTGACTCGAGTCTGGGGCTACGCCGCGATTTCGTCACCGTAGGCGAATCTGGGAGGCCGGGACGGTTGCAGTGACTCGATCACTTGCGGCCCGGTGACTCGAAAGTCACTTATGGCGGCGATCGAAAGATGATCGGCGTGATCGAGTCACTTACTGCACGACTGACGTCAAGCGGTGTTGAGTCACCGAGTCACCCAGAATTGCACACCAAGTCCTCAACTTTTGAATGTTGTTCATTTTGGTCCTTGATAAATTGCATTTTGGTCCTCCAACGCTTTGAAAAGTTTCACTTTGGTCCCTCGACTTTTGAAAAGTTGCACTTTGGTCCCCCTTGATTTTGGAAGTGGCGCGTAGTCCTTTTTCTTCAAACCTACCATAACTTTACTAGAAACTCCGATTTGCGATCCGGAAAAGTTTGGGAATCCGCTTTTGATGTTATTCGACTTTGGCACAAGAAAAATTGTAAAAACAACTTTTCATAAAATTGCATCGGAGGTCCTCCATCTTTGATTCGCTTGCCTTTTTGGTCCCGAGTTTCCGTTTTCACTTTATTTTCATCCATTTTGACTCATTTTGATTCTTTGTGACCCTAAACACCACAATAAAGGAAAAACACATAAAACGGAACATATAATACTAATAAAACACACAAATACGTAAAATAGAAGAGTTATTTAAGTGCTTTTCTAGCACTTATCATATACATTTAGGCTTTGAAAAAAGGTGGTGTTCACTCGTGAAATTATCTAGAGAAAGTTCTGAAATACATACTTTCTTTGACTTTCTTCTCATGCCGTAATTCATGGCCTCCATTATTTCCGCAAAGGTCGCTCCCTGAGTCTACTCTTGCCTTAAACTCTTTGCGGGCGTTTCACTGTTTTCCCCATCCAAAAATAGAGAGGGAAAAGGTGACATGTAAGCAGAAGGAGCTAGAAGATACTAAAAGCAGCCAAATAGAAACCATAAGGATAATAGTATCTAGATATTCAAGAAGAATCAAACTTCTTTATATACAAGAGCCCACACCACCAATGGGTATTAAGAAGTGTGTATATGGATACAACTGCAGTATGTCATCAATAAAACTGATGGGCTCGTCGGCTTGACAAGAATTCGTTAACTTTGTCAACCATTGCCTTTGGACCATCTTTTGCACGTGCTTCGTTTCTACATATAAACAAAACAGTTGAGTAGGAACACTTCATTATGATGGTAAAAGAGCATTCTCGACCAATTTGGAGGAATGCATAATGAAGATACCATGACACACTCAAAATTGTAATTAAATGGAAGGACAAAGGGCCTTAAAATTCACACAAACTTGGCATGTTCATCTTTCATTCTCTTCTCATTCCATTCCTATTTTTCTACTAAACTAGTGTGAAGCATTAACCACAACCATACTGTTAAACTATTACTCATTATTATCCAAACATAGGTAGAAAGTTTTTCATTATATTATCCATTAACCTCGCGTGAAAATTAACAAAACAAAAGAAACGGAGAAGCTGATCAGAAATAAGTAATGAAGACATAAGGAAATACAGTGAATCGTGACGAGATGAGGAAGGTGCATTGCGCTTCTTAGCAGCCAAGGCCTCGTACTGGTGCTGTATTCGTTCAAAACGGTCATATGGCTGGAGCCCAGAGGGGTCGTGTTCTTCTGCGAATGCTAGAGGATCCATCTCTCCCTGAAATATAAATGCATACTCTTGTTCCTCTTCCACTTCGGAAGCACCATTATTTCTATCGTCGTCATCTTCGTTACAATTGTCGTTATCATCTTCTTCTTGTTCTTCATTGTCTAATCCCAGTTCCAAAGGGTGTTCATCTGCACAATAATCTCTCATTACGACCGTTCCCTGAAGGTCATCCATGATTCGTAATCCCTTTCAGCACATTGCTATTGGCGCTTAACTCTAAAAGGGACGACAAAACACAACAAGGATACAGTACGGATTAATGTTTATTCAGGGAAACCCCTGGTCCCTTGTAAAACACCCAAAATTAATTATTGGGGCATGCTTGAATCCTTTCATTCCTCCCTCTTTATGACATGGCGATGATTTTCATACGTGGATCAATTTCATTTTTCTGAAAATACACGTGGATCAAATTTTGTTAAAAATTCCAACTCGCCTAATACTAAAATGAGGTGGCACTACGTTACATCAAATCAGTGCTAACATGTCACATAATTCATAATATATCAATTCTGTTCATGAATGACCACACTTTCCTAAAAGGGTTTTTGGTGAAACCAAGATAACTTGTTGAGAAAAATTATAGACAATGCCAAAATCAAACATCTCATCCAGAAAAACCCTTCGCCTAGACCTAGCATTTTCCTTTCCAGCAAAGAGATGTGACGAGAAAAATACCTGGTGGCTGTGTTTGAAAATCCAGGTTCAAAGAATGACCTGCCATCTATCTCTCTTTGACAACTATACGTTCGGATCTCTATCTTGAACGCCTTACAATGAAAAGCCTTTCTCGAGACACTCTGTTCTCGTGTCTTGCATTAGACGCTGCAACATGGTGGGATTACTCGTAACAACTGCATCCACATCCTCAAACAACATCTTCTGCATAGCTTCCGCTTCATCAACAGTCCACGCATAAACATTCTTATTTCTCCTGTTATGAAGGATAGAGCACGCCAAATTGATACAAATGTGCAATTGAACACTCGCAATGAGCGAAAGGAAGGAAAGAATTTTTAATACTCCAAGTACACCGAGTACTCAAAGCAATTTTGGCCACTAAATGTTTACCACCTATGCATAGAGAGCAATAATGGGCCCCCTATAAGGGCGTTTGCCAATGCATTGAAAGTGAATGATTTGAAATCAATGTCATCCACATATTCTGTGGTGGGACCAATAACTTCTATACACTTCTCCACCACTCATTTTCAATTTTTCTGTGCCATTCACTTTTAAATGTGAATGTGAGCACATGTATAGATAGTTAGTGCTGACTATAAAGAGTATAGTACACTAGGACTACTAAAAATTTCTTTGAAAGAAAGAAAGAGAAAGGGCAAAAAAAATACCGTTTTATACCCGTGGAGGATTTTCATAAGTTGTTCGTCAATCAAAGGGTGGTAAACACCAACAACACCAGCACTTCTCATCCTCAATAAGTTTGTTCTAAGTCCCGTTGAAGGGTCAATCATCACAATATAGCCCACCTACAAAGCAAAAAAGTCATTACGAAAATATAAGGTAATAAAAATGTCAAAATTAGGGAAAGAGTGATATCTAGTATCACTGTCTTTATACCATAATATCAGATGACAGTTTTATCACATCCCTTGCTAGACTGTCACTTTTGGCCCATACAAGGCAGTTCTTACACTCAGTATTCTTGACCTGCAAAAGTTGAAAAATAATTGAGAAACGCTTGTCATAGTAGTAAAATTAAAGCAGAAGGTTAGATCAATATGGCCTTCATAAATGGCCTCTAATTAGAGGAACTTCAAATTCCACGTGCTGCACTTTTTAACTATTACCCTATAAATTACTTCCTGTAGGGCATGCATCCTTATTTAACAGCTGATTTTTAATCACCCAAAAAGGTTGTTTTTATTCATCTCCGACATTTATGAAAATCTATAGTCGACAATATCGTTTCAGAAAATGCACTAGGAGCAGCTAACAACATAAAAAGTAATCATACAACAGAAAGGATATCCTTTGCCAGTCCTTTTTCATATAATGGTGGGCCAACTTTAGCATCCAAAATCACCCGTCGTACAGAACCAGACACCAACTGAAACAACAAGAAGAATGTCAAAATTCTACTACTTGAAAATGTTGCAAAGACAATAAAGGATAATAACATATACTAAACAGTATGATGACAGATCGTTATTATCTCAGTTCATCATAGAAGCCTAGCTATTTCTCATGGTAGCAAGTCATGGAAGATAAAATCCAACAACCACCTATTTGCAATTAATATGGTCGCGTGCTTGAGCTCTTTCTTTCTTTGCATTTTGGAGCAGAAAATTCGGATTCTCAGACATACCTTCAGTGCATCTTCAACAGTAGGAATGTTGACATCACGAAACTACAGTGGGTGTTGATGATTGGAATCCAGTTAAGTAGTCTACAAGTGCAAACAGTTCAATCATCTACAGGTGTAAACAAAAATGTGACTTTCGATATCAAGATCAGTTAATTGTCTAGATATCTAGAAATTCATAAATGCAGTGCACATCCAAGAATGCCGGAATGAAAAATAGGATTTAGTTCGAAAGAGCTGCTCCCGAGCTTAAGTCACAATTCACCTCTTTTGTGCTCAAGAGCCCGACCTTGGAAGTATTGTGTTCCCAGATAATCGCTGCAAATCCCTGCCTGAAACAGGTAAGAATCAACTCCCCACACCAGGTCATCAACAACTTCAAACAATGAAATCTAGGCATGTGGGCAGTTTCAACCACTCTTGGATGTCAAAGGTAAGAAAAGATAAATTTTCAGTACACAGAATTTTATTTCTTTCAAATTAATTACACAATCAAGAATATCTTGTAAGGTGCATCACTTGGATAGAAATTAACTGTTCAAGTCATCACTTTATTTCTTATCAGTTGATGTATGAACAACTTCCTTCTTGGATGCAAATGAACTGCTAATATCGTGGATTTCTCCGTCTTTTTATTTATGTGTAAGAAACTTCTTATTGCACTTTACTCAATATATATGATCTAACAATTCAGACAGTAAAGCAACTTTCACATAAGAAAGGTACTACTCACAAATAATGTTCCAATCTCATAGGGATAAGGTTTAGAAACTTGATAAAGATGAAACATTTGTAATGTCCTTTTTAGTGATTTAGTTGATTCAAAAAGGGGCACCCCATTGACATAATAACCCATCAACCACTTTCAAAGCCACTCAACTCTAGTCCTTTTTGCTTCCTGATCTTTCTAATAAATGCTTACGATGACATTTTCTTCTTCCATATTATTATTATTATTATTATTATTATTATTATTATTATTATTATTTGTAATGACCCGCCCGAATTCGTCCCGGATACGGATATGATTTCGTATATACGCCCGTATATGACTTCGTATATGATATGAAATGACATGATGACGTTTCAGTATGACGTATATGTATATGATATGCTCACATTATGATTTGCGATGGGATATGCCTCGGGATGCTAAACGGCCTTGAAAAGAGGAAAATGGGAAAATTCGCAGAACCCGCACTACGGCGATAAATGTAAGGATTACGGCCGTAAAGTCAAGTTACTGGCCGTAATGGTTCAAGGTTACGGCCGTAATGGTCAGGTTACTACCGTAATGTTAAAAGGTTACTACCGTAAGTCAAGAATGAAGGTTAAAGGGTTGATCCTCTGTCACGGTGGCCGAAGCGCGATCGCGTGTGCCGAAAGTTACGGCCGTAATTTAATGAGTTACGGCCGTAATTTTGGAATTTACCAGTAACAGGAGATTTACGTAATTTTAAGTCGGCAGACTGGTCTTTAAGAAGATTCTTGTCATTTCTTGGGTACTATTCATGCAAGCTCGACTCCAAGACCCCAAAATACTCCCTAAACCCTACCAAGACTCCCAAACACCCATGTGATCATCTCCAATCTCATGTATGACCTATGTAATGCTTGTGTAATCCTTGATTACAAGAAGGAAGGGAATAAGAGAAAGAAGAAGAAGAAGAGGGAGAGGAGAAGAGGAAGAAGAGGAAGCTTCTCCATGCTTGTTTGAACTTCATCTATGGTAGATATGGATGTTTTACATGTTTTATGTCATATATCTATGCTTATGAACGAATGAATCAAGAATTAGCCATGTTTATGCTATGTATGAACCTAGAAAGCATGTGTAGGATCCATTGGCTTGTCTTATGCTTATGATATGTTATGCCATGATATGATATGTTATGCCATGATATATGTGTGATTTATGATCTACGTGATCTTCGTGCCAAGTTCCATGAGTGAATTGGTTAGGACTTGAAAGAATCATAGAGATTGTAATGTATAACTCATGAAGTCTTCACGTGAAAAGCATGGCGTTAATGTGGGTTTTATGTGGTGAATATGATTCAACGTAAACCTTTACGTGTATATGTGTGATGATTATGATGTATGAAGTGTAAGACCTCAACTACGTTCATGTATATGTAAGGGAACGAACGTGTTATATGCAATATGTACGTGTTGAGGACAAGGATATGCGTATGATATTACATGTGTTTATTTATGCGTATACATTGAAGCATGATCATGCATGAAAAACGATGAATAGGGTTGCCTACCAAATGTTTATATAATGTTCGTCTCACAAAGGTTTGAGACAATTGGTCCAAATGGAGGTCCCACAAAGGACTGGGGTCTGGCCAATTAAAGTATGATTATATGTTACGGCGCCAATATAAACATATGGTTCGCAGACGCCCACGATTATGAATAGGTCATGCATTGCATCTATTATCTACTGAGTCTTTATGACTCATTACGTGTCTATGTTTATGTTCTATGAAGGTGATGTGATCGGGAGATGGCGAAAGGTCCTAATGACGTGATGTGGTGTGTGATTGGGAACGGGAATTGAAGATCCTGCGCTATGTAATGGACTCCGAAACCCTAGTAGGTTATATGTTTTCAATGTTTAGGGTTTCGGGTATGAATGTATGATTGACGTTCGTCTAGTTCCACTATGTATAAAAAGAAATGAAAACCCGTGCACAGGCCCGAAGGTGGCTTTATCTTTATATCTATGTTTATGATGCGTGCACGGCCCACTCTGATATGACGACATTTATGACGTATATGTATGTGGAACTGGACGGGGCGTTACATTATTTTTTTTAAATAATCAATTATACATACCCTTAATTTGATTACCTGATTTATAAATGCCCATTAAAACTAATTAATCAGGTTTATTTCGGGCCTGTTTTATACAAATTAAATTAAAATTATTATTTTTCTCTCATCAATCATCATTTTTAACTATTTATATATTAATTTGATAATTTTTAATATTATTTTTTACTTGTCCATGACACAAAAAGGCAAATTAAATTGATCTAATTTAATTTTTATCAAACAAATTCATAGTTTGGGATTTGGTGGCTGACTGACCCCCTAGTTAAAGGTCTACCACTAATGTAGAATTAACTTTAGGTTAAACTGATGAATATCCTTTGTTCCTATGATTAGGGCAATGCATTACAAAAAGAAAATGTTGATTTGATGCAGAGGTAAAACGAAGGTCTTGGTCAATTATGATCTAGTGCTCGATTGGCATGAGTTTATTGTACCCATTTGATATGTCTTATTTCAGAATTAGATATATGATATAATAACCTAAACATTATCCAATGATGAGATGACATGTGTTAATTGGAGTACACTAAATCCGTGTCCAATTGGATACTAGATCATAATTGACTCTTGGCAGGGCAATTGAAGCCTAGAACCAAGGTGGGAGAAGGAAAATTGAAGGAAATCTCGAAATCTCGAGAGTTTTGGGTGTGAATTTTTTGGGTAAGGTGAAGTGGAAAATACATTTTAGCTGGGTCATTTGCTTAGGCCCATCTGTAAAACGGATTACAATCCCGTAGGAGTCCATTCAAAAATGCTGGGCCCATCCTACAATAACCCAGGCCTGTTTAAGCATTGTGGACTAAAATGGAGGAAAAATCCATACCAGCGTGAAGCAGAGGGGCGTATTCATCGCCGCAGATTTCGATCAAGTCCAGTGCTCGGAAGGTAGGTAACTTCAGATTTGTTGCTTAATTTATTAAACTCCGGAGTTGTTTATTGGTGATGATCGACCTTGCTATGGCAACAGTGATTTGATTTGATCTGATTTGATTTTCAAATATGTTTCTCCCTCTTGGTTATGTGAATTATCTGGGCAGTTGCCGTCACTCGACCCCAGGTGGCTCCGCCGTGATCGAATGCCTTGTGGTATAATCGAAGCTGATGACTGTAAGATTTGTCTTCGATCACTATGTAAAATAAGACCCATCAATGAAGTGAAATGGCATGGATTGAGCTGTGAGAATTATAGATATCGCGGTCCTCAACTGAGCCTCAGTATTTGCTCCACTGGATCTTAGTTGGCTTAGGAGAAAAGCATCCCGAAGTTGGGGCTTTCTTGTTGTATCCAAAATATCTAAGTAGAATTTTCTGTAGAGATATTGAATCCAAAATAATCCTATTGGTTGGTGTCTTCTGCGTATCGTATGCCTTGTTAATTGCCTGTGTAATTTGCTTAATCATGTTGTTTCTGCCCTCTGCATACAAGACGTGAATGAATTAGATTGTTCATGTTAAGAAAATTCATATGACTCGTGTTGTGAGAATGAGCTTAGGTACTTCTCTGTGGAATTGAATATTGGGCTTAAGTTGGGTATGATTTGGAAAGTTTAACCAATGAGCACCGATAACAAGAGAAATAAAACCATGAAGTTACATGAGCAAGAAAGACTCACATGAATGGATCAAATATCAGTTATAGCTGAGAACTAATATTCTTTTAGTGGGCGTATTTGGTGTGCATTACTAGATAGGGCTGAGTAGACGATACGATACACATCTTTTAGCTTCTTTGTTCCTTGGTACTATCCTCTACTTTCCCCTCTAATTTACCAAAACATGATACAAATGTAATGTATTTAGTTAATTTTTTTACACGCAACTGTTTCCAGCAGACTCTGTATTTTTGCCTCCTCATAACTTCCTTTACTTGACAGGGATTACGAATCATGGACAACCTTCAGGGAACGGTTGTAATGACAGATTATTGTGCGGATGAACACCCTTCAGAACTAGGATTAGACACTGAAGAACAAGAAGAAGATGATAACGACAATTATAACGAAGATGACGACGCTGGAAATAATGGTGCTTCCGAAGTGGAAGAGGAACAAGAGTACGAATTCATATTTCAGGGAGAGATGGATCCTCTAGCATTCGCAGAAGAACACGACGCCTCTGGGCTCCAGCCATATGAGCGTTTTGAACGAATACAGCACCAGTACGAGGCCTTGGCTGCTAAGAAGCGCAATGCGCCTTCCTCATCTCGTCACGATTCACTGTATTTCCTTATGTCTTCATTACTTATTTCTGATCAGCTTCTCCGTTTCTTTTGTTTTGTTAAGTTTCACGCGAGGTTAATGGATAATATAGTGAAAAACTTTCTACCTATATTTGGATAATAATGAGTAATAGGTTTAACAGTATGGTTGTGGTTAATGCTTCACTCTAGTTTAGTAGAAAAATAGGAATGGAATGAGAAGAGAATGAAAGATGAACATGCCAAGTTTGTGTGAATTTTAAGGCCCTTTGTCCTTCCAATTAATTACAATTTTGAGTGTGCCATGGTACCTTCATTATGCCTTCCTGCAAATTGGTCGAGAATGCTCTTTTACCATCATAATGAAGTGTTCCTACTCAACTGTTTTGTTTATATGTATAAACAAAGCACGTGCAAAAGATGGTCCAAAGGCAATGGTTGACAAAGTTAACGAATTCTTGTCAAGCTTACGAGCCCATCAGTTTTATTGATTACATACTGCAGTTGTATCCATATACACACTTCTTAATACCCATTGGTGGTGTGGGCTCTTGTATATAAAGAAGTTTGATTCTTCTTGAATATCTAGATACTATTATCCTTATGGCTTCTATTTGGCTGCTTTTAGTATCTCCTAGCTCTTTCTGCTTACATGTCACCTTTTTCCTCTATTTTTGGATGGGGAAAACAGTGAAACGCCCGCAAAAAGGTTAAGGCAGGAGGAGACTCAGGGAGCGACCTTTGAGGAAATAATGGAGGCCATGAATTATGGCATGAGAAGAAAGTCAAAGAAGGTATGTATTTCAGAACTTTCTCTAGATAATTTCACGAGTGAACACCACCTTTTTTCAAAGCCTAAGTGTATATCTTGAGGATCCCTTCACACATAAGTCGTTCAGCGACGCTATAGTTTTTTTGATACTTAGCCCATGTTAGGATTGAAATTTTTATGGAGTTCTATGGATTTTTATCTAGTGAGAGAATAAGTGGAGTTGAATGGTGGAGATTTGTGTAGCACATGTAGGTTCCATGAGATATGTGGATGTGATTGGTTTGACGAGATTCAAATTTGAAAAAGAATGTATAAAAATGAGTTAAAATGGATAAAAATTTCAACCCTAGCTTGGGTTTAATTTTTCAGGAAATTTTCGAGATAGTTTCTTTTAGTAATGGCCAAAGTGAAAGATGCTCATCTCCTAAAATTCTCTCTTAATTCTTTGGGTATTGAATTGTTGAAACAATATACAACTGATCTTATGTTCCATTTTGAATTTTGTGTATGATTGGTAGAGGTTATAGATTAAATCAATTTCTGATAGGTGGTTGTAAACTGAAAGAAGTGGTATAAAGAAATGTTTGAGGAAATGATTTTAGCTTGAAGCTGTAGCAACATACCCACTCTAACTTTTGCTTCAAGTTATGTAGAGCTTTTCATCACCTCCACCCCTGATCAAAATCACTTTCTCCCATTTGCTTGATTCTTTTGACATTTTTTTTTCTCATGTACCACCTGAGCAGTATTGTTCTGTGTTTCCTGTTACCTCTCTGACAAATATATAATTTATTGATTGTTACATTTGAATTGCGTCTTACTTTTTTGTACCTTCTGCAGAACAAGAAGAAAGGAAAGTGGAAGACGAAAAAGAGAAAAAATGACTCAGATGTGACACGAAAACTTGGTGATGCTACCCTTCATTATGCACATGGCCGCTATGAAGAGGTAAATTATTGCAGCCATTATCTGAATTCGTTTTGCTAAATAATATTTAGCTCTTCATCTTATTGGTTTACTTCTTCAAAATGCGTTCCATGGGCCATGCAGCTTACTAATTTTGTCTGGAGCAAGAGCGATAATTGTTACCTAAAATAATTAATCTCGACTTTTTGTCATGAATGGAACTGTTCATAAGCAATTTAGTCTGGAGTAGCGACGATGATAGAAAATAATTAATCTCGACTTTTTGTCACTCTTGAACCCTTTTCTTTAAGTTGATAGATCGGTTCCAATTTATATTAGTTGATATTATCTTCACCACGCATTGTCACGCGTAGGCTGGATTTTTTTCCCAATCAATGGGTAACACGTACTCAATTCATTTTAAATGAGGAGCGATGAGATTTGAACTCAGGACATTGCGTGATTTGATACCATGTTGAACACTTAATCTAAACATTTAAGTGGAAAGACTAGTTCAAGTTTATATTATTTAATATTATCTTCAATAGTCACGAATAGAACTGTTCATAAGCTTTCGTGTTGCAACTGTCCTGCGATGAGTGAATCGGAAAGTTGTGTTGGATTTTGCTCTAAAGGAGTATAAAGGCATAATTTTTCTCTATCGAGTGTCAGTATACCGCTGTGTCCTAATTTTCTTATTTTTGAAGGTGGATTTGGTAACTTATTTAAATGGTTTGACTTTATACATTTACAGTGGAAACATTGCACATCTGGCAGATGGCATCTTTTATTTTTTGGTTTCACATTTTCATCTCCCGGTTTCTGAAATTTAGTAACAGTCAACTCACACAGTTTAATTGCGTGTTTCCATGAACTTAAAGTCATCGAAAGTTAATTTTTAGTTCGAATAGTCGTGATATCACGAAATGTATAAATAATAACGAGTCGTGTTTTTAACATGGTGGCTTAGGGATTGGTAATTTACACTTGAAGAACATGGCTTTGTTAGGGAAGTGGCTTTGTCGTTTCCCCATTGAAACAGATTCACTTTGGTATTGTATTATTTTGAGTAGATATGGCCTTCATTCAAATGGTTGGGATGCTAGTATTGACGTCAATTGCACTCTCAGGGCACCGTGGAAATCCATTGCAAAGGTATGGGATAAATTTATAGAATGCACCAAATTGGTAGTTGGGAAGGGTGATAAAACTCGGTTTTGGCTAGACAAGTAGGTGGGCAATCACTCTCTTCAAGAGATGTTTCCTCGCCTATATCGCTTGTTAAACCATCAAAACTCGGTTATTAGTGACATCATTCATTTCTCACCCCATTCTAATCCATTTTGGAATCTTTAATTTGGCCGAAACCTAAGTGATAGAGATTTTGATGATTTCATTTCCCTTTCAGGCCTACTTGACTCTGTTAAAATTGATCCCTTAGCTTCGGACAAAGGAATGTGGAAGGGCCACTCCTCAAGTTATTTTTCGTGCAAATCTTTCCTAAATGCCCTTCATTACCCCCTTTCTGGTCCTAATTTCCAACAATTCAAATTCATTTGGAAGGGTGTGGTTCCATTTAAAGTCAAGGTTTTTGCTTGGTTGGTGACTTTGGGAAATGTTAATACTTGTGACTTATTACAATTGATGAGAATGCCTTCTTCATACATATCTCCGTCATATTGTATCATGTGTAAGAGAGAAGGCGATACCATTGATCACATATTGATGCATTGCAAGTTTGCAAAAGGTATTGGGAGTAGAATTTTCAGTATTTGATGTTATGGGCGCACTACCAAGACGATGGACAAACCTCATCTTGATTAAATGGACTTTTGGAGGTAATGGGAAGAAAAAAAAGGAGCTTTGGAAACTAATGGTTATAGCAGTAGCTTGGGTGCTTTGGAATGAGAGGAACAACAGAATTTTTGATGATTTGGAGAGATCCTTCGACGACATTTGGGACAACATCCTATTTTTTTCAGGACTTTGGGCTAGAGCAGTTGGGATTTTTTGTGTTGTAGTAGATTTCTTGTTTTGTTTAGACCCATATAGCTCTCTTTGTACTCTAAGTATTGAGTAACAGCTAGGTCTCTCTGCTCATTTTTTGTGGATATTTTATTCATTTTATTGTTGTTTTTGTAATTCCTTCTTTGATAATAAATGTTTTTGTTTCTTATTAAAAAAAAAAATAAATAACGAGTCGTGTTTTGAATTGGATGTGGGGTTGAATATTAAAGTTCAACTTGTGGAATTTGAATTTAAAGGAAAAAAAGAAGTTGAAACAGAGACAGGCTAACTGTGATATTTTATTTAATTAGATTTTTTATTTGGACTTCTACAAAATGATTTGTTATTCTGACTCCTGCTCATTTTATATTCTCTGATTGTTTATGTTTGAGTTTGTAGGCTATCAGTATTTTGAAAGAGGTGATTCTTCGTGCCCCTAATCTACCCGATCCATACCATAGGCTGGGTCTTATTTATAATGAAATGGGTGACCAGAAAAGAGCCTTGAATTTCTACATGATTGCAGCACATCTGACCCCAAAGGATGCATCTCTTTGGAAACTCCTTGTTTCGTGGTCCATGTAAGATTACCTCAGGCAATGCCCTCTCTTCCTTCTGGATACACTAATTTACTAAATCTTTATTCCTCTTTGTGGATCCTTTTGTAAGAGATTAACATCTCTGACATTCTTTGCCTACATTTTTTTTTTGTTATTCATTAATGTTTCAAGCTTGTTGGTTTCATCCATCTCAATTCAACTTAATGAAGCCTTATTTCAAACTCATATAGAGATGACCTTATAATCTTCTTTTTCTGCTCTGCTCTATCTGGTCCTACTTCATAGTTTATTTCCTTTTTGGAAGAACTTACAGATTATTTAGTAAATAAATAAATAGAAATGAGTGTGATAAATGGATACCACTTGTAGGTCGATTAGAATGTGTGGTTGGAAAATGAAGTTCGGCCGCTTACAAATGATTTATAAATGATTTACAATATTGCCTAACAGATGCTATATAGACTTGGAATATGGTGTTTGACACATCTAAGGATCTAGTGTCTGCATTTGCTGGTTACAATCTTATGTTGAAAATAGGCATGCAGTGAGAAGTGTTGAGCTTGGCACGAGTGCTTGAATGTGTACTTTTAGGATATTGGGTTTAACTCCTCCTAACAAAATTGGCTTGTTAGGGGAGGATTGCCCCCACCTTATTAATTGAATCTTATACACATCACAGCCGATGTGGGATTCTAACACGCCCCCTTACGCACAGCGTAGAATATGCCAAACAACTGTGGATAAACTGATATAGGCACCAACATCACAATTGGGTCTGGTTCTGATACCATTTTAGGATACTGAATCTAACTCCTTCTAACAAAACTGGCTTGTTAGGGGAGGATTACCCTCACCTTATTAATTGAATCTTATACACATCACATGCCGATGTGGGATTTTCAAAACCGGCTTGTTAGGGGAGGATTGCCCTCACCTTATTAATTGAATTTTATACACATCACAGGCTGATGTGGGATTCTAACATCTACAAATTATCAATTTATCAGAGGCCATTTCTATAGTTAAAACCATACAGGTCAAATCTTATGTTCATATTCAATACTATGTCATTTAGTTAAATCAATAGCCTATATTTTTTCATGTTGTTTATATGCCAATGAGCCTTAGCCCATGAACCTTGGAGAAAGCTGTTAGTCAATGCACAATTGCATTGAGAAACCATGACTTTAGGGTTGTTCTAAGAAATGAAAGGGAGCATGAAAAACACGAAAACTCCAGTAGGGTTGAACACCAACATGACCAATCCCTATTGCTAGGGTAGTGCAACATTTGCTGCCACAACCTTTGTGCTAAAATTTCAGATGTAAGCTTGAGGAACACAGGAGTCGTTCAGAATTGTCATTTATTTGTAGAATGAAGCCCAACATTGAAGTGCATCGTTTAGATGCAGCATTTAAGCCATGTTGGGTAAGGTGCTAGATGGGGCATCTATCACTGTATCATCGATTCTCCCTTGCTCGTGCCAAATGCTATCCCTTGTCTTCATATCTTGTTTCTCTGTCTTATGTTTTGGTAATCATACTGGAAATTGCAAGGGATGCTTCTCTAGAGGGGGGAGACTAGTGCTTTTGCAAGCAGTTCTTGGATCTATCCCAACATATTTCATGTCGGTTTTCAGGATGCCGATGAAAGTAACTAAGGTGATTGAGAAAATGATGAAGGATTTCTTTTGGGAAGGTAAAGGGGAGAGACACAGTGACCACTTGGTCAAATGGGAAATTGCAACACTACCAAAACAGGTCGGGGGATTGGGGATTGGTAATCTCAACTTGAAGAACTTGGCCCTTCTTGGCAAATGGCTTTGGAGATTCCCTATAGAATTGGATTCACTCTGGCACTCTGTTATCGGTAGTAGGTATGGCTTACAATCTAATGAGTGGGACGCAAACATTGACGTTTACTCCACTCTTCGGGCACCCTGGAAATCCATTGCAAAAATTTGGGATAAATTCATAGAGTGTACCACATTAGCAGTTGGTAAAGGTGATAAAATCCGATTTTGGTTAGACAAATGGGTAGGCGATCGTACTCTTCAAAACTTATTCCCCCATCTATTTAGGTTGTCGACCAGTAAAGACTCGTTCATTTGTGATATTACCTCTTTTCGATCCCCATCCTGCCCGAGCTCGAATCTTGAATTCACTAGGAACTTCAGGATAGAGATGCCGATGATTTTATCTCCCTCTTAAACAAACTTGAAACCACAAAACTGAACCCTTTGGTACCTGACAAAAGAATCTGGAATGCTCATTCATCGGGTCAAGTCTCTTGTAAATCCTTCTTCAAGGTTCTTTGTCAAGCCTCATGTAATTCACCTTTCCCACAATTCAAATTCATCTGGAACGGTGTGGTGCCTTCAAAAGTGAAAGTTTTTGCTTGGTTAGTGACGTTAGGAAAGGTAAATACTTGTGATTTGCTGCAATTGAGAAGACCTTTTCTAAGCATTTTTCCATCATTTTGCATCATGTGTCGTAAGGACAATGAAACCATTGATCATGTCCTTATTCATTGCGAGGTAGCCACAATGATTTGGAGTAGAATTTTGAACCTATTTGAGTAGTCAGTGCTCTACCAAGAAAATGGGCAGATTTGATCCTCATTAAATGGTCTTTTGGAGGTAAGCGGAAACAAAAAAAGGAGTTTTGGAAACTAATGGTGATGGCGGCAGCTTGGGTATTATGGAAGGAAAGGAATAGAAGGATCTTTCACGATATGGTGAGCTCGGTAGATGATATATGGGATACCATCTTATTTCACTCGGGACTTTGGGCTAAAGCAGCTGGATTATTGTGTAATGTGGATAATTTTCTTTTTCGCCTAGATCCCGTTGGTTACTTTTGTACCATTGTATAGTACTATAGTGCAATAGCTAGCTTTGATTTTGGTCACCCTCTTGTTGGGTTTTGGTGGATGGCTTGTCCACTTGTATTGTAATCCTTGAGTTTTTTTGGCAATAATAATAATCGTTTCTTATCAAAAAAAATCATACTAGAAATAGCGACAGGACACTTTTCGTTGTGAAATAGGGTTGTATTTGAGAAGCTCCCATGGAAGAACCTACTCACTGCAAATAGTAAATGAACTTATGAAGCTACTCCAATGGTCCATCTTCCTCAAAATATTTTGCATTTTGACTTTGTTTGATTTCTTATGCTGGTCGTGCTGTGATCATATGTCGGACATGCTCTTTTTGGACTTTTAGATCAATAGACTGATCTCACTACGTGTATGACCACATGCAGAGAGCAAGATAATAAACGGCAGGCCAACTATTGTCTTTCTAAAGCAATAACAGCAGATTCAGAAGATATTAGTCTTCGGTTCCAACGTGCATCAATCTATATTGAGCTCGGAGAACATCTTAAAGCTGCCGAATCATATGAGCAAATCTCACACTTGTGTCCTGATAATACTGAAGTACTTAAGACTGCCACACAGGTACATTTCCCTCCCTTACTAATCCCTACAAAGAAGTAATCTTTTCACCATTCTTACTGCACATTTGATTCGACTGTACAAGCTCTTAAACTCTTTATTGGTGTATATTGATTGGTATTATGTTCGCTGTGGCACACAATTCATGTGGGCTCTACTAGAGTCTTAAAATGTTTGGAGAACATGATACTTTGTTGAAGGAGAAATGGAATGATGTGTCTGTTGAGAGATTGTTCGAGCATTGAGCATGATGGTATGTCCTACATCTACCATCTCCACAAAACTCTGCTTGCTGGACCAAGTGGCTAAAATGCATCAGAGCAAGCAAATGTCATGAGTCCATATATCTTCATTACCAGTTTAAATGAATTATGATGTGCTAGACTTTGAAGAAAAAGAATTAATAAAAATCTTGGGGCATGTTGAAAATAATATTCCAGCAATATACATTTAATGAGAATGTATTATTGATGTGGTAGGCTCTAATGGGGAAAAAATAAAAAATAATAATAAAAAAATTTCACCTACAGTAGGGGACTGTTGAAGATTATCCTCAAATGATATGCATTTGGGCCGATTTAAGAGTTTAAGCTTTTACATCAAATGGATCAATACCTAAAAATGCAAGGCACCTCTGCTGGTGCTGAGTTGGCCGTCCCCCAAGTCAAATAGTTGTATTCTCTTTATTTTCCCGAGGACAGAAGGAAACTAAAAAGGTCTCGAGTGTGCTGCTAGCATGGACCCGTCATGTGCACAGCAGCAAGCTGTCCAGATGGCTGGGTCTGTGCACAGCTTGCCACCTGGCCGGGGTTGCCTGGCCCTTTTTAATACCTGTACTTGGGTTTGTATAAGTCAGGTGGCTAATATTTGCGTATCTTTATTGCTTCATGTCACAAGATTTTCCTCTCCACTTTTTTCTCTTTTGAGCTCATATTCCTTTTGTGATGTATTTCCATTTTTGTGGAGTTGGTGGGTGGTGCAGTTAGTTGATTGCTAATGAGGTGTATATTTCAAATAATTTTCACAATTATCCATGGGATTTAATTTCCCTTTTATTTCAGTTGTATCAAAAATGCGGGCAACGCGAGCGAGCAATCTGTACTGTTGAGGATTATCTCAGAAATCATGTTAACGATGCTGATTTAAGTGTGGTCGATCTCTTAGCTACAATTCACATGGAAGGCAAAGCATATGACAGAGCTCTTAAACATATTGAGCATGCACAAGAAGTCTACTTTGCTGGAAAAGACATTCCACCTCATTTACTTATTAAAGCTGGAGTATGCCATGTTCATCTTAGACAGACGGACAAAGCAGAGGTTTGTTTGATCTCTATCTGATAATTGTTAGTTACTTTAGTTGAATTTAAAAGTATGAAAGAATAGAAAAGAAACAAATATGAACAAGAAAAGAGATCGCTTACATAGGGCTTAGCCGATCTCATATATATATAATAAGGTTATAACCCTAGCAATACACTATAAGCCGGCATAACAATAGAAGAACAAAAAAACCCTACACACTTAACCTAGCATGGGCCGAGGGAGATAAGCCCACAAGAAGCCTACGGCTCTCTTAACACTCCCCCTCAAGCTGGAGCATACAAATCAAACATGCCCAGCTTGAAACACAAAGTAAAAAAACTATCACGAGCCAGAGGCTTGGTGAAGATATCACCCAACTGATCTTCAGACTTCACATATGGAGTAACAATCTGCTTTGACATCATCAAATCACGAATAAAATGACATCAACCTCGATATGCTTAGTGCGCCGTGAAACACCTGGGTTGCTTGCTATAAATATTGCCGCTTTATTATCACAATACATCGGCATAGGAGAAGTTATCATAATACCCATCTCGCATAAAAGTGAACGAACCCATATCATCTCACCAGTATGTGCCGTAGCTCGATATTCGACCGGACTTGATCGAGCCACAACATTTTGCTTCTTACTTCGCCAAGTAACAAGATTACCACCAACTAGAGTACAATATCCAGGCGTTGACCGACGATCGGTGGAATCACCCGCCTAATCAAAGATCCGAGAATCCATCGATATCGACATGCTGTGAAGGCCGATAAAGAAGTCCCTTGCCAGGAGAACCCTTCAAGTATCGTAGAATCAATCACAAAGATTCCAATGAGGAACGCAGCGGATCGTGCATAAACTTACTAATAATACTAACAAAGCATAAGTAATATCGGGCGAGTCACAGCGATTAGATAGATGAGACTGACGCCAACAAGGCGCCGATATCGACCCGAATCGAAACACCTCCCCTGCTCGGCATCCAGCTTCATTGCGTGATCCATAGGTGTATTTATAGGCTTGGAAGCGAGAAGCCCGGCCTCGATAAAGTAGATCCAACACATACTTACGCCGGAGAGAGATTAAGACCACTACGAACGAGCAACCTCTATCCCAAGGAAGTAACGGCGACGCCTAAATCTTTCGTGATGGAATTGCGCTAAGTATTTCTTCAAAGCGGAAATACCAACAACATCACTTCCAGAAATTATAATATCGTCCACATAAACAATGAGGATAATGGTACCAGAAGGGGAATGCCGAACAAACAACGAATGATCACATGCCGAACGACAAAGGCCAAACTGGAGAACCACAGAACTAAACCGATCAAACCACGCACGGGGCGACTGTTTCAACCCGTAAATCGCCTTCTTCAACTTACACACCATATGTTCTTGGCCTGGAACTACAAACCCAGGGGGTTGGTCCATATAAACCTCTTCATGTAACACTCCATGCAAAAAGGCATTTTTAATGTCCAATTGATATAGAGGCCACCTCTTACAAACAGCAACAGAGAGCAAGATTCGGACTGAATTGAGCCGAGCAACTGGAGAAAAGGTCTCCATATAATCCACCCCATAAGTCTGAGTATACCCTTTGGCAACCAAACGAGCCTTCAAGCGCTCTACAGAGCCATCTGGTAAATACTTAACCGTATATACCCATCGACATCCTACCGTTGTTTTTCCATGGGGAAGCGGGGTCAAATCCCAAGTCTTATTCTCATGAAGAGCAGATAGTTCCTCCTTCATGGCAAATTTCCAACCAGGGAAGCTAGTGCGAGTAAGAGAAGATGGGACTGAGACAGAAGATATGGACAATGCAAATGTACGAAAAGCAGGAGCAACACGATGAAATGAAACAAACTGAGATATAGGATGGGCTGTTTTGGACCTGGTTCTTGTAGCAATGGGTTCTACATCAACGCTCTTAGTACGAACGACAGGAGCCTCTGTAGAGGATGATGATTGGTTCAAAGGCAATTCACTTGCGTGTCTTTTTCTCACAAAGGCGACGATGATATCGAGCATAAATGGGCATATCACGCAAAGTAGTAATTGGAACACGACCGACATTTCCGTGATCAAGCATCACAAGGGACAATCGGGACAGAACGATCGGAGGAGATGGACTAAGAAGCTCCTCACGACAAGATACTAACTCAATCAAATTGCTGCCGTAAGAGGAAAAATAGGATGTAGACTCAAAGAATGTGACATCAAAGACTAACATAATACCGAGATGGGTAACAGATTATAACAACGGTACCCTTTACTCAAGGCGGGAATAACCAACAAATACACACTTGATCGACCGAGGGTCCAACTTGTCATGACCAGGGTGAGAACATGAACAAATGCGACACAACCAAACACTCTAGGTGGAACATGATAGGTCGCTTGACCAGGGTACAACAATCGAAAGGAGACTGCTTAGCAAGGGCCGAGAAGATGGCATACGATTAACAAGGTAATTAGTAGTAAACGGCGTCGACCCAATATGGCTTAGGTACTCCCATAGCAAACATCATAGTACGAGTAACATCTAGTAGATGACGCAGCTTTACGCTCAAAGAACTCCATTCGCTATGCAGGTATATGGGCAAGTGGTTTGATGAATAACCCTCGATCTTCACAAAAGGATTTGACACAGATCGGGTATACTCTAAGGCATTATCGAAATATTTTAAGTTTTGTATGGAATTGGGTCTCAATTTCATTGTAGAAATTAGAAAGAATACGGTAACTCGGTCACGATCTTTTAATAAATACAGCCATGTCATTCGTGAATAATCATCGACAAATACCACAAAGTAAAGAAAACCGCATAAACTTTTATTTCTTGCAGACCCCAAATGTCCGTATGGACTACATCAAATGGACGCAACGACCGCTTATCAATCCTATTGGGAAATGTACTACGATGATGTTTTCCCAATTGACACGCTTCACACTCTAAAAAACATAGGACTCAAATTAGGAATTAACTCGTAATTTAACAAGAGATGGATGACCAAGACGACAATGCCATTGAAGTGGCGACACAGTAGGCACTCAAAGTGCAGTGACGCGTAACTAGACTCCTCAACATCCAACACATATAATCCATCGCGCTCATATCCGAACCAATCATCATCTTCGTCTGGAGGTCCTGAAAAACACAACCAGTAGCGGTGAAGGTTATGGAGCAGTTTAGAGCTTTAGTAAGAGCACTAACAGAAACAAGGTTAAATGAAAGATTTGGCACATAGAGACCCGATTTCAACTCTAAAGATTGAGTTGGATGGAGGGTTCCACTACCAAGAATAGGACGCGAAGAACCATCAGCTAAACTCATACGGATTTAGTAGACACAAGGTTGGAAAGAAGAGAGGAATTACTACCATATGGGCACTAGCTCTGAATCAATGATCCAAGATGAAGAAGGCATTGCCAAATTAGCAGACTTACCAGAACTAGCAACGGTAGCAGTGGGCATGCCAAAAGATGTAGACAAGGAGTTTAGACGACTCAGAATCTGATCCAAAATAACTGGAGTCGAGTTATCAGAAGGTGTGGGTGGTGCCACATCGGATGCCTCCAAAGATTGATCGACAACATGATTGGCATAAGTTGGCTTCCCATATTTATCCCAACAAAATGGTTCAGTATGTCCTTCCAAACCACAATGTGTGCATTTTCTTTCGTCAGTACCACCATTCCTTCCACCACGACCACGATTACCTCTACCACCACGTGAGCTCCTACCATTAGAATTTCCACGACCTCCACGACCATAAGAACCTCGACCACCACTCGATCCTCCTCGTCCACCAAGCACTGTAAGGCATGAAAGAACGCAGCGACTCCTTTGAAGAGTAACCAGATTCACCACTCTCTTGACGTCGCCTTTTAAGACGAGAGAAAGCCTGTGCAGCGGTGGGAACTGTTTCACTAGCCAGTAGCTGATCTTTGTACACGCTATATTCGGAATTGAGCCCATGCAAAAGGAGCGCTACCTGAAACTGTTCTCGAGCTTGTCGTTGTTGCTCGAGATCCACTGTAAGCGGTTGATAAAGCAAAAGTTCTTCCCACAATCCCTTCATAGTGCTGTAATACTCATCAATGGTTCTCTCACCTGCTTGGTCTTAAACAAGGATTCATACAGATCATAAATGCGTGAGATATTGTTCTCTTGAGAATACATTTCCTTCAGGATGACCAAACCCGCTTAGTCATTGGTAAAAGCGCACATTAGTAAGAACTTTAGGTTCCATACTGCTCCATAACCATGTTAGAACCATCGAGTTAGAGGATTCCCACTCCTCATACTCCTGGATCAAGATGCTACTTGGAGGATCATCCTTAAGAAATTTGATTTTCCTTTAGCACGAATAAAGTGCTCAACAAAGATAACTCCAAGACAGATAATTATTTCCATTCGCATTTAATATTGGTAATTGGCTTGCCAAGGTCGCTATTAACATAATACAAAGATGGCTTGCCGCCAGACGCAATGGTTGATGTAGGTTTCACGTCTCATCTCCCATTGTTCAATGTCAAACCGGATAGCCGATCAAATCTGAATTTCAACTTTTCACACCAAAACAAACCCTATGAACAATAATCACCATGGAAAACAAATACTGTCAGAGCGATACTATCAGAGCGAATCATCAGAAGCGACGCCATCAGAAGCGGTCATCGTAGCAACCGAAAACGCACAAATTGGACATACCATGCTGATTCATCAGAGCGGCGCCATCAGAGCGAGATTATCAGAGCAAACAGAAAGTCGCAGCAAATTGGACAAAGCAACAAACCTAGATTTGATCGATGCATTTGATTTCAACAACTTATAACATACGCACCAACAACACTACGAAGCCCACACCGATCGAAACACAGCACAAACCCACGACTTCACCAACTTTAATACATCAGAGATTTAACACACTTGACACAGAGGGTTTAAAAGAACCCCCAAGAACACTTCGATTATGGGAAAAAGGAAAAAAAGAATAGGAAAGGTGTTTGAAAGGGAAAAAGAGAAGGATTAGGCTCTGATACCAAGTTGAATTTAAAAGTATGAAAGAATAGAAAAGAAACAAATATGAACAAGAAAAGAGATCGCTTACATAGGGCTTAGCCGATCTCATATATATATAATAAGGTTATAACCCTAGCAATACACTATAAGCCGGCATAACAATAGAAGAACAAAAAAACCCTACACACTTAACCTAGCATGGGCCGAGGGAGATAAGCCCACAAGAAGCCTACGGCTCTCTTAACAACTTTAAATCTTTCATCAAGAAACCAAAGGAGATAAGTTTATGTTAATATTGTCATCATTTCACTAAAAGTAGAACATTTGAGCACTTTTCTAGGGGCAGAAATGCATGCTCATGGCTCTTTTTTATGTCATAAGTTTATATCTAGATATAGTTTTGGAAATATCTATCGATCTTCGTACTCTCTGCAATCTGAGAGGCTGTTTTCTGCCATCTTTATGTATTGTTTCCTTCTGGTTGTAGTGCTTATGGAGTTCTATTTTTTCAAATGAATGTGTTACTTTTGAGAAAATTGGTGCAGAAAGAATAACCGTTTGTTAGTTTACAAATTTTAACAAATTTTTACACATTTTTATTCATTCTCAATTTTGATCAGACCAATCACATTTATATATTTCGTAGGACCTATATATATTACGAATCTCCACCGTTCAACTCCACTCATTCTCTCTCCTATTTCACATTAAAATCTATAAAAAAATTCATAAAAATTTACACCCTAACACACGCTTAGGCCTTGTTAGGAGACAAATTTTTTTATATCTATTTTTACTCATTTTTACTTATTCTTTCTAAATTTGAATTTGATCAAACCAATTACATTTACATATTTCGTGGAACCTATATGTACTATACAAATCTCCAGTTTTCAATTCCACTCATTTTCTCTCCTACTTTACATAAAAATACATAAAAATCCATTAAAAAACCAATCCTAACATGGGCTAAATTGGGAAAAAATTATATATAGGTTGGACAGATATGAAAGGAAAGCATAAGTGTGCACTTTTGATACATGCTTTGTTGGTGGTTTATTCTTATGGTTTCTCTGTAGAGCTGTGTTCTCTTCTCACTAGGTCATGCTTTGTCTTCTTCAACCAGGTGGTTGGTCTAAAGATTTTTGCGACAGAATCAATTTCTGAGTTTTTACACCTAAATGAGGAATATTTCTTGTTACCTGGTTCTCGCTAACCTTTTATTTAAATGCATCTTTGCTTGCAATGAAGTGTCAACTGAAATTACGCATACTCTGACTCATCCAACTTGACTCTTTTATGCATTTTATATTAAGGTATTTTGTCGAAGTCAATGTTTATCTAAAATTCTTTGGCCCTTGCAATTAGAAGTTAAGATGGAAGTACAACTAAACCATTTTTTGGGGTTTTTGGACCTTATCTTATCCTTTTAGAGTATCCAACATCGTTGTTAGGGGGGAGCACAACACATAGTTTTTGCTTTTACCTTCTTTAATTTTCTTAGGACAATGCATTCGTAAGCAGTACGGCTGCTCATGTCTTGGCTGTTTAAGTGCTGTGCCTTGTTTTGGAGATTGTCATTTTGTGCATCTGACTTGTCTTTTCTGGTTGCACCCATTTGGAATCTGTTAATTCCCTTATTCTGTTCAAATGATTCGTGCTATATTTTATCTGCTGGAAATGGACTTGGGGCAGTGTGATGAACCAATTATTCATCCTTTTTCCCATTGGGTGACGTTGTAGCTCATACTCTATTGACATGTCAGGCATATGCCATTTTTAAATTATGGACACATTTTTCTCTTGTTCCTCTTAACCTCTTTTGCATATTTATGATTTGATGCTATGTTACTTGATGTTCTTTTTAGGCATTTGGTTGTGACTTGCCTTGCGCTTTATTGATACTTTGCTATATTATGTCAGGCCATCTTCTGTATTTTGCAAAAGGAGAATGCATCTACTCATCCACACTTAATAGTTGAGGTTGCAGACTCCTTCATGACTATTGAGCAGTATGAATTTGCACTGAAGTACTATATGATGTTAGACGGAGAAGGAAATAAGAATAATGTAAGGAAATTATTGTTTATGTATATTATATTCGTCTTTTTTTTTTTTTAATGTCAAAGAATGCACTGGACCCCTCATAATTTATTAACATGTTAATTTTTTATAGAACTGGACGTCAGAATCTATTAATGTGTTAACTTTTTTTTATAGTCATGGTGCTTACACGTGGAAATACCTGATTAAATGTTGATGTCAGCTTGAGATAGATTGATGTAGTTGTAAAGTACAATTGGAAAAATGTAGTTGTAAAGTATTAGTTTTTGGTTATCTTCCGTTGGTGGAAGTCTTGTCCACCTCTTTTCTTTGTAATATTCTTGGAGTTATTAATTCAATAACATATTCTGTTTCTTATCAAAAAAAAAAAATGTAGTTGTAAAGTACAATTGGAAATTTAACTATACTGGACAGATTTGGGTTACAAACTAAGTGCTTGTTTGAATTCCATTTTTCCAAAACCATTTTCCTAAAAAATCATTTTGACGACACCTCCCATTAGACCCATTGCTGCCTTTAAAATTCAACCACTATCGTCCATAAAAAAATAAAAAAATAAATAAGAATTCCTTCCAATAAATTCTATACCAAGCCAACACTAAATTTGCGAGTTATTTTATTCTCCACCAGCGGAAATACTCTAGTGGGTAATGTCTTGTGACATTTGCTTGATTTCATACCATTCTTTCTGTATGTTGACCTTAGTGCCCTGACAACTCTTGCAGCTTTGCATTTCTTCTTCTTTTCTTCATCATACTTTGCAGTCATGATATGCTGCCCGTTTCTGTGAACTTTCTGAGTGAACTAATATTAAGCATCCGAACTCCCTTCAGACTTCAAGAAACTGGAAAATTACTCAGACTCGACTATTTATTTTGTTTAGGGCTATCTACATATGAAAATTGCCAAGTGTTATGTTTATCTGAGGAACAGAGTGCAAGCAATCCAATATTTCTACGAAGGTATGTAAAATATACTGCTTTTGAAGTATTCAGTGATGCTAGTTAGACTACCATTTGCTAAATTTTACCTTTTAAGGGCTTGTTTTGGAAGTGTTCACACCACTTTTGGTAAACCACTTTTGACCTAATATTTCTGTATTATTCAATTTTCCTTAATTTTAATGGAACTGTTTATAAACACTTCCCAAGCACGAGTTACATGTCAATTAGAGTGTCGATGCTCGGTTGACTCTATCATATTATTCCCTTTTTCTGGAATAAGCAACTGAAACTTGTATGTTTCCTTATTCCTCTTCAGCCATTCTTCAACTTGATGAGAGTGTCGATGCTCGGTTGACTCTATCATCTCTTCTTCTTGAAGAAGGTAGAGACGATGAAGCCATTTCTGTGCTGTCCCCTCCGACGGAATCAGGTATTCTTTGCTCTTGTTGAATTTTTCTTTATGTTATAACTCGTTAGTTGGTTAGGTTCCTTGATAAGTTTTGTTTTGTATTTTCAGAATCAGCAGCTGATCCAACTTCACGCATATCTCCACCATGGTGGCTTAATGGGGACATAAAGTTAAAGCTTTCTCAGATTTATAAAGCTAAAGGGTTATATGAGGCATTTGCAGATGTGATCTTTCCTGTAATTCGTGATACATTGTTTCTTGAAACTTTCCAACAAAAGGTATGACGTGAGATAACTTTGAATGGAAATTTTATTGATCTAATAGATCTTCCCTCCAGAAGGTATTCATTAACAGAGATGAAAGATAATTGTCCAAAATGAGAGCTTGTTTGATACACCTTATTCAAAAAATCATTTTTCCCTATCATTTTCAACCACTTATTATATTATGTGTTTATTTGATAGAGATTATCGAAAGAATGATTTTTGGACGTGAAGTAAAGAAAATGTATTAGACAATATAAAGAAGTTGTCAAATCAATGTAATGATTGGTGGGAAAAAATTGATCTTTCGAATACGCTGTGTCAAAAAAGCTCTATTTGACAACTTTATATTTTTTAAAACTTTTTGTTTACTTTTCAAGCACATATGGAAAAAAATAAAATAAAAATCATTTTTCAATAATCTCAATCAAACAAACACTAAATTTTCCTTCTGAATATAAAGACATTAAGGAAGGAATGGACAGACTAATAAAGAAATGTGGTCATGAGATGTGTCTAACAACAAAAAGAAACTAAGCAACCGCTTAGTCTTAAAGAATATTTTCTTCGCTGCAAAGCATTATTTCTTTTCATTTTCTGCATGTTGGCAAGTTAAAAGATTTGTAAACATTTTCCTTACTTTCAATAAGACAATAGTTTCTAATTCAGTGCAAAAATAACTTTTAATAAATCGTCAAACTTGTTCTCTATAAAAGATTTCCAAAGCCAAGAATGTGTCGAGCCAAAAGGAAAGAATTATTCACAAAAACTTAGTGACTGATCCATGTTAACAACTTGTTTTTGCATCTTAACCGTACCATTTTAATTTATCATTTTGCTTTACCTTTTCTTTTTTTTGCTTTTTTTTTTATTATTATTTTTTTTAATGGACTTAGGTACGACCACGGAAACGGCTGTCAATTAGTGTTCTTCATGAAAGGGCAAAAGTTCTAGATGAACACGAAACTGATAATGTGTTCCAAGGATTTAGGCCTCTTGCTTCTGCTGCACAATTGTGAGTATCATCTATTGTATTTCAGCTTTCTTTCAGGATTAGATGTCCAAAATTTAACTTGCTATGGTCTGGGAATATTACCTCGCTCAACTTATGCTGTTATAAGATTCACAGTGTCAAGTATATAACTAGCAAAAGTTTTGTCATGTAATGATTGTAAACCTTAGCTTGCTTGAGGAAGCCTCTTGAATCTTCAGTGATAGATTTGAGGAGGTCGCACTTTAGTATCAATTTCAGGGATAGAAAATGAAGTTCAAATTGGAGGAAGATGCAAAATCGAGATGACCTTTCCGGAGAGTTGCTAGTCCATAAGGGGAAGAAAATGATTGATAAACATTAACTGGAAGGAGAGGGATGAGTGTCTTCAGTTGAGGAAATAAGATATTGGTAAGGAAATCACTCAGTTCAGCAAGATAAATCCGCAAATGAGGGTGCCAGTTGGTGCATGGTTGGTTTATCTTAAGGTTTTTCTATGGGGAGATTATGTGATGATCTAAAGAGCATGAGAAGTAAGATAACATTTTAATTCAATTTTGTTAGAGTCTGTGTTTGTATGTTTTTCATGTGGCTACTTTCAAGATTAAGTCAGAATTTGGCGAAGGTAGCTGAATAGTTTATTTCAGATGGGTAAATGCTCAAAATGTATATTTGGATAAAGTACTAATCTAGAACTTTATTAATGCTGGCTAGTTTTATATGGATGTTGTGTCTATAGGGAGATTAAGTGGTTGCAATGAAGGAAATAAGAGCAAGTAATTATATATTTTACGTAGTTTCTGCTTGGAAGATTATTACATTACCTCCTTTTTCAAACAGCTGGTCTATTTCACATTTCGTTTTGACATTCATTCGTCAAGCCTCCACCTATCGCCAAAAATGAATGAATGCATGAAACTTAGGCTTAGGCGTGAGGTGGGTCTGTCTGGGTATCTCAGGGACAATCGATTACAGTTTAGGTATTTTATAAATGGAACTGTTCAGTTTCACAAAATTTTTGGAACCAAATGCGAACTCGAATTGTCGGCTCCTATTCGGGTCTGGTTTCCCAATGTAACTGGTCAATATTCTCTTTCATCGTTTCCCTTCTTATTTGTATACTTGTGGGATGATTATCATTCCTTAGAGACAATATATCAGGGCAATAGCTTCCAGAGCAAAGAAGCTGCTTCAGAAGAAGGCTACCAAAAAGGAAGCAAAAAAAGCTGCAGCATTGGCTGCTGGGATTGATTGGAAGAGTGATGACTCAGATGACGAACGTCCCGTAAGAAGGCTAAGTTTGATGTGAATTGAGTAAAACGTATTTACTGGCCTAGTAACAAGATTTGATAGAATTGTTTTATAACTTTTGCAGCGTGACTTGCGGGAGCCTCCATTACCAGTTCTTTTAAAAAACCAAGAGCACCACCATCTCATCATAGATGTATGCCTCTCTCTCTCTCTCTCTCTCTCTCTCTCTCCCCATGCATTTTGTGTACTTAAATGATTGTTTTGAACTTTTTCTCCTTGTGACATTTCTTTGAGTCTTGGAGAAATTCTACCGGAAGGTTGTTGCACACCTTTTATGGATAGATTGATATAATAAATGTTTAACAGTTGTCCTTAATAAATTAGTACAGCTACTTTTCAATTTGGTTTGATCCAAGGCTACATATACTCGAGCTCATTCAATCCTTTTGGATCACATACATGGGGGTGTGGGGTCTACTAACTTACATGCCGTTTCTATCTTGTAACCTGGGGCCAGCTTCAAAGCACAGAATCGCTGCCCTCTGTTTTCTACATTGTCCAACCAGCTGTGGTAGTATATGCTTTACCCTGTAAATCCTTACTGAAAATTGAACCAACTTACCTAAAGGAACGAATGACATGATCCTCCACTGTGATTCCACTATTATCTTTTCATGTAAGGGTGTGTTTGATTGCATCCATTTGCCATGGAAAATGTCCCATCAAGACAAATAATTTCCCACTTTGTTGTTTGATTGAGAAATTTGCCATGGAAAATATTTTGAATGTACAACCATTTGAAGCTTGTTTTGCCTATTTTCCATGGCAAATTTTTTTCACCTCCCCCTCAAGAAAATCTTTTCCATGTAGTAAGGAAAATGTTTTCTTTTCCACCCACTCCAATCAAACACACCCTAATATAATTATAAGCCATTATCCCAGTCACAACTCCACTAAATCTGCCTTTCAATTGCGAGCTTTCTCCTGGAGTTCTCCCTACTGATTTTATCAACTACATCCTCTGGTCGGAAACGATATCAACTTGGATATAGCGCTTAACTTTACAATCTCGGTGGAACTTTGATGGAAGTCTAAGATGGCATAACCTTCTTTCCTTTTACAAGCACCAAGTGGTCTTAGTACTATTTTATATCTTTAGTTACTCTCTCTACTTGACTACTCAAATTTTGTCCAACAAAAAGTTAAAATTATTGTGTTTTTTAAGAATTATGTTTTGATAAATTTCTTTGCTCTGTTGTCTTTAATTATTTATTATTTAAGTATCTCGAACTAAAGAAATTTTTTTATGGTATTTCTGTAGCTATGCAAGTCGCTATCATTACTGCGAAGATATTGGGATGCATTGCAGATTATAAATCTGAGTCTTAAACTGTCAGGCAACACATTGTCTCCGGAAATGAAGGAGGAACTTCGAACCCTTGGAGCTCGTAAGTTTTGAGATTGAAAATGTTTGAGGTTCTTTCCTTGTTATTTTCATGTTCTCCTATTATTTTTGATTTATTTATTTTGGTGCATTATCATTCAATGTTGACATTGTTATTACAATGGATACGTAAAAAGGTTCTAAAGCTTTTGATTGTTATATGTCATGTAGAAATAGCATATAACATGTCAGATCCTGCACATGGGTGGGATTGTGTGCGCTACATTGTGAGTCGCCATCCTTACAGCTTCTCTGCCTGGAATTGCTACTACAAAGCAATGTCGAGGTTGGTGCTTCCTTTGTCCACATGTCATTGTTGTTTAATTTCGCTTCATTTTAAATGGCTTAAGACTAATAGAATACTTCAAACATACTTCTATTTTATCAAATAACATAGCCAAACTATACATTAGTATCACGTGGGTACTACCATGGAAAAATGTCTTTGATAAAGCGTCATATGTTCCTTTTTCTATGTTAGCATGTGTTTGTATTGTTTTACTATCATTTTTCTTATGGTATATAGAACGGACAGCCGGCCTTCAAGGCACAACAAAACTTTGCATAGCATGCGAGTCAAGCACAAAGATTCTGTGCCTCCAATTATTATTACTGGACATATGTTTACCAGTATTAGTCAGCATCAATCTGCTGCTCGAGAATATCTGGAAGCCTATAAACTCATGCCAGACAGTCCCTTGATCAACCTTTGTGTGGGTATGTATCTTTTCCTCGAAGTCACAAAAAATGAAGCTGCCAAACTTTCGAATGTCGAAATTTATTATCTTGACATGTAACAAAGGAAACTCATATACCACACCCCACCCCCGTCTCCCCAGGAACTGCCTTAATAAATTTGGCCCTTGGGTTGAGACTTCAAAACAAGCATCAGTGTATGGCACAAGGACTTGCATTCCTCTGTAACAATTTGCGACTTTGTGCTAACAGCCAGGTTAATTTCTCACTCATCACACTGTAATACTTCTGATTGAGACATGCATATTAATTAGTTCATATTAATATGCAGGAAGCACTATATAACATTGCTCGTGCGTATCATCATATCGGTCTAGTTTCTTTGGCTGCCACATATTACGAGAAGGTTTTGTCAATGCCTCAGATGGATTATCCCATCCCAAAACTTCCAAACGAGAGTCAGGATTCCATGGATTATATAAGGCCTGGTTACTGTGATCTTCGTAGAGAAGCTGCCTATAATTTACACTTAATCTATAAGAAAAGTGGAGCATTTGATCTTGCTAGGCAGGTCTTGAAAGATCATCTAATCTTCTGATATATAGACTTTGTCAATATCCTTCCATGACTATATATACCCTGTTTTATATACTTTGTCAATATCCTTCCATGAATATAGATATCCTGTTTTACTTTTACCCCAGTCTTTGAGTTCAATTTTCATGGTGGATAGGAGTAAGATTTGGTGAAAGATGAGTCCCATGGAAGAGGAAATGAAAAGGGTTCTAAATTACGATAAATAACTTGGTTAATCATGTCGAAAAATGTCCCATAATTATACAATAGTGAGAAAATTACATTTATATGAATTACAGAGTGGGTACTCTTTCAGCATTTCCAGCAATAACAGTGAGCAAGTTGTTGCCAAAGGGATCACTCAAATGTGCTGCAAGGTTTTCCACAGGTCCCTGTCCGGTCACGTATGCCTGGACGAAGAAACCAAGCATGGAGAACATGGCTAGTCGACCGTTCTTGATCTCCTTCACCTTCAATATTGCTGCCTGGTCGGGATCATTGGCTAGTCCCAGCGGGTCAAATGGACCACCAGGGTGAAGCTTGTCCTCCAGATCCTACACATTCCAAAAAGATTCGACTATGTCCATGTTAGTAAATTCTTATTCATACATTACATCTAGAAATAGTCATACATAAAAGATTTCTGTCATACTGAATAGTGGTGGGAACCATAAGATGTGTGGACAATAATGAGTGATGATATGAGATGTATGATTGATGTTGATGTTGATGTTGACTAGTTGTAGTCGTAGTCGTAGAAGTTGATTTTTAGATAGAAAAAAATTAATACGAATAGAGGCTAAGAGTACTCATGGTGCTTTCATGTCTTAAGAGCATACCAAGCCATTAGTGATTCTGTAGTACTCTGCCCCTCCAACTAGCACAACCTCAGCAATGACAGCAAAAATGAGGTTGATAGGAATATTCTTTCCAAAGTAGTTCAATGTGTTCCCATCAAGAAGAAGGGCTCCAGTCTGTATAAATACATAGACGTAATCAGCAAGAAAATGTCGAAGAAGTTGAGTCGAGCTGGTAAAATGATAGGGACTATACCTTGAACCAGACAGCTTCAGGGCCACAGTTAGCTCCAAATTTGTTGAATGCTTCTGGGATGATAAATCCAGCGGCACCAAGCATAGCCCATCTAGCATGAATGAGCTCGTACGCTTGATATCTAAGTCAAAACAAGCAAAGTTAGTTTCACTTCCATGCAATCTCTTCATTTAGCTTATGAGTGATAATAAGAGATTTACTCACTTGGCAAAGTCCTCGGGTCTTTTGCTGAGGCCAAAGGGATCATAACCATAGCTGCAAGGCAAAACATGTCATGTTAATGTGAGAATACTGTTTGAAACCATGAGATATGAGGATAATAATGTGTTGATGCGAGATGTGTGGTTGATATTAATGTTTGACAACTGCCAAGCAATAGAAGTTAATTTGTAGGTAGAAAAAAGTTAATATGAATAAAGGCTTACTCTCCGGGGACTTCTCCGGTGAGGTACTCGGGGATTTCTGATCTATCTAAAAGACCCTCCGGCAAGAATATTCTTCTGTCGGGTCCTGAAATCAAAATCAACCAAAGTTGGAGCATGTAAGCACATCTATGAAGCAATTTGAGTAGAATAATGCTTTTGTCCTCACTGAAAATTAGCCCCGATGGGGGACGTAGAAGTAATTTATGATAGAGACACCAGCTTTTAGATGACAGTAGCAGGTATATGCTTACCATACCACTTGGCGAGCTCGTCATCGATTGGGGATGCAACGGATTTGGCCTTCGCAGGTGCCGGTTTCTTGGAGAAAAGGGCGAATGTTTTGAAAGTGGTGGCAGGGCGGCGGCTTGACCTCGATGCCACGGTGAAGTTGAGGGGGTTACCCAACATTTCAGACACACCAAGAGAAGCCATGATTGATTTGTGCTGCTACGTGTGATGAGTATTGAGAAGTGAGAAGTGAGAGGGAGTTGAAATACACTAAAAGCTTGAATCCGTGGATGTGGACTTGCCAAGTCAGCTTATTGTTCATTGGTCTCATGAGAAGATGTGCAATATGATTCTGTGCTTTCATTGGCTGCACTTAGTGACGTGGCAGATGATGGATAATGTGCCCACAAATCTGTATGCGCTCTTTCATGGACATAGCACCACCAACCAAAAAAAGAGGGGAAAAAAAAAGGCTTAAAATATGAATCCTCCCCGAGAAAAACTAGAGCTGCATTTATTGTTTCAACAGTGGCTACCACAGAAAATTTACCTAGCAAAGGCAAGAAAAATAATGAAGAAAAATAATGTTGGGCAAATTATATTTACATATACATATACTAATGGGAAACAAACAACTGAATTATACGTGATTTTTGAACGTTATTTTGAAATTATTATCTATTTGGTATTACAAAGGGACTAAGATGAGCAGACTATAATCCAGGGATGAAGTGTCTTGTATCAGTTAAACATGCATTTTTAATTCTATATTTGTCGTCCGAATAATTCATTTATAATAATTTAGCTCAAATCAACAACAAAGTTATGCTAAGTGTTCGCCATTTCATAATTTTCATTTAAAAATTAATACAAACTTGCCCTCACTTCATTATTCATTGTCAAGTACGTAACACTTCAATATTTATGCAATTATGCTAGATGAACATATGTGAGCTCACATATGTAATTTGCTCCCATTATTCATGAGGTCTCACAAGAACACAATTGAATCTCAAATTCCTGTTTGCCATATATGCAGGGAATTTACAACAAAATTATTTCCTTGGGTATTAAAGGATTGGCCGATCTAATTTTTATTTTGGTTAAAACTGAAGTTTTATATTGAACACCATGAAATGTGTAGATAATAATGAATAGTGATGTGAGGCGTTCGGTTGATATTAATATTTGATTATGACGCACCAATAGAAGTTAATATTTTTGTTACGAGAGAGAGAGAGAGAGAGAGAGAGAGAGATTAACACAAACACATGCTAAGTCTAATATTCTAGTCCATCTTTCGTCTAGATGGTTCAACTCAACTCAAAACAACATGTAATGAGAAGATTAACAGTTTCATTGAACAATGTTACTCATTTAGTTCACGCAATTGAGATTCTAAATGGTCTATAGACATAATTTAAAGTGTCATTCATCTTTTCGTTGTTACACGTTTCCATACTAAATCTCTAACAGAAATATGTTTTGCAATTAACAACAGAACTTTCTTATACTTTTGAGTAACAACAAATGGCCACCATTTAAAGCTTGCAAGTCATATAGGTTGGGAAACCACAAATTGTATTTACTTTAGCAATCATAAACACACATACATATTTGGGAAAGACGTGCGTTGGACCTTCTCTCTCTCTCTCTCTCTCACTCTCACGCACCAACTTAGACATGCTTATACTTTTTTTTAGTATGTATTTCTTATTATCTCATCATCTTAATTTTTATAATTATTTATTTCTTTCATAGAAAGTTTAGAAAAAAGTTTTTTAGTTTATTTTTATTTAATTACACAAGAGTTTCAATTTAACTACCATATTAATATGTAAATTACCATTATAAAAATTAAATATTTATTATAAAATTATTTTACTTACTTTCAAATATAAATTAAAGTCAAAGGCCAGCACAAATTAAGTAAGATAAAAAAAAATTTAAGCATAAATTTTCATTTCATTTATTCTAAAGATAATCAAATACCGGAGTAATACGTAGTAAACTAAAACAATTTGTACCAAATAGTTCCCATTTTGCACACAACGATTTATCCTGCACACATGAAATAATACCAAGATTTTTTACTTCTTTCTTCTTCTTTTTTTTTTTTTTTTGTGGACTACAACAATTGCAAAAACCATAATTATACATTATATACGTTTTATGTATATCACTTAAAAGAGTTCAAAATTATTGCCTTATTTTTTATTTCTTTAACTATTCTATTTAGTCAAAATAATCCATTGACACTAAACTTTCCTGTACGTATTTTAGAGCTTGAAGCTAAATAAATTTTGATCCCTGTTTGAGGAAAAAAAAATCCATCGACACAATGTCATGTATTTATTGTGTGGAATATTTTACTTAAATGGACCAATCGAGAAAACAAGAAATAGAACAACAAACCTACATTCCATGAAAAAATATCCTCATGGATCTTTTAATAATCTATTTCATGTAAGTTGATTTAGCCAATTCGGTACTTTTTCCATGTTTGATATCTATGAAATAAATGAAATTGATATGTATGCGTAATTTTTTTATCTAATTATTTCGTGCTAATTTTATGCTTGAAAGTGAGCAAATAATTTTTAACAAATATTTGATTTTAAAAAATAATCATTCATATATTAATTATTATGGTACTTAAATTGAAACTCTTGTGTCACTACACAAAATAAATGCAAATTTTTTTAATAAAAGAAACAAAGAATTGTAATAAACAAGAAATAATTGTATGTACTCTAAAAAAAATGAAAGCATATCTAGGTAGGAAGAAGGTAGAATGTGTGGGGGTTTGGGGAGATTTATGTCCATTAATTATTTCTATGTTTTGATTTTTGAATATATGGTGGGCAGTGGACGTTATTGTTTAATCCTTTTTAGTGGAGTTAAATTGTGTAGGAGTTATGTTCTCAATGATAGAGCATGTAATTATATAGGAATTAAGAGGGTATTATAGGTATGAAATAGTTTCCAAGTTTTAGCCCCTTTTAAAAGGGGTTGACGAAGATAAATTTTAAGATATTGTAATGGTGGGTAATGGAAGTCATCGATCCTTGACTCTCTAGGTCCAAGCATTGAAGTCCATTTGTAAATTTCAATTGCACATCCACATATGTTGCAATATAACTATATATTTCACTGATTTTTGAATAAACAAGGATCTTATGTAAAGAACTGCAAACGATTCGGTGCCCACATATCCACATGTAACTAAATGATTAATATGTGCTTTCTTGATGGTGCGATGGACACTTACCCATCATCCAATCACATCGAATCATAAGCTTGTAAAGAACATGTCTATATTTACAAGATTTCACCTCATCAACATATGCAATCTTTTATTTACCAACATTTTTGTCTACCAATTTAACATCAATTTTCTGCTTTCTTTTTGAACTTTTTTTTTTTTTTTTGCGCTAACGAATAAATTGCAGTCACAAGATATCAGCAATGTTATGTTCCCACCGTAACATAACATTCAGATCTTGAGCCATTTGATGATTCGTTTGATCTCGTTTTGAAATTAGGACAGATATGGAATCGGCGAGAGTCTTCTGATTTTAAATTTTTAGCGACACGTATGCCGTGACGGCCGTCAAAGTTTTAGTAACATTTTGGCGAAAAATGTTACCAAAACTTTGACGGCCGTCACCGCTGCACGTGTCGAAAAATTTAAAATTATAAGACTTCTCGCCGTCTTGATTCCATATCCTCCGAATTTCAAAACGAAGATCGAATTAATATCAAAGCTGGCGTTCCTTAAATCAAGGAACACTCGATGGGAACGGAAAATCCTTGCACAAGATATATATCATCCTGATGTCGAATTTGATATTTTAGTATAGTTATAGTATAACCACTGTAGTGTCTTTTCTCAATAAAAATAAATAAATAAAACATTTTAGTGTCATTCAACAAAATACGATCACATCCGATGATGCTAAAGGCACAATTATGATACCCTTTTTTGTCTTTTTGTGAAGATATGAGGTGGTAACAGTTGTGTGGTGGATAATATCAACACAAGACGACGCATAGATCAATCTCGAAGAATTTATCGATCCACAATAATCGTAATAATAATAATAATAATATTTTGAAAAAAAAATTCTATATTGGTTTAACTAATAATTTCTTAAAATCGTTGAATTTCACATTCGAAAATGGCCGTCTGTATTAGCGGCAATGCTACTTTTCTCATCGCACCACAAAGCACGAGTATAAGCACGAGAAGAAGAGGTTTATCTGTTGTTAAAATAAGAGCAGCTGAAAGCGAGAGCTCGATAATGGAGAAATCAGGAGTCAAAGTCGTCAACAATCCTCCTGAATCCAAGCTTTCTGAACTCGGCGTCCGATCTTGGCCCAAGTAATCATCTTAATTTTTATCCCGTATTTTTTAAAAAAATTTATTCTACTGTAGATATTTTAATATATTGAACTGGAATTGTAAGCGTGCGAATATATTATTCACTGGATGGCTGCGATTATTGATTGATTACCTTGAGGCGTTTGATAAGATTTTATGGTGTTCTTCTATGAATTTTTAACATTCCAATGGTGTATACAGTAGGGTTTTTGTTTTGTGATTTTTTCCGATTTAATTGAAGTGTATCCGAAGTAAGGAGAAATCATTTGTGAAACCTCAAGAATTGTGGAAAGTTTAATTTCTCATCGAGACTAGCTGGATGCTTCTTGCTATGGCGAAAGGATTAATTCTCGCTATTGAAGTGTGTTAGTTGTTCTTCCCTTTTCTTTCAAATAGTCTAAAAACAAATATTTCTGTGTGATACATAGTTTTCATTTCCTTAGAAAGCTTAGCATGGATGGTTTGTTTCTGTTTGCAAGCATGTATAATCAGGGGGTACCAAGAATTGTGTGGTTGAGATTTGGTTAAACATATATTTAATGGATCCTAGAAAGTAAGGTCGAAAAATCCTATTGAATAGTTTCTTGGGTGGGTCTCCAGGCTTGTGCTTGATAAAGAGCTCAATTGTGCCTCTCCTACTCGAAGGAGCTAAAGTTTCCACATTAGAGAATTGCAAATTGAATCAAATGATATACAGATAGTTTAGATGGAGATTTCTGACATGTATAGCTTTGAGCTTGCAAACTTGAAAATATAGGTTGTTTGTGCGCATAATTTGTTGTAAGGAGCAATATCAGATATTGTAGATGGTGAACGATGGACAATATAGGTTATTGATTGTACATAGTTAGGATGGTCGACGTTTTGGAGTAACTGAGTATTCATGCTGTGACATTCATTGAGATCTTTACTTAGGAGATGTAAAGACAACCTAAAATATAATATGCATCCTTGAGGAAAATGGTCGATATGGGTTTGATTAGATTGTTATGATGATGTTTGTTCCACACAATGTAAAACAATCAGCTACTATATAAGATTAGTTGGCAAAGATGTTTGATTTCTCTGGCATTTACATGTGATGCTATGCGTTTGTTGGAATGAACTTTTATTTTGTTAAAAGGTAAAAACTTACGGAATAGAGATGCCCTAAAAAGTGTGGATAATAATGAGCAGCTTTGCAGGTGTTGTTTATAATGAAGTTGGACTTTGACTTAGCAGGAGAAGTTAATCTTTAGGTAGAAAAAGGTCGTGTTTTCTCATACATGGATTCATGGCATTTATGGTAGGTGGGGATGCCCTCCCAGCAAATTTCCATGGACTTACTCCTCAAAAGAAATATGCTATCTGTTGAAGGGAAAGGTGAAGGTTTATCCCGATGGATCTAAAGAGGCGGTCGAGTTTGGTGCTGGTGACTTGGTGGAGTTCCCAAGGGAATGAGTTGTACTTGGGATGTCTCAGAAGCTGTGGACAAGCATTATATGTTTGAGTGAGAGATTTCGTCTTTCACCCAGTCGAGGACTCGTTCTACTAGATGAGGTGTCGGCTTTGTCTGTGAAAAAAACACTACTGATTAGGATAAAATGTATTGTGGTGATGAAATGTTACTGTTTGGCTTGGGTACTATGTACTAGCCACTCGTACGTTAGAACTGAGACTCGAAATTTTATGGGAATAAATGCCTACATCTAGTGTATAACGCTTTTCCTTGTATTCTAGTACCCGTAGAGAAATTGCGGCAATCTACACAAGAGGAGTCACTATTCATCTATGTTTATTTGTGTGGAGTACATGACTAACGGAACTCTAAAATTACCAGAAATTTGTTCAAGATGCTGAAAAAAAAGAGCAATACGTAGACATGCGTAACACGATGTGCAATTTGACAGATCTATTGAAAAAATGGTTCTTAGATGTGCAGTTGTTTTGTTGTTTTAATAAGATGATCAAGAGAGGTAATATTAATAGACGAGTACTTTGTGTCGTGCAATAACAAATACCCGACACTTAGCCCCCGTTTTTCTATAATTTTTAACAAATTTTTATATATTTTAACACATTCACATCAAAAGTCAAACCAATTACATTCACATATTTTCTGGGATCCACTGTACTACATAAATCTCCACCACTCAATCTCACTCATTCTCTCTCCTATTTCACATCAAAACTCATAAATACTTATAAATACACATACACTAACAAGGTGTTAATTTCACTGTTTTAGTGGCATTTCAGTAACATTGAGGAATACAAAATAAGAAAATTATCTACAAGTAAAATTAATAATAACGTAAAGAAAATTAAATGATGCATGAGTTGGGGTAATAATAAAATTAAATATAATACATGAGTTGGGATTGAGTCTGGCATAAATTTCAAAAATCAAAATCAGTTAATGTAAATAAAATTAACTTTTTAATAAATTATTAAAATCGATATAACTAAGAGGAGTAATGATCTCCTTTTCATATGGAGATGAATTATTCTCTTCATCTGTTATGTATTAATAGATGGAGAGAACACATTAACGAGAATTGGATCCCACTGCTGAACTGATATATTCGTTTTATTTACTAATATATAATATAATAAATGAGGAGAATAACTCATTTAGGAGATCAGATTATAACTGATAACTATGTTGATGTCGAAATTCATATCAAGCCACTACGAAACCACGTCACGTGGGGTCAATCAAAATGTTAAGTCACATGGTATGTCATAATATAATGCTTTTGTTTATTGTTCCGAAAGAGTGATTTTACAAAAAAAATCTTTAAACGTGTTATGAATAATAATTGAAATGTTATGAATAATTGAGAATAATTTGGTGGTTATGAATTATGAGGAATAATTTGGTGGAGGAATAATTTGGTGGAGAATAATTTGGTAAAAAGGTGTAATTATTATACGCGAACGACTATTATACCCTCGATGAAATTACGTAATTACGATTGTCTTATTCAAATTTTCCTATAAATAGCTCAGCTATTAATAGAAATTCATTCCCGAGAATTCCTTAGAATTTATTCTCTAAATTCTCTCTATTGTTTATACTTTTATAACACGTTATCAAAGATTTAGCCTCACCATTTGAGTAATATGAAGGGAGTATGCTTCTACAACAGATCTTATAGATGATTTACATTCTCAGACGTAAACCTAATTATTATAAATAACCTAATCCATCTCCAATCAATACTTATCTTTCTTTTCTCTCTTATCTTTTCCCACTTTCAATGCCTCACTCTCTCTATCTTCCCAATCACTCACGTAAAAACATTTACGCAGAGACAAAGAGCGCAATTCAAGAATTAAATGGAGGAAATACGCAGACGTTCAATCGCTTCTCCCAAGAAAAGGAAAATGATATATATTATATTACTTTATACTATAATAATATATTAAACTATAATATTCGCTTTCTCGAGATATAAGGAGCATACATTATCAAAATCAAATTTTCTCGACTCCATTATACTCGATTTAACGAGAGCTTCGATTTGACACCAACATCGATAGGGTAATAACTCGCTTTGAAATATGTTATTATCAAACTTTCAAAATTTACAAATTAAGTACACCAATTTTTGAAATGTTACAAAATAGTCATTAAATATTTTGATATTTATAAATGGAAGTGAAAAGTAGACGATTTTCCAATCGTATAATATTGATAGAATATGTTTGATAATTTAACCATTATGATTGGAATAGACAATTTTACCCTCATGAATCGTAAAGGACCGACCTAATTTTGACGACAATAAACAAAAATTGATAGAATATTCTCAAGAAATTCTAAATCCATTAATTACGACTGAAGTCCATACGAGTTAATAGATCGAAATATTAATGTAACTCTCAAGAGTTCAATTACATAATATACTTATTCTGTAAGGATAAGTGCTTTCTTGTAGAAGTAATGAGTATTTGTTCTAGAAGAACAAATTTGCTCCGTAGAAGCGATTCAATATTTAATTCTCGCGACTTTATTTAGTGTAATTTAATTAATGCAATACCTCCTACTTGATGATGAGTTCATTTATTACTAAACTGGAAGGTTTTATATATTTCTGCACTTTATATGCTAAGTGATGGGTAATACCTTCTACTAGCGAGATCCTACTCTCAAGAAGTAGTTAAACATTATGCAATTTAATTCTCGCAATTTAAATTAGTAAATTTATATTTATTGCAATAATTCCCATAAGGTAGGTTCGACCACCTATTGGAGGAAATTTAATTTCTGCATTTAAATTTATGCACTTTATAGTTTGAGATATTTCAATGTGGTGGGTAATGCCACACGATTGGTGTGCATATTTCCAATGTGGTGGGTTATACTACACGATTGGTTATAACTAATCCTACCTCCGTAAAAAGTAGTTGATCAAATATTCTAATCATACTCTCGAAGAAGTAGACGATGAGAATAAAATTACTTCTTCATATATACCTAATATGAATGGAGAAAATTGAGCAAGTGGTACTTGAAGTTACCATTGGATAAATAGACGAAAGTAAAATGTCAATAGATCCCATGTTGATAAATCAAAGAAAATATATCGCATGGAAAGCTTATATGAAGTAATCTTATCGATTGATATGAGATTGTATTAATATGAGAATAAAATGCTCTTGAAGAAGCATAATCACTAGATTTACGTATTTGAATAAAGCCAATATGATATTATTATTATTACTCCGGAAGAAGTACAAAACAAATGGAAGTGGAACACATTGAGAATATCAAAAGATGGCATTAAACACTCAAAATATAGAAATGCAAAAGAATATACATCTTGAATCCATAAATGAGGATGCGTCTCGAGAGTATAAATACTCGTAACTCGCCACCATCAACATTAGGATTCATAATGAAATATTTAAAGGATCCGAATTTCTTTTCGCTTGACACCATGGTCCGTGACCGACTTTGACCGAGCTTCCAGATTCTTGAACATATGCATGAAATTTGATGAGTAGCTCATCAACAAGATCTTAGCGTAAATAAGTATTTTTCTCATTGAATGAGAAATAAACTTATTATTTACACTCGATCTAGAAACGCTAGTAAGCCATCAAAGAAATTATTAATATTCAACAAACCTATTGGTTTGACATGAAACTTCCATTGGCCAACGAGGCTATATTGAATATTTCCTCCAGGTGTCAGTTGTAGCTTCTGGAAGGACAATGAAAGCATCACTATTATTCATCATATACATCATGCGCTTGTGGATGGATTGCGCTTTGTAGCCCCAACCCTCTTTGGACCCATGGTAGAACTGCTCCAATTGAGTATTAGATCCAACTAGATGGAAAGGTATTACACTCAAACTCTTATTCCCCATGATTGTCTTTGGCCATTATAAGTCTAGCTAAAAGTTTGTTGTTGGTTCCTCAGTATAGTATATTGATTTCTTGTCTCCTAACTCTTTATTTAGTCGGTTTGCCATATCCACATATTGGATATGGCCTACCGCTTAGATCCACCAAGAATACATACGGTTTTAATATGGCGAGGTAAAAGCTGACTTGTATGAGATGATTCTAAAGTCTCCATATCCATCTCTACTCCTATCTCTCTTTTTGCACTATATTTTCAACATGAGAGATATATGAATCCCTCTATTTAAAGAAAAATTTTCAAACCAATAATTGAGTGTACTATTTACTTTTTGACAAATATGAAAGAAAAAAAGGCGTAAAATTTTTTCTTTAGTGATATGACATATAGTCATTGATTGAAAAATAATATATATCTTAAAATTGAAAAACGATATTTACAAATAAAAGAAATATATTGATCTTTGTTATTACACCGAGCTTTCTTACATAAATATGGGAAAATCATTATGCTAAATTTTTCTACTAAATTTACAAACAGGATCTTCTAAAGTAAGTTTTTCAAGACTGTAACGAGTTTGTTGATCTTTGAATTTGGCCCATAAGGCCATTAGCTCACCTTGTACGTGTCCACTAGGATGTGTCTCAAGAGCCTGTTGAATATCATCCAAAGGCTCCTTACTCAATCCATCCTTAATGAATGCTATTTTATCTTCTCGATTTCTGGACAAGTACCCCACTGATTTACATCGAGTGTCACATGTCCATCGAAAGCACACTTGTAGCATCCTCCTAATCTTTTTGCTCTCCGTTTCTTTGAAAAACTACTTTTACCCATACCAGGCATGTATTTAGAAGGAATTGAAACCTCACCAGATAATCGAACCTTTACTTCAATCAAGCATCGGATATCTTGTGGGATACCCTTATTCATTAGCATCCTTAATCTTTCTGATTTACATCGATAAATCCTTTTTAGGATTTTGACTCAGAGTGATGGATAGTATTTTCAAGATTTGAGAGCATATGATCCATTATAATGTATAGACCCTTGTTAGGATGAATTTTGCAATAATTTTGATGATTTATTTATAGAATAATACGACGCCTATGAAATAAGACTCCGATTTTAAATAAATAATATGAAGCGTAAGAGCTACGATTTCGGAATTAAATAATAGCCGGATGTGATGCGTATGAGTCGTAGCTCTGTTTGAACAAGAGTAGACAATAATGTCACCAAAAGATGATGGAATATGTCCGTGAATTGTTTCTATGATATCATGTTGAGCACTATACGTATACTAGTGAAATCGATATAAGAATTTCTTGAACTAGAAGTTCAATAATACTGCTTTGCAAACCGGATTGACCATCCCGCTTAAATAATTATTGAAATCAATATTTCAAGTGAAGAATTAAAAGAATTCTTCAATGATTGTTCTCGATAAATGATGAAATCATTACTAGCCAATATTGGGAATAAATCCCAAATATATCCTGGAATAAAGGATGAGAAGTATGGGCCCACTCATCCTCCATGTGACTACTAGATATTATGATATGGATCCACTAGATAGTCACATGTGTATATGATTCGTAATTTGAAATTTACTTAAATATTTGCTCACAAGATATGAGCATGATTTGCATTTAATGATAAAGCTAGTAAATGTATATCCCAATGATTTGAATAAATCCTTGAAGGATTTGAGTATCTTTGCATACAAGTGGGATATTATATGGCAAATTATTTAAAGTCCTCAAATAAATTGCCGATATCGAGAATAGAATGCAAACGGTCTAAATTCACATATTAAAAATTTGAATGATGAGAACATATATGATTAAAATCATACCAACTGTATGAGTTTTGGTGTTCTAAATTTTCTCAGTATGAGGGGAGTATTAAAAGTTGAAAATAATATGTGAAATGCATCATGTTATATCCTCAAAATTGAAATACGAACTTGAAGTTCAAAGATGCATGAAAGGCTATGAACAATCACATATATCGCCACGATGCTTTGATAAGTTAAATGCGCCCGAAAGCGTTGATATTTCCTCAAACATATATATCAAAGCAAATTATAAAAGATGGTCTTAATAACGAGGCATATGCTCTTGAAGAGTATATAGATATAACTATATTGTGTAATCCTACAAGAGGATTGATAATGAGATATCTCGATAAATTATGTCGATATGGGGAAAGAAATGAAATTGAAAAGTGTCGACACGATATGAAAATGTAGCGCTACATATGATCAATGATAATGAAAATATTGAGATATATTGAAAATGATAAATGGTGAATGTGAAATCTTTAACTTATGAGATGATGAGATGATGATGACTAATGCTCAAGTTTAAAGATAAGCATGGTGGTCATTATATGTTGCATGCTCATGAAAGTTAAATTACCGATCGTGGTGTGTAGTCAGAAAGGAAATTAAAGGATCGGATGAGCTAAACCCGTGTTTATGAGTACCTTAAAGGGTGAGCTAAGCCCCCGGGAATGAAATAACCTATTAAGTGAGTATTAAATGTTAAATGATATATTTTAAGTGTTAGTTAGTTATGAAGGTTTAGTTATATGTTTACATGTTTTTACGATGAATTTATATGCTTTAAATTGTGTATTTGGAGACATGTGTACATGGTGAATGTTTGTAGTTGTGTAAGAAAATTGATGCACTCTAAATGAACGAAGAGTATAAAATCAATGTATATGATACTCATACAAATGTATTGAAAGATTTTGAAATGCTTGCAAAGATACTTGTATAAAATACGCGTTGCACTCTTTTCCTCGACCGGCGGTTTTATCCCATCGGGTTTTCCTAATGGCGTTTTTAATGAGGCAACTTTAATGCGTGTTCATGAATAATGTCTTTCTTTTCCTTACATTCATTAGGGTTTTTCCCATCTGGGTTTTTCTAATAAGGTTTTAACGAGGCATATTAAGCGGTATATTGAAGCGATAGAGAAATTGATCTGTGTATCTATTGGATCAGTTATAATGAAGCTAATGCTTTAGATCCAAACGATGATGATATTGAAATCATTTACCGTAAGTAAAGATATCGGTTCTCAAGATATGAAATCGAGCACATTGCATTTTTCCTTCGATCAAGTTTTTCCCACCTGGGTTTTCTTGTGAGTTTTTAACGGAGGCAAAGACGTGAATACTTTATATCTGATAGATATCGTGAGGGCTTTGATGAAGCGATATAACCACTCCATTTATCCGCAATCGGTTTGGAAGTTTTTTCCCACCTGCTTTCTAAACAGTCAAAGACATTTGTATTAATAGTCGTTCAAGTGTTATGAATAATAATTGAAATGTTATGAATAATTGAGAATAATTTGGTGGTTATGAATTATGAAATAATTTGGTGGAGGAATAATTTGGTAAAGGTGTAATTATTATACGCGAATGATTATTATACCCTTGAAATTACGTAATTATTTATCTAATTCAGTTTCACTATAACATAGCGCTGATTATTAATTAAATTAAATTCATTCCCGAGAATTCCTTTAATTTATTCTCTCTAAATTCTCTCTATTGTTTCTATACTTTTATAACAAAACGATATTTTTAGTTAACATATGCCAGATGCCGCATTTTGTCATTAGAGATGAAGACGTATCGTAATAATAAAGCAATTGAGGACCTTTCCGTTATCCAATAAAGAAATTAAACATATAAATGTCTCTTAAAAAATGTTAATTATGAATGTCTCCTTGGAATTATTGACAATAGAAGCATCTTATTTTTAAAATAAAAAATAAAAAAGAATCCTTGAGAAATAAATAAATAAGCAACACCAAACGAGGACTTCAACGAGACAGAAAGCAGAGTCCCTGAAGCCGGAAGGAAGACAATCGGGAGCAGTGAGAATGGCGACCGAAATATACTGAGTGAAGATTGAAACCAAACCTCCTCAGTCTAAGCTCGACGTTCTCGGTGTCTCTTCCTGGCCAACGTACCTTACCTTACATTTCTCTCTCCCTCTCTCTCTCTCACACACACACATACACACACTGTGTGTTTAATCGTTTAACTGTTTCGGATTTGTGAACTTTTTTCTACAATGTAATTTCATCGCATGAATTAAAACCCCTTTCGAGCGTGTTGAACTGAAGCTCATGAATTTCAGTCGTTGTTGGTTTTGCTTTGGGGTTTAGGGTTCTAAATTACTCCAAATTGTCTGTGGTTTTACAGGCTATTGAGTCTTCTATGCTACTATATTCTTGCATTTTTGTTCGTAGAATGAAAGTTCAAGTGCTTAATATTGATATTTGCTGAAACATGAAATGTATGACTAATTGCAATTTGAAATAGTACGCAGTTGGTTGATCCCATTATTGACACAGCCAAGGAGGTGAAACATGTCAATGCAAGTTCAATTTGATTGACAGATATTCCTCTTGATGTGTGCTTCTTTATTATGTGCTAGTGCTAGTATACCGATATGCTGCTTGAGATTACAGATTAGATGAAACAGCTCATAATTTTGGAAGAGAAATGGCAGAATTTGGGAGGGATCACAAGAAAATCTGTGGAGACTTGACATTTTTCCGTAAAAGTGAGAACATGCCTCATGGTTGGTGATGAAGTTATGTTTGATTCCAAAATAAATGATCATTGATTTGTTTGATCCATTGAGAAATGCACTCTTGAAAGCTGATTTTCCCTTCACTTTTTGTATATCAAATAAAATTCAAGAGAACAAGGTAAAGTCGCGTCTAATTTGATATGTGGGAAAGTGAAATTCAACTTGGGTGAATCATCAACAAACCATGCAAGCTTCTTTTATTGAAACACATTTTGTAACCAGCAAAACCTCAGCCGTCCTATCAAAGCTTGAAAAACGAAAGAAAGGAACATGTGGCCAGGGGAGGAGAAAAAGGGGGTTTACTGACCAAGACAAGTTAATGGGTAGAGTCCGGAGAAAAGAGGAAAGGGGGGGGAATATTGTAGTACTCCAAGGCCATTGAAGACCCATAGGATCACGAAAGGCCACCGTTAAATATAAGGTCCCCTGTGTGTAATTAATTAGTGTTATTTGGCAGTCTCGATACTCAGACTACTAGAAATGCATTTGAGAGTCTAGATTGTTGCTTTCACTTTCAACCTGAGCAAGTGGTGTATATAAATGCAAAGCAACTAGTGGTGGACTTACAAGCAATACAATACATGTTTAAAAAACTTCAATCATTGCAACATAGCTTTAGTATATGGCATCTAATCTTGTGCGAGAAAGGTGAGTATCATCATTTAAAACATAGAGTTTGATCAGCGTCTTATTGGTGATGTTGATTATATGCTTGTTGACTGTTGTGTGTGAACAGGTGGGGCTGTGGACCGAGCAAATTTCCATGGACATTCACTGCAAAAGAGACGATGTATCTACTAGCCGGAAAAGTGAAAGTTTACTGTGACGGCCAAGATGGGTTTTTCGAAATAGGGGCTGGTGATCTGGTTGAATTCCCAAATGGAATGAAGGTTACCTGGGATGTCATCGAAGCTGTTAACAAACACTATAGCTTGGAGAAGTGATGTTCAAGTGCTTACTGCATCTCCTCAATGTAACCCGTAGCTTTATAAATCTGTGTAGCAACATGGGAGTTACTTGCCATGGTTTCCCTTGCGAGAAATTGTTGGATTTACTGCTTTTTGGTAAACATTGACCATATGTAATCATAAATTGTCGTGTTAACGGTGTGATTTTGGCAATTTAAGTGCCATTAAATGATCGATCATTTGATGCAACTTATCTGGTTACAGAGCCGCGAGTATTGTTGCTTGTCCAAATGCGTATAAACTGGCTTATCCACGTTGATCGCAAGAATTTATTTTCTACGCACATTACATAGAAAATAGTCACATCGTTAGTTGTAAAATTGTTTTTGCATTTCATTCGTACGGTTTCCCCCATTTATCATATGTCAAAAAAATAATAAAAAATAAAACAGTGGTTCGATGGGAAAGAGAAACAAGATGCAGAATCCAACACGCACCGAGTACAGCTAAAATTAGCTTAGGCCTTAATTTATCTATGCATCGTTACAAATGGTAAAACAAAGTACAACTACAACATAAATGGGAACAATTTCTGTATGAGCTAACCTTCTACAGAATGGGAATTTCTACAGTGAACTGTTTTGCTTCTATTCTTGCTTACCTATCTGATATTAACTCCATTCTATGCTTTTCTTACAAGATGACATCTACCAATTACAAAAGAATGCAACTTTTCCAGTGCAATGAAAAAGAAAAAAGGACTCGTTGTATGCAAGGTTAGTAAAGGATGCTGATAAGAAGTTACATGCTCATCGCCCTTGATGAGACTTCTGCTTCACCTTCTTGAGATTCTGCTTCAGCCATCCCATCACTCGCCTGGGAAAACACGTTAAATGACAATGTTAAAAACTAGATTAGATTAATGTAGTTTGTACAACCTTTTTTGGACAACTAGGTTGATAACTAATCACAACGCAATCAACTTTTATGTGCAGTAAGATTGTACCACTTCATCTTGTAATTTGGCTTTTGCGAGATACTTTTCCAAAGCACCATCTCCGCGGAGTATTTTTCCCCCACATCCGGGGGAATCTTTTCTGCCTACTGATTCTTCATCTACCACCACAGCATCTACTTTATCTTTTCCAGTCTTGACGTCTGGAATCTAAACATGACAATGTAGAGTTTCAAGTTTCAACTAAAATTACTATTGAGATTGCCAAAATGCCTAAATTGTGTAGCAACTAGGCTTACCTCATACATCGAATCAGTTAAAAGGCCTTCGATTATTGCTCTTAACCCTCTTGCGCCGGTATTTTTTGCCATTGCTTTCTTTGCAATAAGTCTTAAGGCTTTGTCTGAGAAATGTAGTTTTACCTGAAATGTTTACATAGGCTCAGAATGTAGTAGTCCATTTGACTTAAAACCCTGATTCCTCAAATGAGAAAAAAGCTCACCTTGTTCATGCTGAATAATTTCTTGTACTGCTTACCGAGAGCATTTTTTGGTTCAGTGAGGACCTGTAAAGAAAATGTCAACAGGACCCCACAAGAATAGACAGATAGAGAACCCCATAATACATTTCTGCATGAAGAGGTTGACAGAAATGGAGAAGCAGATATTTTGTTATTACCTGAACAAGTTGGTCCTCTGTAAGAGCTGACAGACTAACCAAAATCGGGAAGCGCCCAACAAATTCTGGTATGAGGCCATATGCAATAAGATCACTACTTTCTACCTGAAAATATTAAGTTCTCTTTCAGGACATACAGGTCTCTTTTCAGGACTATTCTTAGAGATTTAACAGTCTTCAATCTTACTGATTCTAGTAAGGATGATGTTAAAGCAGCATCAATCACTCCACCTGCTCTCATGTTAGCACGAATAGGAGCTCCAAATCCGATTGACGAATCCTGCCGTCTGAAAGAAGATTAAAGAAAGACGTTCTTAGGATCACCAGGAGTCAACAAGAAACAAGCAGTCATGCTATTTAACAGAGCATATTCCCGATGTAGAGGAGTAAGCAAAGTGCAAGAATCACCTTTCAGAAATAGTTTTCTCCAAATCATTGAATGCCCCTCCACAGATGAAAAGGATGTCTTTTGTGTCTATCTGATCAAACATAGGAAAATGAAGATATGCTTATTGGAGCAGTATTTAGCAGCACTTCAAGAAAGATCTATCATGAAGCAAGAAAAGATAAAGAAAGGAACATGTATATACTTGGCAGTCATCCCACCAGTGGACTATTAAAATAAAAAGGAAATTGCGATACTTCTCTGTTGTGAGAGAGAGAGAGATTTATTGTGTATTCACTTTTGACTGCCTTAAACTTTGATTTATAAATTGGAAATATTCTTAGAAAGCAGAGGAGAGGAGGGCTCAAGGTAGATAATTAAAAGTTCAATTAATTTAAGTCTTACCTTTTCGACAAAAAGGTTATAATAGTTGATGGGTTCACAGTGCTAGGTTTACCAATACATCATCAGTGAAATGAAATGGAAATAAAGATTTAACAATGACAGCAATACATCATCAGTGAAATGAAATGGAAATAAAGATTTAACAATGACAGCAAATTTCAAATGAAACCATAATACCTGAATATTATCACCCCGAGGATGCTTCCTTGCCCCCTTTTCTGGAACATTTACTATCTGTGAGTAAAAAGAATATTCTAATTACATCAATCAGACAAGCACTACTAAAGCTGATCAATTATCGCCTCAAATTTGAAAAAGGAAAATGATTTAATTCATTAGGGTGGAAAATGCCAAGTGTGTTCTTCAAATATAGAAGCATCCAAGCGTGTGCAACGTAGACACCAAAATACAACATTTTTACATGCACAGTACCTTGCAACTCAAAATTTAAGAAATGATTACTCATAGGCTTAGAGCATCCCCCAATTGCAGCACCAGTAGGATAGATCATGTGGTGGGCTTTAGAAGTACAAGGAACATAGACAGTGATGTACTAAAGAACGGTTTGCTGGCAAATTCTTGGAGAAGGAAATCCCTATGTTTTTCTAGGCTTAATTAGAAAAGCACTACTGCCCTACTTTAATCTTCACCTCAATTCTTAATTGGCAAACATAGTGATGAAACAAGAAGCTACCAGCAAAATATTATTCAATTCTTCTTCAACAATTATGTGCAATAACTAAATCGTTTACATGGTTCAATCAGCGATTCCAATTCCAGCAATACCCATGGATCCAAACTTATATCGTTTTTGTAGCAACTCAAGATGGCATGGTGACAAGATTAGCTTCTCATGAAACCTAGTGTTCATTCCACAAATTTGTTAACTCTTCTCTATCTCGTTTCTTTTTCCCTTTTACGCGATTGCTTTCTGTTTCAACACTTCCAATTGGTACTATCACGTCCTGCATGTAAACTTCTCCTTATAAAATATTCACAACCCTGACCACTTCCCCTTTTGAATAGATGTACACTAAAATCCCTAAGACTAAGAATTTCCAACTCAGTATGAGTTAACCCCATGACATACCCCAAAATGTGATACTCAATACTTAAACATCAACAACAACATAAAAGTATCAACTTTCAGGATATGTAATGATACCCAATTCTCGGACAAAAATATTTATATGATGATAGTCCAATCCATCAACATTCTTCGAAGTCTCTGGTTAAAGAGAAATAAAGAATGCCGCAAATATACAAGTTAAAAGAAGTTTCTTCATATATAAGCTCAGATCACCGTCTAAACGGCCCAATAGTTACTTTCAAGAAGGGTGAGTTGTTAAATGAACAAAAATCAACTGTATAAACCAATCAGCTAGCCCTCCCTGAAAACCTGATTCCTTGCATTATTTAATATGACATTTACATATGTGCATTCCCATGATGTGGGCGTCGAGCAAAATAAATAATTAAATATAACATTTGAAATAATTTGTTACAAATAAGATTTCTGTTACTCACGGTCCCTTCTAGCATTTTCAGTAGCGCCTGCTGAACACCTTCGCCAGAAACATCCCTGCTGATGTTTAAGCTCTCAGCCTTCAATATAACAAAGACATCACAGAAAGTTGGATTGAAATCTTGAACAACATTCATATAAAGAAGTAGATCTTGTAAGGAAAATGAGAAAGACAAGAACCTTCTTAATTATCTTATCAACTTCATCAATGTACACCATCCCTTGTTGTGCAGCTTGCACATTAAACTCAGCAACCTTCGTCCCAAATTGAAAAGGTCAGATAGCTGGTTTCATTGATAAATGCATACAAATAGAAAATGTCCAAATTGAAGTTCAAAGAGTAAAAACAGCTAGGATCAGCAGGCAACGTCTACGATATAACCACTAAAACATTGACTTAAAGGCATGAATGCTATTCGTGAGTGAATGATGAAGTGAGTGGTTATTTGTGCTGAAATAAAGAGGAATGGATTACACACCGCAAGCAATTTGTGCAATATTGATTCAACATCTTCACCAACGTAACCAGCCTGCAAAATACAAAGGTTGTTTTCAAGATTTATCGGAAACATCGGGAATGAGGAAAATCCAGAAGATACAACTGTAACAACAAAGGGAAGGGGGGTCAAGATTTCCACACTCCTGGCGCTAAACTCAAATTTTTTCATGCCAACCCATCCACTCACTCCCTCCCTCTGCATGTGCATGTGTGTCTGCACACACACACACACACACTGCCACTTGACTCAATTCTAAATTCTTCTCCTCACTTTTCTTTATCAAATACTTTCGCAGTTCTGGAATTTTCTTTAACTGCCCTATACATCAAGAAGAAGCTAGAATACTTTGGGGCTTCTCGGGAACAAGTTGCTGTATTATTTACAGCCCGTTCTTTTACAACTTTTAACAAATTTTCATACATTTTAACACATTCACATCAAAAGTCAAACCAATTACATCCACATATTTTCTGAGACCCACTGTACTACATAAATCTCCACCACTCAATCCCACTCATTCTCTATCCTATTTCACATCAAAACTCATAAATACTCATAAATACACATACACTAACGGGGGCTTAGTGCATTTGGTCTGTGTTTAAACTCTAATATAAAATCTATGTTTGCAATCACAATTATATAAAGATACAGAACCAAATGTACCACATCACTGATGACAACAAATAAATTAACAGAAGCCTCAAGCCCACAACAAAACGTAACATGTAAACTATTGGAACGTTTTCTGATTCTTGCAAGGGCAAATAGATCTTAATTCTTTCAATAGGAAAAAGTAATATTAAGAACTTGCCTGTGTCAAAGTTGTTGCATCTGCAATCACAAAAGGCACATTCACAAAACGAGCAAGGGTTTTTGCAAGTAGTGTTTTACCTGTTCAACGGAAACAGCCTACAGTTCACAACTTGCTTAAGAGTTAAAATAAAAACTCCAAGATCGCTTGATATCATGCATATTAGATGGTTAAGCTAACAAATTTTCAGTGGAAGCATGTGACGCATACCTGAGCCAGTAGGGCCCATCAAAAGCACATTGCTCTTTTCTAATTCTACATTTTCGTCATCATCTACTCTAACTGATTCAACTTCTGACCTAGAATCAACTTAAAGATTTCAAATATAAACAAGACAGAAAAGGCCACTAACTGTAAAAGTGAAAGAGACAGAATATGTCACTAACCCTTTCTGCAAGGATGCATTATATATCCTTTTGTAGTGGTTATAAACAGCCACAGAAAGCACCTGGAAACATCAACCAGGAGAACATCAGGTACAGAAGGTTGACTGGGGGCAGAAACTTTTCGAGGAAATGCTATGAAGATTAAGCAATATAGGCAATCAACAATTGGATTTAATATATGAAATGGTAAAGTGCAAATCAGCCTAACTGCAGATGAACGGTCGACAGCTTCCAGAAAGATAAAAGAAATCAACCTTTTTAGCTCGTTCTTGGCCAATGACAAATTTGTCTAGTCCCTTGCAGATCTCCTTTGGAGTGGGGAAGTTTTTACCCAGATTAGACCCACCCCAGTTGCTTTTCTCACCATTATTACCCCCACCATTATGACCATCATTTCCACTACCGCCATTACCTGATGCTCGAATCAGATTGGTTCCAGGAGCAAACGGTGGTCCAGGAGGTGTATGCACTGCCAGCCCATTTCCGCTTGGCGGTGGCCAATTCTCCGGTGGCTCACTGCCATATGACTTCAAGGTCTCCCAAAATGATGCCCTAATCCTCTTCCCAAAATCTTCAGCTTCAGCTAGCTTCTTATCTGAAGCAGAATTCTTGCTTTTCACAATCCCAATCTCAAAAAAACTTCCCTGTATAGGTGACATCTTGTATGGCCTAAAGTAATAAGCCGTTTTACAATTAGGGCATAGATTCAACGCCTGATAAGCATTACCTCCTCCACCTCCACCTTTACCATCAGTATTTGCAGTTGTAGAACTGTCACTACTAAAATTCACATCAATATAATCGAAAGCAGAATTATGGTTAGAAGATGGTGGAATTAGATTATTAGGGCGATTCGTAAAAATTAGATCCATTTGCTTGGAGCAACGAGGGCAATTCGCCTCCGCCTTAATCTTCCGAATTTGGGAATCATCGCCGGCGCCGCCGCGATTCCACTTGTACCTCTCCTGAACTCCGATCAACGACTCTCTCCGTTTCAAATACGAACCGACATGAAGACAATTCACAAAGCCTCGCGTCTGCAATTCTCTCCTCCTCGGTACCTTTAATGCTATGTCCCTCAATCTCCTCCATCCCGACATTTTTATTACTACTTCGCCTTTATTCGAGGAATATAAATTACAGAAAACCGCCTCTTGTTGGTTATGGTGATGATGAAGGGATGGGAAATCGAGATGTGTGTCGCAATACAAAAAAATTGTTGATAACTGAACCAAAAAAAAAAAAAACTGATCTTTATATAATTATTATATTATTAACATCGTAAAAATAATAAGAGGAAAAATGCAGTAAACGACAGTAAACTGAAGAAAAAACTACTGTCTTTATATACACGAAAGGGATAAGAGGAGAGAAGAAGAGCGATTGTAGGAGAAGCAAAGATTGATAATACGCAAAGGCCGCTTTTCAGTGTTATTTTTCTATTTTTATACGAACAGTCATACCAAGCCCTCTTCCGTTAATATATTCCATGGCCACGTGGGTTTGGTACCGACGCAACGCGGTGTCTTTTTTGGTGGCGCAACATCATAAATTCATATTTTTTTATATATTTACCTTAAATTAAGTGAATAAAACATAAACGGTCCCATGACGATGGAGGTCTCATAAATTCTCACGAATTTTTTTCAATTGTAGGTATCATCAGGTATCCACCGTGAACACGGGAACAAGACTCATATATTCTATGTATACAAATAATTTTTTTAATGGTGCACTGTAAGATAGACATATTACATGAAAATATATCATTAAACTAATTGAAGTATAAGCCTAAATTTGGGGCTCGCGGAGGGAAATACAACATTAGGCAGAAACACCACATAGGGTACAAATACAATATTATTATAATATTTATATTGTTCGAATCTTGAACCTCATGTTAGTCAGTAAAGATTCTGGCCATCAAACTATTCCGGATGGTTTATATACAAATAATCTTTAGTGCTTGTTCAATGAAAGAATTTTATTCCCTTTTTCTTTTTTTTTTACACATTTCTTTTTTAAAAATACTGTTTATTGCTTCTTTGCAATAATTTTTCACTATAGGTGACAAATATTTTCTACAAAATCAAAGAAAAAATAGATGATTTTTTGGTAAGCCGAGAACGAGGATTTTTACCTTTTTGGAGGAAAATGACCTCTCTTCTTTTCATTTTCTATTTTATTTTTTATTTTTGCTTCGCTAAGAATGACTGAAAGAAATATATATTTCACGTTTTATCTCATAAAAATTCTAAATATTATTGAAATCGCTTATTTCCGTTTAAATAACATATATTGTGTCACCTACTAATGCTTGTTGGAGTCCAATAAAATGAATTCTCGGATATCTAAAAGGAACAATAAATTTAAGACAATCCAAAGGAACAACATAATAAATGGGGTGATTGGGAATGGATTATAATGATTTTTAAATATTTTTAATATAAAGGAGAAGAGAAAATAAGTGGAGTTGAGTAATTGAGATTTGTACATGTGATGAGATATGTAAATATGATTGATTTAAGAGAGAAAAAAAATTGAAAAAAAGAGAAAATTTGGGGAAAATTTATTCCCAATCAAATTTATTAATCTTGATCTCACATTCACAAATAAATATCTTATCCAATTAATCCCACCAGATTGTAGGGAAATTTTAAAATTATATTTTATTATTAAAAAAATCACATCTATTCGTAAAATTATCATTTTAACTCGATCAACATTATCATTAATAGTGACACAACGATAAATACCCCCACCCCTCCAATCCCTTCCTCCCCTGCTACCCCCAAGTCCCCAAAAAAAAAAATAAATAAATATATTAATTTAAAAAAGAAAATGTCAATTATTCAAAATAACTGTTCATCATCATCCCATACAACATGACACAGACTCGCATTATCAAACTGTTTCCAACTAGTGAAAATGTGAAATTACAGTTCTTGTTTGGGTTCATCAGCACTACTAATCTTCTGCCGATTAGCTTGGCGATCACCTTCAATCTCCACCACCTTAGGGCCCTTAGTCATATCAGGAGACAATTTCGGCATTGAAATCACGAGCACGCCGTTCTCCAGCTTGGCAGCGACTCTGTCCAGGTCCACATTTTCCGGCAGCCGGAAACGCCGCCAGAACTTTCCGTACGATCTCTCGACGCGGTGCCAGTGGTGGTCCTTTTCGTCCTTCTCCTCCTCCCTCTTCCTCTCGCCCGTAACGAGCAGTACTCTGTTCTCCTCCACCTCGATTTTCAGCTCTTCCTTCTTCAGCCCGGGCACGTCCAGCTTGATGACGTGGCTCTCCGGCGTCTCTTTCCAGTCCACTTTGGCCGCCGCCGGTAACATCGACATGCTCTCTTCCCTCTCCAGTGCTAGAGGAACCTACACTTTTTATAATTTTAAAAATAATAATAATAATAATAATAATAAATCAATCCAAAGATGATAACAATAACTCGTATACTACTTTCTCGCATTGAATTTGACCGTTGGAATAGGGTTTGATTTTGGTAAATTACTGTGACGAATTTGAAGGAATTTGTAAATTTTCTTAAAAACAGACATTCATCTTATATTTTAATCTGATGATTGAGAAACTCGTTACACTCATAATAACATACATTTAGAAAGTGCGTGTGTTAATACCTGTTCGAGAACTCTAAACGGGTCGAAAAGATCATCGAACAAGAAGTCTTTAGGTAGCAATGGACGATCGGAGAAGGGAAGCAATGAGCCATGACCTTGCGATGGCAACATCAACTGCAAAATGCAGCATAGATACAGAGACCTAAATGTTAGAGAATTCAGTTCCATTTTTTTCTTTTTTGGAAGAAATGAAAAGGACTGCTGCTGTAAATATCAGTATTAACGTGGGCGATTTATAATTTATTGGTATGTTTAGGCTAAGGAAGATCTCAGGTTTCAATTTATAAGAGGTCACGTTGGTATGTAGAATGTACGCAGGTGAATTCTGGAAGTTTGTTATGATGATAGTAATGGAGCCCAGAAGTGAAGAGAAGCTTCGAGTGGGTTGAGGAAATAGTAACAAGTGAAAAAGTGTACATTTGCAAAGAGGTCCCCAACTTTTGAGGTCACTATTAATTCATTCCATATCAATTCTTAATTTCTTGTGAATGTGTTATATGCACTTCATGGTTGATCTATGATTCACTACTAGGTGACATATCATAATCTTGTGAAATATTGCATGAACTGAAATATAAAGGGCAAATAATTTTGTTGTTCTTATCATGGAAGAGAAACATTTAAATGAAAAAACTCGAAAGTGTACGCTATTAAAAAAATAAACGATCAAAATCCTTTTTGAAAAAGTGATGAAAATCTTCAAAATTTTGTAGTACCATTAAACGTATAATCATTTAGGCTCTACCGCATATTGAAAGCAAAAATTGGAAAATATAATGTCTAGTAAGTTACACATATAATGTCTTTAACGTATAATTGTGTTTCGTTCCTCACAAATTTTCCATACAAAAAGTTATCAAGGGTGTGTTTGATTCGATGGTGTAGAAAAGAAAATATTTTTCTTGTTGCAAAGAAAAGATTTTCTTGGGGGAGATGGAAAAAACTTATTATGAAAAATAAGCAAAACAAAGTTTCAAATGATTGTTTATTTCAAATATTTTTAATGGCAAATTTCTCAATCAAACAACGAAGTAAGAAATTATTTATCTTGATGAAATATTTTCCATGATAAATGGATACAATTAAACACGCCCTAATTTCTTGTCATTATTAGTTAAAAAAAGGTATTACCAAACGTACTACACCTACAAATCAATTGCATTAATAGATGGACTACGCGGGATGGTGATATTGTCATTTTATTTTATTAATGAAATCACTTTTAAATCAATGATGGACAGACGGTAAAACTTGTCAAATGTCATTACTTCAGAATTTCTCATTCTTTAACATTTGTATCATTTCGAAATGTTTTCATAGAATAACTCAAATATTACTGTACATAACTAATTGTATTTCAGTTATATGATCATATATTAATGACACAGAGTTCTAAATCGATTGTCATAAAAAGAATTATTGATTCAAAAACTCAATTTTTACCGACATAAAAGACCCGCAACTTTATTTACTTTTCTGTCACTTTTCTCTGTGCATATCTTTGGGCGCTAACACTCCAATGCCCACTTGTAGGCAGACTGCGACACATATCCCCCTTGACTGTGGTAGGGGAGACGTGCCCCAATCCACTCACTTGTGGCTTGTCGGCATTGAAGAATTCCTATATATTTAAGAGAAGATATTTTTGTTTAAAATAAAATAAATAGAAAAAAGAAATAGTAAAGGTCGCATAAAAGTCAACTTCGATCGAAATAAAATTCTATCCGAGAAAAAGTTAAAAAGATTTTTACAATGTTCCATACCAACAACAATCTGATTATCCGACTCAAAAAATAAAGAGAAATAAAGAAAAAATGAAATTCTGATTATTTATCTGACTATCGACAACACTAACCTATGTGTAATTAAGTTATAAACAAAGTCCAACCCTTTGCACCTCATCATGTAAAGGCCACAAAATAGTAGCCACTTGAAACTCCTCAACCCGGAAAAGTAGAAACCTCGTCCTGTATTGTCACTGTTACATTTTTATGCTAATAATACAACAGACAAGCAATTACAAAAGGAGAAACTCACTGCAGAACACTGGCCAATCGGTCAAACCTCTGTGCAACCGAGCTGTGATTGCTCTTTTCGTAAACCTCAATCAGTGAGCGAACCGTTCTGGATATGACACTCTTCTTAAGGTTTAGAGATATGGCATCTTCAGCTGAACTCGTCCCTTCAAGAGATGAGCACAAACCTTTAAGCCACTCCATGAGAAATGGTGCTTTCTACCAATGGAAAATAAAGTCAATAAGCTTGATATATATGTAAATATGAATATTTCACAACACAGAGTAAAAATTTCGTGATCTTACTTTGACAACAAAATCTTTTACAGCTTGGTTGTCGGTTCCTGACACCAGGCCAAGCACGTGCAACATGGTTGAAGTCAACTGTCACGAGAAAACAACTCTTAGAGATAATTGCAAACTTTTAGCCAAACTCCTGATTCTTTGATGTGCTCCTTTCTAAAAGTTAACTTCTATTCCTAATCAAAGTCAAATACCAATATCAACCACACATCTCACACCATCGTTCAATATCAATGTTTTCTCATCCAGTAGAGCAAGTGATGACTGCTTTGTATTCCATGGAGCATGTAAGTCAACAGAAAGCTAAGAAGACAACTAAAAGACACAAGGCAGCATTCAATATCTGAACAATTGGTTCCACACAATAACTAGGCAACAGAAATACTCCGCAAGATTTGTCAAATTACCTGCTTTTCAAGTGCTACCAAATATTTGAAGTTAGATGGTGCCGAAATCTGGTCACGACTAAAATTCTCTAGTATATGCTCCACACCTTGAAGGACATCATAATATGATCTTCCATAATCTGATAAACAAGAAATCAGAAGAACATAAATACAAAGAAAAACAAAACAAATATCAAACCTGGTCTTTAAATGGCAACATAATACGAAATGTATGTAGCCACTGCAGCACAGAATAAGTACATCATCCTTATGGAGCAGAAACCAATCAGATGCTGGAATGTTAGTTTTCGGTGGACATACTAGAAGGGGAACGCAAATCAGAATCCAGAAGAAAAAGGTCTCCAGTAAAGTGAAATTCAACTCATTTCAGGTCACAAAGGATTATTATTCAAGTCAACATCTAGAGGCATTAAGGAGGTACCAAATGAGAGGAACAGTGCTACTCGAGCCAGCATCCTTAAATTTATCATACCAAGAAATTAGCAGCACGTCTTTTATAAACAATGAAAATTATATTTAGTTCAGGTCAAAATCCATCTAATAGGTCATGCTCATGCTTCTAATGGCGTGTTGCAACAAATGCTGAAAGGAGTATCAAAATTTAAAAAGAAGATTCAGCAGTCTGGCATCTCATTTCAGATATAAGACGTCCAAAGATAAGACAATAATTTCATTAATTGAAAGAATATGTTAATTGCTTCACAAGAATGTGCACGGTGGAGGCTGACATGTACTTCGGAGATGGTGAGGTGCCTGATGAAAGAGTGACAACGATGAATGGAGTTGGAGTCTGAGATGTGCTGAAAGTAAGATGTTTAAAAGTTTATTACTTAAGACACCCAAAAACAACACCTTCTTCCGAGCTTTATTCGTAGCTTTTATTTCTTGTTGAAACACAAACAACTAATACAAATACAAAAATGCAGAAAGGTATAGCTTTCCATTCCTCTAAAGTAATTGCACCTCACTTGTTGCCCAGCATATTGGCTTCACAACAATCCTTTACAAGATGTTGCAACGTCATATTTTCAAAACCAGTTAAGATGCATTAATCAATTTACTTTTCGTGTAATTAGACAGTTTCAGTTTTTAGTTGGAAAGTTGTTTTAAATTTTTCTTAAGACTCTTCACCATAAAACTAGAGTCCTACAAGCACAGCCGACTTTCTCAGGTGAAAAAGCCTCATCTATAGTGAGACCCAAGGATTAAATGAACCCTATTCCACTGTAATAATATGCTAGACCTAGACGACATGCATGTTGCTTATCTAAATAAACAAATTAACTCACAAGAAGGGAGAGTGTGGTCAGAAACAAGGGAGACTATGAATGAAGAGAAGCTATCCTGGCAAAGACACGACTTTGGTCACAGTTGCATTGACACAATCAAAACAAATTAACACCGATGATAATCATGAAAAAAACAACCGGTTACCATTTATACTTTCTGGAACAGCCAGAGCAGCAGCAGCTTGTATCCGGATCTTAAAATTAGAAGAATCTCGAAGCAGCAGCAAGAGGATGCTAAAAACAGAAGGAGCCCTGCATAATTTTAGAGAAAACATATGAAACAATAATAAATTTAAGAGAAACAACAGCAGCATATATCTACTACAGGAATAACCCTTCTGCATATTTTGATTGAACATATCTGAAACTACAATAAATTAAGAGAAACAGCAACATATTTATTAAAGAAAAGAAAAGAATAAAGCTCACAACTAAAACTGAGTGTTTTTTTAGCTCAACGAATTACACAGTTTGTTTTTTTACGCCCATCTTCAACCGCATATCAACAAAGCCTCTAACAACAATATACAGTTGTCAACCACATTATTCTCAGCATCAATTCTTCGTGAGTAGTAGGACCAAGAATCGAAATATGAGACGACTTTTGCAGCTATTAATCCTAGAAATAGAACTGAGTTAACACATCGGTTAGATGCATGTCCTTCTGATCACAAGGTCCGTGTTGATGAGTTTGAAAGGAATGCCATAAAATTTAATGTCAAAATTGTTACACAATTTGATGATTTGATTTATGTATGTTTAGGAAGTTCTTGTCTTCAACAGAATTTCGGGAACTGTTTTGCTGGTAAGTAGGACAAATTTTAGGACAATCAGTTCCTGTTTGTATGTATTTGTTGGAATATCAAGATTTTAGGATTTAAATGGGATTGATCTCAGGGATTTGGTAGAGATTGAGATCCTTGAAAGGCAATAAAATCAGTGTTGGTTTTAATCGAGTAATGTTATTCATAAGTGGTGCTTATCAATCATAGCATTAATTGATTTTCTATGTTAAATCCTACTTTTAAGTTGACAATTTAAATGGAAAATCAATTACAACCGACTATATGCAACAACACTGATGGTGGATAACTGCAGATGGCTAATAACATTGTTTTTTCCCCAAATTTTTCCGTCTCTCGAATTAACCAACTATATAGTATTTTAGATGATAATATATTGCATTCTATAGATCTACTCCTCGTAAATGTTCTCAATATCCTTTCAAAATATTGTCTCTTCCCAACCTGTAATCTCAGTATTTCATGAATGTATTTCTTCAGCAATGTTGTCAGCAGTTTTCAAGATCCTATTTTTTTCTTTTGAATTATTTAATCTGAAACTATGAAATCCCTATCATGGAAAGGGCTTCTAAATGGGCATCAGTCCTTGGAAAGAGGACTTATTAATTCTCAAATGTGTCGTGAAACCACGTAATGCATTATCATGTCAAGGGCGAGGTGCTGATCTAGAGGTCAGCAAAGCGAAGTAGACAAAGAGAGAAGCCTCATATATTACTTTCGCTAAACACATCTGTAACTGAGGACACCATGTTTTCTCTTATGTATATCTTTTCTTTTATCAGTAAACTCGTATTGTATTTCTTCTTTCTCAAAGCCAAAGTTTCAATATTCGAGAATCACATAAATAAGTTTCCAGCCATTGCTCCAATCAATTTCCAACTTTAGCCAGTTAAAGACAAGAAGCACATTCCTTACCAATCCATGTTTTGCAGTCTCAAAGTTTTATTGAAAAATAAATTGCTCAATGCGTGACAGACATTCCACTGAACCTGTTAGCAATGGCAAACAAGAAGATGTGATAACAATTTGGAAACTGTGAAAAGTTAAATGAAGGATTGTAGGTTATATTAACTCGAACATATTCTTTCTTCGTTTTTTCGCCGGTGGTGTTAGAATAGACAAGAAACTGTTAAGTTTTGCTTTTTATCCTTCTCCTTTTAGCTGGGAGAGGGAAAGGGAGTTGAAGAGAGAAGAAAACCTTAACATTTCCGGTTGTCACGCATGATAGAAATGTCTGCACCATCTTTCCGAGCCAATGAAAATTCCCTGAAGATGCTGACTGGAATAAATCTGACCTTTTGTTCAGATCATCCTTTGGCGAATTTTGGCCATTATCTACTAGTTTTGAGGTTGGCTCGTTTGTAAATTGAACAAATCTTGCAAGATTTCCCAGAGCTCTAACAGCATTTGCTTTGACCTGCACCAAAGAAATGGATTAAGTAAAAGAAGAAAGAAAAAAGGAAAAAGAATTAGTTATGAGATACACCCAACAGATACTTAGTCCCTGCCGCGCCATTTATGACCTGCGAACAAGGCTGGAGAAAGCAAAGAATTGATTTATAGCATGGTGGTGTCACATTCTACACCATCGAGTTCAAATCACAGGGTAAATTTCATTTCATTTTTTCATAAATCTTAATTAGAAATTTTAAAATTACAATATATATATTAATATATATATATATATATATATATATATATTTATATGCATATGTGTGTATATATATATATGTATATGTATATATATACAAGGGCAATTCATCTCAGATCAAGGGCGATTCATCTCAGGTCCACCCCACCCTGTAGTCCTGAACAGTACCATTGACCCACTTAATTGGGCAGGTTAGCCTTAAAGAAGGCCGGTCAGAGACCACGAGTCAAACTGATTTCAGGAGTGGGAAGATGTGATTTACTTGTTTCTCGTTGCAAGGTGACCTCTCAAATCTCAATCATTATCCTCTTTTTAATTATGCAGTTTGGGGTATGCCAGAGTGGGTGTGGGTGTGCTAGAAAGGTAGAAATAGACAAACATCACGTGGTGCAGGACAGTTGCGTTAGAGAATTCAATGCAGCTCCTAAGTACTGTCTTATGTTGATGATTGGCAAGATTTTTTGGCAATAGGATGGTAAATTTTCTTTGTACACATGCATGCCAAAGCTAAATAAATAAAGGGACAGATGGCAAAACAATAACAACCTAAGCCTTATATCCAGAAATCTGAACTCAGAAACATGAATAAATTTTTGTTAATGATCTGGGTCATTATAAGATGCACAGTCTCCGATAATAAAATTGGCCATGGAAATGTTTGGAGGCAATTTTATGCATGCCAAAGCTTATGATATGGATACACACAGCAGGAACAACTACACATTGTTCCCAAAAAATTTTAACTCAGCTACACAAACACATTTTTGTCAATAGTTCTTTAGGAGCAAAATGTACAACCATAATAATCAATCGGAGGAAATTGTGACCCAAAAAAATGATATATAGAAACAAATATGCTATAAATCTCATTGCAGTTAGCTTCTTTACCTTGTCATTGTCACTAGCCAACCGCAAAGCAGTGTCCGCTAGCAATGATATAATTCGAGTACCCTCCCTTGAAGCTATAACAACAGTTGCTATAAATCGAAGAATTCAATCTAATGTAAAAGGAGAGAGTTATAAAAGATTCCAATTAGCTCACCAACAGGACCTGTCCCAAAAAGTTCAGCATCCATGCAATGACGAACAGAATCACATATATTTGCTAAGGCCCATGAAGCTGCAATGCGGACCTGAAAGTTTTCATCATATGTTTACCTAAGTCCAAGCTAAACACTATGGTACACAGAGGAGGGTGAAAAAGGAAAAAGGAAAAAGAAAAGAAAAGACTAGACGGGATTGTAGTTATTGTAATCATGCCAAGGAGACCTCCTAGGCGCATCTGCCCAGTCAGTCATGAAAGGACCCTTTACTCAAGCATGAAAAGGTTCAAGAAAAAGCAAGGACAGAGCAGAAGCGATGTTACTTAAGCTTTTGTTGTGGTGAACTTTCATTTTGGTACAATGATATGTTGTTTTGAATGTGGTGGGGACTGGGGATGAACGACATGCATAGATAATGAGTATTAATTCTCAACGCGTTAGTGAAATTAAAGTTTGACTTTGAAAGATAATAATGAGTATTAATTCTCAATGTGTTTGTGAAATTAAAGTTTGACTTTGAAAGATCAGTACAAGTGAATTGTTTGTACAAAAAAGTTGAAAAGATTCCAATCCTCAATTCTTGTAACACATCTGAGCTATATATTATATCAGGCATCTTATGCGGCACTAATAGTTTGCCCACTGAAATTGAAACTGAAATATGTATGATTTCCCATTTAGAGGTCACTTCGGGACTTGGCTCAAAGTAGAAGGACTAATAACTGATAGTTGAAATATAATGCGGCAGCGAATTGTATAATATATTGGTATGTGAAACTAGGTTACAATCAACTCCTTAAATAGGAGGAGAAATCTAATTTAAATAAGGAAACAAGATAAACTATAATCTCTAAAAGATAACAATAAAAGATATTATCCTAAACTAATCAAAATTCTATCTTATTAAACTAACTACTTTCCAACACTCCCTTCTGTTGAGAAATATACTTGTATTTCATTGATTGATAATTGGTTACAAATGAAGCCTATATATAGAACAAACTAGAAACCCTAATAGTGAAATAACCTAACTAGTCCTCAACTATACTCAAATATCTATTTTAGTCCCTACACAATATTTTCTACATTTCAACACTCCCCCTCAAGTCGATGCATCCACAAAGCATCAACTTGGAAATGATATAAAGACAACCAATCTTGAATTGCAATTCCAAGCCGCCAAGTGCTCCCCCTCTCTTCTAATTCCAATAGCCTTCTTGAGTTGATGTCCACCACGAAGGATCAATATAACACTGTCCACAACCCGCGGAACCCTTACTGCACGAAGGATCAATCGAACAATGTCTACAACCAGCACCACACGGAACCCTTACTCCGGACACCAAGAAACACAGCCAAAGAAAGAGACGCAAATCCAGAAGAAAATAAATCGCTTGATCATAAAGGTCGTGATAAGAGAAAGCTGGATTCTACGAATAAAATGACTGTAGACACCCAAGAAAAAAAGACGACTATGAAATGAAACTAAAAGTCTAGGGGTCAAATAGCACAAATTGAAGTAGAATAGGAGTGAAATGTAATTCCTAAAAGGTAGAGGACTAAAATATAAATTTCAGAAAGATCACGGACTAAATATTAACCCTAAAATCTACAAATATCAAACCTTAAACTATTTGCAGCCCAAACAAGAAATCTGCAACCCAAAATAATTGAAACCCCAATAATAATAACCCCAAATAGAATACCTAGCCCAACTCCACACAAGCCTTAAGAGCCAAAATAGGAGAAGTCCCAAATCAGTAGCATCAACTTCAGTAGCCCATAATCCACCAGTTAATGTCCAAAAAACAACAGCAAGGCCAAATAAGAGCTTTTAATAAGGCCACACGAGGCCCACATATATATGGAAGCCCAACAAGAATCAATAAGGCCCAAACAATAACTCTTACTAGCTAAGAGCCCAAAAAAGGATACCAAGCCCAACTCCACACAACAAACCCTGAAATCTGTCGACCAAATACAACAAGCAGCAGCCGCAGTCACCACCACACCACCGGAAAAAATATGACCTCAATACATTCATCCAAACCAACAAACGAAGGTAAAGAACTCGATTATCAAGCCATTGAACAAATAACCACAAGAAATAAGCCAAAATGAGTCCCAAAATGAAGAAAACAATCAAACCCGAGGTCGCCGGAGGTCAAAGTGAGCTCGCCGGAGGTCATTGTAGGTCGCCGGAGGCTCGCCGGCTTCGGACGAGGTGAGAGAAAACCCGTGCAAGGCAGAAGAAGTGGAGAAGGGTTGGTTTCATCGCTGAAAAAAGGGACATGGCGTAGCTCCCGAGGCAAATAAGGTGCTGCGCAACCACCGATGAAGTCTCCGGAGGTCGGCAAGGCTCGCCGGAGGACAGGACTACTTCGCCGGAGGTTGTCGAGGGTCGGCGAGTTCACACGAGGGGTCGCGAGACAAGAAGAACCGAGAAATCTGGACCAAACGAGCAGAACCTTGGCTGAATAGGTTGCGTAACTTGCAAGAACACACCTCCGGGACTTCACTGGAGAAATTTAATGCCAGCGAGGCCGGTGGAGCCAGACAACGCCCGCCCGGTGAGGTCGCCAGAGGTTGGGGAACGTCGGCCAGTGGTCGCCGCCACATGGGCACGCCCGGAAACTTCAGCGGAAATCAGTGGGTAGCAACGCCTAACAGCAACAATTTGGTTTCGGGTTTTCAGAATTCCTCAGATTTGGCTAGGCTTAACTTCAGATCTAGGTAGGTTTAATTTTCAGATTGTGGGAATGGTTTTGGTAGCCAAATATTCACAGAAAATGAGATAGAAACACAGAAGTTAACAGAAAAATTTATGGCGGACGGCGGCTCAAATGCCTTCGCCCGAACGGAATTTTTCGATGTTTAACCAAGATCGATTAATCTTAGCTCGATACCATGTTGAGAAATATACTTGTATTTCATTGATTGATAATTGGTTACAAATGAAGCCTATATATAGAACAAACTAGAAACCCTAATAGTGAAATAACCTAACTAGTCCTCAACTATACTCAAATATCTATTTTAGTCCCTATACAATATTTTCTACATTTCAACACCTTCAAGTTGATGCATCCACACAGCAATGGAAACGTTGAATTGTAGACTGGTAGGATGACCGACTACTTGTGACTGGCTGTCAACTCTGATTGCACTCCAGCTTCAAATGGTAGCCAATCCTGATTGCAACTCCAAGTATCAAAAAACTCCCCCTTTCTTTCAATTCCAAGTAATCAAGTGGTCCCTCTAGCATAGATGAGAATTGCCTGGTTCTTCCATATCCGAGTGGAGGCCTAGGTCAACCTGAGAAAGCTAGGGTTAAATGTAGAAAAAAAACCATGATTTGCCGATCCCCATGGAGCATCAAAAAGATTGAGCCAACTAATCTGAAATGTTGCACAATTCTAAGAGAGGTCACCGGAAGTCTCTAACAATCACGTAGATACCTCAACGCACCAGATGGCTAGTCAACCAAAAAGGATTGGTTACTTAGCTCTGAGTAGGCCATTGATCATTAATATGGCAATTTAAGGGTTTGAACATAACGTGCAAAAGCCCAATCATAGAACACCCCAAGAATAGTCCTAATCAAAAGTAGCATCCCAAAATATAATCATAAAGATTGGGACCTTAAAGAGATCATCTAGACAATGAGAGGATGAACTAAAGGGTCAATTTGCGAGAATTACAAACCGAAAAATAATTCCCCAAAAGTTCAGGGACCAATTTGCCAATTTTCTGAAATGCAAGTCCCAAAAAAGGACAGGGACTGAAATGAAAATTTTGAAAAGAAGGGGCTGAATTGGCGAAGTATAGGTGAGGGATTGAAAAATAATTGGATAATGGACACTCCAACAATGGTCCCAATAAACAAGTTCCACCAAACTCCAAATGAAAAAATCCCAATCACCATCTTAAACCTAAATAATAGCTTAAACCCAACATCAACTACATGCAGCCCAATAGCAATCCAATAACACATCCAATAGAACCTGATCAGCCTCTTAACAAAAAACCAACTAAAGCCCAATAACAAAGATAGGCTCCAACAACAGGCCCAAAACCTCTACAATCAGCCCCATAGTCAAGCAAGTTAGTACAGTCCCCGAGTCCACAAGAAAAACAAATTGAAAACAAAGCCCAAACCCAACACTACACAATCGACGTCCACAGCAAGGGTCGAACAAGGCTGGAAAAGGGAGAAAATCAAAGAAAACTTGGGGTTTGCACGTATTTCGAAGTATTGACCAATATTTGGTTGAAATTCCACAACTGAGTTCATAACTGCATTGTAGAGGTTGAGACGAGCTGACCGATGTTGGCCGATTGCTTTTCCGACCAGGGATGCCCCGTCACGCCCCGGCAACAGCTGAAGGAACAGATCGCCTTTTCTGCGCGTGTGACTCACACGCGCGGCTTCTAGTCGCCGGACTTCCGGCGAAGGCTGATCGGTGGGAGGCGAGGCTGATGGTGATGGAGGTGATGACCAACAGTTGCTTGAACAGTGGAAACTACAAAACCCTAGATGTTAGTTCTTTCACCCAAAAGTTGCAATTATTTTTTTGCCTTCAAACGCCAAATATGGAGGAAAAACAGAAAGAAGAAGCTGAAAACTTTAGAGACGGAACCGGACAAGCGGCCGACGGCCACCCACCGGAAAACCAAGATCTAAAAGCCTTATGCTCTGATACCAAGTTGAAATATAATGCGGCAGCGAATTGTATAATATATTGGTATGTGAAACTAGGTTACAATCAACTCCTTAAATAGGAGGAGAAATCTAATTTAAATAAGGAAACAAGATAAACTATAATCTCTAAAAGATAACAATAAAAGATATTATCCTAAACTAATCAAAATTCTATCTTATTAAACTAACTACTTTCCAACACTGATTTAATCTTAGCTGTTCTGAAAGTTTCGCAATGTATCGATGAATGTGTATAGACTTTCTGATTCAAATAAAATATTATCCCCACTTGGAATAAAGATGTCAATTGTCTTAAACCCTGGAACCCTCGGCTTACATGAGCCTACGCATTTCGAAAACTGACCGAGAGCGGCTCAAGAAATAAAAATATAGAGGAAATAACTTACTGAGACCAGTGAATCATGAGCATTGTGCTCAGCAGCTTCCATAAACTTTTGGAGGATCTCTGTGCTGTTTGGAATGAAACTCTTTAGGGATATCTATTTGTTGAGTACCAGTTCTCATTTGGAATTGAAGATATAGAGGTGATAAGTTACCTATGAAATATTTGAGGAAAACATGCAATAACACCAATGGCGCGACAAGCAGCTGATCTAACTGAAGCAATGTCGTTTAGCGCAGCATTAATCTACAGAAATCCAGTATATCATAGATCAAATGGCCCTGCATCATTACTTTATGGAAGAAAAAGCATGCTCTGGTTTGCTGGCAAACTTACAGAAGATCTGATGGCAAAATCCTGTTTGTCCTTTGGCAGAGAAAAGAAGACTGAAGATGTCATTCCTGCGAAACAGGTAACTGATGCAGCTCTTACCTTCCAAACAAAAGCGAAACTGACTTAGAATCGTGTTAAAAAGCACACCAGCTACCACATATCACTCCAGAAAGTACAGAGATAAGTTTGTTTAAGCATCCAATCACCACATGCATAGTTCCAAAAGGAGTGCATAGAGAATATGATTATGATTATTCTATGCGTTGCATGAAACTGCACATTCCCTCTCAAAGCAGTAGCAAATCATACATAAAATGTAAGCAACTAAAGGGACAATAACATGTACTTCATGAATCACGTAGAAACTACTAGCTTGTTGGAAGTGTTCAAAAACATAATTTGTTTCCCAATAAATGAGTAATTGAAAACTGGATGGCACTTGCAGATTCCAAGAAACTTGTGGACAAAGATTAGCTCGACCAAAAGAATTTATAACAATATTCCAGAGAAGCTCTGAATAATCCACCAAAAAACTGTAAGAACACGTGACCAGAGAAGCTCTGAATAATCCACCAAAAAACTATAAGGAGACGTGACTCACTCCAAATTATGTGTGAGAATGAAGTTCAGGTAAAAATAAAACTAAGAGCTTATCTGACAAAGCTAAAAAAATAACCACCTTTGTTTTTCACTAACTTTCAACCACGTATTCTCTACAGAAGTTATTTTTCACATTTCTCTACAGATTTTCCAAGCTCAACAAAGCATTTTGGGGGAAAAAAAAGAGTATTTTTAGGAAGGAAAGTGTAAGTAAAAAGTAAGGCAGCTCATCAAAAACATGAAAAATAATATTCTGAAAATGAGTGTAAGAAAAAGTGATTGTTAAAAATGTTTTGTCAAACAAACAATTACTTTTTAAGCACACATTCCTCGCAACAATCACTTTTATTACATTTGTTCCAACTAAAAAGCAAACGCCAAATATTCTTACCAAAGCACCAACTTGAATCATTGACTAGCAGGCCGGAATGAAAGATATGTTAGAGCCAACTTGAGAGTGAGAAAATCCGATTTAGTTAGATCAATCGAATTCGAATTCATTTTATTTGATTTAATTTGTATCCTATTGTAAATCCCTAGTTTTTAGGTTATATTAGTTATTTAAAATTTATTTCCCTTAATACGGTAGAATTATTATCCCCAGACAAATAGCTACGTAAAGTTCTTAGGGTCATCAAAGAGAATTGAATATTTCCTCTTATAGTGAAAGCAGGAAAAACGGCCTATAATTCCGGCACAGTTCAATAACAGCTTTCCTCATTGTCAAGTAAAAGTACCAGTCACCTCCTCATCCACCTTACCGTACAAGACCTCCACTATACAGACAATGTTTGAAAACTGTGATAGAGCCTCTAAATTTTCTGATCCTAATCAGTAAGCTTCCAAAACCTAAGTTATGATGAAATAATAGGCATCTTATTACTGCAGGAGACTGAATCTCCAGAGATACATGATTTATGTTAAGAAATTAAACCAGAATCATATGAAGGCCGAAGTTTCTAAATCTTACGTAATGTTAAATGAGATATACCTAAAGAGAAAAACAAGTCAAAGAGGATGTCATTTGAACCAACCATAGCTGATGTATGCTGAAGGATCATAGGCATGTGCTTGACTATTGCTTCAGACCACCGCTCGCTGGCCAAAATATACATTTTTGATTCATCCTCAGCAGGCACAGGGCTCTCTAATCCATAAATTGGAGCTGAGGAGACTGCCTTTGTTTTCACATAGTCAGATGTAAATGGACTATCAAGCAATTTATCATTTGAAAGATCTTCGGTCCCTTTGAAGCCAGAAATAGCACGAAGACATTCATCCAAAACCTGTTCAGGTAGTTACGTACAAAGCTTAACACTCAAACCTCACGATGCACATACAGAGACATTAAAAATGAAGTCTCAAAATCATGCATGGAAGATCATATAGTGGAGGACTTCAAACAAGCTGGAGCATACTAATTATCAATGCTTCACAGAAAACACCATCAAGAAATATTCATGACAAAAAGCTATGAATTCACTGTAAACAATTGTGGTTGGAGGTTCAGTAGAGCAAAGTGAACAAATCAACATGGTGAGGCAGTTTCTTGGAGGTGTTCTCAGTTCGACGAAGAACACACGTCAAGGCTTGTGGGGTGACACCCAAGTGGGCTCTCCTTAATTCTCCAGATATATTTTCTCTGCTTTAGCTGTAGGCCCACCAAAAATAAATAAATAAAATCTGATAACACACTTTAGGATTAGCCAACTAGCTACTACTTAAACACTTAAAACAGTTCCTAACTAACCCCGTTCGGGCATAAGCTATTACAAAGATGTTAAAAATTTGTGTCTCTCTTAAAACCTTTAATAATATTCTGTGACTCCACCAACTAAAGTAAAAGGTTCTCTTTTTCTCTTATACCCGAGATTTTTCTTGCACACTTTAGACGTCTCTAATGAATTTTGAAGATTGTTCTGATGCATTTTAAGGATTTCTTGAATTACGGATTCCACCCCAAAGAGCTTCCAGGCTTACACATCCCTACCCAATCATGCCATATTAAACATTGGCTACTATCCACGCGTAAAAAGCTAAATCGGGTGTTGAGGTGTTTCATGTCCCTCAGAGAAGGCATAAACCTTGAGGCACTTTAAGAGATAACTACCGACCCAAACTAATAAAATAAGACAAACTTAAAAGAGCAGGACTTATAAAGAACCATAAATCTTAGATATAAATCTTGTTTTAAAAATTAGAATTAATTCATAGTCAAACAAATCGATAAATAGAAAAAGTGATAATAAGAATATAAAACAGCAAAATCAACATCTAAAGCAAAATTTATAAAATAAATGAAAGTATTGACCACTGGCATTGATTGTAAAAGAGAAGACAATCCATGGGAAAGAAACAATCAAACAGAAATAACAGCACAAGAAGACGATCAAAAAAGTTGAGTATTGTAAAATATCAGCCCAGAATACCCTAAACTAAATCGCTCATTCCTCAATCTGTTAGAGGGGCTTATACTTAAAGCGCAAGTCTCGGGGAGGCATACACATAGACAGAAGGCACTCAGAGCTCGCACTCAATCAATACCTCGTGAATGGCATGCTTCAAAGCATAGGAAAGATGTCCTTAGCTAATTTGGACTGACCCTCCAAAAGCATCAAAAACTGTTGAAAGTAAATCTAGAATATAAGGCACACTCTTTCATTAACCTTATGTAACCAGGACAAAACTCTCATGTAGACGGGGTAACACAAGAACAGAGTAATCATAGTTTTGCATATTTTCTTCTTTGCTATCTTTATATAGGTCAGAAATTTCCAACTGCCACCAGAGCAATACAATGCGAAGCACACAGCTATGCAAATAGTCTGACCAATTCTGGCAATTATTTTGTTGTCCACCACATATTTCAGTAATCTAGTAAAAATAAGCATTGTCAGTTCCAAAATGAGGAAACAGGAGCTCCAGCCTTCAAGAAGTGCGTGAGAAATGTTGCTCAAACATATTACCGATTTGTCCCATGCGCCTTCAGCCGGGGTGAAGAAAGCAATACTGATCCTAAGAAATCAGTCAAGAGCTACAAGATTCTATTGTTCCTCCAATGCCATTTTTACAACGTGAGAGTTATCATTGGAGACCACCAGAAGAATTTGGCTTGCTTGGTACTTCCAAAAAGTTAATTGATTCAGTCACAGGAATCAGGAAAAACACTATATTGTTGCTAAAAACCTAAAACGTAAGAGAAAATTCTCCAAGAAATGTGCAATACCAATGTGGCATGAGCAACAGATAAACGAAGCGGTGCGCACTTCAGGTTGGTGTGTTTGCTGCAAGAATAATGGAGAGACTGTTTCTCATCTCTTTTTAGAATGTACCATGGTTCAGAAATTGTGGTCTAAGATGCTTTACGAATTTGGAATCCAATGGTGTATGCCTTAAACATGCAAGCAGTTATTGGCATGCAAGACGATGGGAGATAAACGAATATCAAAGTTGTGGACAGCAGCGATTTTGGCAGTGTTTTGGGCTGTGTGGCTTGAGAGGAATAGAAGAATTTTTTAAGACAAAGAAGATACGATTGAAAGAATGTGGGAGAAGATCAAGTTTTGGGTGGCAACATGGGTGTACAATTCTAAAGGATTTGAGGGATTGTCATTCTTAGATCTTACTAGAGATTGGACTAATTTCTTGTACTAAGATTCTAGCTTGTATTTGGGTTTGGTGTTGACCATACCTTCATTTCTTTTTTCTTAATATTGAGCCGGTATTTTGTAACTTCATTTTTTCACAGCAATATATTAAGTGTGTTTCTTTTTCCAAAAAAAAAAAAAAAAAGTTGCCCACTTCATTTCCTTCAACTCCATTGCTCTTCCCATTCCCAAAGAAAAGGAAAGAGAGGGAATCTAAATGTTACTTCACATCGCTTTTATTAATGTAAACCCACTAAAATCAGCAGTTCATAGCTTCCCGTCACAATGAAGGTAAAATATAACTAGGAAGAATTTGAAACCTCTATGACAACCAAAACAAAACATGTAGAAGAAGATAGTGTCACCTTAATACCAGTTACCATCACTCTTTCCCTGATTGCTCCAATGTTGTTTTCAACATTACCCCTCCATGATCTTGCTGGATCCTCAGGGAAGAATTCCAAGACCCGATAAACAGTAGAAGAAACTTGCTCCCAACATGGATTAACTGTATTAGGATAGTTGTGTGCCATAGCTTTAAGAGCCTGCGACATAAGGAAGCAAAATATCCATAAATACTGAAAACGATGTCTGAATTGTAGAATGACTCAGAATTGATTAATGTAAAACTCAAAGAAGCATAATGGTTTTCCTGCTCCAAAAACTTGTTAACAAACTGAATTTAGTTACTCAAAAGAACATACATACAGACCTCAGATCGCTATGATAATTGTGTATCCTCATGACAGTATTAGAAAGGAGTACAACGAGAGCCAAGATTTGAATCTTAAAACATATGAGAATTGCGGCACTGAAGTTGAAAGAATCCTCCCCTTAGGTTCATCTCAATTATCAGACAAATTAACCTTGCAAGAACCCAGTAAATTGATTGGCACTACTGTTAAAATCAAATTGATACATTCCAATAAATTAGCAAGATATATTGGAAGACTGTCTTGAAATAGTTTGCGTTCTTAGAAGTTGTGAGCCAAATGATTGCAATCTGATCATTTATGATTTGGGAAATCCATTCTAAGATTCGAATCTTGGCTCTCAGGTTGCCCCTTGTTCAGCTCAGATCCAAAGGCTATGTCTATCCACTGCCTAACAGAACATAAACATAGCTTCAAGGACAACTCTTTTTTTTTTTTTTTGTTAATAAGAAACAACAGATTTTATTAAAACGAAAAGTACAAAAGATACAAAAACAAAAAGTGGATGACTCGTCCACTCAAAAGAAAGACAAGAAAATGAAAAATAAACAAAACAAAACAAACATGGACCTAAGGGCTGCCTGAAACAATATTACATAACGCACTAATGGGGTCAAGTCGAAACAAGAAAGTCTCAAAAACACTGACGATCCCAGCTCCTCTTGCCCATAGGCCTGTAAAGAAAGTGATGCTATCCCAAATATCATCTAGTGACCGCTCCAAATTATTGAAAATTCTCTGATTCCTCTTCACAAACTGCAATCAAAGGCATCCAGGACATCACAAGCTCATGTGGATAATGTCAAGGGCACCTTGACATGTTGCTACTTGCACATGAACCTATGGCTCACAGATGTTCTACAACAACATCCAGAAGTAGACCCTGGGCTATGATGTCTATGGAGCCTAGTGGTGTAGGTCTCTTTACAAACGGGAAGAATTCTTTCGTTTATACCCTTCACGTGAAGACCAGATACATTGTTACAGCAAAAGCCACATGGTCAAATTTATATAAATAGGCAGCACTAAGAGTTGAACCTAAGACCTTTCCCAGCCCTATTACCATTATGACCGGGTGATTCAACAAAGTTAATTTGAGGTATATGTGTTAAATAGAGACAACATATAAAGGACAAAACTTGGAGCTAAACAAATTTCGAAAACCTATCTGAACATATTCGTAACCTGCAACATGCAGAATTAAATATTAAAAGAAAACTGGAAGCCCGAGGAACAAACAGACTGGCAACTCATATCTTGTCAAAAGGCAGGCGAGCAATATCTATCACATACACAACATTCCATACACAGAACATAGACTACATAGAGCAAGTAAGATTGAACCTTAAGGAGTCAAATTTTATTTTTCAAGAAGCATAGTGTTACCTGGAGTGCTTCTAAGCTTACTGTAAGGTTCGTTAACTGTTTGGAATATTGAAATAAGGTATATAAAACTCCAGACTTCCGTTGACCACCAAGAAATCCTGGAAAACAATGTTATCATAAATATAAATCCGTCAAACTCTAGACTACACAGTAGTATATTCATGAATCAGACAAAGTAATATGTCGAACAGGGGTGAGGTTAGAGCCCATTTGATAGATTTTTAGCAAAAATACTCATAGAAGTTAATGGAAAGAATGAAAAGTATGGTTCAAACTGAAGTTTGACCAGACTTTTATTAAGCTTTTAACTGGACCAAGCAAGCACTTAAATTTAATGGAAGTAGCATGTCCATAGATGAACAGCTGAAGCTGTCTCATAGACATTTTCCTGCAGCCTCAGCTAAAAATACGAAAAGGAGTGATCTATCTCATATAAGGGCAAGATAGCAAATAAAGATTACTGGAAAAATGTTATTGCATCGTTTGCATCCCTCAGAGGGGGGAAAAGGAAAAAAAGCATACCACTAAAGCACGACCAGTACATTCCCATCATAAGGGTATGTTTAGAATAACTTAAACTAAAATCACTTTTTCGACTTCCATTTTGAACCATCCATTTGATTGATTTGAAAATTAGTTTATATATTTATGCCGCTGTCTTTCACTTTCAACCACACATTTAAAACTGTTTTAATCCATAATCTCTGTCGAACATACCGTTAATAACTCCAAACCGCAACAAGAAACACATCCAAAGCAAAAGAACATGAATTTTCAAACACTACTACCCAAAACAAGTAACATGGTTAATCAACACAAAACACTAACCTTTTGAAACTTCCTCTAGAAGAAAGTTGTTGACGTGTCGAGAGGATGGTGAAGCAGAAAGAGCTACAGTCAAGCAATTAACTGCAGCTGCCTGACAATGGCAAGAAGAAATGGTGCTTAGATTTTATCTGTATCCTTTTCTATCATTGGCATAAATTATTATTAGATAAATAATAAAGGAGGAGACATTAGAAGAGAGAGTTAAAAATCAAAGCTTGAGAGTGCATCCTAAGGGAATCTCAAGTTCAAGGAGTACTCCGAAGTTTATTCACGGATGTCCACCACAAACATTGCAATACCATTGGTTGCTTATCAACTGTTGAAAACATAATTGAGTTCAACTAGTTATAGGTTACGAATTTTACACGACACACACAATTCCAATGCTATCAACATCCATAAAGCTGAGAGAGATATCATTTCCAAGACACGTCCAATATGTGAGTTTTCCTAATGCTATATAAGACAGAACCAGGTTTGACGAGTTATGAAGTAGAAGGTGAATATAGGGATCTAGTATGGAAGAAATTGAGCTTTAAAAACTTCAAACCTTGTAGAACCAAATAAAGGTTCAGCGTCCACAAAATTACATTATTCAAACAGCTCTCTAATATCAAAAGAAAATTGGAACCTGAAAGCGTCTCTCATATATGTAGAATAGCCAGGACTCCTATTATTCATAACCCCCTAACGCATACCAACTTTGGATAGCCATCCTGCAACCAAAATTGTAGGTAGACGACAAGCTCTGTGTGTGTGTGTGAGAGAGAGAGAGAGAGAGAGAGAGAGAATAGTAAAATATGTAAAATGACAAGGAAACGGAGGACAAGGAGATGATACTGCCCATCATACTGATGTAATGGGAGTTGATCAAACTGGGCAGTGTACTAACCAGCAAGCTAGTTTGATCACTTTGCAGTGGGAAGCCCTCATGAATTATTGATTGAAGTGAAGTGATCACCGAAGGCAAAAGCTCTGCCGACATCCGTGAATATCTATAAAATTACAAAATTGTGCACATTTTAGACAACTGGCACATGATTAACCTGCGTAAAAAATGTAACTGTACATATGTATCTATGTAACAGCAGTTCGATCTCTAGATTCAGTGGTTTTCAATTTTAGGAGTCCTCCTATAAAAATAAGGCCACCTGGCCAATATAGTGTTTCTGCATATTTCCAACTACATAAATTTGGACAGAAGATGTAGGTAAAAGTTTCTAAGAAAGAAACACAAACCATAAAAACAATGAAATTCAAAATCCTCATAACATTGGACCACAAAATGGATACAGGACAGACAGGGAAATACTCTGATAAAAACCCCGACATCTTTTCATTTTCAAGAACTCTTTTTTTGTTTTTGAAAAGAAGCACTTTTATTAATGCAACAATGAAATACAAAGGAGCATACTTAGTTACAAAGAACAGGAAATTCCAAAGCTGCCAAGACACTAAGCACAGGAGCTACTCCACTCTCTAGTAAGGACTTGAAATGATAATCCCTGGAACTCCTTAGCGTTAAAAATCGAGGTTGCAACCCAAAACTTTACCCAAAAAAGGGGATATCATATACTCAACAGAAAACCTGGGTCCCTGGCTGGACCCATCTTAGATGAATTCTATTATAATGGTCCATCATTGCATCCAAACTAACAAGAGAGGTTAATTTGGTCTAACATATGAATGCTAGAGTAAGGCACTTACGGTGTGGATGATATCAAAAGCGTCAAAATTCTGAATGACAGTGCCAGCAGTCTACTATGGGTCTCCTGCTTGATTAAATATAAAGTACCTGACAAAAATAACTTTAGCCATATATACTTCCGAGTGATTTTCTAGTACCCACAGTCGGGGGGGAAAAAATTCGTAGTCGGGTGAGGCCCCCACCATCAGAGACAGTTATTTATTATTCATCTAACTTAACGTAGATACCCAAAAAAAAATAAAAAAATTGGTGTGATGATGTGGCGCCCTGTGAGGGCGCCACATGGCATGGGTTTGGTAGCCACGTGGGCACCAGATCAAACGCGTATACTTCGTTGTGAAGGAAAAAATTTAAGTAGTGCTGGTGAAAGAAGCCAAAGATAGAGAACAAAAATAGAGTCACTCTCACCACAAGGACCAAATACAAGACATGACAAAATTTCTTTGCTATACCTGAATGTAGCTGCATTAGTATCTGACCGAGCGAGCTAGAAAGTGCCGTAAAAGATCCACATTTGGAGGATTCTCGGAATTCTGCTACCTGAAGAAAAACAGACGAGGGTCCATCCAACATTGCCATAACTGTGGAGGCCGCTGCAATCCTCACCTAGGCAAGATAGTAATACATTTTAGTATAAGTATCAGCAACTCTAATTATGCACTCTTAATAGAAGCACATTCAATACTTCATGGTCTGAGTGACCAAGAATGTATTATATACTTTACATTATATTAAGAAAACCAGAAGGACAGATATAACAAAAGAAAGATAGTTAATTAAATGAGAATTGCAGCTACTATAAAGAAACCTTCATAGAAGGATCAAATAGCAAACAACTCATCAGGGTAGTTCCATGTCTCCTACAAAGAAGCATAGTCCAATGTGAAGAAGCAGAAAGTGAAAAGAGACTCAAAAATTCTAGAATAAATGTCACACAATCAAATTACCAAACAGGCTTACACATCAACAAAAAAAGATGAGAAAAACAATTCACCTCTGCAGAAGTACATCACTGGATGGCAAAAGCATTGTCCACTGAGAAGTGAACAATTTCGGATCAGCCCGGCAGAGATCCTTCCATTTAAAACCAAGAGTTAGAGACAATAAAGAATTGCAAACCAGTAACATCAATAAATTTGTTTTGAAATTATATTTATGAAATCTACAGCTTAAAGAAATATTCTTGGCAGTGTCCACATATGAAAAATGGTATTGGTTATAACAATCTGCTTGCTTGGTGCAGACTGTTTTGAGTGAAAATTAGCTTTTCTGAGAGAATGTACAGCATAAAAAAGTGGAAAAGTTAAGGGTCCCATAGAATGCATGGTTGAAAGTAAGAAACTGGTTGATCCAACGGCATTAAAAATGAAGTAACTGAAGTTGAAATACGAACATAAAACACTTGAAACTGACCCTTGATGCAAACCTCCAATAGCCACAAGTTACCTAGACGTTCAATGTTGTAGTTGCAGAAAGAAGGCCCAAAACTTATTCTTCGTGATCAAAATGCCACGTATTAAATATGTATGTTCCATTACAATAACCTAAGTGCTACCAACAAATTACACGTGTAGGTGGCAAATGTAGAATTGGAACATTTTTACAACTAAATATTATGTACAACCTAGTTCTGTTCATCTTTAGTATCTATCTATTTTAACATCTTATACATAAAGGCAATGAATTACAGAAGATGTTTGTTGTCTATTTGGAGTTCATCCATGCATGTATACCAGAACAGCTTGCAGTATTCTATAGTTTTCATGCTTCTAATTTTAGCAGAAGCAAAAATGTTTAATGACACTAGTATTAAATTATACCTAAGAAATGTTCAGAAGCCTGACCTCGAGGCTGGTCAGGGTAGTATTAAATCATTTCGATGACTTCATGAACCACGACAGAAGTCGAGATTAAGAAAGAAGATTGAAGCTAACAAACCTGAATACAAAGAATCGCACCTAGTCTAGCCTTGGCAAAATAATGATTAAAAGCATCCGTAGCTGATCCATCACTATCACTGCAATCTGATTCTGAAGATATGTTCAATTCATGGTCAGAAAAAGCCAGCGCATCCTCATCTTTGAGGTGTACATTTTCTGCAAACTTTTTTCTCAGGTGTGGAGGCCTATAAGGGCCAGTTCTCGATTTACTTGACTCTGAGAAATTCAAGTTTCTGCTCGTCAAACCAAGATGGGACCTGTTAGTAAGGCCGTAATGGAAAAATATCCTCAATGCTGCTACAAAACCAGCCACCTGCAGACCGCAATGAATGCAACTGATAAAATGCATAGCACAAAATACTTGATGAGAGTGCGTGATTGTAGAACCCTACTACTGTGATATTTTCTTTTCATATAATCTGGAAGAGGCATTTTCTTACATGGCCTGACAGAGAACCTCTAGGATCTGCTAGAAGCAAGTGCAGACAGTGCAGAAGTTCAACATAAAAGCTGCATGCAGTGCCACCAATTCTTAGGTCAACAAGTTAATGATCTAAGATGTCCTTAAAAAGAATAAAAAATACATAAAATAAATAAAAAGAAAGTTGAGGATGAAGAAGAATTTTACTTGGCCGTAATAGTATCTTCTACAAGGAGGCCTTTAGATGCCAACACATCCATAACTTTGCTCAGAACCTAGAAAAAGGTAAAACATTAAGTAGCAATTGTTAAGCCAGAGGCACGAAATATGTATCTAGTTCGATACCTCAATTGATGATTGCCAAATCTGAAATGGCAACGAAGAACCCACTTTTGAGTACACTTCCCCAATCATAGTAAACACAATTGTTTTGACTTCCAACACATTGCTGTATCCAACTGCTTTGTGGTTGTCACTTATTGACTCCCCGTGAAAGCATGTAACCACTTGAAGCAGAAAGTTCAATAGTTGCTCAGTTTCTGATAATAGAGCTGCCCTGTATAAATTGAAAAGGAGCCTGGAGAAAATAGATCAGCATTGTTAGTAGAATGAAACCTCAATAACAGATTCCTCTAGTATAATTGGGAAAATTAGTGGCTTCCACAACCCAAACCAATAGAATAAGAACAAAATCACTTTGAGGAACTTGAGAAAATGTAGATAAGAAACTAGTGACACCTGGGGGACTTAAACCATTGTTGGCATGGGCTATAAACATGTGCTCATAAAATATAAATATAAACAAATGGGGGCAGATTATCCGTACCGTATGCTTTCCAAGCATATTTTTGTGGCTTTAACTATTGTAACATTCACAGTGGAAGTGTTGTTTGTTTTGGCTTCATCAAGGAAATTTTCCACAATCCTCTTGAAAGAATCAAGCGCAAGGGCCCAAGATGTCGAATTAATTTGTAAAGAAGCACAGATGCTGACACTGTGGATCTGCGAAAGATATGAACAGCTAATATTAATATTACTCACACTTTATGTGTGCTACATCAAAGAACATTCATGACAATGCAGCAAGTAACATATAAAATGACAAACACTATGAAGAACATCAGTATTACGCAAATGCATTTCATTCTAAGGAAATCAGAAAATCGTAAATATCACAGGATGATCGTGTACTCATTCAACAGCAACATATTTTAACATTAAAACGCTGAATATAATTTAACTCTGAACTTATCGTGGAAACCGAATGTGCTACCGGAATAATATAAGTTCAGAAATGTTTCAAGCTGAAGATACAGTTGCAAAATCAAGAGCGGAGGTGGACTGAGGGGGTGCATGAGGGTTGCAAATGCCCCCAACATTTAAATTTTCTTCGATTTTATATGTAAATGTAGATGTAATTCACCCCTGCAATATTTCTTCGCCCATGATGTACTTATAAGTGAACTTTTGGAGCTCCGTCAATGAGGAAGCTTGGCATTTATACTGAATCAGGTATTTAATCATGCTTCGAATGATGAAATTATATCTAACTTGATCTCAGGAGATTTACATATATCTAACTTAATCCCACAAATGTTGAGCAAAGGGACACCGAAACAAATCTTTTTCAATTATAATCAAATACAGTGGAAAACACTAACCAAGTGTGACAGTTTAATAAGTGACAGAGCAACGTCCTCGGTTCCTTCAGCGTGAGAAACGTTTCGAGCCAACTCCAACAGGAACATCACGTCAGACGTGATCTAAAATGAAAATTGAACAAATTAGAGTGAGAGTATAACAAAAATCACATCAAAATGGGAAGCATAATTATTGATAGATGCCTCATGAGGAGGAAGGTCGGGGGCGGCGGCAATGAGAGCATCGGATTGGGAAAAGATGAGATGGTTGAGGAGGTGAAGGACGGCGGAGAGAGGCGGCGACGCCAAGGTCTCATCCCTCAATGTTAAAAACGCCGTTCTCCATGACCTCACCGCCGATGACATTAGCAATGGACGCAATGTCTAAGTGAGAACGGATTTCTTTAGCTGTAACTCAGTTGATCCGGCAGCTGTTCAAATGAAATTTTCAGATTTTCATAAACTGCCGGCAAAATTATAACCCTTGCTGCCTTCTTTTTTTTTTCTAGGATAGGTCTATCCCTGTGTAACAAAGGGTGGGCAAAGGCTACAGCTAAATGCACCCAGCCCAGCCAATTGGTGGTTGCACCCACTTCTCTTATTAATTATTAAGGAAAAAAAAAAGGTCAAGACTGTTATTAAAGTATAGAAACAATAGAGAGAATTTGTAGAATTGAATTAAGAATTCTCGTGAATGAATTTCATTAATAAGCGCTCTATTTATAGAAAAAACTTGAATTCAAGACAATCAGTAATTACATAATTTCATCAAGGGTATAATAGTCATTCACATATAATAATTACACCTTTTACCAAATTATTTCTCCACCAAATTATTCCTCCACCAAATTATTCCTCATAATTCATAACCACCACATTATTCTCAATTATTCATAACACCTAATAATTATTCTTCAATTATTATTCATAACACTCCCCTCGAATCGACTATTAATACAAATGCCTTCCTGACTGCGTTTGGAGAAAAACCCAAATGAAAAACTTCCAAACCGATTGCGGGATAGCTTGAGTGGTTATATCGCTTCATCAAAACATTGCTCCCCGATGTCTATCACGGCGTATGAGTATTCACGTCTTTCCGTTAAAACCTTGTCAAGAAAACCCGGTGGGAAAAAACTTGATCGAAGGAAAAGAGTATACTGCTCGTTTGATTTCATATCTTGAGAATCGATATCTTTACTTACGGTAAATGATTTCAATATCATCATCGTTTGGATCTAAAGCATTAGCTCCATTATAACGATCCAATAGATCTGTTTGTATCGATTTCTCCTATCGTTCTCAATATACCATGAATATGCCTCGTTAAAACCTTATTAGGAAAAACCCAGGTGGGAAAAACCCTAATGAAAGAAAAAGAGTACATTATTCATGTGAATACGCCTTTAAAGTTGCCTCATTAAAAACCTTGCTAGGAAAACCCAATGGGATAAAACCTCACCAAGGAAAAAGAGTAACGCGTATTTTATACAAGTATCTCAAAGCATTTCAAAATCTTTAATACATTTGTAAGAGTATCATATACATTGATTTTATACTCTTCGTTCATTTAGAGTGCATCAATTTTCTTACACAACTACAAAACATTCACCATGAACACATGTCTCCAAATACACAATTTAAAGCATATAAATTCATTGTAAAAACATGTAAACATATAAGTAAACCTTCATAACTAACTAATACTTAAAATATATCATTTAACATTTAATACTCACTTAATAGGTTATTTCATTCCCATGGGCTTAGTTCACCCTTTAGGGTACTCATAAACACGGGTTTAGCTCATCCGATCCTTTAATTTCCTTTTCGGTACTACACACACGATCGGTAATTTAACTTTCATGAGCATGCAACATATAATGACCACCATGCTTATCTTTAAACTTGAGCACTAGTCATCATCATCTCATCATCTCGTAAGTTAAGGATTTCACATTCACCATTTATCATCTTCAATATATCTCAATATTTTCATTATCATTGATCATATGTAGCGCTACATTTTCATATCGTGTCGACACTTTTCAATTTCATTTCTTTCCCCATATCGACATAACTTATCGAGATATCTCATTATCAATCCTCTTGTAGGATTACACAATATAGTTATGTCTATATACTCTTCAAGAGCATATGCCTCCGTTATTAAGACCATCTTTTATAATTTGCTTTGATATATATGTTTGAAATCTCATAATATCAACGCTTTTACAGCGTCTTTAACTTATCAAAGCATCTTAAGCGATATATGTGATTGTTCATAGCATCTTTTATGCATCTTTGAACTTCAAGTTCATATTTTAATTGTGAGGATATAACATGATGCATTTCACATATCATTTTCAACCTTTAATACTCCCCTCATGCCGAGAAAATTTAGAACACCAAAACTCATACTGGTTGGTATGATTTTAATCATATATGTTCTCATCATTCAGCCTTAATATGGGAATTTAGACCGTTTGCATTCTATTCTCGATATCGGCAATTTATTTGAGGACTTTAAATAATTTGCCATATAATATCCCACTTGTATCAGCATACCAAATCCTTCAGGATTTATTCAAGTATTGGGATATACATTTACTAGCTTTATCATTAAATCTGAAAATCATGCTCATACCAGTGAGCAAATATTTCAATAAATTTCGAATCATATACACATGTGACTATCTAGTGGATCCATATCATAATATCTAGTAGTTCACATGGAGGATGAGTGGGCCCATATTTCTCATCCTTTATTCCAGGATATATTTGGGATTTATTCCCAATATTGGCTAGTAATGATTTCATCATTTATCGAGAACAATCATTGAAGAATTCTTTTAATTCTTCACTTGAAATATTGATTTCAATAATTATTTAAACCGGGATGGTTAGTCAGGTTTTGCAAACAGTATTATTGAACTTCTAGTTCAAGAAATTCTTATATCGATTTCACTAGTATCTGTATAGTGCTCAACATGATTTATCATAGAAACAATTCACCGACATATTCCATCATCTTTTGGTGACATTATTGTCTACTCCTGTTCAAACACGGAGTTCTGACTCATACGCATCACATCCGGCTATTATTTAATTCGAAATCGTAGCTCTTACGCTTCATATTATTTATTTAAAATCGAGTCTTATTTCATACAGCGTCGTATTATTCTATAAATAAATCATCAAAATTATTGCAAAATTCATCCTAACAAGGGTCTATACATTATAATGGATCATATGCTCTCAAATCTTGAAAATACTATCCATCACTACCGAGTCAAAATCCTAAAAAGAATTTATCGATGTAAATTTGGAAAGATTAAGGATGCTAATGAATAAGGGTATCCCACAAGATATCCGATGCTTGATTGAAGCAAAAGGTTCGATTATCCGTGAGGTTTCAATTCCTTCTAAATACATGCCTGGTATGGGTAAAAGTAGTTTTTCAAAGAAACGCAGAGCAAAGATTAGGAGGATGCTACAAGTGTGTTCGGTGGACATGTGACACTCGATGTAAATGCGTGGGGTACTTGTCCGTAAACCAGAAGATAAAATAGCATTTATTAAGGATGGATTGAGTAAGGAGCCTTTGGATGATATTCAACAGGCTCTTGAGACACATCCTAGTGGACACGTACATAAGGTGAGCTAATGGCCTTATGGGCCAAATTCAAAGATCAACAAACGCAGCGTTACAGTCTTGAAAAACTTACTTTAGAAGATCCCGTTTGTAAATTTAGTAGAAAAATTTAGCATAATGATTTTCTCATATTTATGTAAGAAAGCTCGGTGTAATAACAAAGATCAATATATTTCTTTTTATTTGTAAATATCGTTTTCAATTTTAAGATATATATATTATTTTTCAATCACCGAGATATATGTCATTTTCACTTAAAAAAATTTTACGTATTTTTTCTCTTTCATATTGTTAAAAAGTAAATAGTCTTGTTTCGATTATTGGTTTTAAAATTTTTCTTTAAATAGAGGGATTCATATATCTCTCATGTTGAAAATATAGTGCAAAAAGAGAGATAGGAGTAGAGATGGATGTGGAGATTTTAGAATCATCTCATACAAGTCGACTTTTACCTCGCCATATTAAAACCGTATGTATTCTTGGTGGATCTAGTAGTAGGCCATATCCAATATGTGGATATGGCAAACCGACTCGTAAAGAGTTAGGGAGACAAGAAATCAATATACTATACGGAGGAACCAACAACAAACTTTTAGCTAGACTTATAATGGCCGCACAATCATGGGGAATAAGAGTTTGGCGTAATACCTTTCCATCTAGTTGGATCTAATACTCGAATTGGAGCTAGTTCTACCATGGGTCCAAGCAGGTTGGGGCTACAAGCGCAATCCATCCACAAGCGCATGATGTATATGATGAATAATAGTGATGCTTTCATTGTCCTTCCAGCGGCTACAACACACCGGAGGAAATATTCAATATAGCCTCGTTAGGCGCGATTGGAACTTTCATGTCAAACCAATAGGTTTGTTGAATATTAATAATTTCTTTGATGGCTTACTAGCGTTTCTAGATCGGGGTGTAAATAATAAGTTTATCTCTCATTCAACAGAAAAATACTTATTTACTGCTAAAATGCGTTGATGAACTACTCATCAAATTTCATGCATATGTTCAAGAATGTGGAAGCCCTGTCCGTCGTTCACGCACCACTTGGTGTCAAGCGAAAAGAAATTCGGATCCTTTAAATATTTCATTATGAATCCTAATGTTGATGGTGGCAGAGTTACGGAGTATTTATACTCTCGAGACGCATCTCTCATTTATGGATTCAGTATGTATATTCTTTTTGGATTTCTATATTTTCGAGTGTTTAATGCCATCTTTTGATATTCTCAATATGTTCCACTTCGGCTGTTTTGTACTTCTTCTGGAGTAATAATAATAATAATATCATATTGGCTTTATTCAAATACAGAAATCTAGTGATTTTGCTTCTTCAAGAGCATTTTATTCTCATATTAATACAATCTCATATCATCGATGAGATTACTTCATATAATCTCTCCATGCGATATATTTTCTTTGATTTATCAACATGGGATCTATTGAGCATTTTATTTTCATCTATTTATCCAATGGTGACTTCAAGTACCACTTGCTCAATTTTCTCCATTCATATTCGGTATATATGAAAAAGTAATTTTATTCTCATCGTCTACTTCTTCGAGAGTATGATTAGAATATTTGATCAACTACTTCTTTTGGAGTAGGATTCGTTATAACCAATCGTGTAGTATAACCCACCACATTGGAAATATGCACACCAATCGTGTGGTATTACCCACCACATTGGAAATATACTCAAACTATAAAGTGCATAAATTTAAATTGCCGAAATTAAATTTCCTCCAATAGGTGGTCGAACCTACCTTATGGGAATTATTGCAATAAATATAAATCTACGGAATTTAAATAGCAAGAATTAAATTGCATAATATTTAACTACTTCTTCAGGAGTAGGATGCAACTTAGTAGAAGGTATTACCCATCACTTAGCATATAAAGTGCGAAATATATAAAACCTTCCGTTTAGTGATGGTTGAACCCATCATCAAGTAGGAGGTATTGCGATAATTAAATTGCGATAAATAAAGTCTGAGAATTAAATATTGAGCTGCTTCTCACGGGAGCAAATTTGTTCTTCTAGTAACAAATACTCATTACTTCTACAAGAGCACACTTATCCTTCTAGAATAAGTACATTATGTAATTGAACTCTTGGGAGTTATATTAATATTTCGATCTTTTAACTCAAATGGACTTCAAGCCATTTTATATAATCAATGGATTTAGAATTTCTTCATGAATATTCTATCCATTTTTCATCGTCAAAAATTAGGTCGGTTTTACCTAAGGGTAAAATTGTCCATTCCAATTAAATAAAGGTAAAATTGTCAAAAATATTTTATCAATGTTTCACGATTGGAAAATTATCTCCTTTCTATTTCAATTTATCAATATCAAAATGTTCAAGGACTATTTTGTAACTTTTTCAAAAGTTGGTGTACTGATTTGTAAATTTTGAAAGTTTACCTTATCAATATTGGTGTCAAATCGAAGATCTCGTTAAATCGAGTATAATGGAGTCGAGAAAATTTGATTTTGATAATGTATACTCCTTATATCTCGATAAAGCGAATGTTATAGTTTAATATATTATTATATTATAAAATCATATGATTTACCTTTTTCCCCTTCTCTAATTATTCCATGGATGAGATTTACTTGCAATCAATTTACGTGATCGGAAAATTCTTTGGACTCCATTCTTCCAATTTTGGGATTTCGGACATCTCCAAACAGGTTGTGTAGAATGAGGAATTGTGGGAGAAGAATATGAACAAAGGAATTTTTCAATGATGTATTTGCTGAGAGAGTTATTTAGGATTGATGAGGATGAATTAATTCATTGGTAATAATCCAGGTTTACGTCTGAAGATCATCTATAAGATCTGTTGTAGAGCATACTTCTTTCATATTACTCAAAGGGAGACTGCGTCTTGATAACGTGTTATAAAAGTATAAAGCAATAGAGAGAATTTAGAGAGAATGAATTCTAAGGAATTCTCGTGAATGAATTTCATTAATAAGCTGAGCCTGTTATAGAAAAACTTGAATGGCACAATCGTAATTACATAATTTCATCAAGGGTATAATAGTCATTCACATATAATAATTACACCTTTTACCAAATTATTTCTCCACCAAATTATTCCTCCACCAAATTATTCCTCATAATTCATAACCACCACATTATTCTCAATTATTCATAACACCTAATAATTATTCTTCAATTATTATTCATAACAAAGACCAATATATTCTCCTTTCCTTTTTTTTTTAATTCCTTTTTTGGCTTTGTTTGCTGTATTGACAAGGAACAAGCTCAACATAGTTCGCTGCATTCAGTGTGAATAAGTTTTTGCTTGTTGGCTGTGAATGCAGCAAATAAGGCTAAAAAAATTGGAAGAAAAAATAGTAATTTTATCTGATTTTTCGTTCGTGAATGTAATTTTTGCTATAATTTTTTGCAACCACTTTAACGAGTAATTTCGAAATTTCTTTTTAAGTTTTTTGCAACCACTTTGAAGATAAATTTTAAAATTTTTTATGATAAAATAATTAATTTTATCCGATTAGTGTTGAATACAATTATTTAAAAAATTCAAATTTTTTGTTACCACTTTAACAATTAATTTCAAAATTTTTTTTAAATTTTTCGTAACCACTTTGATAATAAATTTCAAAATTTTTTTGATAATACAATAATTAGCTTTATCCGATTAGCATCGAATACAATTATTAAAAAAAAATAGAGTAGTTATAAAAAATTTTAACAAAATATAATAGTAAATTTTTTTTTTTCATCCATAATTTATATTATTTTTTTTATTTTTATTTTTTTGAAGTGGTTCTCCCCATGTGGGGCGAACACCCCACACACCCCATGTGGGGTGTTCGCCCTAGTAACGGCGAACTTTTTTTTTTTTAAGTTAAAAGAGAGAGTGTAAAATTGAAATACGTGATAAATTTAGTGTATTTAGTAATTGTCCAGGTGTATTTAGCCGTGGCCGTGGGCAAAATGCACCCACTTTTTCTATGCTAGTACCTGACCTGTGTGTTGTACATGATATAAAATATTGTTTTAGTTTTTTTTATCTGGATAAAAAAATTGAAGAGAATTTCATATAAACATTTTCTTATAGATTTAAAAAAAATTTACATAGTTTTTAAATTTTTCATAATATTTATTCTAAGTAAACTATCAAAGAGATAAACTAAAGAGAATCCTAGAATAGTTAATTACACATGTCATTTGTATAAATTATTAAGAAAAAGAATCTAACAATAGTTAATTACACACGTTAAAAATATTTAATAGCTCCTATAATTTATAATAAATAGGGATTTTTTTTACAAATCGGATGGAAGATTGGATGTTTTACACCCATTGGCCCTTTTATGTATTAGTGATTAGTGATACACCACCTCCGTCCAATTCCTATTTTAACCTAATTTTTTCGTATTCAACCTAGCAGTGACATTTTTACCGATATTCAACAAAAAATAAATAATTAATTAATTTTATCAATATTTTTACTACCATTTCCAATAAGATTTAAATGACAACCCAAAAAAAAGGGGCGGCTCCCCTTTTTTGCTACAAAGTTGCAATAAAAACGAGGGGATTCCCCCCCCCCCCCCCCAATTACTGCAATTTTTGGTAACATTTGTTGTCGGAAATTGCAGTAAAACAGCAAATACCGTCAAAAATGACGATAAAAGAAGCTGTCACTCATTTTTTCTCAATGAAAGGATAAAATAGGAATGTGATTTATTTATACGGGTGCATTTGGCCCCACCCTTTTAACAAAGCCCGTTTTCTCCTTTTCTTTCTTTGTTTTTTCTTTTTCCTTTTTCCCCCCTCATTTAGCATGTCATTTTTATTGTGAAGGAGACGGTTGAAGAAAAACATGTTAATGCTTAGAATGGTGTAAATGTTACAACTCTAGAATTTGTGACATTTAGGCCTTGTTTGATTGGGTATAATTTTTATCCCATATCTTTCTCTCTCATCTTTTCAACCACATACACATTTTTCAATATAATATTAATCACACATTTTACACGGAATATCGTGTGGATAACTTTTATCCCCAATCAAACAAGCTCTTAGGGCTTGTTCTTTTCAATATTTTACAACAAAAAAATTTTCTCTCTCCTATTTTCAACCACACACACATTCTCTAATACAATATTAACTACACATTTTCTACGGAATATCGTGCCCAGCAACTTACCAACCAAAAGAACAAGCTCTTAGATTTCAATGAGGGGACATAGAAACAGTGACAACTAAATTGTCAAATCATATTAGAATATATACCATTTTCTTCCTGTGAAAACTGACCACAAGTTTGGGAAAAAATAATTCAAGAAGACCGACATTCGAAAAAACAAATAACAATGTATTATTTTTGTGATTGTAGAGGAAACTTCCTAATTTCAACATCGGTTGTTCCTTGGTTTTCACCGAGTGTTTCCCTACTAGCAACATCAAATGGAGAGCCTGCTAGTTTTAAGTGTGGGTTGGTTTTGGGAGTGGGGTTTTTTGTTTTTATTATTACTAGTGTTATACCCGTGCGATACACGGGAATTATTAAATGTGTAAGAATATGTTCATCTTTATTACGATAGAGAATAATAAAAATTGAACAAAGAAAAAAATTATAGCATTAAGTGAAAGCAAGGTAGTCTCAATACTCTAACACAAAATATTACAAATTTTGAAATACTTCTTTGTACACAACATTTGTTGTTGTGCTCGTCGCCCTACCGTCTTTATCACAAATCAACAATTTCAACCCTTTACGGTTCGTAACTCTAGATATTGCCACATACAATTGTCCATGAGTAAAAACGGGTATTTTCAAAAAAATACCAACATTCGAAAGCAATTGACCTTGACTTTTATTAATAATCATAGCATACGATACCATCAAAGGAAATTGTCTTCTTTGAAACTAGAAAGGTAATCTAGCATCCGACGGAGTCAAAGTCATCCTTGGAATGAAAACACGTTCACCCACGTTATTACCTCCCAAAATCTTTGCCTCTATAACATGAGAGCTGAGCTTAGTAATAACTAATCTTGTCCCATTGCATAACCCCGCCGAGTGGTCAATATTTCGTAGTAACATAAATGGAACACCGACCTTAAACATAAAACAAAAAATCAACAAATTTTTTTCATGAGCGAAAAATTGTTTAAACGGGAAAAAAATAATTAATACTACCCTGTAGTAACATGTAACGACCACGTTTAATTTTAATATTTAAAGAATTATATGACGTCATTACGGTGTCTCCATTTTTAATTGAAAGAATTTACGTTTAGTGCTCGTCTAACAGAATAAAATTCAATTTAATAGTTTAATCGGGTCGAATTATTTTATTAAGGGCCAGTGGAATTCTTCAAGTGGACCCTAAGCCCAAATATCGATTTTAAAAGTCCATTTTAAATTCTATTGGGCCAATCCACTCTTAGAAATTGTGGAGAGCGAGTTTTTATCTGACAGGACTCCTGCACTGTGTTTCCTCAACTCACGCCTCTCCTCACTCCCCGACATCACGGCTCTATCACCATTATATTTGTCAACTACCCTAGCCAACCTACAGCAGCCTCTGTTCTCTGCCATTCTCATTCAGCAGCAGAGTCTTATTACTCATTCTACACGTCCCCTTTTTGCCTAAGGAACTACCATCAAGCAATTATACCCAGGCATAGCAATCAATCTTCACCAATCTCCAATATACACAGCCAAGTCATCCAGGTAATGGTTCATGCTTCTTATTGCTCTTATATGAGAACTAAACTTTGCTGTTGAACAATACACACGCACGCAGCCTTACACGCATATATATATGCACAATATACATATACAGCCGAGGCATGACCTCGCTGTTTTGCCCACGCACGGAATTTACCCATCCGATTTTCCCATACAATGAATCCACAATCATAGCCTAGCATCTATTCACCATCTTCACCTTCTAATTCCAAAAAAAAAAAAGAGAAAGAAGGACGAACTGGGCAGAGAATCGACCATGGTAGTTGAAACTAAACTCCCAGTTTCCCCTACATATCTTGCTGGAAATCAATAGTTGAGTTTAATAGAACCTTTTTCTCAAACTTATTCAACGAATTTTGGCCGGAGAAGCTCGAACTCGACGGAGGATTGGCTCGATTTCAATCGGTTGAGACCCACACTCGGCCGACAGACCCCCATTTCTGCCGCCTGGAGCCACCGCACCCTGGCGGTCGACGGTGGCTGCGGACGGCGGCGATGAGCGGCGTCGCGGCAACGGCAGCAACCAGATTTCCCTTCTTCCTCCTCCTCTCTGCGTATGTATCGCGTATGTATGCCTGGGTGAAGAAGAAGAGTGAAGGCCCAAACCCGTTTAAAAAGCCCACTCCGAGGAAATTGCAACCTCAACCCCTTAACTTCCAACTTTTATTTAATTAAGTCCCTTTAGTTTAATATCCATTTTCAAATAGTTCAAAATGATCCCCAAAATTATGATTTTACTTCAATCCACTTCAATTGGATTTATGTAATTTACAATTGAAGTCCCCAAGTTTTGATTTAACTCTAAATCAGTCCCCCAATTTGCTTAATCCTCTCAATTAAGTCCCAATCAAATTTTAAAAGTTCAATTTCAGTCCCTAAAGTTTTGATTGAGTTTTAAAACGGTCATGGTTGACCAATAACTTCAATTTCAAACCTCAAAGCACTATTTCATTTCCAATTAAGCCCTAGGAAACTTTCAAGGTTATCTATTTGGTCCTAAAAACTTTTAAGTAAACACTTTAAGGCCATAATAAATTATTAAAGATCAATTTAAATGTCAATTTCCTAAAGCTATGTTTAATTGTTCTGCTAGACGAGGCTACAAGACCACTGGGGTATAAGCATCACATCAGCCGTAAGGTTCAAGGATTTCTCCAAGTACTACTATTTAAGGTGGGGATTACTTCGCAACGTGTTTTATTTGTTAGTTGACCATGTTAGATGTTGTACGTGTTTTTATTAATTGCGAAATGCATGCTGGTTGTATTGTACGGATTGTCGTGAGGGGCAATCACCTACGGGATATCGTTGGGGGTATCCAAACTATGTGATGGACGCCAGTTTCCATCTTCTACGGGGTGCCGTTAGTTGCATCCACCTTTACTTCTCGCTATGCACACGATTGTAACTGCGTGTATGGCATGTGATATGGTTAGCTGATTTATTGTTCTCCCCACTGAGTATGACTTCGTTGTACTCACCCCATTATTTTAAAACTCTTTACAGATTGAGGAGTTCGGCGAAGTAGCGACAAGCGGGGCATCACCTCTTGCTAATAGTTTCAATTATGTTAAATTTCAAATTTATCGTTGGTTAAATCTTTTAATTCACCGCAAATTATTTTATTTAAAATTCCGCGTCCAGTTTAGTAATTTTGCAGTGGTTTAATTTCTAGGAACTAAAGTTCAAGAAAACCATTGTTGACTACTATTTCATTTTAGTACATGATTCTTGAATTCTATTATTGTTATTATTATTATTATTATTATTATTATTATTACTGTTATTATTCAAACTTTGCTTCTTTTATTGATTTTCTCTTATTGGAAAACTTGGTTGTTAAACGTATTGTTAGATTTAAATGTTTTCCGCACTCGTTTGAGATTCTACTATTAAATTTCAAAGAAGTGAATCTCAATGATTTATTATTGGAGGTAAGATATCCATTTCTTCGTTGTTATTTATTTTTAAAAAAACATATAGTGTAGAAATTCTCTATATTTTTACTCAAAGCTACAACAATTTAGTAGCGCTTCGGTTTCCAAAATTGGGGCGTTACATAACATAATTAAAGAACTAACCTTTAATTTCAATTCATGAAGTATAATATACGTTCCCAATAGCACGAATTCTATTGTTTATCTCATTCTCAGTATCATAAATGTATAATTAAGCGAACTTCAGATTTGATTCTCCCATTGGAAGCAAACTACCTATTAAATGGTAGTTTTGCCATTCAATCTAAAAATAGGTGGTGATCAACCATTGTTTAAAGAACTATCAACCTTTCCACCCATAGATGTAAATGCAAACATCATGTTATACATACGGATGTTTTCAACAAATTGCTTGCTTAGATGACTCGGACCATACAACAAATCTTTAAAGCTTTGTGGAGGATCCTTCATTAACGGAAGCTTCACTTTTCCTTGACCAAAGGAATAAAAAAAAATTAATTAAAGAAAAACCATAATAATTATAAATTGAAAAATTAATAGGAAGAACTTATTTCCTATTAACATACCTTGGAAGCAGCATAAAGAAAATTTGGGATTTTTTGTTTTCGCATATCGCTTCTCCAATCTCTCATCATACCAAAACATTGGACCACAATGTATGCACTTCCAAGAAATATCACCAATATCATCATATTCTACATGTCGAATTAGCCTAAATTACTGAGACTTACATAAAGACACATACAATGTTAAGTTGCATGAAGGAATATTGAACTTTTAAAAGATAAAATAAAATTTATACAAAACACAAATATATTTAATTTTTAACAGTTAAAACCGATATTAAAAAGCAAAGGATACAAATATCTGACAAACTAAAATAAATGCATAAAATATAACAACTATCTCTTGTTACATATTAAAAAAAAAAAAGCTTGGACGTTTAATGGGAAAAAATATAAGGATTCTAGATGCTTCACAAAAATATCTGCCATTCCAACAGGACAATCAAAGGCATTATCATTTCCCTTCTCTCCATCTCACTTCAACCCTAATGAAAGACATTAGCATTTCTTCCTCAGACATTAGCATTTCTTTCATTTGCCGTCTATGGGTGTCGCCGATCTAACCATCGCAGACTCTCTTTCTGAAATTGCTTATACGCTATGATTCTATTTGCACGGCATTTTCGAAATGCCGTGAACCCAGAATGGACGTATTCTCACAGATCTAATGAAGAATCTATCAAGTAAAACTTTCTATTTGCTTGAAGATGGCTATAATTTTACTATCTTGTCGAAAATCATGTATGAATGAACACTTAGTAGACAAATCTCATTGGGTTTAGTTCGCAGAAATCAATTGGATCTTCATGGATCGCGAGCTGAAGGTCAAATTCCGAGCAGAAAAAGTCGGCAAACCTAATTATGTTCGTGCTTAATTTAGTAATTTTGGTTTTTTTTTTTTACTTCAATTTAATAGATCTGTTATGTGTGTGTGTGTGTATCTTATAGTTATACATGAGATGAAAATCGATGTATTCAGTCACCAAGAGGTGTTTGCTAAAAGTAAATGCAGCTTCGTCCAATTAAGAATATGTCCAAAACACGTCGAGCAAAATATCATATTTGCTTACAGATAAGTATAATTTCTCTCTGTTTTCCAAAATTATTTATGAATGAACACTAAACTGGTGAATTGTTTTGGTTTAGATTGCAGAAATCATTTGGATCTAGATAGACGTCCAGCTGAACATCACATTTGGAGCACAAAACCTTGGCAACGTAATTCTTTTCATGCTTAATTTACCACTTTTTGTTGTATTTTTATTTCAAGTTAGCAGATCTGTTGTGTGTCTTTAATATTAAGTCATGGTTTTCTAATTAGCATTTTCATTTTCTTTGTTTTAGTTTATTTTATTTTAATTTTTTTTATCTTCTCCCTTTTAAGTCCAGGATGGCAACAACAATACAACACATTTGAGATGCATATCTACAGCAGACACAATGTTCACCAACAGAGGTAGGTTTTTTGTTCCATTAACATATCGAATTTTTAGTATTGTATAACCACTAACTTAAATTGGAATGCAATAAGATAATAATTATCTGCCATTAGATGGATAATGAAATCCCAATAAATTTGGGCTTAATCCAAATGGCAGTCATGGGCTTCATGTGTCCATCTTATGACATGATCAACTGTTAAGTATAGAATAATTCTTCATCTCATACAAAAATAATAATGGTAAAAATAATCATCCGAATGATAAAAACCCACATAAGGAAGAAACAAACATACTTGGATAATAATCTTTCTCAACTTTATCACAATAGTCTTCAGTAATATTCTTTGCAAAAAATTATTGATAAATTAATTAGGGGGAAAAAAGAAATGTTAAAAGTAGTACATGTAACATAAAAGATAGAATTATGTTCATATGCTGATAAATACCTATGGTGTTAGCATTTACATATGAATTTTCCTTCCCTCAAACTCTGCGATGATTACTTCTAACAATAGAAGAATTGCACATCCCTGATCCAATTGTGATAGTATATGAACCTGCTGGAAACCATTCAGTTCTTGTCCTGCCTAAATGTTCAATTCCAAATGATCCATTTTCTATTGGTGACACTGAAACAAAATGAACGAATACAGATAATTTATGGAAAAAGGAATCAAAAAACAATATAATGCAAACACTATACTAAAGTAGATTTTATACTTGTATTTCTTAAAGTAGGACTTGATATGTGTATATTATGACTTGTCTTCTTTCCAATTGTGATAACAGAAGCAAATTGGCTTGCCCGTTGACCAATAGTATATCCCCCTGAATGAAGACTAACACTTTTTCCCTTTTTTGAGTTACAACTCTGTAACTCTCGATTAGAAATTGTTGTTACTGTCACAACACCAACAAATAAAATGAAAAAGGTGCTATTGACTTGTAAACAAACAAAAAAGGAAAAAAAAAATAGAACAAAGCAGAAAAAAAATAAAAGAATAAAACACAAAGAGCACAAACTCACCATTGGTCAAATTGGCAAACGGAGTTCTCGGAGACCTCTTTGTAGTCTCATACGGTCTAGTACTGAATCCAACTCTTGAATTTGATTGCTGTGCAGATTTTGAATGATACAATGAACCTTGGCCTTCAAAAGAAGATGACAGTATTGAGCCATTTTTGTTCAATGAGCCAGTCAATTCTATTCATGTTCTTGTTCTTCCTACAACAGCGAACTCGAATACGCCAGTCAATTCTGTTCTTGTTCAATTCGGGCAGCGCAGTATAGTATTGAGCCATTTTTTTGTTGACAGAATGCAACTTTTCGAGACAACAGAGAAGATGATGCAAGAATTGAGAGAGGCGTGAGAAATTGATGGACTTCGAAGAAATACAATACACATCTATTTATACACACTCAATGTTAATTAAAGATTGCATTGCATGTAAACAGACGACCATTCGGATTTTGTGAGTGTCCATCATTAATTTCATTTTACCGATGCAATTACAATTTCAAAATATGGTGACTCTTCCAATTTCACCATAAATCGTGTGTATTTCAAAATATGGTGACTCCTCAAATTTCACCATAAATCGATGTGCTCTTTGATTGCTGTGCAGTCTCCGTATTATCATGTGTCATTAAAACTTATTAATACTAAAGCTTATTAATATGCAAAAGACAAAACAATGAAAAAAAAAATAAAGAATTAAACACGCATGCAATGCAAACACCAATGAACACATACATCACATTTAATGGGAATCAGATTAATAACTTGGATGATACAAAAATAAAAAATAAAACACAAAAATGTAAAGTTTTAGGCGGGAAAACAAAAAAATCACTTCTGTTTTTATATAGTATATAGATTTTTATTTTTATTTTTATTGACACAAAAGTTTATTAGTTGCAATATTTCTTTGCTTTTTAAAATCGTTCTCATATGAGTTAAATAAAATAGTGTTTTCGATTTTAACAAATTATTCGAAATTAATGGTATTATTAGATGTATCCCTATGTAAAATCGAGATTGTAATTCATTGTCATTATTAAAATTTTTAGTACGCTTATTGTCCCAAAAGTTATTTCTAAACATGCTTGTGTTTTCAATTCCAAGGGAACAAAAAAACGCTTTTTGTTTTTAAACAATCATTATAATAAGAATATTAAACAAAATTGTTTTTGCAATGTTAACTAATTATTTAAAATTAATGGTATTATTTGATGTATTGATAAATTTCTTCGATTGTAATATAATATGGTTATTAAAACTAAAACATTAACATGACCAGATGCTAGTAGTGTAGTTTCACGTCTTTAATTTTTAACTTCACTAATCTATTTATTGCACTTTTAATACATTAAATTAAAATATTATCATTTGGGAAAAAAATCATGAAAACCAAACATGTGTACCAAAAATTGAAAAGTAAAAATTGAAATGAATGCATTTTAGAAATATTTAGGGTCAATATGCACATATTAAAAAATTTTGCATTCAATTGAATTATTATATATTTTACTTGAGTTTGAAAGAAGCGCTTCTCCACTCAAAAGTTCTTCTCGTAGGTAAAATTGAAAATATAATTTTAAATGATAAGTTTCTTAAAATATGTTTTCAATACATAGAGCCCCAACAAGTTAGGTTTTTGTTGTATCAATTAGCCAATAATTTTTTCATCTCCTCTTCTGAATTATGGATTTTGTTTCCCTAAAACAATTGTTGAAGTCTTGGGAATAGTAGTTAGCTCCAAAAAAGTAAAAAATAAATCATAGGAATTCGAATAAACAACCACATGAAGCACTAACGCCCTAATGCTCCCATGTGAGCATTAGAGCGGGGTTGCCACATGAAGTAAAATTTTTAGTATTCAACGTCTATACATAAAAAAACACATCATTTTTAATTATATATGATATAATTTGCTTTGATTAAGCAGCATTTAGCGAGGAAAAGGGAATAATCAAAACGGTCGTGCTATTGGTTCATTCTCATTCAAAGTCAACGCAAATTACTATTGCAAAGCTATATATCCCATTAATTCACCAATTTTCTCGTCTACAAGAAATTGTAGTCGCATAGCTGCATTACAAAGTACCGAACTTTACACAAAAATTACAATAGCTCATTCCGAATCAGGCCCGGTTCTGCTTGGAGGCCCGTGAGGCGACCGCCTCAGGCCCAGAACCATTGGGGTTTCAACTCGAATTGTTGAAAATTGCTTCTGGTACAGCGGCAAAGAGCTGGGTTTGTTAGCGCATTGGATCCAGCGCCCAGGTTCAAGTCTCGTTGATGGCATATGGACATTTTCTACCTTTTCAAGCATTCCTTTACCTAAAACTTTTGCATAACCATATATTCTTTAATATACATATTTACCACTATTTACCATCATATCTTTATAAAACAAATATATTTACCATCATATGAAAAACTTTCTCAAACTTTTAAATAAAAATTGCATTACCTTCTCTAGTTTTATATATTTAAATATATTGTTATTACCAAAATAAATTAATTGAAATGAAACATCTAATAAATGAAATGTCATATTAAGAAAATAATCTTAAATTTTACTTTTCAAATACTATTAATTACATTTTTCTTAGTCTTTGTAAAAATGGAAATAGGCTATATTTTTTTGGACGGAGGTAGTATCCTCCAAACAACTGAATTAGTTTGGGGCGTCAAAAAACTATATTCTAGCGGTGAAAGCACTCTCTTATTGATACATTGATCCAGGTTCGAATTATCATTTTATCCCTATGCATCTCACATTCTACTAAGTACTAAAAATTAAAAAATAATAGAAAATGTTCAAAATGCACTGTATGAACTTCATGACAATTATTTTAGACTTGAAAATTATGACTTGTGTCAATAAAAAAAGCTAAATCATTGAACATATTTGATTAATATGTTTCCTTCAATAGTAAGAAGTAAGAAATATTAAATCTTTTTACTATTATATTATATATTATAATGATAAACGAGGCGTCATAGAATTTTTTTCATTTTTTCACTATTATTGTATTTTTAGTTAACTATTAATTTTTGTAAAACACTTATAAATTTTAATATGTTTTATAGTTTAATAAAGGGGGGCCTATTTCTAGAATTCGCCTCAGGCCTCCGAAAACACAGAACTGGCACTGCTCATTCCACTTTGTAATTTCATTACACAAGAGCACCACCTTTGACATACTCAGTGAAGACCAATGCCACCAATCCCAACATAGCAAATCTTCCATTCAACAACTCAGCATCAGGAGAAAAGAGTCCATTCTTCTCAGCCTCTGGCCTAACCCCTTGAAATAAAGGAATCAAAGAAGCAGCTGTGAGCAAGGCAGTAGTGAATATGAACCACTGGGTCCCACCATTTTGTAATTGTGAAAACACATCTTGTCCATTGGCTAGCTCGACTCCGATGGCGGCTACAAACCCGATCATGGCCAGCCGGCCGTTGATTCTTTCAGGTCCCGGCCCACTAAATGCTAGGATGTCATTAAAATCGGTGCTAACCTGTCAAATACAAAAACAAATAGATGATTAATTAAGTATCATACGAATGTTACAACCATCTATTCTTATCTACATTTTCTACCGTAAAACATCTATACTTTTTAATTATGCATTCTCTCTCTTCCAAAAAAAAAAAAACACTAAACAATTATCTCAAAAAAATTATTTTTATTCATATAAAAAGAACGCAGCCAATATTACAAAATAAATTTACTAAGAGTCTTGCAATTTGTGATATATATGGGCATTTTAATTAGTGTGTGGAAAAAAAAGGATCAAAATTTGCTAACTATTGTAAATTTGTTTGTACACTTGTTTATTAGCAAAAACTGTTAGAATAAATTTGTCACATAAGAATTGGTAATATTAAAAAAGATATGTACGTATAAGTAATGTAGATCATGTAAAATAATACGTCTATGAGTAAAACTGAGATGATCAAAGAGTAATTTATCCCTACCTTTGGTTTTGACGGAGTTGACTTCGGTGGAGGAATCGGCTCCGATTGTCCAAATGGGACAGTCTCCGATGGAGTTATTGCCTCTACCTCTTTCTTGCTCTCCTATATAAAGTTCATAGACAAAATATTAGTATCTTGTCACAATTGCGATGATAAATGTGTACTTAATTAAAAAGTTGACGAGTGAAATCAAGGTTTACCTCAGCCATACCGTTCACTCGAAAAGTCATGTTTCTCTTGGAACTTGTCACATAGCTAGGTGTAACAAATTGTTTTAGAGCACTTCTCTTTGTAATTCCGGTAGATGGGGTAAGAAACATAGCACTTGATACTGCGGCCATGGTGAGTTTTTTGGCGTAGGAAAAATAAAAATGTACTCGAAGTGTAGGCTTAATGAAAAGGGAGACCTAGAAATTAGAAGCTTTAACTATGACGAATTAGGTTTCTCTTGTAGTTGTGAAGGAGTGGAGGTTGCCTTATATTGTGCATGATAGCATGGCCACGTTTCATTTCAAGTCACTGAACTTTCTCCAAGTAAAATTTATTTATCAATTTGAAAATAATTATATATATATATATATATATATATATATATACACACGCAAATGCGTCCACATTAGTATATACACACTCATAGATAGAAATAAAATTATTATTATTCTACCCACCTTTGTATTAGGAGGTCTACACATTTGTGTATAGATATTTGTATATACACATATTGTATATAAGTGTAGCATCTCTCGTATCGATTTGAATATTTATCAACTTCGTCAAATGTTGTGTACATTCAAGCATGCTTCACAAAACTGCTTTAAAAAAGTAGGTTTTTCTAATACTCATTTTCAACTTTACGCTTGCCAATAAGAAAAATATTTTCCAAATTTCGCCACTATCAATATCAATCGGCACATTTCGCATTACTATATATTATAATAATTACACAAACATTTTTCCATTACTATTCAACTTCAAATTAATTTCTAGCCAAATAAAAGTTACTTGATAAGTGCCATAAGATTAGTTTAAACGAAATGAAAATAAAATACTGTTCCCGAATTCCACAATCGAAATTTCTTCAAGGACTGCAAATGCAAATTTACAAGTGGAAGGGAACAAAAGTGGTGGATATTTTCACACCCACGTAATTGATGTTTGCCCGTTAAAAGGTACACAGTCACGTGGGTTCATATGGCCACACAAAAATCAGATTTGGTGATTTGGCCCTCTTATTTGCCACAAGTTTCAATTTTGAACTCTTGTGGCCTAGATGGCTCTAGCTAGGTCTTGTTCGGTGGAGAAATTCAAAGGTACTTGCAAGTAGTCACCATCTACGTTAGATGCCAAACAACTTTCCAAGTGGGAGAATCAAAGGTTTTCATAATTTGGGTGACGTTTGACAGAGATCATTATTCTAAAAGCGTAAAAAGCAATGTTTAGGAAACCGGACCGGACCGGCCGGTTCGACCGGTTCAACCGCGAACCGGTCCGGAAACCGGTCCGATTATTGTGAAAACCGCCTTTTGGAAAAATCGGTCAAAAACCGGTCAACCGACCGGTTCAATCGGTTGAACCGGTGTTGAACCGGCGGTTCAACCGGTTGAACCGGCCGGTTGAACCGGTTAAACCGGTTTTTATAATTTTTTAAAATTATTTTTATAAATTTATTAGTTTTAATTTATTTTTTATATTTTTAATTAAAAGCAGTTCGAATGGTTCGGCCGGTTCAGCCGATTGACCCTTGAGCAGTTGGGCTTCTCGATTATTTGGCTTCGGTTTCCAACGTTGGTAAAGTAGTGCAATAGTATAATCAAATTTCAGGTTTTTATGAATTAAGCGGGTCCCAATGTAAGTGAAGCGTTGAAAAATACAAAGCGCGACCAAGTGAAAAAGTCAAGTTTTACGCCTAAGTGCAGCTTAAGCGAGTATGAAACGAATTTTTTAGAACACTTTTAAAAATTATAGAAAATTGATTTCATTGACATGCACTTCAAACAAAGACAAAATAAATAAATAAATAAATAAAGTTTTATATTAAAATAATTGTAGTGCCACGTTGGCAAAGATGCCAACGTGGCACATTAAATATTTTTTAAAAGTTATAAAATTAGTTTTGGAAATAATCAAACATTAATTAATAGTAATTAAAAAATAATTAAAAATAAACTAATATTTAAAGCAATCATTTAATGACAAAAAAATGATTTTAGAAAGACTTTAAATATAATTTAATTTTTAAAATTCTAATTAAAAATATTAAATAATAAATATTTTTTATTTATTTTCATTATGTTAAAATTATAGGTTTTTGATAGTTTTGCTTGGTTACGTGAATTAAACTATTCAAAAATAGTAGGTATTTTTTTAAATCAAATTATGAGTAGTTAAAATAATAACTCGATTTATGTTTAATAATTTATTGATTTTTAAGTAAATAATAATTTATTAATCTTTCTTTAGTTTAAAAAAACTAAAGTGTCACGCTGGCAAAGATGCCAACGCGGCACATATTAAATATTTTTTCAAAAATTATAAAATTAGTTTTGGAAATAATCAACATTAATTAGTAGTAATTAAAAATATAATTAAAAATAAACCAATATTTAAAAAAATTAATGAGAAAAAATTGATTTTGGAAGGATTTTAAATATAACTTCATTTTTTAAAGGTCTAATTCAAAATATTAAATAATAAATATTTTTTATTTATTTTCATCGTATTAAAATTGTAAGTTTTGATTATTTTGCTTGGTTGCGTGAATTGGACTATTCAAAAATAGTGGATTTTTTTTACTTTTTTATTTTTTAAAATCTAATTGTGAGTAGTTAAAATTATATCTTGACTTACGTTGAATAATTTGTCGATTTTTAAGTAAATAGTAATTTATTAATCTTTATATTATTATAATTAAAGTGCTACGTTTGATGAATGCCTTATTAGTAGTGCTAATATGACACACGATTTCTAATTAAAAATGTTAATTGATTTTTTTGTTTTTAATACGGCAGATGTGATGTGCTAACTAACTGGAATTTGCATTGCATGATGAAAAGCTTTTCTTTCTAAAATTAAAATACAGTTGACGTAAATGGAAATAAATCAAATGAATTATTTAGATGCGAAAAATTATCGGTATTACGACAAATTTAAGTTACATAAAATTAAGTATAATACTTCTTATACAATAGAGTTAAAATTAAATAGCAATTACAGTTAATCATTAAAAGAACCCATAAAATTATAAAATTTAGAGTGCATAATATCCATTTCAGAAAGAAAAAAGGTCTTCAATATAAATTTCATTTGTACCAATAAGAAAGACCAGTTTTCATAATCAAAGAATTTGTATTCATGCCCAATTGTTCATTTACAATTAATTAATCTCCACAATCACTGTTGTGCAATGTGATGCATGATAATTGAAACTAAAGTTACACATTTTGATAAACTTCTTAGTTATGCGATGCACGTGAATTTTTTAATTTATAATTGCGAATTTACTCCACATTTTTTTATATTGATTATAATATATAATATTATATATTTTAATAATTGTTTACAATTATGCAATCTCCTATACATAAGTTATATCAATTATGTAATTCAATATTCATATTCAATATATTTATAATGTTATATCAATTATTTATTCTATATAAATTTAATTGTTCCTATGCATCGCACGGGTATTGTAGTGGTATATATATAAAGAAATGTGTTACACACTTAGATTACATTATATTACACGTATGTGGTAGGTGAGATATCAATACAACATCTCCAATGATCAATTTTTGGACACCGTCCATTCGTAGGGCAACTCCAATGGGAGAATCAAATGTTTTTGTAATTTAATTATACTTCCTCAATTACAGCAATGTTCCAAAACTATTGCCATCGGATGATGTAGTGCCAACGACGGCGGCTGTGGTACATGCCGCGTCGGCTCCACAACATTCGATGGTGCCATCATTGGTACACTACTAGAAAAAATGACTTAGCCATCACTTCATTTATATCAGTTGCTTTGGCAGTTGATGTAAAATAAATTTTTAATATCAGTCATAAAAATAACGGTGTTATATATATTTTTAACATCGCATTTTTTAACAACTGATGTTAATTATATACTTTTAAATTTCTATTGTAAATTTTTAACATCAGTTTTGTTAATAATCGTTACTATCTGATCAGTTCACGTTTTGGTGTTAAAAAACCCAGAAATGAACTCGCGGGTTTGACCCGGCCCAAGAAGCCCCTTTCTCCATCATTTCTTCTACACGGCTTCATTTTCCCCAAACGACACACACTCTCTTTCTCCATCTTCTCTCTTTATGCCCATGTTCTCTCTACAGTTGTTCACCGGCAAAATCATTGCTCCGGCAACCGAATCCGTCTCAGTCGCACTTGTAATAATCCTTCTTTTTGTAGCGAATTTGTTTTCTCGATTTCCTCTTTTACGCCAATGAACTTAGCTCTTGCTGCTCGTCTTCATGGGTAATCGAAATAATTTCTTCCAATCAGTGACCAAGATATTCATCTTCCTTATCTGTCGTAGCTGCTAACTACGCAGATCTGCGTTCTCTCTCTCTCAGTAAGCTTGTGGTTATAATTAGGGTTTTCGATCAAGTTTTTTTCCGTTCCATTAGCTGTTTTTTGTTCTTTCATATCGATGTACCTATGATTTCTCTACATGTACGAATGTAAAATTTTGCTGGTTTTACTTTTGGGTTTATTTACTTTCGTTTGCCTCTAATCTCCGTGTTATTTAATTATATTTTAATACAGTAGAGTAAAAAAAAATCATTGTGTCGAAGTATTTTAGTTCCTGTGAAGGATTTCCCTAATTTTCATTTCGTTGATGTTTTGAAAGTTTTAATTTTGGCAGGGAGCTCGTGTGTTCCGAAACTTTAATTGGGGTCGAAAATGCCACTGTTTTGAAGGTTTTGCAGCTTGTGATTTGCTACTTTAGAAGAGCTACATCTTACTTTTGCAATTGGTGATTGGTAAGCTTTTCTTACTATCATTTAATTATTTAATTTGTATCTACTAATTTGGCTAAGAGTGAGTTCTTTATAGTCTTCTCATTCTGTTCAATCCTGTCTTTTATGAGCTTATATTTGTATTTAGAACTTATGTATTATTTATGGATGTCATAGAAGTTCATCTCTAGATTATTTTGTTAATAAGGACAAAAGCTGACCAAACAAGGTATAAGGTTACAATGGAAGGTGAGAAATTCATTCATGTAATCCCTATTATTCATATTCAAATTTTCAACATAAAATTATAGAAACAACATGTTTTAAGGCAAGTTTTCCTCCACGGATCTAATTTCTCTGTTTTGCATCGTCAAGGGACAAAGATTCGTGTTTTGTCGGGTACAGCTCAATTGTTTCACCATCTCCGCTTCATTCCTCGAACTTAATGTAATTTAAATTTATTTAAAAACCTGTTCTTATACTGAATTCTTCAAATACAGCCCTAAAGTGGGAGTATATGCTTACTCTGCAGCACAGGTGAAGAAAGCCATGGAGGTGAGCTGTCTACTAATTTTTGCTTTTCCATTTCGTGAAATGAGATTAGTGCTCTGACAATGGGGTTTAAACTTGTAGAATTGGCGTAGGTTACACTCTCTCTTGGTGGAGAAAACTATGTTTCTTTTCATTATGAATATTTAGTTAACGGCTGGGGCAAAAATCTTGAATTTCATTTTTGACTGGAAAGATATATACAAGATACAATATATCTAAATTACACTTTGGTCCATAACAATATACAATTGTCATCTAAGTACAAATAAACCTAAAACCTATTTATTCAACTTATTTTATAATAATTATGTTTTAATTACTATACTATAGGTTTGAATTTCTTCCATTCCATGTGTTTATGGTTATTTGTTTATTTGTTGCAACATAATGATTTTGTTGTTAAAGAGGCTTCAAAACGATGTAAGCACTTTCTTTTTTACTAAAAAATTGGTTTTGATTGTCTGTTGCATTTATATTATTCTTCAATTACAGAGCTTTCAATTATTACCAAGGGATTGATTGGATTTATGAAACTTTGGAACGTTAATTTGGTTAGAACATGGTATTTTTGCCTTTCTGTTAGCTTCTCTTACTACTGATTTTCCCCATTTTGTAATTTGCTAGGTTTATGGATTCCACTACGTGTCAAGCAGCTCAACGCAGAAACTATAGGAATCGAACCTAGTTGTTGCTCTACCCCACCAATTAGGTAATAGAATTGTAGAATTACATGCGTAGATTTGTTTGATTACAAATTTTGTTCTATTCTTTTGTTGCTCTGTTGTACTAGGTTTTATCCTTTTGCAATTGCTTATGTTTTTGGGTTCCAGTGGTTGGGGAAGGAGCTAAAGATAGAAACTTTACGGACTAAACATTGTTGTTAGTTGTTACTCTACTGCAGCAGAACAATATGCAAAGCGTAAGTGTTTCTATTGTAGATGTAGAGTTCAAACCCTGATCTCTACCATTGAAATGCATGTAAGCAAAGCTTTAACACCCTTTCAATCTCTGTCTCTCACACACATTTTTCGTTTTTATGCTAATTTCTGATGTGTGAAGTGCAAATAGTCGTTATCTTAATCATCGATTTTCGTTTTTCAATGATCTTCGTTTCTCTCTAATTTTGTAGGCCATTCTATGAGAAGATGACATCAGCTTCATGCCTCGATCATTTGGGCTTCGTTGAATCTGAATCACCTTAACATGCTGGTAGAGTATAATGCAAGGTCAATTTGTTTATAATTGTCTTCCTTTTTGTACTAAAATGTTACTAAGCTTTGTTTTTGGGGGAGTTTGATCATTTTAATTTTACCTCGATGTTTTCCTAATTGACTTTAGGTGTACTATGTGAATATATATGTTTCATTTTCATTTTTGTTCTTTTCACGACTTTGTAAACTGTGCACATATACACACTAATTGAATTTGGTTGCATGCCTTTGTCCACTGTGGGAAAAAAACCGACAGAAACAAAGAAAAAAAATAAAAGAACAAGATTCAGTTCCATTTGAAATACTAAAGGGAGCAGCTAAAGGCACCCCCCAAATCTTCTCCCTACACCCCCTTTACTTTAAACACCCCGTTTGACCCAATTGACCAATCCTACTTACTCAACACGCCCCCAAATTTCCATTACCACCCTTGGCTTTCTCCCTCTCTTTTTTTTTTCCCCCCTCCTTGCTTTCTTGAGCGGTGGCCGACATCACCATTAATGGTGGTTTGGTCACCATTGTTACATTTTTCTTTCATCATATTATTTCCCACACAACAATGGAGGATCAAGACTAGCATTTATTTTTGTAGGAATTTTCTTTTTCAAACTTTTTTTTCTATGTATTTCCGTAAGTTTCGACCCAAATAGGTCGAAATCCTTGCAAGGATTTCGACCAAGAGGGTTGAAATTCATGCAAATTTCGACCTCAGCAGGTCGAATTCATCATGATGAATTTCGACCGTATGGGTCGAAATCATTGCATGAATTTCGACCGCCTTTCAGGTCGAAAGTTCTTTGCAAAGATTTCGACCTCGTTGGTCGAAATAATTTTTACCAAAAAAGCAGAAAATGAAGGAAGAAGGTGACATTGACGGTGATTCTTTGCTGGCGATCTCTTTGCAGAATGAAAGCTTCAAGCTGGATTCCATGCAACATGGTCTCTGCAACTTTTCTCGTTTGGGGGGTGGGTGGTGGGAAGAGTAGGAAAAGAAAAAATTAAACATAAAAAGGAGAAGAAAAGGAGGGTAAATTGGTAATTATTGATTTTTTTAAAAAAGGGGTGTGGTGAGAAAGTTACGGGGGTGCATTTAGCCGCACCCCTACTAAGTCCAAGTGGGTAAATTGAAGTTTGGGTTTACTAAATGATATTCAAGTGTGAATTGTCTAGTGACATATTTTATTTGCTTGCTCCTTCCCATTGAACCAACTTCACTTTATGTTAGAAAATTGGAAATTTTTGGTTTTGGGTAATTACATTTTTGTATTAAACCAGACACACTCCTTACATTTTTCGGGCTGCTAACTATGAAATTATTTATGGCTTGTTGGGAAAGTTCGAGGTCTCTATCAGAGATTAGCCCTGCATGTAAATGAATTGTATGGACAGCACTGGCTTCGCGTGTTCTTATTAAATATGTTTAATATTAATGCAATTAGATTTCTATGTAATAATTCGTTGCTTCTCATTGTGATAAGAAATACTCAACTAGTAGCCTATATGACACTGCATTGTAATTACATCCTTTTATAAATGGCCAACCATTAGATCATTCACTTAAGCGTTTGAAAGGAAAAAGGTTCCAATTTCTCGTTGCTTCCTTTGCTTTACTTCCTTTGTGACAGGGGATTTGTAAGTAAAGTAATAGAAAACAGTTGAATTGCGTCAAGAGAAGGTGAGTAAAGCGTAATATCTATTATTGCATATCTTTATCCTATTAAGTCTAACTTTTGTAGAAGATATTGTGTTTGTTGTATAGGCTTATTGTGTTTATAACGTATTAACAGAACTTTCTTCGAAATGGAAGGTTGAGATTAGTAGATAAAAAGTACTATGTCAATACTACCTATAGCAAATGAACCCTTTTGTTCAATTATCAATTCCATCCTCTATACAAAAGAAAAAGAAATCCAACAAACTATGAAGGCAATGAGGGTTATATAGAGTTCTGATCTATTGTTGTATGATAGGTTGGTTTCTAATGATGTGTTGAATTTGGTGGGTCCCAATTCTAGGCTTCTCTATGTTGGCAAAATCGCTGGGTACCATAGCAAACAGGTAGGTTTATTTTAGCATCTGTTTCAGGCTTCTTTAAGTTGTTTTGCTGATTTTAAGAATTGGGTCTGATGAAAATTTGAGTTTCGAAGTGGGTTTTTCACGAAGTTTAGAACTTTAGTGTTACTATGTTAGGGGTCATGCCTGTATTAGTTTAAGATAGAATCTGACAAAGTTAAACTTGAGTATTCGAGACGAGTACAAAGTGCAATTACGCTTTGTCGTATTTTGTCAAAACATGGGTAATTTCAGTTAAGAAATGAACAATGTTATTGGTATTTATCATATTAGATGCAATATCAAGATTAGTGTGTAGTGAATGTACAATTGGACCAAGTGATTATTAGCGAAATAGTTGTTTCTTGCCAATTCTGCAGGAGGAAATCCATGAATTGCCTCTGAGCTTTGCTGAAGCTGGGGCGAATGTCGTGAGGCTGAAAGGCGGAGATCCACTGGTAAGTTGTGTAATTTTGGCTTCAAACTCTTGAACATCTGTTTTCATGCATGTCTTGTCAAATAAGCAACTTATGTTAGACTTTCTAGATCAATGATGCTGACATTCAATTCAAGTAATAAAGAATTGAACAACTTATTGTAAGGATTTTGATTTGCACGTTAATAGTTTTTTACAGTGAAACTAAAAAATTTACAGGAGATCGATGAGGTGCGTATGGAAATGGCCGACTACCTCCAAGCGTTGACGTAGATATTGTGGTTGGGAACATGTTGTTAGTGTATAGTGTTGGTTAATGAACCACTCTATATGACATTTGCTTGTTTATGTATTAGTGTTGGATATTTTGCATTTGGGATGATACGATGTCAATTGCAACTTTTAATAGATTGTATTACTACTGAGCACTGTGATTTATGAATATTGGGTATTTAGATATTTGTTGCAATTTTTTGGTGCTCAAATTTTGAATTTTTGATAGGTTTTCATAATATTTTTGATAGCTATTACAGAGATGATATTACAGGTATCAGTAATAATTGATGTAAAACATAAAAATAAAGCAGATAATTTTGATTTTCAGGATTATTCTAGACATCGTTTATTGATAACAATTCGACTTTTAGTGTTGTTTAAGACATCAGTTATAAATAACAAAATTGATGTGTGAATGCGCTTGAGACATCAGTTATATTCGTTTAACACCCGATTTTAACTAATGTGTGTTGTAGTAATGACATCTGTTCTACATATATGTTTAACATCAGCTAAAACCTAATGTCTGTTTCTGTAAAGACATCGGTTTACATAATTGATGTGATTTCTATAATCATTTTAGACATCGGTTAGAAACCGATGTCTATAGTTTTAGATCTTTAACATCACCCACTAACACATCGGATTTTATTTTTTTTTACATCAGTTAATAACTGATCTCTAAGCCACTTTTTCTAGTAGTGGTAGTTTTAGAATATTATTATCATCATCCTTTATATAGATATATTTTCTTTTATTCATTTGATATTGAATTCTCACAATCTCTTTTAATTTCCACGTCCTTAAACTTATTTGATAGTTTGAAAAAATCTTTTACATGATTTGTCTTTCCAATAATATTATTACGATACTTATAAAAGAAATATATGCAGGCTATACAATTATAACGGAGCAAGTAATAAACTTGGCGACAGAAATCGGTTGCTTATTGTTACATACCATGCTACGAAGTGGCTTAGTTTGTATTATAAAATCCGATCAACTCACCAGTCATTACAAGTTATAACATTTCTATTATCTATACTTACATAAAATAAATATCACACGTAACTCTAACATTACAATTTACACCTCATTTATAAAGAATCATATCAAATCCCTATTATTATTATTATTATTATTATTATTATTATTATTATTATTATTATTAAATATCAAAGTTCAACTCTACTACCTCGCTAACATAAAAAGGAAATGTTGCCACTATCCGAGTGGTTTTATTCAACATTATTTAGTAGGACTAATAGATCACCACATCTACACGATAAACTTTGCAAATTACTTTACAACTATGCTATTGGCCTTTCGTATATAAACTTTATGATTTTTCTTCAGTTTTCCAAGGTGTTGGGTTTAAAGGATGCCATGGATCAATTGGATTTTTCTCTTGCGGAAAAAATGCAATAGTGGATTATATTTTATAGTGGAATATATTTGGATTTCTTTGCCACATTATAATGCTTATAACACTACTAGAAAACATGGTTTTTGCAGCGGTCAAATTTAAGAATAAAAGGCGGTTATGTGGTGCCTTATGTCAAGGAGTCGTTTAAAGTGTAAGAATATCAAGGAGTCGTTTAAAGTGTAAGACCTTAAACAGCGGTTAGTTTTTACCGCTGCATAAAGGTTATTAAATTTTTATATACAATAAAGTACGGTCAAAATGACTGCCGTTTATTGTATTTATTTTGTTTAAATACACAATAAATGGTGGGCATTTTAACCTCCATTTATTCTATTTCTTATTTTAAAAAAAAAAAAATTTTAATCGCATTCTCTATACGTGGTGGTGTGGTGAACCGCCGCATAAATTTTTTTTTTTCAAATTCTTTAATTTTCAGCTAGCCCGTTACTCTATTCGCCAGCAAGTACTACCACTTGTAATGATATATATTTTATAGAAAGGGGCACCAACAGATTAAAATCTTTACCAATGAAGTCGTATTCAATACAGCCAATAAATCACCAACAAAATAAAATAATCACCAGTGAAGAGGTGCTCAATACATCCAAGAATTCAAAAACACCTCTTCACTGATCCAATAACCAATTTGTAATTTAAGAACATAACAACTAAAAGCAGATACCAACTAAAAAAATAATGCAATCAACTCGAAACAGAAGACAACTAGCATAATCTATTGCACCATACATTGCACCGGAAGCTACATCCATCCATCAACACACAATCATTTGCTAAAATGAGGCAACCCATTAAGTAACAATTACTGCAAAAGAAGAGAACAAAAAAAATAACGTACAAGTTCAACAAGTAACCTACGCATAGATTTCTAACTTCATCGATTTCATCTTGAGAATACTCAACTAGCGAGAAATTGACTTGCAAGACCGATACGAGTGTTAATAAGATGTGTTGAACTAAAATAGGTGCACAATGAGGGATATGTCCCTATAAAGCTGCAATAAGATGAAGTGTTAATACGAAACTTGTCATTATAGATTATTGAAAATTTGGTTTCCAAAAATGGTAAAGCTATTATTATTATTATTATTATTATTATTATTATTATTATTATTATTATTATTATTATTATTATAGAAAACTTGCTATCACCCTTAGAATCAGTCATAATAATCTTCCAAGGAGCACAACAGGAAGAAAATAAGAAAGATTTATGGTGTGATTAAATATACTCATGGAGTACCAAAAATGTGTGTGCAATTGTGATTTTTCGGATAATTATTATTAGTATCAAAAAAAAAAAAAAAAGCATACCATATATATCTACGATGGCACAAAAGTGCTAGAAAGGGAGACATTTTAAGGAAGGACGAGCAAATGAATAGCAACTTCAATCTCACGTAGCGCTTTCAACCTAGGAATAGTAAAATGGACAATGCCATCATATCGTATCGACACCTAGAAGTCATAAAACCTTATGTATCCTCTCACCGAATTCAACTTTAACCCATGCCTTAGTTTGATTATGGGTACACAAACAAGTTGAATTGAAGATTGAATATACTATATTCCATACTATAAGTGAAAAACCAAGAAATGCAATAATTTTTGTGGGTAATGGCACTAATACCTTATGCCGATGTGTACAATGGTCCTTATAGTTAAATCACTTTAAGTGTAGATGGCCAGATTAATGTTGGAATCGCCGGAATCTGTAGATGTTTTCATCAAAGTGTGTTGAAATTTAACATTTCAATAATGGTAGCAAGTTCAGCTATTTGGACATCAATCAAATGAAATCATAAACACATTGGTACACTCTAACTCGTATCAAATAAAATTTCTAACATTATGTTTCCAATGAATTAAAAAGTTACGTACTAGATATATATCAAAATTACATACGATCTAAATGGCATTTGATCTCATTAACAAGATAAATACATACCAAAATACGTCCCAAATAATTCCAAAATAACAATATCCAAAATTACATTAACCAACTAGTAGTTCCAAAATTACACTAACCAACTATTTTTTCAACCCCAAAAAAGGAAAAAAGAAAAAAGAAAAAAACCAACAACATTGTAACATTCCCAAATAAAAAAAAAAATTCATGAAATAAAATAAAATCATAAAAGCATCATCTAAGTCGAAAGAAGGGGGAAATCAGAAAAATTTTAAAATTCAGAAGAAAAATAAAAAAAAGCCGAAAACAGCCTACAAGTTACCAAAAAAAAAGGCCGAAAAAATCAAAGCACATTGTAAAAAAAAAAAAATACAAATCCGCAGAAAAATTCGAAAAAAAAACAAAGATCCGTAATGAGAAGCACTAATGTTTCAAAACCCATGCCTTACTATGATTACAGGTATACAAACAAGTTAGATTTGAAGGTTTAATCTACCACATTCCATAATATAATGAAAAACCCAAGAAGCTCACTAATTTGTGTAGAAAAAACCGAGTACCTTGTTGTGAGATGCACAATGCTAGGTGCAGATGGCCGGAAAAATGCTCCAATCGCCGCAAGTTTACCAATTTCGTCTTAACTCCCTCACTGGGTTTTTTTTTTTTTTTTTTTTTTTTGGGTTTCTTCTGGTTTTTCCCCTCAGCTGGTAAGGATGGAGATGAAATAGGGGGGTACTTTATGCGGCGGTCATAGTGACCACCGCATAAAGTATTTAAATTTAGTATATGCGGTTGTCATTAGTGACCGCTGCATATAGTGTTTTATTTTTTATTTTTTAATTTATGTTTTAAACGGCGGTTCTTTTACTGCCGTTTATGTAGTTATTTTTTATAATTTTTTTTAACCGCTTAAACCTTGTTTTGTAGTAGTGTAACAATTGAAAAAAGAAAATTGACCAAACTAATGATTTGTTTTCCCTATCTGTTATATTTTTTTTTTTAAATTGCTTCATTTATATTTTTATGTAAAATTTATTAATTCCAATACATGACATTATTTATATGTGTGTATTAGAAATTTTGTTTTATATCTGTCAAAATTTAGAACCAATTTTTTTTTTTATTTATATGAATTTAGTTATGTTGGGAAAATGTGATTCCTAATCAGATTGTATATCAAACAAATCGAAGAAAATATAATTCGCCAATGAACATTGAATGAGAGATACAAAACCGAGGTTGTCGAGGCTTGCGTTCACGCAATATCCTTAAAGCAATTTAACTCTTCTCCACTGATCTACGAGCAATTGCTTCCCCGGATACAACGACATGAACTGCTTTGTGTTGTTACAGAGAACCGAAACTCAGTGCTTGAACTTGGTCACCAAGATGGTACGAAGACTCGACATGTAGATGAATGTTTGTGATACATATTCCTAATTTACCTCTATTTAATTAATGACTAATTTTTAAATTAATACTTATAATTGTAACGTTAAATAAGAATAAGCTTGTAAAATAACATAAAATACACTTCATAAAATAAAAACTGAACAATGTAAATGGAACAAACTAAAAAGGAAACACCAACAAAGTAAATGGAACGGAGGGAGTACTTTTTAATCCCTTGTTTAGCCTTCTTTAGAAACATATTAATGTCAAATACTATGTGCTTGCATTAAACAAAAAATCTTCGGTAAACTCCATTTGCACTTTCCCTTATCCGTCGTGATTGAATTTCCTGAAAGCTCCTGTTTAAAATTCTCCATTTTTTTTTTGGGCCCCAAAAAACAAGCTATAAACATGCTACAATAAGTTTGGCCATAAAAATATCATGTAATAAGTTACACAGTGATTTGAATAGCTGATTTATAAATAAATAAATAAATAAATAAAATAAAATAAAATAAAATAATTCTAGATAGATGGAGGATGTGATGGAACCGGTGTGGGCCAAGCTGGATGCACAAGAGGATAGCATTCAAGACCCGCCTCACCTATAGATTCTTGAAGCTCACCAAGTTTGTGAAACATGCCTTTGGAAATCCGACACTCGAAAACTGTCATGCCCCATATCATAAAAACCACATCACAATTTTTTGGATGAAAAGCAGCAGAAGCCATTTTCTTCTTGCCAACATTTGGCATACTCAAGTTTCTCTCAAGAACCGATACCCACGAATTGTCTCCACAATTCAATTCCCAGACTTTGATAACAACGCATTTATTACCCGAAGGACGAGTCCTATAAATATGTAATAACCTTAGCTCTCCCCTTACGACACCCAACCGTACTTTGATACAAGAGGCGTCATCGTGAATGACGTGTGGAAGGTAAATAGCACCACAATGACTGTTGAACAAATCTAATGCAAGAACCCTATCAAGATAATCGTGGCCATCCATCCAATATATAATTCCATTGCACGTAACAACTTCAGCGCCGAAGGTATAGTCATTCTTGGTCGGTTGAGGATATGAGAAGCATAGTTCGCTCCACTGTCCTGACTTAGAACAAAAAACTGTGACTCTAGTTCGACAATCGCCAATTTCTCCTACATTGGGGGGGACAGGCGCTTGGATTAGTACCGCCTTGAATAGGTATTGAGCATTAGTGGAGGATACAAGTTCGTTGCTGCAATCGGGCATACAAATTAATGCAAACCCAATCACTCTTGCGAATGTAATATCCCGAGGGAGCAGAAACCACCGTTTGGTTACTGGGTTACAAATGTAAAATTTTGTGATACCCCAATGACGAGACGACACGAGCAACAGGTCATTAAACGATGCCATTATCTTGGGGGGAGAAAGGCCATTAAACGATGCCATTATCTTGGGGGGAGAAGGCATGAAGTCCAAATAATTAGATGATGTTGCATGCTTTCCGTGGAGAAAGAGACTCCTTAGAAAAAAGTTTGCAGACTGGTTGATAAACATCGGGTTCATCGGTGTGAACATAAACATTCCTACAAAACAGGAAGGTGCAGGGCTCATCATCTGGATGGAGGCGGATGAACCTTGGGATAAATTGAGGCTGAGAAATCAATGCATGCCAACGGTGACAAACTGAGCTGAAGACAATAGCAGATCGACAATTTGGGAGTCTAACAAAGATCTCCCCCAATATGCCATCATCCGCATCTTTCAAAATTTTGGACACTGTAATGTAGTAAAGTTAGTTAGCACAAAATATTTGTTCAACAACAAATTAATCTGTCTGCAACAAATTAGGGCAGGTAATTACCGACTTCATTGTCAATAACTTCAACTTTGTGGGAAGAAATTCTCCTCCATCGTGTATTGGAATTATTGTTTCCCTGACAAACATATATAAACTTAGAACAATAATAATAATAATAATAATAATAATAATAATAATAATAATAATAAAGAAAAAGAATTCGAAAATTCTCAGAATTATTTAAGGGCGAATAATATCAAACGTTTACTAGATTAGGATCCGAACGATGGACCATCACAACTGAAGTGGAAAACTCGAAGTCGAACAGGCTATCACGTTCTCCTCGTCGATCAGGTGCGCGGTTGGATCGCTTGAATCCTGATTCACCTCTGATCGTCATTGCCGTCGTCAAAAATTCGCGCTTCTTTGTAGCTGATTCACTTCGCACACCACGTGCTGCGTTAAGGCTGTAGGGCTATATATATACACACACACGAGGAAAGGGTAATTCACTTCTCACGGTAGATCTGCCTTCTTGGGCCTTTGACCCAATATGTTTTGTTACCATTTTATGGGTAATTTTCATGAAAGGTCCCCAACCTTCGCAAAATGTAACAAATTTATCCCTACTTTTTTTGTTTTCCAACGTCACACTAGATTGTTTGGTTCAACGAATTAAGCCAACAATTGATGGAAAATCATTTTGTCTCTAAAAACGGTTAATTTTAATAAGTACATGTGAACGTTTTATGATTATTCAAACTTTTTATGTACACGATTTTAGAGAATTATAATAGAAATTAATGTTTTCGAAAAATACGAGATTAGTACTTGTTATCTATTTATTTTTATCATCAATTTTTGAAAAATTTTTGGAAACTTTTCTTGTAAGATCGTTGAAAGAGAATTCTAATGCTTTTTACGGATCTCAATTCCGAGTTTCATAGCAAAAAGTTATGGTCATTTGAAGTTCGAACGCCGATTTTGGGACAGATAGTTTTGTACGGCTGTATTGGCATTTTTTCTGCACAAGAAATGCCCGAAAATACCATTTCTTTCACTACTTTGAAGGGCCTTTTTGGTCATATTTCGGGACGAGAATTGGAGCACTTATACACACCAGTTGACCCCTAATCCCATATTCCATTCTCTTCTTAGGGTGCGTTTGATTGCCATAATTTTCTATGAAAAATATGAAATCTTGAAAATTATTTTCCAAATTGGTTGTTTGATTGGACGTGGAAAAAGAAGATGGATTTCCACGATACAACCAGTTTAAGCATAATTTTAGCCAATACCATGGAAAATATTTTATTTGGGGGTATATGGTTTTTTTTTTCCAACTTACATAAAAAATATTTTCTTTTCCACCATTGACAATCAAACACACCCTTAGTTTAGCTAGGGTTCTTTTTCCTCTCTTCTTCCCCTTTTCTTCTCTTTTCCCTTCTTTCTTTCTTCTTCTTCTTTTCTTTTGGACATTGATTGGGGATCACCACTTGGACTAGAAGAGGAGGAGATCAAGAGAAGTTGGAAATAATTGGAGAAACGAGGCTTTACTCTTCAAAGCGAGATTGTCTTTAATATTTGTTTTGTTTTTCCATTTCTATTTCCATTGTGCTTTGCATGTATATGTTTCTATGAGTTCCTTTACTATGGGCTAGTTGTTGTAAAGTTGGGATGGTTGATGGAATTTAACCTAATTTTATCAATGAATTTATTTATGGCTTTGAATCATTGTTCATTCTATTGTGTGATTACTTTTAAGTTTGATTCCATTTGAATGATTGATCATTAACCCACAAAGATTCATATAGAAATAGATAAAGACCTAATTAGATGAATTGAGTTGAATAAAGAAAGAGGTACCAATTACAAAGACCAATCCACAATAGCTTGCGATGGTGGGGAAGTTGTAATCTTCAATTCTTGAACAATAATCTCAAAACAAGTTGTAATATAATAAAAAAATTGATGTTTTTGATGGAGGAAGAAGAGAAAATACGTAGAGCTAGGTAAAAACTATCGAAAAATAAGTCTAGTCCAATCTATTGGCTTTGGGAAGCCTTTTATATGAGTTCCAATGGCTAATTAAGCCCTAAAACTCGTGCTAGTACAAAAATCCTATCACATGGGCCATGCCAGACTGCACAGGGGGTCACGCAGTCCACATAAGAAAAACGGCTTCGGTTATAACTATTTACTTGTTTGGTCCACATTGTTTGAGTGAAAATTAACTTTTCTGAGAGAACGTACAATATAAAAAAGTGGAAAAGTCAAGGTTCCATAGAATGCATGGTTGAAAGCAAGAAACTGGTTCATCCAATGACATTAAAAATTACGTAACGGAAGTTGAAATCCGAACATAAAACACTTGAAACTGACCCTTGATGCAAACCTCCAATAGCCACAAGTTACCTAGACGATCACTGTTGTAGTTGCAAAAAGAAGGCCCAAAACTCGTTCTTTGTGATCAAATTGCCACATATTAAATATGTACGTTCCATTACAATAACACGAGTGCTATTGCAAAAGGACACATGTAGGTGGAAAATGTAGAATTGGAACATTTTTACAACTAAATATTATGTACAACCTAGTTCTGTTCATCTTTGGTATCTATCTATTTTAACATCTTATACATGCAGGCAATGAATTACAGAAGAAGTTTCTTGTCTAATTTTAGTGTCTATTTCATGCTTCTAATTTTACCGGAGGAAAAATGTTAACGGACACTGGCATTATATTATACTTAAGAAATGTTCAAAAGCCTGACCGCGAGGCTGGTCAGGGTGGTATTATTTCGACGACTTCATGAACCAGGATAGAAGTTGAGATTAAGAAATAAGATTGAAACCAACAAACCTGAATACAAACAATCGCACCTAGTCTAGCCTCAGCAAAATAATGATTGCAAGCATCCGTAGTTGATCCATCACTATCACTGCAACCTGAATCTGAAGATATGTTCAATTCATGGTCAGAAGAAAGCAGCGAATCCTCATCTTTGATGTGTACACATTTTTCTCAGGTGTGGAGGCCTATAACGGCCACTTCTCGATTTACTTGACTCTGAGAAATTCAAGTTTCTGCTTGTTGAACCAAGATGGGACTTGTTAGTAAGGCCATATTGGAAAAATATCCTCAATGTTGCCACATAACAAGCCACCTGCAGGCCACAATGAATGCAACTGATAAAATACATATCACAAAATACTTGATGAGAGTGTGTGATTGTAGATGAAATTTTCTTTTCATATTATATCTGGAAGAGGCATTTTCTTACATGGCCTGACAGAGAACCTCTAGGATCTGCTAGAAGAAAGTGCACAGTGCAGAAGCTCAACATAAAACCTTCATGCGATACCCAGTTGCCCACCAATTCTTTCCTCAACAAGTTAATGATCTAATATGTCCTTAAAAAAGAATTAAAGATAAATAAAAAGAGAGTTGAGGAAGAAGAAGAATTTGACGCGGCTGTAATAGTATCTTCAACAAGGGGGCCTCTAGATGCCAAGACATCCATAACTTTGCTAAGAACCTAGAAAAAGGTAAAACATTAAGTAGCAATTATTAAGCCGTGGCACGCACGACATATGTAGCCAGTATGATATATCTCAATTGATGACTGCCAAATCTGAAATGGCAACGAAGAACCCACCTTTGAGTACACTTTCCCAGTCATAGTAAACGCAATTGTTTGGACTTCAAACACATTGCTGTATCCAAATGCTTTGTGGTTGTCATTTAAGGCCTTGTTCTTTTCACAATAAACTTACAAAAAACTTTTCTCTCTCCTCTTTTCAACCACACACACATTTTCCAATACAACATTAACCACACATTTTACACGAAATACCGTGTCTATCGCATTTGTTTCCAAAAGAACAAGGCCTAAGAAAGATGAGCACATTGACTCTGCCTGGAGACAATAGATCAGCAGTGTTAAGTAGAATGAAACCTCAATAACAGATTATTCTAGTACATTTGGGAAAATAAGAGGCTCCTACAACCCAAACCAATAGAACGAGAACAAAGTCACTCTGAGGAACTTGAGAAAATGTAGATAGGAAACTAGTGACACTTGGGGACATAAACCATTGTTGACATGGACGATAAACATGTGCTCATAAAATATAAATATAAACAAATAGGGGGGCAGATTATTCATACTGCCTGCTTTCCAAGCATATTTTTGTGGCTTTAATTATTGTAACACTCACAGTGGAAGCCTTTTTTTGTTTTGGCTTCATCGAGGAAATTAAATTTCCACAATCGTTTTGAAAGAATCAAGCACAATGGCCCAAGATGTCGAATTAATTTGTAAAGAAGCACAGATGCGAACACTGTGGAATCTGCAAAAGATATGAACAAGTAATATTAATATTACTGACACTTTATGTGTGCTACATCAAAGAATATTCATGACAATGCAGCAAGTAACATATAAAATGGCAAACACTATAAAGAAGATCAGTATTACACAAATGCATTTCATTCTAAGGAAATTAGCAAATCGTAAATATCACAGGATGATCGTGTACTCATTCAACAGCAACATATTTTAACATTAAAACGCTGAATACAATTTAACTCGAAACTTATTGTGGAAACCGAAAGTGTTACTGGAATAATATAGGTTCAGAAATGTTTCAAGCTGAAGATACAGTTGGAAAATCAAGAGCGGGGGTGGATTGAGGGGGGGTCCGCGAGGGTTGCAAATGCCCCCAACATTTAAATTTTCTTCGATTTTATACGTAAATGTAGATGTAATTCACCCCTGCAATATTTCTTCGCCCATGATGTACTTACAAGTAAAATTTTGTAGCTCCGTCAGTGAGGAAGCTTGGCAGTTATATTGAATGAGGTATTTAATCATGCTTCAAATGATGAACTTAATCTAACTTGATCTCAGATGATCTACTTATATCTAACTTAATCCCACAAATGTTGAGCAAAGGGACACCGAAACAAATCTTTTTCAATTATAATCAAATACAGTGGAAAACACTTGCCAAGTGTGACAGTTCAATAAGTGACGGAGCAACGTCGTCGGTTCCTTTAGCGTGAGAAACCTTTAGAGCCAACTCCAACAGGAACATCACGTCAGACGTGATCTAAAACGAAAATTGAACAAATTAGGGTGAGAGTATAACAAAAATCACATCAAAATTCACAAGGGGAAGCATAATTATTGATAGATACCTCATGAGGAGGAAGGTCGGGGACGGCGGCAATGAGAGCATCGGATTGGGAAAAGATGAGATGGTTGAAGAGGTGCAGGACGGCGGAGAGAGGCGGCGACGCCAAGGTCTCATCCCTCAGTGTTAAAAACGCCGTTCTCCAATCTCCATGACCTCACCGCCGATGACATTAGCAATGGACGCAATGTCTAAGTGAGAACGGGTTTCTTTAGCTGTAACTCAGTTGATGCGGCAGCTGTTCAAATGAAATTTTCAGATTTTCATAAACTGCCGGCAAAATTATAACCCTTTGTTGCCTTTTTTTCCTAGGATAGGTCTATCCATGTTTAACAAAGGGTAGACAAAATGCACCCACTTTTTCTATGCTAGTACCTGACCCGTGTGTTGTACATGATATAAAATATTGTTTTAGTTTTTTTATCTGGATAAAAAAAATTGAAGAGAATTTCACATAAAAATTTTCTTATAGATTTAAAATTTTTTTACATAGTTTTCAAATTTTTAATAATATTTATTCTAATTAAACTATCAAAGAGATAAACTAAAGAGAATCCTATAATAGTTAATTACACATATCATTTGTATAAATTATTAAGAAAAGGAATCTTATAATATTTAATGACACACGTTAAAAATATTTAATAGCCCCTATAATTTATAATCAATAGGGATTTTTTTTACAAATTGGATGGAAAATTGGATGTTTTACACCCATTGGCCCTTTTATATATTAGTGATTAGTGATACACCACCTCCGTCCAATTCCTATTTTAACCTAATTTTTTTTTTTGTATTCAACCAGCAGTGACATGTTTACCGATATTCAACAAAAAATAAATAAATAATTAATTTTATCAATATTTTTACTATCATTTCCAATAACATTTAAATGACAACCAAAAAAATGGGGAGACTCCCCTTTTTTGCTACAAAGTTGCAATAAAAACGAGGGGATTCCCCCCTCCCATCCTCCTTCAATTACTGCAATTTTGGGTAACATTTGTTGTCGAAAATTGCAGTAAAGCAGCAAATACCGTAAAAAAATGATGACAAAAGAAACTATCACTCAGTTTTTTCTCGATGAAATGGTAAAATAGGAATAGAATTTATTTATACGAGTGCATTTGGCCCCACCCTTTTAACAAAGCCCTTTTTCTCCTTTTCTTTCTTTGTTTTTTCTTTTTCCCATGTTCCCCCGCATTTAGCATGTCATTTTGTATTGTGAAGGAGACGGTTGAAGAAAAACATGTTAATTCTTAGAATGGCAAAAATGTTGTAATACTAGAATTTGTGACCTCTAGAATTCGATGAGGGACATAGAAAAAGTGACAACTAATTTGTCAAATCGTATTAGAATGCCATTTTCTTCTTGTGAGAATCGAGGACAAGTTTGGGAAAAAATAATTCAAGAAGACCGACATGCGAAAATACAAATAACAATGTATTATTTTTGTGATTGTAGAGGGAAACTTCCTAATTTCCACATCGGTTGTTCCTTGGTTTTCACCGAGGGTTTCCCTACTAGCAACATCAAATGGGGAGCCTGCTAGTTTTAAGTGTGGGTTGGTTTTGGGAGGGGGGTTTTTTGTTTTTATTTTTATTTTTATTTTTATTTTTATTGACAAAAAAGTTTATTAGTTGCAATATTGCTTTGCTTTTAAAATCGTTCTCATATGAGTTAAATAAAATAGTTTTTTCGATTTTAACAAATTATTCGAAATTAATGGTATTATTAGATGTATCCCTATATAAAATTGACCGAGATTGTAATTCATTGTCATTATTCAAATTTTTAGTACGCTTATCGTCCCAAAAGTTATTTCTAAACATGCTTGTGTTTTCAATTCCAAGGGAACAAAAAATGCTTTTGTTTTTAAAAAATCATTATCATAAGAATATTAAACAAAATAGTTTTTGCAATGTTAACTAATTATTTAAAATTAATGGTATTATTTGATGTATTGATAAATTTATTCAATTGTAATATAATATGGTTATTTAAAACTAAAACATTAACATGACCAGATGCTAGTAGTTTAGTTTCACGTCTTTAATTTTTCTCTTCATTAATCTATTTATTGCACTTTTAATACATTAAATTAAAATATTATCATTTGGAAAAAAAATCGATGAAAACCAAACATGTGTACCAAAAATTGAAAAGTAAAAATTGAAATGAATACATTTTAGAAATATTTAGGGCCAATATGCACATATTAAAAAATTTTGCATTCAATTGAATTATTATATATTTTACTTGAGTCTAAAAAAAGCACTTCTCCCCTCAAAAGTTCTTGTTGTACGGGTAAAATTGAAAATATATTTTTAAATGATAAGTTTCTTAAACTATGTTTTCAATACATTGCGCGCCAACAAGTTAGGTTTTTGTTGTATCAATTAGCGAATAATTTTTTCATCTCCTCTTCTGAATTTGGATTTTCTTCCCTAAAACAGTTGCTGAAGTCTTGAGAATAGTAGTTAGCTACCAAAAAATAAAAAAAATAAATCATAGAGGCTCGAATAAACAACCATATGAAGCACTAACGCCCTAATGCTCCCATGTGAGCATTAGAACGGGGTTGCGATATGAAATAAAATTTTGGGTACTCAACGTCTATAAATAAAAAACACATCATTTTTAATTATACTGCGTATATAATTAATTTGCTTTATTTAAACAGTATTTAGCGAGGAAAAGGGAATAATCAATACGGTCATGCTATTGGTTCATTCTCATTCAAAGTCAACGCAAATTACTATTGCAAAGCTATATGTCCCATTAATTCACCAATTTTCTCGTCTACAAGAAATTGCAGTCTCATAGCTGCATTCAAAGTACTTAACTTTGCACAAAAATTACATTAACTCATTTCATTTTGTCGTTTCATAAAACAAGAGCACCACCTTTGACATACTCAGTGAAGACCAATGCCACCAATCCCAACATAGCAAATCTTCCATTCAACAACTCAGCATCAGGAGAAAAGAGTCCATTCTTCTCAGCCTCTGGCCTAACCCCTTGAAATAAAGGAATCAAAGAAGCAGCTGTGAGCAAGGCAGTAGTGAATATGAACCACTGGGTCCCACCATTTTGTAATTGTGAAAACACATCTTGTCCATTGGCAAGCTCGACTCCGATGGCGGCTACAAACCCGATCATGGCCAGCCGGCCGTTGATTCTTTCAGGTCCCGGCCCACTAAATGCTAGGATGTCATTAAAATCGGTGCTAACCTGTCAAATACAAAAACAAATAGATGATTAATTAAGTATCATACGAATGTTACAACCATCTATTCTTATCTACATTTTCTACCGTAAAACATCTATACTTTTTAATTATGCATTCTCTCTCTTCCAAAAAAAAAAAAACACTAAACAATTATCTCAAAAAAATTATTTTTATTCATATAAAAAGAACGCAGCCAATATTACAAAATAAATTTACTAACAGTCTTGCAATTTGTGATATATATTATATATTATTAGCAAAAACTGATAGAATAAATTTGTCACATAAGATCTGGTAATATTAAAAAAGCGATTTATAAGTAATGTAGATCATGTAAAATAATACGTATATGAGTAAAAAGTGAGATGATCAAGAGAATTAAAATTAATTTATCCCAACCTTTGGTTTTGATGGAGTTGCCTTCGGAGGAGGAATGGGCTCTGATTTTCCCGATGGGACAGTCTCCGACGGAGTTACTGACTCTACCTCTTTCTTGCTTTCCTATATAAAGTTCACAGGTAAAATATTAGTACCTTGTCACAATTGCGATGATAAATGTGTAGTTAATTAAAAAGTTGGCGAGTGAGATTAAGGTTCACCTCAGCCATACTGTTGACTCGAAAAGTCATGCTTCTCTTGGAACTTGTCACGTAGCTAGGTGTAACAAATTGTTTTAGAGCACTTCTCTTTGCAATTCCGGTAGATGGGGTAAGAAACATAGCACTTGATACTGCGGCCATGGTGAGTTTTTTGGCGCAGGGAAAATAAAGATGTACTCGAAGTGTAGGTGCAATGAAAAGGGAGACTTGGAAATTAGAAGCTTTAATTATGAAGAACTAGGTTTCTCTTGTAGTTGTGAAGGAGTGGGGGTTGCCTTATATAGTGCATGATAGCATGGCCACATTTCATTTCAAGTCACTGAACTTTCTCGAAGTAAAATAAAGAGAAGCAAAATTTATTTATCGATTGGCAAATATATATATATATATAGGCACAAGCAAATGTGTCCACATTAGTATTATTCTATCCACCCTTATATTTGGAGCGATATATAGTAGTGTATGAACATTTGTATATGCACATGTTGTATATACGTGTCGCATCTCTTGTATCAATTTGAATATTTATCAACTTCGTCAAATGTTGTGTACGTTCAAGCATGTTTCACTGCACTGTTTTAAATATCAGTTTTTTCTAATACTTGTTCTCAACTCTATGCTTTCCAATAAGAAAAATATTTTCCAAATTTTGCAACTATTTTTACTTTTTAACTACAAGTATTTTCTCGAAAACATCTATTTTTAACTTTTACTAGTCAAGGAAATCAGCTATGAATATCAATCGACACATTTTGCATTACTATTTATTATATTTATTACACAAGCATTTTTCTATTATTATTCAACTCAAAAATTAATTTCTAGCCAAATAAATGTTACTTTCATAGTTTACACAAAATGAAAATAAAACATTGTTCCCGAATTGCACAATCAAAATTTTCTTCAAGGACTACAAATGCAAATTTACAAGTGGTGGGGAACAAAAGTGGTGGATATTTTCGCACCCACGTAATTGATGTTTGCCCGTTAAAAGGTGCACGGTCACGTGGGTTTACATGGCCACACAAAATCAGATTTGGTGATTTGGCCCTCTTATTTGCCACAAGTTTCAATTTTGAACTCTTGCAACCTAGATGGTTCTAGGTGTTGTTAGGTGGAGAAATTCAAAGGTACCTATAAGTAGTCACCATCTACATTAGATGCCAAACAACTTTCCGAGTCGGAGAATAAAATGTTTTCATAATTTGGGTGAGGTTTGATGGAGATCATTGCTATTAAAAGTGTAAAAAGTGGTGAAATAGTTATTATGATCAAATTTCAATTTTTATGAATTTAAACGAGTTTAAATGGGTCTAAATATAAGTTAAGTGTTAAAAAATACAAAGTGTGACGAAATAAAAAAGGCAAGTTTCGCGCTTAAGCATCGCTTAAGCGAACTTTTTAAAATACTGTTAATGATTATAGAAAATTTGATTTCATTTATGTGCACTTCAAACAAAGAAAAAATATATCTTTAATAATATATCAAAAATGCCTTAGGGTAGAAATCATTTCTTGGACCATTCTACCCAAACTATTTTAATATTATTTCAATAATGGCCCTTTAAAAAATTTATTTACATTTTATCTTCTCTATTGGGTATATGGTATTTTATATCAATTCACGGTCAAAACTATGTATTATGCATGTCATGATATATACTTTTATCCGGCCGGTACCCCGTTTATATAGTTTTAGAAACTTACAGTCACCTATCTCTTATTATTTTCATATATTTACTATATTTTGTATTGATTTTTGAGTTTTATCTATTTTAACTAATAATAAATTGTTGAATGAGATTTCTCTTATCACTATCCATGGAGTCAAATAGTTGCTACTCACATCTGGTTTTTGAGCAAATCTTCAGGTTGGAATTCCAACATGCAAGTGATTTGCAGTAGAAATACTTTTACTTCAACGACCTTAGCTTTCATCCAAGAAGGACGAAAAACCAGAAAAACATGTAGTCATTCTCCTTGATAACATACAAATATGTTTCCAAATTTTTACAACATTGAATTAGACAATGTAAGAGTTAAAATTTGACTGTTACAAACATTAATCGTTTTATAATTTGGCCTTAATATATAGGTTGAATACAATTAAATTGTATTTGTGAAGAGAATTAACTTACAATGAAGATAAAATTCTGGAAAATATTGTTATTTTAAGGTGGAATATTGCAACTTTGAATGTAAGGACATGCTATGTATATTCTAATTGATTTACTATTTTTTAAATATATTCATTCACTTAATTATATTATTATGATTATGAAAATATCTACTGAAACATTTACAAATAACGTGCAACACACGTTAAATTACAACTAGTATATAAAGAAGTGCTTACACACTTAAACTACATTACACATACATGGTAAGTGAGATATCAATAGAACATTTCCAGTGATCAATTTTTGGACACCGCCCATTCCTAGGGCAACTCAAGTGGGAGAATCAAATGTTTTTGTAATTTGATTATACTTCCTCAATTACAGCAATGTTCCAAAACTATTGCCATCGAGTGATGTAGCGCCGACGACAGCGGCTGTGGTGCATGTCATGTCGACTCCATATCATCCGATGGTGCCATTATTGGTGGTTTTAGAACATTATCATCATCATCTTTTATATGGATATATCTTTTTTTATTCATTTGATATTTAATTCTCAGTCTCTTTTAATTTCCATGTCTTTAAACTTATTTGATAGTTTGAATAAATCTTCTACATGATTTGTCTTTCCAATAATATCATTATGATACTTATGAAAGAAATATATACGGGCTATACAATTATAACAGAGCGACATAATAAACTTGGTGACAGAAATTGGTTGTTTATTGTTACATACCCTGTTACGAAGTGGCTAAGTTTGTATTAAATTATAAAATCCTGTCAACTCACAAGTCAAAGTATAACATGTTGATTATTTCTATTGTCTATAAATTACAATTTACACCTCATTTATTTATAAAGAATTATATCAAATGTGTTATAAAAGTATAGAAACAATAGAGAGAATTTAGAGAGAATGAATTCGAAGGAATTCTCAGGAATGAATTTCATTAATAACTGAAGCCCTATTTATAGGAAAACTTCGAATGGCACAATCGTAATTACATAATTTCATCAAGGGTATAATAGTCATTCACATATAATAATTACATCTTTTACCAAATTATTCCTCCACCAAATTATTCCTCATAATTCATAACCACCACATTATTCTCAATTATTCATAACACCTAATAATTATTCTTCAATTATTATTCATAACACTCTCCCTTGAATGACTATTAATACAAATGTCTTACGGACTGTTTGGAGAAAAAACCCGAGTGGGAAAAAACTTCCAAACCGATTGCGGGATAGCTTGGGTGGTTATATCTTTCTTCATCAAAACATTGCTCCCACGATGTCTACCAATGATATAGGAATATTCATGTCTTTGCCTCGTTAAAACCTTGTCAAGAAAACCCAGTGGGAAAAACTTGATCGAAGGAAAAAGAGTACAATTTACTCAGTTTGATTTCATATCTTGAAGCTGATATCTTTACTTACGGTAAATGATTTCAATATCATCATCGTTTGGATCTAAAGCATTAGCTCCATTATAAATTGATCCAATAGATACCTTTGTATCAATTTCTCCTATCGATTCTCAATATACCATGAATATGCCTCGTTAAAACCTTATTAGGAAAAACCCGATGGGAAAAACCCTAATGAAGGAAAAAGTACATTATTCATGTGAATACTGTGGCCTTTAAAGTTGCCTCATTAAAAACCTTGCAGGAAAACCCAATGGGATAAAACCTCGGTCGAGGAAAAAGAGTGCAACGCCAGATTTTATACAAGTATCTTTGCAAGCATTTCAAAATCTTTCATACATTTGTATGAGTATCATATACATTGGTTTTATACTCTTCGTTCATTTAGAGTGCATCAATTTTCTTACACAACTACAAAACATTCACCATGTACACATGTCTCCAAATACACAATTTAAAGCATATAAATTCATCGTAAAAACATGTAAACATATAAGTAAACCTTCATAACTAACTAACACTTAAAATATATCATTTAACATTTAATACTCACTTAATAGGTTATTTCATTCCCAGGGGCTTAGCTCACCCTTTAGGGTACTCATAAACACGGGTTTAGCTCATCCGATCCTTTAATTTCCTTTTTGGTACTACACACACGATCGGTAATTTAACTTTCATGAGCATGCAACATATAATGACCACCATGCTTATCTTTAAACTTGAGCACTAGTCATCATCATCTCATAAGTTAAGGATTTCACATTCACCATTTATCATCTTCAATATATCTCAATATTTTCATTATCATTGATCATATGTAGCGCTACATTTTCATATCGTGTCGATACTTTTCAATTTCATTTCTTTCCCCATATCGACATAACTTATCGAGATATCTCATTATCAATCCTCTTGTAGGATTACACAATATAGTTATGTCTATATACTCTTCAAGAGCATATGCCTCCGTTATTAAGACCATCTTTTATAATTTGCTTTGATATATATGATTGGGGAAATATCAACGCTTCTAGCGTGCTAACTTATCAAAGCATCGTAGCTGATATATGTGATTGTTCATAGCCTTTCATGCATCTTTGAACTTCAAGTTCGTATTTCAATTTCGAGGATATAACATGATGCATTTATTTTCAACCTTTAATACTCCCCTCATCTTTGAAAAAATTTAGAACACCAAAACTCATCTGATTGGTATGATTTTAATCATATATGTTCTCATCATTCACTTTAATATGGGAATTTAGACCGTTTGCATTCTATTCTCGATATCGGCAATTTATTTGAGGACTTTAAATAATTTGCCATATAATATCCCACTTGTATCTTGCATACTCAATCCTTCAGGGATTTATTCAAGTATTGGGATATACATTTACTAGGCTTTATCATTAAATCTGGAAATCATGCTCATACCAGTGAGCAAATATTTAAATAAATTTCAAATTACTTAATCATATACACATGTGACTATCTAGTGGATCCCATATCATAATATCTAGTAGTCCCATGGAGGATGAGTGGGCCCCATACTTCTCATCCTTTATTCCGGATATATTTGGGATTTATTCCCAATATTGGCTAGTAATGATTTCATCATTTATCGAGAACAATTATTGAAGAATTCTTTTAATTCTTCACTTGAAATATTGATTTCAATAATTATTTAAACCGGGATGGTCGATCAGGTTTTGCAAGCAGTATTATTGAACTTCTAGTTCAATCAAATTCTTATATCGATTTCACTAGTATCGTATAGTGCTCAATATGATTTATCATAGAAATAATTCACCGAGCATATTCCATCATCTTTTGGTGACATTATTGTCTACTCTTGTTCAAACACGGAGTTACAAATCATACGCATCACATCAGACTATTATTTAATTCGAAATCGTAGCTCTTACGCTTTATTTAAAATCGAGTCTTATTTCATCACAGCGTCGTATTATTCTATAAATAAATCATCAAAATTATTGCAAAATTCATCCTAACAAGGGTCTATACATTATAATGGATCATATGCTCTCAAATCTTGAAAATACTATCCATCACTCTGATCAAAATCCTAAAAAGGATTTATCGATGTAGGCTAGAAAGATTAAGGATGCTAATGAATAAGGGTATCCCACAAGATATCCGATGCTTGATTGAAGCAAAGGTTCGATTATCTGGTGAGGTTTCAATTCCTTCTAAATACATGCCTGGTATGGGTAAAAGTAGTTTTTCAAAGAAACGGAGAGCAAAAGATTAGGAGGATGCTACAAATTGTGCTTTCGATGGACATGTGACACTTTCGATGTAAATGCAGGGGTACTTGTCAAATCGAGAAGATAAAATAGCATTCATTAAGGATGGATTGAGTAAAGAGCATTTGGATGATATTCAACAGGCTCTTGAGACACATCCTAGTGGACACGTACAAGGTGAGCTAATGGCCTTATGGGCCAAATTCAAAGATCAACAAGCGCATTACTGATCTTGAAAAACTTACTTTAAAAGATCCTGTTTGTAAATTTAGTAGAAAATTTTAGTATAATAATTTTCTCATATTAATATAAGGAAGCTCGATTGTAATAACAAAGATCAATGTTTTTCTTGTAATTGTAAATATTGTTTTTCGATTTTAAGATATATATATATATGTATATATATATTATTTTTCAATCATAAACAGATATATGTCATTTTCACTTAAAAAAAAAAAAAATTTTGCATTTTTTCTCTTTCATATTTGTCAAAAAGTAAATAGTGCACTCAATTATTGGTTTGAAAATTTTTCTTTAAATAGAGGGATTCATATATCTCTCATGTTCATACATTAAAAGTATAGTGCAAAGAGAGATAGGAGTAGAGATGGATATGGAGATTTTAGAATCATCTGCATACAAGTCGACCTTTACCTCGCCAGATTAAAAGCAGTATGTATTCTTGGTGGATCTAAAGCGGTAGGCCATATCCAATATGTGGATATGGCAAACCGACTAAATAAAGAGTTAGGAGACAAGAAATCCCAATATACTATCTGGAGGAACCAACAACAAACTTTTAGCTAGACTTATAATGGCCGCACAATCATGGGGGAATAAGAGTTTTCGAGTGTAATACCTTTTCATCTAGTTGGATCTAATACTCGAATTGGAGCAGTTCTACCATGGAGTCCAGCCGGGGTTGGTGCTACAAGCGCAATCCATCCACAAGCGCATGATGTATATGATGAATAATAGTGATGCTTTCATTGTCCTTCCAGTGACTACAACACACTTTGGAGGAAATATTCAATATAGCCTCGTTGTACGGTGGAACTTTCATGTCAAACCAATAGGTTTGTTGAATATTAATAATTTCTTTGATGGCTTACTAGCGTTTCTAGATCGGGTGTAAATAATAAGTTTATCTCTCATTAATGAGAAAAATACTTATCTCTGCTAGTGCTTGTTGATGAACTACTCATCAAATTTCATGCATATGTTCAAGAATACATGGAAGCCAGTCCGTCGATCCACAGGACCACTTGGTGTCAGCGAAAAAGAAATTCGGATCCTTTAAATATTTCATTATGAATCCTAATGTTGATGGTGGCGAGTTACGGAGTATTTATACTCTCGAGACGCATCCTCATTTATGGATTCAGTATGTATATTCTTTTTGCATTTCTATATTTTAGTGTTTATTGTCATCTTTAATATTCTCAATATGTTCCACTTAATTTGTTTTGTACTTCTTACGGAGTAATAATAATAATATCATATTGACTTTATTCAAATCTGAGATATCTAGTGATTTTGCTTCTTCAAGAGCATTTTATTCTCATATTAATACAATCTCATATCATCGATGAGATTACTTCATATAAACTTTCCATGCGATATATTTTCTTTGATTTATCAACATGGGATCTATTGAGCATTTTACTTTATCTATTTATCCAATGGTAACTTCAAGTACCACTTGCTCAATTTTCTCCATTCATATTGGTATATATGAAGAAGTAATTTTATTCTCATCGTCTACTTCTTGAGTATGATTAGAATATTTGATCAACTACTTCTTGGAGGTAGGATTAGTTATAACCAATCGTGTAGTATAACCCACCACATTGGAAATATACACACCAATCGTGTGGTATTACCCACCACATTGGAAATATACTCAAACTATAAAGTGCATAAATTTAAATTGCAGAAATTAAATTTCCTCCAATAGGTGGTCGAACATACCTTATGGGAATTATTGCAATAAATATAAATCTACGGAATTTAAATAGCAAGAATTAAATTGCATAATATTTAACTACTTCTTCAGGAGTAGGATCTGCTTAGTAGAAGGTATTACCCATCACTTAGCATATAAAGTGCAGAAATATATAAAACCTTCCGTTTAGTGACGGTTGAACCCATCATCAAGTAGGAGGTATTGCAGTAATTAAATTGCAGTAAATAAAGTGCGAGAATTAAATATTGAACTGCTTCTACGGGAGCAAATTTGTTCTTCTAGAACAAATAATCATTACTTCTACAAGAGCACACTTATCCTTCTAGAATAAGTACATTATGTAATTGAACTCTTCGGGAGTTAAAATAATATTCCGATCTTTTAACTCAAATGGACTTCAAGCCATTTTATATAATCAACGGATTTAGAATTTCTTCATGAATATTCTATCCATTTTTCACTGTCGTCAAAATTAGGTCGGTTTTACCTAAGGGTAAAATTGTCCATTCAATTCGTAAAGGTAAAATTGTCAAAAATATTTTATCAATGTTTTACGATTGGAAAATTATCTCCTTTCTATTTCAATTTATCAATATCAAAATGTTCAAGGACTATTTTGTAACTTTTTCAAAAGTTGGTGTACTTATTTGTAAATTTTGAAAGTTTGATAATAACATATTTCAAAACGAGTTATTACCCTATCAATGTTGGTGTCAAATCGGCTCTCGTTAAATCGAGTGATAATGGAGTCGAAAATTTGATTTTGATAATGCATGCTCCTTATATCTCGAGAAAGCGAATATTATAGTTTAATATATTATTATATTATAAAGTAATATAATATATATCGTTTCATTTTTCTTGGGAGAAGCGATTGAGCATGCACGTATTTATCCATTTGCCAATTCTTGAATTGCCCACAACTCTTTATCTCTGCGTAAATGTTTTACTGTGGTGATTGGGAAGATAGAAAGAGTGAGGCGTGAGAAAGTGGGAAAAAGATAAGAGAGAAAAGAAAGATAAGTATTGATTGGAGATGTATTAGGTTATTTATAATAATTCGGTTTACGATACTGAGAAGATCATCATAAGATGCTCTGCTGTGAAGCGTACTCACTTCATATTACTTTCAAATGGCTAGAGACTCGTCTTTGATAACGTGTTATAAAGTATAGAAACAATAGAGAGAATTTAGAGAGAATGAATTGAAGGAATTCTCGAGGAATGAATTTCATTAATAAGCTGAGCCCTATTTATAGGAAAAGCTTGAATGGCACAATCGTAATTACATAATTTCATCAAGGGTATAATAGTCATTCACATATAATAATTACATCTTTTACCAAATTATTCAAGCCTATTTTTACAAAGATTTTTATTTTTATTATTATTATTAAATATCAAAGTTCAACTCTACGACCACCCTAACATAAAAAGGAAATGTTTCCACTATCCGGGTGGTTTTATTCAACATTATTTAGTAGGGGACTAATAGATCACCACATCGACACGATCAACTTTGCAAATTACTTTATACCGGTGTTCTAAAAAGCATGGTGAAGCGCCATGATCAAGTTTTCAAGCTTTTTATGAGGTTAAATGAGTTTAAACGGGTTTAAGCGTAAGCTAAGCATAAAAAAGTTCAAAGCGTGATGAAGCGATAATATCAAGTTTGGCACCTAAGTGCCGCTTAAGCGAGTTCGAAGCGAGCTTTTTAGAACATTGCTTTATACAACTATATGAACTATATGTTATTGGCCTTTCGTGTATAAACTTTATGATCTTTCTTCAGTTTTCCAAGGTGTTGGGTTTAAAGGATGCCATGGATCAATTGGATTTTTCTCTTACGGAACAAAGGCCGTAATGAATTATATTTTATAGTGGAATATATTTGGATTTCTCTGCCACATTATAATGCTTATAATAACAGTTGAAAGAAGAAAATTGACCAAAACAATGATTTGTTTTCCCTATCTATTTATATTTGAAAAAAAAACATGTTTCAGTTATATTTTTATGTAAAATTTATTATTTCCAATACATGACATTATTTATATGTGTGTAATAGCAAATTTGTTTTATATCTGTCAAAACTTAGAACAAAAAAAAAACAAATTTTTTATTTATACGAATTTAGTAATGCTGGGAAAATGTGATTGCTAATCAGATTGTATATCAAACAAATCAAAGAAAATATAATTCGACAATGAACATTGAATGAGAGATTCAAAACCGAGGTTGTCAAGGCTTGTGTTCACACAATGTTCTTAAAGCAATTTCGCTCTTCTCAACTGATGATTTACGAGCAATTGCTTCCCAGGATACAATGGCACTAACTGCTTTGTGTTGTTACAGCCTAACCGAACTCAGTGCTTGAACTTGATAACCAAGATATGTATGATTGTATGAAGACTCAAGATGCAAATGAATGTTTGTGTATACTGTGCACGCTGAAATGCAACGGAGACGTTGACTTTATAGGTGAGGAAGAGCTGCCGCACTAATTCTCAACCATTGATCCCACTTTGTAACCTCCTTCTTCGGACCGTTTGAGCAGTAAAGACGGAGTTACAAGCTCAGCTTTCAAAACAGCCGCTACAGCATTAGAATTCTCAGCAGTTACACTCCTTGGCTGTTACATTGCTGTCATAAGACCTCATTTTTTCTTTTCCTTTTTTTTTAAAAAATTTTGTTCGCTTGATATTTTGGAGTTACATGACCAGAATGATGATATATTCCAATTTGCGGTCTTTGCTAGGGATAGGATTGAGGGGCATCACAGTTCAGGAACCTACATCGGAAGTCCTACTTGGATGCATATATCATTCGACAATATGTTGTGGGGTCATTATGTTGAGCTAGATGATTTCCCCCTAGCTTCAGGATCTCACGTCTCTCCCTATCCTCTAATCTCAGGCAAACCTATCTCACGTTACATTGTTGGGGACTTTGTTTCATTAACAATTTCTAAGTGCAACAAAAAGTTCAGTTATCTAACGGGGAATCATCCTCGGATAGCTGAAGATTTTTAAGTGTGTTCCACTTTTGCCCCCCACCAATCGAGTCGCCTGATTTTGTTGAGTTCCCATCATGGCCCTGCAAATGACGCTTTTTCTTGGTCAAGGTATTTGTTTTGGTTTAACCAACTATCACGTAGTTGCTAATGATACTAGCATTGTCGACTTACTAAAAGCATGAGCCTCTATCAACAAATTCAATGACAATTCATAATTGATTGACAACGAATTACTACCATATTACGACATGACATTGGTTAAAGATCCCAATAAACTAGATCCTATTTTATGGAACACAATGATGAGACATAGGGCCAAAGTCTATGTACCTCAAACCTATCACCTTAGTAAGCTTCGAAGTACGTTTGTATTATCCAAAAATGAGGTTAGAAACCTCAAAAGTTTCATTCTCCGCAACCAGAAGCAACCAAATGTAGATTATATCTCTTCTTTTGTAGTTATCAATGCCTACGTTTGGACCTGCTTAGGCAAACCGAAAGCCGTGCTAGGGTTCAAAGAGGTGGCAATGAATGAGCAAGAGCACTCCCTTCGCTGCCACGACTTTGTCCACCATCACCAAAATAGTAATTGATTTGTACTACCTCCATCCCATAAAGATTGACCAAGTTTCATCTCCGTCATAATATATAAGCCACATTCACTTTAAAGATGTACATATGCCACATTCGTTTCGAAAACCTAAATTTTTGTTTTTTTTCCCTTTTCCCTACATTCCCCCCTCCCCTCGGCACCCACCCCCACCCCCCTCCAATTTATATATTTCCCTCTCAAATGGGTTGAAATATAGGTTTTTTTCACCTTAAAGTTATTTAGGTGTTGTTGACAAAGTAACATAAGCGTAAATTTAGGTTTTTAACCCCTCCCATTAAGGAAAAAAATGAGGGAAAAAAAAATCTATTTACAAATAATGCATAGACCTATAAAATAATAATAATAATAATAATAATAATAATAATAATAATAATGTATAGAGAAAAAATTATGTATAGCTACTCTATACAATGTTGAAAAAGTTACTTTGCACCAATATGATTTCTTCTACCAAGGTGGAAAAAGATTTTGGCCCTTTAGTGTTTTCCGTCCAAAATTTAACATTATTTCCTTATTCCCCTCTACCCTATTAATGTTGAGGGGTGTAAAACCCAACCATAACGTTAGAAATCCTCTAACTTACCAAATTTTTTATATCCCGTTCTAAAGTCGAATTTGCTGTGATAAATTGATATACTAATTTAACATCAATGATTCAATCTGTATAAAGCAATTTAAGTTCTTCGTTTATCGATCGGACGATTGAGTCTTTTTCTCCACCATCATGTAGTGACCACCTGTCAATCATTCATCCATGTATATGCAAAACTTATGTTGATCACGTGTAGGCATTGATCTTTTGCGACCGGTTTACATTAACATGATTTATTTTTTTATTAACGTTTTTTTACTGTGACATACGCTTTACACAATTGTGACGGTAATTCTTCCCCTGCTACTTTTGAAAATCAACATTCTTCAGCGGCAAACCACCGCTGTGCGAATGGCGGCAACACTCCTCAGAGCTATACCCGTTCTTAGCCGTCGCCTCCTCCACCCCCATCACTTGCAACCCATTGCTGGGTCAATATCCCGTTGGCCCTGGTCCGGCGCCGCCAAGGCAACTCAGATAGACAAGAACTCGCCCGCTTTTGGCCAGAACAAAACTGGATTGAGCGCCAAAGACCCCTTCGACGACCCCGATTTCCGAAAGTGGAAACAGGAAGACGCAAAAATACTGGACGACATCGAGCCCATTATTTGCCTCACCAAAGAAATCCTCCACTCCGATAGGTAATATATTGCTCCATCTCTCCAAAATTCGTGGCAAAACTTTGATAAGTTAGGTTTTTTGCGTTTTGGGGGTTTTGACTCTTGTCATATCATTTTAGGGTTTTGATTATTAACTTACAAGTAATGAACAGCTTAAGCTTAACCAAACAAGATGCAATAATTATTATTTTGTAACTAGAGGCAATGTGTTTGATTAAGTGTATGTTTGGTAGAGATTTTGGATTGCTTGGTTAGAAAATTATGGAAAATGATTTATTCATGGCTGAAAATAGAAAAAAAGTTGTCACTTCAATGAAATTATGGTTGAAAATGGCAATTATTTTATATCATTATCATATAAAATGCAGTTGAGGAGAGGAAATTGAGTACGGATAGTAGTGTATAAGAAACTGTTCATAGTTATATTTCATATATCTGGTAGCTAAGAGTTCAGTTTCCACCATTTCAAACAAAGAAGAAAACCATTTCACTTGTTCTTTTTAAGGACTAGGATCTGTTTTAAGGTCCAAGGTTATTTTAGCACTTGGTTTTCTGTAAATAGCGTGATTTTGCATGTTGTTTATCCATGTGGATGGGCTTGAGTTTTTGGGAGAAAATTTCTTGGATCTTGGTGATCAGATTTGAATTTCACGGGATGTTTGGCAAAAAGCTTAAATTATTATTTATGCCTGTCAGATGTACCTTTGTTTCACTCTTATGTATGACTCACAACCGGTAAGCACCTAAAACTCTACTAAACAAGCACTCAATGAGGTATTGCCTATGGAAGGACTGTATTTAGAAGCTGGAAATGGTTGTGTGTGGCTTCACACTTAATACAACCATAATAAATCCTAGTTAGGACACACCATGGTTCCCATTCTTTTGGTGAATTGACACTTGCGTCTCACTCTCAACTCTCGGACAACCTAGTTTAGTACCTCAATCTTGCTAGCTTGTAGCATACAACTTCTATGTAACCTTGGTAACATGATGATTTTCGCTGCTACTTATGAATGGTAAGTCACAAAGTCACCAGTGTTTTAATGCCCCCATTGGTGGGTAATGTTTGTAATGCCGACTGTGTACGTGGTGACATATTATTAATTATGTGAGGGGTCCCACATGGGTAATAGGCAGTGGACACCATAAGTTGTGCTCACTGTGAATATTGAAATATTTAAAGAGTATCCATTAATTAAAATGTAATAAAACATGGTGTTTGGTTTTTGAAGGTGGATCGACATCTCCAGTTTAAACGTTCAAGGTGCCTCTTTGTTATAAGAAGTGATGGAGGATGGGAAGACTTCTCCTACAATAAGTGTCTTCGAGCCTACATCATGGAGGAGTACCCTTCTTACGGAGAAAGGTTCATCAAAGAGTATTTTAAACACCGTGGTGACTGAGTTCTCTTCCACTACCCGCCACGGCATTCACTTTGAAGTTTGTTTCGGTCGATGCTTTCCATTTGACAGGCATTGTCCAAAAATGTTCGTTTAATGTTAGGACAAATGGACAATGAAATGATGCTAATAATGCATGATTCTGTGTGATATCTGGCGGTTGTAGAGTTGATTTTGTGGAGTTGATGATACTGATGTTTGATATTTGACTTTAGCTAAATAGTATGTTAATATTTATGGAAGCAAAAGCAAAGGCTAATACAACCTTATATTGATTTATTAAAGATAGAGATGATATCCACCATCAATCTATTTACGAACTTCAACTCACCCAAACATCATAATATATTCAGAAATTGATAGTAATAATTTTTCAAAAAATGTATAATTATTATTAGAAGTGAAAAAAAAGTTAAAAAAAACAAAAAAATATAATATTTCTTAATAAATTCGTAATTCAAAATGAGCAAAAGAATAATTATCAAAACAATTCTGTCAAACATGTACATCCTCTTTCGGGGGAAAAATCATGTCCACTCTAATTATGGGAGAAGAAAAAACATACGTCTGAGAATTATTTTATCAAATATCTCAGTCAAATCAACAATTAACTTGATTGATTACAGAGTATAAAATAAGCCACGGAGCCCATAGTAGCCACTGGCCAAGGAGATGTTGACTAGAGCTGGAACTTAAAGACTTGTTTGATGCAAATAATAATAATAATAATAAAAATAAATAAATAAATGAATGAAAAAATAAATTATGTTTCTTTCTCATTATTTTAAATAACTCATTATTAATTTAAGATTTTTCAAAAATATTTCTTAGCACATTTTTTTACTGCATCAACAAAAGTTTTAGAAAGCGTAATACGTGAAAAAAGGTTGAGGTCAAACATTGAGTCCAAGTGTGTCTAAACGCACTGATACTTGATAAAAGTGTGATCAATGTGTGATAAAGCGTAAGACGTGGCAAAACGTGGTACCCAAGTTCCGAGCATTGGCGCCACTTAGGCAAATGTTTTAGAACACTGGACAGCTACATATCTAAGAATCATTTTCCAATAATATATATAAAATATATTATAGTACTTTATCCGTGTATACCTACATTATAAAAGAACACAAAACTTGATAGTTAGATTATTATAATCAACTTCAAGCTTTTGCAAAATTACTGCTTCCTTTTTTTTTTGGAAAAATTACTTCTTTAATTCCTTACGAAGTTCTTTAAACTTCAACAAGAGGCATTCGAAATGCAGAACTAGCAGGTTAGTTAAATTCTAGGCCGGAAAAGGGCAAAAAAAAAAAAAAAGCAAGAAAAAAGAAAAGAAAGAAGAAAACCATGACGCTTGACTAAATAATATGGTAAAGCTTCAAGTATAGATGATGTCGAAAAGAGGCTCATACAAACTTTTTAGCACAAAAATAAATAGATACTCGTAACAAAAGTCGACAAACAAGTGAAGTGTATTACTATTATAGTATCACTCTCTCCCTTACACCATAACAACGCCCGAATCACTCCCCCACTCTGCACTGTGGCATTAGCCCTGTGCATGAGCTGATGATACAACACACTACCATGTCTCCACTGGCTGATATTCATCCCTCCAACAGGACAATGGATGAAGGGACCAAGCCGATCACCCTGTAACTCAGGTCCTTTTCCAAAACAGAGTTTGCAAACCCGATTGTGGGCCCCACTCCACACGTTTGAACTACATCTATATCTCGATGGAGAGGCTCGTTGGCCTCTTCCCACGTAAGAGCCGTGGCCTCTTCCCACGTAAGGCTCGTTGTTCTGTTTCAAATGTTTGTTTTAAAATATGCTATAGACTATTTCCTGAATTGTGTAGTGATCAAGAATATGACCACGAAATTTCAGTATGTTTGATATAGATTATTGAAAAATTAAATTTCACGAGTTGAGAAGAAGAGAATGTGTATCAAAATTGAAAATATATAAAAGAATTAATGTATGAGGTTGAGTGGTTATGTTAAATAAATTAAATTTAATATGTATCAAAAGATTAGTTGAGCGTTGAATGGATGAAGGTCGTTAATTGGAATTTGAAATTATAGAACTTACCCTTTGGTTTGAGGTTCAAATTAGCTATTATTATTATAGACCTTAATTGTTATGTGCTTTATCTTGTACTATATCATATTGAATTGTTTGTTGAATTGGAATTTGTTTCTCTGTTATAGGCAAAACTAACTACATTTGTGAAGAGGCAGTAGTGGTGAATTTGAGAAGAGATATGAACGTGAGCTTCCTTCCAAATTTTCTGCTGTAGTGAAAATCTTATTTTCAAAATTTTTGTACCCTGAAATCCTCAAAGACGAGGCGGTGGCAAGGCTTATTGAACCAGCAAGCTGGTTTAAGAAAGTGAGCTGTTAAGTTTACTTCTTTTCATTGGACAATGTTAGGGAACTTCTTCTGATGATATCGACTATTTTCAGATGGGCCAACCAAATGAAATGGGGAGCATACATGGTAGAATTGAAGAGATGAACCCAAGTGAGAAGGCTTTGTTAATTGGCTCTCATTTGGATTTGGTGAAGCAATTACAGTGCTTTAATATAGTATTACAATTTCCAGTATGAGCTACTTGTCCCAGGAAAACTCAAGTTAACAACTCTTTGTTTCAAACAGGACACTGTTATTGATGCTGGAATGTATGATGGTGTGCTAGGAATTATCACTGCCATTTCTGCATTGAGCATGACCGGAAAACTAGGACGACTCAGGCGAGGTAACCATACAATTGATAATAGTATATACACGCATATGATGATTGATAATCTGATATGAAATGATATAAGAAAATAAGGAGGGAATATGCAATCCGATGGGCACTTCCTTCTCAAATGCTGGTCAAATACTGAGCTCATGATTTGTTTTTGAATTTGAGACCTTTGAAAATATTTTGTCCAACAGTTGGGTTAAGCCTTTTAGTTTATGAAGAAGACGAAATCTTGTGAGAGATCTTCGATGAATTTGTGTTTATATATCTGCTTAGAGAGAATTAAGTGACGGCTATATTGGTTTATTAGTGGCAAGTTACCAGTGTGACTGAATTGCCATGTTTATATATGGTACTGTGAAGCATTTTCTCCTTTCTTGATTTTCTCTCAGTTTATTGGGTTTTGAAATTTCCAAAATGGGAAAGAAATGGTAGTGGGAAGCTCATATGTAAATTTGTAATTGATTGTAATTTCATCCCTGTTTGACCAATTATAAAAAGTATATACAATCTCTCTCTCTCTCTCTTCTTTTTTTTTTTTTTTTTTTTAAGGCTAATTTCATTTAACTAATAGTTATTGAAGTTTAAGCCAACTTTTAGCATTGTGTATTGAAATTTACATATGCTTTCATTGTGATTACTCTATTAGGTTTCTTACAAATATACTTTTATGTTTCTTGTGATTACTCTATTAGGTTTGTTCTTGAGGATCGAAATGACAAAGATAAGCATACTTTCACGCAGTGTGAAATTTAATATCTATGGATAAATACTAAATGACAGCACAATTCAATTGTATAAACCTGCAGAAGCTTAGTTTTACTCTGATTTTGAAGATTTTGCTTTAAACTGCTCTTGGATACCATATGCCTCATTAGATATCCGTTTGCACCGCACCCAACAGCTTTTTCTGCTGCATTCTTCCAAACTAGATTGAGTATATCATCGAAGCCCAGTAGTTTATTAAGGCTGTTGCCTCCCTCCACATCTTGATCTCATTTTTCACAATTTGATCATATAAGTGCACTCTCCAATCTCCATCATCGATCCCTTCCTCGGTATAAAATCAGTTCTGGTCATCTTTTCTTAAGAGTTAGAAACATCATATGGTATCAAGTTGGAAAAGGTAACAGTATCAGAGTAGATTGTAAAAGTGTGAGTTGTTAAATGAAGTGTTGAATATCTTCCTCAAGAAGAGAAGGCGCTGCTTTAGTTACCAAAATGAAATGATGCGATAGCCCTTAAAATTAAAGCCCGGGCATACAAATAAAAGCCATTGATTGGCTGCATCCCTCTGCTACAACCACCCTCCATTTTTATTTAGTTTATCACCTCTTGTAGCCGTTAGCAAATAAATCTAAATGCATTTTAATGCATTCTTTTCAAATTTCAAATTTAGTCAAATAAATTACATCCATATAGCTCTCAACTTATTAAATCTCCACCATCCAACTCCACTCATTCTCTCTCTTCTTACTCATAAAAATACATTAAAATTTATCCGCTAACACCCTATAAGTTTAGCAAAATAAGTGCTTGTTTTGTAGAGATTTCAAAAAATGATTTTTTAAATGTTTGGGGTACAACTCGAGAAACGACGTGGAGAATGGTGACCATGTATGCAGAAATAAAGGAACCAAGTATAACTGAAAATGATTTTGGACAAAAATGAGTTTTCTAAAATTCAAAAATTGAACAAGGTCACAATTCTAACGGATCAGAACTTGAGAATTTAGCACAAGAACTCATAACGGGGTGGGTTGGACAACTATGGAAGTGACAACGAATATCAAATTGCAAAACCTGGGCAAAAGCATAATTTATAAGAACATAGGGTTCTTGTTCAGTGCCATTCTAATAAAACAATATCACGGGTAAATGAAGCCCTTGTTTGATTGATATTCTTAGCAGTGATTTGTGTAGACCCTCAATGTTATATTCCCAGTGAAATTTCTTCCAGTAAATCTCAGCGCACACACAGCCTACCCTACGCCTCGCAGCTGTGAGTGAAACCAGGGACAGATCTAGCCTTCAAGTCTAACTAGCGGCGTTCTTTGTTGGCCGTGGACAAAGGTTGGCTGGATTGACTGATCGACAACGGTCAACCGTTAAAAAGTTAGCTAACCATTCAGAGTAATTGCGACATTTTATAGTTAAATAATGTTAAAGATTATAAATATGTATTTAAACATACCAAAATATAGATAAAGCATAAAATATTAGAAATATCGTTCAATACAACTCAAAATAATAAGTACTTCGTACAATTTCAATTCGTAAGCTTAGATAATTGCATTAAAAAATTAATAGTAAACTTAGATAATTCGTAAGCTTAGACAATTTGTAAGCTTAGACAATTGCATTGAAAAATTCGTAAGCTTAGATAATTGCATTGAAAATTTGATATATATATTAAAATCTCACAATTAAAAAAGGGGGAATTCATAAATTAACCAACAAATGAACAAATAATCAAATTAATAGTAAACTAACTAACTAAGCTAATAGATTCAACCCTAAATTAAATATTGATCAACAAATAATCATAATTTGTTCTATTTCAAATTTAACACTACTAAACTAGTTAAAAGATTAAAAGAATTAAATGAGTAAAGAGTAAAGTACCAAACCTAAGATGAAAATAATTCATCAATCATCAATTGGCGGTGCCACGGTGAATCAACGACACAGCGGTGATGGACTAGCAGCTGACGTCCGATGAGGCGATGAGCTGATGACGATGAGCAGAGCCGCAGAAGACCAGAGGCGTCGTCGAGATTTTCTAATTTCTGATTTCAGTTGACGTATTCTTCGCGAATCATCCTAATACTAATTGGGTTTGGACTTTGGACCGTTGGGTAATGGGAAATGGGTAATTCTTGGGTTATTAAGTTAATAGGTAACTTATGGGTTTGACTAATGACTTAGGCCCAAAACACATTAGTAAAAAACAAAGTCCAAATGTATATAGCCCATTCCAGTAGCAAATACCAGGCACTGTTCTTCTTCCTCGTTTTGCCGGACTCCTGCACAGAAAAAGGTTCTTCCAACGACGGCAACTCGGCGGCTCTTCCGGCGGATCCAGCACGCGCGGCCGCGCGTGCTCGACGGGTGCCGAATCCGTCCCTGAGTGAAACATTCTCCCAGCGCTGGGAGGATGACAAACCTCTTGTGTAGACTGTAGGTATTCTTATACACAGAAAAATTTATGGGAATACATGGAATTTTCATTTTTTTTTTTTTAGAATGTGCCTAGAATTAAAGAAAACAATGCTTATTTTCAATGACCACCTGACACAATTAAGAATGGAGAAGACATTCTAAAGAGTAAAGACAGACGACGATATTGCTAAAGAAACAGTAAATGAAAAGTGTGCGTTATCTTTTACCATACTATTATGTGCATCGTTATTGAGCATTATTTTTCACAAAATAATTGTTTAACACAGTCTCTCAAGTGCACAGGTTGAATAATTATAAAATTCTGGTGGTCCGTAATTTATTAAGCAAACTCAAGTCCATACATAATACGGTAGAAAGGTTTCTTGTATTACCTGTTGTAGCCTAGTATAATAGGAAACTTGGGGGAAAACATATGATTCCAGTATGTTTGATATAGATTATTGAAAAATTAAATTTCACAAGTTAAGAAGAAGAGAACATGTATCAAAATTGAAAACATATAAAAGAATTAATGTATGAAGTTGAGTGGTTATGTTAAATAAATTAAATTTACTGTGTATCAAAAGATTAGTTGAGCGTTGAAAGGACGAAGGTCGTTAATTGGAGTTTGAAATTATTGAACTTATCCTTTGGTTTTGAGGTTCAAATTAGCTATTATTATTATAGACCTTAATTGTTATGTGCTTTATCTTGTATTTTATCATATTGAATTGTTTGGTGAAGCAATTACAGTACTTTAAGATAGTATTACAATTTCCAGTATGAGCTACTTGTCTCAGGAAAACTCAAGTTAACAACTCTTTGTTTCAAACAGGACACTGTTATTGATGCTGAAATGTATGATGGTGTGCTAGTGATAACCGGAAAACTAGGGCAACTCAGGCTCCCAATCGAGGTAACCATACAATTGATAATAGTACATACACACATATGATGATTGATAATCTGATATGAAATGATATAGGAAAATAAGGGGAGAATATGCAATCTGATGGGCACTTCCTTCTCAAATGCTGGTCAAATACTTAGAAGCAGCACAACGGTTTGAGATCACGATTTGTTTTTGAATTTGAGACGTTTGAAAATATTTTGTCCAACAGTTGGGTTAAGCCTTTTAGTTTATGAAGACGACAAAATCTAGTGAGAGATCTTCGATGAATTTGTGTTTATATATCTGCTTAGAGAGAATTAAGTAACGGCTATATTGGTTTATTAGTGGCAAATTACCAGTGTGACTGAATTGCCATGTTTATATATGGTACTATGAAGCATTTTCTCCTTTCTTGATTTTCTCAGTTTATTGGGTTTTGAAATTTCCAAAATGGGAAAGAAATGGTAATGGGCAGCTCATAAGTAAATTTGTAATTGATTGTAATTTCATCCATGTTTGACCTATTATAAAAAGTATGTATATAATCTCTCTCTCTCTCTTCTTTTATTTATTTTTTTATGGCTAATTTCATTTCACTAATAGTTATTGAAGTTTAAGCGAACGTTTAGCATTGTGTATTGAAATTTACATATGCTTTCATTGCGATTACTCTATTAGGTTTGTTGTACGATCAGTGACACATAGAACCTACTCCTGCAGCTTTTCGAAATTTAATATCTATGGGTAAATACTAAATGACAGCACAATTCAGTTGTATAAACCTGCAGAAGCTTAGCCTTACTCTGATTTTGAAGATTTTGCTTTAAACTGCTCTTGGATACCATATGCCTTATTAGATATCCGTTTGCACCGCACCCAACAGTTTTTTTCTACTGCATTCTTCCAAACTAGATTGAGTATATCATCGAAGCCCAGTAGTTTATTAAGGTTGTTGCCTCCCTCCACATCTTGATCTCATTTTTCACAATTTGATCATATAAGTGCACTCGCCAATCTCCATCATCGATCCCTCCCTCGGTATAAAATCAGTTCTGGTCATCTTTTCTTAAAAGTTAGAAACATCATATGGTATCAAGTTGGAAAAGGTAATAGTATCAGAGTAGATTGTAAAAGTGTGAAGTGCTGAATATCTTCCTCAAGAAGAGAAGGCGCTGTTTTAGTTACCAAAATGAAATGATGCGATAGCCCTTAAAATTAAAGCCCGGGAATACAAATAAAAGCCATTGATTGGCTGCATCCCTCTGCTATAACCACCCTCCATTTTTATTTAGTTCATCGCCTCTAGTAACCACTTAAAGTTTAGCAAAATAAGTGCTTGTTTTGTAGAGATTTAAAAAAATGATTTTTTAAATGTTTGGTGTACGAGTCGAGAAACGATGTGGAGAATGGTGACCATGTATGCAGAAATAAAGGAACCATGTATAACTGAAATTGATTTTGGAGAAAAATGATTTTTCTAAAATTCAAAAATTGAACAAGGTCACAATTCTAACGGATCAGAACTTGAGAATTTAGCACAAGAACTCATAACGGGGTGGGTTGCACAACTATGGAAGTGACAACGAATATCAAATTGCAAAACCTGGGCAAAGGCATAATTTATAAGAACATAGGGTTCCTGTTCGATGCCATTCTAATAAAACGATATCACGGGTAAATGAAGCCCTTGTTTGATATTAGCTGATTTGAAAATTAATATTCTTAGTGGTGATTTGTGTAGCTCCTCAATGTTATATTCCCAGCGAAATTTCTCCTAGTAACTCCCAGCGCACACACAGCCTACCCTAGCCCCATGAATGCAGCGGCGCCTGCCTCGCAACTGTGAGTGAAACATCCTCCCAGCGCGCGCTGGGAGGATAATAAACCTCTCGTGTGCTGGGAGGATAATAAATCTCTCGTGTAGACTATAGGTATTCTTATTCTTATGCACGGAAAAAGTTATGGGAATACATGGAAATTTTCATTTTTCTTTTTTTTAGAATGTGCCTAGAATTAAAGAAAACAATGCTTATTTTCAATGACCACCTGACACAATTAAGAATGGAGAAGGCATTCTAAAGAGTAAAGACAGACGACGATATTGCTAAAGAAACAGTAAATGAAAAGTGTACCTTATCTTTTACCATACTGTTATGTGCATCGTTGTTGAGCATTATTGTTCACAAAATAATTGTTTCACACGATCTCTCAAGTGCACAGGTTGAATAATTATAAAATTCTGGTGGTCCGTAATTTATTAAGCAAACTCAAGTCCATACATAATACGGTAGAAAGGTTTCTTGTATTACCTGTTGTAGCCTAGTATATAATAGGAAACTTGGGGGAAAACATATGATTCCAGCAAAGTAACAATTTAAACAAATGCTAGATTTTGCAGAAAGAAACAGCATAAGCTTTCTATATTGATAATTTTCTTCAACAAAGACACAATAAACGGCATATGAGTTGAAGAACATCAATTATTGATAGTATGTTTGAATTTGAGATCATTGCTGTGACAGAGAAAAGTATATGTAAAATAAAATGCATTGCTTCAACATAATATGCTTCACACCCTATTTCTTGTGGTGACCAACACAAGCCTTCAGCAAACTAACAATTTAAATATAGATTACTTTTTCCAGAAAGAAACATTATAAGCTTTCTATATTCATCATTTTATTCAGGAAAAGATTATATATGTATCTGAGAACACTCAAAGAAGCCGTGATGTTGGAAGCACATGTATCAATGAGAAAATGTGATCTCTACTGATTACTAATTCAATTCCTTTGATGTCACATTTGCATAGATCAATCAAACACACCCTTATGTTTTCTTACTTGTGTGAAATAATCAAATACCATAATTTGGAGAATAAGATAATATCATTATATGGAAATGAATTTCAAACTTCAAAGTGCTCCGCCTAAAACATCATTTTGTCGTCACGTAGTTCAGTCGTTATACTATATACTCGCTCCATCCCATGTACCTTGTCCACTTTGACTTTTACACAAGGATTAAAAAATTGTTGGAAAAATAAATTTTGTAATACATGTTCCTAATTTACCTTTATTTAACGGCTAATTTTTAAATTAATACTTATAATTGTAATTAAGCTTGTAAAATAACATAAAATACACTTCATAAAATAAAAACAGAACAATGTAAATGGAACAAACTAAAAAGAAAACATGGAGAAGGGAAATGGAACGGAGGGAGTACTTTTTAATCCCCTGGTTAGCCTTCTTTAGAAACATGTTGATGTCAAATACTATGTGCCTGCATTAAACCAAAAATATTCGGTAAACTTCATTTGCACTTTCCCTTATCGGTCGTGATTGAATTTCCTGAAAGCTCCTGTTTAAAATTCTGCATTTTTTCTTTTATGGGCCCCAAAAAACAAGCTATAAACACGCTACTGTTATAAAAGTATGAAAACAATAGAGAGAATTTAGAGAGAATGAATTCGAATGAATTCTCAGGAATGAATTTCATTAATAACTGAAGCCCTATTTATAGGAAAACTTCGAATGGTACAACCGTAATTACATAATTTCATCAAGGGTATAATAGTCATTCACATATAATAATTACATCTTTTACCAAATTATTCCTCCACCAAATTATTCCTCCACCAAATTATTCCTCATAATTCATAACCACCAAATTATTCTCAATTATTCATAACACTCCCCCTTGAATGACTATTAATACAAATGTCTTCTGGACCTGTTTGGAGAAAAACCCAGTGGGAAAAAAACTTCCAAACCGATTGCAGGATAGCTTGGAGTGGTTATATCTTCTTCATCAAAACATTGCTCCCCACGATGTCTATCGCCGGCATATGAATATTCACGTCTTTGCTTCGTTAAAACCTTGTCAAGAAAACCCAGTGGGAAAAACTTGATCGAAGGAAAAGAGTACAATTTGCTCCATTTGATTTCATATCTTGAGAACTGATATCTTTATACGGTAAATGATTTCCAATATCATCATCGTTTGGATCTAAAGCATTAGCTCCATTATAACTTGATCCAATAGATACAATGTATCAATTTCTCTATCGTTCTCAATATACCATGAATATGCCTCGTTAAAACCTTATTAGGAAAAACCCAGTGGGAAAACCCCTAATGAAGGAAAAAGAGTACATTATTCATGTGAATACGCCTTTAAAGTTGCCTCATTAAAAACATTGCTAGGAAAACCCAATGGGATAAAACCTCAGTCAAGGGAAAAAGAGTGCAACGCGTATTTTATACAAGTATCTTTGCAAGCATTTCAAAATCTTTCATACATTTGTATGAGTATCATATACATTGATTTTATACTCTTCGTTCATTTAGAGTGCATCAATTTTCTTACACAACTACAAAACATTCACCATGAACACATGTCTCCAAACACACAATTTAAAGCATATAAATTCATAGTAAAAACATGTAAACATATAAGTAAACCTTCATAACTAACTAACACTTAAAATATATTATTTAACATTTAATACTCACTTAATAGGTTATTTCATTCCCAGGGGCTTAGCTCACCCTTTAGGGTACTCATAAACACGGGGTTTAGCTCATCCGATCCTTTAATTTCCTTTTTCGATTACTACACACACGATCGGTAATTTAACTTTCATGAGCATGCAACATATAATGACCACCATGCTTATCTTTAAACTTGAGCACTAGTCATCATCATCTCATCATCTCATAAGTTAAGGATTTCACATTCACCATTTATCATCTTCAATATATCTCAATATTTTCATTATCATTGATCATATATAGCGCTACATTTTCATATCGTGTCGACACTTTTCAATTTCATTTCTTTCCCCATAGCGACATAACTTATCGAGATATCTCATTATCAATCATCTTGTAGGATTATACAATATAGTTATGTCTATATACTCTTCAAGAGCATATGCCTCCGTTATTAAGACCATCTTTTATAATTTGCTTTGATATATATGTTTGGGGAAATCTCATAATATCAACGCTTTCTCACAGTGGCTAACTTATCAAAGCATCTTAACTGATATATGTGATTGTTCATAGCATCTTTTATGCATCTTTGAACTTCAAGTTCAGTATTTCAATTATGAGGATATAACATGATGCATTTCACATATTATTTTCAATCTTTAATACTCCCCTCATCTTTGAGAAAATTTAGAACACCAAAACTCATACGAGTTGGTATGATTTTAATCATATATGTTCTCATCATTCAGCCTTAATATGGGAATTTAGACCGTTTTGCATTCTATTCTCGATATCGGCAATTTATTTGAGGACTTTAAATAATTTGCCATATAATATCCCACTTGTATCGCATACTCAAATCCTTGATTTATTCAAGTATTGGGATATACATTTACTTAAACTTTATCATTAAATCTGAAAATCATGCTCATACAGTGAGCAAATATTTAAATGAAATTTCAAATTACGAATCATATACACATGTGACTATCTAGTGGATCCATATCATAATATCTAGTAGTCCACATGGAGGATGAGTGGCCCATACTTCTCATCCTTTATTCCGGATATATTTGGGATTTATTCCCAATATTGGCTAGTAATGATTTCATCATTTATCGAGAACAATCATTGAAGAATTCTTTTAATTCTTCACTTGAAATATTGATTTCAATAATTATTTAAAGCAGGGATGGTCAGTCAGGTTTTGCAAACGAAGTTCTAGTTCAAGAAATTCTTATATCGATTTCACTAGTATCTGTATAGTGCTCAATATGATTTATCATAGAAACAATTCACCGACATATTCCATCATCTTTTAGTGACATTATTGTCTACCACTATTCAAACACGAGTTCTGACTCATACGCATCACATCCGCTATTATTTAATTCGAAATGTACGTAGCTCTTACGCTTCATATTATTTATTTAAAATCGAGTCTTATTTCATACGTCGTATTATTCTATAAATAAATCATCAAAATTATTGCAAAATTCATCCTAACAAGGGTTTATACATTATAATGGATCATATGCTCTCAAATCTTGAAAATACTATCCATCACTCTGGATCAAAATCCTAAAAGGATTTATCGATGTATTTGGAAAGATTAAGGATGCTAATGAATAAGGGTATCCCACAAGATATCCGATGCTTGATTGAAGCAAAGGTTCGATTATCGGTGAGGTTTCAATTCCTTCTAAATACATGCCTGGTATGGGTAAAAGTAGTTTTTCAAAGAAGCGGAGAACAAAAAGATTAGGAGGATGCTACAAGTGTGCTCGATGGACATGTGACACTCGATGTAAATGCATGGGGTACTTGTCCGTAAATCGAGAAGATAAAATAGCGTTCATTAAGGATGGATTGAGTAAGGAGCCTTTGGATGATATTCAACGGGCTCTTGAGACACATCCTAGTGGACCGCATTACAAGGTGAGCTAATGGCCTTATGGGCCAAATTCAAAGATCAACAAGCAGCGTTACAGTCTTGAAAAACTTACTTTAGAAGATCCTGTTTGTAAATTTAGTAGAAAATTTTAGCATAATGATTTTCCCATATTTATGTAAGAAAGCTCGATGTAATAACAAAAATCAATATATTTCTTTTATTTGTAAATATCGTTTTTCAATTTTAAGATATATATTATTTTTCAATCACTGACAGCTATATGTCATATCACTAAAGAAAAATTTCTGCCTTTTTCTCTTTCATATTTGTCAAAAAGTAAATAGTGCACTCAATTATTGGTTTGAAAATTTTTCTTTAAATAGAGGGATTCATATATCTCTCATGTTCATACATTAAAAGTATAGTGTAAAAAGAGATAGGAGTAGAGATGGATATGGAGATTTTAGAATCATCTCATACAAGTCAGCCTTTACCTCGCCAGATTAAACCGTATGTATTCTTGGTGGATCTAAGCGGTAGGCCATATCCAATATGTGGATATGGCAAACCGACTAAATAAAGAGTTAGGAGACAAGAAATCAATATACTATACTGGAGGAACCAACAACAAACTTTTAGCTAGACTTATAATGGCCGCACAATCATGGGGAATAAGAGTTTGAAGCGTAATACCTTTCCATCTAGTTGGATCTAATACCTGAATTGGAGCCCGGGTTCTACCATGGGTCCAAAGCGAGGTTGGAAATTAAGTCTGATCCATCCACAAGCGCATGATGTATATGATGAATAATAGTGATGCTTTCATTGTCCTTCCAGCGCTACAACACACCTGGAGGAAATATTCAATATAGCCTCGTTGGCACAATTGGAATTTTCATGTCAAACCAATAGGTTTGTTGAATATTAATAATTTCTTTGATGGCTTACTAGCGTTTCTAGATCGTGTGTAAATAATAAGTTTATTTCTCATTCAATGAGAAAAATACTTATCTCTGCTAATCTTGTTGATGAACTACTCATCAAATTTCATGCATATGTTCAAGAATCTGTGGAAGCCCAGTCCGTCGATCACGGACCATGGTGTCAAGCGAAAAAGAAATTCGGATCCTTTAAATATTTCATTATGAATCCTAAAATTGATGGTGGCAAAGTTACGGGTATTTATACTCTCGAGGCGCATCCCTCATTTATGGATTCGATTATGTATTTTCTTTTTGCATTTCTATATTTTCGAAGTGTTTAATGCCGTCTTTTGATATTCTCAATATGTTCCACTTCATTTGTTTGTACTTCTTCTCGAGTAATAATAATATCATATTGGCTTTATTCAAATACAATCTAGTGATTATGCTTCTTCAAGAGCATTTTATTCTCATATTAATACAATCTCATATCATCGATAAGATTACTTCATGTAAGCTTTTCATGCGATATATTTTCTTTGATTTATCAACATGGGATCTATTCAGCACTTTACTTTCGTCTATTTATCCAATGGTAACTTCAAGTACCACTTGCTCAATTTTCTTCATTCATATTCGGTATATATAAAGAAGTAATTTTATTCTCATCGTCTACTTCTTCGAGAGTATGATTAGAATATTTGATCAACTACTTCTTCTGGAGTAGGATTCGTTATAACCAATCGTGTAGTATAACCCACCACATTGGAAATATGCACACCAATCGTGTGGTATTACCCACCACATTGGAAATATACTCAAACTATAAAGTGCATAAATTTAAATTGCCGAAATTAAATTTCCTCCAATAGGTGGTCGAACCTACCTTATGGGAATTATTGCAATAAATATAAATCTACGAATTTAAATAGCAAGAATTAAATTGCATAATATTTAACTACTTCTTGAGAGTAGGATCTGCTTAGTAGAAGGTATTACCCATCACTTAGCATATAAAGTGCAAATATATAAAACCTTAGTTTAGTGACGGTTGAACCCATCATCAAGTAGGAGGTATTGCGATGAATTAAATTGCGAGAAATAAAGTGCGAGAATTAAATATTGAGGCTTCTACGGAGCGATTTGTTCTTCAGAACAAATACTCATTACTTCTACAAGAGCACACTTATCCTTCTGAATAAGTACGTTATGTAATTGAACTCTTAGTTACATTAATATTTCGATCTTTTAACTCAAATGGACTTCAAGCCATTTTATATAATCAATGGATTTAGAATTTTTTCATGAATATTTTATCCATTTTTCACTGTCGTCAAAATTAGGTCGGTTTTACCATAAGGGTAAAATTGTCCATTCCAATTCATAAGGTAAAATAGTCAAAAATATTTTATCAATGTTTCTACGATTGGAAAATTATCTCCTTTCTACTTCAATTTATCAATATCAAAAATATTCAAGGACTATTTTGTAACTTTTTCAAAAGTTGGTGTACTAATTTGTAAATTTTGAAAGTTTGATAATAACATATTTCAAACAACGAGTTATTACCCTATCAATGTTGGTGTCAAATCGAAGCTCTCGTTAAATCGAGTATAATGGAGTCTAGAAAATTTGATTTTGATAATGTATGCTCCTTATATCTCGAGAAAGCGAATATTATAGTTTAATATATTATTATAGTATAAAGTAATATAATATATATACCTTTTCATTTTTCTTAGGGAGAAGCGATTGAGCATGCATATTTCCTCCATTTGCCAATTCTTGAATTGCTCAACTCTTTGTCTCTGCGTAAATGTTTTTACGTGAGTGATTGAGAAGATAGAGAGAGTGAGGCGTGAGAAAGTGGGGAAAGATAAGAGAGAAAAGAAAGATAAGTATTGATTGGAGATGGATTAGGTTATTTATAATAATTAGGTTTACGATCTGAGAAGATCATCTATAAGATGCTGTGTAGAGCATCTTTCATATTACTCGAATGGCTAGAGGCTGCGTCTTTGATAACGTGTTATAAAAGTATGAAAACAATAGAGAGAATTTAGAGAGAATGAATTCGAATGAATTCTCAGGAATGAATTTCATTAATAACTGAAGCCCTATTTATAGGAAAACTTCGAATGGTACAACCGTAATTACATAATTTCATCAAGGGTATAATAGTCATTCACATATAATAATTACATCTTTTACCAAATTATTCCTCCACCAAATTATTCCTCCACCAAATTATTCCTCATAATTCATAACCACCAAATTATTCTCAATTATTCATAACAGCTACAATAAGTTTGGCCATAAAAATATCATGTAATAAGTTACACAGTGATTTGAATAGCTCTTAAATAAATAAATAAATAAAATAAAATAATTCTAGATAGATGGAGGATGTGATGGAACCGGTGTGGGCCAAGCTGGATGCACAAGAGGATAGCATTCAAGACCCCCCTCACCTATAGATTCTTGAAGCTCACCAAGTTCGTGAAACATGTCTTTGGAAATCCGATACTCGAAAACTGTCATGCCCCATATCATAAAAACCACATCACAATTTTTTGGATGAAAAGCAGCAGAAGCCATTTTCTTCTTGCCAACATTTGGCATACTCAAGTTTCTCTCAAGAACCGATACCCACGAATTGTCTCCACGATTCAATTCCCAGACTTTGATAACAACGCATTTCTTACCCGAAGGACGAGTCCTATAAATATGTAATAACCTGAGCTCTCCCCTTACGACACCCAACCGTACTTTGATACAAGAGGCGTCATTGTGAATAACGTGTGGAAGGTAAATAGCACCACAATGACTGTTGAACAAATCTAATGCAAGAACCCTATCAAGATAATCGTGGCCATCCATCCAATATATAATTCCATTGCACGTAACAACTTTAGCGCCGAAGGTATAGTCATTCTTGGTCGGTTGAGGATATGAGAAGCATAGTTCGCTCCACTGTCCTGATTTAGAACAAAAAACTGTGACTCTAGTTTCACAATCGCCACTTTCTCATGCATCGGGGGGCACAGGCATTCGGATTAGTACCGCCTTGAATTGGTATTGAGCATTAGTGGAGGATACAAGTTCGTTGCTGCAATCGGGCATACAAATTAATGCAAACCCAACCACGCTTATGGGTGGAAGATCACCAGGGAGCAGAAACCACCATTTGGTTACTGGGTTACAAATGTAAAATTTTGCCTTAAACTTATGAAGAGACGACACGAGTAACAGGTCATTACACGATGCCATTATCTGGGGGGAAAACATGAAGTCAAAATAATTAGATGATGTTGCATGCTTTCCATGGAGAAACAGAGACTCCTTAGAAAAAAGTTTGCAAACTGGTCGAAAAACGTTGGGGTCATCGGTGTGAACATAAACATTCCTACAAAACAGGAAGGTGCAGGGCTCATCATCTGGATGGAGGCGGATGAACCTTGGGATAAATTGAGGCTGAGAAATCAATGCATGCCAACGGTGACAAACTGAGCTGAAGAGAATAGCAGATCGACAATTTGGGAGTCTAAGAAAGATCTCCGCCAATATGCCATCATCCGCATCTTTCAAAAATTTGGACACTGTAATGTAGTAAAGTTAGTTAGCACAAAATATTTGATCAACAACAAATTAATCTGTCTGCAACTTCGTTTGTTCAACAACAAATTAATCTGTCTGCAACTTCGGAAACGAGTGCAATAAGATTAGGGCAGGTAATTACCGAGTTCAGTGTCAACAACTTTGACTTTGTGGGAAGAAATTCTCCTCCTTCGTGTATTGGAATTATTGTTTCCCTGACAAACATATATAAACTTAGACGAATAATAATAATAATAATAATAATAATAATAATAATAATAATAATAAAAGAACTTGGCTTTGAAACCAAGATTTTTTTCGAAAATTCTCAGAATTATTAAAGGGCGAATAATATCAAACGTTTACTAGATTAGGATCCGAAGGATGGACCATCACAACTGAAGTGGAAAACTCGAACTCGATCAGGCTATCATCTTCTCCTCGTCGATCAGGTGCCCGCTTGGATCGATTGGATCCCGATTCACCTCTGATCGTCATTATTATCGTCGTCAAAAATTCGCGGTTCTTCGCAGCTGATTCACAGACCATGTGCGTCGTGAAGGCTTTAGGGCTATATATACACACACGAGGAAAGGGTTATGCACTTTTCACAATATATCTGCCTTATTGGGCCTTTGACCCATTATGTTTTGTTTTTTCATGAAAGGTCCCCAACCTTTGCAAAATATAATAAATTTATCCCTTTTTTTTCAACATCACACTAGATTGTTTGGTTCAACGAATTTAGCCAACAATTGAAGGAAAATCTTTTAGCAATGAGTTTCTATTCATCAGATTTATATAACTCATACCATAATGAGTTTCTATTCATCAGATTATGTATAAATACTTTAATTAAATTGTAGCAAGGAAATTTAAAAATTAGTGGCGACATTGTTAAAACCTTTTCTCCATAATAAAATTATTTTATTTTTCAATATTTATTGTGTAGAATTTATGAATTAATCCAGCCGAAAATGAAAAATATTGTTTCCATCTTCGGATATTAGTTAAAGATATTTATTGTATCATTTTATTCATTTGTGTAATTATTATCGATTAAGATTATACTAAAATACAATGCTATTTGACTCGTTCAAATGAAGAAGTTAAAGCAAAAAATTAGGACACATTTGTTAAAGTAAATTGAAAACCGTTTGAAAAATCAACTCTTTCCATTATTTACTGACACTTAAAACTACCTGGACACGTGGCATTCAATCATAAGGACATCAATATAAAAACAACTATTTTTATCTAAAACAGAAGTTAATCATGCCCTAAAACCACTATTAGAAAACAATAATACCACGCACCTCTACTTTATGTATATTATAGATGTGAACGTTTTATGATTATTCAAACTTTTTAAGCCCAAGATTTTAGAGAATTATAACAGAAATTAATATTTTCGAAAAATACGAGATTAGTACTTATTATCTATCTATTTTCATCATCAATTTTCGAAGAAATTTTTGGAAACTTTTCTTAATCTCAACGTAAAGATCATTGAAAGTGGATTTTAACGCTTTTTACGGATTTCAATTCCGAGTTTCTTGGCAAAAGTTATGGCCATTTGAAGTTCGAACGCCAATTTTGGAACAAATTGTTTTGTACGGGTGTATGGGCATGGGCATTTTTCTGCACAAGAAATGCCCAAAAGTGCCATTTTTGTCACTACTTTGAAGGGGCTTTTTGGTCATATTTTGGGACGAGAATTGGGGCACTTTTACACACCAGTTGTGCCCCAATCCCATATTCCATTCTACTTCCTATCCCCTTTGATTAATTAATCTATATACCCTCGCCCACCAACAAGATAGTATTTAAATTAATTTTATGAAATGACAAAAGAAACCCTAGGGTTGGCGCAGTAAGAGCAAACTTGGGATTGTACGGTTAGGCACACGGTTTCAAGTTTGATTCCTCGCAGCGTAGAAACAATGTTTCTTGGGGTCACTAGGGCGTCTCCCAGTCAATCATCAGCAACATCCAAATTCCAAGAAAACCTAATCTAGACAAAGTATGAGAACAACAATTTCAGGAAATAATTCATCCCAAAACATGAAAAATTCTAAAATTTTGGTGGTCCGTAATTTATTAAGCAAACTCAGGTCCATACATAATACGGTAGAAAGGTTTCTTGTATTACCTGTTGTAGCCTAGTATAATAGAAAACTTGGGGGAAAACATATGATTCCAGCAAAGTAACAATTTAAACAAATGCTAGATTTTGCAGAAAGAAACAGCATAAGCTTTCTATATTGATAATTTTCTTCAACAAACACACAATAAACGACATATGAGTTGAAGAGCATCAATTATTAATAGTATGTTTGAATTTGAGATCATCGCTGTGACAGAGAAGAGTATATGTAAAGTAAAATGCATTGCTTCAACATAATATGCTTCACACCCTATTTCTTGTGGTGACCAACACAAGCCTTCGGCAAACTAACAATTTAAATAAAGATTACTTTTTGCAGAAAGAAACATTATAAGCTTTCTATATTGATCATTTTATTCAGGAAAAGATTATATATGTATATGAGAACACTCAAAGAAGCTGTGACGTTGGAAGCTAGAAAATGTGATCTCTACTGATTACTAATTGAATTCCTTTGATGCCACATTTGCATAGATCAATCAAACACCCCCTTACGTTTTCTTACTAGTGTGAAATAATCAAATGCCATAATTTGGAGAATAAGATAATATCATTATATGGAAATGAATTTCAAACTTCAAAGTGCTCCTTGTGCTAAATTTGTCGCCATTATTTTCTTTTTGAAATATTATAGCATCCAAGATAGCCACGGTTCAACATCAGCTTCATTCCTATGTGACTTGCCTTTTGTTAAATGCCTAAAACATCATTCTGGCGTCACGTAGTTCAGTCGCTATACCATATGCTCGCTCCATCCCATTTACTTGTCCACTTTGACTTTTACTCAAGGATTAAGAAGTTGGAAAAATAAATTTTGTAATACATGTTCCTAATTTACCCCAATTTAATAACTAATTTTTAAATTAATACTTATAATTGTAACATTAAATAAGAATAAACTTGTAAAATAACATAAAATACACTTCATCATAATATAAAAACAGAACAATGTAAATGGAACAAACTAACAAGAAAACATAGAGAAGGTAAATGGTACGGAGGGAGTACTTTTTAATCCCCTTGTTAGCCTTCTTTAGAAACATGTTGATGTCAAATACTATGTGCCTGCATTAAACCAAAAATCTTCGGTAAACTTCATTTGCACTTTGCCTTATCCTTCGCGATTGAATTTCCTGAAAGCTCCTGTATAAAATTCTTCCTTTTTTTTTTTTTTTTTTTGGCCCCAAAAAACAAGCTATAAACGTGCTACAATAATTTTGGCCATAAAAATATCTTGTAATAAGTTACACAGTGATTTGAATAGCTTATAAATAAATAAATAAATAAATAAAATAAAATAAAATACTTCTACATAGACGGAGGATGTGATGGAACCGGTGTGGGCCAAGCTGGATGCACAAGAATATGGCATTCAAGACCCACCTTATCACCTATAGATTCTTGAAGCTCACCAAGTTCGTGAAACATGTCTCTGGAAATCCGATACTCGAAAACTCTCATGCCCCATATCATGAAAACAACATCGCAATTTTTTGGATGCAAAACAACAGAAGTCATTTTCTTCTTGCCAACATTTGGCATATTCAAGTTTCTCTCAAGAACCGATACCCACGAATTGTCTCCACGATTCAATTCCCAGACTTTGATAACAAGGCATTTCTTACTCGAACGGCAAGTCCTATAAATATGAAATAACCTTAGCTCTCCCCTCACGACATCCAACTGTACTTTGATATAAGAGGCGTCAATCTGAATGACGTGTGGAAGGTCAATAGCACCACAATGACTGTTGAACAAATCTAATGCAAGAACCCTATCAAGATAATCGTGGCCATCCATCCAATATAGAATTCCATTGCATGTAACAACTTTAGGGAGGAAGGTATAGTCATTCTTGGTCGGTTGAGGATATGAGAAGCATGATTCGCTCCACTGTCCTGATTTAGAACAAAAAACTGTGACTCTAGTTTTACAATCGCCAATTTCTCCTGGATTTGGGGGGATAGGCGCATGGATTAGTACCACCTTGAATAAGTATTGAGCATTAGTGGAGAATCCAAGTTTGTTGGTGCTGCAATCGGGCATACAAATTAATGCAGACCCAATCACGCTCATCCCTCGAGCATTACCAGGGATCAGAAACCACCGTTTGGTTACTGGGTTACAAATGTAAAATTTTGGATTAAACACATCAGGGGTCAGAGGCGACACGAGCAACAGGTCATTAAATGATGCCATTATGAGAGGGGTAGAAAAGGGCATGAAGTCCAAATAATTAGATGATGTTGCATGCTTTCCATGGAGAAACAAAGACTCCTTAGAAAAAAGTTTGCAAACTGGTCGAAAAACATTGGGTTCAAAGGTGGAAACATTGGGTTTAATGCAAACACAACCATCCGTACAAAACAGGAAGGTGCAGGGCTCATCATCTGGATGGAGGCGGATGAACCTTGGGATAAATTGAGGCTGAGAAATCAATGCATGCCAACGGTGACAAACTGAGCTGAAGAGAATAGCAGATCGACAATTTGGGAGTCTAAGAAAGATCTCCCCCAATATGCCATCATCCGCATCTTTCAAAAATTTGGACACTGTAATGTAGTAAAATTAGTTAGCACAAAATATTTGTTCAACAACAAATTAATCTGTCTGCAACTTCGGAAACGAGTGCAATAAGATTAGGGGCAGCTGGTAATTACCGACTTCATTGTCAACAACTTTAACTTTAACTTTAACTTTGTGGGAAGAAATTCTCCTCCTCCTTCGTGCATTGGAATTATTGTTTCCCTGACAAACATATATAAACTTAGAACAATAATAATGATAATAATAATTAATATTAAAGGGCGATCAGGTGTATTGGAATTATTGAAACCAAGATGTTTTTCGAAAATTCTCGGAATTATTAAAGGGGGAATAATATCTAACGTTTACTAGATTATTAGGATCCGAAGGATGGACCATCACAACTGCAGTGGAGAACTCCAAGTCGAACAGGTTATCATCTTCTCCTCGTCGATCAGGTGCCCGCTTGGATCGCTTGGATCCCGATTCACCTCTGATCGACATTATCGTCGTCAAAAGTTCGCGGTTCTTTGCAGCTGATTCACTTCACACACCACGTGCTGCGTCAAGGCTTTAGGGCTGTGTATATATATAGACACACACGAACACGAGGAAAGGGTAATTCACTTTTGGGCCTTTAACCCAATATGTTTTGTTACCTTTTTTTGGGTAATTTTCATGAAAGGTCCCCAACCTTTGCAAAATATAATAAATTTATTCGTACTTTTTTTTTTCCCAACGTCACACTAGATTGTTTGATTCAACGAATTTAGCCAACAATTGAAGGAAAATCTTTGTGTCTCTAAAAACGGTTAATTTTAATAAGTACATGTGAACGTTTTATGATTATTCAAACTTGTTTTCGAAAAGTACGAGATTAGTACTTGTTATCTATTTATTTTTATCATCAAATTTTCAAAAAATTTTTGAAAACTTTTTCTTGTTCTCAATGTAAAGATCATTGAAAGTGAATTCTAACGCTTTTTACGGATCTCAATTCCGAGTTTCCTAGCAAAAGTTATAGTCATTTGAATTTCGAACGCCGATTTTGGAACAGATTGTTTTGTACGGCTGTATTGGCATTTTTTCTGCACAAGAAATACCCGAAAATGCCATTTCTTTCACTACTTTGAAGGGCCTTTTTGGTCATATTTTGGGACGAGAATTGGGGCACCTATACACACTAGTTGGCCTCCAATCCCATATTCCATTCTCTTCTTAGGGTGTGTTTGATTGCCATAATTTTCCATGAAAAATATGAAATCTTGAAAATTATTTTCCAAATTGATTGTTTGATTGGATGTGGAAAAAGAAAATGGATTTTCACGTTACAACCAGTTTAAGCATAATTTTAGCCAATACCATGGAAAATATTTTCTTTGGGGTATATGGTTTTTATTTTCCAACTTACAGGAAAAATATTTTCTTTTCCACCTTTGACAATCAAACACACCCTTAGTTTAGCTAGGGTTCTTCTTCCCCTTTTCTTCTCTTTTCCTTTCTTTCTTTCTTCTTCTTCTTTTCTTTTCCTTTTCTTTTGGACATTGATTGGGGATCACCACTTGGACTGGAAGAGGAGGAGATCAAGAGAAGTTGGAAATAATTGGAGAAATGAGGCTTTACTCCTCAAAGGGAGATTGTCTTTAATCTTTATTTTGTTTTTCCATTTCTATTTCCATTGTGCTTTTGTTGTAAAGTTGGGATGGTTGATGGAATCTAACCTAATTTCATCAATGAATTTGTTTATGGGTTTGAATCATTGTTCATTCTATTGTGTGATTACTTTTGAGTTTGATTCCATTTGAATGATTGATCATTAACCCACAAAGATTCATATAGAAATAGATAAAAACCTAATTAGATAAATTGAGTTGAATAAAGAAAGAGGTACCAATTACAAAGACCAATTCACAATAGTTTAAGATGGTGGAAAAGTTGTAATCTTCAATTCTTGAACAATAATCTCAAAACAAGTTGTAATATAATAAAAAATTGATTTTTTGATGGAGGAAGAAGAGAAAACAAGTAAAGCTAGGTAAAATCTATATATAAAAAAAAAAGTCTAGGCCCGTCTATTCGCTTTGGGAAGCCTTTATATGGGCTCCAATGGCCATATCACCGGATTGCGAAAGCATTGTCCACTGCAAAGTGAACAATTTGGGATCAGCCTGGCAGAAATCCTTCCGTTTAAAACCAAGAGTGAGAGACTAATTTAAGAATTGCAAACCAATAACATCGATAAATTTGTTTTGAAATTATATATATGAAATCTACAGCTTAAAGAAATATTCTTGGCAGTGTTCACATAAGAAAAACGGCATTGGCTATAGCTATCTGCTTGTTCTATCCACATTGTTTGAGTAAAAATTAACTTTTCTGAAAGAATGTCAGATTATTTGAGTGAAAATTAACTTTCCTAAGATAACGTACAATATAAAAAAGTGGAACCACATGACTTATTTCACCGACTTTGTCGACAGCTTTGCTAACAACACTTTGAGGCTTGTCTTGAGGAACCACATGAGTAATTTCCACATCTTCTTTCTTGGGTTCTTGGCTTTTGCTGGCCGGTGATCGGAAGTCCACTGTGTCTACCTTAATCTCTACAGCCCCTTCTTCCTTGACTCTTTCACTACCCTGCAACAATTAATTCACATTAATAACAAGAAGTAAAAGTATTTCTATAGCTTATCTCGAATTAGTTATCTACCTTTGAAGTATCCATGGATTCAGATGTTATGGGGATACACAGAGTTTGAAGAAATGGCTGTATATGTATTGTAAATGGAGTAGGCCAAGTATGCCATTTGCAAGGTTCAATAAAGAGACGTGGTTGAAAACTGCTGGTTGATTACTAAGGAGATGACACGTAAAAGGCAGAAGAAAAGTTTGGGTAGAACAAGATAATTTATACAAAGGCGATCTGATGTCGGTTATGAATTTGGTGTGTTTACGTGACACCAATGCTATTACATCAGTCATATCAATTATTGAATTGACGTGTTTTGTAGGGTTCAATAAGTCATGTTTACGTAGGGAATTGATGTGTTAATCCTATTTTAGGTCGATGTTATTAGCAATGTCATTCTGGGTCGAGTAGTTTAGATTTGCTAGACCTAAAATCGGGTGTATTTATAACACAATTTTGATCTCGTAATAAATTGGACATAATATTGTTATGTTTAGTATTAATCTGGCCACCTACTAACTTATGCACCAATATTTAAAAAATAAAATATAAAATCCAACTAATCTAAGATAATTGGTCCGCAACTAGCATTGTTTGAATGCATTTATGCTACGTTGGCATGGCATAATCGAGAATCTTTCCACATTCCCACTTCAACCTTTGAATTATGAATTATCGCACTGTTTGTGGGCCTAAATGTTAAAATGGAATGGATGGGAAAATGATTGCACACCATTGAAGTCTTCTCCCTAACTCCCCTTTGCTTTTTCTTTAAGTTCGATAAAAGTATTCATAAACACATCTATGTACGGAATAAATGAATGATGAATGATGAATCAATCATTTGATAATCGCTTGGAAGATGATGAAAGTAAAGAACCGTAATGGTCGAAATATATAATGTAATTACACGTGTCTTCTCGAAAAAAGGGAAAATTACAAATATAGACACTATACGTTTATATCTACGTAAGTTAGTATATCGATACATTTGTGTGACAAATACACATTTACCGGTTTATATTACGTGGGAAATGTTTCTTGCCAAAGCATCTACTTAAATGGTTTGTTGAGCAAGTCAAGGAAAAAATTGTTGAACCTCTCTGGCGCATTACTTCGAACAGGTTGAGGTACAGTTTGAAGGAAGGCATCAGCCAACATCTTCCCGACCTCAACTTGTGCCAAAGTGGAGAGATGCAATCCATCTGGCTCAAGTGGCAATCCCTTTGCATCAACGCATTTCACATTTTCAAGGTAGGTTTCCAATTGGGCATTCCTTATTGTCCCTATATAAGGTCCTTTTCCCGATGCCAATGCAACCTATGCGGTTAACAATCTTATCAGATATATCGAACAATCTCATCTAAAAGTTTACTAGGCCGTTATAATTCACAAAAACGAAATTATTACCTGGATGATAGTGAGAAGAGGTGACATCACATCGGATCGTACATCATCGAAAAACCTCTCTAATCCCTCTTATACAATTCAGCATCTTTGTGAAATACAATATCACTCTCCCCCTGATACCACACAAAAGTGCCCGAATTACCCCTCCACTCTGCACTGCGGCATTAGCCCTTCGCACGAGCTGATTATATAACATACTGCCAGGTCTCCACTCACTGATATTCGTCCCTCCAACAACACAAGGGACCAAGCCAATCACCCCGTAACTTGGATCCCTTTCCAAAACCGAGTTTGCAAACGCAATTCCGGGCCCCACTCCACACCTTCGAACTACATCTATATCTCGATGGAGAGGCTCATTGGCCTCTTCCCATGTAAGCGCCGCACTAAGCCGGAGGACTAACGGATTTTGGTGGCATTCGGGAGGGACGAAACCGTCCCAAGTGTTGTTGATGATGCCACCTTGACCGGACATGTTGCTCTGCCCGGCTAGTAGTATGAAAATTACGAGTTGTCTGGTTGTTGGATTACTTAGACGTATCTGGATGGTGGTCAGTTACAGACGCAGTTTGTTCACAATTAACTGAAGTGAGATATATCCGAGTTATGTTTCGATTCGAGCCTAAATATATCTAGTATATGATAAAAGGAACAGATACGTAAACAAGCAGTCAACACAAGGATTTTAACGTGGAAAACCCCTCAGGGTAAAAAACCACGTGCATGCACCCTGCAAACAAACAGATCCACTAGTTGCTAAGAGTTTAAACCAGTTACAAGGAATTAAAGGATTGAATTACGCATAAAACAATCAAACAACTAAGATACTAGCAAAACCACTCCCTGATTTCTTTCTCAGTCTGTACTGTGAGCCAACGTCCCGTTGCTCTTTATTAAGTCCTTGTAACTCCGCAATCCTGCCTGGACTTGCGCCGATCCTCCAACGGATCAAGACTCCCGTGATGATCTAACAACGTTGAGACTCCTGTGTAGTGGATTCTGACTTTTCCCGAAGCTTTGAGCTAATTGACTTTAGTAGTGGACTTGTAGAACTCGATGCACTTATGATATCACGTTAGGCGCGATCACACACTTCAACTCTAAGTGCATGATGAAGCAAGTATGAACAAGTTGCCATGCATGCGTGTAGGTTATCACACGTTCCTTTGTTTTTCCTCTCAACATGCATCCCAAAAATGTTCATCCTCTACCACCTAAATTTATTTACGTGTGTTGCTCTTTTTTCTTGCCACCCAAGTCATTGTTCACACATCAATTCCTATCTCAAGTTAGGTAGGATAAGATAACTCAAAGATAAAATGATAGACCTAAGAATTTTGAACTCAAATTATCTTAATTAAAGTTCTTATCATGGATTTAAACACATGGCAAAGATAAATAAAGGATAATATAAAATATAAGATAAATAAGGATAAATACAAAATTGAACTCTTACCTTATCTTGTAGATATTGATAACTCACCAATTAATAATATCAAGATTAAATAAAATATAAGATAAGCAAAAATAGATAATTGAAACCTTATCTTATCTAGTAGAGATTTTAAACAAAATAGGTGAGTGAATTAACTAGGTCAATCTTAGTAGACGTGTATAAGCTAAAGTCCCAACATGATTCTAAATAAATCACATGACCAAGCAAGTTGTAATTTAATTAATTTAACTATTAAAAGTGAATTAACAATTAAATTAATCATGTCATGGATGGCAAAAATAATTAATCATTAAAAGCACATGCATGAGGAAAAATAGAAATGTCAATAAACTAATAACGTATAAAATAAGTTAACATAGTACAATATTTTTAGCTTTACCTTGTGATGGATCAGATTGATGGGAGAAATCTTGGGAGGTTACTAAGAAAGAGTGGAACAAAAGCATCAAGAGAACAAAGGGAAACATTCTCCTCTGAAAGTACTAAAGTAGGAGGCTAAAGCCTCCTGCGTGGAATGGGCTATACCATTCGGTAAGGAAGAAAGATTCAGATTTACATTTTACGCATCACTTGATTAAAATAGCGTGTCTATTATATAAGACACTGGACCGGTCGGTTTAAACCTTGTTTGTTTATTCTCCGGTTTGCCTTCTTTTATACTGCAATTTGGGGAAATTTTTAAGCACTTTTATTTCATTGACTTTTTTGACAGTATGCTCCAATAAAAACACTTTGGGTTGGTTGGATTGTTTGATTATTCCTTCGACTGGGTAAAACTATATGGGTTGGCTGGACTGTTCGATTATTCCTTTGATTGGGTAAGTCAACTATTTTAATTAAAGGAAATAATGAGTATATTACTTAGCACAAGATGTGACCATTATTTACCGATCAAGAGTACCAAGTACTTGAAAATTGGAACAAATTGAGTTGAAGTGATTTAACATCCACGTGGATGCAACTTATTATGTCCGCAGGATATATGTCACAATTACACTGGATGTTATCGAGGTGATCACATATAATGACCAAATGACACGTGCCTTGTGAGACAGTAAACTATATCGATGTAAACATTAGATCATTTGTGCTCATTATTTACTAAGTACTCAGTATTCTTGATCGATAAATAATGATCATTTTGTGATAATTGTATCATTAATTAATATTTTAGTTGAAAATCACTATTAGCATGTGCTACGTTATGAAAGTTCAAAAATAAATATTGGTTTGACTTAATTACAATAATAAACAAAAGTTAAGGAGAATCAACAAATTTTTTTTTTTTTTGAATGGAACAAAATTAAAATAATAAAAATGGAAAATTACAGCAAAATTTAAATCATTTCTAAACCTAATTGTGATTTTTTTGGAAAGCAACATGGTTGAACCGTACGTGGCTTCGACTCACGTAGAGAATAGGTGGTGAACCAATGTTGACCCTCCCAGGATGTGTGCTGGGAAAAAAAAATGATTGAACCGTAAGCTAATCTTTTATTGGGACATCAACGTCACCCAATAACAACTTCCTCTTTCCTGTTTTTTTTTTTAATCCTTTTTTTTTTTTTTAATTTTCTGATTGGCACCCACTAACAACAACTACAATAGACATTGGAGAATTCTAGCCTGCTAGGTGCGTTCCGAGGTGACCTTTTATCCGAACAATACTACGTTCTTCATATAGATCCAACCAATTCTTTACGTCTTGTTTGGCAACTCTTAATAATCACAGTCATTCACACCCATTTTCAATCATGCAAATTACAAAATATTATTTCTTGTATTTATTTCTCTCTAAATTTTTCCACTATCCAAGCTTGTTCTATACACATTAAATTTAAAAAACTTAATTTTATTTTCCCTCTCTCATGCTTTTCAACCGCTCAAATATTAATTTGACAATTTATTTATATTTTAATACTTATTTTTCAATTCTACACTACACATTATTATACACACAATTCGAGTAAATAAAGCTTAATGTCAATAAAACAAGGCTCCTTTTCAAAGAATCTTTTTTTTCCTCAAAAATCTATTCTTAGACAAGGTTATATCGTTAGTGTTCTAATGCCCATTTTTGTGTATGGTAAAATACGCACAAGTGACCATATTTCCAATAGATATATCCCTTAATGGTGAGAAACATATGCTCCAATCTATCCATTTATGGGCATTAGAATGGGACAAATGGTAATTATATTTATCTTACTTATTATATGCTGTTTTTTTCTTTTTAGAAAGAGGTAGAGTTTTTTCAAAAAATGTGTAATTATTATTAGAAGTGAAAAAAAAAGTTAAAAAAACAAAAAAATATATAATGTTTCTCAATAAATTCGTAATTCAAAATGAGCAAAAGAATAATTATCAAAACAATTCTGTCAAACATGTACATCCTCTTTCGGGGGAAAAATCTTCTCCACTCTAATTATGGGGAGAGGAAAAAACACACATCAGAGAATTATTTTATCAAATATCTCAGTCAAATCAACAATTAACTTGATTGATTACAGAGTATAAAATAAACCACGGGGCCCATAGTGGCCACTGGCTAAGAAGATGTTGACTAGAGCTGGAACTTAAAGACTTGTTTGATAATAATAATAATAATAATAATAATAATAATAATAATAGTAATAATAATAATAATAATAAAAATAAAAATAAAAATAAATAAATAAATGAAAAAATAAATTATGTTTCTTTCTCATTATTTTAAATAACTCATTATTAATTTAAGATTTTTTAAAAAATATTTCTTAACACATTTTTTTACTGCATCAACAAAAGTTTTAGAAAGCATAATGCGTGAAAAAACGTTGAGGCCAAACATTGAAGTCCAAGTGTGTCTAAACGCACCAATACTTGATAAAAGTGTAAGACGTGGCGAAACGTGGTACCCAAGCTCCAAGCATTGGTGCCACTTAGGCGAATTTTTTAGAATACTGGACAGCTGCACATCTAAGAATCATTTTTCCAATAACATATATAAAACATACTATAGTACTTTATCCGTGTATACCTACATTATAAAAGAACACAAAACGTGATAGTTAGATTATTATGATCAACTTCAAGCTTTTGCAAAATCACTGCCTTTTTTTTTGGGGCAAAATTACTTCTTTTATTCCTTAAGAAGTTCTTTAAACTTCAACAAGAGGCATTCGAAATGCAGAACTAGCAGGTTAGTTAATTTCTAGGCCGAAAAGTGCCAAAAAAAAAAAAAAAAAAAAAAAAAAAGAAAGAAAGAAGAAAACCATGACGTTTGAATAATATGGTAAAGCTTCAAGTATAGATGATGTCGAAAAGTGGCTGAAACAAACTTTTTAGCACAAACAAGTGAAATGTATTACTATCATAGTATCACTCTCTCCCTTACACCATAACAACGCCCGAATCACTCCTCCACTCTGCACTGTGGCATTAGCCTTTAGCATGAGCTGATTATACAACACACTACCATGTCTACACTGGCTGATATTCATCCCTCCAACAGGACAAGGGACCAAGCCGATCACCCTGTAACTCAGGTCCTTTTCCAAAACAGAGTTTGCAAACCCGATTGCGGGCCCCACTCCACACGTTTGAACTACATCTATATCTCGATGGAGAGGCTCGTTGGCCTCTTCCCACGTAAGAGCCGCGCTAAGCCGGAGGACTAATGGGTAAGCTTGAAAGCTGATTTGTGGGAACTTAGGGTACTCTTGACATGGGAAGATTGTTGAAATTGTAGTGTTGTTTGGGTTTCCCATAAAATTGAATTGAACTTGCATATGATCCTTTCTCACTTTCTGTAATTGAACAATTTTTCTTATTGATTCATCAACGATGACGTCTTTGCAGGCAAAATGTTTCTTCTTCAATTCATAAGTTGCTTCCAAAGTTAAAGGAGCGTGATTCTAGGGTTTTGATATTCTCGGAGGTTCTTTTCTTCATCCCCTTTTTAAAATTTTAGCTAATCTTTATTTCCAATGGTATAATACTATATAGTACATTACATTGTTTAAAGTCTTTTCGAGTTACTTGGTGTTTTCTGAGATTAATATCCTTTGGTTGTGTTTGACGAATTCATTTTGATTTGTAAAAGATGACGCGCGCGGCTACTGGATATTCTGGAAGATTACCTGATGCTACGTGGATATATCTTTATTGCCGAATTGATGGAAACACTGGTGGGGAGGATCGTGATGCTTCCATTGAAGTCTTCAACAAGCAAGGATGTGAGAAATTCGTCTTTCTATTATTGTCAACTGGGGCAGGAGGTCTGGGCATCAACCTTGCTACTGCAGATGCCGTCATTCTTTATGACACTGACTGGTGGCAAGTTGCTCATTTTCTATTTGATGATACGTTAAGGAAACATAAGGAATTGTATCTTCGTTACATTGCAGGAACGTCCCCAAGTGGACTTGCAGGCTCAGGACCATGCTCATAGAATTGGGCAGGAGAAGGAAGTCCAAGTGTTCCGATTCTGCACAGAGGTTTGGTTTGTTTCGGTGCTTCGTGTCCTGCGACCTCCGACCATTTGCAGAGAGCTCTAGCGAACCCTTCTTGACCTCCTACGACTGTGGTGGACTGCTTCTCTTCGGTTTTGGGCTAAGGTTTGACTATTTCTCTTGCTTTTTTAATGCTGCGAAAGGGTCATTTGTCCCCCTTTAATTGTCCCTTTTCTCTTTTTATTTTTACTTTTACTTTTATGAACTATATGTGATGTACTATATATGTTAGTGTCCTTTGTCTCTGTTGCTTTGTGGAAATATAATCAATTAATCATCCCTCTTTAATTTTCCCTTTTCTCTTCTTATTTTTACTTTGATAAAATCTGGTGTAAGTGGAACGGTGTTTGTTATTTAATTTTTAGTTTGAAACACATTAGTAAAAGTCGAGCTTTAGTTGTATGTTCTGATGCTATTTTATTGGCAACAAGTTTTGAATTGAAACTCGGATTGGATATTGATTAGACCTGTACATATCTTTTCTGATAGAAATGTTGAATTCTTCTAAATTACAAATGAATGATTCTTTATTTTTTATATATGGTCACTTCTTCTTGCTCATTAATTAATTGCGAAGTGGGATAATGACAGCTAGTTTGCTCTCCATGGCAAGTTCACTTTAGGAAATAGGAACAGCTACATCTCCACTTCGTGTATTTTAGTTGATCGATTTTCTGTCCGATAATATGTTCTTTTTCAAATGTTTATTTTAAAATATGCTATAGACTATTTTCTGAATTGTGTAGTGATCAAGAATATGGCACGAAATTTCCAGTATGTTTGATATAGATTATTGAAAAATTAAATTTCACGAGTTGAGAAGAAGAGAACATGTATCAAAATTGAAAATATATAAAAGAATTAATGTATGAGGTTGAGTGGTTATGTTAAATAAATTAAATTTAATGTGTATCAAAAGATTAGTTGAGCGTTGAAAGGACGAAGGTCGTTAATTGGAGTTTGAAATTATTGAACTTATCCTTTGGTTTGAGGTTCAAATTAGCTATTATTATTATAGACCTTAATTGTTATGTGCTTTATCTTGTATTATATCATATTGAATTGTTTGTTGAATTGGAATTTTTTTTTCTCTGTTATAGGCAAAACTAACTACATTTGTGAAGAGGCAGTAGTGGTGAATTTGAGAAGAGATGAATGTGAGCTTCCTTCCAAATTTTCTGCTGTAGTGAAAATCTTCTTTTCAAAATTTTTGTACCCTGAAATCCTCAAAGACGAGGCGGTGGCAAGGCTTATTGAATCAGCAAGCTGGTTTAAGAAAGTGAGCTGTTAAGTTTACTTCTTTTCATTGGACAATGTTAGGGAACTTCTTCTGATGATGTGGACTATTTTCAGATGGGCCAACCAAATGAAATGGGGAACGTACATGGTAGAATTGAAGAGATGAACCCAAGTGAGAAGGCTTTGTTAATTGGCTCTCATTTGGATTTGGTGAAGCAATTACAGTACTTTAATATAGTACTACAATTTCCAGTATGAGCTACTTGTCTCAGGAAAACTCAAGTTAACAACTCTTTGTTTCAAACAGGACACTGTTATTGATGCTGGAATGTCTGATGGTGTGCTAGGAATTATCACTGCCATTTCTGCATTGAGCATGACCAGAAAACTAGGACGACTCAGTCGAGGTAACCATACAATTGATAATAGTACATACACACGTATGATCATTGATAATCTGATATGAAATGATATAGGAAAATAAGGAGAGAATATGCAATCTGATGGCCACTTCCTTCTCAAATGCTGGTCAAATACTTAGAAGCAGCACAACCGGTTTGAGCTCATGATTTGTTTTTGAATTTGAGACCTTTGAAAATATTTTGTCCAACAGTTGGGTTAAGCGTTTTAGTTTATGAAGAAGACGAAATCTAGTGAGAGATCTTCGATGAATTTGTGTTTATATATCTGCTTAGAGAGAATTAAGTAACGGCTATATCGGTTTATTAGTGGCAAGTTACCAGTGTGATTGAATTGCCATGTTTATACAAATATACTCTATTAGGTTTCTTACAAATATACTTTTATGTTTCTTGTGATTACTCTATTAGGTTTGTTGCAGGATCAGTGACAGCATAGAACATACTCCTGGAGTGTGTCGAAATTTAATATCTATGGGTAAATACTAAATGACAGCACAAATTCAATTGTATAAACCTGCAGAAGCTTAGTCTTACTCTGATTTTGAAGATTTTGCTTTAAACTGCTCTTGGATATCATATGCCTTATTAGATATCCGTTTGCACCGCACCCAACAGTTTTTTCTGCTGTATTCTTCCAAACTAGATTGAGTATATCATCGAAGCCCAGAAGTTTATTAAGGCTGTTGCCTCCCTCCACATCTTGATCTCATTTTTCACAGTTTGTTCATATAAGTGCACTCTCCAATCTCCATCACCGATCCCTCCCTCGGTATAAAATCAGTTCTGGTCAACTTTTCTTAAGAGTTAGAAACATCATATGGTATCAAGTTGGAAAAGGTAACAGTATCAGGGTAGATTGTAAAAGTGTGAGTTGTTAATTGAAGTGTTGAATATCTTCCTCGAGAAGAGAAGGCGCTCTTTTAGTTACCAAAATGAAATGATGCGATAGCCCTTAAAATTAAAGCCCGGGCATACAAATAAAAGCCATTGATTGGCTGCATCGCTCTGCTACAACCACCCTCCATTTTTATTTAGTTCATCACCTCTAGTAACCACTTCAAGTTTCGCAAAATAAGTGCTTGTTTTGTAGAGATTTCAAAAAATGATTTTTTAAATGTTTGGTGTACAAGTTGAGAAACGATGTGGAGAATGGTGACCATGTATGCAAAAATAAATGAACCATGTATAATTGAAAATGATTTTGGAGAAGAATGATTTTTCTAAAATTCAAAAATTGAACAAGGTCACAATTCGAACGGATCAGAACTTGAGAATTTAGCACAAGAACTCATAACATGGTGGGTTGCACAACTATGGAAGTGACAACGAATATCAAATTGCAAAACCTGGGCAAAGGCATAATTTATAAGAATATAGGGTTCCTGTTCAGTGCCATTCTAATAAAACGATATCACGGGTAAATGAAGCCCTTGTTTGATATTAGCTGATTTGAAAATTAATATTCTTAGTGGTGATTTGTGTAGATCATATTCCCAGCGAAATTTCTCCTAGTAAATCTCAGCACACACACAGCCTACCCTAGCCCCCTGAATGCAGCGGCGCCTGCCTCGCAACTGTGAGTGAAACATCCTCCCAGCGCTGGGAGGATAATAAACCTCTCGTGTAGACTATAGGTATTCTTATACACAGAAAAAGTTATGGGATTACATGGAATTTTCATTTTTCTTTTTTTTAGAATGTGCCTAGAATTAAAGAAAACAATGCTTATTTTCAATGACCACCTGACACAATTAAGAATGGAGAAGGCATTCTAAAGAAACAGTAAATGAAAAGTGTACCTTATCTTTTACCATACTGTTACGTGCATCGTTATTGAGCATTATTGTTCACAAAATAATTGTTTAACACGATCTCTCAAGTGCACAGGTTGAATAATTATAAAATTCTGGTGGTCCGTAATTTATTAAGCAAACTCAAGTCCATACATAATACGGTAGAAAGGTTTCTTGTATTACCTGTTGTAGCCTAGCATATAATAGGAAACTTGGGGGAAAACATATGATTCCAGCAAAGTAACAATTTAAACAAATGCTAGATTTTGCAGAAAGAAACAGCATAAGCTTTCTATATTGATAATTTTCTTCAACAAAGACACAATAAACGGCATATGAGTTGAAGAACATCAATTATTGATAGTATGTTTGAATTTGAGATCATCGTTGGGACAGAGAAAAGTATATGTAAAATAAAATGCATTGCTTCAACATAATATGCTTCACACCCTATTTCTTGTGGTGACCAACACAAGCCTTCAGCAAACTAACAATTTAAATATAGATTACTTTTTCCAGAAAGAAACATTATAAGCTTTCTATATTGATCATTTTATTCAGGAAAAGATTATATATGTATGTGAGAACACTCAAAGAAGCTGTGATGTTGGAAGCACATGTATCAATGAGAAATGTGATCTCTACTAATTACTAATTCAATTCCTTTGATGTCACATTTGCATAGATCAATCAAACACACCCTTATGTTTTCTTACTTGTGTGAAATAATCAAATACCATAATTTGGAGAATAAGGCCTTGTTTGATTGGGGGTTTAGTTGTTCCGCGCGGTATTCCGTGTAAAAATGTGTGGTTAATATTATTTTGGGAAATGTGTGTGCGGTTGAAAATGAGTATGAGATATACGAAATTAAGTGCGGATTTGGTTAACACCAAATAGAACAAGGCCTAAGATAATAATATCATTATATGGAAATGAATTTCAAACTTCAAAGTGCTCCGCCTAAAACATCATTCTGTCGTCACGTAGTTCAGTCGTTATACTATATACTCGCTCCATCCCATGTACCTTGTCCACTTTGACTTTTACACAAGGATTAAGAAGTTGTTGGAAAAATAAATTTTGTAATACATGTTCCTAATTTACCTTTATTTAATGACTAATTTATAAATTAATACTTATAATTGTAATTAATACTTATAATTGTAATTAATACTTATAATTGTAATTAAGCTTGTAAAATAACATAAAATACACTTCATAAAATAAAAACAGAACAATGTAAATGGAACAAACTAAAAAGAAAACATGGAGAAGGTAAATGGAACGGAGGGAGTACTTTTTAATCCCCTGGTTAGCCTTCTTTAGAAACATGTTGATGTCAAATACTATGTGCCTGCATTAAACCAAAAATATTTGGTAAACTTCATTTGCACTTTCCCTTATCGGTCGTGATTGAATTTCCTGAAAGCTCCTGTTTAAAATTCTGCATTTTTTTTTCTGGGCCCCAAAAAACAAACTATAAACATGCTACAATAAGTTTGGCCATAAAAATATCATGTAATAAGTTACACAGTGATTTGAATAGCTCATAAATAAATAAATAAAATAAAATACTTCTAGATAGACGGAGGATGTGATGGAACCGGTGTGGGCCAAGCTGGATGCACAAGAATATGGCATTCAAGACCCACCTTATCACCTATGGATTCTTGAAGCTCACCAAGTTCGTGAAACATGTCTTTGGAAATCCGATACTCGAAAACTCTCATGCCCCATATCATGAAAACAACATCGCAATTTTTTGGATGCAAAACAACAGAAGTCATTTTCTTCTTGCCAACATTTGGCATATTCAAGTTTCTCTCAAGAACCGATACCCACGAATTGTCTCCACGATTCAATTCCCAGACTTTGATAACAAGGCATTTCTTACTCGAACGACAAGTCCTATAAATATGAAATAACCTTAGCTCTCCCCTCACGACATCCAACTATACTTTGATATAAGAGGCGTCAATCTGAATGACGTGTGGAAGGTCAATAGCACCACAATGACTGTTGAACAAATCTAATGCAAGAACCCTATCAAGATAATCGTGGCCATCCATCCAATATAGAATTCCATTGCATGTAACAACTTTAGGGCCGAAGGTATAGTCATTCTTGGTCGGTTGAGGATATGAGAAGCATGATTGGCTCCACTGTCCTGATTTAGAACAAAAAACTGTGACTCTAGTTTGACAATCGCCATTTTCTCCTGGATTGGGGGGGATAGGCGCATGGATTAGTACCACCTTGAATAAGTATTGAGCATTAGTGGAGAATACAAGTTCGTTGCTGCTGCAATCGGGCATACAAATTAATGCAGACCCAATCACGCTTATCCCTCGACCATTACCAGGGATCAGAAAACACCGTTTGGTTACTGGGTTACAAATGTAAAATTTTGGATTAAACGCATCAGGGATCACAGACGACACGAGCAACATGTCATTAAATGATGCCATTATGTGAGGGGTAGAAAAGGGCATGAAGTCCAAATAATTAGATGATGTTGCATGCTTTCCATGGAGAAACAAAGACTCCTTAGAAAAAAGTTTGCAAACTGGTCGAAAAACATTGGGTTCAACGGTGCAAACATTGGGTTCAATGTAAACACAACCATCCGTACAAACAGGAAGGTGCAGGGCTCATCATCTGGATGGAGGCGGATGAACCTTGGGATAAATTGAGGCTGAGAAATCAATGCATGCCAACGGTGACAAACTGAGCTGAAGAGAATAGCAGATCGACAATTTGGGAGTCTAAGAAAGATCTCCCCCAATATGCCATCATCCGCATCTTTCAAAAATTTGGACACTAATGTAGTAAAGTTAGTTAGCACAAAATATTTGTTCAACAACAAATTAATCTGTCTGCAACTTCAAAAACGAGTGCAATAAGATTAGGGGCAGCTGGTAATTACCGACTTCATTGTCAACAACTTTAACTTTAACTTTAACTTTGTGGGAAGAAATTCTCCTCCTCCTTCGTGCATTGGAATTATTGTTTCCCTGACAAACATATATAAACTTAGAACAATAATAATGATAATAATAATTAATATTAAAGGGCGATCAGGTGTATTGGAATTATTGAAACCAAGATGTTTTTCGAAAATTCTCGGAATTATTAAAGGGGGAATAATATCTAACGTTTACTAGATTATTAGGATCCGAAGGATGGACCATCACAACTGCAGTGGAGAACTCCAAGTCGAACAGGCTATCATCTTCTCCTCGTCGATCAGGTGCCCGCTTTGATCGCTTGGATCCCGATTCACCTCTTATCGACATTATCGTCGTCAATGTTAGATAATGGAAACAATTGGCTGCTTCAATTGTCAAAAGGGGTGTGCAAGGAAGTTGGTGCCAACCGCCATTTTTGAAGAAAAATTGAGACAAAATATGAACACACAAGTTTCAACAAAGGCGGCCGCAATGTTTGAAATTGTGGGGATGGAATGCCTATAAATAGAGGCTTCATCCCACGCTCTTATACACCACAACTACAACACCAAAACACAAAACATCTTTGTGTAGAGAGAAAAGAGAGATCTTGTGTAGAGAGAGTTTCAGCAGTGTAGGTTTATACACGAGAGATAAAAGTGAGTGGAGTGATAAAACCTTTACAGAGAGGTAGAGAAAAATACAAACAGTAGTATTTTTGTACTCCTCCTTTTGTGATAGTGAAATATATATGGTGGTGTGGGTCCGTGGCAGCTTGGCCGAACCACGTTAAATCTCTGCTGTTTTATATTTGTGCTTATTTTAGCGTCCATTATTTTTTCTCAGTCGCATTTATTCGTCCCACTGATCTTGGCGGAATTAGTGCGCTTAGTTCCCCAACAACCTGGTATCGAGCCAGGTTTGTGATATCTCTTGAAATTCTTAGTATGCTGTGGTTGCAAAGATAGACCGATCTTCCACATCAGAAACGATTTCTAAAAATCACATTTTGTTCGAGTGGGAGTAATGGCGACAGACGAGAGAATTTCCAAAATTGATAAGTTTGATGGCAAAAATTTTGGATATTGGAAAATGCAAATGGAGGACTATTTGTATCAGAAGGACCTATATAAGCCGTTAAAAGAAAAGCCAGAAGGCGAGAAAGACGACGAGTGGGAGGTGCTTGATCGAAAAGCACTTGGCGCAATTAGATTGACCCTATCAAAGTCGGTCGCTTTCAACATTAAAAATGAGAAGACAACGGCGTCTCTCATGGCAGCTCTATCCAGTATGTATGAACAAATCTGCCGTGAAGACAAATAAAGTGCATTTGATCAAGAAATTGTTCAATATGAAGATGACAGAAAGCGGGAGATTTGGAGAACACCTCAACGAATTCAATGAGGTAGTAGACCAATTGACCACGGTGGAAATCACTTTTAGTGATGAGGTTCGAGCTCTATTAATTCTTGGGCAGTTGCCTGAGAGCCGAATGGCACGGACGCCATCGCAGTTCGGCCTAAGTCGAAATTGAAGTTCGATGACGCTAGAGCATGATCTTGACCGAGGAGATCCTGAGACAATGATGCGCCTTCAACTTCCGGCCGCTTTCAATGTAGATAGCAGAGGCGTAAGTTCAAACAGAGGGCATGGGCGTGACTCGAGCAAGTCGAGGAATGGCGCATCGAGATCCAAAATCACATAAATTCCAACAAGTCAAAATCATTGAATGTTGGAATTGCGGTCGATTGGGCACTACAAAAATCGCAGTAGGGCATCCAAAGGAAACGGAGAACAAGACCGAGGTCAATGTCGCGGACCAAAGAAACGCGTGATGCGTTGATATGTTCCATGGAGAAGAAGACCGATTATTGGGTAATAGACTGAGCATCGCTCCATGCCACCGCAAATCGACACTTTTTGTAAATTATGTGCTCGGGAAACTTCTGAGAAGTATATCTCTGAGACGATCATCCTTGCAAATGGTGGGCATAGGAGAAGTACAGATCAATGTTAATGGATCTGTATGGAAATTGAAGGACGTGAGACATATTCCGTAATTGAGGAAAATTTGATCTCCACAAACAAGCTTATCGAGAGAAGGATGTGACACAAGCTTCTTCGGTGATAATTGGAAAATCACCAAGGGGGCCATGATAATCGCACGTGGCAAGGATAGTGACACCCTATACACGACGGCCGAATGCGCGTATGACAATCGCAGCTTGCCGATAGCAAGGATGCGAACTTGTGGCACCAAAGACTTGGGCATATGAGCGAAGGGCTCAAGTACATGCATGCAAAAGGAAAACTACCAGGGCTTGACTATTGATTTAGACTTTGCGAAAGTTGTATTTTCGAAGCGTAAACGGGTGAGTTTCAATACAAGTGGCGTAACTCAAGAAAGAGAAGCTTGAACTTGTCCACACGGATGTGTGGGGTCCAACAACGCTTCATCGATTGGCGGAAAGTCATACTTCGTGACTTTCATTGATGACCACTGAGAAAGGTGTGGGTTTACTTCTTGAGACACAACCGATGTGTTCGAGCGCTCAAGAAGTGGAAGGCCATGGTGGAAAATGAAACCGGGTTTGCGAGTAAAGAAGTTGAGATCCGACAATGGTGGAGAGTACGAAGATTTGGCGTTCAAGAAATTTTGTTACCAAATGGCATCAAATTGGAGAGAACGCTGCCAGAACACCGCAATGTAATGGAGTTGCGTAACGCATGAATCGAACATTGACAGAAGAGCCGTAAGCATGAGAATACATGCAGCCCGCCAAAACAGCTTTTGGGCGTAAGTTGTCAACACACGGCATACCTAATTAATCGTGGACCGCTTGCACCATTGGAGTACAGGATACCGGAAGAAGTTTGGAGCGGAAAAGAAGTGAAACTTTCTCATTTGAAAGTATTTGGTTGTGTCGCGTATGTGCACATTAGTGATAATGTCAGGAGTAAGTTAGACTCCAAATCACTAAAGTGTACTTTCGTTGGATATGGTGGAGACGAGTTCGGGTACCGCTTTTGGGATGATCAGAACAAAAAGCTCATCAGAAGTCCGGGATGTCATATTCAATGAAAAGGTGATGTACAAGGACAGAAATGCAGTTCAGTCCAATGACACAACAAACGACGATCCAACATATGTTCCGGACGATACTGCTGAAGGCAGTATGTCGAAGCAGATAGATGAGAGTCTGCAGACAGAGGAGCCCGTCTCGGAGGCTGATTCACCACAGTCTCCAGCTCCAATTCCCATTGTGAGGAGGTCAAGTCGACCTCATGTTCCGAATCGAAAGTACATGAACTACATGTTGCTCACTGACGCCGGTGAACCTGAATGCTATGACGAGGCATGTCAGGTGGGAGATTCTGTTAAGTGGGAGCTTGCAATGAAAGATGAGATAAAGTCTCTCATCTCCAACCAGACGTGGGAACTAGCTGAGTTGCCCAGAGGTAAGAAAACTCTCAACAATAAATGGGTGTACAGAATCAAAGAAGAACATGATGGTTCGAAAAGATACAAGGCGAGATTGGTAGTCAAAGGTTTCCAGCAGAAAGAAGGAATTGACTACACAGAGATTTTTTCTCCAGTTGTGAAGCTGACAACAATTCGATCAGTGTTGAGCATTGTTGCAATGAGGGCTTGCACTTGGAGCAAGCTTAGATGTGAAAACCGCTTCCTTCATGGTGACTTAGAGGAGGAAATCTATATGCAAGAACCTAAGGCTTCTCGGTGAAAGGAAAAGAGAAGGCTGGTATGCAAATTGAAGAAGAGCCTATACGGCTTAAAACAAGCGCCTAGACAAGGGTACAAGAAGTTTGACGGATTTATGCGTAAAAATGGCTACATGAAGTGTAATGCGACCATTGTTGCTACTTCAAAGTGTTCGAGTCCAAATATATCATTTTGCTACTTTATGTCGATGACATGTTAGTAGCCGGCTCGGACATGGACGAGATCAAGAAGTTGAAGAAGCAACTATCGGCGAATTAAATGAAGGACTTGGGTGAAGCAAAGCAAATTTAGGGATGAGAATTTGTAGAGACAAGCAAAAGGTGTTTTGCGCTTGTCGCAGCCAAGTATATTGATCAAATCCTACAAAGGTTCAACATGAGCGAGGCAAAGCCCAAGACGCCATTAGCGAATCATTTCGTCTATCCAACGACCAGCCTCCTAAGACGTAAGAGGAGAGAAACTTCATGGCTAAAATTCCATATGCCTCACCCATTGGAAGTTTGATGTATGCCATGGTTTGTACTGCACTGCATATTGCTCATGCGATGGGAGTTCGCGAGCGTGATATATGGCAAATCCTGGAAAGCAGCATTGGGATGCAGTAAAGTGGATATTGAGATATCTACGGGGAACTACTGATAAATGCTTATGCTTTAGACGAGGCGAGGTGACACTACGAGGTTTCGTAGATGCAGATTTTGCTGGTGAGGTAGATCGCAGAAGAAGCACTACCGGTTATGTCTTTACAGTTGGTGCTACTGCAGTTAGTTGGATTTCGCAGATACAGAAGATTGTTGCGTTATCAACTACGTACAGCGAGTGCGTGGCGAAGAATCGAGGCTAGCAAAGAGATGATATGGTTACAAGGTTTGTTGGCGTAATTGGGTTTCAACAGAGAAGAATGTCTTGCACAAATGACGGTGAGTGATACATCCGCAAAGAATTCAAAGATTTCATTCAAGAACCAAACACATTGGGCTCCGTTATCACTTCATCAGATCACTTTTGGAAGATGGAGTATTAAAGCTTGAAAAGATTCAAGGTACCAAGAACCCAGCCGACGTGATGACGAAGACAAGAACTAAAGAAAACCTGAGTCGTGTTTCGCTTTCAGTTGGTCTTCTACAATGAAGACAGATGTGATGACCCACACCACATTTCACAGGATCCACAAGGACATGAGACGTCTCAGGGTAAAGATCCATTTGTTTCCAAGTGGGAGATTGTTAGATAATGGAAACAATTGGCTGCTTCAATTGTCAAAAAGGGTGTGCAAGGAAGTTGGTGCCAACCGCCATTTTTGAAGAAAAATTGAGACAAAATATGAACACACAAGTTTCAACAAAGGCGGCCGCAATGTTTGAAATTGTGGGGATGGAATGCCTATAAATAGAGGCTTCATCCTACGTTCTTATACACCACAACTACAACACCAAAAACACAAAACATCTTGTGTAGAGAGAAAAGAGAGAGATCTTGTGTAGAGAGAGAGTTTCAGTGTAGAAGCTATACACGAGAGATAAAAGTGAGTGGAGTGATAAAACCTTTGCGTAGGTAGAGAAAAATACAGTGTAGTATTTTTTGTACTCCTCCTTTTGTGATAGTGAAATATATTGGTGTGGGTCCGTGGACGTAGGCAGTTTGGCCGAACCACGTTAAATCTCGGTGTTTTATATTTGTGCTTATTTTAGCGTCCATTATTTTTTCTCAACAGATTTATTCGTCCCATCGATCTTTAGCTAATTAAGAACTGGGCTTCCCCAACAAATTAAAAGTTCAAGGTTCTTTGCAGCTGATTCACTTCACACACCACGTGCTGCGTCAAGGCTTTAGGGCTGTGTATATATATACTATATATATAGACACACACGCGAACACGAGGAAAGGGTAATTCACTTTTCACAGTATGTCTGCCTTCTTGGGCCTTTGACCCAATATGTTTTGTTACCTTTTTATGGGTAATTTTCGTGAAAGATCCCCAACCTTTGCAAAATATAATAAATTTATTCGTACTTTTTTTTTTCCCAACGTCACACTAGATTGTTTGATTCAACGAATTTAGCCAACAATTGAAGGAAAATCTTTGTCTCTAAAAACGGTTAATTTTAGTAAGTACATGTGAACGTTTTATGATTATTCAAACTTGTTTTCGAAAAATACGAGATTAGTACTTGTTATCTATCTATTTTTATCATCAATTTTTCAAAAAATTTTTGGAAACTTTTTCTTGTTCTCAATATAAAGATCATTGAAAGTGAATTCTAACGCTTTTTACGGATCTCAATTCTGAGTTTCCTAGCAAAAGTTATAGTCATTTGAAGTTCGAACGCTGATTTTGAAACAAATTGTTTTGTACGGCCGTATGGGCATTTTTTCTGCACAAGAAATGCCCGAAAATGCCATTTCTTTCACTACTTTGAAGGGCCTTTTTGGTCATATTTTGGGACGAGAATTGGGGCACTTATACACACTAGTTGGCCTCCAATCCCATATTCCATTCTCTTCTTTGGGTGTGTTTGATTGCCATAATTTTCCATGAAAAATATGAAATTTTGAAAATTATTTTCCAAATTGATTGTTTGATTGGACGTGGAAAAAGAAAATGGATTTTCACGTACAACCAGTTTAAGCATAATTTTAGCCAACACCATGGAAAATATTTTATTTGGGGTATATGGTTTTTATTTTCCAACTTACATGAAAAATATTTTCTTTTCCACCTTTGACAATCAAACATACCCTTAGTTTAGCTAGGGTTCTTCTTCCCCATTTTCTTCTCTTTTCCTTTCTTTCTTTCTTCTTCTTCTTCTTTTCCTTTTCTTTTGGACATTGATTGCGGATCACCATTTGGACTAGACGAGGAGGAGATCAAGAGAAGTTGGAAATAATTGGAGAAATGAGGCTTTACTCTTCAAAGGGAGATTGTCTTTAATCTTTGTTTTGTTTTTCCATTTCTATTTCCATTGTGCTTTACATGTATATGTTTCTATGATTTCCTTTACTATGAGCTAGTTGGTGTAAAGTTGGGATGGTTGATGGAATTTAACCTAATTTCATCAATGAATTTGTTTATGGCTTTGAATCATTGTTCATTCTATTGTGTGATTACTTTTGAGTTTGATTCCGTTTGAATGATTGATCATTAACCCACAAAGATTCATGTAGAAATAGATAAAGACCTAATTAGATGAATTGAGTTGAATAAAGAAGAGTTACCAATTACAAAGACCAATTCACAATAGCTTGAGATGGTGGAGAAATTGTAATCTTCAATTCTTGAACAATAATCTCAAAACAAGTTGTAATATAATAAAAAATTGATTTTTTGATGGAGGAAGAAGATAAAATAGGTAAAGCTAGGTAAAATCTATCAAAAAAAAAAAGTCTAGCCGTCTATTCGCTCTGGGAAGCCTTTATATGGGCTCCAATGGCCATATCACCGGATTGCAAAAGCATTGTCCACTGCAAAGTGAACAATTTCGGATCAAGTGAACGATTTCGGATCAGCCTGGCAGAGATCCTTCCGTTTAAAACCAAGAGTGAGAGACTAATTTAAGAATTGCAAACCAGTAACATCGATAAATTTGTTTTGAAATTATATATATGAAATCTATAGCCTATGATGCACGGAAACTCCTACAAGACAAGCGTTTCGTGTCGGAAATGCTCCGGAAACGTTTCGGAAACTCTAAAAAAGTTTCCTATTTTTTAATAAATTCCGAAACTTTATAGAAACTTTATGTACACTCTATAGAAACTTTTAAGAAACTTTTAGGAAACTTTGCGACAAAAATTTAGATTTTTTCAAAAAAAAAAAAGAAAAAAAGAAAAATTAATTATAGTTCACAAAAAATGTTAATTTAGTAATTAACCTAAAAAACTAAACTAAATAGAATTCTTGTGGGCAACTAGCTCTAATTATTATTTAACATAAAATACAAATTGAAATTTGGATCCAAAAATTGTCATTAAAATTTCAAATTTTAATTAAATTTGTTTGATTTTGATACCTTGATTAGCTACTTTATATTAAATAGTTTTTGGAGGTTGAAATTTGAAATTATATTGAAAAGCAAATAATTACCACATAACGTTTCCATAACGTTTCGTATCCTAGATTTTTCGAAAATCACGTTTCCCCATTTCGTTTCGTATCCCGTTTCGTGTCCTGTGTCCATTTCAGTGTAACCTAGTCTACAGCTTAAAGAAATATTCTTGGCAGTGTCCACATAAGAAAAAGGGCATTGGCTATAGCTGTCTGCTTGTTCTATCCACATTGTTTGAGTAAAAATTAACTTTTCTGAGAGAATGTCAGATTATTTGAGTGAAAATTAACTTTTCTAAGATAACATACAATATAAAAAAGTGGAAAAGTCAAGGTTCCATAGAATGCATGGTTGAAAGCAGGAAACTGGTTCATCCAATAACATTAAAAATTAGGTGACGGAAGTTGAAATCCAAACAGAAAACACTTGAAACTGACCCTTGATGCAAACCTCCAATAGCCACAAGTTACCTAGACGGTCGCCGTTTAATGTTAGGACAAATGGACATTGAAATGATGCTAATAATGCATGACTCCGTGTGATATTTGGCTAGGGATGGCAAAACGACCCGCTAAATTTGAAAATCGCGGATACCCGAACCAAACGGATCGAAAAAACCCGAATCGATGGGTCGACGGGTCGGATATGATTTTCGAGTGTAAAACCCGAAACGGATATGGGTCGGATATGAATATTAGATATATACCCGAACCCGAACCGAATAACCGTATTTTTTTTATTATTTTCTACTAAATAAATCTTAAAATAATAAAGTAAAATTTACTTTTCATTTCAAATTCAGTAAATTTACTTTCCATTTCAAATACAATGTTATTGCAGAATGCCAAGCGGTGGCCAATTGGCCCAATTGAAAAGAAATCCCACATCGGTTGAAAATTGGGACCTGACATAACTTTATCAATATAAAAGGACACCAAAGGCTGAGCTGTGCAAAGACAAACCCAAAGGTCAAAACCTGGTGATTGGAATTTGGAAATGGGGCTGAAGTTAAATCTTAAAGAGTTGAACTAGACTTACAAAATTTTGATTTTGTTTTCTTAAAGGATGATGGACCTAGTTGACTTGCTGTCAGGTCACCGGGTTTTGATTGAATAATTGTATATATCAAATAAAAAAAAGGGTAAACGGGTATCTAAATGGGTTTGAAAATCAACCTGAAAAAATATCCGAACCGAACCCAAACCGAATACCACGGTTCGGATATGGATATGGATATGGGTCGGGACCTCGGTTCGGATATGGGTTTGGTCGACCCAAACCGAACCCGCCCATTGCCATTTCTATATTTGGCCGTTGTAGAGTTGATTTTGTGGAATTAATGATACTGATGTTTGATATTTGATTTTGGCTGAACAATAAATGTTAATATTTATGGAAGCAAAAGCGAAGACTAATACAACCTTATATTGATTTATTAAAGATAGAGATGATAACCTCAACTCATCCAAACATCATAATATAATATATACAGAAATTGATAGGAATAATTTTTCGTTCTCAAAGGTGAGAGGTGAAATTTCTTGTAGTGAATTATTCAGTTTTTTGGGTGTCACCAATTGCTTGCTTTGCCGATTGGACAGTTTCACCAACTTTGTCGACAGCTTTGCTAACAACACTTTGAGACTTGTCTTGAGGAACCACATCTTCTTTCTTGGGTTCTTGGTTTTCGCCGGCCGGTGATCGGTAGTCCACTGTGTCTACCTTAATCTCCACAGCTCCTTCTTCCTTGACTCTTTCACTACCCTGCAACAATTAATTCACATGAATAACAAGAAGTAAAAGGATTTCTAAAGTTTACCTTTTAATATTTATCTACCTTTGAAGTATCCATGGATTCAGATGTTATGGAGATAGAGTTTGAAGAAATGGCTGTATATGTGTTGTAAATGGAGTAGGCCATTTGTAAGGTTCAATAAAGAGACGTGGCTGAAGATTGCTGGTTGATTACGAAGGAGATGACACGTAAAAGGCAGCAGAAAAGTTTGGGTAGAACAAGATAATTTATACAAAGCCGATCTGATGCCGGTTATGAATTTGGTGTGTTTACTTGATACCAATGTTATTATATCATATTGAGACAATCATATCAAATATTAAATTGACGTATTTTGTAGGTTCAATAAGTTATATTTACGTAGGGAAATGACGTGTTGATCCTATTTTAACTCGATATTATTAGCAATATCATTCTGGATCGAGTAGTTTAGATTTGATAGATCGAAAATGGAATATATGTATAATATAATTTTGATTTTGTAATCGATTGGATACAATATTGTTACGTTCAGTATTAATTTGGACACGTACTTTCTTAAGCACCAATATTTAAAAAATAAAAAATAAAATCCAACTAATCCAAGCTAATTTGTCCGCAACTAGCATTGTTTGAATGCATTTATGTTGCGTTGGCATGGCATGATCGAGAATCTTTCCACATTCCCACCTCAACCATTGAATTATGACTTATTGCACTGTTTGTGGGCCTAAATGTTAAAATGGAATGGATGGGAAAATGATTGCACACCATTGAAGTCTTCTCCCTAACTCCCCTTTACTTTTTCTTTAAGTTCGATAAAAGTATTCATAAATACATCTATGTACGGAATAAATGAATGATGAATCAATCATTTGATAATCGCTTGGAAGATGATGAAAGTAAAGAACCGTAATGGTCGAAATATATAATGTAATTACATGTGTCTTCTCGAAAAAAATGAAAAACAATTACAAATATGGATACTATACGCTTATATCCAAGCGAGTTAGTGTATTGACACGTTTGTGTGACAAATACACATTTACTGATTTATATTACATGTGAAACGTTTTTGGCCGAAGCATCTACCTAAATGGTTCGCTGAGCAAGTCGAGGAAAAAATTGTTGAACCTCTTTGGGGCATTACTTCGAACAGGTAGAGGCACAGTTTGAAGGAAGGCATCAGCCAACATCTTCCCGACCTCAACTTGTGCCAAAGTGGAGAGATGCAATCCATCTGGCTCAAGTGGCAATCCCTTTGCATCAACACATTTCACATTTTCAAGGTAGGTTTCCAATTGGGCTTTCCTTATTGTCCCTATATAAGGTCCTTCTCCCGATGCCAATGCAACCTATGCGGTTAACAATCTTATGAGATATATATATCGAACAATCTCGTCTAAAAGTTTACTAGGCCGTTATATGGGACCCACAAACTATTCACAAAAACGAAATTATTACCTGGATGATAGTAAGAAGAGGTGACATCAGATCGGATCTTACATCGTCAAAAAACCTTTCTAATCTCCTTTTATACAATTCAGCCTCCTTGTGAAATACAGTATCACTTTCCCCCTGATACCACAAAAGTGCCCGAATTACCCCTCCACTCTGCACTGCGGCATTAGCCCTTTGGATGAGCTGATTATATAACATGCTACCACGTCTCCACTCACTAATATTCGTCCCTCCAACAGCACAAGGGACCAAGCCAATCACCCCGTAACTCGGATCCCTTTCCAAAACCGAGTTTGCAAATGCAATTGCGGGCCCCACTCCACACCTTCTAGCTACATCTATATCTCGATGGAGAGGCTCATTGGCCTCTTCCCACGTAAGCGCCGCACTAAGCCTGAGGACTAACGGATTTCGGTGGCATTCGGGAGGAACGAAACCGTCCCAAGTGTTGTTGATGACGCCACCTCGACCCGACATGTTGCTTTGTCCGGCTAGTAGTACGATGTTTTTAGCTTTACCTTGTGATGGATCAGATTGATGAGAGAAATCTTGGGAGGTTACTAAGAAAGAGTGGAACAAAAGCATCAAGAGAACAAAGGGAAACATTGTCTTCTGAAAGTACTAAAGTAGGAGGGTAAAGCCTCCTGCGTGGAATGGGCTATACCATTCTGTAAGGAAGAAAGATTCAGATTTACTCATCACTTGATTAAAATATTTTGTCTATTATATAAGACACTGGACCCGTCTGTTTGAACCTTGTTTGTCTATTCTCCGGTTTGCCTTCTTTTGTACTGCAATTTGCGGAAATTTTTAAGCACTTTTATTTCATTGACTTTATTGACAGTATGATCCAATAAAAACACTTTGGGTTGGTTGGATTGTTTGATTATTCCTTTGATTGGGTAAGTCAACTATTTTAATTGGACGGAATAATGAGTATCCTACTTAACACGAGATGTCACTATTATTTATTGGTCAAGAGTATTAAGTATTTGAAAATTGGAACAGAATGAGTTGCATTAGATGATGTTGAGGTGATCACATATAATGACCTAATGACCCGCGCCTTGTGAGACAGTAAACTATATCGATGTAAACATTAGATCATTTATGCTGCTTATTTACCAAGTTACTCAGTATTCTTTATCGGTAAATAATGATCATTTTGTGATAGTTATGTATTTAATTAATATTTTAGTTAAAAATTGCTATTAGCATGTGCTACGTTATGAAAGTTCAAAAATAAATATTCGTCTTTAAAGTTTAAAGTCCGTATTATTGGGAAAACAACGTCACCCAATAACACCTTCCTCTTCCTTTTTTTCTTCTTTTTTTTTTTCCTGATGGGCACCCACTAACAACTACTACAATAGACATTGGAGAATTCTAGGTGTGTTCCGAGGTGACCTTTTATCCGAATAATGCTACGTCGGTGCTAATTTTATTATATTCTTCATATAGATCCAACCAATCCTTTAGGTCCTGTTTGGTTTGTTTGGCAAAACTCTTAATAATCACCGTCATTTACAACCATTTTCAATCATGCAAATTACAAAATATTATTTCTTGTATATATTTCTCTCTAAATTTTTCCACTATCCGAGCTTGTTCTATGCATAGTAAATTTCAAAAACTTAATTTTTATTTTTTCTCTCATCATTTTCAACCACTCAAATATTAACTTGACAATTTATTTATATTTTTTAATAATTCTTTTTCAATTCTGCACTACACATTATGCACATAATTCGAGTAAATGAAACTTAATGTGAGTAGAACAAGGCTCCTTTTCAAAGAATTGTTTTTTTTTTTCTCAAAAATTTGTTCTTAGCCAAGTTTTTATCGTTAGTGTTCCAATGCCCACTTTTGGGTACTGTAAAATGCATAAAAATGAGTAGATTTTCAATACATATGTCCCTTAATGGTGAGGAACATGTGCGCTAATCTATCCATTTATGGGCATTAGAGCGGGACAAATGGTTATAATTATCTTTCTTATTATATGCCGTGTTTTTCTGTTTAGAAAAAGGCAAATTTTTTTTAGAAAATTGTGTGATTATCGGAAGTTAAAAAAAAGAAAAAATATAATATTTCTTAATAAACTCGCAATTGAAAATGAGCAAAAGAATAATTATCAAAACAATTCTATCAAACATGTACATCCTCAATAACAAAATAAGAACGGGGGAAAAATCTTATCCACTCTCATTATGGGGGAGGGAAAAAAAAAAAGACAACACATCTTAGAATTATTTTATGAAATATCTAAGTCAATCAAATCGACACTTAACTTTGATTGATTTCAGAGTACAAAATACACCACAGAGTCCATGGTAGTCACTGCCCAAGCAGATGTTGACTAGAATTGGAACTTAAAGGGTCGCTTGATGCAAAATAATAATATAATAATAATAGGAAAATTAACGCAAATGGTTAAAAAAATATCCAATTAATAAGTTTAGTCTGAAATAAATAAACGTAGCTCGATTGATCAAAAAAATTTTGAGGTGCGAATTTAGTTCAAATGGATGGAATCCATCCATTAAACCATTAATTAAAGTCAAAATATCCTATTTTGTCATTTTGTGAAGAGTATTTTTGTCAAAAATATTATGAAAAATTGTACAAAAGGTCATCACCTTTGTGGGTTCTTAAAATCAGGTTCTAAAGTTTTTAATTTAGTTACAATAGTCCAAAATTTTAATTAAATTATATATATATATATATATATATATTATTTAGGTGTTAATTAAGTCCATAATTAATTTTATCGAATTAATTTGACACTAATTAGATGATTTTACCGAAAATCTTCAACGCAGCAACATTTGTTTATGTTTTCTTTTGCATTAGATAGGCGTAAATTTTGATTCTAGCCAACAGTCAACAATAAATATAATTAGTAAATCTTCGTAAAATTTTAATAGGCACGTACTATTATAAAAAAATATAACGAATATAAAAAGATAAAGCAAAATATAGACGAACATATTTTGACTTTAACAAACGGTTATAAATGAATTGTCGTACCTAAATAAATTTTATTAGAAATACATCGTTTTAAAAAGATATGCAGAATATAAAAAATTAAAAAAAATAAAAAAAACTCCCACCCCACCCCATTCTCACCCACGCAGCCCCAAAACAACCACCACGCCGATGGCCACCACCAGCCGGTGGTGGCGACACTACCAATTGCTAGTGGCGTTTTCACCACCACCAACAACAACTACCGGTGGAGCTGTGGGCCGGTGGCTTACAAGCCACCGATCATTCTTTGGTGGTGGCCACCAGTGTGATGGTACCACCACCACTACCAGCAGCAACTGATGGTGGTGGTTGTTTTGGGGGTGGAGATGGGGGTGGAGGGAGGTGGGTGGATGAGGATGGGGAGGGTTGGGGGTTTTTTATTTGTTTAATTTTTTATTTGATTTGATTAATTTTTTATATTCGGTATATTTTTTTAACACGATGTATTTCTAATAAAATTTTATTTAGGTACTATAATTCATTTGTAACTATTTGTTAAAATCAAAATATATCCGTCTGTATTTTACTTTATCTTTATATGCTTGTTATATTTTTATTTTTATAGTAGTATGCACCTATTAAAATTTTACGAAGATATACTAATTATATTTATTATTGACTGTTGGTTAGAATCAAAATTTACGCTTGTCTAATGCAAAAAAAAGTAAACAAATGCTGATACATTAAAGATTTTCGATAAAATTATCTAACTAGTATCAAATTAATTCGATAAAATTAATTATGGAATAAATTAACACCAAAATAAAAAGTGAAATTATATAATTTAATTAAAATTTTGGACTAATATAACCAAATTAAAAACTTTAGGACCTAATTTTAAGAACCCACAAACGTGAGGACCTTTTGTGTAATTTTTTGTAATATTTTTGGCAAAAATACCATTCACAAAAGGACAAAATAGCATATTTTGACTTTGAATAATGGTTTAACGAATGGATTCCATCAATTTGGACTAAATTTGCACCTCAAAATTTTTTTGGACTAATCGACCTACATTTGTTTATTTCGAACTAAACTTGCCAATTGCACATTTTTGGACTAATCGGTCCTACATTTGTTTCTTTCTCATTATTTTAAATAGCTCATTATTAATTTAAGATTTTTAAAAATATTTCTTAACAAAATTTTTTTTATTGCATCAGCCAAATTTTTAAAAAGCACAATGCGTGAAAAAGTGCTGAATTTAAACATTGAGTCTAAGTGTGTCTAAGTGCATCAATACGAAATAAAAGTGCTATCAATGCATGATAAAGCATGAGACTTGGCGAAACGTGGTACCCAAGCTCCGAGCATAAGCCCCGCCTAGGTGAATTTTTTAGAACATTGGACAGCTATACATCTAAGAATCATTTTTTCAATAATATATATAAAACATACCATAGTACTTTATCCATGTATACTTACATTATAAAAGAACACAAAACGTGATAGTTAGATTATTATAATCAACTTCAAGCTTTTGCAAAATTACTGCCTTTTTTTTTTGGCAAAATTACTTCTTTTATTCCTTAAGAAGTTCTTTAAACTTCAACAAGAGGATTCGAAATGCAGAACTAGCAGGTTAGTTAAATTTTAGGCCGAAAAATGCCAAAAAAAAAAAAAAGAAAAAGGAAAAGAAAAAAAAAAGAAAGAAGAAAAACCATGAAGTTTGACTAAGCGTGTGTTCGTGTGTACTTATTTTTGTCTAAAATTTTGCTAAAAGTGGAGTGCGTGGCGGGGACCATGAGATATGTGGATAATACTGAGTGATGATGTGAAATGTGTGGTTGATATTGATGTTTGACTTTGACTTTTAGTAATAGGTAATTTTTAGATGAAAATAAGTGAAAACGAACAGACGCTAAATAATATGGTAAAGCTTCAAGTATAGATGATGCTGAAAAGAGGCCTATACGAGCTTTTTAGCACAAAAACAAATAGATACCCGTAACAAAAGTTGACAAGCAAGTGAAATGTATTACTATTATAGTATCAATCTCTCTCCCTTATAGCACAACGACGCCCGAATCACTCCTCCACTCACCATTGCGGCATTAGCCCTTCACGCGAGCTTATTATACAACACACTACCACGTCTCCACTTGCTGATATTCATCCCTCCAACAGTGCAAGGGACCAAGCCGATCACCCCGTAACTCAGATCCCTTTCCAAAACAGAGTTTGCAAACACAATTTGCGGGCCCCACTCCACACGTTTGAACTACATCCATATCTCGATGGAGAGGCGTGTTGGCCTCTTCCCACGTAAGAGCTGCGCTAAGCCGGAGGACTAACGGATGTTGGTGGCATTCCCATTTGGGGGGGACGAAACCGTCCCAAGTGTTGTTGGAGACGTCACCTCTACCAGACATGTTGCTTTATCCGGCTAGTAGTATAATGTTTTTAGTTTTACCTTTTGATGGATCATGTTGATGGGAGAAATTAATCTTGGGAGGTTACTAAGAAAGAGTGGAACAAAAGCATCAAGAGAACAAAGGGCAACATTCTCTTATGAGAGTACTAATATAGGACGCTAAATTCTCCTGCGTGGAATAGGCTATATACCATTCTATAAGGAAGAAAGATTCTGATTGACACACAACTTGATAAAAAAAATTACACACAACCTGATAAAAAATATGTTGACTATAGTCTATATAACACTTTGGGCAAGTCGGATTGAACCCTTGTTTGACTATCCTCCGGTTTCCCCCCTTTTTTTTCTTTCTTCTTGTTAGTACTCCGGTTTGCCTTATTTCATAATGCAACTTGGGGGTAAAATTTCGGCATTTTGGTGTACATACTGGAAATATTGAGAGATGAAATTCGTTGTCTAAAATTTTGTTTTATTCTCTAAATCATCTAATGAAAAATAAAGATAAAATTGAATTATTATACTTAATTGTGTAAATAGGTCATTTCATGAATTAAAACAACAAATTTGAACTCGAATTTTAAACCTAAATTGGGCTATATACCAATTAATCGCTGGTAGATTTATTGGACAAGAACATCGCATACTAGGTACACAATGAGCAGGAGATCCGATGCTCATGTGGACACAACTTCTTGTTCTTGAAAGACACATGATACAATTATATTGGATGATTTTAAGGCGATGACATCCAATATTGAAATGACATATATCCTATGAAGATAATAAGATATATTCATGTAAACATTAGGTTATTTGTGTTCAATATTTATTAAGGAGTCAGTGCTCTTCATCTGTCAATAATTATTACTTATTGATACTTGTGTCCTTAATTGATATTTTAGTTGAAAATCATGGAGACAATAAAATGTATTAATGCATGATGGGGCATGCATAAAATGCCCCATCATTTTATGCATGCCAAAGCAGCAAAACTTATGATATGGATACACAAAGCAGGAACAAGTACACATTGTTCCCAAAAAATTTTAACTCAGTTGTGGTGAGTTATTGTAATCATGCCCAGGAGACCTCCGATCCTAGGCGCATCTGCCCATTCAGTCATGAAAGGAGCTTTTGTACAAATGCAGGGACAGTCCTGTAATTCGCTGGGCTTGAGTCGCACTTCTAAGAATTTCAAAAAATGGGCCCCTTTTATTTATTTTTTCCGTAAAGATAATATAAAGAGCTATACACGAGACTCAACTAGAGCTACAACAAAAATTAGTCAAATGCATAATAATAAGGCAACAAAGAATATAAAAAGTTTAGTCAGCACTTCAATGCAAAGTAAAAAGAAAAAAATTCAGCCGGAGCCAACATAAATAACCCATAGATCTTAAAAAAAAAAAAATATTGACAAAAAATGGGCTTAAATTTCTTTTTAAAAAAAAGAGCCTATGAATTTGGATTCAATACTTGAATTTATTCATTGTTTTACTAAAAAAATAGGCCTACAAGCAGGGACGGAGCTGAGATTTCAGTGGGATCAGACATTGCTGCACGTTACAAGAAAATTTTTAGCCCCCCAAAAAAAAGAAAGTATAAAGAATAAGCAAGAGATTAATATTTTTCATAACAAAATAGTAAATTAATACCATTTACCACATTTTCATTAACTATATGTTCAGATTCTTCAACTATAAGTTGAGATTGTGTAATGCGAAAATGGGGAGATGGGTCTCATTTATTTTTATAGGTGGACGTGGTCCAACTTCTACCCTTTCAACTTCCACAAAAGAAAAAAAGATCACAAACTAAATGTAGAACATAACAATTACGAAAAATACAAAAAATGCTTCAAATCGTAGAAAAAAAATCCTACATATATGGCAAATCAAGGACGAATCCAGAAAATTAATTTTGTTAGAGTGATCATTGACTATTGACCATTGATCAACTAATGTTGACCATTGACCGACAATATTTACTTAAATAATGTTAAAATTTTATTAAAATATACATAAATACACCAAAATATAGAGAAATTATATAATATTAAAATATAACCCAATACAACAAGAGATAATAAGAAAAAATACTTAATACAAATTCCATTTAAACTCGAGACTTCTTTGTCTAAAATTAATTAATTAACAAAATTTTGGCTACCCTTATGCTTAAATGGCTAAATCAATTTTTTTAAAAAAAAAAATTCAAAGCTAGATTTAAATTGAACTAAATAAATTTCATTTATTTTAAAATTCAATTCAATTACAAAATAAAATATTAATGAACACACAAATAAATAAATATACAATACTAAAACACAAGCCAAGAAGCTGGAAGAAAATGAGTTTGGATCGAGTGTACTGTATAATAATAATAATAATAATAATAATAATAATAATAATAATAATAATAACAATTGGGTTATAAGTTTGGATTTGGGTATTTAATATTGGCCCAAAAGTTGAAAGTTAAGAGCATACAAAGGCCCAACCCAATTCCCCAAATTCAGCACTGTTCCATCGTCTTCTTCACTGGTTGCTTTGTGCATCTATTGTGCTAGACAAATATATGGATATTCATGGAAAAAAAAAAAATTGGAATGTAGACTGCAGCCATACACTACCTCCCTCTCCGCCTACAAGTTTGCAATAAATTTAAATTTGAATCCTTTAATTGAAAAAAAACATAATACACAATGAGCCTCGGGCAGATAATCTGATTAAAACTGACTCTTGAGAGCTTCTGCATGGATGTGATCGACTCACCTGACTCAAAGGAGAACCGTCCCTGTACCAATGATGCACAAAAAGGTTCAAGAAGAAAGCAAGGACAGAGCAGAAGCGATATTACTTTAGCTTTTGTTGTGGTGAACTTTCCTTTTGGTAAAATGATATGTTGTTTTGAATTGTGGTGGGGACTGGGGACGAACGACATGCGCATATGGATAATCAGTATTAATTCTCAAGATAATAACGAGTATTAATTCTCAATGTGTTTATGAAATTAAAGTTTTGACTTTGAAAGATGAGTACAAGTGAATTGTTTGCACAAAAAAGTTGAAAAGATTCCCATCCTTAATTCTTATTACATATGAACTATATATTTTATTAGGCTTCTTATGGGGCATTAATATTTGAGGATATTAGGTTGGGCACCTATATTTTTTAGCTAGTTTCAATTCCTGCCTATTTTATTTTGTTTTATGAAAAATGGATGTAATCTATCTAAATATAACCAGACTTTTTTGAAAAATATTTTTGCATTTGTTTTTGGATATTTTAATAATTTCATTTTTTAAATGTTTTTGGAATTAATTTTGTAATTACCTGTTTTAAATTTTTTAAATATTTGTGGAATTAATTTTGACATTATCGGATTTTGTAGAATCTTTTTCAAAAAAATGCTTCTAACTATTAGTGATAGAAACACTATCACTCAAGTTCCAAATTTCATTAGGATTCCTCTTCTTCTCAACCTCTTCTATCATGTATATCTCTCAAATTTGGGAACCTAATTTCGCTACACATTGAGCCATATTCTTCTTCGCTATACAAATTCATCCTTTACGCTAGTCTCGCCTTCTCATTGCAAACAATCAAGGTATTTCGTTTTGTCAGTTGTTGGGTAGGTACGTAAATTTACCTCATTGGAGCAATTCTAATTGAGCAAGCACTAAAATGATATTTTACATTATTTAAGCACTGAATTATTCCTTCATAAGCTTGTTACTATTGTACTACAATAAAATGCTTGTTACTATTGTACTATAATAAAATGCAATTGCAATGTAAAACGCTATAACCATTGCCTTTGCTACCATGGTTTGTTACTTGGTGAGAAGTTACCCACATCAACTAAGAAGAAATCCACAACTATGGTGACATGGAAGCAAGAACATGCCAATTTAACTACGTTTTTTAAACACAAATTGGAGTAATTCTTCAAAATGATGCTAATGACTTTGGAATTGCATTTCAATATTCTTGTGACAATTTAACGTATCCCTACCATCTAATAAATTTTATTCAATCATCTAAAGTGAAAAATAAAAAAGAATTCTTTCCCAACTGCCAAGATCATCCATTTCGTTCAGTAGTATCTTCTATGCAATGTAGTTTGATTTGATAGGATAATTAAGGTCCCCAGTTAATTGGCTTGGTTTCTCTGTTTTGTATTGTGTTCAATGAAACTGATAGGATAATGTTACAAGATTCTGTAACTAATTTCGTCTTATTTCGAATTGTTAGTTAACTTGATAAGTGTTAGAATTCTCAATTTCCTAGTTTCTAGTATCATAAATCATAACTTTGATTGTGGTAACAAATTCCAGTAACACACTGCAATGTAATCCACAAAAATCATAGCACGGTATAATCTTGAAATTTGAATTTGAATTTCAATATAATCTAATCATTGTAAAAAAATCATTCCAGTGTAATTTTGAAATTTGAATTTCGTTTTTGGTACTTACAGAGTGCAGTAACAAAATAAGGTTTTCCATTCAAGTACACTTCGGTTGGACTATTATTGTATTCATATGTTATTCGTTACCACATGCTCGACACATGTGATGCAGAGCCACGTGAACACACTATGTTACTAGCATATCGTAGGACCGTGAATACATATTGATACCACAAGTTCTACAATTAATGGTTCTCGAACCAAGTTTGGCAGTGTTCACGTTGAGTAACATATCACAATCACAACAAAATAAACAATACACACATGGTAGGGATAATTTAAACAAGTACATGTATTTACAAATGCATATGTATGCACAACACATCGACACAAACACACGAAATTTACCCAGAAATTGTTAATCTAACATGTAATTTCTTAACATACCTCCAAACACATTCTTGTATCAAATGTAAATTACCACGTTCTTAAGACACCACATCATGTTGGCTTCAAATGACAATTACCATGTTCTTGTATCTAATATATTATGTGTTAATATTCCAGTGTCATACTATGATTCTGAATCCAGTCAAAACTTAATAAACCAACGATGTTATCGAGTATAAATTAAGTTCAAATGCAAGTTCATTTCTCCATGTATGGTCTCTCACTTATGGAACTAAAGATGAACTAAACAATTTAATTGTCTCCACAGTGATGAAACATAGGTAGTTACCAGATTGTGGAGTGTAATGCTTCATCGTTATTCTCTCCATTTTCTAGTTGTGGGATTGCTCTTGAGGAACTTGTATATATGATAATTATGATCAATTCTTTTATTTATTTACTATTTTTTTTGCAAACGGATAATTACAACATATTTGATTATGTTTTGTCATTTATCTCAAACATTATCTCATGAATAGATTTTGTAAACTGAAAAATCTTTTTTGATTGGCTTTCACATGTTTCATGTTTGATTTTTACAATTATCGGTATCCATTTATTTTATTTTTTTTTATTTTCAAATATGGTTGAAGTGTGTTGTGACCATTTTTGCAACAATTTCGTCCATTTTTCAAAAATCACATCGCATCAGATATTTTTGAAACACCTTGTGAAATCATGTTTTGTTACCAAAAGTTCCCATAATATTTTGCCCACGGAAATTGAAACTGAAATATGTATGCTTTCCCATTTAGAGGTCACTTCGGGACTTAGCCCAAAGTAGAAGGACTAATAATTGATTTAATCTTAGCAGTTCTGAAAGTTTCGCAATGTATCTATGAATGTGTATAGACTTTCTGATTCAAATAACATATTATCCTCACTTCGAATAAAGATGTCCCTTGTCTTAAACCCCGGAACTCTTGGTGCTTACACAAGTCTATGCATTTCAAAAACTGACTGAGAGCAGCTCAAGAAATAAAATATAGAGGAAATCGCTTACTGAGACCCCTGAATCCTGACCATTGTGCTTAGCAGCTTCAATAAACTTTTCGAGGATCTCTGTGTTGTTCGGAATGAAACTCTTTGAAAAGAGTAAAAGATGAGATCGGAACGAGGCTCAAAGCCAATGGAGGATTCATACAAGGAAGCCAACGCTTGCAGTATTAAAATTAGCTTGACTTTATTGATATGGAAAAGATGTATATGTATACAACAAGCATCCTAACACAACTAGGAAAATACAATCAAAGAGTCCTACTGAATACATGGAAATAAATCATAAGATACAGGGAAAGATTTACAGGATAAGTACAACGGAAACTGAATAATGAAAAGCAACTATATCCTAAAATAGATAAAATAAATGTGGAAATCTCGCATTGTTGTGATTTATGGTCAAGGATCACCCAAAATAATGGAGCAATAAACGAATCAAAAAGGGCAAAACACGCGGCGATATGTTTCTGCCTTTAGAGGCCCAGAAGTTCACCCTGTGCAATGACTACTTCTCCCGTTAAGTATCCACTGGGGATATACTCGAATTCCACTATAAAGATCAAAATAGAAAATACATCCTTCGAACGCAATCTCCACACTCCAAGAGATCTCAACAATTTGAGATCTGTATTCAAGCTCTACCAATCTATACAGCAAGTATAAGAGGACAAGAATAAGGAAAGAACGAGATCTAGGGTTACAGGGAAGTCGAGAGAAGACAGAGAGGCCGGGGTTGATGGAATGAAGTGATGATGACCAAGGAAGTCAACTGGCCCTTTTGTAGAGGATCTTCAACCCTAGAGTCAAGCCCAGTAGTCAGTAGGAGGCCCATCTTGGAACGTAAGTAGAAGGCCCAAAAGAAAGGCAAACCCAACACGCATGCATGAGTAGCGTCCAAGACTTCAATAATAATCCAAACATTCCCCCCTCAAGATGGAGAGAACACTCCAATCTTGGAGCGCATGTGAAAGAAGTGTGGACCAGGCAGAGGCTTGGTAAGAGGATTGGCAAGTTGATCAGAGGAGGAGACATGAGTGACACGGAGTTTGCTTGACTGAACCAGTTGGCGAACGTAATGAAAGTCAATAGCAAGATGCTTCATACGAGAGTGAAACACAGGGTTGGCACTAAGATACGTGGTGCCAAGATTGTCACAATAGATGACCGGATTGTTGACTGTCGTGATACCCATTTCATATAAAAAAGACACTAACCACTGAACCTCGGCAGCAGTGGCAGTAACAACACGATATTTGGCTTCGGTGGAAGATTGAGCAACAGTGGATTGTTTCTTCGAGCTCCAGGAGCTTGGGTGCTGCCAATGTCAACAATGAAAACGCCAGTGGAATAGCGGTCTTCAAGATTTTTGCCCCATTCAGCATCTGAAAAGGCATGAATAGACAAAGTAGATGATTTGCAAATATGAAGACCAAAATCTAGTATGCCACTTAAATAGCGAAGAACACGCTTTAAAGAATTCCAATGGGAAGTGGTTGGTGTGTGCATGTGTTGAGAAAGTTTATTAACACTGTATGATATATTGGGCAGAGTTAGAGAAAGATACTGCAAACCTCCCAAGAGGGACCGGTACTCCCTTGCATCGTCCAACGGATGGCCATGAGAAAAGGTGGACTGAAAGTCGAGGGCAAGGGGGTGTGGAAGTTGGGTGAGCTTTATGCATATGTGCACGAGTAAGAAGGTCAAGAATATATTTAATCGGGGTGACAAAAAGACCAATGGAAGTGTGAGTGACCTCAACCCCAAGGAAATAGGTAAGGAGGCCAAGGCCTTTAAGAGAAAATTTGGCGGCGAGGCTTTGAATGAGGCAATGAAATGAGGACGGTGAACTTTTCGTGATAATGATATCATCAACGTAAATAAGCACAAAAAGAGTAACACCGACACTGATGAGGATAAAGAGTGAGGTGTCGGTTTGTAGACTAGTGAACTCGAGTTGGTAAAGAAAGTTTTTGATGGATTGATACCAGACACGATGAGCTTGTTTAAGATAGTAGAGTGACTAGTGAAGATGACACACACATAATCAAGGTGATCCTTATCATGAAAGCCTATCAGTTGGTGCATGTAAACTGTCTCAGTAAGAGTATCGCGCAAAAAGGCATTGTTAACGTCTAGTGGATGCAATTGCCAACCAAATTGCACGGCAAGAGTGGGGACAAGATGGACAGTAGTGGGCTTTATGACAGGACTAAAGGTTTCATTGTAATCCAACATATGTCGTTGTTGAAACCCGCGCGTGACAAGACGAGCTTTGTAGCCCTTAATCGAACGATCAGGCTTTATTTTGATCCGAAACACCCAGTTAGATCCAATGACATTCTGGACAAAAGATGGGGTAACTACTGACCATGTGTTATTATGAAGAAGTGCGGAATGCTCGTCATGCATTGCTTGTAACCACACAGGATCATTCATGGCTTGTTTAATAGTGGCAGGTTCACAGGGAGAGGCAATGGCAACGTCACTTTGTTTAGCTTGAGCATGGGTGACCATGGTGTGAGTTAGAGTAGGGGGCCGTTGTGGTGGTGGTGGGACGAGCGACTGTGGTGGGGAAGAAAATGAGCCTTGGGGACTATCCATAGCCATAGCCATAGCCAGAGCTGTACCCAGGGGAAAGCAAAGCAAGAAATGGCTTTGGGCCTCACTTTTAGAGGGGCCTATGATTTTATTGTTTGTTTGTTTCTTTCTCCCATTCTTTAAAGAAAAATTTAAACATAAGTCTGCTTGCTTCAATCAATAATTTTCTTTACTAATAAAAATGGCAAAACTTAAGGAAAAATAGATCCAAAAATAATGTTTATTTTTTATTTTTGTTAATACAACATGTAACGCAAGTTTGTGTTTACTAATGAAAGAAAGATATCCAATTTACATGCTTCAATTTGAGGTTTATCTATACGTTATTGAGTATATGGAGCATAAAGAACCACGATGTAGTGATATATGGAAAAACTTATGAATAGTTAGATCTAGAGTGATTATTGTAGGGCCCAATTTTTAGCATACGCTTTGGGCCTTGCAAAAGTCAGGTACGGCTCTGTCCATAGCCAGGCGAGGAGATGGTGTAAGAGGGGAAGTGGGAGTGGTCCGAAGGAAAAGGTCAGACACTTTGCAAATTGGATAAGCGGGTGAAGACAAGAGGGCTGCCGGTGATGGTGAAGGAGAGAGCTGTAGAGTGATGGGGATAGAGGACATGGATGGGGGTGAGGGTGATGATGACGCATGCCGATGGTGAGGGGACAATGCAGGAAAAGGACAAGAAGAATAGGGACTTACTTCTGAAGTCGGCGATAGAGAAGACGTCAAGGGCAAAACATGAGTGGGCACAGTGTGGGCATGCGCTGGTTGTCCCAAAGACAGACACGGTGTGAGTGGTAAAACAAAATTAGGTGTAGATTGGTGCTCATACATGCTAGGTGTTGTGGACTTAGAAAATGGAAAAATATTTTCAACAAATATAACATGGCGTGACGTAAAAACTTTACGTGTTTCTTCATCATAACAAAAATAAGCACTTTGTGAACTAGAGTACCCAAGAAAGACACATGGTTTAGATCGGGATTCAAGTTTATGAGCGGTGTATAGGCGCAACCAAGGATAACATAAGCAACCAACACACAGAATTTAGCAAAATTAGGTGATTTGTTAAAAAGTTTTTCAAATGTCGTAACATAGTTGAAAGCAATTTTTGGCATGCGGTTTATTAAGTATACAGCCGTGTGAAAAGCATATGGCCAAAAGCGGGTTGGCACAGAAGCATGATGAAGCAAGCTTAGGCCAGTTTCAACAATGTGTTTGTGCTGTCTTTCGGTAAAACCGTTGTGCTCCGGTGAGTGTGGCGAAGAAGTAAGATGTGTGATGCCATGAGAGGATAAAAAATCTAATAAAGTGACAAATTCACCACCATTATCACTGTAGAATCATTTGATTTTAGCGTGTAGAAAATTTCCAACCAAGGCTTTAAATTTCACAAAGACACCTTTAACATCAGATTTTTTGCGTTTAGTATAAAGTTAAATATAGCGACTGAAATGATCAATAAAAACCACATAATACTTAAAACCATCAGTAGATAAAATAGGACTTGTCCAAACATCGGAGAAAATTAAATTTAATGGTCTAGTACTAGTCAATGGGGATTGAAAAAATGGAAGTTTGTGGCTCTTCAAACTAGAACAAGAGTCACAATGTATTACATTAGAATTGGGCGAAACATGAGGTGCATGCAATTTAACGAAATGATTTAAAACAGGAAATGTTGGATGACCTAAACGACGATGCAAGACTTCAATAGACACTGGTGTAGTCGTGTATGCCAGCTTGGGACGAACTGGAATGCGCGCCCAGAGATAGACGCCATGCTCAGTGCTGCATTTTATAATCGGTTTCTCAGTTTCGCAAATCCTTTACATAAAAAGAAGACGGTAAAAATTCTATAGAAGTGTTATTTTGTTTGCAAAATTGAGAAACTGAGATCAATTTTTTTGGCATTTTAGGCAGACATAAAACATTATTAATGGTAAACTGAGCATGAGGCATATGAAAATGTTTAGTGCCAGTGTGTAATAGTGAGACCTGTACCATCGCCGATCCGGATATCATCGGGTCCCAAGTAATTGTAATGAACTGAGAGATTGTTGAGATCTGATATAACATGATGAGAAGCCCCTGAATCAAGCAACCAATCTGCAGGTTGTGGAATAGAGTTTGTAGCAATATTGGCAGTGGGGGGTTGAAAAGGGCGAAATTGTGGAAGAAAGTTGGGCCGAGGGTGATTGTTTTGTGGATAGGGATTGCTACCCTGAAGGGGTGATACATGCCACTTTGTACGAAACTTAGTAGAGTGTCGCTGTTCATGACACAATTGGCACTTGGCTTGATATGGTCTAGGCGTGTAGTTGCTCTTGGGGTTATTGTCTGAGCAGTTATTCGAGTTGGTATTGGACCGATAGTTGGAGGAGTTGTTGTTGTTGTTGTTACGGTTTTTATTGTACAAGGGTGGTCGATAGGCAACATTAGCAATCATGGGTGTAGACAAATGTTCGCTTAAAAATATGAGTGTAAAATGCGAACCGCAAGTGTACGGTGTCAAACAATTAGTAAAATGGATTTGAGTCCATGTATCGATCCCACAGGACTTGTTTTGAGTACCAAAATTTGTCAATTTATCACTTTATTTGATGGATCAAATTAATGGGTGTAATAATGCTAAATTTAAACAGAATGCTAGGAGAATAATGCTGTACTAAATCTATTATGCAAGAATTAAAAGAATTTGTAGATTAAATCAAAGTATTTAAAGACTCGGGACTCATTACTTCACCCAACTGATCCCCCTTAATCCCACATTCATGGATCCAAAATAATTAACTCGTGTTAACGGTCGAATTTCCTAAATTATATAACTATCTCTCTCGATGATAATTAAATCTATTCAATCGGGCCAATTTACCTATCTCTAAGTAAATTCGTTATCAACTTTCATGAACGCATTCAAACAAGAAATTCTAACAGGTTTCCTCGAAATTCCACCTATGTGACCGCACTAACCACAAGTTTATCTCTAAATCTTGTCTAAATTAGTATTCTATATTGTCTAAATCTAATTCATGTTCTCCTCTCTTGAATCAAACATAAACCAATAGATAAATTCACCAATTGATCAGAAAGGCAAATAAATTAACCTAACAACATAGAATTAACACACAATCAATTACTAGAAATTCGGATCCATTCATATAGAATTAAGGTTCACAATTGAGATCTATAAATCGTCCCAAGTAATAAGGGTTTAGCTGCTCATGGAATTAAAATAAAAATTAAAGGTAATAAATAAAACTAAATACATAACCGGGTTTGAGAGAAATAAAGTTGAAGCCTTCAATTTCTTGAATTCCTCAATTTCTTCTCCAAACTTGTGTTGTAGCTTCAATTCCCTCTAATGATCTCCTCTCTTTGCTCTGAAAAATCCCCTTAAATAGAGTGTTTTTCCTCCTCAAAGTCGTGAATAAGGCCCAAGTATAATGGGTTTCCAAGTCCTAGTCGCATTAGGCATTCGCGCGTAAAAACAGGATAGCCTGCAGTGTTGACTATTTTGGCCATAACTTCCTCGTCCGACGTCCGATTGAGGTGATTCAAAATCATGTGGAAACTAGAAAAAATTGTCTACAATTAATACAGAAATAGCCTTTCCCAAATTCCACATTTTTCTAAGTCAAAATTCGTCCTCAATCTTTAGCATAATTTCATTATCGTTCTCAAACTTGGAAACTTTCCTTATCTTCATATTTCTTCCATTCTTTTGGCCATCTCCATCCCAATATTGCTCCGCTTTCTTCCATATCTAATTTTTCTCCTAAAATAATAATAAATTGCAAAACTTAAGCACGAAATAAATAGAAAACACAATTAATTGGAGCTCAACGACCCTAAATAAGCGCGTAAAACGCACTTATCAACAAAGAATGAGTGTGTTGGGTATTTTGGATGTCAGCATCTGTGGTGACAAGCTTCTATTGAAGTTCATCAAACGTGAGGGAAGTATCCTTAGCTTGAATAGCATTAGCAATATCCGTATATTCTTTTCCCAATCCCCACAGAACATGTATGGCCACTTCATCTGGATAGGGTTCAGCATCAAGAAGGTTTAAAGTATCAACAACACTATGCACTTGTTGTATAAGCTCAGTGACAAACCGATCACCTTTAGTTAGACTAGCAAGCTTGGCTTTAAGTCCCATGATAAGAGCTTTAGACGGCCGACCATACGTATTTTGTATGGTAACCCATGTATCTAGTGAAGATTTCGAGGCAGCAATGAAAGGAACGAGACTAGGTGTCAAGGAGCTTATGATGGCATTTAGAAGTAGTTTGTCTTGTTGGATCCAATAGGAGAAATCCGGGTTATGTATAGGAACATCATCAATGGAGATGATAGCCTGTGGACAAGGCAGAGAACCATCCACATATCCGAGAAGATCAAAACAAACAAGAAGACTGTGGATTTGTGCGAACCAGGCAGCATAGTTTGTAGAATCAAGCTTGATTGGCAATTGAGATTGGGAATTTATCTCAATAGGAAATAGCATATTAGTGGCGGTGGAAGGAGAAATTTTAGTGGAGGTAATGGTTTTGGTTGACACAACAGAGGAGTCTTTTGAGGCCATGGATTCGAGCTATTAAGCGAAAGGCTCTGATACTATGAAAGGAGTAAAAGACGAGATCGGAACGAGGCTCAAAGCCAATGGAGGATTCACGCAAGGAAGCCAACATTTGTAGTATTAAAATTAGCTTGACTTTATTGATATGGAAAAGATGTATATGTATACAACAAGCATCCTAACACAACTAGGAAAATACAATCAAAGAGTCCTATTGAATACAAGGAAATAAATTAAAAGATATAAGGAAAGATTTACAGGATAAGTACAAAGGAAACTAAATAATGAAAAGCAACTATATCCTAAAATAGATAAAATAAATGTGGAAATCTCGCATGCATGAGTGGCTGGCGTCCAAGACTTCAATAATAATCCTAACACTCTTTAGGGATATCTATTTGTTGAGTCCTAGTTCTCATTTGGGATTGAAGATATAGAGGTGATAAGTCACCTATGAAATATTTGAGAAAAATATGGAATAACACCAATGGCACAACAAGCAGCCGATCTAACTGAAGCAATGTCGTTTGGCGCAGCAGTAATCTACAGAAATCCAGTATATCATAAATAAAATGGCTTTACATCATTACTTTATAGAAGAAAAAGTAGGCCTGGTTTGCAATACGATTTGTTGCTTATCAACCATTCAAAAATCTATTTAAGAAAAGATCTATTTATTTATTGAAAAAAAGTCTATATCAACATCAAGAAATCTAATCTATCAAAAATCTAATCTATCAAAATTTAATCTATCAAGAAATCAAATCTATCCAATTTACCTGCTCCAATACGGTCTTCCTACAGCCTTCAAAAACACAACTTTATTATGCCTCATCCTTGAAGCTGTGACCTCGTATACCGCAATTATCTTCCCACTAAGGGTTTGCACGCGGAGTCTTATGGGTGCCTTTTCGCTTGCATCCACGGGTACTAAAAAAGCCAATTTACGAGGATGTCGAAAGTTTTGTAGACCACTTTGTCTGACATTTTTTTGTGCAAATGAAATCTCCCCTTACACTTACAGCCGCCATGGATTATGGAATTTTAGAGAATTGAGATAAAATTCAGCGACAAGAATTGTATCTAGATTTTATAAAAACTTATCAGACCGGACATACGAAGAATTCTCTGGCTTGATTGGATCTCCACAATGACAACCCCTGCCCAACATGATTCCAATTTACCTACTCCAGCAGGGCCTTCCTACAGCCTTTAGAAACACAACTTTATTATGCCTCCTCCTTGAAGCTGTGATCTCGTATACTGCAATTACCTTCCCACTAAGGCCTTGCACGCGGAGACTTATGGGTGTCTTTTTGCCTGCATCTCCAGGTACTAAATAGGCCAATTTACTAGGATGTCAAAAGTTTTGTAGACCACATTGTCTGAGATTTTTAGTGCAGATGAAATCTCCACTTACACTTACAGCCACCATGGATTATGGAATTATAGAGAATTGAGATAAAATTCAGTGACAAGAATTGTATCTAGATTTTACTACCACCCATCAGACCGGAGATATGAAGAACTCTCTGGCTTGATTGGATCTCCATAATGAGACCCCCACCCCAACATGATTCCAATTTACCTGCTCCAATAGTGTCTTCCTACAGCCCCCAGAAACACAACTTTATTATGTCTTATCCTTAAAGTTGTGACCTCGTATACCGCAATTATCTCCCCCACTAAGGCTTTGCATGCAGAGTCTTATAGGTGTCTTTTCGCCTGCATCCCCGGCTACTAAATCTTCAAATTTACAAGGATGTTGAAAGTTTTGATGACCACTTTGTCTCAGATTTTTTGTGCAGATGAAATCTCCCCTTATACATACAGCCGCTATGGATTATGGAATTTAAGGGAATTGAGATAAAATTAAACGACAAGAATTGTATCTAGATTTTACTAACACCTATCAGACCGACATACGAAGAACTCTCTCTTGATTCGATCTCCACAGTGACACCCCATGCCCAACGTGATTCCAATTTCCCTACTCCAACAAGTCTTCCTACAGCTTTAAGAAATACAAATTTATTATGCATCCTTCTTGAAGCGGTGACCTCGTATACCGCAATTACCTCCGTACTAAGGCCTTGCACGCGGAGTCTTATGGGTGTCTTTTCCACTATATCCCCGGGCACTAAATCTTCCAATTTACGAGGATGTCGAAAGTTTTGTAGGCCACTTTGTCTGAGATTTTTTGTGCAGATGAAATCCCCCCTTACACTTACAGCCGCCATGGATTGTGGAATTTAAGAGAATTGAGATAAAATTCAGCGACAAGAATTGTATCTGGATTTTACTGACACTTATCAAACCGGACATATGAAGAATTCTCTGACTTGATTGGATCTCAAAAACGACGCCCCCTTCCCAACGTGATTCCAATTTACCTGCTCCAAAAGGGACTCCTTACAGCCTTCAGAAACACTACTTTATTATGTCTCCTCCTTGAAGCTGTGATCTAGTATACCGCAATTACCTCCCAACCGAGGCCTAACCCGAGGACTCTTATGGGTGTCTTTTCGGCTGCATCACCGGGTACCAAATCTGCCAATTTATGAGGATTTTGAAAGTTTTGCAAACCACTTTGTTTGAGATTTTTGCAAATCTCCCATTACACTTACAGCTGCCATGGATTATGAAATTTAAGAGAATTGAGAAAAAAATTCAGCGGCAAGAATTGTATCTAGATTTTGCTCAAACCTATCAGACTAGACAAACGAAGAATTCTATGATTTGATTGGATATCCACAACAACACCCTCTACTTAACGTGATTCCAATTTACCTGTTCCAATAGTGTCGTCCTACAGCCTTCAAAAACACAACTTTATTATGCCTCCTCCTTGAAGCTGTTAACTCGTATACTGCAATTACCTCCCCACTAAGGACTTGCATGTGGAGTCTTATAGGTGTCTTTTCGCCTACATCCCCGGGTACTAAATCCGCCAATTTACTAGGACGTTGAAAGTTTTGTAGACCATTATGTCTGGAATTTTTTGTGCAGATGAAATCTCCCCATACTCTTACCGCCGCCATGGATTATGGAATTTCAGAGAATTGAGATAAAACTCAACGACAAGAATATTATCTAGATTTTACTAACACCTATCAGATCGGGCATACGAAGAACTCTCTTGCTGGATTCGATCTCCACAACGACAATCCCTGTCCAACGTGATTCCAATTTATCTGCTCCAACATGGTCTCCGTACAGCTTTCAGAAACACAACTTTATTATGCCTCCTCCTTGAAGCTATGACCTCGTATACTGCAATTACCTCCCAATGAAGGCCCTGTACACGGAGTCTTATGGGTCTCTTTTCGCCTGCATCTTCGGGTACCAAATCTGCCAATTTACAAAGATGTCAAAAGTTCTGTAGGCCACTTTATCTGAGATATTTCGTGCATATGAAATCTCACATTACACTTACAGCCGCCACAGATTATTGAATTTAAGAGAATTGAGATAAAATTCAGGGACAAGAATTGTATCTAGATTTTACTAACACCTATCAGATCGGACATACGAAGAATTCTCTGCCTTGATTGGATCTAAAAAACGATACCCCATGCCCAACGTGATTCCAATTTACCTGCTCCAACAGGGTCTCCCTCCAGCCTTCAGAAACACAACTTTATTATACATTCTCCTTGAAGCTGTGACCTCATATACCTCAATTACCTCTCCAAAAAGGCTTTCCACGAAGAGTCTTATGGGTGTTTTTGCGCCTTCAACTCCAGGTACTATATTTGCCTATTTACGAGGATGCCGAAAGTTTTGCAGACCACTTTCTCTGAGATTTTTTATGCAGATGAAATCTCCGCTAACACTTACAGGCGCCATGGATTATGAAATTTAAGAGAATTAATATAAAATTCAGCGATAAGAATTGTATCTAGATTTTGCTCACACCTATTAGACCGGACAAATGAAGAATTCTCTGATTTGATTGGATCTCCAGAACGACACCTCCGCTTAACGTGATTCCAACATACCTGCTCCAACAGGGTCTCTATATAGCCCTCAGAAACACAACTTTATTATGCCTCCTCTTTGAAGCTATTATCTCATATACTGCAATTACCTCCACACTAAGGCCTTGCACGGGGAGTCTTATGGGTGGCTTTTTGCCCTGCACCCCCTGTACCAAATCTGCAAATTTGCGAGGACGTCGAAACTTTTGTAGACCACTTTGTCTGCAACATTTTGTACAAATGAAATCTCCTATTACACTTATAGCTCCCATGGATTATGGAATTTCAGAGAATTGAGGTAAAATTAAGCGATTAGACTTGTATCTAGATTTTGCTAACACCTATTAAGAAGGACATATGAAGAACTCTTTGGCTTTATTCAATCTCAACAACGACACCCCCTGCCCAACGTGATTCCAATTTACATGCTCCAACAGGGTCTTCCTAAGGGCTAGCGAAACACAATTTTATTGTGCCTCATCCTTAAAACTGTGACCTGATAAACAACCATGACTTCCCCCCTAAGGCATTGCACCCGGAGTCTCACGGGTGTCTTTTCGCCTGCATCTCCCTGTACCAAATCTGCTAATTTGCGAGGATGTCGAAAGTTTTGTAGACCACTTTGTCAGCTATATTTTGTGCAAATTAAATCTCCCTTTACAGTTAGAGCCACCATGGATTATGGAATTTCTGAGAATTGAGGTAAAATTCAGCGACAATAATTGTATCTAGATTTTGCTAACACCTATCAAGCTGGACATATGAAGAACTCTCTGGCTTTATTTGGTCTCCACAATGACACCCCCTGTCCAACGTGATTCCACTTCACGTGCTCCAACAGGGTCTTCGTAAGGCCTTCAGAAACACAACTTTATTACGCCTCCTCCTTAAAACTGTGACCTAGTAAACCACAATTACTTTCCCACCAAGGCTTCCACGAGCAGTCTTGTGGGTGTCTTTTCCCCTGCATCTCCCTGTACCAAATGTACCAATTTACTAGAATGTTCAAACTTTCGTAGACCACTTTGTTAGCGATATTTTGTGCAAATGAAATCTCTCATTAGACTTCGAGCCGCCAAGAATTATAGAATTCCACAGAATTTACGTAAAATTCAGCGACAAGAGTTGTATCTACATTTTTCTAACACCTATTAAGCGCGACACATGAAGAACTCTCTGGCTTGATTTGATCTCCACAACGACAACTCACGCCCAACGTGATTCCAATTTATTTGCTCCAACAGGGTCTTCCTAAGGGCTTGCGAAACACAATTTTATTATGCCTCATCCTTAAAACTGTGACCTGGTAAACAACCATTACTTCCCCCCTAAGGCCTTGCACCCGGAGTCTTACGGGTGCTTTTTCGTCTGTATCTCCCTGTACCAAATTTGCCAATTTGCAAGGTTATCGAAAGTTTCGTAGACCACTTTATTAGCGATATTTTGTGCAAATTAAATCTCCCTTTACAGTTAGAGCCCCCATGGATTATGGAATTTCTGAGAATTGAGATAAAATTCAGCGACAAGAATTGTATCTAGATTTTGCTAACACCTATTAAGCTGGACATATGAAGAACTCTCTTGCTTTATTTGGTCTCCACAACGACACCCCATGCCCAACGTGATTTCACTTTATGTGCTCCAACAGGGTCTTCATAAGGCCTTCAGAAACACAACTTTATTATGCATCCTTCTTAAAACCGTGACCTGGTAAACCACAATTACTTTCCCACCAAGGCTTCCACGAGCAGTCTTGCGGGTGTATTTTCTCCTGCATCACCGTGTACCAAATGTACCAATTTACTAGGATGTTCAAAGTGTTGTAGACCACTTTGTAAGCGATATTTTGTGCAAATAAAATCTCCCATTACACTTCGAGCCGCCATGGATTGTGGAATTTCAGAGAATTGAGGTAAAATTCAGCGCCAAGAGTTGTATCTACATTTTTCTAACACTTATTAAGCTCGACACATGAAGAATTCTCTGGCTTGATTTGATCTCCACAACGACACCTCCCGCCCAACATGATTCCAATTTATGTGCTCCAACAGGGTCTTCCTAAGGGCTTGCGAAACACAATTTTAGTATGCCTCATCCTTAAAACTGTGACCTTATAAACAACCATAACTTCCCCCCTAAGGCCTTGCACCCGGAGTCTTACGGGTGTCTTTTCGCCTGCATCTCCCTGTACCAAATCTGCCAATTTGCGAGGATGTCGAAAGTTTTGTAGACCACTTTGTCAGCTATATTTTGTCCAAATTCAATCTCCCTTTACAGTTCGAGCCACCATGGATTATGGAATTTCTGAGAATTGAGGTAAAATTCAGCGACAAGAATTGTATCTAGATTTTGCTAACACCTATTAAGCTGGACATATGAGGAACTCTCTAGCTTTATTTGGTCTTCACAACGACACCCCCTTCCCAACGTGATTCCACTTTATGTGCTCCAACAAGGTCTTCATAAGGCCTTCAGAAACACAACTTTATTACGCCTCCTTCTCAAAATTGTGACCTGGTAAACCACAATTACTTCCCCCTAAGGGTTCCACGAGGAGCCTTATGGGTGTCTTTTCCCCTGCATCTCCCTGTACCACATGTACCAATTTACGAGGATGTTCAAAGTTTTATAGACCACTTTATTAGCGATATTTTGTGCAAATGAAATCTCCCATTACACTTCGAGCCGCGATGGATTATGGAATTTCAGAGAATTGAGGTAAAATTCAGCGACAAGAGTTGTATCTACATTTTTCTAACACCTACTAAGCTCGACACATGAAGAGTTCTCTGCCTTAATTTGATTTCCACAACGACACCTCCCGCCCAACGTGATTCCAATTTATATGCTCCAACAGGGTCTTCCTAAGGGCTTGCGAAACACAATTTTATTATGCCTCATCCTTAAAACTGTGACCTTATAAACAACCATAACTTCCCCCTAAAGGCCTTGCACCCGGAGTCTTACGGGTGTCTTTTCGCCTGCATCTCCCTGTACCAAATCTGCCAATTTGCGAGGATGTCGAAAGTTTTGTAGACCACTTTGTCAGCTATATTTTGTCCAAATTCAATCTCCCTTTACAGTTCGAGCCACCATGGATTATGGAATTTCTGAGAATTAAGGTAAAATTCAGCGACAAGAATTGTATCTAGATTTTGCTAACACGTATTAAGTTGGACATATGAAGAACTCTCTAGCTTTATTTGGTCTCCACAACGACACCCCCTTCCCAACGTGATTCCACTTTACGTGCTCCAACAAGGTCTTCATAAGGCCTTGAGAAACACAACTTTATTACGCCTCCTCCTCAAAATTGTGACCTGGTAAACCACAATTACTTCCCCCTAAGGGTTCCACGAGGAGTCTTATGGGCGTCTTTTCCCCTGCATCTCCCTGTACCAAATGTACCAATTTACGAGGATGTTCAAAGTTTTGTAGACCACTTTGTTAGCGATATTTTGTGCAAATGAAATCTCCCATTACACTTCGAGCCGCCATGGATTATGGAATTTCAGAGAATTGAGGTAAAATTCAGCGACAAGAGTTGTATCTACATTTTTCTAACACCTACTAAGCTCGACACATGAAGAGTTCTCTGCCTTAATTTGATTTCCACAACGACACCTCCCGCCCAACGTGATTCCAATTTATATGCTCCAACAGGGTCTTCCTAAGGGCTTGCGAAACACAATTTTATTATGCCTCATCCTTAAAACTGTGACCTGATAAACAACCATGACTTCCATCCTAAGGCCTTGCACCCGGAGTCTTACGGGTGTCTTTTCGCCTGCATCTCCCTGTACCAAATCTGCCAATTTGCGAGGATGTCGAAAGTTTTGTAGACCACTTTGTCAGCTATATTTTGTCCAAATTCAATCTCCCTTTACAGTTCGAGCCACCATGGATTATGGAATTTCTGAGAATTGAGGTAAAATTCAGCGACAAGAATTGTATCTAGATTTTGCTAACACGTATTAAGTTGGACATATGAAGAACTCTCTAGCTTTATTTGGTCTCCACAACGACACCCCCTTCCCAACGTGATTCCACTTTACGTGCTCCAACAAGGTCTTCATAAGGCCTTGAGAAACACAACTTTATTACGCCTCCTCCTCAAAATTGTGACCTGGTAAACCACAATTACTTCCCCCTAAGGGTTCCACGAGGAGTCTTATGGGCGTCTTTTCCCCTGCATCTCCCTGTACCAAATGTACCAATTTACGAGGATGTTCAAAGTTTTGTAGACCACTTTGTTAGCGATATTTTGTGCAAATGAAATCTCCCATTACACTTCGAGCCGCCATGGAATATGGAATTTCAGAGAATTGAGGTAAAATTCAGCGACAAGAGTTGTATCTACATTTTTCTAATACCTATTAAGCTCGACACATGAAGAGTTCTCTGGCTTGATTTGATTTCCACAACGACACCTCCCGCCCAACGTGATTCCAATTTATGTGCTCCAACAGGGTCTTCCTAAGGGCTTGCGAAACACAATTTTAGTATGCCTCATCCTTAAAACTGTGACCTTATAAACAACCATAACTTCCCCCCTAAGGCCTTGCACCCGGAGTCTTACAGGTGTCTTTTCGCCTGCATCTCCCTGTACCAAATCTGCCAATTTGCGAGGATGTCGAAAGTTTTGTAGACCACTTTGTCAGCTATATTTTGTCCAAATTCAATCTCCCTTTACAGTTGGAGCCACCATGGATTATGGAATTTCTGAGAATTGAGGTAAAATTCAGCGACAAGAATTGTATCTAGATTTTGCTAACACCTATTAAGCTGGACATATGAGGAACTCTCTAGCTTTATTTGGTCTCCACAACGACACCCCCTTCCCAACGTGATTCCACTTTACGTGCTCCAACAAGGTCTTCATAAGGCCTTGAGAAACACAACTTTATTACGTCTCCTCCTCAAAATTGTGACCTGGTAAACCACAATTACTTCCCCCTAAGGGTTCCACGAGGAGTCTTATGGGTGTCTTTTCCCCTGCATCTCCCTGTACCAAATGTACCAATTTACGAGGATGTTCAAAGTTTTGTAGACCACTTTGTTAGCGATATTTTGTGCAAATCAAATCTCCCATTACACTTCGAGCGGCCATGGATTATGGAATTTCAGAGAATTGAGGTAAAATTCAGCGACAAGAGTTGTATCTACGTTTTTCTAACACCTATTAAGCTCGACACATGAAGAACTCTCTGGCTTGATTTGATTTCCACAACAACACCTCCCGCCCAACGTGATTCCAATTTATGTGCTCCAACAGGGTCTTCCTAAGGGCTTGCGAAACACAATTTTATTATGCCTCATCCTTAAAACTGTGACCTAGTAAACAACCATTACTTCCCCCATAAGGCCTTGCACCCGGAGTTTTACGGGTGTCTTTTCGCTTGCATCTCCCTGTACAAAATCTGCCAATTTGCGAGGATGTCGAAAGTTTTGTAGACCACTTTGTCAGCGATATTTTGTGCAAATTAAATCTCCTTTTACAATTAGAGCCACCATGGATTATGGAATTTCTAAGAATTGAGGTAAAATTCAGCGACAAAAATTGTATCTAGATTTTGCTAACACCTATAAAGCTGGACATATGAAGAACTCTCTAGCTTTATTTGGTCTCCACAACGACACCCCCTTCCCAACGTGATTCCACTTTACGTGCTCCAACAAGGTCTTCATAAGGCCTTAAGAAACACAACTTTATTATGCCTCATTCTTAAAACTGTGACCTGATAAACCACAATTACCTTCCCACCAAGGCTTCCACGAGCAGTCTTGTGGGTGTATTTTCACCTGCGTCTCCCTGTACCAAATGTACCAATTTACTAGGATGCTGAAAGTTTTCTAGACCACTTTGTTAGCGATATTTTGTGCAAATGAAATCTCCCATTACACATAGAGCCGCCATTGATTATGGAATTTCAGAGAATTGACGTAAAATTCAGCGACAAGAGTTGTATCTACAATTTTCTAACACCTATTAACCTCGACACATGAAGAACTCTCTACCTTGATTTGATCTCCACAACGACACCTCCCGCCCAACGTGATTCCAATTTACGTGTTCCAACATAGCCTTCCTAAGGGCTTGCGAAAAACAATTTTATTATGCCTCATCCTTAAAATGTGACCTGATGAACAACCATGACTTCCTCCCTAAGGCCTTGCTCCCGGAGTCTTACGGGTGTCTTTTCGCCTGCATCTCCCTGTACCAAATCTGCCAATTTTTGAGGATGTCGAAAGTTTTGTAGACCACTTTGTGTGCGATATTTTGTGCAAATTAAATATCCCTTTACAGTTAGAGCCACCATGGATTATGTAATTTCTAAGAATTGAGGTAAAATTCAGCGACAAGAATTGTATCTCGATTTTGCTAACACCTATTAAGCTGGACATATGAAGAACTCTATGGCTTTATTTGGTCTCCACAACGACACCCCCTGCCCAACGTGATTCCACTTTACGTGTTCCAACATGGTCTTCATAAGGCCTTCAGAAACACAACTTTATTACGCCTACTCCTCAAAACTGTGACCTGGTAAACTAGAATTACTTCCCCACTAAGGGTTCCACGAGGAGTATTATGGCTGTCTTTTCCCCTGCATCTCCCTGTACCAAATGTACCAATTTACTAGGATGTTCAAAGTTTTGTAGACCACTTTGTTAGCGATATTTTGTGCAAATGAAATCTCCCATTACACTTCGAGTCGCCATGGATTATGGAATTTCAGAGAATTGAGGTAAAATTCAGCGACAAGAGTTGTATTTACATTTTTCTAATACCTATTAAGCTCGACACATGAAGAGTTCTCTAGCTTGATTTGATTTCCAGAACGACACCTTCCGCCCAACGTGATTCCAATTTATGTGCTCCAACACGGTCTTCCTAAGAGCTTGCGAAACACAATTTTATTATGCCTCATCCTTAAAACTGTGACCTTATAAACAACCATAACTTCCCCCCTAAGCCCTTGCACCCGGAGTCTTACGGGTGTCTTTTCGCCTGCATCTCCCTGTATCAAATCTGCCAATTTGCGATGATGTTGAAAGTTTTGTAGACCACTTTGTCAGCTATATTTTGTCCAAATTCAATCTCCCTTTACAGTTAGAGCCACCATGGATTATGGAATTTCTGAGAATTGAGGTAAAATTCAGCGACAAGAATTGTATCTAGATTTTGCTAACACCTATTAAGCTGGACATATGAAGAACTCTCTGGCTTTATTTGGTCTCCACAACGACACTCACTGCCCAACGTGATTCCACTTTACGTGCTCCAACAAGGTCTTCATAAGGCCTTCAGAAACACAACTTTATTACGCCTCCACCTCAAAACTGTGACCTGGTAAACCACAATTACTTCCCCACTAAGGGTTCCAAGAGGAGTCTTATGGGTTTCTTTTCCCCTGCATTTCCCTGTTCCAAATGTACCAATTTACTAGGATGTTCAAAGTTTTGCAGACCACTTTGTTAGCGATATTTTGTGCAAATGAAATCTCCCATTACACTTCGAGCCGCCATGGATTATGGAATTTTAGAGAATTGAGGTAAAATTCAGCGACAAGAGTTGTATCTACGTTTTTCTAACACTCGACACATGAAGAACTCTCTGGCTTGATTTGATCTCTACAACGACACCTCCCGCCCAACGTGATACCAATTTACGTGCTCCAACAGGGTCTTCCTAAGGGCTTGCGAAACGCAATTTTATTATGCGTCATTCTTAAAACTGTGACCTGGTAAACAACCATTACTTCCCCCTAAGGCCTTGCACCCGGAGTCTTACGGGTGTCTTTTCGCCTGCATCTCCCTGTACCAAATCTGCCAATTTGCGAGGATGTCAAAAGTTTTGTAGGCCACTTTGTCAGTTATATTTTGTGCAAATTAAATCTCCTTTTACAGTTAGAGCCACCATGGATTATGGAATTTCTTAGAATTGAGGTAAAATTCAGCGACAAGAATTGTATCTAGATTTTGCTAAGACCTATTAAGCTGGACATATGAAGAACTCTCTGGCTTTATTTGGTCTCCACAACGACACCCCCTACCCGACGTGATTCCACTTTACGTGCTCCAACAGGGTCTTCATAAGGCCTTCAGAAACACACCTTTATTATGCCTCCTTCTTAAAACTGTGACCGGGTAAACCACAATAACCTTCCCACCAAGGCTTCCACGAGCAGTCTTGTGGGTGTATTTTCGCCTGCATCTCCATGTACCAAATGTACCAATTTACTAGGATGTTGAAAGTTTTGTAGACCACTTTGTTAGCGATATTTTGTGCAAATGAAATCTCCCATTACACATAGAGCCGCTATGGATTATGGAATTTCAGAGAATTGACGTAAAATTCGGCGACACGAGTTGTATCTACAAGTTGCTAACACCTATTCACCTCGACGCATGAAGAACTCTCTGCCTTGATTTGATCTCTTCAATGACACCTCCCGCCCAACGTGATTCCAATTTACGTGCTGCAACAGGGTCTTCCTAAGGCCATGCGAAAGACAACTTTATTATGCGTCATCCTTAAAACTGTGACCTGGTAAACAACCATCACTTCCCCAAAAAGGCCTTGCACGAGGATTCTTATGGGTGTCTTTTCGCTTGCATCTCCCTGTACCAAATCTACAAATTTGGGAGGATGTCGAAAGTTTTGTAGACCACTTTGTCAGCAATATTTTTTGCAAATGAAATCATCCGTTATAATTAGAGCCGCCATGTATAATGGAATTTCAGAGAATTGAGGTAAAATTCAGCGACAAGAATTGCATCTAGATTTTGCTAACACCTATAAAGTTGGACATATGAAGAATTCTATGGCTTTATTTGGTCTCCACAACGACACCCCCTACCCAACGTGATTCCACTTTGTGCTCCAACAGGGTCTTCATAAGGCCTTCAGAAACACAACTTTATTACCCCTCCTCCTTTAAACTGTGACCTGGTAAACCACAATTACTTTCCCACCAAGGCTTCCACGAGCACTCTTGTTGGTGTCTTTTCCCCTACATCTCCCTGTACTAAATGGACCAATTTACTAGGATGTTCAAAGTTTTGTATACCACTTTGTTAGCGATATTTTGTCCAAATGAAATCTCCCATTACAGATAGAGCCGCCATGGATTATGGAATTTCAGAGAATTGACGTAAAATTCAGCGGCACGAGTTGTATCTGCAATTTGCTAACACTTATTCACCTCGACACATGAAGAACTCTCTGCCTTTATTTGATCTCTTCAACGACACCTCCCGCCCAACGTGATTCCAATTTACGTGCTGCAACAGGGTCTTCCTAAGGCCATGCGAAACACAACTTTATTATGCGTCATCCTTAAAACGTGATCCTGGTAAACAACCATCACTTCCCCACAAAGGCCTTGCACGAGGATTCTTATGGGTGTCCTTTCGCTTGCATTTCCCTGTACCAAATCTGCCAATTTGCGAGGATGTCGAAAGTTTTGTAGACCACTTTGTCAGCGATATTTTTTGCAAATGAAATCATCCGTTACAATTAGAGCCGCCATGTATTATGGAATTTCAGAGAATTGAGGTAAAATTCAGCGACAAGAATTGTATCTAGATTTTGCTAACACCTATTAAGCTGGACATATGAAGAACTCTCTGGCTTTATTTGGTCTCCACAACGACACCCCCTGCCCAACGTGATTCCACTTTACGTGCTCCAACATGGTGTTCATAAGGCCTTCAGAAACATAACTTTATTATGCCTCCTCTATAAAGCTGTGACCTAGTAAACCACAATTACTTCCCCACTACGGCTTCCACGAGGAGTCTTATGGGTGTATTTTCGTCTGCATCTCCCTGTACCAAATGTACCAATTTACTAGGATGTTGAAAGTTTTGTAGACCACTTTGCTAGCGATATTTTGTGCAAATGAAATCTCGCATTACACTTAGAGCCACCATGGATTATGGAATTTCAGAAAATTGAGGTAAAATTCAGCGAAAAGAGTTGTATCTATATTTTTCTAACACCTATTAAGCTCGACACTTGAAGAACTCTTTGGCTTGATTTGATCTCCGCAACGTCACCTCATGCCTAACGTGATTCCAATTTATGTGCTTCAACAGGGTCTTCCTAAGGCCTTGCGAAACACAACTTTATTATGCCGCATCCTTAAAACTGTGACCTGGTAAACAACCATGACTTCCCCACTAAGGCCTAACACGCGGAGTCTTATGGGTGTCTTTTCGCCTGCATCTCCCTATACCAAATCTGCCAATTTGCGAGGATGTCAAACGTTTTGTAGACCACTTTGTCAGCGATATTTTGTGCAAATGAAATCTCCCATTGCAATTAGGGCCGCCATGGATTATGGAATGTCAGAGAATTGAGGTAAAATTCAGCAACAAGAATTGTATCTAGATTTTGGTGACACCTATTAAGCTGAACATATGAAGAACTCTCTGGCTTTATTCGGTCTCCACAACGACACCCCCTGCCCAACGTGATTCTACTTTACATGCTCCAACCAGGTCTTCATAAGGCCTTCAGAAACACAACTTTATTATGCCTCCTCCTTAAAACCTGTGACCGGTAAACCACAATTACTTCCCCACAAAGGCTTCCACGAGGAGTTTTATGGGTGTCTTTTCGCCTTCATCTCCTGTACCAAATGTACCAATTTATTAGGATGTTGAAAGTTTTGTAGACCACTTTGTTAGCGATATTTTGTGCAAATGAAATCTCTCATTACACATAGAGCTACCATGGATTATGGAATTTCAAAGAATTGAGGTAAAATTCAGCGACAAGAGTTGTATCTATATTTTGCTAACACCTATTATGCTCGACATATGAAGAACTCCCTGGCTTGATTCGATCTCCACAACGACACCTCCTGCCCTACGTGATTCTAATTTACGTGCTCCAATAGGGTCTTCCTAAGGCCTTCAGAAACACAACTTTATTATGCCTCCTCCTTAAAAATGTGTCCTGGTATACCACAATTACCTTCCCATTAAGGCTTGCTCGAGGAGTCTTATGGGTGTCTTTTCACCTGAATTTCTGGGTACTAAACTGCCTATTTACAAGGATGTTGAAAGTTTTGTAGACTACTTTGTTTGTTTTTTTTTGTGCAGATGAGATCCCCCCTTACACTTACAGACTACTTTGTCTCAGAGTTTTTGTGCAGATGGAATCTCCCCTTATACATACAGCCGCCATGGATTATGGAGTTTTAGATAATTGAGATAAAATTCAGCGACAAGAAATGTATCTAGATTTTACTAACACTTATTAGATCGGACAAACGAAGAATTCTCTAACTTTATTGGATCTCCACAACGACACCCCCTGCCCAACGTGATTCAAATTTACCTACTCCAACAGGGTCTCCCTACAGCCTTCTAAAACACAACTTTATTATTTCTCCTCCTTGAAGCTATGACCTCGTATACTACAATTACCTCCCCACCAAGGCCTTGCACGCGGAGTCTTATGGGTGTCTTTTCGCCTCTATATCCGGGTACCGAATCTGCCAATTTTTTAAGATGTCAAAAGTTTTAGAGACCACTTTGTTTGAGATTTTTTGTGCCGATGAAATCTCCCATTACACTTACAGCCGCCACAGATTATGGAATTTCATAGAATTGAGATAAAATTTAGAGACAAGAATTGTATCTAGATTTTACTAACACTTATCAGACAGGACATACGAAGAATTCTCTAGCTTGATTGGATCTCAAAAACGATACCCCCTGCCCAACGTGATTCCAATTTTCCCACTCCAACTGGGGCTCCCTACAGCCTTCCGAAACACAACTTTATTATGCCTCCTCCTTGAAGCTTTGACCTCGTATGCCGCAATTACCTCCCCACAAAGGCCTTGCACGGGGAGTCTTATGGGTGTCTTTTCGCCTGCATCCCCAGGTACCAAGTCTGCCAATTTACGAGGATTTCGAAAATTTTGTAGACCACGTTGTCTTAGATTTTTTGCGCAAATGAAATCTTTCCTTATACTTACAGCCACCATGGATTATAGAATTTCAGAGAATTGTGATAAAATTCAGTGACAAGACGGATAAGTATGATACAATGTGTGGGGGTGAGGTTGTTTGGTAGGAGAGGAGTATTTAATAACTATGGGATGAGATCAAGAAGATCAAGTCGTGAATAACAGCTATTTTTGTTAAACTTGGTCAAATTTCAAATTTATAATTTTGAAAGTCAACTTGAGGATGGAGAAGTATAAAAAGACGACAGCGTATTTAAGAACTATTTTGGGATCAAGCAAGATTCAAGATCAATTGGTTAATAATGGCTATTTCTGTTAAACAATGCCTAATTTCAAATTTAAGTGATGTTTTTAGTTTTTTATTAAATCTTTTTTTGATTAACTGGTCTATCTATAATAAAAATCTAGGCATAAGGTTCTAACTATTCGAAATGGTTTCTATGAAAAAAAGGGGGATGCGGTTTGTATGCTCACTTCGAACTTTAAATAAGTGTAAATAACTTTATTTTGTAGGGTAAAAAATATATGGTGCTATTAATTTCATTTTGAGTGCGAAGATGTCAATGGATTTCCTCAAATTGCATTCTCGGTATTTCATACATTTGGTGTGTGCAATAGTGCTTCATCATTGTATCTTGTATGATTATGTGTTTAAAAATTCAGGAAATGTGAAACATTTTCGTTCTTTTTTTTCAAAACTATGTTCATAACGTCGAAATGTTATGTAGTAATTATTAGTTTTCCTATATAATTTCGATGTCTAACTTCGAAAGACTCTTTAATATGAATTGGATAACAAAAATATCAAATAAATCAAATCGAATTAAAATTTAAAATCATTGTGGTAATAAAATAATTATTGAATGTAGCAATACTAAAAATCTTAGATTAGAAAACTTAAAAAGTTCAATTATTAAATTTCTTAAATATCATCATAATCGATATCTATAATAATATCATTGATATCTTTGAATAAGATAGCCTCCATTACCCGTTTATCTAAAGAAAGACTTATAACATTAAATCTACTACCATTCTTAAAAGTGTAGAATTGGTCTCCAACTATTTCCTACATTTTAGTTTTTTATACGTGGTATTTTAGGCTTCTCTTTAACAGAAGACTGAGGTTGTTATGAAAAAATTTAATCTTCCACACGGAGTATAATACTACGTGTGAAGCACGTGTTTGTCACTACTTTTTAAGAAAGGTCTATTTATTTATTAAAAGAAATCTATATTAACATCAAGAAAAGTCTATCAAAATGTGTACTATTTATCTATCGAAATGTATACTATCAAGAAAATCGATAAAAAATCGATCAAACTCTATTTATATTTAAAAAATCTATCAAAATTGTACTATACTATGAACATATTACCTATTATTATATCCAATCATATTCACACCGCACTGACAAAGAATTTTCGGTATCTATTCGATATCCAGAATGATAGCCACTATCCTACATGATCCCACCGTAACTGTTGTAACATTATAGTCCTCACGATCTTTAGAAGAAATACTCTATTGTTCCTCCTTCTTGAAGCAATTACCCTGTAAACGGCTATCACTTGCCCATTAACTCCTTGGACTCTTAGCCTATGGCTCTTTGTTGCGCTACAGCAACTGGTATCGAATCCTTGAATTCAAAAGGAAGTTCAAAGTTGAGTAGATCAGTTCAATGTTTCACAAAATGGGAAACGATTGGCAAAACAGGGACGAAATGGGGACGGGAAAATGGAATTTTAAAAATTCAAGAAATGTGGAAACTTTTTCCTTTTTTTTCTCAAAACTATGATCATAACGTAGAAATGTTATGTAGTAATTGCTAGTTTTCCTATATAATTTCGATATCTAATTTCGAAAGACTATTAAATATAAATTAGATAACAATAATATCAAATAAATCCAATCTAATTAAAATTTAAAATCATTGTGCTAAGAAAACAATTATTGAATGTAGTAGTACTAAAAATCTTATACTAGAAAACTTAAAAAGTTCAATTATTAAGTTTCTTAAATTTCATCTCAATCGATATCTCTAATAATATCGTTAATATCTTTGAGTAAGATAGCCCCCATCTCTTGTTCATCTAAAGAAGACTTATAACATTAAGTCTACTAACATTCTAAAAAGTGTCAAATTGGTCTCCAACTATGTCCCACATTTTAATTTTTTATACGTAGTATTCTAGGCTTCTTTTTTATAGAAGACTGATATTGTTATGAAAAAATTTAATCTTTAGCACGGACGTAGTTATCTAAAGTTGTAATTCAGTGAGTTAGTTAGCTTAATCTAATACCCTTATATTTTAATTAATTAGTAAATTAACCTTTTTAAGTTTTAACTGTAAATTATAATTATTTGTCTTTTTTAATTTTTAAAAACTAGTATTTTCTCCCGTGCGTTGCACGGGGAGATATATACCATCATCTGTGAATTCAATGAATGCAAAACAGAGTACAAAATTAGGATCACCACAAACAACACAACAATGCACAACCTTAACAATGAAATTGGAAAAATAATATTAAAACATATTGTCAAGTCATGAGGAATATAAAAAAAGGTCAGATATTCGCCTCCCCACAGCTAAGGAAAATGGCTGCAAGTCGTTCTTTAGTGACCTATATCGCAATGGCATTTATCACTCATGAAATAAATCAAAACCCGTGTAACATCGAATGCATATCTTATCATTGAATCGTTGCTATAAATCAATAAAACTACAATTTTTATGAACCTGCCAGAACTGGAAAGCCAAATTATTGAAGATTGAATGAGCCACGATTGAAACTAACTGAAATACAAACATAACAATGAATTAAACAAACAGAAGTGCAATAATCAAAGGATTAGAGAAAGAACATCGAAATAGGGATGAATGATTACCTGCGATTGCGTGAAATTCTTTGGAGGATTGCTGAATAGCGGCCGATATGTATTTATGCTTGAGGGAGTCGAATTGTAAAAGAAATCTAGAAGGGTGATGACTCTTGCCACACGACTCTAGCTAATGGAAGATATCCATCAAATATTCTTGTATATCAATTAGAGGCCCGAAATCATTGATTAGGAGATTTTGAGAATTGAATGGCTTTGTTGCATTTGTTGATTAGGACAAACAGCTGTATACACGTTCGAATTGGTGTGAAATTCATGAAAGAATTTAGATAAGGGTAGAGATTGAATTAGGGTAGAGTTCAAATTGGGCAAAGATTAGGTAGAATCGGTATAAGAGCGCGTGTGGCAGTGAGAGGATTATGAGCGTGATTAATTAATAATAATAATAATAATATACTATTTATTTAATTCCGAAAAATGAGATTTTGAGCAGAAAATGTCCTCATTTTATTAATATATAGATGTGATTTTTTTGTGCGAAGTTGACTAAAAGTTTTGTTAAAGTTTCCATTAAGTATCCATCAAGTTTCCATAGAATTTCAAATTTTATTAAAAGTAGGAAACTTTCTAACAATTTCTAAGACGTTTCCATAGAATTTCCATCGAGTTTCGGTTTCTAAAACGTTTTGAGATGAAAGGCAAGCCATTTAGGAGTTTTCATGCTTCAGAGGTCTAATGGGTAGTCATTGCCCTGCGTCTAGTAGAATGAGATTGGCGAATGAAAGAAGGGAGGTCGAAGTTGATCAGGTCACTTTGTGTGAGAACTTTTGTGCGAAGGAAAGCCTCCATAACCATCGCCATTTGATTCTTGATTCTGTGTATGGAATGGAAGGAAAATGAATTATTGAATTTTGAGGAGAATATGAGTATTCAAGAAAGTGATTAAGAAAAACATCTATAAAATCTTTTTAAAAAATCAATATTACCAAAATTTTGTTATCATATCTATTGATTACCATCTCCAACAAAGAATTGGTGTGTTTCTATCATATCTATCAAAAATATATTCCAGAATCGGCATAACAAAGAATTCGGTGACTCTATTAGATGACCAAAATGATAGCCCACATGATCCCACCTTAGTTGCCTAATCATCCCACTCCACCATTCTTTTAAAAGAAACACTCTGTGATTGTTTATTTTGGAGGCAATTACCCCAGAAATCGCAATCACATCCGCCGCGTCCTTGCATTCCGAGTCTGATGCAAAGTTCCATAGAAACAGAAATGGGAGACGAAACGCGGATGAGGAAACGGAATTTTAAAAATTCAAGAAACGTGGAAACGTTTTCACCCTTTTTAAAAAAAAACTATATTCATAATATGGAAATGTTATGTAGTAATTATTAGTTTTACTATATAATTATAATGTCTAACTTTAAAAGACTATTTAATATGAATTACATAACAAAAATATCAAATAAATTAAATCTAATTAAAATTTAAAATCATTGTGGTAACAAAATAATTATTGGAATATAATAATACTAAAAATCTTAGACTAGAAAACTTAAAAAGTTCAACTATTAAATTTCTTAAACATTATCACCATTGATGTCTATAATAATATCATTGACATCTTTGAATAACATAATCTCCATCTCCGTTCATCTAAAGAAAGACTTGCAACATTAAGTCTATCAACATCCTCAAAAGTATCGAATTGGTCTCCAGTTATATCCCACATTTTAGTTTTTTATACGTAGTGTTCCTAACTTTTCCTTGACAGAAGACTGATGTTATTATAAAAAGAAAACTATATCTTCAGCATAGATGTAGTTATGTAAAGTTGCAATCGATTAAGTTAATTTAATTTAATATTATTATATTTTATTTTAATTAATTAGTTAATTAACCTTTTAAGTTTTAACTGTAAATTATAATTATTTCTCTTTTTTAATTTTTAAAGCTATGACTTTTTGGCGCAAAGTTTCTTAAAAATTTCGTTAAGGTTTCCATGAAGCATCCTTCAAGTTTCCATAGAATTTCAAATTTTATTAAAAATAGGAAACCTTCTTAGAGTTTTTGAGATGTTTCCATGGTGTTTCCGTGGAGTTTCAGTTTTCAAAACGTTTCCAAGATGAAACACAAGCCTTTTAGAAGTTTTCGTGCTTTAGAGATTCCACTCATTCCTTTAGCCTTGAACCTTTCTCCTACGGTCTTTAGTTGCATCTGCTATGTTCATGTTCACTTCTACCTTAGAGATAAAATGGATTATCGTGCCCTTAAATGTGTCTTTCTTGGTTATTCTAACTCTCAAAGGGCTTGTAAATGTTTTCATCCTTCCACTGGCAAGTATTATGTCCATGGATGTTCAATTTTGTGAGTCATAGTCTTTTTTCTCTGGGAATGTGCAATTAGTTCCTTTTCAAGGGGAGATTCACAACAAGGGAGAGGAACATGTATGGTTAGGAGAGAAAATGTTTTCTATTTCTGGAGGACAAAATGAGGTAGAAGTTGAGGATCAATATGAGATAGAAGTAGTTGATGTAGGAGAAAATGAGGTTGAAGTTGAGGATCAACATGATAGATCCCCTAGATTGTTCCAAAAGGTCTATACCAGAAGAATTGCTAGTCCTACTCTTTTTGGTGTTAATGATCCAATTACCCTTTGTGATACCTTTACTATGCCATCGAATGATTCTTCTGAGATTGACAATGAGGTATGGAATTCTTCTCTTGATTTAGCGTGTGTTCGTGTGTACTTATTTTTGTCTAAAATTTTGCTAAAAGTGGAGTGCGTGGCGGGGACCATGAGATATGTGGATAATAATGAGTGATGATGTGAAATGTGTGGTTGATATTGATGTTTGACTTTGACTTTTAGTAATAGGTAATTTTTAGATGAAAATAAGTGAAAACGAACAGACGCTTATTTTGATAATGCAACCTTGAATCTTCCTAATGAAGCTCACAATAAAAGATATTCCCTTCGCAATTGTAGAGAACCAGATAGGCTAGGTTTGTCAAAGCCTTCCTCAAATATTGTCTATATCCCATGTTTGATTATATATCTTATCATCACTTGTCTAAAGCTCACCTTTCATTTGCCCTTCAGTTATCTTCTATACCTATTTCTAACCATTTTTAGGAAGCTCTTGAAGACTCCAAATAGAAATATGCCATGGTAGAAAAAATGAATGCCCTCCAAAAGAATCTTTAAAAAGAAAGAATTGTAAAAAATTAACTAGTAATAAAAGATAAATTATAAAATTATAAAAACTGGAAAAGATCATAACTGACCAAAAGTATTCCTTTCCATTTTTATGCGGGCGGGGTTGAAACAACTGAAATGAGGATGATAATAATTTTATATTATTTTCAAAATATTATTAATGAATGACAAATAAAGAATCTTAAATATTTAATGATGATTACACAAAGAAAAGAGTTATAAAAAATGAACTATTAATAGAGAACAAAGAAGTACTTATAAAAGCTTAACAGGAACATAATTGTCCAAAAATGTTTCTTCCCCTTTTCTACACTTTTAAATATAGTATAGATAGATAGATAGATCATTGATGGTGGTTAGTAATAATGATTATTATATATCAAAATTGGTAGATTAGCAAATAGCAAAATAAGTTTTTTAATAATTTTTAAAGATATATAGTATAAGGTTGTAGGAATATCACCATAATTTCAACTGCATAAATAATTAAATGGCGAATGCATGAACCTATTTAATTTTAAATGTCTACTAAAATTCTCAAAAACAGAAATTCTTAGAAAAATGATTTATTTCTTGACAAATACTAATTAATGTCCCCATTGATCACCTTGTATGTCAGGTAACATTTCTTTTATTTTTATATTCATTTTAGTTCCCTCTTCTCCTTTTTTCCTTTTCTTCTTCTATTACATCATCATAAGAACATCGTGGAATATATTCTATCTAAATTCGATAATATTGTCAATGAGATGATTTTCTACAAAGTTTTGAGCATGATATGAAGTTTTGATACGTAATTGTGTTCAAAATTCAAAAACTTCATCGATATTAATCTTTTTTGTTATTAATCGATTTTAATATCTCAAACATTTAATATTCTTTTTTTACTTTATACATAATTGTTTTAATCCATATTCCTTTCAATCTACTATTATTTCATTCAAAATAGTTAAAAATCTAAAAGAACTTTCCTCATATTAATCGGTAAACTTCATTGAAAACCATAAAATAACATGTTTAACTATAGTCGAAAAACATTACTTGTTACCAAAATAAAAAATAAAAATAAAAACTGCACCATTTCTAAATCTAGAACTAGAATAATATTCAAACTTCAAATTTGATTTTCTTGCTCAAACGGAATTTTCATTTATCTCCTAACAATCCACTTTCTCAATCAACTTCTTCAACACTTGGTTTCTTGCATGCTCTTTATCTTTTCTCGGCGTTGTCATATTCACCAACATTCTCTCTTTTGACGACATTATCTTCTTGTAACCTTCACACAAATGGCTTTTGTTGGATTGAGAACATAACAATATATAGGAATGATTATCTCTTTGTGAATTAGGATCAACCTCAAACTTTAAATTGAAATATCAGATTTTTGAGCATTGCGTTGCAAAGGACTAGTAGTATAAATAAACTATAAAGCCTATAGCAGCCAAGAAGATGTTGACTAGAATTGGAACTTAAGGGCTTGTTTGATACTTTTTTTTTTTTTAATCATTTTTTCTCTCATTATTGATTTAAGATTTTTTCATATTTTTAACATATTTTTTATTATATCAGTTACACATCTAAAAATTACCCTTTTTAATAAACCCTAATACATTATCGGTGTATATCTATGTTACAAAAAAAACAAAGCATAATAATTTGACTGTTATAATCAATTTCAAGCTTCTACAAGGTAAGTTTTTCCTCTTTAAGAGCTACAACTTGTCAACTTCAATCAACTCCCCTGTACTACTCTTGTAATTCAAAAAAAAAAAAAAAAAAGAAAGAAAGAAAAAAGAAGGAAAGAAGAAAGAGTACAATTTCAACAAAGAGGCATTCCATATGCACAACTAGTTAAAATCCAGGCAAAAACGATTAGAAGAGAAAAAAGCCCATGAAATCTGACTAGATGATAATATGGTAAAGGCTAAAGCTAGAAGTATATAGATGATGCGAAAATGAGGCTTATGCAAACTTTTTAGCGCAAAAACAAATAGATACCAATGATGGAAGATATCAAACAACTGAAATGTATTACTATTATTACATTATTAAATTCAATTTCAATTTAATAAATCGAGCTTTTTAAACGAAGCTTTAAACTCTTGTATCATTTAAAATTACACATTTTAAGAAGATTATTGTTTTTAAATTTCTCTTTTTTTTAACGGAATAAATTTCTCCATATTGTTCTTTACTTTTAGTCACATGCATTCTAACAATAATAATGTTTTTTTTTTTTTTGAATAGAGTATCTAAAAACAAAAAGTTGTTCTATAAACTATGTCAAACAACTCGGTATAATATTTGGCAAGAAAATCCAAAAATTATTTACAGAGGATCTAATAACGGAAGCAGGAAGAGTGTCCGAGGCCCATCTGGAAAACGGATTAGGTTTCCATCAGAGCCCGTTCTCAAATTGCTATGCCAATCCAACAACAATCCAGGCCTGCTTGGAAGTCTCACTGGCAGCAAGAGGGCTTCATATGGGGAAACGAACCACAGAGAGGGAAAAAGGGTGACGTATTCATCACCCCCTCTCGGCACTCATTTCTCCATCCACTGTGTTGCAGTGATTTCTAGTCGACTTTCTCTTCTTCAGCATCAGCATACTTGGAAGGAAGGTAGTTTCAGATTTATGTAGTTTTTGTGAAAATTTGGGTGTGCGTTGGTTTTGTGTTGAAATTTCACTCGATCTGATTAATGTGAATGATTCAACTCATTACGAATTGCTTATTTCCAGAGTTGTTGTTTGTTGATGCTAATTAGTCTTCCTATAGCATCACTGATTTGATTTGATTTTGCTCCCCTGACTGTCGTGCCGCATTTCTAAAATCCCCAAAACTTTCGTTTTTCTTTCCAATTTTCTTGTTTTCAGCGTTTCTAGCTGGAAAACAATGAAACCATAAAAGGGAAAAATTTTCAGTTGAAAATGATGACGATTTATGGTAAATTTTGTGTTTCGAAGGAATGGCGCAGATTCAGATGCAGCACCAGAATGCAGCAGTGGGAGCTGGCCCGAATGGAGTGATGGTGGCGCCAGGTGCTCAGGCTCAGGGTGGAGGAGCCGGCCAGTTTCCTACAACTTCACTGTATGTTGGAGACTTGGAGTTCTCTGTGACAGACTCTCAGCTCTATGATCTGTTCAACCAGGTCGGTCAAGTTGTTTCTGTTCGGGTATGTCGTGACCTCAGTACTCGGCGCAGCCTTGGCTATGGTTATGTGAACTTCACCAACCCCCAGGATGGTTAGTAATTTGTTTATTCGTATTGCATGTAGTTTGCTGGGACATGTTTTCCTATTTATAAACACATTATCTGAAACTTTACGGGACAAATGATTTTATGAATCCTTCAACTGTTAATTTTAGGAGTTAGGACTCTTCAAATGTATTTGAGCAGACTGATAGTTAATGTGTGTATACATTGAAGTGCTAGAAGAATGTGACAATGCAGTTCTTTAGTGAACTTTTGGACTTTGTAGTATTTCATCTGGATCACTGATTTTCTTTCTGTCATTTCGGTAAATGCTTTGATTGCTGAATTGGTTTAAGTGTGAAGATATTAAAAACTTATTATTATGAGTTTTGGCAGTTTTACTCTGCTCATACATGCAATTGAATTAGGTGAATTTTCTGACAGTAAGAATATTGTTGAAGTTTCCAAATTATATCATGCATGCTTGGTATTTTTCATCTTATTCATGCCATCTAATGGTTTACATTAAAGGGCCTTTACATCCATTCACCATTTTTGCTCTTGACCTATGCATATGTGAGGTGATCTCGAGCAAGCTGAATGTTTTGATTACAAGCAACTTATTCAAGTCCCTCTTGAAATGGTAAATGAGAAATGACATGCATCATGCACTAAATAAGCCTAAACCTAATCTTCCGCTCTTGTGCTGGTATTTTAAGCAACCTTGACGTTTAGGATTTTTTTTGGTTCTGTTCTGTATGACCAACTATCAAAACTCAAAGGAGAAAGATTTGGGGATTTGAGATTGGAAGAGCAGAAATGAAGTATGCACATGTTCACTGTGTCCCCAAGAAATGGTGTGGCACTGTTTCACACGGCTTTTAACACCACACTGGCAACATGTAACTCACTCTCCAGTCTTCACTTTTACATATTTCTTGTTGTCTACCAAATTTCTTTTCTTTCCTTTTGGGTTATTATTTTTCTGGAGAAAGGTAAAATTCTTTCAGATAGTCGGTCAAGTTTCTTTGCCCTTGATAATATGTTTACTAGGGCAATTGTGTATGTACAGCTCCGGAATGTCGTTTGCCGTGTCTTTTTTACCCTTAATGTTTTTAAGTTGGAAACCTTATATTTGCCTGCCCTCTCATTTCTGCTTTCCCAGAATGAAGGATTTATTTTTAGTTGGCACGTGTTCTCCTACAAGTTTTAACACATTTTTACATATTTTTACACACAAATCTCATGGGATCTACCTGTAGTACACAAATCTCCACTATTCAATTCCACTCATTCTCTCTCCTAGATCACATCAAAATCACATAAAAACACATTAAAACACACATCCTAACACCCTATTAATGACTGGTTGTTCCTGTTTACCTGTTATGCAGCGGCAAGGGCTATGGAACTGTTAAACTTCACTCCTCTCAATAACAAGTCAATTAGAATCATGCATTCTCATCGGGACCCCAGTATCCGTAAAAGTGGAGCAGCAAATATCTTTATAAAGGTAAGCATTGTGTGGTGGGTAAGCAGGCAGCAATGTAAGTCCCATCCATGAAATGTGGGGAAAAAGGGGGATTTGACTAATCGTAGATTAGAGTCTGCTTACTTTATTCAAGGCGTATTTAATTTATTCATATCCTAATATACCTTTATTTAATGGATTGATATCGTTACTTTTTCCAATTTGAGATTATTAAATAAGGGCATTGTAGAAAAATAGTGTAAAGTTTTCTTTTTCCATTTACTACATAAGTTGACATTCCTTAATCTATGTGAAAATATGAGTAAGCCTTCCTTCACAGAACACAGGGAGTAAACATTAGCCAATTTCCCTCCAGGCTCCAGCGCAACATTTGTTTGCCAATGCCATTGTCTGTTGCTTTAAAAGACTTGCAGATTTTACCTGTTAGGATAAGTTGACATTCCTTAATCTATGTGAAAATATGAGTAAGCCTTCCTTCACAGAACACAGGGAGTAAACATTAGCCAATTTCCCTCCGGGCTCCAGCGCAACATTTGTTTGCCAATGCCATTGTGTCTGTTGCTTTAAAAGACTTGCAGATTTTACCTGTTAGGATAGAGAAGGTTGGCATTATGTAGTTTTTGTTCCGCATGATCTGCATGATGGATTGGTAACTTGGGATTCGCTTTTTACTGTCATTTCATTTCTCTCATTTATTCTGTTGTAACGACTTGTTTACTGGACTCCGCAGAATTTGGACAAATCAATTGATAACAAAGCATTGCATGACACATTTTCAAGCTTTGGAAACATTCTTTCTTGCAAGATAGCAACAGATCCTAATGGTCAATCGAAAGGCTATGGGTTCGTGCAATTTGACAATGCGGAGTCTGCACAAAATGCAATAGACAAGCTTAATGGCATGCTTATCAATGATAAGCAAGTGTACGTTGGACATTTCCTGCGTAAGCAGGAGAGAGAATCTGTATCAGACAAATCAAAGTTCAACAATGTGTATGTGAAAAATCTATCAGAGTCTGCTACAGATGATGATTTGAAGAAAATTTTTGGTGAATATGGAACAATTACTAGTGCTGTCGTCATGACGGACAGCGATGGAAAGTCCAAATGTTTTGGATTTGTCAATTTTGAAAATGCTGATGATGCTGCAAAAGCTGTTGAAGCTCTTGATGGGGCCAAAATTGACGATAAGGAGTGGTATGTTGGCAAAGCCCAGAAGAAATATGAAAGAGAGCAAGAACTTAAAAGTCGATTTGAACAGAGTGCCAAGGAGGTGGTAGACAAATACCAAGGAGTTAATTTATACATAAAAAATTTGGACGATAGCATTGATGATGTAAAACTGAAGGAAATGTTTTCGGAGTTTGGTTCGATCACATCTTGCAAGGTATGTAGATGATTCTTGTACGAGAAGTTGCTGACCAGGCTCGGCACAATTTTTTAGCCTCCTGTTTATTTGTCTTTTTTGGCGTCGCAGGTTATGCGAGATCCTAGTGGAATAAGCAGAGGATCTGGATTTGTTGCCTTCGCTACTCCCGAAGAGGCTTCTCGAGCAGTAAGTTGCAGTATAGGTGAATCTGAATGTAATATCTTCTATTCTGTGGGACAGCTGAAGATGCCTTTTTTTTTTCCCCTCCCTCTCTCTCTCTCTCTCTCTCTCTCTCTTCTTTTATTTTTTCTATTTTATTTTTATTTTTATTTTTATGTTTATTTTTATTTTTATTTTTATTTTTATTTTTATTTTTATTTTAGCTTAATGAAATGAATGGAAAAATGGTGATCAGCAAGCCACTCTATGTTGCGGTTGCTCAGCGAAAAGAAGAGAGAAGGGCAAGGTTACAGGTAAATTTAATGAGAGTATATCTTTTCCAATTCTAAGGAAGGAGGTGGAATCCTTACGAACTTTTGGAAATCACCTCAATAGCACGCTGTTATATTTTTATTCAGCAATCTTAGTTTTTGCTGAATCATGTGCCACATTCTAATTAACAAAAATGGCTGTTCCCCCGAGCTTTACAGAAATACTTCTATCATAACATGTAATTGATGGAACTACACTTTGCAGTCCCAATTTTCACAAATGCGGCCAGTTGCCATGACACCTTCAATGGCTCCTCGTATGCCAATGTATCCTCCTGGTGCTCCTGGCATTGGACAGCAATTGTTTTATGGGCAAGCTCCTCCTGCTATGATCCCACAGGTAATTGGTATTATGAGTTTCACTTCAATCAATTTCTTTCTGGGATTCCTCTTTATCTTTTGCTTGAATACTTCCACACCTCCCACGAAAGAGAGGAAATCCTAATTGTCTGTGCTGGTAGTTTGAGGAGTAACAGCCCAAATAGAACTGGTTTTATATGTGAACTTCAGATGGAGGAATTGCAATTTTGGGATTTGAGTGCCACTAAAGCAAAATATGCTCATTATCGCTGTTATCTTTCATCTTGCGCTAAAATGGAGTCAACTGTGATGCACTGAATATGTCCCTCATTTATTTTGGCGCACCTATCAAATTTGTTTGAAAAGGAAGGGAAGAAGAATAAATTACCATAAAGGGCTAGTGACTACAAACTATCTCATCTTTGGAGAGAAGGTAATAAACTTACTAATTGTCTTGCGAATATAGGCGATAAGGAACTAAGGCAGACAGTTCTAGGCCCACAGGACTTGGATAAGGAAGTTAGAGTATTTGCTAAGATGGACAGAATAGGGCTGCCTAACCTTAGAATTTGAAGCTTTTTGATTTAATTGTTGCTTTCCATGATTGTCTGAGTTTAGCTAGTATAGGGAAAGTAATAGTATTGCATCTCATTTAGTTTTACAAGTTTACTCTTTTTAATAAAATGCATTTGTACTTCCGCATGTTTGGAGTTCAGGTTTGTAAATTGCGATGTTTAATAAAATTCTACCCCGACCTTGGATTTTCAAGTTGGGATAGTTCGTTAAAAAAAATGTATTTATCAAATATTAAATACTCTGTATTTGCAATTTAAATTATTCCATTTCTGGCAATAGTTTTACTTGATTTATCAAACTTTCTCATGTGCATCTCGAGTTCGGTTGTGCCAATAGTGGGAAATTTTTTTATTTTTTATTTTTATTATTATTATTATTTTTTATTTTTTTTATTTTAACTACCACTATTATTAATTATTTTCCCTCCTGTAACAAGTGTTCCAACTACTATTATATGAACTGTGATATAATTGACCTTTTCTGAATTTGTCATATGAGTGCATGTTTGGAGCTACCATGTCGCTGGACTAACTCTTTCTAAAAACTGTGGGATTTTCGTGTTTGCAATTACATTTACATCTTGAGTTCTTGTTAGGCTGGATTTGGTTATCAGCAGCAGCTTGTTCCTGGAATGCGTCCGGTGGAGCACCCATGCCCAACTTCTTTGTCCCATTAGTCCAGCCGGGTCAGCAAGGTCAAAGGCCGGTGGCAGACGGGGTTCTGGTCCTATGCAACAGACACAGCAACCTGTCAAACTTATGCAGCAGCAGGTCAGTTCTTGTTTAAATAGTTTATAGATGAGTTTGTTTAGTGAATGTTTAAACTTAGTGAACGAATCGTGCAGTGATGATGGGCGTATGTCTTGCGAGGAGTTCCTTAGGTGTCTCTAGGAAATAAGTTGCGAAAAGTAGTTTTGGAAAATGTGTAGATAAAAATTGATTTGAGAAATTGTGCATAATCACACAGAGTTCAAGAACTCGTCAAAGTACTTGTGGAGACTTCCAACATTGTTATGTGTTTTTAAGCCTCTGTTCGTATTAGTTTTTTTACTTCTAAAAAATATTTTTTACTACTAACCAAAATCAAACATCAAGTCAATCACGCATCTCACATCAGCACTTGTTCTTATCGACACATCTTATGGTTCCCACCATTTTTAACCTAAAAGGTTAGTTTTTAAGTAGAAAATGATTCACCCTGTGACACTAAGAATCAGTGTGAAAAAGTGAGTAGTGATCATTGCCAAAAATGGTAGTCTTGTGCCAATGTTCTTAGGATAATAGTTTGTTCAATTGTTTATCATTCAGATGGTTCCAAGGGGAAGAATGTATCGATATCCTCCTGGTCGCAACGTGCAAGACGTACCAATGCCTGGTGCTGCTGGAAACATGCTTCCTGTTTCATATGATATGGGCAGCATGCTTCCCCGTGATGCTGCTGTTCCACAACCTCTACCAATTACTGCTCTCGCTTCTGCCCTCGCAAATTCATCACCAGAACAACAAAGAACGGTGAGCATAATTCTCATGCATTTCCATTTTCTCCGGCGATTCTTCCTTGTTGCATATCGTGCATTAGGTTATGCTTGATAGAAATTTAAATTTAAAGTGGTTTTAACTTGTTTGAATGTGGCTTTGAAAGGGAATGAAAGTGCTATTAAAAAAGAAAGGATAAATTGCACCAATAGTCCTCAATCTTTTACTTTGTTTGCACCTTCGTCCCCAACCTTTTTTTTTGTGGACCGCACATCCCCCAACCTTTTAAAAAACTAACATCATTAGTTTAAATCGACGTAGTTAATCTGCTATAATAGGTTATTAAGTCATTTTCATTTTTTATTTTTATCTAATAAAATAAAGGTAATTTAGTAATTTAACATTTACTTTTAATAAAGTTGGGAAATAAGGGAAATGTACCTAGTTAACCTGCAATACCATGTTTGATATCAGATGTTGGGTGAGAACTTGTACCCTTTAGTCGATCAGCTGGAACACGAGCATGCAGCCAAAGTTACAGGCATGCTTCTGGAGATGGACCAGACGGAGGTTCTGCATTTGCTTGAATCTCCCGATGCATTGAAGGCGAAGGTGGCTGAAGCTATGGATGTCCTGAGGAATGTGCAACAGGCTAACAGCTCGGCTGACCAGCTTGCGTCACTTTCCCTGAATGAGAATCTTGTTTCTTGAGAGGAATCAACATTTTTGATGTATTGGAATCTCACGGTGAAGTTTTGTTTGGATTTTGAGATTTTTAAGTTGTCTTTCTTTTGGTGTTCGGATTGTTAAGGATTTGTAGATATTTATGTAACTTTTTTGTCTAATTTTTACAGACTCTGAACAAAATATTAGAATAGCGCTCTCTCTCTCTCTCTGCTTCCCTATCTTTTGGGACTTGGGCTAAGATCTCGTGTCAATTATTTCTATTCCTTTCATTACTTTCAAAATAGGATACATTATGCAATTGTTTGTGTTTGGAATATTTTGATTGGATGAAGTAACTTATGAGACATGAATTGATACGTAAACCTGAAATATTTTTCACGGCTTTTTATATAATCTTCTGCATATATTTTCTTAGAAAATGAGTTTTCTTAAAAAAAAAAAAAAAAAAAGCCACTGGTGGCCAATCTTTATCACAATTTCCTTGTTTGTGCGATTTAACTTTGTAAAAGTACTGATTGGCACTGAATAATAAAGCAAGCTAAATGTATCTTATAATTGTACAATGCATACATTTCGAGTACTTCCGTGTAGGAAAGATAATCTAGCAAGTCAACACCATTGATGCTTATATGTCCAAGTATGACCGTTTTACACAATCCTTCATTGGAATTCAGATCTTGACAGGAAAAGCCTTGAGAGGCACTTTCTTCTGAAGAGCAACCCCAAATTTCTCACTTATGTCGATTTCTTCTGGTTTTCACTTCTCGGGTTTCCAGTTGAAGTTATGGATCATAGTCGCAACCATAAGCGGCACCATCCGAATCGCTAGTGGAAAATTGGGACACATTCTCTTTCCCGACCCAAAGGGAATGAGATCGAAATCTTGGCCTCTAATATCTATCTCACGTTTTGAGAACTGTTTCGGATCAAACGAATTTGAGTTGGGCCAAATCTTTGGATCTCTACCAATGACGCATATGTTGACGAAGATTTGGGCCTCCTTGGGAATCACGTATCCATTGGTTTCAATATCTACTTCTACCTTGTGCGGTATTAGAAGAGGTTAGTAGGATGAAACTTATAAGTTTTTTTTATCACTGATTGCAGATATGTGAGTTTTGAGATATCTTATTCTTTTATCTTATTGTCTACGACGTTCCAAAGCTCGTTTCTAGCCTTCAGCATGACTTCACGAGAGCAAATTAAATCTGTCATTACCCATTCGACTGTGGTTGCAGTTGTGTTTGTCCCTCCAACAAATAAATCCTACACAAGAAGTTAGTGAACAAGAATTATGATCGTCATATCTTTGAAATTACAAAGAACAAAAACCATTACAAGGTCTTGGAGTGGATATCTTGCCAAAAGTAGATGCTTTATATCTTCTCTTGGAAACTCAGGGCGGTTGCTTTGGCTATAGTCAAGGAGGGCTTCTAGGAAATCACTTTTCTCCACGTAATCCAACGACAATCGTAACTTCAATCGTTGATTGATCATATCTTGGAGTATAGAATATACTTGCCCATAATAACTCTTGATTTTTGCATGACGTGTTGTGGATCGATGTTCTTGAAGATCGGCAAGAAGTCTACGAGATTAAAAGATGCAACAACTTTTGCCATAGGTCGTATAGTTTCCTTCAATTCTTGAGTAGAGTTAGAGTTGAATTGAGCACAATCGACTGAGAAAAGAGTGACCGACATAAGATTAAGGGCGGTTATGAAAGCTGCTTCACCAACGTCTACTAGTTGATGGTTAGCACAACATTCTTATACATAGTCGCTTAACTTTTGCAACTTTTTTTGTCGAAGCCCTTGACTTGGCTCTAGTCGAGGCACCGAAAACGTTTGTTCTTTAGACATTTTACGTAGAAATTGCCAATGGTTGGCCATAGGGAGCCAAGCCATAGAGTGAGTATCGTGCTTGTGTACTTTAGCTGTTGCAGGGATTCTACGTCCCAACAACGCTTGGTGTTGTAGTACCTCCTTAGCCATTTCGGGCGATGACACCTCTATGGTGTCAACACTTCCTAGCTTTACATATGTTATTGGGCAGTAGATTTTGGCGAGGTGGGCTAGCGATTGGTGTGGGTTTAGGCTAAGTTGAGGGATGTTATAACCGATGATGGGATAGCGAAAAGCGCCCGCGGAGCTCGCCGGATTTCCCTTTCCACGAGTTCGACCTCAAGAAATGAAGACATCTTAAGCCTAAGACAAGGAAGACAGCCAAGTATTGTATCAAATCCATACAAAGTTGTTCTTCTTGATTTGCTTATCTTTGGTCAATGAGTGAACTAGGACAATTGCTTGCATATATAGCTGAAGATTCCTTGAGAAAGGAGACATAAGATTTATAAATATAATTTAGTAATACTAATTCAAACTTAAAAGTCAAGTGCATGTGACATGTAGATTGTTGAATGATAGTTATTTCATGAGTTAGTCACGATTCACCTTTATAAGAAACATACAATTCTTAAGATAGCTTGTTTGGATTATGGTCAAGATTTGAAGATTACGTAAGCGTGTATATTTACATCTTTATGTATCGTAGGGTGTAATCACACTAGACATAATTGGATTAAATGCTCATTTTATCTTCATTTCTGTTGTAAGAAGATAGTATACCAAAAATATACAGAAGTATATGTATATTATCTCCTAAAAATGAACACCATAGGACCAATGAAGAAATGGTTTCATCATTGATAATTTAATCATCACTATTGATGAATAATATTGAATACGCATAGATATACATGATAAGTAAATCAAGTAGACTATACATTGAAGTAGCAGTCCAACAACTCATTTTTATATAACAACGTACTCATTTTTTATATAACAACGTATTAATTGAATTGTTGAATTATATGAATTTAAATAATATTAAAACTTGAGTGAGTCATCACCAAACATTTAGTTTAATCATCTATTACTGCTATGCTGTTGAAAGAATGATATAATGAAATGAGCTTAACATTGCAAAAGATCTCTTGCCAACCTCTTGGCAGCTTTCAATAGGGTGATGTCGCGCCCTCAGAGGGTGTTGCGTCATTGGCAAATTTTTTTTTAAAAAAAATCTTTTTTTAGCATTTACATTAAGTGAGATGAATAATACATAATCTCCCTGATGATGGAGGATTCATGTGGGCCCCACATTTTTTTCTCCCCAAAAAATGGGGGTGTTGGCATGATCTCCTGCCAACACTGTTAGCAGTTGGTAGGAGATCATGGCTGGCTTTAACATTGACAAATAATTGCTTAAAGATTAGTTTCTTGAAATATCGTTAGTCCAAATTAAAGGCAATAGAGAATAATTTATAAAGGTTTTTAATGAATTTTAATGTAAAAGAAGAGAGAGAATGAGTGGAGTTGAGTGGTTGAGATTGATGAGATATGTGAATGTAATTAATTTAGGATAAAGAAAGAATGGATAAAAAATGGTAAAAATATTTAAAAAGAGTTGCCTATCATAGGCAATATAATATGAAATACAAGACCCTCAAATGATATGAATCAGACGAAGCAATTATCATTACCGTTTTCTTTAAAGAAAGAAAATCAGGATTTCGAGGGAATGTTTCACTAAAAAGTACTAAGAAATTTTCAAAGAAACGTGAAAAAAAAAAGTAGGCAACCAAGCACTGACTGACCAAAGAGTTGATGGAATTTAAAAGAATGATTCTTTTGGGGACATTGTTGTCCAGAAAACTTGTTGATGACTAAATTGTAAACGATCGAAAAGTTGGAGGACATTTTCCATACTTTACTCAATTCATGTCTAACTCGAAACCTATTTGTGTCTCTCATCAATTCAATTAATGCATATTTCACATATCAATATAAAACATTGTATCATGTGGTTGTTCGAATGTCATGATGACCCGAGTAAACCCCAACAAAAGCTGGTGAAACTCAAATAGTGGAAACTTAAGGAATTAACAACATTACTCCCGTAAAAATTTCAAAGACAAAAATAATTGTCTGAATAATTGACAAGAGAATCCTTTTAATTTTTTGCTCCCCTTTTTTCTTAGCATCATAGCAAGATTTTTCAAATTTGTTATATCATTGAAGTGGGGAATATTTGGTCTATCTAAGATGCAAGTTTAAAAGTAATTCACTGGGATATTACTCTACTATGTTCAAGAGTTTGATACGTCGTGTCACGCACTTGTTGTTTTGACACAAGTTATGCACGGCCTTAGTGCTTCAAACGTCCGTCCCGTGCAAAACTTAACACTAAGTCAGCCTCCCGAACGAAGTTGCTAAGTAGTGAGAGTTTAAGAGGAACAAAGGCAAAGTGGAACACTTGGAAATTTTAAAGGAACACTTTATATTACAAGGAAACTTTACAAGATCTTGGATGCTTACAAATGAACCACCTAACCCCTATTTATACGTGTCACCTCCTCAATGGACGGTGGAGATTAGTTCGATCTAACGGCCTACATTAAGCTTCCAGAATTCTCCACAATCATCTATCAAAATATCTAATACATTTACATGCTAGCATATTCTAGATAAAGAACCTAGAATGCTCCATGATTTGTGTAGAAGGTTTCTAGAGAGTTCTACCGGTGTCTCCAACAAGGTCGTCTCTAGAATCTTCCAAAAACGCGCGAGTCATGACAGTCGGCTAACTTTGTGCAGCCATTAATTCAACTTCACTCCACTTCTTTATTGAACATTAAAGAATCTCTCCTAGGCAAACAAGTGGGCCAAGAAGATGTTGACAATAATTGGAACTTAAGGGCTCATTTGATACATTTTTTTTAAATTAATTTTTTCTTGTATTATTTTAAATCACTCATTATTAATTTAAGATTTTTGTATATTTTTAACACATTTTTCAATAATTTCTATCAAACATACAACAATACACAATTGACATTGGGTGTGTGTCAATTCCATGAAAAAGGGCCACCAAAAAATAACGAGTAGCGGTTATTAAAAAAAACCATCACCCATTATTTATTTAAAAAAAAACTTTGGGTGGCGATTCTTTTCAAAAACCACCACCCAAACTAGAATAACAGGTTTAAGAACCGTCACCCAAAGTTGAAATAAAATTTTTTTAAATACATTTTTGGGTGGCGGTTCCTTTCTACGACTATCACCCGTTTTTTTATTTTTTTATTATTAAAATACTTTGGGTGGCGGTTCTTTCATACAACCGCCACCATTTCCTTTAAATATTGCACCAGTTCACGAAGCAGTCACTCCCGCTCCTGAGTTTTTTCCTCTTTCGAAAATTTTTCGAAATTTCTTGCAATTTTCATGACTTCAAATCAGATTTAAGTGCAATTTCTTCGCAAATTGGTGCCACAATTTAAGCAAAGTAAACTTCCTTTATCTTTTGGTCCCAATTTCGTGTATTTTTATGTTATAATTTAACATACCCAAATTCTAGGGTTTCTTGAAATCGGATTTTGTTACATTTTATTCACAAGTTGGAGCCACAACACACAGCAATGTCGTTTTCTTCTGTCAATTGAACCGAAATTTCCCGATTTTAATTTTGAGATTAGTAAGTTAATATCCCCAAATTCTAGGTTTTTTTTTTCTTTTTGTAAATCTTGATTTTATGGTTTTTGTTTGTTGTAATATACTTATACATTGTGATTTTATGTTTAATGTATTGTATTTCTTGTGTGTAATTTAATTGGAACTATGTTTTCTATTGTAAATCTATTGTTTTTGTTATATATGGATATTATTGAATTAAATATTCTTGATTTATTTATATGCATATTGTTGAATTAGAGGTGTAATTTTAGTGATATTATGGATTATAAATAATTTAAAAGAGCAATTAAAAATTTAATAGTTAATATAAATTTTTTGCGAGTTTTGGGCATGTAAACTTTAAACGGCCATAACTTTTGTATATGATGTCCGTTTTCAGCCCACTACCCCATTCTGGAATCGTCACGACGAGATCTACGACAGTCACTACTATTGCTATGACCCCGCGTTTCATGCCAATCTGAAGTCCTCAAAGTACAATTTTTAATTTTCCACTCTATATTTTCGTTATTCAGTTGTTTTATTTCGTTATTTTATTTCATAGTATCCTAGGGTTTTATTTCTCGTTATTAATTAAGAACAGCTTTGGTTGTAATTGGAGGCAATTGACTTTAAATAAAAATTATTTCGTTCTTAGTTGTTAGTTGCAATGCAATTCTAATCCTATGTTCATAGCTGATTAAAAAAAAAACAAGTGGCGGTTCTTTGGTTCTACATAAAGAACCGCCATCTAAAGTGATCTAAAAAAAAGGGTGGTGGTTTTGCATAAAGAACCGCAACCCTAAGTATTTTTTTAAAAATATAGAATAGGTGGCGGTTGTTTTTAAAAAACAACCACCACCCTTTTTTTTGGGTGTCATTTTTTTGAACCGTTGCCCTTTCAGCGACATTGGATGTCACCAGTTTGGGTGGCGGTCTTTTGACCGCCACTCAAAGTGCAAAACAAGTGCCACCCAACCCCATTTCTATACTAGTGATACCCTAATAGTTTATCAGTGTATACCTATGTTATAAAAAAAAGCGTAACAATCAGACTGTTATAATCAACTTCAAGCTTTTGCAAGGTAAGTTTTTATTCTTTAAGAAGTACAATTTGTCAAATTCAATCCCCTCCTCTGTACTTCTCTTGTAATAATAATAATAATAATAATAATAATAATAATAATAATAATAATAATAATAATAATAATAATAATTCATCAAGAGGCATTCCATACGCCCAACTAGTTAAAATCTAGGCCAAAAAAGATAACTAAAAAAAAAGGAAAAATGCCCATGAACTCTGACTAGATAATAATATTGTAAAAGCTAAAGCTAGAAGTATAGATGATGCCAAAATGAGGCTTATGCAAGCTTTTTAGCACAAAAACAAATAGATACCAATGATAGAGGTCGTCAAACAACTGAAATGTATTACTATTATTACATTATTATTAAACTCGATTTCAATTTAATAAATCAAGCCTCTTAAACAAAGCTTTTAATTCTTATATCATTTCAAACTACACATTCCGAAAACACCACTATTTTTAAATTTCTCTCTTTCTTTTTTTTTTTTTTGAACGTAATAAATTTCTCCATATTGTTCTTTACTTTTTAGTCACACACATTTGAACAAAAAGTTTGTAGGGGTTTTAACCCAAATATAAAACGAAAATTTTCACAAATGAGAATTCACAAAGAAATAAAGTACAAAATAAATAAGTAAAAGCAAGAACACCAAGAACACGAGGGATTTGATTTGTCCCCGTAGGGACCCGGAGTTCAGATAAATCTTATATCTCCGTTGAGCCTCCGTTGACGGAGGATACTCCAAAGCACTAGAACCACTAAGTATAATTACGACATGTCTTTAAATTACAACCAATCTCAGTAATCGAACCACTAAGGAACGAAGAACTCTAATCTGCAATCTCTTCCTCACACTAATTCACTAAGAACTATAGAAACGAGAAGAGAGCATCGATGGTTTTTCAGAGAGGATGGAGCGTGGAACTCGGGTCTCTAGAAGGAGGGGACGATGCTCAAATAAGAAGGATCAACAACTCATCAATCATTAACAGTGAATGGGCCCGGCTGCATAATGAAATGGGCTGAAACATTAGTTAATAGAGCAGTCCATGATCTTCTAAACAAGTGGGCCAGCATCAACTGGGCCGAAGAAGCATGCAGCAGCACAAACAGCCCACCAAAGTTATTTATAAAATAAACCTTGTAAAACAACTCATCATCATAGCGCGTGTTAGGGTATGTATTTTTATGCGTTTTTTTGTGTTTTGATGCGATATAGGAGAGAGAAAAAATGAAATTGAATGGTGAAAATTTGTGTAATATAGGTAGGTCCCACGAGATTTGTGTGTAAAAATGTGTAAAAATGAGTAGAGAACGGGGTCATATTTGGCAAGAAAATCCAAAAACTATTTACAGAGGATCTAATAACGGAAGTAGGAATAGAGGCCAAGGCCCATTTGGAAAACGCATTACGTTTCCATCGGAGCCCGTTCTCAAATTGGCATGCTAATCCACAACAATCCAGGCCTGCTTGGAAGTCTCACTGACAGCAAGAGGGCTTAATATGGGGAAACGAACTGTACTACTGTGAAGAGAGGGAAAAAGGGCGACGTATTCATCACCCCTCTTGGCACTCATTTCTCTATCCACAGTGTTGCAGTGATTTCTAGCTTCGTCAGCATACTTGGAAGGAAGGTAGTTTCAGATTTATGTAGTTTTTGTGAGAATTTGGGTGTGTTTTGGTTCTGTGTTGAAATTTCACTCGATCTGATTAATGTGAATGATCCAGTTCATTACGAATTGTTTATTTTCCAGAGTTGTTGTTTGTTGATGCTAATTAGTCTTCCTATAGGATCACTCATTTGATTTTGTCGAATTTTGTAATGTAATCGGTGAAATCCCCTGACTATCGTGCCACATTTCTGAAATCCCCAAAACTTTCTTTTTTCTTTTCCAAATTTCTTGTTTTCAGTGTAGTAGCTGGAAAATAATGAAACCATAAAAAGGAAAAATTTTCAGCTGAAAAACCTCACCATTTATGGTAAATTTTTGTGTTTCCAAGGAATGGCGCAGATTCAGGTGCAGCACCAGAATGCAGCTGTGGGAACTGGCCCGAATGGAGTGATGGTGGCTCCAGGTGCTCAGGCTCAGGGTGGAGGAGCCGGCCAGTTTCCTACAACTTCACTGTATGTTGGAGACTTGGAGTTCTCTGTGACAGACTCTCAGCTCTATGATCTGTTCAACCAGGTCGGTCAAGTTGTTTCTGTTCGGGTATGTCGTGACCTCAGCACTCGGCGCAGCCTTGGCTATGGTTATGTGAACTTCACCAACCCCCAGGATGGTTAGTAATTTGTTTATTCGTATTGCATGTAGTTTGCTGGGATGTGTTTTCGTATTTATAAACACATTATCTGAAACTTTACGGGGCAAATGATTTTATGAATCCTTCAACTGTTAATTTTAGGAGTTAGGACTCTTAAAATGTATTCGGGCAGACTGATAGTTAATGTGTGTATATGTTGAAGTGCATATGTTGAAGTGCTAGAAGAATGTGACAATGCAATTCTTTAGTGAACTTTTGGACTTCGTAGTATTTCATTTGGATCGCTGATTTGCGTTCTGTCATTTCTGTAAATGCTTTGATTGCTGAATTGGTTCAAGTGTGAAGATATTAAAACCTTATTATTATGAGTTTTGGCAGTTTTACTCTGCTTATACATGCAATTGAATTAGGTGAATTTTCTGACAGTAAGAATACTGCCGAAGTTTCCAAATTATATCATGCATGCTTGGTATTTTTCATCTGATTCATGCCATTTAATGGTTTACATTAAAGGGCCTTTACATCCATTCACCGTTTTTGCTCTTGACCTATGTGTACGGGAGGTGATTTTGAGCAAGCTGAATGTGTTGATTACAAGCAACTTATTCAAGCTCCGCTTGAAATAGCAAATGAGAAATGACATGCATCATGCACCAAATAAGTCTAAACCTAATCTTCAGCTCTTGTGCTGGTATTTTAAGCAACCTTGATGTTTAGGGATATTTTTTGGGTTCTGTTCTATACGGACAACTTTAAAAACCCAAAGGAGAAAGATTTGGAGATTTGAGATTGTTAGAGCAGAAATGAAGAACGCACACGTACACTGTGTCCCCAAGAAATGGTGTGGCACAGCTTCACACAGCTTTTAACACCACACTGGCAACATGTAACTCACTCTCCAGTCTTCACTTTTACATAATTCTTGTTGCCTACCAAATTTCTTTTCATTCCTTTTGGGTAATTATTTTTCTGGAGAAAGGTAAAATTCTTTCAGATAGTCGGTCAAGTTGCTTTGCCCCTGATAATATGTTTACTAGGGCAATTGTGTATGTACAGCTCTGGAATGTCATTTGTGATGTTTTTTTTTGCCCTTAATGTTTTTAGTTAATGACTGGTCATTCCTGTTTACCTGTTATACAGCGGCAAGGGCAATGGAAGTGTTAAACTTCACTCCTCTCAATAACAAGTCAATTAGAATCATGTATTCTCATCGGGACCCCAGCATCCGTAAAAGTGGAGCAGCAAATATCTTTATAAAGGTAAGTGTTGTGTTCACTTGTCATTTGTTTTTGTCCTTCTCTTCATATTTTAAGGATTCTGGTTTACTGCACCGTGTTTAGTATGCTTCACCTGCTCATGCGACTTGTCATTTCCCCTCATCCTTATGAGTTATGACATAAAACTCATGTTGGTTTTATGTTTTTTATGGGGAGATTCAGAAATTCCTTGCAAAGTGTTGATAAACAGTTTAAATAATACATAGAAACAAGTGGTGGATAAGTCGGCAGCTATTTGAGTCCCATCCATGAAATGTGGAGAAAAAGGGGGATTTGACTAATCGTAGATTGTTTAGACTGGGGGATTTAACTAATTGTAGATGGTTTAGACTCCCTCCGTCCCACTGAAGATAGGCTTGTATTTCTTATTTGTTAGTTCCAAATTATAGTCTACTTATTTTATTCAAGGCATGCTTAATTTATTCATATCCTAATATACCTTTATTTAATGGATTGACATCGTTACTTTTTCCGTACTATATAAATTTGAGATTATTAAATAAGGGCATTGTAGAAAAATAGTGTAGAGTTTTCTTTTTCCATTTACTACATAAGTTGACATTCCTTAATCTATGTGAAAATATGAGTAAGCCTTCCTTCACAGAACACAGGGAGTAAACATTAGCCAATTTCCCTCCGGGCTCCAGCGCAACATTTGTTTGCCAATGCCATTGTGTCTGTTGCTTTAAAAGACTTGCAGATTTTACCTGTTAGGAAGATAGAGAAGGTTAGCATTATGTAGTTTTTGTTCCGCATGACCTGCATGATGGATTGGTAACTTGGGATTCGCTTTTTACTGTCATTTCATTTCTCTCATTTATTCTGTTGTAACGACTTGTTTACTGGACTCCGCAGAATTTGGACAAATCAATTGATAACAAAGCATTGCATGACACATTTTCAAGCTTTGGAAACATTCTTTCTTGCAAGATAGCAACAGATCCTAATGGTCAATCGAAAGGCTATGGGTTCGTGCAATTTGACAATGCGGAGTCTGCACAAAATGCAATAGACAAGCTTAATGGCATGCTTATCAATGATAAGCAAGTGTACGTTGGACATTTCCTGCGTAAGCAGGAGAGAGAATCTGTATCAGACAAATCAAAGTTCAACAATGTGTATGTGAAAAATCTATCAGAGTCTGCTACAGATGATGATTTGAAGAAAATTTTTGGTGAATATGGAACAATTACTAGTGCTGTCGTCATGACGGACAGCGATGGAAAGTCCAAATGTTTTGGATTTGTCAATTTTGAAAATGCTGATGATGCTGCAAAAGCTGTTGAAGCTCTTGATGGGGCCAAAATTGACGATAAGGAGTGGTATGTTGGCAAAGCCCAGAAGAAATATGAAAGAGAGCAAGAACTTAAAAGTCGATTTGAACAGAGTGCCAAGGAGGTGGTAGACAAATACCAAGGAGTTAATTTATACATAAAAAATTTGGACGATAGCATTGATGATGTAAAACTGAAGGAAATGTTTTCGGAGTTTGGTTCGATCACATCTTGCAAGGTATGTAGATGATTCTTGTAAGAGAAGTTGCTGACCAGGCTCGGCACAATTTTTTAGCCTCCTGTTTATTTGTCTTTTTTGGCATCGCAGGTTATGCGAGATCCTAGTGGAATAAGCAGAGGATCTGGATTTGTTGCCTTCGCTACTCCCGAAGAGGCTTCTCGAGCAGTAAGTTGCAGTATAGGTGAATCTGAATGTAATATCTTCTATTCTGTGGGACAGCTGAAGAAGCCTTTTTTTTTCCCCTCCCTCTCTCTCTCTCTCTCTCTCTCTCTCTCTCTCTCTCTCTCTCTCTTCTTTTCTTTTTTCTATTTTATTTTTATTTTTATTTTTATTTTTATTTTAGCTTAATGAAATGAATGGAAAAATGGTGGTCAGCAAGCCACTCTATGTTGCGGTTGCTCAGCGAAAAGAAGAGAGAAGGGCAAGGTTACAGGTAAATTTAATAAGTGTATCTTTTCCAATTCGAAGGACGGAGGTGGGACCCCTTGCCACTTTTGGAAATCACTTCAATAGCAGGCTGTAATATTGTTATTCAGCAATGTGCCACATTTTGCTCAGTCATGTGCCACATTTTCTAATTAACAAAAATGGCTGTTCTCCCGAGCTCTACCGAAATACTTCCATCATAACATGGAATCAATGGAACTACACTTTGCAGGCCCAATGTGCCACATTTTGCTTAGTTTTGCTTAGTCATGTGCCACATTTTCTAATTAACAAAAATGGCTGTTCTCCCAAGCTCTACAGAAATACTTCTATCATAACATGTAATCGATGGAACTACACTTTGCAGGCCCAATTTTCACAAATGCGGCCAGTTGCCATGACACCTTCAATGGCTCCTCGTATGCCAATGTATCCTCCTGGTGCTCCGGGCATTGGACAGCAATTGTTTTACGGGCAAGCTCCTCCTGCTATGATCCCACAGGTAATTGTTATTATGAGTTTCACTTCGATCAATTTCTTTGTGGGATTCCTCTTTAGCTTTTGCTTGAATACTTCCACACCTCCCATGAAAGAGAGGAAATCCTAATTGTCTGCACTGGTAGTTCGAGGAGTAACAGCCCAAATAGAACTGGTTTTATATGTGAACTTCAGGTGGAGGAATTGCAATTTTGGGATTTGAGTGCCATTAAAGCAAAATATGCTCCTTATCACTGTTATCTTTCATTGTGCGCTAAGATGGAGTCAACTGTGATGTACTGAATACGTCGCTCATTTATTTTGGTGCACCTCTCAAATTGGTTTGAAAAGGAAGGGAAGAAATTAAGGGCTTGTTCTATACAAAATAAATTTCCACTAACTTTCATTTAACTTTTTCTCTCTCATCATTTTCAACCGCTCATACAATTATTTTACATTTTTTAATACATTTTCTCTAATGTTCAATTACACATCTAACACGTTGCTTTAGTAAATCAAATACATTATGTATAGAACAAGCCCTAAGAATAAATTACCATAGGGGGCTAATGACCACAAACTAGCTCATATTTGGAGAGAAGTTAATAAACTTGCTGATTGACTTGCCAATATAGGCTATAAGGAACAAAGTCAGACGGTTCTAGGCCCACAGGACTTGGATACGGAAGTTAGGGCATTAGCTAAGATGGACAGAATAGGCCTGCCTTACCTCAGAATTTGAAGCTTTTTGATTTAATTGTTGTTTTCCATGATTGTCTGAGTTTTAGCTTGTATAGGGAAAGTAATAGTATTGCATCTCATTTAGTTTTTCAGGTTTACTTTTTTAATAAACTACATTTGTACTTAGGCATGTTGGGAGGTCATTTTTAAGCACCTCTCCGTCTAGGTGTAAATTGCAATTTTTATTAAAATTCTACCCCGAAAATTCTACCCCGAACTTGGATTTTCTAGCCGGGATAGTTTGTAAAAAATAAAAAGAAAGGAAAAAAAACTGTATTTATCTAATATTAAATGCTCTGTATTTGCAATTTAAATTATTCCTTTTCTAGCACTAGTTTTACTTGATTTATCAAACTTTTTCGTGTGCATTTCGAGTTCGGTTATGCCAATCATGGGAAGAATTTTTTATTTTAATTTTTTCTTTTAACTATCACTATTATTAATTTTTTTCCCTCTTGTAACAAGTGTTCCAGCTGCTATTGTATGAATTGTGATATAATTTAGGAGGTTGAGCGATGTAGAACTCCAAGCAATTTTGACCTTTTCTGCATTTGTCATATGAGTGCATGTTTGGAGCTACCATGTCGCTGGACCAACTCTTTCTAAAAACTGTGGGGTTTTCATGTTTGCAATTACATTTACATCTTGAGTTTTTGTTAGGCTGGATTTGGTTATCAGCAGCAGCTTGTTCCTGGAATGCGTCCCGGTGGAGCGCCCATGCCCAACTTCTTTGTCCCATTGGTCCAACCGGGTCAGCAAGGTCAAAGGCCCGGTGGCAGACGGGGTTCTGGTCCTGTGCAACAGACACAGCAACCCGTCACACTTATGCAGCAGCAGGTCAGTTCTTGTTCAAATAGTTTATATATAGATGAGTTTGTTTAGTGAATGTTTATAAACTCAGTGAACGAATCATGACGTGATGATGGATGTATGTCTTGCGAGGAGTTCCTTAGGTGTCTCTAGGAAATAAGTTCTGAAAGGTAGTTTTGGAAAATATGTAGATAAAAATTGATTTGAGAAATTGCGCATAATCACAAACAGTTCAAGAAACCCCTCGTCAAAGTACGTGTAGTGACTTTCAACATGGTTATGTGTTTTTAAGCCTCTATTCGTATTAGTTTTTTTACTTCTAAAAATTAACTTTTACTAGTAGTTAAAATCAAACATCAAATCAATCACACATCTCACATCAGCACTTGTTATTATCCACATATCTTGTGGTCCCCACCATTTTTAACCTAAAAGCATAGTTTTTAAGTAGAAAATGGTTCACCCCAAAACGCTAAGAATCAGTGTGAAAAAATGAGTAGTGATCATTGCCGAATATGGTAGTCTTGTGCCAATGTTCTGAGGGTAATAGTTTGTTTAATTGTTTATCATTCAGATGGTTCCAAGGGGAAGAATGTATCGATATCCTCCTGGTCGCAACGTGCAAGACGTACCAATGCCTGGTGCTGCTGGAAACATGCTTTCTGTTTCATATGACATGGGTGGCATGCTCCCCCGTGATGCTGCTGTTCCACAACCTCTGCCAATTACTGCTCTTGCTTCTGCCCTCGCAAATTCATCACCGGAACAACAAAGAACGGTGAGTATTCTTCTCGCACATTTCCATTTTCTCGGTCGGCTCTTCCTTGTTGCATATCGTGCATTTGGGTATGATAGAAATTTAAATTTAAAGTGGTTTTAAGTTGTTTGAATGTGTGGTTGAAAGGGAATGAAAGTAGTATAAAAAAATTAAGGATAAATTGCACCAGTATTGGTCAACCTTTCACTTCGTTTCCACCTTGGTCCCAACCTTTTTTTTTTTTTGGGACCACACTCCACACATCCCCCAACCTTTTGAAAAATAGCATCATTAGTCTAAATTGACCTAGTTAACGAGCTACGGAATGTTATTAGGTCATTTTCTTTTTTTATTTTTATTTAATAAAATAAAGGAAATTTGGTAATTTAACATTTACTTTTAATAAAATAAGGAAATAATGGAAATGGACCTAGTTAACCTGCAACACCATGTTTGATATCAGATGTTGGGCGAGAACTTGTACCCTTTGGTCGATCAGCTGGAACATGAGCATGCAGCCAAAGTTACAGGCATGCTTCTGGAGATGGACCAAACGGAGGTTCTGCATTTGCTTGAATCTCCCGATGCACTGAAGGCGAAGGTGGCTGAAGCTATGGACGTCCTGAGGAATGTGCAACAGGCTAACAGCTCGGCTGACCAGCTTGCGTCACTTTCCCTGAATGAGAATCTTGTTTCTTGAGAGGAATCAACATTTTTGAGGTATTGGAATCTCACGGTGAAGTTTTGTTTGGATTTTGAGATTTTTAGGTTATCTTGCTTCTGGTTTTCGGATTGTTAAGGATTTGCCGGTATTTATGTAACTTTTCGTCTGATTTTTAGAATTCTATAGAATTTGGAACTTTCACTCGTTTCTTCTCTCGGAAGATACCAGAGTTTGATCATTGATGCTTTTGTTAGACTCGGGAGACATATTTATGTTAGCACCTGCACGTTGGTCCCCAAGTCATGTTTTGGTACGGTTTAAGCCCCTTTATTCCAAATTTGCTTTGCACCCTCCCAAGTCCCACGTTAGAATCTAACCAACAATAACAAAATAAATTCTTAATTTAGCAAAATCTATATTATTATTATTAGTATTATTATTATTATTATTATTATTATTATTACTAGTATTTTTTACCCGTGCGTTGCACGGGGTGATATATTTAAAATATTAGTAAATCCTACTGATATTAATATTATAAGATCAAAAGATTAATATTTTTTACCGTGCTCTTACCCAGTATTTACACCCGTGCATTTTATGTAATTAGTTTTTTAACAAATAATAATTTTGATAAATATTAATGGAATAATTAATTTATGATTAGTTATCAATTTACTGCATTTTTACTCTAGCATTTACACTGCATTATATGAGATGATAATTAGTGATAGAGATTATGTTAATATATCACATTTTACTTATGGTAAAATTAAATTTATTAAATATGTATAAACTTAAAATTAAATTAATAAAATTAAATACTATAGGTATCAAAATAAATATAATAAAAAAACTCTATCAATTTTCTTAAAGCCTATGGTTTTTTTAAAAAAAATTATTCTATATTCTATTATATACAACTCCAAATTTCGAGAGATATTAATTACATACTCAAGGATGTGATTTAGTATTAATGATGAATATATGAATAATAAAATTTTGGAATTTAATTATGAAATATAACCAATATATATTTATATTATAGAAATGATAATATAGCGGGTACTGAACCCAACACCCTATTTCTACTATAGCTAGGAAACACTTATTATCGCCCCCACCCACTTTCATTTAATCGAATCTGAGCGAGGATATTATAAAAATTGCAACATGATGAAGACATTCATTCCCCGTCCCCATTCTGCTAAAAAATGCTCATCCCCGTCCATGTCCTATCATGATCGTTTAATGAAAGATTTTTATTTATATTGTTTAAACGTGTATTAATGACATCTATTTCAATAAATACCTTCTAAACATAGTAAACATGTATATTAATATATTCGACATAAACTCACCAATTTAATCTATTCAGCGTATTAATATCATTTTTTTAAACTCATCAATTTAGATGTTTATTTAAATAATTTAAATTATATAGGTTTCTTAATGTGGTCGATTAAAAAATCATTGATATTTAATCATATTTTTTACCATATTTAATGCTATAATCAAATTTAAATTAATTTGAATGAGATAAATAAATTTGAATGAGACAAATGACTTGAAATATATATTATTCATAATTAAAAAAGAAGAGTTAATCGATGATCTTTAAAAATTGAATAAAATCTAAACTGATAAAAATTGTTATAAAATGAATAATTTGAAGTAGTTGGGATTCTTAATATTTATTTAAAAAATAGAATCCTAAATAGATATTTAATATAGCCGAGAGACAATTAAGAAATTCCAATTGAATCGCATAATTTGAATTTTTGATTGGGTCCATAGCCAATTATTTATTAAATACGTAATTTATAAAATAAGCAAATTTAGGTATTTATTTACGTATCAACTTATTTAATCTTTATTCATTAAATGTGTAATTGAAATATTTATTTACTTATCAATAAAATTAGACCATTAAATTAAAATTTCTAACATTCGTCAATTTAATTAATACAACTCAATTAATCTAAGTATGATGTGCACAATTAATTGTAATAATAGAGTCAAGAATAAATAAAAATATTGCAATTATAATGTCTCATGGCATTCATGAAAACAAATATTTCACACCAATATACTTGATATAATCATTGCACTTAATTGAGTAATAAAGAAACAATATATTTTTTCCTCAAAGTATGATTTTCCATCATACTTGACCAACTATTTGTTTACTTTCACAAAAAAGAAAAAGAAATAAAATGTTTGTTCCCGATTCTTATAATACTACTCGGAGAGGCGATAAATCAATCCCGTTAAAAATTATTCAAATGTATAACATTACAGAAATATTAATTTATTTTTAACGTTTCATAAATAATTTTTATTCAATGAATAAAAAAATGTCAAGTATTATAGTACACGATATTTAGTAATATTTTGCAACTCAGTTTTTTTTCCTTTTTTAATTTTTTTAATTTACATATTTATCTCTTTAAAAAGGAAAACCTCAAAATTAAGTGAAATTATTTCTTATGAAAATTGCAATTGATTGTAGCAGCGGTGGTAGAACTGATCACAACAATGAGGAAGACGATTCCTTATTTTCAATTTACTTATCATATTCTATATATAATATATAGTTAACTTGAAAAAATGTTTTAGAATAAAAGTAAGAAAAAAATATTTTTCATAAAATAAGTTTTAATTAATATTTTGAAGAATAATGATATGTAAAGTGTTACATACTAAAATATACGTGGTATAATTTATCAGTCTCGAAAAGGGGTAATTTCATTTTAGTAAGTAATTTTTTTCCAATTTTTGTTCAACATAAGATGTGTTTTGTTAAGACTTAATGAAATGCACTGTATAAATATAATAATATCTTAAAACATATTAGGTAAATTGTAAATACACTAAAACACAAGGTGTATTTAATAAATGTTCCTTAAATAAAAATACTTCTTTAACTCTTATTGATTATCATGATATAAGATACTATCAAGAAAAATTATCTTTTTTGGAACTAAAAAATAATATCTGAGTATTGTAATAATTTGAACCTTATTATAATTGATATACAATCTTATAATAATTAAGTACGACTAATCAAGTCGTGTGTAAGTAGTATAATTATATTATATAATCTAAGATAAAAAAAAAATGCTGAATAACTCGAATAAGATTAATTATATTCACGCTATAAAATATATTGAGTACACCATAATTTAATTGTTTGAAAAAGTCTTAATTTTTTTATGATAACAATTATGTCCTCAAAATGCATGATTGATAATTTTTACTAATTAACTTACTTTGTACGTAAATATTAATTTATATTTTGATATTTTATTAGAGATATTTAAATTAAAAGAAATATTCACATTTTACGTCCATTACATTTAACAATGTTTAAACGTATGATGAATAAATAAGTAATTTGGCGTTTAAATAAATAAAATTTTTTGATAAAAACGATCTTGATAGGAAAAAAGTTATAATTAGTTAAAGATTAAAAATAATCAATATTGACTGGAAAGTTTTTAGACAAAAACGATCATTATAGCTCAAATTTATAATTATCTAAAGATTAAAAATAATCAGTTTTGATGGGAAAAAAATTAAGGTTGTAATTACATTAAGATGTAAACATGGGGAATATTTAAAATAAATATAATGTAAATTATCAATAAAAATGTATTGTGGCAATATAATTACCCATCGGATTATTTAAAAATTTTCAAAAAAACTATTTTATAAAATCGAACGATTAAATTTTCATACATTAATGTAAAGTTCCAATTGTCAAATCTTGAATATTTGTTGGAAATTTCATTTTAATGATCAATATAAATTAAAATATTTACATAATTGTAATATTGATAACTATCTAAAATAGGCAAATATGAAACACATTAATTATATCTCATTGTATTAGAAATGCTAATTATATGGACTAAAGCGATAGTATATTAAGGGGCAAAAAAATTATAAAGGACATGGGTGGAAACTATAATTAACTGATTAAATAACTAATAAATGAATTATTAATATATATATATATATATATATAATATTAGGTCAAATTCATAGGGGAAAAATGACCTAGAATAAAAAAGTGAGTAAAAGTTAGAGAAAATGACGTGTTTAAGTGGAAAAAAAGACTACTTATATATATATATATATATATATATATATATATATAGATTTTCAAAAATTTTTTATCTTATTAATCTATATTAATATCAATTTATATTTATATAGGAAACTAATTTTGTATATTTGCGTTAAATTTTAAATTTTTAAAAATAAAAATTTATATATTAATACTATACTCGTTTTAAAGCTCTTGTTAAGTCAAATAAAATAAAGTAATAATTTTTATTTTTTAATTTAAATTTATTGTTAGAAAATGGAAAAAAGAGGGGGAGAGAGAGAATATTTAGATAGAATGGGATTGGTAAAGCAAGTTGTAGAAATCCCATTAAATATAGAAACTCTATTATTTTAGGAGATTTTCATGTGTAAAATTTCAGAAGATTTAGAATTTTTTTTTGGTAGTAATAATATTAAAAAATAAAAAAGAAAAAGACCAAAAAATCCGTGATTTTAGGCGGGAAAATATTAAAAAATGAATTAAAAATTAGGGTGAAATACTCTGGTATTATATATATATATATATTATTATATTAATAAAATGAGGACATTTTCTCACTTAAACTATTAATTTTTAGAATTAAAAAATTAATTACAAAATTTCATTTCCCACCCAATTCCTATATATTCATTTTTTAAGATTAAATGGTATATTTTGAGATAAACTCAAAATTTTTTTTATCAAAACTCTCTATATATTCATTTTTTAAGATTAAATGATATATTTTGAGATAAGCTCAAATCTTTTATCAAAGAAATCTTACACGTGCCTTTCCTTCTCATCTTTTATCACTAATAGTTCACACACTTTTTTCTTTATCAACACCGATGAATGCGTCTCAAATCTTACTGTTGGAATTTGGTATTTTCATAACTTCATTCCTAATTCATCAATAAATCCAAAAATCCGAAAATTAACACGAAATGAGGACATTTTCCCGCTCAAACTATCAATTTTTAGAATTAAAAAATTAATTACAAAATTTCATTTCCCACTCAATCCCTATATATTCATTTTTTAAGATTAAATGGTATATTTTGAGATAAGTCCAAATCTTTTATCAAAGAAATCTTATACGCGCCTTTCCTTCTCATCTTTATCACTAACAGTTTACATACGTTTTTCCTTATCAACACCAATGAATGCGTCTCAAATCTATCAATTTTTAGAATTAAAAAATTAATTACAAAATTTCATTTCCCACCCAATCCCTATATATTCATTTTTTAATATTAAATGGTATATTTTGAGATAAGCCCAAATCTTTTATCAAAGAAATCTTACACGCGTCTTTCCTTCTCATCTTTATCACTAACAGTTCACACACGTCTTTCCTTATCAACACCAATGAATGCGTCTCAAATCTTACCGTTGGAATTTGGTATTTTCACAACTCCATTCCTAATTCCTCAATAAATCTAAAAAATCCGAAAATTAACATGTCTCAGATCCATTCGCATCATTAATCCGAAAATTGAGCTGATCAAATTTTCATAAATCAGCGACCAATTGAGACAATTGGGTATAAGTTCCCTGTGTAACGCGTGGGTGAAAACACTAGTTACATCTAATATATAGTCCATCATTTGATGTAGTTTGTCATCTTATTATTATTATTATTATTATTATTATTATTATTATTATTATTATTAATGAACAAAATATTAGAATCTCTCTCTCTGGGATTAAGATCTCGTGTCAATTATTTCTATTTCTTTCATTACTTTATTCAATCAAAGTAGGATGCATTACGTAGTTGGTTGTGTTTGGTGGAATATTTTGGTTGGAGAAGACAATCTATGAGACATGAATTGATATATAAATCTGAAATATTTTTCATGTTGTTTTATATAATCTCTTGCATATATTTTCTTAGAAAACTACTTTTCTTCTAAAAAACACCGTCTTTGTCCAATCTTTATCACAATTTCCTTGTTTCTACGATTTGACCTGGTTAAAAAACTGATTAGCCTAAATCATAAAGAAAACTAAATGTATCCTATTTATTGTACCATGCGTACATTTCGAGTACTTCGATGTAGAAAAGATAATCTAGCAAGTCGTACTTAAATGTCCAAAAGTGTGACCATTTTACACAATCCTTCATTGGAATTCAGATCTAGACAGGAAAAGCCTTGGGAGGCACTTTCTTCTGAAGAGCAACCCCAAATTTCTCACTTATGTCAATTTCTTTGGTTTTCCCTTCTCGGGTTTCCAGTTGAAGTTATGGATCATAGTCGCAACCATAAGCGGCACCATCCGAATCGCCAATGGAAAACCGGGACACATTCTCTTTCCCGACCCAAAGGGAATGAGATCGAAATCTTAGCCTCTAATATCTATCTCACGTTTTAAGAATAATTTCGGATCAAACGCATTTGAGTTGGGCCAAATCTTTGGATCTCTACCAGTGGCCCATATGTTGACAAAGATTTGGGCCTCCTTGGGGATCACATATCCATTGATTTCAGTCTCTACTTCTCCCTTGTGTGCATGGTATTAGAAGAGGTCTAGTAGGATGAAACCAATAGGTTTCTTCGATCACCTATTGAAGATATGTGAGTTTTGAGATATCTGATTCTTTGATCTTGTTGTTTCATCCCACGACGTTCCAAAGCTCGTTTCTAGCCTTCAACATGACTTTAGGAGAGCGAATTAAACCCGTCATTACCCATTCGACTGTGGCTGCAGTTGTGTCTGTCCCTCCAACAAATAAATCCTACACAAGAAGTTAGTTAACAAGAATTACAATCATCATATCTTTGAAATTACAAACAAAAACCATTACAAGGCCTTGGAGTGGATATCTTGCCAAAAGTAGATGCTTTATATCTTCTCTTGGAAACTCAGAGGGGTTGCTTTGGCTATAATCAAGGAGGGATTCTAGGAAATCACTTTTCTCCACGTAATCCGACGACGATCGTAACTTCAATCGTTGATCGATCATATGTTGGACTATAGCATATACTTGGCCGTAATAACTCTTGGATTTTTGCATGATGCGTTGTGGATCGATGTTCTTGAAGATCGGGGAGAAGTCTACGAGATTAAAAGATGCAACAACTTTTGTCATAGCTCATATAATTTCCTTCAAATCTTGCGTAGAGTTCGAGTTGAATTGAGCACAATCGACTGAGAAAAGAGTGGCAGACATCAGATTAAGGGCGGTTATGATAGCCGCTTCACCAACGTCTCATAGTCGATGTTTAGCACAACATTCTTCGACGCAGTCACTTAACTTCTGCAACTTTTCTTGCTGAAGCCCTTGACTTGCCTCTAGTTGAGGCACCGAAAAGATTTGCCCTTGGGAAATTTTACGTAGAAATTGCCAATGATTGACCATAGGGAGCCAAACCATAGAGTGAGTATTGTGCTCGTGTACTTTAGCTGCTGCAGGGATTCTACGTCCCAACAACGCTTGGTGTTGTAGTACCTCCTTAGCCATTTCGGGCGATGACACCACTATGGTGCCAACACTTCCTAGCTTTAGATACATTATTGGGCCGTAAATTTTGGCGAGGTGGGCTAGCGATTGGTGTGGGTTTAGGCTAAGTTGAGGGACATTACCGATGATGGGATAACGAAAGGCCCTGGCGGAAGCTTGAGAGACGTGTTCAACCTCGAGAAATGAAGACATGTTAAGCCTAAGGCAAGGAAAACAACCAAGTATTGTATCAAATCCATGCCAAGTTATTATTCTTGATTTGCCTATCTTTGGTCATTGATTGGACTAGGACAATTGCTTGCATACATAGCTGAAGATTCCTTGAGAAAGGAGACATAAGATAAATATAATTTAGTAATACTAATTCAAACTTAAAAGTCAAGTGCATGTGAAATGTAGATTGTTGAATGATTGTTATTTCATGAGCTAGTCAAAACTCAAGACTTGCTTTTTAGAGAAACATCCAATTGTCAAGATGTCTTGTTTGGATTATAGTCAAAATTTGAAGATTACATAAGTGTCTTTACATCTTCGCAGGGTGTGTTCACACTAAATATAAGGGGGTAAATGCTGTCTTTACATCTTCGCAGGGCGTGTTCACACTAAATATAAGGGGTAAATGCTCATTTTCTGTTCATTTCTATTGTAAGGCGATAGTACATCAAGAATATAGAGGAGCGTATATAGCCCCCGTTCACCAACCACTTTTACCACTTTTTATAATTTTTTATAACTTTTTTATCCATTCTTTCTTTATCATAAATCAATCACATCCACATATCTCATCACATCCACAAATCTCAACCACTCAATTCCACTCATTCTCTCTCCTCTTTTACATAATACAACTTAAAAATCATTATAATCTACTTCCTAATGGGGGCATATATTATCACCTAAATATGAACACCATGGAACCAATGAGCAATATTGAATACACATAAATATACACGATAAGTAAATCAAATAGACTATACATTTAAATAGCAGTCAAACAACTCATTTTTTTTATATAACAACGTATTAATTGAATTGTTGAATTATATGCATTTAAATAATATTAAAACTTGAGTTAGTCATCACCAAATAGTGTTGGTAACGGGACAGATCGGTAATAGATCAGTGAAAATTAGTATTGCCCCACGAAGAAATCTTATTAGAAATATTGTCCCGCGATCCATGACCTGAAAAACATATCAGATCGGGGCGCAGAGCAAAGTAGATTAGTTTTTCATCCATGAAATGATTGTGAACTTTTTTTAAACAAATAATTTCCCGACTCCATTGCATATTAATCACCTAAAACACTAATATAAAAAATGTACAAATTATCAAGCTTAACTCTAACAAATTAATACTTCAATAATTTATGATTTATGAGTTTAACACTTTAGTCATTCAACATTTACAAAGCATTCAATAATGAAAAAAGAGTTATTCAATAATAATAATAATAATAATAATAATAATAATAATGTTATGAATAATAATTGAAGAATAATTATTATGTGTTATGAATAATTGAGAATAATGTGGTGGTTATGAATTATGAGGAATAATTTGGTGGAGGAATAATTTGGTAAAAGATGTAATTATTATATGTGAATGACTATTATACCCTTGATGAAATTATGTAATTACGATTGTGCCATTCGAAGTTTTCCTATAAATAGAGGCTTATTAATGAAATTCATTCCCGAGAATTCTTTAGAATTCATTCTTCTAAATTCTCTCTATTGTTTCTATACTTTTATATAGCGTTATCGTACGAGTCTCTACCATTTGAGTAATATAGAAAGAAGTATGCTTCTGATTCGTCTTATAGATGATCTTGTATCGAAGCGGATTATTACTGAATGAATTAATTCATCCTCATCAATCCTAAATAACTCTCTTTGCAAATACATCATCAAACTTCCCTTTGCTCATATTCCTCTCCCACAATTCCTCATTCTACACAACCCATAACGGAGATATCTGAAATCCCAAAATTGGAAGAATGGAGTCAAAGAATTTTCCGATCACGTAAATGGATTGCAAGAAATCTCATCCAATGGAATAATCAGAGAAAGGAAAAAAATTAAATCATATGATTTTATAATATAATAATATATTAAACTATAACATCTGCTTTATCGAGATATAAGCATTACATTATCAAAATCAAATTTTCTCGACTCCATTATACCTGATTTAACGAGAAACTGATTTGGCCAATATCGTGTGGGTAATAACTCGCTTTGAAATATGTTATTATCAAACTTTCAAAATTTACAAATCGACACTAACTTTGAAAAAGTTACAAAATAGTCCTTGAATATTTTGATATTGATAAATTAAAGTAGAAAGGAGATAATTTTCCAATCGTAAAACATTGATAAAATATTTTTGATAATTTTACCGTTCTGGTGGGATGGACAATTTTACCCTTAGGGTAAAGCCGACCTAATTTTGATGACGTTGAAAAATGGATAGAATATTCATGAAGAAATTCTAAATCCATTGATTATATAAAATGGCTTGAAGTCCATTTGAGTTAAAAGATCGGAATATTATTTTAACTCCGAAGAGTTCAATTACATAATGTACTTATTCTAGAAGGATAAGTGTGTTCTTGTAGTAAGTAATTGAGTATTTATTCTAGAAGAACAAATTTGCTCCAGAAGCAGTTCAATATTTAATTCTCGTACTTTATTTCGCGCAATTTAATTCTATAATACCTCCTACTGATGATGGGTTCAACCGTCACTAAGCGGAAGGTTTATATATTTCTGCACTTTATATGCTAAGTGATGGGTAATACCTTCTACTACAGCAGTCCTACTTTCTGAAGAAGTAGTTAAATATTATGCAATTTAATTCTTGCTATTTAAATTCAGTAAATTTATATTTATTGCAATAATTCCCATAAGGTAGGTTCGACCACCTATTGGAGGAAATTTAATTTCTAATTTAAATTTATGCTTGACTTTATAGTTTGAGTATATTTCCAATGTGGTGGAGTAATACCACACGATTGGTGTGCATATTTCCAATGTGGTGGAGTTATACTACACGATTGGTTATAACGAATCCTACTCCGGAAGAAGTAGTTGATCAAATATTCTAATCATACTCTCAAGTAGTGACGATGAGAATAAAATTATTTTCCATATCTAGAATATTAATGGAGAAAATTGAGTAAGTGGTACTTGAAGTCACCATTGGATAAATAGATGAAAATAAAATGCTCAATAGATCCTATGTTGATAAATCAAAGAAAATATATCGCATGGAGAGATTATATGAAGTAATCTCATCGATGATATGAGATTGTATTAATATGAGAATAAAATGCTCTTGAAGAAGCAAAATCAACTAGATTACTGTATTTGAATAAAGCCAATATGATATTATTATTATTACTCGTAAGAAGTACAAAACTAGAAGTGGAACATATTGAGAATATCAAAGATGGCATTAAACACTCGAAAATATAGAAATGCAAAGAAATACATCGAATCCATAAATGAGGGATGCGTCTGAGTATAAATACTCAGAACTACTACCATCAACATTAGGATTCATAATGAAATATTTAAAGGATCCGAATTTCTTTTTACACCATGTAATCTCAAGACAGTATTTCCAGACTGCAGTTCTTGAACATATGCATGAAATTTGATGAGTAGTTCATCACCAGCTTGATCTTGCAGAGATAAGTATTTTTCTCGCAATAATGAGAGATAAACTTATTATTTACACCCTAATCTAGAAGCGCTAGTAAGCCATCAAAGAAATTATTAATATTCAACAAACCTATTGGTTTGACATGAAAGTTCCATTACTTGAGGTATATTGAATATTTCCTCCAGGTGTTGTAGCCACTGGAAGGACAATGAAAGCATCACTATTATTCATCATATACATCATGCACGATTTGTGGATGGATTATGCGTTTGTAGCCCGACTACCTGCTTGGACCCATGGTAGAACTGCTCCAATTGAGTATTAGATCCAACTAGATGGAAAGGTATTACACTCAAACTCTTATTCCCAATGATTGTCACGGCCATTATAAGTCTAGCTAAAAGTTTGTTGTTGGTTCCTCCGTATAGTATATTGATTTCTTGTCTCCCTAACTCTACAAAGTCAGTTTACCGTATCCACATATTGGATATGGCCTACTAGCTTAGATCCACCAAGAATACATACGGTTTAATTTGGCGAGGTAAAGGCGAGCTTGTATGAGATGATTCTAAAATCTCCATATCCATCTCTCCGATCTCTTTTGCACTCTACTTTTAATGTATGAACATGAGAGATATATGAATCCTCTATTTAAAGAAAAATTTTCAAACCAATAATTGAGTGCACTATTTACTTTTTGACAAATATGAAAGAAAAAAAAAAAAAGCGAAATTTTTTTAAGTGAAAATGACATATATCTGTTTTGATTGAAAATAATATATATATACATATATATATCTTAAAATCGAAAAACAATATTTACAATTACAAGAAAATATTGATCTTCGTTATTACAGAAACTTCCTTATATTAATATGAGAAAATTATTATACTAAAATTTTCTACTAAATTTACTAAGCAGGATCTTCTAAAGTAAGTTTTCAAGCATCGTTTGTTGATCTTTGAATTTGGCCCATAAGGCCATTAGCTCACATTATGCGTGTCACTAGGATGTGTCTCAAGAGCTTTGTTGAATATCATCCAAGGCTCCTTACTCAATCCATCCTTAATGAATCTTTATTTTATCTTCGATTCGGAAGTACCCCATGCGATTTACATCGAGTGTCACATGTCCACCGAGCACATTTGTAGCATCCTCCTAATCTTTTTTGCTCTCCGTTTCTTTGAAAAACTATTACTGCCATACCTGCATGTATTTAGAAGGAATTGAAACCTCACCGTATAATCGAACCTTTGCTTCAATCAAGCATCGGATATCTTGTGGGATACCCTTATTCATTAGCATCCTTAATCTTTCGGCCTACTCGATAAATCCTTTTAGGATTTTTAATCAAGAGTGATGGATAGTATTTTCAAGATTTGAGCATATGATCCATTATAATGTATAGACCATTGTTAGGATGAATTTTTGCAATAATTTTGATGATTTATTTATAGAATATCACGACGCGTATGAAATAAGACTCAGATTTTAAAATAAATAATATAGCGTAAGAGCCGATTTGAGAATTAAATAATAAATTTGGATGTGATGCGTATGAGAGAACTCCGTGTTTGAATAGTGGTAGACAATAATGTCACTAAAAGATGATGGAATATGTCGGTGAATTGTTTTATGATAAATCATATTGAGCAATATACAGAATCTTAGTGAAATCGATATAAGAATTTCTTGAACTAGAAGTTCAATAATACTCGTTTGCAAAGCTGGTTGACCATCCCGGTTTAAATAATTATTGAAATCAATATTTCAAGTGAAGAATTAAAAGAATTTCAATGATTATTCTCGATAAATGATGAAATCATTACTAGCCAATATTGGGAATAAATTCCAAATATATCCGGAATAAAGAATGAGAAATATGGTACTCATCCTCCAGTGTGAACTACTAGATATTATGATATGGATTCATTTAGATAGTCAGTGTATATAATTTAATTTGAAATTCTGAATATTTGCTCACGCAGTATGAGCATGATTTTGATTTAATGATAAAGCTAGTAAATGTATATCCCAATACTTGAATAAATCACTGAAGGATTTGAGTATGCGATACAAGTGGAGATATTATATGGCAAATTATTTAAAGTCCTCAAATAAATTGCCGATATCGAGAATAGAATGCAAAGCGGTCTAAATTTTATTAAATGAATGATGAGAACATATATGATTAAAAATCATACCAAGTGTATGGGTTTTGGTGTTCTAAATTTTCAAAGATGAGGGAGTATTAAAGGTTGAAAATAATATGTGAAATGCATCATGTTATATCCTCGAAATTGAAATCTGAACTTGAAGTTCAAAGATGCATGAAAGGCTATGAACAATCACATATATCAAACTCACGATGCTTTGATAAGTTTAGCACGCCGTAGGCGTTGATATTTCCCCAAACATATATATCAAAGCAAATTATAAAAGATGGTCTTAATAATCCGAGGCATATACTCTTGAAGAGTATATAGACATAACTATATTGTGTAATCCTACAAGAGGATTGATAATGAGATATCTCGATAAGTTATGTCGATATGGGGAAAGAAATGAAGTGAAATTAAATGTGTCGACACGATATGAAAATGTAGCGCTACATATGATCAATGATAATGAAAATATTGAGATATATTGAAGATGATAAATGGTGAATGTGAAATCCTTAACTTATGAGATGATGAGATGATGATGACTAGTACTCAAGTTTAAAGATAAGCATGGTGGTCATTATATGTTGCATGCTCATGAAAGTTAAATTACCGATCGTGTGTGTAGTAAAAAAGAAATTAAAGGATCGGATGAGCTAAACCCGTGTTTATGAGTACCACTAAAGGGTGAGCTAAGCCCCGGGAATGAAATAACCTATTAAGTGAGTATTAAATGTTAAATGATATATTTTAAATGTTAGTTAGTTATGAAGGTTTACTTATATGTTTACATGTTTTTACTATGAATTTATATGCTTTAAATTGTGTGTTTGGAGACACATGTGTTCATGGTGAATGTTTTGAAGTTGTGTAAGAAAATTGATGCACTCTAAATGAGCAGAAGAGTATAAAATCAATGTATATGATACTCATACAAATGTATGAAAGATTTTGAAATGCTTGCAGCATACTTGTATAAAATACGCGTTGCACTCTTTTTCCTTGGTGAGGTTTTATCCCATTGGGTTTCTAGCAAGATTTTTAATGAGGCAACTTTAAAGGCGTATTACATGAATAATGTACTCTTTTTCCTTCATTAGGGTTTTTTCCACTGGGTTTTCTAATAAGGTTTTAACGGCATATTCATGATATTGAAGAACGATATATGAAATTGATCACAGTGTATCTATTGGATCAAGTTATAATGGAGCTAATGCTTTAGATCCAAACGATGATGATATTGAAATCATTTTACCATAAGTAAAGATATCGAGTTCTGAAGATATAAATCAAACGGAGCAAATTGTACTCTTTTTCCTTGATCAAGTTTTTCCCCTGGGTTTTCTTGAGGTTTTTAACGAGGCGACCGTGAATACTCATATGCCTGATAGACATCAGGGGAGCAATGTTTGATGAAGCGTTATATAACCACTCCAAGCCTATCCTCAATCGATTTGGAAGTTTCTTCCCATTTGGGTTTCTCCAACAGTCCGAAGACATTTGTATTAATATTCGAGGGAGTGTTATGAATAATAATTGAAGAATAATTATTATGTGTTATGAATAATTGAGAATAATGTGGTGGTTATGAATTATGAGGAATAATTTGGTGGAGGAATAATTTGGTAAAAGATGTAATTATTATATGTGAATGACTATTATACCCTTGATGAAATTATGTAATTACGATTGTGCGATTCGAAGTTTTCCTATAAATAGGGCTTCAGTTATTAATGAAATTCATTCCTGAGAATTCTTTAGAATTCATTCTCTCTAAATTCTCTCTATTGTTTCTATACTTTTATAACAAATAATAAGCAAAGAGAACCTTGAACATTCTCATTAAATTTCTCACAGGGTAAAAACATTTAACAAAAATAATCCAATAAGCCTAGCTGCTTAAATAGTAAAGAGATGAAGTGACCCATGAACAAATTAAATAAAAGTCTCTCTAGCATCCAAAAGAGTAAAAAATAACATAAATAAAATAACATAGAACTTTTTTAAACAATTATTGCGGAGTTTGTTGTCCAGTGTCTCTTCAACCTTCTCTAATCCAATAAAGTAGAATTCAATGATTGGTTATTTGAGTTGGGCCAAGTCTATTGCACATATCATGCATGGTGCTTATTAGATTAATTGTTCCAATATTTACACGTCTTCTTTTTCTTTTTTGGCTAACTTTTTAATTTTATTTTATTATATTTTTTATCGAGGCGGATCGACATCTATTTGTTATTACTCCACAAACTTCACAGATCAGAAACTCTAATTGTTATTGCTTTTCCGATCCACAAATTGGAAAAAATCTGTTACGGTTCGAGCAAATATCTATCAAATTTTGTGCGAATCGGGTATTTTGCCATCCCTATCACCAAACATTAGTTTAATCATCTATTATTGCCAAGGCAATTGAAAAAATGATACAATGAAATGAGCTTTAACTTTGACGAATAATTGCTTAAAGATTAGTTTCTTGAAACATCTTTAGTCCAAATTAACATAATATAAAATACAAGACCCTCAGATGATATCATTCAGACGAAGTAATTATCATTATTATTTTCTTTAAAGAATGAAAATCAGGGTTTCGAGGGAATGTTTCACTAAAAAAATACTAAGAAATTTTCAAAGAAACGTGAAAAAAAATATCAAAACACATTCGAACAAGCATTGACTGACCCATTGGCTGATTTGGAGGGGTCTACGGGTACGTGAACCCCCACCCCCAAGAATTTTTTTTTTATATTTGAAAAATTCAAAAAGTATTAAAAAAAAGATTTTTAATAAGTTTTTAAAAGAATAAGAAGATTGTGTTTTATTGATAGGTTATCTTATTGTCTCAATTTAAATTGTGTTTTAATTTAATGAATTGGAATGATTTATATTTGATAAATTATAAAGTGTATGATTTTATGATTTATATTTTATTAATTAAGCATATTTCTTCCGTTCTATTTTTGTATTTATGTAAATATGTGATTTTAATTTAAAATTTAATATTTTTTATAGGTAAATTGTTTATATCATAATTAGTCTCGCCTAAAAATTTTTTGCCCATGTGGTGAGCCATTATGAGCGTCCCCTAACTTTAAATCTCTAGATCCGCGACTGAACTAAGCGAAGAGTGGACAAAATTTAAAACAATGATACTCCGGGGACATTGTTGTCCAGAAAACCTGTTGAGCACTAAATTGTAAATGATCTCCAAGTTGGAGACATTTTCCATAATTTACTCAATTCACGTCCAACTGGAGACCTCCGCTAAACCGGACGACCAAACTTTACACAAAACTCGAACCGACGACCATATGATGATATCATAAGATTTTTTCATTTGTCAACAAACACGATGAATCCGGACCCGAATAACAACCCGGCTTCTCAGACCCAACCGCAAGCCAAGCTCGAAGAAGCTTCTCATCAACCTTCTTCCGATTACGCTCCGTATCCGAAACTTGAACCGGTTGATGTCACTCCTGTTACTGACACATGGAGCTCCGTCCCTGTCGGATCGGATTCCCTCGGGTCGGGTAATAATAACAGTGCCCGGCCGCCGTCGGCTTCGGAAGGTCCGGCTCCGATTCCCGCCGGCGCCGGGGGTGGAACCACCGCCATGCCGGCCGAGTCCAATCCCTACGTTTCCCCGGCTCCAGTCCCTGGATCATCTTCCTCGAAGAGTAAGTTTGACTTATTTTTTCAGATTGTATTGGTTTTATCGATAATTAGGTCGAATATTTGAATTGGCAACTGATTTGGAGTTTAATTGAACTTCAATTTATCTTTTCGCTGTGGATGTTTGATGAAATCATGAAAAGATTCAGTAAAGGATATGTTCGGTAAATGGGGAAAGAAGGCGGCTGAAGCTACTAAGAAGGCCGAGGACTTAGCTGGAAACATGTGGCAACACTGTGAGTGTATTAAGCTTTTGTTCTTTTATGTTTATTTATTTCTTGTATGTTTATTGCTTTGCTTAGTTATGGATTCATTCGCCATAGATGTCAGCTTCTTTGGGAAAAGTATGTGGCTGTTTTAGTGTTCATTTGTTTAAGATTCACTACTGTATAGATCAGACTTTCTCAATATTATGGAGTTCATTTATTTCCATTGCGTCTCAAACTCTACTGTTTTGGCTATAGTTGGTCATGAAAATCATGAGTTCCTATCCCAACTCTCCTGTGAACAGTGAACCACTTTAATCTTCTTCTGCAATTTCGTGTCCGAAATTGACTCCTGCTTTAAAAAATATATAGCAAGATGATGACTCCTTTTGGCTGATAATTATTTTATTGTATGTCAGTAGAGAAAGCTGGCTGACACCTTGTTTGGCACAGCTGCTTTCTCAAATTCATTTATTGGGTTTACTTTTGGTCCAAAAGCCGAATAAAAATAAATTGCAACCAGACCTTTTTGTATACCTCATGTTGTGCACAAAGGTGCTAGAATTTGGATTGTTAAATCTGGAATCTGGTAAAATGAGGATTTTAATCTCCGCCATATAGGTGCTTTCTATGGTCTGTGTTCTGCTACTTCATGTACTGGGTTTATGCACTTAGCCTTGCTAGCCAGTCCCGTGACTTCTGCGTGCGTGATGCAAAACTATGAATTTGGTCATCTGAATTCTTCAGAACAGTTATGTTGAGCTTTTTTTCTTTAACACACAAGAAATGAGTTTGACGAAAGTTCTTAAATTATATTTATTTGAAAACTAGCACAATTATTGAAATGTGAAACTTAACCCCCGTACAAATAATGGTTCAGGCTATGCTATCCATTCTAGAAAAATGAAGAGCTTGTTTGCTATCCATTATATCAAAGATCATTTTTCTTCATTATCAATTTCAACTACTCATTTTATTGATTTGACCAACTTTTATATTTTTTAATATTTTTATTTTATATATCTACCACACACAAAAAAAATATTTTCTCAAAAATCTCTGCCAAACATACTAGGAATGATTTCCTCTAAAGGCATGTTTGATAGAGATTTTTGAAAAAATGATTTTCGAATCAGTGGTTGAAAAGTAAATGCAATTATGCAAAGTATCAAAAACTATGGAAAAGTTGTCACGTCAATGACATGTGTGGCTGAAAATAATGCTAGAGAACAATGATTTTTTAATTATCTGAGACAAAGAACTGATGATATGTGGGGCAAGGTGTTTGTCAACAGCGGTATATTTAGATGGATAACTGAGGGTAGATAAATAGTTTGGGAGAAATTGTGTGGATTAAAAGTGATTTTGGGAAAAGTTTAGGTGTTTATAAGCACGAAAAACGGGAAGGGCTTGCCTAACAAGCTATTAAAAAGGATGCTCAACTACTCCCTTCCTTGTTCGGGACGACTTTCTTGAATTGACATCTCAGATTTGTGCAAACTTGGAAGCGACCCACGAAAATAACAAAATAACAAGTACTTCAATCTAAGAACATTGTATTATTTTGATACTAAGTACAACTTTGGACTGAGTTTTGGAGGTAGTTGTTATTTCTCATAATGTTGTACGTATACCGGTTTCTGGTTAATCAGTGAAAACGGGCCCAAGCGTAGCAGATGCTGCTGTTGGAAGAATAGCACAGAGCACAAAGATATTGGCAGAAGGTGGATATGAAAAGGTATTCCGTCAAACATTTGAGACTGTCCCTGAGGAGAAGCTTCTGAAGTACTATGCGTGCTACTTATCTACCTCTGCTGGACCTGTCATGGGAGTCTTGTATTACTCAAGTGCAAAACTAGCATTTTGTAGCGACAGTCCTCTTTCATATAAAGTTGGCGAGGAGACGCAATGGAGCTATTACAAGGTATGAATGTACACTGTAGCTGTTTCTTCCGTTCCATGGTTGATCCACATATGTTTGTCTCAATATTTACGTGTTTTATTTGCGCCTAGTGTTTAAGTCTTCTACATTTTATTCTTTGCAGTATATTGCTTCCCTAGATTTTGATGAAATCACAGCATAATTGTCATGGAGTTCCATTTGTGCTTGTTTGGCGTCGATTATTGGATCAAAAACTGATTGTCTGAGAGAATGTGTGGTTGAAAATGAGTTGGGGAAAAGTTTGATCTGGTTAATGCATCATTCTGTTCAATTTAATCGAGTTGCACTTAGTCCGCAAAATTTTATTTTGGCCTCAATCGTTATGTTGGAATGTGCTTTTATCATTAGCTTGGGATGATATTTGGAAATTCAAGCAAGTCTTTCCGTCAGAAGTCCTTTCAAAATAGAATTTGGTCACACTAATCACATTCACATATCTCATAGGACTCACGTGTACTACACAAATCTCAACTTATTTTCGAAATTCAAATTCTATTTCAAGTTCAAATTTGTTGGCTAAGCGGCGCTTACAAGTTATATGTCTCTTTTTATTGGAGTAGGTGGTTATTCCCCTGTATCAGCTAAAGGCAGTTAATCCTTCAACAAGCAAGGTCAATCCAGCCGAAAAGTACATCCAGATTATCTCCATTGACAATCACGAATTCTGGTTCATGGGATTTGTAAACTACGAAAGTGCGGTGAAAAATTTGCAAGGTGCAATGGCCTCTCATCAATAGCAACATCGGTGGTGTTCGGATGCTCAAATCGTACTGTGTGGTGTTTTAGTCTGTGTAAGTACATTTGCGACTTACAAGACATGCTTTATTTCACGCTTGAATTGGCTTGCTTGGTTAGTAGCTACTTGTTTGTTGGTCTCAGTGATGATGCTCGCTCGGGTGGTAAACAGGGACTTGATGTGTACATTTGTGGATACTATTTATTTATTGGTGATCAATGATGGACGAGGAATTTGTTTGAGAGTTGAATGAATGATTGAGTACTTCATGAAATTTCGATAAGTAAATGCTTTTCTGTTGCATAGGACTTCTGATAGCCATATCTCCCATTTTGGATAGTGGACATTATCAGTGTTATATTTTATTTTACTTTATTTTATTTTCTAATTTTATAAATTAATTTTGAAATTTTGTTTGGTATATGTAACTATGCATATAATTTGCTTGTACAATATTTTATTTTTTTCCCACCGTTAGGAAGATATTCCAGCTCCTCCATTTTTAATGAGTATCTGGGTAATGCTAACACCAGAAAGTTTGTAACACTTTATTGACTATTAATGTTAATCTATTTTAGTCATTGACTGTTAATATTAATCTATTTGTCATCCCAAGTGAAGGCAATGTGAAACGATGAAAATTGCTCTAAGCTTTTGAAAATATGCGAAAGGTACATAACCACGTGTTTGTTTGGTATTAATTTTTTTCTTTGAAAAATTGTTTTCAACTAAATATCCTGTGCAGGACTAAAAAGCAAAAAGATGGCTTTCAGCAATATGATTCTCTATTGAGCTCCATGAAATGATTATTGCATAATACGATATTAAATGATAAAAATCTATAAAATATAAAGATCCAAATGAAAGACAATCTTATTTCCCATTAATACAGTCCTTTTTTTTTTTTTAATAAACCTAAACATAAATGGAAAATATTATATGTACATTCGAATGCACATATGACATTAAGAAAATGTGTGTAATTAATATTTTCCCAAGGGGTGTATCTAGAATTTTTAAATAGACGGACTATAACAATGGAAAAAATTTAATTCGACAAAGATTAAGTATTAAGAAAAATGTTTACTTAAAAAAAATATTTTTCTAAATAAAATTTCAAAAAAAAAAAGGAAAAGAAAAAAGGACAAGGACTACAACCCGTGCTTGACTCCCACTAGATTTGGCCCTGTTTTTATTTCTACAGTAGATATGCGTGACACTGCTACGTCAACTAAAAATATCATCACTTTTAATAAAATATATAATAATATAGTAGTATTACGTTATTATTCTGACTTACGTAACAATGTCACGCCACTTCAAAACATCCTTTATCCACCTAGGGAATATTGCATGGTTGCTGTTGGTGGCTCTCTTAATGCATTTGTTGCTGTGTCACCTTTATAATAGCAAAAAATATAACAACATGAAGAATTCGGAAAAGAATTACAACGCATACATCCTTTTTTGAAGGAAGAAGTAACAATTACAATTCATTACAAGAGCTAGCTAGTTAATGACCACTTCCACGTCGACTCGGGCCAGAATACGCTTCATTTTCCAGAGCACCGTCATTCGCTAAAGAACGTCGTTGACGAAGCACAGTCCACCTCGAATAATTGGAGTGAGTAATCGGAGTACGTCTAAGGAGCCGACCGGAAACTTCGACGGAATTCATGCAAAATACCAAGATGATAATTGTAACCATTGTAATGCATACATGAATAGTGTGTAATTTCATGGTCGAGTTGTAGTTATAAGGTGATGTTAAGATTTAAGGTTATGTTTTGATGTACTAATGAGGATCGTTAAATAGAGAAGAGGTGACTTAGTTGGGTTGGTGAATGGTGATCTTGATCATTGACTTGATAAGGATTTTGAGAGGAATTATGGGAACAAACACTTGAGAATGTGCGATATAATATTATGAGTTCCCAAGCTTATGGGCAATTCTCTGTATATATTTTTTTGTATTCCTCCTTGCAAAGAATGAAAAAAGGGTTTTTAAATTATACACTTCGTGTGACAACATCATAATATGACAATTTGTAATTTACTAAGTGGTATCAGTTGATTGACACATACATATTTTTTATTAGTAAAAAATCATGTTCATTTTTTTGACCTGTCAAAATATATGTATCAATAAAATGATCATGTTATGCAATAATTCTAATTTGACAGTAAAACATAAATGTTTTAGATTTGCTTCTAACATGAGGGAATTACAGTAAAAAATACATAGAAATCCAGTCTCATATCGTAATGATAAATTAAAAATCAATCTTTTGTTCATAGTGGACAAGATTATCTTGCAACTATATATATATCTTCACTGTACGTAACACATGAATATGATATCGGGTTTAAGAAAACAACTCGAATCAAAATATCACAAATTGCAAGAGATTAAATACTGAAAATATTGTTTCATTTTCATGAAATGATCAACATGAAGTGATCTTGTCGGTGTTGGGATCCCCAACCTCCAAACAAATAGAACCCTATAAAGATGTAATTTTATACATATACAAACATTCTCGTTCACAAATTTAGTAGCAATTGTTTATAATCTGCATGCAACATGCATGCTAGCTAATTAGGTTTTAGTCCGTGAGTGTGGAATGGTTTTTAATTTTTATTTCTTTTAATTAGTAGTTTCTAGTTTGAAATGTAATTAAGAGACAATTATAAACTGAACGAATACTATAAACTAAGCATACTCTTAGGTGTGGAATCCTATCGTAAAAGAAAGCTTACATGATGTGCTCAATTACAATGACGGACACGAGCAAGAAGGAAGATATATAGATTGGGGAGAATTGAAGGCTGAATCAAGAAAAATTGAAGGAATTTGATAAATTTTGGAAGAGTTTTTTTTTTTAATTTTCCCAGATAGACGTATATTTTAATTTTTCTAGCATATGGAAGAATCTTCCCTACTGTCCGTGATTATAATGTTGAGTTGTAATGAAAACGGCATTCACGTTGCGTTTTAGAGTGAAATGTTTCAAGAATTAACCTTCAATTTATTACACACCACCAACTGGTTAAATTCATTGATTGACACTTAATTAGTTGCGTGAAATTTTAAAAATGGTGATTGAAGTTCTAATGTTACGCTACTGGCCAATTAAGTGATAAAGGGTTTCTACTTTCCACAATGCAGGTTTTTCCCAAAATCGATTAGCGCTGGTTTTTGAACATTTTCATTCAACAATGATTACTTGAAAAGTAACTAGAGAGACCTTTGCCTAAACATTTGTAAATTGAGTGGCCACAGTACAAGGTGAGAAAAATGAAGTCCTTAGAGCATTACCAGTGTTGGGGCAAAAAACCTGAGGGAAAAAACTTAAAAGGCAAAAACAAAGCTAAAGGGGGAAAAGGGAGGTGGAAAACCCCAACACGGGGACCAAATTTGGTCCTTCATTTGGGTTTTTTACCTCTAAATCATTACAACATGAGCTTTTACCACTGAATGTTATTTGACTTTATAGGAGAGGGGGTAAAAATCCGAATTTAAATTTTCAAGCTCCCTCCCCAAAAAACCACATAACACTAGAAATGTTCTTAGTAACGACAAAAAGGCACCAAAAAGAGAGGAAGGAGAACCAAACTTTAAACAATTATGTACATTTTCGGAGTCCGAAAAATATTCGGCTTCTATAACGATCGAGAAAACTTTCCGTTTCATTTCGTAGGTAAACTAGGTGGTTCAAAATGCGAGGTTCAAAGAACTAACTTTTTCCAAAAAGAAAGTGATGCCAAACAAGTTCTAACTATAGAGTAGTAGTATATGATAATCCCTTTGACCAAGGAGCCAACGTGGCTTTAGAATAGGCGCCCTAAAGTTAAAGGTTTGACAAACATTTATATTCCTTTGAATTAAATTTTTCAAGAAACGACTGCTTGTTACTCACCTGCCCGCTCTACTTACCTTTGTCATCTTCCCATTGTCCCTTGTCTCGTGTGAAACCCAGCCATTTTATAGTGCTTTCGGAGCGTTATAAGGGATAATTTTCTACCACATACGATATTCATTTTGAAATTTCCAGTGGCCAAAAATTTTGATCAGCCGCCACAGAGTCGCCAGAAAATTTTTCGAATTACTGGAGCTCCTCTTCGTCATACCGGACGTAGATCTAATCTCAAATTTCAAAATAGAGATCATATGTTGCCGAAAATTACCCGAAAGTACCATAATTACGGTGCTCCCAGGAGCACTTGAACATTTCCAATGTGAAACCATTGAAGATTTTATCAAATTCTCCAACCCCACCCCACAAAAAAAAGTCCATATTATCATGCCCCATGTTGTAGGGTGGGACTTACACATTCGTCCATTTAGGTGGAAAACTATGAAGCAAAGTAATTTAATATAATAAGATGATAATAACTTTGCAAGAATCAAAACAATTCAATGTTGATTTGCGAGTTATATTGAAATATTAAGACGATCGAGAATATATGTGTGCAATTTTTGATACACTCGCTATAAAGAAGATGAATTTGTCATCGAAATTTGTTGACTCAATAACTTTTCCAACCGGCCCTTCTTCGACAAAACAACTCAGAAATAATGATGGTGTTAGCGGATGAGTTTTAATGTATTTTTATGAGTAGGAAGAGAGAGAATGAGTGGAATTGGATTGTGGAGATTTAATGAGTGGGGAGATATATGGATGTAATTTGTTTGACCAAATTTGAAATTTGAAAAAAATGGATTAAAATGTATTTTCATGAAGATGCTAACACCCTCTAATATAGCACAACATATTAGGCTATGTAGAGTCAAACCTTCGAACCACAAACAAATTACTACAACTACCTATTTCTTATTGGATCCGAGCCCCAAGTCTCAGCGGGAACATCACATTTGTTTCATTGACATGTGAATCTACGTAATACTTTGATCATCCCATAAAGATAAGTCTACTTTGACTTTTACAACATGAAAAGTGATTTATTTATATTTGGAGATAGATAAAAAATGAAAATTGACATATTTTTATGGGACGAAAAGAGTATAAAAGATACTCAACTTTTAGAAAGCAACAACCAATAGACTGCTATCACACTTCATAGAACCTAAAATGATATTATTTTTATTTTCCAAATAAAACCTTCTCACAAAAAAAAAAAAAGAAAGAAAGAAAGAAACAGTGTAATATCATATTATTATTCGAGTTTCCAGCCCACCAGAAACAGTAAAATTTTGGTAAAATCCTCACCAAATCAGCCTAATAAAATGCCATACATAACATATCCCAAGTCAAATTCCAAAAGAGCTTTAGCATTCCATTACAAAATTATTCTTATATACAGAGAGAGAGAGAGAGGGATAATTCCCACATTAGATTTGTCACAACTTTAGACAACTTCTCTATATATACTCCACTCCACACAAGAATTGTAAAGGCTAGTCCTGCATTACATGGAGCTTTGTAGAATGAGAAGCTCAACAAAATCAATGAAGACTCTTTGTTTTGTGTTGATTATCTTAGCCTACCTAATGGGTTCAGAGGTGGGTTCCATCCAGGGTCGAGCCATACATATGCCGGCCGGTAATGTCACGAGTTGTGAGCAAACCGGAGGAGCGAGTGACTCAATGAGAGTGACTCCATTTTCAGTGGCTTCAAACAATTGGAACACAACAAGTAGTCATATTTCACTAAGAGGATTGGCTTTGATTTTGGCTTCTGGGCCGAGCAAGAGAGGTCATGGCCATTAGACTATGGCGGGGAGATTCTTCACCTGTGTAGTTCGATAAATTTCGTCCATGATTAGGAGGTTACACAGGTCGATATAGTTTTTTTTTTTTTTTTTGTGAAATGTAATGAGATTATGGTGACCAAGGATGAATTTGTTTCCGGCATGAGTTTCTAGAGAAGTATACATTTGACAAGTACAGTTATCTCAAAATCCATTGATTTTGATTGCGTTTGTAGTTTTGAGGCCCTTATTATGCAAGTGCTCTCAATTTCTTTTTGGGAAAATCCATCCAAAAGGATTGATCGTCTCAATGTGTGAAGAATTTGGACCATTCAGATAAGGATTTAAAGGTTTGGACCAAAGTGGACGAATTCTTAATTATTGTAATCGATTTTGACGAATATTGCAATTATTAGATGGGAGTCCGAGGATATTGAACGCAGATAGGAGTCCAAGGATATTGAACGCGTGTTCGCGTGCTATTTTTTTTATCTAAAAATCATCTATTACTAAAAGTCAAAGTCAAATTCAATATCAACCACACATCTTACATCATTACTCATTATTATTCACACATCTTGTGGTCTCCGCCACTATCTATTCAAAAAGTTAGCTTTTAGTCAATTTTAGGTAAAAAAAAGCCGAACACACGCTGAGTTTTTGTCTATCAACAAAGGTTTGAAACAATGCTTTTCATTTACAAGCATTGTAAATGAGATACCAAATAGATTATTGATGGAGCTAACTTCTCCTACCCGCGCGGGCCCTTACCCGCATGAATTTTCTCCTCACAGCCCCCCCCCCACACTCCCGAGGCCCCACAGCATTCATGGGGGGCAATTTTGGTTGGTGTGCCACGTCAAATGTGGGTGAAACCCGTGCGTGCAGGAGAACATTTTCGTTATTAAAGAGAGTTGCATACAACACCTTGATTTAAGAGAATTCTACATGTAATGCATGAAAATATTTGAACAATAGTTTACATGAAATTGGTAGAGGATTCTAGTCGCGTGTTCGGCTGAACTTATTTTTGTCTAACTTTTTTCTATGGCTCCCACAAGAAAATGAATTATTGTACTTTTCTACAACAAAGTCAGCCGATGGCTAAGGTAGATATACTCATTTTTATATTTTCACCCTCTATCTTTATTCAATATATTGCAAAATCGAAAAAGTTTAATGATGGCAAAATTGGAATATAATGTTTATTAAATTATTCATTTAACACAGCATGGGTCCCACAAATTGAAGTTTGCAAAATTTTCGGTGGTTTTTAGACCACACGAAGAGGTGCTAAATTAGAGTCGCTACGTCGAAATAATAGTCGTCGTCCACTCGATAAAGGTGTTAGTATAAGTACAACTTGTAAGATTTATTTGTAAGCATTTCAAAGATCAACCTATATGCTCTAGTAGCCACAAATCTTGTCCACGAAGTCATTTCAATATCAATAGTTTACACTTGATACAATAGATTCTATTTATATAAAGTTTGCTGATTTTGTCATTTATCTAACTTTGGTAGTGCTTGAATCAAGGCATGAAACATTGATTAACTAGTGTTCGTAGACCATAAGTAATAGAGTGATTCTACATAGACATTTGAATTTGACATTTTTCATTGACATTGTTGATGTGGTATATTTTCATTGGATGGTATAAATTTGCATTAAATGATAATCGTATGATATATTAAATCGTCACCAAACAATGCCAAATAATCTGAAAAGAGCCACCCATCATCTTCTTAATTAAATGATTAATACTTATTATATAGTTACGTTTAGATGCCTTGGCTAATTACTTTCATCAAACTCGTAATTACTTTCATCAAACTCGAATGGATCAGATTTAGTAAATCCCTTTAATTATACCCAAGAGATCATAAATAATAAATATTATCAAAGGACACACTTATGCAACAAGAATTAGATACCTCAATTGTCCATGTGACAGAAAAGTTAGCAATCTGCCAAGATTTTTCCATAACAATATGTTGTTGCCGAAAGTAAAAGTTTATAAAATTGCGTGGTGGTTTGACATGTGAAATTTAAGTGCATGTTTGATAGAAAATTAAATTTACAGGGTTTTAAAGTGGTTTAACTGTGTGTGATTGAAAGTAGATGAAATTGATGTAATTATCAAATAAATTAAATGAATATTAAAAAATATGTGCTAAATTTTAAAGAGATTGTATGCAGCAAACATACCCTAAAAGTTTTAAAATGGAGACTAATATAGCTACTAATGTGAAACAGAAGAAAATGCTTAATAGCTAATTTAATCACTGATCGAATGAAGGTTTTCTTTTCTATTGACTCGAAAAAAAAGATTGATATATATTCGTATATCAGTTATTCTATTTTCATCTCTACTTTTTCTTTTCCTCTTCCTCTCTATTCTCTTGCACAAACTCTTCAAAATCTCCATCAATTCTTCGATTAGAACCATCGCTCCAGCGGTAATTAAAGTTTGGTGGTACAATCAACAATAATTCAAAATTTAACAACTAATTCGGAATAAGGAAAAGTTGAATGACCAAGTAAGATTTCCATCAAAAAATGGGGCCAAAATATGAAAGAAAGCAACTACAAGTGGTCACCATCACAGTTCCAATGGCGCCTTCACTGTTGCTCTCCTCATTGCAATGGCTTTTGGAGCATTGAGATCCATAGTCCGACCCGTAACCCGTACCCTGTTATCGACCCGATTAGCCACTCGTTCGTCCCTTGCAGCAACCTCTCCATTTCCACCACCGCACCCCCGCCGCAATCTTCCCTGTATTCTGCCGTCCTCCGCCTTTCATAGTCTGACTGATAGTCTGACCGACTCTCGCTTCCCGAAACGTCGGCCGAGCGACAAGCCTCGGCGTAAAAGAGCCAGCTTAAGGCCCCCAGGTGAGGGTCTCAATCTCATTTTTCCCCTGTTGTTTTGAGAAATTAGGTTTTCAGGGTTATGAATTGTTCTTTGAATTATTCTGTAAAAGAGGAATGAAATTAAAGAAATAATAATAAAAGTGAATTAACAATTGAGCTGTGGAAAACATTTTAGGACCATATGCATGGGTGAAATATGTGCCGGGTGAGCCGATTCTTCCCAATCAACCCAATGAGGGAAGTGTGAAGCGAAGAAATGAGAAGAAGCGAATCAAGCAGCATCGTGCATTCATATTGGTATGTGCATTACCTTTATGTAATAACTAATTCTCGTATTCAGTATTCTTGATTGCAATGGTGAAGATATATTATCGTGATGTTTAGCAGATAGGTCAATGAGCATTATGTGTAATTCAAGTTATTAAGATACAAATGTGTAGCACTGGATATTCAATGAATTCCAGCTCCCAAAATCATAGATAACTTGTAGGATTAACTGGATGCAGAACTAAAATATACAGACTGTAATCACAAAATAAGTGAGGAGCTATCTTGAAAGGCAATGAAGTGCCATCTCAAAAAACCAACTTGATGAAAAATTAGTGCGAGAAAGTACAAAAATTATTATGAAATTTTAAATACTTTTTTCTTGCATTGAGTAACAGAAAAGGGGGGGGGGCAGTTGATGTATGTTTTGAAGAATCAAGAAAACTATTAAACCCACAGAACGTTGGCTGCTAGTTGTTTGCAGTGTCGCTGCCGGTCTCTGTCTGGACATTCCTTGCAGAGTATTTTAGATGCCATTGATCTGTTAGATTTTCCTGATTTACTCTTGAAAGGTTAAATAAGCAGCTTAACCTAATTATTTTCTCAGAACTTTTCTCTGCTCCCAAGTTAATACTCTAGCAATCACAAGCCATTGCCACGTCCACCCACCCAGCCACCTCTATTTTAGCAGTCAGGTCTAAGTCTAAGAGTATCTCCAATGATCATTTTTCAGACAATGTCTATTTGAAGAGAGAGCCCATATGTTTCCTATTTTTTCAATTTTAGCTTTTATTCTTAATCACTTTTATCTCATTTACCATACCTTTTCTTCGTTGTTTCCTATGCCACTTCTACAAGTAGACACAACATCCAACTTGATATCTTCCACCATTATTTTATTATTATTTTTTAATTTTTTCTCTCTCTCCTCTCTCATGTTTCCTGCTATTTTTTTTCCCCCCACTCCCTTCTCTTTTTCTTCAATTATAATAATCATATTCTACTTTTTTCTCTCTCTCTCTCTTCAAATAGACATTGTCTGAAACAAGACCATTGTAGATACTCTTAACAGACGCCGAAAATCCGGCAGCCAAGATCCAATAATCCTAAATGAAAATGACGAGAGACTAAGGTTGTGATCTTCCAAGCCCAACTATGAGATTAGTCAAATATAAAGAATTCACTATCACCACGTTATTGCTTGAGGTTCTGAATTTGATGTTTGTCTACTGACAGAGTACCTCCTAAACCTGCCAAGTATATTTCAGTGAAATGTTACGACTGCAGTTTCTCATTTTTGTTTTGTATTGAGGTAGCAGTATGGGTAGCTCTTGTTTAATATCCGGGAACCTTTGTTTGGCTTTGGGTTTTAGATGGTTTCAATCTGGTGGCTTTGGGCTTTTTTTTTTTTTTTTTTTTTTTTGATAGGAAACCAAGCAATTTATTTATTATAACTTCATCCAAGGTTACAACACTAAAAAAAAAAAAAATGGACGAGTCGTCCACGCAAGAATAAAAACCGTGGGAGCATACAATACAATCATAAATCAAAGTAATGCGACTAAATCCTACTAGACACTATTGTACATAAGGAGCTACATTGATCAATTTGAAACAGAAAATTCTCCAAGCAACTGAATATCCCGGCTGCTCTTGCCCATAGACCGGTAAGAAAAACAATAGTATCCCATATATCCTCTATTGACTGCTCAACATTTTCAAAAGTTCTTCTGTTCCTCTCTAGCCATAATGTCCAAGCCGTTGACATGACCAAAAACTTCCATATATCTTTTGCTTCCTTCCTTGTTGACCCGAAAGACCATTTGATAAGTATCCAATCTGCCCATTTTCTAGGTAAAGCACCTAACTCGCCAAAGAAGTCCAATATTCTATTCCATAACCCTCTAACCACCTCACAATGCAATAGAACATGGTCAATGCTTTCATCCGCCTTCTTACACATAATACACAATGAAAGTGAGATGCACAGATAAGGCCTTTTCAATTGCAATAAATCACACGTGTTAACCTTCCCCAAGGAAATCAACCAAGCAAAAACTTTGATTTTTGAGGGCACCACACCCTTCCAGATGAACTTGAACTGGGGGAATCTACTGATGTTTGACAATTGGGAGATGGTATGCAAAAAGGATTTACAGGAAAAGGAGCCCGAAGGTGATCCCTTCCATATGCGTTTATCAGAGCACATTGAGTCGAGATTTGTGGTTTCAAGGATGTTAAGGAGAGAATAGATATCATCGATCTCCCAGTCATGAAAGTTTCTAGAGAACCTAAGATTCCAAATTGGGTTTGAGGAGTGTGAGATAGAGACAATGTTGGATATGAGAGCGTCTTTATAGTTGGATAAACGAAATAAGCGGGGAAAAGTCTCTTGAAGAGTATGATCTCCAACTTTGAGGAGTGTGGCTTTGGGCATATTTCAATGTTTGAAGTAGTTAGGATGCAGTGATTATTAGCACTCATTTGACATAGCTTTCCAAGATTGGTTAAAGAGGAAAGGTTATAGGGAAACGTGAAAAATAGCATTTTGGAGGATGTGATTGAAAAGAAGTGATTCAAATTTTATTTTCACCAAATGAGTTCTTTGCATTATATGCTATGTTCCACAAGATAACTTTGTTATATCCATATGCAGTCTGAAAAAAAGAAGCGTAAGGCTCAGCTTCAAGAGGCTAAGAGGAAGAAAAACATGAAGAGGGTGGAGAGGAAGATGGCTGCAGTTGCAAGGGAAAGAGAGTGGGCTCAAAGGTTAGTTGAACTGCAGCAGCTTGAAGAAGAAAAGAAGCGAGCTATGTCTTGAGATGATACATCTTGTCCAACTCGTGTTTAACTTGATTTATAACGTCCCCATTTGTTTATGGTACCGTAGGATGGTATGTATGAAGATGGAATTTGGGTGTTAAATACTGCACTCATTTATGCTCGACCTGCAAGCTATTCGCGAACAATTTATTTCTATTTTTCTTTCACTCAAGTCTGGGATTTGTCACCTCATTTTTCAGCCTTCCCTTCCTTTTGGATCATCAACGAAGTTAAAGCGATTGCACTATGATTTCTTCAAATCAGTAAAGTTGAGGCCGAGAAAGTTTGTGACGTGATAAAAGACTAGGTTATAATGTGATGAAGTTGTACTTCTTAGTCCCTGTTGCTGAGGAAAATTTGGTTATATGAATTTCCAGGCGTTATATAGTATATATACGATAGCATGTACCAATATCAAATGATGTCATGTATCAAAAGTCAAAACATGTACACAATTTCACCGGATAGGTTAAGGTGTGGCTTGAGCACATCTCGCCGCATTTAACTTCCACACATTATAGCGCAACACACGTGCAATTTCATTGAATCAACTGTGGCCGACTTGTCACACTCCTCGTTTTTCATCTTTTACAGGGATTTATCAGATCTGCTAATTAAGGAGGGAGCAAGGAGGGCGGTGGGGGCGGGGACGGGGTAAAAAAAAATAAAACCAATGTAATTGGGATAGAGAGAGTACTTCCTGCAGATTATAGCTAATATTGTAGAATCACATATTTCAGTTTACGCAACAGACCAACACCAACTTTTAACAAGCCTAGAATTAGCGTGGATAAACGCAATATTTTGCAAATATGTGATAAAAAGAATAAAATTTCATTGCATAATTCTATGGCTGATAATTCATATCAACCTATGTCTGTTCTCTACCACCGTATACAAATGCAGCAACAAGTAACTTCTATCAAAAGTTCAAAGATATACACAAACCAAAAATTCTGACATATAACTAATTATTCTTGCTGATCCTTCAGCATTGCTATACCAAACCAAGCATAAGTTACTCGGATTCGCCTAATTATTCCTCCACAGGAAACAACCCCGACTCATCACACTATTGAACACATCATATTTGGCTAAAACCCTTTTAACATGGGCAAAATTATATACAAACCTTTATTTCTCTGTAAGCTTGTGTACAAGGATGTAATTATTAGCAACAAAAGCTTTACATAGGATGATCATTTCTGCATAATAACTGCTGCATTGTTTAGAGTAGCCACTTCAGCATGTCTCCCATAATCTTACCGTCCTGCAGAAACCGTGTTGAAGGGTGATTTTCCACAATAGTAGAATGAATAAAGAAATGTGCTCTACTATGATGCTGATGGAGGAGATAATATCATAGCCCCTCTTGAAATTGAAGTGAAGTAAGGATATTGGGCCTAACTCCTCCTAGAAAACCGGTTCGTTAGGGGAGGTTTACCCTCACCTTGTATATTGGATTTTATATATTTGATTACCCGATGTGGGATTCTAACACGCCTCCTCACGCACAGCGTGGAATATGACACATAACTGTGGAAATACATATTGGCAATACCCAACATCATAACTTGGCCTGGCTTTGATACCATCTTGAAATTAAAGTGAAGTACGGATATTGGGCCTAACTCCTCCTAGAAAACCGATTCGTTAGGGGAGGTTTACCCTCACCTTGTATATTGGATTTTATATATTTGATTACTCGATGTGGGATTCTAACAGCCCCCAAAGAAACATCAATCAATAGATTATGCGTGTGTTCTTCTACACATTTTTACATATTTTTACACACTTTTTTCAAATCCACTCATTCTATCTCCTATTTCACATTCACATATCTCGTGGGACCTACCTGTACTACACAAATTTCTACCATTCAATTCCACTCATTTTCTTTCTTATATCACATAAAACCACATAAAAGCTTATTTTCAAACATCCTAACGGACGCTATATTAGTCAAAATGAGATCAATTTAATTTAGCAACAGAAGCCCGAAAATCAAAACCCCTAATTTGTCAACTTTCAGATGGATAACATACTTATAGCTATTCAGTTACTTAGTAACTACATCAAGAATGCAAGAACAGAACATTACTTGTACATGATAACTACATCGAGAATGCAAGAACAGAACCTTACTTGTACGTGAGTGGCTGTATAAGTATCAAAAAGAGAAACGCATTTGTTTAAATTTACCATACTGCAGTCGTGAAAGAGGATCAGCTTTGTGTGCACTCAAATGGATGTAAACTTCCTTCAGTAAACTCATGCATCCGAAAACGCTCCAAAATCTCATAAGGCCTAATAATATGACATCAAACAATTGTTTAATGAGAACCAATAGAAATGGATACCACCTAATGCGTGATAGGGAACTGTCCGAAACCCAATCACAATGCAGATGAAAAGAGTTACAGGGTCCTTTGATATTGGAGGAGAAAAAACTCCTGTACACACTCCAATTAGTCCTTTTTCACTGTTATACAGATTCCATATACCCGGTAATTCACAGAACACAAAATTGGCTCTTCGTACACCATTTGACTGAAGAACAAATTGGTCGAGGATCTCCGAGAGTATTGTGTGTTTGGCTACGTCTTTTAAGGTGTTTAAGTTTAAGCACACACACATTTTACCACAAACTACTTTTGATCACTCTTTGCCTGAAGCCACTTCACCACTTGTTACCATTTTTATAGGCATCATATCTATAAACACCTTGCCAAACATTAATGTAACATCAAACTCAATCCTGGATACAGAAGTTCCATATGATATATCAAGTCATATTTCCATGGAAAATAAAGAGGAAACTATTTGTTTTATCTTGTCTAAATGAAGACGAGATTGATGTTTAGATGTTCATTTTTTCTTTGTTTCCAGGTACATTTTCCGAACAACTTTTTACCCAGGTTTATAAACATTCCTGCTTATTAACACCTCTCCAAGCATACTTTAATGCTTCTATAATATAAATGGTCATAAAGGTTAGATCAACAGACATTGAACAAAAAGAAGTCCTAGGAATGGTCCCCACGAAAAGTAACTAAATCCTTTGGTCTCTCCATGGTCAAGGCATTTTTGGCCAAGCAGAAACTTCAGATAAAGCGGTACAAGAAAAGAGGAAATACATATCGCATTGATTTAGGAAGAAGATCTCGAGAAAAGCCTAATTGGCCATCATAAAACTACCAAAGATTTTGTCAAGTACTAATCCACAGGAGCCATTTAAAATGTAATGGCAAACAAAAAGTGCAGTCCTAAAAGATGCAGACGATGTCCTAAAGAGGAGCTGGAGTCAATCTTCACTCTTATTTGCTGAATTTTAGTCTTAGGTTTTATCATATGGTAATTCTTTTTCACAATTACTTCCTTTTTAATGGCAGTAACAATGAAATAGTGCAACATGAAACAATTTAATATAGCAGTCCAACAAATCATGAATGCCTATAGTTTTAGAACCTAACAACTTCATGCAGAAAGGAAAGGAACATGTAGTGATGTGAACAATCCATACCGACAGTCATGTGGTCAAGGTCATCGTGTAATAAAGGAAAAAAAGGAAATTAAAAGAAGTGAGACCAGCATGCAAACACAAGTCTAACATCTATTAGACGTACAAAAATGTTTCACGAGTTCGGCATAATCTACGTTGATTGCCTTCCATAGCATCTAACACGTTTGAAGTCTCTGGTCCCACAACTCCACCTGCAACAATGGATGGGACTGAAGCACTTGCAGTCCAAATCTGCATCAGCAAGGTCATGAATAAGCTATTACATTTTCATAGTTAAAACTGTCCAAAATCCACATTCTGCCTTACCTTTATGGTGCTATCAATTCCACTAGTTGCAACAGCACAATCAAATGGATGGCACTGAATGCAATTCACAACTGTACAGAAGGTCAAGGTATTAGGCCACCACAAAAGAGGAAGGGATAGACAGGGCAACGAGTAAATTATGTGCCAACCATCAAATAACCTTCTTTTGATATTAAGGAGACAATCCATTGAAGTTTTTTACATCACTATTACTTGCAAAATGACACAAAAGTGCCACCAAATAGCAACATTGAAAAAGACAAATCAAGTTTCATCTAATCCATAAACAGTGTGCAGATTACAAGGATCACTTTTCGTTACGAACTATGCATATGAATATTCATCATGAAAAAGTTACTCGAAAGATTATCAATTTAGAACCCAAAACATTTTAAGGATCCCAACTCAAAAATTTTCAATGAAAAGTTATTGTAGTTTTACTCCACGACTATCAAGTTTCCATTACTACACATAAATTTCTAATAGGCATCTTTTCAAGGTTCATGAAAGACTATTTTCTTTTAAAGTTGTTAGAACAAACTTGTCACTTAAAATTCTTCTATTTTCATTAATTTTGATCTCAACAATATATATATGATGCTTTGTGTAATTGCCTGCTCTTCAAAGACCATTCACGTTACTACTATACAAACCACACTTGACAATTTTCTTTTTAAAGGCAATTAACTTTGCACACCAGATTCCTCTTGCAAAGAAAGAAATTAAAAGACATGCATGAAGGAGGCTTGGCATGACATTCTGAGCAAGATAAGACGTATGAGATGATTGAGAAAAAGTTCTTTTTGACGAAGATGAAGAGAAATTTGCATAGATTGTTTCAATGATGTCGAGTAATCGAAAGGGGAAGTGCAGGACTGTCAGTTCCTTGGGAATATGTAGACATGGATTTCATGGTGGGATATCCTAACCGTTGCGTGGATTTATCAAGGCATATGGGGATTGACTCAACATTTCATGTCTCGGAGTTTTAGTGAGTGCCATTGTGAAGACAAGGATGAACATGATGCTGACCGTGAGAACGGGGTTTCTTTCAAGGGGAAGGGATTGATGCAGTCAATAGAGTACCTTGGACAATGACTGGTCAAATCAACAAACTGCAGTCAATAAAATACATAGAGAAAATGACGAGTTTAGTCAGTAAATATTTTGTGATAGGTGGGATATCCATTTGTCAGCATTGCATGGATTTATGTAAGCATATGGGGATTGACTCAACAAATAATGTCTCAGATCTTAACTGAGTGCCATGGTGAAGACAAGGATAAACATGATGCTCAGGCTTCTTTCACGGGGGGAGGGTCAACACAGTACCTTGGACAATGAAGAGTCAAATCAACAAATTGCAGTCCATAAAATACACCGGGAAAATGACTGAGTTTAGTTAATATATATTCTGTGATAGTAAAAGACGTAGGAATAACTAACGAGTCTTTGGAAATAGTTTTGATTACATGGGAAAATGTGATCTCATTAAATATTCTATCAGTATAAACAAAGTCAAGAATGTAGCTTTATAATCAGTTTTTTCCACATTTTCCTTAAGAAATCAATGGCACTTGGAGAATATCTAAATTATGTTCTTCACTTCTTTAAGGTTCAGTTTGCATTAAGGATCAACCAAAATCATTTGAAATGAGGCAATTGAAAAGGTGCTGAACCTTCTCTGTTAAAATTTGTTTCAACTGTGCAGAGAATCTTTTATCAATTCTTTTGCATTGCATAGCAGATAATTATATCATCAAGGTTTTGTGATTTATTGAAGGTTCATCTGCACTAGGCATTCCTCGAATCATTTCTATAGGTTCACCAATGAATAAATCCAATGTCCAATTATGGGGCCCGATGAGTAATGAGCAGTTAGTTCAATGATCTAGAACAGGTAAATTTGAGGGTTGGTTTGATGGAGATGAAAAATGATTTTTGGATGTCAGCTTGAAAAGTAAAGAAAATGTCTTAAAAAATATTAAAAAAAGTTTTCAAAATAATCTGTACAAAAATGATTTTCAATTAAGTCTTATCAAACATGCTCTGAAATTCTAGCCAAGGGGGAGGGGGGTTGGAAACATTACCAGCTTCATCTCCATGCAGCATCTTTAATAATCTGCCAGTTCTTTTTTCCCAGATAAACCATCTACCATCATCACTTCCGCTAGCAACGTATTCACCTGCGAAGGAGAAGAATGCATAATGACATTTGTTGAAAGCTGAAACAAGTGATATGTTGTTTAGGGAGTTAGTTTAGATATTGTTGTATTCTAAGTTTAAATTTTGAACTATGTAATTAGTTAGAGACAAGGATAATCATGTAATCAGTTAAGGATAGCTCCTATGATTTTTATCAGTTAGGAGCGAGCTATCCTATAAATACTTGTACTCCTCTTTTGCTGAAATAAATCAACTCATTCAAATATACCTGACTTTAACATTAATTAAACTGTCATCAGAATCCATTTCAAATGCTTGTCAAATGCAACGTTTATGGTAGTTGCACATTATCAACATGCCAAGAACAATGACTAAGGATGTTTCTTCAATTTGTAACCACTGGAAAAATAACTCACAAATACATTCATTTTAGAAGTGCTGCTCGCATTGTATACAACTTCTACAGGAAAACAAAGCTATAAGATACGAACAAATAGCATGTTACATCCAATATTTTGATTCTGATTCCTAAGCTTTAAAACTGTGCTTTTGGCTGACATCAGTACCAGTAATGTGATTGAGATACAGGTGTCCACCCCACATTGTGGCTTATCAGCGTTCAATTTTATCTGACAAAATTTTCTGCCATACCTCCTAAGTCCACTTCTGGGTAATGCATATTCATATATCAGAATACAGGAGAAAGATATAGAAAGACAGAGAAAATATTGAGAAAGGCATTTTAACACAGTAGGCCAGAAGTCAATCAACTGATCAACTGAATTCAAGTCCTACAGAGAAATTATCTGCGTTGCTCTACTAAATTTAAGTTGTTGAATCAACTTACCATAACTTTTAATGTTTATTACTTATGCTTTTTAAATAGGAGTTCAAGGGATAATGCTGTTAAAAAAAGAAGTTCAAGGGATTCGGTTCTAAATATTATCATAAGTAAATTCCTTTGCTTGTTGATTTAGCTGTTTTCATCTAGGCTTGTCCCATTCCAATTTCTACTTTCTTTTCTATCTTGACGATTTTACCTTCCAAGACACGGATTGGAGAACTACAGACATTTTTCCATTTTCTACAATCAGTTAATCTTTCTCTGCATAAAATATTAGATGTACATTTATGATATCATAGGAGCTGTTTTAGCATATGCCCACATTCCGTATGCCAAGTGTTTCCCCAAATTCTCATTAATAAAAATCTCCTACTTGACTTGGTAGCACCAAAGCAAAGACAGTGCTTCACTTTATTAAAGTTCCAAGTTGCGTTCTAATTGATCTTATCAGTCTTTATGTTAGTTTGAAACCATTTGTTGTTTTCATTAATATATGTAGTTAATTTTTCATTTTTCAATAGTAATCTAGTTTGGAATTTAAATTTTGAAATTTCTAAACGAACTTTTAGTTGGAATGCTCTTTAGTCCCAGTCCTCCTAAAATAGGAGATATCCCATAGGTTACACAGACATGCACTCTCCAAAACTCGAAGAACATTTATGTATCATGTTCATACAGACTACCCTTTCTTCAGTAGTAATAGTAAAATCCAAAACCAGATGGTGCCAAGGGATTGAAGGAGAAATTCCTAGATTATTTTTACTTCGGTTTCCTTAATTCGTTTATTCAACATTGAGGCTTGAGCAGCACAACATTTTAAAGAGCGTTATTCAATCTCCAACACCTTAAACCTTAAGGCCATGTATATAATCCCTAACACCAACAAATATTCCTTATTTCATGAAGAGCATTTAGTGGAACTTACCATAAGCCAGTAGCAGACTTAAATTGATTGATTACAATTAAAAACTACTTAATCACGTGCAAGAAATACAATGTTCGAGAACCATGCCCACCAAGAATATAAATAGTAGTATACGAATTCAATTAGATCTTTTATCAGGAACATAAAAGCATTCATCACAGTTGAGACAAAACACGCTACTATCTCATACAAAATGCATTAAGCATCAATAGCTCACATCATATAATATCCAGTCAACCTTGTCGACACATGATACATTACAATCGAAATATTTGCTACAAATATTAACAGTTGTTGAAGTACACCACTGAGGCGCGTGCACACATAATGCCTTCACATAGCATCACTGATCAAGCAATTCTATCTCATAACACTTAAAATAACTGAAGCACTAATAGTCTAATATCTAATGTGAAACATTGTAGTAGACAACGAACATCAGATGGTACAGGCAGTACAAGGAACATGATTTCTTCCTCTGTGTTATATTAGTTAATTATTGGGAAGTGCACCAACAGCAAGGTACAGGCAGTACAAGGAACAATATTTCTTCCTCTGTGTTATATTAGTTAATTATTGGGAAGTGCACCAACAGCAAGTTGCCTTTAAGAATCAACACCATTGAACCAAACAGTTAAAACAATAAATAAACTAGTACACATGTAAAAGTCCTAATGTCATAGCAGATATGCTTCTACCTATGGTTCATCCATGAAGGATGCACTAAAAGAAAACCGGTGCAAGAATTAATTGCCAACCATAAAATCCCACATTCCATTTTTTCCTTTTTTAAACAGTAGTTCATCTCTTGACATAGAAAAATTTAGAGAGGTTGCATAAAAAAAATCCCAAACATACCTTTTTGACCAAGAAAACTAGCCTGCTTTATGTCCGTGCCTATATTGCAATGGCCAACATATCTTTGTTTCATATCTGTCACATTCTCAGGCTGCAAAGCAGTAGTTAATTAAAAAACAAGATGAAAATATTACATCAACTGAAACAGTACCATAAGAAAATATATCTTGCACCTAGGGAAAGCAAACGGTCATCAAATTTAACAAAATATTTTCACGTAGTTTTCAATAAACCAATGAAACAAGACAAATATAGAAGATGGCATGGAGGAAGAAATTCAACCATTGCTGATTGAACTGGGGGGACCTCGAAACTCAAACCAGGATGACCAACATAATCAATGAAAACCTCGTGCGTAAAACAAAATGAAAGAGAACAATACTAAAAGTTCTAGAAGATATATAATCAGGTTACACTTTTATTGATAATCCACTCTAAATGAATGTTGATGCAGAAATACAAAGTGTCTGACAACAATGTGAAAGCAAAACACGTCAGAAGTGAAAAGTGGGAATCCGAACCTGGTAAGGCACTTTATCGCTTTGACACGATGCTGTAGGCGATCCAGAAGCACCATTTGGTCTTCCAGTTTCTGTTGCAGAGTCACCCCTCATGTGGATTCTAAAATTTAAACTCCCATGAAGAACATTTGAGTCGAAATCATGTCCTTCATCAGATAGTGAAGTTTCAAAATCTACTAATTCCAATTCATCATCAAAGTCGAAATCTTCTCTTTCAGGGCCATCCTGCAAAGCATCACCACTCTCCTCAGGACGATAGATTATATCACTAAGAGATAGTACCCTTCCTCCTCGATATTGGGACTTAGATCCTCTATCCTTTTCCTTTTTAGCTTTCTCAATTTCTGCTATCAAGTGTGTACCCAGTTAATAACAGAAATACATAACCTAAAAAATTGATAATTTGTATGTGCATTTTTAAATTCTCACCGGAGAATAAGGACTACTGACCAATGAAACTAATACATACAGAAACAATAGTGTGTTATCAATGTACTCAGTGGAAAAACCTAAAAAATTGATAATTTGTATGTGCATTTTTAAATTCTCACCGGAGAGAATAAGGACTACTGACCAATGAAACTAATACATACAGAAACAATAGCGTGTTATCAATGTACTCAGTGGAAACATGATGGGAAAAGCTAGCTTTTACAACGTTGTATGCAGGTCATGTCAATAACGTAGATTTTTGGTAGTAGATGAACCTTGCAGGGGGGAGGGAGGGGGGGCATAAACTTCAAAAATATTGAAATGGAAAGCACTGGGTGGTCCAAGGCAGGGAAAGAGTGAACACTAAGGATGGTGACATCATGCACAAATCACCAAGAACCAACCTGCTTGATGAAACACCCCACACCATCCACAAAATGCACAAGACGTTGTCACATTCATGGTTATCACAAAGACATTTTTTACATGAATACAACACAAGCATTGCGAACCTGCAGCAATGTGCTTTTTTATATTGTCAACCTTTTCTCCAACTTCAAAATCAGATGGAGCCAAAGATCGTGCTGCATCAGCAAACTCCAACGCTGCGTCATGTTTCCCCAGCTGCAATGAAGAAGAAACCACAGCAAGCAAGACCAGATTCAGATAATGAATAGTACATCACTAAAATTCAAGGCATTCAAGCTTCTTCAACAATCATATGCAAATTACTTCCTGATAAACTTCCATCCAAAATAATATCTTCCAAATTTCACAGAACATGTTTGGTGGCTATATGCAAAACCAACCGACAGAATCTCAAAATCACAAAATACATATATCTGAATATGGCCCTAGAAGCAAGAGGATTTTGATTCAAGAGATAGTCCAAAAAGTTCTATAAATATCATTAACGTACCAGTGATAATGCCTCAGACATACATATCAGTGCTCTAAATGAAGAAGGATTAATTTTCCGAGCTCTATGACAGTCCCTTATAGCCATGTATGTATCATTTTTCCATTTCCGCTGTAGAAAAGTGATTGGTTAATCAGTTGAGCGGAAGAAAAGTGAGAGATCATTCACAGCTAGAGTTTATTCATACGAGATGTATAGTTCTTGAAAAACCTTGAGCAACAAGGCTGCACGTATACACAAACATTCATGCACTAGAGTAGGACCAATTTCATGACCATGACCATCCAAAACCTCATTACAGGCCTCAACTCCATAGTAAAAATTTGTTCCTTCTTTTAAGGATTTTTCTGCAATCTGGACCAGCTTTCTGCACTTGTCGAGCTGGAAAATAGAACTACATAATTAATTCAGAAACCAGAACCTCAGAGGGCATATCAGCTTCAAGCAGCACAAAATTCCACACCTTGGCAGCAACTCTGTTTCTTACAGGGAAACCACTAGAAAATACGCCAGAGACAGATGAGACCAACTCCACTCGGCCAATCATGGGATTAAAGCTCATAATTTTTGAGACATCTCCTGAGGTATATCTCATTTCACTTCCAGGAGCTACCAAAGGAGAAGTATTAATGAAATTAGCAATCCACAGATCTAAGAAGATAATATCACCAGAATCAAAATATTAGCTTTGCGAAAGGCTTAGTGCATATCTTTGACATGGTAGCTGGAGAAGCACATACACCTACATAACACTACTACGAAAAAGAGACCAGATTTTTGCAATGAAGTAGTAAGAATGTTACTTCTAAATGATACCAATAGGACACAAAGGAGGAGCATCCACATTCACATTGATATTCTTTGGGCAATTGGTTTGTACAGACATGATCATCAATAAAGTTCAGCTTCTGAAACACAGAGTTTGTTTCCAAGAGATTTCTGAAATAATGATTTTTGACTGTCTTGTTAAGAAGTTGCAAAATTCAAGTAGTACAGAAAAGTTGTCGCATCAAGCAAAGGCATACTTGAGTATGATTTTCAAGAAAAATGTGAAACAAACAAGCTACCACTATAGAAGAAAAGAAAAACGAAAAGAAGAAGTTACTTCTAAGCCCCAGATCATCCATCTAGAAGAGTGGGATATGTTGCAATGAAGCTTAATATTTGATAGTTCCAAGTTTACGCATACCAGGATTTACATCCATCAGGTACACATGCTCTCCACTGTAACTAACAAGAACCTCCTCTCTGCTAGGACTGAAAGTGACATGAGTAAGATGCAAATTCGAATGTCCCTGAGGAAAGAATGCAAAAATATGATTGGCACCCGAATTCCAACTTCTAGAAGTATATCCACAATGGGAGGAGAATATGTAGATATGCAATACACACGTTCATGTAGTACATATAAGTAGAGATACAACTGATGAGCCAAAATGAATGGTCGATTTAAATACAGAGAACTTGAAAGTACAAGTCAGCTGATACATCGCATTTTGTTGAAGAAAACATAAATAGAAAGACAGTCATATCTCAAACTGAAATTCAAGAACATCATCACCAATTTTATATCCATTTGTCAGAATTCATGACCGACATTTTGAACAGGCTTCAATAAACTCTTGATCTTCCCAATACAGGAAACGATTGTTGCACTCTGATGTCAAAATTACTCCTAGTGTAGCCGGTCTAGAATCATGAATTCGTTAATCCCACATTCTTTTCTTTTTTTAAAAGAAACAAATTTATTATTAATGATACAGTATGTGCACAGTTGATAGTACTGCAAACTACAGTAACATGATAGTTGATATAAAGTTGCCATAACTCATGGGGAAGCTTTTACGAAAAATGCATTTTTAAGCGCGCAAACATAAATTCGTTTAGCATTACTCTTTTGCAATGTATATAAGCATAAAAGGGCCATAAGATCTCCCAATTTTAGCGGGGACAAAGCAACTTGTTATATAGAACTTTCAAGTCAAAACCATGTCTGACATGGAATGAAGGTAAGAATAAAAAGAATTCCCGGTAGGTGATTAAATAGAGTTTCATTTCAATTAGTTTATTTAAGTTTGTTACTGTTTTCGAGGGTATTATTTTATGGATATTCGAGCTTGAATACAATTAGGTTTTACTTCCTCATTTTCCTACTTGATTAGGTTTGGTTTGGTTGTAAAACTTAGACTTGAATATTGAATACACTCAAAATTTCGCCCTCTTAGTTCTCAACATTCTCATCCCTTCCTCTTCTCCCTCTCTTTGTCAAGTCTCATAAATTTTCAATTTCTAATTTCACCATGACTTCTACGCCAACTGCCAACATGTCAAAATGAAGTTTCCTCACATAATGTGCTTAATAGGTTCTCCATATCCACTGCAAAGTCCATGTTCTTACAATTGAGATTATGATGCATCTAAATAGAAATTAATAAATATAAATAGAAGCAAAAATGTTAAGAGGTGTTGCCCCACAAATTACAGAGTGCACAAATGCAAGATCATTGTGGACTAACATTGTCAGAAAGATGCATCGGGCAAAAGTAGTTAACACAAGGAGGTGGCGGCAACTTTTTCTGACTAGATGACAGTGGTGGCAGCATTCGCCTGTCATACAGGCGAGCAAATGCATCGCTGCAAGCATTATCAAAGTCAATTAGTTGGAAGGAAAAATAAATAATGTATGATTGAGTTAATCATGTATTACCTCCCGCCAATGAGGAGCAAATGAGGTCTAGTAGGACTGATGTCACAAGACTTCAAAGCAAGGGACTGCTTAGGAGGATCTGCCAGTGATTTTTTAGCTCCACAACGTAAATCAAGCTGCCATAATGTGGGTAAAACATTTTAACTAGCAATCATCCTGATAATGAAATCCAATACATGCTTTCTTATGCTAACAATTTTATAATGAGTCTCAATGCAAATAAACGAGATGGCTAGGAAAGCAAAGTTCAACTTCCATTTGACAGATATAAACAAAACAGAAGCCACCGCCACTGCAAATCATGTTCAGAAGGCAAGAATCAGACAAATAAAATCACCCTGACATGAAGTGATTGTCAACACAGGCAGGTGTGTGGATGACCGGATGGATGGTTACTTTCTTTCCTAGTAACTTAAATTCACTCAACTTTTCAGTACATCTCATGCATGAAACCTTGTTAAAATGAAAAAATCAGTCACTTGAGAAGGTGAAAAATTATTAGTCTTCCGCTCATTCAGACCAAACTCCTACCTACAAGGTGGCTATCCTAATCCTTCAAGAATGTTTCTCATAGATGGCATTCAATTTTAACCAAAGAGCAACCAATTGTTTTTTCAAGTCTTTCCTTCACACCAATAGTACATATACAGATTATTTATTTGAATTTGAAATTCAGTATCTGCAACAAATAATGGGCTATGTCCACTTATGATAGCTTCGAGGTTAGAGCTAGTGGATCTTCAACTATAGCATGACTTACAGGTCTCCTACACAAACCGTTGTTGGATGTCATATCCTTAGCTGCAACTTGGATGTCATATCCATGCTCCCTTGTAACTAAATATTCTATTAATACAAAGGTTGTTTCTTTTTCAAAAAAAAAAAAACTTGGGGTTATTAAATGGTTTTGGGGATCATCCAGTGACAACATTAATGGACAAGGTGGAAAGTGAAAAGGTTGATATTGACTTCAAGCAAAGAGAAAGAGAGACTTCTGATAATAACTGTTGACATCACTGTTGACATCAGAGAGAAGAATACGCTGAAATCTGCACTATGGTCGTTCACAAAATGTAGGAAAGTGGCCAAGTTATAAAAACAGAAGTTTTTCCATGACTTTCCCTTTATTTTTGTAGGTATGCCATAAATCATATGAAAAAATAACAGAAATATGATAAAGGCCTTGTTCTACTCAACATAATTCAACACAAATTTTATCAATTTTTTCTCTCTCATCATTTACAACCACTCATTCAATTATTTAATATACTTTCCCCAAATGTCAACCACATATTCAATACGTACATCAAGAAAAACAACTTTATCACCAATCAAACATACCCAAAGTTTCAAAAAATGGGACTTCGCTGTCACATATTTTGAGTCTTGAAATCCTCTAAATAGCATCAATGCTGAATACAATTTATTCATGTAATTCTCCTAAAATGTGAAAATGTGAAGGAGGCCACAGCACAAAATTCAACATGCCACTTCGTTGTTTCACTGAAGAATGCAAAAGGAAGAAACGGAAAATATATGAGAACGTGGAACTGACAAGAATATTACGACATTCTTGATGAGAGGACCCAGCAGGAGGACATGAAACACCCTCACGCAGATCATGCTGCCTCAGAGTCCCATCTTCACTGGCACTCCACACCACATTTGGGTTTCCAAGTTCCACCTAAAAGGTTAATAGAAATGTAAATCATTTTCAATAGCCAAATGAGATATAAAACATAGTCACACAGCCACTTCTAAGAGAGGAGTTTACAGCTAATTTTTTGACCCTATTGGTGTGACACTGAAAAAGTGCTGATGGACTAATAATATTTTCATCTAATCCTCTGCCATTTAGACGGGACAAGTTAAATAGGCGGACCTGCAAAATATGAAGCTAGTTTCAGGATACAAAAATATAGAAACTACTGAATCGAATTAACAGCTCAGATGTACATTTTGAATGAGCCATTAAACATTACCTCAGCATCCCCTGCTCCAGAAACAACTAACTCATCTGACGTTTCAGGAATGAATTTTGTACAAAATATGTTAGTAGAATGGCCCGTCTCAATGGAGTGCAAAAGTTTGCGGCTTGAATATGACCAAACATTAAGCTGCAAAAAATATGGACCATTTCTCAACTTAAATCGAGTTATAAACATACTATGCATCAGTATCAAAACATCAGCCCCCAAACCAAAAAATAAAAGGTAGAACCCGCTCATAAGGAGAAAGGTGATCTGAAAACAGGTCAGGTACAAAAAGGAAACCTTGGAGATCAATTACAAGGAGTTAATGATAAAAACATGGTTTTAAAAAATGTTCGGGTGACGCACAAGAAAAACGAACAGAGGTGCTTTTTTTTTGTTTTTGAGCTTGGTGAGACTTACACCTCAACTGCTTGATGTGTAAAACTCAAGGCGCACTCCTCAATAATTTAGAGGCGTGCACCTCCTTAAACACGCTAGGGCTGTAATTTTTTTGAAATTAGAAGAGTCGCAATAAATGAAATACTACTTTGGAAACAAATCTACACCTAATTTGTCAAGGTAATATAAGAAAATAACTAAAATTTGACAACCAAAATTAATGATTTTATAATCTCTAGTCTATATATATAAATAAAAAAAGACCAGAAAAATTATCAAACAAGAAGGATAGAGGAAAAAGAGACGTTGCTGGACTCAAGATGAAGGAAGAAAACTTGCAGACTAGTGATGAGGAACATATAGGAACTAAAGATTTTATAGATGATCTTAGGAGTGACTAGTCATGGCCGATAATATTAGAAACTATTTTTGCTTGTTTTTGTCCGGCCTGAAGTGTTTCTTTTCTTTGTTTATCTATTTTATGTTTGTTTTCTTTGATACTTTAGTTGAGTTATGATTTGGGGACATCTAATGTCATTGAATGTTTAAATTTATATTTTTACTAAACTTTTTGGTTCATGGTGAGGCTTAAACCTCGCCTCACAACGAAAAAACGCCTCAGTACCCATTTTTGCCTTTTTAAACCATGGATAACAATCAACCCTCTGAGCTGCGAAGTGTGAGGAGGTTAGGCTTCCAGGGATGTTGGGCATTCTAGTTTTGATGTTGTACTTCCCAAGATAATTTCCATGTTTTCCTTTCTTGAGCTAGTTTTTTCCACCTTAAGCTATGGGCTTGTTTTACAAAGCTTCAAGAAAAAGTGATTTTTTTGAAGAATAGGGTTAGTTCAAGAAAAAAGTGATTCAAGATGAGAGTAAAGAAAAAGGATTTTCGTTTAAACTTTATCAAACCCGTTCTAATTATTTCACCTACCTTTTGGCTCTGACTGCACTTATCCTCCTTAATACAATTGTTAAGTCAGGGTTTGTTTCTATTTCCTGGTCTTCTGTTTTCCACATTACTCACCCGAGTCAAAGTACCAACCTTTTCGATAGATAACTGTTGACTATTGAATGTTGACCGTTGAATATGTGACCTCTATAGAAAGACTTGAAACAAATTGTTCTTATGCTGACTGCTTAAATTTCCATCCATGATCCTACAATTTCATATTTTCCATATGTGCCATATGTGCTTCCAGTATTGTCATTTCGAGTATCTCTGAAGTGACCTAACTTCTAGCTGCCTGTTCGGGAGTGGTATGGAGATTTTTGAGCTAACATGCTCATGGTGGGTGAAGTCCGTTGTGAATAAAAATTATAGACATAACAGACCACATTGCTTTTTAACTTTATATGATCATTTTTTTATAACTTCCATGTTAGGCTCGTCGATCATTGCAGTATACCAATATCAAGCAGCATACACAAATGGAAGCATGACAAATGTCATCCATTGGCTTGATTTAAGTTTCATACCCGTGTATCATCGGATCCTGATATCAAGAGAGACCCTGTCGAGTTCCAAGCCACTGCATTTACGCAACCATGATGCCCCTGTGAAACAATGAATAACCCCCTCAGCTTGCAAGCTTTGCATATACACCAATCAGCATTCTCTAATATGCATATGCATGTGTATCTTGGACATCAGACAACGCCAAGTCCCCCACTAGCAATAATCATGTACTGCCACAAAAACAGATGTAGAACTATATTCACCAGTAAATCAACATTTGAAGTTGTCTACTCTGACTAACAAGTCTGCAAACTAAATTATAGTTGATAAATGCCACACTAATGTTCACTCAAAATGCCATTTGGTGGCCGACCTAAAGACTGTCCAACAAAAATCCTCTCTAGTTGTCCATGTATGTACACGTGAAAACTGTTGGCATCGACCCAATTTTGTGAAACAAAAGTAAATAAACGCATTCTTCTCTGGCCAGAATATAGAAGTGGTCAAATTTAGTAATAGTATACCTCTTATATGCTAATGCAATACCAGGTAGACAAGGAAATATCACATTTGGTATTATTATATGCAGAAAAGGAATTCAGGAGTAATAAAGGACTGTTTGGCGCAACTAGGTGAGAGAATATTCCTGCAATTAGACAAGCATTCTGATGTGTAGCATTTAGACAAGAAACTTCCGGCATATCCCCAAAAGTCTTCACAAATGATTGTCAAAAATAATTTAGACATGAACTTTTCTATAATATCCCAGCATCAACCATACATTCTAACCAATCCTCAATTCATAAGGTTCAGCTGAAATGATTTAGGACCACCACGGTTATTATGTTAAAAGTTAAGATAAGAACAGCATAAAGGACTCGCAAAGACGACTCAAGATAAAAGCAGAGCAGAAATACAAGTATAACAAACTTAACTAGAAAATAAAGTGGGATAACGAGCAGAACTTCATAAGAACTAGAAAATATAACTCAACTATCAGTATAAACAAGCTGATGTCCAATATTAACCTATCAATTTTTATTTTTTTATAAGAAACAAAAGATTGTATTGCACAAAAGCTCGGAATATACAATACAAGTGGATGAGAAATCCACCCAAAAAACACCAAGCGTATCTTTATAGAAACTATCAATAATACTATACAATGTTACAAAAATAACTGACGGGGTCTAGACTAAATAAATGTTTATCAATGTCACAGAAAGTTCCCGCTGCTCTAGCCCAAAGTCTCGTGTAGAATAATATGTTATCCCAAACGTCATCCACCGACCTTTCCAAGCATTGGAATATCCTTCTGTTCCTTTCATTCCATAATACCCAACTGCTGCCATTACCATTAGTTTCCAAATCTCCTTTTTAAGTTTCCTATTCAGTCATTTTAAGACCCAACCTATCAATCATTTTAAGCTTTAAATGCACTTGCTGTTTTGAAGTCAAATTGACACTATGGAGGTTGAAAAGTTAACATGAAGGACTCGAAATATTAGTAATTAAGTATAAGCACATAACTTAGGTTCATTCTTTCCAACTCTATTGCATTCGTAGCTCAAAAATTGTAGTTGCCCAAAGAAAATGCATGCAAACAATAATTAAACCATCAAAAGCAATCACTGTTTCAAAGTCAAATCGACACTGTGAAGGTTGAAAAAGTTAAAACAGTGCCTGCAAATATTTTTAATTAAGTAAAAGCACATAATTCAGGTTCATTCTTTCCAAATCTATTGCATTCGTAATTCTGAGATGGTAGTTGCTCAAAGAAAATGCATGCAAAGAATATGATTGTTTAAGGGTGCTTGAGTTTTCTACTCTTTAACACATGTTTCACCTCATTGAATGTACCAAAGAGCGTTATTAAGTACTGAAGTGGCGGAGCAAAAAAAAAGTTTGTTTGAAACACTGCAAGCATAAGGATAACAGCGATAATAATCACCTCAAGTTCTTTTTCCAAAGAAAGCCTCCGCATAAGTGAAGAGTGCGCTTGCAAAACGCTATCAAAATCCTGTACATTAAACACAAAGAAAGTGCACTAGCATATAAGGCTAACACTTAAGGAAGTGGAAATCAGTGTGCACATTTGACTGGACACAAACTCAAAGCAATACTACCCATTGACAGAATTTAAGATCATTGTTTCATCTCTTGCTGCACATCTGCCTAGTATAAGTTGACATGCATGAAAAATGCTTTATTCCAAGAAACAGGAAAATCTTTCTCTCTTTTTGTTGTTTTATAAGTTCCGAGGTGGCCGCTTCTCCTAATTGACTATGACTAAACCTGCTCCTAAATTGATTCAGAAGTTAATGAGATAATGCAATTCCAAATTCTTCTGCAGCTGCAGGGTTAGAGTGCAAATTTTTCATTGGCGATATTACTGATTCTGGCATCTCTGAAAATTAAAAGCAATAATTTGTTGTATTCTTATCAAGAAACTCAGAAACCTCTCTCATTTAAGCTAATCTGTTTCAATTACAGCAAGTGTATCCGAAGATACAGTTTCAGACTGAAATTTTCCAGTAACTGAAAATATTACTAAATCAATCTCAATTCGAACACAAAATCAAAACCTACGAAACAAAGCGGTGTTGAAACATTTCAATTGATAACTTGCGGAGAAATTGGAAATCCGAGAGTAATTCCGTACATTTCGACCGTTGAGACGGCGACGATTGATCAATTCAGTGATGTTCCCGTCGTGAAAACCAAGCGTTTCCATCGCGGAGAAGCTCCGAGGGATCGCCTGACACAGTTGAGCGATTTTAGATGGTGATGACGATGAATTTTCTCACGGAAGAGTCACGAAACTTTTTGATTTCATTGATCACTATTCTCGTTTGGCGTTTCTTTGTATATAATATATTGCATACAGTCGTACAGAACTGACATGTGATGTGCAGGTGGATTTGACACGGGTGCTCGCTAGCGCAAAGTGGAGGGCTCGACGCTTGGAGCGGCCCTATAGAATCTGGTTAGGTCGGGTCCATGTGACAGGGACCGGCCCTAATGAAATGGTAAGCCCAAATTTTTTTATTCGAGTCGACCTTACCACTCTCTCATTTCACCCGCTTGTCTCGATATACATGAATACATGTACACTATTAGCAATTTCATACGGACATCCAAATTTAAATGTCAATCTTTATATTATAAAAACTGAAGTGCCACGTTGGTAGGAGTGTCAACATGACACTCCTTAATATTAAAAAAAAACATAAAAATCAATATTGTAGTTAAAAAAAAAAAATTCTATTTTTGAAAATAAACCAATATTAATTGGTAGATTTAAATAGGGAAAATTCTTTAAATATAATTATTTTTTAATGAAACATAAATTTATCATTAAATGTGATACATAAAATTTAATAAGAAAAAAATAGTTTTCGAAAAACTTTAAATGTAATTTCATTTTTCAAATTTCTAATTAAAAACATTAAATAATAAGTATTTTATTTTCACCGCATTAAAAAATATTATAGTTTTAGATAGTTTTGATTTGTAATGTGCAGTGGATTATTCTTAAATAAAATAGGGCGTGTTAAAATTATAATTGAATTTGCATTGAATAATTTATTATTTTTAAATAATGAGTAATTTATTAATCTTTATCTTTATATTTTGAATTGTTATATAATCATACCATTAATCTTTATATTATAATTTGTGAAGTGTCCCGTAAGCAAAGATGCAAATGTGGCATACATTAAATATTTTAAGAAAATTATAAAATTAGTTTTGGGAATAAACAAACATTAATTAGTAATAATTAAAAATATAACTAAAAATAACCAATATCTAAAACAAACATCTAATGAGAACAAATTTATTTTGGAAAGACTTTATATATAATTTCATTTTTTAAAGTTATAATTCAAAATATTAAATAATATTTTTTTATTTAATTTTATCGTGATAAAATTGTAGGTTTTAATAGTTTTGCTTGGTTACGTGAATTGGTCTATCAAAAATAGTGAGAATTTTTACTTTTTCTTTTTGAAAATCAAATAGTGAGTAGTTAAAATTATAACTAGATTTATGTAGAATAATTTATTTATTTTTAAGTAAAATAGTAATTTATTAATCCTTATATTATTATAATTGAAGTGTCACGTTTGGTGAACACCCTATTGGCCGGCAATGCCAACATAACATATTATTTCTAATTAAAAAAATTAAATGATATTTTTTGTTTTTAATGCTTCGATGTGATATCTTCCTAACTGAATTTTCAGATTGATATTTTTTTTTACCTTTTCTAAGTATATAAAATTACAAATAAAAAGGTTTTCATTCTACAATTAACATACAATTTATGTAAATGAAAAGAAATCAAATGAATTATATAGATGAGGAAAATTGTCGGTGTTACTACAAATTTAAGTTACATAAAATTAAGCATAATACTTCTTATACAATAGAGCTAAAATTAAGTAGCAATTACAATTAATCATTAAAAAGAATGCATAAAATCATAAAATTTAGAGTGTGTAATGTGCATTTGAAGGAAAAGGTATTCAATATAAATTTGATATATACCAATGAGAAAGATACGTTTTGATAATCAAAGAATTTTTATATATTCATTCCCAATGGTTCATTTACAATTAATTAATCTTCACGAGCATTGTTGTGCGATGCTAGGCATGGTAATTAGAAATACAGTTACACGTTTTCATAAACTTCTTAATTATGCGATACAATTATGCAATACACGTGAATTTTTAAAATTTACAATTGTGAATTTACTCCGCAATTTTTGCATTGACTATAATATACAATATTGTAGATTTTAATAATTTTTTTACAATTATGCAATCTCCTATGCACAAATTACATAAATTATATAATTCAACTTTTATATTTATAATTTTATATCAATTATTTATCGTATATAAATTTAATTGTTCCCGTGCATCGCATGGGCGTAATACTAGTTTAAAATTATTCATATAACTATATAACATTTTTCTTGAAATAATTGTGTGTATTTCTAAAACTATCCTCTTAATCGAAGCATTTTTGAAATCAAAAACTCAAACATATAATGTTACTCTAAATTCTCTTCATAAATTCTTGTTTAATTTTCGAATTGTACTTTTAAAAGAAGAATAGGAGTCTATTAACAACATATTTTGGAGTTCTACATAAGCGATAATGATAAATAAATAGTTATGTGACTTTAATTGTTTTGTTATTTGCACATATTTTGGAGTTATGTTATAAACGATGATGACAAATAAACAGTAGCATGATTTTAATTGATTTGTTATTTTAATTTCACATTTAAAATATCAATTAGCTGTCATATTACTAATTAGCGGTCATGATAAATATCATTTTTGTATAGGTGTAAATGTTCAACAAGATACTTGTAAATGTTTTTATGCATTGTGTGTTTGTTAATGGAGTACACCTAGGCATCATTTACTACAATTAGGAAAAAATGGCCTACTTCATTGAATTGTCAAATAGCACTTTATTCCTTTTTAAAGAAACAATTCAAACTTTCCCATAGGTGTGTCTTATTGGCCGAAGTTAACACATTTCCTATAAATTTTTATTTTGTTGAGAATTAATACTATGATCCACAACTAATACGTACATACTTTTATAGATGAGATCAACAGGCAATAGTATCCCCAATGTTAGAATGTTAATATCTAATAAAATGTATCATATCATCAAAATAGACAATGTATAAATTTTTCCTTCTCCAATGCGTCATGTCTTCTTGAACCATATCTTGCTGAGTTAGCAAAAATAAAATTAAACAATATCAATGTCACTGTTCGACTCTAGAAAGCCTATCTAATGGACCGACTCAACAAAATAAATAAATAAACATATTAAAAAAAAGCGCGTCGATAAAAAGAGGAAAAATCTTTGGCTATTGAAAAATTTAATTAATTAATTTGTGAATAATTCCTCCCCTCACAGATTTGATTCTCCCGACTTGTCCTTCCTCTTCGTTCCAATGAATGGAGGTTGAAAATCTCACTTTTGGTAAGATTGTGCTGGTTGGTTCATGTTTCTCTCTATCTTCTCCTTCTTTTCTTTTTATTTATTATTTGTTATTTTATTTTATTTTTCACTCAAAACAGGAGATATAGAACCTTTAAGCCTTGTTCTTGGGCGGAGAAAAGTGATATGCACGGTATTCCGTATAAAATATATGATTAATATTGTATTGGAAAATATGTGTGTGGTTAAAAAGATGAGAGAGAAGAAAATTTTGGTATGAAATCGTGGAAAGAACAAGCCCTTAATTGAATAATTTGGAACACAATATTGTAATTCAAGATTGAAGCTTTGTTTTGTCAACGAAGATTGGAATTTTGTATTTTTCTTCACTAGAAAAATGGGGTTTTGGATTCTTCATCATTTCCCAATAGTAAATATTTTAAAATTGAAATCTCGATGGTTGCTTTGGAATTTTGCTACAGTATTAAATGTTTCCAATATTTCTGGATTCTTCATCTTTTCAAGTTTTTCCTTTTCCAAGCTTATCCCCAGAAGTTTTTTAACCTCAATATCGAGATATTTGCAATCTGTGAAATTTTATTTGATTTTATTTTAATAAAATAAATTCCACATGGATAATTTTATTGTGCAGTGGACATTATGTATTGGAGGCGAATTTTAAACCTCAGTGTCCATGTACTAGACATTATGATAGGTGAATTTGAAAGTCTTCTATTATTTGTCAAATAGTACAATTTATATTTAATAGATAATAATGTTGCATTCTTAGGAATTGTTTGATTGGGGATAAAAGTTATCCGTACGGTATTCCGTATAAAACGTGTGGTTAATATTGTATTGAAAAGTGTGTATACGGTTGAAAAGATGAGAAAAAAGAGTGTGGGAGAAAAATTATCCTGTGGATAAAACAGCGCCAGAGGATTAGACAATTTAAACTTGCACATCTACAGATAATGATTGTAGCATAGACACTGGGTTATATTGAGCTTGTTGATTAGCGTCTGTTCTCCTACCCATTTTTACATATTTTTACACATTTTTATACTACCCATTTCGTGGGACCTACCTGTACTACACAAATCTCCACCATTTAATTCCACTTTTTCTCTCTCCTATATCACATCAAAAATATAAAAACACATAAAAATACACACCCTAACACGCAAATTAGTTTAAAATGTGCAATTAAAAATTTTAAATGGAATGAAAATTTGAAATAATTGACAAATTGATCAAATGAATAGTTAAAAATGAAATTTTAAAAAGAAAATGATTTTACTTTTATTTGTAGTAAACATGCTCTGAGCATGGTAGGAAAAGAAAAAAGAGGGGAAAAATCACTTTCACACATATCTTATAAATAGAGGTGGGCAAAAAAATCGCAAAATCGATCAAACCGATCTGTTTTCCACGGCGGTCGGTTTGGTTATCGGGTTGGAAAATCCAACCAAAAAACAATTAGTTCAAAAAAAAATTATACATGAAAATGTCGAGTAACCGACAAACCAATCCAAACCTACCGGTCCGTTTTTAAAACCAAAAACCAACCGACGGTCCATTTTTGGTATCGACCGCTGCTCAATCGGTGTCGAGTTGGTTTTTGACCCAACCCAACTGGGACAGTTTTTGACCCAACCCGATGGATGCCCACCCGTGCTTATCATCATACACTTCAATTTCTTTACTTTCTCCGCCAGTCAGACTAAAACATCAGGCCAGATGTATGGCCTGATGTATGGCCTGATGTTGGAAAATGTGATGGACTAAAAAAAAAAAATTGCTGAACAATAATTGATGATGGAAAACGGCAAAATAAGAGGCATTATGGAGAGAGCATTATAGGACTTGTTTAACAATTTTGATATTACATAATTATTTGTGAAGAATTACAACAAACAGATACATAATTCTTATTTTATCCATCTCAAATGAGTACAGGCATTGCATCTGTTGTTAAACAAAACTCACATAATTATTTGTCAAGCGACCTCTTGTTACACGGGCAAAACAAAAGAAATCATCGTAATTTAGGCATACAACTCGTCGACATTGCACTCCCCCAAGAAAACCTTGATGCTCCTTGGTGAACCACAGCTTCCCTCCACGATAAGAGCCCTATCGTTGGCAGCCATGTGTGCAATTATCTTGTATATCATTTCAATCTGTCCAAAAACCGAAAATTACTCACGAAGCTGAGCTGCATTCTATAATTAGTAATGCTACAGAGAGGTTCACACACAGGTATAAACTCCTGTGAAATAAGATTTCTCCTACTATTATTTCATTTCACAAGATGGTAGTACTTACATCTTCAGGGGAATGGCAACGGTCGGCTACTTCTTCAAGAGTTAATGGTTCAACCGGCTCTTTACAGCTGAACAGAGTGAAAATAGATGGAAGAACAATGTTAGGTACTCTTCCAGAGTCATAATCCAATTACACACACATTTTTTATCCAAAACATGATTTTGAATGTTTAGTTAAAAAGGGTGATAGGGAATAGATTATAATAGTTTTTAAAGGTTTTTAATGTAAAAGAGGAGAGAGAATGAATGGAGTTGAGTGGTTGAGATTTGTGGATGTGATGAGATATGTGGATGCGATTGATTTAGGAGAGAGAAAAAAGTTTGAAAAAGTGTTTAAAACACTTTTAATGGTTAGCCTAACAGGGCAAAAATGTAGAGATGAATTTTTTTCCCAAAAAAAAAAAAGGCCTGTCATATCAAAGAAAAGTGTGGTTGAAAATGATTATCGTCAAAATCTAAACCAAACAAGGTCTTAAAGCTATGATTTTCTCTTCCCACAATATCATCAGCGTACCTTGCTTCATTTAGTACCGCAAGAACGCGTTTTTGAAGGGCTAAAACTTCTCCTGCTGCCTTCTTGCCAGCTTCCACACCTGCCGAATTAGTAGGCAGTAAACTAGGTGAAGTAATTAGAGACACAGAAGCTCGACTATAGCTACAATGAAAACTCTATACTCAGTTGTGTAAAATCTGTGGGAGAAATAGCAAGGGAAAGCAGTTTACCAGGTTGATGGTAAGCATTGATGTTGACCAATGAGGCATAAATGCCAACTGCTCGTTCATAGAGTGCTATCAGAGCCCCAACAGATCTCGGCGTCACTTCTTGCACAGTGACAGTAATGGATTCTCGCTCATTGGAATATAGAGCAGATCTTGTTCCCTGCAAACATTTGGATCAAATTTTATATAGCATAATCTGAAAAAAGTGGAAATAGTGTCACGTATATGAAACAAGAATGTCGACATCATAAGATCATAAGGGACTATTAGGCAGTTATGGTCTGTTTGGTACCACTGTTGTAGGTAGACTTTAAGAGCAGAGCTTTCAACGGTAGAGCTTTTGTTGAGAAGTGGAGCTTTTGTTATTCAAATTTGAGCTTCTTGGGAACAGCTTTTTAAAGTTGTTTTTAGTCAACAAGTGCTTCTAGAATACATAACCAACCATACATAAATTTAACTAAAAGCAATTTTGTCATTTAAGTTCTTTTAGGCTTTTAGTAAGCCCTTCCAAACACGCTGTTACTCTTTCCAAGCTTATGTTATGCATTCACAAAATTATCTCAAAACACAGTTACATACTCATGTACTAGATATTAATAACACAGAAATATAAAAACAGAATGGTAAACAATGAAAAATGAACCTGTAGAAATCCAAACAGGTAGTCACCACAGGTGACCCCTGGCTCAAGTTCCCAATCATGGCCGGGCGGTCTGTCACGTAGAACTTCGATGAACGTTACAAAAAAGTTGTGCACACCTTCTCTCAGCTGTTGAATATACCTGTAAAAATCGACATTTTACTGCTTATCCCAGTGTAGATCAGTATACATGAATGTAGAAATTATACATTAGAATGGACACCTACGCATGTTGATCTGTGCTCCCTTTGTTTCCGTAAACAGTCAGACCTTGATTCACCTGCAAATAATCTAAGAATTAAGAATGGCAAAGTATGAAATAATAATGAGTAATAGTTTGAAATGTGTGGTTAATATTGAAAGTTGACTTTTACTGAGTAGTAAAAGTTAATTTTTCGGTAGAAAAAAGTTAGATGAAGGCAGGCTAATTTTTCAGATTGATGATGACTAAGCTTACCCTGTTACCATCAAGATCGAACTCTTTTCCAATAGATTCCATAACCAGTTGTTGTAAATATCGACTAAACAACAATAGGCTATCTTTGTAGGGAAGAATAACCATATCCTGCATGCAGCAAAAGAGTAAACGCAAATTTTTCTGCGTGTAAAAAAGAAAATATTTTCATCGATAAAGATGATTTACGAAATTTAAAACAGCTCAAACCTTAGATCCTATTCCATCAGAAGCCCAATACCAACATAAAGCTAGTAGTGCCGCTGGGTTATTCCTTACCTGAAAAACATATTACTTCTAAGAAACAGCTTTGGTAAAGTGAAAAATGCGGGGATAAAAAGCGATATGGGAAACGACACATAAGCATAACAATTTAGGAAACAAGATGCCAAACAAAAACCATAATCTTACATAGTTATATGTATGCCTAAGATAACAAACATAACCAAGGGGTCTGGGGCCACAATCTACGAAGGGCCATTATGAAAATTCACTTCAAAATAATACAGAAAAAGTCGTACCTCCGTGGTCCTATTTGCTTCGTCCATCAATGCTGCACCAGCAAGCATTTCTTTTACATCAATTCCCTGGAGTAAGAAGTATACATGTGCAGATGCAAAAGTAAAACACTGTGTCTGTTAGGTTAAAACATTCACAGCCCAAAGAATTAATGGGCTTCGTAGTTTAAAAATTACAAACCTGAAGAGCAGCTGGAAGTAAACCAACAGAAGACATCTCTGATGTTCTACCACCAACCCAGTCAAACATGGGAAATCTAGCTAACCAGCCCTCAATTTTTGCCGTGTTGTCAAGCAATGAATTCTCTTGCGTAATTGCAACACCCTACACATGAAAAAATATGTACTCATCTCCATATATAGCGGAATTATTATTTTTGATGGGGAAAAAAACAAAGAAAAGAAAAATAAAGTGCATCATTAAGGATGAGTAAACCGACTGAATGACCGTGTTAGAATTCTTCTAGCATAACGGGCCATCTGGACCTTAGATTCTCGAATTCAAAGAAAATTGAATAAAGCAGAAACAAGAACCTGAAAATCAAAACCTGTTTTGCAAAATCCAGGCCAGCTTCTCTAAAGGCCTTTTGAACTTCCAGCAAGCCATTCCTAGTCTCTGGAGTACCTCCACTCTTATGGGAGCAAATGAAGGTATCAGTTACGATCATCTTCGAGAGAGAAATTACAAAAAGAAAATTTCGGGCCATAAATAGTTAAATACCTTGGATATGACTATAACAAGTGAAGAAGCTAGCTCAGGGCCAAGCTGTGCAATTTGGTGATCAATGCCAGCTGGATCTGTATTATCAATGAATCTTATCTGCGAAAATGAAGACAGCAAAATAAGGATCTGATAGAATCCACCACCACCAGTATGCGCAATACTAGCTAATCCACTGCAAACTGACAGTAAATCATCTTTCAACCGCTCCAACTAAAATAAAGATAAAAATAAAAATGTTTAAAAAAAAAAAAAAAGAACACCCCAGTTGTTGGTCACTTGCTCTTTTAATCAGAATTTGTGCGAGAGAGAAGCATTTGAGCAATTTGCAATCAAATGTATTGAATCAAATTAAGCTTGCATGCCTTTTGATAGTGATCTTAGATGAACTTCTAAAAAATAAATAAGGAAATACCTTTGTCACCCTATATCTCACACCATAAATTAGATTTGCAAGAATTTGTAGTAAGAAACATGAGAAAATGTGTCTACTGTAAATTTTTTTGAATACATGAAAAATATTACTTTAAGATTTTACTTGATTGATTCACTAAATGTTAAAAGAGAAGAGAAAATCAGGTGCTTGTAATCACGTCTCAACAGTGGCATAAGATGCATGGAAACTACAAGCCATATGGGCAAAAAAGCTCTGTCCATGAAAAACAACAGTAATTATCAAAGATTGAGAAGTAGATGGGTTTTTCAAAATAATTTCAGTAAGCTAATGTCTACCTTGAGAGGAGGATTATCAGGAGCCAACGCCTCCGCAACAAACTGAGGTCCAAGAGCTGAACCACCAATTCCAATAGAAAGTATCTGTGTAAACCGATCTGCTGGAGCAGGAGGTTTAATCTGCAGCATAAACATTGCAATTTCAGTATTTTCAGGTAAAACAGTTTGCAAAGACAGGTATAATATGAAATGTGTGGTGTAAAACGGACAGTGCATATATATTATGAAATGCGTGGTGTAAAACGGACAGTGCATATATAATATGAAATGAGCGGATTACAAAGTCGTTTGACCAATAGTGTTTACAAACACTTCCCAAACAATGCGTTGAAAGTGTTCCACTACGTTCTACAATCATCTAGGACACAAGGAAACGGTAAAAAGGGTCCCAATTCATTTAAAATATACTTTTTTGAGAACTAAGAGCTTATAGGATTTAAATATCCAAAAATTAAGTGGAGTGCTAATATTATCAGAATACTGTATTAAACAATTTATTTTGGTAGTGGTATCTGTAATTATTATGAGTGTGTTAGCGTATAAATTAAAATGTATTTTTATGAGTAAGAAGAGAGAGAATTAGTGGAATTGAATGAAGGAGATTTAAAAGTACAGTTGATATGTGGATGTGATTTGTTTGACCAAATTTAAAATTTGAAAAGAATGAATTAAAATGAATAAAAAGTTATGTGCTAACGGGCCTTATGTTTACTGATATCATAACAACAAAGTTATGCAAATTTAGTGGATAAACATTGCCTGCCATTTTGATTTCTGAAGATTTGCATGGAATAGTAAAAAAGATAGAACAAATAAAAGAACAGAATCGCCCCTGTAATCAACTTCAATTATTGCATTTCCTCTTCAGCTTTTTCCTAATTTGGTGTGCATTAATCCAAGAAAATTCATTTTTCCCAAATCGTGTGGGTCCCTTTTCTTCATGGTTGCAAGTGGGGAAAATTTCTCCCACGTTCTCCAATGATGGGCTAATCTATGAATACACCATGTTGACTCATCAACGTCTAATGATGGATTAAGCCTGGCAAAAGCAAAGACGATTTCTTTGCTTGAGCAGTAGGCAGGTCAGTTGCAACATTTCTAGTGACCAAGAAACAGTATCTCATTGATAATTTGATATCAAAATCACAACAATCCTAAAGTCTATATCACGCTTCATCTGAATCATTCAACAACAACTGCTACTCAGATCAAAATGCCCACAACTTGAGGATCAAATAGCGTGGATAAAAAAATCCGCAACTTAACATTGATTAGCTCCTGTTCAGACCATACTCACAACTCCAAGACACTCAATATCTAAAGAATTTCTAACTCTATTCTAGGAATAGGGTCAATTTGGGTCTCCACTCAAATCATCAACTGCTAGATCTATTTATGATCACACGATCATTTTCTTTGGCATGCATATGATGTTATGCAAGTAAACCCCATATAGGTTTACATATGACATGCAATAAGACCTTTCAGTTCAAGAATGTTTTCTACTTGATCTGGTGATTTGTGAATCCTCATTCCCGAGCATCATTTGGGTGAATGATTAGCGTTAGCTAGTCCAACTCAATAATTTGACAAGTCTACTTTCCACAATTCGAGAACCAGATTTCGGGACTCAATCTTATTCTATTAGTATACCTTCGCCAGCATAAATTTCGCACAATTTTCTCACTTTGATACTGCACTTATAGTAATTGTTGGCACCCTGGTGACGTGGCACGAGTGCGCCCAGGCCTGCGCCCCACGTGGTCCCCTCGTCTACGTACAGGAGAGCCAGGTCGGCCATGACCTGTAGCGTGTCCCAGGTCGGATTAATCGCAGAATTCACCCCAATAGTGATTTGGCGGAGAGGCCCAGTTCAGCTCGGCTAAGCCCACTGCCGTCGCCCTAGGGCCCAGGTCGGAAAACCCACGGAGAACTCCTCCCATCACGAATGTCCACCCGATGGGCCGAGGTCAGCTCGGCCACGTTCGTGCCCAGTCCCACTCGCTACTGTAGCCGACAACAAGGACAATCCACGTGTCATCTGACACCCTGACACCACCCGCAACCGACAGAGAATCTCGTCTCCATTAATGCATTGGCGGCTGTACCCAGATTCTGAGGTCAACGCCTTAAATGCTTGACGGCTTGCAGGTGCTGCAGAGACATCATTACACCTACCCAGGGCCTAGGTCTTCAGACGCAATGATGATCTACAGCCCCCTACCCGATTTCACACTATAAATAGAACACTTAGCATGTATTTAGAGAGGAGAAAAAAAAGCTCTCTGTAAACACAGCCCAGTTCGGACAATATACACTTATACATTTTACTTCTTCAATACTACTATCCAGGTCCTGACACCTACCCCAGTTGATAAGTAATCAGTCCTTACTGATTTCGACGTCAACAGTAATGTTTAGCATAAAGTGTTTACTTATTATCATTGCACAACAGAGATAATTTGGATCAACAGAAAAAGAAAAATCAACAGTTTAAGAAGGGAATTGACCTTGCCGCTGATGACTTGGTCAGCAAACTGACAAATTTGCTCCAAGGTATTCTCAATCTGCAGCTTCAAAAGAGCTTTCGGAGCAAGCTTAGGGTTCCTCAACCAATAATGACCCACCATTCTCCCCTCGTCTGGATTCGCAATCGCCCCCTTTTCCAAGTCATCCATATCCTTAAACGCCTTCTGCAATCTCGGCTCCATTTCCGCGAAAAATTCTTCCGTGAACGCCACGCGGCTCACGTCTAGATAGAGACCCAGCTCCTTGTGCTGGTACAGCCAGTCAACGTACCTCTTCCATAGCCCCCAAGGATCCTTCTCAAGCCCTGGCTTGTTCATCGACTTCGGAACGACGTCGTTTGAGAGATTCGAGCCGGAAAGGGTCGTTGGGGGAACCTCACGCGCCACCTGCTGGGGGCAAACTCTGGTGGACTTGCGAAATGGGGATTGTAAAAAGGGGGTTGTTTGAAGGGTTTTTCGAGTTAGATTTTCGGCATTCAACCTCAAGGAAGAGAGTCCTGAGATTGAAGAATCCATGGCATGTGAATGAGTGCGACGAGATCGAGGTGAGTTGGTGTTCTATAAAAGCTCCACAGTAACCAATTTTTTTGGATTTTTCATTGTTTTTTGGGGTGTGCAGTACTGTGGGTGGCTTTCGGCTTCGTTCAGAGAGAGAAAAGCCAGTGGGCTGCTGGATTCCCGTTTTCTGTGGGACCCACTTTGATTGGTTGGCGACAGTTGGTTCGGACTTCGGAGGGATTACTGTTGTACATTTGTTGGGTGGATTGCACGTGAGGTCGCCACTGTTTCCGGTTTGTCGTTTCTGGTGCTCATTCATCTTTTTGTTGTGTTTAAATCCCCGACCATTAACTTTTAGTACGATTGTGAGAGAGGGACTATTTAAAAGTTTGGGGCGAATCAAAATAGTTTATATATGTGATTTTAAAAAATAAAAATAAAAAATCTATATATACAAACAAATGTATAATACTGTTATGAATAATAATTGAAGTGTTATGAATAATTGAGAATAATTTGGTGGTTATGAATTATGAGGAATAATTTGGTGGAGGAATAATTTGGTGGAGGAATAATTTGGTGAAAGATGTAATTATTATATGTGAATGGTATTATCTGCTTGATGAAATTATGTAATTACGGTTGTCTGATTCAAGCTTTCACATAAATAGAGCATTATTAATGAAATTTATTCCCGAGAATTCCTAATTCATTCTCTAAATTTTCTCTACATTGTTTTACATCTTTTATAACACGTTATCAAAGACGAGCCTCTAACCCTTTGAGTAATATGAAAGAAGTATCTTTCTACGATTCATCTTATAGATGATCTTCTGTATCAGCTGGATTATTACCAATGAATTAATTCATCCTCATCAATCCAAATAAGCTCTCTCTTTCGAATACATCATTGAAAATTCTCTTTTGTTCATATTCTCTCCACAATTCCTCATTCTACACAAACAGCTTTGGAGATATGCGAAATCCCAAAATTGGAAGAATGGAGTCCAAAGAATTTTCCGATCACGTAAATAGATTGCAAGTAAATCTCATCCATGGAATAATTAGAGAAAGGGAAAAAGGTAAATCATATGATTTTATAATATAATAATATATTAAACTATAACATTCGTTTTATCGAGATATAAGGAGCATACATTATCAAAATCAAATTTTCCCGACTCCATTATACTCGATTTAACGAGAGCTTCGATTTGACACAAACATTGATAGGGTAATAACTCGTTTTGAAATATGTTATTATCAAACTTTTAAAATTTACAAATCAGTACACTAACTTTTGAAATGTTACAAAATAGTCTTTAAACATTTTTATATTTACAAATTGAAGTAGAAATGAGATAATTTTTCAATCGTAAAACATTGATAAAATATTTTTGACAATTTTACCTTTGCGGATTGGAATGGACAATTTTACCTTTAGGGTAAAACCGACCTAATTTTGACGACAGTGAAAAATGGATAGAATATTCATGAAGAAATTCTAAATCCATTGATTATATAAAATGGCTTGAAGTCCATTTGAGTTAAAAGATCGAAATATTATTTTAACTCCCGAAGAGTTCAATTACATAATATATTTATTCTAGAAGGATAAGTGTGCTCTTGTAGAAGTAATGAGTATTTGTTCTAGAAGAACAAATTTGCTCCCGTAAGCGATTCAATATTTAATTCTCGCACTTTATTTACTGCAATTTAATTCTTTGCAATACCTCCTACTTGATGATGGGTTCAACCGTCACTAAAGCGGAAGGTTTTATATATTTACGCACTTTATATGCTAAGTGATGGGTAATACCTTCTACTAAGCGAGATCCTACTCTGAAGAAGTAGTTAAATATTATGCAATTTAATTCTTGCTATTTAAATTCCGTAAATTTATATTTATTGCAATAATTCCCATAAGGTAGGTTCGACCACCTATTGGAGGAAATTTAATTTCTGCAATTTAAATTTATGCACTTTATAGTTTGAGTATATTTCCAATGTGGTGGGTAATACCACACGATTGGTGTGCATATTTCCAATGTGGTGGGTAATACTACACGATTGGTTATAACGAATCCTACTCTAGAAGAAGTAGTTGATCAAATATTCTAATCATACTCTCGAAGTAGTAGACGATGAGAATAAAATTACTTCCCCATATATATCGAATATTAATGGAGAAAATTGAACAAGTGGTACTTGAAGTTACCATTGGATAAATAGATGAAAATAAAATGCTCAATAGATCCCATGTTGATAAATCAAAGAAAATATATCGCATGGAGAGATTATATGAAGTAATCTCATCGATGATATGAGATTGTATTAATATGAGAATAAAATGCTCTTGAAGAAGCAAAATCACTAGATTGTATTTGAATAAAGCCAATATGATATTATTATTATTACTCGGAAGAAGTACAAAGCAGTAGAAGTGGAATATATTGAGAATATCAAAGATGGCATTAAACACTCGAAAATATAGAAATGTAAAAGAAAATACATATTGAATCCATAAATGAGGGATGCGTCTCGAGAGTATAAATACTCCGTAACTCTGCCACCATCAACATTAGGATTCATAATGAAATATTTAAAGGATCCGAATTTCTTTTTCGCTTGACACCAGTGGTCCGTGGACTCACGGACTGAGCTTCCTGATTCTTGAACATATGCATGAAATTTGATGAGTAGTTCATCAACAGTACTAGCAGAGATAAGTATTTTTCTCGCTGAATGAGAGATAAACTTATTATTTACACCCTGATCTAGAAACGCTAGTAAGCCATCAAAGAAATTATTAATATTCAACAAACCTATTGGTTTGACATGAAAGTTCCACTGTGCCAACGAGGCTATATTGAATATTTCCTCCAGTGTGTTGTAGCCGCCTGGAAGGACAATGAAAGCATCACTATTATTCATCATATACATCATGCGGTTGTGGATGGATTGCGGCTTGTAGCTCCAACCTGCTTTGGACCCATGGTAGAAGCGGCTCCAATTGAGTATTAGATCCAACTAGATGAAAAGGTATTACACTCGAAACTCTTATTCCCCATGATGGTGCAGCCATTATAAGTCTAGCTAAAAGTTTGTTGTTGGTTCCTCCATATAGTATATTGATTTCTTGTCTCCCTAACTCTTTTACGAGTCGGTTTGCCATATCCACATATTGGATATGGCCTACCAGTTTAGATCCACCAAGAATACATACGGTTTTAATCTGGCGAGGTAAAGGCTGACTTGTATGAGATGATTCTAAAATCTCCATATCCATCTCTACTCCTATCTCTCTTTTTGCACTATACTTTTAATGTATGAACATGAGAGATATATGAATCCCTCTATTTAAAGAAAAATTTTCAAACCAATAATTGAGTGTACTATTTACTTTTTGACAAATATGAAAGAAAAAAAAAAGCAGAAAATTTTTTTAGTGATATGACATATAGCTGTCAGAGATTGAAAAATAATATATATATCTTAAAATTGAAAAACGATATTTACAAATAAAAGAAATATATTGATCTTTGTTATTACACCGAGCTTTCTTACATAAATATGGGAAAATCATTATGCTAAATTTTTCTACTAAATTTACAAACAGGATCTTCTAAAGTAAGTTTTTCAAGACTGTAGCAGCGTTTGTTGATCTTTGAATTTGGCCCATAAGGCCATTAGCTCACCTTGTACGTGTCCACTAGGATGTGTCTCAAGAGCACATGAATATCATCCAAAGGCTCCTTACTCAATCCATCCTTAATGAATGCTATTTTATCTTCTCGATTTACGGACAAGTACCCCAGATTTACATCGAGTGTCACATGTCCACCGAGCACACTTGTAGCATCCTCTAATCTTTTTGCTCTCCATTTCTTTGAAAAACTACTTTTACCCATACCAGGCATGTATTTAGAAGGAATTGAAACCTCACGGATAATCGAACCTTTGCTTCAATCAAGCATCGGATATCTTGTGGGATACCCTTATTCATTAGCATCCTTAATCTTTCCTGCTACATCGATAAATCCTTTTTAGGATTTTGGTCGATAGTGATGGATAGTATTTTCAAGATTTGAGAGCATATGATCCATTATAATGTATAGACCCTTGTTAGGATGAATTTTGCAATAATTTTGATGATTTATTTATAGAATAATACGACGCGTATGAAATAAGACTCAGATTTTAAATAAAGCGTAAGAGCTACGATTTCTAATTAAATAATAGCCGGATGTGATGCGTATGAGTGAACTCGTGTTTGAACAAGAGTAGACAATAATGTCACCAAAAGATGATGGAATATGTCGGTGAATTGTTTCTATGATAAATCATGTTGAGCACTATACAGATACTAGTGAAATCGATATAAGAATTTCTTGAACTAGAAGTTCAATAATACTCGCTTGCAAAACCGGATTGACCATCCCGGTTTAAATAATTATTGAAATCAATATTTCAAGTGAAGAATTAAAGGAATTCTTCAATGATTGTTCTCGATAAATGATGAAATCATTACTAGCCAATATTGGAAATAAATCCCAAATATATCCTGAATAAAGGATGAGAAATATGGGCCACTCATCCTCCATGTGGACTACTAGATATTATGATATGGATCCACTAGATAGTCACATGTGTATATGATTAAGTAATTTGAAATTTATTTAAATATTTGCTCACGGTATGAGCATGATTTCAGATTTAATGATAAAGCTAGTAAATGTATATCCCAATACTTGAATAAATCACGAAGGATTGAGTATATGCATACAAGTGGGATATTATATGGCAAATTATTTAAAGTCCTCAAATAAATTGCCGATATCGAGAATAGAATGCAAACGGTCTAAATTCCCATATTAAAATTTGAATGATGAGAACATATATGATTAAAATCATACCAACTGTATGAGTTTTGGTGTTCTAAATTTTCTCAAAGATGAGGGGAGTATTAAAGGTTAAAAATGATATGTGAAATGCATCATGTTATATCCTCACAATTAAAATATGAACTTGAAGTTCAAAGATGCATAAAAGATGCTATGAACAATCACATATATCGATTAAGATGCTTTGATAAGTTAGCACGCTTGAAGCGTTGATATTATGAGATTGCCCCAAACATATATATCAAAGCAAATTATAAAAGATGGTCTTAATAATTGAGGCATATGCTCTTGAAGAGTATATAGACATAACTATATTGTGTAATCCTACAAGAGGATTAATAATGAGATATCTCGATAAGTTATGTCGATATGGGGAAAGAAATGAAATTGAAAAGTGTCGACACGATATGAAAATGTAGCGCTACATATGATCAATGATAATGAAAATATTGAGATATATTGAAGATGATAAGTGGTGAATGTGAAATCCTTGATTTATGAGATGATGAGATGATGATGACTGGTGCTCAAGTTTAAAGATAAACATGGTGATCATTATATGTTGCATGCTCATGAAAGTTAAATTACCGATCGTGTGTGTAGTACCGAAAAGGAAATTAAAGGATCGGGTGAGCTAAACCCGTGTTTATGAGTACCCTAAAGGGTGAGCTAAGCCCCTGGGAATGAAATAACCTATTAAGTGAGTATTAAATGTTAAATGATATATTTTAAGTGTTAGTTAGTTATGAAGGTTTACTTATATGTTTACATGTTTTTACGATGAATTTATATGCTTTAAATTGTGTATTTGGAGACATGTGTTCATGGTGAATGTTTTGTAGTTGTGTAAGAAAATTGATGCACTCTAAATGAACGAAGAGTATAAAACCAATGTATATGATACTCATACAAATGTATGAAAGATTTTGAAATGCTTGCAGCATACTTGTATAAAATACGCGTTGCACTCTTTTTCCCTTGGATCGAGGTTTTATCCCATTGGGTTTTCCTAGTAAGGTTTTTAATGAGGCAACTTTAAAGGCGTATTCACATGAATAATGTACTCTTTTTCCTTCATTAGGTTTTTCCCACTGGGTTTTTCCTAATAAGGTTTTAACGAGGCATATTCATGGTATATTGAGAACGATAGGAGAAATTGATACAGTGTATCTATTGGATCAAGTTATAATGGAGCTAATGCTTTCGATCCAAACGATGATGATATTGAAATCATTTACCAGAAGTAAAGACATCAGTTCTCAAGATATGAAATCAAAGCGAATTAGTACTCTTTTCCTTCGATCAAGTTTTTTCCCACTGGATTTTCTTGACAAGGTTTTAACGAGGCAGCACGTGAATACTCATATGCCGCTGATAGACATCATGGGGAGCAATGTTTTGATGAAGCAGTATATAACCACTCCAAGCTATCCTGCAATCGGTTTGGAAGTTTTTTCCCACTGGGTTTTTCTCCAAAGCGTCCCGTAAGACATTTGTATTAATAGTCATTCAAGGAGTGTTATGAATAATAATTGAAGTGTTATGAATAATTGAGAATAATTTGGTGGTTATGAATTATGAGGAATAATTTGGTGGAGGAATAATTTGGTGGAGGAATAATTTGGTGAAAGATGTAATTATTATATGTGAATGACTATTATACCCTTGATGAAATTATGTAATTACGGTTGTACCATTCGAAGTTTTCCTATAAATAGGGCTTCAGTTATTAATGAAATTTATTCCTGAGAATTCCTTGGAATTCATTCTCTCTAAATTCTCTCTATTGTTTCTATACTTTTATAACAAATACAATGATATGAATTATTTGAATAAAATGAGATAGTTAAAAATCAATGAATCAAAAATGAAATATAAACTTAATATTTTAATAAAACCTTTATTTGAAATTAAATTGCATAACCGATAAAAAAGCGAATGACCTAACCTCCATCTCTCGACACCAAAAAAAAAAAAATCTCATCTGATCTCCTCTCCATTCTAAATCAAAAGATGAATGCCACTAACGTCCAAAATTTTGAGTGGTTTAACGAAAAAGCCCAAAAATGTTGGAACAAATGTGCTAGTGAAATCTAAGATCGAGAATTGATGATAGTTTTCTCTTTATATTCTTTCTTATCTCTCCTCCTCTAGGGTAAGAAGTTTATGTTATTGCTACTTAAAAAATAAGAAAAGATAAAGTGGGGTAAAAAGTTGATATTTTTAATTGAGTTAGAGTGGATCAATCTTGATAAGAAAATTTAAATGTGTCCATAATCTGTAAACTCTTATAAATGAACGAACAGTTTATATCTTATTGTGGAACTAAACAAATTGGATTGGGTTACTATTTTTGTTTATGGCAACAACTTTCTCTCCAATTGTTCACTAAAACGACAGTTGAGGTACTCGAATCTGGGAAAATTTTGAATGAGGTCGAAGGCTCGAAGCGCAATAAGTTCTATAGTTTAGAGATTGTCCCTACAAATTTTCCCTTTTTTGTTTTTTGTGGGATTGTCATTGTCCCATGCACCCATCTACAGTTGCCAAATTCTTAATTTAACTTATTTTATTTTATTATTAGTATTTTTAAATCTGTGCATGGGTAGGATATTCTTCTCATTAATCTGAATAATTCCGGGTAGATTTCGTCGCCAGCGTCTCAATTTTTTTCAATTTTCAATTCAATTTTTAAAAAAATCAATTTTATCACGTTTACATCACTTTTTCTCCATTTTTTCTTTCTCAACTCTCCTACCATGTCTATAAATAAATATTTATTTATACATTTTTTATTATTATTTTTTTATTATTTTTAAAATTGTTTATTATATCTCTCTCCTTTTTTCTACACTTAATTCAATTCTCTTTCAATTAAAATAACCAACATTTCTCTATTCCTCTAATACAATTCACATCTGTTAGGGATTTTAAACGAATAAACACACTTTAAATCGAATAAAAACGCAAGAACGCAAAACTAAAATGAACACACATATTTGTTTTGGCCCATGGCCCCGCAGTTCGGATTTCTCCTACTCTGCATTGAGCTCCACACTGATTGTGGTAATTGCTCAAAGATTCCAGTAGAAAATCAACCGGTAGCAAAGGTTTACAAATTACAATCTCTCTCTTATCTCTGTTTCACTCTCGTTCCTCGAACGATAATCTAAGCAACCCTATCACTTCTAAGAACTCTCTAGAATAGATACAAAGTCTTAGAAAATAACAGAGATACTCTAAAAGATATAATTCACTCTTATCACATAAGTCAATACACCAGCTCTTTTTATAATAGTGAGACCCTAGTAATAATCGGCCAAGATCTACACTTTAAAATGAGCGGCTATGTTAAACGCTTCTCCTCCAAGTTAGGTTTTGTCGGGTCAATCCTCACGTCATCAACACGGCCCAACTTATCTTGCCCAAAAATGACTAAGGCAACAACCTCTAAACCCAACAATCTCCACCTTGCTGCCTTGGTCTTTTTCACTAGTGAAATCCAAGAACCTTCAAACTACAATCTTGTATCATCACTCTTGTACACCTACAAAGATCACAAGTTAGTAAATGTTTCAAAAACAATAATTAACTCACAAATTTAAACATGATTTAAAAACAGAATTTTAAATGTAAATGGCCCGATACTGAGGCCATTTACAGAACCTGTCCGTCGTCATATCCACCATCGAATGCACAAGCAGCAGTTGCATTATATTTGTCGAACAGATCCCTCTTCTTCTTTGGACAATCTCTAATGAAATGTCCCTTTTCACCACAACTATAGCACTCATACTCCTTCTCTTCACCAGTCTCCTTCCCTTTCCACTTACATTTTCCCTTTTTCTTGCCATTTTGACTCTCATGCTGGTTCACATGGTTCATATGCTGATAATTACTCTTATCAGCCTTGGATTGCCAACCTCCACCTTGACTTTTAGAATACATAACCTCGCCACCATGACTATAAATACTCTCAACAGATCTTAACTCCAACTGCTTATTTCTCAATGCATTCACAATAATATCCACAGTCAAGTTATCTCGACCATACTCAAGAGCATTCTTCAAATCATTGAATTTCTCAGGTATTGAATTCAAAAGAACCAAGGCCCTCTAATCCTCAAAAATTTTCTCACCAGCATTAGTCAAATCAATTTCAAGCTTTTTGAATTTACACAAATTCACATCAAGATCAATAAAGAGATCCATTTTAAAGGAGAAAAATTGCTTCAACATAAAACACTTATTAGGCATAAATTTAGTGCCATAATGTGACTCAAGTGCTTTATATAATTATGCAGACGACTTAGTATCTCCAATAGTACGAATAACATCATCAGACAAATGCAAAAATATGGTACTCCATGCAACTTCCTCACCCTCTATCTTTTGTTTAGCTGTTGTGCCTTCTAACCATGAATTGTCTAATGCTCTATGATATTTAAGCTGCATAAGTAGTGCTTTTAGCTTTTGTGACCAGATTTTAAAATCACCCTTACCATCAAAAACTCCAAACTCAGTTTTAATGGCAGCCATCTTGATTTTAAAACACAAACACTAGTTAAAAAAAACTCTTTTGAAAGAAAAACACACTATTTTAAGAACTCTTTTAAAAAACAGTTAGAGGCACTCCCTTTAAACTCAAACAAAGTTCAATAACTGGTTTGAAAATCTTTTGAAAACTCTATTCAAAAATAGGTCACAAATGAAAGAACTAAACCTCAATACAACTCAACAAATGTCACAGATAGCCGAGTAAACTAATGAACACAATCAGGCAAATGAATAAACTCTAAAAGCAGTTATAATAGAGAGACTCAGCAAATGCAATGTAATCTATTAATGCAATCACACAAACAAATGAAGCAATGCAACTGAAATGCAACAAAGACTCCACCTTAGACGTGCAAAACTCGAGTAGAGAATATTCGATGACTCTACCTCAGTATACACAGCACTAATGGGATACCAACTCAAGCAAACACACAAAAACTCAATTCACCAGTCAATCAGTCAAGAACACTTATACGCAGTTAAAAAGACACTAAACAACCTATAAACTAGACTAAACACCACTGGCAGAATACAGCAACTCAACAATGAAAAAGGTTAGAATTTACCATGGTCACAGACCGGAGACAAAACCAATACAATCGCCGGAAAAACCAGAAACCCCACCGTTCAGTGGCCGGAAATTTCACAGATCTCCACCAAAGCCACAAGCTCTATCGGAAACTGAAAAGAGACCACCAGTTGTTTCACAAACCACCACCGGTCACCTCGCTCCACCGGAAAGCTTCAATTGCCAGCCGAAAGCACCAGTCGAAAAACCCTAAATCGCCGATAACACTGAGCCCACCTCTCGCGGTTGAGAAACAAGCACCGAAAACACCCAAAACCCACCGATCTCAGATCTTAACCACCGGACACGATTGCAGATCAAAAACCACCGGAAATTTCGAGATACCGGTTGCCGTTCAATCGCCGACCAGATCGCCACCAGTCAAATGACTCCACCCGGTGTCAAGATCTATAGCCGAGAACCCGAAGACCTTGGGATATGGACTCGAAGAAGGATGGAATTTTTGGAGAAAATTCTAAGGGCTAATAACGGAGGTGAACCTTTCTCTCTGTTTTGGAAAAGGATTTTCTGGACTCGAAAAGGAAAAAAATTGCAGCCTACACTTTTGACTTTCCAAACCACTATTTGAAGCCCCAAAAAAAAAAACCAAGTCAACAAAAAGGACGAAAAAACTCAGATCTGCATATTAAAGAACTCTTTTCAATGAATCTTTTCAATGAAAGTATGATTTTTTTCTTTTTTCGAAAAAAACTGAAAAACAAGTCAATAAAAAACTTAAAAATTCGGATCTATTGTTCTGATACCACTGTTGAGATTTTAAACGAATAAACACACTTTAAATCGAATAAAAACACAAGAATGCAAAATTAAAATGAACACACAGATTTGTTTTGGTTCGGATTTCTACTACTCTATATTGAACTCCACACTGATTGTGGTAGTGGCTCAAAGATTCCACTAGAAAATCAACCGGTAGCAAATGTTTACAAATTACAATATCTCTCTTATCTCTGTTTCACTCCCGTTCCTCGAATGATAATCTAAGCAACCCTACCACTTCTAAGAACTCTCAAGAATAGATACAAAGGCTTAGAAAATAATATAGAGACTCTAAAAGATGTAATTCACTCTGATCACATAAGTCAATACACCAGCCATTTTATAATAGTGAAACCTTAGTAATAATTGGCCAAGATCTACACTTTAAAATGAGTGGCTAGGTTAAACGCTTCTCCTCCAAGTTAGGTTTTGCCGGGTCAATCCTCACGTCATCAACACGGCCCAACTTATCTGACCCAAAAATGACTAAGCCGGCAACCTCTAAACCCAACAACATCCACAGTCCATGTTAGCAATAAAGATAGTTTAGTAGTAGAGGACATTTGGATGGATTTTGGAATATAGAAATAAGCACGAAAGCAATAAACAAAATTAATTAAAAAAATGGAGCAAATGATAATAAAGTAATTTTAAAAAATACTCACTCCGTCCCATTAAGATAGGTTTATATTCCATTTTCGTTTATCCTAAATTATAATCCACTTTTCTCATTGAGAATATAGTTTATTATCTAGTTGATTAAAGTACTCCTATTTAATATTATTGGAATACTAAAAATCAACTAGTTATTCCATCTCTCAAAGATATTAATAATGTTCACACTACTTTTTTTGTCATTTAATGAAAGAGTAAAATAGAAACAATGTAGAAATATTTTATAATTATAACAATATTTAAAATATTTCCTTAATATGTGTGAAAAATGATGAGTGTCTATTTTAACAGGGCGGAGGGAATAGGAAATATATGACACTAGTCTCAAATTTTGTGTCCTTGCCTCTTTTAAATGGACCACTAATTATCTCCTCGCTATATGGGAAAGAATTATTCTCCTCATCTATCATGTGTCAGCAGATGAGGACAACACATCAACAATGGGGCCCAATTTCTGATGATGTGTTACCCCATCTGCTGACACGTGGCAGATGGAGAGAATAACCCCTCCTCATATGGGGAGGAGATCATTAGTGTCCAATGAACTAGATCAAAAATTTTTGCATTGAATTTGCTCTCGGCGAATGATGATGCAAACCAGCCGACTTTGGTCCATTATCCAAAATTTATTAAAATACTAATGTTGGAGATTAAAATATTCAAATAGTTGTCAATGCATTTTTCAACGACTATATGGTACCTACAAGATAATATATTCTGAATTTCATAATAAAAATTCTGGTCGAGATCGAGGCAATAATATCTTCTTGTTGTTATGAATAATAATTGAAGAATAATTATTAGGTGTTATGAATAATTGAGAATAATGTGGTGGTTATGAATTATGAGGAATAATTTGGTGGAGGAATAATTTGGTGGAGGAATAATTTGGTAAAAGATGTAATTATTATATGTGAATGACTATTATACCCTTGATGAAATTATGTAATTACGATTGTGCCATTCGAAGTTTTCCTATAAATAGGGCTTCAGTTATTAATGAAATTTATTCCTGAGAATTCCTTAGAATTCATTCTCTCTAAATTCTCTCTATTGTTTCTATACTTTTATAACACGTTATCAGCACGAGTCTCTAACCCTTTGAGTAATATGAAAGAAGTATGCTCTACAGTTGCATCTTATAGATGATCTTCTGTATCAGAAACTGGATTATTACAAGAAAATTATGGCCAATATTTCTTTGACGCTCCATGATTATAAACCTGATTAAGACTATGCTTAACACCCTTTTCCTTCTTCCTTCCACTACCCTAATCACCACTTCTTGATAATTCCCTCAACCACAAATTAATCTACCTAATTACGGCGGCAAACGGTGGTAGCAATTTGGAGAGCATACATGAGGAGGAAACTAACCCTTTGGCTATCGTGCCCGATAATAATCCTCCCATTGATCTGCCACGTCCGTCAACCCGTGCTGTAATCAAATGGAAGTGTCGGTGCGGTGTGAAGAAAGGAAGAGAATCATAAAAGGACGAAGGTATATATATTCCATTATAATATAATAATTATATATTATTTTATAATATAATAATATATTAAACTATAACATTCGTTTTATCGAGATATAAGGAGCATACATTATCAAAATCAAATTTTCTCGACTCCATTATACTCGATTTAACGAGCTTGATTTGACACCAACATTGATAGGGTAATAACTGTTTTGAAATATGTTATTATCAAACTTTCAAAATTTACAAATCAGTACACCAACTTTTGAAAAAGTTACAAAATAGTCCTTGAACATTTTGATATTGATAAATTGAAATAGAAAGGAGATAATTTTCCAATCGTAAAACATTGATAAAATATTTTTGACAATTTTACCTTTACGAATTGGAATGGACAATTTTACCCTTAGGTAAAACCGACCTAATTTTGACGACAAGAAAAATGGATAGAATATTCATGAAGAAATTCTAAATCCATTGATTATATAAAATGGCTTGAAGTCCATTTGAGTTAAAAGATCGGAATATTATTTTAACTCCCGAAGAGTTCAATTACATAATGTACTTATTCTAGAAGGATAAGTGTGCTCTTGTAAAGTAATGAGTATTTGTTCTAGAAGAACAAATTTGCTCCCGTAAACAGTTCAATATTTAATTCTCAGACTTTATTTCTTGCAATTTAATTACTTGCAATACCTCCTACTTGATGATGGGTTCAACCTGTTACTAAACGGAAGGTTTTATATATTTCTGCACTTTATATGCTAAGTGATGGGTAATACCTTCTACTAGCGCATCCTACTCTGAAGAAGTAGTTAAATATTATGCAATTTAATTCTTGCTATTTAAATTCGTAAATTTATATTTATTGCAATAATTCCCATAAGGTAGGTTCGACCACCTATTGGAGGAAATTTAATTTCTGAATTTAAATTTATGCACTTTATAGTTTGAGTATATTTCCAATGTGGTGGGTAATACCACACGATTGGTGTGCATATTTCAATGTGGTGGGTTATACTACACGATTGGTTATAACGAATCCTACTCCGTAAGAAGTAATTGATCAAATATTCTAATCATACTCTCAGTAGTAGACGATGAGAATAAAATTACTTCTTCATATATACCGAATATGAATGGAGAAAAATTGAGCAAGTGGTACTTGAAGTTACCATTGGATAAATAGACGAAAGTAAAATCTTTGAATAGATCCCATGTTGATAAATCAAAGAAAATATATCGCATGGAAAGCTTATATGAAGTAATCTCGCCGATGATATGAGATTGTATTAATATGAGAATAAAATGCTCTTGAAGAAGCAAAATCACTAGATTTACGTATTTGAATAAAGCCAATATGATATTATTATTACTCAGGAAAAGTACAAAGCGTTGGGTGGAACATATTGAGAATATCAAAAGATGGCATTAAACACTCGAAAATATAGAAATGCAAAAGAATATACATCTTGAATCCATAAATGAGGGATGCGTCTCGAGAGTATAAATACTCGTAACTCGCCACCATCAACATTAGGATTCATAATGAAATATTTAAAGGATCCGAATTTCTTTTTCGCGACACCGTGGACCGTGACTGACCTGGCTTCCACAGATTCTTGAACATATGCATGAAATTTGATGAGTAGTTCATCAACGCATACTAGCGTAAATAAGTATTTTTCTCATTTGAATGAGAGATAAACTTATTATTTACACTCGATCTAGAAACGCTAGTAAGCCATCAAAGAAATTATTAATATTCAACAAACCTATTGGTTTGACATGAAAATTCCACTGTGCCAACGAGGCTATATTGAATATTTCCTCCAGTGTGTTGTAGCCACCTGGAAGGACAATGAAAGCATCACTATTATTCATCATATACATCATGCAGTTGTGGATGGATTGCGCTTGTAGCACCAACCTGCTTTGGACCCATGGTAGAAGCGGCTCCATTAGGTATTAGATCCAACTAGATGGAAAGGTATTACGCTCGAAACTCTTATTCCCCATGATTGTGCGGCCATTATAAGTCTAGCTAAAAGTTTGTTGTTGGTTCCTCCGTATAGTATATTGATTTCTTGTCTCCCTAACTCTTTTACAAGTCGGTTTGCTATATCCACATATTGGATATGGCCTACCAGTTTAGATCCACCAAGAATACATACGGTTTTAATCTGCGAGGTAAAGGTGACTTGTATGAGATGATTCTAAAATCTCCATATCCATCTCTACTCCTATCTCTCTTTTTGCACTATACTTTTAATGTATGAACATGAGAGATATATGAATCCTCTATTTAAAGAAAAATTTTCAAACCAATAATTGAGTGCACTATTTACTTTTTGACAAATATGAAAGAGAAAAAATGCGAAAAAATTTTTAAGTGAAAATGACATATATCTGTTTATGATTGAAAAATAATATATATATACATATATATATCTTAAAATCGAAAAACAATATTTACAATTACAAGAAAAACATTGATCTTCGTTATTACACCGAGCTTCCTTATATTAATATGAGAAAATTATTATACTAAAATTTTCTACTAAATTTACAAACAGGATCTTCTAAAGTAAGTTTTTCAAGACTGTAACGCGTTTGTTGATCTTTGAATTTGGCCCATAAGGCCATTAACTCACCTTGTACGTGTCCACTAGGATGTGTCTCAAGAGCCTGTTGAATATCATCCAAAGGCTCCTTACTCAATCCATCCTTAATGAATGCTATTTTATCTTCTCGGTTTCTGGACAAGTACCCCACAGATTTACATCGAGTGTCACATGTCCATCGAGCACACTTGTAGCATCCTCCTAATCTTTTTGCTCTCCGTTTCTTTGAAAAACTACTTTTACCCATACCAGGCATGTATTTAGAGGGAATTGAAACCTCACCAGATAATCGAACCTTTGCTTCAATCAAGTATCGGATATCTTGTGGGATACCATTATTCATTAGCATCCTCAATCTTTCCAGCCTACCTCGATAAATCCTTTTTAGGATTTTAATCGGTAGTGATGGATAGTATTTTCGAAGATTTGAGAGCATATGATCCATTATAATGTATAGACCCTTGTTAGGATGAATTTTGCAATAATTTTGATGATTTATTTATAGAATAATACGACGCGTATGAAATAAGACTCCGATTTTAAATAAATAATATGAAGCGTAAGAGCTACGATTTCGTAATTAAATAATAGCCGGATGTGATGCGTATGAGCTGTAGCTCCGTGTTTGAACAGTAGTAGACAATAATGTCACCAAAAGATGATGGAATATGTCGGTGAATTGTTTCTATGATATCATGTTGAGCACTATACAGATACTAGTGAAATTGATATAAGAATTTACTGAACTAGAAGTTCAATAATACTGCTTGCAAAACCGATTGACCATCCCGGTTTAAATAATTATTGAAATCAATATTTCAAGTGAAGAATTAAAGGAATTCTTCAATGATTGTTCTCGATAAATGATGAAATCATTACTAGCCAATATTGGAAATAAATCCCAAATATATACGGAATAAAGGATGAGAAGTATGGGCCCTCATCCTCCATGTGGACTACTAGATATTATGATATGGATCCACTAGATAGTCACATGTGTATATGATTCGTAATTTGAAATTTACGAAATATTTGCTCACTGATATGAGCATGATTTTCAGATTTAATGATAAAGCTAGTAAATGTATATCCCAATACTTGAATAAATCCTGGAAAGGATTTGAGTATCTCTATACAAGTGGGATATTATATGGCAAATTATTTAAAGTTCTCAAATAAATTGCCGATATCGAGAATAGAATGCAAAGCGGTCTAAATTCCCATATTAAATTTGAATGATGAGAACATATATGATTAAAATCATACCAACTGTATGAGTTTTGGTGTTCTAAATTTTCTCAGTATGAGGGGGAGTATTAAAGGTTGAAAATAAATGCATCATGTTATATCCTCGAAATTGAAATACGAACTTGAAGTTCAAAGATGCATGAAAGGCTATGAACAATCACATATATCAGCCACGATGCTTTGATAAGTTAAGCGCGAGGAAGCGTTGATATTTCCCCAAACATATATATCAAAGCAAATTATAAAAAGATGGTCTTAATAACGGAGGCATATGCTCTTGAAGAGTATATAGACATAACTATATTGTGTAATCCTACAAGAGGATTGATAATGAGATATCTCGATAAGTTATGTCGATATGGGGAAAGAAATGAAATTGAAATGTGTCGACACGATATGAAAATGTAGCGCTACATATGATCAATGATAATGAAAATATTGAGATATATTGAAGATGATAAATGTTGAATGTGAAATCCTTAACTTATGAGATGATGAGATGATGATGACTATTGCTCAAGTTTAAAGATAAGCATGGTGGTCATTATATGTTGCATGCTCATGAAAGTTAAATTACCGATCGTGTGTGTAGTACCGAAAAGGAAATTAAATGATCGGATGAGCTAAACCCGTGTTTATGAGTACCCTAAAGGGTGAGCTAAGCCCCTGAGAATGAAATAACCTATTAAGTGAGTATTAAATGTTAAATGATATATTTTAAATGTTAGTTAGTTATGAAGGTTTACTTATATGTTTACATGTTTTTACAATGAATTTATATGCTTTAAATTGTGTATTTGGAGACATGTGTTCATGGTGAATATTTTGTAGTTGTGTAAGAAAATTGATGCACTCTAAATGAACGAAGAGTATAAAATCAATGTATATGATACTCATACAAATGTATGAAAGATTTTGAAATGCTTGCAGCATACTTGTATAAAATACGCGTTGCACTCTTTTTCCTTGGTGAAGTTTTATCCCATTGGGTTTTCCTAGCAAGGTTTTTAATGAGGCAACTTTAAAGGCGTATTCACATGAATAATGTACTCTTTTTCCTTCATTAGGGTTTTTCCCACTGGGTTTTTCCTAATAAGGTTTTAACGAGGCATATTCATGGTATATTGAGAACGATAGGAGAAATTGATACAGTGTATCTATTGGATCAAGTTATAATGGAGCTAATGCTTTAGATCCAAACGATGATGATATTGAAATCATTTACCAGAAGTAAAGATATCGATTCTCAAGATATGAAATCAAACGGAGCGGTGTACTCTTTTCCTTCGATCAAGTTTTTTCCCACTGGGTTTTCTTGACAAGGTTTTAACGAGCAAAGACATGAATACTCATATGCCGATAGACATCGGGGAGCAATGTTTTGATGAAGCGATATAACCACTCCAAGCTATCCCGCAATCGGTTTGGAAGTTTTTTCCCACCGGGTTTTTCTCCAAACAGTCAGAAGACATTTGTATTAATAGTCATTCAAGGAGTGTTATGAATAATAATTGAAGAATAATTATTAGGTGTTATGAATAATTGAGAATAATGTGGTGGTTCTGAATTATGAGGAGTAATTTGGTGGAGGAATAATTTGGTGGAGGAATAATTTGGTAAAAGATGTAATTATTATATGTGAATGACTATTATACCCTTGATGAAATTATGTAATTACGATTGTGCCATTCGAAGTTTTCCTATAAATAGGGCTTCAGTTATTAATGAAATTTATTCCTGAGAATTCCTTAGAATTCATTCTCTCTAAATTCTCTCTATTGTTTCTATACTTTTATAACACTTGTTACTTGATTTTCATTTTTAAATTTTCAACAACGGTGAGATCTTATTTGATTAATTATTATATGAATGATGTTGCTAATAATTAATTCTTTACTTAATTAAAAAGTTAAGTGCAATGAATTTAATTTTACAATTGATGTAGTGTATCTATTGTCTATGAATTTTTATTTAATTGATTAAATTAGACTTTGAAAATAACTATTTTTTATTAGGCCCGTTTTCGATTATGCAATCTCAAATAAATATTCTTGGCAAAAATTCAAAAAAAAAACTAAATATTCTTCAAAAAAATTTGTATAATATTTCTATTCGAATATTTTTTTAACCATACGTTTTTAAATAATAATTGGGTAATCACATGCACATAGTCAAAACAATCCTCATGAAATTTAACTTAATTAGGAAATCATTCATCATCTTGATACTGAAACCCAAAGAATACGCATTTATTCACATGATCAACACAGCTTGGAATCTCATCGGCCCTGAAACCTCATAAAATCAAGATGTGCTTGCAAAGTGTGACAAAAGTCGAGTGGACAGGAATGTGCTACACTTATACTTTCAATTAACCTAAAGCCATACACAAACAAACTTTATGCTGCCAATTTGTAAGTATGTGCAAGTTTCACTCAAATAAGACGTTAACGCGATTCTATAATTCGAAAATGTTGGTATTTCTTCATCATCATCTTCTTCTTCTTCCTCCTCCTCCTCCTCCTCCTCCTCACTAAATGTTGTCATCTCAAATCATATATTGATGAGACAAATTCGTATGAAAAAATCGCATCTTCTTTATTTGAGGAAATTTACTGATGCAATTTTGTAGATCGCTACCTTTGACTTTGCACAACCAAAAATATCACTTACGAATTTTCCTTTTTTAAAAAAGAAGAAGAAGAAGAAGAAGTCGAAGAAGAAAGTATAATATCTAACAAAAAATTATCGATTTTTATTTCAATTGTCCTGATAAACAAGTAATTTTACATTAAAATCATAACTTGCTATGTTTCTTTTCTTCTTCCCTTTATTTTTATTTTTCTGTGTCTTTTAAGAAATTGTCTCTCTTTAATTCATTATATATATATATATATATATATGAAAATGAAAAATATAAGGATGTATTCTCTTTGTTTTTCTCAGGCTATTGTTGGGCGTATACACACGCACAAAGATATTGATAAGTGTGTATTTTGCACACTTATTTATATCCTTTTACATTTATTTGGAGCAGACTTCTACTTATATATATGTGTATTTATTGTGTTTATAGGTATTATTCCTCATTGTGGAGGAAAACGAGACTAAAAGGAGGAAAAATGGACTACAAGTGTCGAAAAACCCGAAGTCGGGGACTAAAACGCAACTATTTCAAAATTGGAGGACTTCGGGTACAAATATGTGAAGATCTTCTCGGCTGAGAGTCTTGAGCTTACATGGAAGAACACGGGAAGCAGAGTCCGTAGCTTTTCACGGATCTCAATTCCGAGTTCCGGATCAAAAGATATGGTCAGACGAAGATCGGTGCCCAAAATGCAAGATGTCTGAAGAAGAGAAGCACTTTTGATACAGATACAAGTTGTGTTGGAGGAAATGTTCAAATAAAGAGTTGTAGATCATCGAGTCTAGTTTCCAACGCAACTTGAATTGGCTCAATCGGACATCGAGATCAAAAGTTATGACCAAAATATTGAAGCATGCGCATGTAGAAAAATATTTACGGCCGTAATTTTTATTTGTACGGCCGTAAATCATAATTTACGGCCGTAAAGTATATTGTATGGCCGTAATTCATCACAGAATTGGCCAGTTTCATGCAGAGAGTAAAATACGGTTGTACCAAATAATTATACGGCCGTAAAAGGGGAAATACGGCCGTAAAAATGGTAAATACGGCCGTAAAAACACCAGAACCAGCAGAATCGGTTTTCCCCTGTTTTTTCCCGATTTTCTCCCTCTTCCTAATCACTTGGGAGGGTCTTTTGGGCAACAAAGACACAAATTGGGGACTTTTTACACCCATTTTCATCCCCAACATCATATCTTATCATCCATGTTTTAGCTTATGTTAGTTAAGGTTGGCTAGGTTTCCTTGCTTTCTTCTTCTCCCTTTCTTCTCTTCTCCCTCCTTTCTTTTAGTTTAGTTGTAGTTAGGGGTGTGATTTGGGGGTGAAGACTTGGAGTAGATGATGAAGGAATCAAGAAGAGGAGATAGTGGAAGAGGTGGAGACATCAAGATGGAGGAATCAACCAAAAATGGGGATTCTAATCCACAAATCTTGTTGCTTTATTTCTTTTACTTGTATTGTATTGATTATTCCTTCATATGAACTAAATATTGTATAAGTTGGGATGATTGATGATTTTAACCTAGTTTTATTGAATGAAATATTTATGGTTTTGAATTGTTGTTCATTCCAATGTGTGGTCGTTTTTGGACTATTTCCATGATTCGATTGATCACCGAATTTATGTATTTGCAAATTGTGTCAATATTCGAGAGAAGGGGCACATTTTGGACGGTGGAAACAACTGCCCTAGATTCTTGTAGAGGATAGAAATATACCTCTAACCCTAGGTGATCCGTTGAGCTACTCTCACGAAACCTAATGCAATTGATTGATCTTCAATCAACACAGAGATGTAATAGATTGAATCAATTGATTAGGGGTAGTTTGACATGCGAGAGCGGAGCTACCTATATGAGGAGGTCGGGTCTAACATAGAAGATGAGCACTGTATTGGTTAGACGATGATTTGATTGAGCTACGATTGATTGAACTCATGATTCCCAACTATCTCTTGGCCCAAGTTTCATTCCCTATCATGACCATTTTACTTGCTTTCATTTATTGCATTCATAGTATAGATTAGGTTAGTTATTTTTCCTTTCTTTATTTGTGTTTTTGTGCTAAAATAAGAAACTTAACTATAAACACCATTCCTCGTGGGATCGATATCCGGACTCTTAACCGAGTCCCACTTTATTACTTGATTACGGCCCGTGCACTTGCTGTTCAATTTGTGCGTGTGTATACGCCCTATTAGATATCACAAGTGTACGGGCCGTACAAATAATAAAGTGGACTCTAGGAGTCCGGATATCGATCCCACAGGAAAAGGTATTTGCAATTGAGTTACTAATTTTAGTAAAGAGAATAAAACTATACAAAGGAAACACACACAATCAAAAGAAGAGAAGCCAACTAAACTAAAATATACTAAGAAAGAAATAAAACAAAGAAAAGAAAAATGGAGACGAATGGGAATGACTTGGACTAAGAAATAGTCGGGATTAACGACTTCACTCAATATAAATTATGTTAATCCATTGTTGAACTAAACATATTATCCTTCTTCGATGTTAGATCCGGTTTCCTTATATAGTTAGCCCCGCTCTCGCATGTCAAGCTAACCCTGGTCAATTTGTTCAATCTCCTACATCTCTATATCAATATGTTACCAATCAACCGTATAAAGATTTGTGAAAACAATTCAATGGATCGCCTAGGGTAAGAGGTATATCTCTATCCTCTATAAGAACCTATGGTGGATACTCCAGGGTCTAATATGCATAGTCTTCTCTCGAAGCCTAAACAGGCCACTAATTCATGCAATCGGTGATCAATCAATCACATGTAACAACTCAAAAGCATACACACAAAAGATAAACAATCCAATACAAACCAATTCCAACAACTCAGATAGATTAACTAAACATGTGTTAAGATCAATCAAAAATCTCAACTTACAATATCTAGTTCAGAGTTAAGGAAATTATTGATACATATACAAAGAAAGCAAAGGAAATAGAAATGGAAAAATTAGACAAGATTATGGATAGTCTCCATTTTGTAGAGCAAAGTCTTGTTTCTCCAACTCTAGTCCATGTCCTCTTGATCTCATTGGCTTATAACTCCAAGCAATCATTCCCAATCAACACCCCTAAACTAAAGAAGAGAAAAGAGAAGAGAAGAGATGGGGGAAGAAGAAAAGAGAAAAAGAAGAAAACTCTAACCCTGAGCTAAACTAAGGATGAAGATAAAATGATCTCTTTTGGGGGTGAAATATGGTGTAATATAAGCCCCAAAGTCGTGTACAATACTCCCCAAAAGGCCCCCAAGTCTAGTGAAAGAGAGAGAGAGAGAATTGGGCAAAACAGGGGAAATTCTCGGCTGTTGCTGGTTCTGATATATTTACGGCTGTAATTCTTGAGGTTACGATCGTAATTACCTACTTACGACCGTATATTGAAATGGTATGGCTGTATTTAACTCTCTGCATGAAAATATTAATTCTGTTTGTTGGAGTTACGACCGTAAATAAATGGGATACGGTCGTAAATTACCCATATACGACCGTACATTGGATCCTTACGGCCATACCTTAATTGCACGCAGAACGCCCTCAACTTCTGAAATCTTGCATTTCAGTCCCTAATCTTCGTCTAACCATATCTTTTGATCTGGAACTCAGAATCAAGATCCATAAAAATGGGTCGGACACTACTTTCCAAGCTCTTCCATGTTAGCACAAGAAATGCGACTGAGAAGATCTTCACCAATATTGTACCCGAAGTCCTTCAACTTTGAAAGTGTTGCGTTTCAATCCTCACTCCGGGTTTCTTGACTCTTTAAGTTCATTTTGCCCCGTTTTGTCTCGTTTTCCTCCACTTCGAGGAATAATATCTAAAACACAATAAATACATATAAATATAAGTAGAAGTCTGCTCCAATTAACAATATAGAGATATAAATAAGTGTACAAATTGAACACTTATCAACCATTTGCTTAGACTGTTGGCAGTTCTCATCCTTGGTCATTGGTTTCTTTCTTTTTGGCATGTAAATTCCCAAGCATAACTTTTTGTACAATTGTGAAGAATATGCTATTTTAAAGTTTACACATTTGCTATCTCACTTTTCTGTCTTTTTTGTTATTTCATTGAATTAAAATAGTTTATATACGCAGTTAAATGTATTAATTCTACTATACGAACTATTTTAATTAAATAGGATAATTAAGAATACACAAAATTGAATGGAAAAATTGAACTTGATATTTTAATGAAACCTATTTCTTTAAAATAAAAAATTTGAAAAAATAAAATGAAAAAACAAGAAAAAAATGTGAACAACCCTCACCTCTATGGTTAAGTTGAGGGAGATGAAAAAAAAAAATAAGTAAATTGGACACATGGCGGACAATTGGAAGAGGAAATTACACGAAATATGGTTTGTAGGTTTAATATTTACAAAATCTGGTAAAATCAGCTTATTTACAAAAATCTTGCAAGGCAACTAAATTTTTTTACAAAAATCAATACGTGCGATTGTACGGATTTTTCGTGCGATCACGCTATGTAAAAATGGACATCGCCCAAATCTTGTGCCATGCAATCGCATGGCACAAACTCGTGCGATTGCGTGTCACAAAATCTAGGTGACACCCAGATTTAACTATCCATCCGTTACACATAATGTGTAATGGTTGTGTTGATTATGTAATGTGAATATAGTGTTACATAAAGTGTGTATTGGGTGTGCAATGAATGTGTAATTACACATTACGCAAAGTGTGCAATGAGTGTGTGAAATTATAAAAAGTGTGTAATGAGTGTGTAATAGTTTAAATTATTTTGGAAAGTAGAATTTGTAAGGTTTTAATCAAATATATGGGCTTATATATGTAATTATTGTGTATTAATTAAAGGCTATCATATTCGGTTAAGCCCGTTTAAAGTGATCTAATACGGTTTCGAATATTGGGCTTTTATGCATCAATTAAATTAAAGTATGGGCTTTATATGTGTAGATACTAGGCCCAGAGTTCCTAATTCTATGATGGACTGAATTAGGTTAACGGGCCGTCATAAATATATATGGTTATGGTCCCCAGGTCACAAGTGTGTTGTTCATTCTTTTCTGACCCTCCATCATCAGAGAGAAATAAGGAGCCGCTTGTTGACTTGGAAGATCAAAACCATTCGATTCCAATACTGCAAGCAATGGCTGATTCAGGTACGCTTCCGCTTCAGTTTATATACGTTCTTGATAATCCAACGCGATAGATCCGGGATTTGAGGAACAATATAATCTTACAAGTGGTATCAGAGCACAATCGTTGTTGGATTATTGGGAATAAAATTATGGTAATTAAAGTTGTTTTTTCTTTCTTCCCTCGTGATGGATACATACGTTTTCATCTGGTTTTGTATGCCCTTCACGTATTCAGTAGAGATATATGCAAAATATATACACGCATGCTCATTGCCGTATACATGAAACTAGTTTTGGAATTTGTGAGTTGGGACCTTTATTGATCTGTCTTTTGGTGAGAATTCGAATGTATGTATGTACAATATACATAGGGAATTTCATGTGCAAGATTCGTGTATGTGTATGTATAGATCTGTTTTGAACATTCATGTATACATACATCTATATGTCTGTAAATCCAAGCCAGGTTCTGTGTTTTGTGATGTCTATTGCTCGATCGCATGAACACAAATCTGGATATATGTATGAATCTAGATATTGTGTGTATATATATTCGTGTATTCACTTTGAGTTATGTATTTATCGATCTAGAAATCCCCATGTTCGAATTCTGGAACTGAGCTTTCCTTTTACCCGACTGCAATTTTCTTTTGGGATATGTAATCCATGATTTGTGTTGCTATGGACGTGAGTTTTGTTTGGACCCGTAGCCATGTTCGAACTCGCCCTTTCGGATCGAATTTTTGTTTTTCAAACTGAAAAATTAACAAAAAAAAAAAAAAGGGTTTTATGAGTTGCGGTCGTCGGCGGCGGTCACCGCCGTCTTGGCCGGAGTGTTTGGCGGCGAGAATCGACGCATGAGGCTAGGGTTTCAGTAGGTTACAGACGCAGGGACCTCGGGTGTGAATTTGATGACTCCGAGGACTTCAGTTGCAATTACCGTGTTTTTCCCTTATTTGCAACTCCGGTCCCTGAATGTTGTTGGTGCGTGTAAGTTGGTCCAGTCAAACCCCATTCAGCGGTCTCAGTCCCAACAGTTTCAGATCTGTTGATTTCAGTCCCCACCAACTTCCAGATTCGTTCAATTCAGTCCCTGAAGTTCTAAAATTGTTAATTTGAGCCACTGTAAGTTATAAGATTAATAATTCAATCCGATAGTTTGGAAATTATTCCATTTTGGGCCTTTTAAGTTTCGAATTTTGCAATTAAAGTCCCCAAAGTTTTAAAATTAATTAAATTGGTCCTCAAAGTTTTAATTTTGGCCAATAAAGTTCTTAAAATTGCAATTTCAGGCCCTAAAGTTTCAAAATTCTTAATTTTGACCCCAAAAGTTCTGAATTATTAACTTATTAGACCCTAAAGTTCCCAAAAGGCCTATGTATGCAAAATTAATTATTTTCTTCTCAAATTTTGGTACTAAGGACTTTTTTGAAGAGGTATAGTATTCGAAAGTGAATTGATTGAAGCAACAAGTTGCCAAAGCAACCTCTATTGTGGAAATTAATCAACTTAGAATATTAAGGTATTTGTGTGTGTGTAATTAGTGCAAATATTGATCGCCCAAAGGAATGTTAATATTTGGTCAATTACATACACAGATGTGGTGATAATCATGTGGCGATTATTTGGTTTAACGTGTGATCAATAAATCCGTCCAAAGATAGGTTTATTGATTGACATGTCTTATTGCTAGTGTTTGATCACTACACCAAGAGTGCCACTTACAAATCGATATTTCTATCCAAAGATTAAATATTGATGTTGTGCTAGGCATCTTGTGATGGGCCCTACCACTATTTGAAAATTATTATTTGCATACTAAACACCTTCATGTGAGCCATTCTAATTGTTCTCTATTTAGTTTCAGGTTCTGCTTCTAATATCTCTGCTAACATCAATTCCATTCCAATGCTCAATGGCACGAATTTCAAAGCATGGCAAGAGAACGTCTTGATTGTTCTCGGAGTCATGGATCTGGACCTTGCTTTGCAGGTCGATCAACCTACTGCACTCACTGATAAGAGTACCTCTGATGAAAAGAGGGAGATGGAAAGGTGGGAACGATCGAACCGCATAAGTCTAATGGTCATGAAGCGTGCCATTCCGTAGCATTTCGGGCACCATGTCCCGATCGGTGACTACGGCTAAGGGTTTCCTTGAGGATCTTGAGAAGAGGTTTGCCAAGAATGAAAAGGCTGAAACTAGTACACTTTTGGCTAACCTTCTCTCAATGAGGTATAAAGGAAAAGGGAACATCCGGGAGTACATTATGGAAATGTCTCACACTGCTTCAAAACTAAGGGCACTCAAGTTGGAGTTATCCGAAAGCTTCTTGGTGCACTTAGTTCGATATCCCTTCCCACAATTCACCAATTCAAGGTGAGCTATAATCACAAAAGGACCCATGGTCCCTTAATGAGCTCATCTCCCATTGTGTTCAGGAAGAGGAGAGATTGAGGCAGGACAGAACGGAGAGTGCTCACGTAGCCACCACCTCAAAGGATAAAAAGACCAAGAAAAGGAAAACCGATAAGGAAGCTGCGGTTACGGCACCACAGAAGAAGCAGCATAAGGAACCAACTGAGGATGGTTGTTTCTTCTGTGGAGCTGCAGGTCACAGGAAGAAGAATTGCACCAACTATCACGCATGGCGTGCAAAGAAAGGTACTCTTCCTCATTTGGTTTGTTCTGAGGTTAATTTAACTTCGGTACCTAGACACACATGGTGGATTGATTCGGGTGCAACAACTCACATCAGTGTGTCTATGCAGGGCTGCCTGAGTTGCCGAAAACCAAGTGATGGTGAAAGATACATCTACGTTGGCGATGGCAAGACGGTGGAAGTAGAGGCAATAGGAAAATTTAGATTATTGTTGAGGACTGGATTTTATTTGGATCTTGATGAGACATTTATTGTATCGTCTTTTAGACGAAATTTGATTTCTATTTCTGCTTTGGACAAATTTGGTTATTCTTGTTCATTTGGAAATGGAAATTTTAGTTTGTTTCATGATTCAAAATTGGTTGGCTCCGGTTCTCTGTCAGGTTACGATAATCTTTATTTAATTGATACAATTGCCTCCTTTAATGAATCCTTGCATATAAGTACTCGAGGTGTAAAGCGTAAATTAACCTGTGAGAATTCGGCCTCATTGTGGCACAAGAGATTAGGTCACATCTCCAGGACAGAGAATTGAGAGACTTGTGTCCTACCAAATTCTCGATTCCCTTGATTTTCTGATTTTGACATGTGTGTTAATCGTATAAAGGAAAACAAACCAATAAACGGAGATATCAAGCCAATAGGACTTGACGCCTTAGAACTTATACATACGGATATTTGTGGACCGTTCCCTACGGCTTCTTGGAATGGTCAACAATATTTCATAACGTTCATAGACGACTTTTCAAGATATGGCTATATATATCTCATTCATGAAAAATCACAATCCTTGGACGTGTTCAAAAATTTTAAAGCTGAAGTTGAGAACCAACTCAGCAAAAGGATTAAAAGCGTCGAATCTGACCGTGGTGGTGAATACTATGGTAGACATGACGGTTCAGTGAACAACGCTCAGACCATTTGCTAAATTCCTAGAGGAATGCGGTATCGTCCCACAGTACACCATGCCTGGTTCACCCACTATGAATGGTGTTGCTGAGAGACGAAATAGAACGCTTAAGGATATGGTGAGGAGTATGATCACTCATTCTACCTTGCCACAATCACTCTGGGGAGAAGCATTAAAAACCGCAGCATATTTACTCAACAGTTCCAACTAAGGCAAGCGATAAAACCCCATATGAGCTTTGGGCGGGTAAGAAGCCTAGTTTGAAGCACTTACACATTTGGGGGTGTCCAATTGAGGCAAGGCCTTCTGTGCCAAATGAAAAGAAAGCGGATGCAAGGATGTTAGTTGCTATTTTATTGGATATTCTGAACGGTCCAGGGGCTACAAATTTTATGATCCCACAACTAAGTTAATTTTTGAGACAGGGAATGCTCGGTTCTTTGAGGATGTTGAGTTTGCGGGGGGAGAAAGAGTTACGGACTTTGTCTTTGAGGAGGAATATATTGAAATTCCTCCAATTGCCATTGACAATGATCAGGATCATGTTCCTATCCCTGACGTTGTTCAAGAAGCAACTCCGGATCAAGACAATGTCATGTTATCTCCAGAAGAACAAACTCTACAACCTCAAGAACCCATGCCACTAAGAAGATCCACTAGAGAGAGGAGAAGTGCAATTTCAGATGATTACATTGCTTTTCTCCAAGAACATGAGGTTGACGTCGGAGTGGTGGAAGATGATCCGATCAACTTCCGTCAAGCCATGGAAAGTTCTAACTCTCAAAAATGGCTCGATGCCATGAATGAAGAGATAAAGTCTATGAAAGACAATGACGTATGGGACCTCGTTCCATTGCCTGAAGGTGCGAAACCCATTGGTTGCAAATGGATATTTAAAACCAAGCGGGATTCGAAGGGCGATGTAGAGAGGTATAAGGCTCGTCTTGTCGCGAAGGGCTTTACATAGAAAGAAGGCATCGATTATAAAGAGACTTTCTCTCCGGTTTCTCGAAAGACTCTTTCGTGGTTATAATGGCGTTAGTGGCATATTTTGATCTTGAGTTACATCGATGGATGTTAAGGCAGCTTTCTCAATAGTGACATTGATGAGGCGATTTATATGGTGCAACGGAAAACTTTGTATCGGTGATGCGAAGCAAATGGTTTGCAAATTGAAGAAATCCATCTATGGACTCAAGCGAGCGTCTCGACAATGGTATTACAAATTTCATCAAGTAATCACCTCATTCGGTTTGAGATGAATCGGCGATGATTGTATATCTGCAAGTTCGTGGGAGTAAGTGTATTTTTACGATTTTATATGTCGATGACATCGCTTGCGACAATGATGTAGGCTTATTGCACGAAACCAAGAGATTTCTAGCAAAGCATTTCGAGATGAAAGATCTTGTAACGCCTCTTTTTATTAGGAATCCAGATACATCGAGATCGCTCTCGGGGTATTCTTGGATTATCACAAAGAGCTACATCGAAAGGGTACTTAAAAGGTTTGGCATGCAGGATTGTAAACCAGGTGATACCCCTGTGGCTAAAGGAGACAAGTTCAGTTTAAGTCAATGCCCCAAAAATGACTTGGAAATTAAAGAGATGCGGAAGATTCCTTATTCATCAGCAGGAGTCTGATGTATGCTCAGGTTTATCTGGCGTCCAGATATTGCGTACATTGTTGGGATGTTAGGAGGTATTTAAGTAACGGGAATGGATCATTGGAAAGCACCAAGCGGGTCATGCGGTACTTACAGAGAACAAAAGGTTATATGCTCACATATAGGAGATCGGATCGATTGGAGATCGTTGGTTATTCTGACTCCGATTTCGCTGGATGCCAAGATAGTAGGAGATCCACTTCAGGCTATATCTACCTGCTTGCTGGAGGTGCTATCTCCTGGAAGAGTGCCAAGCAGACACTGATAGCTACCTCCACCATGGAAGCGGAGTTTATAGCATGTTATGAGGCATCAAATCATGGAATATGGTCACAAATTTTGTCACCGCGCGTTGTGGATAGTATCGAAAGACCACTTAAGTTATTTTGTGACAATAAATGCGGTGCATATATTCCAATAACAATAGGAGCTCAACGAAGTCAAAGCATATAGAGATCAAGTTCCTAGTAAAAGAAAGAGTTCGAGTGGGACGGTGTCAATAGAGCACATTGGAACAAACTCCATGATTGCGGATCCGCTCACTAAGGGATTAACACCCAAGGTCTTTCACGAGCACACTGCTCATATGGGTGTGATGTCTCTTGAGGGTATATAGTTTCAGTGGGAGTCTGTATTTTGTGTTTTTTCATATTAGACACATATACTGTCGTTTTGGATAAAGTTTATGGATGCAGTTATTTCAGTTATAAAGTTAAAGTCTTATTTTGTTGTTATCTCTGAACTCGTTTGAAACGATCTCACTAAAGTATAAAGGTGGACCAGTTGGAAATAGGCATGTTTCAGATCACGTTGCATGAAATTTCCATGCTACACATCCATACTTGATCCATGTCGTTCAAATATATTGGTTTATGTGACCATTGTTGGGTTTAGTTACCTATCTAAGTGTAACGAAGACCGCTTTGATCCTAAATTGATATAGTTGATGGACCGGATTGTTTGGGGATGCATTCGATAATGATAGCAAAATTCTGAGTACTCATAAGGTTATACATACACAATTATAAGGTGACATATATAGCCCAAGTGGGAGATTGTAAGGTTTTAATCAAATATATGGGCTTATATATGTAATTATTGTGTATTAATTAAAGGCTATCATATTCGGTTAAGCCCGTTTAAAGTGATCTAATACGGTTTCGAATATTGGGCTTTTATGCATCAATTAAATTAAAGTATGGGCTTTTATATGTGTAGATATTTAGGCTCCGTAGTTCCTAATTCTATGATGGATCAATTAGGTTAATCTGGCCGTCATAAATATATATGGTTATGGTCCCCAGGTCACAAGTGTGTTGTTCATTCTTTTCTGACTCTCCATCATCAGAGAGAAATAAGGAGCCGCTTGTTGACTTGGAAGATCAAAACCATTCGATTCCAATACTGCAAGCAATGGTCGATTGATTGAGTGCGCTTAAACCGGTTTATATACGTTCTTGATAATCCAACGCGATAGATCCGGGATTTGAGGAACAATATAATCTTACAGAATTCCCATATGTTGCTCGTTTTGGATGGATAATATATGTTTTTTGCATTTCTCAACGAGCCAATTCTAACCACTTGCTTTGCCGCTGCTAATATGGTTTTTTTGCAAAGTATCTTCCATTTGTGAGTTATTGGTCATTTTCCAAATTTTTGAAAAAAAAATTTGTACCATGTGATCGCATAGTAAAAAAAAAAATCCACAATTGTGTTGCACAATCACATTGCGCAATTGCGTGCATGCCCGACTGGACCGAGATTATCGGATTTTTGTAATTCTTTTGAGTTTTCGTGGTTTTTGTAATAGTAAACCTAAAATTTGGTGGAAATGTAAAAACCCTAATTGGAATCTAGTGTCTACAATGCAACTAAAGCAATTAATTAAGTCCGAAAATTAATGTAAGATTTCAACCACTAATTTACTTCTATTCTATGCTCCTTTCGTCTCACATATACGATCAACTTTATTTTTTCACAAAGATTAATAATACTATTGGAATAGTACATTTCACAACAAACTTCATGTATTGGCCCTTCTTAAATGAATAAAAATAATTAAATATGTTATATTTTTAAAAATATAGATGTGGTATAATTGTAAATGAATATAAAAAATACTACTAAATATATAAAGTAGACCATATATAGTGGAACGTCCAAAAAGGAAAAGATTACCATATATGTGGGACGGAGAGAGTATAACATATAGATTGCAACAAATAATTTATATTATTATAGTAATCAATTTGTATCAATCAGTGCAAAAAAGTAATTCAAAAATAAATTATTTTATTTTTTTAATTTTCAAATTTGAAGGGTGATAGGGAACTATTTTTAATGGTTTTTTTGTTATGTATTTTAAAGTGAAAGATGAGAGAAAATAAATGGAGTTAAATGTTGAGATTCGTGTAATACATGTAAGTCCCACGAGATATGTGGATGTGATTGATTTGACCAAAATAATGAATGAATAAAAATAAATTTAAAAAAAGGGTAAAAATGATAGGCTATCACCCTTTTGATGTGGAAACTCCAATGATATTATTTGAAAAAGAAGTCCCCTACTTTAGCTCTTTCTTTCGTTTCCCAAAAATGTTGATATTATTTTGAGGTCAAAAAATATAATATGGATTTTAATTTAAATTGAAGATTTCAATACAGACTAAAAGGTAAACCTAACTATAACCCAGAAAGTTTTCGGAACCACTGGTGATTCCTTAATTACGGAATCACTGGACTATTTTGAGGCCTCGTTCGACCTCAGTTTTAAAATTCACGATCAGATTTAGAATCATCACGGTGAGGGGGATCTCAAGCAATTTGAAAAATTTTCCGGGGACATCGTACTAACCTGTGGTAGCCGATCAAAGTTTTGGCAACAATTTTGGAGTTGTTCACCATCTGCTATGACCATCTACCATAATACCATTGAGTCATTCACATGGGTCGTTCGCCATCCGCTATCATCATCTACCCGTTTCTTTCTTCACGTGGAATCGTTCATCATCTGCTATCATCATCTACCGTAATACCATTGCTGCGCCAAAAAAAGATGAATGTAAATCAACAGTTCTATAGACTATGGGCAAACAAATGGGTTCCAATGGTTCAGTTCCGTATTTACATTTTGTCAATGGAGCTCACAAAAATAAGCTTGCCAATTGATGGTCTTCAAGCATTAAATTCTATATCCTTGCTATTCTCTATTCCTTATTGATGGCACTCATTAGATTGAGATCCATGGATTGATGTGATTATTCCCCTCTTCTCGGATTCGAGCTATTCCTCATGAAATTAATGAAGTGCCCCATCTCATTAGATTCGAACTATTTCTAGCGAGATTAATGAAGTGGCTCATTCTCTAGTTAGATTTGAATTACATAATTCTGACATTTGTAGGTGGTTTGATGCACCACCAATTTTATTGTAGACGCTTTAAAATTTGACGCTAAATAAAATTGAAGAAAAAATAAAAATCAAAAACAAAAACTACAGAAGTCACTTTTCAAATGGTCTCTACCAAGCATGCCCCTCCATCAAACAAGTTCCAAGGAAAACACATGGGCAATTTCGTCTTTCGAAAGTGTCGAATCACGGGGTGCCTATATAATCCCCGAGTTACAAAAGTTAGGGTATAAAAGGCCCCAATTATTCTCCCTCTCTTTCTCCTACACCTCCTCCGCCTTCAATCGGTAACTCTCTTTTCTCCATATGCCTATGAATTCGCGTACTTTAATATGTATACCTGTTTGAATCAGTGCCGTTACCGAAATTTATTAACTCGAATCAACGGATTGCACTGCTAAATCTTAATTAATTTCCTGAAATCGAATTTTTTTGTCATGATATTTCGCTATTGACTGATGGCTGTGATTCATTTTTCTGTGTGTTTTTTGATAGATCAGGGTGAAATTTGATAAGAATGGCGACTTTTGAGCTCTATAGGAGATCTACTATTGGTATGTGTCTGACTGAGACACTTGATGAGATGGTCTCGAGCGGAGTCCTCAGCCCCGAGCTGGCGATTCAAGTTCTTGTTCAATTCGACAAGGTTGACTTTTGTTCACCATTTTTTGTTCTCACTCGTTTGTGATTGTGTTGAGATTTTTCTGATTCTATAGACGCATGCAGTCAATGACTGAAGCATTGGAAAGCCAAGTGAAGACCAAGGTTTCCATCAAGGTAAATAATATTCAACTAAGGGGAATGTGCTCTTTTATTTCTGTTTATTTGATAAGATGCCTACACATTTGTCGATTTGTGGTGACATATTTGGATTGAAGTTGGTGGCTTGTCTTATAGTCATGTTGTTGACGTATTTTTTTCCCTGACTATCCATTTCACAGCAAGTAAGACAGGTTGAAGGTGCTTGCTCTGGTTCCATAGTAATTATTTTGGTGCCAGAGTTTATCAAGTTTTATATATTACCATGCATCCCAGAATGCTTAAAGAGTGAAACGTTTAATGTTAATCCTCTTATAGAGCATTAGTCCAATTTTGAGAGAGCTTCAGAGTTACCTCATCGATTGATAGTGTTAAATTTGCTCCTATATTAATTATATGGAACTTATGGAACTTTTACTACCTATTATTTGATTGATTAATTATTTAGGTTGGATCCATTTTATCGTTGTCTCAGAAACTAGAAAGAAGTACTCAAAAGCATAAATTCATTACTGTCAACCATCATGTTTTGACATAAATTTAAATTGTTCTTTTCTAGCATTCACATTTGTTTAGGAGAGATTTTCCAAAAAAAGGGAAAAAAAGACTCTTGCATATTCAGTAAAAAATAGAGAAAGTTTTAAAAAATTATCGAATCAATGAAATTATTGATTGAAAATGATTTTTTTCTGAAAATCTATAGCAATTATATATATCTGAAAACTATGTCTGTAACTATCACCAGAACTAGTGGCTACCCACTTTCGAGTTTGTCTGGTCTAGCGTGCTCCAAGATCTCTTGCACTCAAACTCATTTTTGACCATGAGACCAGTAACTTGTTTCACCTTTTCACCACTTCTCCCCACACATTCTCTTAGAAAGTTAATTAGTACCCTTGAAAACCTATACCAATCAAGCACTTCAGAGTAGATACGGGTCATTGTATTAGATGTTTCCCTATGGTTCTTCTATTGTTAATTGTTATTGCGATAGCCATAATCCCATAATCTGCCTGCTAGGGTAGCACACCACCATATTTCTGAGTCCGCAACTCCAGCACTAATGGCTGTTGTTAGTGAACTTGAAAATAGAATCAGCGACAAGTTAATAAAATTTGTGCTAATTGGGAAAAAATTCACTGCTATCCATATAAAATTGCTACTTACACCGTCACAAAGCCATGCTGTGCAGCAGCTATAAGCACATTGATTGCATATGCCCTAATCCGTCAACCTTTTAAGACCGTCCATGATTTTATGGCAAAATTTAGTTGGTCACTATGTATCATGCTTTAACATGAGTTTGATGAGGGCTGAATAACAATTTTCTCAATAATATTGTTATTGTCATTTGTGCTAGATTTAGGATTTATCTGAACTAGAATGCATTTTTATTTGCAACAGAACTCATTGATAAAACTTCATGTCAAAGTACATCGATGTCTCATTGAATGTTGAATAGCACTTGGAAAATGGAGATAGGGAAGTTTTCCGGGTAATTCTAATGTTGGGGAAAGAATATGCTCAAATAATGTATAGGGGAAAATCTTACTTGTTTTGTTCTAAAAATAATTTCTGTCGCTTTTTCTTTCATACCATTGATATATTATTTTTCATAATGTGCTATTCTGTCATGTACTATTCAGTAGGGAATTACGGACCTACATTTTCTTACGCATGGCAACCTTTAGGGTATGTTTGATAGGGATTATTGGAAAAATGATTTATGTGTGTTTGAGAATTTTTTTTTTTAAAAAAAGGGTATTTGGCAAATCAATGTAATGAGTAGTTGAAAATGATGGTAGGCAAAAATGACTTCAGTTCTATCAAAAACCCCTTAATTGGTTGCTACACATTAGGGAGGATTTGGGGGTTGGAGGTGCAGTTGAGGGGAATTGGGGTAAAAGAGGGAACAATGCCCCCCCAAAAAATACAAGGCGTTGCTTGTGTTAGGTGAAAAAGCCCAAATTTGGGTTTTTAAACCTAATATCGGAAATGCTCTTAAATAGTCACATATTGGCGTAGTATAGATTTTTAGATTGGAATTCAGAAGTGTACATTTGAGTGTGGTTTGCTCACCTGGAAATGTGTGTTAAAGATTTATTGTTTTCATCTATACATTTAATCTTCTAATATCTGATTATTTAAGCTTCTATCATAATTTGATAAGGTACACGATAATGGAACTCTATTCAGGATACACGCGACCCTTCCCTGAGGTGCAATGTCTTAGGTTTCGATTATGGAAGTAGAGATGCGATGCACATAAACTGACATATATGTATTTTAAGCCGAAATAGTCATCTTTAGAGCTTTTCTGCCACAACTTTCTCAAAAATTATTGCCGCACCATTCATTTCATATCATTGAGGTAACAATTTTTCATACTTTTTCAACCATATTCAAATATCATTTTCTCTAAAATTTCGTCATTGTTGCTTGAATAACAATGACTCTAATAAGGTGATTTTGTAGGTGAATATAAAACAAATTCCGTTCAGGATTTTCTGGTGGTTCTGTATTTTGAAGTTCCGTGTTTTGCTGATTAATTAAATATTTGGTATTATAGACTTGTGGTACCACTGCATCTCATCCAACCTATTGTGACATTCATTATAATCTTCCATTCCTCGTCTTTAAGAGATTTTACTTTTTCATATTTCTTATTCTTTTTAACCTTTGTTGAGACATCATTAAGTAGCTTCCCCTCAGTAGAAAAACAAGTCGAAAAAACAGGGCAAGAAAAGGGAAAAAATTAGGCAGACGCTAGAAAAAAGCCAAAAGTAGAAAGAGGAGAAAAATTTTTGAACTTCATCTTGAACACAAAAGCTCTCAACACTGAGTTTTCTATTCAAATTCTCTATCTGTTTCCTTTTACTGAATCTTCGGGTTTTCATAGTGACTAGTTTTAGCTTGAATATTTTTGGATTATAGGCATACACCCAAATGTGTATACCCTCTAATACAGGGCAGTGTAAACGCCATTTTTACCCTCTTAAGTTGGTGGGATCCAGTGCTTTATTAGAGGGTGTGTTTGTGGTGTATACATATTGCATTTGGGTGAATGCATAGCATAGTCCAATATTTTTTGAGGGAGCACAATTTTTGACACCATTTTAGGCGCCTTTTTTCCCTTGAGATGTACTAACGTTTAGTGCCATTTTATTGCCTCTTGTTTCACTTAGAACTCTAACATGTCTAGTTGATTTGTGCTATCATATATTTCTATTTTGATAAAAAGGAAGATGTACATATATTGCATATTGAATGAACAAGGGTATATTTCGATGATCTGCCTCTCTCTCTCTCTCTTTTTAATTTAAATTTTTGTCTAGAACCTGTAGACTCGTAGCGCTTCTTTTGCTCTCTATTTCTATATCAAAACTTTTAGTAATCCTCTGAGGCTGCGATGTGGACATGCATAAAATGAAAATATTTTCTTTGTAATATGGACATGATATCATGTGCTTCACTTTGCCATAGGGACATCTTCACACCTACAGATTCTGCGACAATGTCTGGACTTTCATCCTACAAGATGCTCATTTCAAGGGTGAGGAATGCCAAGAGACTGTGGGTCATGTGAAGATTGTAGCATGCGACTCAAAGCTGTTGACGCAGTGATGAGACAGAAGAACAAGACAAATCGGACACATGTCGATTTAGTTTGTAACCTGTGTAACTATACTAAATCTGCATCGTATATTTCGATTTTATTTTGTTCCTTCTCTTGAGATCGAGTGACTCTATTGCGGGTTTCCTTGGCGTATGTATTTTTATCATACTCAATGTCATTAGGACCATGCTGCTTGGTCGGTCCTTTTTCCCCTTGTGGTAAAACTTGAAAATCTGATGCCAGTCTCTGATCATCAGAAAAAAGGAAAGAAAAAAGAGGAAAGGGAAAAGAGTGATATTACTTGTACATACAAACACACAGTATTACACTTGTGCAACGGGTTATAATTTTGGGGATAAGAACTAGGATGAAATGAAATGGAATAAATACAAGTTGAGTTTTCTGGTCTGGCCTATCTGACAAAGACGAGAGAATACGTGGTCAAAAATGATTTTGTTAATTTTGCAATTAAGTTAACAACTTACATAGATAATACAAATTTGTTATTGTTGTGAACGAGGCACCCGAGGGAAACAAATATTATTTGTTTATTGATGTGAATATTATTATGTCCAGATGAAATTATGTAATTCACGATTGTCTTGAATTCAAGTTTCACTTATAAATAGAGCAGTTATTAATGAAAATCGTTCGAGAAAATTCTATCTCTCTAAATTCTCTCTATTTTTAAGTTTTATATACACGTTATCAAGACGCCTACTTCGATCGAGGCGATTTCCTCTCACGTTATAGAAAGCAAAAGGTATATAATATATATTATTATATATTACTTTATAATATAATAATTTAGTAAGCTTGATAACATTTGTTTTCTTGACATATGAAGTATACATTATCAAAATCAAATTTTTTCAACTTCATTATATTCCTATTTAACGAGAGCTCCATTTAACCACATTGATAAGGTAATAACTGCATTTAAGATATAAATTTTTAACTTGAACATCTATTTACAAATTAAAGTAAAAAAGCGATTTCTTAATCTTATAACATTGATATTATATTATATTTTTACATGTCGTTGACATTTGGACAAAGTTACCCCATGCGGACCAAGGAAAAGCAGTTGGGACATTTTTTTGTTACTTTTATTTATTGCAATTATTTCCAAGTGGTGGATTAAACTACCTATTTGGAGACTTTACTTTTACTTAATTTAATTACATGCAACACCTTCTACCTTATGATGGGTTCAACCGTCACATAGCGGAAGGTTTTATATATTTTTGCACTTTATATACTAAGTGATGGGTAATACCATCTACTAGTAGATCTACTCCTCAAGAAGTAGTTAATTACTATGCAATTTAATTTTATTATTTAATTCGCAATTTAAATTTATGTACTCTAAATATTATGTATATCTCCAATATGGTGGATTATACCACACCTGATTGGTTATAATTCAAATCTACTCTTGAAGAAGTAGTTAGTTTATATATTCTAGAAGAATATAATTTGCTTAGTAGCAAAAATTTGAAAATATATTATTCATGGTAATAATCACTGAAGGAAAATATATCTCATTCATATCTGTAGATATTGATTAATTTTCTATTGTATATATGAAAATTAATCAGTTTAATTTTCTATTGTAGAACTACAAATGGAGAATATCACGAAACTTGATTTATTGCACTTGGATATCTCTGGAAAAAATTATTTGTCATGGGTCCTTGATGCGAAATCCATCGATTTCAAAGGATCTGGAGATACTATTAAAGATGAAAATAAAGCATCGAGGAAAAGAATCGTCTTTGCGGTACTGATTTTCCTCCGTCCATATCCATTGTGATCTTAAAGTTGAATATTGTGATCAAGAAAAGACTAGAAGATCTTATGGAACAATTTGAAAGATAGATTTGACCATCGAGAAGGCGTGGTCCTTCCAAAAGCTTACGCTACAGTGGCTTCATCTTACGCTCTGAGGATTTTAAGTCCGTAAGTGAATACAATTCTGAGCTTTTTAGAATCTGTTCTAAATTGAAGCTCTGCGGGGAAGATGTTAAAGAAGAGGATATGCTTGAAAAGACGTATTCAACGTTCCATGCCTCGAATGTCTTTAACAACAACGATGCAGAGGCGAGGATTTAAAAAGTATTCTCAACTCATTTCATGCTTGCTTGTCGCTGAACAAAATAATGAGTTGCTCATGAAAAATCATGGGATGCGTCCAACCGGGTCCACTGCATTGCCAGAAGCAAATGCTATCACACTGCCAGAAGCTAATAATAAATCACGCCACGGACCTGGTTATAGACACGGACACAGACGTGGACGGGCGTGGACGTGGACGTGGACGTGGATATGGACATGGACGTGGAAGTGAAAAGCGTCATGAATCAGGACTACGGTTATAAAAGCATAATGAAAATATCCCATCCAAAAAGAGTACATGAGCAAGAATGTTTTCTGTGGAATGAGGGGCATTGGTCACGTACTGCATGCAGTGAAACATTTGGTAGAACTGCACCAAAAATCTATCAAAGAAAAGGAAAAGGAAAAAGTGGAAACAAATTTCCTAGATTGTGACGATCCAATGGATATGACACACATGGATGTTCCCGATCTGTATGCTGGTCCATCAGACAGTATTGAACATCTCATGGAAGAATAAATCTGTTTTACTCCATATAAAACTTTTCAACATGTTGTACAATGTTTGAATAAATCGTTTTTCAATAAATGGGAGTTTTTGAAGTTTCTTCAAAATATGTTTATAGATTCTTAATGGATTGTCAAGATGTATGTCTAGGCAGCATGCAACTCATACCATTCTCCGAGATAAAAAGTATTTTGTGGAATTAACATTAACAGAACATACTGTTATTACCATATCGGGCATGGCAAACATCATTGATGGCTCCGGAAGAGCTCGTATCATCTTGACAAATAATACGATATTAAATATTGATGATGCCCTCTACTCTAGCAAATCTAGAAGAAATTTGCTAAGTTTTAAGGATATCATGAAATGGATATCATATTGAGACAATGAAAAGAAAATAATATAGAGTATCTATGTATCACTTCCCTTTTATCTGGCCAGAAGTTGATAAAAGAAAAATTCCCAACACTGCCATCTGGGATGTATTATACATTCATAAAAACAATAGAGTCAAATAATGTTACGAACCCGAAGTTCGCTGACTCTAAAAGTTTCATGTTGTGGCATGATAAGATTTGGACACCCTGGAGGCGACTATGATGCGAATAATCAATAACTCACATGGACATTCCCTAAAGAACCAGGAGATTCTTTTAGCAAATGATTTTCCATGTGTTGCTTGTTCATAAGGCAAATTAATCGTAAGACCCTCCAAAATGAAGGTCGATGTTGAATCTCCAAATTTTTGGAAAGAATTCAAGGAGATATATGTGGGCCTATACACCCGACATGTGGACCATTTAGTTACTTCATGGTCTTAATTAGCGCTTCTTCTAGATGGTCCCATGTTTGCTTGCTTTCTACTAGAAACACACTTTCTTGAGGTTGCTTGCTCAAATTATAAGATTGCGAGCACATTTTCCGATTATTCAATTAAGAAAATTACGTCTTGATAATCTTTGGCGAGTTTAGGTCTCGAGCATTTGATGAATATTGTATGTCCATTGGAGTTGATGTTGAACATTCTGTTGCTCATGTCCATACACAAAATGGCTTAAGCGGAATCGTTTATTAAACGACTTCAATTAATCGCCGACCGCTACTTATGAGATCAAATCTCCCCACTTGGCTTGGGGTCATGCCATTTTACATCTTTGCGGCATTGGTTCGTATAAGGCCAACGCCTTATCACCAATACTCTCCTTTGCAACTTGCCTTGATTAGAACCGGATGTTTCTCACCTAAAAATTTTTGGTTGTCTTTGTGCAAGTACCGATTTCACCTACAACGTACCAAGATGGGTCCCCAACGAAGACTTGGAATTTATGTTGGGTATGATTCACCATCTATCATTCGATATCTTGAACCTTTAACGGGTGATTTACTTACGGCGAATTTACTGATTGTCATTTTGATGAAATGACATTTCCAATTTTGGGAGGAACAAAACTACATCGAAAAGAAACATGATCTTTAGTGGAATATGAAAACCCTTACTCACTTTGATTCTCGTAGTAATCAATGTGAACAAGAGGTCAAAAGATCATTGATTTGCAAAGAATTGCTAGTCAAATCCTCGATGCATTTGTCGATACAATGAAAGTGACAAAATCTTATATACCATCGGCAAATGCTCGGCGAAAATTGATGTCCTCGAAGGGCGACCTATACTAGCAAATGAATCTAAGACAACTCGTAAAGCGTGGTCGACCAATTGGTTCCAAAGATTACGCACCTTGAAAAAGAAGAGGCGGAAAAGAAACCAACAATTGAGAAAAAGGTGGCCGACCAATTGAAAATGTTGTAGTTCCCAAAGAACTACAGTGTCCAAAAATAATGAGATTTCAATAAATTATCTGTCATCTCATATATTGTGGGAACGTGAATGTGTTGACATGGATGACATTTTCGCCTTCAATATGGCTCTTGATATCATGAATGGCGATCTGAACCATGCATTAGTGATTGTCAAAATAGGTCACATTGGCCAAAATGGAAAGAAGCCATGCAGGCGAATTAAATTCCTTAGAAAAAGCGTAAAGTGTTTGGGCCGAGTTCCAACTCCTGCCAATATTATCCCGATTGGATATAAATGGGTCTTTGTAAGAAAGAGCGAAAACAATGAAATTACGAGATATAAAGCAAGACTTGTAGCACAAGGTTTCTCTCAAAGACCAGGGAATTGATTATGAGGAAAGCGTATTCTCCTGTAATGGACACTATCACATTTAGATTCTTAATAAGCTTGGTATCCGAAAAACTTGATATCGCCTCATGGATGTAGTAATAGCATATCTATATGGATCACTTGGACAGTGATATATATATGAAAATCCCTGAAGGATTTACGATGCCAAGGGCGAATGATATTCGTCCCAAAGAAATGTACTCTATCAAATTGCAAAGGTCACTCTGATTGAAACAATGCAGGCGGATGTGGTACAACCGCCTTAGCGAATATCTGCTAAAAGAGGGATATAAAAATGATAATGTTTGCCCTTGTGTTTTCATAAAGAAATCAAGCAATGGATTTGCAATTGTGGCAGTTTATGTTGATGATTTGAATCTAATTGGGACTCCTGAAGAGTTGAATAAAACTGCAAAATACTTGAAGAATGAGTTTGAGATGAAGGATTTGGGAAAGACAAAATTTTGTCTTGGTTTGCAAGTTGAACACTTCCCCGAAGGATTGTTCGTTCACCAATCTCATTATCTGAGAAAAAGTTTTGAAAAGGTTTTACATGGATAAAGCACATCCATTGGCGTCACCTATGGTCGTTAGATCACTTGATATGAATAAAGATCCTTTTCGTCCACTTGAAGATGGAGAAAGATACTTGGTCCCAGTACCATATCTTAGTGCAATTAGTGCGTTAATGTATCTTGCAAATTGCACCACGACCAGGACATAGCTTTTTACGTGAATCTTCTTGCAAGATATAGCTCTGCACCCACTTTAAGGCATTGGAATGGTATTAAGCACATTCTAAGATATTTAAGAGGTTCAACGATATGGGACTCTTTTATTCAAGAAGATCTGGGTCTTCTTTAGTGGGATATGCAGATCACGGGATATCTTTCCGATCCACATAAAGGCGGATCTCAAAGCAGGTTATGTGTTTACGAGGAGGAACCGCTATATCACTGGAGATCTACAAAGCAAACCTTAGCGGCGACATCCTCAAATTATCGAGCTCATTGCGATTGATGAAGCAAGTCGAGAATGTGTTTGGTTACGGGATATGACGCATCATATCCAAACATCCTGTGGATTAGCCTCAATAAAAGATGACCCGACAATAATGTACGAAGACAATCGCTTGTATTAAAGCTTGGCTCAAAGCGGGCTACATCAAAGGGGACACGGGACAAAGCATATTTCACCAAAATTTTCCATACACATGATCTTGAGAAAAGTGGCAACATTATAATTCAACAAATTAGCTCAAGTGACAATGTAGCGACTTATTTACTGAAGGCATTACCAACATGTACATTTAAGAAATTGATACATCGATTGGAATCGTCGGCTCAAGGATATTGTGTGACCAACATCGGAGTATTGTACTCTTTTCCTTCGACCAGGTTTTATCCCATTGGGTTTCTTGGCAAGGTTTTAACGAGGCGACCAATTAATACTCCTACGGTCACAATTAGAGAACGATTGTACTCTTTTCCTTGATCGGGTTTTATCCCATTGGGTTTCTTGATAAAGGTTTTAACGAACAGCGCAATATACCCCACTATTGATTGTAAATGAGAGTTGATGAATAATGTAATAGTGAATAGTCATTCAAGGGGAGTGTTGTGAGCGAGGCACCCGAGAAACAAATATTATTTGTTTATTGATGTGAATGACTATTATGTCACTGATGAAATTATGTAATTACGATTGTGCCATTCAGTTTCCCTATAAATAGAAGATTATTAATGAAAATCATTCGAAAATTCTCTCTCTCTAAATTCTCTCTATTTTTAAGAAGTTTTATAACAGTTATTTTATATATTACATGACTCTTGACATCAACTCTTAAAGCAATTGCCACTTGGGTCAATTAAAATTGTACAACTAGCGTGATAAAAATACTAATTGAAAAAAGATTTTTAAAAAGTGAGGGGTTAGGTGGAATTGTGTGGTCGGAAAAAAAAAATTATTTAGAGAAAAATATAGATAGTACTGATATGGAAGAATCAAATTTTAAGGTTGGATGTAATTAATTTTTTATTATCCAAATTTTGTTGTCGGGCGTGGTCTTACCATTGGCAACCAACTCCAGAGGTGGAACAACGATTCTTTTTTGAGATTTCAAAAGTAGTTTTAGGAGTACACACAAAAAGTGTGTGATAAAATATCACACACTAATGAGGATATCCCCACCCCCCCCCCGACCCCCCCAAAAAAAATAAAAAATAAAAATTCAGAGGGGTATTATGATAATTTTGCCACACCTCAATTAGGGTGTGGCATTTATCACACACATATTTGTGTATACTCTTAGACTTTTTCGAGATTTCAATCCCCTCAAAACTTATGCAAGTAAAAAGAACCATTTTAGAATTCAATTTTGTCTTAAAAATGACACCGGTCCACCTCTCACCTTGACCCCCTCTCCTCAACAGAATTTCTCATGACGTTTCCCATTTTTTCTCTCTTCCAAAATTTGTTGACCACATCAAGTAACATATACCTGTAAGGTAGTTACAAAATTAAAACAATATCAATACCAAAATAGACATATATACAAATTTCTTCTATATCAGTATTATCATTATGTGATGGTGTCTCATATACGAGGGATAGAGAGAATACAAGATCCAAGAAGAGTCGTAAAAAATTCTTCAAATCTAGATGAGGATCAAGATGAAGATGAGGATCAAGATGAGGATGACGAATCATTATGGACATTTCGTGTCATGTTCTTGGGTTCAATATCATGTGTCGTTCTATTAATTCTAAACAAATATTTTTTGTTCCAAACGGCGCAATGCATCATGGGAATGGTGTTAACACTTGTGATATTGTATCCTTTGGGTCACATAATGGCAAGATTACTACCAAAGAGGAAGGTTTATTTTTCCATCCTTAGATTGGAGTTTTCATTAAATCCAGGGCCATTTGACGTGCGGGAGTACGCATTGATCAGCATATTTGCTAATATCGGCGCAGTTTATAGTGGTATCACGTCTTATTCTATTGATTCATAGCTTATGATTAGTTCATAATTGTAATTAACTCATCGGCTCCACTTATTAATGTTAGGATCATTTCATATTATTAAATTCAATTCTTTTGTGTTTTGATAGACTTTTATTTTGTTTAAATATTACTTCTTAGTTTGTACAGTGATGAAGACTACGAAATATATACATATAAAATAATAAATAGTAATTGTAAATTAAAGTGTATAGTTGGTATTGAAATGTCGCTTCGAATTAGTTCACAATTATATTAATCTATTCTTTCCGCTTATTTGGTGTTAGGTTGATTTGAGATTCAGCGTGTGTTTGTGTGTCCTTTTTTTTACCTAAAAATCATTTACTATTTAAAGTCAAAGTCAAACATCAATATCAACTACACATCTCACATCATCACTTATTATTATCCACACATCTCGTGGTTCCCGTCACTGTCTATCCAAAAAGTTCATTTTTAGCCAATTTCTAGGCAAAAAAAAAAAAAGCCACACGAACACAAGATCAATCTTAGGCGTGCACTCCAAGCTAATTAAACACCTTTTTAGGCAAAAATGGTTATTGAATTTGTACAGGTGTGAACTTAGACAATAATGAGTTGTCGTTTTGAATATATGGTTGATATTACATCTTAACTATGCCTAAGCACAATAAACAAATTTTTAGTTAGAAAAAAGTTAGAACATAATGCTAAAAGTACCAGTGGCAATAGGGATGTACACTGAGTTACATTTGCTATTGTTTCTTCCTCCTAGGATATCAATTTGTATGATAACTATAATCTCGTTTTCGATCTGATAAATTTATGATATTTCTTTGTCCATAAATATATTGATAACTATGTAACTCAGTCTTCAAGGCGAATATTTTATTATTAAGGACCAACATTAATTCTTAGCACAAAATAATGTTGCATCTCCCCTTTAATATGGAGATAAGCCAAGCTATGGGCCTTCCAAACGAATATAATCATACATGATCCCTTGTAAAGGGCCCATGGCATTTGCTTGTGTCAAATAAATTGTGTTGTTCCCTTGAACGAGTAGAGCACCTCTTATGTCCACATTGAAGAGCCAATAGAGGCCGTGAATCCCATGTCTCGCAATTGCATTATCACTTCCTATTATTCCACTTGCAAATAGTGGTGGATTTTGGTCTAAAATATTTACTCGAACCTACATATTCATAAATAGGATTCAGTATTATCAGCGTTAGTATATAAGGTTATTCTTCTTATGAGATGAGATGTGCAAATACTAACCTCTAAATTGGCTTGAGCTGCAGATGCAAGAGCCAACCTCAATGTATATGTTCCATTTGGGTTGATTGTGTCTAGATTGAACTTAATTTGCCATGTAGTACCTTGGTATGTTTTGTCATCTTTCTTTCTGAGAACCACGAAATTGTTCATTCGAAGTATATATTTATGAGCATTAAGAGAAATGAAAACCAATTTTAAACATCAATACAATCAATAAGCATGCCAACCTTGTAACTTGTGTGAAAAACCAATCTTTCGTGTGATCGCTCTGACCAACTATGTAAATCAAATCACCGTTAGGATACAACTCTTCGTATCTTTCCCACAATCCATATTGTCTAAACCTGGAAATAAAATAACACATCCACAAGTGAGGATACATACGAATATAACAAACTAAACCTCATTATCAATATATTTCATCACAAGTATAATGTTACAAGGGAAAGAACACCAACTTGTCGGGATGATTGATGTAAAGTTTGTTGATATATTTAGGGTCGGGATCAGGGATGTAAAATTCACTGGCCGAACGGTCAGGAATGCCAATTTCCCACAAGGTTGGTCCATTTCTGGGTGGCTCGTAGACCAAATTGCCCATATCGATGAAGCATCCTGTATTATAAAGACACGACTAAATCGATAGACCCAGGAGGCAATGGTCAAAAGAAATGTACATGTTGTGATCATGAGAAGATGATATTGGAACCTGATGTTATGGTAATAGTGTCATTACTCGAGTAATCTCCAATGAATCCAGTCACCCATGCATAGAGACCATAGTCCCCGGTCCGGATGTCATTTATGGAGAAATAGCCTTCTTCATCTGCTCTTGTCCAAAATTGATAGTCCTATTGTTTATAGACAATATTTTCTGGTTAAATACATTTCGAAATGAAGAATCAAGTCATCGATCGTTTTAGGTGTAACCATTAGTCGTTAGTTGATGCTTTCTCAGGAAGAGTTGGCATACAAAGTGCTTCTATTTTGTTGAAAACTGATTTCCTTTTCCTCTTCTTTTTTTTTTTATTTTTTATTTTATTTTATTTTTAGGCCGAACTGTGGAAAGATGCAGAACTTATTGATAACATTAGTGGGTACGAATTTGTGATTGAGATTTTAGTTTCATTTTACTATTGTGCACTAGAAGCTAATTTTCAGGTAAAAATAAGTTGAAACGAACATAGGCTAAATGTCGTAAGTCTCGGTAAACTTTGATTTTGTTAAAAATTAAGGTCATATCCTCTTAAGTTGTTATTTTCAGGCTGTTTTATGTTTTCAATTTTTTAAACCAGTGACAACATATTCTCTTTTCATATTTTCTAAAACGCATTTTCGAAAACAATCAAAATTTTTGCAAAAAGTACTAAAAACGACAATTTTTTTTTTTTTTGGAATCAATCGATTTAGTTGTATATGCGATTTATTGCGACCCGATTGAAACAGCTTGGGGACGGTTCAGATGTCATGAAGAGACCACCTTGCACTCTCTTTGCCAAGATCCAACCTCTCCTGGTGGAGCCAAGCCCACATGTGCACCACTTGCTGGAACATAACTATCACTAACATGCCTGAATTAGACAAGATTAATCATCCTTTAGAAAAAATAGTCCAAATATTATCAATTGATTTTTTTGGAACCCAAAATCGACAAGAAATGCAGTTACGTACATATCTTTGACTAATAATCTGCCGCTAACATTGCCCCGTTTAGCCGAAGGTTGAAAATCTTCCGACTCTGGAAAACTATATGGCCAACTTTGAACTTCTTCCATTGTCTGATTCATAATAATTCATGATTTTTCAATCATATATGTATCATTCATTTGTAGACATGTATAGAGATGTAGAATGAATTAACCTGTCTTTTTGCGTCCTCCCAAAGAGAAGCTTGTGGATCCTCCCCTTCCAAAGCAGAATTAAGATATATGAGGACTGGCCCGTAGACTTTCTTCCACCGCTCACCATCGCCGATTTTAGGCACTAGATCGATCCCAGCATAGTGAGCACTAATAAACATCTACACATATCATAAAGTCGAATTGAGTTATGTTATTGCTATTAAGCTTAAATAGGGTTAAATGCATGCTATATCAGTTATTCATTATGAGAAATGTGTATTGATTTATAAAAAGTGATTCAAGAGAATGTGTAGTAATTGGATACTCACTGCGAGAGTAGTTGGGCCAACATGTGAAGTGAGATTTTGTTTGAGTGGGCCTCCGGATCGAAACTCGCTACTAGGGCTAATTTGCCAAAACCCAACAGATGGGTCCATACATATCCAACCGTGAAGTTTGAGATCTTTGTTCTCACACGAGTACTGATACTTATCGTCCACCTAAGTGAATTAAAGAGCAAAACTAATATGTGAATATTCACATGCTTATAAACCATGTCTAGTAGTTAGAGAGCATTTTTCTAAAAAGTATCGTTTAGAAGAAAATATACTTTTCAAAAGTTGTACCAAGCAATTAGCGTGCACTCGTCTTCACATTTTTCAACTTAAAAAGTTAACTTCTAGTACTCGGTCAAAATCAAATTGCAATATTAGGGACGCATCTCAATTCACTACTTATTATCATCTGCACAATGTGATTTCAACTATTATTCAACTTTAAAAATTAATTTTCTCTAAAATAACAGTTTACTTGAACATGTGCTTACCTCTCCTTTGAACTCTGGTTCCACCGGATCCACGAGGAGGACTGCTTCTGGATACGCCAATGGTTGGCCTCGTCCTGGTAACCGGTCGTCCGGTAAAGGCATGTATCGTTGCCTGTTATCTGCCATGGCCATATAGTGAAACCTATGCATTCATTTGAGTTAGCAATCTTGTAGTGCTTTTAGTTAACAATTGAGAAAATCATCAATCTTTGTTGTAAAAGTGCATTTAGGATCACTAATATCGTACTTGTCTTTGCGTAGCTTAAATGCGATTCTTGTTTCGTCAAGATTGAAACCGGGCCATCCCTCCAAATGTTCATAAATGGCGTACGAATAAAAACCAGGGCAATCCCGTAGCATTACAAACCTGACAATATAGACGGGATTTCAATATTTAAGTAGTATTTGTCTATTTGAGTGCAAATTTACATGTTGTACAAAGTTTTTGTAACCTTTTATCTATATTTAACGGAGCAATCTTGCCATTGGACGAGGTATCCCATGTTCTCGAGAATGATAGCTCTACTTGCTCCTCAGATTCTACTGCAACTTTAAAAGTTGTTCCTCTTATCCTGAAGAGATTCTTTCATACATACCCATTATTAAAATGAATCATGAAAAAGCAATTAAATTACGGTGATTGAGTGAGATGGTTGGTGTATATATGAACTATTATATAGCTAGAATAACAATATTTATCTGACACATGTTTAGAGTAATGTTATTCATAGTCTTTGCTGTAATAATATATGTCACATAATATTAAACGTTTTTCGAAGTTCAATTGCAGTTGCATATGCCATTACATTGAACGAATATCTATAATTGCTCATTTTAAATAACATTATTTTATTTTCGTCAAGAGAGACAGAGAGAATATTATACACTTCAAACGTCCCTGTTGTTACCGTGGTTCCCACTGGACTCCAAACAAGGTCCCAATATCTACATCAAATTTCAAACAAAAAGTTATTTATAAAATAATTCAAATATTTAGCATACAATTATCCACATATATAATGGAGAATTAGCTACCACGTTAATTCTAGTTGTAGGAAAAATTTTTTGGTACTACTCGATTTCACACTGTAAGCCAATCAATACTAACCATTAGGGAACTGACTACATTATATAATTAATTACGTATTGTACCCTATGACTATGAGGAGGTGAGCAGTATTTACTAAAAACTTTTCTCTAACTTGTAAAGGGATACACATACAAGACTTATCATCGTGACATCGTGTACTATATGTTACCCGCGGTTCGATTCGTCGTTGAGGACTTCAAGCAGATTATCAATGCCATTGTATCTAATTTCAGTCACAATGCCAGCCGGTTTTGATAACGTGACTCTAACAATGCCATTGTTCAGAACAACCTAAAATCAAACAACAACAATTTTGAGACACGGCGAAGTATTATTACATCGATGTTTAATTTGAAAACTAATACATTGAAATTCGTGTACGATTACATGGCGATCTCGAACATGCAACCGCACTGTTGAAGTTTTCATTAGCTGTTGATTCTTCATTCCTCCTCTTCTTCTCTTCAACGTATCTTCTCTAAACTTTATATAAATTTGTGGAACATATATAGACACACACACATAGTTGACTTGAACTGCAAATTAAGGAAGCATTATTGTCTTGTATGGATTTACAAATGGAATCTCTTTGCTTGGTGGGCATTAAATAGTTGTTATGAGACATGTAGAGTTTAATTAGCTTGCAAGAAACCCAAGCTTGAAATGTCATAGCTCATGTGTCGGACAACTGCCCAATTTGGGAGTTGAAGTCCAATATAGCTTTCCGGAGAAGAAAATGTTAAAATAATAAGAAAATTTGGTACCGGGTTATTAATCAATACTGTTTATTCAATTTTTTTTTCATATTCAGTCAAAATTAAATATCATTATTAATCATACATCTACACATTTTGTGGTTTTTGTTATTGGTCAACGTGAAAATAAAATAAGAACTAATCCAAACATGGTAAAAAGGCAGGAATATAAATATTGTGATGAAACATGAATTTTTCAAATTATTTTGAAATCGATAGTAAAGAAATAAAGTGTTTTTTTTTTTATATATTCTAAAAGCTGTGAAAAACAAGCTCTATAAGTAGTAATTGTTAATTATATATCTCTTCCAATTGCCATGTTTTATTAGAATAATAATAAAATAAGGTTCTATTTTATTTAAAATAGTTTTATTATCAAGGTAGAATAAATTCATCCGGATCACTGTACTTCAGGCTCACGTATATTGTAATTAATGTTGATGTATCATCCAGCCTCTTAGACATGAACTAGTTCAAGAACATGTGTTGCATATTGTATGACATGATTAAATTTAAATAATAGTATGTAATATTATTACAAAAGTACCACGTACACAATATTTTTTTTATTAGTATTAAATTTCTTTATTTTTTGTCTTCTCATTTCACCAATACTTTTGATGGGATATTCCAACATGGGGTGACGTTTGTCGTTGCCTTGTTGATGGTCATAGCAAAACAAATACGTATTGAAAATTGTGTTCTCTTGAATTTGAATGGATAGCCGTCATCACTTGCTGGACTTAAACGGCAAAAAGCTTTGAGCTTTTACTTAATGCAATACTTATTTTAAATTTTAATCAATCTAAAACTATTAAGTATCTGTAACAATGCCTACCAAAGTACCAAGCACATAAGTAACAAATATTATATTACACTACAATGCCTACTATATACATTTTTAAATTTCCAAAATGCAAAAATTATACAACTCTACATAATAGATTTATTAAATTTAATTACTAATATTTAATTATATCATTTTCTTAATCAATTTTTCTATTTCGTAATTATATTGATATTGTGCAAGTAATAATGGTTCAATTAAATATAAAAATAGGCATTTAAGTTTAATTAAATCTTTTTTTGCCCAAATGTAACGGTTTAATCATAAAAAGAATTCTATGAAACGATTTTAATAAAATTCATTTTTTCCAATTTGTATTATGTTCAATCACTATTTTGAATTTTTCCATTGTGCATGGATAACATTGTGAAAACAAAATCGATGATACCAAGACATGTAATACGTGTTTGAAGGAATAAGATTATATTAACAGTAAAATATAGCATTAAGGGTGTGTTAGCATCAAAATAATAATACATTTTAATACATTTTTTTCAAATTTCAAATTTGGTCAAACAAATCACATCCATATATCTCTCCACTCATTAAATCTCCACCATCCAACTCCACTCATTCTCTCTCTTCCTACTCATAAAAATGCATTAAAATTCATCAGCTAACACACTCTAAAGTACAAAGTAGATGTCAAAATGGGATGCATGTATATGCATGAAATGGTTTAAACATAACATATAATATAATTAAATGAAAAATTAAGTGACAAAATGGGTAAAATGGGAGATATTTTAAACATATGAGAGTAATATGGGAATGCGAAAGTTTTATACACATTCCACCTCTTATATAATAGTCATATTATTAGAGCAATTATATTCACACTATAAAATATTTTAAGTACATCATATTATTTTTATTTACAAAAATAGGCATTGACAAAATGACATAATAACCATTTAACTTCTCACCTTAATTATAATGTAAGGGCCTTGTTATATTCCTTGCGCTGGGAGAAAAAAATTCTCCCAGCGCGGGGCATGTGGTTGCCCCGCATTCAAGGGGGTTGTGTGTGTGTGGGGTCCGCGCTGGGAGAATTTTTTCACCATGTTATTATGTAAACTACAATCTCCTTCATCATCCACACAATTTCTCATTTTAGAATCTTAGATTCATTCTATATTAAAAGATAATAACAAAGTTTTACCCGGAAAAAACTGAATGAACGATGAATTTGTTTGTTGCGTAAACAAATTTAGGTTTGAATGTAAACAATGTAAGCAACCAATTAAGCATCTGCAACTTAAGTTCCCCACCCCCCTCCCCCCCAAGAAAAAAAAACCCAACCTCCATTCACAAAATGCATTGATTCTCTCCCTTGCTAGATTTTTAACCAGAAGTTGTTGCCAAGTTTTATTATTGTATACAACTCTTCTTCGTTTTTTGTTTTTAATTTTGCGATAGGGAAAAAAAAGGAAAAAAATTTCTCGATGGGATCGAGTTCCAGTCATTATATTGGACGATGAACAATGTTCAAATTCATTGACCACCAATATAAAGGGTGATAAGAGTTGATTTTTAATGGTTTTTAATGTAAAAGAGGAGAGAGAATGAATGGAGTTGAATTGTAGAGATTTGTGGATGTGATATAATATGTGGATGTGATTGATTTAGGGTAAAGAAATAATGGATAAAAAAGTGATAAAAAGTGGTAAAAAAATATTAAAAAAGGTTCCCTATCACGGCAATTACAGTCTTGAGGTCTAGCCATTCACCTGTGGCGTGCAGAGATATTCATCATTTTTATGTTTTTAATTAAAAAAAATAAGGATGTTAAGGCGGTAGTTGTAGTGTAATTATAAGACTTAGGTATTGTTCTATCCACTACAAATTTTATCAATTTTTTCTCTATCTTCATTTTCAACCACTCATTCAATTATTTTACAATAGTTATTTTGATATCTCTATGGCTGTCTATAAGTTCGTCGATGAAATTACAATAATACTATCTAACTATATATAAAATTAGAAGTTAAATGCTTTTATTATTTAATTTATTCAACTTTCCTTATTTTGTGTCATTTTCCTTATTTTATTTTTTATATAAATATTTTTGTATATGTATTTTAGTTTTTGAATTAATTTACCTAATTTTTGAATTCTTTTATATTTAGTGGTATATACATAAATAAAAATATGATAAGAGATCAAAGTTACAATTTACAGTGCCTATTAAATTAATTCAGAAAATGAGAATTAACATTTTCTATATATATATTTTAATTTTTGGATGTTATATTTTAATTATTTATTTTTAAATTATATATATATATATATTCTTTTTATTAACAAATTTTGAAGTCTCATGGCACAGTGCCACGTGGGCAATAGTTTTCTATTTTACAAAAAAATATTTTTATATATTTAAAAAATCATATAAAAAGCCTCTTTTTTATTTTTACCACATTAAAATGGTAGTTTTAGATAATTTTCATGAGTAATGTGTATTGAACGGTTTAAATAATGTGTAATTTTTTTAAGATAAAATAATGAATAGTTAAATACTTAAATTTATAATGAATAATTAATTAATTAGAAAAGAAATAGAAAATAATAACTTTCACGTCCCATTTCATCATGTAGCATGCCACTTAAAAAATAATTGTTAAATTTATCATACAATCATCCTTCATTTTTTGTTTAAAAAAAACTACAAGTATCAAAAATTATTTTTTTATTTTTTAATATTTAGTATTGCATGCATTAGTATTTTTTAAATTTTTTCTCAATTATTCTGCATAAATTTTTATAACAAAAAAATCAATATGCAGGGTTTCACTCATAAATATTTTATATAGAGATCTTACAATTTCATGCAATACATCCGTATCATATAAATTCTCCAAAATTTAATATTCAAAAATCCGAGTTCAAAAATATCGTCATGGCTTAACTACTTGAATGACGTTGATGACAAAAATTTTAGCAAACTTTTTAATAGGAGTATTTCTTTTTGCTCAAATAAATATTGTCTAAATTTTGATCTCAAATATTTTATTATTGTCTAAAATCACAAATTACAAAAATTGATAGGATATTTTTTTTACAAAATAATGATTTGAATCAAAATTTTTAAACCATTATTCAAATCTATAATATTATATATTTATTTATTTATTTTGTATTAATATTATATTATATAAATAATTAAAATAAAAAAAATTAAAAATGCCTTTTCACACCTAGGCACGCCGAGGCTTCCAAAACTTGACACTTGATCTCACCGTCTTGCCACGCCTCATGTGTGTAAAAGTACTACATTGAAATTAACCCACTGTAAATTATTTTATTTCAATTAAAGAAATTTCAAAGGATGCGGCTAAATACACCCAAGGAATTTCTAAATACACCCATTTTTTACAATATTTCAAATTTACCCTCCAACATGGAAAAGGAAAAAAAAAAAAAAAAACGACGTTCGCCGTACGCGTGGCGAACACCTAATTGGGTGTTCGCCACTTTGGGGGAGAAAACCCCCAAAGGGTGTTCGCCCCCCAATTGGGTGTTCGTTGTATGTGTGGCGAACACTCGTAAAAAAAAAAAAGAAAAAATTATGGATAAAATAATTTTTAGTATTATTTTTTGTTAAAAGTTTTTACAATTATTCAAAGTTTTTTTTTTAATTATATTTAACACTAATCGGATAAAGTTAATTATTATATCATAAAAAATTTTGAAATTTATTGTCAAAGCGGTTGCAAAACTAATTATTATATCATCAAAAAAATTTTGAAATTCATCGTCAAAGAGGTTGCAAAAAACTTAAAAGAAATTTTGAAGTTAGTCGACGAAGTAGTAGCAAAAAATTTGAATATTTTAGTAATTCTATTCAACACTAATCGGATAAAATCAATTACTTTATCATGAAAAAAATTTCAAAATTCATAGGTCAAAGTAATTGAAAAAACTTGTAAAATTACTCATCAAAGTGGTTGTAAAAAATTTGAACAAAAATTATAAGAAAAATTACATCCACGAACGAAAAATGAAATAAAAATTACTCATTTTTATTATTATTATTTTTTTATGTTCGCTGCATTCACAACGAACAAGGCAAAACTTGTTCGCTGCAAATGCAGCGAACAATATATTCCTTGACAAGCTGTTGCTTGTTCGCTGTCTTGACAGCGAACATTCTTAAAAAAAAAAAAAAAAAGGAAAAGAAAAAGAAGGAAACGAGGGCATATAAATCTTTTGGCTTTTATTTTTGTTTGTTTGATTTGTTAATGGGTGCATTGCACTGGGTGCATTTAGCCACAGCCAATCTTAATATTATAATAAGAGGAGTGCCACCTAAGCAAAGTGCTTAGGTGGCAGTGCCATGTTTGGCATTAACTTTTAGGACTTAATTATTATCCTTATTTATTTACGCTTCTTTCCTTATTTAGTGTTATTTTATTTTTTTATATGTATTTTACCCTTTTTTATGTATTCTTTTTTTTTCAAATCAATTTATAATGTTTTTATTTTACTTCTTTTATATTTAGTGTTACATGTATTTATGTAAATGTGATAAGAGATAATAGTTACAACTTACAATATATATTAATTTAAATCTGAAAATGAGAATTATTAGTTTCTATATACATTTTAATTTTTGGATATTACATTTTAGTTATTATTTTATATACATTTCAATTTTTAAATCTCTATATTGTAAAACTTGAAGCCCCAACTATACACTTTACCATGTTAGCAAAGGTTTAATTCGTGACGCTTTTAAAAAAATAATTAAACAAATTTGTAATTAAATTAATTTACATGTCAAAAATGTAATTAAATTAATTGTCCATTACTTTTTTCATAACTTAATTCCAAAATCACACGGCCATTATGGTATAAATTCTACATTATTCATATTGTGATAAGTTAAAGAAAAATGGAAGATTTTTCTATTTTTATGGCACGCGTCTATTTGAAAAAGAAATTTCAATTGTTTAATAGGAATAATTTTTGATATTAAACAATTGATTTCATTATTTTAATTTAATTCTAAAAGTAAAGCGTGTTTATCTTTTTAATATGAGTCTATAATAATTGAAGTGCCACGTTGACAGATAATCTATTGGCAGTGCCAATGTGGCACACGGTTTCAATTAAAAAATTAATTATTTTTTCCTTTTTAATACTATTGAGTTTTCTCAATGAGAAAAAGAGTAAATAATTTGCTAAATAATTGAACTTTGCATTACATGCATTTTGCTTTTTTCAAGTACATAAAATTAAATATGAGTTGTTTTCCTTTCTAAAATGAAAATGTGTTTTATGTAAATAGAAATAAAAAAAATTAATTAAATCGCTGTTGAATTTAAAAGTGATTTTAGTTTTAATTAGCGATTTCTTTTCTTTTTTTTTTTATTCATTGGTTATTTAGATCATGTGTTTTATATGTGAGAATAAAATTGTAAATTTTTGTATAGTCTAAATTTTTCATAATAGTAAATATAATGAAAAGGTGGTGCGATGTAGCATTTTTTTCAAAAGAAAAAGAATATTCTTTATCAATTTGCTGAGTTATATTTACTTATTTATTTTTCAAATCTAAAGATATCATAGAATCCCTTTGAGTTTTATTTGGGGTGGATTACTACGTATATATCGATCATTTATATGTATGTGTAGGCAGACAATGAGATTATTTTTAGCCGTATTTGAAATAAATTTGATCATTTTTAGTCGTATTATCTAATTTCTGTTCCCAAATATTCTATTATTACCTAAAATCATTAATTTTGATAATTGATATGGTATTTTTCTTACAATCTAATATTTCAGATCAAATATGAAAACCGTTATTAAAATCTATAACATAATATATATTTCTTATTTTTATTAAATATTCGTAAAAATTTATTTTCTTATTTTATAATTTTTTTATGTAAATACACAATTAAAATCATCACGTGCATCGCACGTGGGTAATACTAGTTTCAAAACTAACACGAGCTAAAAGTAGGCGAACTGCGGAGTAAAAAGTGAGAGAGAGCAACGGTATTTGCGGAATGTCCCTTGGGTTAAGACTTTAGAAACTAGTCGGTTACAGACAAATCCGATTTTTCCGGCAAACATTTGTCGGTCGGAACCGCCTGTGCAGTGGAGCTGATTTCTCCATTCCTTCATGTCCACCTCCATTTCCATCTCATTGATGGGTCGATTAGATTCAGATCGGTTGATGAATTGAAGAAAAATGTCAAGTTCGCAAACCCTAGGTGGACCTTCCCGTTGCGGGTGGGTACTGGGGCCGTCGTTGGACAAGATCATCAAAAACGTGGCTTGGAGGAAACACACACAGCTTGTCTCCTCCTGCAAATCCGTGCTTGATAAGCTCGATACATTGCACGATTCACCATCTGATCCAGCTTCCTGTTCCCCGTTGTATGGTCTATCTCCTACCGATGCCGATTTTGTTCTCCACCCTGTTATTATGGCGATTGAATCTGGCTCCGCGAAGGTTGTTGAGCCTGCTCTGGAATGTGCCTTTAGACTTTTCTCTTTTGGACTCATTCGTGGATGTGATGTTGAAACAAATAAAGATAAGCCTTCCCTTATTTTTCGTCTTATTGATTCCATATGCAAATGTTCTGGATTGGGTGAGGAGCATATTGAGCTTGCTTTACTCAAGACATTGCTTTCTGCTGTTCGATCCCCTTGTATATGTGTTCGGGGTGATTGTCTTGTCTACATTGTTAGGTCCTGTTACAATGTGTACTTGGGTGGCCTCAGTGGGACCAATCAGATCTGTGCAAAGTCGATTCTTGCTCAGATGATGATAATTGTTTTCACCAGGGCCGAGGAAAATTCCATGCTTGCTAACTTTAAGACAGTTTCTGTGTTTGAACTGTTAGAGTTTGCTGATAGGAATTTGAATGAAGGGAGTTCTATACAATTTTCTCAGAACTTCATTAACGAGATCGTGGAAGCCAAGGATAGCATACCTGCTGCAACATTATCCTTGGAATTGCACAATCACGCTGAGGCAAAAACGGATGAAGGGAAGGACAAGGGTGCATCAGCTGATGAGGGGGGAAATCTGAGCGATTACACTAAAATTAGGGAGGATTGCTTTACACTCTACAAGAATCTGTGCAAACTATCTATGAAGTTTTCTTCGCAAGAACATAGTGATGATCAAATTCTTTTGAGGGGAAAAACTCTCTCCTTGGAGCTTTTGAACATCATCACAACAAATGCAGGCCCTCTATGGCAGACGAATGAGAGGCAAGTGCCTTGCATGTGAGATATCATCTTTTTGTGTTGTGCATGAACGTGTAGAGCTCAGTAGTTGTTCTTGCAGCTGTAGTTCAAACAATCATTAAGGTCAATGGAATAGATATCATGAAATTGCACGTCAAAATGAACAAAAGGCAATTTCTGTAACAATCAACACTTAAATAAAGAAACACCTAGTAATTATTGGAGAAATTATATAAGAAGAATGTCTATATTCTTATGCATGTCTACCCCTACATTAAAAGTAGACTTCTATGTATTTGGAATTGGCCTGCCTGTGTAACAATGCAAAAATCCACACAATTGATGCAATGAATACTTAATGGGTGATAGGGGTTGGTTTTTAATGGTTTTTAAAGGTTTTTAATGTGAATGAGGAGAGAGAATGAGTGGAGTTGAATGGTGGAGATTTGTAGATGTGATGTAATATGTGGATATAATTGATTTAGGGTAAAGAAAGAATGGATAAAAAATTGGTAGAAAGTGGTAAAATTTTTAAAAAATGGTTGCCTAACACCCTTTTACTAGGTTTGTGTGTAACATGTCTCATCTATGAATAAGACAAGAAATTGTTGACTTTGATCTAGGATGATGTGCGTAGCTTATTTAACTAAGAGCTTATTGGAAGATCTTATAAGAAAAAGTGGTTCTGTTGGGAGAGTGTGTGGTTTAAATTAAGTTACTTTATGGAAATACATGAAAAGGAATGCTCTTTTTTTGGTGGTTGAATTGAAAAGGTTGATTTTAAAAGTAGTTCCCGGACAAGCACTAAGGGTGTGTTTAATTGAACCTAGAATTGGAGGTAGAAAACCTATTCCATGGAAAAGGTTTTTCTTGGAATTTTTCTCACCTCAACACTAGATTCACTTTTCCAGGAAAATGGGTCAAATTTGTGCTTTAGTGACTTGTACATGGAAAACATTTTTCAAGAAAAAATTTTGCATCAAACACACAAGTGGGAAAACCTTTTTCTTGAAGTGATATTTTCCATCCAAAGTTTGTTCAATCAAACACACCCTACACCCTAAGGTATGTTGGATAAAGTTTAAAGTTAAGATGATTTTTAGCATGTGTTTCCTACCTAAAACTCAACCACTATTACTAGTCAAAATCAAACATCAATATCAACAACACATCTCACATCATTGCTTATTATTATCCACACATCTCGTGGTCCTACTACAATTCATCTAAAAAATTAGTTTTTAGGTGGAAAAAAGTTTACCTGAACACACTACACTATTAAATGTGTTTTTCAAAAGTAAAGAATGTACATTATAAAAATTTGTCAAATCAATGTGATGAGGGAGGGAGGCAGGCAGAGAGGAGGGAGGGAGGGAGGAGGGAGGGAGGGAGGGAGGGAGGGAGGGAGAGAGAGGGAGAGAGAGAGAGAGAGAGAGAGAGAGAGATGGTTTTTAGTTAGGTTGTATCAAACAAGCCCCAAGACTGATGAATTCCTCTACTGGGAAGCATAAATCATCAATTGGATGCTTTGGGTAAAGCAAGTATAAGATCCGAGAGTCTTAGTTAACACAAAGTTTGGCAAAAATTCACTTTGGTTGCTGGTTTTATTAGCGAAATAGGATAATGAAAAGCATCTGTATTCATTCAACAGCTATTAGCAACATTGAGGAGGATGTATGGGCTAATAGGAGATTAAAATGCTACTTGGAAGCAACTGAAAATCCCCTGCAGTTTTTCGATTTTTATTATGATGGAGAATTTGCAATCTACACAAGCAGCCGATCCTCGTTCATGCATTTCTTTGGATGCCAGTCATTTGTTTCCTACATGCTTCATCTAAGCCTCCATTTGTGTAGAATTTATAAATATATTTTTAGTTTAAATAAATAGATATAAAAGATTGGTGGATAAATAGAAAATACTTTTGGTCCATTGGGATGTTTTGCTCGAATGAAGTTTGACTATATGTGTTGCCTATTACTGTCTCATCCAAGCATGACCAGATTGAGAACAGAAAATTTAGGAGTTAAGGTTATCCTTGTTAAATGACTTCTTGTTATGTTCAGGATTTGTTTCTTTATGTACTTTATAAGTCCGATTTTTTCCCGTGAAGAGCTTAAATGTTTATTTCGTTGCAGGTTTCTTAATGCTATGAAACAGTATCTGTGCCTATCAGTGTTGAAGAACAGTGCACTATCTGTTATGACTATTTTTCAACTTCTCTGTTCTATATTCCGGAACTTGCTTATAAAATTTAGATCTGGCTTGAAATCGGAAATTGGAATTTTCTTCCCCATGCTTGTACTTCGCGTGCTGGAGAATATACTTCAGCCTAGTTTCTTACAGAAGATGACAGTTCTAAGTTTATTGGAAAAGATCTCACAAGATCCGCACATTATTGTCGATATTTTTGTGAACTATGACTGCGATTTGGACGCTCCAAACATATTTGAAAGGTACTAAGGATAACAATTTGAATTTGTTGCTTTTATTTCTATGTTATTATCACTGAGTAATATGCTTTTGGTTGCTTAGTGATTCAGAATGCTCAGCCCAAAAAAGATTAAGGCCAAAGCTTCTTGTTTTCTCATTGTCCCAATTAAGAAATAGCTATGTAATATATGTAGATAAAAGTATTAGATATGTTATGAGGAAATTGAATATTAGTCGGCCACCTTGTCTGTTAAGCAGACCCTTCTAAGAAGTCTAGCTTGATTCAGAGTATGTTTGCAAGCGATTTAAGTTTAAAGTGGTTTAAGTGTGCTATTGGAAATGGAGGAAACTGGTGTAAAAAATTAAAATAATTGTCAAATCGCTCAAATGAGTGGTTGAACATCAAAGTTGTTTTTAATTTTATCTGTAGAAAACATGCCCTCAATTAGATGGTTTCTGAAAAAGATCCTCGTTGAAGACATAAGTGGAGCAATCTAAGAATTACTAAATACCCCAACAGAAAGACCGGAAGTTCTTACTAAATACCTCAACAGAAAGACCAGAAGTTCTTGACTTGGCCCTTGGACAGCAAGCTGGGAAAACTGACATGACTATTCTCTCTCATGTGTGCATACACTTTACAACTGCACTGTAAAACTAAGGGCTTGTTTGATACAAAATTAATTTAATTCACTTTTTCTCTATCATCATTTTCAATGATACAATGATTTGACTTTCTTTTTTAATTTTTTAATTCTTTTGTCTCTTGTTTACTTCTCAACCACACATCTAAAATGTTCTTTTTTTTTTTCAATAATTTTTATCAACCATATGTTAATTGCAGTGTGGGAAAGTAGTTTAATAAAATAGGATTCTAATTAGGGCACGTCTAAATGCACCCAGCGTTTTGCTGGGTGCAGCCATTAAAAAAAAGAAAATAAAAAAAGGAAAAAGCCTGATATAGCCCCACTAATTGAACCGGGTCAAATTTCCTTCTTTTTTTTTTGTTGGTTCGCTCTAAACACAGCGAACAGGCTTTTGCCTGTTCGCTGAGTTTGCAGCGAACAAATTTTTTAATAAAAATTAAAGAAAAATGATTTTTTGTTCAAATTTTTGTCTGATTTTTCATAGATTTTTTGTTCAAATTTTTTACAATCATTTTCACGAATAATTTGGAAATTTATTTTCAAGTTTTGTACAACCACATTAACGATTAATTTGGAAATTTTTTTGATGATATAGTAATTGACTTTATCCGATTAGTTTTAAATATAATTAATAAAAAAATTCAAAATTTTTAAACCATTCACGAGTACTTTGAAATTTCTTTTAATTTTTTAACAACCACTTTGACGGCAATAAATTTCAAAATTTTCTTGATAATTCAGTAATTGTATCCGGTAAACATTTAATATAATTATCAAAAAAAAAAACTTTGAACTTGAAAAATAGTTTTTTTTAATTTGCATGTTCGCCCCCAGGAGGGTGAACAGCCAAAATGGCCGTTCGCCGTCCTGGGGGCGAACAGCCAAAGGGCTGTTCGCCCCTAAAGGGACGAACAACAGCCTTATGGCTGTTCGTCCCTTTAGGGGCGAACAAGCTGGAGAGCTTGTTCGCCCCCAACTTTATTAAAAAAAAAAAGGAAAACGAAAGAACGGCGCGCGAGGGCAAAGTAGAAATATGAGGAAAAATGGGTGCATAAAGTAAATGGCCGGGTGCATTTAGCCGTACCCTTCTAATTAGTTTAGGATGATATCTTTTATTGTTATCTTTTAGATATTATAGTTTGTCTTGTTTCCATATTTAAATTAGATGTCTCCTCCTATTTAAGGAGTTGATTGTAACCTTATTTCATATACGAATTCATTATACAACTTTCGCTTCCATATTATATTTCAACTTGGTATCAGAGCACAAAGTTTTTAGATCTTGGTTCTCCGGCGGGCGGCCTAGGGTCGCTCGTCCGGCACCGTCTCTAATTTTTCCAGTGCAATTACCCTCTACCCATGATTAGGGTCTCAAGATTGGATCTGAAAAATAGAATTCCAAATTGAAAACCCTAAATTTGAAAATTCCCAAATTCAGAAACCCTAATAGAAGAATCTGTCCCTTCTTTCATCAATCAGAGTCAACCCACTCGCCGGCGAGTCACTAGCGACCTAGATTGGCTCTGGCGAAGGCTCGCCGACCATCAGACTCCTCCGGCGACGTCGTGGTGTCATGTTCTCGCGACTTCCCAACCTATTCTGCGAAGGATCTTCTCGATTTCAACAGCCCAGGTCTTTTTTTCAGGTTGGGCGACCGCCGCGGACCTCAGCGACCTCCGGCGAAGCTGTTCCGAACAGCGAAGTTGCAGCTTGGTTTCTTTGAAGCTGTTGTCGGGTTTGAGGTGAAGGAACGAAGAAACAGGGCTGAATTCCAGATTCTTTTGAGAATTTTTGGAGAATTTGCAGAGTTAGTCCCTATTGTTTTTGGGATTATTTAAATCAATTCTCAAAGATTCTCTAATATTTCAGAAAATTGGCAGATTGGTCCCTGAATTTTTTGGAGAATTATTTTTCAGTTTATAATTCTTGCAAATTGACCTTTTAGTTCATCCTCTCATTGTCTAGATGATCTCTTTAAGGTCCCAATCTTTATGATTATACTTTGGGATGCTACTTTTGATCAGGACTGGTCTTGGGGTGTTTTATGATCGGGCTTTTTGCATGTGATGTTCAAACCCTTAAATTGCCATATTAGAGTTTATAACCTGCAACGGCCTATTCAGAGCTAAGTAACCAATCCTTCTCAGTTGACTAGCCATTTTGGTGCGTTGGAAGATTTACGTGACTGTCAGAGATTTCCCGTGACCTCTCACAGAACTGTGCAACGTTTCAATTTAGTTAGCTCAGTCTTTTTGGTGCTCCATGAGGATCGGCAGATCATGGTTTCTCCATTTAACCCTAACTTTCTCAGGTTGACCTAGGCCTCCACTCGGATATGGAAGGACCAGGCAATTCTGATCTATGCTAGGAGGGCCGCTTGATTACTTGGAATTGGAAGAAGGGGGGAGTTTTTGCTACTTGGAGTTGCAATCAGAATTGACTACCAATTGAAGTAGAGTGCAATCAGAGTTGACAACCGGTCACAAGTAGTCGACCATCCTACCAGTCTACGATTCACCATTTCTAGACATTATCGTCCAAGTTGCTGCTGTGTGGATGTATCAACTTGAGGGGGAGTGTTAGAAAGTAGTTTAATAAAATAGGATTCTAATTAGTTTAGGATGATATCTTTTATTGTTTGTTATCTTTTAGAGATTATAGTTTATCTTGTTTCCATATTTAAATTAGATGTCTCCTCCTATTTAAGGAGTTGATTGTAACCTTATTTCATATACCAATTCATTATACAGCTTTTGCTTCCGCATTATATTTCAACTTGTAGTACTTATTGCTTAATCCTTTTTTTGTCCGTTTAGTTAATTGTATTAAAACTCCTTTAATTCCTTCAGCTATTTGCAGGATTGTGAACGGCCTTCTGAAAACTGCTCTCGGTCCGCCTCCTGGTTCCACTACTTCTTTGTCTCCTGCCCAAGATATGACATTTCGTCATGAATCTGTGAAGTGTTTGGTAAGAATCATAAAGTCAATGGGCACATGGATGGACCAACAGCTGAAAACTGGAGAAGTAAATTTGCCAAAGTCCTCTGATAACGAGAACTTGATAGAGAACCCCACAAACATTAACGAAGACAGAAATACTGATGAGCTTCATTCTGAAGCAACTTCTGAATTTGCAGGTGCTGCAGCATTGGAGCAGCGCCGAGCATATAAATTAGAAATTCAGGTTGCCAAAGATTTCTTCTTGACTCCTCTAGTTTTTTCATTATGTAGATTCTTTTCTTATCCTTTTATCAAGCTGCAACTAGGTCATGGTTGAACAACAAGACTTTTAAAGGATTTATTGCATTTTTAAGTTCCTTCTTTTGGTGTGTGTATTGTTTATAATTGTTTTATCCTATAGTAACGGAAAGCAATGGTGTGAATGCAGAAAGGTGTTGAGCTATTCAATAGAAAACCTTCCAAGGGGATTGACTTCTTATTAAGCAAAAACATCTGTAAATCCCCAGAATCAGTGGCATCTTTTCTCAAAAATACTTCTGGTCTTAATGCTACTGTGATTGGTGATTATCTTGGCGAGAGAGAGGAATTTCCTCTGAAAGTTATGCATGCATATGTTGATTCCTTCAACTTTGAGGGAATGGACTTTGGTCAAGCAATCAGATTTTTCCTGAGAGGATTTAGGTTACCAGGAGAGGCACAAAAGATTGATCGCATCATGGAAAAATTTGCTGAGCGATATTGTAAATGCAACCCAAATTCGTTTGCCAGTGCAGATGTAGCTTATGTTCTTGCATACTCTGTGATAATGCTCAATACTGATGCACATAACAGTATGGTAAAAGATAAGGTACAGTTTTCATTTACTTTTTATTTAGCGATGTTGTTTCTCTTTAGAATGTCTTCTCCATTCTTAGTTGTGTCAGGTGGTCATTGAAAATAAGCATTATTACTTTAATTCTAGACACATTCTAAAAAATCAAATTTCCATGTATTCCCGTAACTTTTTCTATCTATAACAACACCTACAGTCTGCACAAATCACTTCTAAGAATATCAATTTTTAAATCAGCTAATATCAAAAAAGGGCTTAGTTTACCCGTGATATCGTTTTCTTAGAATGGCTCTAAACAGGACCCCATATGATGTTATAAATTATGCTTTTGCCATGGTTTTGCAATTTGATATTTGTTGTACCTCCATAGTCAATCCACCCTGTTCTGAGTTCTCGTGCTAAATTCTCAAGTGCTGATGTGTTATAATTTTGACCTTGTCTCCCCGGAGTTGCAGAGTTTATTCAGATTCGCATTTAAACATAGAAAAATAGAGAAATCACAAATATGGTAGTGGGACTTAACATGAAAAAATAGATCTGGAGGTAGGATTGTAGAGAAAATATTGCTCTCTAAAAAATTGTCAGAAGCTTACCATGTAGTCATGTCATTTGAGGCCTTGATCAAGTGCCCTAGAGCTTGTGCGTTGAATTGCATTGTCTTTTCTTTGCATTTTGTTACTGATATGAGCATTTGGACTAATTTTCAGCCTATAAAGGAGTAGCAACTCGCTTTACGACAGGATAGTTTTTCCAATAATGTTCTCATGCATTTGCCGTTTCCAAATCTGTGGGTTATTCGACTGTCTTGTGTTTCATATCTTCGCAACATGGGTAGTATAAAATCTCAAATTCAAACCAAATAATGGAGGTGGGCGAGTTTTTCCCACTCACAACCATAAAGCCAACGTGCGGTGTTTTGAAAATATAGGACGGGACTCATTATTAACATAATATTAACTCTTTATCATTTAAATCTTGTTCAATTTTAGAATTTTAGAAAAATCATTTTTCTCCAAAATCGTTTTCAGTTATACATTTCATTGAAGCTACTACATTTCCTTTATTTGTGCATACATGGTCACCATTCTCCACATCTTTTCTCTACTTCTGCACCAAACATTTAAAAATCATTTTTTGAAATCTCTACCAAACGAACACTTAGTTTTTCTAAATTTTTATACTTTATGGCAATTAAGTGGTTATTACTTGGAGGTGATGAACTAAATAAAAATGGAGGGTTGTTGTAGCAGAGGGGTGCAGCCAATCAGTTATGTAAAGATGGATTTTATTTGTATGCCCGGTTTTAATTTTTAGGGTTGTCGTACCATTGATAGCTAAAAGAGCGCCTCCTCTTCTTGAGAAAAAAGGGTTGTCTCAGTTTCTTTTGAAACACGTTCTCTCTTTCTGAGAAAAAAAAATTGGTATTTTCCAAGTTAAAATAAAAGCACTTTTGATTGCTTAACACACTTTCCATGTTTCATTTTGCACAGTGCCACTGTGCACTAAACATCTCCAACTCAATTTCGTTTAGCATTGTGAACATTCCACCCATAGTGCTGTCCGCTTCCATAACCACACTCTTCATACCATGACCACCTTGCTATGTTTGCTACTGGAGATAGAAATAGTCAAAATGGCAGTTAATTTCTACTCTCTATTACTTTGTCAACTGATTTTAAATCGTCACGATGTGATTGTGATGTGCCTGACTTTCGAAACCCCCAAAAGGTGGGAGACATGACATTTCTCAGACACTGGCCAGGCTGCTGGCACCAACCTTACTGGGTATATAAGTTATAACAATTTAATGGTTTCTCGAACTACATTTTGTTGGCACTTCTAGTTGTGAACTTCTTAGATGGTCTAAAATTTGGTAGTTATAAGTGAGTATCATCCTTCATTAAAATATTTTAAGTTATTTCGTTGCTTTATGTTGTGGCCTATTGTATCGCCTCTTCCAGATGCAAAACACCTCAAACCAATTTAACCTTTTAAAACGACATCAAATCATCGATAAGGTCCAGAACTTTGAATTTGTTTTGATATTTTTGTGATCCTGCTTTGGACTGGATGGATGAAAAAGAATTGTAAATAAGAAAAAGGCAAGGTTTTCTAAGCGTAGTTGTTGGCAATTGCTGCTGAATGGTTTTGTTGTGCTGTTATTATGTGTATTTAGTATTTATACAGAATTTTATGGAATTAGGTGCTCTGATTGTGAGTATAAAGATTTAATCCTGCTCCCTCACAACACTTTTTAAGTGTATTGGTGGGAGAGGTTTTTCAAAAAATGATTTTTGAATGTGTAGTTGAAAAGTGGATAAACGTATTTGATTATATAAAAAAGTAGTCATATAAATAAAAAGGCGGCGTTGAAAAATAATTTGGAGAATAATGATTTTTGCAAAAAGCTCAACGAAACAAGCACCAATTCGAAATTCAAGATTGTTTTGAGGAGTTTACCTTCAGACCTGTATTTTTCCAAATTTAGAATGTCGATATATGTTATTTAAAAATGTTCTTGGATGAAGGTACCATTTTAGTAGTTACGTCCCCTCTCTTTTGCTTAGAATATTATGATTCTGTGATCCGATTCAATTGTCTGATACTCTGATTCATCAGAACCATGTTAGTTAGAGTCCTGATCTTTGAAGAGTTGTGCATCATTGTGCTGGATGGGGATCTTTGGATTTCTTTTTGCCTTTTATTTTTCTTTCTCCATAGGGAACTATTTAGGTTTACCACATAAACATGCTACTCTACCTGAAACCACAGGGTTTATCTGAATCCCATGAGCTTATAAATGGTTCTCAAAATCTGGACTATCTTGAACATAACCATAACCTATGAATTGTAACATATTACTTTGGTTCTAGACTAATTGCTTTCCACATGCAGTGGACTTATTGTCCGTGTAAAGCCGTCATGCAGTCTTTGTGGCCACACATTTCAGTTCCTGACTAATTGCTTTCCACATGCAGCGTTGTTACTCTGTTGTTACATGGTAAACATAGAATTCACATATATTGATAACATTATTGAATCTAGAGATGAAAGATTAGTCAATTTTTCCAGACCGCTTACTCTTTAATAATTTATATTCAACTTAGTTGTGCAAAATATTTCTATTTTTATGGAAGTAGCTTTGGAAAATATTGTCTAAATTTGTTTGGTGTTGCATATGATATCTTTCTTCTCTTCCACCTTTCAGGAAGACTGGGAAACGACTAGAAGAATTAATAGTTATTCAACACTTCAATTAACAACTACTCATACTTTTACAATCTACTCTGATACTGCTACCTCGTTTACTCATTTTTCCAACTTTATTTGATAAATTAGTTTGTTTTCCAGTTCATTTCTGACTTCCATATGATGTTTCTAACTTTAAGATGACCAAGACTGATTTTATACGGAATAACCGAGGGATCGATGATGGCAAGGATCTACCAGAAGAGTTTCTGGGTGCACTCTATGATCAAATTGTGAAAAATGAGATAAAGATGAGTGCAGAGTCTTCTACTCCACAAAGCAAACAGGGGAACAGCCTTAATAAACTACTGGGCTTTGATGGTATACTCAATCTAGTTTGGAAGAATACAGAAGAAAAACCGTTGGGTGCCAACGGATATCTAATAAGGCATATCCAAGAGCAGTTTAAAGCAAAATCTTCAAAATCAGAGTAAGACTAAGCTTCTGCAGGTTTATACAATTGAATTGTTCTGTTATTTATTATTTACTCATTGATATTAAATTTGGACACGCTACAGGAGTATGTTCTATGCTGTTACTGATCCTGCAATTTTGAGGTTCATGGTTGAAGTCTGCTGGGGTCCTATGCTAGCTGCGTTCAGCGTGACTCTGGATCAGAGTGATGACAAGGAAGCTACTTCTCAGTGCTTGCAGGGTTTCCGATATGCTGTGCATGTTACTGCTGTTATGGGTATGCAGACCCAGAAAGATGCTTTTGTTACCACTGTGGCAAAATTTACTTACCTCCATTGTGCCGCAGATATGAAGCAAAAGAATGTAGATGCTGTCAAGGTATCCAGATGCTAGAGGCTAAATTTTTATCTCCTGCCTAGATGACCGAATGACTGATGCAATTTAAATTATAAGAGGACAATTATTTTCTACGCAGGGGGATGAGTTTTACAGGTTGTTAGGGATGATTGTCTAGGCATATTTATCATTTATTTACCCCGTCTAGTTTTACCATGCTGAAGACGTAATTAAAAATGATATGCCGCTTACTTACCTTTTAACGTGCACATCATACAACATATGGTCACAGTGCACATTTAATTTTGTCTTGTGGACCGTGGAATTGATATCTATGCATTACTTTGACAGGCAATAATATCGATTGCTATTGAAGATGGGAATTATCTTCAGGAAGCATGGGAACATATTTTAACTACTTTGTCTCGATTTGAGCATCTCCAGCTCTTGGGGGAAGGAGCACCTCCTGATGCGTCATTTTTTACGGCTTTGAATGCCGAAACTGAAGAGAAAATATTAAAGTCGGCCAGTTTTTCATCTTTGAAGAAAAAAGGAGCACTTCAGAATCCTGCTATGATGGCTGTTGTCCGAGGTGGATCGTATGACAGCACCAGTGTTGGAGGCAATTCTCCCGGTCTTGTTTCTACCGAGCAGATCAATAACTTTATCTCGAACTTGAATTTGCTTGACCAAATAGGAAATTTTGAGTTAAACCACGTTTTTGCTCACAGCCAAAGGTTGAACAGTGAGGCAATAGTGGCTTTTGTGAAGGCACTCTGCCATGTCTCCATGTCTGAATTGCAGTCTCCAACTGACCCTCGTGTGTTTAGTCTTACTAAAATCGTGGAAGTTGCGTAAGATCCTTTTCCCAATTTCTTGAATGTCTCTAATTGTTGTACAAGAACTTTCAAGGTGAGATACATGAGGAGACATGCAATGACATGATGCTTGTCTTTTGCAGGCACTATAACATGAATCGCATCAGGCTGGTGTGGTCTCGAATATGGGGCGTTCTTTCTGATTTTTTTGTGGCAGTTGGTTTATCAGAAAATCTCTCAGTTGCAATCTTTGTCATGGACTCCTTGCGGCAGCTTGCAATGAAATTCCTAGAACGAGAGGAACTGGCGAATTATAATTTTCAAAATGAATTTTTGAGACCCTTTGTGATTGTCATGCAGAAAAGCAGCTCCACAGAAATAAGAGAGTTAATAGTTCGGTGCATCTCACAGATGGTCCTCAGCCGTGTCAATCACGTAAAATCTGGGTGGAAGAGTGTTTTCATGGTAATCTTTTTTAGTGTTATATAACAGAAAGATACGCTTGTTTACTTACTGGTATTGGCTCTAATATCCATATTGTGCATTCTCTATGTGCCTATGTCTATCCAAATATAAGTTTGAGACTGTTAACTTCCACTTCCATGCAAATCTGTTCCTTCATATATCTAGATTCCTCTACTTTGCAGGTTTTTACAACTGCTGCTGCCGACGAAAGAAAGAATATAGTGTTGTTGGCCTTTGAAACAATGGAAAAAATAGTGCGAGAATATTTTCCTCACACAACTGAGACTGAGGCCGTCACATTTACTGACTGCGTTAAATGCCTCATCACCTTCACACATAGTAGATTCAACAGCGATGTTAGTCTTAATGCTATAGCTTTTCTTCGGTTCTGTGCGGTCAAACTTGCTGATGGAGGACTTGTTAGCAATGAGAAAAGCAAGGGAGATGATTCCAGCAGTCTGGTAGAAAATGAGAATGCTGTGGATGGACAAAGCTCTACGGAAAAGGACGATTTTATGTCTTTCTGGTTCCCTTTGCTTTCAGGTGTTGAGAAAGAAGCATACTTATTTTTCAAAAATACTATATTAATTCTTTTTATTTACTCAGTTAAAACTTGTGGAACTATCTAATCTAAAGCTTTTAGAGCTCCACAAGTTTTAATATGGTATCACAGCAGGCAAAGGTGATGAGTTCAAATTTCACCGCCACTCATTTAAATGAATTGTACACGTGTTAGGCTTTTACCTGTCTATACGTGAGAGGGTGTGTTGAGAATAATATATATTGATCGATCTACCAGTTTAAGTTTTTAGATCAAATGGTTTCACAGGTCTTAACATTCTCTCTCCATTAACCAGAAAACCCATCACCTTTGCAGCTGGCATCCCTGCACCTTTCATCCTGAAAAGAAAAAAAAAGGGTTATAATCTGTCAGAGAGTTTAGTGGAGATTTTTAACACTGTTTTTAATATTATTCCAGGGTTGTCAAGATTAACATCAGATCCTAGATCAGCTATTAGAAAAAGCTCTTTGGAAGTTCTCTTTAATATTTTGAAGGACGATGGTCATCTTTTTTCGAGCTCATTCTGGGTGAACGTTTTCAGTTCTGTGATCTTCCCGATATTCAATTTTGTTCATGACAGTAGAGATGCTCAAAAGAAGGATGATGGATATCAGCCATGTTCTGAATCCACACATCCCGACAGGAGCATATGGGACTCCGAAACCTCTGCAGTAGCAGTCGAATGCCTGGTTAGTCTATTCGTCAGTTTCTTTGAAATGGTGAGGACTCAACTGCAAAACATTGTTTCCATATTGGCGGGTTTTATAAGAAGCTCTGGTCAAGGTCCCTCAAGTGCCGGTGTAGCTGCATTGATGCGTTTGACCGGTGATTTGAGAAGCAGACTTTCGGAAGAAGAATGGCGAGTCATCTTCCTTGCTTTGAAAGAGGCTGCCATGTCCAGTTTGCCAGGATTTTTAAAGCTTTTGAGAACAATGGACAACATTGATGTGCCTGAAGTTGCTAACGCCAATAATGATGCAGAAAGGTCGTCTGGCCTCAGAATGACCCATGATGATTCTGAGGATGACAATCTCCAAACTGCATCATATGTTGTTTCAAGGGTTAAAAGCCATCTGGCCACACAGCTACTTATTATACAGGTGCTCTCTCTCTCTCTCTCTCTCTCTCTCTCTCTCTCTCTCTATATGTATCCTATGATGAAATATGAGACGTAGCTTTAGGTGGTTGTGGTAACTGTCAACCATACAAATAACTCGATCGCAAACTCATTGGCAAGACAAGCACTCATGTTTATCTATCTGCCTCTCTCACTTATCATTTCTCTGCCTTCGTACACGATTATCTATACTTTCCTTTGTTGAAGTTCCACAACTAAAACATTACCGCCACTTTCTGGTTGATTATAACCACCCCAAGTAATATCCACCTGCATATGGATAAACTATTGGGGCCACAGAATTCTGATGAACACAGGAAGCATGTGGCTCACCTATTGGCCATCAGCTCCAAGAATGTGCCTCATACATTTACCAGTTTGTGAACATTGTGGCATGTCAGACTAACCTATTCTTTTCTTCCACAGGTTGTAACTGACATTTATAAACTCCATTGGGGATCCTTAACTGTGAAAACTGTAGACGTCCCTCTCGAAATCTTTTCCTCCATTGCTGCACACTCCCACCAATTGAACTCTGAAACAAACCTGCAGCTCAAGTTACAGAGAGCATGCTCTATCCTCGGGATATCAGAGCCACCCATGGTTCACTTCGAAAACGAGTCTTACCAAAACTATCTCGACTTCCTCTATGATCTACTCACAAAGAAACCACCTTTATCAGCAGAGAACATAGAAGCACAACTTGTCTCTGCATGTGAGAAAGTATTAAACACGTACTTAGACTGTGCTGGATTGAGAAACACGACACAAAAAGTAGTCAATAAGCCCGTGGTACACTGGGTTCTGCCACTGGGCTCGGCAAAGAAGGAGGAATTGGCTGCGCGGACCCCACTTGTCCTTTCAGTTTTGCAGATTTTGGCTAGTTTAGAGAAAGATTCAATTAGGAGGCATATCTCACGGTTATTTCCTCCATTAGTAGATCTTGTTCGGAGTGAGCATAGTTCACAAGAAGTACAACGCATTCTAAGCAAAATATTTCTATCGTCTATAGGGCCAATAGTAATGCAGTCGTGAGTTATTATCATGTGATGTACAGTGCGCAAAATTGACTCGTCATTGAAGTGTTTTGGCATGGAAGTACTGCTTCTGTTTTGGTCCTGCTGTATTCCAGTTTTGTTAGCGGGCGAGTTCGACCAGGCTAATTGTTTGTCTATACATGTAGAGGTACAGCTTGTTATGTTAATGATGTTGCATTTACATAATTTCCGAAGGCTTGCCTTTTTGAATGTCACTTTGTTGACATTTAATCAAAGGTTATCTTAGATTTACCAGTCGTTTGATTTTTCAGGGATTGGAAATGGAAGATATGGTAAATCTCCCCACCCCACCCCACCGACAAAGTGTGATTTATAATGGGCCTCACGGTAAAATCAATGTTCCAAAAAACTCGTTAAGGCGCCGTTTAAGTGCGAGGCGGCCCTTATATGCATTGCTTTGTCGGGAAGCACGGAAAAAGGGTCAAAGGCATGCGCTGACTCATTAAGCGAGCTTAAGCGAGGCTTAATCACGCTTAAGTAGCTTAATCACGCTTAAGTAAGCTTAAGCGAGTTTTTTTTTTCCTTAAGAAAACCAAAAAATTGAAATATGAAAGATCAAGACCATTAAAGAGAGTGTGTCTAAGAGAATAAAATTCCCAAATCTTGAAAATATATAAGTTGAATGTGATAGTATTTCAAGTGTTAAACTACTCGTCTATATGCTAGAGTAACTTATTTTCTTACTTTTTCTCTTTTTTTCATTTTTTTCATGGAGCAAAAGTTTTTGTTTTCTTCACCACTGCAATAATGTGGAATTTTAGGAGGTTTTGTAAAATTGTTTAGAGGCTATTGTGTTTCTCTAATTTTGGCCTTTTGGGAATTTAAGAATCTTTAGTGGTAGAAATTAATATGTAAATATAATATTTAAAGTTTTATATGTGTTTGGTAGATGTTATTTTATTTATTTCATGATTCTAGATTAATTAAAAATTAAAAATAAATAGATAAATTGAAAAACTCTTTTCAACCCTTAAGCTCCGCTTGAGAGCACTTAAGCTTATAAAGCTTGAAGCTTTAGGTCGACACTTCACCACGTTTTATATTTTTTAGAACACTGGTTAAAATGCGTTTTATTGGTTTGTACACAAGTAATGGTTTCTGGGAATTTTTATATCAAACACAATTTTTATAATCAAATACAATTATATTCAAATTAGGCCAATGATTCGATGCCTATATGTGGGCATGCGGACCGATAATTGACATGTGCACCACTGGCGAAGGGAGATGTATTTTCGGGAATACCCAATTTTTGAGGGAAATTTTTGCACTTTTTTTTTTTTTGAAAGCTTATGGTCAAAATTTTTTTTAATTATTTGACTTTTCTCTCCAGCTTAGCCACAAAAGAGGCAATTCATTCCTAAATTGGCTATTCCCCTCTCGCTCACAATCATAAATTTATTATGATTTCATGAATCTTATGATTTCATGAATCTGATAGTGTGTTCTATTATGGGCAACTTTAAGGAGATTTTAGTAATTAATGGATTTCTAAAAATTATTTTGAAAAAATGCATAATACATGCACACAAAGTATAGTGATCCAGCACGTTAGTACTTAAAACCATGGCAATTTTGAGGATTACGAGAATTTAATTTTAGCAATCCACCTAATTTTCAAAAGAGTAAAATTAGAGTAATGCCATTTGTAAACAATAATGAACATTCAATTTTTTTTCTTGTTTTAATTTCCCATTACAAATTATATTATGCATACCCAAGTGATGAAATCTGGCTCTACCACTGATGTGCCCCCACCCCCTTCACCTACCAGGAGCGGTGGTCATGTCAATTATCGGCTTATATGTGGGCACTTTAAGATATTTATATTGGACTTTTGGTGTTCAAAAGTAATTTTTTATACATACCCATTTTTAACTTTGTATTGTACTATGAGAGCCTCTTAACTTTTCTCGCAAATATGACTTTAGACTTTTTGTTTGAGATCGTTCCACTTTAAGAACCATTTTAAAAATTACAGTATCTTTCTCTTTATTTTCACATTTTCTTAGCATGACTAAGAACACAAAAGGAATAGTAATACCCTTGTTTATAATTCAAATAAAATAAGCTCAATTACATTTGAATAAAAAAAAAGGAATAATAATAATAATAAACGTCCAAGAAGCTTGTTTTAGTGGTAAAGGTACCTTCTTATCGGTTGATCCCGCTTCGAAACACCATCCCACCATTATGATTCCCAATAATAATAATAATAATAATAATAATAATAATAATAATTAATTGATCCAAATTTTTGCTTAACATTTACAATTTCAACATTTTTATTCCAGATAGGAATACATTTATTTTGACTGATAATTAATTAAATTACACATTCTATTTTAAGTACATGATTGTTACTGGAACCTTTTGGTCCCAGACACTTACAATCAAATTACAACAACTAAAAATGACCTTTTACGATCAAATTGAAGTGGCAGGAATGTCAATTGAACATTTCCAATTGAAGTGGTTCTGTTCTTACCCTCGGCAAAAAGTGCAATCTACTCCAAATACCTAGACCACTCTCTTGTACGAAATAAGCAACGATCTCTTTAAAGCAAATAGGCATACTTTCATGGGTTACCAAAAAATTATACTATTTCCAATTTTACTTAGTAACTTGAATTAATTTAAAAAATTACTTATTGACAATCTAATTAATAATTCAAGTGTACAATTTGTTAATTTAACAATTAAAAATATCCTCCCGTGGTCCGCATCCCAATGGGATGGTATGATTTCCATTGTTCAAAAATATATTTACTCTTTCAATCCTCTACCCATTCACATCACACAGAGAAATCTGGTTTTCTAAAAGCTCGAGTATCTTAGATTTTTGTCTATTTTTTCAGGTGTACTGAATTTTATACATATGATATTATGGGGGGACGGATGGGACATGTTGGGCAACTGGGGCAGATCGTGCGCAGAGATCTTGTATTGTGTCACGAACTTGGAATTTTCCGTATGGTGCAGTTGAATAATCTAGAGTTCGTTATCTAACGAAATAGAGAGAAGGGAAACGTGTAGAGCGGGAAAGTAAGAAATAGATCTGACATTGACTCAATGATAAATGAAGTGTAGGATGATCTATATACAAGTGTTTGATTGAGCAATGCTTGCATAAGCCCAAGATACAAATTTCTAACTGTACAATGATAGGACGAGAAAGTGCAATTCTCAACTACTCTCAACAGGGGTGGCATTAACTCCTCGATTCATCCCAACAAATACTAGTGAAGCAACCTTTTAACACACAAGTTGCCCTACTAAAGTACTAAGAAAAGCCCAAAAAAAAAAAAAGAGAAAACTTAGATTCTAGAGATAGTACAACACAACTCGTGCTTATTTTACCTCTCCACCTTCGCGTGAATACTTTCGTTAACGATGACTCTCACTTATGTGCCCCAGTAGAACTCTCTACAACTTCAACAAAATTCTAGTATACAAGATATTTACAAAGAGTTCTCCAGTATTTTGTGTAGGGATGTTTCTTGGAAAGTCATAGAATAGAATCCCAATCCTTTTCACAAGCACGATTCTAGACCATTCAATTGAGTGTTGGATCGCAAAACCTTCTGTTTGCATATCCTGAAGTAGAACTCGTATTCTTCTGAAATCTTTAGTAAACCTCGTAGTCATCTCGTGTGTCCTCGACAATGCTTGTTGTCAATCCTTTGTCTATGAACACTTATCTTGTCACTCTGTGAGTTAGGCATCATGCTCCATCCATGCTAGCATGTAGCACTAGTGTGCGAGCGTTGCGCATCATCATGCCCATGCTTGTGCAAGTGACTCGATCCATCGAACAAATTAGATGCGACCCATCGAACTTGGGTGGGTACATACTATAAAAACAATTAAAAACATTATTCGATATATGAATTGTTATTAATACAAAAAAAAAAAAATAGCCAAAAACAATTATGAACTTGCAAAAAACAATTAAAAATATGTCGTTCTTTAACAATCTATTTTTCAAAATTAAGATGAGCAATCTTGTAAGTGTTGGGATTGGTGCCCAATAGTGTCAAGATAATTCTAAGTTTGATAGTTGGTTTTAAATGAATAAATAAAATACTATTTTATTTATGAGTCGTTTAATATTAAATGTATAATATAAGCTAGTACTTAAGGGTCTCGACATAGTACGAGTTAGGTGTTAGCGTAGAAAGGTATAAAAGAAATAGTATTAGTAATTTGACTGTAACATTTACCCTAGGACCGGCTAATGAGGGTTGGCACCTTGTGTGGGTTTAAGAAGTCACTAACTTTAATAAATTGGGTAGACAATTTGTCTTAGCTGTGCCGACAAATCTGGTCAGGGGTGCTGGAATCGACGCACGTGACTTGCGTCAATGTTGCATTGGACGGGACCGCAAAATGTTGATTAATTATTAGCTTTGTCATTGCTAAAAGAATTAATCGACTTAGACCATGCAGTGGATTATCTTAGTTTGATATCGTCTAATATTATTCGTGAACTGGAGGTTATTTAATATACTAATGAGTGAGGTCTTGTATAACCGTGAATACCTCAGTATGTTGGGAATTGAAGGCGATCTGGTAGTAGATGGTTTATCGTACGAAATTCGTCACCTTGTCGAGATAGGCTAAGAGGCCGCTTGGATATTCTCTTTGGATAGCAGTTTAGAATTTATGCACAATACTTGGGGACGTCCAAGTGATTGTTCCGTGACTCGGTCACGAAAAAACTGTTAGAGAGAATAATAACTCAAGTGAGATAATAATTAGAATACCAAAACAATTATTTTGTCCCTGGTCTAATTATTTGATGTCAGAGGGGTAGTATCACTTAGGTGATAGGTCAGAGGATATAATTGCAAGGAGTCCTGAATATTATTGCTTTTGTGATTTTATATGTTCGTGAGTATTCAGTTCTCCATCCATAGTGGTAAAAGTGGGAGCTTTGTTATGTTGGGAAGTCAAAGGATCAGCTTGCTAAGCATATTCAAGATTAGCGTTGAACATGTAGGTCCGTTCAAGTTTCTCTAATTGCGCGAAGAAAAGTTATGGACTAAGGAAGGAATCGGACCGAACTTGTGGGTTTAAGCAGCTTATGATCCGCCTATGGTTTGCGCAGAATCCCACATCAGAGAATAGAGGTGGGAGGGCGTCTACTATGCCTATAAACAAGAAGCCTTTGCTCTCTTGTTTCTCGTCCAAGCGGTTCACTCTGAACTGCTAGTGTTGATAATTATATTAGTTAAACAATGTGCTTTTAGGATTAATTTCCAACAATAAATACACACAAATCCTTGCCACACTTTTCACACGGGGTATAAATTCTTAATTTAATCTTTCATTTTCACATGGGTATAAATTCTTAATTTAATCTTTCATTTAGTGATTTCACATGAGAATGAGGGATAAAATTAAGAATTTTACATGCGTGTGGCAAAAAAATTGTATGTACTCATTGTATTAAAGTTATGTGCATGATTCAATTGGGCCACATACTCATGGTAAAGAAAGAAAAGTTTGTGCGTGGCGACTCTACTCTAGGATTATGAATTACAGGTCACATAAAGGAAGAGAAAGAAGGGTACGTAGCAGCGACGAGAAAGAGACTACCAAACGAATTTGGTCATTTGAGAGAGTGATTATCGAATTGGGTAAAATAAATTTGGAGTCTAATTATCTAAATACATCCAAATGCACATAGTATTTAAATTGAGTAAAATAAATTTGGAGTCTAATTATCTAAATACATCCAAGTGCACATAGTAGTTAAATTGATAAACTTACAAACCATCGTCAAATGAATTGATAACACAAAACATACATGTTCATAATCATTCATTTTACATTTTACATTTTACATTTTGACTATGATTATATGTATCTTACCTTTGCATCAACATGTGAACTTCGTAATGCTCAACGATCGTGTCCCTGAAAACATGACATTAGTTGCATTAAGAAAAAGGGGAAATTCATTAATCATTCATAGAGAAGAATAAAGCCTAATTGTAACCTTTCCTTGAGGGTTTTGATCTCATCTTATGATCTTAACCAATGCTAAGGTGCATTGCTATGGTTTTGAATTCGTTAGGTTTCCTTTCCCATGATAATGATCTTATTAATATCATCTCTATCATCCGTTATTAACCAAGAGACTCGAAAAAAGCTCTACTTATTTGATATTTCAAGTAAGAGTTACTGTACCGACCATCACAACTGAAAATATAAAATTCGTGGTCTTATAGATGCTCTAAATTATTAATTTGGGTCCGAAGAAATGTGTGGAATCTTAATTAGCAGTCATGGATTGGGTATTAGAAAGCAATTTTCACTTTGATTCAATTTATAAAATGATTTATAAATTTGTTTGCACAAACCTCTCAAATTCTCATTAGTTGGTTCTTTGTTTTATACTTGTAATAGTGCAAACGTTATTCGGTTCCGAAATATTCATAATTGAAAATGTTCAAAAACCGACACCAGTTAAAAACCGACGCCAGTTTTGTACCAGCATGCCTTTTTTAGCAAAGAAACCAACGTTGGTTTCTAGAAAAAAAAATAAAAAATAGAAACAAACTCGACTATTCAAGGTGACCATTCAAGGTGAAGGCAAATGGCATAATTTATGAGCTTCAACGCAACGTATAAACTGGCATTTGGAAAATTACACAGTGCTGCCATAGTTGCCCTTGTGAGAAAGTGCATAACGGTTAATAAAAACTAATGTTAACTCTAAAACTGTCTTCTACATATCTGTCTGTTCAAAGGGTACCCGAACGAAGAGTTGTCCATGCAAAGTAACCACAGCTGACGTCTGATGAGGGTCGATTCTAGTCGGCAAAGTGACTACCTGGAAAGAGAAAACATTTCGACGTTACCTAAGGTTAAATTTTGAGCCACAAGCCAATAGAGTGAAATATTTACGACCGTGGGACTATCCAAACTCACGGATACATATTTAAGTTTAAAGTGGTTTAAATATGTGGTTGAAAGTGAATGAAAGTAGTATAAAAATAACAAAATAATTATCAAATCACTCAAATTATAGTTGTGAAGGTAGTTTAAATTTGAGTTGGTTTTAATTAGAAAATAGCATACCCTCAACCCCAATGATCAGATTTGGTTATAAGTAGCCAAGTCACCTTTTTGAATGGAGTGACACCCCAAGGATTATCCACCTGTTCTGGTTCACCAGATATCACCAAACGCCCTGCTGGATCAGACTGGACTCGCACCTGAGATCGATAAGGAAATATAATATAGACCACCGTTTATAACACTGCCTAATTATAAATATTTCAGTCCTAGTCAACTAATTTTGATGGAAAATAAAGAAAAAATTCTTTTCTTCAGTACTTTTTGCTGATTTGTTTCCATAAGATATTGCCACAAACAGGCAAACAAAACCCAAGTACTTCTGCTAATTGTAACTACAACTAATTGTCAAATTTGTACTCAAACTGAAATCTTGTCTTGTAGCAATTTGGGCCTAACAATACTCAGCTTCAGACTAAACCATTGCTTAAGTTCAAGAAAAACGAGCACAAATCCTCTACCGATTTAAAGATTCTTCGACAAAATAGCATGAAGATTATTAGGTTCACGTGCTTTTAACATCTCACGTTTAAATTTCCTCAATTCTTCCATTTTGAACTCTCCCAACATCAATTCTATTTCGAGAAACCTCATCATACTCAATTCTAGCTCCAAATTTGAAACAGACTGTTATTCCAAACAATTATTGTAGTAACAGTGGAAAGTAACATGATTCTTTTGCTAACCTCCTCCCGCAGAAGTCCAGGAACTAAAGCATATACTTCAAAGCAGTCCTTCTGCACGAAATTTGTTGAAGGTAGTTAATCTCCATAAAGTAGTGTACAGACAGCACGGAATGCTAAAAAATCTAGCCCAAGATGACAGCAGATATAACTTACAGTTTTTTGCACATTGACCTTCACCCAATCAGCCGAGGTCCCAATATCAATAACCATTGCATCCGAACTGTGGACCAACCTGCAAAACTTAATGAGTCCACAGGAAAAGGGTTTACAAATAACGGTTTGACAAAGGTTTTCAAAAGCCAAAAGCTACTTCAAAGACTAAGTCTCAATTATGGGGTTTGATCACAAGCATATCATGTAGATACATCAGGTTCATAATTCTCTAGGAAAACATCAGCCATCTGGAAGAATCAAGTTCAATGCAATGACTTTCCTGAAAAAGAGACAATAATGGTATGGAGTTTGATGATGAGCTGCACAAGGAAACATTGACACTGGAGGAGGGACTTGAAGGACAGATTTCAGGCAAGAACGTCAATGGCATAATTGGCAATTACTTGCAGGAAGTGGAATAGTTTTCTCCCACCAGCTTAAGTTTTACTACTCTCTTGTTAAATACAGGTGGCTTAGTGTTCTATGACTATTTGAGCTGCTATTGTGATCTCTTGTTCAAATTGTGGTGTTATATAGTTCCCACAATGACCATTAATTGTTAGATTTATTGTCAAACTCTAGATTTGAAATTTCTTTAGGCCATCCATACAGAAATTGCTGCTTAGTGACGTAAAGAATAAAGAAATTTAAAAATAAAATAAAATAAAATCTAGTATAGAAGAGATAAGGGCTAAAACTAGAGATCTTAACTGTGATTTTGATGCTGTGTGGCTGACTTTGACATCATGCTCACTAGGAGATGGCCTTTTACGCTTCAGCACACCTTAATTGAGAAGTAGAAAAATAAAAGTTCAAGTTCCAAAGCACTTGTGAAGAAGGGAGGACTATGGCTTCTACTGTAAGATGGACAACCATACCAATATTCTTCAGCTGTTTTTCACGCCTTGGAGTCGTAACTGGATTCTTGTCCTACAAACAGAAAAACTATTGTAATAGTTCTTATGGTGTAAAAAGTAAACCACAAAATGATAACAGAAAGAAAATAAACAAACTCCTAAACACACTTCACTTCATGCACCTTAATTATGGGATCTGTAACTTCTCCATTGCCGAGAAGACGAGCATGCCATCCCTGCATGGCACGAGCAGCAGCATCCCTCCTTGCTCTGCCCGATCCTGAAACTTGATTAACACCAACCTACAAATAGAATGCACAAACTAACAGTTGAGAATAGAACAATACCATTTTTTTATTTTTTTTTATTATTTATTTTAATTTTAGCAAAGATAAATTCATAAAATAATTTTAATGGCAGACAAATCTTCTAGCGTGTGTTCGTGTGCCATTATTTTTGCCTAAAAATTGACTAATTTTGAACATTTTGGATAGATAGTGGCGGGGACCAAGAGATGTGTGGATAATAATGAGTGATGATGTGAGATGTGTGGTTGATATTGATGTTTGACTTTGACTTTTAGTAGTAGATGATTTTTAGGTAAAAAAAAGCCACACTAACACATGCTTACTAATCGCAGGAGTATATTCACAATTCATGGAGGAAGTGATATGCTCAATCCACTATATCAAAAATCAAGAAGCATAAGGAACACCCATAATGCCTTAGAAGTATAGGCCCATGACTATGAATCTAGCCATACATTAATCAAAATATATTTGCTCTCTTCCTTCAAATATGATACAATTTCCTTCCATCTAGAATATCAGACACACAACTGAACTCTGCTTTTAACATGAGGAAACTTACAACTCCTGATGCAAATCACCAACATCTGGTGGAAACCTCACCCAACCAAATCACCAGTGAGCGAGAACCATTGAGAAACCTAACTATTCACTATAATCCCCCATAAGCCAATCCCACAAGTAAGCTGGAGAAGTTTGATTCCTAGTTGCAGAATACAGCCCCAAATTTCTCTTCAGCTGCGGTCTTACGGACTTGTTTAGAGAGTGTTTGAAGGTGTTTTTGTTCTATGATATATAGATTCAAGTGGTTAACAGTTGGTCATACAAGAGGATCCTACGTAATGAGCATGGTTTTAAAAACCGCTCCTGAGGTCCCAGACTGAGGCAATCTAGAAAAAGTATTGAGGCGCTTTTTTAATAACAGGTGAATGAATGAGACCTTACGCCTTGACTGCTTAAGGTGTAAGCCCCAACGTGCATGCCTCGTTAATTACGATACGAGGCGTGCATCTCAGGGAAACGTCGGGCTCCCAATGTCTCGCAACTAAAACATCCCATTAAATGACATACTTTGGAAACCAATAATACACCCAATCTGCATGGGTATTCCAAGCAAAACTGCAAGATACTAAAATAATAATTAATTAGGGTTTGTTCTATACACTATCTTTTTCAACTGACCTCTATTAACTTTTTCTCTCTCATTATTTTCAACCACTCATACAATTACTTTATATTTTTTAATATATGTTCCATAATTTTAAACCATACATCTAACACATCGTTTAAGTAAATTAACATAAATGAATAACATCTTCTATACAAGAAGCCCTTACTCTATTTATTATGACTATAAGAAAAGAAGTCTTAACAAATTAGACTATTTCGGAAACAAAAGAATAAAGGAAAAATTATAGATACAAGCCAATTGGAGCTTCGGCAAGGTGGGAACAGGTTATTCGATTTCTCTCTCTCCTCTTTTCCTCTTTTTTCTTTTTTTAGTTGCTAATTTTTTTACTAAACTTTGTTGGTTCATGGTGAGGCTTATGCCTCAAGGCTTACACCTCGCCTCGCGAAAGGAAAAAATGCCTCAATATGCATTTCCACCTTTTTAAACCATAGGAGGGCCAAAAGGCCCACAACACACCATTATCATTGGTCGCAATTTTCATTAATATAATGAGATAGATCAACATTTTGGTTTTCATAGACTTTTGCAGTTTTATTTGTTCACTACCATGGGGGGGGGGAAGGGGCCCTAGCATTCGGAAAATGAGCCAGAAGTGTGTCAGGAGTGCCGATGCTGGAGTGTGTTGGTGCTTCTTAAGCTATTAGTGCCAATTTGATATATTTTGCATCTCTGTTAGAATACGATTAGAATTGTTTGAGAAATATTGGGGTTGACTCATCACAACTGAACAGAAGTTTGCTCTCTTTAGGAACAAATAATTTGCCAAACAGAATATCATAATGGAGAGAGAATGTTTATTTTAGAACTAACATAGAAACCAAAAGGCAATGCTAACATAGAAACAAAAGTCCATTGCTAAAACCATAGATTCTTCAACACACTTTAGAGACGAGGCATGAATAGTTACCTGATTTCCGGAACCAGGTTCTGATATCGAAGAATCAGTGAATGGAAGCTCCCCGCATCGCATTTTGTGCTTTTCATACTCTAGCAATGCCTGCAAAGGCAGCTTTTTAGCATCAAATTGCATGGAAGATAAAACATCATCTGCGGGTGCAAAACTAATCTTAGAGAAACAAAAAATTTATTTACTATAGTAAAATAAAGAGTCGGTGAGAGGGGAGTTTGGGGTTTTGGGGGGCAGGGCGCGCAGTAATTAATTGCAAATCACAAAGCCATGTTTCTGAATTCTAATATTGAATTTTGCACAAGTCCTTAATCCACAGAGAAAAGAAGTATGAACAACAGGCCCCAGCGATGCAAATGGAAGAATTCAGAAGAGAAATTCACTACCACGTAGAATAGTTCATTTTCCCAACTCCCTGATAATGCATCGAGCATCTACTCTTTTCTGGTTACCCCCTTCAGATAAACTGGTTCGGTTTCAAACCTTGTGAAATTATTCGCATGTAAACTTGTTTCTTTATACATCCTAGATAACTGGCCCTCCACAGAACCTTCCAGCCATGCATTTTTCCATAATTGCATCCTTACAGTTCAATCAAGTTTCACAGATGCTACGCACTTCACTAGTAGGGAATATCAGCTTTTGCCCAACAATGCATGCTTACCACGTCTTCCCCATGTTAAGCCTCTTAAAAGGCCCTCGTGTATCAATTTTCAAGCCTTATATAAGTATAAAATAGCAAAAACTTGAAGTAAAACATGAGTATCAGAAATAATGTAGCAAACACTTCAATAAAAGATCCACAAAACCAGGAAGATTCGGAAGGAACAAGTGAACAGATATTTGAGCATAACCTTCTCATAAAAACCTCGAAATGTCCAAGAGACAGTGGTACATGTCCTGCGCGAATTTATACGGTATTAAGAAGAAAAGCAGGTGAACAGAAATGGCGAGAGTGGAGACAGATGATTTATATCTTCCTACCAAAGATCGATCAGTTATCGCCATGATACAAGATTATCAATGTAATTTTTAGTATCATAATATTAGAATTTCAAAATTGAACTCCTTGCATAATTACAGAGTTCGGCCTTGGAGAAAACTTGCTCTACCATCTGAATCTATTCTTACTTGGGGGGTCTGAAGGATTCTCCTACTTGGCGCCACAACTTCAATGAAGTCACCTACAAATCAAGAAAGAGGAGAATCCCATGAACGCCCATTTTGAACAAGTCAAAACCATATTCAGAAACTATATTGCATTTAACACTAGATTGAACCAGTCAGAATATACAGGAAGAATTCAAATAGCAAACTACTGTGTCATAATCGTACAATGAAATTACAAAAAGTTACCAGCTCGGGAATATATGTGGCAACAATAAGTCACTTAAATCAGACGTATAGTGCAACGCCATGGGTCCTCCTGACTAAGAATTTTTTAAATTATAATGTCACTTGAGTAAGATCAGAAGACAAAGAGAAAGAGAGCCTACAAGGTTCAGTGAGAGAACCACAGATCAAGTAGAGAAGGGCGGTTAGAAACAGAAAAAGGAAAGGTTTGCCCTCTGTTCTTCATAGCAATGAAATTACAGAACAAAGGGAACTCGGATTGAAAAGATTTAGTATAAAGGAGGAACAACTTGAAGAATTTCTGGTGCAAAGATTCCAGACAAAACAAAATGGATACTTTAGGAAAATTGACCATTGCCTGACACAGAACCTTAAACAAAGGCGTTCCAGCCCTCAATGAGACTTCTAGGGTATTCAGCAACTGCATAATAATACCAGTAAGCCTTAATTTCTGATTCTAATTGCATAGTGCTGACTACTTGATATTCTATTCGATAAATCAGTCAAGCACTATCAACCTCAACCAGAGAAGCTTTTCAGGTTATGTGTGCTGCAATGAAGTAACCAAATTTTTTTTGTCATTTCGCATGGTAAGAAACTAGGATTCCTAGGCATTGCGTCACACCCCATATCTGACAAGTTCTTCCAGTTTTGACTCTCATAAATGATAGCTAATTCAAGTAACCTCCTGGTCTTTCTGAGAGTACATTCTTGTCTTCTAACCATAGGTGGATGATTACACATGAAAATGTGACCAAGGAAAATTACGGGGTTGGGCAAATAAGATTATGACAAACCTGTTCATAGCCCCCAAGTCTTATCACTGCTCTCCACAACCTGACTCACATAATGTGAGGATGGTTAGTTCAAGGCCAGTTCTCCTTATGAGAGACGCAACAAAAAACAATAAATATAAAAATACATATGGAACATGGACTGACTTAAGGCAGTTTAACGGCTCTTGATAAAATCTTGGAGGCTTGAATTCTAAGTATCTTTCCCTGTGGAAAGTTTCGAGCTCTCTCATGAACGCTGCTTGCTCTTCCTCTGTTCCTGATTCATCCCCTGCAACATCGTCTGCATCCAGTAGAAATGATTTAGAAGCGGCTTTCCCACCAAATCCACCCGGATGCAGTTTGTGCAACTCTGGCTGCATATCTCTCTCTCTCAAACCGTCATTCACTTCCTTCTCCTGGAAGAAACTCTCTGCTGAGGCCATCGCCTCAGGCGCCGCAAAGTTGGACTTTTCACGCTTCCAATCTGCTTTCACCTCTGAAGATGCTTTCTCCAACCCAAAAAAACTCGAGTTTGACTCTTTACGGGAATCCACGTCCATTCCTTCATCGTGGCCTTTGAGGTCATGCAATCCTCCCACATTGGGAGATCCAGGAAAACCTTTTTCCTCAACCGGATCGCAATGCTCGCCGTCCGCACGCTCGTGTTCATCGTCAACTTTCATGTCCTCCGAATCGGAGAATTTCTGGATTTCAGCTAGTTTGTGCTTTGCTTCCTCCACCGCGGGTTGAGCGGCGTCGTTGGAATCGTCCATCTCAAAGCTGTGCCTCGCCAGTCGCCGGTCCTTCCGGCTAAACCCTAGTCGAAGCCGAGAGAAAGTGTTCGTCACAAGTTCGGTTTCTTTTCTGCAGTTTGGTTTCAGTACAGAGAAAATTCAAGATGATGAGAAATTTATGGGAATTTTGCAGCTTTTGGTGCCCATGTTATTGTGTAAGACCTTGTTTGGCATAGAAATTTTTTTTAGGAGACTCTGGGACTTGAAAAGTAAACAAAATTTTGTAGGAGAACTTGAAGAACATCGATGTGATTGTATTTTGTTGAGAATGAGTATTAAAAAAAATGTAATTTTTTTTTTATCAAATAACTAAGCTTTTCAACTATTTCTCACGTGTCACGAATTCTCTAAGAATTCATTATTATTATTTACTAACATAATCTATTTTTTTTTTTTACACTGGGAACTGTTAGTGGGTTTTCTCACAATCACAGTACGAACAAAAGCTGACATAGGTGGTTTACCTAGAAATATCCGGGGTCTAGAAGTATAGTGACAAGTTACAAGTAGATTGTTGAATGTGTCAATTTTTTTTTTTTAACGAACTATACCGATGAAAGACATGTTGATTTAAATGAGTATTAATAATATAAGTTCAGATAAAGAGATGTAATGCAAATGAGTATGGCATGTCTAAAAAATTAGTTCTCTTCTCATCACCTTCCATTGGCACAGATGATACAATCAAGATGATTGACAATTTAATATATTGAATAACCTCACTAGCAAAATACAGGCTTTAATCACATTTACACAGAAAATGGAATACGCAAGACATTTCCACCTAAAATTTCATTATCATCGATCTAAATGTACATTAAGTTTTAAGTGTTGGAGCTGTCGCCAAAGAAGAAATAACTTTGTGAAGATACAATGCGATGTCTAGTTCATCAATCTAATTATTGTGAAATTATGGTCGTCGAAAATAAAGATCAATAAACTTATTAATGATATAATCAACTCTTATTAAGATTTTTTATGAAATAAAAAACTGAAATGGTTATCGATTTTCACATATATTCACCTACAAACTCTTCTTTATAGTTAGGGTGTGTCTGAGTGCATTCCTAGAAAATATTTTCTTTCATTTGGATTCCTAAAAATAATTTCCCACTCTCATTTGGATCACATTTTTAAAATGGGCTTTATTTTGTCTTGAAAATTATGCATGGAAAATATTTTCCATGAAAAGTTTCTATCAAACAACAAAATAAGAAATTTTTTTTTTATTTGATATTTTCCTAAAAAATTTGTGGATCAAACACACCCTTAGATTTTACCACAAAAATCAATATACTAGTAAAATAAAACTAATTGTCAACTACTCCCTCCATCTGGATTATATGGTCAATTTTTTCTTTTTGAGATGTTCCAATTATATGGTCTACTTTTATATTCATTTATAATTATACTCTCATTTTGTCTTTTCTAATACTACTTTTAACACAAATTATAAATTAAATAAGCGTATTTTAGGAAATTTGTTTGTATAATTATTATTTTTCATACTATTCTTAATTGGTGTTAAAATATAAAGTGGATTATATAATAGGGTAATTCGTCTGAAAATACAAATTGCACCATATAATCGGGACGGAGGGATTACAAAATGAATTGTGCTATTCACACCCACCTTTTTAATCCCTACACCCACATTTTTTTAAAATTTTGTTAAATTCCAATTTTAGCTTCGCGTAGTAAACAGGGTGGGTCCGCGGAGTATTTTGAATGCTCGGCCCATGGGGAGCCTTCGCTGGGTCGTCGAGGTCCTTTGGACGCTTCAGCCATTCCCTACGAAAGCATCCAAAATATTTTTTTAAAAATTTAAATTGATATCGTGATAATATTTTTTTGATATTATTTTTGGATTTAGAGAATGAACATCACGATCTATGAATGAGATCGAATGGGGCTAAACCTGAGATTTAGTGTTCAATCTAGCTTTGGACAAATAAAATAAAATAAAATAGAAAAACAAATAAATATTGAATAAATTTTTAAAAATGCACTTATTTTATTTATGGTGATAAAATAAAATTAATAACAAATAAATAAATAAAATTAAATTACCAAAAATAGAAAAATATCATTTCACGCTTAAATGCTTTGATACTAAAATCCATCCTATGTCATCCAAAAGGAATGAGTTTGACTTCGTCGAAACTCCTCCAAATCGGATATTATTTGTCATTCAAAATCCAGGTTCAATACTAAATCTCCAAATCGCGATTTCGTCCTATTCGATCTCACCATGATCGCGTTGTTCTCCAAATCCAAAAATAATATCAAAAAAAATATTATAAAAAACATTATCAATTTATAAAAAAATATTATCAATAGAAAAATCTGCAACAAACATGTCCACATTGAGCTCAAAGGAAAACTTCAGGAAATTGAGTTCAAACCCGAGAAACTGTGAGCGGTGCGGCAAAATTCCCCTGTAATAAACATAGAACCATTCAACAAACAGTAATGTGGAGTTTCTAACGGCGGTCGACTCTCAAGCTTCACCGTACGAGCGGCAAGTAGCGTTCGCCCGCCGGTAGTCCTGCCGCCGTTTTCCACCCCGGGTTCTGTTCATCTCCTTGACTCTCTAATTTTTCCCTTTCTGTCGGATTGCAATTTTTAGTTCGAAAATTGGCCGATTGAACTTTTGTGTTTCTGGATTAACCTAGCAGTCCTTGCTCTGTTAATTTCAATTTTAACCTGTATTTGGAATTTTTCATATTATAAGCCAAAAATTGAATTTCAGTGCGAAGTTTTGTAATTCTTCTAAACGACTAATTAATCTTAAGGTATTGGAGGAATAATTGTTGGAGTTTGTGTTCTTCGTCTTCAGCATTAGGGAACTATTAGAAGATTCAGAATCAGTCAATTAATGATTCATGATGTTATAATCAAGCCAACTTACTGTTAAGAGAGTAGAAATCCTGTGCGTTGGAGCTGACTGTAGGGATTAAAGAGTCATGCATATGAATAATAACAGTAAGAGACAGAGAAACCTTGGGGGTGGGTTTCAATATATATTGGACTATCTGAGACGAATACAAGCAGAAAATCCAGCTTTTTTATGCAAGTCAAGGCGATAATGAAGAATCCCCGGGGAATATTTTCTGGGCTGATGGTAATTCAAGGCTGAACTATAACTACTTTGGGGACACTGTTAGAGTTGATACAGCGTATAAGACTGACCACTATAAGCCACCTTTCATAACATTCACTGGTCTAAATCATCATGCTCAGCCTGTTCTTTTTGGTTGTGCTTTGCTTCTGAATATGTCTGATGACACATTAATATGGCTCCTTCAAACATGGCTTCAAGCAATGTCTGGACGGAGCCCTGTGTCCGTTACAACTGAGCCTGATCAACTCATTCAGATGGCAGTGGAACAAGTTCTGCCAGAAACACGCCACCGTTTCTGTAAATGGGCGATATTCAGAGAAACAGAGGAGAAACTGGCAAACTTGTATCAGACAAATCCTACTTTTGATGTTGAGTTCAAAAGATGCATCAATGAAGTTGAGACAGTGGAGGAGTTTGAATCACAGTGGGTGGCCCTTCTGGATAGGTTCTACCTGATGGATAATGAATGGCTTCAGGCTATGTATAATGCACGCGAATTGTGGGTCCCGGTCTATATGCGAGACGTGTTTTTTGGGGACTTGTTCCAAGTAGAACATGCCGATCTCAGAAATTCATTCTTTGATGGATTTGTAAATGCATCCACTACCATACAGTCACTTATTAAACAGTATGAAAAAGCTTCATCAGCCTGGTGTGAAAAGGAATTGAAGGCAGATTTTGATACCACCAATACTGCACCTGTTTTAAAGACACCCTCGCCTATGGAAAAACAAGCTGCTAATCTCTACACAAGGAGGATATTCATGAAATTCCAAGAGGAACTGGTCGAGACTCTGGCTAATCCTGCAACTAAAATTAATAGTTCAGGAACAGTCACAACATATCGGGTGGCTAAATTTGGGGAAGAGCACAATGCGCATACTGTTGAGTTCAATGCATTTGAGATGAAAGCCAACTGTAGCTGTCGGATGTTTGAGTATTCGGGTATCATTTGCCGACATATACTGTCAGTATTCAGAACAAAAAATGTCCTTACACTGCCTACTGAGTATGTTTTGAAACGTTGGACAAGGAATGCTAAAAGTGGTGGTGGAGACGGTATGAGTGAACATGATGCTCAGTTGCCTAGCAATTTTAGGGAGCCTGTAACTGTTCGTTATGATAATCTTCGCCAAGAGGCTGTGAAATTTGTGGAAGAAGGCGCAAAGTCCATACACGTATATAATGTTGCTATGAATGCTCTACAAGAGGCTGCGAAGCGAGTTGCTGCTGCAAAGAATAGAAATCCTGGAGCCATGCAGGGCCCTGATTTTGCAAATGGAAGCAATGTAGAAAAACATGCAGGCGAAGAAAATCAAGCTGCAACACATTTATCCATGGTTAGATACTTTAGACTCCCTCTTCTCACCACACTACGGATTTATTTGAGGAATTATTGCATTACCTCCCTTGATTTTATGGTCAACAGATTATAGATTTCTGATAATTCTTGCTTAGTTTTATTTTTGTGGTGTTAAACTTAAGGGGTTGTTTGATTGGGTATAAAGTTAATGTGCGCGGTATCCCGTGTAAAATGTGTGGTTAATATTATTTTGGGAAATGTGTGTGTGGTTGAAAATGAGTATAAGGTATACGGAATTGCGTGCGGATAAATTATATACCAAATAGAACAATGCCTAATAAAGGAAAACTAAAAAATGAAGATGATAGCTCTTAAGCGCTCAGAAATTTGAAGCACTTCGATTTCATGATTTTCTAGACTAAGTTTCTTTGGTTTGGAAGTTTATGCATCTTTTCTGACAAAACTTCCATACTTGTTTATACAAAATCAGTATTCTTAACTTATGAGACAACATAAACTATATGAATGAAGTAGCAAGAATAGGTTCTCAAATTAGTAAATATCATAATAAATCATGATCTTCTACTATAAGTAAGGATATTCAAGAAGTCTCCTATGAATAACTAACACGGTCCTTCAGAGGAATCATTTGTTTCATTACCCAGTCTTTCTACATCAGTGTTCGGTTTTGTCATGTTTGGCTATCATCCTCCGCTTGCAATGTTCCCCATCACCTTCTCCATCAATTCAGTGGCATAAAAGACAATGAGATTTTTTTGTTTCAAATTGATCCTAGCAGCTCCTTATGTACAATAGTTTCTAGTAGGCTTTAGTCTCACTACTTTGTTTTCTAATTGTATTGTATGCTCGCACTTTTTTTCTTCATGAGTGGACGACTCGTCCATTTTTTAGGTGTTGTAATTCTGGATGATGTTACTATAAATAAAAAGCTTTGTTTCCTATCAAAAAAATTTAAAAAAAAAAAAAAAAAGACAATGAGATTTAGCTTTCTTCTTGTCATTATTAGGCATCTTCTCTCTCTCTCTCTCTGTCTGTATGTATATATATATATATCTCTCTTAATATCAGTTTATCTCACTTTCCACTTCCTGGTTCCACACTTCAATATTTGGCAAATTTTCTGAAATAACAAGCGTAATTCTCAAGTTATTCCTACTTAATACTGCCCTTGAACATGAGAAAATTTGGCAGTTTCGATGAACAATGCCATTGCTAAAATAAAGACTGAAAAGCTTCATGGATTGCGTGCACGGCTTTGTCTACTTGCTGTTTTAAATTTTAATCATCGTTGAAAATGTGCGACTGTACCCTGTAGCTTAAGTATCTAGATGAAGGTAGAAAAAGAAAATAAAAGAAAATAGGAAACGTTGGGAAAAGAAATTTTGCATCTTTCATTTTCTACTTGTTATTTGTTTATAAGAAAACCGCTTGTTATTTGTTTATAAGAAAATCGAAATGAGCTTCATTGCTATATTTTCGACAGAATACTTCTACTTAGGCAGGAAATCAATTGTGATGCTTCATAATTGCGTACTGAACTGAATTGGATATACCATTTTGGTTTTGCAGGAGGAGAAACAAAAGAAAATTAGTGAACTCACTGCTGAGTTGGAGCGTGTAAATCAGAGGTGCGAAGTATATCGCTCGAATTTGCTTACAGTTTTGAGAGACATGGAAGACCAGAAGTTGAAGTTATCCGTTAAAGTCCAAAATGCACGGCTTACCTTAAAAGAATAATGGGCAACGCTATATTTACATTCTCCTGCACTTTTCCTTCTGTCTATTACGGTACACCTCACAGTAGACAAGATTGTACATGGAGTACTTTCCGAGAATAAAATGGGGAGCCAGTTTTGTGAGTATTTTAGTTGTACTTTACAAGGGGTTCCTAATACAAATGGGAGTGGTATGTATCGAACGGTTTGAACTATTTGCATAATTTTAGGGGGACTTTTCGAGTTGATATTTGACAGGTTGATCTGGCATCTCTTCATATTCAAAAAATGGTGCATTGAGTGGTAAAATACCCTATGCATTTTCATCCATTTAATTTATAGCAGCTGGTCAAATTCTAGAATGTCAAGTTTGACTAAATAATGGAGTAGTAATTAGTGTGCGACAAGTTTATTAAGGCCTTGTTCTATTGGGGGTTTAGTTGTTTCGCGCAGTATTCCGTGTAAAAATGTGTGGTTAATATTATTTTGGGAAATGTGTGTGTGGTTGAAAATAAGTATGATGTATACGGAATTGCGTGCGAATTTGGTTAACACCAAATAGAACAAGGCCTAAATTGTTTTAAAAAATTACTCATATAAAGTTAAAAAATAAAAATAAAATCGTCTTTTTTAAAATATTTATTCATATATTTGCAATGCATTGAAAATGCAAGACACGTGGACGCATAAAGGACGCACATGGATTCCCACATAAATCATGCATACATGTGCAAAATTAACAATTAAGACATATTTTAAATCATTTCTCGAAAATTATGTTAATTGAACAAATAAATATTAAGTCCCAAATATTTTTTGAAAATAATAATCATTTAATGCATGTTTAATCTTGAATATTAATCTTAATTTGAATACAAGTTGGCATAAAAATTTGAAGAGTTATTAAAACAAACATAGCTTATCGTGATCGTATTCCCTTGAATTACGCCGTCAATAATTATAAAGCATCATTTTCATTAATGTAATTAAAATTTACAAAGATCACATCATCATGCGCAATGCAAGTCGAACTCCGATTAGAGGTTCAATTTCCCACCCCTGCTAAGGGCCCCCCCCCCCCCCCAAAGTAAAAACAATGGAAACAAAATTTTAAAAAGATTCCGTAAGTACAAACTCGGGTGAAATTTCTCATCACACACACTGAGTGTGAGTGTGTGACTATCAAATTATTTCTCAAAAAACTAAATTTAGTTTCAATTTTCACAAGTTGATCACGGTTTCTTTTTTATTTCAATTCTTTCAATTCCGTTTTTGCCTTTTCTTTTTATTACTTCAAAAGTATCTTACGACAAATTATTTTGTCCCTTACGTTTTACATAAGAATTACAATATACAAGGTACAACAGTTAGTGTAGTCGTCAAAAATTTATTAGAGTTACTATTTTTTAAGTATTCTCATATATATATTGATTGACATGCCACAACAAAAATCTTCCGATATCATCGACACTAAACACTTAGGTCTTGTTTGATTGGGGGTTTAGTTGTTCCGCGCGGTATTCCGTATAAAAATGTGTGGTTAATATTATTTTGGAAAATATGTGTGTGGTTGAAAATGAGTATGAAGTATACGAAATTGCGTGCGGATTTTGTTAACACCAAATAGAACAAGGCCTTATACTCTTACAACACCATGACAACACGCCATAAAAGTGTTGAGGAAAACTTTTCGGGGGGACCTCAAGCCCACTCCACCCCACCAAAAGGAAAAAGAAAAATACTACCACATTTGACATTATTCGCATGACTTGTGAATTACATCGGCCGGTTCTCTCGATGACTTGCCGACACCTAAGTGAAAAGAAATTGAAATTAACAATTAATGACAACTAACAAATAAATATAAACAAACCATTGCATTGGCCACACAACTCACAACTTCCTCATGCATCCACATCATCATCGTGCTTTGTAGTTTGTTGCACAAAAAGAAAATCGAAATGAAACATGTAAATTGTCGCGCAAAATCTTTTATCTTTTATATATATAATGGTTAAATGTGTTATAAAAGTATAGAAATAATGGAGAGAGTTTAGAGAGAATGAATTCTAAGGAATTCACAGGAATGAATTTCATTAATAACTGAAGCCCTATTTATAGGAAAACTTCGAATGGCATAGTCGTAATTACATAATTTCATCAGGGACATAATAGTCATTCACATTAATAAAATAATATATATAATATTTCCTCGATTCCTCGGGTGAGTTTTTATATTCATAACACTCTTAAATATTATTAGTATAAGCGTCTTACGGAACTTGTTTGGAGAAAAACCCGATGGGAAAAACTTCCAAACCGATTGCGGGATAGGCAGGTGGTTATATCTTTCTTACGAAAACATTCTTTCCACGATGTCATGGTATAGGAGTATTCACGTCTTCTTTCATTAAAACCTTGTCAAGAAAACCCAGTGGGAAAAACTTGATCGAAGGAAAAAGTCTAATTCTATCCGATTTCATATCTTGAGAACGGATATCCTTACTTCTGGTAAAGGATTTTAATATCATCATTATTTTGATCTAAATCATTGTCTCTATTATAACTTGATCCAATAGATACATTGTGTCGATTTCTCTTGTCGTCCTCAATATACCATGAATATGCCTCGTTAAAACCTTATTAGGAAAAACCCAGTGGGAAAAATCCTAATGAAGGAAAAAGAGTACATTATTCATGTGAATACGCCTTTAATGTTGCCTCATTAAAAACCTCGCTAGGAAAACCCAATGGGATAAAACTCAGTCAAGGGAAAAAGAGTGCAACGCGTATTTTATAGAAGTATGCTGCAAGTATTTCAAAATCTTTCATAGATTTGTATGGGTAACATATACATTGGTTGATACTCTTCATTCATCTCCACGTGAATGAAATTTTAGATCTTATACAATATCATGTTATATTCAGTGCATATATGCAATCAACATCTTCGATCTCATTTTCTCAATATATCGAGATATATACCTAAATCTCTTCTGGAGATTTCATATTACTTAAGATTGGGCTGCCACATTAAAAACCTTGTTTGAGAAAAACCCTTTTTGGGACAAAAACATCAATTAAGGAAAAGAGTACAGCATATGAATTTCTCAACAATATCAATGTACATACTTTGAGCCGTTGCATGCACTGATACAATAATACATTTGAAACCTCTTCAAGAGTTTCATTCTCATTTCTCATTGAACCCGTGTATGAACACTTTAATCATAAGGGCATATATTTCAGCATCGGCATTTTCGATGGATTTTAATATCCTCACTATTATTGATAGTATGTAGCGCTATCTTTTCATAGTGTGTCGACACTTTCAATTTTATTTCTTTTCCCATATTGACATAACTTATCGAGATATCTCATTATCAATCCTCTTGTAGGATTACACAATATAGTTATGTCTATATACTCTTCAAGAGTATATGCCTCCGTTATTAAGACCATCTTTAATAATTTGCTTGATATATATGATTGGGGAAATCTCATAATATCAACGACTTACAGCGTGCTAACTTATCAAAGCATCTTAACTGATATATGTGATTGTTCATAGCATCTTTTATACATCTTTGAACTTCAAGTTCATATTTTAATTGTGAGGATATAGTATGATGCATTTCACATATCATTTTCAAATTTAATACTCCCCTCACGCTAAGAAAATTTAGAACACTAAAACTCATATATGTTCTCATCATTCATTTTTAATATGAGAATTTATATAGTTTGCATTCTATTCTCGATATTGGCAATTTATTGGAGGACTTTAAATAATTTGCCACATAATATCCCACTTGTATGCGCATACTCAATCCTTCGTGATTTATTCAAGTATTGGGATATACATTTACTAGCTTTATCATTAAATCTGGAAATCATGCTCATCTAGTGAGCAAATATTTAAATAAATTTCAAATTACGAATCATATACACATGTGACTATCTAGTGGATCCATATCATAATATCTAGTAGTCCACATGGAGGATGAGTGTGGCCCATATTTCTCATCCTTTATTCCGGATATATTTGGGATTTATTCTAATATTGGCTAGTAATGATTTCATCATTTATCGAGAACAATCATTGAAGAATTCTTTTAATTCTTCACTTGAAATATTGATTTCAATAATTATTTAAACCGGGATGGTCATCCGTTGCAAAGCGACTATTATTGAACTTTTAGTTCAAGAAATTCTTATATCGATTTCACTAGTATCGTCAGATAGTGCTCAACATGATTTATTACTTTCATCATATGTATAGCTCACCGACATATTCCATCATGTTTCGATTGGAATTATTGTCTACTCAGTACAAACACGATTTACAGCTCATACGCATCATATCGCTGCTTGTTCAATCATGAGTCTTAGCTCTTAACGCTTTACGTAGTCGTACCTCATACGTTTCATGTTACTATTTTAACGCTGGAGTCGTATCTCATACCCGTCGTATTATTCTATAAATAGATCATCAAAATTATTGCAAAATTCATCCTAATAAGAGTCCATATCTTATAATGGATCATATGCTCTCAAATCTTGAAAATACTATCCATCATTACCGATCAAAATTCTAAAGAATTTATCGAGGTAGACTCGAAAGGTTGATGATGCTAATGAATAAGGGCATCCCTGAGATGTTCGATGTTTAATTGAAGCAAAGGTTTGATTATCTGGGTGAGGTTTCGATTCCTTCTAAATACATGCCTGGTATGGGTAAAAGTAGTTTTCAAAGAAACGGAGAGCAAAAAGATTAGGAGGATGCTACAAGTGTGCTCGGTGGACATGTGACACTCGATGTAAATCAGGGGCACGTGTCTAGTAACCGAGAAGATAAGATAGCATTCATTAAGGATGGATTGAGTAAGGAGCCTTTGGATGATATTCAACAGGCTCTTGAGACACATCCTAGTGGACACGTACAAGGTGAGCTGATGGCCTTATGGGCCAAATTCAAAGATGAACAATCACGTTATAGTCTTGAAAAACTTACTTTAGAAGATTCTGTTTGTAAATTTAGTAGAAAAATTTAGTATAATAATTTTCTCATATTAATGTAAGGAAGTTCGGTGTAATAACGAAGATCAATGTTTTTCTTGTAATTGTAAATATTATTTTTCAATTTTTAAGATATATATATGTATATATATATTATTTTTCAATCACCGATGTATATGTCATTTCACTAAAATTTTTCTCGCTTTTTCTCTTTCATATTTGTCAAAAAGTAAATAGTACAATCAATTATTGGTTTGAAAATTTTTCTTTAAATAGAGGGATTCGTGTCTCTCATGTTTATACGTTGAAAGTATAGTGCAAAAAGAGAGATAGGAGTGAGTAGAGATGGATATAGAGATTTTAGAATCATCTCATACAAGTCAAAGATTTACCTCACCAGATTAAAACCATATGTGTTCTTGGTGGCTCCCAGACTAGTAGGTCATATCCAATATGTGGATATGGCGGACTAACTTGTAAGGGAGTTAGGAAACAAAATATCAATATACTATATGGAGGGACTAATAACAAACTATTAAGGAGTCTTATGATGGCCGCACAATCATGGGGATAAGAGTGTCAAGTGTAATACCTTTTCATCGAATTGGAAGCGAATCAATTGGAGTTAGAAATGTCATTAGTCCAAATTTGGATTGATGCTACAAACACAATCCATCCACGATTGCTGATGTACATGATGAGCAATAGTGATGCTTTTATTGTTCTTCCGCACGGCTATAACACTTATTTGGAGGAAGTATTCAATATAGCGTCATTTGCACAATGGAACTTTCATAACAAACCCATAGGTTTGTTGAATATTAATTATTTCTTTGATGGTTTGCTAGCATTTCTAGATCAGGGTGTAGAATATAAATTTATTTCTCGTTCAGCGAGAAATATACTTGTTTCTACTAATAAAGTTGCTGATCTACTCATCAAGATTCAATCATATGTTCAAAAATCATGGAAAGTGAAACCCATCAGTCACAGACCATCGGTGTCAGCGAAAAAGAGATCCTTTGGATCTTTCATTATGAACCCGAATGTTCTGGGTGGCAGAGTTACGGAGTATTTATACTCTCGAGACGCATCCCTCATTTATGGGTTGAATATGTATTTTCTTTTCGCATTTTTATATTTTCGATTGTTTATTGCCATCTTTCATATTCTCAATATGTTCCACTTTGACTGCTTTGTACTTCTTGGAGTAATAATAATAATATCATATTGGCTTTATTTAAATGTAAATCTAGTGATTATGCTTCTTCAAGAGCATTTTATTCTCATATTAATACAATCTCATATCATCGATGAGATTACTTCATATAATCTCCATCGATATATTTTCTTTGATTTATCAACATGGGATCTATTGAGCATTTTACTTTCATCTATTTATCCAATGGTAACTTGTGTACCACTTACTCAATTTTCTCCATCAATATTCAATAGGCGTGGAAAGTGAACATTCCTTTATTAAATGCTTCTTTAAGAGCATTTCTCATCATATCACAATATACTAATCTCATAATGAGATTTTCACCACGGATATTTTCTTTCTCTTTTATCACAATGGGATTCTTTGAGCAATTTCATTTCATCAATACATACAACGGTAAATTCTCGGCATCACTTGCTCAAATCCCTTCTTTAATATCAATAGAATATTCATATCGAACATATAAATCGATTATCCAATTGTGGGGTTTAATCCAACCACATTTGTAATAAGTATTCTAAGCGTGTGGTATAACCCATCACATTGAAAATATGCATACCAATCGTGTGATATAACTCACCACATTGGAAATATATGCGAAATTTAAAGTGCGTAAATTTAAATTACAGAAATTAAATTTAAACTTCAATAGGTGGTCGAACCTACCTTATAGGAATTATTGCAATAAATATAAATTTACTAATTTAAATTGCGAGAATTAAAATGCATAATAATTAACTACTTCTTGGGAGTAAGTGCCTTAGTAGAAGGTATTACCCTTCACTTAGCATATAAATTGTATAAATATATAAAATCTTAGTTTAGTGATGGTTGGACCCATCATCGGGTAGGAGGTGTTGCGATATTTAAATTGCGATAAATAAAGTCTGAGACTTAAATATCTATAGAATCAAATTTGTTCTAACTATTTCTTCAAAATATAATTATTGTCGAAGTAAATGGTAGTAAATCGAAATATCTGCTCTTGCCAACCGCTACCGATTCTTGTGGCTGTGCCGCGGTGCGTGGCCTTCATATTTCTTTATAAAACATTAATACATACTCATTTTCTTAGCGCTACCGATTCTGCGTGGCGATCTTGCTAACAAGTGCGTGGCGTGTACATGTCTCTTTATAAAGTTTTGACATTATAAGCACTAATACGTAAATATTCACAAGTCCAAGGACCCTTTGTAACTTTTTCAAAAGTTGGGAGTCTTGATTTGTAAATTTTGAAAATTTACCTTATCAATATTGGTGTCAAATCGAAGATCTCGTTGAATCGAGTATAATGGAGTCGAGAAAATTTGATTTTGATAATATGTGCTCCTTATATCTCGAGAAAAGCGAATGTTATAGTTTTATATATTATTATATTATAAAATAATAATATAATATATATAATATATACCTCTCCGTCCTTTTCTTAGTTTTGTCCTTAATTTTTGAAACCCGTATTTATTAGTCGTGTTTGGCTTGGAAAAATTACTAATTGACATTGGTATTGTATTTCTCTGTAGGAATAGATATTTTATAACGGATGTGGTGTCTTGTCTGCTTTAGAGAGAATGGGATGGAGAGAGATTTTATAGAAAATTGAGTATTTCAAATTGTAATAATCAGGTTTACGTCTGAGAAGATCATCTATAAGATCTGCAGAAAGCATCTTCTTTCATATTACTCAAAGGGTTAGAGATCTGATCTTTGATAACGTGTTATAAAAGTATAGAAATAATGGAGAGAGTTTAGAGAGAATGAATTCAAATTACAAGGAATGAATTTCATTAATAATCAGCTCTATTTATAGGAAAGCTTGAATAAGCATAATCGTAATTACATAATTTCATCAGGGACATAATATATATAATATTTCCCTCGATTCCCTCGGGTGAGTTTTATATTCATAACAAAATGCATCTATTATCAATGTACTGGAAAAAAATTTAAAATATGAAACAAACAAATATGCTCCCCAATTGGTTGGTTTTGATTCATGAGTTCTTAATTTCTGAAGCCCAAAATAAAACCACGCTTATATATATTATTATAGAGATGGCAACAACCCGATTTTCAATTTGTTTCATTTTTTTTTTTAATTTTTTCAAATTTGAAAATTACCTAAACTAAATTGGTTTTTACATAATATCCACACGTCTAGTCCATTCAATTATTCATGCCCCATTTTATTTGAATGACCACAATGTTTCGATTTTTACAGTTCATTTTGTCATTCCTACCAAGTACCAATACTCCGTTGGCATTGCAACTTCAACACATGCAAAAGAAAGACTCTCAGCGAGATTTAGGGCTTGTTCGGTTGGTATGTAATTTGCTGGGCACGATATTCCGTAAAAAATGCGTGGTTATTATTGTATTGGAGAATGTGTGTGTAGTTGAAAAGATGAGAGAGGAATTTTTTTTGTTGTATAATGTTGGAAAGAACAAGCTCTTAGTGCACTAAATGGGCAGCTTGGGCACCGGGTTTTTTGGTTAATAAGATTGGGTGGTTTACTTTGTTTAGAAAATACATTCTACGATTAGGTTATTCATTATAGCGACGATAAATCAGCTGTCAAATGAATTTTCAATTTTGATAATTGACGCAGTATACATGCAATTGTGTCCATATAAACTAACACATAGGCTTCACGACATCATAGATTTGCCACAGCATTGCTAATCTAAGCAACGCTGCTAATAATTAGCATCATTCTTTACAGAAATGGGCAATGTTGTTCATCAACACTATTAATATAATCGTCATTAATGTGACACTTCTAGATTGGTTGTTGCTCGGGTGCATATCGTATGGACAATATGACATCAATCAACTCTAAAAGTTTTGTTTGAATGCAAATCCATTAGCACAAATTGTAATCAACTATTATTGAGGGGCCAAAAGAGAAAGAATTACATCTGTCTTCTCCTTACATAAAAATCTTTCTTAGCCACTGTTTTTCCTAAAATTTTGCCACAATTTCTCAAAATAACTTATCAAATTATATTCTTTCAAAACTCACTATTCTTCTTGGTTCTGCAGAAATTTCAGATTTTGTAACGTCTTTCGCAGATTCTACCACCAAACGAAATCAGTTGCATTATTTCGATCATTGATCTGTTTCACATGACATTCTTATCGATCAAAGTCCACAATATAGAAGCCGTATGGACGTATGGTGGTAACTATTAAACGTTATATAAAATTGGAGGATGACTAGAAACAAATTAAAATTTAGTGGGTATGAGGTGAAATTAAACCCAATGGAAATGAAGTAATGGAGCCCACAATCATTCTGACCAGCCTGTGATATAGCTGTGACCACTACATCCCACCGCCTTTTCCCCCTCTCTAAGCCCGTATGCGCTCTCTCTCTCTCTCTCGATCTCTCTCGAGTTTATTAACACAACCTCCCAACCAAATACACAAAAATACAACATCGTAAACTTGTCGAAATGAGCTCCATGTTCGAGAGCTTCCGCGGCAAGCAATCGCTGCCAGTCTCTCACCCAGATGGCGACGGCGCCGCTGCCGCGGGAATTCGGAGAAGACTCTCTTCTCTGAATTTCCAACAACCGAGCATCAACATCTCTTATCCGGCAGCCACGGCGTCGTGGGCGTTTAGCAGATCCAAATCTGCCGGAAATTCGATCAGAGAGTGGTGGGAGTGGGGACGGACATGGATCCTGTCGAGAAAACTCGCCATTGTCGAAGATCTGGAGATGAATCAGGAAGAGACAATAGTACTAGGTCGTCAGAATAAAGGCAGCTTGGGACATGTTTTCTACAGGCTGAGGTCGCAGTTTAGGAAGCTCGTCAGATCCAATAACGATGCTCTTCCTCAAACTTGCCGGTAAGATTACTCTAAGAATTGATTGAAGATCTAAAATCATGCGATTGTTCGAGAAATCCGAGATTTCAGTGCCGGTGTACGCTAGATTTGTTCTTGTGTTTCTTGTCTATGAAGTAATGGCCTTCTCCTACTTTTGTGTGTTATTATATACATAGTATGTTATGAAATGATTGTTTCATTCATTTCTTTTATTATTATTTGTTGCATTTGGATTATTATGTAATTACTAATTAGTATTAATCAATTTTAATTTAATTTCTTACGATCTCTTATGATTCAGTCATCACTTCCGATTGGCAAAAAAATTATTTCAATATTCCGTCAATGCATCCGACGATTTTGCTCCAATGCCCACATTGGTAAAATGCCTATAATCGCGCCCCCCCCCCCCCCCCCGGGGCATTAGAACAGGATATGTGTCCCAATCTGTTCACTCGTGCCCACAAGTGAGCATTGGAGCAGGACTATGTAACCCAAACGGAGACATAATATATCGGCCGGTATGGTGAAGGGAGTGGAACTAGAAGCGATGGAATCCTAGTAACACTTTGCAACAAGAGACAAACTACACCAAATAATTGTATTTGGAATGGAAAGAGTTTCTCAGATATCACCGATGATTTAGCGCTTACTTGAGCATACAATTATATTGATACAATTATATTGTTTATATATAATATGCGTTACTTCAATATTGAATATAATCATAATTTAATATCGAGATAACTTGTGTCTCGTGAACAGAGTGTTTACGGGAAGAATGGATGACTTCTATCTCAACTATAAGCCAATTTCTAGATCCCCCGTGGGTTACAGCCGCACAGTAAATCACGTGTGATTTCTTTTACAAAAACTTGTGAGGATTTGCGAGAATCGGAACATTTTCATCTCAACTATCGGGTCGGTGAAGGATTTTACAGTAGAGACATACAACTTCAGTATTGAGTCTTGATAACTTTAGTATTATTTTTAATGTCTAAATGATAGGTGTCCCATGAGCGCGATGTTAACAGGAATATTATCTGACTTTTGTCTCAACTATAGCGTCGGTGGGAAAATTTGGAATATAATTTTTCGTGTCAGAACGTGTGGTGATTCACCGTGTCCAAAATGAGGGGAAGACAGCAATGGTGGAGCACATGGTTCCCGTGTACCAACAATGACTTTTAAAACGAGTCTCAGGGGGGGACAGCAAATGGAGACAAGAGTGATATTAGAAATGAGTATCCTCCTAGAAGAATCTCTAGGTGTAACATTCTTTTCATGAGTACAACCATGGCTTTATTTAGCAACGATATATTTTCGATCAAAAAATGTTACTCCCTCCGTTCCAATTGGATTGGTTTGCTTTCCTTTTTAGTTTATCCTAAATTATAACCAAATTTCCATATTGAGAATCAACTTTATATTTGATTTTACTTAAATATTCCTATTTATTAAGTAGATAGATAGTGTATTTATTTTTAAAAAATGGCTTTACGGGAGGGTATTTTAGGAAGATTTAAAAAAAAAATTGTATTCCCAACAATAATAATTGTCTCATCTTAATTTGTGAGAATAAACAAATACGCTTTTCAAATTGGGATGGAGGGAGTATATGGACATTCTTGTTTATTACATCGTCTACTGTTTCAGACATTATGGAGCGGATCATTTTATCGTTGAGAACAATACAGGAGAGTGCCATATGGCGTTTCTCCACTTGTTAATCGTGTTATTATTAGGGTTATGCTTGCTTTAGAAAAACATTAACTAAGCAATTGTTCGTTTCCACTTTTTTTTACCTAAAAATTACCTACTACTAAAAGTCAAAGTCAAACATCAATATCAACCACACATTTCACATCATCACTCATTATTATCCACACATCTCGTGGTCCCCACCACTATACTCCACTTTTAGCAAAATTTTAGACAAAAATAAATACACACGAACACACGCTAAGTTTCATCAATGCGTTCCTTAAAAATCAATTCCGCCTTAAAATACTCACACATAAATTTAACAAATTAAATGCAGTCGTGCCACCATATAACTTTTCAAACTTGCAATGCTCTCCGCAAATAACGTTTATCCATAAGCGATAAAGTGACAATAGCTTATTTATAATTTTTGATCTTATACTAACGTTGACAAGTAAAATGCAATTGATGCCATTAAGATCATGGATCACTACCATCTGCACTCATCGATAAACCTTGGCACATGCGCATGGCCATTATCATACCTCCTTCTGGATGAGCAAAATAATCACATTTTTATGAGATAACCAACTCCAGTATAAACAAGTGAACTTTCAGACCATTGGCCATGCAAAACTGTCCAACACTCATAGTGCACCACGTTCTCGGTACTCTTGATTACTAAATACTAATCAACTCATAAGGACACACAGTTAACCAAAAAATGGGGCCCACATATGTATACGGCCAGTATTATTTGGCATGAAATATCGAGAACAATATACCAAGAGTAACAAATATTTTCTTATTGGCCATAATCCAAGCAAAGAGAGAGACATATGATGGTTTCTCTTAGCAAGCAGATGACAGTAATCAAGACTTCAGATTTCACAAAAGTTCTCGAGAGCTCCTATAATCTTTAACGACATTGAACCGAAAAAATCCCATGGAAGGACATTAGAGTATGCACCAAAAACGCTGCTTAACATTCAACTTCAACAATTTTGGATAATAATAATAATAGACGATTTATTTTCGTCAACAGAAGAAAAAAAATTCTCCAACTGGAGAAGAGAGACAAATTACTCAAATAACTAATAAAATTCACACTCCCCGGTCATGCATAAACACATTTCTAAATCTTACAGCAGTCCCTCGAGTTTCATGGCAGCACAAGAGCAATACTTCTGACTAGTCACACCGTCAATTTCTTCAAACATCATGGACCAAATGCCAAGTTCAGAGGGCACCTGGATATGGTTTATCTCTAATGCTCCTTAAAAATGCACTTGATTATCAAATTCATGCATGATGCTCAGTCGAGGAGTCCCAAATGAAACTGAAAATATCAATTTAAAATTACTTAATAGGACATTTAATATGCCATTGATCTTGTAAGTTAATGCAATCATAAAGCCTCGACTAAAATGAAGACATCGTGGGATAATCTCATGTTTACATAGGTAAATGTTGATACCTCAGTGTGCCATTTATTTCTTTCAATGAGTCTGAAGAGAGAAAAGATGAAACTAATGAAAGTTTCTTCAACTGAGAGTGGTTAAAATTTCATTTTAGATGAATGATAGGATAATAAATAGATTTCATGCTGGACTTGGGATTCATGTACAGAGTTATTGTTGAATTAAGAGAGGATATCCTTGAACTAGGCAACGAAGCTGAAGCTACCTGCAATACGTGTGTCAGTTTAAACAGCTATAGAGCTCCTTCAGCATCCCTCATGCTTATATTTACACTGTTTCTCATAGTTCGTCTTCCAATACCAGCATTGCCTTTTTGCATCATCGCGACAAATTCTCCATAATCAATCCTTCCATCCTGATTGAACATGTTCATTGGATTGTTAGCAAAGCAAAACATAAACTTACGTTCGTTTCAACTATTTTCTTTTACCTAAATATCAAATCCAACTGTTTAGTCAAAGTCAAACTTCAATATAGACAACACATTTAACTTACTACACATTATTATCCACACATCTCGTGGCCCTCAACACTATTCAACCTAAAAGATTATTCTTTAGCACAATAAAAGCCCACCCAAACATTTTCTGATAACGAAAATGAAAGGTCGAGAGATTCATGAAGCCTTTGATTGGGAACCATCTCCATATAATATTACAAAAGACCGAAAAATTCAGAAAAATTTAGACCTTGTTCTTTTGGATATAAAGTTACACAAAACTTTTATCTCTCCTCTTTTCAACCACACACACATTTTCCAATACAATATTAACTACACATTTTACACGTAATACTGCGCATAGCAACTTTATACCCAAAAAAACAAGCCCTTAAATGTTAATTTCAACCACACATTGATAACTACTTTTTGCTAATTATTCACACATTCTTGTGAGACCTACAGGTATTACCCTACGAAAATTTCCAACCATTCCAAACAGAGTCTTAGAGAGGCTTAGACAAAATGACAAGATACCCTCAGTTACTTCTTGGATGATATCTTTTAAACCCGAAAGTTTATAGCCAATACATAATAAAGAATCATTTGTGGTGAAAGATATTAAATATTCACCACTCCATGACACCTTTAGAATATTATTTATAAGACTAAAATGTGTTGCACAAATATGGGAAAGTTCCAAGAAAAGTATCCTTTTCATCAGCTAAATAGCTTAATGACTGCTCAGAATTGTTCAAAGCATTCAAAAACAGTATACCAAAGCAGACTTATCGGTCCAACGCATTTAAGCTATATGCCTCATGGTAGACAATGTTTTGCAGTTTCCTAGGGACCATTTGTTGTCCCGATTTCACAAAATACTTTGCAGCTATTGAGGTTTAGTTTGATCCAAACATTGAGCAGTTCAAAATGACTAACTGTGTTTGTTTATCTGCATATGGAGTCAATTGAAACAAAACCTCTTTCAAATGAACTTTAACTTACATTATCTTGATCAACTTCTTTGATAATATCTTCAAGGAGGACATCTGTCATGCCATGGTCTACACAAGCTTGCTGCAGTTCATCGATGGTAATATAACCACTTCCATCCTTGTCAAAATATTGGAATGCAGCCATAAGATGTTCCTCGCGTTCTAGTTTGTTCAGGTGAATTGTAGCTGCTACAAATTCTCCATAATCAATGGTTCCACTGTTGTCTACATCAGCCTGCAAATCACGGCAATAGTTCAGGCATTTAGCATCTTTTCTGGTAGATTTTTATTTACAATAAAAATAAACCGTATAAATCAAAATCTAGATCTAAATGCCAACAAAAGGATAGAAGTCACAGCAATACCATTATGAAATTATAGGGCGTGGTAATGAGCAATAGATCAAATCACCAAATGAATTTAAATAGCTCAACTTTATTTTTTATTTTTTATTTTTTTGATAATAAACTGAAAATTTTATTAAGTATAAGCATAAAGAAATTACAACATAGTGTGGACGAGCCATCCACCAAACAAAGCAGAAAACATGTGCAAGACACTGGATCAAAACAGGAAACTACAGGCAGCTTGGGACAACGGTACATAAAGCACTCATAGGGTCAACTTTATTTTGGAATTAATGTAATTTTACCAGTATAGTTTCAGATAACTAAAATTATTACATAAAATGGACTTTGTCCCCACATTCGCAGAGCAAAATTAACTGTTTCATGAAATTTAACTGTAGAGTATCCATTGGACTCTTAAATAAAGAAAGAACTCTCTCCGTGAAAGAGACTGAGGCTGTTGGAGGTCCTTTGACAATAAAGACCCTTCAAAAGATCAAAAGGAAAAAATTGGAATCAATGTCCATTTTTACTTTGTAATCGGAATTCATACCATTTGTGGTGTATATGGACCATTTTGATAAATTATAGACCAAAATACCCATAAGAAATTATGAAACTACATTATGACTCTTTATTTTTTTACGGTCTTCTCTACCTTACCCACACCCACACCAAAACTCCAACCACCACAAATGCTCACAAGACGGCAAGACCATGACCACCACCTCCATCAAACAAAACCCCATGAAGTCACCTGCTAGTAGGGGAAATAACCCTCCAGTGGCTGACCAGTCGGTTTATTCCCCTACTAGTTTCGGCAAGGCAGAACCCTAGTGATTGCTGACCATCCCACTGGAACCAGTGGGGATAACACCCCACCCCGACTGACGTCCTTTCAGGCAAACCGCCAGTGGTTGCCAAAAAGAGATAGGGACTAGTTGGTGAGCTAGGGTGATCGGAAAGAAGTTCAGAAAGGGTATAAGTCACATTTTAGAAGAAAAATGTCCACGCATGCCAACGTTAGAGCATCTTCAACACACAATGTCTGTTCATTGTGTATTGAGGATGATGTGGAAAGAGATAGAAAGGGGGGGGGTGGATTTTAATTGAAGAGAGAGAGAGAGAGAGGGTTAGGGAGGGGAAAAAGTGGGGAAAAGTGAAAAAGACGAGGTAGAAATAAATTAAAAAATGATGATGAAATACTAGTTGAGGATGTGTGGCTTTGGACAAGGCATGCGAAGCAATGAAGAAGAAGTGAGGAAGGGTGGTGTAAAATAGAGATAAGTGATTTTATTTTTAAAAAAATTAAAAAGCATGGGCCCCACAAAAAATTTGTGTCTGTGTCTCTCTTCACATCTAGACAATGTCTGGACATTGAGCATTAAAGATGCTCATAAATGAAAATGAATATTTTCAGACGAGCATGATTTGAGCCATCTGTGCTATCATCCCATTAGAAAGTTCAAAGAAAGCAGAAATATGCACAAACAAGAACTACTGTGGACATATAGCCATACCGCATCCATGAGATCACGTATTTCTGTATCCTTTAAGGTGGATCCGTATTTTCTTAAGCCAGCTTTGAGTTCATCGAATGTGATTGCTCCACTATTATCAGTATCCATGGCCTTAAACATCTCCTTTAAGCCTGCAATCTCCTCTTCTGACAAGCTTTCGGCTATTACCTGGAGGAGAAAAGAATTATAATCATTACCACATGGATGCATGTCCACAGACACAAGAACCAGAACAGAGACAACATTCATATGGTGCCTTGTTTTGCCTTTTGGTTGCCCTGTTTGAGGACAAGCTATACTTGGCTAGCAGTGTTTTCATTTGACCTCAAACTCTATACTCACTAGAAGCAAGATGGTAAAATGTTTGTGGTGCTGCTCATTACATACCCGCAAGGCCATCTTCTTTAACTTATTCATAGCAGAAAATTGCTTAAGACGAGAAAGAACAGCTGGATCCAGTGCTCTGTCTGGTGCAACGCCATTTTCGGAGATCCAAGGATGACCTATGGAGTTCAATGTATAAAGATATAACTACTTGATCTTCACATGCACCACATGAAAATCATAGAAAACAGCATACAAAACAATTGATGTGCATAAAAATTTGAATGCTAGAAAATTCATATAAACACAGAGTTGAAACTCTTTTTCAAAATTTGAAAATGAACATTTTGTATTTCATTGACAATATTGAACACTTGGACCCACAGCAATAGCCAACGGTCCCCAGTAACTGTTTGGATAATTCACAATCACCAAAGCAGATTTTTAACAACAGGTCTTGCTGCATGGAACTGAACTCGGGAATGTTCAATTAGAGAACAATGCCATCAGTGGTCCCAGACAGAGGCCCACTTTTAATACAATATACAACACCTTGAAATTACATAGTAAGCGCTTAATTAGAAAGATAAACTATGCTATGGCAAGAAGACCCCTTAATCCGCTCGGCTACATCCACCCCTCTACTGTTTGAATTAGAATTTAGATTTTTTTTAAAAACTTTAAGGGTGTGTTTGATTGCATGGAAAATAGATGGAAAGAAAACATTTTCCACCTAAATTTTGCACTTGTAGTTGTTTGATTGCGATTCAATTACCTGGAATTGATTTTCCAGCTTTTCTCAAAATCTGTTATTTTCCTTGTTTTGAGGGAAAAGGTTTTCCTTGGGAGAGAAGGAGGTTTTTGGTTTCCCAAAAAAGTTTGCCTCTTTTTTTAATGGACAATTTGCTTTAACAATAAAGACAAGGAAACTGATCAAATTTTATTTAAAAAAAACACAAAAATAAGGAAAACAACACTATTTTTCAATTTGCAAATTAATGCAATCAAACACATACAATTACCATTCTCCCTAAAAAACATTTTCCTTGAAATTCATTTACTTGGAAATCATTTTCTTTCCAACTAAATTCCACTTTGCAATCAAGCACACCCTAAGAGACTTTAAAAGAAAGAATTTGGACCGTTTGGTTTTTTTCTTTTTTATGAGAGATTATTATCTCAGAGATAAAAAGATTAAGCAAAATTTCGAATTGTTATTGTTTGAATTTGCAATTCAAATTAAAAAAAACTTCCCAATAAGTAAGGTGAGTAGATAAATAAAAAAAATGCATTGCATATAGAACGAACAAATAATACTCAATCATCAAGAAAAAGAATCCTTTTCTTTTTCAGTACTGTAATGAATAAAAGTCTATGTAAGTACAATATGACTAAAAAAGTAGTATTTAAAAAAGAAAGGAGCAATAATGTCCTCTTGACAGGACAAGAAAGAGTTTCTTGCTCCTTTCTTTTGTAGAAAGATAAACTATGCTGTGGCAAGAAGACCCCATGTTCATCATGCCAAGTAAATAACAGCAATCATAGTTCGCAGACTGGGAAACTATTAAATGTTGTTTGGCTAAGATTTGCTGAAAAATTATTTCGTTCAAAATCATTTTCAACCACAGTTTTTATTGACATGACAACTTATTTATATTATTATAAACTTTTCTATATTTTTAAATGGACATTCAAAAATCATTTTTTACGCGGGGGGGGCACCAAGTATCTACAATCTACACTCAAGTATCTACTCCCGCAAATCAGCAAGTAGAAACATACATAATACTTCATGAGCAGTCAGCCGCTCTGAAGGTTGCATGCATAACATCTTCCTGATAAGATCCTTTGCGCACTCTGATATTAGTGGCCACGGGTCCGAGTCAAAATCAATGTGTCCCTTCAAAACGGCATCAAATATTCCCTGCTGCGTTTCTACAAAATATGAAGAAGAATTATCAGTATATTCCACTCTGAAATATGAATATGCATCATCAGCTTCTTGCAATAGTAATCCATCTTACCAGCCCAAAAAGGTGGCACTCCACTTAGCAATATGTATAGGATGACCCCTGCAGTCCATACATCTGCCTCGGGGCCGTAGTGCTTCAAAAGCACTTCAGGTGCGACGTAATATGGGCTTCCAACCACATCCGTGAAAATCTGACCTGAAAAAAAAAAAAAAAAAAAAAAGGCATTTATGAAGTTAGAAAGCAGCTACATGAGTTGAAAATTTCCAAGAATGATATGAGCTGAAATGTATCCGTGCCTGGCTTGAAGAAAACAGAGAGTCCAAAATCAATAGCTTTAAGAGAGAAATCATTGTCCTTGTTAACCAGCAAGAAATTCTCCGGCTTGAGATCTCTATGCATAACTCCAAGAGAATGACATGCCTCGACAACGCCTACAATAATCTTCGTCAATTCAGCTGCTTTTCTCTCACTGTAATGTCCCCTTTGAATAATCCGATCGAACAATTCACCACCAGCACAGAGCTCCATCACAATGTGAACATATAAAGGATCCTCATAAGCACCTTTAATAGTGACAATATGCGTATGACCAGCCAAATGATGCATTATCTGAATCTCCCTCCTAACATCCTCAACATCCTCCTTAGAAATCAACTTCCTCTTGAGTATAGATTTACACGCATATTCCATTCCAGTCGAATTCTCAGTGGCCAAATAAGTAGTACCAAATTGGCCTTGCCCTAATTTCCTGCCAAGCGTGTAAAGATCACGGATATTAGCAGTCCTGTGACCCAATACGAAATAAGGCTGATTTGCAGAACCTCGATTCATGATGGTATCTTTCTTGGGACTAATGGTGTCTGTTTTGTGTTTGGGCTTGTGGTCCTGTACGACGTCGTTTGGGCTTATAGGCGATGAATTGTTGTTATTATCGTTGCGCTTGGGATTAGAACTGGAAATGGAAATGTCTTCGGGCTGATTGTAGTCCTGCAAATTTTTGCCCCCAGAAGATCCGCGGCATGTATTGCCCATCAAACAACCATCCAATTTCTTTTCGCATCAATTCAAGCTACACTGCAAATCGAGATTCAGATCACGAGCTCATAAACATCAAAACTAAAAACCGAAAATCAATCACCACTTTTTCTAATCAATAATTTCACATCATCAAACGAAAGTTAAGAAGATGATAACGATGATGATGATGATGATGATGATGATGATAACAGGGGGACAAATAAATCAAATTATAATGAAAGCAAACATCAAACATGTAATAAAGGGGAAATGATTAATGAATGACATACAGGAAAGAAAAATGGAAATGGATCTGTTGAAGAGTAAATTATTAGCAGCTGAAGAGAAGAGGAAAGGGCACCCACGAGACAGAGTCAAAGGTTGTGTTTGAGAGAGATGATTGATGGACACTTCCTCCATGTTGAGCTTGTATTTGGACAGTAGTGGATTTACCTATTATAGTGTTATTATTATATTCATTTATTTGTTAATTACTAATTAATTATTTATGTTAGATTTAGATATTGTTTTAGATTTTGCAGAAAATTACATTGGGGCTCCCCACATTTTGAGTAGCCTGATTTTGGTTCCATTACTTTCAAAGGTGACGGTCTACCCCTGTCCGCTCTGGATCTCCCAAATTGAAAAAAATAAAAAATTTAAAGATTTTTTTTTTTTTTTGCCATTGGTTTAAGCCTTTTTTTTTTTCACTTAATAGTTGACTTCTACTGCTAATTCAAATCCAAACATAGATAAATAGTTATCACATATTTCATATCATAATTCGTTATTATCTACGAGTCTCACAATCTCTCCCACTATTTAGTCAAAAAAATTATTTTTATCAAAATAAAACTTTACTCGACAAACGGGAGAGGACAAATCACTTGCAAACCCAAGGGTCACTGACTTGATTCGAGTTGGAAAAATGCAACTCTAAATTTGATCTTTTTTTAAAAATTTTATTTTATTTTTTATCATAAAAAATAGTCTGAACTGGTTTCTAACCCAATGTCCAAATAGTAGATTACTTTTTAGCTCTATTTTTTTAAAAAACAAAAATTGATATATCCATGTTAGCCAAAAGCCAATTTAGGAGACCCGTGAGTCTTGACCCCGCCTACGCTTGAGAGTTCTAAACTCGCTACATCGAAGACCAGAATCCTGGAATCTCATTCGGACTCTTCATGGTGTCTCTTCTTTACCTTGGTGTTTAATTGGAGACTTAAATAATATGCTCAGTGAATCAGATAAGAGAGGTGGGGGTGATTATCCATCGTGGCTCTATGCAGGATTTCAACAAGTTATTTTGGATTGTGGGCTGCATGATTTATAGCTCCAAGGTTACCAATTTACGTGGAGTAAGAGTATGGGAACCCCTAATGCTATTGAGGAACGGTTGGATAGGGCGTTGGTCAATTCTCAATGGATGGAAATCTTTTGTGAAGCTCGGTTATCCAATTTGATTGCGCCTATTTCAGATCATTTACCTCTTTTACTTGAAACTTAGGGCACCACCTCTAGACGTAGAAGGATTGGATTTCGTTTTGAAAATCATTGGCTACGTGAAACTAATTTTAGGCAGGTTGTTCATGACTCTTGGTGTAAGGCAGATGATGGTGAGTTGCTCAGCAAACTCGACTCTTGTTCAGGCTCGTTGATCACATGGGGAAGAGAATTGGCTCATTTATATCGAGGTAATATTGAGAGGTGTAAACAGCGACTTTCTGTGTTGCGGAATAGAGTTGATTGTGATTCTGTCCGTCACTTTCAAAACACCAAGGATGAGCTGTGCAAGCTTTTGGTGCAAGAAGAGGATTACTGGCGACAGAGGACTAAGATCTATTGGCTGCAAGAAGGTGATCTCAATACTCGTTTCTTCCACAAGTCGGCTGATAAGTGTGCATTGTACACACTTATTTGTCTCTAAACGGTTAAAATTATCATTAGATTGAGCAGATATCTACTTATTTTTATGTATTTATTGTGTTTTTAGGTAAATCTTCAATTTGGATGAGAACAATGCAAAAAGAGCCAAAAGAGTCTAATTTCTTAGGCTTTGGGACGAAAACGAAACGGACCAATAGATAGAGGGCTTCGGGGTGCAATTTTTGTGAAGATCTTCTCAGCCATGTCTCTTGTACTTACATGGAAGAATACGGAAAGTGGAGTCCATAGCCTTTTACAGATCTCAATTCCGAGTTACAAATCAAAAGATATGGCCAAACAAAGATCCCAGACGAGAAATCTGACATTGAGGAGCATTTTTGACATAGATGGAAGTCGAGTTGGAAGACACAATCAACTAGAGAGTTGTAGAGCATCGAGTCTAGTTTCCAACGCAACTTGAATTGGCTCAATCGGATATCGGAAAAAAAAGTTATGGTCGTTTGAAGTTCGCAGTGCAGCCGAAAGTTGCGGCCGCACATTTCATTGTGCGGCTGCAGAGCATTCCGGCTGAACTGCAGGACCGCAACACTGAAATGTGCGGCCGCACATGGCCAAAACCAGCATACCCGAGTTTTTCCCATGCTTCTCGGTTTTCTCCTCTTTTTGCCATCAAATGAGGGGCTTTTTGGGGATTCTTGGACATGAATTTGGGGCCTTTTAACACACATTTTTCACCCCCAATAAGAAGACTTTTAGTTTTTCCTCTTCTTAGATTTAGTTTAGGGTTCTTCCTTTTTCTCTCTTTTCTTTCTTCTCTTCTTTTTTTTTCTTCTCCTTCTTCTTCTTCTTCTTCTTCTTCTCTTCTCTTAGTTTAGGGGTTTGATTGGGGTTTTTCTTTGGAGTAGAATATGGAGAAATCAAGAATAGATGTTGGTTGAAGATGGAAGAATCAAGAATGGGCATCACAAATGGAGAAATCTTAGCTTGTTCTTCAACTTTTCTATTTTTATTCCATTCATGCTTTTATTGTATTATTGTCTTGTATATTTCTTCACCATGAGCTAGAATTTGTAATGTTGGGATGATTGATGTAGCTTAACCTAGTTTGATTAATATATATGTTTATGGAATTGAAATTATTTGCCCATTTCATGTGTGTTTGCTTTTGAGCTTTTATCCAAGTGTTTGCTTGATCACCAAATGCTTGTTTGTGATTTGTGTTGACCTCAAGAGAGGCGTGCATTTTAGACCATCAAGCAAATGCCCTAGGTTTCAGAATGGAGTAGGTGGAGACACTCTACTACCCCTAGGTGATCCATTGAGTACTTTCACAATGCTTAATGCAATCATTGGGACTATCTACGTAGAGATATTGTAGGTTAACCAATTGATTAGGGCGGTTGACACTCGAGAGAGGCAATTCGCTAAGTTTGGAAAGTCGGGTCTAACATAGATAATGAGCGATATATTGTGATAAACGATGGTTGATTAAGTTATGGTTAATTGAAGTTATGATTCCCAACTATCTATTCATCCAAGTTCATCCCCGTTCATTCCCATTTTATATTATTATTTGCTCTATATTCTAGTTTAGCTTAGTTAGATTCACCTCCCCCTCTCGTGGCTATTTTCTCACTAGAATAAGTGACTCCATCACGAACACCAATCCCTGTGGGTACGATATCCGGACTCTTGAGTTCACTTTATTACTTGTGCGGCCCGTGCGCTTGTGGTTTAATTATTGCGCGTGCTAAAGCGCTCGCCACCATCGGCCTCCCAGAGAAGAAAAGGTAACCATATTTCTGCCCTTAAAGATAATTCTGGTCATGTTCATACTGATATGCTGGGGATTAAAAGGGTAGTTCAGTCCTATTACGAGTCGTTGTATGCACCCAAACAAGAAGTGTTGGACCCGGTGTTGAATTTTATTCCTATACTTATTTCGGATGAGGACAATTGTGCTTTGCTTGCCCCATTCTCAATCGATGAGTTCAAAACGACGCTCTTCCAAATGCATCTGAATAAAGCCCCAGGCCCTGATGGTTTTAATCCAGCATTCTTCCAAAGCTGCTGGATTTAGTGGGTGACGATCTCTTTTCCTCATGCACCTCATGGCTTTCAGAAGGGGTCTTTCCTACTACACTCAATGATACGCATATCACTCTAATCCCCAAGACTGAGTCTCCAAGCTGCTTGAAGGAGTTTAGGCCCATTGCTTTATGTAATATCGCTTACAAAGTCTTGGCGAAGGTCCTAGCAAATCGTTTGAAGCCACTTTTGAGTAGGATTATTGCCATAGAACAATCTGCGTTTGTTCCGGGAAGGGCCATTTCTAATAATGTGCTTGCAGCATTTGAAATTATCCATTATATGAAGAGGAAAACGAAGGGTAAGAAAGGGGATATTGCTGTGAAGATTGATATCTCAAAGGCCTATGACATGGTTGACTGGATTTATCTCGAGAAGCTGATGGGTCGTTTGGGCTTTGCTCGTCGTTGGGTCGATTGGATTATGATGTGTGTCACTACTGTGAAGTATTCGATTATTGTTAATGATGAGGTGGTAGGTCCTGTTAAGCCTGGGCGTGGATTACGGCAAGGCGACCCGCTCTCGCCATATTTATATATTCTTTGCTCGGAGGGACTGACGGCGTTAATAAAAAATGCTGTCCGATGTGGATTGTTACATGGGGCTCGTATTTGTAAAAATGCTCCTTCCATTTCTCATCTTCTTTTTGCTGATGCCAGCTTCTTCTTCTGTCGAGCATCTCTTGAGGAAGCTTTTGTGTTAAAACAGATTTTGATTGATTATGAAAGTGCTTCAGGTCAAGCTATCAATTTTGCCAAGTCTGGGATGTTTTTCAGTCATAATGTTGATGAAGGGTTGCAAAGGGAGATTGCTTCGTGTTTAGGGATCTTCACACCATTAGATACGGGCAGATATCTGGGACTCCCTTCGCTGATTGGGCGTAAAAAGAAAGCCATTTTCGGCTTCCTCAAAGATAGGTTATGGAAGAGAATTCAAACGTGGAATGCGAAATCACTCTCAAAGGCTGGTCGTGAGGTTTTGATCAAAGCTGTTGCTCAGGCCATTCCAACCTATGTTATGAGTTCGTTTCTTATTCCAATGACTCTTACTGAAGAAATGGAACGTATGTTGAACTCGTTTTGGTGGGGATCCAAAAAGAATGGCAGTAGAGGGATTAACTGGCTTGAGTGGAATAGACTCTGTGCTAAAAAAGATGTTTGAGGTATGGGATTTTGCAATCTTCAAGGTTTCAATCTCGCCATGCTTGGGAAACAAGGATGGAAGCTCCTTACCGAACCTAATACTCTGCTTGGAAAGCTCTTCAAAGCCAAATATTATCCGAATGGAGATTTCCTTAGTGCCAATCTGGGGCATAATCCAAGTGTTACTTGGCGTAGTATCTGGTATTCTCGGGTTGTGGTTGAGAACGGATATCGTTGGAAGATTGGGGATGGGTCCCGTATCAACGTTTGGACTGAACCGTGGTTAAGAGATTCTAATCAGTTGCGCATTCAGACCATCATGCCCCCATTTTTAAGTGAACTTTCTGTGGCAGAGCTTATGTGTTCGGGTAGTCGACAATGGGATATTGCATTCTTGGAGGAGATCTTTGATGACAGAGATGTTGAGGCTATCTTGAGTATTCCACTTCCCAACTACTCGGGGGAAGATCAGCGCATTTGGCATTATAGTGATAATGGTTTGTTCACTGTCAAGTCAGCCTATAAGTTAATTATGGCTACGGTCTTGCCGACTGAAAACCAACAGCAACCTGGAGATTGAAATTGTATTTGGAGGCTTCGAATTCCACCCCATGTGAAGACCTTTATTTGGCGAGCGTGCAAAGGCTGTCTTCCAACCAGAAGAGCTCTGCAATCTAGAGGTTTGAATCTTTCATCTCTATGCATCCTTTGCGAAAGGCATATTGAGAATGAATGGCATCTGTTTCTTGATTGTGATTTTGCTAGACATTGTTGGAGCCATGTGGACTTTAATTTCATTTTGGAGGATTGCATGAGTTTGTCTGAGAGTTTTGTGGAATGTTGGTTTCATATTGTTAACAAAGCACAGGTGGAGATGCAAAGTAAAATAGCCATGATTTTGTGGGGTATTTGGAAGGCGAGAAATGAGAAACGTTGGCGTAACACGATCATTCCGGCTTCGCAAACCTGTTTTTTGGCTATTGAGAGGCTTTATGAGTGGCTTCAAGCTAGAAGGGTTGCCTCGGTTGATGCTCAATGGCGTCCTCAAGATAAGCCGTGCTCTAAGTGGCACAAACCTCCGGATGGATTTGTCAAATGCAATATTGATGCCTCCGTCTCGCCTAGGGTTGTTGGGTTAGGGATGATTTGTAGGGATGCTAATAGGGTTTTCTTGGGTTGTCAGCAGGTTCCTATTGCTGGTTCTCTGCCTATTAAGGAAGCTGAAGCTTTGGGGTTGGTGCATGCGATTAAGTGGGTTAGAAACTTGGGGTTGAAGAAAGTTATTTTTGAGATGGACGCACAAATGGTTGTAGTGGCTATTAGGATAAACGATGTCGACGTCTCGAAATTTGGCTCGTTGGTTTTGGAGTGTAAGAACCTGCTCAATTTGGAGGATGGGTTTTCGATCCAATATGTGCAAAGGAAAGCTAACGTCGTCGCCCATATCCTTGCTAGGGAGGCTCGTTTTCAAGCTACTCCAATCACATTTTTTGATGTACCTAGTTTCATTGTCAATTACTTGAACTTTTATTGTAAAATTATTCACTAATAGTAAGTTTCATTCAAAAAAAAATGCGTTGTGACTGAAAATTGTACCTTTAGAAGTTGAAGACTCAGAACTGCACTAATGAAAAGAGTAAGGGAGCCGGCACTAAAGTCTCCAAAACATTATTGACAATGCGACGAAGATCGCAAAGATCATCATGATGGGACCAGCTGACAAGGTCAAGTATTGAATTTAGACGTGCTCAAGTGCACTAATACGTGATAAAAGTGCGATCAATGTGTGAAAGCACAAAGCGTGGCGAAGTATGATACCGAAATTTCAAGCATAGGCTACCCCTATATATCACCTAAGTGGGCTTTTTAGAACACTGATTTATAGTATGCCACTGTGCCACTCTACCCCTTTTTTGCTTTGCCCCCCTGTTAAATCAAACGTAAACTCTAATCTCAGTCGTCATATACTTACGATTGGGACGTGGGATTTTCACACAGAATGGAATTTACACCACTACAGTCGCGCCAGCTTCCCAAAAGTTATGTCAAACATGCTCATCTCATCCGACATGACTCTTGGATTTTGCTTCTGTATTTTGTTCAAGTACTTTGAAAAGAAACTTCTCTAAAAGCGATCTCTTATACAAACATAAAATATTTCAGATAATTACAGTAAAAAAGAAGCAACTTTCAGCATGTGTTTGTTTCTATTTTCTTTTTAACCTAAAAATCACCTATTGTTAAAAGTCAAAATCAAATATCAATATCAACCACGCATCTCACATCATCACTCATTATTATCCACACATTTCGTGATTCCAACCACTATCTATCCAAAAACTTTTAGCAAACTTTTAGACATAAAAAAAGTATAAACGAACACACGTTCAATCTCAAAGTTATTTCTAACTTCTCACACAAATGAGAAGAAGCCGTCTGAAAAGCAACAACATATGAATATAATCTATTTAGTTTGTGACGGACTGAAAATACACAACAAAATGAAGATAAAAGATACCAGTTCAGTAAAGTACCAAGTCCTTTCATACTTCTCAAATGCCCAGGTGGGCACACGAAAATGAAGTGTCATGTAACTATAAAAACCAGCGCACACATTGACATTTACATAACAAACAGATGAAGCTTAATCTATTTACAGCACTTGACTTTTTTCTTGCATTGAAATGAAAAGACAAGAAGATCATAGAGGGATTACACCAACATATTACATATAGAAATAGAAAACGTATGTTAATCAAACTTTTCTAGCAATCATTTTCTCTTGGATTCATTTTCAACAGTAAATTTTACAAAAATAATTTTTTTCACGGTTTCTCCCTAACGTGTAACTGTTTAGTCAAATAATCTCAGAAAAGCTTTGCCAAACAACCTCATATGGATGAACTAGTTTAATGGCTGCTGGACCATTCCCTTCAGTGTGTTTATTTACAATACAAAACCCACAAAACAAATCAAATAATGGCTACAGATGATTTTGGGAAATATTCGGACATCACCGTACCCATCTTCAGTAAGTAGATTCACAAAATGTTGATCGATTTTACGAACATCCTATTAAGCCTGTATCTTCTTGATTAGGCCTTCTCAGCCCTCCACTAGTAGGCCTGTATAATGTGTATATTATTTGCAACCACTCCAAATACAAAAGCATATATTTAATCAACTATAATAGCAGATGAAAATGCATTCAGAATGCATTCAAACAGCAGAAGTCCATGAAGTGATTAGTGATGTGCCTTATTATCAACGCAAATCAACTTGACGTTTCTAAAACATATATTGGAATCTAGAAATTTAAGTTAAGAAAGCCGGTTTTGCTAGGAGGAGTTAGACCCAATATCCTAACATGAAATCAGAGCTAGGCCCAGTTATGATGTTGGGTGCCTCCAATATCAGTTTATTCACAGTTGTTTGGCAAGGTCCACACCGTGCGTGAAGGGGTGTGTTATAAAATCCCACATTGGGTTATGAGGATGTATAAGATCCAATTAATAAGATTAGGGTAAACCTCCCCTAACAAGCCGGCTTTGTTAGGAGGAGTTAGACCGAATATCCTAACAACATCTAACTAAGGTATTCTAGATGTTAAACCTTGCCAAAATGGCATAATGTGGCAATTAGTCTTTGAACTTCACCACCTACTTAAATGGCAGCTTCTTCCTTGTCTATAAAAATAGAACAAACCTTCGTGCATAAGAAAACTTGACAAATCAAGGTCATCCTAATAAGACTGGAAAACAACTCAACAAGTAATTAACACATTTGGAAGAAAAAAATTTCCACGTTACAAAATTGAAAACATTTGAAACTTTGATTGTTGCCAGGTTTGGCAATTTCATTTCTGCTTCTTGTATTTTCATGCTTCGCAGTCAATGCCAGATAATTCACAACTTTAACTGGCTCGTGCAATGCTTGAATGGAATAAAGAATCATTATATTAAAAGTCCGTCTGATTCCAATAACAATTAACTGATATTATTGGTCAACAACCGCCTAGATTAATGAGTAACTGGAATAAAGATATACTCGGAAAAGTGGATGTAAATTTACTTTTCGGACTAATGTTTCTTAACGAGTAGGAGCAATCATATCTTCGGCAGACAAAGGGCTACCACAAAATATGGGTAACTATAATTCTTCCACTTGTATTTGCAGGAGATCACTGATTAGGCAATCATGCTAAGGGTAATATCCACATTTACACTACTCATCTTAACAAAACACTTCCAAACAAGCCCTTAGTTTGTTGTTCAATCATCAATTTACTTGTTACATCAATCTAGAATTTGTTTTATCCACTTCCCTTGAAATTTTCATCTTACTAACGTTAATCTTGTTCTTGTGTGTCCAACATACTTCACATAGTGACTAGTGACTACTAGTTTCACCATGGTTTGATTTTCTTTTCATTCCAAGTCCTCTTTTAGCAACAAGGCTTGCAACGTGAAGAGACAAGGTTATTTATTTTGTGGCAGACACTAAAATGATAAAAGAAAATATTTTAAAAATATCATCTCTCGACAACAAATGTTGTTTCACAGCCATGGCCAAACAAACTTAGTTTCAAAAGAAATGTAGCTAACAGACTAAAGATTACGTTATTCTGATTTGTTAGTTGCCAAAACTATCAGATGAATAAAAAATGGTATTTGTGATGCATCAATACATAAAAGGCAAGGCACTTACAGTCCACTCAAGACTTTGATAGTGTCGTAGAAAAACCACTGCAGTGTAACAACAGGGCCCACAATTGCAATTCGAACAGGAAGACTTCTAGTAAACAAATTAACAAGCCCAATGTTCTTTACAGCCTGAAAACCATCATGTCATGAATAATACAGCTATTAAACTAAACTGGGATGTTGCTAAAGGTCTGAAGGATTTCATACCTGCCTTACAGTGTTAGCCTTATTGTTGTAGAGAGATGAAACAATATTGTCAGCAGGATTAGAGATGACAGTACCAACAGCTCCAGCTGCATAGCCAGCGAGGCATGTGACAGCAAGTTGTTCTGATTTTGAGCAATCTTCCTTCCTTCTTTTTATGACATTGCGATACATAAGATCCACAGAATGCTCAAATGTTGAAAACATGATCATAGAGACTGCCAAATGAGTTTATGTAAGTTCCATAGATTTCACATATAGATTGGACAAGAGAAGATAGTAGTCAAGATCTATGGAGATTTTAACAGCACACAGATAATAGCAGAAAAAGTTGGAACCTTATACTTCTCACATTCTTCCAAAAGTACAAAGTGAAATTCGGTGGAGGATTCACCAAGGTGAAAGAAGAAAGGTTTTTTTATCAGCAAACTAATAGACATAATAAGAAAAGACTAAAAATTTCTAAGAGCTCATTTGACAAAGCTCTTCTGAGAAGACAAGAAGTTGAGAAAGGTTATGAAGCTTCATGAAAAATAACATTTTTTGGTAGAATGTTTGGTTTAAAATGAGTACAACAAAAAGTGATTGTTGGAAAAGTTTTGTCCAACAAGCACTAGCTCGGTCGAGCAAATAAACAGCAGCACAAAAAGTTATAATCAAAGAACTTCATGAGATTGAAGAGTTTGCAACTGAAAATATATATATATATATCATGGAGAAGGCTTCGAAGAATTGGAAGTAGAATTTACATGGAAGATTACGACCCCAAAGTGGAAGGAGGCCCTTGTAAAACCTGCAACCAATTCAGAATAAAATAGATCAGCATGATTAAATGAGAACATCATAGTTCTAGTAAAAGCTTAAAAAACATCCACCGAAGTTGAACATACCCAGAGAGACCCTCCTTAGCATATAATTTTGGAAATCCATCTGTCAAACCTTTAGCAAAACTAGTGTCAGTTTGAACTCTAACTTTAACGGCTTCAAATGGACAAAGAGCCACATCAGCAAAGATTTGGGCAGATGCACTGCTGAGGAAGAATATAACACCCTTGTTCTGATTTACCAATGCATCACCATAAAGCTTCTTGAAGTATTCATAGAGACCAAATTTGCATCCACCCTGGACACCATAACCAAATAATTTCCCGGACCAACCTCTCCAAAGAGCAGAAGAGCCTTCTTCTCTCCAAAGAGTACCAAACCCAGATAAGATGCTGTTATATTTGATTGGATTCACCTGAAATTTACATATTATGTCAGTTAACAGTTAAGAGACAATGTAATTACAGGGCTTGTGACCATAAGTTAAAACTTCCATTTAGCTCTCGTGGCAGTTGGAGAGGTGGAGATGGGAGCAAAGAGTACTAGATTGGAATAAGTGCTTCTTTGACAAAGCTTTTTAGGAAAAAGTGAATTTTTTGTGAGAATTGTGGATAAAAGGAAAAGATAGTTACAGAGAAACGTGAAAAATAATTTTTCTTATAGAATGTAGGAATGAAAATAAGTACAAGAAAAAGTGATATTACAAGTACTTTTATCGAACATGCTCTAAATCATTTTTGATTGAATGGAAATACAAAATTCAAAGAATATAAATAATAACATTGTTTTGGGGAATCCCATTCCACTACCATCATCAATGGAAGAAATTCTAATTGACAACTTCATATATCTTTACGTTGTATGAGAGTTTGATAAGAAGGCAAACATTTCGAGAATATGCATAAATAAAAAAATGAGAGAAATCCCAATGACCCCATAAAATTCAAAGAAAGGAGGTAAAATTTTCTAACTTACTCAGAAACAAGAATGTAATGAATTTTTCATCCAGGAAATTAATTTGTGTTGATTTTCCAAATAATGGATAGCTGGTCCTGAGGGTAGGTCAACAGCAGGGCCCAAAGTACTACGAGCTTTTGACATGTATTGAAACAACGCTGCTCTCTTTAAACATAAGCTATGCAAACACACAGCAAAAGACCTGGTAGTAAACACCAGTCATGTATGAAAACTGTACACATTGCCAACGTTTGATCAAAGTCTGTCTGGTTTGCAGACGAAGGGGAGAGTAGCCCCTCTCTGGCAATATAAGCTCTTAGATCCAATGACTAACTATTTGGTAGCCAAAAAAACTTTAGTGTGTTACTGTGGTGATTCAAGCTAGACGATGGTGTTTTACAGCTATTGCGTATTCAATGCGAGCTAAGTCCAAAGTCGGAGGTGGATAACCTTCTCAAAAAAATGAGTAAAACTCTGGAACAGGGAATCAGTAGTTTGAGCTGAAACTGATGTGATGCAATAGCGTGATATCACTAAAATACTCAAGATGTTAGAACTATGGATGAGTATAGAGACATAAACAGAATCAGAATGCAGCCTCATCTGTATTTCAAAGAGGATATTTGTACACATTTATATCTTTGATTTCATTAATTAAAATTCGAAAAAACTTTTTATCATGAGAACAATATTTCCATAATTCCAATCTCTAGCCGTATATTACGAAAACTAACCACGACTTCATTGCTTTCCTTCCTAGAACATTCGTTTCCCTTTCATCCTCGGCTCAGCGAAATGCCAGATTTAGAAACACACACCGCGAGAGTAATATATCGTTATTTAGATTTTTAAACGTGAAAAAGTAGCTACTCACCTGCATATTAACCTTCAAAACATCGAGCGGAGTGATGGCGAGATGCGTCGTACCAGCACTGAGCATTCCACCCACCGTACAGAGTCCATAATACCTCGCCGTAAACTCCTCTACCTTTTTCGGATTCATTTCTTCTGCTGATTCCCTCTCGCAGAAAGAGAGAGAAAAAGAAAAAGAAAAAGAAAAACTATGTCACTATGTGTTTAATTAAATATTCGATTCTCGTATTCTAGAATGACAGCCGCAGCAGCCATTGTTGAACCCTGGAAAAGGACCGGAAGGTGTATAAGAGAGAATAGATACGTTGATTTGTAGGCTGAAAGCCTGAAACGTTGGAAGTCCAGCAGTCGCGGAACCTATTCTTTGCCTGTAAATGTCCACGTCTCGGCCTGGCCCACAGCCACTTTTCTATTTCTTCTTCCAACTCCTCAAACCCCATTTTTCCCACTAAAATTAGTTAGCGTGTGTTTGGACGTTCGAAAAAGGGTATCATATATATCTCGTGAGTTGGAAATTTTTATGGGAGCATATTTTAAATCTTTTTATGGTTGATTCTTAGGAAGTGTTAGCATGTCCAAAAAAATACATTTTAATGCATTTTTTTTTAAATTTCAAATTTGGTCAAACAAATCACATCCATCTATCTCTCCCATCATTAAATCTCCACCATCCAACTCCACTCATTCTCTCTCTTCCTACTCATAAAAATACATTAAAACTCATCCGCTAACACCCTTAGTTATATAATCATGCCTGGTCAAATTATATAAAGAGATGATAGAATGATGATGATTATTATTTTTGTCAATAAAATTGTGAGGTACCGTGATCCCTTTCAATGAATCATTCCGTAAAAGTGGTTTTCATTTTGATTCGAGTTGTATAAACTAATAATTAAATTGTACAAGATGTATAAACTTGTTTCAAAATTGAAATTTCATGTCTAACATTGTTACGTAAATAGGCGGAGGGCAACTTATGTAATTTGCACTAAAAAATTCAATTCTTTGTTCTCGTCTTTTATGCCTGACGTTAGCCGTTGAGGTGTTAATTAACTTTCTGTTGTCTTCTCCAACAAAGTAACAAAACAGAACAATAGCTTTTTGATGTGTCGATTTTTGTTTCGTTATCCACATGTGAGCACACACACATGGGTAGATGGACGATACTTATCCCCGGGGACACATTTGAGCAACGGAATACTTGCTTGATATATCATTGCATAAAAGATACCTTTAAAATTCTTATGGATCATACGGTTTTGTTCCATTACTCATATATGAGCACGTTACAGTGTCTATACATAGGTGAATAGAGAACACGAGTCGCATATTTACTTATGTGTAGGCCACCATAATATGGCCACATATGAATAATGAAATAGTACTAATGGATCATAAAACCTACCTAAAATGTAAATAAGCGGAGTACGAGTTTTTGAAACTCCATGTCCAACATTGCTATACAAGTCAACTTATTAATTAATGCAATTAGTCAATAATAGTCAACTTATTTCGTAGAAAGGAATGTTTCGGTCTGCCCGGGTGATTTACGCCTTCGTCCGGGCTCTGTTTTGAAATTCAAAAATTTTGCTAGATTCATCACGACGAGACGGAGCTCCAGCAATTCGGAAAAAAAATTTTGGACACCGTAGCAACCCGTGGTGACCGGTCAAAGATTAGTCAAAATTTTTGGCAAATTTTTTGCCAAAAACGTTGACTGATCTTTGACCGGTCACCACGGGTCGACACGGTGTCCAAAATTTTTTTTCCGAATTGTTGGAGTTCCGTCTCGTCGTGATGAATCTAGAAAAATTTTCGAATTTCAAAACGGAACCCGGACGAATGCGTAAATCACCCGGGCGGACCGTAAGCTATGGTCCGCCCGGGCGGACTGGAACAAATCCTATTTCATAGATGAGCATATGAAGGGGAAAAAGGAGGAGTTGGGAAATAAAAATAAATAAATAAAATTTACCGTAAAATAGATAGTAAAGAAATCAATATATCTTATCTTAATATAATAATATTATAATAAGAGGAATGCCACTTATGCAAAGTATTTAGGTGGCAATGCCATGTTTGGGATTAACTTTTAAGAGTTAATTATTATCCTTATTTATTTATTGTTATGCTTCTTTCTCTATTTAGTGCTATTTAATTTTTTTATATGTATTTTACCCTTTTTATATGTATTCTTTTTTTTCCAAACTAATTTATAATGTTTTTATTTTACTTTTTTTATATTTAGTGTTACATGTATTTATGTAAATGTGATAAGAGATAAAAATTACAACTTACAATACATATTAATTTAAATATGAAAATGAGAATTATTAGTTTCTATAAACATTTTAAGTTTTGGATATTACATTTTAGTTATTATTTTATATACATTTCAATTTTCAAATCTCTATATTATAAAACTTGAAGTGCCAACTATATACTTTACCATGTTAGCTAGTGCCTAATTTGCATGCTTCTTAAAAAAACTAATTAAACAAATTTGTAATTAAATTATTTCTATTAAAAAAAATGTAATTAAATTAATTGTCCATTATTTTTTTGTAACTTAATTCCAAAATCACGCAGCCATTATGGTATAAATTCTACATAGTTCATGTTGTGATAAGTTAAAGAAAAATGGAAGAATTTTCTATTTTTATGGCACGCGTCTGTTTGAAAAAGAAATTTCAATTGTTTAATAGGAATAATTTGTTATATTAAACAATTGATTTCATTATTTTAATTTAATTCTAAAAAAAATTAATTTGCTCAATTGGCACATGGTTTAAATTAAAAAAAAATTAATTATTTTTTTCCTTTTTAATACTATTGAGTTTTCTCAATGAGAAAAAGAGTAAATAATTTGCTCAATAATTGAACTTTGCATTGCATGCATTTTGCTTTTTCAAGTACAGAAGATTAAATATGAGTTGTGTAACACCCCACATGCGTTTAGACCATGATTTAGGTGTTCTTAGATGATTTAGCAGCTTGTTAGAGTATGTGTATTTATGAGTATTTATAAGTTTTGATGTGAAATAGAAGAGAGAATGAGTGGGATTGAGTGGTGGAGATTTATGTAGTACAGTGGGTCCCAGAAAATATGTGGATGTAATTGGTTTGATTTTTTATGTGAATATGTGAAAATTTGTAAAAATTTGTTAAAAGTTGTAAAAGAACGGGCGGTAGATCTACTTTTAGTGAACGAGATGAATATGTAATATGAATGAAGTTTGTTATGAGTGATTTCATGAAGATTTGGAGGTTCATTGAGATTCAAAGCTATACATCTTTGAAACGAGTTTGATTTTGAAGATGACGTCTTCTTGAGATTTGTAGCCCATTGAGTCTAGTTTCCAACAAGCTTTGAATCACCTCATTTGGACATCGGACACAAAAGTTATGACCAAAACATTGAAGGCCGTCAGTGCAGAAAATTTTCAGCAGAAGTCATTACGGCCGTAATAAAAGGCCATACGGCCGTAATTTTATGACGGCAAAGTGAGTTTTCTCGACTTTTCTTGATATTTTTGGGTATTTACTTCACTCTAATGTATCCCTAAGATCCATAAAACCCCCAAGATCATGCCTAAACTCTCTCTAAGCTCCAAACCAAGAAATAAGTACATGTAATCTATTTGTAACCTTGATTACAAAGGGAAATGAAGATGAAGGAAAAGAAGGAAAGGGAGGAAGAAGAATGAAAGTTACCCATGGATGTTGAGCTTGAGTTTTTCAATATAAGGTGAGTAATAGGTGTATCTTATGTTCTAGTATGGATATGGTATGTTGATAGTATGTTTTCATGAGTTTAAGAATAAATATGAGATGATATTCATGTTATGGCCTTGCTATGCTTGATGTATGAGCTATGTGAAGATATGTGATGATATGATGTGAGTAATAGGTGTATCTTATGTTCTAGTATGAATATGGTATGTTGATAGTATGTTTTCATGAGTTTAAGAGTAAATATGAGATGATATTCATGTTATGGCCTTGCTATGCTTGATGTATGGACTATGTGAAGATGTGTGATGATATGATGTGAGTAATAGGTGTTCTATATGTATTATGAATTAGATATATGAATTAGATATATGAATTAGATGAATGAATGGCAATGATTATGTTATTTGTGAAGCTAGTGAACATGCTAGGATCTTGTAGATTGCTATATGTATGCTTGTGATGTGAGTAATAGATGTAGTTCATGTTAAGGCATAGATGTGTGGCATGTTCTATGAGTTATTGTATAGGAAATAAGATGAAATCCATGAGTATCACTTTGATATGCTTGATATGTAAAGGTATGTGCAAGTATGTGATGTTATAATGTGAATTTAGCATGTTAAGTGTTATTATGTGATAGATATGAAGTAGTACATGAGATATGTGATGATTAAGACCATGTAAAGATGCTAGAATGGTATGAAAGCTAGGAAATGTGAACGAATGCCAAGTGAATGATTACGTGACGTGTTATGATGATGAATGTAATGTTATATGCAATGACATGATGAAGTTATGTGATATGTAATGATAAGACGAAGTTCATGAGAAAGTATGCTATGTAATGCCCAAGAATGTTATGAGTATGATTACAAGGTGGAGCATGAATGATGTGTGACACGAAGCATGACGTATGTGAAAGAATGTAGTTGCGTATCATGTGTTTATGACGAATGTAGTGCCCCAAGAGTAAAAGAACCCTTGGGGGACGACTTAAGATGTTACGGGCGGTCTGAAGAGTAAAAGAACCTTTAGACGACAGTCTACGGCGCCCCAAAGAGTAAAAGAACATTTGCGGGACTGCCAATATATATGATATGACAATGTATTCACATGATTCGCAACTAGGGCCCAAAGAAAGGAAGAAAAGAATGTTACACGTGCATTCATGCATTGCATTGCATTGCATCTATTGCTCACTGAGTCCTCGTAACTCATTATGTGTACGTTTATGTGTTTATGATGCAGTTACGTGGAGAGTGGAGAATCCGACCGAGAATGATGTGTGCGGATGTGTGTGGGAAATGGAAGAATTACGGTCCTGTAGCCCGATTCCGGACGGGTCATTACAAGTTGTTTTCCTTTCTAAAATGAAAATGTGTTTTATGTAAATGGAAATAAAACCAATTAATTAAAACGCTGTTGAATTTAAAAGTGATCTTAGTTTTAATTGGGGGTTTCTTTTCTTTTTGTTTTATTCCTTGGTTATTTAGATCATGTGTTTTATATGTGAGAATAAAATTGTAAATTTTTGTATAGTCTAAATTTTTCATAATAGTAATAGTAAATATAATGAAAATGTGGTGCGATGTAGTATTTTTTCCAAAAGATAAAGAATATTCTTTATCAATTTGCTGAGTTATATTTACTTATTTATTTTTTCGAAATCTAGCATATTGTATAATCCCTTTTGAAATTTATTTGGGGTCGTTCTACATGTACATCGGTCATTTATATGTATGTGTAAGTTAACCATAAGATTATTTTAGTCGTATTTGAAATAAATTTGATCATTTTTAGTCGTATTATCTAATTTTTGTTCCCAAATATTATATTCTTACCTAAAATCATCAATTTCGATAATTAATATAGTATTTTTCTTACAAATTAATATTTTAGATCAAAATATGAAAATCATTATTAAAATCTATAACATTATATATATTTCTTATTTTTATTAAATATTCATAAAAATTCATTTTCTTATTTTATAAATTTATGTAAATATACAATAAAAATCATCACGTGAATCGCATGTGGATGATACTAGTAAACTTAGAAGTCAGAACTTATAAAAATTTAAATTTTAACTATTTCTAAAATGGGAGCAAATCAATCAAAGTTGTTAAAAATGATTTTTTAAAAAATAATGAGCTAATTACAAAAATAGCAAGAAAAAATCTTGTAATTACAAAGTTAACAAAAACTTTACAATATTCACAAGAATGGCAACAATTCTAGAAAATGACAATCATACCCTCCACATATTCACATTGCGCATGCACACACACTGTCTCTGTCTCCCCCAGTGGTTTTGGTGCTCGATGAAATGAAATTCGATCAAATGGTGGTTGACACCTGGGGCCATAAAGATTGGCTCGATATAGTCGGTTCTTGAGTACTATATTCAAAATGATGCACACTGAGGAAAAGGTAGTCTTTTAAGTTTTTAGCTATTGATTAATTTTATTTTATTTTCATTACCCTAAAAAAGTACTACTGGTCTTTATTATTCAAAATATTGTTGGGCCTTCTTCAATTTCACGCTAAAAATTTTCTATTTGTATAAAAGTTGTACATGCTTAAATAATATAAGAGTTTTTAAATCTAGATTCATATTTTCTCGTATACACGTGATATGCATGAGCTTCATTCACCAGTAATGGCATTGTTGGTGTGGTAAAAGGTCAGGTGGAAAACTAGGGTTGAGGGTAATAGGGTATTTTTCACTTCACTGCAAGAATATAAACTAGGCCACGGTTCCGGTTTCAAATTGAAACTGGGCCAAACCTAATTGGTCAAATTCAAACGGGAATCGGTTGGAAGCCCGTGCTGGTTCCATTTTTTGAAGAACCGGAATTGTAATTTGTTTCCTTAATTTTTTTATATATAAATATCTCCTTCCCTCTTTATTTTTATCCACACAACTTTCAAATCTCAAGCTAGTTACATTACATACTTAGGGTATGTTCTATAGAGATTAAATGGGTGATGTGGAATAAATTATAATGATTTTAAAAGGTTTTTAATGTAAAAGATGAGAGAGAACGAGTGGAGCTGAGTGGTAGAGATTTGTGGACGCGATTGATTTAGGGTAAAAAAAAGATAAAAAGGGGTAAAAAGTGGTAAAAATAATTGGATACCGAGGTATAAATTTGGTGGGATAAATTTTGGCGTAGGATGTATAGTTAAAAATTATAAATGAAGTATTAAAAAAATGAGAGAGAAAAAGTAAATTTAATTTGATGAGATTTAATTTATATAAAACAAGCCCTTGCATTTGCTTACATTTCGCCATTTACGAATTTCTTCATACAATCTTTATAATATCAATTTTTATTATAATACTTTTTATATTATATTTTGTTTGGGTTTGGAGTATCAATTTTATTTTATAATAAAAAAATGTTGAACCGACGGTTAAAAATTGACACGAAAAAATAATCCAATTTTTTTCTCTTTTTCTTCCTTTTTTTTTAACCGTGAACCGGCGATTCAAAAATAGATATGGAATCGTGCGGAACTGTGAATCGGAACTGCTCGTTTTGGAATCACGGCCGACGGGCCGAGTGTCCAAGAATGTTGTTATCATTGAGATTATATAAAAAGTTTTTGAATATCAACGTTTAGTCGGTGTTAATTTGGTAAATTTCTCAAAAATAATAATTGTAATAACAAGCAAAAAATAAGGTTTACTCCCAGCAAAAATGGCGTCAGAAAATTTACTTTTACGTAGCAATAAACGCTTACTTTTTCTTTTTAGGGTTTAAGCTCTGAACCCAATTCAACTCTCCCTCACCAAGGAAGCACCGAAGCAGCGACTCTCCGCAATGGCTTCCGATGGATCGCGCAAGAAGCAGAAGAGAGGCAAATACAGTCTCTCCGACCTGAAAACCATAGGTCAACAGCTCCTCTCCTCGAGAGCTCATGTAAACAATCTACCAATTCTCATCTCTTTCATCAGCCCACTATCTCCTCCACACTACGCCCTCGAATCTCTCCTGTCGTTGCAGTCTTTTTTCACTCCTCTGCTCCCAGAACTACCTTCATCTGCTTTCTCCAAGATCTCCAATGAGTCGAATCCGGACCCAGAATTCATCTACCGTACGTGGCTTCGCTCCAAGTTCGACGAGCTCGTCCAGTCACTCATTGACGTAGCTATTTCATCCCAATCCGAGGATACTCTTCGTGTACGAGATTGACATATGTTTTTTTATTCTTCAAGTTTTCTTCTTGTGTTTAAATGCCTTCGGGGTTTCATAGGTGAACTGTAATCATGATGGTGCTTTTAACAGGAAGTTGTTTTGGAGACAATAATGGATTTTGTCAAAGTGGGCAATGGAGGGAAATTTCATTCTTCTATTTATCACAAGCTCCTTCAATCAATTGTGAGTCGTAACTTTTTAGAATTGCCTATTTCTGTAATTTGATTGTGTCAAAAGCTATAATGATTAAGCCTGCTTAGGGAGGAGTTGTTTTGAAAAGAGAACCGATCTTCTCGTGGGAGCTAGAATGACATTGTCTAGCCAAAGGTTGAGGGAAAGCTGAATATTGTCCTGCCTTTATCATTTCGCTGTCGATGTCTTTCATGAATTAAATAATTGCTTACATCTGTTGACTCTAATCGGTGTAGTTCTTCACTTCTTCTTACTCTTGGGAAAACAATCATATAAATGTTTGGCGCCTCATTCTTTTAAAGTATGCAACCATTTGTTGAAAATACAATTTACAGTGAAGCTGATGGACAAATATTACTTACATGCATGATAGTGATTTTTGTTTTCTTTTCATGCCAACTTATCATTGGAATTCTTAATTGGTTCTTGCCTTTTTCCCCATTCTCTATTCCGAAAACCAAATCATGGGAGATAAAATTTGATCTCTTTATGTTTCTGATTCCTATAATCTGACAGTGTTTTGTCTGTAAATGGGTTGGCCATGTCAAGCCTTATAACTAGACTAATTTTGGTGTTGAGTTTTTATTGTGGAGTGACGTTCAGGGACAAGATCGTGGCTTACATTCTTTTTCAGGGAGAGCGACTATTTTTGGGTATTTCGGTTAGACATCACTTCACACCCAATATGAAATTAGGGAATGGCTTGAGTCGTTCACTAGATATGCAAAGTCAGGAAGTCAGAATGTTGTTGATAGATTTTTTATCATTTTGAGTTGATAACTTAAAGTTGTTGAAATGTTGAGGTTTAAGCGCTGGAATACGATAGGTACCATGAGAGGGCTTGTATGTTAAACTTAATTTTACCTGGTGCCATTCTCTAAGATTTCAGTTTGTTGGATATTGGGTCACATGTCTCATGAATAGGGTTCATCATTTACAAATGATAGGGTGCCAAAGTAAAATAAGACGCGTCGTGCTTTATGTGAGATTATTTATACTATACTTGTGCTTGCAGGTCCACTCCGCATTAGTCCCTGGCAATTCTTTATTTGATTTGCTTGCATCGAAGTACTTCGATTACATTGATATCCGGTATGATTCAGTTATTCTTATCCAGGGGTTGATGAAGTTTGTAGCCTGTACTGGTGTTGGGTTTGCTGCAGTTTTCGTTTATAATGAGAACGATTTTTCATTTTCACTTCAAGCATCTTTTCAGCATTGCGTTGTTAAAATATTGCAAAGAATAAATTGCTAGATCAAGATATTTCAGTGGAGCTATATAGGTCCAGAGACGTTTCCTTTTATTGTTCTTCTTCTAATAGAAATATTTTTTGGCGCAGCAGCTCAAATTTTCTTAGAACCATTCTAATCTCTAATACAAATTAAGTTAGAACCAACTTCTTTGTTAGTTGTTAGTTAATGCTGTGCAGGTATTTCACTTACATTACCCTGGAAAAGTTGGCTCGAACTTTGGATGCAAAAGGTATCTCTACTATTCCTAATTCTTGGCCATGGCTGGCGATGTTTGTACCTAATATATAATTTAAATATGCAGACCTCCTCGTATTGCTTCAAAAGATCTGTCTTTTATCTTCTCAACATAATAATTTGTTTTTCCCACAGAAGACAAGAAGGGAAATTCTGCTGTTTACGATGAGCACCAGTCAAAAACAAGGTTAGCATAGTTTGGTCATGACATAGAAGACCTTTTGTTATGACATTATATTTGATTATAACCTTCTTAGGCCTTGTTCTATCCAGGATAATTTTTATCCCACACTCTTCTCTTTCAACCACATACACACTTTTCAATACAATATTAACCACACATTTTACACGGAATACCGCGCGGATAACTTTTATCCCCAATCAAACAACCCCTTAATGAAACAAAATGATGATTTTGCAATAGCGCAATCAGTTGGGAAACCAAATATTGACCTGTTCCTTTTGACAATTTGACTCAGTGGTGCACTATTTCTAGAGAAATAGGTGCTGCCCAGAATGATATTTCTAGTCGTTTTACATGGATTTTATATTATGGACATGCAAACACCCCATGATATAATACCGACCTACGAATGATTCGAATCTCAAGCATTCTGCCTAGCCCCTCATGTTGGAAAGTCTATTATCCACGTTTCAAAACTGCAATATGGAAACTCACTTCCTCATAACATAGAGTTGACTTGGGGTTTTATTGTGACTTTCTTTCTTGTCCATATAAATGGTATTTTGGGGCAGTTTGATTGTTAGCATAGAAATGAATTACTATAACAGTTGTTTTTCCTATATGCATTGTTGCTTTCTTTTTTCTTGTGAGTGTGGTAGGTTTGAGGTAGTTTTGAAGAACTGATAAGTGTAACCCTATATTTACACCATTCATTCTCTATAACTGGCCTGATTGTTGAGAATACTAGGCTTTCAAAAAATGCAAGTAATGCTACTCTAGATTCTAGCAATGAGCTTGCTGGTTGCCTCAAGGGTTTGCAAAGTTGAAGATGAATAAGGAGAAAATGATGGGGCCAAGAAGCTGGTTACTAATCTACTTCATGATTATTTTGCTCTTGGAACTTCATGGAATCTGAATTAACCATCCATGCTGAACATGAAAATCTTGAAGTTACCACGTGTAGATTCTGTAACAAAAATGTGAAGGTTTGAAGTCAACAGTTACTTCAAGGGTTTGCAAATTTACAAGATGCTATTATCAGGCATTTGGCAGTACTCAAGTAAAATGTGAAAATAATGATAATAATGCAATTGTTTGGACATACCTTTTCACTTTGACCTCCTGAAGATGAAGGAAAAAATGAATGGAACTATTGAATCTGATCACTAGTACTTGTTAATTATTTTACTCTCTGAACTTGATGAAATCTTAATAAGCCATCATTCCTGAACATTGTTATTTCTTCGTGCAAAAAATTTCGAAGTTTGCCATGTGTAGATACTACAGCAGAATGCAACTTTTCTGTGAATTTTCATATTCTTTATTTCCATAGGATCTAATTGTTTATTTATTGAAGCTCATGTCAATTGGAGTTCTGATACTTGCACCACTTTCTTTGTAGCATGGAGCTTTCTATTCACAAGATACATTATTTGCTATCTCGCATCCCAGCTTTAGAAGCTTCAAATGAAAATTCGGACTGCAAAATGTGGAATGGTTTAGGTATATCCTATTATTTTCACCTTGATGTTAATTTTAAGCTACTTTTTCCGTCGGTGCGGTTTTCATCATCATTTTAGATTTAAATGTACGAACACATTCAATTGCTTGTACATAAATCAAGGAAGAAAATCTCGTGTTGAATGCAATCTTTTCATCTGCATAAGTTGTAACCAAAGGGCTCACATTATTATCATTGTTAGTGTTTGGTTGTATTAAAAATTTAGCTTGAACGGTGACTATACCTTGAAATCTTTAGCAGTGAAGAATGATGGTTGCACCTTAGCAATAGCAACATAATACAATGGATGGTTTCATTTTGATTTGTGCAGTGATTTTGTGTTTTAAGCTATAATCTTTACGTGTTTCGATGTTTTAACACAAGCTTTAGAAACTTCTGCACATATGCAGAAGTATTTATCTCAGTAATCAACCTTCCGTGGACAAGTACATCTAATGTGTTTCCAGAAAGGTGTAGTTTTTGCGATTTGTGATGGAAACTAAACTGAGGAGGATATGGGAATGCCAGTTACAAACACTTAAGCTGCATATCACTATATCAGGAGAAGGAGATATTTCATAAAGCTACCTAGTTATTCCATTGAACATTAATAGGTCCCTTGGGAGCGGATGTTTACATGTTACCTGATTTAAATATAATGATAATTTTGCTTGGTATATTACTCTCTGGTTGATCACACAAGTATCTCAGTACTTTATATTTGACTGTTAACAATCTGGTTTTGCTAATATTGGGTACATCATTTTCCTAAGACTATGATTAATGCTATAGGTATTACCTGACATGTTCCAAAATTTTCTTATAGCTTCCTGATTGTCTTTAAACTTATCTCAGTGAACCTGTTATATCTTTATTCGTGACTACAGCTTGTTTTTGGTCTTATCTTTGTAATCAGGCATTTTTACTGAAAAAAGCAATCAGAAGGGACATATTGTCTTGGAAGATAAAAGGACAAAATCAAAGAAGTCCAATGATAAGGTCTGTTGTAGTAACAACTTGTCAACTTTAATGAACACTGGCAACAAACTTCTATCAGAAACTACACCTTATTGGTTGGTAGGAATAACATTTTGGTATATTGTAGGTTTTATCAGAGAGCAATATTGCAAAGAAGATGAAACTGAAGTTTTCTAAAGCATGGATATCATTTCTCCAATTGCCACTTCCTGTCGATGTATACAAGGAGGTCAAGACTAAAGAATTTATCATTAAATTTGCTTTATACATTAACAAATATTATCTTGTTATAATTTTGCCCTTTCTTCTGGTTCCTGCAATCTGATTATCAGGTTCTTGTAGCACTTCATCAGAGTGTCATTCCTCACCTCTCTAAGCCTATCATGTTATGGTAAATTATGTACCGAGTTTGTCATTTATTTATATCTTCTTGGTTATTCACCTTCATGCTTGAGAAGTGTAGTAAGTGTTGTTCTTAATTGTGATGTAGTGATTTCTTGACCCGGTCGTATAATATTGGTGGTGTTGTGAGTGTTATGGCTCTAAGCAGCCTGTATGTTCTCATGACAAAACATGGTATTGAATATCCGAAGTTCTATGAAAAGCTTTATGCTCTGTTGGAGCCCTCCATTTTCATGGCAAAATATAGGTCAAAATTCTTTCAGGTAACAGTGGATATTCTTGTTTCATTTTTTGTTGAATGATACTACGATATGATGTCTTGGAGTCTATTAATGAATTCATCATGGAGCTTGTTTGACGAAGGTAGAAATTTAGTCACTTTTGCCTACATTCATTTTCAACCAGACACTCTTTAAACGAATATAATTTTTCATGTTTTTCCACTACCCCATTTACTTTGTATTCACATTCTCGAGAATATCACTTCTCTTCCCAAAAAAGCTTTATCGAACAATCTTTTAAATCTCACAACTCGCTAGTTGCTTTATTAAGTTGAATGGATATATTGTAGATTTGTCAGATTCAATCGGTCATAGTTAAACTCAATGGCTTGACATAGCTTTATACACACCAAAACAAAATCAGTCTTATGTGGAGGGCGTTATATTCTACATACATTCACACTGGGAATCTATCACCCTTCACCAGTCTATTGTTTATTTGCTGCGAGTAAATCATTTTTTCTGTGTGTTTGTTTGCACTTTGATTTCAATCACATACTAAAACTACCGTTCATTAATCACTACTATGCATGCATTTCGTGGTCAACACCTCTATTTTTTTTTTTAAGGAAAAAAAAAGGTTTACTGAATGCACACTATATATACTTGTTTTCACTTTCTTGTGACACTTAATAATTTTTTGGCCAAGGTCTATTCATCATCATAGTCATGCACCCAGCTCTCTTAGTCTTAAGATGTAAGGACTGCAAATGGGGGCTATGTCACTCCCATTTATGTTATCCTTTATCATGATTTTTTTTGGGTCCGAACTATATGATCGGATGAGGTCTGTTTGGTGAGATAATGCTTGTACATTTTTCTTTATTCTGGTATTCTGTTATTGAGGAAAAGGTTCCACCTGCCCATTCTCTATGATCGAGTTGTTGGTTTTTCTTTTTTTTTCTTTTCCTTTTTTTTTGCCAAATTAAACTTGTAATGTAGGTGTTTATTCATTTATTGTCTTTCTTATGGCTAGTGGTGCTAGCTAAAATCCGACATTGTTTTTCCACATTGATCAGGTGTAACCCAAGAGGACAATTTCCTTGAATATATCCTATTCTGCATGTAATAGTTAACTTGTTTAACAACCCTTCACAGTAGTGTTGTGATCTCTCCAATTGCATTATGTTGATCTACAGCTTCTGGATTTGTGCTTAAAATCACCACTTCTACCAGCGTACTTGGCAGCAGCTTTCTGTAAGAAATTGAGTAGGCTTGTCCTTCGTGTCCCTCCTTCTGGTGCATTAGTCATTATCGCTTTAGTTCACAACCTTCTGCAGAGACATCCTTCAATCAACTGTTTGGTGCACCAGGTTAGAAAAAGCATTTCTTGTGTTACCATTATAGATATTTTGTACCTGTTCATGGAGATTCATGCATTACTACGAAATTTTGTTTTGTCCATCAGGTGAAAAATCCATCTTTTGTTCTCCCACTAAAGATCTTTTATATTCACTGGAGATTCCTGCATTGCTGTGAAGTTTTTGATCATCACGTCATCACAAATCATTCTATTAATCTAATGCAATTTGAGAGGAGAAATGTCATTGTACTGGACTTTCATTATTCCCTTTCAGCCCATCATATATGCTGGCAATTAGCAAGTTCCTTTGATCATTCCTATTGGGGCAACAATGGAAATATAACACTGGATAGATAATGATATTTTTTTTCAGTCCATTGGTGGATTAATTGGAAGGTCCACGAGTCTAAAATGTTCTTGATTTGGGGGATATGTTGTTTGTGATGATTTTGAATGGAAGACTACATCAATGAAAATGGGTCAAAGATATGGGAGCCTGTGTTACGAGTTGATAGCAAAATGCATATTCTAGGAGAGTGCTCACAGGAATCTATTATAGTAGTTTTTGATCAATACATCTTGTCTAAGTAAATGATATGTTGGCATGTAACTTGTCCTGAGATGCCCATTTATTAGGAGGTAAGACAAATGGCCCTCATAGGTGGTCCTAAAAGTTATAGTGAGCACGATGCTGCTAGAAGTGATTTGACCTTTGTTTTTGTCCACTTAGAGAAAACTATATACTCTTTACTTTTATGTTATATTATCTTATCTGCAAGCTGAAGTCACTTGCAGAAAACATCTTATTTGGGTGATTGGGAACCCATTTTTCAAAATTTTACCATTTTTTTCCCACTTTTTTATACATTCTTTCTTTATCCTAAATCAATCATACCCACATATCACATCACATCAACAAATCTCCACCATTTAACTCCACTCATTCTCTCTCCTCCTTTACATTAAAAACTATTAAAAACCATTAAAACACACTCCCAATCACCCTTTATATCAGTTCTCCTACAAGCTAAAGCAACCACTTACAGAGAATAACAAACACAATTCTCATACACAATAATATATCATAATTTTTGCTAAGTCCATTCCGTAACCCAGGTTATATGATCCTTTTCACTCTGTACAGCCTTAATTAGTGTCCAAGCAGAGGTGTTTTCTTTTTTCTTTGTCTTCTTTGCCAATATTCCATTGCTTCTGTTTTTGAGATACTTTTAATTGATAGATGTTTCAATTTCTGCTCCTCCTTCTGGGGTCCATGATGATATTCTCCTTGCTCGGGCTCTTTCTAAGTTTGTGGTATTTAGGAGAGCTCCAACGCTTCTTAATCTTTTGTATTTTGATTATTTTCTGTAGCTAAATAATTTGTATCCCGTGCCATTACCAGACTTCCATGTCTTTTCATCAGTAGTGAATACCTTTAATTGAGAGTCGTGAACTTTTGAATAATCCTTATCTCATGATTTGTTGTTTGAGACATTCCATATAGGCATCCAAAATAAAGTTTCCCTTTGTTATCCTGGCTCCAAGCGTCCGACCCTAAAGGTGATCATGCCTTATCCAAAATTCATTATCCGCAAAATAGTTACTGCACTAGACAAACAAAGAAAAATCAGTATTAGAGATTCATGGATGACATTGAAATTTGAACCCAGTGAGTACATGCTTAATTATGCATAGTAGTGCATTGACGGCACAGTTGAGGGTGCATAAGCTGTTTTCATCCATTTTTTTCCTCCTGGATGGGCTGACTAGTGTGTTTAATGGAGTTTTACCAATGCTGTGCAGGAAGGTAGTCATGAAACTGCTGACGAGGCTTCTGGAGAAGAAAACCACAATGTTAACAATCAAGAGAACTCGAACAACAAGAGGAATTTGTCTGACAGAAGACCAGGCTTTGATCATTTTAATGATGAGGAGAGTGATCCGAAAGAAACAAACGCCATAAGTAAGTTCCTTCTCTGCAGGTTTTAAATGTGGGTGAGCTACAAAGGATGAAACACTAAGAAAAGATTCCAGTATTGTGATAAGAGAAACATCCTCAGAAATGACCTTAATGCAACAAAATTGCAAGGGGCAGGCAATATACTATGAAGGATACTCTTCATCAGTTCTTATTGTAGATAGCTAAGACCATTTGAGTTTATTGTATTATTACATGGAAGCATCGATTGTCAGTGCAATTGCATGTCCTTTTCTTTATTTTATGCATAGTCATGTTACGTAAATTAGATTGTTAAAGGTAATTAGAGAGTGATGGATTGGAAGAAAAGGAATACAACAAATCCCAAGTCACTTGCCATGTTATTTTTCATATCGATGAAAGTGGAGACTGCTAATTGTTCTACATGTACAATGTGCTCTAAGAGAAATAGTGAGTGGCGAAGCATTTGCAGCCTCTCTGAAAAGAAAACATGTCTCTGGGTCTTTTTCCACCATTCCAAAGGTCTTCTGACCTGGGGCCTTCTCCTGCATACTCCCTCTCCTCTTCTTGACTAGACTAACCTGTCCACTTTCTACTCGAGGAATGCCCCACCAATTTGTATATGGAAATGCAAACTTGGAAATAATCATTAGACTGTGAGTCGAAAGTTGCTAGTTTTGTAGCTTCAAATGTGCATTGATAAGAGAAAAGTGATGTGTCTGGTGGTTGGGCTACTTTCTGGGGCACCGGCTTCCGTGCCTTCATGTGTTTGTTACATTTGGATTGATATCCCCGACTGCCAGTACAATGCAGCCAAAAGATCTGCTATGTATTTTTATTTTCTTCTTTTGGGTAGCATTATATTTATATCAATGGCCTTTGGCAGGGAGCTCTCTCTGGGAATTTGATACTCTGCGACACCACTATTGTCCTCCTGTTTCAAGGTACATGTTTTAACACCTTGCTCTGTGTATGTGCACACTTCTATTTTGCTTTTACTCGTATTCTTGATTGATCTTCTGTTATTAATTTTTCCCCTGTTGTGGGATCAGGTTCTTTTTGTCCTTTGAGAACGATTATGCCGTCAGAGCGAAAACTGCTGAAATTGCAGTTAAAGATTTCAGTTCTGGTTCATATGCAACAATTTTCAATAGCGAGGTAACTTCACTTTGGCAAATAAAACATCAAGAAGAAGTTTGTCATATGTGGGTGCTTGTTTGGTCCTTAAATTTTTTAATTGGAAATTGATTTTTGGGATGTGTGGTAAAAACTTTCTGAATACTAAGAAAAAGTTATGGGTGCTATAGAATTTGTGGTTGAAAATCAGATTGGAAGAAAATTGATATTTTTCAAATCTGGACTACACAAGCACTTCATTGATACCTTGTTGAGGTTCTCTGTAACGTGTGGAAAGTATGAAGATCTCATTCTCCATTAGGTTTCTGGAATTATGACTATTTTGTTGTACTGCAAATCTGTGGTCTGTTTGTTGTTTAATGATTTAACAGAATGGATATATGCATTTCGTTGGTGTTTTTTATTTTTTTTTTTTTTTCTCTTTTTTAATGTGTTAGCTTGTTTTTCATGCAAATTCACATCCCTATTTAGAGCTTATTTGACAGAAGTTACTCCAAAAATGATTTCTCTCCACCGTCATTTTCAACCGCTCATTGCATTGAGTTGACAACTTTTTTTATATTTTCATAAACATTTTCTTTACTTTTCAACTACACATGCAAAAATAATTTTTTTCTATAATCTCTATCAAATATACCCTTAGTTTGTAGATTACAATGTAGCATGTACTAACTATTTTCTGCAATTTATCCTTTGAAAATAATTTTTCTTACAGATGAGACGAAGGGTGAAGCAAGTCCCATTGGCATTCTACAAAGCAACTCCATCGTGTTTGTTCTCAGACTCTGACTTTCCTGGTTGGACATTCAAATTGATGGATAAGGAACCTGTTAGCATCAATGAATAGAATATAAAGAATCACAAACTGCAGCTCACACAGAGCTCTTGGAGTGAGTTAAGGCTGGCTGTAAAAGAAAATACTCCAATTCCTTTTGCTGCTGTATGTGGAAGGAGTTATCTGGTCTTTCTTCCCGTTTGCCTGCCTCTCTTTAATGTCTTTATGTAAGGGGCTGATTCCCAGGAGAGCAGTCATCTTTTTTGTTTGTTTGGAAACAGAGTTAGTTTGCTGCTAAAAGAATAGGTTTATTAATTATTTAATCACAAACATTTTTGCAGTGTAGTTGCTACAACTCTTTCACAGACTTTCAGTTCATTCACCAGTTGTGATGCCCCCATTCTTCTTGTCATGCTGGTCGCGTAGATGATGTGAAGCTTAGGTTTTTGAAATATAATAAAATCTGTTTCATTTACTTTTAGCCTTCAGCAGAGTTGATTCATTAATGAAGTTTGGTCTATGAGATGGTCAATGTATTCTAGGATGTTCATATTTCTTCCATAGTTAACAATTCAATTCTCCAAATGTAATTTCTTTCAATTGACTTATCTCTTTTCCCCTATTCACACATTATGTACTTTGTGATCTAATGGGAAGTAGGCCACTTAAACACTTTTGGCTGTTACCGGTCTTAAGTTGTTTACTTGCTTTGTCTTTGGTTTTTATTTATTTTTGTTTGCAAACTATAAAATGATCCACAAGCATTTGATGACTTACCTTATCCTAACCTTCATGTTACCTTCATGCGATGGTGTGCTTGAAGTCTTTGGTATATAAATTTACTATGCAATCGGATATGACTACTTGTATCGAGATTGGATTTCTGCATTTCAGCAAAAAGTTATATGGATCGGGTGCCAGGATCAGAAGGCACGGTTTGTGTAACTGGTGCAGCTGGGTTTCTTGCTTCATGGCTGATCAAGCGACTTCTTTTATCTGGTTATCATGTCATCGGGACAGTTAGAGACCCAGGTACATGTACATCTGCTTCAATTAATAGAGAGAGTTATTGTATAGTTAGGGTGTGTGTGATTGGGAAAAAAAGTTGAGGTGAAAAAATTTTCCATAGAAATTGTTTTCCCACCTCTACCCATGGGAAAACATTTTCCTTGAAAACAAGGAGATGTGCTACTTTTTGCCTTACAAGGAAAATGTTCCATGTTGCAATCAAACACTATAAAATATTTTTGAACCGCGTTTCTCACCCTCAATCAAACACACCCTTAGTCGATTTTCCCAATTACATCTGTCTGAATGATCTGAAGTATTGAATGATCTGAAGTATTAATGCATTATATATAAGCAGGAAATAAGAAGAAAGTGGACCATCTACTGAAGCTGGAAGGAGCAAAAGAGAGACTCCGCCTGGTGAAAGCTGACCTAATGGTAGAGGGGAGCTTTGATGAGGCAATTATGGGATGTGATGGTGTCTTTCACACTGCTTCACCAGTCTTGGGACGCCTACGTCTGATCCAAAGGTGCATATCCATCCACTTCTTAAAACTATTTTTGTTCATTGACGAGTTTGTTTAGATGTTTAATCAACGTTGAGTGAGACATACAGGGTGAAATATTGCAACCAGCAATTGATGGTACTCTGAATGTGCTACGTTCGTGCCAAAAGAATCCATCTCTAAAGCGAGTAGTCCTCACCTCATCTTCTTCAACGGTAAGGGCAAGAGATGATTTTGATCCCCGTGTACCCCTTGATGAGACTTCTTGGAGCTCTGTTGAACTTTGCGAGAGACTTAAGGTACGTAGTACAATTGATTAATCACTCAATTAAATTCAATTAGCTAGGCTGTAATTTTGTTTTAATTAATTAATTATTGTACTAGATCTGGTATCCATTGTCGAAAACTCTCGCGGAGAAGGCAGCATGGGAATTCTGCAAGGAGAACCAGATTGATCTAGTTACTGTTCTCCCCTCGTTTGTCATTGGACCATGTTTGCCCCCTGATTTATGCGCTACTGCAGCCGATGTCCTCGGCTTGCTCAAAGGTAGACACTAATTTATAAACCTGTTCTACTATCACTGTCCATGTAGCACAATACCATTGCATATACTGGCTGAGGTAATTGGCATCATTTTCCCGCACTTGCAATGTTCAATGTTTGTGTTGATGTGCTGGCACATGGATGGTGGGCAAAACTGATTTGGTGCCCAACACGGTGCACACATGCACCGTGGTCTATGTGGCAGCCCAATCCAGCTAAAGGTGTTAACTGCAGCCCAGTTGATGTGGCACTATAGCTATGTACCATATCACTCCAGGTGTGCCATATTATGAGCATTGTGGGCACCAGATCAGTTTTGGAGCGATGGTTACCACAAATTGGCATCACAACAGTTATGTTGACGTATTCTGATGTTTCTAAACCAAAATGAAATGAAAAAGGAGAGACGGAAAAATTTACATGGCATGGAAGAATGGGATATGTTCATATAGATGACGTTGCGTTGTGCCACATTCTTGTATATGAACGTGAAAGCGCCAATGGACGTTACCTTTGTAATTCAGTTGTTGTTGACAATGATGAACTGGCATCGATCCTGGCAGCTCGATATCCATCGCTGCCTATCCCCAAGAGGTTCGTATTACCATCGATGATGGCCTTGCCCTGAATTCTGAGATTTTGTATGCTGAGTATAGATTGGACATTATGCCAGGTTTGAGAAACTCGAAAGGCCGTACTATGAATTGGATACCTCGAAATTGAAGGGGTTGGGATTGAAGTTGAGGTCCATCGAAGAAATGTTTGACGATTGCGTGGCATCTTTAATGGAGCAAGGCTATCTGACTACTACTGCTACTATTACTCCAGCAAAAGTGGACTGTGCGTAAGAACGTCCATCAATCTATAATATGTTAACATTTATGCGAGTCGACTGGATCCCCAGTTTGACAAAGTTTAATATTGACAAGATGTTTGTCTTTGAAGGGCAATAAAATTGTTTTCTAATCCTTCCCAAAACAGGCAAGCTATATCGAAGTTTATAGTTTTGCATGGCATGGCGAATATATTTCATGCGCGGCCATTGAACTTTCAGTGGAACTCCAATTCAGTCACTAAACTTTATAGCTTCTCCGAAGAAGTTTAAAATTTAATCATTTTTTAAACGTTTTTATTTTATCACTCCAACGAACTAATTTTCTTGGGTAAAATAGTTACTGGTTAACCTGTCGATGCTAAGTGGCGTAAAAAGTGAAATGGATTGTTATGATTTTCGAGTGTATACCTACTCTTGTACCTTCGAGTGTAAACACTCACGGAGGATAAGGTGAAGTATGATGAGTGCTCCATTAGAGCCAAAAATTGTTCCTATTGCAGAATTAACCGGTTACCAACTCAGAATAAAGTTGGACAGAAAGCTAAAAATGGGACCAAGTTGAATGAAGATGGGAACGGGTTTATTGGAGAAAGAACATATTAATGTCCACAGCTCATTACCAGCTTTTAAAACACAAGGACGAAAGCCGGTTTTGTGGGGACAGAAAATGAGATACTTTGTCAAGCCTTTGCGCGGACAGCTCATAATTGTCCTTCATTTTATCTTGGCCATGGCTTTGTATGTGAGCCACACCTAAAACAATGTCCTTTAACGACTTCTCATCCCTTTGAGATATTTTCGCATTTAAGTTGTTGAACTCAAATTCGATGTTTTAAAATAAAATGCATAGTCTTAGTATGGTGTCAGAGTTTGAAGGGTTTGATGACTCTTTCGTTTTGATTTAAGACTCACACCTTGTTAGTGTATGTGTATTTATGAGTATTTATGAGTTTTGATGTGAAATAGGAGAGAGAATGAGTAGGATTGAGTGGTGGAGATTTATGTAGTACAGCGGGTCCCAGAAAATATGTAGATGTAATTGGTTTGACTTTTGATGTGAATATGTTAAAATGTGTAAAAATTTGTTAAAAGTTGTAGAAGAACGGGGGCTGAGCAATTAAGATTTGATGCATTTAAATGAGTCATCATCTTGTAGGACGTGTTGAGGGATGATCTTGTATCAAAAGACGATGAAACAAAAAATCTATAGGTGGTCAAAATACTTCTTTTAGTAAAGTCAACATTTTGAGATGAAACTTTAATTTTTAATACATGCCTCATCTTGCAAGGTGTCTACAGTTTACATATATGACTTTTGTAATCAAAGTAGTAATTGGGAATGTTATGTTAAGAAATACTTTGAAAACGCTTTATAAAAATGTGAAGATGTGGGTGAGAAATTTGCATTCGAGGCTGCAAGTGGGTTGTGAGTAGCTGGGAGAATAACGCTGGGAATATAACATTTTCGAACTAATAAATGAGTTGGGGATAATTGATTTAACTACTTGCAAGCGATGAAAACATGATTTGAAGAAGTAAATATGTATTTATAACATGTGTTTCTAGTAGGAAATATTTAATCTCACACACACACGCACAGATATATGCTTAGACCTTCATTAATGAGCATGATCATGATCAATAAGCCGTTTAAAATGAGAAAAAATGAACAAGTTAATATTATCTTCGACATATAAAGATCGACAATGATTTCAACAATATAAGAATGCCGATAGGTTCGTTCGTATTCTCCATCGAAGGTGACAATTGAATGTGATGTCCGTTTTCTATTGGATGTACGTGTATAAAATGGCGCTTAAACGGCATGGTGATAAATTGGGTATATCATTGCTGAAGTAATTTAAAAAAATTCCTTTCCGAACATGGCGTATAGGTATACCGACTTATTCGAACCCACAAAAGGTCGATTTTGAACTGTTAATTAGGTGCAAGTGGAGGTGGCCAGGTGGGGAAGGAAACCTCACTTTCGCATGTACAGACAATATGATGATGGAGAACACACACTTAGCACTACTAATGCTCAAAATTCATTTGAATTTTTTTCTGTAAAAATTCAATTTTATTGATCAATTTTAATCCACACATTTGAAAAACACGGTCGTTGTTATTGACTCATTTCGTGATGTGAAATTTTTCTTAACATGATTTTACTTCATCACATGTTTATTTTATTGCTCAATTAAAGCCGAACTTTAATTTTCACCGAATTAAAAAAATGCTACACATTTTTATTTACTCATATCCTTATTTTCTTCGTTACTGACTTAACATTTGAATATTGATTTTAATGTTGAGAAACTTTATTAGTCTACGTAAACAACAAGGGGAAATAAGGTAAATAATAAGTGGCCCACTGGTAAGATACCCGCATTCTAGACCGATTGCCTGAGTTCGATTCCTACCCCTGTCCCTACAATCCCCCGTCCCCAGTGTTGGCAATGGATCGGGTTCGGATCGAATCGAATCGGCCTAATCCAAATCAAAGACCCTGATCCAAATCCAAATTCCTTGAATCAGAATTCGGATCAGATCGGATCGGATTGGATAGGATCAAGAAAAAAAATCCAAATATGATCCATATTGGTATAGGTTTTCGTAAAAAAATAAAAATAAAAATAAAATAAATAAAAATAAAAAATCAATTCGAATTGGATCAGGTTGATCCAAATCCATTTCGAATCGACCGATCCACGGATCAATGATCCCCGTCCCCAATATCCCCCCTTACAAAAAAAATTTGAAAAAAAATAATAGTAAAATTTTACTCGAAAGAATAACCAGATTACGCTATGGCAGCTGTCACCAGCCCATTCCCCTCTCTCCCAGCCCTAATCTTCTTTATAACCCACTCCCACTATCCCGCATTTCACTCCACCACCACTGCCAGCACCACCACCAGCATCGCCATCACCGCTGTCCATAATTATGTTTATCCATTTTCTATTCTTCTCCTCATTGTTACTTCTTGCAAACCATGCTCACTCTGCCTCAACATCCCAAACTGTAAAAGTACAACCTCAGTACTTCAACCCAAAGCTACCGCCAAAATCTCTGTCGGCTTCCGACAAGTTCGAAGGCTCATCGGACATCGTCAATCTACGGTACCACATGGGCCCAGTGTTGTCTTCTCCGATCAACATATACCTAATCTGGTACGGAAACTGGGCTTCATCTCAGAAGCTCTTAATCAAGGACTTTTTACTCTCCATCTCCACCTTCAACCACCGTGCCGCACCGTCGCCGTCGGTGGCGGACTGGTGGCGCACTGTTTCGCTCTACACCGATCAAACCGGAGCCAACATCTCCCGGTCCGTACTCCTTGCCGGGGAATACTCCGACCATCTGTACTCTCACGGCAAGGATTTAACCCGGCTATCGGTGCAGGAAGTCATCGCCACCGCCGTCCGATCAAAGCCGTTCACCGTCGACCACAAGAAGGGAATCTACCTGATCTTAACCTCCGTCGACGTCACAATGCAGGATTTCTGCAGAGCAGTTTGTGGATTTCATTACTTCACTTTTCCGTCGATGGTGGGTTACACGTTGCCGTACGCTTGGATCGGAAACTCCGGCAAGCAGTGCCCGGAAGTTTGTGCTTACCCATTTGCGGTGCCGGGTTACATGGGCGGCGGCGGTCCGGGATCGCTAGCGCCGCCGAACGGGGACGTCGGAGTTGATGGGATGATTAGTGTGATAGGACACGAGTTGGCTGAGTTGTCTTCTAACCCGCTGGTGAACGCCTGGTACGCCGGTGAGGACCCAATGGCGCCGACCGAGATCGGGGATCTGTGTGAGGGGTTGTACGGCACCGGCGGCGGCGGAGGGTTCATTGGGCAGGTGATTAGGGATAAACAGGGGAGGACTTATAATTTGAATGGGAGAAGAGGGAGGAAGTTTTTGGTGCAGTGGATTTGGAGTCCGGTTCTCAAGGCCTGTGCTGGTCCCAATGCTTTAGACTAGGCGGGGAAGGTGGAGGTGGCAGTGGCGGTGGTGTTATTGGTGGAGGAGAAGAGTAAGGAAGACGACAAAATTTACTTGGGATTTTTTGTTTATCTATATAATACTATTTGTACATGTATAATACTATATTTTTTTATTATTGAAGGCAAAGAAAAAGGAGTTATTAGTTATTACTTATTAATTATTAGTAGATTTTTAAATTAAACAAAAAGTGGATTCAAATTCAAATTCAGAATAAGGGGAAAACGACAAATTATATTGTTTACAAAAGGAAAAAGAAAACAAAAAAACAAAAGTACGTTTGAAAATGCTATATCAAATCACATTTTTTCTCTACTTTCACTTTCAAGCCTACGAATTATGAAAAGCCTACGAATTATGCGGTTTTAATCGTCTGTCCATGTGGATAGAAATTTACACCATGTGTTTCCCCCGATTGGAAGGGGGTCTTGAGCAGGATCTTTATATATATATATATATATAAATTTAAAAAAAAAAATTAGCACATGATATGGGGAGGAGATCACCATCCACGAACTATGATATGGGGAGGTAGTTGATTAGGAAATGGTTTAGGGACTGTAGGTATTTTTACCAAACTATTCTTAGATGTTATATTTTGAAATTTCGAAGAAAGCATATAAGGGTAGTTTGGTTAAAATATCTCTACTCTCTAACCCATCCTCGCACATATTATTTTTGCATACACTGTATATACTTTGTTTTTCGATTTCCCATAATAATTTTACTTGTGTCTATATACTTCGAAAAAAATTATTTTATGTCGAAGTAGTTTTGTGAAACACGTTGAGATATATTGTCTCAATTTTCTTCTCTTTGATTGTTTTATTCAATAAAGAATTAATATCATGAAATTTAAATAATTGATTGTGTATGTCAACTATTTCGATAGAATAACATTAATACCGTTGATTGCAAATGTAGACTTATCTACACAAACTTACGAAGAATGAGACCAATTTATGTAAGTCGGATTTGAATATTGTTATTAAGGCCTTGTTCTCCTCAATATAATTCAACACAAATTTTATCAATTTTTTCTCTTTCATCATTTACAGCCACTCATTCAATTATTTAATATATTTTTTCCAAATTTCAACCACATATTCAATACATATATCAAGAAAATTAATTTTATCACCAATCAAACATACCTTAAATCAAGTTGGACTTCAAATTTTAACTTAAAAGTTAAAAATTTAGTGCATGTTAGGCAAATATTTTTTTTATAAATTTTTTATAAATTTTAATTCATTGTCTTTTAAATTTAAATTTTATCAAACCAATTTTATCTATATGTCTCGCATTTTTAGATCACTAGTTACCATTAAAATTAATCTGACAAAATATGTGGTAAAAAAATAAATTTTTGGGTCAATGAATTCTGGCAAAATGGTTAGTTTTATACATAACTAGTGTTTCTACCCGTGCGTTGCACGGGGAGACATATACATATGTAATAAATTAGAATCCACATAAGGGGATAAGTGCAAAAGAATTTCTAAAATTTTTAATAGACTTTCGCCTATATTTTACACAAATACATCATGTTATAGTAAATAGCAGGATTAAAAAAAAATATTCCACATAATTTTATATTGTGTTGAAACATTTTATATTCAATAGCATTTGAACACCGATAAAATCCACTATTCTCCGTCACACAACCCAATTATAGAATATATAAATGACATCAAATTTTGTAATAATTAAATAATCATAGATACACTTGACCGACCACAGCATGTCTAATAATTTCTATCACAATTTTTTACAGCAAACAATTGGGTTCATTTAGTAATCTAACCATTATGTATTTTGAAGTTATGCCTAATGTTTCATCCTTGACCTGCAAATTGAATCAAAAATTAAAACAAAGCATAGTCAATTAACAGAAGACAAAGAAGAATCCAATGTAATTTTCCGCCCAACTGAACGATAATATCGTGTGAATCAACATTGCCAATTTGATGATATATGTAGTATCCTTTTTAGGACCATTAATATAATATTCAGAGGAAAAAATCCGGCGATTCATGTTTTATCGTTAATTACCAAAGTCATGCTACGTGAAAACATTGTGCCTTTTCATCTCACGTTTATATCTTAGGTTGTTACTGATCATTTTTTCTAATATAAATAACAGGTGCATGTATTATATTAGAGTTGATCCAACTATGCTGACGGGCTTATTTTAACTGTGATTTTTTAATTGTAAAAATAGGTGGACCCGATACGTGTATATATGTATACACGCTGAAGAAAAAGTCGAGTTGGAAAAGACATGTAGAAGCGGTAAAACTGGTAGCCATAATTAAAAATTGATTTTTAAATTCAGAAAAATAGGTAAAAGTGGCGGGAAAATGTGCTGGTTTTATTAATATATATAGATAATTTTTTACTAATTTTTTTCTCTTATTATTTTTAATTATTTATATAATTAATTTATATTTTTTAATATATATTTCTTAATTTTTAATAATATATTTCACACATCGTTGGAATAAATTCAAAAAATTATGCATAAAACCAGCCCTAAATCATCATCATTATATTACTCCAAAGCGAGTGGAGTGGAGAGTGGAGTGGACCCTTTCTGCATGTGGCAAAAAGTTTAGTAATTGGTTACCGCTTGATTGATGAGCGCTGTTTGACTTTAATAGGGGCACCTGGCATGGACTTTGGACTTTATTGAACCATGGAGTATTTATTTTCAATTTTTAAATTATTACAAGATTTTTGTTCATTTTTGCAATTATATGTTCTATTTACACGTTTTTTTCTTCGAACAACATCTGTCCAATAAATTATCAATAAATACTTAGTGACGTGTGATTGAAAATTAATTAATTTATTAAAACCATACAAAACAAGCACTTGTATTAATTAAACAACGTTTACATATGTCTTTTATTTAATTTTTAATATGAAGAACTGGTATAGCTTGACCAGGTGGAAAAATCAAATGTCATGTACAAAAGCGCGTGTTAGGGTATGTGTTTTTATGCGTTTTTATGTATTTTGATGTGATATAGGAGAGAGAAAAAGTGGAATTGAATGGTGGAGATTTGTGTAGTACAGTAGGTCCCACGAGATTTGTGTGTAAAAATATATAAAAATATGTAAAAATGAGTAGGAGAACAGGATCTAAACTACTGTGATAGAAATAACATCTAAAAATAAGAAAAAAGTTGTGTTTGACACCATGATAATCCACACAAAAGAGATTGTAAAAGTGAGTGCGTTAAAATTGGCAGATGAATTTTGATACCCATTACAAAACTTTTAGTCAAATCAAACTTTCCTTAACGACCGACAATAATAGTCTAATCTAATCTAACTACTCCCATCGTCCAATAAAATTAATCCCACTTTGACTTTCACACGATTTAAAAAAAATCAAATAATATTGTTGGAAAAATAACATTCATGAATATTTTATCTAATATATTATTTTAAATATTTATTATTTTATTTTAATTATTTTTATATATTGATAATAATACACATTAAATATTGACATATATGACAACTAGTGAATTGACTTTAAAAAATGGGGCTATAATTTGAGACAAAAAAATTGAACTATGTTTGTGGAACGAAGGGAGTATATATAAAAATAAAAGAGCAATTTAGGTAAAATACCTACGTGACAGTACTACACTTGACATTATTTTTTGGGGATTAATTGCTTTCATTATTTAATTTAATTTATTTTCCTTGTTTTATTTTTTATATGAATTTTATTTTTTATATGTATTCTAAGTTTTAAATTAATTTACATAGTTTTTAATTCTTTTATATTTAATGTTGTATGTATTAATAAAAATATGATAAGAGATCAATGTTATAATTTATAATACTTATTAAATTAATTTTGAAAATGAGAATTAAAATTTTCTATGTACATTTTAATTTTTGAATATCACATTTTAATTATTTATTTTCAAATTAATATATATATATATATATTCTTATTAACAAAAGTTGAAGTGCTAATTTGACACAGTACCACGTTAGCAGTGGTTTTCTATTTTAGGAAAAAAACCTTTTTATATATTTAAAAATTAAATAAAAACCTCTTTTTTTATTTCTATCACATTAAAATGGTAGTTTTAAATAATTTTCATGGATAATGTGCATTGAGTGATTCAAGTAGTAGATAATTATTTTAAGATCAAATAGTGAGTAGTTAAATAATTAAATTTATAATGAATAATTAATTAATTAGAAAATAAATTGAGAACGATAACTTTAATGTCCCATTTCATCATTTCCCAAACCACTTAAAAAAAAAAAGGAAAACAAGTTTTCGGATTTTAACTTTACATTTATTACATTTAAATCTCCATTTTTAGTTAGTGTGCATTTTAGTTCCAACCACCATCGATCGCCGCCAACCACCATCGGCCACCGCCAACCACCGCCAGAGAAAAGTCAAACCACTAGATCTGAGGATCAAACAATTAGATCTGATGGTTTAACCACCAGGACCCACAAGATTTGGCTGCCAAACCACCAGATTGGGTGGCTCGGCCACCAAATCGGGTGGTGCGAGCCACCATTCTTGGTGGTTTGCACGGTTGCACCACCATTTTCAGTTGCCGGCGAACTTGCTGGCGACTGTTGGGGGTGGAAGAGAGGGGGGTGGGGTTGGGGTGAGCGATGGAGAGGATGAAGATGAGTGTCTCTTTTGATGTGGAAAAATATTGGGATCTTTTGTATATTTTATTATACTTGCTTATTATATTTCTAAAAGTATAAACCAAATACATTTTCTATTAGTTCTTCTCAAAAATAATTTTTCAAAACAACAAACTAAACGCATTTTCAATTTTCTCAAAATAATAATTGAAAACAGAAAACATAAAAACATTTTCGAAAATGAAAACTGAAAATAGAAAATAAACATAGTGCCCCCTTATTTTCTAAACCTCGTTATTTGCTAATGAAATTACAAAAAAAAAAAGTGAGAATATCTTTCAGTCATTACAATGCGAGGAACATCGTTATTTGTTAACGAAATTACTGAAAAGGCAAGTAGCAATATAAGCACGGATTGCTCTTTTTGTTCTTCCATTAACGCTTTTTGGTGAGAGAAATAACCAAATCAATGAACCTTAACTTGGTCCTTGAAAAATGGTAATCAACTAGCTCCCCATATCTTCTGAAAAATTCATCCACGATTTCTTTTCCGAAATGGCATTCAACCATTGACTCAATCACAGCCCTATGTGTTTTAGCCACTTGCTCACCTCTTGATAATTTATATTTTTCGATTCTTTCATCATTCTTGTCGCTGTTGTTGACGACGTTGTTGCTGAAAGAACTCACGTCCCAATCAATCTCAAAGGCCTCCAGTCGGTCAATGATGAATGAACCTTCTTCTTCTATGATAGATGTGACTTCCATAGTAGATGGGGCATAGTACGGGACATTAAAAGAATCAATTTTCTCCTCTTCAACCAGACCCTGAAAGTTATCAATTTATCCATAGGGAAAAGTTATTACTCTTTAATTTGAATAGTATCATGCAGGAATGATCTAGCACAATCGATAGTGTTATAACTATGAAACATTGATGGTGTTTTCTGGGTTAATCCGATTTCCGTTTTGAAATTTGGGATCGATTTATAATCAACACGGCGATAGAGAGTTTCAGGACACGACGATAGAGAGTTTCAGAATTTTCTAAATTTTTTCCGGTGACACCATGGCCGCCCGTCAAAGTTTTGGCACTATTTTTGGCTCAAAATAGTGCCAAAACTTTGACTGGTGACCACGGTGTCGTTGGAAAAAATTTTAAAAATTCCTAGAACTCCTCATCCCCGTGTTGATTCTAGATTTGATATCAAATTTTAAAACGGGGGTCAGATCAACCCCGAAAATACTATCGATGGTGCCGTAGTTACGACACCATCAATGGTGCTAGATCATTTCTGTAAAATCATGACCCACAAAATGTATGACCTATATTAAAATTCAATGTTTATTGACCAGCAAAAGTAAAATATAGAACACAAGCTTGAATGTCCAAAATCAGAAAAGATTTGAGTACCCCATTGCACAATTTTAATAGTTTGAGACCGTGGTTGCAATAGTAACTTGCTATAAAAGTATGCACACTACTCGTACATATATGCAAAGAATAATTTATACCTCCAATGCCATACTCATTAGAGCTTGTGCCATGATCTCCCAGTGCATGCAACACTCTTCAGACGAGGGTTCAGCCGAGACCCTGCCCATGAATGACAACACCATGGCTCCACCATGAACGATTTCTTCCGATCTCGACTTCAGAAACAGCGAGAAATCTCCTTGAAATTGCGATAAATACGCCTGTTTTACGCAACTTTGACTTGTCTTTGATATGTAAATCTTTCCCTTGTTAAGAGGCCTGGGGAAACTCGAAACCAAAGTTGGTGGGACCTATAATTCATTGTTAGGAAACATAAGCTTGAACACAAGCTATCTTGAAGGCAACTATTTGTCACTGATAAAGTATAAATATTAATTAAAAGAAAATGATGTGTGTAGATATGTCTATAATACTCTAACAGAGGGTAAAATAAAATTAACAAGCTATCCTCCTTATATTGGGGGCATGCACTCCTCTATTAGTCTGCATATATTTATGCGTACACACATTGTGTGTACTTGGTCTTGTAATTCAAAAAATTGAATTTTTCAAAAAAAATTGCTTTGGAATAATCGCTTCTTTATGATTATGGCTAATATTGTTTTTTTCTTGTTTAAATTTTATGTGGGCTGGCCGACCGGGGGAGAAGTTGTAGGGTTAGGAAAATAATTGTATTGGTGATTTATTTTATTCAATGAAAAAAAAAAAGAAGATTTTTTTCTTATAATTGTCATCAATTAATTAAGTCCGGTAAAAATTAATTTTTCTTAAATTTGTGATTTGCTTGCGATCGATTGTGTTTGGTGGCTAGGACATCATGTTTTAAATCATGAAAATTTTCCATGCAAAAGCTTGCTAGCTGGCCAAGATACTTGGGCTTGGCTTCAGGCCTGTTCTCCTACCCATTTTTATATATTTTTATACTATTCATTTTATGGGACCACCTTGTATTACACAAATCTCCACCATTCAATTCAACTTTTTCTCCCTCCTATATCACATTAAAACATATAAAAACACATAAAAATACACACCCTAACACGCACTTGTCAAGCCCTAAAATTTGCATATTTTGTGATATGCACTATAAGTTAAAAAGTTATTTTTAAGTAAAATAAAAATTTATTCGAATACATTTCATGTGAATAGTTGATTTAGATACGAATTCTGCAGAAGACAACTCTCCCCCCCCCCCCCCCCCCAAATCTTCATTTAGTGTACATTTTGGCATCGTTTAATTAGCACTATTAATGTCAAACATCCGTGCAATGTATATCAATAGAACTGATCTAATACCTACGTAAATATAATATAGTCCAATACTGACCTGAGAAAGCCAATGGAGACTAGAAGAAGAATGGACAAAATGCAAACTCTTTCTAGGAAACAGCCTCCCATAAAATGAGCCACCTACAGTTGATATAAAGCAATCCTTAGGACCAATATTCTTCTCCATTTCTAGCTTCTTGTAAAACTCGGGCAAGGAGAGGAGAATGTTGTTGAAATCATTGCTAGGAAGATCGTTCAATGAAATTCGTAACTCCGGAAGTGGACTCTTCAATTCACTTGCTTTTTCATACACTGTATTGATGATATTCAGTATCACTGTTAAGGCGTTGGGTCCAGACGAACACCCCAAATCTGCAATTCCCATGCTTTTTGGGAAGTCTGTTCCTAGGGAGCGTACAATTGCTTCTTCAATTATCGAAGTTGCTAAGGATATTATATTCTTCTGCATACAGTCAAATCAATCGAGTGAGTGGTAATTTGAGGTAAGAGAAGGAACTCAAGCAAAATCCTTGACAAATTAAAATTTTGAATCCTTAAAAAAAGATTTTAAAAAAAATATTTATTTATTTGTGTAAAAACAAAAATGGGAAAATTGCTTCAAAGCAAGAGGAAAAGCTCAAGGACGTTAAATACATGACAGAACTTAGAAAACAACCAAAATTTATTAAAAGATGAAAGCAAATATCAAAATATAACTGAAAAAAATGAGCTAAAAGCCTGAAACTGGAATGTTGTTTTTCAACTACCAAACAAACTTGGATGATCAAAATCCAACGCTAGTTGTCGAAGCCAGGACGCTAATTCAATGGGGCATATATTAACCGTTAAAAAAGTTTGTTGACAAAATAGTATACAATTATATTAAACTATTACCACACGTTTACAATTGTTTTTTACCGCCTTTCATATTTTGATGCCGCATGAGGTCATCATTTTATACTTTATTAAATAAATCTTTTTCAACCTAAAAAACTAAAGTATCATTTATCTATTGATCTCCTACTCGATTGAACAGACGATTTTTCACGATATCATCGCTCGGTTTCTTCATCTAATTTTGATCATTTTCATTAAGAGTACACATAGATTTTCATTTAAAGTATCTATTGATTCTCACCATAAATTCTTACATATCATTAAGATTTACATTAAAATGCAATTAGTCAACACTTAGAAATCTATGAAAGATATAATTTTTATTATAAACACTAAAATTCAGTAACCCACAAAAACCAGTATGTACAACTAAAATAATTAAAAAAATTTGAACATTGAAGTATGAAGGTGAAAACTGAGCCCATTATTTGACAATCAAGCTTCAACATAACAAATTAAATCTCAATTTTTTGATGATAAAAAAAGCAAACATTGATTACTGATTAAACCTCATAAAGCATACTTTCATTTACCTTAAACTGATGACCATGGGATATGGCCATAGGGGTTTTGGAACAACTTTTTCCCATCAATTCACTGGGGTCCACTGCCCCCACAGGATCCCATATCCCTCCGCCAATGCTAGTTGTGACCATATAATAACAAGTTAACAACCAACTTGAATTTAGATATCAAATTTGTAATTTAATGCTTTTCTTTTACCATCCAATTTCAAATCGACCAACTCCATCACTCGTTCTAAATCATATATGGCAATTGTTTTAGAAGCAAGACTCCATAGTGGGGTTGTCGCACCGAATAATATGGTACAACTGTCAATATTCAATTATTGTCACTTCAACATGGAATTCATGCTATACCAATAATGCGGGCAACCTTTTTCAAATCGAGGTGATAGGGCTATCTCCTTGGTCGATGAAGTGCTTCCATCACATCGGCCAAGAGCTTGTCCCCTAGCAAGTTTGACCTTGAGGACAGTAGCCAGCTTGGTTGACAAGGTGTTTTCATCTTATTAGTAGAAATGTACGACATTTCAGAATATGAGATGTTAAAATAAAATTAAATGAGAAAGATAGGACGATATGCTCGTTAAGTTATACTATCTCACTATCTCACATCGAAAAATAATGAAAAATAAATTGGAGAAGAAAATCCTACAATGTGTTCGCTAAAGCTAAGTTCTTTTTTCTATTTTCTTGGGCCTTCACAAATTAAAGAAACGTGCAATGGTGAGGATGACACCAAGTAAATATTGACAGCCACAATGAAGCAACACAAATACACACACACAAAGACAGGGAACACACTCGAAAACGTAGAGCATGTACGATAAAGTGCGTTTACGTGTTTCTATGAAACAACTTGTAAACAGTACAAGATGTGTGGTTAAAAACTGATTTGGAAAAATGCGGAGAAACAATAAGGTTATAGAAAGATGGTTCAAAAATCTAATTGCCAAACATTGTAATGTAATTTCAACCTGAATTGTTGAATTTTTGGCATAGCTAGTTTCTCCTTCTCCTTTATTCATATGCAGAACTTGCATCACTTCCATCTCTCTCTCTCTCTCTCTTTCTTTCTCTCTCTCCCTCTCTCAAATATATATCCAGCCACACAATAGTATGCGATAGGAAATGCAATGAACATGCTCCCTTATATATAGAGACATGTACTCAGAAACAACTCCTTAGATAATTAATGATTCCAAATTTACCGACTCATTTGCCTACCTCGTCTTGATTTGTCACATTCAATCAAAATAGTCAATATCATCGAATAGATATATTGATGTGGACTATTTTGATTGGATATAATACCAATAAGGACACAACATGAGAAACTAGATTGTCCCAATTTTTCTCCCATTGGCTGTGACTGGCCGACCTCCAATCAAAACAATTCACATAATTGAATTAATACATTTGATTATTTATGCGTTTTGCTTTGATTTGATTAGATAGCCAAAGCAATATGAATTGAAAACGACGTACTTTTTTGACAAATTATTTCGGCCACATAGGCTAAGGGAAATATTATTTTCACATTTTTTTCCTCATATATTTCCCTCGTGACGGGCATTCTGTTCCAAAATTGCATTTTTTTGTGAAAGGAAAATTGTCAAACAAGGTAGTCATAAAAAACAGAAAGTCATAAAAATGTGGGGGACAAATGACGCCACTGTGGGCACATTAGACTCAATATAAACGTGCTGATGATCTTACCTTCCCAGAAAAAAAATTCCGGCATTACCTAGCTCACACACCGCCCAACCAAGCCCTGAATGCAATGGGCCCGGGGGGTGTGAGTGTTTGAACCGCCCAGCATTTCCCAGCGCTGGCAGGAGATCGATCACTGCTCATAAACGTTCACCACCATTGAGTCAAACTGATGGCTTTCTATACACAATAAATTTTAGCTTACTTTCACTAACTTTTTTTATCTCATTATTTTTAACCACACATCCAACACGTCGTTCGAATAAATTCAAAATATTTTGTGTAGAACAAGGCTCAACAATTACATGTTCTCATATAATAAAGACTGAGTAGATCGATTTGACACAAAGAATAAATAATGAATTACTTTGTGGCGGAGCATGAAAATATTCTCATATAATGAGGACTTTACGAGGCTTAATTTGGAGAATAAGAAATCAAAAGAGATAAAAGATGGGGATTGAGAAGAATAAGAAGGAAATCCATAATTACCGTGAGAAAATATTATTTTCACGTGTAAAATGCTGGTAGATTTGTATGCTTAATTAAAGTCATTGACAAATAGGTTTTTTTTTTTTTTTTAAGAATCAGCTATGAGGCCGGGGCCCACTAGCCCCCTATTGCCTCAAAATAAAGCAACTCAGGGGATGCGTGTTCGATAAGGCAACGAGAATAAGATAAGAGTTTTTTGTCGACAGAAAAAATGTTCTTTTGCCGGTGTTATTAATATCTTTTCTTCCTGGCCACGGGAAAGGAACTAATTAATCCATTTATCTTTGATGTGAAATAAATGTGAGAAAAAGTAAGAAGAGCAAGATAAATTGATTATTGTTAGCCATATTGCATGATGAATAGGCCTTGTATGTGAAAAGGTGGAAAATATCAGAGACAAAAGGTACATATACAACTCTAGTTGAAGGAACAAGGAAGGCAAAACATTTTTCTTAATTTGTTATAGATGTGATGGTAAGGTCAACGAGAGAGGAATGGTACTAACACTTTCGCACATGTATTATAAAGTTGCTTAGTGTAGATTTTAATATAGAGGTGAAGATTAGAGCTCTTATAGGGTTAGGTACATAAGTAATTGTTTAGGTAAAGTGTTAGGTAAAGTGTATTTCTGGACGAAACTATCCATCCTGGCCCCCCAACATTTATGGCGAGAGGGGTAATTTGGTCCAAAAATACACTTTACCTAAAAAATTACCTACCCCTGTAATTAGTGTGAAGATTATAAATTTAAGATTATTTTCTTCCTTGCCCAAACTATGTGAGACTTCAAAGATTAGGTGCCTCGTTAGGACCACAATGTGGAGGTAAACCGTGAATGTAACCACAAAAGAAATTGTGGTGTCGGAGAATGCTCGCAAACAGTCAAACTTATCCTAGGTAAGATCTGGAGTATATATTATTGTTGCTATAGAAACGTGAACATATTACATTAGACTGCTAGAGCTTGTTTGATCCGGCTATTCTAGGTAAGATCTGGAGTATATATTATTGTTGCTATAGAAACGTGAACATATTACATTAGACTGCTAGAGCTTGTTTGATCCGGCTATTCACAATCTATTTTCCTTCTAACTCTTGTCAACAATATATTTTATTAAAACAGTAACTTTTTGGACTTTACAATGATACTATTGGCATAACAAAAGGTGAGATGGGTTCAATCATATTATGTTAGAGTCATGCTGAATAGAATCTTTTACTATTACTAAAATTATGAGTGGTCGAGAGATATTTTATTCTAAGTGACAAAAAGAACGAAGTTTAAACTTTAAACATATCCAGGCTCTAGGGCGGTCCTAGCTTGAGTCGGATGAGGCTGCCAACTCAGGCCCGTCCTATTTAGGGCCCATTTTTATCCTTACCAAATATAAAATCAAAATATTCTCTCTTTTTTCTTTAGGTTTTTGCATTGGCTCTGGCTGAGCTTTTTTTTTTACTTTACATTTTTATCTTGTGCTATCTGTGTTGGTTTTGATTAAACTTTTTTACTTTTGTGTTTATATCTTGGGCTATCAGTGTTGACTTTGGTTGAGTTTTATTTCTTTAGTTTTACTTTGCAATTTGACGTTGGTTGAGCTTTTTATATATATATATTTTCCAGATGTTTGGCTTATAATTGTACATTTAACTTACTATTACTGTCTTACTGTGGCTCTAATTAGGCCCTGTGTCATGTTATATATTGGCTTTACGAAAATTAATAAAAAATTTAAAGAAGCCCGTTTTTAAAAGTTTGATTCAGACTGTGCGAACCACAGAACTATCGCTATCAAAGCATGACGGAGGTTTGATGATAAACTATAATTTTAACAAATTAACTAGCATCACAATTTATTTCAAATAAAATTAAAACGTATGAATTAGACAACGCAAATCTATTAAGAAATGAAGTAAATTGGCAATCAAGTCCTGTCCGATTGGTTATGAAGATAACTGCTAAGGCTTTGAGACCTAAAGGTCTTAGGTTTGAGTTCTATAAACTGCATGTTGCGTGGAGTGGCTTTAATTGCCACTCATAGGGCGGCTACCTTAAAAAAGAAAAAAAGGAATTGAAGAAAATAAAAAATTACAAAATTTGAAATATTTTTCACAAAAAAATGAAGAGATGATTAAATGATCAAAATCAGAAAATGAGACATGGGGAGTTGTTGCTTTCTTCTTCTTTTCTAATTAGTTAATTATTCATTATAAAATTAATTATTTAGATACTCGGTATTTGATCTAAAATAATTATCCACTATTTGAACTGCTTAATACACATTATTCATGAAAACTATTTAAAATTATGCTTTTAAAGTGGTAAAAATAAAACAATGGATTTTTTGTTTTATTTTTTAAATAAGTAAAAAAAAAATTCTAAAACAAAAGACCGTTACCAACGTGATATTATACTAAGTTGGCGCTTCAACTTTTGTCAATAAGAAGAAGATATATATATACATATATACATATAATTCAAAAATTAAAATATGTATAAAGTAATTAAAATATAATATCCAAAAATTAAAATTAAAATGTATATAAAAATGTTAATTCTCATTTTAAGAATCAATTTGATAGGTGCTACAAGTTTTAACATTGGTTTCTTATCACATTTTCATTAATACATGCAACACTAAATGTAAAAAAATTCAAAAAATTTATATAAATTAATTCGAATTAATACATGCGAAAAATAAAATATATATAAAAAAATCAACACCAAATAAGACAAGTAGAAAAATTAAATAAGAAAAATAAATAACCTATTAAAAATAGTGTTAAACGTGGCATTGCCACCTAGGCACATTTGTCTGGGTGATACTTTAGGATTTATAATATAAAGACACGTAATTGAAGGACTGCATGGAAAATTAAAATTGACAAAGGAAAACAAAGGTTTGAAAAAATGTGCAAAAGTGTTCATAGACGAGTTTCAAATTTATAATCAAATTTGCCGGATGCTACCTTAATTGTTCATGTGGGTTGTAAACAAATAAATTTATTTGTTTCGATGAAAAGTTCGTATAGAAGAGAAGAGACACATCGAAGACCAAAAAAAAAAAAGAGAAAGCCACAATGATAATCAAGTTTGGTGATAAAGGCTTAATCAAATTATGTCTGTCTCTTGTTAGAGTGCAAAAAGGAAAAAAAAAATCATATAAGCTTTTGACATATAATAATAAAAGTATAGAACAGATAAAATTGTTCATTTGTAAATATGTGCTTTTGACAACAAATTCAAACAGAAGAACGAATTCGAGAGTCTCTTTGCAAGAAAGTTTGTCTAATTTAATCAATTTGTGCAAACAAGTATGAAAATAAAACGAGAGTAATAAAATTTTCTTTTATTTTTAGTACAATAAGAATATAATCATTCGCACTTTTAAAAAAGAAGAAGAATATAACCATTCTTTATAATATCCAAGTAAGCTCCTATAAAAATAATTTTGTTGGTCGATCTCGATACAATCCGTGATTGTTTTGAAATTTATAGAAATTTCAAATTTTATAATTTAAATGCACCGATTCTCATTCATTTGATTATTATTTCTATTATTTCCGTCAATTGGACTTTTGCTTCTACAAATTCTATCACCACACATAAGTTGCAACTAAAAATGTTGTTATCAAAGAGGCAATTATCCCAGTTATTGAGAAAATGAATTTCACACACACTCAATTTGCAAGGAAATACTTTTTGTGAAATTAGTTTTTGAGATATTTGACTAAATTTTTACGATTTTTTCCATATAAAAGGTTTCCTCGCAACTTTTTCATTCGTTTCTTCCCACTATTTTCTCTTTCTTCTTCTGTTTTATTATTTCTGTCTTGAAAAACACCATACCCTTCATTATTTTTTATTTTCTGAGATTTCACCATTGAAATTTTTTTGGAGAATAATCTCTTTTTGACTTTTTCACTATTCAAATCGGGTGGAGAAGAAGTCATAATACGAAAAAGGAGAAATGAAATTTTTATATTTGTATGTGTAAGAAATTTCCTTTTTAGATTGTTCCTGTGAAAATAACTTCAAACAATCTTGTTTGGAGTTGTTTTTAGTGAAAATAGTATTTTTTTTTCTGTAAATTGTCATAAAATGACCCAGAATGATCACTATCATTTTGGAACGTCTCATAACAATTATAATCGTTTTGAATTATTGAGTGGTTGTTTTGAATAATTGGGTGAGTCATTTTTATTCAAAACAACTGAGTAAGTCTTTTCAAAACGACTTAATCATTTTAAACGATTGAGATAGTCATTTTGTATATTTGAAAAAGTGAGCTTATTTCCAATGCAACAATATATACAGTACATTATACGCTATTGTATTCGTGGCATGTGAGAGATAGACACATAAAAATAAATACATCTTCTTTTCTGTATTTTTCTTTACTTTTGGTAAATTTTTCTCCTTATTATCAAAAGCAATGTCTAATTGTAGAAAGTTTCAAGCACAAGATGAAAAAAAAAGTTACCGAAGGTAGAGAAAATTGTGAAAAAAGAAAAAAGAAAAAATTCATGTATGTTATAAAACTATAGAAAAGTAGAGAGAGTTTATAGAGAATGAATTCTAAGGAATTCACAGGAATCAATTTCATTAATAACTGAAACCCTATTTTTAGGAAAACTTCGAATGGCATGGTCGTAATTACATAATTTCATCAGGGACATAATAGTCATTCACATAAATAAAAAATTATAAAAACATTCACTCGTTCCCCTCATTAATATATATAATATTCATAACACTCCTCCTTGAATGACTATTTGTGAAATTATCTTCTAAATTAATTGTAGGAGAGTTTGGAATAGTCATATACTGCTTCGTCAAAAACATTGCTCCCCCTGATGTCGATCATCGATATAGGAGTACGTGCTTCATCAAAATATTGCTCCCCTGATGTCGATCACCGATATAGGAGTACGTGCTGCCTCGTTAAAACCTTGTCAAGAAAATCCAATGGGAAAAAACTTGATCGAAGGAAAAAGAGCATACCATTCGCTTGATTTCATATCTTGAGGACTGATATCTTTACTTCTGGTAAACGATTTCAACATCATCATAGTTTGGATCTAAAGCATTGGCTTTATTATAACTTGATCCAATAGATACACTGTATCGATTTCTCTTGTCGTCCTCAATATACCATGAATATGCCTCGTTAAAACCTTATTATGAAAAACCCAGTGGAAAAAATCCTAATGAAGGAAAAAGAGTACAATATTCGTGTGAATACGCCATTAAAGTTGCCTCATTAAAAACCTTGTTAGGAAAACCCAGTGGAATAAAACCTCAGTTAAGGGAAAAATAGTGCAACACGTATTTTATACAAGTATGCTTCAAGCATTTCAAAATCTTTCATGGATTTATATAAGTATCATATACATTAGTTGATATGCTTCATTCATTTCCACGTGAATGAAATTTAGATATTATATAATATCATGTTATATTCAGTGCTTATATGCAATCAACAGCTTCGGTCTCATTTTCTCACTATATCGAGATATATACCTAAATCTCTTCTGGAGATTTCATATTAGTTGAGATTGGGCTGCCTCATTAAAAACCTTGTTTGAGAAAAATCCTTTTGGGACAAAAACATCAATCAAGGAAAAGAGTACAGCATATGAATTTCTCAACAATATCAATGTAGATATTTTGAGCCGTTGCATGCACTGATACAATAATACATTTGAAACATCTTCAAGAGTTCCATTCTCATTTCTCATTAAACCCGTGCATGAACACTTTAATCATAAGGGCATATATTTCAGCATCGTCATTTTCGATGGATTTTAATATCCTCACTATTATTGATAATATGTAGCGCTATCTTTTCATAGTGTGTCGACACTTTCAATTTTATTTCTTTTCCCATATCAACATAACTTATCGAGATATCTCATTATCAATCCTCTTGTAGGATTACACAATATAGTTATGTCTATATACTCTTTAAGAGTATATGCCTCCGTTATTAAGACCATGTTTTATAATTTGTTTTGATATATATGATTGGGGAACTCTTATAATATCAACATTTCTAGCAATATTAACTTATCAAAGCATCATAGCTGATATATGTGATTGTTCATATTCTTTCATGCATCCATGAACTTCAAGTTCATATTTCAATTGTGAGGATATAATATGATGCATTTCACATATCATTTTCAGCCTTTAATACTCCCCTTCATACTAAGAAAATTTAGAACATTAAAACTCATATATGTTCTCATCATTCAACTTTAATATGGGAATTTATATAGTTTGCATTCTATTCTCGATATTGGCAATTTATTGGAGGATTTTAAATAATTTACCACATAATATCCCACTTGTATGAGCATAGTCAATCATTCAGGGATTTATTCAAGTATTGGGATATATATTTACTAACTTTATCATTAAATCTGGAAATCATGCTCATACCGTGAGCAAATATTTCGTAAATTTCAAATTACGAATCATATACACATGTGACTATCTAGTGGATCCATATCATAATATCTAGCAGTCCACATGGAGGATGAGTGGGCCCATATTTCTCATCCTTTATATATTCCAGATATATTTTGGATTTATTCCCAATATTGGATAGTAATTATTTCATCATTTATCGAGAACGATCATTAAAGAATTCTTTTAATTCTTCACTTGAAATATTGATTTCAATAATTCTTTACATCAATTGAACCGGGATGGTCAATGAGGTTCTGCAAACGAGTATTAATGAACTTTTAGTTCAGTAAATTCTTATATCGATTTACTAGTATCCTGTATAGTGCTCAACATGATTTATCATAGAAACAATTCACCGACATATTTTATTATCTTTTGGTGACATTATTGTCTACTCATCAGACAAACACTGATTTACGCTCATACGATCACATCCGCCATCGCTCAACTGGTGGAGTCTTAGCTCTTACGCTTTACAGAGTCGTAACTCATACGCTTTATGTTACTATTTTAACGCGGAGTCGTATAACATACGCGTCGTGTTATTCTATAAATAGATCATCCAAATTATCGCAAAATTCATCCTAATAAGAGTCCATATCTTATAATGGATCATATGCTCTCAAATCTTCGAAAATACTATCCATCATTACCGATCAAAATTCTAAAAAGAATTTATCGAGGTAGACTCGAAAGGTTGAGGATGCTAATGAATAAGGGCATCCTAGGAGATGTTCGATATTTGATTGAAGCAAAGGTTCGATTATCTGGTAAGGTTTCGATTCCTTCTAAATACATGCCTGGTATGGGTAAAAGTAGTTTTTTAAAGAAATGGAGAGCAAAAAGATTAGGAGGGTGCTACAAATGTGCTCGGTAGATATGTGACACTCGATGTAAATCTGTGGAGTACGTGTCTAGTAACCGAGAAGATAAGATAGCATTCATTAAGGATGGATTGAGTAAGGAGCCTTTGGATGATATTCAACAGGCTCTTGAGACACATCCTAGTGGACACGTGCAATGTGAGCTGATGGCCTTATGTGCCAAATTCAAAGATCAACAAGCACTTTATAGTCTTGAAATACTTAGGGTGTGTTTGATTGTAAAGCCGGAAAATGGTTAGAAGGAAAACGTTTTCCGGGTAAATGAATTCCGGGAAAAAGTTTTCCAGGGAAATGGTAGTTGTAGGTGTTTGATTGGGTTAATTTGAAAGTTGGAAAATAATGTTATTTTCCTTATTTTTGAGTTTTTTTAAATGAAATTTAATCATTTTCCTTATCTTTATGGTTAAAGTAAATTGTCCATTAAAAAAAAAAGAAAAAAAAGTGCTAAACTTTTCCCGGAAAACAAAAACCACCTCCCCCCAAGGAAAACGTTTTCCTCCAAAACAAGGAAAAGTGCGGATTTCGAGAAAAGTTGGAAAACGTTTTCCAGGAAAAGAAAGGCAATCAAACAACCAAGAAAGGAAAAAAAAGTTGGAAAACGGATTTTTCCGGGAAAACTAATGTGAATCAAACACACCCTTACTTTAAAAGATCCAGTTTGTAAATTTAGTAGAAAAACTTAATATAATAATTTTCTCATAAGGAAGCTCAGTGTAATAACGAAGATCAATGTTTTTCTTATAATTGTAAATATTGTTTTTCAATTTTAAGATATATATATGTATATTATTTTTCAATCACCGACAGGTATATGTCATTTCACTAAAATTTTTCTGCCATTTTCTCTTTCATATTTGTCAAAAAGTAAATAGTACAATCAATTATTGGTTTGAAAATTTATTTTTAAATAGAGGGATTCGTGTCTCTCATGTTCATACGTTGAAAGTATAATGCAAAAAGAGAGATAGGAGTAGAGATGGATATGGAGATTTTAGAATCATCTCATACAAGTCAGCCTGCACCTCACCAGATTAAAACCGTATGTATTCTTGGTGGATCTAAACTGGTAGGTCATATCCAATATGTGGATATGGCAAACCAACTCATAAAAGAGTTAGGGAGACAAAAAATCAATATACTATATGGAGGAACCAACAACAAACTTTTAACTAAACTTATAATGGCCGCACCATCATGGGAGTTTTGAGTGTAATACCTTTCCATCGAGTTGGATCTAATACTCGAATTGGATCTAGTTCTACCATGAATTCAGTTGGGTTGGTGCTACAAGCGCAATCCATCCACAACTGCATGATGTATATGATGAACAATAGTGATGCTTTCATTGTCCTTCCAGGCGGTTATAACACACTGGAGGAAATATTTAATATAACATCATGGGCACAGTGGAACTTTCATACCAAACCAATATGTTTGTTGAATATCAATTGTTTCTTTGATGGCTTACTAGCGTTTCTAGATTAGGGTGTAAATAATAAGTTTATCTTTCATTCAACAAGAAAAATACTTATTTCTTCTAGTACTGTTGATGAACTACTCATCAAATTTCATGCATATGTTCAAGAATCTGTGGAAGCTCAGGCCCGTCGGTCACAGACCACTGGTGTCAAGCGAAAAAGAAATTCGGATCCTTTAAATATCTCATTATGAACCCTGATGTTGGGGGTGGCAGAGTTACAGAGTATTTATACTCTCGAAACGCACCCTTCCTTTATGGGTTCAATATGTATTTTCTTTTCGCATTTCTATATTTTCGAGTGTTTATTGTCATCTTTGATATTCTCAATATGTTCCACTTCGGCTGTTTTGTACTTCTTCTGGAATAATAATAATAATATCATATTGGCTTTATTCAAATATAGAAAACTAGTGATTATACTTCTTCAAGAGCATTTTATTCTCATATTAATACAATCTCATATCATCGATGAGATTACTTCATATAATCTCTCAATGCGATATATTTTCTTTCATTTATCAACATGGGATCTATTGAGCATTTTACTTTCATCTATTTATCCAATGGTAACTTCAGGTACCACTTACTCAATTTTTCTCCATTAATATTCGGTAAATATGGAGAATAAATTTTATTCTTATTATCTACTTCTTCAAGAGTAGGATTAGAATGTTTCATCAACTACTTCTTCTGGAGTAGGATTCGTTATAACCAATCGTATAGTATAACCCACCACATTGGAAATATGTACACCAATCGTGTGGTATTACCCACCACATTGGAAATATACTCAAACTATAAAGTGCATAAATTTAAATTGTAGAAATTAAATTCTCCCCAATAGGTGGTTGAACCTACCACATGGAAATTATCGCAATAAATATAAATTTACGGAATTTAAATTGTGAGAATTAAAATGCATAATGATTAACTACTTCTTCAGGAGTAGGATCTGCTTAGTAGAAGGTATTACCCATCACTTAGCATATAAATTGCATAAATATATAAAACCTTTTGTTTAGTGATGGTTGAACCCATCATTAGGTAGGAGGTGTTTATTTAAATCATAAAGAAATAAAGTGCGAGAATTAAATATCTATAGAAACAAATTTGTTCTAACTATTTCTTCAAAATATAATTATCGTCAAAATAAACGACCGTAAATCGAAATATCTATCGCAATCAAGCTACTTGTTTAAGCAGTCGCCTGGCAAGTGCGTGGCGCTACACATGTTTCTTTATAAAATTTTAATAGTATAAGGATTAATACGTAAATATTCATAAGTTCAATGACCATCTTTTAATTTTTCAAAGTTTGGATACTACTTTATAAATTTTGATATATTTCAAAATGAACTGTTATATTATCAATATTGGTGTCATATTAAAGATCTCGTTAAATGGAGTATAATGGAGTCGAGAAAATTTGATTTTGATAATGTATGCTCCTTATATCTCAAGAAAACGAATGTTATAGTTTAATATATTATTATATTATAAAATAATATGATTTACCTTTTTCTCTTTTGTTGTAGGAAACGTGATTTTTTTTTCAATCTTCTTTTTCACCATCGAGTTTCCAACTGGAAAATCTTATGGTAACCTTTTTAGTTCATATTTGATACCAATAGACTCGCCTCGTCGAGAGCTTCGATGATGTGGTCTCGTTTTATGCTCATGTCACCTCATTTGGCCGGAAAATGAAATCGAAGCGGCAAGTTATGTAGTTTATTTCCTTTTCCTTTCTTTTTCACTTCCTCTTTGCATTTATTTTTCCTTTTTGTGGGCAACAGATTTGAGAGAGATAGGTAGACTAGGGATAGAGAGAAAAATATAGAGAATAAAAGATAGGTAGGAATAATTGAATTAGTAGAGTGTATGATTAAAAGAAGAATTAATTTAAGTGGGGGTGCGTGATTGAAGATGGATGAAATTTTGATAATTAAAAAATTTTGCACATCATTTAACTACCACATGCAAAATAATTTTGGCGTAATAATCTAGCTTTACGTCATGTACATCATTTATAAGATTTAATTGTAGAAAGATACTTCTTTCATATTACTCAAAGGGTTGGAGACTCGTGATGATAACGTGTTATAAAACTATAGAAAAGTAGAGAGAGTTTATAGAATGAATTACTAATTCACAAGTGAATCAATTTCATTAATAACTGAAACCCTATTTATAGGAAAACTTCGAATGACATGATCGCAATTACATAATTTCATCAGGGACATAATAGTCATTCACATAAATAAAAAATTATAAAAACATTCCCTCCTTCCCCTCATTAATGCATATAATATTGATAACAATGTATAAATTTTTATGTAATTGTTACATTAAAAATGCTCTTAAATATGAAAATTGAGTCAAAAGTTATTTGTTTGAATTAGATTTACGAAGGGTGGTTTGAATTAGATTTACGTTTCACTGTTTCAGGGAGGCACAAAAAGACCTTTCATAAAAGAAAAGAAACTGAGACCTGAGTGAAGTAAATTCGGCGATTCGAAAATTTCTCCCCTAAATTCGGAGCCACCGAGAAAACAGCCGCTTCTCGGCTGAATCTGAAACTCCATGATTAACTCTGTCGAAGATCGCGGTTTATAATTCACAATCTTTCCCGCGTTTCGAAACCAATTTTTCAGATCAAAATCCATTCAAAATGGAGCAAGCAAGAACAATGGCGAAAGCTCTGATCAACAATTCAAATAACCCCAAACTCGCATGGCAACTCTTCAAGCGTACTCTCTGTAACAACCAAACTAATTTAACGCCAAATGATGATGATAATCCATACTCCCTTCAGTATTGCGTCCCTTCCATTGCGCGCATTCTCATTCGTGCCAAAATGTTCCCAGAAATTGACACACTGCATAATCATCTCCTCGTCTCTCGATCTCTCGAAGCCACGTGTAATTCATTATATTGCATTGTTAGAATGTTAGCGAAGTCCGGGTACATTGATAAGGCTATTTCTAATTTTCAATCTATTCGAACTCATTTTCGGAATGAGCCTCCTTCCGTATCTCTATACAATCTTCTTATTGAATCTTCTCTTAAACAAAATTGTTCCGATTATGTGTCCTGGTTGTATGAAGACATGGTTTTCTCTGCGGTGAAGCTGGAAACATATACTTTCAATCTGTTGATTAGTGGGTTGTGTGATTTGGGTCGGTTAGATGACGCCCAGAAACTGTTTGATAAAATGCGTGACAAAGGTTGTGAGCCTAATGAGTTTAGTTTTGGGATTTTGATGCGTGGGTATTGTAGACATGGATTTTCTTCTAAAGGGTTGGAGCTTTTGAATTTAATGAAGAAAATGGGCATTTCTCGTAATATGGTAGTGTATAACACTTTGATTGCAAGTTTCTGCAAGGAGGGTGAGAATGAAGAAGCTGAGAGACTGGTGGAGAGAATGAAGGAAGATGGCTTTACTCCCAATGTTGTCACGTTTAACATTAGAATTTCCGCTCTTTGTGACATTGGAAAGAGTTTAGAAGCCTCCAGAATTTTTAGGGATATGCAAATTGATGAGCATTTAGGATTGCCAAAGCCTAATGCAGTGACACATAAATTGATGCTGGAGGGTTTTTGCAGGGAGGGGATGTTGGAGGAAGCAAAGACTTTGCTAGAGTCTATGGAAAGAGATGTTCTTTCTCTAAATGTGGAGATTTATAACACATGGCTTTTGGGTTTGGTGAAGAATGGGAAGCTTTTGGAAGCTCCGTTAGCCCTTGAAGAGATGATGGATCATGGTGTGTCGCCGAATTTGTACTCGTACAACATTTTGATTGATGGACTCTGCAAGAATGATATGCTTTCTGATGCCAGAGCAGTTATAGGTTTAATGATTACGAGCGGGATTTCGCCAGATACAGTCACTTACAGCACTCTGCTTCAGGGATATTGCAGAAAAGGAAAGGTAATCGAGGCCAATAAAGTTCTACATGACATGACAAGGGCTGGATATGTTCCAAATACTTATACTTGCAACATACTGCTACACAGTATGTGGAGAGAAGGCAAAGTAGCTGAAGCAGAGAGGTTACTGCAAAAGATGAATGAAAGAGGACATGGATTGGATCCTGTAAGTTGTAATATTGTGATTGATGGTCTGTGTAGAAGTGGGAAAGTCGACAAAGCAGTTGAAATTGTGAGTGAAATGTGGACTCATGGAAGTGCTGCTCTTGGCAACTTGGGAAATTCATTTATTGGTCTAGTGGACGACAATGGGGAAAAGTGCTTACCTGACTTGATCACTTATTCAACAGTTATTAATGGGTTATGCAAGGATGGAAAGCTCGATGAAGCTAAAAAGAAGTTTGTTGAGATGATTGGGAGACACTTATCTCCTGATTCAACTATTTATGATATTTTTATTTATAACTTGTGTAAGAGAGGGAAGATATCATCTGCATTTCAGGTTCTCAAAGACATGGAGAGAAAAGGTTGCAAAAAAAGCTTACGAACTTATAATTCATTGATCCTTGGTCTGGGAAGTAAGAATCAAATATTTGAAATGTTTGGCATGATGAATGAGATGAAAGAAAGAGGAGTTTCTCCAGATATTTACACTTACAACAATATTCTTTGCTGTCTTTGAAGGAGGAAGAAGTGAAGAAGCTACTTCGCTTTTAGAGGAGATGTTGCAAAATGGGGTAGCACCCAACATGTATTCCTTTAAACTGTTAATAAAAACTTTCTGCAGGACTGGTGAGTTTAGGCCAGCACAGGAGGTATTTGACATTGCCCTTAGTTTATATGGCCACAAAGAAGTACTTTATAGTATAATGTTCAACGAATTGCTTGCTGGGGAGGAGATCTTGGAAGCTAAAGAGTTACTTGATTCTGCAGTTGACAAATGTTTTGATTTGGGAAGCTTCCATTACGGAGATCTCATAAATAGACTATGTCATGGCGAGAATGTAGAATATGCTCTTGAAATCCTCAAAAAGATGATGGAGAAAGGATTGAAGTTTGATCCTGCAGCATTCATGCCAGTGATTGATAGTTTAAATGACCTTGGAAATAAGCATGAGGTAGATGAACTAACAGACAGGATGCTGTCAATGGTTTCAGAAAGTGAGATGGGAAATACAATTAACGGGCTTCACAAGATGTCAAATAATGGGAAAGAGAATAACAATGGTGGAAGCGAGTGGCGCACAATTCTGCAAAGGTATGGTACATAAATGGAAGCAGACTTGTTTTCTTATATATTAATATGAAATTTAATCTTTTTAATTATTTTGTAAGTGTTAAATGCTACTATTTAAGTGTCAGGTGTAGTATTTCTATTACATGCTACTAGATTAAGTGTCTGGGATAGTATTTCTTCTAGTGGAAAACGAATTTTTGGGAGACAGTGTGGTTGAAAAGTAAAAAAACTGATGGGAAGTTTGGGGAAAAATGGATTTCAGAAAAGGTATACCAGAAAAGCACTTAAAACTGATCCATCATTGTTGAACACGCTGTCAAGGCTACACGAAGTAGGTCCTTTTTAGTTGTTGCATGATCCATTTTACTCATCAATTTATTTATTTAATTTATTTTGCTTCTTTTTGATGCTGTGTTGATATTCTGTCTACCAGAGATGACGGGAGTGGGATAGCCATGAAAACTCTGAAGCGTGTGCAGAAAGGTTGGGGTCAAGCAGGTTTATCGAACTTACAAGCTAATAAAAGGGACTTTCTTGATTATTGGGACTCCACTGGCTAAACTTTCTCTAGTTTCAAGGAGCGCAGTCACTTTTTCCCCGAGGTGAGGCAATTAAATGCTTAATAATGTTTCTCTTTTGTAATGTGTGAAAACATGATTTATTATCTCTTCCCTATAGTTCTGTCAAGCTTATGCTAAATTGTATGTTCTGCTCCGGCCTTTAGTTTCTTTACATTCAGCCTTTAACAACATATGAATATTTAGAACTTCCATGGATTCACAATGTATATACATACAATAACAAAAGCTCAATCAGAGAAGGAAAACTAATAGAAATAAATTGCAAATACTACATCACTCTGGGTAAATCATCATATTGTTACAGTAGCAGTCTTCAATTGCACACCTAATAAAGGAGTCGAGGATCATCATGACCATAAAATACACCACTGTCCTCGTTGACTGGAATTCCATATGAGTGGACCATGGATTTGAATCCCCCAGCCTCAAAAAAGGGAAATCGAAAGACAATAAAAAGTAGATTACTAACTAATATCACCCATTGCTACCTTTCAAGTGAAAGTATGTCAAGTCTTTACAGTGGACCACCATTACTACCAAATGAACTCCCGAGAGTTGGATGATAAGATTGATTGACAGTAAGTTTAATTGTGTGCCTTCTGGATGATTTGTGAATGTCTATACATTCTTCAAGATCTGCATTGCATGTCAAAAGCACCCACTCAGATTCATCATCCAAATATTTTAGATCAACCTTATTGGCATCTTCTATACCAAAACGCCCGTAAATTTCTCGTTGCAGATCTCCAAAACCCCAGTTTGATTGCAGACTGAACCGGACCTTTTCTTCCCCAAAACTGGCTTTTACTCTAAAGTTACTCCCATCACGCAGCACCTGGCTTCTGCTCGTCGGCAAGAGAGGTGGAGCTTCAATAGAAGCATGCTCACTGATTATCTTATGGCTTTGGGATCTAACCAGAAGTTTTGTTTCATCTTGGGCGGCCATTTCTAGAAGTTCTGCATCACTCCGTGCTCTCTTTAGCATACCTCCAGTTTGTTCAGCTAATAAAGCGTCTCCACTGCTGGATGCATTTGCCGGAAATGATGATTGCTTCACACCTGTAGAACAGCAGAAGCTAGAACTGGAGCTATGACTACCAGAAGAAGTTGACTTTGAAGCAGCATTTCCTGCACTCAATAGGTTGCCTTTGGGTTGGGCGTTCAACTGTTCTAAATGATCACTTGTCTTGGACGTTGATAAGTTGCTGCTTCCGGGCAAATTTGGAGATACAAGTTCTGGGAAGTTGTTGTAGAAAGAACTGAGCTGAAGAGAACCCTCAGCACCCTGGACCGAATCTATCACGAGTTGAAGTTTCCTCAATGAATGTCCAACTTTCTTGATCTTCCGAGATGGCCATCTCGTGATTCCATGCTGTCTGCATATTCTTTTCAAGGTTGTGGGACACACTGGGAGAGGAACAAAATGGTTAGTCACACTGGGATGGAGATGCAAAATGGTTAGTCACACTGGGATGGAGATGCCTGTGCAATAGATCGTAAGACTGACATCTCATACCAAGGAATGTAACCATCTAATGATACAAAATCTCATCAAAGTTCACATGCTACTCTTAGACATTCGATATGGCAGTGAACAGAAAGGGTTTTCTATTGGCTAACCTACTTATAAAATTCATCTGAAAGCTTGGAATGGAATAACAGAATCAAAGTTTACTTTACAACTAAGGTTCTAGCACACATTGTCATGAGATGCATGGAAGCTTTTTAAATAAATGAAAGCCCTAACACGAAATGTAGGTAAGTGATCATTTTAGCAAGTGAAAATATATCTGCACTAGTTGGGACTTGCTAGAAGTAAATCTCAGGATCAGTAACAATTTGAAGTTTTCTTGGAATTAATCTACACTAGTTACTCTGTTTGTGTTCAACAAGACATGTCACAGTGAAAACAGTAATGGATAATAAGTTCATTTTATTTACTTGTGATAGTGTTGTCATACCCCCAATATTCTTTGCAGCATCTTTTAGACTCCCTGCAAAGTATTGCCGAAGTATTTGCAAGCTTATAGACTTCTCAGTCTTCGTCCGCATTTTTTCACTTGTTCTTTTAGAGCTTGATGTCTTATGCTCACTAGCAAAAGAAAAGTCTCCAGTACCATTCATATTTCCTTTGGATGCAGAATCTTGCTGAATGTTATTCTCAGAAGATACCGGAAATTGACTTATATCCCATTGGGCAGTCACCTGGAACTCTTCGGCCGGCTCTTCCTTATGGGATCCCAACAAAAGAGAAGCTTCTACAGCCAGTTCCTCATCCATAACAACCCTTAAACTCTGGCAAGATTGTTTTATGACAGAAGACAGTGAGCTGAGCATCTCCCTCTGGTCTTCACAATCTTTGCAATCTGGTGGCAAGAAAAACTCCAAAACGAAATCAGCTGTTCCAGTGTATGTACTCCTGAGGCGTATTGCAACAGCAGCATGTAAGTCGAACATACGTGCATGATGTGAGAGAGGATACTCTGTCTTGCAGAATCCTGTTATGTCCTCTGCAAAACATGGTTGATTTGTCATGAATGCTTTCCCAACAATGCCTTCGCCTTTAAGTAAGTGATGCTCAGAGCATGCCTCATGAAAACCAACAACTTGTGGATCAGCCACATAGCAGGCAGAGTCGATTGTAGAAACACAGTGAATGTAGTTCTTGTCAGAGTGTCGACAGCCGCCTTTCCCGAGTTGAGTACATGGTGCCCAAGCTTGTGCCAGAGGCAATTTATGTGCGGTGCAGACAGATATCAGAACATCCTTAATCTCTGCTAAAGCCGCTCGGTAAGACTCGTTGCAATACTGATACAAAATCACAGTGCACTGTTAGGAACTCCTGTAGTCAAACTTTAATTTCAACAACGCACTCAAATTAAATCACAAATTTAAAACTATTGTTCATTATTGTTCACTAATTTTGCAGTTCCCACCACCATTTAAACTAAAAACAAAAAAAAGTGACTTTTTTTAGCCAACTAAAAGCATTTCCAAACTAACATGGTGTGAAAAGATTTTAGCTACCTCTGCTTTCAGTGAACTCGGGATTTCAGAACTCTTCAGATCAACAGCCTGCAAGAAGATTTTTTGTTAGAAGAAGAAAAATGATGCCCTCCAATGTAGTATATACTACATGATAATAAACCACACAGGAAAAAGAACACATCAAAATATTACAGGAAGTGGGCGCCACAGGGGTGGGGGTTGGGGGGAGGGAGGGTACCACCATACCTCCATAAATGAAAAAGGAGGAAACGAGACAATGAAGCACAAGAATTTTTTATCGGCCTTTTCGGATCTTTCAGGCAAATCTCCATTGAAAATTTACCGACAGCAATTTGTCACGAAGTATTTAACGACCTCATTTAAAGGCTTAAGCAGATAAAAAGAGGAGGCAACTTTATTTCTCTAAATTTCTACAGCACAATTTTCTTTAGTCTACAAACTACTCCTTTCTCATTTTTTATTTTTATTTTTTTAATTTTTTTTAAATGTGTGATACATGTCCAGTTTTCTCTTTCCCTGGCCTGGTATCTATCAAAATCCTCAAGAGTCAGAAAAGGGACAAATTCATTTTTTAAACTTCTCCATTTAACATGATCTATAGGCAGATTACATACATATTGGATTTATTATCCGCACTTCATGGGAACTCTTATATCTCGATGATTTGAACAGAAAACAAAGATGTAGAACAAGTTAGAAGAAAGGACCTCCAGAGCTTTGCAGATGTTTTCCAGTTGAGGGACTTTGTGACTTGTTGTAAGAATCTCAACGACTCCCAAGCAATTACCAGTGCTTCTTTCAAAAACAGGAAGTGCAAGCGATCCACTAACATGGTATTGATGTGCATGCTCAACGCGTGGATATTCCTCTTTTTTGAAAAACCGAACATCTGGCGTCCATTCTGGCAACTTGTTCAGAAAAACACGACCAGGTAACCCAGCAAGATCCTTAGAGTCTTCCTCTGCTGCAAAGTGGTAAGTCCTAGAAACATGTCTGTATTCTACAAGACTCTTGCTGTTTGAATTTAATGAAAATGGCTGATTGTGAGTAGTGAGGACATGCCTTCCCCTTCGTTTTACTGGTACCCATATCTGAATAAGTACGTTTTCATCCCTTGTGGAGTCTTTGAGGTACTCAATAGCCTGCACTAATCTCTTCTTAGGTGAGATAGCTCGGTCGGGTTTCCGCTTGGGCCAACCCATAACCTAGTATTGGCTTCATTCCCTTGAACTTGGAAATCCCCAGATTGGGTAGAAGGAAAAGTGGGAACTGGACTTGTAGGAAATTCATCCATTTTGGAAGTGTCAAAAATCAGATTTGTTTTTTCTGTTTCTTTCAAGATACTCTGATCTTGATGTGCGATAATTTCTGAACTGGTGATGAAGTTGTAGGTAGGCGAAGAAGTTAAGGTCGATGAAGCTGGTTGCCAAAAGTTGGAGTTGGATCCATAAGTAGTCTCTAACCAGAAGCCGTCGTATAAGAGTTCGTCCATAAGATTGAAATCAATACCACCATCACCTTCCATGATGAATACTAGTCAAACTTCCGTTTCCATAAAGCCTAGAGTACGAAAATACAATCACGATCCAAAACACAGAAGCACCATAAATATGAAAAACAAGAATAGGAACTTCCAGGAAGGATTCCTTTCTGTTGTCTTCCAAAACCCACTCAGCTCGACCACAAACATCGTCTATTCAATACCTATTTTGTTTGCAACTGCAATCACAATGCATCTCAGAGGGATGGTAAATAGCAACCAATATTAGTACACAGGGAAAAGAGGAAGAGGCGTCCGTGAGGCTAGACGAACTAGGTAGTAGCTTAACACCCCAATATAAAACTTTTGTTTGTTAATGTAAAAATCCCACAAAATCGAAGTTATAGCAGAAAAAGGGCCCCCAACATCAAAAGTTATTCAGGGTTCTGAGGAGGCAAGGAAATGCAATACAAACTCAAGAAATCAAATACAGGTATTAACCAGAAGAAACAGAAAATTTAACAGAAAGATGTTCAGCATAAATGAAAAACAGAGGTAGAGAGAAGAGAAGCAAAGCCACTCACTCTGAGTATATTCTGATTACTGGTAATTGTTGTTCCCTTTGAGTCTAAGAATCTCATCCACAACAAAAAGATAGTTTTAGTGAATGACAGACAAAAGGATTGAAATATTTGTTTGTTGGCTGTTATTGTTCAGGTATGATGTGGAAATGGTGGAAAATTGTTTGATGGAATTAAGAAAGTAGGAGAAGTTGATGAAGATGAGCTCTTGTTATTATGCAAACAAATGCTGCTTCTGTTGCATCATGTGGTGGGACCCATGATGGAAGTAGAAAGTTAGAATAAAACTGAGAGATTCAAAAAAATCAAAAATGAAAATAAAGTATGAGAGGTTGTACTTTAACTTGAATAGTGCACGTCATGGATTCTGGATTTCGATGGTTATCAACAAGTTATTTAGTGTTTGGCATGATTAATATATGAAAACTGTTTCTCTTTAGGATCTGTGATAAAGATTCCATCTTGATGATTTTCTGTTCTTTGACCTACAGATTCCCACGTCACTTTTAACTCTGGTTAAGAATCCCCAGGTTACTCTCTCTCTCTCTCTCTCTCTCTCTCTCTCTCTCTCTGTGATATTTATTTTATTTTATTGTATATTCATTTATCTTTATTCTTTATTGAAATGATAATTACTTTTGGACAGTAATTGCTAATTACCTATATATATAAGAGGATCATCGTTGAAATTTATTGTAAGTGGTAAGTACTTGTTAATTACAAATATTGATCATTTTGAATAATGTTCTCTCCCATGGGGGAGAATAAACTATACTGATTTGGCACTACCACGTTGAATTGTCACACCATCAATTTGAAAATATAATTAGTGATGTTGCATCCCCACATCAATCAATAGGGGATACAAATCGTCCCTCATGGGTAGAGGAGCCAATTGCTCCATGTAATACTATCGCGTGTGTGTGTCTCTTCTTTTCCATATTTCTTGCTCAACTCAAACTTGTACATCTCGAGTTAGATGTTTTTGGAGCATTGGAAAGTGTTTTTTTTTTTTTTTTTTTTTTGGGTGATAAGTGAATTTTGTTAATGTTACATTCATCCTTACATGGTGAAAAGTTTCTGTACTCTCCCAATCTCATACTCTTGATTACTATTGATCACCGATACTAAGTGTCATAATTTACTAACTAATGCGGTTCATCATATGTAGATGACTAGTATCAGTGAGACTAGTACATATACCTCAAAAATTTTGAAAGTAAAATTATATATATACACATATCCACACACTGTAGGTTAAAAGGTGTATGCGGCGACCCGTGCACTTGTCTTCCTTAATCCCGTGAGGTCGGGTCGGAGTCTCCAGAGAAATCTAACCTTTTTAATCTTGACCCTCCTGCCTCTTATTATCTTTTCACATTAAAATGTTGAGTAATCGCGTCATAGATTCCTCACTAATTCTTTAGAATCTGCATGCCAAAACAGTCATTCTCTCACTTTTTTGGGCTTATTGGACGGCAACTTAAGTTGTCAACATATTGGCATTGGATTTTTTGCGGATTTGATGGGGCTTATGATTAATTAATCCAAATTTATTGTTAACTATGCATCTCTTTTTTTTCTTTTTGTCTTTTTCCCTCTAATAATTTTCTTTACCTTTTAATATCATCATCATTCACATTCTCATCCCATGCGAGGAAACCTTATTTTCCTAATGATGTAATACTTTAATATTGGTTTTGAGAGAATAAAATTTTTCACGTAAAGAGGCTTTAATGGTCCACACCAGCAATAAGGGAAATAAATTCTTCCCACATGACAAGGAGAACATGAGTATTAATATCATATACTAATATTCACCTTTTAATCTCTACCGAACATATAGTTTACTCCTCTCTATTTTACAAATATATATATGTATATATATGTGTGTTGTTATGAATAATTGAGAATAATTTGGTGGTTATGAATTATGAGGAATAATTTGGTGGATGAATAATTTGGTGGAGGAATAATTTGGTAAAAGATGTAATTATTATATGTGAATGACTATTATACCCTTGATGAAATTATGTAATTACGATTGTCTTGAATTCAGCTTTCCTATAAATAGAGGCTCGCTTATTAATGAAATTCATTCACGAGAATTCCTTAGAATTCATTCTCTCTAAATTCTCTCTATTGTTTATACTTTTATAACACGTTATCGTAGTCTAAATTTTGAGTAATATGAAAGAAGTATGCTTTACAAAGATCTTATAGATGATCTTCGATCGAAACCTGGATTATTACCAATGAATTAATTCATCCTCATCAATCCTAAATAACTCTCTTTGCAAATACATCATCGAAAATTCCCTTTGTTCATATTCTTCTCCCACACTCATTCTACACAACTAGATGTCTCAAATCCCAAAATTGGAAGAATGGAGTCCAAAGAATTTTCCGATCACGTAAATGGATTGCAAGTAAATCTCATCCATTGGAATAGTTAGAGAAAGGGAAAAAGAATCATATGATTTTATAATATAATAATATATTAAACTATAACATTCGCTTTATCGAGATATAAGGAGTATACATTATCAAAATCAAATTTTCGACTCCATTATACTCGATTTAACGAGAGCTTCGATTTGACACAAACATTGATAGGGTAATAACTCGTTTTGAAATATGTTATTATCAAACTTTCAAAATTTACAAATCAAGACACCAACTTTTGAAAAAGTTACAAAATAGTCATTGAATATTTTGATATTGATAAATTGAAGTAGAAAGGAGATAATTTTCCAATCGTAAACATTGATAAAATATTTTTGACAATTTTACCTTTGCGGTGGAATGGACAATTTTACCCTTAGGGTAAAACCGACCTAATTTTGACGACAAAGAAAAATGGATAGAATATTCATGAAGAAATTCTAAATCCATTGATTATATAAAATGGCTTGAAGTCCATTTGAGTTAAAAGATCGAAATATTAATGTAACTCGAAGAGTTCAATTACATAATGTCTTATTCTGAAGGATAAGTGTCTTTCTTTGTAGAAGTAATGAGTATTTGTTCTAGAAGAACAAATTTGCTCCCGTAGAAGCGATTCAATATTTAATTCTGACTTTATTTCTTTGCAATTTAATTCTTTGCAATACCTCCTACTTGATGATGGGTTCAAACCGCCACTAAACGGAAGGTTTTATATATTTATGCACTTTATATGCAGTGATGGGTAATACCTTCTACTAGCGAGATCCTACTCTGAAGAAGTAGTTAAATATTATGCAATTTAATTCTTGCTATTTAAATTAGTAGATTTATATTTATTGCAATAATTCCCATAAGGTAGGTTCGACCACCTATTGGAGGAAATTTAATTTCTGATTTAAATTTATGCACTTTATAGTTTGAGTATATTTCAATGTGGTGGGTAATACCACGATTGGTGTGCATATTTCCAATGTGGTGGGTTATACTACACGATTGGTTATAATCGAATCCTACTCAGGAAGAAGTAGTTGATCAAATATTCTAATCATACTGCCAAGAAGTAGGCGATGAGAATAAAATTACTTCTTCATATATACCAATATGAATGGAGAAAATTGAGCAAGTGGTACTTGAAGTTACCATTGGATAAATAGACGAAAGTAAAATCTTTGAATAGATCCCATGTTGATAAATCAAAGATAATATATCGCATGGAGAAATTATATGAAGTAATCTCATCGATGATATGAGATTGTATTAATATGAGAATAAAATGCTCTTGAAGAAGCATAATCACTAGATTTATTTGAATAAAGCGATATGATATTATTATTACTCCGGAAGAAGTACAAAGCAGTCGAAGTGGAACATATTGAGAATATCAAAAGATGGCATTAAACACTCGAAAATATAGAAATGCAAAAGAATATACATCAATCCATAAATGAGGATGCGTCTGAGAGTATAAATACTGTAACTCGCCACCATCAACATTAGGATTCATAATGAAATATTTAAAGGATCCTAATTTCTTTTTTCGCTGACACCAAGTGGTCGCGATCGACTGACCTGGGCTTCCAGATTCTTGAACATATGCATGAAATTTGATGAGTAGTTCATCAACGATCTTAGCAGAGATAAATATTTTTCTCATTGAATGAGAGATAAACTTATTATTTACACCCGATCTAGAAACGCTAGTAAGCCATCAAAGAAATTATTAATATTCAACAAACCTATTGGTTTGACATGAAAGTTCCACGTGCCAACGAGGCTATATTAAATATTTCCTCCGATGTGTTGTATAGCGCCTGGAAGGACAATGAAAGCATCACTATTATTCATCATATACATCATGCGATTGTGGATGGATTTGCGTAGCCCCAACCTGCTTTGGGACCCATGGTAGAACCTGCTCCAATTGAGTATTAGATCCAACTAGATGAAAAGGTATTACACTCGAAACTCTTATTCCCCATGATGGTGCGGCCATTATAAGTCTAGCTAAAAGTTTGTTGTTGGTTCCTCCATATAGTATATTGATTTCTTGTCTCCTAACTCTTTTTACGAGTTGGTTTGCCATATCCACATATTGGATATGGCCTACTTAGATCCACCAAGAATACATACGGTTTTAATATGGCGAGGTAAAAGCGACTTGTATGAGATGATTCTAAAATCTCCACATCCATCTCTACTCCTATCTCTCTTTTGCATTATATTTTCAACATGAGAGATATATGAATCCTCTATTTAAAGAAAAATTTTAAAACCAATAATTGAGTGCACTATTTACTTTTTGACAAATATGAAAGAGAAAAAGCGAAATTTTTCTTTAGTGATATGACATATAATTTGTCAATGATTGAAAAATAATATATATCTTAAAATTGAAAAACGATATTTACAAATAAAAGAAATATATTGATCTTTGTTATTACACCGAGCTTTCTTACATAAATATGGGAAAATCATTATGCTAAATTTTTCTACTAAATTTACAAACAGGATCTTCTAAAGTAAGTTTTTCAAGACTAGAACGCTTTGTTGATCTTTGAATTTGGCCCATAAGGCCATTAGCTCACCTTATGCGTGTCCACTAGGATGTGTCTCAAGAGCCGAATATCATCCAAAGGCTCCTTACTCAATCCATCCTTAATGAATGCTATTTTATCTTCTCGATTTCTGACAAGTACCCCATTTACATCGAGTGTCACATGTCCACCGAGCACACTTGTAGCATCCTCCTAATCTTTTTGCTCTCCGTTTCTTTGAAAAACTACTTTTACCCATACCAGGCATGTATTTAGAAGGAATTGAAACCTCACGGATAATCGAACCTTTGCTTCAATCAAGTATCGGATATCTTGTGGGATACCCTTATTCATTAGCATCCTTAATCTTTCCTACATCGATAAATCCTTTTTAGGATTTTGATCAGTAGTGATTGATAGTATTTTCAAGATTTGAGAGCATATGATCCATTATAATGTATAGACCCTTGTTAGGATGAATTTTGCAATAATTTTGATGATTTATTTATAGAATAATACGACGCTGTATGAAATAAGACTCAGATTTTAAATAAATAATATGAAGCGTAAGAACTACGATTTAATTAAATAATAGTCGGATGTGATGCGTATGAGTCAGAATCTGTTTGAACAAGTAGTAGACAATAATGTCACTAAAAGGTGATGGAATATGTCGGTGAATTGTTTCTATGATAAATCATATTGAGCACTATACTGAATACTAGTGAAATCGATATAAGAATTTCTTGAACTAGAAGTTCAATAATACTCGTTTGCAAAACCATTGACCATCCCGGTTTAAATAATTATTGAAATCAATATTTCAAGTGAAGAATTAAAAGAATTCTTCAATGATTGTTCTCGATAAATGATGAAATCATTACTAGCCAATATTGGGAATAAATCCCAAATATATACGGAATAAAGGATGAGAAATATGGGCCCACTCATCCTCCATATGGACTACTAGATATTATGATATGGATCCACTAGATAGTCACATGTGTATATGATTGAAATTTCTGAAATATTTGCTCACGGTATGAGCATGATTTTGATTTAATGATAAAGGTAGTAAATGTATATCCCAATACTTGAATAAATCCTGAAGGATTTGAGTATGCATACAAGTGGGATATTATATGGCAAATTATTTAAAGTCCTCAAATAAATTGCCGATATCGAGAATAGAATGCAAACTCTAAATTCCCATATTAAGGTGAATGATGAGAACATATATGATTAACATCATACCAACTGTATGAGTTTTGGTGTTCTAAAATTTCTCGATGAGGGAGTATTAAAGGTTGAAAATGATATGTGAAATGCATCATGTTATATCCTCACAATTAAAATATGAACTTGAAGTTCAAAGATGCATAAAAGATGCTATGAACAATCACATATATCAGTTAAGATGCTTTGATAAGTTAGCACGCCAGAAGCGTTGATATTATGAGATTTCCCCAAACATATATATCAAAGCAAATTATAAAAGATGGTCTTAATAACGGAGGCATATGCTCTTGAAGAGTATATAGACATAACTATATTGTGTAATCCTACAAGAGGATTGATAATGAGATATCTCGATAAGTTATGTCGATATGGGGAAAGAAATGAAATTGAAATGTGTCGACACGATATGAAAATGTAGCGCTACGTATGATCAATGATAATGAAAATATTGAGATATATTGAAGATGATAAATGGTGAATGTGAAATCCTTAACTTATGAGATGATGAGATGATGATGACTATTGCTCAAGTTTAAGATAAGCATGGTGGTCATTATATGTTGCATGCTCATGAAAGTTAAATTACCGATCGTGTGTGTACTTTGAAAAGGAAATTAAAGGATCGGATGAGCTAAACCGTGTTTATGAGTACCCAAAGGGTGAACTAAGCCCTGGGAATGAAATAACCTATTAAGTGAGTATTAAATGTTAAATGATATATTTTAAATGTTAGTTAGTTATGAAGGTTTACTTATATGTTTACATGTTTTTACAATGAATTTATATGCTTTAAATTGTGTATTTGGAGACATGTGTTCATGGTGAATGTTTTGTAGTTGTGTAAGAAAATTGATGCACTCTAAATGAGCAGAAGAGTATAAAACCAATGTATATGATACTCATACAAATGTATGAAAGATTTTGAAAATGCTTGCATATTTGTATAAAATACGCGTTGCACTCTTTTTCCCTTGGTGAGGTTTTATCCCATTGGGTTTTTCCTAGCAAGCGTTTTTAATGAGACAACTTTAAAGGCGTATTCATATGAATAATGTACTCTTTTCCTTCATTAGGGTTTTTCCCAGGTTTTCCTAATAAGGTTTTAACGAGGCATATTCATGGTATATTGAGAACGATAGGAGAAATTGATACTGATGTATCTATTGGATCAAGTTATAATGGAGCTAATGCTTTAGATCCAAACGATGATGATATTGAAATCATTTACGTAAAGATATCGATTCTCAAGATATGAAATCAAACGGGCTTGTACTCTTTTCCTTCGATCAAGTTTTTTCCCACCTGGGTTTCTTGTGACAAGGTTTTAACGAGCGTGCGTGAATACTTTCATATCGATGATAGGCATCGGGGAGCAATGTTTTTGATGAAGCGGTATATAACCACTCCAAGCTATCCTGCAATCGGTTTGGAAGTTTTTTCCCACTGGGTTTCTCCAAACAAGTCGGAAGACATTTGTATTAATAGTCGTTCAAAGTGTTATGAATAATTGAGAATAATTTGGTGGTTATGAATTATGAGGAATAATTTGGTGGAGGAATAATTTGGTGGAGGAATAATTTGGTAAAAGATGTAATTATTATATGTGAATGGACTATTATACCTCGATGAAATTATATAATTACGATTGTCTTATTCAAGTTTCCTATAAATAGAGCAGTTATTAATGAAATTCATTCCTGAGAATTCCTTAGAATTCATTCTCTCTAAATTCTCTCTATTGTTTCTATACTTTTATAACATGTGTGTATATATATATTTGTTAAAGAATTAGTGACTAAAGATGACTGTAAGAGAAAATAATAATAAAAATTTGTGATTGTGTGATGTCACTTTAACAAAATGATTATGTTTTTATTTTTTACTTTTTTGAGAATTAAAGCAACGATTGTGTTAATATATATGAAATAATAATGAATATTAATCTTCATACTTACTTAAAAAATTGTACTCTTATTATAACTTAAATATAACTGCTAATTTTAACAGCCCCAAAAGAAAGAAAAGTGGTAATACCCAAACTTGTAAACGTGGTCTTGTAATAATAATAATAATAATAAAATGATAGTGGGATGGCTCATGGCTTTCTAAATCCTGGAGGGCCACCGTGAAGTTTCGGTTCGCCGCATCCCATATAAAAGTAGAGATCAATGGGCCAACCCAATTAATTACTTAAGTATTTTCTAATTACTTGTTATTTAATTAGACATTAATTTATTGGGAGTGACCTCCATTATTACTACATTCTTTCAAAAATAAATAATAAATAATAATAAATAAAAAATTTGGATTCTATTTCTTCCCAATTACCTCCGCTTCTGCAAAAGTTAGCAGGCCCCCCGCGTGTTGCTTATCGGGAAGCATCTAATCTTAATTAATTAATTTTATTTTCCTTTTATTCGTGGACGTAATCAAATTTATTTCAAAAGTAATCTTGTTTAACCAGTTCTGATATGCATCTTCAATCTAGTTAACATGTTTCCAACACTATTTATGCGCATATGCAAGTCTTTGTTCATGGTCTCATTTATACGATCACTTTTTTTTATGCTCATTTTTCACGATATGTTACAAATAAATAAAGAAATAAATAAAGTATTATTACGACGTTTTTCTGTAATTCTTGTAGCCCTTGAACCATACAATCTTTGTAAAAACGATTTTCATCTAAAAAGTTTCTTGAACAAACGCATTGATAAAGAATAACTATTCTTATTTCACTATGTGCTTATCGTCAAATTTCATTGTCATCATTGTATATTCAAATTTATACAGCTTTAAACAATTAATTAATCTTATGTAAATGTGTGTGTAGTGATGATGGAATGAGTTAAAAGTCAGCATCACTTATTTGTCATTGATTATTAAAATATGTGAAATATATTTTTTAATAAATGAATTGCCAAACTTATGAGTGATGGCACACTAAATTTCTAGTTGTGATTATTATATTGAGTGAATCAATGCAAAACTTCAAATTAGTATCTAAACTATACTATATCATTTATTTGTTCAAATAAATTTATATCATTATTACGTAATTAGTCACTAAGTTATCAAGATTAACATCGTTTCAAATATTATACTCCTTTTGCATTGACAAATATCAAAATGAACAATTCTTTCAAACCAGCACTTCACGTTCAAGTTTATTGTTATGTTTATGCTTTAATAACCGTAAAATAGCCAAATAGGACTAATGTTGGAATTATGAGTAATTTGAAATTTATCGGTCATACATAAAACTTTTACATTTCGTTTGAATTTATTCGATTTCTTAATCGATGTTAGAACATATTAAATTGATGTCCAATTTATAGTGTGAGTATTGTTAACCGAGTGGCTGATGTAGATCTTCCCTAGAATTCGAGGGACTATTTTTGCAATTAACACTTACTAGGTTTGTCTGCCTCTATTTTTCACGGGCTTATGTCAGACTAGTGCTGTTCATAAGTGTGGAATTTTATTAAAATAAAATAAAGCTAATTGAAATTTGGGTATAAAATATTTTTTGCATTATGTTACGTGCATTCCACACAAAACATTAAGGATGGGGAAATTATAATTAATTAAGTTTAATAATTCAAAAATGCTATTTATACGTCAAACATTACAAAAGAGATTGTGTAGTTTGCACATGCAATATAGTCATATAATTCATCTGTAATGCTTTAAATAGATTCTTGCAAATTTTCAATTAGTTAAATGTTATCTGGTCGTTTTGCTGGCTTGGTAATTTTATTCTTAGTGAGTGGCTGAAAAAATAGATAGAATTTCAATTTCAACAATTGAAGTACATAATCATTTGGTGGATCTCATAAATTCGTTTGTAATGTACTTGCATGTTCAGTATTCCATAATTCTTTGTAGTGCTTGCAAAAATAAGCAAAACTTTGACCGTACAATAAAATAATATAGTGGTTTTGTTCCGATTCCCACAGTGGGGATCTTATGATCCCCACGGTGGGGACGTGTCCCCCCTGATTGGTTGGGGGGGGCGGGCTACAATTCCCCCACCAATCACGAGGGGATACGTTTTCATTGTGAGGATCGGATCATAACTGAATAATATAGTCATTTTGTAGTTTTTATAAATTTGTTTGTATTGTCGGATATATATAATGGTATTTTGTTAATAATTTATGAAATTAGGGTGTGTTTGATGTAAAACTTTTTTTCCGAAAAATATTTTTCATGTATAAATCACTAAAACACAAATTTGGCTCATTTTTCTATAAAAGTGAATCTGGTGTTGAGATTGGAAAAATTACAAAAAAAACCTTTTCTATGAAAAAGATTTTCCACCTCCAATTCCAGGTTTAATCAAACACACCCTAATGTAATGTTAGGCCGACATGTCCACTAGTTTAATTAGTACTACAAAGTCACTCTGGGCAATAGTATCTTCTTACATCATCATCGCGTTGGATTCCACAAATTTCCAACCTAATTATTTTATTGCATGCTAATAATAACTTGTCTGCAACCTTTGTGCTCCTGATAATTGACGTCATCTATATTTTTTTATTTCTTTCTTTTCTCCTTTTTCCTTTTTGGGGCGGCGATACTTTGAATTCTCAACTTATTCAATTTATTTTTTTTTAGTATTTACGAGTTGCGTAAATTTTGAATCACATAATTTATACGTTACCATTTGATCTGGTATCCGTATAGATATCATATCCAATGAAATAGTCCCCCTAAATATAAGGGGATCCACATATTTTTGTAATTTTTTTTTTATCTCTATCGAATATGATACCGTACACGGGTACCAGAAACAAATTCTTTATACATTAAGTTAAAAGAAAAACAAAAAAAAAAAAAAATGACATGCTGAATCAAGAATGTGTTTGTTGACCGACGGTTTGGAAGTGGCCGTGAGACTAAGCTAGCCTACACTTTCTAGGGATTCACCAAAAATAAAAATAAAAACTAAAAAAATAAAAGAAAAACGTGTTCATACAAGGACCCCAAACCCTCAAATCGCATAGGGCCCCTGGTGTCCTTGAGCCGACCTTCGGAGTGTGTTATAAATGAGTAGGGAAAAAATGCATCTAAATATAAAAACATTGTGCAAAGCAATTGTAACCAGGTTTTGGAACAGTGTCTACTTCGCAAACATGCTGTACGGGTTTACAGACGCCTACACATGCTTCTAAAACTCTTTCCGTCTACATATACCTAATTTTTCGTACCACTCCACTGCTCGTTTACTTTACGTGTGTTCGTGTATATTTATTTTTACCCAAAATTTTGTTAAAAGTGAAGTGTAGTGGTGGAGACCACGAGATGTATGGATAATAATGAGTGATGATGTGAAATATGTGATTGATATTGATGTTTGACTTTGACTTTTAGTAATAGAGAATTTTAGGTAAAAAAAAAGTGGAAACAAACACTTGCTTTGTTTCAAACAACTTGTTATATGTATGTACCCTCATTTTCATCACCCTCAATGGATTTGTTCAGGTACCCATAGTGGATACATACCCACACATCACCCCAATTTTTATTTTTAATATCTCTCCGTTAGGTAAAATGAATAATACATAATAGTCCCCTAATGGTAGGGAGCTCCACCGATCTCCATGAATTTTTTTCTCCGACTGTGGATCGGTACTAGATCAGCCTTGCACCCTCAAAGAGATAAACTAAAATATAATCCAAACGTTAATATAGTCCAACCAAATCCAACCTTGGTCAAAACCTGTGTCATATAGAGACACTAAAACTGGCTTAAAGATAAAATTCAAAACGACATAATACCCCATCTCTAGACTCTAATCAAAACTCCAATCGGAACTATCCACCCATCTTCACCTTAACCTATCTCCCTCTAGGGAATCCCGGAGGACAAGCCGCAGCGTCGCCATCTAGATTCATGACTCAATCAAACACAATTGGAGAAAGTATCTTAAAAATTAGGTATGAATTGTGACCTCAGCCCTATTAGAGCAAAGTCAAATCTCAATTATTTCGATAGCATGATAAACTAATAGGCAATGGACCCACATCCAACTTAAGTAATCCAAGAATCCCCAAAGCATCCATTTCATACTTTGCCTTATCAGATAGGGATATGCAAACCAGATTCTTTGACAAATGGATACCACTAAAACAAATATAAAAACACACATACAATATATAAGTCTACAAAACTTGGTTAATGAATTTATAAAGGCAAGTGTGTGATGACGAAATCAAAATAAACTAATGCAGATGCATCGACATATAGCCTAACCAGGACACATACTCTTACAGGGTGTTAGGATGTGTGTTTTTATGTGATTTGATGTGACATAGGAGAGAGAATGAGTGGAATTGAATGGTGGAGATTTATATAGTACAAGTAAGTCCCACGAGATTTGTGTGTAAAAACGTATTAAAACTTGTAGGAGAACACCTTATTAATCTAACCAAAATAAATAAATTGAGAAAAATATAGAGACGAAAAAGAGAAATACTGAAACTGTTCTGTGATCCATAAAACGATGGAGTTGAATACAATTCACAAGTTTCTACAAATGATCTGAAAACATTATTATTTAATGTACTGTATAAAGGTTAGAATAAGTACAGTTGTATGTTCCCAACTCTGGTCAACTGAGCACTTCAAGTTCCTCGGTTTTTGCCCAGCACATCAAGCAACCTAACCCGTTGCATCTCTTTTGCTGAATAGCAGAAAAATCGAAGGTTAATGAATTTAAGAAAGGAAAAAAAAAAGAAGATCCTCTGTTAGGAATAAAATGATAATGTGTCACATGACTTGATTAATTGCTAGAGTAAACACTTTCAAGGAGAAGGGGAAACTCTAGTAAAGAGATAAATGAGTTGAAAGACAAAATTTAAGCAAATATACAATTAACATAAATATATGATCCAATAAGACAAGTGACTATGAAATGAACAGTAACTATATGCAAATATAACAATAATACTCAAATAATTTACAGCAGTCTAAAATTACAGTGTATGGTGTACATTCTCAATATTATTGAAGGAGAAAGGAAAAAAAGAATCTTCGTTAAAATGATCAGAGTCCACTCGAAAAGCTAAACAATGGTGATTAACAACCACACAAAACTGCTGCCATTTAATGACCTAATGGTCCAACCAAAAATAGGAAAGAAATTTGCCTGATGCATATACTTTTATTATTGCATTTATTTGAGCACTGAATTGTTGGGACTACAAATGCTCCCATCCTAGAAGGCTAGCACAATAGGAGAGCACAATGTGTTGTGAAGTAGATCTTCTTTATCAGGATAGCTGATAGCAAATACACTTAAAAGAGGGGGTGGGGTGGGGTTGGGAGGAGTTTAAAATTACTGATAGTGCTTGGGGAGTGCGGGAAGGGAATTAGTGTTTGTTTCCAGTCCTTGTAGTGTTTGTTCGCCGTCCTAGAATTAATAGTTAATACAAAAATGAACTAATGTATATACTTCTTATGGTCAGTTTTTCAAAAAGCTATTTTGTTTCTCCTCGTCTTACCTAGCAACCGGAAAGGGGATAATACTCATTAAGTGCTCTGTTTGACAAAGCTCCTTACACACATTTGTCAACCACATATTCTACAACAAAAAATTATTTTTCAGGTTTTCTCAAAATTTTAAACCTTGCTTAATCTTTAAGCACATATTCTCCCAAAAATTCATTTTCTTCTCAAGAAAGATCTATCAAACAAGGTCTAATTTCAGTCACAGATAATAATAATAATAATGATAATAATAATAATAATAATAATAATAATAATAATAATAATAAAACAATAAAAGGAAAACCAGGGAGGTGAGAGAGAGCTCAATGAATATATGATGTAATGAAAAGGCTGCAACAAAAAGTACTCGTTATGTGCCTTAATTTGGCTTAACAAAGCTTTGTAATTACACTGATGCTAGATATTAACACTCAAGAAGTCAAGATCTTAGGAAAATCAGTAATTCCCCTTCTTCTATTACTTTCTATTAACCAATGACCGAGGATGAGAAAATGCAAAGCGCTGCTGCTTGTGTCCAAAATCAATCTAATTCCTTTGAGAATTTAGTGTATTCACTAACTCTCCAATGCTTTATCTAACACACTTACCGGACTCATGATGAATGCCACAGAAAAAATCTTTGACGTCACACTACTAGGCAGAGAGACTAGTAATACACTACTCTCCGTCCCACAAAGATAGACTTGCTTTGGTTTTCACAAGGATTAAGAAGCTGGAATTAATATTGTTAGAAAAGTAAATTTTAGTTGTATTTTTTCAAATATACCCCTATAATAAATGATGATAATGTGCATTTACCAATAACATTGCACATTAAATGAGCGTATAATAGGAAAAATGAAGAAATTAAATAAATATAAATAGAAAGTGACTTATATTTTAGGACGGATAAAAAAAGAAAATAAGTCTATCATTGTGGGATGGAGTGAGTATTATTACCAGCATCTAACCCACATGTAGTAGATCGAATAGCTCCATTAAAATCTCCAAGCTAATAAATCTCAAAGGAAATGACTGACACTTGTTTATGCTCACACAATCTTTTATGTATAATATCATTAGAGTTCTTTTCATTTTGAATCCTAGTTCTTTCCACTACTATTTCATGGTCAAAAGAATCAAAAAAGAAAACAAGGGTACTCTATCACCATACCTTAACACAAAGAGAATAAACCTTATATCTGGTTTATTATAGAAACACTTGAAATGTTCTACATGACTTTGACTGTTTCCAGAAGCCAACTTCATCAGAAATCCAAACCAATCCAAGCAATGGTTAATATCAAGATTTAAGGAACAGTAATATGATTAACCAGCGAGCAATAACTTGGCATTGAAACACAAACGCGTGTGGGACATTTCCCCCATATATAGGATAACATAAAATGAATGCCATCAGAAAATGCTATGTGAGTCTATGCAATAGAATCTATTTATTCATTTACATCAACACAAAAATAAACATTTGAGAAACCTGAAAGCAAGGGTAAGAAAAGAAACAGCTTGTACCTTCCTCCACCGAGAGCCAAATTGACCTTTTCTCCAGCTCAACTGCATGCCTGCTAAGCTCAACTGAAGAAAGTGACCGAAGAACTATCCAATTTAAATAAGAAAAATCAGTTACCAAAATACGAAAACCAAAAGATAAAAAGGCAGCTCATTAGAACCAAAAGTCATACTCTGCATATAATCCTCATGGTCTGATTGATCCACTGTTTTCAATACATTTTGCAACTGGCGATATCGCTCTTCCCAATGCTTGGCGTTTGCTTTCTTTGGAGTGTCTAACAAAGAGTTGGCAGAATTCACATGAACATGACTAACATTTGCTGCAGAAGAGATATTATTTGACTTTCCATGGGAAGGAGCAACCCGGTGTTTTGCAGACACGGCTGATGCAGAAATTGTATGAATTGATGGAGAATCTGAGATACACGTTGCAGCCGCCTTCATCTTCTCTTCAGTTTTTCCACCCTGGTCACTCAATTTCCTTTCATGTGAACAGACAATAGCATCACTTAGATTGCTGGAGAAACTTGTTTTACCAAATTCAGGTTCAACTTTTCTACGAACATACACAATATGGCCAGTTCCAGAAGTGCTCTTGGGAGATTGGTGATCAGAAGATGTTGGCAAACACTCGAGCATGGGTCTCTCAGATTCAGAAATCTCAGCAGGTTCACCTGTAGGTCTGATCTCCTTTGTAAATGCAGGGTCTCCAATGGTTTTTGACTCCACCATTGTATTATAATTCTGTGGACCAAGCAAAGATTATTCGTGCAGCTATTGGCACTAACAGTTGCTAATCAGAATTGAGCAAACAATTATCCACATTCTTATAGTAAAATCTTAAATGTGAAGTAAATGAAATTACTCACATTCTTATAGTAAAATCTTAAATGTGAACAAGAAATACATTAAATAATATCGAAACAAGAGTTATCAGGAAGGCAAGAATTCTAGTTATGAGAGAGGGGGCAAAAAAAAAAAGGGACAGCCAGAGGCATAAAGGATGAAAATTTAACACCGTTGCTGTAATTTATGTATGTATGTTCCTTTAATATTCAGGTTTTTAAATTGGATTATTCATCTTGTCTCTCTGTGAATGTGCCAGGACATTTATTAGTGTAAACTTGATCAACCAAGAGAGTGCTAAAGCTGGTTAACAAGTGTCCAAACAATAATTTTGGTAATGTCCCCAATAATGAGTCTCAATGACGCATAGAAGAAGGCAGCAGAAGGTTGAAAACCAACCAATAATGATATCACATCTATGACCTAAATCCTTCATATCATTCTTGGGCATTTAATACCACTGCCACTGACGCGTTTCCCAATTCCCAACATGTAGTGATTGGTGAAGACTTGTAAAGGGTGAGTTGGGGTGTGTGTATTGGGTGACAAAAACATAGCAGTTGGATACAACCAGAACTAATCTTGTGATTGTTAAAAATAAATAAATAAATTTCCACAATAGATCAGTAGGAACTAAGAAAATAGGGATGCTAACACTAGAAATAGTAGATGTAATGCATAAAGTAAAGTCAACTACCTGATACAAGATGAGGAATAGGTTAGAAATGAGGCAAAAGGAAAGTAGGTATAAACTTCAGGAAATGTGTGAAGAAAAGCAAAAATGGTGGAGATTATGTAAATTGAGATATGAAAGAGTACATGTTATTTTTAACCCAGGTAGTGGAGTGAAACTGATTTGGACTATAGATGACCTGTGATTTTTGTTTATCAAACGTTTACTTGAATAAGAATGAGTTGGTCACAATTTTTAGAAGTGAGCAAAGTTTCTCTCAAAATGTTTGTTCCTTAATTGAAGATGGATGATAATGTTTGTTCCTTAAATGTTTTTTCCTTAATTGACGATGGATGATTTCTTGTGAGAGGATGATAATGGTTATGCAAACTGAGAGGACGAAAGAACATAGCCTGTGTGGGTTGCTGTGATTACATATGGAAAGCAATAAAAAATGTTCAACATTTAGCCTCCCTCTGGCAAATTTCTTATTTCTTCATAAACAGGAATAGTAAGAGGACTATTAATGGACCCCATTAAATGTGGATAATATTGAATATTAATTATGCTGCAGGTCGAAAAAATCAATGGAACTTATAAATTTGTTTTCAAACAGACGAAGAGTAAAATTTATTTTTCCCACCTCCCCCAATTAAAAACTGTACTCATCATTAAGGTAACTGAAAATTGAGACTTACGCAGAAAACGTTGAAAGGGAGAAGATTGCTATAGATGCCATATGCATGACCCGGGCTGGTTTGATGAATGAGTGACACAGCCTAATATCAAACATCAACTGTGAAAATTTGTCCTTGGCTATTATCAACCAGAGCACGACTTCATGGACTGAAGTAGAAATAACTGATCGAGTAATAACAGTACAAACTACTTGACAACTTTTGTTAGAGTAGTGATGGAACTTTGACTTGAGAACAGTAAAACAAGCAGAAAGAGAAACATGTATGAAGTTATCTTGACAACTTTGACGTGTGCACCAATGAAGAGTTTGTTTTGGCCATAACCACGAGCGAAAAGAACTAATAACCAGTGAGCTATGTATGATGGCCTTGTATTGAGCTTGAGACTTGGAATTCATGGAAAATCCATTGATCTGAAACACATTGTTCTCTGAATCCAACACAATGCCATCTAAACAATGCAGCTTCAGGGACAGCCATGAATGCACACAGTACATTTTCAACAGAAAAATCCAACACTGACGCAGAATGTGATTATGTATCAACCAAATTTCTAACAATGTCCTGTGACTGAAAGATCATGTGAACTGTGGGTCAGTTTTTCCCTCAATCGTGTGGATTCCTGATAATTATATAAAGGACACGAGAAACCATCCGAAACATAAGAATGAAATTCCATAAATTTCCTCTTTGCAGCAAAATTGAAAAATGAAATCGACGCCAATTAGTTCTAGGGGTGGATTTTGGTCAGGAGATTTCACAGCTTACACTTGAGATAACGATAAAACCACAACCAACAGGAAGGAAATATTTTTGCAAAAATCAAATCGCTGTTGCTATAGGAAGATTAATTACCATAAAAAACAACTCCACAGGGAAATAAATAAATTCAATGATAAATTTGATACTACATACCTTCCGAGTATGGCGATGTCGAGTAGAAATCACTGCAACATTTCACAGACCGGTGATGAACACGACTACGTTTTCCCCCTCCTTGGCATTAGAATAGCAATTAGATGGTTCCCCAATTTTAGGCAGTAAGTCTTAAAAAGGGAAAATATTTATACTACCCGCTGTCGCTGGTATTGGACACTTACCACAAACAAAGTTGATATGTTTTAATTAATTAATTAGCATGTGTTGGTGTGTACTTTTTTTAATCTAAAAATTGATTAAAATTTAATTTTTTGGATAGATAATGGCAGAGATCACGAGATATGTGAATAATAATGAGTAATAGATATGAAATGTGTGGTAGATATTGATATTTGAATTTGACTTTTAAAAATAGATAATTTTTAGGTAAAAAAAAAGGTGTATACGAACACATGCTTAATTAATTAATTAAGTTTACCTTTTATGTCTTATTATGTCCTAGTAGGAAGGTTAAGGTGCGAAAAAACGCCGACTCTAAGTATTGAGTTTAAGCGTGCTTAAAGGTATTAGTGTGTAATAAACAGTAATTAATGCGTTATAAAGTACAAAGCGTAGCGAAGTGTGGAGTCCAAGTATTGAGCATAGGCATCGCTTATGCGAAATTTTTAGAAATTGCCTAGTAGAGAATTTTTTGATTAAAATAAGGCTTTTTTTATACTGAAATTTAATTGGAGAAAATGATTTTTTGTGTAAAATTGAGGAGAATATTAGTTAGTTTGTTTTTCTTTTTAATTTCTTTCATCTTTTACTTTTGGAAAAATGAAAAAGAAAAACTATTCTCTAAGAAGTATGAAGCCAATTGTATATTTACTTTCCGAACCCCTAACAGAGAATTTCCTACGATAAAGATACTCATAAATACCAAATACTTGATACTTAGATTGTTTTCGACTTTAAAAGAAACTTGGGGTCGCATTTTAGGAAATTGAATATTAGTGAATTCCCAATTTCGTGTGATAAATTGTGAGAGATTGAGCGCGTGTTAGGGTGTGTATTTTTATGTGTTTTAATGTGATATAGGAGAGAGAAAAAATGGAATTGAATGGTGGAGATTTGTGTAGTACAGATAGGTCCCACGAAATGGATAGTATAAAAATATGTAAAAATGGATATGAGAACAGGCGCTGAGTCAGTGTTATTATGACATTGAGTTTGCAAGTGAAATTTGTTGTTCTGGTAAATTCTAACTAAAGTCGACATGTGAATGCAATCATATCCTGGAACTAAAAAAAAAAAATGCACTGTAACCATCAATTCATATACTTCAGTAAAAAATAAAATATACTTGAAATCTAATGACTTAAAAAATTAGTTGATTTATCGCAATGTATTAGTATTTCATATATATCAGCCCTAACGACGGAAGTAGAGCCTGTCCACCAAAGTGCGACTTCTGAGGAAGGCAGCCATGATCAGGTATCCATTGTGGATACCTTATGGTACCCTTCATGTGGGCTAGTGGGGCCCCCAACCATCAGGTGTCAGTTATGTATTATTCATATGATTTAACATAGATACTAAAAAAAGTTTTGAAAAAAAAATATTGGTTAATGACGTGGCGCCACCAGAAGGAACCATATGGCGTGGGTACCATTCCCACGTGGGGAATTGAACAAAGACCCTGAGGAAGGACTTGACACTAACTTATTTTATTGAGAAACAATTTGTTGTATGGAGACCAAATGATCACACCCATTCCCTTTCATTCCAATTGAAGAGCGAGGTTCGTGGACGATCATAGTTCTTGCAATATATAAGAGTAACCAATTTGTAGGAATATGGCGTGCACTCTCAAGTATATATACTATTAGCATAACACTATCTCCTGGTTATTTTAATGATAATTTCTTCTATTATAGATTGAGACAAAAGATTGGATGGAAAGTGCAAAACTTTCGAACAAAAATAAGACAATTTATAAAAATATGGGTCGTAAATCTTTAAAAAGAGAGAAACTACATGTCTTTTCTTGTAACGAGAAATCGGTGATAAGAGTATATTGAGTTTAAGTTATTTTGTTCACTTTCGTTTCTAAATTTATCTTCAAATTCACCTCGTCTTATACCCTTGGACCAAACAAGCTCCAATTAGAACACTGGAACATGAATTTTGCGAGATCTCACTAACAGATTATTGAATTTGATTCCACCATTGCACGCTCGTTTATAGAAGACAAATTCAGCTGAAATATGGATTCTTTTGCGAAGAAAGCCTAAATGAATACGAGTGAGTCTGAAATAGGATAGCAAGACGTTCCTGTAAAAAGAAATTACTTTCTATTCATTTATTTTAAACTTTTTAAATAATTATGTTATATATGAACCCACTGTATCAAATGTATATAATGAAAAATAATATAAATCTAGTATTAATGTAAAATTTTGGACAACTCATATCTAACTAACTGAGTTTTGTTCTATTGCTCACACATGAATGGATGTCCACCTGTCCTACAAATTATCAGGAGGGACAAGTGTCTTGCATCCATTCATATGTAGGCATTCTAATGTATCACATATGGGCAACGAAAAATTTGCTCTAACTATAGTTTATTAGACCTAAGGTAACAAGCTCTTCATAGCTAAAAATCAAGTTGTTCTCACCTCATATCAAATTAACAATATACTTTAATTATTATAATAAGGGGAATTATATCAACACTACTAAAATTGTTAAATATATCATGTTTTTGTATGGGAAATGTCCAATAACTACACATTTTATAAAAAAATTACACAATTAATTATAACATCTTAGTTTTTATCACTAACTATTTTTTTCCTAATAAAACACAAACACCCCATTTACTGCATTTAATTTATCACTATGCCTCTGATTAAATCCAAAATCCAAATAACAAAGATTATCACTACTACAAGAGGTCATCTATCTTTCAAATTGTACATAAGATTCTTCAACTTTCAAATTTTACACTTTAGTCCTCAACTTTTAAACTTTCTTTAAAAAATACCCAAAATATTTACACCCAAGACCTTCTATCTTTCAAATTATTTCATTTTGGTCATTCAATTTTTGACACTTTTAGTTATTTTTATTCTTTTTTCCCTTATTTTCTTCCACATTTAGAAAATTCACCTACAAACATAATATTTAAGATAACATAAATAAACAAATTTATCATCATAATTAACAAAAAATATTACAAGTATAAACATAATTTTATATTTCATTTAATACATTTGATACCAATTCATAAATATCAATGGACATACAAATATTACTTTCTTAAATAATATGGATTACAACACCAGATAATCAAACTGCCACTACAAGTAATCTCGATCAATATTCAACTTCTCCCTTTCGCTATCTTTGACTTTCTCTCTACTCACTTTCTCTCTTTAGATTACTACTCCAATTAATTTTGATCAACATCTAACTCCTAATTTCTCTCGTCTCCGACTTTCTTTCTCTATACAACTTTTCTCTCCAAATTATCGCTCAAGGTAATCTTGATCAGTATTTAACTTCTCGCTTTCCCCATCTCTAACTTTCTCTCTACTCAATTTCTTTCTCTAGACTACCGTCCCAAGTAATTTCGATCAACATTCAACTTCTTCATTCCCATATCTCCGACTTTCTCTCTCTATGCACTTTCTCTCTCCAAATTACCGTCCAAGATAATCTCAATCAACATTCAACTCCTCACTTTTTCCATCTCCGATTTTCTCTCTCTACGCATTTTTTCTCTACAAATTACCACATTCAAGTAATCTCGATCAATATTCACCTTCTCCATTTCACCACCTCCGACTTTCTCTCTCTAGATTATCTCATCAGGGTAATCAGTTACCATCAGAACTAACCTCGATCAATATTCAACTTCTCAATTCCCTTCTCTATGATATTCTCTTTCTACACTCAAGAAAAGATTACTTAACCCGATAATAATATTGCATACCCTATTAATAATATTACTTAGTTCGGTAATATAAAGAACTAATAATGCTTCCCAAAAAATATGAAGGAATATTATCGCTATTATCCATATTTAAGTGCCGATACATAAAAATACTATTATAAATTAGTATGTTATCACTATCTACGGAAATTTTGTAATGAAAATCAAATAAGATTAATCCAAGAATATAAAGTGATAAATTATCATATAATCACTGCCTCCATAAATTTTATAATGAAAATCAAATAGGGATTTAAACATTTGGAAGTGGTATATACAGGAAAAAAGGTAAATTCTATAATTAAATCAAGAATTAGAGTATTGAATAATACAACAAAAATATTAATTCTCCTGTTGGCCCTTGAGAATGGAGAACCATGTCTCTTGAGTATTTAATCAAAAGCATTTTCTCGAATTGGCTACTTTGAACAAATTGCAACATTTCATAAACAATATAAATGATGTGAAGCAACAACTTGGCCTAAGATTTAAAAAAAAAAGGGCAAGCGTGCAGTTCAATTAGTGCATGTTCTTCATTACAATTACAGGATTCAATAATATTGCCTACTACAATAATTATAATATTACATCGCCCAATACTAATATTACTTACCACAGAAATAATATTACTCGCCACAGAAATAATATTACTCGACGAGGTAATCATAATTAAATACTAAAACACCAAAATTTTAGCAATTATGAGGTTGCTCTATTAAACTTTCTCAAAGAGATTCAATTCATGAGTCAACCTTTAACTTTATATGGATATATTTAGAGCTATAGATGCTTTCTTTCACATTATAGAACATGCAAAATAATTGCAACTTTTAGCATAACTTTTTTCCAGATTGATAATTCATTTTTTGCACGTAAAGGCTAAAATAAATATTAAAAATCACTAATTTACACAATTATCACTATGATAGAATAAATACGGTTCATATTTCAAAACTCCCCCATCTCTAATTTTTTCGCTGTACGACTCTCTCTTTAGATTACCATCCTCGATAATAATATACAGATTATCGGCTGTGGTAATCTAGAGAGAGAAAATACGTAGAGAGAGAAAATCGGGGGCAGGGGAAGCAAGAAGTTGAATATTTGTTGAGATTACCTAAAGTAGTAATCTGGAGAGAGAAACTGTGTAGAGAGAGAAAGTGAGAGACAAGGGAAACGAGAATTGAATATTTTTCAAGGTTACCTGGGGTGGTAATCTGGAGAAAGAAATTAAGAAATGAATGAAGCGAAAAGTTGGATATTTGTCAAGATTGTCGAGGTAGCTAATATGTATTACTTGGTGTGGTAATCCATGTTACTTAGAAAAGTAATATTTGTACGTCCATTGATATTTATGAATTGCTATTAAGAGTATTAAATGAATGATAAAGTTATTTTTATGCTTGTAATTTTTTTAACATAATGAAAATTTTATTTATTTATGTTATCTTAAATATTGCATTTGTAGGTCAATTTCCTAAATGTTGAAGAAAATAAGGAAAAGATGAGTAAAAAGACTAAAAATATCAAAATCCAAAAATTTGAGGATCAAAATAAAATAATTCGAAAGATAAAGGACTTTGGGTGCAAATCTTTTGGGATATTTTTGAAAGAAAGTTAAAAAATTGAGGACTAAAATATAAATTTTGAAAGTTGGAGAACCTCTTGTGTAATTTGAAAGATAGAAGGAAAATAAAAGTGTAGAAAAAAAAGATGGGGGCAAAAATGTCCATAAATATCTAAAAAGAGTAATTGGTAAATTATTTTTTATAAGTTGTAGTTAGTGATTAAAAAAAAAGATATTTTAATTTAGTGGATAAAGATCGATTTTGACCAGTACTTATTAGGTATTTTCCCTTTTTGTATTTACTAGGGGTGGGCAAAAATCTAATCAACCTAGAATTAATCAGAACCAAAGAACCTAATCAACGATTCTTCTAAAAATTAAGAACCTGAACCTAACCTAACTTAATGAAAACCTAATGGGTCCTTTCTAAAACCTGAACCTAATCTAATCGAATAGAATAAGAAATAGCACTATTTCTTCTATTTGATTGCCGACTTTTGTGAATTCTTTTAGTAAATTTAAAATTTGGTGCTAATTCTAGTAAAGTTCTAATAAATTTTGGTGCTAATTCTAATAAAATTCTAATAGAATTTTAGTAGAATTCTCATAGAATTCTTTTAGCTTCGCTGCTAGCGACAAGAAGTGCCGCCGCCTTCTTGCTAGCGGCAGATTCTTCTGTTGTTGCTATTTTTTTCTTATTATATTATGTTGGAATCAAAATTTTTATTTTTTTTGTTGTGCTTTTCGAGTAATAAAAAATGTATCGTAAAATAATCGGAACCGAATGGGTAGAATCGGAACCGAAAAGAACCGGAACCGGACCGGTACTTCATTTGAAAAGAACCGAACGGATCCATTTTTCAAGGAATCGGAATTTACGTTTCGGTTCCGGGTAGTTCACTACCCGAAACCGTACCCGGAACGCCCACCCCTAGTATTTACTCAAATAACCATAATTTAATTGACCTAAATGCCCATCACCTGAGTTATTCTTCACTTCGTACACCTTAAAATTTCCAAACAGCCGGCCGGTAAAGGAACAACCGTCACCACCATCTCAATTGAGATCCACAGTACGTTCTCACTCTCTCTCTGATTGATCATTTTTTTTCTTCTTCTTGGCTAGCGCCCTCTTCATTTGTTATTATCAAAAACTGGAAAAATTCCGTTTGAATAAAATCTGCACAATCAAGAAAGTAAAATTTGACAATGGAGGATGAAAATCAAACAAAACCCTTTGAACATTCTGACAAGAAAAAAAAAATTTCTTTGTTGAGCATATGACGAGTTGCACGTCTTTCAGCGGCTGCTGTGTGGCAGTGGCTGTAGTAACTGTCCGTGGTTGAGTCCAGTGGCGTAGTTACGAATTCCACTCAGTGAGAGCGAATACAATTAGAAATAGAAAATTAAACACACTTTAATAACAGAAATAAATACAAATATCGTAATTACAATCGTTCTCTACGGGTTTTCATATTTTGAAATCGTTTTACAATTCCCACTTGCCTCAACAACATTTTCTTCAACTTTATTTGATCTTTCCGAATCTCTATTTGTGCTCACCTCAATAACATTTTCCTCAACTCTATTTGATCTTTCCGAACCTCTATTCGTGCTCACCTCAATAACATTTTCTTCAATTCTTTTTCTTTTAAAGTATCTATCGACTTTCTTCATAATCTGAAATATATATGACAACAATAAACCACTGCTAATTGCTAATTGCTAAACATCACAACATTACAAAAAGGGCATGTCTAAATGCACCCAGCGTTTTGCTGGGTGCACCATTAAAAAGAAAAAAATTTAAAAAGGAAAAAGTCTGATATAGCCCCACTAATTGGACTGGGTCAAATTTCCTTTTTTTTTTTGGTTCGCTCTACACACAGCGAATAGGCTTTTGCCTGTTCGCTGTGTTTGCAGCGAACAACCTTAAGCTTGTTCGCTGCATTTTTGCATCGAATACATTATAAAAAAAAAATTAAAGAAAAATGATTTTTTGTTCAAATATTTGTCTGATTTTTCGGTAGATTTTTGTTCAAATTTTTTACAACCATTTTCACAAATAATTTGGCAATTTATTTTCAAGTTTTTTACAACCATGTTAACGATCAATTTGAAATTTTTTTGATGATATAGTAATTGACTTTATCCGATTAGTGTTAAATATAATTATTAAAAAAATTCAAAATTTTTAAACCATTCACGAGTAATTTGAAATTTCTTTTAATTTTTTAACAACCACTTTGATGACAATAAATTTCAAAATTTTCTTAATAATTCAGTAATTGTATCTGGCAAACATTTAATATAATTGTCAAAAAAAAAACTTTGAACTTCAAAAATAATTTTTTTTCTTTTGAAGGTTTTTTTGGCATGTTCGCCACTAGGTGGGCAAACAACCAAAATGGCCATTCGCCCTCTAAAGGGACTAACATCCATAAGGTTGTTCGTCCCTTTAGGGGCGCACAAGCTCTCCAAATTGCTCGCCTCATGGTCGCTCGCTCTCAAGGGGGCGAACTTTATTAAAAAAATGGAAAACGAAAGAACGGCACGAGGGCAAAGTGGGAATATGGGAAAAAATGGGTGCATAAAGTATTTGGCCGGGTGCATTTAGCCGCAACCTTACAAAAATCCACAACCCAATAATAAAAAAGGAAAAAAAAAATTCCATCGATTTTGTTATGAGTTTAGGTAATTTTTTTTTACCAAGAGTGTAATGCTACTATACTAAGTTTGGCCATCTTCTTGACTTCTTCCACGTTATTCAACATTTTTCCAGATCCAAACTTTAGCCCCCGCTAGGGAGTAGATTATAATGGTTTTTAAAGTTGTATTATGTAAAAGAGGAGAGAGAATGAGTGGAGTTGAGTGGTTGAGATTTGTGGATGTGATTAGATATGTGGATGTGATTGATTTAGGATAAAGAAAGAATGGATAAAAACTTGTAAAAAATTGTAAAAAGTTGTAAAAGTGGTTGGTGAACGGGGGCTAAATACAACCTTAAAACTTAAAAGGCTAACATGCCAATCTACAAAGTTGAAAGTTCCAACTTCCAAACAAATGAAACAATCAAACAATGACACAATTATTAATTGATTTAATTCAATTAATCAATAATAATTAACCCTAAATGCAATTACTACATTAGATAATCATTAACCCTAAATCTAATTACTAAATTAGATATAAAAAAATTAGGGCTTTTTTCTCAAAAAATACAAATATTAACCATTTTACATAATTAAATTACAAGGGAATAGTGAATCGAATTAACTTACTTCGAATTTTGAAGAATCGAAGTGAAGAATCGACCGTGGATGAGCTCACAAGCAAACGCAGTGGAGAGTAGACTCTAGTGCGTGGTGTGCCTCTGTGGAGTCGAGTGGACCAACATCGTGGACGAGTGGTGCAGTGCCGGAGAGCCGAGAGCCCGAGCAACTGCCGTCATTGGCCATAAAGTCGGCAGAGAGAGAGCTAGAGACTGAGCACGTGTTAGGATATGTATTTTTATGCGTTTTTATGTGTTTTGATGTGATATAGGAGAGAGAAAAAGTTGAATTGAATGGTGAAAATTTGTGTAGTACAGGTAGGTCCCACGAGATTTGTGTGTAAAAATGTGTAAAAATGTGTAAAAATGAGTAGGAGAACAAGGTCTGAGAGAGCCGAGAGTAGAGATGAGACGAGAGACGGAGAGAGCTAGAGAATGGACAACGAAGAAGTGATGTTCGGCTATTAATTTTGGGCTACACAAATTTTTTGAGCCTAAGTTTTGTTGGGCTTCAGAAATTTGAGTGAGGGCCATGGGAATTTTAATTGGACCAGTGCAGAACCCAATGAGGGCAATGGACCTCATTGGGCCAACTGTAGCTCCGAGTCCGTCAAGCCCAAGCTCGACTCCCGCTATTCATTGCAATGGGGAAATGATAGGAAACGAAAAATCATTAAAACTTAAAATGATTATTATAAGTTAAAACGATTAGGGATTCTATAAAAGATGTTGATTTATATTGATTTATTTGAACGACGTGTTAGAATTGATTGAAAATTGAGAAAAATATATTAAAAATATAAAATTAACTGTATGAGTGGTTGGAAATGATAATAGTGAAAAAATTAATAGCAAGTGGTGTGTTTGATTAACACCATTTTTCATGGAAAATGTCTCATCATAAAAAAATTTTGCCTACTTAGTTGTTTGATTGATAAATTTTTCATGGCAAATATTTTCTATGTACAATGATTTAAAGCATATTTTGCTCCTCTTCCATGGCAAATAAATTCCATCTCTCCCCCAAGAAAAAATTTTCCATGGAAGATAGAAAATATTTTCTTTTCATTATTTATAATCAAACACACACTTAGTGGAAAAAGATAATGAATAGAACAAACCCTAAATTAATTTAGGTTATATTTGTCTAAAGTTTGTGGTGTACTTTTAAAAATCATGAATCAAATGTGGACAATCTCATTTAACATGTGGTGGAGGAAATAATTTTGTGGGTGTGAATATAATTACTCTAATAAAAGTCTCTCCACCACGCGGATGTTCTCCTGCCAATAAGTTGGTAGGAGAATATGCCAATAAGGTGACGTGGCGGCTTCACAGGACGCCACGTCATGTCCTTTTTAAAAAAAAATTTTTTTTTAATATCTACGTTAAGTGAAATGAATAATACATAACTACTCCCTAATAAGTGGGGGCTCGTGTGGGCTCCACGATTTTTCCCCAAAAAATGAGGGTGTTGGCATATTATCCTGTCAATAGTGTTGGCAAGAGAACATCCACTCTCCACCATAGGACCTTTTCTATTACTTCAATGATAAAAATATTCTCTCCATCTCACAAAGATAGTCTACTAACTATTTTTCATACATAAATATTAAAAAAAATAGTAATTAATTAAATTGAAACATTAAATTTTACATTATTTATTTATATATATATCCTTATATATATTAATAAATATGGTAATTGAACTATTATATCATTAATAAATATGATAATTGAATTATCCTTTTCGGACAGATAAAAATAAAACAATGGACTATATTTGTTGGAAGAAAAGAGCATTCATTATGCTTTAAACCTTGTGTAGTAATTTCAATTTGACTTTTGTTGACTTCCTGACTATTCAACCTTTATAGAACACAGTATAATCACAAATACATGCCAACACAGTATTGGATGATATTAAAACTGACTCTGTTGTCAAGACAATCTCATCCAATGTCGAAGTAGCATCCCCATGAACAATACAAACGTATACTCACATGAGCATTCAACACTGCACACAATACTCTCGCATCACTATTAAACATCTACTTCGACTTCCACAAGAATTAAAAATTTGTAATAAATATTATTGAAAAAACATATTTTACTTATATATTTCCAAGAGCGTGGAAACGTACAACCGCCACCCAAATTTTGACCATCTTGGACAGTTTCCATAGAATATATTGTCATATTAAACAGAATTTAATAATTTTAAGAAATAAGAAAAAAGTGAAGGGAGCTGGTCTTAATAATCCTTTAGCAAATAAATAACAAATCATTCAACACAAGTCCGCAGCCCACTACACAGTGTCCATAATATATTCATTTTCAAACTCACAACGGAGCATAATTCTATCAAGTATTCATCCTGTAGTAAAGGGAACTGGTTTGGAAGGGGAATAGTTTTACACATCCTCCGATTGCAAAAAAAAATTATTGTCCCAGGTTGCCCAAAAGACGTTCGACTGCTGCATGAACGTTTCCTGAAGTCGCACGCAAAGCTCTGATGTTCTCTTGGGTGTCGAAGAAGCCCATCTCTTGAAGCTGTGATAGTTGAGTAGCATAAAGTTCTTCTGGGGGCACTATAGAAAGACAAGGACAGTGTAACCAACCATCATACAAACAATAATGCCAGGTGTAATTTGTACAACTATGTCTACAACCCCATAAATTGTAATAGAAGGCCATAAAACTACCATTTCTACCCTTCCTTCTGTCAGTGGGTCCAAATCCAACCCTCTATTAAAAAGTGTCGTACACCTAGTACAAATATTTGTAACTGAGGAAGAATTTTGTTACCGTTAGGATTGCTTGGGACAGACAAACCGCCAGCTCCAAGTCCACCAAACATATTCATCAGCATCTCCAGTCCCATGTTATTTGGTGTTCCTGCTATTAGGGATGCTAATAAAACAGTTGCATCGACCAGAGAAACTACTGATATAAAACAATTTAATGTCTGGTGGATACAACTAATGGTGCCCGCTGTCCACATGGCAGCAGCATATCATTTGATCAGATATTCAATTCAAAGAACCCACATGGACAATGATATGCCACCACATGGCCACAACCCAGATGGCAGTACATCATTGCCTGTGAAGCCTTCAGAACCACAGCAACATCCCCACAAGTAACAACATGCTGCCATGTGGGCGCTTGAAATAATGAACTGTGGCGATCACGGGCATTACAACCGTTCTAATTAACATTTTTGTTTAAAAAAATATGTCCCAATTATTAATCATCTGTGAACAGTTTTTCGATTTCCAATGTTGCTTCATACCTGTGCCCTGATTTGCCTGACCTCTGGAACATTAAAAAAAAAAAAAAAAAAGAAGAAGCAGAAAGGTATATTAGAATGCATACACAACTGCGAAAATTGAATAACAAGTTGTCAGAAGGTAATAACAGTATCCAACTCGGATGAATATTAATAAAATGAAGCGAATGCAGAAAGGAATCAAGTCACTAGGGTATAGGATCTTTTATGTTATTTTGACAAAATCAACTCCCATTACAATGAGCAGAAAGGCTGCTTTTAAAGTCAATGGCCAAAATAATTTAAACCCAGCGCGCTATAAGTCCATACAACACTAGGAAATCTCCTTATGGAAGGAGCAATCCCTCCATTCAAACTTGTGTAATTCAAGTACATAGGTATCGGGTTAACACACATTTCAACATAATCAAATAACACAAATCAACTTCTCTGAGAGCAATTAACCGTTGTGACAAATGCATATTTAAGCAACTTTGGAACTTTGAAATGAGAGAACTTGACATCCAAACGCAAATAAGAGACGCCAAATGAAACTTTATCTAATAAAACTAATCGGCAAAAAATATGCAAAAAAAGTTCCACACATCAATCCCATTTCAGCAATTGTCGAGGACTTGAGATCTCCTTCTATGCTTGTGAGCTTGTCAAATGTCATGGCTAAAGGACAGTTGGAGTAGGTTGAAGAAAGGTAAACTTCATGAAATCTTAGGGCATGAATACTTATCAGGAGAAAACATAGTATACTGTGGTTGAAATCCTTCAGGGAGAAACTCATTCGCAAAGTATGAAAAATTAAATTCCAACACATCATCAGACAGCTATCGCCACCTCAAAAACTAACTTGCATTGACGTAGCAATGGGGAAACAGTCCTAGAAGAAGGGTGGAGGCAAAGATAGAAACTGCCAGGTATTTTGTAATTCATCCATTTTTATGGAAGGATAGGAGAGGTGTGCCAGTTGAAATATAAAATGCCATCTAAAACTTGTAATTGATTCAAGTGACTAATTAATTTAGATGCGTATTTGATAATCTATTAACTAACTAACTGCAGTTAACTATATACAAATACCATCTAAAATAACAGGTAAAGAAGAACCAGTTAGTTCTCACTCACGTTGTTTGCTGCTGACCAAGCTGAGACAGTTGCTGCTGCAGAGTCATCATTTGCTGAAACATGAAATTCACAAGGTGTTCAGAGAAAGTGGGTATGGCAAATTATCTCCAGTGAGGTATTTTCTATCTACTTATCAAGAGACTAAATAGGTGAAACCCATCAATTTACTTGTCTGAGAAAAGGGAAAAACAGACCAACAAGGGAGAGTGAGAACAGTCTCTGTCTACCTGCAGTGTCTCAGGCGAGGTCAACTGGCGAAGAATTTCAGGGTTTTGCATCATTTCTCTCAGCTGAGGGTTCATATCGAGCATGCTGCGCAGTTGAGGATTTAAGCCCAGGATCTGTAATTAAAAGTATGGTTAAGAATAACCTGAGGAAAAGCAATAGTACTCAATAGTTGTAGCAGTACCTGATCCATATACTGAGGGTTGGAAAACAAGCTTTGCATCATCTGAGTCATGGCTGGATTTTGCAAAAGCTGAGTGATGGCAGAGGGATCTGACAATTCAGGAAGCCCGAGCCCTCCTAAACCAGCGACACCAGGTGGCCTCGCATCACCCGCAGGATTAGCTCTTGGAGCATTATTTGTTTGAGTACCTCCTGAAATTTAAATTTTGTGTAAGTTCAAGATAGATCTTTCGTTAGAGTTGTCTAAAGAGTGGATAAACAAAGTACACCACAAAAATATGAGAGGATTAGCATGACATTGATTGACATCTAGCTTAAAAAACAATGGAACGTTGGATAGTACTCGTTGCTTCCAATAAATTAGGCAAGCACAACAAAGAGTGACCATAGCAGTCACTAAAAGTTTGAGCATGCAAATTTGTTCTCCAGTTCTTCAGCATCAATCAATCGACCAATACAAGACTAACAAAGACAACTAAGAGACAAATTCTTCCAAGTCGTTCATAAAAATGTTAAATAGATTGTATGACGAAAAAGTAAAATGAAAAGGACAAGAACCGGAGAAATATATGAAGATTGCATTATTCAATAAACGAGACAATGAAATGGGGAAGTAGTATGCAGTTACCAGTTGGATTCACATTTATAAGGCTACCCAAACTAGATGATTTATGAGGTAGTCAGGGATCAACAAAACCAAAATTAACATAAATCAAATTGGAATTGTGAGATAAAAAAGTTATCACAGTAATTCAAATTTAAAAAAAAAAAAAAAAGAACAGTTTTTTAAACATCTCCTCTTCCATAGCTGCTCCATGGAATCCACCTCTCATCCCTCCACTATGGGAAAGAAATAACAATGGCGAACCCTCCTTTCTGAACCAGACACTGCTGGCTTTCATTTACATTGCCCGAATTTGGTAAATGTCTATCATGGAACTAGTTATGCAAAATACTAACAGAGTTATTAAAAGCTAATCAGACAATCACAATACTGTATGCATAGTTCAAAAAGTTTAATCTTACCTCCAGCACTAGTCCATGGGTTAGGGAGTGGATTAGCATTTGGTGCAGAATCCCCTGAGGCTGTTCCAGAACCAACAGCTGAAGCATTAGTTCCGTCTCTGGTTTGGGTGACCTGGTTGCCCAATAGAGCAGCAAATGGGTTTGATCCCCTGTCAGTTGCTGTGCCTCCACCCATTGTTGTTGCATTCAAGAACGGTTCCTGTACATTTTCATACATACGCCTGAGCATGTTAAATCCCTCAGGAGAAGATTCAATATTACTCATTGCCCTGTCAGTGTTCCGCATCATCTCACGCATTAGCTCAGGGTTCCTAGCAGCTTCTAATGTTTGCCTAAGGATACCAGGATCATTAAGAATATGACCAAGTTCAGGGTTCCGGTCAATAATATCTCGCATTTGAGGATTATTCATTATTAAGCTGCGCATGATCTCAGGGTTGTTCATTATGCTCTGAATGGCAGGTGTGTTCATTATTTCTCTCATCATGTTAGGATTCTGCGTTAGCTGTTGTTGCATTTGTTCAAACTCTGGAAGTCCAGCCCCAAACAACCCAGGTGCTCCATTGCCACCCAGTGCACCCAAACCAAGCCCTGGAAACAGAGACGCCCCTAAGCCAGTGCCCCCAGCACCCCCCGCATTTGGATTAGCACCTTGTGTGGAACCAGAATTATTGGCATTTTCAACACTTGCTGCAGCAGCAGCAGCTGCTGCTGCTGGGGGCTGTGAAGCAGCTGGAGCAGAACCACGCACCATATGAACTGTGTGATCTACCTGCAAACCTTGATGAAAGTAACAAAAGACAGTTAAAACTTTAAAGAACATCCTCAGAGGAAGGGAAGAATTCTAGGCGGGGGAAGGGGGAAGTTATAAATGTGCATGGACTAGTGGGACAAGAACTTCAATTTCACAAGTACAAAAACCTTGCATAGTTAAACCAAGTATTCAATACAGCTAGGCGACCACAAAAATGCACATAATCAAGCAACACAAGAATTTTCAGATATGGATTTCGAGTGCGAACCTATTCCCTGTTGTAAGTCCACATCCAATAACAATTAACCAACAAAAAATAATAACCAAGAACAAAAAAACACATAAGCAACACTAACTTTTTAAAGAGCTGGATTTCAGGCATGACTGCTGCCCTCTGTCGTAAATCCCCGTCCAACAGCAATTAACAAACCAACAATATGAGGCAAGGTTTTACGATATCATTAGTATTTAATTATTACTAGATGACTGCCTCTCCTAGTTGTCATTGTAGCATGTTTGGAGAAGTGTTGTAGGGGAAATGATTATGTTTATAATTGATGTAAAGAGTCAATGGAAGTTTTCGTTAGACACGGAAAAGTTGTCACATCAATGAAATGTGTAATTGAAAATGATTATAGAGAAAAAATAAATTTTGTTGAATCTAAACCGAAGTAGAATAATTTCAGCATAACATGTAAAAAATGAAACTTATTCAAGTTTACTGAGTGCCACTATAAGTGTACTGGATAAACACTTTACGGGGATGAGAATTCGTCCCAGCAATTTCATATATAGATCATAAAAGATAAGAAAATAAAACCGATAAACTAATTATATAGTTTGCTTGGGAGAGATTGCTTTAAATAAGTGATTTTTTAGGTAGTTAAAATAGTAAAGTATGCAAACTGTTTTTATCGGATGAATGTCCATCTCAGGTATCTGGTATAAGTGTAGCATTTACTAGATTCTATTGAATAACAGGATAAGCATCCAAAACAAAATTAAAAGTCCCGTTATCCTGCTCATCGTGGCCACATTTTATTACGCCTCCATTAATATGCCACTACCACGTGGTTAGAATAAACATTTATTGTTAACTATAAGAATTTAATGCAACATGTACACGCGTCCATTGGATCTAGCATCTAGAGATTCATCTGAAAAATAGTGATCCCATTGTTTCAGGCACTTATACAGTCAAAATTGACAAGTTTAATGCTCGGAAAAGTGGACTTCGAAACAGAATTCTCTTTTAGAAATTCATCCATGCCACATGTCCCTCGCTTTACTTTTTCCAATAGTTATGCTAATATCTTTAAGCTTTCAACATTTAAACATATTGCCACAATTTTCAGATAGTACATTGTCCCATCAATACAAAATCATTATGTTACATTAATGTCCTATTAAATACGATCATCCGTATGAATCAAATCCAACAAACCTTCATTTTCAATCAAAGTAAAGAATGTCACATGCATAACTTTCCAATACTCAATTCCACCCCAATGCTACGTCTTTCAGAGAAACCAAGGCATCAGTTTTTTAATAACTAACCATGTTAATAATTTATTTGCTATGAGATGCATTCTGTGCTGACCTCATTTCGTACCAGTTGATTTTATAAGTATGCAATAAACTGAGTGGAGAGAACCCAGATCAACAATCTGATCACCAAAACAAAAGGAAAGAAAGAAAGGGCAAGCCCAAATATAATTTGAAAACCAAAACAACAAAAAGAGGACCAGATAATAGAAACTCGTATGCGCTGATTAGATCATCAAATACAACCCCCAAACGACACCAAAAAAACATATGAACCTTTTCCAGAAATCATCACGTAAACAGTTGAAATCTCGAAGGATCGTTCCTTCATATTTTCCAAGTATTTCCAATTCAATTCCACTTTATAGATAGACGATCCATCAACAGAAAAATGTACAAGTGGAATAAATGTCAACTTTCACAGATAAATGCAAAATTATTAGCATACCATAGCTAGCTAGGGTTTGGTCGTCCTTTAAGATTCGACCCTTGTAAATCAGACGCTGCTGTTCAGCTGGAACATCGCAACTCTGCGCCAGTACGGCTTTGAAATCAGCCACCTTCGATTCAAGGCTAATCCGTACGGAGAATTTCGAGCCGTTTGAGCATCGGATATTCACATTCACCTCTTCACCACCGCTCACAGTAACGCTTGAATCACCTTCCGCACCCATTGATAATTTACGCAATTCAGCAGCCCGATTTACCTATCTATCAACAATCAATCAAAACCCTAACCCTAGAAATAATTCAGCTATCCCTGATTCGCTGAATGACTATTGGAAAGGGATAAACAATTTGTATATATTTGTTGAATTGATGAAAAACAAAAGCCTTGAATGAAGGATTTATTAATCGGAAAATAGGATAAATGGTCCCAAACTTTTGTCGATTTTTACACGAATGGTCCCAAACTTTCATTTATAGCACGAATAGTTTAACTTATTTAAATGTGGCGCTAATGGTCCTTTTTAATAGGTTGGCTTAACTCAAGTCTGGTTGACTTTTGATCAATTTATTTGGAGGTTAACAATAGACTTCGTTATTTCAAACTATAGACTTCGTTTTTACTAATAAATAAATAATCACATTAATAGGAATAGGTTACAATGAAGGTCGTAGTTGTACAAATTTCACAAATATACTTACTCATTTTAACAATCCATATTAAAAGTTAATTAGTCGATTTTCTAATATTTAATTCTGGGTTCTATATTTGAACAAAATTTTATGCAACAAGTTAATAAATATATGAAGGACATGTCAAAATGTAAGTAGCATGATAGGTAATGTTAGTTACAACTATGCTAAGAAGTTCGAGAGCATAATGACTAAATGGGTCAAATTGAAAAATATGAATTTCAAATATTTTTTCCTATAGTATCAAATTCCAAATTTCCATTGATCGAATAGGTAGGAATGTTAATGAGCTCAGAAATGGAAACTAATTAACCATGAAAAGTAGGGTTTTCTTGAACTTTTACGGGCAGAATAACCCTACTCGCAAAAGTCTGTCTTTTAGTGGTCACTTCTAGGATTTAACAATATCTGTATTGGATTTCTAAATTTTTATTTAGTTTTTTATTTTTAAGATTCCATAATTATTTGTTTTGTTTTATTTTTATTTGTTTGTCTAGATATATTCAAAATCTTAAAAATTGAACTTTAACTATTTGTTGTTTCTCTACAATGTGAATAGTTTCAACAATTTGTAAACTCTTAAAATTTTCTAAAACATAAATCATTACACAATAAAAATTAGCATGGACTTGAACTCGGTTAGAGTTGAACTCAAGCCCGAGCCAATTTAAGCATTGAACCGAGCTCAACTTGAATAAGACTTGTTAATATCGAATCGAGTCAGTTTTGTTGATATACTTATGAATAGGGACACCTCTTCTCCCTTTCAATTGAACAAGCCCTTGATGGCTTATTCCTCGCCTCATTTTTTATTTTTATTTTTAAAATTTTTATTTTTTGCTTATTTTCAAATTTTCATAAATTCTAAAAAGATCACTATATGAATTACAAAGTAAATGGACTTCATTGTTTCTCAAAATTACTCTGTAATCAATTGCTCCAATGCCTATGGAGCTCTAAAAAACATAATAAAATCCCAAACTAGACATTAGTAAACAAAATGATTTAAAATGAATTGACAATTAGGTGCCCGACTAAGGGTATGGAAAGAATATAGGGATGGGATTTCGTGTGTTTTAATAAAGTAGAAGCATCATCGATAGGAAATTATAATATGAATCATAATTAATTTGAATAATTAATTACTTTTTTTGAACATGGAATAATTAATTACTTGATAATCAAGAAAAGAATTTCCCTTCTTTTGAAAACATTACAATTAGATCCAAACAAAGAGAAAATTGATCTTTGTCATCACCATCTATGAGAGGTTGAAAATTACACATTTTAAAATTTATTTTTACAAAGTTTATCCTCTCAATAGTGACGACCTAAAACTAAATGACCTAAGTGATCGCTTAGGTTCATCAATTTAAAAATTTGTTAATAAATTCAAAAAAAAAAAAAAAAAAACTCAAATATCAAACTAGTAAAAAGAAAAATTCCTCATGTCAAAATTTTCATGCGACCACAAACATTTGTTTGGAGGCCAACCTTGCCTCTCAAATTCTCCATTCTTCTCTAGAAAATAATATAATAATATACAGTAGTCCCATTAGAATACCATTATCCCTATCATAATATGAGATAAAAAAAAAAAAAAAAAAAAAAAAAAAAAAAAGAAAGGAAGGAAGAAAATAAAGAACAACTTATGATACATGCATAAAAACATTAACATTACAAGGTATGGTCTTTAAAAAAAAACACAAAAACATTACAAAGTATGGAATGTAGAAACATTAACGTTAACATTACAAGGTATGGAATCAACACTACAAAGACAGGGGGAAAAAGAAGAGAGCGGGGGTGGGAAGGGAGAGTAGGTATGGAATCAACATCGCCTCCTTCGGACAAAAACTTCGAAGGCAGAGTGAAAAACAAAGCAAAACTACGGCCTAGGATAAACAAAGGGAATGTGTTCACACTTACTCATGAGATGCAAGAGAGCATTTGCCTTCCTCTGCGCCCTACTGGTCCCACTTCTCGTAATCTCGACCAAACAGTCATAAACCCCATACTGAAGCGCAGCCAACAAACAAGACGAACTATTCGAACCCAACTCAAGCAGAACCGCCGCAGCACATTCCTTGTTCTTGGGTGTCCCATCTCTCACTATCTCAACCAGATTCTGTATAACCGATAGTTTTCCAACCTCATTTCGACCTTCGGGATTTGACGCAATAAGTAATAAAATGGATAAGACTTCATCTACCATGGCCAAGTTCTTATCTTCGAGTAGACAAAGCAATGCTGGTATTATACCTGCCTTGACAGCTCTGGATTTGTTCGCCTGGTTAAGTACTAGGTTGAACAGAGCAGTTGCAGCATCTTTTTTCCCTCTGGTTGACCCCGTTTGGAGCAGCTCAACCAGAGGTGGAATCCCATTTAAACTCCCAATGAGGGCTTTGTTCTCGTCGAGGGTGGATAAGCTGAATAACGCAGCGGCAGAATTTTCCCGAGCCTCCTCCGTCCCGTTTTGCAACACCTCGATAATGGCGGGGATAGCTCCTTCTCCGGTGATGAGCTTCTTGTTCGCTTCATCAAGTGACAAGTTAAGAAGAGTTGTGACCGTGTGTTCTTGGATATTGAAATCTTTACACCATAGATGGTGGACTAATGGGGGAATCCCACCACCATCCGCGATTAAGATTCTACTGTCAGGGTTTTCTTTGGAGAGTGTACGGAGTTTGAAAATGGCATCTCTCTTCACGTCCGGTTGGGAGGAATAGAGACATTGGATTAAGGAAGAAATTTCTTCCATGAGGGCAAGAGATGCAGGGTCAAGATCATCGGAGACGTCTTTTATTGGGAGGTTGATGTTATTCTTTTCACACCACTGGTTGATAAGATTGCGTAGGGCGAAGTTTGGCGCTAGCATGGAATGATTTAACATTTGCCCGGTCTTTGGACAGGTTTTGTGGCCCGTGTTTAACCACTTTTGTATGCTCTGGCGTCCGTAAGTCTACATCAAAGCCGAAATGTAAATGCTAAATAGCACACAATTTATGAGCTCGTTTGACAAGGGCCAAAAGATAATCACCTTCCATTATACTCATTTCCAACCAGACGAACTTGTTCACTTTGTTGTTTTGAGTCATATTTTTGAAAATGCATTTTCAGAAGTAAGGAAAAAATTGTTTTGAGTGTTTTCAATGAAAACGTGTCAAAACATTGAAAATAAGGAGTCTCCATGCTAAAACCAGAAAATTGACAATTGTAATGGAAAGAAAATTGAAAATTGAAATGCAGAGAGAAATACCAAAATAGAGAACAACCCCCGACTTTTCACCTTTTTCCGTAACTTTGTCTTACTTTTTAACTACGCAACATTCAAAACAATTTCTTTGAAAAAGAATGATGCACAAAATTACCTGCCCGGTCGAGATTATAACAGGGTCCGTCATTATTTCGAGCGATATTGGACAGAGGAATTCATGGGGGATATACAAAGACTTGCTTCCATCAACATTTATTGATGACACGGGGCAATCAAGAATGCCACTCTCTTCAACTCCAACTGTTTGCTTAAATTTCTCAAGAAGATCTTCGACTTGCCGGAGAGTCTCCGGATTGTGCATGCTTCTGCTTCTAACAAGTTTCTTAACTGCCATTGTTTCTGTTTTGAGGTCTGCAATCGTATGCAAATCCAATTTCTTTGCTAGGCGCTCAATGATTGCGCCATCCGCGTTCCGATCATCGTTTTTTGAAAATGCAACCATGAAGTCCATTGCCAGTTCCATATCCTGAGTTTCTGTCCTCCTTTTAGCTCGGTTGAGTTGCGCATGCATTAGCTCGACCTGTGAAAATGCACCTTACAATCATTTTTGGATAAAAGATACAAGATATATCAATGTTACAGTTTTTCCTCGTTGTTTTTTGCAGATTATGTAAATCAGAAAAAACATAATTCTCTGAATAAAACATTTACGTACCTTTCTACTTTCCGGATGGGTATATTGCCTTTTACCCTTTTACAATATACTTTTACCCCAAAAACTCAGCAATTATGACACTCAATAAGGGTAAATAGTAAAATAATCAATCAAATATTCTAGCAGCAACTCTAGCACAATATAGCATAAAACTCCTCATCGCTCAGAGAATATTAAACGAAGTCGAGAGTCTTAAGACTAAGAGCATGTGTATAGTCTTCCAACACCCAATTTTCCAAATTCGTCCCGTAACTTTCTTACAATCATTTTTCAACCGCATATTCCCTAGAAGAAAACCATATCAAACAAGCACTCAAGCTACACAATATAGAATCTATGCAACATACAATGTGACTCTATGTGTAGTACTATAGGTGAACAGTACTGATTGACTTGAAATATTGAGCGTAGTACACCATGAGTAGTCGAGTACTAGTATGTTTTTCCATATATATGTGTGTGTGTGTGTGCGTTTTTTTTTTTTTTTTTTTGAATGAGTGTTTTTCCAACTAACTTAATGCTAGTCAAAGTTTTGGCAGAATTGATACGCAGGCAATATAACAAACACTAAAGGCGCAATAACAACAGCAAAAGGAAATTCAGTTTAGTATGATTACTTGCTCTATGACTTCTTCAGATATTCCAAGCTTGTCATATGGCATTTCATTCAGGGCCTGATTTAACTTCTCATAAACAACATGAAATCTACTGCTCATTGCCTCACTCTCAAGAGCCTGAAATCAGTCGTCAGAATGGTTCAAAAATTAAATTTAGAGGAAAAAAAAAGAAAAAGAAAAAAAGAAAGTGGGATAAGAAGGTTAACTAACAAGGTAAATCCTGCTTCCAGAAATACAAATCTTGAGCAATTTCTTAGCAGCAAATAGAGCTTTCTTCAAATGCGACAAGAAGCTCAATGCTAGATCAGAATCATGTTCCTTAATCTCTTCCAAAAGGGGCACCAAAAGTTTCAATCGCCTCACTAAATTCAAACCCTCTTTTCTCTGAGTCGTTCTGAATCCCACATTTGATCCAATTTTCTCGATCAATTCCAGCATTTCAGTCACCAATTCAGCATTGCTGCTACACTCCCCCTCCATCCCATTCACCGAAATGCGTACACTGCTGCGATGAAGAAGAATAGTTCTTCCAGAGATGCTTTAACTGTTTGCTTTGTGTTGTGGACTGAAAATGGCGCTAATTTGATGGGGCCAACGGCAGGCCCACGCGGTTTTCCATGCGCGTCTCACATGGGAGATTTCTCTCTCTTTGCCGTCTTGGGTATATGTGTGGGTCCCATGTCAGTTTGGTATATGTGTGGGTCCCACCTCAGTGCTCTTCTCCTTATCCTCGTCTGATTTCATGGGACACCAGAATCTGTCGGTGGAGCCACCGGTTAAAGGTGCATGAATGCTAAGGGCTTGTTTGGCGGAGTAAGCCGGATAAAAATTTAAGATTGCAAATCAATTAATATCCTAATGTGGAAGAGAAGGGGAGAAGCTGAAATAACCACGAAAATCATTTCATAATCAATGATTAATTAAATAGTTTAAAATTGAGGAGTCTTATAATGTACAATAAAGGCGAGTTTAGAGACCAAATATGTTCTAAGAAATTCACGATTCTGTTAAGGACATGAAATTTCAATGTGTAGGAAAGTACGGAGTTTTGTTTAAAATGTGAAAATTAAGTCATATATTGGTTAAATTCTAAGATCTTCATATTGGGTTAAATTTATCCAATAAAACTTCAATCTGTAACCATGTGCACGCACATGACAATTACACCCGCGTAAGGGGCACGAGAAATGAATGTGCGATTGAGTCCATAGGACAAAGCCTCACATTATCAAAAAGTTGTGACAAAGTTTCGAAAGCGTGACGACAATACTTTGAAAAAGTGGACAATATCTTGCTTATTTCAAGGACCATGTTTCACTCCACTATTGATGGTCAAACTCCGCCTGCCCTTTAGCGTTGTTAGCCTCACTCCAAGTTTCAACTTGTTTCATTTGAATACCAGACTCAACACGATAAACTGCAAAGGGAAACATCTCGTTCAACAGAAACCATAATTACCTCTTATTTTTCAAGCACACATAATTATGAAAAATCAATTCTTATGCGGACATAAAATTATGGAAAAGGAGACATTGCATCTCAAAGTCAACATTTACCAGACCTTGCTAACTGGCAACAATTCCAACTAGAACCTAGCATTCTTCTTACGGAGAAAAAATAGATTTCATGAATATTCTTAAAAAATAGAAAATGAATGCTTTGCTGACATATAGGAACTACAATCTATACTACTCGACGAAGCTCTCCGGTTTGTAATGCAAACTTGCGATGCCCTGACAGAACAGATTGAACGCTGATTGCCTGCATTATTGATGTCAAGTTGTCGTTCTTTGATCCTGTACGTGTCTTGGCTGCACTCAGGATTGTTTGCAAAATCTGGAGTGGATCACCATGGCTAACGATCAACACCGCACATCTACAACAGAGAGACAATCCAGTCATGCCGGTGGTCTAAAAACATTTGACCTTAAACACACCAATCATGGATACATAAATCGATGAAGCTAATGAAGAGAGTAGAGACCGTTGATGAAGCTAATGAAGAAAGTAGAGACCATCGGGAGATGTATGCGTGTGTTTGTTTTAACTTTTTTTGACCTAAAAACTAACTTCTACTGCTCGGTCAAAGTCAAACTTCAAAATTAACCACATATTTGAAATGACTACTCAATGTTATCCACATATCTAGCAGTCATGAAACATTAATTTTTAGTAAAATAAAAGTTTATTCAACATGGCAACAGTGGGAAACAGCTAAAGTATGCATAAACAAAATAAACTTATAGTATTCTGTCAAAGTCAACCTTCAAAACTAACCACACATCTAAAATCGCTACTCAACTGTTATCCACATGCCTAGTAGTCCCACTATTGTTTGATATGAAACGTTAATTTCTGGTAAAATAAAAGTTTATTCAACATGGCAATAGTGGGAAATAGGCAAATAGCTAATGAACAGATATCCATAATTGTGGAGAGAAAAATATCTAAACGAGGATTTGAAACGCATGGAAATAACAATTTTAGATGATGTTATGTTATTACCCTTCAAACTCTGATTCTATAATAGTTAAAGCCCGTGTGAGCCTAGAGACAACATCTGCAACACTTTCTCCACCTTCAGGCCGCACGAAGGGATCTTTCTCATCCAGCGCCCAGATTTCAGGGTACTGTGAAGGAAGTAAGAATACTTTAAATTCCGACCAAAGTGAGGACCAAATAGAAGTAGATTAAACGAGCATATTGATAAGTAAATCAACTCAGAACTGGCATCAGATGATACATTCTCAAAAATTCACCTACTTTATCATGAGACATGAGCTCATATGAGGGACCAAAGTATCTCTCCCGAAGATCCTCCAGGGCCTGTTCAGTATATATCACTCAATATTAAGAAAACAGAAAATCTCAACATCAGAAGAATACAGTTACCAGTCCTAGCTTACTTCCATTGAACTCGAGATCTCTTGCCAGAAATGATTAGTAATGTAGTTTGTCATAAGAGTAATGCATCTGAGTGATGATAGAAGTGACAAACAAAATAATGCCTGCGTTAGTATTTCATTCTACTATTATTATTATTATGATTATTATTATTCCATTCTTACTTTTCTACTCAATTGAAGTCAAACTTTAAAATCACATTTAAAACTATTTAGTATTATTATCTGCACATTTCGTAACATTTACGGCTTTTCCTACTCAAATTTGACCAGGAAATGCCTCTTGGAGGGACGGTAGAGGATTATGACTGTGTAAAGCAAAATTACACATCAATGTTAGTTTTCTTCTAGTTCCTAGCCAAAAAGTTATATTCATCCGGTAAATAGCAGGGCGCATCTCCCTGCACTCTACAAATAGGTTATACTGGCTGAGTTTGTGTTTTAATTTTTTCCTGTTGCAAATTTAGTTTACTACTCTGCCAAACAGTCAAACTCAACTTCAATCATAACCATACATCTCAAAACATTACTCGTTATTATCCGCAAATCTCATGGTGCCCACCACTACTCAACCTAAAAAGTTAATTCTCTGTTACCCGAGCATGCTCTAAACGCATATGTGTGTCAAGTATCAATAAAGATGTAGCAAAGAAAAATCATTACTTACTACATGTACATTTTGGAAGGCTTTGAATCTAAACTGTCTCCCCTCTAATTAACTCATTTAGATCTAAACAGCTCACCTTGCACTGTGGACCTTCAAGTGAAATATCTAAAACAGATGCCACCATTTTTGCAGTATGCTTGGTTCTTGAAAACGGTGAATAGCAGATTCTAACATTTTCGAGTCCGATCTTCTTTTCACCGAGTTCCTGTGGCAATTCAGGTTCAATATAAACCAGGGGAAATCTAGAATTTCCGTGAATAGGGAAATAAATCTTAAATATAAAAGAAATCTACAATTAACAAATCTTTTTCTGAATATGTTATTCACGGAAGAGTGAGTGTGGCTTAACCAAATGGATTATTTCACCACCTTCAATATGTTATTCAAATCTATATGTGCTCTTCGGGTGGATTTCAGTAAATTCAAGTCTCATCCTCCAAATGATCTTTCATTACTAAAGATGATTGACTTCCAAATACAATCTAATCACGCCATGGGCAATTTTTTTGCCTCTCTTCACCCGTCACAAAAAAACTTTCTGCCTCCTTGTTTCACCGAAAAACTAATCAATATTCTCCTTTATTTTCCAGAACATGTTTCGACTCTACCTCTCCTATCCCATCAATTGAATTCTTGTATTCACTATTCACAGATTCTATTTCTACCACTACTACAACAACGGTTCCACAATTCTGACCATTGATATCCTTTTAGATATCGCTGTTATCGATTCCTCATAAAAATTGTGGCTGTGCAAATGATTAATTTCACCACCTTCAATATGTTATTCAAATCCATACCCACTCTTCAGGCTGATCTTAGTTGACATTGCAGTAAATTCTAGTCTCATCCTCAAAATTATCTTTCATTACTAAAGATAATTGATTTCAAAATGCAATCTAATCGCAACCGTAAAAAATTTTCTGTCTGTTCACGCTTCACAAGAAACCTTCTTTTTCCCTGTCTGACCCAAAAACTCATCAATATTCTCATTTATTTTGCATAAATTTCAGTTTCGATTTTCGACGCTAGCTCTCCTGTTTCCATACGTTGAATTCTCATATTCACAGATTCTACCACCATAATACTTCCACAATTCCGTTAATATGTTTTTAGATATCGCTCAAAAAATCTGTGCCCTAAGGTCAAATTCCACCCAGAAAAAACAGTATACTAGTAATAATTCAATCTAAAAACCATCCAAAATATCCACTTGCCTAACTGCAAGGAAAGAAAAATCAATCTCACGGAAAAAACGTGCCTTAAGGAACAGTTCTCCAGCCAAGCGCGCCTGATCAACTCCTTCTGAAGCTAATTCATATTGTTTAAGCGTTCCATTTTCCTATGACGACAATACAAATCCAAAACGAAGATCAATTTATAAAGAACACATGGATAATTTAGGCAGTACTAGTCGACAGAGGGGAAAAAATGTAGTACTATCGATGAAACGATTAGTCCCTTCTCATTTGGAATGCTTTTACCGTGCCTCAGAATCCAATAGCTGTTCCTCAGAAATGGGTTCCCATTCGCCATTCCTAACGCACAGAGAGATGAACTGCACAAAAATATGAACTGTTTTGGGGTCCGGTTCTCTTCTGTCCCGTTCAATCCGATTCTAGAAGGAGAAGTGATTTTCACGCAGTCACGCCCCCTTTTTAATCCCACACACTCATATTATGAACTGCACAAAAATATCCTTATAAATCAATTACAGATGGGCGAAGTAGAATACGAGAAGTCAATCATCCTGACCGAGCAAGTAGTTGGATGCTCGACCAAGGATAGCCGAGGGTGCAATTGCCATACTCGGCCAAGGATGGCCGAGCATGTAAATGCATGCTCGGCCATAGATGGCCGAACAAGTATGGCCATTGCAGGCTCGGCCTTCCCATTCTCTTTTTTTCTTTTTTTATTTTATTAATTCATAATGTGATTTGATTAATAATTGTTAATAACACATGATTAATAATAATCATGTGTTAAAAACTTATAGAATCTATATATATATATATATATATATATAATATGAGATTATTTTTCCGTCAAAAGTTTCATTTTTCTGAATTAAAAAAATAAAATTTATATATTTATATATTATTAATAAAACGAGCATATTTTCCCGCCACTTTCACCTATTTTTCTGAATTAAAAAATCAATTTTTAATTATGGCAATGAGTTTTACCGCTTCTATATGTCTTTTCCAACTTGACTTTTTCTTCAGCGTGTATACATATAAACACGCATGGGGTCCACCTATTTTTCTAAATTAAAAAATTAATTTTTAATTATGGCAACGAGTTTTACCGCTTCTACATGTCTCCCCGTGCAACGCACGGGTAGAAGCACTAGTTTAATATAATATGAGATCATTTTTCCGCCAAAAGTTTCATTTTTCTGAATAAAAAAAATAAAATTTAATTGTAAAATCACGTTTCGAGATAATCACAAATCTGCAACTCAATCTTCCCTTCCTCTTCTAAAATTCGAACTCAATATGAGGTTATTTTCTCGCCAAAAGTTTCATTTTTCTAAATTTTTAAAATCACATTTCGGATAATCACAAATCTGCAATTCAATATTCCTTTCATCTTCTAGAATTCGAACTCAATCTTTAAAAATCTCAAGCGGATTCTAATTGAATTCACGCCATTACAAATCTCTTAATTTTATCATCTTGGATATATATCTCCTCGTACAACGCCGCACGGGAGAAAATACTAGTAAGAAAATTAATTGATAAATTAATTAAAAACTGCTAACAAATAAAGAAAACTAATTTTTAACTATAGGCATAAATAAATAATTTTATATAAAATAAAATTAAAAACAAATAAACGAAACTTAGTTCAAAAATAGAAAAACGATGACTTCGCTGCCTAAACACGCTCAGATGCTCAAAATTCATCGTACATCACTATAAAGCATTGAGTTTGACTCGTGGCATCGAACTACCCCAAATCGGCATATTACTTGTCCAAAACATAGCTCGAACACCAAATCTATAATGTGCGATTTCGTCCATTTCGATACAATTCATACATCACATATTTCTTCCCCAAATCAAAAAATAATATAAAAAACTATTAATTATATTATATTATGAATTAAAAAAAAAGAAAAGAAAAAGAAGGATAGCCAAGGATGGCCAAGCATCTAATATGGATGCCCGACCATAGATTAATAATTATTACTACTAAATATAAATAATTATTATCATAAATAAATAATTAATATTATTAACACGTCATTATTATTAAATATAAACTAATTACATTGTGAATTAAAAAACCATTTTGGATGCTCGGCCGAGGATGGCCGAGCATCCAAGACTCAAGAGGGAGCTCGGCGCCGAAGCTCCTCTTGGATGCTCGACCATCCAAAATGGCCTTTTTTTTGCCGTTCACCAACGCCGCATAAGAGAAATGGTAGAATTGGTATTAAAAACAAATAGGTGCGAGGGATTAAAAAAATGGGTCTGAATATCGCCTCTTCTACAAGGATCGCACATGTGGGAAAGGCCAGTTTTCTCGAAAGGTTGACTAAGGATGTGAAGAAATTAGACATGAAACGACGCCGTTTTCTTGCATTAAATAATTTCCACAATTACATGCACCATGTACAATCTCATCTGCACCAGGTACAAGTTATTAATCTGCATATATTCAACGACGATAGCACCTCTTCGTCTCTGCAATTCTACCGAAGATTTTAACTTCTCTCTCACACAGACACGGATTACTCTATCGTTTTCTGGAGGAATCAACGGTAAATCGAGTTCGAAAATGGCTCTCAATCTCCGTCAAAAGCAAACGGGTATATTATTTCATATTCATTCCCAGATCTCTGTTACGCAATTCCGATTTCCTGTTGTGTAATTTTATTTTTCTTTGTTTAGCTTTATCTTCTTGGTTGATTTTGCAGAGTGTATAATACGGATGCTCAATCTGAACCAAACTGTGATTAATCCAGCTGGCGGTGGAATTGGGACGGCGAACGAAGAGGTTTACAAGATCTTGATCTATGATAGATTCTGCCAGGGTATACTGTCTCCGTTGATCCACGTCAAGGACCTGCGGAAGCATGGCGTCACGCTTTACTTTCTTGTCGACAAGGATCGCAAGCCTGTGCACGATGTGCCTGCTGTATACTTTGTTCAGCCTACGCAACTCAATATTCAGCGTATCACATCTGATACGTCTAGGGGACTATATGACTCCTTTCACCTCAATTTCTCCTCCTCCATTCCTAGGCCTCTGCTTGAGGACCTTGCATCTGGTACGTTATACGGTTTATAGTTTACTGGTATTTAATTTGGATTGTATTATTATGTGATTTGTTTATTATAAGTGTCATAGATTTGTGATGTTTACTTTAGATCCATGGTACCTGGCAAATTTTGATCTGTATTTTTTCCAAAATGATGGCTAAGCAATTGATTTAAGGGATTATTAGCATTGCATATGAATGTGAAATACCCAATTTTATATGTAGAAACACATTTTTACGAAAATTGCAACTAGAGGAAGACTATGTGTGAAGTCTACTTTCAAACGTTCGTTGATGGGTATTGTTGTAGTGCTTGGTAGTTGATTCTGTGGGACTTATGATCAGATTTGGCTGTTAAGCGTTGCCAAACAGCAACCAAGAGCTTGTTTGGTTGGGGATTATTTGAAAATATTGTTCTTTACCATCATTTTTAAACCTCTCATTATATTGATTTGACAACTTTTTTTATATTTATTAAATTCCTTTGTTTACTTCTCAATCACAGATCTAAAAGAGTTATTTTTACTATAATCTCTATCAAACATATCCTAAAGGGGGGATGGGGTGTGGTGGGGAGTAGTTTTCAAGAAGGGGCGGAGCCAAAGGGGGCCATGGGGGTTGCCACTGCCCTTGCAACGTGATGAAATTTCTTTAACTTTAGATGTAAATTGTGAAATTTCATTTACCATATGTGCATATACATGTTATTTGCCTATTGTAATATTTTTTTCGCCCCCTCTAAGTAAATTTTCTGTCTCCTATATTATCTGACCATATCATTTTTCACACTTTGTACTTCAGGAGCTGTGAATTCAGATTCAATTCAGAGAATCTCAAAGGTCCATGATCAGTATTTAGAATTTGTGACCCTTGAAGATAATTTATTTTCACTTGCTAATAAAAATTGCTACATTCAATTAAACGATCCCTCAGCTGGGGATAAAGATATTGAGGAAATAATTGAAAAAATTGTCAATGGGTTGTTCTGTGTGTTGGCAACTCTTGCTGTTGTGCCCATCATTAGGTGCCCACGTGGAGGGCCGTCTGAGATGGTGGCATCCTTACTTGATCAGAGGTTGCGTGATCATTTATTAGCAAAGAACAATTTGTTCTCAGAGGGTGGAAATTTTACTAGTTCATTCCAAAGGCCAATTTTATGTTTATTTGATAGGAACTTTGAGCTTTCTGTGGCTATACAACATGAATTCAGGTATAAGCCATTAGTTCATGATGTGCTTGGTTTGAAATTGAATAGATTGAATGTGAAGGGAGAGAAAGGTGGGATGCAGTCTTTTGAACTGGATCACTCCGACCCGTTTTGGATGGCAAATGGGTCGTTAGAGTTCCCTGAAGTGGCTGTGGAAATTGAGACACAGTTAAACAAATATAAGAGAGATGTCGAAGAGATGAGTAGGCGAGATGGGATGGATTTGAATGGCAACCCTGACACAAAGTATCTCATGAGTGCAGTAAATTCTCTCCCCGAAATGACTGAGCGGAAGCAGGTGATTGATAAGCACACTAATATTGCCACTGCATTGCTGGGGGAGATCAAGGAAAGATCTCTCGACTCTTATGCCAAAATGGAAAATGAAATGATGATCAGAGGTGGGATTGATAGGAATGAGCTTCTTAGCTTGCTTAGAGGGAAAGGAGATAAAATGGACAAACTTCGGTTTGCTATAATGTATCTCATTTCAACCGAAAGCCTCTCCCCTTCAGAAGTTGAAATGGTTGAAACTGCTCTAAAGGAGTCCGAGGTTGACACTAGTGCATTTCAGTATGTAAAAAAGATAAAATCTTTAAACATCTCGTTAGCATCAGCAAATTCAGCTAGCAGGAGCAATATTGTTGACTGGGCTGAAAAACTTTACGGCCAGTCAATAAGTGCCGTAACAGCTGGTGTGAAAAACTTACTGTCTAGTGATCATCAGTTGGCTATAACAAGAACAGTTGATGCACTGATGGAGGGCAAACCAAATCCCGAGATTGATTCTTATCTTGTGTTTGACCCTCGTGCACCAAAGTCAACGTCGAGTAGCAGTCACCTGAAAGGGCCGTTTAAAGAGGCTATCGTGTTTATGATTGGCGGTGGGAATTATGTAGAGCATGGGAGCTTGCAAGAACTTGCACGTAGTCAGCAGCCTGTCAAGCATGTTGTTTATGGGACTACTGAGATACTCACTGGTGGTGAGTTTGTGGAGCAGCTTGCCGTGCTTGGGAAGAAGATGGGATTAGGAAGCAGTGAGGTTGCTCCAGCTGGTAAATAAACGTGGTTTTGAGGATATATTTGGCGTATACTTGGAACATGGTTTGACTCTGGTGAGTGAAGAAATACGAGAAGAGATTTTTTCTGTTCATTGATGATGTGAGAATATTTTGCTATACTTCCCAATTTAATGGTAGATGATTTTACTTTTAGATCTGTATATGACTTATTGCTGTGTTGTAACTTGTAAGGACAGTTATCTGCTTCCTAAGTTTTTATTCATTGCATGAGATTGACTTTAAAACCATGTTTGGCGGTTGTTGAATAGGTTTATATCATAACGCTCCCGCTCCAATACTCACATGTGGCCATTAGAGCACTAGGCTACATTATAAATTGATTGGAAGTGGAAGAAGAATGGTACCGCTTACACGTTTCAAGAAATGTGTAACTGGAAAGGGGTGCAAGAGTAATTAATAGGAAAAAGCAAAGAACGGTGTACAACAAGCGAAAATGATTTAGCACCAGCATGTCAAAATAGAACCAGATGATGTTATTTTCATCTATCGACAAATACTTCAACGTAATGTGACAAATATTTCAATGCAGTATGATGTAATACCACTATTTTTAGTGAATGTGTAAGTGATTCTTGTTAAGCATGATGCAATTTTTTAGGCACTTCTTGAAATATCAAATGTTTTTTTGAGAAGTTTCTAGTATTATTAGATTGTCCACCTTGTAATCTATAATGTATAGGTGATTAGTATTTAATGATCTAAAACACCTAATATTTTAGTACTTGGAAAACATAAAAAAATTTTCCATTCTATTCACCTGTAACCCCCAAATAGTATTATATGTCACCTACACAAAACTACATCTTTAACATGCTAGTAACCTCATGCATCAAAAATTCAAGATTTGACAAGCCAGGGATGGAAGTGCTGAAATTTAAGACCATTTGAAGTTTAGGTACTTAATTGAGAAAAGGGTTGTAGATTGAGGACTCAGTTGAGATCTCACTAAAAGTCAGTGGCAAAGATGAAATTTACCGGCATTATATTCAACAAGTTAAACCACAATAATAAAGCCGAATAAATAAATAAACAATTAATCAATTCATCATTGTTATACTTCCGGTTTTCCGATTCCCAAATTCCCAATTTCAACTCGCCAAATCAATCTAACCCAATCGAAATCAAAAAAATGTCGCGGCGAACCCTTCCGATCCTGAAACGCATCCTCGCTAACCCCAACACCACCTCCACCACCAGATCCGTCACCTACATGCCCCGGCCTGGCGATGGAACCCCGAGGGCGGTTACTCTGATTCCCGGCGACGGCGTGGGACCGCTAGTTACCGGCGCCGTCGAGCAGGTCATGGAGGCCATGCACGCCCCTGTCTACTTCGAGAAGTATGATGTCCACGGTGATTTTAAGAGTGTGCCTCCGGAGGTCATCGAGTCGATTAGGAAAAACAAAGTTTGTCTTAAAGGAGGGTTGAAGACTCCGGTCGGTGGAGGTGTGAGCTCTTTGAACGTGTTGTTGAGGAAAGAGCTTGATCTCTATGCTTCGCTTGTCCACTGCTTTAATCTGCAGGGACTCCCTACGCGCCACCAGCATGTGGATATTGTCGTGATTCGGGAGAATACTGAAGGAGAATACTCGGGGCTTGAGCATGAGGTTGTTCCAGGTGTTGTCGAGAGCCTCAAGGTAGTGCCAACTTTTTGTTTTTGTTTTCCCACTGCTTCCATTTTGAGAAATTCTTACTGTGATGAACAATTGTGTTGCTGGTAAATTTTTCTTCTTTAGATTTTATGGTGGATAATGAAACCGTATCATATTTAGTTATTTCCATCGAAGATGAATATCATATTTAGAAATGATAATTCGAATACTTCAGCACAAACTTTATCCTGGAATTCTGTGAATAAAATGACAAAGAATTTTGGAGATATGAAAGGCCAGACCTACTAGGTAATGGGATATCATTAATGGGGTTTGAACTGTAGAGGGATGAATTTGTCTAGTAACCTATGAAATGTTGATTTAAAGTTTCGGATCAACTGATTTTGAAATGATGGCAGTGGTTGTCAGTTAATCATACTCTGCAATGATCTTTTGTTAATAGTTTATCGACCTGCAAATTGATTTCAAGGCTCGAAGCATGTTGAATATACTAAAATCTATTTGCCACCCTCTGGTTGCAAACTTGAAATTGGCAAAAGTGATGGAGCCTCATGCTTACATTCATGTAAAATTAATTCAAACTTGAGTTATTTCTCAGAGCCTGAACTCCAAGACTCAATTACATGCTATTGAATGACTTGAATTTTACTATTGAGTAGACATACCATATTGTGATGAGCAACTTTGTGAGGAATTTATTATTCTCTTTGAACTACTAATTAGGTGATTTTGTCGTCGCTCCGGCGTCTAACCATATTCAATTGCAATTATGGTTATGGAATATTTCTATTCGTCTATGCATAACATCACATGATTGGACTGGCAGTAATTAAACTTGGTAGCTTCTTTTCATGTTACCTACTGATCAAGTTCCTTTTCACTCGGTTCTCTCTCAATGTTCTGTTCTCTCTCAATGTTCTTGTACACTTGCTTGTGTTTTTTTGTTTCTCATTTAGCCACATTGCTAGGTGATTACTAAGTTCTGTTCAGAACGTATTGCAAAATATGCCTTTGAGTATTCCTATCTCAATAACCGGAAGAAAGTCACTGCTGTGCATAAAGCGAACATAATGAAACTTGCAGATGGCCTATTTTTAGAGTCCTGCCGTGAAGTTGCCAGCAAGTACCCCAGCATCCAGTACAATGAAATGATTGTGGATAACTGCTCCATGCAACTTGTTTCAAAGCCAGAGCAATTCGATGTTATGGTATGGTCTCTGGCAATCTACATTTTTGGCGTATTTATCCTGTTCTTCCTCACGCTGTCTTGAACTTGCCTTCTCGTAGTGTTTATTTTTTATTTATTTATTTATTTTTTAATTCGGGCTTCACAATTAAATTAAATGGGCTAACAAGGATGATGATTTTGACTGCCCATAATACCACTTCTTAATTTTAGGACTTAAACGGAGAAATGCTAATTGAAGATGATGTTAAAGTGAAGCTTTAATTTGAACCATTATTGGAAGCATGCCGACATGGTGCCTAGGATACTGGCAAAAGTTTTCTTGAGTAGTAATTCAATGCTTTCGTCATTCTCCAGAATTTAATGCTTGAAGAACATTGGCATGCTTACAGAATTTGATACTTGAGTGACATTGGCAAGCTTATTTTTCTGAGCTCTATCGACAAGATATAATTAAAGAATTGAGCTTGCCCATCAACAATTGACCTTGGAACCCATTTGTTTGCCTATAGTCTATAGAACTGTTGATTCATTTTCATCTTTCTCTTGGACAGCAATGTTATTATGGTAGGGTGAAACTGAGATAATGATAGGTGATGGTGAATGACGCATGTGAAGAAAGAAACTGGAGACCACATTGATGGATTGAATCTTTTTAACATACCCATTTTGTTGTTTTCAAGTAGCTTACATTTCTGCATTCAATAATGAACTTATAAAAGTGCACGGTTGAGCTGATAAACATGGTTGTGATGTCAATGCTATTAGTTTGGATGCCTTGACAAACAATGCAAGTCAAGGATTGTATAAAAGGTGGTGGAGTATTTAATTAGATCTGTCTGTTTTGAAGTTTGTCTATGCTAGACTAATTCGATTGCAAGTTATCACCATTAATAGTGATATAGAAAAATTAAGCTATTGAGTTGTGTTACTGAAATTTAATCGTTCGATGAAAAATCAACAAACGAGGTTTCTTGGCATGATATTCTTCTAGCTCCTTCGAGCATGAGTGTAAATTATGCGTTCTTTGTTCTTCTGCAATTATTTTGTTATAATACCTGACAAGTTACAAGGCTTAACAAACGCTGTGACTCTAGTAGTCTCTTTCACCTCTTCAATTTCTCACCTTCACGAGATCATATTGTATAGGTAACTCCTAACCTTTACGGGAATCTGGTTGCCAATACAGCTGCTGGTATTGCTGGAGGCACCGGAGTCATGCCTGGAGGTATGAATTTACTGTCAGCCAGCCACTCACACAGTTCTCTCTTTCAAAGCAAGAAAGACAGTCTTTCACTGCCTTCAAATCATGTTCAAAGACATGATGAATCTGAATTCTTTTGTTCTTCTCTTGGCTGATCAATTTGATGGTTTCCAGGTAATGTGGGGGCTGATCACGCCATATTCGAGCAAGGTGCTTCAGCAGGAAATGTAGGAAACGAGAACCTACTGGAGCAAAAGAAGGCAAATCCCGTGGCTTTACTTCTTTCATCAGCTATGATGCTAAGACACTTGCAATTTCCTTCATTTGCCGATCGACTGGAGACTGCAGTGAAGCGTGTCATATCAGAAGGTAAATACCGGACAAAAGATCTTGGTGGAGACAGCACAACCCAAGAAGTTGTAGACGCTGTCATCTCAAAGCTGGACTGAGTTCCCAAAATTACATCAAGGTATCTATCTTGAGTGGGCCCTACTTTATGAAACTGTCCCACGTCAGCATAGCAAAATTTTCACCCACAATCACTGTAATGATTTTGATTCTTTACATATTTGATTTTTGTGATGCACATCAGTCAGGATTAGTTATTCCGCCAAATAATGACTGACTTTATTGAGTTTGAGACGCTAAAATAAGAATCAAGAACAAGTTGAAGATTTTAACGATAGATGTTGATTTTGTTGGATGTTTGAAGATGCAGAATTTAATCTGCATTTCATGTTTCATTGTGTGAGTGGTGTTTCATAGGCCAATTCAGTGATTCACGTTGCTGGATAAGAAAGATTTTTGCTGAGTCGTCTGTTTCTTTGGGAGATATGATGGGGTCGCTTGATTATTGAAATTTTGGAGCTGCGTGTGACTAAATTCTGGTAATGCTTAATGGTGCAACTGATTTGTGGGCTCTAGGTTGGGGTTGGCCGGACAGCCCGTTGGGAGTGGGCTAGGTTTTTTTTTTTTTTAATTTATTTATGAAAATTTCAATTTCAATTTCTCATTTTGTATTGTTCTTTTCATTTTTCTCCCCTTTTTATTTTACTTTTGGTGATAATATGGAAATACACGTTAATATCTTTAAGACCAACTATACATTTAAAAGTCTTGAATTCAATTGTAGTTGAACTGTTTTATTTCAAAGCTCACTTCAAGTCCCCTCGCGGGTCAGGTGCGGGGATTCTTCCCCCCCCCTTCCCCCCCCAAACCGGGGGCATTCAGGGGGCTGTGTGATGGGTGGAACCCGCTCGGGTGCTTGAAAGTTTTACTTTATTTCATGTAGAAAGAGGTTTATTTCATTATTGTTCTCTCGGAATCATGTCTTGACGAAAACGACGATTGAAATGTCACAAATTAAAAAAATGGGATGTAGAGAATCTGAACAATTTTGAAGATTAGCCATTTTAAAATTAATCAGTGGTGTCTGCTGGCCGAAATGCCTGTCACGTATGGGACTTGTTGAGTTGGTATCTTCAAACCACAATATCACTTTTACTTCCTCTTTCTTTTTCTTTTTCTTTTTCTTTCTTTTTTTTTTTTATTTTTTGTGTTTAAGAATAAGACGATGACGAAGACGACAATCAGCCCGTTCTTTTACAATTTTTAACAACTTTTTACACATTTTAACACATTCACATTAAAAGTCAAACCAATTACATCCACATATTTTCCTGGGATCCACTGTATTACATAAATCTCCACCACTCAATCCCACTCATTCTCTCTCCTATTTCACATCAAAACTCATAAATACTCATAAATACACATACACTAACGGGGGCAATATCATTTTCTTGTATACAAAGTTTAACAGGGTAGTCTGCAGTAACCAGCATGATCTCTTTGATAATTTGAAGAAACTAATGAGTAATGTCTTGCCGATGCTCATTACTTCACAATAAATGCCGTAATCTTTTTTTCCGCAAGTCTTACATCTCAATCTTCAGCTAATTAAAAAGCACAAGAATAAAATGACATTTACTGAAAGTTCGGAAAAAGGAAATTGAAACTTTTGAAAAAATGAATGAATACGGTGTTAGCAGATGAGTTTTAATATATTTTTATGAGTAGGAAGATAAAGAATAAATGAAATTGGATGGTGGAGATTTAATGAGTGGAGAGATATATGAATGTGATTTGTTTGATCAAATTTGAAATTTGAAAAGAATATATTAAAATGTATTAAAAAAAGTATGCTAACACTTCCGTACAAGTCGGCCTAAGAAAAAATAAGTGGTTAAAAGATGCCACAAGGATATCACAATTTTCGTTACCACCCAAATTGAAAAAATGGGACTTATGTTTGATAGAAATATTTATATTTATAACAAATTTTGAATGATTGCTTATACAGTTTAAAAGACGTTTAACAACACGAAATTATCGAATTAAAAATAACACAAACGGACGGCCCAGATTCAGAAACAAACAGGAGAAATTTTTTTACCTTTGTTACAAAAATTAGGTTTCTTTTATTTCCATTGCAAACAAACAAACAAATAAATAAATCTGATTCAAAAAAATAATAATGATAAATAATAATAAATAAATAAAATTATAAAAATAAAATAAATTAAAATAATAATAATAATAATTTTTTAAATTTAACAAAACAAATTTTTTTGAACATATTTGCATATTCATTTCAGATAATTATTATTTGGAGGTTTGTTATTTTTAAAATTGTCAAGTGGTATCGTGTTAACATTCTTTAGTCATTATAATTTGTTTTATAATTCTTAGTCCTTGTAATTTATTAGAATTATAATAAGAAGTAAATAGAAAAAAATAAAAGGCTGTTATGGGCAGGATATTTTTTAGAAATTTCTTATTGGCCATCTGTATATAATAGAAGTTGATGTACTCATTTGTATATAATAGAAAGTTGGAATACTTAGTTGTTACACTTCAGTCGGTTCTGTTACAGATTTATAATTGCCTTAATTTTGCTTAGCAACTCATTAATCATACTTTCGTTCTCTACTCCTGAAAGTTCCAACACTCTCATTTCTCTCCCAAAAAATCCTAGATGTACGGAACCAGGCCACAATGCACTCGGCGAACTTTTCGTTCTGTTGCTTGTGAACCGAAGCGGATCAATAAGATTGAACAATGAGGTGAGGATTGCAGATGTTAAAAGTTGTTCTGTGTGAATTAAGTGAGTTCATTGCTAATCGAGTTTTGGTTGTAATTCAATGGCAGTAAGCCCCAAACTCAGAGGGAAGCAATCGGACTGAAAAAGTATGATCCGCAAAAGGAAAATGGCTCACTGAAGTTGCCTCACATTCTTCCGCCCAAGATGAAGGTCCGCATGCTTGCTGATGTTATTAGTTAATTAATTGAAGAAATATCATGGTTTTGCTTAAATTCCTTGGGTGAAATTCTGCTGTGTGATGTATATTATGCCTAGGTCAGTAATTCGTAACTCGTGAGTGGAATTCCACACAAGAACCACGTGATCTGGTATTAGTTTAACGATTTATGGCGTGTATTACTGGAATTGTTTATGTTTGTTTCATTTTATTGCGATTGTTCTTATTTTCTGGTTGATTGCTGTTGTCATTATTTTTTTTGTCCCGCTGCAGCAATGTATACTATTTTATTTATTTGTTTTGGGCATGAACCATGTACATTGTATGTTGGTATTAGACGAGGTAGATATCGCAAATCTACAGAGAGTGGATTGAGTTATGCTGGTGTCGTATGAAATGTTACTTATAATTTTTAATTATTGTTGGAAAGGAACATGTCAACATTAGGTGTAACCTTATAAGAATGTTGTTAAGCATTCATAATTTCATGAAAACACAAGCATCTTGACGACTTAATGTTACCATCTAATTATTTTTAGATCTTTACAAATCTGATTGAAATTCTTTGTTGCTGGTTTTAACAGGGTAGTAAAGTTCCTGAGATTTCTGGATTGCCAAAAGAAAAGGTCGTTCCTCAGTGGGGTTTTAATGTAATATAGCTCACTATGTTAGCACATCAATACATAATGTATGTTCTTTAATTCTCTTCTGCTATTTTGTTTACCGGAGTTGTTGTGTCTGCTGTAGCTTGGGATGGATTTCAACACTCTGCGATCAGAGTCACAGATAATCCATGCTTTTCCATTCAACTTAGAGAAGAAGAGAGGTGGTGTCACTTTAAAACTGGTAAAGGAATAATTCAATTAAATTTTATGGCAACGGTTGCCCTTTTTGGGGTTGCATTCTGCCACCTCGTACATCATTAATTTTTCTTTTGCAGTCGGACATTGAAGTCCATGTTCTTGTCAAGGGGCTGCAGAAATAGTCCTTACATCTTGTACCAATTAAATGGATCCAAATGTCTGTGTGGCACAGATGGAAGAAGATAAGGTTTTAAGGCATTATCTTTTCGTAGTGTTTGTCTGGTTCAAAGTTTTCTACAAACATGGTTTTTCAATGTCGGTGCTACCAAAAAAAAAAAATGTTCTAAGAAAATATTAAAAAGTTCTCGACAATGAAATGAGTGATTTAAACAGATCGTCGAGTAATGATCTTCTAAAAAAGTTGTGCTAAACATGCTCTGTTTCCTATATGCCAGTCTGAATAAGGTTCTGCAATATTACTAGGTTTTAGAAAACTTAAAATATATTTGTCTTGTTCTAACTCGCCAAATATGCAGAGCTTAGCTAGTTTTGATGAGAGAGCAAAATCTATATAGCATGTATGTTGTCTTCAATGATAAAGACAGATTTCTCCAAATACGTTTAATTATGAAGTGCTTTGTTTAGTTTTAAATGAGACAGAGAGATTTTCAAAATACATGAACGAGTACTTGCATCTTTTAAAACTATTGGACTTTATATCAACTTTAAGTGTATTTATTCTATTCTTGCAGGTATCCTATTTCCACAAAGCGATTGAAGATATGGCTGCAGGAAGTCTACGTTGTGTTGCAATTGCTTACAGGTCATTTGAGATGGAGAAGGTCCCTCCGAATGACGTGGAGATGCCAAATATCAAGGTATGCATGAATAATACTTGTTTATGGTTTTAACTTTTCTTGTATGTATGATATGAGTAATATCTGTTTATGGTTTTAACTTTTCTTGAATGATAATGAGTCTTTGAATATCATTTCTCTGTTCTAGTGGACTAAAATCTTCTAGCCATCTGTTCCACAGCACCACTTTGGTTGGCTGGTTTTTATTAAAATGATGAAATGGTTTTGGCCTCCTTTTGGGGCTTTGATGCTCTACATTTTGCATTCAATGCATTTGCGTATTTAGAACTTCTTACGTGTGCTGATCTTATGTTGTACATCCTATCTCCAACAGTGCTCCATTTCCATTTTCGACATTTCATTAGTAATCTTTTCTCACCCCTTAAATGCAAAATCGCTTTTGTGCAAAGTACGTTTCCACACAAATATTCAGAGACAGTGGCTTTTGTGTAAAACACGTTTCCAATAAAAATATACATGGACAGTCGCCACATGAAATGTGTTTCTATGATCGTACATCCGTATGCTTGCCAAGTGTATTCTGTACTGAGAGAACATTCATGTTTGATATAGGACCCCTGTCAATCAGATGTGAGAGACTTTCTCATGGGCATTGATGCTGGTGTTAAGGTATATCCATCATCTTTCAAAAAATGATGTGTAAGCATTAGGGGCTAATTTTTGTTTTATATGCATTGTTCTTATTTTGTAACTGGTTGCTATTATCAGGTCTCTTTCTTTTAGTTTGATAGATCTTCTGAGTTAATTGGTGTTTTAATGCTTGTCTAGGTCTGCAATTATTATAATTCTTATGGTCAAAGATCTCTGCCTCCGCCTCCCCACCGCCGCCGCCACCGCCACCCCTCCTCCGCCTCCCCCACCACCACCCCCACCTCCGCCACCTGTCCCAGAGCCGGTACCTGCCCCTCCCCCTCCGCTGGTTGCAGATGTCCTGTTGAATGTTCAGGTGGTGACTGAATATGCCATTAGGAAGAATCTGGAAATTCCAGAAGATCTACGACAGCACATCATAATTGGCCCAGGAGATTACGTGACGATACATCTTGAAAGCGAATACACCGGACAGGTGATACCCTTGGACCTCAGCCGTAGGAGGAATGGAAGAATTTTTGCTCTACGACATACATGGGTGAACTTAATTCACATGGAGGACCTTGCTCCTGGATTCGTGCTCTACTTCTATTCAACTAATCAGCACAACAGATTCCGTCTTACTGTGGAACGCCTAGGTGAGGAAGACGCATAGCCACATTTCAACAAATACTACCCCAACGTCATATTACTATTTCTAATTCCAATGCTGGTATTGTTTTACAGTTCTTAAAATAGTAAGACAAAATTAAACTTGAAGGGCTTATTTGAAAAGATTGCTTTTGATAATTGTTAGTCCAAAAGTATTATAATATGTTACTGTCGGTACCACATTTGACTGTCAAATAATTGAAAACTAGTGTCAAGTCTGAAATAGCATCATGCGAGTTCCACGCAACGAAAACGCAAGTGTTTCGCTCAACTAAGCAGAAAAAAGGTGTTTGTTAAACCAACAAAAACGCAATAACTTAAAGAGTCTTACACGACTCTTTTTCCAATAAGTTTTTTTTTTTTTTTTTTGAGAATGCTTTTTCCAATAAGCTAAGCAATACTAGTACTGGTACTAGATATAAATAAATATCACTAATAGAAACAAGCATCATGCAATATGTTAAAAGATAATACAAATGTAAGCTCTAAAGTCTAAACAGAGAGACGTCCTCAAGGAATTGGTGTTGGCCAGGTTGGATGTACCACAGGAAAGGACATAAGCCGGTCATTGTCAGCGTTCAAACTCACAGATTCTTGAAGCTCGTCCATCATTTCATATGTATCTTCCATAATCAGATTATACTGAAAAACTTTTTTATCCCATACCATAAAAACCACATCACAATTGATTGGATGAACAAAAAGGGCGATCAACTGCTCTTCGTTATTTGGCCTTTTTCAACTTCTTTTATCATGAACCAAAACCCAATCTTTATTATTAACATTCAATTTCCAAACTTTCAAATTAACAATCGATTTGACACCGGTTAGGACAACTTGTAGTAACCTCAGCTCTCCACCTACAGCTCCAATTTGTTCTCTGACATGAGAATCTTGTTCCCGTCGAAACCACCAAAAATCATCGGGGAAGACAATCACACCACATTCACTATTCAACAAATCTAATGCAATAACCCTGTCGACATCTCGTTTGTATTCCAGCCAATACACAATTCCATTCCACGTAGCTACTTCCATTGAAGAAATATACAAGAATCTCTTGGGTCGAGGATAGTGAAAGCGCTTTGTAGTCCACTTTCCTGACTTGGAACAAAATATTGTCATTACATGGAAGATAGGTTCTTCCGAATGAAGATTAAGAGGAAGAGGATGATGGAATTCTACCACCTTGAAGTGGTTGGTGGAAAATCCAACTTGTTTGGGCATCCATACCAATGCATGCCCAATTACCGTATACCCACGACCCCGTATAGGAACCTCAGGGAGCCGATAAAATTGTTTAGTAATTGGATTGCAGATGTAGCGATCTGCCGACCAACAACGTGCATCAGGGGACACAAGCAACAAGTCGTTACACGATGCTCTTATCACCATTGGAGAAGGCAAGAAGTCCAAATAACTAGTACTAGCCGACTTTCCATGGAGAAACATTGACTCCTCGGAAAATAGCTTGCAACTGGGTTGAAAATATTGGGGACTGTCGAACCCATTTTTCTCAGCTTTACGAAATATGATGGTGTAGGGCAGTGAATAGCGATCTTGATGCTCACGATGATGGGATATGAATCTCGGAATAAATTGAGGCCGAGAAATCAAAGAATGCCAGTAGTGAGAAACAGAGCCAAAGAGAATAGCAGATCGACAATTGGGCAGACGAAGAAATATCTCGAACAATATGTCCTCATTGGCTTCTTTCAAAAAATCAGATACTGCACATGCCATAATCAGAAAATTAAACTAACTACCAAGACATGAAAGGAAGAATATTAATATAGTATATAGACGACACGCAAGCAAGCTTTGCTTACCTAGTTTTGCATCATGATGATTTGCATCATCTCCACCCTTCACTTTCTTTCCCTGGCAATTAACACAAGAAATACATAACATTATTATTCTAAAAATTGATAAATGGTCCTTTAAAACAAAGAGACGAAACATTATTAAAATAATAATAATACTATGAAGTTGCCATTTTCATTAAACAAAAAAAAAAAAAAAAAAGGCTTCACTGGAGTGGAGATAAATTAATGCATTCATTCATTCATTCTAGACAACCACTGCAATGAGAAGAGTCCTTTCATTCTTGTATATAACCCAAAAGAAATACTAGAAGCTTTAATTTCATCAATTAATTGAAATAATCGAGCTTTGTGATGAAACAAAAAGGTTCCCCCAATTACAAAATACACCAACTTTGAAAATTCAATTAAAAGGGTAAAAATCAAAACTTTTCTCACTTAAAATCGGAAACATAAAAGTTCTCTGAATTAAATTTCTAAATTATTAATTAATTCAAAGAAAAACAAAATGAATTCAGAAAAATTAAAAGGAGGAATCTAACCTGAATTTTCGGGCTGTATTGCCGCTGGAGAATCATTATTGGCGACCAAAAAGGGGAAAACTCACAATCAAAACTGAATACAGATTGTTGAAGGTTGAAGGTTGTTTTTCAGATCTGTAGCAGTCGAAGTTCAGATCTTGCGTAGTATTTCTGGTTTGCACTCAGACAGGTATTCTGGAGTTCGATGAGATCTTTTGTTGTTGAGCTGAAGTGAAGGCGTGTCTTTGTCTACCACGTTTCTCACCGTGTCTTATCTTATGTCTGTATATTCATACTTTTATACAATTACCATAAACTCCCCCAATATTAAGATTATTCTTTCCTTTTTTTTTTTTTTAATAGTATTAGTATTTTATTTTCTTTTTCTATCACCGGATGAATTTTACTAAGAATAGGATTAGATATGGTACCAACTCTGCACTACTAAGAATAGGATTAGATATGATTAAATTATACTTATTATATATAAAAATTGGCAATGTACGTTTTGTATCATCCAATTATATTACTCAAATCTATGCAATATAATATAATTGTTCTTAAATTCTTTGAGTAATGTTCTTTTTCTTGTTTTAAGAAAATATAAGGCATGGTTCCATACCAAGTTCTCATTAAAATCTTTACTTTAAGATCCACATTCCATATTTTCCAACCTCAAAATAGTGTCAATATTATCAAAATGTAGAAAAATGAAAATATATGAAATTTGATATATACTCAAAATCGTCAAATCATACAAAAAGAAAATAATGGGACAGGAAGCCTGCTCTTTTATATTAGTAGTATTATTTTTTGTTTCATATGGTATGAATAATAATTTTCTGACATTGAGAATAGATAAATGAAAAACGATACGTTCAAATTGTCAGATTGAAGATTGAATGGGTTGAAGTTGTAAAATAAATAGTATTTAATTTGATTTATTTAAAAAGTAGAGAATAAAAATGTGGAATTTAGATTTGATTATATTATTGACAATCCAATTAGATGAAAGAAAAAAATGTAACCAGAATTTTCATTGGTCTAATTTACAAATAATAGGTTACTGGTAAAAGGTTTTTTTTTTTTTTTTTTAAGTGCAAGTTAGATTTATGTTGTTACCCCGTTTGCATTGAGATGTTTAGTTTACAATCCCTCCTGCCTATTTTTCCAACCCTAAAATTAAAATAATATCATACTATACAATTAAAAAAAAAGAAAATCGTAAAATGAAACACGAGATTCATTTGCAAAAGAAGTGAAAATATTGCCGAAAGTCACCCGAGATGATGTTTTTTTAATCCAATTCACTTAAAAAAAAAAAAAAAGATGACAAGAGCAGTTATTTTGGAGTATAGTGAATCAGCGATATATGATGATGGTGAAACTAGAAGAGTAACAATAATAAAATAGGGTGGAACTTTTATTTAAATGTATTATTGAGGACTAAAATAAAAAGTTATAGCTTTTTTTTTTAATGATAAAAAGCCAGAGATTTTGTTAATGACTCGATAGATCTAACTTACAAAAGATACGTTACAATTCAAAAGTAAAAATGCAAAATTAAAAACTTTAACTTTAATTTTCAGAACACTTTTACGTGGTATGGTTATAGTTAGGTTTGTCTTTTAATTTGTATTGAAGTACATTGAAATCTTCAATTGAAAATCCATATTATATATTTTTTGGCCTGAAAATAATATCAACATTTTTAGGAAACGAAAGAAAGAGCCAAGTAGGGACTTGTTTTCAAATATGCTAAAATCCATCAAATGAAAAACGTAAAGAAAAAAATTCCAGATCTACTGGTGGTGGTGGTACCACCCCCACCACCATCACTACCAGGTGGTGGTTGTTTTGGGGATGGGGAGTGGGTGGGTGGGTGGGGGTAGGGTGGTGTTGGGCTTTTTTTATTTTTTTAAATTTTTTATTTGATTTGATTAATTTTTATATTCCGGTTATTTTTTTTAAAACGATGTATTTCTAATAAAATTTTATTTAGGCATGACAATTCATTTATAACTGCTTGTTAAAATCAAAATGTACATGTCTGTATTTTATTTTATTTTTTATATTCCTTATATTTTTATTTTTATAGTAGCACGCGCCTACTAAAATTTTACAAATATATACTTATTATATTTATTGTTGACTAATGGTTAGAGTCAAAATGTGCGTGTATCTAATGCAAAAGAAAACATAAACAAATATTGTTGTATTGAAGGTTTTCGGTAAAATTATCTAATTAGTGTTAAATTAATTCGATAAAATTAATTATGTACCAAATTCACGCCTATAAAAAAATAAAATATAAAATTTTATAATTTAATTAAAATTTTGGACTAATATAACTAAATTAAAAATTTTAGGACATGATTTTAAGAACCCACAAAGGCTAGGATCTTTTGTGCAATTTTTCGTAATATGTTTGATAGAAATACCCCTCCACAAAAGGAAAAAATAGTATATTTTGACTTCGACTAACAGTTTAATATCGGATTCTATCTATTTAGACTAAATTCGCACCTCTAATTTTTTTGGACCAATCGAGTTACGTTTGATTATTTCGGACTAAACTTGCCAATTGCACATTTTTTTGGACCATTTGCAACAATTCCCTTATTTTATTTAAAAGTGAATGGATAGAACCATAGGAAAAAGAGAAGGGGAAAAGTGAAAAAGAAGAGAGAGGTAAAAATAAATTTAAAAATAATAAGGAAAATTAGCGCAAATGATCCAAAATAGTAACAAAATAGTAGTGGAAGAATTCTGGACTGACGTCTATTTCTAAACATGGTTCGGGAAGCTATGAAGAAAAAGTGGGAAAATTGAAATATAAATAATTTAAAAAATAAAAAATTAGAAATCGTGGACCCCTCTTCCTATCTCTCTCTAACTGCTCTCTAATGATAGAGGCTCGCAATTGCTATTACGATTGGAGTTGGCCTCGTAAGTTTTCTATAGTATGGCAAGATCTCATCCATTTTTTTTTTTTTTTTTTTTTGCAGTGTCAATTTTATAGGGATTTCACAAGTTGCTCGCGGTAATTAATATCTTCGTTTGTCAATTCTTTTTTGGTTCTATGCGAGAATCTTGACGATGGTAATTTACCTTTTCTTTTCTTTTTGTTTTGTAACAAGTGTCTGGGGATTTTCAATCGATCGCTTTCTAAAGGTACAGACTCCCTGTTTCAATGTTGACATCTTTTTAATTTTAGTATTGAATTTTTCTACTTCTCAACCATGCATTCGAAAATCTCTATCAAGAATAAACTTAGTTTTTGCTCGAGTTGAGACATGGGTCTCTTTGGATTGAAGTCATGTTAAGTTCCTTAAGGACATGTTTGGTAAGAAGTATTGCACATCACTTGAGGCAAGATTTTTTTCCTTAATCATATCCTGGCTGGTTTTCTGGTTTGTCATATGTCGTGGATTTGGTTCTTGGCTATTTCAATGTTTTCGATTCAGTTTAACGCACGGTACGTACGTGGGATTCAACTTATCAAACTCATCACGTGAATAGATATATGTTACATATTCAATTCCGTGTTCATATTTTGCATATATCTTTTTGCTTTGCTATGTTTTTAGTCTTTTTGCGATCTTCTATTTTGCAATAGCTTTGATTTATCAGATGTTCTATGTAAGTAGAATACTTTTGCATTGAGGATGCATCCATCATTATTCTACTGGATTTTTTAAAAATATAGCTTACATTGCCAAAGTCCGTATACAGGCATAGCATCAAGCTTGATGTTATAGACAATGAGAATGGTACTACTGTTATGTTTTGGGATGAGCTTTGCTGGACTATTTTGGCAAAGAAGCTCTAGAGTTGCGCCCTGAATCGGATGAGTTTTTTCCCCCCGAACCTATTCATTTATTAATATTTCATCTTTTGTATTAAATAGATAACTTAAGTCAATTTTACATTTTTAATTTCTTTGTTTATTATTGAAGTCTGTCGGAGTACAAAATGTGTACCTAACGAAGTTACGGATTTAGAGGGGAAGTATTTTCTCTTCAAGATAGTGGGTTATCATGGAGCTAGAGGTGGAAGGGTGTACTATGTTGGTTAACTGAGCGTTGACCTGTCATGCATTGAGCAGTATAAACCAGATAATGATTCGAGCTCCGATGAGGCATTTCCTATGTTAAATGAAGTGTATATTTCCTTGTGTCAGTTTGAAGTTATGTTGTCCTTTGATGTCTTTGTACCATTGATCTTCTATTGTACTTTGCTTTTTGTTTTTCAATATATAGGAGAATGCTTCAGACGATGATCTAGACTTCCTGTTTGGCAATCAAACTAAAGGATATTCGAACTCGGTATAACTCAGTATCGCCCAACTATTTTGCTCATAATACCACACTCCGTTGAAATATCAGGTATGACAACAATGCTATCGCCAGTGATCCGTTTGGCTACCTTTTCAATTATAAAATCTTGGGATTTTTAGCGCGAAATAGTCACAAAAGCTAGTCGTATTCTTGATTTAGTCGAATAATAAAGGTAGCGCAGAATGGTCGCAAAAAACTTTGGTCTTGTAATGGTGAATGGACCAGATTTCTTGTGCCTTTCGTCGATTTTCTTTATTTTGTCTTGTCACGAGGATATTTTGGTCAAAACATTAGAAAAAATTACACAAATGGTCCTCATCTTTGTGGGTTATTAAAATCAGTCCTAAAGTTTTTAATTTTGTTGCATTAGTCCAAATTTTAATTAAATTATATAATTTTATATTTTACCTTTTTCGTAGATGAGAATTTGGTCATAAATAATTTTATCGAATCAATTTGACACTAATTAGATAATTTTATCGAAAATCTTCAACGTAATAACATTTATTTATGTTTTCTTTTGTGTTAGATATCGTATATTTTGATTTTAATCAATCGTTAAGATAAATATAATTATTGTATCTTCTTAAAATTTTAGTATCATTATCTCGTAAAAATAAAATATAACGAATATAAAAATAAAATAAAATACATACGTGCAGACATTTGATTTAAAAGCAGGATATAAATGAATTGTTGTCTTACCTAAATAAAATTTTATTAGAAATATATACATGTAAGAAAAATATCTGGATACAAACAATTAATTAAATCAAATAAAAATAAAAAAATAAAAATCCCAAAACCACCACCCACCCCACCCCACCCCCACCCCCATCCCAAACCACCACCACCATCGGTGGTGGTAATGGTGCCACCACCAGGTGGTGGTGGCTTTTCGGCCACCACCAACAGATCGTGGTCACCACCAGTCTGGTGGTGACCACGGACCTGATGGTGGTATTCGCCACCACCAACCGGTGGTGTGAAGCCACCACCAACCGATGGTGGTGGGGGTTGGGGATGGGGGTGGGGGTGAAGTGAGGTGGGGTGGGTGGTGGTTTTGGGATTTTTATTTTTTTTATTTTTTATTTGATTTAATTAATTGTTTGTATCCAGTATATTTTTCTTACATAGATATATTTCTAATAAAATTTTATTTAGGTACAACAATTCATTTATATCTGTTTTTCGAAATCAAAATGTGCACGTATGTATTTTATTTTATTTTTTATATTCGTTATATTTTTATTTTTACAGTAGTATACGTATACTAAAATTTTAAGAAGATACAATAATTATATTTACTGTTAACGATTGATTAAAATCAAAATATACGCATATCTAACACAAAAGAAAACATAAATAAATGTTATTACGTTGAAGATTTTCGATAAAATTATCTAATTAGTGTCAAATTGATTCGATAAAATTATTTGCGGACCAAATTCTCATCTACGAAAAAGGTAAAATATAAAATTATATAATTTAATTAAAATTTGGACTAATGCAACAAAATTAAAAACTTTAGGACCTGATTTTAATAACCCACAAAGATGAGGACCATTTGTGTAATTTTTTCTAATGTTTTTGACCAAAATATCCTCAAGACAAAGGACAAAATAGAAAATCGACGGAAGAAATCTGGCCCATTCTGGACCATTTATGCACCAAAGCTTTTTTTGACCATTTGCGCTTACCTTTATTATTTTTCGTGACTAAATCAGAATACGACTACTTTTTTGACTATTTCGCGCCTAAAATCCCTAAAATCTTTAATGCAAATATTTCCCTTTAGGGTGTGTTTGATTCATGTGTATTTTCCAGGAAAAAGTTTTTTTTTCAATTTTTTCTTGGTTAGCTGTTTGATTGCCATTTTTTTCCCGAAAAATATTTTTCAACTTTTCTTGAAATCCGTACTTTTTCTTGTTTTGGAGGAAAATATTTTCCTTGGGGGAGGACGTAGTTTTTGTTTTCCAAGAAAAGTTTGCCTATTTTATTGTTTTTATAGACAATTTGCTTTATCATAAAGATAACGAAAATGATCAAATTTCATGAAAAAAGCATAAAAGTAAGGAAAATAACACTATTTTTCAACTTTTAAATTAATTCAATCAAACATCTACAACTACCATTTTCTCTGGAAAACTGTTCCCCAAAATTCATTTAACCGAAAAATATTTTCCTTCCAACAATTTTCCGGCTTTACAATTAAACACACCCTTAGAGTTAACCTCTGAATTTTACGTCTTCTTTTACTTTATGGATGTCTCCCGAAAAGTTTGAAGATTATTGTAATGCCCCTCCCGGAATCGGGGTGCAGGATCGTGATTCTTCCATTTCCCACACACATCCGCACACATCATTCTGGTTGGATTCTCCACTCCTCACGTAACTGCATCACAAACACATAAGCATACACATAATGAGTCACGGGGACTCAGTGAGCAATAGATGCAATGCAATGCGTGAATGCACGTGTATTATTCTTTTCTTCCTTACTTTGGGCTCTAGTTGCGAATCATGTGAATGCATCGTCATATCATAACATTGGCCGTCCCCTAAAGGTTTTTCTCACTCTTTGGGGCGCCGTGGACCGTCGTCTAAAGATTCTTTTACTCTTTAGACCGCCCGTCACATCATAAGGCCATCCCCAAGGCTTTTCTCACTCTTGGGCGCCAAGCCGTCCCCTAAGGCTTTTCTCACTCTTGGGGCGCTACATTCGTCATAAACACATGATACGCAACTACATTCATTCACATACGTCATGCTTCGTGCATGCATCATTCATACTTTACCTTGTAATCGTACATTGAACATTACATTCGTTTCTTTCATAACATTCTTGGGCATTACATGGCATACTTTCTCATGAACTTCGTCTTGTTATTACATATCACATAACTTCATCATATCATTACATATAACATTACATTCCTCATCATAACATGTCACATACTCATTCACTTAGCATTCGTGCACATTTCCTAGCTTTCATGTCATTCTAGCATCATTACATGGTCTCAATCATCACATATATCATGTACACCTTCACATCTATCAAACAACAACATTCCACATGCTAAGTTCATAATATACATCATATACTTTCACATGAATTCACATATCAAACATATCCAAGCAATAACATGAATTTCATCTCATATGTATTCTTAAATTCATGAAAACATACCAGCAACATACCATATTCATACCATAACATAAGATACACCTATTACTCACCATTATATTTTATCACATATCAATAGGCATAAACAATGGACCCTAGCATACTTACCAACTTCACGATCATCATAAACATGCATATTCCTTGATAAATCTAATTATAATCATAAATTTACCTCCTAAACATGAAATACATCTATTACTCACCATAATTGAAGCATATACAAGCATGGAGATCATCCATTTCTTCCTCTCTTCTATTCCCCTTTCTTTCCTTTTCTTCTTTCCTTTCTTCCTTCTTCTTGTAATCATAGGTTACATATGCATTACATAGATCATAGAGAGTGTTTGAGATGATCACATGGGTGTTTGGGGGTCTTGGAAGGGTTTTGGGAGCTTGGGATCGAGTTTGGTTGGATAAATGTCAAGAAATTGCGAGAAAGGTCTAGAAATACCATTTATGCCGACTTAACATTACGACCGTAACCTTCATATTTACGGCCGTAAATATCAACTTACGGCCTTAGCTCATAACCATTACGGCCGTAACCCAAAACATACGGCCGTACACATACACCCATATGGCCGTAATCTCCCATCTGTAAATCTTATGCATCTCATCCTTCAAATATTACGGCCGTAGTAAACGCTCTGTAAATCTGGGGTGCCCAGCTTACCCATCTTACGGCCGTACCCCACATACCTTACGACCGTAACTCGATAATACGGCCGTATCCCATACAACTTATGGCCGTATTCAACTCTCAGTACACATCCTTCACTACACCCCTTTACGGATCATACATGTTACGACCATAACCCATCGCATACGGCTGTACCTATTAATCCATACGGCCGTAATTCACTCTCTGAAAGTTTTGGCACATTTCCTCATTTCATTACTTACGGCCGTAACAACATTCTTACGGCCGTAAACCTAGAATTACGGCCGTAGACCATAAACTTTACGGCCGTAAATCTCAAAATTGCAGAATTTGCCTCTTTTCATTTCCTTTCTCGTCCGGGATGCCGTTTCGGATTCCGGTGCACATCCTATACATCAACTCATATCGTGAACATATCATATACCCGTATAAACATCATCATAGCATCTCCTATCTCTCGGGACGAATTCGGGCGGGGCGTTACATCATTCCCCCCTTAAATAAATTTCGTCCTTGAAATTGGAGGGAAATAAAGCCGTATTCATAACTTTCGTTCATCCTTTCCTTACTTCACTTCCTTATCTATTTCCATACCCTTTATGAAGTACTTGCACGTGCAATACTATATCCATAACCATTTACCATGCGTGTTACATCACTTCCATCGCTTCATAACTTAACATACCACTACATCTTTCGTTCGTCATCATTTGGTCCAACGTCTTAATCCAAACCCATAACATTCTATCTCATCATATCCGTTACGTTCCATCCCATTACTACCTTCATATCATGTGCAACATCCTTTACCCTTCACCATAACTTGCATCATTTCATCGTCACTTTCATCTAACGTACATAACATCACATCACATGCATACCATACCTTTCCTCACATACCACACCTTTCCTCACATACCACTTACATACATATTCGTCGTACAGAACATCACATATCCACATATCACATAGCATATCGGGTGAAACATAACATAGCATAGGGAACATACATAGCACATTTTCATCTCATTTGTCATGTCTTTGTTCTATTCATAACATTTCATATCATTTCATCTTTCATTTCATAACATTCTCTTCTTTCATTCATACATGGAGTGGTGGAGAGAATCCAATGATGTGCGAAGAAAGAGGGAAGAATCCTGCTCTGATACCACCTGTAATGCCCCTCCCAGAATGATGTGTGCGGATGTGTGTGGGAAATGGAAGAATCACAATCCTGCACCCCGATTCCGGGAGGGGCATTACAATTATTCCACTTTCATTGTGATATTATATTGTGATACATTTGCTTTATTATAATTGCTTTCTCTAAACAAAATAATAGCGTAGAGGATTTTTATTTTTAAGGTAAATAGTAATTCTTTCCTTCTCTAATTGTATAATAATACATAAATAATCTGAGTACAATTCATAGAAGCTTTACGATTAGAAATTCGTACACGATTCTAAGCTTACGTTATATTGCACTTACTACACAGAAATATCGGAGCTAAATATATAAATCTTTTTTCTTTGAAGAGTATATAAAGATAATGATATAAATTAAACAATTAAATATATATAATTTAAATTATTTAAAATAAACATCTAAATTAATGAGTTTACTACAATATATGTTAACATACCGCATATGTTAGATTGGTTAGTTTCTCCTAAATATGTTAATATTGATTTTTAGGAATGACAATGGGTCGGGTTTGGAGCGGGTCGCCTAAGACATGTCCATCCCCATAGACCCACGAGCTACATAGTTTTCCCGACCCATGAATTCTAAGGGTGGGTCAAGAAGCAAGCCGGGTTAGACTTTAGAATCGCGAGTTTATCTCCGAAGCAATTTTTTTCTCACCTTGAATTTTTTATTTAATAAATGTTGAATGGGATAACGATGAGACACTTTGTCTTGGACTTTAATAATTTATGGGTTCAAATATTCTTCGCTTTCAAACGGCCAAATACTTTTACTTATATTAAATTTTTAATAATTTTAAAAATATAATTATATTCGTGATTAATAGGAGCGAATACATATTAATCCAGACCAGCGCCCAAAAAATTTGCGGGTTGCAAAATCGCACACAGGTTCTAAATTATACTCTGGGCATATGTCTCCCTATGAAACGCACGAGTGGCAATACTAATAATAAGTAATATTTGATAACGATATATTGTTCATTAAGTACAAATATATCTTCAATTAAAATAAGGTCAAACTGCATTTTGATTGTCAAATAATTGAAAACTAGTGTCAAGTCCACACAAGTATACAAGCACCGAGCAACCTACTGAAATAGCATATGTCAGTTCGATGCACAATTAGCTTTCTTCGAGCAACTAACAACTATCAAAGAATGCAGTAACTTACAAAAACATTTTTCTCACAATACTTTTGCGATCTAGAAGGCAGTATAAAACGACACACAGACATTTTTATGTTTTCCAAACAAATTGACAAGTTGCAGCTATGAATGAGAAATGGATAGAACTAGAAAATAAATATGTTGCATGTGTTCATTCCCCAGAAATTTGATGTCAAAGTCATTGCGTGTGATATGATGAAGCCATTAAGCAATAATACAATACTAGATGAGTATGAAAAATAGAATAGAAATATCTTATTATGAGTTTTCCTAAATAAACAAACATCATGCAATAAGTTATAAAAATAATAGTACAAATGTAAGCTTTAAACGGAAGGAAGCGGTGTTGGCCAAGTTGGATGCACCATAGGAAATGACAAGAGCCGTTCATTGTAACCCCATTGCTCGGCCTGCAAATGTAGATTTTCTGAAGTTATAGATTCTTGAAGCTCGTCGATCATTTCATATGTATCTTCTTCCATAATCAGATTATACTAGAAAACATTTTTATCCCATACCATAAAGACCACATCACCATTCGTTGGATGAACAAAAGAGGCAATAAACTCCTCTTCATTACTCGGCATTTTCAAGTTTTTCTTATCGTGAACCAAAACCCAATCTTTATTATTACAATTCAATTTCCAAACTTTCAAATTAACAATCGATTCCGCACCTGTTAGGACAACTTGTAATAACCTCAGCTCTCCACATACAGCTCCAATTTGTTCTCTAACATGAGAATCTTGCTGCAGTTGAAACCACCAAAAATCATCGGGGAAGGCAATCACACCACATTCACTATTCCACAAATCTAATGCAATAACCCTGTCCACAACTCCTTCCTTGTCCTCATCTCCATCGTGTTCCAGCCAATACACAATTCCATTGCACGTAACAACTTCCATTGAATAAATATGCAAGACTCTCTTGCGTCGAGGATAGTGAAAGCATTTTCTATCCCACTTTCCTGACTCGGAACAAAATATTGACATTACATGGGAAATAGGTCCTTCCCAATCAAAAACACGAGGATTAGGCTCATAGAATTCTACCACCTTGAATTGGTTGGTTGATAATCCAAGTTCGGTGGGCATACATACTAATGCATGCCCAGTTACTGTATACCGACCACTGGGTCTAGGAACATCAGGGAGCTGATAAAATTGTTTAGTAATTGGATTGCAGATGTAGCGATCGTCTGACGTCTCACGTCCACCAGGGTACACAAGCAACAAGTCGTTACATGATGCTCTTATCACCATTGGACAAGGCAAGAAGTCCAAATAACTAGTACTAGCTGACTTCCCATGGAGAAACATCGACTCCTCAGAAAATAGCTTGCAAATGGGTCGAAAATATTCGTAACGGGCTGTTCCAATTTTATCAGATTTACGAAATATGATGGTGTAGGGCAGTGAATAGCGATCTTCATGATGGGATATGAATCTTGGAATGAATTGAGGCCGAGAAATCAAAGAATGCCAATAGCGACAGATAGAGCCAAACAGTATAGCAGATCGACAATTAGGGAGACGAAGAAATATCTGGAATAATATGTCCTCATTGGCTTCTTTCAAAAAATCAGATACTGCACATGCCATAATCAGAAAATTAAACTAATTACAAAAACATGAAAGGAAGAATACTAATTAATATAGTGTTGCAATTATAAGCAAGCTTCGGTTACCTAGTTTTAGATCATGATGATTTGCATCATCTCCAGCCTTAACTTTCTTTCCCTGCCAAGAAATACATAACATTATTCTAACTAACCAATGCAATGAGATGAGTCATTTAATTCTTATATATATATATATATATATATAAGCCAAAAAAAATACTAGAAGCTTTTATTTCTTCAATTAATAGAAAGAATCGAGCTTTGAGATGAAACAAAAAGGTTCCTCCAATACAGAATACTCCAACTTTGAAATTTGGAACCCGTTTGTTTGAAATTAAAGGGTAAAAATCAAAACTTTTTTCACTTTAAATTGTGAACATAACAATTCCCTGAATTAAATTATTAATTCAAAGAAAAAAATTCGAAGTCAGAAATATTAAAAGGATGAATCTAACCTGAATTTTCGAGCTGTATTCCCTCTGCAAAATCATGATTGGCAACCAGAAAAGGGAAAGCTCACAATCAAACCGAATACAGATTGTTGAAGGTTGAAGGTTGTGTTTTTCAGATCTCTAGCCGTTGAAGATCTAAAAGTTTTCTAGTCAGATCTTGCGTAGCATTTCTGGTTTGCACTGACACAGGGATTCGGCAGTTCGATGAGATCTGTTGTTGTCTTCTTGTTGGGGTGAAGTGAAGGCGTGTGTCTTTGCCTGCCACGTATGTATATATATCTATATATATATATATATATATATATAATATTACCATAAAAATTATTATTATTATTATTATTATTATTATTATTTAGATGAGGATTAGGATTATTCTTTCCTCTTCTTAATAGCATTAGTATTCTATTCAAAAAAAAAAAAGAAAAGAAAAGAAAAAAATATAGCATTGGTGTTTTATTTCATTTTCTATCATTGAATGAATTACTAAGAATAGGATTAGATATTATTATACATCTTTATCTTTATATATTAAAATTAGCATTTACACCCGTACGTTGCACGAGAAGTTATATATAACTACGAAAAATTTAATAATAAGAGAATGAAAGAATGAATCATATTTCATTAAAATTTCGACAAAGTTTTCCTTATATTTTGGACTAATCAAATCCTATAAAAACTCACAATAAAACTCAATAAAATCAACATAGTGTAATTTTAATTTCTTCCAAACATATCAATATCAAAAGTGATTCAAAAACGATGGCATCCATTATTATTTAAAATACCAACGCAACTCAAAGAATATAAAATGCCTCAAATTTGAAAATATTAATTAATGACTTATACCAGTAATCCATATAATTGAAAAATAAAAAAGTTTGTCCATGCGCTTTCTCGATAATCAACATAGAGATATATTATAGAAATTACAATGTATCTAGTTCAATTTGACAAATCTCAACACCCCATTTCTACCATGCTAGAAAACACTTATTCTCATCCTCACCACATCCCAGTTTAATCGAGGCTTATCGAGGATGATATAAGATTTGCAACACGATAGAGATCTTCATTCTCCATCCCGCTAGAAAATTTTCATCTCCATCGACCACCCATCGTGACCATTTAATAGGAGACTTTTATAATTAGTGGGGCAATTTGCAATTGGTGGCAATTTGACATATAATTAGTAGGGCCATGTATAATTTATTTAAACAATCAAACCGCGTCAATCTTCCACCTTTTCAATTAACTATATTTTTCTCCATTTAGTAATATAGTTAATACTGACTAATTTTTGTCCAATGAAAGTATGTCAATATTCGTCCGATGAAGTCAATTCCAATTAAATCTTGAAAATATAATTAATTTTCATTTTTCTCTTAGTATTTCTAAAAGTAATGAATTTTTTTTTATAATAATCAGCATAATAGCCGCAGTTTAAAGAATTTTATGAATCCAATTTTAAAGATTTTTTTTTGTAATTTAAATAATGTCTTACAATTGATTATATATCTTCCATTTATTAGGTGAAATCATATCAACCCTTAGTAATATAATTAATTTTAATTACTCTCATTTAGTGATGGTAATGGATCGGGTTTGGATCGGATCGATTTAATCCAAATCAATCACTCCGATCCAAATCCAAATTACTCGGATCGGATCGAGAAACAAAATCCAAATACGATCCATATATGTAGATTTTGTTTCAAATTTTTAAACATTAATTGTACAATTAAACATTCAAGAATTCAATGTAATGAAAATTAAACATATCACATCCTCGTCAAGTTCCCTCCCATTAAACCAAATGCAAGTATATTTTATATAAAAAAATAATAATTCGGATCGGATCGAATCGGATCAGACCTAATCCAATCCAAATCAAAATCCATATCGGATTGGCCAATCCATGAATCAGTGATCCACGGATCGTCGGATCAGCAAAAAATTATTTCATTCAGATCGGGTATCCATCGAATTTGGATCGGATCGGATTTTTCTGCCATCACTACTTTCATTCTTTTAAATTAATTATATTTTTTTCCATTTTAGCAACATAATTAATTTTTATTCATTTTCGTCAAACGATACCGTGTCTAATTAAATCTTAGAAACATAATGAATTTTAAATAAGTTTTATTGTTAGGCAATTATCTATAAAAAATTAATTATTTCAAAAAATAATTTGCTTAATAGCCGGAGTTTTAAAAATTGTATGGATCTAATTTTAAATTAAATGTTATTTTGCAATTTAAACAATATATTACAAATCAAAAAATATCTTTCATTTTTTAGGGCGAATCTTGCCAACCACATATCAATCTAATTAACTTTAGATTTTTAAAAATATTATTGTTCCCTTTTAGCAATACTAGTTTTCACACCCGCGCGTTGCACGGGAGTAAAATTGTGCAAATTGAATGACAAATAAATTATTTTACATATGATTTGTAATTTGTAATTATTTTTAATTAATGGACCGTTTATATTGAAAATGTATTGTACATATCTTATAGTTGAGTGTAAATTAACCAATAATGAGGGTGATTGGGAATAAATTATAATGGTTTTTAAATGTTTTAATGTAAAAAATGAGAGAGAATGAGTGGATCGGAGTTGAGTGGTGGAGATTTGTAGATGCGATGAGATATGTCGATGTGATTGATTTATGGTAAACAAAGAATAGATAAAAAGTAGTAAAAAGGGTTAGCAAACGTGGTAAATATGTCAACTATTTTGTTATATCAAAAATTTATTTTCAATCCGAATTATATTTGAATAAAGTGATTATTTATTTTACAAAATACATTTATAAGTAGAACTAATAAAATTGAAATATAATACCATATGAAAAAATATACACTATGTGCAATTTCAAAATATCTAGAATAATGAAAAATAACAACAATAGCAGCAGCAACAACAACAATAATAACAACAACGATAACAATGAAAACAACGACAACAATAACACCACCACCACCACCACCACCAATAATAATAATAATAATAATAGTTCAATCATAATACTTGCATAACAAAAACAAAATTACATATTTTCTTTGAACGAAAAGCATATTTTAATTGATTTTATCCCTTTTCGATAGATGTTATTCCATCATGATTTCCACCAATAGCAGAATCTTATCTTCCTATATAGAATAAATAATACATTAGAGAAAAGATGTATTAAATGAATTAAATTATTTGAAAAATAAAAATTATCACAAATGAACGCAATGTACAACTGAAAATTAATTATTTTAAAAATGATATAAAGGCAATGTTGAATTGTTGAATTTAAAAATATATGTAATTCAAAATAACTACATAAAGTACGCTAACGATAACGATGTTCAAAAAACAAAGAAGAAATGAGTCTTGCTTTTTCATGGACCGATTAATTAGGGTGTAGTCTACCTTCCGTCCTAGGACAAATTAGAAAATATATATAACATTGAAAATATATTAAATATAGAGTAAAAAAAGGAAGAAGGTTTATATCTTGAAATGCTTACTTAATTTTCTCAAAATATTCACACTTCTATTATATCAATGTCAGTTACAGTTTCATCGCATTACCATCTACTATTAATTATTACAAACTTGCAAATAGGTAAGATGTAATGTATTACATTTAAAAATTCTCTATAAATGCAAAACTAATAATTGAAAAAAATGTAATAAATGGTTTGTATGCACCATTTAAACGCTAAATTTGATAAATGACTAATATAACCAGAATTGACCAATTCAAAATTGTTTGATAATATTTATTAAATCGAAAAGCATGGTGTGATGTTAGAAGGCATTCTATTTTAGTATCATTGAAAATAAATTAAAATGATACAAAAATGACATAATATATATAATGAAACTATCTATTAAATGCTAATTTAAAAAGAATAGAGGATTAATGACACATATTTTCATCTCGAAGATGGAGTTTCATAGTAATCAAAAACTCTATGTTATTATAAATATTTATTTTTCGGAATATATACATTATGAGTATACACTCTTATTATTATTTTTTAAGATCTTTAGTTAATATAATAAATTTTATTATTTCAAATATTTTAAAGTAGATTTCGTAATTCTTGAGGAGAAATGTGTGGATCAGGACTCTGTTGAAGATGATAGTATACCTAATTCGAGCATCCTATTCAAGAGTTATGTTTTCATCATAAATCTACCCTTTGCTCATGTACATTTAATTATTGTCAGTACCAAACGCACCCTAAGCAAGTGTTCATTCACATATGTGAATTTTGTTAACCTTTAAGTCTCTATAAATGTATGTTTCTTTATTTTTGTTAAGTTCATCTTCTACAATTTAGTAGTTCATCTTTAATCATTTTCACTAATTGTTTTATCTATTACCTATTTACCTTTAACCATTTAATCTTTTATTAGCTTATTTGCATAATTCTATCATGAAACAATTACCTAATTCCAATCAAATTATGACAATAATGTATTTGCAATTTAATCTTTTTATGTAGTTATCATTTTCTGTAAATGATAAGTATTAATATGAACTCTTTTTGGTTTTATAAATAAAATTTAACATCCATGATCCATGTCATCTAATGGCATTTGGATTGGTCTCGCGTCCCTTAGGTCTGGGGTTCATTTCCCCCACCCTAAATCTTTTAATTCCAAATAAAATAAAATAAAAATAACTATCAAACAACATACATACAAACAAATTTTCTCAATTATTTTCAATTGAAAACATTTGTTATCTATCTTTGAACTATACTCTGAGTAGAAAAATAATTTCAAATAAGTAGATAATTATAACAATTTCACAATATCCCAATTATTACATATATACGTTTCAAAAATTTACCTTTTTTAAAAATAAATTATAATTCTCCTAAAAAAAGATTTTAAACTAATTTTTTCACTATTAATTAAAAAACTATTTCATTTACAAAAATCATATTTTCCTATTAAACCACACATAACTTAACAAAGTATCTGTAATAATTTTAAATAAATGATTCATACAATAATTGGTTTTTTTTAATTAATACCATAATAGTTTGTAATAATTTTTAAATAAATGATTCATGCAATAATTAGTTTTTTAAATTAATACCATAATAGTTTGTACACATCAAATCACGTAGAAGTACTTTAATTAAGTTGATAAATTTATAAATTTTCGTTAATAGCAACATTGTTAATTGTTTTAAATATCATTACTGAGGAAATTTATAAATTAAGAGCAACATTTTTAATTTATTTTACTTAAATTGCGTAATCATCTTTAATATAATTTCTTTTTTAAATAAATTATCGGTTTAACTTGTATAATATAAAAGATGATACTGTCCCTATTATATTGATGCTTTTAATAAAATTACAAAATATTAAAAGTGTGTGTCTACATATTTAATTGAACTAATATATATATGAATATTATACTCATATTAAAGCTCTCGATGAATAGAATAATATGGAACATGAAATTTTCAAGAATTTCAATTCTTTAATATTGAAATTGACCCTCCAAAAGGAGGGTAAAATTAACCCTCATTTGTAGGAGGTTGAACAAAGTTGTTTTTAATTAAAGACGATTTCATTGGACAAATAATTGTAACCAATTTGGTGATAACAAAAACTACCAACATAGACACACGTGGCACTATTTGAATGGTTTAGCAAAATATAACAAATTGAACACAGTTAGGATGTGACACGTGTACAAATTTCACTGGCTAAGGTACCTTTAACAATAATATGGTTTAATTAACTGTTTCGCAACAGTAAAATTGTCTGATTAACTGTTTTTCAATTAAATAACTGTAAATTGAACCCTACTTTATATAATATATAGATATTTAATTTTAATTAATTTTCGTCAAATGAAACTGTATCAATTTTTGTTCAATGAAATCGAACCCAATTAAATCTCAACAATATAATTAATTTTAATTCATTTCAATAGAATTAATTTTTTTTAGCTAATTACTTTTGAGAAGAAATAATTATTTCTAAAGTAATTACATTAATATCCGTAGTTGTAAAAATGATGTGAATTTGATTCTAAAGATGTCTTCTTTAATTCAAAAGATATCTTAAATTTAAAAGATTTCTTTAATTTCCTGTGAGATACCTTACTAACTCGTAGCAATTTAATTAATTTTTATTTTTAAAATTAAAATTAGTTATATTTTTCTCATTTTAGCAATATATTTAATATTGATTAATCATTGTTCAATGAAACCATGTTCAATTAAATTTTAGCATTATAATTCATTTTAACTAATTACGATATAAATAATTTTCATTTTTTATAATTATTTATATAAAAATAATTATTTCCAAAATAATTAGCTTAATAGCTTCAATTATTTGAAAATAAAATTCCCAAAATAAAATTATTTTAAACAAAATTTCTTAAAGTAAACTTCTTTTAAATTATTTAGTACATATATCAAAAAATGAAATAATTCTTGATTAAATAATTTTAATTTAAAATAAAGTTCTTAAAATAGCATTCTTTTAACTTATTTAGTACATATCTTAAAACAAATCAAATAATTCTTAATTAAATAATATTAATTTAAAAGCGGGGAAGAAGGACTCTCTTTATGCATATATGTACAATGATGAATTAAAAAATAGAAAAGTGAAAAAAGAAATGGTGTAAATTCATGATTAAAAGAATATATAGGAAAATAATAAATAAAAAATAGAAAATTTAAAAAAGGAAGGGTGCAATATATTGAGTTTTGATTAATTTTCATCGAATAAAAGCGCACCAATTTTTGTTCAATGAAATCAAGCCCAATTAAACCTCAAAATATAGTTTATTTCAATTAATTGCAATATAAATCATTTTTATATTTTTAGCTAATTACGCTTGAGACGATATAATTATTTCTAAAGTAATTATTTTAATATCCGTAGTTTGAAAAGTGATGTAAATCTGATTCTAAAGATATCTTTAAGTTAAAAGATTTCTTTAATTTGCTGTGAGATATCTTGCTAGCTCACAGCAATCTAATTAATTTTTTAATTTTAAATTAATTATATTTTTCTTATTTTAGCAATACAATAATTAATCTTGAGTAATCATTGTTGAATGAAACCATGTTCAATTTAATTTTAGCATTATAATTAATTGTAATTAATTAATAATTTTCATTTTTCCTAATTAGTTCTAAAAAATAATTAGCTTAATAGCCTCAATTATTTGAAAATAACATTCTTAAAATAAAATTATTTTAAGATAAGATTCTTAAAGTAAACTTCTTTCAAATTATTTAGGACGTATATTAAAAAAGTGAAATAATTCTTGATTAAGTAATTTTAGTTTAAAATAAACTTCTTAAAATAACATTCTTTTAACTTATTTTATACATATCTTTAAAAAAATAATTCTCAATTAAATAATTTTAATTTAAAAGGGAGGGAAAAAAGGACTATATATATATATATATATATATATAATGATGAATTAAACATAGAAAAATTGAAAAAAAAGGAATGGTGCAGAAAAGTTAAAAAGGGAATGGTGCAAAATAATGATGGAAAGAATATATATGAAAATGATAAATTAAAAAATAGAAAGCTAAAAAAGGAAAGGTGCAAAGGCGGGAAAAATTTTTTTCTATATATATATAGATATATAGATAACTGGAGTGCCACGTTGACAAAGATGCTAACGTGGCACATATTCAATATTTTTTAAAAATTATAAAATTAATTTTCAAAATAATCTAACATTAATTAGTAATAATTAAAAATAAATCAATATTTACAGCAATCATTTAATGAGGAAAAATTGGTTTTGGAAAGACTTTAAATATTGAATATTATAAATATATTGAATATGAATGCTAAATTACATTATTGATGTAATTTATGCATAGGAGATTGCATAATTGTAAACAATTATTAAACCTGTAATATTGTATGTTGTAGTCATTGTAAAAAACGTGAAGTAAATTTGCAATTGTAAATTAAAAATTCATATACATCGCATAATTAAGAAGTTTATCAAAATGTGTAGTTTTAATTCCAATTATCGTGCATCGCATTGCATAACAGTGATCGTGGAGATTAATTAATTGTAAATGAATAATTGGGAATGAATATATACAAATTCTTTGATTATAAAAACTTGTCTTTCTCGTTGGTGCAAATCAAATTTATATTGAACACCTTTTTTCTTTCTGAAATGGATATTACGCAATCTAAATTTCATGATTTTATGCGTTCTTTTAATGATTAACTGTAATTACTACTTAAGTTTAGCTCTATTGTATAAGAAGTATTATATTTAATTTTATGTAACTTAAATTTGTAGTAATACCGATAATTTTTCATATCTACATAATTCATTTGATTTCTTTCCATTTACGTAAATTGTATTTTAATTTTAGAAAGAAAAACCTTTTATTTTTAATTTTATATACTTAGAAAATGAAAAATGCATGCAATGCAAAATCCAATTAGTGAACATATCACATCAGCCGTATTAAAAATGAAAAATATAAATTAAATTTTTTAATTAGAAACGATGTGTCATGTTAACACTACTAAGAAGGCATCCGCCAAACGTAGCACTTCAATTGTAATAATATAAAGATTAATAAATTACTATTTACTTAAAAATCGATAAATCATTCAATATAAATTCAGTTATAATTTTAACTACTCACAATTTAATTTTAAAAAATAAAAAAGTAAAAAAAATACCAATTATTTTTTAATAGTCCAATTCATAAAACCAAGCAAAACAATCAAAACCTACAATTTTTACATGATGAAAATAAATAAAAAATATTTATTTTTTAATATTTTGAATTAGACCTTTAAAAAATGAAGTTATATTTAAAATCTTTCCAAAACCGATTTTTTGTCATTAAATTTTTTCTTTAAATATTGGTTTATTTTTAATTATATTTTTAATTACTACTAATTAATATTGAATTATTTCAAAAACTAATTTTATAATTTTGTAAAAATATTTAATGCGTTGCTGCGTTAGCATCTTTGCCAAGGTGGCACTCTAATTTTTTAATATAAATAAAGATTAATAAATTACTATTTACTTAAAAATTAATAAATTATTAAACATAAATCCAGTTATAGTTTTAACTATTCACAATTTGATTTCAAAAAATAAAAAATAAAAATACACACTATTTTTGAATAGTCCAATTCACATAACCTAGCAAAACTATCAAAACCTATCATTTTAACATGATGAAAATGAATAAAAAATATTTACTATTTAACATTTTTAATTATAACTTTAAAAAATTAAGTTACATTGAAAGTCTTTCCAAAATCAATTTTTTCATTAAATGATTGCTTTAAATATTGGTTTATTTTTAATTATATATTTAATTACCACTAATTAATGCCGGATCATTTTCAAAACTAATTTTTTAATTTTTTAAAAATATTTAATGTGTGTCACGTTGGCATCTTTGCCAACGTGACACTCTAGTTATTTTAATATAAAGATTTTCACAACCCCCTCCCAAAAAAACCCCAAACTTTTTGGTTTTGTAACAATCCAACCCCATTCTTTGTTTTTCGTCGTGGTACCCCTCAACCTTTAAGTAATTATCATTGGACCCTCGCACCTGTTGACAGAATCCATCTGTGTTATCCATCAACTTTGGTGTTTTTGTCTTTTTGTGCACTTAAGTTGAGGGGTAATGTAACACCCCACATGTTTTCGGCCGTGATTTATGTGGTCGTATGTGATTTAGATATATTTTTCGTGAACGGAATGAATATATGTTGTGAATGAAATTTGTTATAAGCGGTTTCATGAAGATTTGAAGATTTATGGAGGTTCAAAGTTACACATCTTTGAAACGAGTTGTATTTTGAAGATGATGTCTCTTAAGATTTGTAGCCCATTGAGTCTACTTTCCAACATGCTTTGAATTACCTCATTTGGACATCGGACTCAAAAGATATGACCAAAACATTGAAGACCGCCAGTGCAGTGCATTTTTAAAGCCGATTTGAAGGTTCATGGAGGTTCAAAGCTACACATCTTTGAAACCGAGTTGTATTTCAAGATGATGTCTTCTTAAGATTTGTAGACTTGAGTCTACTTTCCAACAAGCTTTGAATCACCTCATTTGGACATCGGGATCAAAAGATATGAGCAAAATACTGAAGACCGCCAATGCAGTGCCTTTTTGAGCGGGGATCATACGACCGTATGGATAGGCCATACGGTCGTACGGCCAATGCTGGAAAAAGTGATTTTTCTAGATATTTCTTGATCCTTGGTGATATATATTGCTTCCCAACTTGATGTTCTACCATAAAAACACCCTTAAGCCTCCCAAAACATTCTTTTAAAGTTGATTATCAATCTTTATGATCATCTACTTAGTTTTTTGTGTAAGAGAAGAAGAGGAGGTTAGGAAGAGGAAGAAAATGAGTAGTTAACAAAGCTTGCCTATGCTTATTTCTCCTACCAACAAGGTGAGTAATAGATGTATCTATGTATTATGAAGTAAGTATACATGTTATATGTGTGATTTATTTTGAAGTTACGCTAAAAGTTGATAGGTCATCTATGTTTAAAAGCTTATTGTGAACTATGTGACGATATAGGTTATGGTGATGTGGATTTGGTGTCTTGGCATTGTTATGTTGAAGGCATGTATAACATGACGAAGCAATATGATGTTCATAAGTTATTAATATGATGCCTAGTTGTTGAAATGCCAAGTTTGTGTTTGAATGTAATGTCACCAAAGGATGTGGTTATGTGAGTTGTGTAGTTATAACGGCTTTTCCCAATGGTATGTTTGCAAGTATGTTTTGTTAATGAAGTGATGTTTCGTTATATTAATGTTGTGGGGCCGTAGTGTTAAGAAATGCTATGAGTAATGTTATAAAGGTAAGATGATGCATTGACATGACATGAAAGCTTGTGATTTAATCGTTGTCTATCATGTATTTACAAATATGAAAAGTAAAGATTGGCCAATGGGGATCTAAGCCCCAATACGATGAAAGGGTGAGTTAAGGCCTGACGGCCCACATTGAGTGAGAAAAGCCTTTGGGTGACGACCTATACGTGGCAACCTATTAGGTGAGAAAAGCCCGTAGGTGATGGCCCATTATGAAATGGCCAAATAATGTAATATGGAGCCATGTATTCACATGATTCACAACGGGCCGAAATAAAGTGTGTGACATGCATCGTATTTCATCTATTGCTCACTGAGTCTTTATGACTCACGTCATGCATGTTTATATGTCTCTATGATACAATATATGACAAACGAGCAGGAGATGGTAGAGAATCCTCTAAGATATGAAATGCACGGATGTGTGAGAGAAGGGAAGAAATCACAATCCTGCATTATGAAATGAACGAGAATCCCAGTCTTAAAGCCGTTGTGTATGAACATAAGTTTATGTTAGTGACTTTTGAAAGAATAGACTTGAGACTACAGAAATGAAATGAATTGAACAAGTAACACCGCCTCTAGGCCGTAAATGTGGAATAGTAATCCACATATGAAGTCAAGAGTGTGCACGAGCTCGTGATAACGTGCCAAGATGCCGTGTTATGAATACGAACTAGGATATGATATGGTGAACAGTATGAGGTAATAGAGGGGTGTTACAGGTAAAGTTGGAAACAATATAAAACCGAAAGGTTGCGGAATTTTGTGAAAATAGCCACAAATCATTTTAAACTTCACAATTTTAACTTTAATTTTTTGTAATTTATTCCTAATTTTTTAAAATTTCACAATTTTAACATTGATTTTTGGAAAATTGACGGAAATGGTCCATAAAATTTACGATTGCAGCGAAATTGGTGCGAAATAAAAAAAAGGAAGCATAATAGTAATTTCATCGAATTAATTTGATACTAACTTTATTTCGTACATAATTAATTTTATTGAATTTATTTGACACCGATTAAATATTTTTATCGAAAATTTTCAAAACAGTAACATTTCTTCGTGTTGATATTATAACTTTTCAAAATTTCATTCAACATTAAAGAAGCGCATATTTTGATTTTAACTAATAATTCATAATAAATGTAATTGTTGTATCTTTCTAATATTTTTGTAGGAATATATCATTATAGAAAATATATCGAATTAAAAAAAGTTCTCCCTATCCCTACCCCTCAATCGCAGGAATGAAACCAGGGGACGGGTCCCCTTGGTTTCTTTGCCAGCAGGCGAGGTCCCTCCTTCGCTGGGTAATCAGGTTACCCAGTGATCTAAAACTAGGCCCTTGGTTTCGTCATTGGCCGACAACGAAATTAGGGAGACTAGTCCCTTTTTTTTGTTTGGGGGGTGGGGTGATGGGGCACAGGAGTTTTGGATTCTGAACGTCACTTGAATTTTCAGTTAAATTCAATCAAATGCTATTATATTGAAAACTTTCGTTAAAAAACTATTTAATTAGTCTCAACTTAATTAAATAAAATTAATTATGGATAAAATAAATATATATATAAAATAAAAGACAAAATTATGTAGTTTGACTTAAATTTTGGACTAAAATATACATATTTCAAATTTTAGGACCTAATTGTATTAACCTCCAAAGGTTGGAATCTTTTGTTCAATGTACTGTAAATGAAATAACCAAAATGCTCATTGGGAAGAGGACAAAATAAGAAAAATTGAATGAATTAATGGCAAGATTGGACCAATTCCATCCATTTGGACTAAATACGCATCAATTTTGGTTTTTTTTTTTTACGAATCTCGCTGTGTTTTCTTATTTCAGACCAAACTCGCAGTAGCCATACTTTTTTTTTTTTTTACCATTTGTGCCAATTTCCCTATCGAAAAATATGCCATGCACTAAGAAATACTAGGTGATTTATAGCAATTGATTAATATTTATTATTCTTTGAGTTTATAAACAATTTATAAGCTTTTACATAAAAAATAAAATAAATAAGTAACAGCTGGTATTATTTTTACTTCCACCTATCGAGCTAGGAAGTTTTTGACGTTGTCATTTTCTTGAAAATTATTGGAATTTTATGGAAATATCAAATACGTAAGTGTTATAAAATCAAAGTAAAAAATACCTTAAATGCTACAAGAGAATAGAGAGGAAATATATTGAACTTTCTTCCTTCTTCTTCATTTATCAATTCATGAATTGAGGTCTATTTATAGACCATCAAGTGTAGAATCAAAACAAAAATGATGAGTCATATTACACATAATTATCAATCAAGTTGTACAATTATTCATGAATTATTTTCATCCTCACATGATTTCATAGTCATTCACATCTCATTCACAATAATGCATCCAACTTTTGAATTATTTATAACACTCCCCCTTGAATGACTATTTATACAATAAAGTTGATTGTGGGGTGCCCATGTGTTGCCTCGTTAAAACCTTTGTCGAAAACCAAATAGATAAAAACCTGAATCAAGGAAAAAGAGTACAACCGCTTCCCTCATGTTCACCATGAGTATAAATATGTCGCCTCATTAAAACCTTGTCGAAAACCCAATGGGATAAAACCTGATCGAAGGAAAAGAGTACACTACTCCCCTCATAATGACATTGTTCAAGGTCCTTAAGTCGCCTCATGCCAATTTGGTACACCAATTTTCTAAAGGTTGATGTTGGTAACGCCTTTGTGAACAAATCAGCTAAATTGTCAATTGAGCGAATTTGTTGAACATCAATTTCACCACTTTTCTCAAGGTCATGTGTATAAAAGAATTTTGGAGAGATATGCTTCGTTCTCTATCTCCTTGATGTAACCTTTGTTGAGTTGTGTGATGCAAGTGCATTATCCTCATACAATACGATTGATTTTTCTTTTATTGAGGATAGCCCACATGATGTTTGTATATGATGAGTCATATTCCTTAACCACATACATTCCGACTTGTCTCATGAATTGCAATGAGTTCAAGATTATTTGATGATGTTGCGCTCAAAGTTTGTTTTGTAGATTTCCAAGATATAAAGCGCTCCTCCACGCCAGAAATACATATCCTGTTTGGGACTTGCCTTTATGGGGATCTGATAAGTATCTCGCCTGCATATCCAACTAAAGTAGATCGAGAATTATGTGAATAAAATAAACCTAAATCAGACGTACCTCTTAGATAACGGAGAATGTGTTTAATACCATTCCAATGTCTTTTGGTAGGTGTATGACAATATCTTGCCAGAGATTTACGTAAAAGCTATGTCCTGGTCGAGTGCAATTTGTCGATAATGTAATGCTCCAATTGCACTAAGATACGGTATACGGACCAAGGATTTCTTCCCCATCTTCGTGGTCTAACGCATCCCTTTCAACATCAAGTGTTCGAACGACCATAGGTGATGTTAGAGGGTGTGCTTTATCCATACCAAATCGTTTCAAAACCTTTTCTGTATATAAGATTGATGAACAAAAACTCCTTCTGGGAAATGTTCAATTTGTAAACCTAGACAAAATTTGGTTTTGCCTAAATCTTTCATCTCAAATTCAGTTTTCAAGTACTTCACTGCTTCATTAATCTCTTCAGGAGTTCCAATGAGATTTAAATCATCAACATAGACTGCTATGATTGCAAATCCAAAGCATCCGTTTTCTTTATGAAGACACAAGGACAAATGTCATCATTTTTGTATCCCCTTTTTAACAGGTAATTACTTAAGCAATTGAACCACATTCTTCCGGATTGCTTCAAACCATATAGTGATCTTTGCAATTTAATTGATAACACATTATTTGGGCATGCACTAAGTGCTTCTGGCACTTTTATTCCTTCGTGAATTCTCATATATATATCATCACAAGTGAACCATATAAATATGCAGCTATTACATCCATAAGACGCATGTCAAGTTTTTACATGACCAGAACTTATCAAAAATCTAAAAGTAATAGCATCCATTACGGGAGAATACGTTTCTTCATAGTCAATTCCTGGTCTTTGAGAGAATCCTTGCGCTACAAGCCTTGCTTTATACCTTGTAATTTCGTTCTTCTCATTTCTCTTTCTTACGAAAACCCATTTGTATCCTACAGGATTACATTTTTGGTGTTTGAACTACAGTCCGAATACTTCAAGGCGTTTATACAAAGAATTTAATTCAAATTTCGTATGGCTTCCTTCCATTTTGGCCAATCATTTCTATTTCGGCAATCTTTAATGATTGTGGTTCGAATCCTCACTTTGCACAATTTTACCTGGCAACATTAAAGGAGAATATATCATCTACAAAGGCTTTCCTGCTCCCATAAGTTATTAGATAGTAAATAATCTATTGATATCTCATGGTTTTCGAATACTTCGTTCTCAAGGAACCTCAATCTTCTTGGATGCTTCGGTTCTTTTGGAACTTTAAATATTTTATTTGATTGATCAATAGTTTTTATCATTACTTCAGATTCTTTTGTTGGTTTTGTCTTGTACCCTTCTCTTTCTAGGTACAATCCTTGGAACCAATCAGTCGACCACGCTCGGGCGTATTTTAGATTCATTCTTTGTCAGAACAGTTGTCCTCATGGATATCAATTTTTTGGTGTATTCTCTACCTAGATATGCGACTTGGTGACTTTCCTTGTATTCACAAATGCATCAGTGCAGGTTCATATGCAGTTCTTTGCAAATGAATAAGATTTTCAATTTCTCTCTCACATTTATTGCTTCGGGATCAAAGTGAACTAGAGTCTTCTCATTCCAGAAAGTTCATTTTTCTTTCAGGATGTAGTTTTGTACCCCGGTTGTTGGAAAATTCATTTCATTAAAATGACAATCATTAAAGCACGCATTAAATAGATCACCTCGTTAAAGGTTCTAGGTACCGATGATTGACGGTGAATTAAACCCAACATAAATTCCAAGCCTTCGTTGGGGACCCATTTTGGCACGCTGGGGGTGCAATTGGTACTGTACTTCACAACCAAAATTTGAAGATGAGAAACATTAGGTTCTTGACCAAATGCTAATTGTAAAGGGAGTATTGATGATATGCAGTTGGTCTCGAGACGATCAATGCCGCAAAGATGTAATATAGCATGTCCCCAAGTAGAAGTTGGGAGTTTTGACCTCATAAGCATAGGCCTAGCAATAAATTGAGGCGTTTAATAAATGATTCTCGCCAATCCATTTTGTGTATGGACATGAGCAGCAATGAATATTCAACTTCAATTCCCATAGCTGTGCAATAATCATCAAATGCTTTTGATCTAAATTCACCAGCATTATCAAATCGAATGGACTGGATCGAATAATCAGGGAAATGAACTCGCAATTTTATAATTTGGGCTAATAGTTTAGCAAATGCATCGTTCTAGTTGAAAGTAGGCAAACATGTGACCATCTAGTAGATGCATCAACTAAGACCGTAAAATAACTAAATGGTCCACAAGGTGGGTGTATAGGTCCACAAATATCACCTTGAATTCTTTTCTAAAAGTTGGCGATTCAACATTTACCTTTGTTTTAGAGGGTCCGATGACTAATTTACCTTGTGAACAAGCTTCTCATGGACACTCATTTGGTAAAATAGTCTTAAGGTTCTTAAAAGGATGTCCATGTGAGCTTTTAATTATTCGTTGCATCATAGTCGTTCCTGGGTGCCCAAATCTATCATGCCAAAGTTTAAGAACCTTTGAGTCAATAAATTTTGGTTTTATGATGTTGTTAGACTCAATCGTTCTTATGAATGTATAATACATTCCAGATGGAAGCGATGGAAGTTTTTCTTTAATCGCTTATGCCCAGATAGAAATGAGTTTATGTAAAGATATTCTTTATTATTTTCTTCCATTGTTTCAATGTGATATCCATTTTTGCGATATCCTTAAAACTAAGCAAATTTCTTCCTGATTTGCTAGAATAAAGTGCATCATCTATATTCAATTGTGTATCATTTCCAAGGTGATAATACGTAGCTCTTCCCTGAGCCTTCAATAATATTTGATGCACTGTAAATTGTATAGACATAATTTTCTCGTATTGTCAAATCCAAGAAAAACTTCTTATCTTGTAAAATAGTATGCGTAGTTGCGCTTATCGCCTAAGCAAATATCTTGGCAATTTGTCATGGTCTACAAAAGAAATTTAAAATATAAAATTCATACCAGTTAACAAACAACAATTACATATAACACTTAATGGAAAATAACAATACAAATATAAAGATAACAATTCCACACTTATCACACAAAAGCATTATAGAAAAATATTTCACACATAATACACCATAAATATAATAATACTTCATTAGAGAATTATTTAATCGATATTTTCCATCAAACTTCCAATGTTTGTATGATCTCATGGGATCTGGGAAAAAGTCAGGAGTATCAAAATGAGTTCCATTGACTCCGTCATCCCAATCAAGAAAATTGGTTTCAACTTTTTCTTTTCCTTTCTCTTTTCCCTTGGTCGAGTTTATATATAAGTCCACCAAATGCTTTGGTGTACGATATGTACGGACCAATGCCCGTATTCCACATCGATAGCATCTCATTCTATTATCGCTTTTATCAAATGAATCATTTCCATTATTTTTCTCAAATTTGAACTCGCTATTGTGTTGCCGATTCTCGCCATTATATCGTAAATGAGCTTTTCCATTATCATGTTGGAATTCACGTTTAAACCCTCGCCCACGCCCACGCGGGCTAACGCCCACGCCCACGCGGGCCCACGCCCACGCCCACGCCCACGCCCGTAATTATTTTTCCTAACGCTGCATTTACCTCAGGCCATATAGTTCCATTTGTTTCTCGTATCACCGTGGATCCCGCTGGACGATCCCATGGTTTTTCATGAGTAGTTCATTATTTTGTTACGCTACTAATAAGCAAGATACAAGTTCCAATACGCTTGAAATCTACGCTCGACATCAGCCGCCGCAGAGCACGCTCGAGGCATGGAATGTTGAAAAGTCTTTTCTAACATATCTTGCTCGCAATTTCTTCACCACGAAAAGTAATTCGTAACGTATTCAATAATTCGAATTGTAATCTTTTACAGATTTAAAATCTTGCAGTATGCGCAAGTGCATCCATCGATATCCGGCCTTGGGCAGACGACACCCTTTGGTGATCGAATCATTCTTTAAATTTTTCCACGTAATGATGGATCTTTGATCGTGAGGTATTCTACCATCGAGAGATGCATGTAGGTGTCGTCTGAAGGAAAATTAACGCTGCTTGCACGATCCTGGCTGGGATCTTTCATTTCCTTCGATTATTGTTTCACCTAACCCTTTTGAGATCAAGTGAATCTCAAAGATCAAGTGTCCATGATGAATAATTATCACCAGAAATATCAAGAGCGACAAAATCAAGTTTTTGTGTTTACATTTTCAAAAATTTAGATGAGCTAGTATATTTTCATTATTTTGTTTTGAAATTTGAATTAGTACTGTAAGCACAACAATAACAAAATAAAATTTCTTGTAAAAAAATCGTGATTATCTTGTAATAATTAGGTTTCGATACGGAGGGTCATCTATAAGATGCAATCAGAGCATATTCCCTTTACTACAAGAGTGAGCTCTAGTGTAGAGACTCGTACGATAACGTGTTATAAAATCAAAGTAAAAAATACCTTAAATGCTACAAGAGAATAGAGATGAAATATATTGAACTTTCTTCCTTCTTCTTCATTTATCAATTCATGAATTGAGGTCTATTTATAGACCATCAAGTGTAGAATCAAAACAAAAATGATGAGTCATATTACACATAATTATCAATCAAGTTGTACAATTATTCATGAATTATTTTCATCCTCACATGATTTCATAGTCATTCACATCTCATTCACAATAATGCATCCAACTTTTGAATTATTTATAACAGTAAGAACAATATATTTTGCATTAAGTACAAATATGTTCTTCAATTTAAGTAACGAGTAACCACATTTGGTTCTCAAATAATTGAAAACTAGTGTCAAGTCCTTGCAAGGCACGGGAACGAGATTAATTGTCCATACAAGCGCCAAGCCACCAAGCGACCTACTCATCCCTGTGGAGCCACGGCGGTGAGGGCCAGTTGTGGTGTCCGAATTACACCTTTTGGTACCAAATAGGATATGAATGAGAAATGGGTAGAGGTAGAAACTAGAGAGTTTATAAGTACTTGAAAAACACTTAAATCATCTTCCAAATGTCGTGTTTATATTCGTTTTATATTTCTATAAAAGTGTCGTTTTATGCATTTTGTTGTTTTTAGTGTTAGGGTCGAGAAGAATGAAAAGAAATGGAAAAGGACTAAAAGTCCAAAAATTAGGAAACCAGGAACCAAAGTAGATGAAAATAAACGTTGAAGGATCTATGATGTAAATAAGTTACAACCGTATCCCATAGAGTTACAGTCGTAACCCCCAAATTCAAGAAACGAGCAAAATCCTTCAGTGTACTAGTTACAGCCATAACTGGGTGAGTTACGGCCATAACCCTCTTTGTGGCCGACAAACATGCAGATTGCCAGTTATGCTCGTAACTGGCATAGTTACGGCCGTAACCCTGACTTGCGCGATAAGAAACCTAGTTCGCGTACAAATGGTCAGACCAATACAGTAAATTAATAAAAATAATGAAAGAATAATGGTCAGACCAAAACAGTAAATTAATAAAAATAATGAAAGAATTCTATAAAAATTTTAATAGAGTTTCCCCTATATGACAACTAATCCAAATCCATACAAACGTCTCCACATCTTGAGAGAAATAGTGAATGTAGTCAAGTATAAATCCCATCCATAATTTTATCAAAGAATAACAAATTCATGTTAATATACAAATGAATGATAGTAAGACAATAGCATACATTATTACACGAGCAGATGATGATGAACTTGAAGGAAAGATAAGACCGTGGATCAAGGAAATATTAGAAACAATTAAGGGATTATAATGTAGGGGGAGATTAGGAAGATAAGGCCGCGGATCAAGGAAAGATTGAAGGAAAATATGGGGTGGATTTGGCTTAATCAAAAGTGAATGAAGCTGTGAATTACGGATCTCAAGCTGTAGGCGCGTGTGATGCATTTTAGCGTAAAAAAGAATTAAAAAGGACTAAGGCTGTGTAATGATCACACTCCATTTTCAATATTTGAAGAATTATACAATGTCATTACAGCTTTTCCATTTAAAATTTAAGAATTTATATTTAACGCTTGTCTAGCAGGATAAGAATATAATTTGATAATTCAATCAGGTCGAATTTTATTAAAAACCAATAGAATTATTCGTTTGGGCTTTGAGCCCAACTATCGATTTCGAAACCCATTACGATGCAATTTGGGCCAAATTATTGTGTTAACTCAAATTTTAATCAAGTCCACTCTAATTAGATTGAGCCACTCAACCCACACTCACGTTTCTCCCCCTCAAAGGTCCCTGGATGTGCGGTTTTTCTTCATTCTCACGTTGCAAAAAAAAAAAACTAAAGACTTTCATTCACAAATAGTAATAAAGAGAACACTTGAAAATAGAAAATTCCACAAATTCTCCATTTGAAATATAGAATAGGAGGTTTTTACTTGAAAAAGAAAAAATAATTGCCATTTGTCGTTTAATTATTATTTTTAATGAAATTTAATTAGTAATTGAGTTTGAAAGATAGCTTGTAATTTATTATCTATAGTTACATAATCACCAATAAATAAAAATGCAAAAAAAAAAAAAGAAAATAAGCATTTAGGGGGGAGAGAGAGAGAGAACCACTTGAAAATAGAAAATTTCATAAATTCTCCACTTGAAATATGGACTTTGAGGTTTTTACTTGAAGAGAAAAAGTAATTGGCATTTTTCATTTAATTATTATTTTTTAATGAAATTTAATTAGAAATTGAGTTTGAAAGATATATTGTAATTTTATATTACTTAAAGTTTACACAATCACCAATAAATTAAAATACAAAAAATAAAATAAAATGAAAATAAACATTTAATTTGAGAGAGAAGGGGGGGGGGGTAAAGAGCGGTAATATATGCGTAATGTAAAAGGAAGTGTTCAACAGTGATAAGTGTGTATTTTACATACTTATTATTATCTCTAAACAAACTATTTATCATTAGATCGAGCAGATATCTACTTATTTATATGTATATTTTGTGTTGGTAGGCATAATCCCTCAATTTGGATGAGAACATGCGAAAAATGAGAAAAAGGATCAAAAGTGTTATGTTTTTAGAAGTTTGGGGACCAAAATGTAAGTTTTGAAGTTTAAGGACTTTAGATGCAATTATTTTAGGACTTTTTGTAAGAAAAGTCCAATATTAAGGACCAAAATGCAACAAAGTGATTGTTAGGGACTCGCGTGCAATTTCCGAGGTGGAGAAAGTGGTCAAAACCAAACATCTCAAAGAAAAGACAAGGGGGAGAAGGGAACAAAAAAAAAAAAAAAGTTTGTAAGCTAGAGAATCAAACCCAAGTCCTCCACCATCTCAATTGTGAGTTCAACCAATTGTGAGTCCAACCCCCTGTCTACGCCACCGCACTTCATCACCATGCTCATGGTATACTCCAAAAACAAACAAAAAAAAAGGAAGGGAAGAACTCTTCATCCATAAATTTAGCCAATCAATTTTCAAATTTCAACACAAAAATTTCACAATCCAGTACTCATCATCATCGTCTCCCTATTACTACTACTAGGGGAAGAAAAGGAGAGAGAACGAAGGGATGATTTTATTTTTTTTCAGATTGTCGGCAATGGGTCAATCGGCCATGGCAGTCCAAAATCCGACTTCCTATTTTCCCTCCATATCGTGCTTGAAATCCATGGCTGAGTGTAGAGAAACTCTTTAATTGATCAATTTTGGCCAGAAAAGCTCGAACTCGCCCAGAGGTTGTGTCATGAGATGGATAATGGAAGCCCAATACACTTGGGCTTAGTCCAAATAGCGGGCCAACACTATTGTTGTTGTTTTAAGGGAAGAGCAGCTCATCCTTAGGCAGATCGGATTTTGAAAGCATCGTCTTCTCTCTTTCTTCTGCTACTCTCCTTCATTCCCTATTTTTTCTTCTCTCCCTTCTCGATTCTACTCTCTCACGTCTCTTCCTTCTCTTCTTCACTAATCTCATTTTCTCTTATGTCTCCTCTATCCCATTTTCTAATCTCCAATTCAATAACTAATTATTGATTGTGAAATATATGCACTATATTATCAAAATCACATATCATCCTCAATTTCAATACTAGTTTCTATATTTCGTTTGTGCTTATATTGTATTTTCTACTTGTAATATGCTTGAAATATCAATGAAATGAAAATTATTGTTGGTTTTGAGTAAATTCAATTGTTATTTATATTTTGGTTGAGCTTGTTGGTTCTTCACTTCTTCGCGCGCTCTCGTTCTTTATATATATGGAGAGAGCGTATTATTATTATTATTATTATTATTATTATTATTATTATTATTATTATTATTATAGATTCAATAAGATTCGTGGCTATTATTAATAAATATTAAAGAATTTAATATGAATAAGGGAAAAAATAAAAAAATAAAATATTAGACCTTAATAAAAAAAATCAGTCAATAAAGGGAAAGTCTGATAAATATTAAAATTAAATCTACATTTAAAATAAACTAAAATAGGGAAAATCTCATATGAGGAAAAAAGTAATCCAAAATCTATATTTGAAAAGGTTGAAAAATGAGTAAAAAAATTTCCTCCAAAAAACGGCATCTTCTTATTAATATATAGATAATTAATTTTGATTAATTTTTTATCACAAAAAAATTAGCTAAAATTTATTTTTTAATTAATTTTCATGTTTTTAATTAATTTTATTTTTAAAATAATTAATTATACCTAAAATTAATTAAAGGATCCTGTCTAATTTTTTCTATTTTGATGTTGCATGTTTTTTTCAATTATTATGTAAAAATTTAAATAATTTTAATTTTGTATCACACCAAAATTAAATCCTATCGAAATTCCTAATTTTAATTTAATTTATTCATTAATTATTTTTAAAAATAATTAAGGGTTATTTTCACAAAATCCCCTCAATCTTTCGAATTTATAATAATTTCAACCTCTTTGTTTGAATGTGGAACACCCCGCCCCCCACCCCCAAAGAACCTTCCACTGATGGATTTCGTCCAATTCAACAGTTAAATTAGCTTTTCATCCTTTTGTGCCTAAAATTTGTGGAAAAAACTTGAAACAATATTTTATTTCATAATTTTAAATCTTTTTAAATTTCACAAATTTTAACAGTGTATAATTTAGTCCTAACTGTTTTTAAACTTCACAGTTTTAACTTTGATTTTTTGTAGTTTAGTGCTAATTTTTTAATTTCATAATTTCAACATTATTTTTGAAAAATTAGCAGAAATGGCCCACAAATTTTGCAGTTGCTACTAAATTGGTATGAAATAAAAAGATAGCATGAGATTAATTTCGTTAAATTAATTAGTTTGATACTAATTTTATTTTGTATATAATTAATTTTTTCGAATTTATTTGACACCTATTAAATAATTTATCGATAATTTTCAATAAAATAATTTTTCTTTCCATTAATATCATAATTTCTCAAACTTTTTCTTAGCATTAAAGGTGCGTACATTTCAATTTTAATTAACAGTTAATAATAAATATAATTATTTTATCTCTATAAAATTTTAGTGGAAATCTATTATCGTAAAAACTATATCGAATATAAAGAAAAAATAAAATAAATATAAAAATTAAGATAAAAATTAAAAACCCTAAACATGACCGCCACTTCGCTGAACTAGGAGAAAGCCCCTAGCGTGAGATTGTTGGTTATATAAGAAAATCAAAGTGTTTTCCTCCGACTTTCCTGATCAGCAATTAGTTGGTTGTACCAATTGATGATACAACCAGTAGATTGTCGACTACTGACGACTTCTCCTGTAGTCGCTAAAATCAGGAAAAAGCCCTCTGAATTGTCGTTGTTAGAGTGGGTGTTGCTAGGTTGGGTTAGACGTGAGGTTTGGTGTGACATGTGGGGATTGGGTTTTTGTTTTGTTTTTTTTTTTTTTTAAATCTGCTTTAATTATATTTTATTATTTTGCTACATTCGGGTTATTTTTTTTGGTTATATATTCCTACCAAAATTTTATAGATTACGTTTATGATTAACTATTGATTGAAATCAAAATGTGCATGTATTTAGTTTTAAATAATTTTTTTGAAAAATTACGACATTAATGCGATAAAATTCTACTATGTCGAAAATGTTTCCTTCCAAAAATACTGTTGAAATTGTGAAATTAAAAAATTTAGGATTAAATTGAAAAAAATTAAAGTTGAAATTGTGAAATTTAAAAAGATTTAGGAATAAGTTGCACATTTTTAAAATTTGTGAAGTGTGAAAAGATATAAATTTGTGAAATAAAATATTGTTTTAAGTTTGACTCCCAAATTTTAGTACACAAAAAGACAAAAAAAAAAGTCAATTTAATTGCTGAACGGAATGGAATCGGTCACTGGGCGCACCAGTGATACTTCATTTAAAGATTGAGGGGTTTCACGTTGAAAAAATGATTGCGTTTGGAATTGTTATAAATTCGAAAGATGGGGGGGTTTTGTGAAAATTGCCCAATAATTAATTGTGTCTAATTACTTGATGGTCCAATTTTATTTTTTTATTTTAACTGTACACATTTCTTTTAATTTTTGTGTAAAAATTTAATCAATTGTAATTTTGTATCATATAAAAATTAAATCTTAGCAAACTTTTTGATTTTAAGTAATTTTCATTTCTTAGCTAATTATTTATAAAAGTAGTTTATTATTTTTAGAATAATTAATTGGTCGTATCTCATTTTTAAATTAAAAAAATTAATATAACTAAAGAAATAAAAACAAAATCTCCTATATTTAGATAGGAAATTTGATTATATTAATTAGAAAATAATTCCAAAACTCTATTTGTATGTATGTAGAGTGTATTATTATTATTATTATTATTATTATTATTATTATTATTATTATTATTATTATAGGTAGATAGATTTAATAAGATTTGTGGCAATAAATGATAACTGTTTAGGAATTTTATATGAATTACCTAGGAAATAAAAAATAAAAAAGAAATCAAATCTTAATTAAAAAAATCAATTATATCTTACATGGAAAATAAAAAAACTATCTCCTAACTATCTCCCACCAAACCGAGATCAAGCCCAATCTTATTTCTGTCTGTTACGTTTTGTGGCAAAATTTCAAACATTGGGGACCCAACCGAAAAAAAGAAAAAAACCGAATTGGAACAAAATTGTTACAAAACAAAAAAATTGGGAAGAATGTATGAAAATAACCCATTTTCATATTCGGATTATTATTCATAACCATCGAGCAAGCATAACGCATTTGTGACGTCTTAACCCTTATCCCCAGTCTGTTTAAACTTTGCTACCTAAAATTTACTTTTATGATTCAATCCAAGTGAAAACATTGTCATCACTCATCAACCACATATTTCATATTAATCACACTCTAATGTCTATTTGTGGGCATAATAATTAGACCACGTATCACAATCTGCCCACCTGTAACTTGTGCGCACTTTACTATGCCCACAAATGGGTAAAATACCCACAAATGGCCATTAGGGATATAGCAAAGCGGGTGTTAAACTGTTAATATATGTGTAAAAATGAATTTTTATGGATTTTAATATGATATAAGAAAGAGATGAATGGAATTGAATAGTAAAAATTTGTGTAATACAGATAAATCCCATGAGATATGTGGATGTGAGATATGAGAGAATGAATAGAGATGAAAAGAATGTATAAAAACTTATAGGTTAACGGGCGCTTTATCTAACATATTATTATTATCTATATATCTTGTGATCTCACCTTTATTTAACTATACATTGCAAAAATTTGAATCGGGAATTCAATAAGACAATGAATATTTCGACTGCCCCCAAAATGCATATCAAAATAAGTTGATCATTTTTGCCGTTTCTAGATGAATAGTTTTCTGCTAGACCCTCAATCAAGCCGAGTAGAAGATGCAAGTTGATTTAATCAAGCCGAGTAGAAGATGCAAGTTGATTTAGCAATGAAGTAACTCGAATCCTCAAACAACCATCTGAAAATGTGCAAAAGAGTCTTATTTCAATGACCAAAACCAAGACACAAATGCCTACTCGTATAAATACCATTGACTCACAAGGTTATATATCTGTGAGGTGTTAAAATTCTGTTAAGCGAAACATCTTACCATTATTATTTCACTTCACACAATTTTGACATACAGTGTAATGCTACATGTCCAAGTAGCATATCTTAAATCAACATTGCACGTATATGACCTTAATTAAGACAAAAATGTTAAAAACTAACCTTGGCTTTGTTCACATCGCCATGGAGAAACCACCACGGGCCCTCTTTCGACATTAACCTAAAGAAAGAGTTGTCATGAGAGTCACAAAAAAGCAGCACAAAAACCATACCATTCACAATCTTAATATTTTTCATTCATCCAAAAATGATTTCAAAATGTACAGTTGAAAAGTAGAGAAAGGTATCGAGGACAGTGAAAAATCTTTTTTTTTTTTTTTTGTGGGTTAGAAACTAGAATTTATGATTGGGAATGAGTATGATAGAAAGTGATTTTGATAACAGTTTTCTCAACCGTGCTCTTCGAACTAAATAATCAACCGTTCAGGAAAGTCAAACTCCACCTTACGAAGAGTAGACCGCTCATTTTATTTCCCACAAAAGCTAGTTACACTCAAGAAAAAAGTAAAAAGGTAAAAATCATTTCCAACTTTTACCTGATAATTCCTGCCGTCATACGTAATCCCATGAAGAGACTCAAGCCTATCCAAACACCAGGGAGACCAAAAACCACAGGAGCACATAGCAAAAATGCCGAAGAGATAGCCCCCACCAGCATCTACATTTATAACCACAGCAAACAGTTGGCATATGTTTGCATAAATTTCACTTTGAACGAGTATTCATTTCTTATGTATGACTGATATTGAATTTTTTATTTTGATTAAACTGTAAAAGTTAATTTTTAGGCAGAGAAAAGTTAAAACGAACACTGACTAGGCTTACCATAGAACGTGCTGCATAAGGGAAATCAGAAACACCATAATGGAGTCCATCGAAGACAAATGCTAGTGCATTCAAAGGTTGACTTGCACTTACAAACTGTGCCGATTCATGGTATCCGTATTAGATAAATGTTTGCAGTTCTTACATTATTTAAACAAGTTAACAAAGATGTAATGAATTGAAGTGCGGAATAGAGAACTTACTAAAACACCAGTTCTAGCAATCTTCAGAACTTCAGCATCCTTGGTGAAAAGAGTGGCCAAAGAACTAAAAGAAACGCCCAAAATCACGGCTAACAAAACACCAGACACAAATCCTGCCTGAAAACCACATCAACAAAATCAAACGTATATTCATATTACCAGTGTATTAGTGTATGCATAGGTCTTCTTGGAAAAAATAAAAAATAAAAAGTAAACAAATGATTTTGGAAGATGGGTGTGGATAAACACTGATTTAGAAGATTATATAGAAGCATAAACAAATTTAGAAACTAATTGCCAAGTATGCTCTTACGTCCCCAACATCATTTCGAATGAGAATACGCAGAAACGAGGTTTCAGAGTGTAAGTTGGAAAGTACCGTTAACACTAAGTGGGTAACATCCTTTGCAGTCCTGTAATCATCCTTTGAAAGATAACTGGCAACCAAGGCCTGCACAAGCACAAAATTGGCTATAGCAGTAAAGCAAAAGCAAAATATTTTGATGAGCCCATAAATATTCAACTTCAGCAAGTAACTGTAACTAGCCCGTTTGTATTCACATAAAAATAAATTTTTATGTGAAAATAGGAGAGAGAATGAGTGAAGTTGAATGTTGGAGATTTGTAGAGTACACGTGGGTCCTAAGAGATGTGGACGTGACCAAATTCAAATTCAAAAGAGAATGAGTTAAACGGGGAATGATGCTAAAGGATCTCTTCAAGAATGTGTATATGTATTTGTGAAAATATTAATTGCAGGTCCAACCCTTCATCTCTGATAAACATACGAAACAAATCAAATAACCATCACAAGTATAAATATATTCTTCCAAAAAGTACTTAACTTTTGCTTGACGTTCAAGAAAGTATAAATCGAAAGGCAAGAGCAAAACAAATCGAACAGAAAGATATACTGAGACAGCAGATCAATTAACAAGTAGAAGAACAAACTCCACATAGCAAAATAAACCCCAAAAAAAAAGGTTTGAAAAATCACCTGAGCTGATGCACCGAGGGCATCTGTAAGAAGGGAAACAGGCAACCAGACTTGCATGCATATTTGGTGAGCCGCCATTGCTGTAGGACCCTGGCGAGCAGCCATTGAAGTGCCGATCGTCAGTGTCAGGAGGACAGAAAGAGTTCTCCCAATAAGAAAACCACCTATCGATCACAGATGAAAGTTAGCACATGATTTCCGTTAAAAGTAAAGTTGGTGCAAAGTGCATTTCATAGAAGGGAAAAGATAATTCATGCAACGTACTAATCATTGACCAAGAAATGAAAACGCTAGATGAAGTCTTCCACGGTGGAAATTTAATGATGTAGCTATTCACTACTATGACAAACGTACCACAGTTACCTGATTTTAGATAACCACCAAACTGAAGGTGTCCAAGTTTCGGAGGCAATAATACCACTCTCTTACTCAGAAACCAGATCATTGCAAAGGCGATGATGTATCTAGAAGCAAGGAATGTGTCATCAAACTAAAAATTCCAGTAAAAGCAAGAAGTAGAAAATTTGGGACCCAACCAGAAGAATGTCACAAGATAAATACAAAGTTGTATGAAGAGATCAACTAAAAGTGGAGACGCACTGTGATATAACTGTAGCAATGGCAGCTCCAGAAACACCCAATTCACAATAGAATACTAGTAAAGGAAATAGAATTATGGCTGTAAAACTTCCAAAGCCTGCAGTGAGAAACAGGGAAGGTTAGCAAATGAAATAACATGAAAAGAAATATATAAGGAAAGTTCAAGTGCATAATTAATAGTAAGGACTAAGGACATAATTTTTTTTTTTTAAAATAGAATATTAAGGACATAATTAGGATAAACAGAAGTTTGTACTGCGGTTTTCTTTTTTTTTTTTTTTTTTTTTTGGGGGCGGGGGGGGCGGGGCGGAGACAAAACTTCTTCAACAATCACTTCTTTCAGCCACACACTTCAAAATACATATATTAATAGTTTTCAAATTCTCCATAAGCTTTGTGTATGCTAATTTTCTTTTGCTACTCCGTTCACTACTTCATCTCCAGATCTAGTAGAAAGCAACATGCAATGGACGATGAGCCCATTTAAAATTGTCCATCTCCTCAGTTGCAACAGACAGAAAAGCTGTCGTTGGACTTTATAAACAAATGCAAATTTACATTTACCTTTGAGCATAGAGAAACACATATGAGATCAAGGCAGTCAGCAGATAAGATGGAACCATGCAGGAGTGAAGGACGAGATGATTTACGTGCGACAATAAAATACACGTTTCGTCCGTTTTTAATAAATTTCAGGGGAAAGGGTAGTAGCTTAATGTACAAACTTCAGGCAATTAAACCCAAAAACTTCAGGGGAAAGGGTAGTTTAATGTACAAACTTCAGGCAATTAAACCTTTGGGAACTCACCTAAACAATACGTAGGCGTCTTGGTATCCTTAAAACCACGAAAAATGCCTTGAAGAGCCAAAGAAGCAACATATGCAGGAGCACCAAGAGCCCTCAGAATAAGATATCGCCGTGCTGGAGCATGCATAGGTGAAGCCTGCAGCAGATAATTAATCGCAAAATACTATTTGCACAAACACCAATAAGCATATCTGTCTGTCTCGACTTGTATGTGATAATTTTGCCATGAGAAATGTTAGCATAAGAGTTTGTTTGGGAAAAAAATTTGTAAATCATTTTTATCCAAACCCTCTCTCAGCCATGCTTTTTTATGGATGTAACAACATGTTCATAGTTTTTTAAAACTTTTCTTCAGATATTTAACCGCAAATTCAAGAATCTCTCCCAAACTAATTCTAGTTAATAGGATCAGACGGAAGAGAACAGAGTAGGTTTCTAGAATTTTAATATTCAAGTAAATGCATACCTGTGGTGTGCCCATCAAACCTAGAAGGTGCCCAGATCCCAAGGACAGGACCACAGCCTCAAAGATGCCAATGCCAACAGCTAGTAGTAAAGCTGTAGAGACAGAAGACAGTTGGAGCCTTTCCTTCACAATGATGAAAGATTTTTCATGGGCACCTTCATTGTCATCTGTAAAACGTCAAATAAAGAACGAAAAGGAAAACACTCTATTACAGTGATCACCAAAGGAAAGTGCATGCTCGACAACTTAAGTTACTCAGAAATGTCAATTTATCATGTGTCAGGATAAACTTTCATTCTGCTAAAAATGACTAAATTGTAGTGAGACCACAAGATGTGTTGACAATTATGAGGTCAATATTGAAATTTGACTGTCACTTTGACTTTGCGTAGAAGCTATGCTTTAGGTAGAAAAATTTAAAACAAACACAGACTTAGATATACCTTCTGCTTGTAATCTGCTTCCATTCTTTGAAACATCCTCAGCCACAAATGAAGTAGCAACACTGAGGAGGGGAATATTGAAAAGCTTCGAAATTGTATTAAAGAGTTGCATAGATACACCAGCAGAAGCCAACTCCATATAACCTATATATGAAAAATGAAATTTGAGAACAACGACCACCTGATGGGGAAGACATAACCAAGAACAACTTGTTCAGTGGCAAACACATTAGTTATGTTTTAATTTTGACTTATGCAATCAATGTTTAGCTTCCAACTTGCCCACCAATGTTGTTTAAAATGTTTTCGAGCTACGATAGTTCCCAAAAAAAAATGTTGCTTAAAACTTTGCACCTTTTTCTTTGCATTTTAACCATTCAAGTGACCAAGTTTCATGAAGTCCAAATACAAGAAACTGAAGCACTCATTCACAAAATAAGCAATGTTAGGTTTGTTTAAAGACAAAAATATTAGAAAAATGACCAAAAGAACTTTCATTAACTCTGGCAGTCAGGTTAAAAGAAAGAACGGAAAAATAAAAAAATAAAAAATTACCAGCACAAGTAGAATAGTAGAATGTCATATTAGTAATAAAGCGTCCACCTTACCCAGACGGCCAATACACGCACTTTCCATCCATTGTACTTGTGGCTCAATGAGCTGTCCCAAAAATGCTGGCGCACTCAGATTTATAAGCTCAGGGACAACTTTTTTTGACTGAGATGTGCTAACAGGAACTTCTCTCAACTTGTTATTAGTTCCATTGATCCCAGAAGAAACAGCGCCGTTTGATTCACTAGTTGCAATAAAAAAGTATCTCATACAACTCATTGGATGAAATAAACATATCCTTACATGTGTATGAAATACTGAATTTCCGATATTAACAATATCAGTCACTAAAACCCTTACCTTAAAAACAAACATATTTTGACCCTTAAAAACCTCCCTATTTCACTGAAAATTAATTAATCTTATACTTAATTTTACAGAAATTTCAGGTTTTGTAATCACATTTCATCGATAACCCTAACTTCTCTTATATCTACCCATCACACTCTTACCTTAAAGATTCTACCTCTAGAGACTAGAGTAGTTGCATAATTTTGACTATTAATATACTTCGAGGTGGTATTGTTATCGATTCCTTTGAAAATCATCTCCTATAGTTGGATTCTACGGTCGCACTCATGGCAGATAACCAAAAAGCTCTAGCAAAGGTAAAAATGTCATTCATCAGAATTGCTCAAATCATTGTTCATGTAACTCATGACTCAAGTTAACATGATTCTTCAAGCTGATAACTTCATTCACAGAAGGATTTACACGAGTAGAAAATGTGTATAATCACAGGAAATTCAGTTCTAAAAACTCGATAACACAAATTTATCTTTCTTAATTACTTACTTGAGTAGACTCGAATTTTCGTGAAGAATTTCTTCATCAACAACAGAACTCTCCTCGGCATTATAAGACTGCAATCCGCTATCTGAACTCACCGCACAATCGAACCTCGAAAATATCGGCTTCCTCAGACGAACAATTGGTGAACTCAAAACCCCTTTTGTGTTATCCAATGACAGAGAATAACGCCCATGGCCAAACTCCGCAATTCTCTGCCCTCTAGCGAGGAACCCGAGAAATTCTCTCGAAATTGCCCATCTCCGACTGTGCTTAATCGTTGAGCCACCATAAACGGTTCCACTGCAACTTAACTTTGCAGCCACCATGGATATACTGATTTGAGACGTTTATTTCAAGTTATACTGAAAATTCGGGTTTGCTTACAGAAGAATGGCCATTTGGTTCATCGTGAAAACCACCGTCGTGAGGTGGGACGGATAGCGATTAAGACAAGAAAATTGTAGCACCTTTTGACGCTTTTTGTAGATGATGATGATTACGAAGTTTTGAAAGAGATTGTGTTCATAAAGAGTGGGTTGTGAAGCCGTGAAGCGAAGGGATGGGTGTTTTACGCCCACTATTATTTCATCAAATTAAGTGAGGCCTGCTGTTGTATAGAAAATTTTCACTAATTTTGGCCTTGTTTGATTGGGGGTTTAGTGGTTCCGCACGGTATTTCGTATAAAAATATGTGGTTAATATTAGTTTGGGAAATATGTGTGTGGTTGAAAATGAGTATGAGGTATACGGAATTGCGTGCAGATTTGGTTAATACCAAATAGAACAAGGCCATTGTCTCTTTTATTATTATTTTTAATTATTTATATAATTATTTTTTATTATTAATAGTTTTTTCTCAATTTTTATCCTACCCTACATCCAACTCATCTTTTGAATAAATATCCAATATTTTGTATAGAACAAGCCCATAATCTTCTCTTTCATCCCACTTTCAACCTTGGTGCACTAATATACCGTTGTCATGGTACAATTTTCTCAACCAACACTTCTCAACAATTAAAGTAACGATAGCACGGAATTTAACAAACAAAAAAGTAATAATTGATATTAATAAGAAATTTAGCCAAATGAGGCTTGATTACAATTTGATTAAGGAGAAATTTGGGGGTAGATGAGCATTTTCATAAAGGGGGATGAAAGAGGCGATCACACACTGTGAATACAACTCAACACAATGCCTTATCCCTTTCCTCTTCGTGAGCTAAATAGTATCAAATTGGACTCTAAATGCAGTGTAGTTAAACCTAAATAGTGAAGTGGCATTGCAAATTGGGCTAAGGCGGCAGAGTAATTAAGCCCATTTTCTATCTCATAACAATCATGCAGTGATGGTTCTGATCGGTGGCGGCGGCGGCAGCAACGAATGAGGAGGATAAATAGAGAGAGCTGAGTGCAGAGGAAGAGAGGGGAAACAAAGAGAGCAAAGCGAGATTGATGTTGAAGACAAAATGATGGACAACGGGATTGATATATCTATTTTTGTCAGTGGGGAAGAAAACCGACCTCCAATGGGAATTAATTTGCAACTACTTTATATGTTTTTAATTTAATATACACATCTTCTCTAAATCCCAATTCATTCAAAACTAAATTAAATTCGATCAAATTTAATGTGAATTAAATTTATTGAGACTAAAATATCACTTTTTTGTTGGAAATTGACCATAAAGTTTGGAAATAAATAATTGGAGAAGATTCACAGTGGAGACGGATGGACTAAAATATCGACAATAATGTTTTTTTTTAACCAGAGATAAAATTTCTTTATAGTCGGTGATAAATTAAATTTTTCCTAGTTGCCCATATATTAATTTAATTAATTTTTTAATACTTTTTTAGAATTTTCTTTAATTGTCAATTATGCATTTAAAATCCATTGTTTCGATAATCTATATCAAATATACCCAAATATATATATATATATATATATCCATTGTTATATCTCTATAAGTTATCAACTAATTATGGAATTATTCACTAATTTATATCTAATTTCATACTAATTGACGAGGATTAGTAATAATTAAATAATTTTTTTACATCAAATCTCTTAAATTGGGGCCAATCTCTTCAACTGTGGAATAAGAAAAAAGAAAAAATCTCATAATTAGGTTGATTTGTACTAAATATCTACTAAATTTGATATTTTTTAAATTAAATTAAATACCATTGTTGGAAAGCATACTCTACTTGAATTAAATCGAAAAGATGGTTACAAGTGTTCCACCATAAAACAAGTCCAGCTTGATTTTTTTAACTTCAAAATTGATTATTGTGTTATGAAACATGCAATAAATTACTAACTAATGAGCTAATTACCATAGCATATAACATAAATGATTAACCAAATTCATTTACTTGGACTGAATCTATATCTATATATATATAAAAGCAGCATTTTTTCCTTCCAAAACACATTCCTAATTTTTCCCGCCTATTGAATTTGCCTAATATAAACTTCTATCTATATATAGAATAATTTATATTTATATATATAGAAAATGAGGCCTTTTTTTATTATATTTTTTATTGTCGTAAATTCGTTTTCCCGCTTAAAATAAACTCTCTTTTTATTTTTTCTTTCCTAATCCATATCCAACTCCCTTTTATTTTTTTCCTAATATATTAATATTAATATATAGAGATTTTATTTAATTATTTCTACCCTACTTTACCCCATCTCATAATATCTAAATATTCTCTTTATCATTTCCTCTTTTTTTTCTACGTATAAAACATAATAATTTGTGATTCTATTTTTCTCGACTTGATGAGAGCTTTAAAATAAGTATACTATCAATATATAAATTTTTATTTTTTAAAAAAATTAAAATTTACCCCAAATATATAAATTAGTACCCAACTTAAATATAAATTGATATTAATATAGATTAATGACTACTGATGTAATAAGATAAAAAAATTTTGATAATTTGTTACGACACTTAATTGATGTTTGTGCGTAAAATTCAAATATAATAAGATATTTCATTATTTTGCACTTTAACACCCAAACTTCAATAACAAATTTAATTTATTACCTCATTAGCTTCTGTTATTATTAGTTGTAATTTAGTTTATTGGGAAAAGTATTATATATTTTTCTTTCAAATATTACAAATTTCACTTTTTTCTCTATTTTTTCTATCAAATCTTCAATTAATATATATTTATGTGTCGAACAATATAAGGGTGTTCCGAGAATTGGAATGAATTTTTAACTGATTGTTTTTTCATAATTTTGGTATTTAAAAAATAAAATTATTTAAAATTAACAGTTTTTACTAAGATTTAATTTTTATGCCATAAAAAATTACCATTGATTAAATTTTTGCATAAAAATTCAAATAAAGGTTTAACATTAAAATTAAAAAATAAGATAAGAAATAATTAATTATTTTTGTAAATAATTTACTAAGAAAAAAAATAATTAAAATTAACAATGCTACTAAGATTCAATTTTTTTTACACTACAAAATTACGATTTATTAAAGTTTTACAAAAAAATTTAAAAAAAAAAACTTACCAGCAGTTGGCTCAAGTTTGAGACAAAATTCACTACTATGATCCCCAATGGGTACTAAAAAATTTAAAAATTAGGTTGGACCCAATTATTAATTTTAGAAACAATCAATTATTTTTATAAATAATAAGCTAAAGAATAAAAGTTAATTAAAATTAGCGATTTCGATAAAATTTAATTTTTTGTGTGATGAAAATTTACAATTTATTAAATTTTTACATAAAAATTAAAATAAATATGTAACATGAAAATTAAAAACTTAGCTTGGACCTTTTATTAATTTTAGAAAGAATTTATTATTTTTAAAAATAATAACTAGCTAATGAATGAAAATTAATTAAAATTAGTGATCTTACTAAAATTTAATTTTGATGGGATAAAAAATTAAAATTTTTTTAATTTTAAATAAAATATTAAAATAAATGTATAAGATCAATTTATTGAATATATAATTATATCTTTAAAATTCCAAGATATCTTTTCAATTGTAAGACATTTTTTAAATTGGATTTATATAATTCTTAAATTTATGGCTATCAAGCCAATTATTTTGGAACTAATTATTTCTTAGAAATAGTTAAATTAAATACAAAAATTAACTGTGATTATTTAAACTATTATTAACTAAAACAATAAATTCTATTGCCAATATTTAGCTAGACATGGGTTTAGTGGGTAAAGATTGATAAAAATTAATTACATTGTTAAAAGGAAAAATATAATTAATTTAAAAAATGCAAGAAATCATTAAATTGTTGTGGGTTTTCCCTAAAAAATAAAAAAACCTTTAAATTGTAATATATCTTTTAAATTACAAAATTTCTTCAAAATTAAATTCATACAATTCTTAAAAGTGATGATATTAAAATAGTTATTTTATAAATAATTAATTCCTTTCATAAATAATAATCTAAAAATAATAATTAGTTAAAACGAATTCTATTACAATTAATTAAAATTAATACTATTACAATTAGTTAAAATTAACACTACTGTTAAGATTTAATTGGACTTGGTTTTAGTAGGCGAAAATTGACATAGTTTCGTTGGACGAAAATTAATAAAAATTAATTATATTTCCAAAACAGAAAAATGACATTAATTAAAAAATAAATAACAATTAAAATTAATTAGACTGCCATTGTAGACTAGATTTTTCTTAATTTTCCTAAAATAGAAACATAACTTTATTTCAAAAAATGAAAAATAATTAAAATTAATTACATTGCTACATGAAAGAAAAATATGCTAATGAAATTAATTTATCTTTTTATGTATTTTAACATAAAGTTAAGTTAACACCTACAAGATTTTTTATTCTTAGAATTGGGGTATTACATCTTGTTGTAAAGTAAGTCGGCCGATATTAAAATGATTATCACAGAAACAATGAATTCTTTTCATAAATTATTAGCTAAAAATAAAAATTAATTAAAAATAATTATATTACGATTAATTAAAATTAATAATATTGTTACAATTTAATTGGATTTGGTTTCAATTTGCAAAAATTGACACAATTTCGTTGAAAAAAAATTAATTAAAATTAATTATATTGCTAAAACAGAAATATAACATTAATGAAAAGATAAATAATAATTATAATTTGTTACATTTCCATGGTTGGCTAGATTTTCCCTAAAAAATGAAAGACATCTTTTTACATGCAAGATATCTTTTTAATTGTAAAATATCTTTAAAATTATATTCATACAATTCTTAAAATTACGGTTAAAATACTAATTATTTATAAATAATAAATTATTTCTATAAAGAATTAGCTAAAAACAAGATTTTATTAGAATTAATTATACTACAATTAATTACAATTAATTATATTTCTCAGATTTTATTGGATATATTTTCATTGGATAAAAATTGAGATAGTTTTATTAGACGAAAATTAGTCAAAATTAATTAAATTGTTAAAAATGGGGAAACATAATTATTTCAAAAAATGAAAAATAATTAAAATTAATTAGATTGTTACCGGAAAGAAAAATGTGCTTACGAAATTAATTTACCTTTTTATGCATTTTAAAATAAGTCAAGTTAACGCCTATAAGATTTTGAATTCTTACAATTTGGGTATTATATCTTATTGTAAAGTAATTCGAGTGATAATTAGTCCCTAATTAACTTTATTTACTTTTTCAGTATCATTTTTTTGAAAATATGCTTTTTTTTCTCATATGTTTTTGTATTTCCTATGATATTTCTTTTGAGTTACAGTTGACGACAAAATACTACTATTTTTTTTGTATAATTACGGGTGTTTCAAAGGATCTGCTCCATTTTTTATTTTTTTTAAAGTAACAAACTCCAAAAATAGGTATTCAAATAGTAATGATTTTTTATTTTGATACTACTCGAACCAACAATTATATAATAATTTTTTGTTCAATATATCGCTTTCGCGGGGGAATAAATCTAAGAATTCTTATTAAACAATTGGCTATCGCCTCAATCAATTATTGAAATTATAAGACTCAATTACAATATTTTAATTGGCTTTCAACTATATTAAATATTTATCTAAATTTCTGTCTCCTAAATAAATATTAAGAATCCTACTTACTTTAAGTATTTATTTTATACTGAATTTTCCCTGTTGATGTTTTATTTTATTTTTAAGTATAATCAGTTAGATTGTACATTTTAAGTATTAATCACATATATTTCAATTTATTTGTTTTATCCAAATTATTTAAATGTTATATCAAATCATTCAATATTTCATATGTCGAATATGTTAAATTAGTAAATTTATACCTAATATGTTAATATATGTGTTTAATATATTTAGAATGTATTTATTAAAGAAATAAAATGTCGAAACAAAAGTTTTGGATTAAACTATCACGATGGCGCATTGACACGAATGAGAATTTTTTAGCGGGGCGGCGACGGGGACGGGACATGGAAGTTTGTAATTCTTATATCATCTGCATTCAGCCCAGAGTAAATGAGGATAGGTCAGAACGAGGATAAGTGTTTCCCAGCGTGGCAAGAATAATTTAGGGTATGTCGGACTGTACTGACTACATTTTTGTCTTTATAATATATCTTTATACTGATTATATTTCATCATTAAAATTTAAAAATCATTATTTACGTATTAATTATTAATAACATACATCATACTGATGTATAATAATTAATATCTCTCAAAATTTATAATTACATATAATAAAATGTAAAATAATTTTAAAGAAAAAATTATGAGTTCTATGAATGTTAGTAAAGTTATTCTAGTATGGTTATTTTAATAACTATAACATTTAATGTCATTTTATTTTGGGTTTACATAAGTAGATTAATCTTACAATGAGCAAAATGTAATCTATTATGACAATTGCTGCCACGAATTATCATCCCATGCAAAGCACGGGTGTAAATGCTAATTAAGTTATAGAATAGTAAATTAAGTTGTGTGGATTTTCGTGAGTTGCTCCTTGCATATTTGTACGATAGATGAGTATGAAATATAGGGGAAATTCTATCGAAATTTTTATAGAATTGTTTCAAGTTAAATTCTTTAAGTTTATTGTTGTAACTCATTCTTTATTTTAATTATTTTTTTAGATTTTATGTTAATATTATTAACATCTATCAATAACGTTATTAGTTGAAAATTTTATCCCCCGTACAACGGACGGGTGAAACAGCTAGTTAATATAATTTTTATTTGCTTAGACTAAATTAATATAACTTAAAGTTTTCTTTGAACAAGATATACCATAAAATTTATAGTAAATTAGTTAATGTTATTTTATTTAATATTATTTAAATAAATAAATTTTCGTTGGGTTTATTTTAAAATAAAAATATTCTTAGTTATTATTATTTTTTGTAATAAGAAAAAATCAATAATAACTAAGAACGTCAATTTAAATCGTTTTTAATACTTATTAATTCATCCAACCATTCACTTCATGTTAAGATTTTAATATAAATTATTTTGTTTTACTATTGTCAAATTCTGAATTACAAGTTATGTAAATATTTTATAATTCTGATTTCTTCAATTTTTTATTTATTTCCAATACCAGATAATGATTCCGATAAAAAGTTCTTAGAACATTATTGAAATCCATTTTAATATTGCATAGATTTTTCTATTTTCATCGTTAATTCATGAATAATAATGAATTTTTATAATATTATTCTATGTAAATATACCATCTTACTTGTTTCCGTGCATTGCATGGGTGTAATATTGGTATATATATATTAACGCAGTTTAAAAAACGAGAATGATAAAATAAATAAATAAAATTTACCTCGTCGTAGTACGATAACCTCAAACAAACAAGGGTATTATTTCTGTTGTGTACACTTTTGATTCAATGAGATAATCTAAGAGGCATAAAATAAAATAAATAGATCTTAACTCCAAGCATATATATATCAGATGTGATTTAAACTCAAGAAACAAATAATAATTTGCTAATGTTAATAGTTGTTGTTCACCCACAAATCATACTTGATTATTTGAAAGAATACATATTTGAAAAGTGTAAGAAGTGACGAAACATTAGGCTTGTTCTATACATCAATCTTCAATCATTTCCATAATTTTTTCTCTATCATCATTTTCAATCATTCATATAATTACTTTATATTTTTTAGTATATTTTTTCAAATTTCAACCACATATCTAATACATCATTTAGGGCGTGTTTGATTATAATGTATGCAAATGGTTTACATGGAAAGTCAATTGCATATTTACATGTAATTCATTTTCCCAACTACAAGCCAAGTATTCATTTACATGTCAAATGTCAAAAAATGTGCTTTAAGGTATTATACCTGGAAAATGGTTTACATGATAAACTTGTGCAATCAAGCAATCAAATATGTAATTCGATTTTCTGAATGTGACATTTGCATGTCAATTAATCCCCATCAAAGACATTAAATAAATTTACATCTTCCCCAAAAGAACAAGCTCTTAAAAAAATGTGGTAGAAAAATAAGTTCAAGAAAAATAGAATGAAAAATTAATAGACCAAACAAACAAACATGGGGAAAATATGATACAACACCAATATAATAAAATCATTAGCTTTCACAAAATTAGTACAGGTGCGACTAAATGAACCCCCAAATTTTTTTTCCTAAAATGCACCCTCCAAGCAAAATCATTCCAATTCTATCATTGTGTTAGCCAAAAAAAAAAAAGGGATAGAAAGGCTAGTCGATGGTGGTCGAAACCAGTAATGTTGATGGTGATGACCACCAGCAAATAATCGAAAACCACAATTGATGGTGGTTTCGACCACCTGCAATGGTGGTCGAAACGACTTGCAACACTATAGGTCAAAACCACCCCCAGTAGGTTTCGACCACTGCTTAGCTGTGCTAGTCAAGTTGTTCTAGGGCTATTTGGCCACTGCTGGTCCGAAAAAAAAAAGAAAAGAAAAAATAAAATTAGAATGATTTTATTTGATACTGTATTGAGAAAAAATGGGGTTGCATTTAGCCCCATCAATTTACTAGTATACCGTTTTCACCGGTGTTCCTCGCGAAGGCGGCGGCGGTAGCGGTGGAAGCGGCGGAGGTTGAGGGTGGTGGAAGGAGGAGGATGAGAGGGGAGGAACGAGGAAGAGAGAAAGAGAAGAGAGCAGAGAGGGAAGAGGGAGGAGAGAGCAGAGCGAGATGGAGATGGAGAAGGAGGGAGTGAGCGAGAGAGTGAGAGGAAGAAGGGAGTGAAGACAGAATGACTGACATCCGGATGGACACGATCCTTTTTCTCGCCAAATGTGAGAAACTCGCTTGCTCGCGACTGGCCAGCCTAACTTGGTCTTAAAAATCAAAGTCAAATATCAATATTAATCATATATTTTAAATTATCACTCATTATTAAAAAAAATTAGTTTTTAGGTGAAAAAAGTATGTAGGAACACACGCTAAGTACAAACGTTAAGCCTCTAGAAACTCGTGAGTTGTTTAAGATCAATCACATACCAAAGTTAAACATCCCATTCTCTTTCTTGTCCCAAAAGAAAAGCAAACGGCAAAAGGGCGTAATCCTGAGATCCAAACAAACCCATAAGTTAGGGTTGAGCTCCATTGCCTCCTCTCAACTCTCACTCCCTCGTTGTTTCCCCTTCTTCTTCGAAGCTTAAACGCAATAAACAGCAAAAAGCCCTCCTCAGAGCTTCCAATATTTCCGTGTTTATCAATTAATAGAAAAGAAAAAAGACTCCTACGAGATAAGTCGATAGCCTCCAATGGCTAGCAGAAAACTTGTCCGGGATTTATTCCTCTCAAAACAGCCTCTCTTTCGTCAGCTATTAGAACCTCACCAGGTGTGTGTAAAAACACATGTATTTTGATTTTTTGTTCTTTTAATCCGAAAAAGATTGCATTTTTAATATGCTCGAGTTAATCAATTTGTGGGGTGTATTGCTAATTCTGTGTAGGCTTTAAGTAGATATACGAGACTAGGTTTGGTTCCGCCAAATGGGCACTCGTGTAGACGGGAATTCGGCGTGTTTAATGAGTTCTCCAAGAAGATTAAGGGTGAAGTTGAAAGGTAATTTCTTTTCTTTCACTTGATTCTTCAGCAAATTGTTATTGTATATTATGTTTTAGGTTAAAATTGTGCTTTCTGAGTCACTGTGTGAATGCTATTTTTAAGTTAGTGTATGTTTGGGAGAGATTATGGATAAAAATGACATTTGAAGGTGTGATTAAGTAGAGAAAAAATTGTCATTTTCAATGAAACTGAGTAGTAAAACACGATTATAGAGAAAAACTCTGACAAACAAGCTCTTAATTTTGTGCATTAGGTGCTTTTATAAGGGTTTCAGTTTGCTGAAGGGATAATTAGCCCTCATTGATCATTATTCTTTATACATTATACCTGTTTATGTTTTTCTTGTCAATTGCTCCCTTTGCATTTTGCTTGGATTATTTGTTGTCTAAAAGTTGGTGCCTGAAAGTGCTATTTTCCTGATTCACTTTTCTATAGAAACCAGGAATTCCAGCATTCTGTAAAGGAGCTGAAGGAGAAGGCGGAAGAGCTTAAAGGAGTCAAAGAAGATCTGAAAGTTAGGTGATTATCTAATGTTTATACAACCTTTTTTTTTAAAATAATAATAATAATAATAATTATTATTATTATTATATTTAATCAATTAAGTAGAGGCTGAGACATACTGTTGTATGTCAAGGCTGGCAGACATTTCCAATGGGGACCTGAGATGGTGAAATGGGAAATGCAGAACTAAGCAGACTTCTGAGAAGGTGTACAAGAGCGTGGATGGCGTTTTGACGGAGGCTGAAGTGAAGGCAAAAAAGGTATTCTTGGATAGTTTCTAACATCCTATATCAGTATGTTGATGTTTGGTTGCACTTCCTCGTCGAATTGACATGGTGCTTTAGTTTGTAAAGGACTCAAATTATGCTCCCATTTTATCCTGGTCTACATCTAGCTAATAGTGGGACTGGATTTTACCATGTAATCTGCGTGCATTTTTTGTTTTCCCCTGCTGGCGAAGTGAGGTGGGACGTGTGGATAACAAATAAGTCTATCTAAAAATTACTTGTACTACTAAATCAAGGTCAGGCTTTGACATTGACCACATGATTTTGTTGTTATCAACAAATCTTCGGGTTCCCATCATTTTTCAACCGTAAAAAGTTAGTTTTTAGCAATACAAAAGTTTACCCAACGCGCATGTGTTTTCTTGTAGGTGCTTGCTGACATGGAGGGAAAGATTTCAGCTGCAAAAGTGGAGGTTCGTAACATACTGTTTTCAAAAGTTTTGTGACAAATGATAAATTGCCGAAAAAGAAAAAATTGATTGTAATGATTTTCTAACTTCAATTCAGGTAAAAGAAACCTTTGGTATTGGAAAGCAAGAGTCTCGAGGAAGAACGAGCAATTCAGCCAATGAGAATTCAAGCACCAAAGATGGAAGTGATTATGCATTTAGAGAAGAAAACCAGCAGGTGCATAAGCAGGAATCTGAATCTAGTGAGACTGTGGAAACAATATTTAGCAAGGTTAAAGCTGGTATTTCTTCCTTCTCTCCTATAGTTTCATCGGCCTTCGGGAAATTGAAGGAAGCAAAGCCCATTGACTTTGTGAAGAAGGGTTACGATATTGTGGAGGGGAGTTGAAAGGTAATCCCAACAGGAGAAAGAGATTGGAATATGATGCTGCTGCGGCTGCATCAGCGCCCAGAGTTGAAAAAAGTACACGAACGGAAGTTGTTGTTGTACCCTTAAAGCAGTCTGCTTGGAGTAAGAAATGGGAGGCGTTCAAGGAAAAAGTAAGTGTATGTTAGGTATACATTTTAAAAAATAAAAAATAAAAAATTATTAGCATGCATTTTTAATACAGAAAAAAATTGTTACTTCAGTGAAATTGTTGTTGAAATAGCTAACAATCTCTAAGATACCACAGATTCTCATTTTCTTGTCGATAACAAACATTATTGATAATACCCTGATACTTTGACTTGACACGATTGTTCTTTATCGCAGATGCAAGGGCTCCCTATATTCAAGCGTGTGAGTGGGATAAGTGAGCCCGTAATTGGAAAGAGCCAGGAGGTGCTTCTCAACCCTGAGTGATGCTCATTTTCATTTGATTCTACTACTTTAAAATTTTCATTTGTGAGCAGTCTAGATCAAGAAATAGAAAGTTTAGTTGCATGTTTTTACATATTAAGAGCATGTTTAACAAAGACCCCGTTTGTAAACTCCTAAAACATGCATTTTTAAAAGTAAGAAGAGAGAGAATAAATGCAGTTGAATGGTGGAGATTTATTAGTACAAGTAGGTTTTATGAGACACGTAAATATGATTGTTTGACCAAATTTGAATTTGGGAGGAAAAATGTTTTTGGGGGAAAAGTGTGATAAAAAAGGTGTGGGAAATTTATGGAGAAATGTGAAAAATGTTATATATTTTTGTGGTAGTGTTGTTGAAATTAGTATAACTACAGTGATTGTACCAAAGATTTTCTCCAAAAAACACTAAAACATCCTGGCTTCGATCGAGGGTTTAAATGTCACTGTAGAGCTGGGTTTTAAGAGGATGGTCTTTTATGGTGGCTTCTATCAAACTTTTCTTTGGGTTCAGAATACAAATGTTTGTAGGGATAGACGGGCATCTCTTGCTGTCCGCCCATAGGACATTAAGATATTAATGAAATATTCTTTTTAAATACTTTCCAAATTGAAAATAATAGAGTAAAAAAGAGTTGGGCTGGTTTTAGAAAATAAGAATGGGCACGAATCTCCTGCATACTTGCTATGGTTATCTGCATGTTTGTGTGATTGATTGTTCCATTTAATTAATTAATTATTTATTCGGTATTTAATTGGAGAGGTTCTGGTTTATATTGAATCGGTGACCTTTGTAATTAATGGCATGGTTAATATCTATGTTTGGCTATCAATGAACTCTTAGTAGTTTCCATTTCTTGTTTTCTCGAACTAATATTATCGCTATTAATTATTGTGCCACTTGTCAGCATTTGGCTTCTGCTTCTGTTAAAGACATTTCTGGGTGGCAATCCTTGATGTCTTGTCTTACTATGTGGTCTTATATAGAGATGTTGTTCATTATTACTGGAAAAATGGATGTTTTATCTCCATTTTTATGCGTTTCCCGTATACCCCCCTAGTACTTAGAATCTCATTAGTTTGTGGGCTAAATTGGCAGATTGCAGAGGATATGAGGGAGAGGTGGGAGACAAGTGACCACCCAGTAGTTCACAAAATTCAAGAGTACATTTTTATCCTTTTCCTGTTCATTTTTCATTTCAATATATAATTGATAGATTAATTAGTATCATCTGTTTTACAGTATTGGTGAAACTGTTCTCGGCGAATCAGATGCTGCCATGTCATTCAAAGAAATACGACGGAGAGACCCGTATGTGGATGATGATCTCTTTCTATATATACATTTTAAAAATTATTATGCTTTTCTTGATGTCTTACTTCACTTGCTCTCGAATATTAGGACATTCTCCTTACCCGAATTTGTGGCTGAAGTTCAAGAAGTGATCAAACCAGTCCTCAAAGCTTACTTCAATGTAAGTTTTCGAGTTTATTGGGGATATGCACATCGCATGCTTCCCGTTGTGTTCATTTGGTAATATATTGATGTCTGCAGGGAGATGTCGAAGTTCTAAGTAAGTATTGCAGCTCTGAAGTGATTGAGAGATGTAAAGCCGAGCATAAAACTTGCGAAATTCAGGGAACCTTTTATGACAACAAGGTGAGAAAAAATAGTGCTTGTTTGATATAGCTTTTCTAAAATTTATTCTTAACCACACGTTCCAGAGGACCCGTCTGAATTTCCCCATCCTAAAACTACAAATTGTAATATGCCCTGTCGATTTGGTATGATGTTGTCCACTGTGCATGGTTTTGCTCTTCAGCTTTCACCAAAAGGCTTCGTACTGATTGAAAACGGTCGATTGCCTCATGAATCTGTTTTACTTTCTTTCTCCGTACCATTTTATGGGAATTGTTTCGCGTGTTTTATTGAAGCACAATAGAACCATGAGAGATTTTTTCCCCCACTGATACAAGAAATTCTTGTCCCGCATACAGATTCTACATGTATCAGAAGTTGAAGTTCGAGGGACCAAAATGATGGAGGAGACTCCGATAATCATAGTCGCCGTAAGATTTCCCTCTCTGGACTTTATTATGTATATAGTGCATCTGTAAAACACTCATCATATCTTTCTGACTGGTGTTTTGGTTGAAAATTGTTACAGTTCCAAACACAGGAAGTCTTTTGTATACGTGATAGGCATGGATCAATTACAGAAGGCGGCCAGGTAAATGCTACCCCACTTTGCACCTTTAGTTGCTTTTCTGGTTTCGATTATTAAGCATTACTTTGAAGTGTTTGGAAAATGGTCTGAATGTAGTGTGTATAAACAGATCGAATCTTTTTTTTTTTTGTTTTGAAACAGGAACACTCTTTATATATAATTGGAAAAATGAGTTACAATTACATGCTCGAATCTAATAACACTAGAACATGGTCATAACAGAACTCTACTACACGATAGTTGCTTTCTACAAAAAACAGGTCCAATCTCTACTAAGATCTTGGAATGACTGCCTGTCAAATCCTTTAGTATTATAAACCTGGGTTGCCACCCAAAACTCGATCTTCTCCCACATTCTTTCTATTGTTTCTTCTCTATCTTCGAAAGTTCTTCTATTCCTTTTTAGTCACACAGCCCAAAACACTGGTAGGACCACTGCAGTCCACATATTTGATGTTTTTTTATGTCCCATCATCTTGCATGCCAGTAACTGCTTGCGTGCTTGAGGTATACACCATTGGACTCCAAATTCATAAAGCGACCACAATTTCTGAACCATGGTCATCCCAAAAAAAGATGAGATACACTCTCCCTGGTATTTCTGCAGCAAACACACCATTCTGGAGACGTTGCAATATAAGGTTGCCTCTTTTGTATATTCTCATGTACACTCAATTTCTCTGCCATCAAAAGCCATTCAAATGCTTTAATTTTTGATGGAGCAAGGCTCTTCCAAAGAGATTTAGCCCACTTCTCTGGAAGTAAGTTGTCTGATCTTAGGGTACCATTGGCTGATTTACATGAGAAGACTCCGGTCTTATCAGGATTGCAGGGTCTGCTGTATTCCAAGAGTTCACAAAATGAGAAATTTTCGAGCATACTCATTAGAGTCATCCAGCCAGGAACCTTCCTGTCATGCAGATTTCTCCTAAAAAAGAAGTTTCATCCCTGTCCTGTACTTGATACTACATTTTCCACCATCATATCCCTAATACATTTGTTCTTAGCCAAGGATATTGTAGCTCGTTTTGAAAATCTGTCCATCAATGCTATATCTCCAACCCAAACATCCTCCCAAAATCTTATTTTGTCTCCTCTACCAACCTTATATTTAACAAAGCTTAAGAATTCTTCATACAGCGCAGCAATTCCTTTCCATGGACTTCTATATGTCATCCTTTCTCCATTCTTTGTATCCCAAAAATTTTCGGCATTTCCAAATCGACTTCTAATAACTCTGCCATAATGATCCGCTTTCCAAGGGGAATCTCCAAAGTCACTTTACAAGAAAAGCCTTGTTTCTGATTTCAATCTTTCCAATGCCAAATCGACCCTGAAATCTCGGTTTGCATACCACATCCCAATAAATAGATTGAAATGACTAATGAGTGATGAACAAGTTGAGAAATTATTGGTAGGCCGTGCCATCCATGTAGGACTGTAAAACTGTCCAACAGGAAGTTTTGCCCATCCAATCAAAATGGCGCACAACTATAACGATGTGTATGAATTCATTGATATAGACTGTTTTGATATGGACTTGGGGAGACTACCTCCACTCCTGGCCTCTCCCATCCCGCAAAAATTTCTACCTCGAATGGTAATTATAGTGTTTGGGTAAACTTTTTTTTAGCTAAAAACAAAGCTTTTGGGTGAATAGTGGTGGAAACCAACAATGATATTCTTGTTAATAGACTAATAGTAGAAGTTGATTTTTAGAGGAAAAAAGGGAAAGTAAATACGAACAGAAGCTTAATTATGAGGTGGTAATAGACAATGAATGGTATTTAGGTTACTTTTTTACTTGATGACCTTACATTCCTACGTGATAGTAGAACATAGGACAGTTCTATAGCACTTGTGGATCTTCCAGAAAAGTGGTTTGGTTTTTTCCGAAATGGGATCAATGTGTATCATTATCGATATGATGCAAGCAGTTGATGTGGTGCAATTTGAATATATCACATCAGCTACTTGCACTAGACTCAGTGTAAGCAGTTTGCATTAGATCGAGAATACAATATGCATAGTGTGGCATTTGTTTGTAATTCTGTGTTTCTTCAGGATACCATCCACACAGTATACTATGGTTGGGCAATGATGCAGTTAGATCCCGAGGAACTTGGAGAGGGTGCCCTGTACTCGATATGGCGGCTTAGAGAAATAGAACGCCAGGGCATTCGAGCCCTTATTTGATTTTTCACTTTCTATGTATTAACTTGACAAATAATTTAGCCAGACGAGATCTTTACTACATTTATTGTACGAAGACGGGGAAATTTTGAGGCGGCATTTTCATTTCTGCTCATTTTTTATTTTTATTTTTATTTTTCCCTGTCATCTAAAAGGCGAAGCAATAATTTTCATTTGTTCCTTGGCTTGTATTCAGAGACCAGAGTTTATTTTTTAATTTTCAAGTTCATTACAATTAATTACAAAATTTGAATTGTTGTAATATGAAAAGTAGAGTTGTGTAATTTGGGAGAAGACCGGATTGAGAGTGGAATGCAGGCCCAACTCTCCATCTGATATGATCAGATCATTGTATACAATAATGATTTTGATTGGACATTTTATATACTTGAAATCGACATTCTGCTTTTCCACTCACTTTTTAGCTAATTACAAATTTAATATGTGGAAACCAGTTGTCTTTGCTTTAGGATTGTTTCCTTTTTCCGTATTTCTTCGGAAAAATAAAAAATAAATATAAAAAATAAATAGGTCTTTCTAGGAGGGGTTGCCTTTTTATTTTATTTTATTTTTTTAAAGAAGAGAAGAAGACATTTGACTCCGTTACATTTCACATGTTTGAAGCTAATGGGTGACATTGTCAATTCAAGTTGCCAGTAGTCACAATCGTCGAATGTGACAAGTCATTTTCTCTCAACTATCTTCCACTCGAGAATTATTATTATTATTATTATTTTCTTTTTATTTCTTTTGTGGAATTAAAATTTAAAATAATTTTAAATTGAAAATAACTAGGGACCAATAATAATCCGTGCATGGAATTCATAGCCTGCAAAAGTGCTCGTGTCTTTTGGGCAACAACAGACCCAGAAATCTCGAGAACGATTTATAAATGTAAGGTACCTAAACAACAAAATTGTAACGTACGGGGTACAGAAATATATATAAGTAGGGCCCAACAAAAATAAGGATCCCCTCCAATCAAAGGGATATCATAAACATAATTAAGTAAAATATACATAGAATGACAAAGAAAGAAAATTTACTTAGTCAGGATAAAAATTATACGTATATTTACATATATCAACCTATAAAATCAAAGAAATTTTAAAATATTGCCAGTATATATACGACGTGTGGTAAAAATGGAGTTTCAACTCTCTTATAATTCTTCAATGGTCGACTCTATATATTAATTGACAAGAAACTATATGGAACCCACTATATCGCAAAATGTGTTGTCTCCAATGTAATAAGAGAGAAGACGAAATGGTCATCTCGCTCCTTTATGTCTAGCGTAGTAAATTTTGCAGTACACAAAAGTGTTGGGATATGACCAAACTAACCCTAAGTTGGTGGCCTTCTACCATCACCACATTATTTATAAAGCTTTCGGATATATCATACGCTGAGAATATATGTGCGTATAAAATTGGAGACGAGGCACGGCCGCATGGGAGATATAAAATAAAAATAAAGTACGTCAAAGGGGTAGTACAATTATTAATTATTATGATAATTCACGTGCATAATAATATTGTATACTATGTTTGATTTTGAAATCGTACGAAGATGCCCAAAAATTACTATTTCTACACATGCATTATTATACTGTACTAGCACAAGTAATTCAGTGTCCATATATATATAAATTTACTGTTTTTAAAGGTTACATATTATGTTAATATTGGATAATGCTGAGACGATCACATCATATTGAGATGATTATATTCAATATTTTGGGGTTACAATAAGGTATTTTTACGTGAATATTACATTAGTCTTGTTCGTCTGCATTTTAATGTTATATATATACACAAAAGACCTATTAGCTGAAGAAAATAAAATTATAAAAGGAAAAATGAAATCAAGTGCTAAAAGAGGATGAAAATCAATTTTGGGTTTTTCTATTTTTACTACAATTATGATCCGTTTTCCACAGTGGATACCGTAACGGTTCTCATAATAGATCGGATCAGTGACACGTGTTTATAATTGTGAGCCCCCCACTATCAGGAGCCACGTGTGATAAATCTGACGCATTATGAATACCGTAACGATGTGTGGCAACAAAATGAATCAAATCCAATCTTTATCGATGTATCATTATTTATTTAAGAGCAACTAGCTGTGAGCGACAACAATCAAGTAATTATCCTTGATTGGTACTGCAATGTTTTTAATTTTATATTCAAAGTGTTATATCATTAATTATTAATTTCAATCAATACTTATTAATTTGAGGTGGAATTATACTGTTCCCTTTAGCTTTCTCATATTCCTAGGAGAGCATTATGATTAACCTCATGGATGTGAAGTAAAAGAAGATCCTCATGCCGTTTTCATATGCTTTTTGCCAATGACAACATGGATATTCTCATCCACTCCCTTTGTTGACTTCCATTTTTCCTTTGGATATGCTAAAGGGCTCGTTTGATTAAAATGAAGGAGAGGAACACCCCCCACTTTTTAATGTAAAAATTATTTTTATTGATAATGTAGTCTTCTTATGGAATAAATAAATAAATAAACTTTGTCAAATGAAGTACTCGAAGTGGACTTATTTTAAACAACTCATTGATTGTTGTCCTCTGACAAAGTGATATCTTTATCAACGTGCAAATAACCAATTAAACATAATATCTTTACAAAAACTTAGTTTTAGTAGAACGTAAAAATAATATTTAACAATATTCATGTTCTATTCGAGTTCCATTTTTCTTTTTGAAGACATTCGGTTTATTGGATATGCGTTGTTTTTTTTCTAAAATATACCAATTACTAATTTACTATGAATTTTGTGTAAAAGTGATCTAATGATGCTGAGTAAAGTAACATCTATTCCAAAAAGAACGTTAATGAGAAGATATAGAGCGCCCACTTACGCACATATGATTATTTTACCAATGAAACATGTGATGTTTCTTTAATATTAGATGATGTCGAAGTGACTATATCTTATTGATATAACATGCGTTCAATGAGCACAATAATTATATACTCACATAATCAGTAAATCAACACTGAAAATTTTAATTATATTATTCGCTTCTTAGCAAGTATATATACACGATTACAAGTTAAGGTAATTGATTTCTTTGCAAACAAGATCACTCTTTTGTCCCTTTTCCAATGTTGGATTTGATCACACTTTCTAAATACATGTTAATATATAAGAGCTTTATAAAGCTTTTCGTGGAGTTCACTTTTAGAGACTTAATTCACAATCCCTATTAATTTACTCAACTCCTTTGGTTTGATGGAGCTAAAAACTTGGTGCTTCATTTCAATAAATGTTAATCATTTACGCATAGGGATAATATGTATAGGTCGATAATTTCAATTGATGCATGCAAAATGTACTTCTAGGTACTCTTGAAATTAAGGGTAGAGCTAGGATTTTTTTTTTCTGTGCAGCAGGGTCGGAAATTAGTAAAAATAATCACTGACTGAAGGGAGGTTTTCTCTCCTATTAACTCAAAAAAGATTGGAATATGTCCCAATATCAGTTATTATGTCTTCATCCTTGCTTCTTCTTCTCCATTCTCTTGCGTCTACTCTTCAAAATATCATCAACCTTGCGATCGGAACCACCGCTACAACAGCCTACTGGTAATATTAAACTAACTTCATTAGTTAACTACACAGCAACTCGAAATTGGTGTGGCTTATATTTGTTTATTATGAGTTTACATACTTTGAAATAATTGTATCAATCTTAAAAAGTATATTCCTATCGTTGATCTATAGTCACGCTAAATGAAATTACTGTTAGATCAGCTTCGAAAATTCATTTTCAACCTAATATTCAGCGCAGACTAAAGTGACAAAGTAGTGTATGACAAATATTAACAAGGAGTGCATTTTGGCAGAGGTAAAAAGTTTTTAGAAGAAAGAGAAAGTAGGGGATGGAAGTGGAGCAACAAAAGAAATGAAAAGAAAAGTGAATTTCAAAGTCTCAAAATATTTGACCTAAAAAAAGCGATCCATTCACTTTTAACAAATTGAATGTGAATTTGAAGTACGTGGATCACATGGACATTGTCAGTGAGATTGGAGGACCCATATGGACGTAAATCATAGTTATTTTGTACTGTTTTGATCTCTCACTCACTCACTCACTCACTCACTCACTCACTTGTCTAATGTAATGTACATATTCATTCACTTCTTGTGTTTCTTTCCTCACTCTATGCATTCAAGTTTTCAAAAAGGAAAATCTCTAACTTGCCAAATAGGGGAAATATATATATCAAGATTTTGAAAATATTGATAGAACATCAAATTAAAGTACATGGTATCAACGGATAAGATTCGTTCGACTGACGTAATATTTGTTTGATAAAGACAAGTTATGTATTTGTTTAACATAAAAATTTAAATTCACACAACTGATGTGAAGCTCAAGTGAGCACAACGAAGTATTTTGTTCACATAATACGTGTTACCTGGACAAAATACTGGATGTGATTACATCATGTTGAGGTCAAAGTTCTAAAAAGCGTAAAGCATGAAAATCGTCGAAAAATTGTCGGAGGATGCTTCATGCTATTTTTGAGCCTAGGCGTGCTTATTTGCATGCTCTTTTCACGGTTTTTCAAATCTTCTCATCCGTACATCACGCTTAATTGAGTTTAAGCTTGCTTTATGTAGGCTTTTCAATGCTTTTTAGAATACTGATTGAAGTGACCACTTTGATATCATCCAATATGGTTGAGATTAAATGTGCATTCTAGAGACAATAATCTAAGATGGTGGTGTTTGTTTCCGGTGGTGGTTGGAGTCTGGGGTTAGTGTGGACAAGTTTGGTAGAGAACATAAATATTTAGGAATATTGTGATATTAAAATTTATCAAGGGAATTATTGTCTTAAATAAATTTGATAAAATCATAAAATAGTAATTGTAAATGACGAATATAAAATGGGACATTTCCTTGAAATTTCTTCTTTTTACGAGTCATTTGCAAATGTGGTGAAGTTGTAGTTTTTAAAAATAGCATAAATTATTTTTGCAAGTAAAATTTTAATTTTTATATATATGTCATGAAAATGACCACTTTCCAGTACCCTTTTTTTTTTGGTTTATTTTTGTTTTTTTGCATTTCTAATTTTTGGCTTTCTACATAAATTTCCCTTGTATATATATTAGTTGATACCAAGGAGATTAAATTCCATACGAGAATATCACGCGTTGCTAAATTTCTTTATTTATTTTTTGTTAGACTCCTCTTTTCACAATTCAAATAGCCCACCCCTGCCCCCCCCCCAACAAAATTTTTTTTATAATACCCAATTATTATCTCCAGAAGTACTCGGTTTCAAATTAGTCATATGCATTTTACGGATTATTTTCGAAATTCCTTTGAATCTCAAAGTTTGAACTACAAAGAATGATGGTGATGATGGTCAGTCAAGAATTGCCACATGATTAGGTGTCTAAAGTGCATGACTTAACTAATTACAAATTATTATATCATATCATGAATTTATTTATTTTCCCACCAGAGTCATAAGAGTCATGTTTCAACACGACTTGGGTGGGACAACAACACAATATATTGTATTAATCGTCTTCGTGTTTCCATGGAAATGATATGAGCACAATTTATTCATAAATATAACCTGCAATGTGAGTCATGATGTCAACTATATATTGTTTACTACTACTATTTTGTTAAATCGCCAATTAATTAATCTTGTTTAATTATGCCATTTGGTCAATTCATCCATTTTTTTAAAAATAATTTTCATCTAGATCGATTTGTTGGGAAATGTGATTGGTACGGGATTGTAGTGAACATATATAATAGAAAAAATTACATAGACATAGGAAAACGTAATCAATATAACTGTATCACACTAGTACAAAAGAGAGATTAGGTGTCGCACATTGGGTGACGGTTGTTTAAAAAGCGCCAATTAGAAGCGCGGTTTATAACAAAAAACCGCCACCCAAAAGTAAATATAAATTAAAAAAAAAACAAAGGGTGGCGGTTGCAGAAAGGAACCGCCACCCAATGTCAAAAACGGGTGGCGGTTGTACACTAAAACCGCCACCTAAAATTAGTAAAAATCGCATAAGATTGAAAAGAAAGGGTGTGGCGGTTTATGCGGTACCCATACGTCAATCAAGCGGGTGGCGGTTGTCTTTGTCTGGCCACCCAAAATCTAAAAAATTGAAATTTGAAATTTGAAATTCACTTTGGGTGGCGGTTGTTATTTAACAATGCCAGTTTATCTTAGTCATTAAATATCATAAACACGATCTACATCATTATTTTTTCTTTCTTCCTCATTTTTCTTCCTCTCAAGTGCAATTGATGCAAGGTAAACTTTTTCTACCTATTACTTTCAAATTGATGTATTTTTTAAAGTTAGATTTAAAAAAAATAGTTAATATATCTTTTTTTCGAGTTTTGGGTATGTAAACTTTAAATGGTATAACTTTTGCATACGATGTCAGCTGTTCCACAAGTACATTAGGAATCGTCGCGACGAGATCTCACGACACTCACTGCTACCGTTGTGACCCCATGTTTCAGGCCGATCTGAGGTCGTCTAAAGCCTCAAAACGCAATTTTTAACTTTTCATCTTATAGTTTTGTGTTTTTGTTCTTAGATTGTTTATTTTGTTGTAATTGGATGCAATTGGTTTTGAATAAAAATTATTTCGTGTGTTTTTCATAGCTCAGATCTTAAAAAAAAAAAAAAATTAGTGGACTTTTGGGTGGCGGTTTTGCCTAAAACCGCCACCCAAAGTGCTTTTTTTTTTTTAAAAAAAGACTTAGGGTGGCGGTTGTTTCCCTAAGTCGACTTCGGGTGGCGGTTGTGTCCAACAACCGCCACCCGAAGTCCTTTTTTTTTAAATAATAATAAAGGGTGGCGGTTGTTGGACACAATTGCCACCCGAAGTCGACTTGGGGTGGCGTTTTTTCAACCGCCACCCTTTCGACAACTTTGGGTGTCGCTGGTTTGGGTGGCGATCAAAAAAACGTCACCCGAAGTCTAAAGCAACCGCCACCCAATCGCCTTTTTGTACTAGTGTCATATCATCATTGATTAATCAGCAGTGTTGTTATATAAGCATTAATATTCACATCTTGATACCATTTTTCGTATAATTATATTTTATGTCAAAATAAATAAATTTATAGTTTTATTTAATAATAATAACATTAAGTGCATTCAAAAACGCACATGAAATGCATGTTGATCCATTAGTCCGGCTCCAATGCCCACCCATAAGTGGGCAGATTGAGGCACGTGTCTCCCCTTCGCTGCCCACTTATTAGTATTTTACCATGCTTATAAGTGGACACTGAAATAAAATCAATTGATTAAAATAGATATACGTTATAACACAAAATCAAATGTCAATTTATTAACAATTTAAGTTGTTAATATATTGGTAAATGATTGACACATAGCACCATCCCCCGATGGTGGACAACGGAAATCATATCTCAATTATGATCCACATATTAATAATATAAATTGTCAATATATTAACATTTTATGATTAATACATAAACATCTTGCAATCTTTGAACTGTTTGGGCCAGATGCTTGAATATTATTTGACTAAAAGAGAGTCTAGCTAGTCTATATAGATACCTTGTCCATTGAAATTCCTTTCCTGCAGTTGAGTTAATAATTCATTAACTTTTGACCGATTTCATTACTATGATTGCCCAGTCATGAAGCAATTGCAAAGGCAAGGCATCTAGCCTACAATCAGCATGTGATGTGAGTCTTGAAATATCATTAATACTTGTCTATTATTTGTGTTGTATGATTGATCTTTAGATAATTGCTACAATACATGATGGGGGCTTGGGCTTTTGTCTCCTTGCTTTTAGGTAAATTATTTTTACTTATAAAGTGACCTTTTAATTCGAATATTAGTGGAGGATCTAAATACATAGATAATAATGGACAATGCTACATACTAATATGAAACTAAAGTTAAATTTCTTACTTTGGTCGAGAAGTAAAATTGAATTCTTCGATGACGTTTGACAAAGCTTTTACTAGAGGAACTGTAGTCTTCCCAAAAAAAAAAATACAGTTCAAAAGTAAAAAATGTTAAGTCATTTTTACAAAATAAAATAAAATAAAATAAAATAAAAATCAGCCTTATATATAACAGTATTCCAATATCTGCATAGACATTGATTTATATATTGTGTTAGCGGCACACGTCTTTTTCGAACTAGATAGTGTTGATGTTATGTCATGTTATGTCGAAATAATCACATACAATATCGAGATCATATGTATCCTCTAGTTTTCAAAAAATGTTATCAATAGCTAACAACTTATTGTGCTCACAAGACACATATCACAATAATATTAAATGATTTTAAAGTGTGTTAAAATATATATAATGTCAAAATAATGCATTTTCTATAGACACAATAATTGTACGCCCACGTAAATATTAGATCAGCCGTGCCTTTTGTGATTAGATGGAGAGTGGTGGGCATTTGCATGAAAGAAGCCAAAGGTTTGATCTCTGTTGTGCATATATACTCATGTGGTACTGATTAGAAAAATGAAATTATAGGACTATAGGAGTGAGTGACAACTAATACTTTGGGCTATAAGTGGAAAAGCACATGCCTGCAGATCCATCTCAACCTTATTTTACTTTTCACTTTCACTCCTCAACCTTTTCCTTAACCTCATGTGTGCACATTTTGGGCTTCAGAAATTTGAATATATATTCCAATGAATAACAAATAAATATATTTTGGAAGACATGCACTAATTAATTAATGATGCTTGAAAGTATACATCCCCACCAACTACATTCTGCTAACTGCGGGTCCCACTATTGATCCCTTTTAATTCTTGTTGCAAACATGACACTTGAAAAAATATATTCTTATTTGCGAAGTCAATTCGATATACTTCAAAATGTATATTATAACCATCCTAGAGTGATATTGCACTGGGCGATGGTGCCACACCAATCGAATTAAAGTGCCATGCACTTTGGTCGGGGTGCCACATAATGTGCATGTGCACGAGATCATTTTCAATACTTTTACGATGCATAAGTATTAGTGTTCTTACTCCTATAAATCTTTGTAATTTGAGTGACCGTATGAACACTTCTTTATTATTCAATAATATTAGCTTCCTTCTGTTCCCAAAGACTAGAATTTTCCTTAAGTCACAATGAGATTCACTGCAATCAAGGGGCTTGTGAATCTTTGGCGTTACCACAAGAACATAAAATTACCATCAATAATATTTTCATATTATCATACCTCATAAAAAATTATCGCCTTATCTGTAAACAATATCAAAGTTTGATCCTATACAGGTCTGTCCTTATAAAACTTTGATCTTATTCAAATGTATTTTTATAGGCATATTCTCCTACTACACGTGGGTAGGAGAACATTACCGAAATTTTATACTAGCAAAATCCATGAAAGGTAAAATGGAGACATCCGCCAAAAGAGTATACTGGTCCCACGGCCACAAAAATATTTTATTTTTCATTTTATATTTACATTTGTATAATATTTTGTCTCTCGCTCAGTCGCTCTTATGAGGTCGTAGTAGTTACCTGCCATAACTTTCCTCTTCTTGCTTATTCAAAAAAAAAAAACTTTCCTCTTTTTTTCGTAAGTTCAAAATTGTTTATGCATTTATTTATCTCTAAAGCGAAAAACAACCAAGATATATATTAACATAAAAGTTAATTTTTAAAACTTATATTTGATTTGCTAGTGCCTATTACTATACTAAAGTCTCTCCAGAATATTCAATAAAGGTCATTTCTAGGAAAATCAAGAAAGAAAAAGTTGAACAATGAACTTCAAAGAAATTTAAACACTTTCCTATCCATTTTCTATTCAAATGTTTGTCTTTGTCTACATTTCTATCCACCAACAAAATGGGTACCTTTTGTTGATCAGACACCCACTTAGAATTAGAAGAGTCGTCAAAGTTGTGCGTGTATTGCGAATGCCTCTAGTATTTTACAATTTTTTAAAATTTTGTATGTAAAATTTAGAATTCTTTTTAAGAAACGTATATATACATGTTTACTGCGCAAGAAATGTATAATCAAAAGTAAATAAGATTATAATAAGATGTGAAAAATAATATTGTTTCACAATGTGTGCGGTTCAAAAAATTTTCAACCACATTTCAAAAATAAGCGAACCTAACAGGTATTACTATTAAGTAATATATCTAAAACATTTTACGAATCAAATAAGCTACTCGAACGCTAAGAAGATGTAGTTCAACATTTTCTTATGTTGTATAATTTTGTGCATTTTTAGCACCCCAAATTATAATCTTTTATAGCTTCATCAATGTATTAAATATAATTTCCAGCATTGGACTACAATTATTTTAGAGAAACACGAAGAACATAACCCTAGTCATTACGGTCAATACCAAGATCATCGCAATTCATAGGATTTATTCACAAAGAATAGATCAGGACAGTAAGTATCAGGATATATCTTGATATAAGGTGGATTCGGAAGAGATTTCAAAAACCAACGTCATAGTTATACATATATCTATATTTATATTTTTTGAACGACGTCCTACAAAATATATATTTTATGCTCCTATATCACATTTATTTATTTATTTATTTATTATTATTATTATATAGTAGAAAAATCAAGTTTGGTCTAAAAAGTAACTTTACCAAATACTCGCTTTATGGTATAGGCCTTATTCGGTTCATAGTTAGGAAAAAAAAAATTATCTCTCCTCTTTTCAACCACACACATATTCTCCAATACAATATTAACCACAAATTTTCTACGGAATACCGTGTCCAGCAAATTACTCTCCAATCAAACAAAGCCATAATAGTGTATACATACGTAAAGATTAGTCTAATTTTCTAATTTTTGAAAATAGTTGAATTCTTGACCAGACAAGCTTTTAGCCCACGTCTAGAAAACGTGACGACGGATGGTCTTTCCTTTTCAACTACGAAATTGGAAGCAAAATCTATCTTGAACACGGTTTTATATGTACTACAAAATTTTACACCCATACCTAATTTATTAAACCCGATTTTATTTCAAAACAATATACGACTTACGAGGAAGAAAAAGCATCTCGTGTAATTTTCTTGTCCATATCCACTTTTTAGTAAGTAGATTAGAAAATTAGGTTTTCTTTTCTTTGGGTTGATTCTTACCCATACCCCTTTTGCAATTAATTTTCTATTATAATAAATAGTGAAGAAGAGTATTTTTTTTTCAATTATTCTTCATGAAAAAAAAAGGATGCAAAAACATCTAGTGCAGAAAAATTGAATTCAGTGATCGCTTTGAGTTTAATTAAAACAATATACGACTTACGAGGAAGAAAAAGCATCTCGTGTAATTTTCTTGTCCATATCCACTTTTTAGTAAGTAGATTAGAAAATTAGGTTTTCTTTTCTTTAGGTTGATTCGTACCCATACCCCTTTTGCAATTAATTTTCTATTATAATAAATAATGAAGAAGAGTATTTTTTTTTCAATTATTCTTCATGAAAAAAAAAAGGATGCAAAAACATCTAGTGCAGAAAAATTGAATTCAGTGATCGCTTTGAGTTTAATTAACCAAGCGATCGCTTGGAGTAATTTCTGTTAAGATTAGATTTTGAACAACCCAAGCAATTGCTTGACATTTTAAATAAGTGACTGAGTGGTTAAAAACCCGAGATAACACATGTTAACATATGTGATAGAATTTGATGAAGAAATAGAACTTATGTAAAAATTTGGGGGATGATTGAAATTTTATAAATAGTAGAACGATTTCATTTTTTCGCTTGCAATTAACAATGCATTCTCCACGTTGTAATTGTCCCTAAATACATCGAACGTAGAATTTGCCCCTCTACATCTTAGGATTGATCCTGTACGAGATGCGGGCTGTTGTGTGAAAAAATACATATATATAATGGGTAGACATGTGGGACATAGTAGTACTGTCATTTTGATCGATCTTCTATTAGTGATTGATATATTTATTGTGTCACAATTTGATGCGATTATAATTTTAAATAAATTATTACCTGTAAAATATTTTGGCAAATAATAATTTAAAATTATAACTACTCGAATAATTGACACGATAGATGCGCTCCATATTAATGAGCGATCAAAATACGATCAATCGACGGCCCACGCGACCTCGACGCTACCAATTAATTTATAGCTATGGTAGACAAATAGAGATGTGAATTATGAATGCACAATTAGTGAAGATTAGACCCACAGACTCGATTTTCTTTTTGACCACTGATATACATATTTGTGCTTTTCAATGTTTCACTTATTACATCCAAACACAAAAATCAAAAGGACAAAAGACTTGATAAAGGACGGTAATTCACATGCAATGCAACGGCAATTCCTCGTAATCCGATGTAACATAGTGGCATTTTCAACGCAACGAGAAGATTTTATGTAGTATACCCTCCGTATCACATATATAGGTTTTTTTTTTTTTTTTTGAATATCTTAAATATATAATTTTATTTTTATATTACGAGATATTTTTTAATTCATTTATCAAAATAAATTTATTTAATTTTCCTAAAAACAATCATTATTTTTTAATAATATTTATTAAATAAGGATAGATAAGGAAACTAATTTTAAAATTTACTTTTCTAATAACTTTTCTTAATATTTGGAAAAAAAATTAATAAGCCTATATAATTTGGATGGAGGGAGTAATTTACAGTTTCAAAGACAGATTTAGGGAATGCTTATAATAAAAATGATCATCAGCAAATTTTTTTTATGTTAATTTTAATTTAAATTTTTAGGTACAATATACATTAACTCCGTACACAGACTTAATGACTTAACTTCAACTGAAGTGGAAACTAACCGTTTTGTCGGCAGAAAACTTTACCGCATTGCTACTACAACTATAACTATCACTGCAACTAAGGTCGGCCTGCGGGCGGCGACTAATGCCACATAACATGCTATTGGTATGCGGTTAGTGGAACTTGAACCTGAGATCCTTAGGTCCCAGGGTTTCAGCTTGTGTTATCCTAAATTCCTAACCAATATGATAAGGTTCCATTGGCAGCAAAATAGGTTTTAGATATATAGTTGAGAAATAAAAACTATATATCAAAAGAATTTGAATTAATGTAATGACGGGTTAAAAATGATTAGAGAGAAAAATAATTTTCTCATTAAAGTTGTTTTACTATATTAACTGAATTGATGGTCAGTGCGTAAGTTCTAAAATGGTCCCTATTCTACAATAATTTATTGTTATTTTTTTTTCCGATAAAGACAATTTATTATTGTTAGTTAAGAGTATATTTGATTTGGATTATTGAACAAATAGATTTTATATGTATGACTAAAAAGTAAAAAAGAAGTATTATAAATAAATAAAAAAATATTAAATCAAGGTATGGGTGGTGGAAAATGATAAGAAAGAGCAAGTGAATTAAGTTTTATTTGTATCAAACAAGCCCTTTATTTAGAGTAAAGATATTTACAAGACGTATCTATCCATTAGGAGAATGTAACATTAACTAATTTGCTATTTAAATTTTTCTATTTAAGAAAGTATTTAGGGTTGTCAACGAGCAATAATAAAATTGTGATTATTTAATTTATAAAATATAATTAAACCAAATTAGTTAAATTAATTTAATTTATAAAATATAATTAAACCAAATTAGTTAAATTAATAAATTAATAAGTATAAAGTCCTACGTGATTTTTAAATGTACGAGATGCATTACTCTATATAATTTTCATTTTGACACATTAACCTCATGCCATGCATACATATTGCAATTGGGCGGTGGTTTTTATTAGGCGTTATTTATTTGCTTTGGCACTTAAAACTTTATCATTATTATTTTTTTAAAAATCCATGATATCTGATTCAAAAAAAAAAAAAATCCATTAGACACATTGAAAATGCTCTAATGTTTTTTTTTAAATAAATGTTTAGAAAATTATTAATCCCAGCAATTACCATTACTTAAATTTTGTTATATGATTACATAAATGAAAGTAATTGTAACTAATTAATATTTTAATTAAAATGGAAAACGTATATGATTTTGCCAATTAGCTAATCATTAGACCACGGTTCGAATCGCTTCAGAATCGCTGTCGAACCGCCATTCCGGTTCCAAAAATAGGTGAACTAACCGGAGCAGTGCATTTGATTCAGGTTCGGTTTAAACCGGCAGTTCGGTTCGAACGCTTCCCGCTTTTTTTTTTTTTATATAAACGCCTTACCGCTTGACTATTTAACCCCCAACTAAAAATTTTTAAAAATTTCAATAATATAAGTATATAACTATATAAGATTATAAAGGCTTGAACTTAATTTTTACCAACAATTAAGTTGCCTCGTATCTCTCGTGAGGAATCAAAGCCTCACGTAGTTCTCTTACCTCTTTAATTTAGTCATTTGCTGTTAAGTTGTTCCACTTCCTTTCTAGATCATAATCGTCATCGTAATCATTCTCATATTGTTGGGCTCTTTCATCCGCTTTGCACCAATCGTCGACACATGTTTGGGCTCTTTAATGAATCGTCACTTGACCGTTTGATATTTTAATTTTTTTTTTTTTTTTTTTTTAAATATCCGGTTCAGGTTTGGGAACCACGATTGAACCGAACCGTCCGATTCCGATTCAACCCGAACGCCGACCTCCGGCCGTCGGATTATTCCGAACAGTCAACTTTCGGTTCGGGTTTGACGATTCGAACCGACCGGTTTCGGTTCGGAACCGTAACCGTGGCCGGGTCTAACGTAGGGTGTTAAATGTACATTATGACTACGAAACAGATACATTGGTCAAAAGTTTCAACCATTTGCGAAGATAAATCCAGAAAATTGCAAATTGGTACCAAATCTATCATTATAACTATACAAATGGTACCAAACCTACAACTTTTTATAAATTTTTATACATTTTTACATTTTTTTTAAAATTTGAATTTGGTCAAACTAATCCCATATACATATCTCATGAGATTTACATGTACTAAAAAAATTTCCATCACTCAACTTCACTGAGCGTGTGTTAGGGTGTAAAATTTTATGAATTTTTATTGATTTTGATGTGAAGTAGGAAAAAGAATGAGTGAAGTTGGATGGTGAAGATTTATGTAGTATATATAAGTCTTACAAAATATGTGGATGTGATTAGTTTGATTTTAAAAAATGAATTAAAATGTGTAAAGATGTGTAAAAATTTGATAACTAATATGATTGAATCTCTTCTATTTCACATCAAAATCCATAAAATTTCATAAAAATTTACATCATGACACGCATATATGATATATTTTCTCACAACACTTCTACTAGTGAAATCTCTATTTCAAAAGTAATTTATTGCAAATTTACTTTTAACCACTTATGTTATGAAATTTATAATTTTTTTCAACTACACGTATATTTTGCTTTTTGAAAAATCACTTTTTACATTACAAATCTCCACCAAACAAGACTTTGTATATGTAGCCAACGCCTTGTCTTGGACAACTTTCCATGTGTGTTTGGTTACTAAATCAAAGAAGTATTTCTCTTGAAGGTACGATTCTTTACCAAGTTGTACTAGGTACACAGTACTATTGAGTATTAACAGATCAGTACTGTTTACTTGTACATATACATAGAGAACCATATTTATGTAATAGACAATGAACCACTCAAAAACCAACATAATATTTTATAAGTGAAGAACTAATTTGACATGGAGAAAATAGATTGACCCCCCAATGGTGCAGTTTTTTCTAACACAAAAACAGAAGCACAATGAGACATTGAAAATAAAAAATATAATATTTTCATATAATATATATTTTGTAGGCTGACTCACTCACCGACGATCCGCACACTCAGTGAGTCACTGTTTCACCTCCTCCACTTTCTCTCTCTTTTCTGCTACACATACAATACGACGACAAACTCTCCTCTGGCACAGAAAAAAGATTCCCCCTCTTCTTTCCCTTTCCTTTTCTTTTTCCCAATCTCATCTTCCTTCCTTCCTTCCTTCAACCCTAATTCAATTTTCATTTTTCACCCCCAATTGAATTAATAATTTCAGATATGCCTTCTTTCTCGATCTAATTTCGACTCTTTATCTTCTGTTCTCCCCTGTTTTCATCTTCACTGTAAATTATGGGCTGCGCCACATCGAAGCTCGACGACTTACCGGCGGTGGCTCTCTGCCGTGAGCGCTGCGGCTTCCTCGACGAAGCCATCCACCAGCGCTACGCCTTAGCCGAGGCTCATGCCGCTTATCTTCACTCGCTCAAAGCCGTCGGCGTTTCGCTTGATCGGTTTTTCAATCAGGACGTGGACGGTTCGATTCTTGGACCGTCGTCGCCGGTTCTCAACCTTCCGGCTCAACGGAAAGGCGACCCGACGGAACCGTCCGGGTCTCCGCCGGAGAAGATTCACCACCTTCACTCTCATTCCGACTCCGGTTCCCATCTTCACTTTCATTCCGACTCGGAAGAGGAGGATGACGGCTCCGGTTCGGAGTCGTTACATCACCATATTCACGACGAGCTGCCGTCGCCGGGACCCCCGTACGGTGGTCCCGTTGGTTACATCCAGGATTACGAAGCTTTTCAGGGAGGCGGTAGGTTTATGAATATAAATTATATGAAGAAGCAAACGACGCCGTCTGTAGTGTACGAACAACGGCCGATGATTCCCGAAACTGTATATATGGGTGAATCTTCTTCTTCATCTTCTTATCCTTATCCTTATTATTATAACAACAATAATATCGATAATGACGGCGATAATTACGGCAATTATCCCAATATGGGTGGTGGAGGTGGGTTTTACGGTTCTTCATCACCACCAGCTAGATACGGCGGTGGGTTTTCATCTCCGCCAGATGGGTTAACTGCTCCGTCGAGTTCAAAATCTCCTTCACAACCTCCACCACCACCATCGCCGCCTAGTAGTTCCACCTGGGATTTTCTCAACCCTTTTGAGACCTATTATCCCCCTTACACCCCAAGCAGAGATTCAAGAGAAGTGAGAGAAGAAGAGGGAATACCAGATTTAGAAGACGAAGACGGTGAAGTTGTTAAAGAAGTTCATGGGAATCAGAAATTCGTTGTTGATAGTGGGAGAAATAGTTACCCTAAGGCCGGTCCAGCTGGACCAGCCAATAAGGTTGAAGATGAGAGAGTTTTAAACAACGAGTATAGCGAAAAGGCTGTGAATGTGGGGAAAGAGAGTGATCCAGTGGAGTATGAAGTTCATATGGTGGACAAGAAAGTGGTAGATGAAGCTGACAGGTCGAAAGATCGAGCCAATGTGTCTGGGTTTAAGGCTGGAGGTGGGTTTAAGGTTGACTCCGAGGTTGTTAAGGAAATTCAGGTTCAGTTCGACCGAGCTTCAGAGTCGGGAAACGAGCTTTGTAAGTTGCTTGAGGTCGGAAAGCTTCCCTATAAGCACAAACATGGCGGCCGTTATGGTAAAGACTTGAATTTTACGGTTTTACCCTTCTGTAATTGATGTAAAGATTTGATTTTGAGTCTTGGTTACATAGTTTTCTTGATTGCATAGTACTTGTATTCATTTGTTCCATGGAAGCATGGGTTTTTTCTGGCAATTTACTGGTTTTTGTTGGGGCAGTTTCGTCGAAGATATTGCAACTAGGGGCAGCTTCGCAAACCTTAACTTCTAGAAGCTCGGAGGACGAAAACGCCGATCCTAACTTGGACGTTGATCAAATTGTTGGCTCGGGAAACATTTCGTCTACTCTGCATAAGCTATACCTTTGGGAGAAGAAACTGTATGAAGAAGTAAAGGTATGCAAAATTTTCACTTTATGTTCGAGTTTGACCAATAAAATGTTAACTACCTATGCATAATGTGGGCCACTATGAGTAGCTGGCCAATTTCAATGGGTACAAATAAGCAGGAGTGAAATGCTTTTGAGTTACTTGATCTTTTGTTATTTGTATTTGTGTAATGTCTTCTTGCATTATTCTGTCTGCACAAATATTAGTTACCCCATGATATTTATGTACCAAATATATGGTATGTGGGTCCTCCGTGTCGCCATATTTTAAGAATAATACTCAAGGGTCTCAAGTTTTATTCCGCATTCAGAGAGATGATAATAATGACCCTCGAAGTGGTTTGTAGACGATTTTAGAACTGTTCGTGTTGTTATATTATGGTCGATTGATGATAAAAGTAGTTAGTTTAAATTCATACCGAGAGACTCGAGAGAAATTTACTATTCTAGTTTTTTATTGGTTTCATGGTTTGTATCTATTATGAAATTAGTATTTTACCTGGAGATTCAATTTTTATGTTGGATATAATATTTTAGTGTATGTTCGAGGGAACTTTTATTTTTCAAAAACACTGACTTTTAAAGTTACACTATGGTGGTAGAGACCCAAGATGTGAAGATAATAATGAGTACTAATCTGAGATGTATGGTGATTGTTTATGTTTGATTTTCATCAAGTAGTAAAAGTTAATCTTTATGTTCAAAAAGGGTTAAAAGTATTAATAGCTCGGTGCAACTGCTTAGTCTTACATATACTTGTTCTTTTGCAGGTTGAAGAGAAGATGAGGGTCCTTCATGATAGGAAGTCACATAAATTGAAGCGATTAGATCAAAGGGGTGCTGAGGCTCAAAAAATTGATATGACCAGAGCTTTAGTCAGGAGTCTATCCACAAAAATTAGAATTGCAATTCAAGTTGTCGATAAAATCTCAGTGAAGATCAATAACTTGAGGGATGACGAGTTATGGCCACAGCTAAATGAATTCATTCAAGGGTAAGTTTATCTTATCAACCTTTTTACGGGCTACCTATTTAGTTTTAGCGTTCGTTTGCTAGATACTAATGAAAAAATGATTCTTGAATGTGTGGTGAAATAGTAAGAGAAGTTTTAAACAGTAAGAAAGGTTGTCAGATCAATGAAATGAATGGCCAAAAATGATAATGGAGAAAATTGATTTTAGAGTCTTGAAAAATGCTACTTGTACACACTCATAGTTACATTTCACACCCATTGGAGTTGTTCGAATATTTTGAAGTCAAATAATAATGATGTTGGGATCTTACTTCATAGGATTTTGACACCTAGCATGCATGTAAATGTAGCATTACTGACTTATATGTTGTTAAAGAACTAACCTTTGTCGAATAGTAGTGGAGGCTACAAGCTGTAGGTAATAATGTGTAATTATTATTAATGCTTGCAGGTTAGCGAGGATGTGGAAATCCATGCTCGAGTGCCATCACAATCAATGCCAAGCAATTGGAGAAGCTAAACGATTAGACGCCATTGCGTTACGCAAACACTTCAACGACTCTCACTTAGAAGCCACCCGACAGCTGGAACACGACCTCATCAACTGGACCCTACGCTTCTCTTATTGGATCACGGCCCAGAAGGGTTACATCCGAGCCCTAAACAACTGGCTCATGAAATGTCTCCTTTACATCCCTGAAGAAACCGATGACGGTATAGTCCCCTTCTCCCCTGGTCGTATTGGGGCCCCTCCAGTGTTTATAATATGTCACCAGTGGGCCCAATCTTTAGATGGGATTTCCGAGAAGGAAGTGGTCGACTCTATGCGGGATTTGGCCACTAGCGTGCTCCAACTTTGGGACCGGGATAAGTTGGAGATGAGACAAAGGATGTTGGCGAACAAGGATGAGAGGAGAGTTAAGGGGCTTGAGAGAGAAGACTTGAAGATACAGAAGGAGATTCAAGCATTGGACAAACGAATGGTTTTAATCTCCGGAGATGAGATGGAGTTAACCAGACGTGCTGTGTATCAGAGTGAGACGAGCAAGAGTGGGAGTATTCAAGCGAGCTTGGAACATGTTTTTAAGGCTATGGAGAAGTACTCAACCGAGTGTTTGAAAGTGTATGAGGAGATATTACAGCGTATAGATGAGGATAATCTTGGTCGACAACACGAACAAGTTTCCTAGTATTTTGTCTTCCCATGTCGGACCTGTCAAATTGGGAGTCAAAATTCTTGACTTTTGAGGGACAAAAAGATGTTATGGTTGCGGAAGATGGAAAATCGTTATAAGATGTTTGGAAGTTCCTGATTCTCTGAATGAGCAGACGACCGGTCGAGGAGGTACTTTGGGGCAAAGGTAGCAAAGGTAGCTCATTCGTCTGTGTTTGCCAAACTTTGTCCCTAACGACGCCTCTCTCAATGGCGCTGAATGTAATTATCTGGTCCTTGGAGGTTGATTGTTAAGATGGAAATTCGACCCCTCTATGCACAATGAGAGTCGGGTGGGCAAGTCGTCCCTCGGTTTTTGCTCTATTTTGGTTTCGCCGGTGAAAGCATGGGCTTGTCATGGAAACTCCGGCGATTTGGAAAGTCGAGGAAGGGCTGAGAAATCAGGTTGATGCACAAGAGGAAACTTCTTGAATAACTTAAGAGGTAGTTTAGTCAAATTCTTGTATAGAAATCTTCGTTTTTGTTTACTAGTTTAATTTTGATTCTAGTGTAGTTTTTTAGTTGGTGAGATTGTGTAGAATCATATATTCAACGAATTCTTTTGTTTGTCCAGAAGATTGAATATGATTTTAATGTCAAGATATATTCAAGCATAAGTGATGTGTAATGTCAACATGGAGGATCGAGTATTGTCACGCAGTCTACACTTTTTCTGGTTGAATATTATGTGATGTGGGCCAAGGAAGAATTGAATTTTGTATTTTTTGAGAGAATCTATGGTTGAAAAGTATAGAAAATTACTCTCTCCGTCCCACTAAGATAGACAAGTATTCCCTATTTTGTCGTCCCAAATTATAGTCCAATTTTCTTATTGAATGTATAATTTATTTTCCATATACTAAAATACCCATATTTAAGATAATTGGAATATTAAACATCAAGATATATATTTTATCTCCCAAGATATTTAAACATGTTTACACTACTTTTTGACCATTCAATATAGGGGTAAAATTGGAAGAATATATGAATATCTTATAATTTCAAAAATATTTAAGATATTTTCTTAATATGTGTAAAAAATAATGGGTGCCTATTTTAGTGGGACGGAGGAATATTAATTATTTCTTTCGTGGTGAATTTGACTGTAAGTCTTTCTTCTGATTTTTAAGTGAAGTAGAACTTTAGAAGCCGGAGTGAAAATAAAAGCTTTGTCAACATGTATTTACATGTCCTTATTGTAAGTTCAATTTTATTTTATTTTATTTTATTTTGGTTCCCATGGTGGAGTGAAAATATATTTTTACCGTCAGTAAAAATTTTATATTAACACAGACTAAACTTTGTATTTGTTACTACTCTCTTTCCTCTGAATTATGAAAATCATGTCTATATCTAGTGCTCCTAATGCATCCTAATCAATAATCATAACTAGAAAGTACCATTCTGACAAAATTTCTACAAATATTTTAAATTCCGCCGGTCGAGGAATATAATTTCTATTATCATTATTATTATTCTATATATATATATATATATATATATATATATATATATAAAATAATGCCAGCTAGCCATAGTTGGAGAATGAATATATGCCTCCAAATCTCAAATATAATAAAATCACCTTCAACCTCATATTCCCTGTAAATTGTAACATTCAATAATCAATAATCTCTCTCTCAAGCTGCCTAGTCTTCTAATCATTAACCATTAATTAATTAATTCAATCACGCTACACATTCTCCTCTTTTTTATTTCAAGATTCAAGAATTCACACTACCACCCAAAATCCTGCTGAAACTTATCTGGAGTATTGTTCAATCACACTATATATTTTATTCAAGTGAGCATACAAATTATCAGAAATGAATAGTAGTATACAATTAAGATTGTACATGATTAGTTTTGTTAAAAATTAGTGTTCTAAAAATCGTCAAAAAGTCAGTACGAAATGTGTTGAAGTTTTGAGATTGGACAAAAAGCTTTCAAGGAAAACTAGCAAGAGCGTAAAAAAGAAAAAAGAAAAAAGAAAAACGTGTTTAATTGCAAAAAAAAAAAAAAAAGAAAAAATTTTCCCCTTTTACCCTCTTTGGAAACAAGCCCATTGATTAACCTTGGAATTTCATCCATGTTGTTAGAATAATCAATTCAACCTTAATTAATTAACATTAATCCCACCAAATCATCATCATTAGATTAACAGCAAGCAGACAGGTGTCCCTAATACTGTTCAATTTATGTACAACAAACGGTAGCAACGCAAAAACAGCCACTGTCATAAACTCTTATCACTGTTCTATGCTAAAGATAATAATAATCCAAGATTCGGAGGGATGATTTTTCCTCTCTCTGTAAAATGCCTTTTCTTGTTATAAACCGATTGCGGGTGTGAGAAATCGAGGGGGTAAGAGAGTTATGGGTTGCTGTGCATCGAAAACGGAGACACACCCAGAAAAGGAAAAACCCGGTCCAAGCTCGCCTTTACCCAACCCGCCGCCGTCGGCTGGACCTGACCCAGCCACCGGAGTTCCGTCCTTTTCAGAGATATCGCTCGCAGAGCTTAAAGCAGCTACTAATAACTTCAGCTCTGATTTTATAGTATCGGAAAGTGGAGAAAAGGCTCCCAACGTTGTGTACAAAGGACGCCTCCAAAACCGGCGGTGGATCGCGGTCAAGAAGTTCCCCAAGCTAGCCTGGCCGGACCCTGAGCAGTTTGTGGTACTGTTATTGCATCAAACCAGCTTTCATTACAGAAACCCTTTTGTGTCTAAATTGTAATTGTAAATTGAATTTGTAAATTCTGTATCTATTTTGTAATGGGTTGGATTTTTGCAGGAAGAGGCTAGGGAGGTAGGGAAATTGAGGCATCGGAGATTGGCTAATCTGATAGGGTATTGTTGTGATGGTGATGAGAGGTTGTTAGTTGCAGAGTATATGCCCTATGACACCCTTGCCAAACATCTATTTCACTGTAATTTGATCTTAAGCTCATCCCCTTATTATTGAATTGTTGTGCTAATGTTCAGTCTTTGATTGATTGTGGTTAAGTCTCTGCAAAAGTGCAATTTTCTGTTGTGCTAATATCCAATCTTTCTTTACCTGTGTTTAAATCTCTGCGAAATTGTAACTTTTGGCATTTCTTGTAATATGATAAATAGTAATGGGGGGATTTAGGGGTTTAAGTAATGGAGATTGAATTTTCTTGAATTGTTGGGTTAATATCCGATCTTTGATTGCTTGTGTTGAAATCTCTGCAAAATTGTAGTTTTTTGGGCATTTCTTGTTCCATGATAAGCAATAATGGTTGATTTGGGGGTTTAAGGTAACAGAGATTGAAGAAATTTTCTTGAATTATTGTGCTAATATCTTATCTTTAAGCTCGTGTTAAAATCTCTGCAAAATTGTAGTTTTTGGGCATTTTTTGTACTTTGTAGTAATGGAAGGTAATCGGGGATGGATTTTGGTGGGGTGGGGGTGGGTTGGGTGTTTAAGGTCGTGGAAATTGGATTTCCTGGAGTTATTGTGCTAATATCCAATCTCTGATCGCTTGTCTTAAAATCTTGGCAAATAGTAATTTTGGCCATTTGTCACAGTAAGACAAACTATTTGAGGGGTTTGGGGTGGGGGGGTGAAGGTAATTGAGATGGAATTTTCTTGAACTGTTGTGCTAATATCCAATCTGCGATTGCTAGTGATGAACTCTTTGTAACATTGTAATTTTTGGGCATTCCTTGTGGTAATGGAGATTGAATTTTCTTGAATTATTGTGCTAACTTCTTACCTTTGATTGCTCATGTTTAAATCTCTGCAAAATTGTAATTTTTTCTGGCATTTGTTGTAGTCCGATGAAGGGTAACGGGGCAATTTGGGGGGTTTAAGGTAATGAGATTGAAAAGAAGAGAGGAGAAATGATTTATACCTTATTTTTACATGTATCAGGGGAAAGTCAGACGATAGAGTGGGCAATGCGCTTGAGAGTGGCGCTGTATATAGCTGAAGCCCTCGAATACTGTAGCAGTCAAGATCGTCCTTTATACCACGACTTGAATGCTTATAGGGTTCTCTTTGACGAGGTATGACTGTGTGAGATCGTAAATTCAATTGTCTCAAGGGCTGTTTTGGAGTTTAAGGATGTAATGATGTTTGATTGGACTTTGTAGGATGGTGATCCAAGGCTGTCGTGTTTTGGGTTGATAAAAAACAGCCGTGATGGGAAAAGTTATAGCACCAATCTTGCCTACACTCCTCCCGAGTATTTAAAAAATGGTGATTGCTTCTCTGGCTCGGATTTTTTATTTTTTGGTTACTAGTACAATTAGCAATAAAGATCATTTTTTTTTTTTTTTTTTTTTTGGGGTGGGGTGGGGGTGCTGGGTGTTGGGTTGGGGGGTTTTTTCTTTTTCGCAAAATGTGTGTTTATGAATTACATAACTTTATAGAGAAACGAGAAAAATTATAAATTTTAATGATGTTTGTGACTGAAAATGAGTAGATGAAAAAATGATTCTTGAAGCTTTCGATTTTATGGTCAGGAGGTGGTTCTCATTCTCTATATTTCCTCTAATCCATGTGTTGTAGGACGAGTAACGAAGGAAAGCGTTATATACAGCTTTGGCACTGTCCTGTTGGATCTGCTCAGCGGGAAGCACATCCCTCCAAGTCATGTGAGTTACTTTTATTTTGCTTATAAGTTACTTTTTAGTTTGAACAGCACACCAGAAAATGAAATGTGTGAACAATAATGAGCACTTGTTTTGAATGTTTTGGCAGATACTAAAAGTTGACTTTGACTTTTAGAAAGAAAAAGTTGAAACAAACACCTGCATGATGCTGATCTAGGAAATAGGACTTTGATCAATTGTTGTTATGCGCAGGCTCTTGATATGATTAGCGGCAAGAACGTTATTCCTCTGATGGATTCACATTTGGAGGGAAAGTTTTCTACAGAAGAAGCCACCATAGTCGTCGATCTTGCCTCTCAGTGTTTGCAATCCGAACCCGCTCAGAGACCTACGACCAAGGACCTTCTTGCTGCCCTTTCTCCACTAGAGCCCAAATCTGATGTAAGGATCTTTAATACTGACTCACTCTCTCTCTCGCTGTCTGTGGTGGGTTGTGCGTGTGTGTGTTGAGAGAGAGAGAGAGAGAAGGGGGCTATGGTCGAGTAGGAATGTAGGATCTAGAGCATGGAGGTAATATCACTTTGCTCGTGCGTGACAGGTACCCTCATATGTCATGCTCGGCATTTCAAAGCAAGAGGAAGCTCCACCAACTCCACAGCGCCCACTTTCACCAATGGGCGAGGCGTGTTCTAGAATGGACCTCACCGCAATACATCAAATCTTAGTCACCGCACACTATCGGGATGATGAAGGGACCAATGAGGTATTGGACCCGTAAAACACAGACGTCCAAAGACATTCTCTGTTCTTCGAGTTCTATTTGTTTAAGGTTTTTGTTTTCTTCCTTCAGTTGTCTTTTCAAGAATGGACTCAGCAGATGAAAGACATGTTGGACGCAAGGAAGCGTGGGGATTTTGCATTTCGTGATAAGGACTTTAAGGCTGCCATCGATTGTTACTCCGCAGGTTTGTTTTTACTTGTTGAAATGTTATATGCATCTTTACGCTCTATGGATGTGACTGGCGGATATCTATGTAGGCTCTACAATATGATAGCGTAAAGAAAATATCTAGAAGAACCTAGTAATGGGCAGCGATTTAAGATGCGTGGTTAATTCTGAAGTTCGATTATAACTAAGTACCTTCGATCTGGTGCAATTTGCTTGTATTAAATATTGTACAAGCAGCTGATGTGGCGTAATTTGGACCATGCTGCAAGTTGAAAAGCAAGCAATTGATGTATTAGGTTCAAAGCGCGTTACACATTAGCTACTTGCACAACAACTGAGGCAACCTTAATTATTAGGTAGAACAAAACGAACACAAACTTAATTCATTTTTTTTTTTTGGGTGCTCCTTCATCTCTATGCAGTTTATAGACGTGGGGACTATGGTTTCCCCAACCGTACATGCACGGCGTAGTCTTTGTTATCTCATGTGCGACCAACCCGATGCTGCCCTTCGTGATGCAATGCAAGCGCAAATCGTGTATCCCGATTGGCCAACGGCTTTCTACATGCAGTCGGTCGCGCTTGCAAAGCTCGACATGCACCAGGACGCAGCCGACATGTTGAAGGACGCGTCTGGGCTCGAAGAGAAAAGACACAAGTTGGTAAGGGGACAGTGAAACTTCCAATTACGGGATGGGATATGTTCGTTCTCCGCGGTCTTACCTTACAAGGTTGTAATTTTTTAGTTTACTTTGTCAAATTGCAAATGTATCATAAAAAGAAACATCATTGTATCAATAAATTCGAGTTTTCTTTAAAGATATGTATCTTGTGCATTTGCTTGGAAGGTCATTTCTTTGGGCTATGTTAATGCTACAACCTAGCTAGTGTACCACTCGATTACGAGTTTAAATCTATTGTCTCATATTTACATCATTTAATTAATTATACACTCAGGCTCTCAAAACTTGGGTTTTTAAGAGTCACATATTGTCTCTATAACTTCGTGCCCGTAGAGTATTAACGGCGATGTATTGTTATATCGCCCTTAATGCTTTAAAAGCATAAGACAATAGGAATGACAAATTGACAAGCTACTCTTAAATGTTCAATTTTTTATAATCGCACTTATTATTATTATTATTATTATTATTATTATTATTATTTGAATAGAGCTCGTGTAATTATTAAATGAATGATTCAGATGAAAAGGTCGAAAATGAGATTAAAAATGAGACAAGCTGTGGACTACTCAATCAGACAATCGCATGCAATAAAATATAAATTACTTAAGGGTGCAGCTAAATACACCCCAAAATCCACTCTTCACACCCACCCACTTTTAATCGGACAATACTATCCTTTATCCCAATTTTTCCGAACACGCCAAAGGGGTGTTCGGCCAATATTAGCCGAACACTCAGATTGGTGTTCGGCCAGTTGTTCTTTGGGAAAAAAAATCCTTCGAAAAAAAAAATAGAAGAGAGGAATTCTTACATCTTGCTCATCTGACTCTCTCTTCTTCATCACTTCTCTTTGTTGAACTTTTCTTCCACAGAAGCTCAAAATTGACAGAGAAAAACTTTGTTTTTACGAGACTATACTTTGAATTTTTTCCACTCTAGTATTGTTAGAATTATTTTAGGTTTTCAAAAAAATAATAATTATAGAGATTGCAGCATATTTTGATATTTCAAATTGAAATTTTGATGAATCGGATTGAATTTTTTTTTTTTTTTTACTGATTCAGTGTTCGCCATAGGGGTGGCCGAACATCTGAAAGGGAGTTCGGCCATAGATGGCCGAACACCCTTAAGGGAGTTCGGCCAAATTTGGCTAAACTCCCTTCGTCGCATTCGGCTTCGTTTGGCCGATGCAATTTTTTAATTATTGAGGATATTTTGGTCAATTTAATTAAAATTTAAAAGTGGATGGGTGTGAAGAGAGAATTTTGGGATGTATCTAACCGCACCCTTACTTAAAAATGGAAATGATGAATGGGTTCCAAAGCATGAATAGACACAAAGACCTAGCACAAGATATCATATTAACACAGATGCATTATGCTTGCAATCAACATTACACACTTGTCCCATTCTGGTTTGCCAATACACAACACCTCTCCTTATCACACGTGTCACACAATCATAACTTCACTCATCAACCTCATCCCACGTGTCACTCGCAATAAATGCCAAATCTTCCCATAATTAAATTCACACACACACACACACATATATATATATATATATATTATTTTATTTTATTTTTCATTTCTTAAGAAGAGGAGAAAGTGAGACACTGCGTAAACAATGCTCGACAGCTACAAGATCCGATTCAATCCCACATTATCTTCCATTATTCTTCTCTCCCCTAATCCTAATTAATTCGCACTATATATATACACACAGTGACACACACTCAAACAAACACAGTGATTGATATTTGATCAAGAATAAGAAACTCTTCAAGTCTCCAACAATGGCTTCATCATCATTATCTTCATCTTCATCTCTGTTGACATCAAAAGCAAAACTAGCCCCAAAAGCTCGCTCTGTGAGCTTAACCTCAAGATCATCATCACATCCAATCATTTCTCAGTTCAACGATCACTTACAGAGACTGATAGATCCTACGGCCACTATTAACCCTTCATCATTATCATCAATGAGTGAAACCCTAAAGAATCTTGAAAGTGTATATGATTGTATTGATGACGTGTTGTCGTTGACTCAAAGTCGGCAACTCTTTGCTCGAGAATGCCAAGAGAAATGGGTGGATCAAACACTGGATGGATATCTCGGGCTGTTGGATTCTTGTACGGCAACGAAAGATTCATTGTCAAACACGAGAGAAAATCTGCAACGAATGGTTTCGATCCTCAGGAGGAAGAAAGATGGAGAAGATGACATTTGTGGGTTGTTGATCTCTAGGAAGAAATCGAAGAAAATGATTCAGAAATTCATCAAGGAAGTGAAGAACATCCGTACAAAACCTAGTACATCCGTACAAGAAAAGGACAGTGAAACCCTAGAGGTGATTGGTGTACTTAGGGAAGTAGAATGTGGTACATTGGAAGTGCTAGAATCCCTTTTGTCCTACATTCTTGGGACGAAAGAGAGACGATGGAATTTGGTAACGAAATTGATGATGCAATCGTCCAAGAAAGGTGTGTCAGTATTTAATGGTCAGAAAGAGAGTGAAGGATTGGAGATGAACGAATTTGAGAAGATGGATTGTGCATTGGTTTCACTTGTTGAGAAGAGGACGAGCAAATTTGGGAATCGTGAAAGTTTGCAAAATCAGTTGAGAGAAATGGAGATTGGAATTGAAGTTGTTGAAGAAGGGTTAGAGTGTTTGTTCAAGCGTCTCATCCGAACTAGGGTTTCTCTTCTTAATCTTGTCAGCCATTAGCGAAGCAAAGAATTTGATTGGTTGGTTCTTGATTAATTGAATTTTGTGAATTTAGTGGGAAAAGTCCCAAGATTTTCATGCTAGTATAGATTGATAAGTATAGATCCATACTTGCACTCATCTTTCAAATGATAGTGAATAGAGATATGTGTACAAACATTTATATATGATCCATACTTTTTGCTATATCCACTTCCTTTATTATTTGATTACTATATCTATCAACTTTTTCCGATAATATCATATTTAAGTTTACTTACTATTATTGTGGCGTGAAAGTTGAAATAGATAACAACTTTTACAGAACAGAAATCAATTAGTAGTTGCCACGCACCCAGGGCCGGACTTTCCACGAGGCCCGAGAGGCCCCCGCTTCAGGCCCAAAATTTCTAATGTTTTTGGGGGCCCATAATTTCCAAATGTTTTTATGTATATCAAAGCATGTAAAATTAAGCAACAAAATGTTTGGTGGTGTGGTGTGGTAGGTGGGTGGGTAGTTGTCAAAATATTTTTTGGCTATCAAGGTTCGAAACATCCCTGCCACATCAAATGTGTAAATTTTTTTTTTAAATAATTGAGTGCCTTACATTCAAAAAAAATAAATAATAATAATGATAATATAATAATAATAACAATAATAATAATAATTGAGTGCCTAAATGGGCTTGTACAATCTAATTAGATTTGAGATTACAATTGGGGTATATCACTTGTTAGTAGCGGATTCCAATTCTAATTAGTAGCAAATTCCAATTACAATAATTCATGCACGGCAATTCTTTCAAATCACTTTCTTCAACTCGAAAGACAATGAAATTTGTGCAAGTAATAACCGTTAATTGCCATTACCATTCAATTTTTGAAGATTATTAAGGTTCGTACGTATTTTGTTGGCATTGAATATTTGATATTACAATTTATATCTTAGAAAATCAAAAACTATAGTAGATTTTTACTCAGTAAAAAGATAACTGCATAAGATTGGCTTCGGTAATTAATTGAATTTACGATATTGTATGGGGCCCAATTTTCCTATCTCGACTCAGGGTCCCGAAACCCAAAGTACGGCACTGCACGCACCACCATGATTGATGATTGATCGACAACTATTGGGCATTATTCATGTTTAAAAGCCTCTATGTTTTTCCTATTTATCTTGATTTTTTTAGATTGATTTATCGAATGTAAAAGCTTCAATTGCAGTTCGAAACTTATGAGTTAATTGATTAGGCATTAATCTTGTCGACTCTTTTAAGTGTAGAAAACTTGTATTCGATTTAATCTATACTCTCACAATAGAAACATTTCCATTCCAAGGTTTTTGATTTTCTTGACTTCTTTAAAATTGGAGGGTAGTCATTTTTAGGGTTTAGATTTGCTGTTCCAATTATATTGTTGCTCCTTTGATTATCTTGTCCTATCAACACAAAGATACACAATTAAGTTTATTAACTCAGCGATGTGGACAACGATTTTATTACAAGCAAAGATACATAAGCTGGGAATCCACTGGCGAAGCCAGACTTTTGAACAAGTGTAGGCACAATTTAACTTACAAAGAAAATTTATGATCTGATTTCTAAGTTTCTTCGATTTAAAAACCAACTTGCTTTGGAACTAGGCAGGGATGTAGCCGGGATTTGTTGTCAGTGCGGTTCAAAATTTTTATTTTTTCCAACAATGGGAATGTAGGGGATATAGGGGTATAGGTGTAGTTCAAACATTAGTCACACATTAGGGATTTAGAAATCTTAATCACTGCACTGCATTCGAACCACATGCTACAAGAAATTTTGGAGAAAAGAAAATGCACTATAGCTAATCAAATTCAAGAATGAATAATCAACCTAACTTATAAGTTACGACATCAAACTAACTAATTGATTTTCAACATTAATCATCTTAAAAATTTAATATCACAAGAAATTAACAATGAACCAAATTTAATTTCAACTTCAAATATAATTGCATTACATAAACTCTTTTACATATATATATAAAAAAATGGACTTTACATATTAAACTAACTTAAAATTAACTATTCAAGCCTAAAGCCAAAATCACTAAATCAAGGCTTAAAACTTTACATTCTAATTTCAATTGCAAAGCCATAGGAGAATCAAACTCATTCATTTTATGGTTTCTAATTACCCATTCTAGTGCAAATCTGATTTCAACTCTTCAAGGATAAATACAATCGAATTCTTAATAGCAAATAATTTAGTTAAATTTTGGAATGCAAAAGATGATGAAATTTTCTGTGATGTTTTATTATTTCTTTGATTATGTATTTATGTATATGTATAAAATAGGAGAAAAACTCATCCAATATATTTGTGAAATATGTATAAATAGTAAAATAACAAAAACAAAAACATATGGAATAACAAAAACAAATTAAGGGAATGACAAAAACAATAACATAAACAAAATTAGGAGAATAAGAGAATTTGTTCTATACAAATTAAATCTATTTTTTCTCTCTCATCCTTTTCAATTATTCACTCATTTGATAATTATTTTATATTTTTTAATACTACATCTTCAAATGTCCAAAAAAAAAAAAAACTACATGTTCAATTTTCAACCAAATATCTTACACTAAATTTTATCTTACCAAATTTAATCTTAAAAAACATAACCCTAACAATAACTCTATAAAAATAAGGGAATAACAAAACAATAAAATATAGTATAAATTTTGGGCACACGTTAATTTCACTATATTGTAGCCTTTAGAAGACTACCCATAGGAGCTGCATTTCTTTGACTTTTGCAATTACTTCCGCATATGCATACACACCCAGGCCACTTTGTCTTCTCCAACCAGCAACCTACAAGGCTACACCTCTTCATCTCCTCCAAACACTAAATTTGGCATGGTAAAAAAAAAAACTTTTTTAAAACAAAAAAAATATGTGCAAAACTTGTGTAGGCAAGTGCCTACGCAGGGCTACATGTGGCTTCGCCACTGTGGGAATAAGGTATTTGGACTCACATGATACGAAGTGCTATTTAATTTTAGATCGATACCCTATGCTACATTTTAAATGGTGCTCTTTTAATATGAAGATGGTTCTTGTAGTTCAAAAAACAAAACAAAACAAAAAAAAAAAAAGAAATTGACTTGGTGTACTCTAAGTATACACTATGACGCACCTACTCTAGATGATGTCGCACTGTGGTTCGATTGATATGTGGTCAATTAATTTGTTTCATCATCTGAGATTGGACATTATAGATAGATGGGGAACACCGGATCAATTTCGTCTTTTCATGTCGTTTAGGAAATATATTAAATAAAAATAAAAATAAAATAAATATTCTTTTGTTGATATGTTGAAATATAAAAATATCAACAAAATATAATTTCTCTTTTATTTATTTATTTATTTATTTTTATTCTCTTGTTAGTTTCTGTCGGAAAATTGATGGTTTCTCAGAAGGGCCACTCCTCGTTGTCCGGAAAAGGAGCAACAAAATTTATGTACTGAAAAAATACTATAGCGATAAATAATAGATGGTCGGCCAGTCGGCCCAATCCCGATTTCCCAAAGGTAAAGCAGAATGGATTTCGTGCATGCATCCCTAAGATATATCATGTGAGGGCGGTGCATATTTTAATTTTCGATTTATTATTATTATTATTATTATTATTATTATTATTATTATTATTATTATTATTATTATTTAGAATCATATCCAAGCATCCAACATGGATGAATAATTAATGTTTCATGAATAATAATGATAATAATAATAATGTAATGTAATTACATTCAAAAAATTAAAAAAATTAATGTAATGTAATTATAATTTTGAATTTTCTAGAATTACACTGTAATCATAGTTGTTTTATTGATGTTTTATCTTCACATTTTGGATTAGAGTAACAGTCGTTAATGAAACCCACTGTGACAAATGTAAGATTTTGTGACTCAACAAGGTTGGTTTTTTTTTTTTTAATTCGAACATTAATAAGGTGTAGACTAAATTTTTTGGAAAATTACTTTTGGATCATACATTCTATTAAATTTAATAAAAAATAAAACTTTTGTCTATTTGTTCACATAAATCACAATCAATTGGATGTATTAAGATGTTCTTAATTAGGATGACATACCCAACTAAACCCCTATTTATGAAAATAACCATATCCAAATTTTTTGGTAACAGGACATATTTTCAGCATAAGTTACCTATATGCCAAGATTTGATCAATTTCTCAAAAGTAGTCAAGACAGTTACAGTCAAGATTTGATCAATTTCTCAAAAAAAGCACTACAAAACATGCATGAACAGAGTCCGAATTTCCTATGATTGAAATATAATTATTACTCAAGTCTTAAGCAAATTGTTCTCGCATGTCTGCTGTTGCACTGACTTAGGTTACAAAAAAAAAAAAAAAAAAAAAAGAAGAAATATAACATGAATGGTAAGTTTAATTATAAAGAGATAATTGAAATTGTCAAACCAAAACTAAAATCAATGATTAAAAGAAATTGTATTAATTCTAATCAGTAATCAATAAGCAATCTAAGGGTCATGATAAATGTCACTATTTGAAAAATATATTAGAATCTGTTCTCTAAAAGTCGTGACCTACTGTCGTCAATTCATCTTTTCGTGATACAAAGTATCAATTAGACCCTGTTCAAATAAAATAAAATTAAGTTTCAATAAAATTGAACGAAATACTAATTGTTATCGTCAAACCTTTGAAAGTGAGATTCTTTATCCAAAAATAAATAAATAAATAAAAATAAAGGAGCTGTGTTTGTGACATGATGTTACAGATTGAAAGAATCAAATGAAGTTTCTTTGAAGTCTCCTATGTATAAAGTCCAAATTCATTATCATTTAGGTGTCAAATTAAACATTAATGGTACTGACTTCTCCTATCTATTCCTTTCAAACGTTGATTTCATGATTCTACTAAGTCTCTCTACAGCTCTCCAATTTGTCAGGCTCTAACTTGTCTCTTTTTCCCAATTATATTTCAAACTGACTATATTCTGTATAAGAAAATTTATGTTTGAAGTTAGATATATATAACAGTAGATACATGAAAAGATAAAATTATCACTTTAATTTATCCTTTTTTTTAATCGTGTAATAGAATAGAACAGAAAAGAAATAAATTATAGAGGAATGATCCGATCCTATCATGACGTGTTCCTCGATTAGCGAGGGACGTGACCCCCAAAAAACAATTAGGGGGACACGTCCCCATTGTGGGAATTATAACAGAACAAAACCAACAAACTATAATGTAATTAAGATTTTGTACATGTAAATCCACATTAGACCCTTGAAAGTTTAAGAAATAGAATGAAAAAAAAAAAATCCAGAAAGTTATTTTGATACAAGAGCAAAACAACCACTAATCAAAATTTAGCAGAAAATTTCAAGATGTAGTTGAGATCAGCTACAATAGTGAGACCTAGCAGCCGATTAATGTGGAGAAGACAAGAGCTAATCAGTGAGCTAATCACCGATCAGTGGAATTTATTTAGCGTTGTTCTCGTTCAAGGACCAATTTGGGGCTGAATTTCTGAAGCTACCGTGACTCCTTTGGGGCCAATTTTGCTGCCTTAAGTATTTCTGTTTTTTTTTTTTTAATAATAAATTTGGAGTTGCCGATTAAAACCTTGATCAAGCTGCTGGCGGATTGTCACAGTTTTAAATCGCGACTCATTAATAGAACATTGTGAGTTACTGTTTATAACCGCGACAATCAACGATAAATAAATAGAGTCACGGTTATCAGTGATAAACCATAACTCCTTCAAGTGTCTTACTATGACAATTGTCTTATTTTAGTGTAGTGTCGGAATTGCAGAGAAGAAGATGCTTCGCGTGAAGAGAATAGGGAACTAATAAAGTTTACACTGGCAAATTGTGAATACCGAAGGATGATAATGTAATTAGAGTTCTGTATAAGGTAGGAGTGTGAGTAGATTACTAGATTATTTTGAATCCATTAGTAATAATGAATGATTTAGAAATGTAATGTGATATTTGAATAACTACCAAAAATATAATATTTATCTACAGATAATAATAAAATTTGCGAAAATAAATATAATAAATGAACAAAATAAAAATTCTGTGTAAAACTACACCCAAAATATTATTCAAAAATGCACATCCCAAATTGGTAAAAATTCAACCATTTTTGACAATTTTACCATAATATGACATTGGTTAAAAGATGATGATAAAATTATTTGTGTACCACGTAGTTCACTCAATTTTGAACGTCGTGCGTCGAAATTCTAATTATTTTAAGGATATTTCTTGAATAACCGAAAGCACTATTAAGGCCGACGTTACAAGACCCAAGCCCATCCATTTTAGAGCCCAATGCTTTATTGTTCATTGTCTAGCTAGAGCCAATGGTGGGCTTTTTGAAACAACAAAAATGTTGCTTTTTCCATAGAAGAATACGAAACGGTGTAACATGTAAATTCATGACCAGCGTTGGCCAAGATATTATTACTTCAGAAATTCAACAAATTGGCCAAAGGCGTGAAGTTGTCTAGCCAAGGGCTACGAAATTGTGTCCAAAAAGAATCTTGATTCCAATCCATGCTCAATTTTGGCACTTGTAGATCTCCCAATTTCAATTCACCATTTGGCAACATTATACCATTATTATTTGTCGAATTAATCTTCGTCAAGCTTTCGTCGAACGTGTCATTACGTTCACCCTCTAAGATGTCGTCGTCAATGTGGTGTCGACCCAGTACTGGTGGCAGCTGTGGCATCTCTTCCATTGCGGCCGCTCTCTGCTCCATCTCCTTGATCGAGGTTGCCTTTCTGTATATCTTACATAGTACGATGTCACGTGTATCTGGTTCTGGTAAGCGATATTCATTCATGATCCAGTCTGTCTTTAGTCCTCGAGGTGCCCTTCCTTTGTAGTAAACAAGTGTCTTTTTAAGACCCAACAAACTTTTGGGATCAGAAATACTTAGTATCTTACGATCAGAGCCAGTAGCCTTCCAAAAACCTTTTTGAGTTGTCCTATTTGGCCTCCCTCCACTCCCATGTCTTTTGTCCCTTGGCACAAAAAAGTACCATTCTCTTTCACCAATCTTTGCCAATCCTATTTCAATAAATGAGTAATTAAAATTAAATACTTACTTCTAAAGAACTGGATTCCAATAAGTACTTAATTAATTTTCAATATGAGAATATATGCATGCACGAAGCAATCTTGAAAATTTTCGATTACAAAGTCATTAAGAAGTAACCACACGTTGTTACAAGTCCTTACAATGTTAGATAAGGAGAGTATTAGTCTATTCAAGACCGTTCGACTCAGATGTAACATAAAAATCTCAAAACAAAGGAAAAAAGAAAAAGAAAAATTGTAGCGTGATATATATATATATATATTTAGTTAGTTATTACCTGGCAATTCCCAAGGATCGTGATGGTAAATATTAAGATAACCGATGATCTCGGTGCTGCGCATTTTTTTACCCAAGACCATGTTTTTAAGGTAGAAGCCAAGAAGTTCTTCCTCAGTGGGATGAAATCTGAAACCTGGTAACCTAAGCTCCGATGATGTTGATTCATCCATTGCTAATACAATTTTGGCAAGCAAATACTTGCAGAGTTTATTTATAAACAATTTGTGGGCCACTGATAAGAATGAGTCTTTGATAGATACAGAGATAAGAGTAGGAAAAAGGCTCTGCAATTCATTAGACGCGTTTATAGTACACTATCGAACGTGGAATAACCATGTCACTATCAATGACATTACACTGTAATTTCATTCGAACCTTCAATTTCAAATCTCTAAAAATAGTTTGGTCCTCCGGAGATTTTGCGTATATTTGATTATGTGGCCTTTTTTTTTCTCTCGCTAAAATACATGTATCGTTAATTATTCTTTTCACGACCGGTTCAACTCATATATGGAGGGGTTATTTGGATTTTGCTATAAAGTATTAGATCCGTAAATATTGATCACTTATATGAGTAGAACTGTAATTAGAATTATTTTTATTTTTATTCTTTTCATACACATGAAAATATATAGAAATGATCGGTTTTGTTCCCTTGCCTATATATGGGCACGTTATAATGCCCACATATGGGCGGATCTGCGACACGTGCCCCCCTTGGTGTGGGGGGAGGGTAGGTGACATCTATCCACCCATCTGTGGGTACTATAACGTGTCCACATATGGGCAATGAAATATTATTATAGAATGTAGAGAGAGTGAAGGGAAAATTTAAATGAGAAACTAAAATGCGATAGAATTTAGATGGATTATATTGTATCACTTCTACATCTATATAATATACTTATTCAAAATAATAAAATTCAGAAAGTGAAAAATACACTGACGAGCACATTTCTAGAAATGAGCTTTATTCTTCTTCTTTTTTTTTTTTTTGAACATTCGGGGCGGTGTAGGATTCGAACCCTTGCGCGCGGCCCGGAACGTGAGCTGAGGTACCGCTGCGCCACGTGAATGATCCCTAGCCATATTCTATTTTTGTTACCAAGTAAAGTTTACAATAATTTTCATGATTCATTAAAAATTTGAACAGAATAAATTATTAGCGATATTGTCAAGGCATGTGGTCTGATTCGATGAGTTCAGAAGATAAGTGGTCTAAATCGTTCAATATTTGAATTAACCAATTTGTTGTCTTGACTTCGTCCACCTTTACTAGAGCTTCAAAGTTTACTCTAGAATTTTGACTTCCTTAAGCCAAACAAAATATAGTAAAATCAATAATACTACTAATTAAAAGAAACATTTCTGCAAAGTATTTTCCAGCTAAAAAATATTTTATAATAATTACGGTAATTATATTATGGTAATTATGGTAGTTGTATTATGGCAATAATAATAATAATAATAATAATAATAATAATAATTGTTATGTGGTAATTTTGGTAATTGTATTGTGGTAATTATGGTAGTTGTATTATGGTAATTATTATATTTAACTTAATAATAAGTATTTAACTTAATAATAATAATAATAATAATAATAATAATAATAATAATAATAACAATTATTAATTATTATTATTTGTAGAGAACTAATTTTATTTTAAATTGAGTATTTTTAGATAGTCTTTTTTTTCCATATAAGTGGTTTCTTACATTCTAAATACTAATTAATTATGTAGAAATGTTATTTTACTTACCCTTTTTTTCTTAAAATTTTTTTGAATGGGATATAGCATAAATTTATGGTAAGTTAGTTAATGTTATTTTATTTAACGTTATTTAAATGACTAATTTTTCATTGGTTTTATTTTAAAATAAAAATTTTCTTAGTTATTATTATTTTTTAATAAGAAAAAACCAATAATAACTAAGAAAGTTAATGTAAATTGTTTTTAGTGCTCATTAATTCATCTAATCATTCACCTCGTGTTATATTTTAATAAAAATTATTTTATTTTACTATTGTCAAATTATACAATACGGGTAATGTAAATATTTTGTCATTTCGATTTCTTCAATGTATTTAGTTTTTTATTCCAATACAAGATAACAATTCTAATAAAAAAATTCTTTTCCATTTTGTTATTACATATGTTTTTCTATTTTTTCATTAATTCATAAATAATAAAAAATTTTATTGTACTATTTTATGTAAATATAACATCTTAACTGTTTTCGTGCATCGCACGGACGCAGCACTAGTTGAGACAAATTAAAAGAATGAAAATAACATGTCTTCAAAAATTTTAATTTCAATTACACATTTTAAAACTATTCTCGATTATTATTAACAAATTTGGTTATTTCTACTATAATATTCAAACTAAAAGGTAATTCTTTGACCAAAAGGAATAAAAAATAGCCGATTCGAAATACAAATAGAAGATTTATGTAGCTTGTTAACTAGTTTGGCTATCAGGTTAACAAATTTTCTAGGCGACACGTTCTCATTATTTCACAAATCGAGTTATTTCTAAATCAGAACTTACAATAATTGGCGATATTGCAAATTGTTAATAAAAATTATAGTATAAATATTATTTCTCTATACAGAATGTGGAACTTAATTATTTCAATTTTATGTCATTTTCAAGACGTTCCCACTGACACCATGAAAGAACACACAAAATCAAGCTACGACGAAATGAGTCATAACCGCGTATGCTCCATTGTTTTTATTTATGATGATGAAATTAAGGTTTAAAAAAAAATAATTAGGAAAAAAAAGGGAAGATATTTCATTCGGTGGATTGACGTACACATATTCTTGACGATTGACTTGGAAAACTTACAAAGACTTGGCCCACATGTTGACTCTTTAGTCCTCGCAGGACTTGCATTTTCTTCCTACACTCGCTCCACTTGTGACCAAAGTGATATAAATAATGTCAAGGGCAATAATTGGAAGATTAGTTTATTACTAGTATATTATTTCACTCTCATTGTTTCAATGGAAGATGTGTCCAAGGAAACGAAGTTGCTTTTCTTGCATGTACCTTGAATCTTTCTTGTTGTGGCAGTTAAAAGAATTAAATAAGAGCTTCTTCTATACATAATTTTTTGGATTTACTCGAATGACGTGTTAGATGTATAGTTAAAAATTAATAAAATATATTGAAAATATAAAATAATTATATAGGTAATTGAAAATGATAGATGGAAAAAGTTAGTAAAAATTTATTATGTATAAAACAAATCGTGAGTTTCAAATCTTTTATAATATAAATATATTTTTTTACTTTATATATATTATGAAGCAGTGGCGTAGTCACATGGGGGCTGGTGGGGTCCTAGGGCCCCACTGACCCGCTTCATTCTTATTTTTTTCCCCTTCTCTTATTCATGTAATTTGGTGATTATGTGTGAAGAATTGCTTGGATCTCATAAGTACTAATCCAATAGTCCTTGAACTCATAGGTTCACATACAAATGTTTGTTCAATTAGTCTTTATGATAAATACTATTAGTTATTTTAGTTTGTTAGATATTTAATTTGAAAATATTTTTATATTTATATTAATAGTTAAGGTAATTGATTCGAAATTATAAAAATATTTGTTGTATATAATTTTTTTCTCTTCGTTGGACACTTAGATTTGCTTAATTTAAATGGATATATTCGAAATTTGCGATTCTATTAAAATTAAACTATTATAAACTTTTTTATTTCAATAATATTAGTTAAAGAATTCCCCCGAATCCCGAGAAGTGGGGCGATCCCCTTTACAACGTCTCACGGCTAGAATTTTTTGGCCCCTAGTCCAATTAATTCCTGGCTCCCCCACTGTTGTGAAGTGTAATTTAAAACTCCCTCATTTTGGTCACATCCGTAGTTGTTAACATGTTGTAGAACAAGCATCTCGATATTTAGGAGATTTGTGATTAAATAATAAATTTTACTACATTTTCAAAAATTTTCAATATCAATTTATACAATTGTTTTCTAATTAGGCTGTACAAAAATTAAAACCGTCAATAATTTTTTTCTTAAAGTGAACCGTTAATAATTAATAGTTATAAATGTATAGTTGAAATTAATATTTAAGTCATACAAAATTACGTACAACCCATATAGGAGTAATAAATTTCTATATAAACAGAAGCTTTGAATAAAAATGCAGAATGGAAAACAAGACATTGCGTTCGCAAGTCAACTCCAGCTCACCCTTGAGGCAAGCTGTGTGGAAAGTCGAGGCACTATTTTCACAAGCACACCGTTTAATCATGACCTAAAAATAATGAATTATTGTGTATTTCTTATTTTAATCATCGCCTTATTTTTTGTTAATAATCTCCATTACTATTCAATTTAAAATTTAATTTTTAATAAAATAAAAATTTACCCAAAAAGAGGCCATTAATAATTTGTTTTCAATGAGAAGTGGCATATATCAAAATTTTTGAAATTCGTCCATAACCTGGGACGCATAAAGGGCCAGCCCAGGTTGCCCCTTCAAGTAATTTGTATTGGGCCAAGTACTCTGTGACCGAAACAGACTCGCTTCTAAAGAAGTGGTGGCCCAACATATTTGTTTCAAATCCGAAGCACAAAAACTACAAAAATACCTATACAAAGTTAAATATTAACGAAAATAAATTTGTTACGAAAGATATGAAAAAGGAGGCAAATTTTCTATCAGACGAAATTGATTCATCATTTTCTTTTTAGTAATAACAAATTTAGTTAAATTTAAATTTTATTCAATTTTTTAATTTCTAATTGAGTTTTTGTATTCAAGTAAAAACAAAAATACTAAGGCCTTGTTCTATTTGGTATATAATTTATCCGCACGCAATTCCGTATACCTCATACTCATTTTCAACCACATACACATTTCTCAAAATAATATTAACCACACATTTTTACACGAAATACCGCGCACATTAATTTTATACCCAATCAAACAACCCCTAATTACACATTCAAAATTACTATCCAACCCATGGTGAAAGCAAGCTAGTGGAGAGTGAACCCACAATTTTCACTTGTAGGCTGCTTAGAGCACAATTAATGTAGGGTGGAAAAACCCACATTTGGTTTTTTCACCCAACAAATCCAAATAATGTGTCATTTTTAGGGGTATAAAAACCCAAACTTGGGGGCTATTCTTTAAAGTTGTGGCCCCAACTTTAAAGAATAGCCCTCCCCCCAAAATGCCCACAATTTTTTTTTTATTTATAACAAAAATGTGTGTTGATGTGTATTTAAGAAAATAAAAATAAAATAAAAATTCAAACGTATTTTTTGGACGGTGCCCAAATTTTTCACATAGTTTTTCCGGTTAACATTATTTCAGAATAGATTTTTTTCTTCTAAATTTTTTCCCTTGGCTTTTTCCCCAAACATTAATGTTGCTCTTAGTAGCCTACAAGTCATTTCACTTGTCAAAATTCATTTTACCGCTACATAATAAGCAACCTAAAAGTAATGAGTTGTGTATTTTCTTTTCTAATTATGACCTAATTTAAGTTAAATTTAAATTTTATTTGATTTTTTAATTTCTAATTAAATTTTTTCTATTCAGGTAAAAACAAATTTAAATATTAAATAGACATTCAAATTTACTATTCAATATAATTTGTACATTTTATAGTGCCGCAACTAATTATGATCTCTATCAAAATTCCCTTTGAATGTGCCAAATAACTTGAGATGGATGAAGGGCCAGGTAGCCTTGTTTGCTCTTCAAGTATGCGCCAAGTGCTTTGTGACCCTGCCCAACATATTTTATTTCAAATCCAAAACATCTCCACAAGATAAGTAAAAATGAATAATAATTTTGAATATAAAATTAAGTTTAGATTTTAGTAGTAACTTAACAAATAAATAAATTCTTATCCAGAAAAATTATATTGAAAACTAAAGGAGGCAAAATTTTCTTTCCAACCAAATTGGTTCTTCATTAATTCATTATTAAAGATTTAAAATGGGATACATAAATTATTCTCTTATTCTAATTCTAATTTCTCCTATTTTTCATTTTGGTAATAAATTCATCCAAAACTATTTAAGAATCTGGTATCTAAGCCTTGGTCATTACCGCTGGTATCTAAGCCTTGGTCATTACACCAAGAACAACCATCTTCAGCCACGTAATTAATTTGTTTCCTAGTATCGTATATCTCTCCACGAGTAATTATGTTTCCTTCTTTTTTTTTTAATATATTTTTCATTTTTAAGTGATTTCTTTAAGGAATTTGACGACCAGAAAAAGGGCACTTGGATGAAACCTTCGCATATCAATAAAAATATCAAACTTTAAAATAACTCGATAGTTGATGTAACATAAGTACTGTTAATCTACAGTCTTGATTATCTAGTTATTTTTACTTCATTGTTGAGTTTACAACCCTAAAAGATTTTGGGCCCACAATGTGAGGTTTCAACATTCTCATATCAAAACATCGTATCAAAAATTCTCAACCACGTCAACAAAATCCCTATATCGCGTCAATGAGAGTGCTGAAGTGCAAGTAACTCGACAATTCAATGTAGCATAACAAGTAGCGTACACCTTAATTGTTGAATTGGTTCCACCTCATTGGTGGGTTCTACACCCCCAATAATGTTGGAGCAACAGGGTGAGATTGTAGTTTTCATACTGAAACGTCTGACTAAAATTGTCTCGTCTGTAATGATACATTTTTACATTTCTTCTTAATCGTGAGATTTACCTTTTGTATTCGACGTCGACAGTGCCAAGTTTCAACACATCTTGAGCCATTCCCTTTCTAGCCATGCCCATAAAAGCATTGCTACTCAAAACAAAATCAGTTTTGTTATCGCTGTTTTCATTAGTTACAATCACCATAGACCATTCCTTAGAACACAGATTTTCATGCTTGCATCTTATCTACAATACAATCAACCACAGAATCAGAAAATTTACTTAGCACAAATGAAAAAAATAAAAATAAATATTGCAAAAGTAGATTATATATATATATCTTTACCATCTTAATCGCCACCCTATGTCCCTCTGGCTCTAAAGCCAACACATCAAAATGGGGTTCAATCTAGCAATAGCACCCGTATTTTGTTATAGCACCAGCATGCCTATTCTGGCAAAGAAACCAATATTGATTTTTAGAATCTAACATTGGTTTCTAAAAACCAACATAGGTTTTTTTGGCCCAAAATAGGCATGCTGGTACTATAACAAAATATGAGTACTGACGCTAGATCAATTTCACATCAAAATAACTATTTTTTCTTTCTAAGAAAAAATTAAGTATTAATTACATTTGATTTAAGATTCAAAATTGTTAATTAATATTATTAAAACACTGTTTATAAATGACGATTTATAAGAAACAAAAAATAAATGACAGTGTACAGGTTACCTGAAAACAAGAACCACAACCAGCTCCTTCTTTGTACAGGCTGGGGGTGGTCCCCCGCCAGACGGCCGCCGTAGAATCCAGTAGCCAGAGAACCATAACCACAAGCACCGGCCGGCTGCAACAATAATATAAATGAATTAAATAAAAATTCACTAAACTTATAAGTAATCATAAAAAATAATCAAAAAATTGATTATTACATTGAAGGGGTTCAGCTCTGGAAAAGAAAGAGACTTTTGTTTGATGCAGACAGTGATCACATGAATCTGCAGCTGCAGAAGAGAAGAGAAGGAAGATGAAGAAAAGAAAGAAAACCATTTTTGCTTGAGATTGTTTGTTGAGAAAGAAAAGAGAGTGAGGAAGGTAAATATAGGCCGAGAAGCCGTGTGAGGATCGGAGATGGTTGATGTACAGTTCAGAGTTTTAAAATTGCTGACCTCTTGCATATACATTTGTCTCCGCCAAAATTTGTTGTTTAAATTTATGTCTCTATGACTGTCACATTCAAATAAAACGATTCATGTCATTGATAAACTTGATCGTATTTATAGATTTTTAATTGTATATAGGATAGTCAAAATGACTTTAAATTTAGACTCTTGAGTCTGGATTCATATTTTAATTTTTCTATCTCATAGGAGATATCTTGGCTATAACCTATAAATTTAAAAAACTTGTATAAAATTTTAAAATTTATTTACTTAAGATTTCTAGAGTTATTTGATGACATGTAGCATATTTGCGACGCGGGAAGATTTATCTTCCTTACACTATTGATGTATCGAGTGCTAAGCATTCCTTGTCTTTAATACTGATCATTTATTAAAAGAGATGAATATGTGGTCATTTATGTGTCACAGCATAATGTGACATTTACCCATGTTAGGAATGGTTTTTTAATGGATTTTTCTATATTTTTATGTGGATGGGAGAAGCGAACAGTGGAGTTAAAATGTGGAGATTTGTATAGTATATATAAGTCCCACAAAATATGTGGATTTGATTAGTTTAACTAAATTCAAATTTAGAGAAAATGAGAAAAAATTTGTATCCTAACAAGGCTTGATCGAGAAAACCAGCTTAACAGTAATGATCTTCTCCGCATAACGGGAGAATAAAATTCTCCTCACTATTGAAATGTCTTCCATGTTGGCAATCATTAAACCACCAAACCCTAATTTTATCGGCATGATATCAATAGTGAGGGAGAGATTTATTCACCCAAGATGTAGAGGAGATCATCAGTGAAACAGTCCATATATAGCAGTAAAAACTTCATTGAAGTAATTAAAAAAAAAAAAAAAGGAGAAGGGGGGTGCGGCATAGGCATTTGCCCATGCACAAACAGCTCGAGGGAATTAAAAGAGATATTTTATTTCCAGTGTACTAATTTATTGTTTTATTGTGATAAATTCTTTTACAGTGTAACAAAACGTGTGCATAAAATAAATTAATTTCATTTTATAGGTTGGTAATGTATTTATGGTAACTATTTTAAAATGAGTTCACTATACGACATTTCTTGGCAGACAATTGGCATTAATTAAAGCTTTTGTCACTTTTTTGCTTGACAATGGAAGATTCGAAGCAGAAGAAAAGGAACTTTTAAGGTGCAATGTAGTAAGTTTGGTGACAGTTATGAAGAAATTGGTTGTGGTCTGGCAATGTCCAAGACGGCACACAAGTATCATACTGTGGGCTATCTTTACTTACCCACTAGTAGTATATATTGGCAAGACATATAAACTAGCAATTATAGTTTATGTAGAGAGTTTCTGAGCTCCTTTTATTGACATAAGCTCTGTTCGCTGATGAGCTTATTTGAGAAGCTACAAGCTGATCCCAAGCCCTTCGTTTTCAAGTTTTTCCGATAAGTTCCATGAGCTATTCATTTTATATTCAAATTTAAGCATTTTTCTTCCTCTAAAATTATTTTAAACATGTCTTTTTTTGTTATTTTGTAGTTCTGAGTTCGTTACTTAGCTAGTTTTGTTAAATACTTGTACTTCAATCAATTAGCTTTTCAACTATCAACTATCAACTCCCAACTACCTAAAAAGTTAACTTTTCAACTTCCAGCTAAATTATTAGTTTGGTCTACCAAACATGTTCATAGTTAATATTGTGATCTTCGATTCAAGATCCATTTTAATAATATGACCTAACAAATAATTTTTTAACCAGAAAATTTGAAAAACTGACTGAGGCAAAATGTTCTAACCAAGCAAATTGGTTCATCATTATTAAAGCTTTAAACTAGTGTACATAAATTATCCCCTTATTCTAATTTCTCCTCTTTGTCTTGCTCTTAACAAATTCATCTAAAACTATTCAGGATTGAGGTACCCAGCTTTGATCATTGCACGAAGAACAACCATCTTCAGCCACGTCAGTGATTTGTATTCCAGTGTTATATATCTCTCCATTTTTCCAATCAGCAGGCAACACGCTTTTAACCCAATACCACTTCCCATCGTATCCAGCCGTCACTACAAATCTAAACTGCAATGCTCCCGCGGGAACTCTGCTGGTGTCCCAAACGGCCCCATAACTTCGACTCATGTAGTTCCAATTAGACGAATCAGCTTGAGAAGCTACGTCGACTACAAGAATTTCGGTTTTGCCACCTTGATACAAGAACTTGATAGCCAAGTAATTAGGCTTTTTGCTAGATTCTTCGACTCTAATGGCCAAGTTGTTCTTGTAGACGCACGGTACCCTGTGAGACAATAAATATTTATTATATTAGGATAAAATAATGTACTTTGTGACCGTTTAATTTCAGCAGAAATTGACATCAACTCAACGTTCAACTAATTAATTGGCCAACTGATGTCTATCCAGTTGGAAAACCACTAGACAAGACATGGCCAACTAATCTGATTGTCGGACCAATTGACACTCATTTCCTTCCTTCTCTTCATTTTTTTTATTTAAAATTTAATTTAATTTAATTTTTATTTTTTAAAAGAAAAGTGATTTATCAAAGGGATTCCACGATGACGAAAAAGAACGCCACTAATAGACGATATGTAACATAATTATCAGTCTGTCATCTCCGTTGTCTAGTTATTTTTGCCTCATTGTTGAGTTTACAAACCTAATAATGATGTGGGACCAGCAAGGTGCAATTTCAACATTCTCCTACTAAAAATTCATTGTAACTTCAACGAAACGAAATCCCTATCATGTTAATGCGGGTGCTCAAGTGCAGGTAACTCCATAGTCAGTGTAACATAATTACATAGCAAACAGTCTACACCTTATGGGTTCTACACCCTTGATAGTGCGGGCCAACAAGTGTTCTCCTACAAATTTTAACATATTTTTATATATTTTTACGCACAAATCTCATAGGACCTACTGTACTACACAAATCTCCACCATTCAATTTACTCATTTTCTCTCCTATATCACATCAAATCACATAAAAACACACATCCTAACACTTTGAAGGTGAGATTGCAGTATTTCCATACTAAAATGTCTTACTAAAGATTCTCTCGCACGCATGCCTAATAACACATGTGACGCATTTATAGTCATGAAGGATTTACCTTTTGGAGGTTTGATCTAGTACCCATTATGGGTGTCAGGTACCCATTGTGGGTACCCATAAGTCGGGAAAAAAATTCGTATGGGTGGGGGTTCACCATCAAGAGATAATTATGTATTATTTATCTGATCTAACGTAGATACAAAAAAAAAAAAGAAATACGAAAAAATTTGATCGATGATGTGGCACCACCAGAAGGCACCAGGGGGTGTGGGTTATGTACCCACGTGGGTATCCGAACAAAACCATTACCTTTTGTATTCGACATTGGCAATGCCAAGTTTCAACACATCTTGGGCCATTCCCTTTTTAGCCATGGCCATAAAAGCTCTGCTACTCAAAACAAAATCAGTCTTGTTATCGTTGTTTTGATCAGTTACAATCACCGTAGTCCCTTCCTTAGAACAAAGATTTTCATTCTTGCATCTTATCTACAACACAATCAACAACAGAATTAGAAAATATACTTAGCATGAATGAAAAAAAAAAAAAAGAAAAGAAAATTGCAAATGCAAATTATATGTATATTTACCATTTTAACAAATTTTCAATTCTACACATAAAATTATTAAAAAATATTGCGGGAGTAGTCCAACGCCCGATGTGTACTCTGCCTCTGCTTCGAAAGACAACACATCAAAATGACGACTACTTTTTCTTTCTAAGAAAATTAAGTATTAATTACATTTAATTAATGGTTCAAGATTGTTAATTAATATTACTAAAACAGACAATTTATAAAATAAATAAATAAATGAGAATTTGTAAATTACCTGAAAACAAGCACCACAACCAACTCCTTGTTTGTACAGGCTGGGGGTGGCCGCCGCCACACGGCCGCCGTAGAATCCAGTAGCCAGAGAACCATAACCGCAAGCACCGGCTGCAATAATAATACAAATCAATAAAAATTCTCACTAAACTTATAAGTAAAATTAAAAAATAATTAAAAAAATGTGATTATTACATTGAACGGCTTCAGCTTTTGAAAAGAAGGAGACTTTTGCTTGATGCAGACAGTGATCACATGAATCTGCAGCTGCAGAAGAGAAGAGAAGGAAGATGAAGGAAAGAAAGATAGCCATTTTCTTTGTGGGATTGTTTTGTTGAGAAAGAAAACAGAGTGGAGAAGGTAAATATAGACAGAGAAGCCGTGTGAGGATCGGAGGCGGTGGATTCCAGTTCAGAGTTTTATAATTGACGACCTTTTGCATATTTATGCCCATTTAACGGTCATATTTAAATAAAATGGGAGTCGTCGTTGAATACACTTAATTATATATATGTGGGTTATTTAAATGCATCTTGAACAGTTAAAATGACATAAATTGAGACAACGGACATGAAAAATCGAAGATACTTTGACTATCGTCTGTAAGTTTAAAAAAGTCATATAAAATTATTTACTTAAGATTCTCGGAGTTATGTAATGGTGGGCAGCATATTTGCTGCTCCGAAAAAATCCTAACACTCACTCAATATACTTAGTATTCTCTATCAGTAAATGATGGCCACTCATTTTGATTCAGAGAGATAAATATGTGGTCATTTATATGTAAGTAATGCTATGTACAAGCAGTGATGATCATAAAGTGTAATCTCATATTCATTAATTTATCATATTAAATTCTATATTTAAGATTGTATTTTTATGCACATCACTAATTGTTCTAGATATTTAGATAGTATTAGTCCATGTTAGGATTGAAATTTTTATGAATTTTTATATGAAGTATAAAAGAGAATGAGTAGAGTTGAATAGTGGATATTTGTATAGTATATGTAGGCATTGGTGGAGGGAAGGGGGGTCCTTGGGGGTCATGTGAGCCCAAATTTTTTTTTTTAATATATATCATTTTTTAATATATATGTCATTTTTTAAATAAATATTTTATTATTTGGCAATGACAAATGATGATTTAAGAGAGAGTTTGTTTAGTCCATTTAGTGATGATTGACATTTTGCTCATGTAGTCTATTTGCTTGCTCTAAATACATGTATAACTGTTTCAAATATATATCATTTTTTTACTATATATGTCATTTTGGTAAAGATTTTTAAGAAAATAAGTGTCAAGAAAGCTGTTAACGTATATACTATTTATTCAAAACTATTAATATCAACCTTGTATCACATAACACTACTAATTATTATCCAAATTAAAAGCCTTGTGATTTCCTCCAACTATTTAAATTAAAAATTAACTCAAATTCTCGTTAAATTTCTTATTTTTTAGTAATATTTTCTATTAGCTCGCCTCTCTAATAAAAAATTTCCCTGCGGGAGTCAATATTCATGCCCTCTCAACTCTTAACCTCTGGCTCTGCCGCTATATGAAGGTCTCACGAAATATGTAAATGTCCTTGATTTGATCAAATTCAAATTTTAAAAAAAGAATAAAAATATATTAAAAAAAATACAAACCTAACATGCTATAATTATAGTTTCAAGCACAGAGAGAACCAATTAAAAACCCTATAGCAATAGAAGATTCACTGCACTAACAAAATAGGAAAACGACAGGCATTTCAGCATCTGCCTTTGCACAAACAGCTGGAGAGAACAATAGGTATTTGACCTAAGTTCTTTTTACTAACACTGTGTCCTAAATAACGTACCATTAATTTCATTTATGAGTGGGTTTATTTTGAGTAAGTAATTAACGTAATATTTATGGTAACTATTTTAAGTGAGTTCATTTTATGCCATTTATTGGTAGACAATTGATATTAAAAGCTTTTGTCACTTTCTTGGCTGATAAAGGAAGATTAGAAGGAGAAGAAAGGAATTTTATTTTTTATTTTTTATTTTTTTTAAAATCAATCTATTATTAAGCAATTCCAACATTCAAAGCATCATACTTGAGAATAGAATCAAGCAAAGGAGGTTGATCATGCCAAGCCGAGGGGTTGGCATGCATTAATTTACAATTGCATTTCTAGCGAGCCTATGAACAGCTTTGTTAGCTATTTAACGAACAAACCGAACAGCTTGATATCTTCTTCCAAGTAGCAAGCTCTTGCAATCCTCAATGATAAGTCCGAACTCAGTCGAGTCGCCTATGGCGCCATTTACCGCATCTACTACCCGTGACGGAAAAAAAAAGAAATAAATAAATAAATAAATGAAGGGAACTTTTAAGGTGGAATAAGTTTGGTGAAAGCTATGATGAATTGCTCGTGCCTTGTGGTTTGGCAATGTCCAAAATTGCACACAAGAATAAATGAATAATACTTTACAACTTTAGTGGGCTATCTTTATTGACCAACATGCTCTCTCTTCAAACTGTTCATATTTGCTGTCATATTTGTGTGTTTCTAGTTGTGTCAATCAATCAGAACTATCAATGTTATTTAATTTATAATTTTAATTATATATGAAATAATAATATTGATTATCACCTTGTTAGTGTATGTGTATTTATGAGTATTTATAAGTTTTGATGTGAAATAGGAGAGAGAATGAGTGAGATTGAGTGGTGGAGATTTATGTAGTACAGTGGGTCCCATAAAATATGTGGATGTAATTGGTTTGACTTTTGATGTGAATGTGTTAAAATGTGTAAAAATTTGTTAAAAGTTGTAAAAGAACGGGCGGTATATCTGTTTATCAATTATCGTGATATGATAAATCAATTAATATCACAAGATTACTTATACGAAATTGGCAATTGCGTTATACTTATATATGTGAGCTTTTCTTTTTTAAAAAAAAAATATGACAGCTAAAAGAATAGAAAGTGAGACAAAAAAAAAAAATCTAGACTCCTAGTCGAATTGAAAATGTATTTTTAATCTATTTGACGTGTCTTCATCAAAGTTGGTTACATATATTACTTAAATTGAAGATATATTTGTACTTCATACAAGATGCATTATTCTTATGTATATCCATAAATATAATGCCAATGATTTTCAAGAAAAAGATATCAAAAACTTTCGAGTGGAAATGCCATGAGTAAAGATAAACACAACCTGAATTCGTTGGAGTTGTTAGGTCACATTCTTTTAATGTGAGTGGAAGTCATATAAATAAGAGTCTATTTCAATTGATTACTTGTTAACTATATTAATTAATACTACATTATATTTTAATTTAATAATGTACCATGTCAAAGATATTCTATCACTTTTTTAATCAATATAAAGATGTCGTGGTTATATTAATAACCTCGTCGACCTCCCTTAATTTAATTAGAACAGATACAATTAATGTTAATTTGAATGTAACTTATGGCGCAAATGTCATGTATTATTTTTGTATTAAATTATATTAAGATGCTTACATCACATCGAAATGTTCGCATCAAATATTAAAGTAACATAGCATTTGTTGCTAGGAAAAATAATTATATGTCCATATATACATTAGATTAACAATATATAGTTAATTAGCTTCATTAAAATAGGCAGCCAATTTTCAGGAAAACAATGTGACACTCAATAATTAACAACTTAAGACCACAAACGGCGTTAGTGTGTTGACAGCATGCATATGATTAATTTATTTAATTTTCTAGTAATTAATCCTAAAAAAACAAATTTTGCGCTTTCTAGAATCTGATTTGAATCTCCATAACTAAACCAGTTGTGCAGATCATATCTCTAATTCCATATTATATTGTTCTTTTTGATGGGGATGTGATCAATCAGCTAAATATGATTGATGGTCAAAAAACATAAATATAAATAGATAAGATTGGACTGACAATATAATAGCTCAGCCCATTAGTCAAAGTTGATGGATCAGCCCTCACAGCCAAGGTCACAAATCGATGCTTCTTCGGGGCCTATTAGGGTCCGATTATTTGGCAGCCCATTAATTGGGAAGTTCGAAAGGGGGAGTTGTTCTTTCTTTCTCTCTCTCTCTCTCTCTCTTTTTTTCCTTTCAATGAAAAGCTTTATTAATGAACATCGAGCAAATTACATTAAGAAATTCAGAGATTCAAATTTGAATATCAATATATATAAGAAACTAGACTAGAATTTTTATTTTTTTACTCAAACTAGACCAGTATTAAAGCGAGAGAAACTAATTTTAAAACTGGACAAGTATTAAAACGAGTTTATCTCGCAAAAACACGAGTGACTTCATTAGCTTGTCTCTTAACGTGAAGGATCGAAAAACTCCGTTCCAAGTGAAGCAGCCTCTTGCATTCATCCACTAACGAGCCAAATCCTTAACATCCTGAAATGTCGACTCGAGCGCTTCCACCAACACCTTAGCATCAAGCTCAAACACAACCTTCACCCCATTGAGGCACCCAGAAATAGCATAGCATGAAGGGGACTGAACGCCTAAGCTTCCTTTACTGGCAAAGCAACAATGCCCATGCTAACCCATAAAATTAAAGTAGGTCATCGGGTCATTGTCATTTTCTATTTAATAAAATAAGGATTATTTTGTAATTTAATATCTACTTTACTCTTTTATTAATATATAAAGATTAAGTCCTCATTTCCCATTTTAGAATTCAATATAAATATTGCATTCAAATTTCAAAATTATTTAAATTTTTAACACAAATCCTAGGGCCTAACCTAACCACCCTCCCCCAAAACGGGCCCACCCCGTACTTAAATGTGAAAACCAGAGGTGGTTTTCTCCTTGATTTTAACATAAAAAACACAGTGTACTCTCCTGCTAATTTTTTTAGCATAAAGTCCTGGGGGAAACCCCTTATAAATACCCATAATTTGGAGATTGCTCTGGTCACCATATTGAAGACATCCCTATGGTAACGCCTGAAAAAGAAAAAAAGTGTTTTAGAACCTTATATTCCAATGTTAACAAGATATTCCGACGTTACCAGGGGTGTTTTCCCTTGTAAACACCTGTTTTCACCTTTGGTGTGGGATGGGTGGAGGGTTGGGATAGGTGGATGGGCTGGTGGAGAGGATAGGTGCTAGAGTTTGTGTAAAAAATTTAACTAATTTAGGAACTTAATTGAATACAATATTTACATTAAATTTTAAATTACACTGGGAGGAATTTATCTTTATTTATTCATTAAAAGTTAGGGACTACGTGATCTAGAAACAAAGGTTGGGAACTAAAATTCAAATGGATTTAAACCCACACCAAAATTCTTCCCTTCAAATCGGTCTCTTATTTCTCCGGCGACTGCTCACTACAATTCAAATACAAATGAGCGATCTCTCAGTGTAAGTGTGTAGCATATGAATTACAATATAATAAATGTATCTAATAGAGATTTAATGTGCGTATATTTGGTCTTATGACAAAATTATAATTCAATCAACAGTCACGATTATATCGCTAAAATTTTTCAAAAATAGAAACTACAACAGCTAGCTTTGAAATCACAACCGTTCAAGTACTACTTATTGTAAAGATCATCTGAATTAATATTTTTTCTACTATTTTAATTTTAATTCCTAGTTTAATTTGTAGTTGTGGATGAAAGGAAACAGATTAATGTATTATTCGAGATATTTCTTGGTCTCGATGGTCGATATGCTATTCTCTTTGGTGCCGAGGACACTAGGTTCCCTATCAAAATTCAAACATAACCTTCGATTATTCACGCCAAGAAAGTGCCATGTGTGGTGCTTCAATGGTGACACTGAAAGAACCCCACCAAATAGCCCATTCATAATCGTGCACGTAATTGTTGGGGAAATGCCCTCCACCCTATGACGTGGCTCGTTTCCCATATCCGTCCCATCCATAATTTTGCTAGTGAAATGAAATAATTCCACTAACTTTAAACTTTTTTTAAAAAATTTTTATTTTTTATCAATCTTCTTTAATTTCTAATATTTTGTTAATTAACCAGACATTATTGCTCAATTTTTAAATGAATCAAGTCAAACAAAATGTATGTTATTGATGAGAGATTAGCTTGAGATACCAAGCCTAGAATTCAACGTAACGAAGTATAATGTCTATATAGCTGAAATTTATACAAAAAATGAAAATCTCAAACATGACGTTGTTTTTAAGGACACGTTGTGTTTATAAGTGCAAAATCCATTTAAGTAAAATAAGTGAAAAATTTTAGGTATTCAATCTTTGGGATCTTGAACTTGTTAAAGATGTGATACAATTTTAATTTTTCGAAAGACAACAATATGTATTGTCTGGTTTGAGCGTAGTGGTCCACATAGTTTCGCTCTTTGCCTTTCATTCAAAAGGCATCATAGCGATCAAGAATGATCCTTTACCTCATAAATTAGCCAAGTACTTTCTTTCCAAAAGATGTGTTGTAGAGGTCATACACAAGGTCAAGACAAATTTTCGCAAGAATTTTTTTTTAAAGAAAAAATATTTCATTGATTCATATAAGATGAACAGAGAGTCATCACGTAGAAGTGATGAAAAGAGTCTTGACAAATAATCACGCCAAAGATAATCTTGCAGAATTAGTGAAAACTTATTATTATTATTTTTAATGCAAATTGGGGATCATAAGGGTTAGGTAGGGTAGTATCTTGAACCCAGGATCAAATACTTGGTAAAGGGATTCATTCGCCACTTGTTGTATACATACTAAAATTCACTAATATAGTGACAAATAAAAAAAAATTAAATTAAATTCCACTCATACATCAAATTTAGTGATTAAAACGTACGCAATATGATCAGAACATGCGTGTCATACATATAGTTGAATTATTTACTTTATTGTTGGAAAATGAATGTACAATTTAAGTCACTTTTGGCTTGCCAATGCATCTACACATATTCATTCTTCCAAATTTCAGATCATGGCAATAATTTAGGCATGAACGCAGTTAGAAAATGAGTATAAAAGGTAAATTTGAACTCTTCTGTATACAATAGAAATTGAGTATCAAAGGGAAAATTGAACTTTTCTGTATAAATCGTATTGAGATTGAATTTTACACTTGTCTGCATCATCCTATTTGTAGATTCTTTCAGCTCGTATTGACCTGTGCTACTTTACATGTGTAATGATATTATTGGATCTAATCAACTCTTGTATTACATAAAAGTATCACGGGCTGAACTCTGTTGTTGTGACTTGTGAGTGGCACTATTGTAATTACCAAGTTCTAGCATCTCGTACTGACAAATAACAACCAGGCCATTCACTTATCCCGGGCTTTGCAACTTGGTCTACATTCTCTATGAGAGGGTGAAATTTATGACTTTTGGCACTTTCGCTAGGAAGCTACTTAGAAATTAGAAAATGAAATATTGTTTTATAGCTGCAATTAAGTGACATTCTACGTCAGTGCCCACTTCATTCCTCATAATGGGGTTCATCGACACAAAAATACTGCCTCCGCAAAATTAGTGTCCGATATTGAGAATACACACGAGCCACCCTTACGAGGATCAGCAACCACATTAAATTGAGCATGATCAAGAAAAGTCTACTCAATTACTTGATTTCCAAGATTGATGATGTGTTTATAGCAAGATCTCTTTGTATCTTTAAATATTGTATATATTTTCTACATATTTTAATATTCTTAATTATTTTTCCGATTGTAATTCGTCATGCTTGTATTTATATCGACGCATTGTATAGCAATAAACAAGACATGCCATTATTCTCTTCTCTTCGCATTTTCTACATATTTTACATTTCTTAGCAATGGAACAACACCATATAAATTTAATGAATGGTCACCAAACTTTCAAGATGTCCCTAATTACTCGTTGAACTTTGAAATGTAACTGAATAGTCACTAAACTTTACTTAATGTCAATTAATAATCACTCTTTAACTCAATATTTAAATATATTTAAGAATTATGTGTATATGACTAATAACATTCTTCGTAGAGACAGTTAGACTAATTGTTGGTAAAATAAATTCATCTATTAGAACTTAAATAAGAGAAAAACTAGATAAACTATTAGAAATGCCACTGTCTGAAATAATACTTGTGTCGCGTTTCTTATTATTTATATAGTTTTTCGTCCTATTTGAGTGAGTTTTTTATACTAGCAGTTGATCTAGTTGGTTATATGTATGATATCGTCATTCAAATTGGTGTAATACGCTAATAGAATAAATATTAACTAGTGATCGATAAATGACGTTAAATAAAGTTCAGTGAGTATTTCGTTACATTTCAAAGTTCGGTGAGTAATTAGTTACATTTTGAAAGTTCAATGATTATTCATTAAATTTACTCTAAGATCAACAATAGGTGTGTTTTATTATGTAATAAAAATTATTTACTGCTTATCGATACTTTATGTTTTACTGAAAATTAAATGAGAGATCCGTGTGTCCCAAATTTACTTTGTTGACCCAAATATTTATTTTGTTTCTGCGAAATGAATGTACATGAAGACATTTGGGCTTGCCAATGCACTTACGTATATTCATTCATTCTTCCTAAATTCCACATGATGATAATAATTCAGGCGTGGCATGAGAGGGTGAAATTTTTGACTTTTGTCCTGCAAGGGAGCAACTTAGAACTTTAGACGATGAATATTGTTTTAGCTGCAAGTGATATTAATCTGCGTCAGTGCTCACTTCACTCCTCATAATGTGCTTCATTGACAAACTCTTTTTTTTTTTTTTTTATGTGCTTCTTTAAATTTTTTGGAAAGAGTTTTTAAAGGGTGAAAAATGAGATGTAAAATGTTATTTGCAATAATTTTTGTAAATAAAAAATAATTTGAAAAATGTGCAAAAATATCATTTTCGACAAAATAATTTTTAAATATGTGATTGCGAAACATAATTTTGTATATATAGTTTTAATTTCTCTCTTATTTACATTGATAACCATACATATTAAATGAAATTATGCTAATAAAACCGCTACAAATTAAAACTGATAATTAAATTAAATTAAATACAATAAAATGAAATATTTATTTGAAAATTTGGAAATAAAATGCAGATATTATTATCTTGAAGTCTTTGAACTGCTCGAAAGTGCTTGTTTGAAAAAATCATTTTCGCCTTCACTTTGTTACACAATCATTTTCAACTATTCCATTTTTTTTTGTATTTTATATTTGTATTTGTTTTTCTAATTTACGAAGCTAGCAAACAACCTTTTAGTGGCTCAGTCATATGAATCCATTATGTGGGACAAATTTCATTGCTTGAGAGGGTAGTATGACCGGCAGCCCCCAAAAATCTAAGGTGAGGACATATTTACAACATTTTGTAAACATTGAGGATGAGAAGTGAAAATTTCCGCAACGAACTGGGACGTGACGTCAGATCCTGACACAAATCATGACGCCAAACCAGAAAACGCCTACGAGTGCGTCACCAGATTTTGTCAATTTCCAAAGGCGTCGCAATGTTCAACTCTATTTAAACGCGGTTCAAATTCACCAAAAAATAGTATTGTGTTTCTATACGATTTTAGAAAGAGAGAGTAGCACGGAAGAGTGAGAGAGAGAGAGAGAGAACAACAGCGGCGGCGCGAGACGGTGGAGATGGCGGAGGTCGTGAATATACGGTTAGAAACAGTGTCTTCTTCAGCAAGAGTGGCTCCTGTGATTGAGGACTTGGAAACCGGCGATGAGAACCGACAAGAATCTCTTGAAATCATTAGCATGTCCGAAGGGAATGAAACGGCGCCGTCTATAGATTCTTGGTTACCCATTACTGAATCGAGAAAGGGTAATACATTTACTGCTGCATTACATTTGTTATGCTCAGGGATTGGAATTCAAACACTAGTGCTTCCATTGGCATTCGTCTCACTTGGTTGGTAAGTGTAAACACGTTGATTTGTTGCCATGGGTTTTTTTTTTTTTTTTATAAATAGAATTTATTGCCATGCTAAGCACCATTTAAATTTAAAATTTGATATAGTCACATTTTATGCGATTTTACAATCTTACATCTTGCACTTACGTACATTTATATCGATTTAGTTTGAAAAATAACGCTTTAAACTTTTAGGGACACTAATTATTTACTGCGTTATATCATATATTTGAAAAAGATCGTGTAGACCAGTGTCGGCCTTGAAGCAACGCGACCACTACGTCTACCTTTGCTACTTTATTTATTTTCCGGTTAATACAAATTAAAATGGCCATAAGCATTAATATCAACATTACGCGAGACGTACCCCCAACATCTCAATATGGCTAGTCTTGCCTTTGAGTTGGAGAAACTCCTGCCTTGAAATGGCAACCATTTTCGGCCACAAGGTCAAATAAAAAAATTTATTATTGGAGTTACTTTTTATCTTGTGACGTGGAATTAGAAAGAAAAAATCAAAAGTTATAATTATTTTGCATGTAAATTTTATAATTTTATTTCAAAAAGATTTTCCTGTGAGAGGGGCAATTAATGGGGCTGCACTTAATTTCAAATTTGTCTCAAAATCTAAAAATCACATGATTCACACCACCCCCAAAAAAGCAAAAATTTCACGAGCTTCACATTGCATTTTACGGTTGACCCTGGTCTAGACTTTACTAAAATAATATTTTAAAGTCTATGATAGGTCGATCTATCTCACGTACCAAAAAAATGTTTATATGCTACTCTAAAACATAGGTACTGTCTATTAAAAAAAAATATAGGTACTGTAGATTTATAAAACATAGGCACTGTAGATTCAAGAAAAAAATAATGGTAAATTTGACATTTCGATTCTTTTCTAAATTTGTGCAAAAGTTTAAATGAACATTTGTTCACCGATTTAAAATACTGATTAATTTTACACGTTGCTTAATTAATGAAAATTATTGAATTCTTGATTTTGATTGATTTTATTTATTTTTATTTTTAAGGATATGGGGCATTGTTCTCCTGTGTATGGCATTCATGTGGCAGCTCTACACTACGTGGGCCTTGGTACAACTTCACGAACCATCATTGGGAGTTCGTTATAGCAGATTCCTCCACCTTTCCATAATATCCTTCGGTTAGTACCGTTAATTAATTAATTAATTAATTTAATTCATATCAACTAATGAAAAACTAGCGTCTACCTAGAAAGGCTAGGTATTAATGGCATTGGAAAAACGAGCGTCTACCTACAAAGGCTAGGTATTAATGGCATTGGAAAAACGAGCGTCTACCTACAAAGGCAAGGTATTAATGGTATTGGATAGACGTAATAGAAATTTGAAACTTACGATTCTTTTGTATCATATCAGATAATTAATTAAGGAAAATGCTAGACTATCATAATGAATATTATAATTGTTGATATAATGGTTGTTGACATATTTAATAATCGTCCATCAAAAAGTGATGGAGTTGTTGAAATTGTATGATCATGCCACATATCCATTATGTCAACTATTATGATATTTATTATGGTGTTGTAGCATGGTCCATTAATTAATTAACTATTGGTGAATAGCATATTAATAGCTACCTATTTGTTAGATAAAGGTAACTAATCAAGTAATTGCCAAAAAATTATTAAAAAAAAGATTAAAAAAAAAAAGGAAATAATGAGGCACCCTAATTTTCGTAGATAACACATCCCAAATTGTTGTTATGGATTGAGGTTCCATCCCAAAAGGTTAATTCATTGGGCGGAGTAATTCAATCCCTTATAAACCCATCACTTAATCCATATTTAGCCGTCGAGCCTTAAGGAGAAAGTTGGATATGTGGGCTATTGATTAACATGGAGCAATGCAAGTTAATATGGTACTTCGTTCGAGAGGGGGATTGTTAGAGATAAGTGAACGAAATCCCACATCGGCTAAATATGGATTAAGTGATGGGTTTATAAGTGATTGAGTTACTCCACCCAATGGGTTAACCTTTTGGGATGGAACCTTAATCCCTAACAATTGTGACATAATTCTCCTTTAAGGAAAAAAAAAGAATTTTGGAAGTGACACCAAATGCGTGGTTGTGATTTTAGGTGTAAAGCTTGGAAAGTTGCTAGCAATATTCCCAACAGCGTACCTAGCAGGTGGCACATGTGTCATGTTCATCATCAATGGTGGAAGGATTATGGAGCTTTTCTTCGAAGTCATATGTGATGATAACTCCCAATGCAATTCCAAGAACTTAACTGGTTCACAATGGTTCTTGGTGTTTGTATGCTTGTCTATTTTGTTGTCTCTATTCTTTCCAAACTTGAACTCTTTATCCCGAGTTTCGTTTATCGGTTCGATCATGGCCGTCACATATTGTAGCATGATATGGATTATAACAGTCAACAAGGGTTCGGAAAAAGGCGTCTCCCATGACCCATCGCAGGGAGCAACATCGAACATGGTTCGAATTCGTAATGCCTTGAATGGCATCGCATACATTGCTCTAGTTTTCAGAGGTCACAATGTTATGCTTGAAATACAGGTATTTCCTGAGAGCCTTTGCTAGCTTGTATCATATTATTCATATAGTTGCATAGTATTTTTGGTCATTGTGAACAGTAGCTAAAATAGTTTCTTGATCATGAAGGGGACAATACGCTCGGATCAAAAACGTCCATCCAAAGTGCCCATGTTGAGAGGAGTAGCAATATCATATTTACTCGTAGCAATGTGCCTATTTCCCATTGCAATTGTTGGATACTGGGATTATGGAAATTCGGTAAGTTTCTTATTAGAATAATACTATTCATCAACAGTGCTGATTGGATAGTCGTGATATGACACCTCCCAATTAGCTCGTGTTGTGTTGTCTATCTATCAGTGTTCTATAGACACCATGACATCAACCGGTACTATATACAGCTGTTCATCTATCAATATTGCTGATGAATAACAACTCTCTTTTATTACGAGATTCTGTGCATACTTATCTAATTGGCACTAAGATTTACCTTTTTTTATTCTTAGGTACCATCTAATGGAGGAATTTTGAGTGCATTAATGATTTTCCACAAGAACGACACATCAAAGTATGCCATTGGTACGATGTGCTTGGCAATGTTGATACACTACATTTGTGCATTCCAAATCTATGCCATGGTAGTATTCGACAACTTAGAGCGTCTCTATGTTAGCAAGAAAAACAATCAGTGCCCTAGATGGGTCCGATCATCAATTCGAGTCTTCTATGGAGGATTGACGTACTTTATTTCAGTGGCATTCCCCTTTCTTGGAAGTTTACTATTTATCGGTGCAATAGCATTGCCTTTGACATTATCTTATCCGTGCTTCATGTGGATTGCAATTAAGAAACCTCGACCGATAAGTTCAATGTGGTGGCTCAACGTAGGGCTCGGCTCGTTAGGCGTGTTGCTTAGCGTGGTACTTTTCACTTCGTTATTGAGTTCATTAATAGCTAATGGCCTAGATGCCAACTTCTTTAACCCCTAATGATAATGTTTCACTAAAGGTTTGATTACAAGAAGTGTATAGTTTTTTTTTTTTTTTAATTTCAATCACTATTGTATCCTCTTTAATTATATTAAAAAGTAGAATGATACTTTGTTGTGATTAATTATTCATTCTTTGAAATCTTAATACCTGAATTAAGAACAAATTGACAGTAATTACATGATTTAATACAATTCACGACTCTATAGAAATCCCAGGTTAATCAAATTATTTTGTTCTCCTTTAAAATGAAATAATTGCTTCTTTTTACTGTCAATTAAAGAGATTACAAAAAAGGTGTATTATAACATATTTTTATATTTTTATGTTATTATAATAATAATAATTAAGAGCATATAATTATATATAATATAAAATTATATGATATTAATTATTAGCTGACTAAATAATATTGGTTGAATACAAAATATGCTACGTTTTTATATAAAATAGAAATTTGAGTTCATAAACTGGTTGCTATTGCATGATTTAACAAAAATCATAATTTTATTTCCCAAAAAAAAAATCATAATTTAACTGAAAGTTGTTGTTAGCAGAGATATGTTTCGAGCTTCTAAGGAATTACATAAATAATTTTTCTGAAATAGTGCTTCACAAAAATGCTGGTATTATACTTGTGTATTGCATGGAAGATTAATTTGTCATTCTTAGTTTTTAACTGTCCTAAAATGTTCAATGCAATTCTTATGAATATATAAATTGTATAATTAGTTCAACCAATATTTTATGGACTCAAGTTCATTAAAAGTGATTGGTAATCTAATTTTTAATTTCGTTTTAATTAAGAAAATGAGAAAGCATTAGTTATGTAACCTTATTTAATTTTCGGGAATCAAAAGGTCTGTTCTATACACATTAAAGTCATCAAATTAAATTTACTTTTACTCTCTCATTATTTTCGATCACTCATATATTGATTTGACAAATATTTTATATATTTGCTTACTACGTACCTTTTCTCCAATTTTCAAGCATACAGCAAAAAAACAAATTTAATTACATTACATCAAATTTAGCGGTTAAGACACAACATCATTAGAAAATGGGTGTGTCATATAGTTGGATTTTGACCTAATTATTTACTTTATTTTTGGGAAATTAAATGAATGTACAATGAAGACACTTTTGGTTTGCCAATCAGCCAATGCACCTACATATATAACAAATATATATAGCAAGGGTGACATATATTTACGACTTTTGCTAGGAAGCAACTTAGAAGATGAATTTTTTTAAAATGCAAGTGACGTTCTACGTCAGTCCCCACTCCATTCCTCATAATGGGGTTCATCCACACCAATTTATTTAAAAAAAAAAAAAAAAAAAAAGGTACTCCCTCCGCGAAGCTAGCATGCAAGATTAAGGGTACACACGAGCCACCCCCACTCGTCCAATTAGCCGCGCAACAATACCTAATCGAGCACGATCCAGAAAATTCTACTCGATTACTTGCTTTTCCAGATTGATGATGTTGTATTATATTTATAGCAGTATCTCTTTGTATCTTTAAGTATGATATATTCCTCGTATTAATTGCAATATTTTTAGATATTAATTCTTCTGATTGTAATTCATCACGCTTATATTTATATTGACTCATTGTATGGCAATAAAAAGACGAACAGTCATTAATTATACATTCTCTAGTTGAATTTTTTTTCAATTCTTCTCTTTGTAGGTGTAAGACACTACAAGAAATTTGACTTTTAGGGGCGATCGGTCGTCCCTATAGTTTCGTCCCTGCTAGATAATTAGGGACAATATAAAGACTATTAGGGGCAACATAATATTATGTCGCCCCTAATGATTTATAGGGACGAAGCTATATGGATGACCTGTCGTCCCTAAAAGCCCAATTTTTAGTAGTGAGAATCTACATGCAACTGATGGCTGAGAATTCACAATTAATTCAAATGATAACGGATTTTGTTATGTGTATACACATTGCGTTTACACATGCAAAGATAATTAATTAATTAATTATATTGTATGCTTTGGATTTAATTCACACGGATTTGCTCTTTGGCTTTCCCTCAAGAGCACATCATATATACAACCAATTAGGAATTATCTTTTATTACCTTGTACTAAATTAGTAATAGGTGTGCTTTATTATATATATACCATGCAATAAAAATTATTTACTACTTATCGATACTTTATATTTTCTTGAAAACAAGACACCCTTGTATCACAAGGTGGTTTTATTGACCTAATTATTTATTTTATTTCTGAAAATTAAGTGGATCATATATGAAGACACTTGGGCTTGCCAATGCACCTCCCTATATTCATTGTTACAAATTCAACATCATGCATGATATTAAATAATTTAGGCATGGTATGAGAGGGTGAAATTTTTGACTTTAGAACTAATTTAGACGGTGAATAATATTGTTTTAGCTGCATTAATTAAGTGACATTCTACGTCAGTGCCCACTTCATTCCTCATAATGTGCTTCATTGACAAACCGTCTTGTTTTTTCTACCTTTTGGGCACTTGCTCCGAAAATAAGGATATAGTATTTAACTGTGTGTTTATGAAAGTTTTTGAGAAAGAGTTTTTAAAGAGTGATGAAAAATGAGATGTAAAAATGTTATTTTGAATTGAATAATGTGTGTAGATAAAAAATAATAATTTGAGAAAATGTGCAGAAACATAATTTTGGACAAAATAATTTTAAAATGTGTGATTAAGAAATATAATTTTGCATATAAATATAATTTTCTCTTTTTATTTACGTTGGTGACTATATGTATTAAATTAAATTATGCTATTAAAACCCGTACAAATTAAACTGATAACTAAACACAATAAAATGAAATATTTATTTGAAATTTTAGAAATAAAACGCACCAATTATCCTGAAATCTTTGAACTTTTGGAAAGTGTTCGTTTGAGAAAATTATTTTCACCGTCACTTTAGTTTATTGCGCAATCATTTTCAACTATTTTTATTTTTTCTTATGTATTTTATTTTTTTTTAATTACGAAATTAAGTTAACAAACTACCTTTCTGTGGCTCAGTTATATTTATCTTCATTTAAAAATCACTTGCATACATGAATTTATTAGCCATCTCCAATGCAATTGTGAATTTTTTGATAATGTGGAGGAGAGAGATTGAGAGAAATGATTATTTTAATTGGAGAATAATAGAAAGGTGTACAAAAAATAGATAGGGAAAAGTTAAAAAGACTAGAGAAATAGAAATAAATTCAATAATAATAATAAAATAGTATATAGTGAAAGAATTCTATATGGATGTCCATTTTTAGACATGACACAGGAATTTGTGTAGAAAAAGTTAGGTAAATGAGAGAAAAGTGATTAAAGAAAAGAGAATTTAAAAAATGTGGGATCCATATATACACAATTCTTGTGTCTATCTCTCTCTAGAATCAAAATTGACAATTGATGTTTATATTTTAGATAGCCTATAGAACATCTTCAATACAACCACGGATTGGAGATCTAAATTTGTATGATTTGAATGTGAGAGATGGAGATTATGTGATTATTTTATTTGAAGGAAAAAACGAGGGAAAAGTAAAAAAAAAAAAAAAAAAAAAAAAAAGAGAGAGAGAGAAAGAGAGGTGGAAATAAATTGAAAAATAAGTAATAAAATAATAGTGAAAGAGGTATAGATGGATGTGAAAATATGGACATGGTACGAGAAGCGAGGGAAGAATAAAGTATACGAGAGAAAAATGATTAAAGAAAAAGCGAAATTCGAAAAATCATGGTGCTCATATAAAATTATGTGTCTTTATATATGTCTTTAAAATAGATATGCTACATGGATAATTGCTTTGGAGATGCTGGTATGTGGCACAAATTCTATTGCTTCAGGCTAGTGTGACCAGCCGCCACCAAAAATCAAAGGTAAGCACAAATTTACAACAATTTCCAAACATTGAGGATGAGATGCGAAAATTTCCCCAACGAACTCAATACGAACTGGAACGTGACATTAGATCCCGTCGCAATATTCAACTCTATTAATACACAGTTCAAATTCAACAAAAAATATTGTGTTTCTATACGGTTTTAGAGAGAGAGAGAGAGCATAGCGGCGGAGGGAGACGGTGGAGATGGCGGAGGTGGTGAATATACGGTTAGAAACAGTGTCTTCTTCAGCAAGAGTGGCTCCTATGATTGAGGACTTGGAAACCGGCGACGAGAACCGACAAGAATCTCTTGAAATCATTAGCATGTGCGAAGGGAATGAAACGGCGCCATCTATAGATTCTTGGCTACCCATTACTGAATCAAGAAAGGGTAATACATTTACTGCTGCATTACATTTGTTATGCTCAGGGATTGGAGTCCAAACACTAGTGCTTCCATTGGCATTCGTCTCACTTGGTTGGTAAGTGTAAACATGTTAATTTATTGCCATCTTAAGCATATCATTTAAATTTAAAATTTTGATATAGTCACGCTTTATGCTATTTTACAATTTTATTTCTTACAACCTACGTACATTTATATCCATTTAATTAGTTTGACAAATTACGCTTTAAACTTTTAGGGCATATGTTCGAAAAAACTCGTGTAAACCAGTGTCAACCCTGAAGCTACGTGATCATTGCATGCAGCCTCCTTTGCTACTTTATTTATTTATTTATTTTTGTTAATACAAAAATGGCCATAAGCATCAAACTCGTAGAACGAAAAAAGAAAACTCTTACTATCAACTTTACGGGAGATATACCCCCAACGTCTCAGCATGGCTGGCGATCTTGCTGGTAGGTTGGAGACGCTTCTGCCTCTGGCACCCATTTGAAATGGCGACCATTTTCCACAAGATTAAATAAAAAAAATTATTATTATTGGAGTTACTTTTTATCTTGTTACATGGAATATAATTTAAATTAAAAAAACACTAAAAAAATTCAAATCTTACAATTATTTTGCATGTTAATTAATTTATTTCAAAAAGATTTTCTTGTGAGAGGGCCAGCGGCTGCGCTTAATATAGAAGTCGACCCTGTCAAGACTTTACTAAAAGAATACTTTGGAGCATCTGTGATAGGTATGTCTACCAAAAAAATGCACATATATATGCATGCTACTCTAAAACATAGGTACTGCTCCTGCAAAAATAAAAAATCAAAGAAATAAAAATAGGTACTGCTAATTTGTGTGTATATACAAAGTATCCATACAATTTTACTTAAAATAGATTTCACTTATACAGGTATCTTTAATACTCATCTTGTATCATCGCAAAATAGTATTAAACTTGACATTTCGATTCTTTTCTAAATTTGTGCAAAAGTTTAAATGAACATTTAAAATACTCACTACCAAAAATATGACTTTTAGGGGTGATAGTAGTCCCTATAGAGCAATAGCAGCAACATCTTCATGCCGATAGAGCAATAACAGCAACGTCGCTCCTATTACTCTACAAGCACGAGACTATTGGGACAATATAGCCGTCCCTAAAGGCCAAGTTTCTTGTAGTGACTGACTAATTTTACGCGTTGCTTAACTAATTAATGGAGATTATTTAATTATTGATTTTGATTGATTTTATTTATTTCTATTTTTAAGGATATGGGGAACTGTTCTCCTGTGTGTGACATTCATGTGGCAGCTCTACACTACGTGGGCCTTGGTACAACTTCACGAATCATCATTGGGAGTTCGTTATAGCAGATTCCTCCACCTTTCCATTGTAGCCTTCGGTTAGTAACCATTAATTTATTATATATATTCGTATCATCAAAAACGATCGTCTACCTAAAAAAAAGGCTATGCATGTATTAATATATTCACCATCAATAGAAATTTAAAATTTAAAATTCTTTGGTAACATATAAGACAATTATTGGTGATTGAGTATTAATTCACATATTAATACCGACCAATTGTGTGTAGATGAAGGGAATTAATTAAGTAATTTCTAATCTCTAACCACTAAATGATGGTCTCTTAATTATATCAATTGTAATGTGGTCTCCATTCTTCAACGTGTAGACGTATAACGATCACTAATGCTGACCTCAGTTACCGAATACTAAGTACAATATCAATATGTAAAACAAAAATGAATTTTGGAAGTGACACCAAATGCTTGGTTGTGATTTTAGGTGTAAAGCTAGGAACCTTGCTAGCAATATCCCCAACCATGTACCTATCAGCTGGAACATGTGTCATGTTCATCATCAGTGGTGGATCGATTATGGAGCTTTTCTTCAAAGTCATATGTGATGGTGACTCCCAATGCAATGCCAAGACCTTAAATGGTTCACAATGGTTCTTGGTTTTTGTATGCGTTTCAATTTTGTTGTCTCTATTCTTTCCAAACTTGAACTCTTTATCCCGAGTTTCATTTATCGGTTCGATCATGGCCGTCACATATTGTAGCATGATATGGATTATAACGGTCAACAAGGGTTCGGAAAAAGGCGTCTCCCATGACCCATCGGAGGGAGCAACGTCAAATATGGTTCGAGTTCGTAATGCCTTGAATGGCATATCATACATTGCTCTTGTTTTTAGAGGTCATAATGTTATGCTTGAAATACAGGTATTTCTTGAGAGCCTTAGCCTGTATCATATACTTGTATAGCATTTTTGGTCATTTTCAATAGCAGCTAACATAGTTTCTTGATGAAGGGCACAGTACGCTCGGATCAAAAACGTCCATTCAAAGTGCCCATGTTGAGAGGAGTAGCAATATCATATTTACTTGTAGCAATGTGCCTATTTCCGATCGCAATTGTCGGATATTGGGCTTATGGAAATTCGGTAAGTTTCTTATTAGGATAATACTATTCATCAACAGTGCTATTTTAACAATCATGATATGGCACCTCCTAATTAGTTCGTGTTGTGATGTTTATGGATCAGTGTTCTATAAACACCACGATACCAACCAACGCTATAATGACTATACACGTACGTGCAACTATTCATCTAACAACATTGTTGATGAATAACAATTTTCTTTTATTACGAGATCTTGTGCATATTGGTCTAGCCGGCACTAAGATTTACCCTTTTTTATTCTTAGCTACCATCCAATGGAGGAATTTTTAGTGCATTAATGATGTTCCACAAGGACAACACATCGAAGTATGCCATTGGTACGATGTGCTTGACAATGTTGATACACTATATTTGTGCATTCCAAATCTATGCCATGGTAGTTTTCGACAACATTGAGCATCTCTACGTTAACAAGAAAAACAAGCCGTGCCCTATATGGGTTCGATCATCAATCCGAGTCTTCTTTGGAGGATTGATGTACTTTATTTCAGTGGCATTCCCTTTCCTCGGGAGTTTAGGGTTATTTATCGGTGCAATAGCATTACCTTTGACATTATCTTATCCGTGCTTCATGTGGATTGCAATTAAGAAACCTCGACCGATGAGTCCAATGTGGTGGCTCAACGTAGGGCTTGGCTTCTCAGGCGTGTTGCTTAGCGTGGTGCTTGTGGCATCCTCGTTGAGTTCATTAATAGCTAATGGCCTAGATGCTAACTTCTTTAACCCTAAATGATAATATTCCACTCAAGGCAATTTGATTACAAGAAGTGTATATATGGTTTGTCTATTTCAATCGCTATTGTATATCCTCTTTATGTTAAAAGTAGTGTGAGAAATTGGCATCGAAAATTATTCTTCGAAGGGATTATTACTTAAAATTTATTATTACTATATTAATTAATATAATTAATTTCTAATCCTTTTTTGGCACTTTGTTGTCATTATTTGTTGATTCTTTAAAATCATTACCTGACCGCCAAAAATACGCAAAAAAATTGTTTTTCTCAAAGTTTATTTATAAATGTTTGATCCGTTTTGGTGTAAAATAGAAATTGTGGGGAACAAATTGACCGTGATAAAAATCCATGGTTCATAAAATATTTTATCTTTCTATAAAATTAAATAACTATTTGTTTATGGTTATTAAGAAAAAAAAACCCTATTTGTTTTACATATATCAAAGACGACATATCGCCAAAAAAATATTGCGTTTTATACTTATATTGCAATATCATGATATATAGCTGTATAACAATATTATCATAATATTATATATAATATAATAATATTAACTATTGATTTAATAGTAATATAATCGATTTCAAAATATGTTACGTGTTTCTATAAAATAGAAATTCAAAGTTCATAAATTCGTCTCCAAAAATGGTATGGATAGAAAATGGTTCAAGGAAAAATTTAGAAAAAGGACATGTACTTTCAAAAATACCTTAATGAAAATCACATTTGAGGAGTCCACCCCATCCTCTCCCCCTGTGTTTAGGGGGCATCACTCATAACCCCCTGAATGCAATGGCGGGGGGTGGGGTGGGTCCCCCAAAATGTGATTTTGGAAGTCCACGCCTTTTTCTTAAACCATTTCCTCAATCATTTCCTACCCATACAAAAGTTCATTGGTCTCTATTGCATGGTTTTACAAGATCACGATTTAATTGAAAAACGCTGTTGGTAATTAAAATGTGTGGTGTCTCCAAAAAATTAATTTTTTAAAACTTGTGCTGCATCAAGGTAAAGACATTGTAACGGTCTTACATAATATAACATTATATAAGACTAAATAACTATTTGTTACATGTTAACATGTGTGGAAATAGTTCATCAATGAAGGGAATTGAGAACATTTAGGCCTTGCTCAATTCAACATAAATCAACACAAATTTTAATAATTTTTTTTCTCTCATCATTTACAACCACTCATTCAATTATTACTTTCATTCAATAAATATAGTCTACTATTCATTTTTTGTCCGTCTCAAAATATAGGCCACATTTCTTTTTAAAATGTTATTAAAATATTACTTGTCTTTTATACCCTCATTTAATGTACATTGTTATCATCAAAATAGAGTAGTTGAAATAAAACATATAATAAATGAGAGGGCATATTAGGAAAATAATTTTTAATTTTATTTTTTCAATACCATTAATTATATTTTTTTTAATCTTTGTGAAAATAGAAATTGGCTATATTTATGGGACGGATGTAGTATTTAATACATTTTCTTCAAATTTCAACCACACATTCAATACGTACGTGCATCAAGAAAATTAACTTTATTATCAATCAAACATACCCTTATTATATTTTTTTAGAATGGAAACCTTTATTATATTTTATTATATATCATAGAGTTATATTATATATTATTGTAGTAATATTATATTATTATTATTGAAAATAATATAATATAGTATTTATAAAAATAATTATTAAATACTATATCTATAATTATAAAAATTAATTTGTTATTAATATTATTTGATTACTAAAAGTGCATTGGACCCCTGTATATATAATTGACGTAGAAACATTTTTAATATCAAATTTTACAATATAAGGATGCTGATATAAGATGTTCTTCAAAATGATTCGATACTAGAACAAATTTTTGTATCAAACATTCCTTCTTAAGTTACTTAAAGTTTCCCACATATATATATATACTAGGGTAGTTTGCAACGTGCGATGCACGTTGGGGCAATTGTGGGCGAGGTAGCGTAGATGAAAGAGCCAATGCTAGGGAATTTGAAAAATAATGAACGAGTAAGTTCTTTGATATTATTTTGTGAAAGTGGTAGTCTATTTCCTTTCGATAGTTTAATTGAGCATGAGAGCTAATATTTCACCATTCAATCATATTGGAAGACAATGTGCATTAATATGAAACATATAGATAGATAGTTAATAAGTATGTGGCAAAGCAGTGTTGTCCACAGAACTTATTTACAAAATGCATATAGATAGATAGCTCGCAAGATGGGTATTATACCCTTGAACATTTAGGTGACAGAATGGGACATAAGTATTTTCTAATGTTTCCCTAAACTAACCTCATTCAATGCTAAAAAGAATGCTAAAAATAATGTCCACTCTCCTCCTCTCCTCGTGTTTTGGCTATCGAGCTGTATCATTTTCTCATACAATGTCCAGGGACCGAACACTTAAATTAGTATCAGATCGAAAAATGCATTGAGTCCTAAATTAGTATTACAATATATAATTCTCAAAGTATTTATAATACTAAAAGCGCATCTAAACTCCTAATCAACAAACATTGACAACATATTTCTAAATGTCATTTAGACCTGCGAAATAGCATTAAATATGTGCTACAATCCTTCATCGTGAAAAATCATGCCAACACCTCAATAGAGAGCAACACCATAGAAGGAAACTATTAAAAAATAAAATAAAATAAAAAAAGAGCGACCTTTATTTTTACTGACCACATAGGGAACCCCATAAAGCTAAAGAACCAAGAGTGGTCCAAATTTGATGGATAGGCAAAACAGGAAAGCAACCATTGCACCCATACATATTGTCGACGTGAGCTTCGCAAATGTATTCGAGTTTCATGGGCATTCCTTTTCAGGCAGAAACTTCTGTCCTTCGTCTAGTTCGTGCCTGTCTTCTCACAAATTTCAGTCAACACTGGTTCTTTAATAGTTGTTTGTAAGACAAAATGCAAAGATAAGGAGGCCAATAGCTCTACATACCTTCTTAGCAGGCAACACATGACATAGAAAACAAATAAAAAGCCCCAGACACCCAAACATCCTCAATTTCAGAAAGGAAAATATTAAAAGAAAAATAGAACGACAAAATGAGAGCAGATGTTCTGAGATATACTTACCAAAATTAAAGTAATTGAGAATACTTGAACTATATTGTCTAGTGGTCTAGGCCAATAGTAGCTAAGAGTGCAATCACCATGTATACCTAACTTCAGAAAGGAATTAAAATGATTAATGCTCTAAAGTTTGATACCTGAAGTTTGATTGGCTGTCCAAATACATTTGCTAAAGCACATTGAAGCTGAATGTATAAAATTTGCAAGAAAATATCATAAGATGAAAATGGGCATCATTTGAATGCATCGACATAGAAAATAAAATAGCCAATAGTTGTGCACTGGTTCGTTTACTTTTAAGATGAAAATGCAATTCTTTGGTTTGAATCACACAATCAAAACATGCATCAATTCCTTCATAACCTTTTCCCCTTTTTTTACGTGTTTATGTTACTATTGCTGTTTGTCTGACAAAGCTAAGAGATTATGGTTAACAAGACAACAAAAAAATATCCAAAAAATATAACAAGAGTAATTATAAGGCTAAGCTTCTTGTTGTTGTTGTATGTGAATATTGACAACAGTGGATTAAAAAGCTATAAGTGACAGAAGGACTTTACAATAGCACCAGCTTGTTTTATTTTTTTTCTTTACTTCTTCACAGGATTTGTTCTTTCCAGCGACACTCATTTAACCGGTTGGCCCAAGATTTTGAAGCCTTTACTACAAAGAGTAACATGAAGATTATTACACAAGCTAGAAGCGTAAAAATTTCAAGACATTTAGTATAAATAAAGGACCTAGGTTACCTAAGGAAGTCTGAATTTGTAGTTGTACATGAATTTTAACAGCTTCTATAGATATGGCCATTTGCTTGCCATTGCTTTCCGTTCCATCTCACAACTTTAGCAGACGAATCAGAATTTAGAAGGAAAAAAGAATAAGTACAAAAAGTTTGGTAAAGGGAGGAGATAGATAAGCATCACCATTTTTCTTCTTTTTCATCCCATTTGATTTGGCATATCCCAAGAATCCATCTTCAAGCTATCACCAGCAAGTCCCATCTTTCACAAATCAAGAATCCAAAATAAATCCCAAATTTAAACCCAGACATCCCTCCAAATCAAGAATCCAAAAAACTTCTAAATCCCAATTTCCACCCAAACAGTCCTATAAATCAAGAATCAAAAACCCCGCCAAATCCCAAATTCAATCCAAACAGTCCCTTGTTGCCAGGCCTATTCCTTCCCAAATCGTAAATCCTGAAATCAGCTAAATCAAGAAAAAACCAATACATAAATCAGCAAGCAGTCACAATAAATTGCCTTTCACCCCTTTCTGGAAACCTAAATACCTAAGTCAGAATAATTAATTTTCCTACTTCGAAGAACAAATTTTTACTCCAAAAAAGCAAGAAACCGAAGAAATAGCTCAGCCCAGTAAACAGGACCTCTTTTTAATACTCTCTACCTCTAACTGTACTATGTTGGTGTAGCTAATCCGAGAGAATAGGGGACTGCAGAGTAAATGTAAAGAATACATTGATGGAAGAAATCGAACAAACCCTAAAAAGGAAAGGGGAAAACTGAAATTACCTTAAGCAGAAAACCACGTTCAAGGAACAAGAGGCGTCGCCGGCGGGGTAGCGGATGGGGCTCAAAATCTAAGTAAGATTGTACAAAGCACGAAAGAGGGACGAGAAAGTAGGTGGAAAACCTACCGAACAAAAACTACCGCAGAGAATTGAACGGCTAGTTAGGGAGAGATACTATTATGCAACCCAAGCGAGCAGACAATCGCCGGTGGTGGGAGCATGGAAGATGAGCGGTGAAACACGAATCGGAGAGCTTGGAAGGGTTTAGAGAGAGAAACAAAGGCTAAGTGTTCTGCAAGGGAAATGGGAGAAAAGGGGCGACTCGAATTGGAGACGGGTCGGCTCAGATCCGCGAGATTGGAAATGGACTATCCGATTGGTAAGGCACCAAAACGACGTCGTTTTATCGTCCAGCTACATGAAACTGCGTCGTTTTAACGACGTTAAATGAATAGTGATTTTGTTATCCCCTCTTATAATATAGGAACTGATATATATATATATATATATATATATATATATATATATATATATATCTTGAGTACTTTAGACTGTAAAATATTTGTGTCGATCACTACATAATTTTAAATTTATTAAACATTTGTGTATCATTGCGTAAATTAACTAATTGTACAACACTGCAAAAACCTGAGCCTTTAAAAGTGGCATGTCGTTCCTATAGCTTCATACCTATAAAGTATTATGAATGATATACTGTTCCTAAAGATCCAGTTTCTTGTAGTGCAAATTATTATAAGAATTATTATAACTATTGTTATAAAAGTATAGAAACAATAGAGAGAATTTAGAGAATGAATTAAGGAATTAGGAGAATGAATTTAGTTAATAAGCAGCACTATTTATGGGAAACTTGAATAAGCGCAATCGTAATTACATAATTTCATCAAGGGTATAATAGTCATTCACATATAATAATTACATCTTTTACCAAATTATTTCTCCACCAAATTATTCCTCCACCAAATTATTCCTCACAATTCATAACCACCACATTATTCTCAATTATTCATAACACCTAATAATTATTCTTCAATTATTATTCATAACACTTCGAATATTTATTAATACAAATGTCTTACGGGCGCATTTGGAGAAAAACCAGGTGGGAAAAAACTTCCAAACCGATGCGGGATAGCTTGGAGTGGTTATATCTTTGTTTCATCAAAACATTGCTCCCCACGATGTCTATCGGCATATAGTATTCACGTCTTTGCGCCGTTAAAACCTTGTCCAGAAAACCGATTGGGAAAAAACTTGATCGAAGGAAAAAGAATGCAATTTGCTCAGTTTGATTTCATATCTTGAGAAGCGATATATTTACTTACGGTAAATGATTTCAATATCATCATTGTTTGGATCTAAAGCATTAGCTCCATTATAACTTGATCCAATAGATACCGTATCAATTTCTCCTATCGTTCTCAATATACCATGAATATGCCTCGTTAAAACCTTATTAGGAAAAACCCGGTGGGAAAAACCTAATGAAGGAAAAAGAGTACATTATTCATGTGAATACGCCTTTAAAGTTGCCTCATTAAAAACCTTGCTAGGAAAACCCAATGGGATAAAACCTCAGTCGAAGGAAAAAGAGTGCAACGCGTATTTTATACAAGTATACTCCAAGTATTTCAAAATCTTTCATACATTTGTATGAGTATCATATACATTGATTTTATACTCTTGCGTTCATTTAGAGTGCATCAATTTTCTTACACAACTACAAAACATTCACCATGAACACATGTCTCCAAATACACAATTTAAAGCATATAAATTCATCGTAAAAACATGTAAACATATAAGTAAACCTTCATAACTAACTAACACTTAAAATATATCATTTAACATTTAATACTCACTTAATAGGCTATTTCATTCCCGGGGCTTAGCTCACCCCTTTAGGGTGCTCATAAGCTCTGGGTTTAGCTCACCCGATCCTTTAATTTCCTTTTAGTACTACACACACGATCGGTAATTTAACTTTCATGAGCATGCAACATATAATGACCACCATGCTTATCTTTAAACTTGAGCAATAGTCATCATCATCTCATCATCTCATAAGTTAAGGATTTCACATTCACCATTTATCATCTTCAATATATCTCAATATTTTCATTATCATTGATCATATGTAGCGCTACATTTTCATATCGTGTCGACACTTTTCAATTTCATTTCTTTCCCCATATCGACATAACTTATCGAGATATCTCATTATCAATCCTCTTGTAGGATTACACAATATAGTTATGTCTATATACTCTTCAAGAGCATATGCCTCCGTTATTAAGACCATCTTTTATAATTTGCTTTGATATATATGATTGAGGAAATATCAACGCTTACAAGCGTGCTAACTTATCAAAGCATTGTAAACATTATATGTGATTGTTCATAGCCTTTCATGCATCTTTGAACTTCAAGTTAGTATTTCAATTTCGAGGATATAACATGATGCATTTCACATATTATTTTCAACCTTTAATACTCCCTCATCCGAGAAAATTTAGAACACCAAAACTCATACAGTTGGTATGATTTTAATCATATATGTTCTCATCATTCAAATTCGGCCTTAATATGGGAATTTAGACCGTTTGCATTCTATTCTCGATATCGACAATTTATTTGAGGACTTTAAATAATTTGCAATATAATATCCCACTTGTATGCGCATACTCAAATCCTTCAGGGATTTATTCAAGTATTGGGATATACATTTACTAGCTTTATCATTAAATCTGGAAATCATGCTCATCCAGTGAGCAAATATTTCGTAAATTTCAAATTACGAATCATATACACATGTGACTATCTAGTGGATCCATATCATAATATCTAGTAGTCCACATGTAGGATGAAATGGGCCCATACTTCTCATCCTTTATTCCAAATATATTTGGGATTTATTCCCAATATTGGCTAGTAATGATTTTATCATTTATCGAGAACAATCATTGAAGAATTCCTTTAATTCTTCACTTGAAATATTGATTTCAATAATTATTTAAACCGGGATGGTCGATCAGGTTTGCAAGCAGTATTATAGAACTTCTAGTTCGATGAAATTCTTATATCGATTTCACTAGTATCGTATAGTGCTCAATATGATTTATCATAGAAATAATTCACCGACATATTCCATCATCTTTTGGTGACATTATTGTCTACTCTTGTTCAAACACTGAGTTACAAACTCATCACGCATCACATCCGGCTATTATTTAATTCAAATCGTAGCTCTTACGCTTCATATTATTTATTTAAAATCGAGTCTTATTTCATACGCGTCGTATTATTCTATAAATAAATCATCAAAATTATTGCAAAATTCATCCTAACAAGGTTCTATACATTATAATGGATCATATGCTCTCAAATCTTGAAAATACTATCCATCACTACCGATCAAAATCCTAAAAAGGATTTATCGATGTAAAGGTGGAAAGATTAAGGATGCTAATGAATAAGGGTATCCCACAAGATATCCGATACTTGATTAAAGCAAAGGTTCGATTATCGGTGAGGTTTCAATTCCTTCTAAATACATGCCTGGTATGGGTAAAAGTAGTTTTTCAAAGAAACGGAGAGCAAAAGATTAGGAGGATGCTACAAGTGTGCTCGGTGGACATGTGACACTCGATGTAAATATGTGGGATACTTGTCCGAAATCGAGAAGATAAAATAGCATTCATTAAGGATGGATTGAGTAAGGAGCCTTTGGATGATATTCAATGAGGCTCTTGAGACACATCCTGAGTGGGACCACGTACAAGGTGAGCTAATGGCCTTATGGGCCAAATTTAAAGATCAACAAACAGCGTTCTGAGTCTTGAAAAACTTACTTTAGAAGATCACTTGTTTGTAAATTTAGTAGAAAATTTTAGTATAATAATTTTCTCATATTAATATAAGGAAGCTCGATGTAATAACGAAGATCAATGTTTTCTTGTAATTGTAAATATTGTTTTTCGATTTTAAGATATATATATATGTATATATATATTATTTTTCAATCACAAACAGATATATGTCATTTTCACTTAAAAAATTTTACGCATTTTTTCTCTTTCATATTTGTCAAAAAGTAAATAGTGCACTCAATTATAGGTTTGAAAATTTTTCTTTAAATAGAGGATTCATATATCTCTCATGTTCATACATTAAAAGTATAGTGCAAAGAGAGATATGAGTAGAGATGGATATGGAGATTTTAGAATCATCTCATACAAGTCGACTTTTACCTCGCCATATTAAACCGTATGTATTCTTGGTGGATCTAAAGTGGTAGGCCATATCAATATGTGGATATGGCAAACCCACTCGTAAAAGAGTTAGGGAGACAAGAAATCAATATACTATACGGAGGAACCAACAACAAACTTTTAACTAGACTTATAATGGCCGCACAATCATGGGGAATAAGAGTTTGAGTGTAATACCTTTCCATCTAGTTGGATCGAATACTCGAATTAGAGCGATTCTACCATGGGTCAGCGGGGTTGGTGCTACAAGCGCAATCCATCCACAAGCGCATGATGTATATGATGAATAATAGTGATGCTTTCATTGTCCTTCCAGCGCTACAACACCTTTGGAGGAAATATTCAATATAGCCTCGTTGGCACGATGGAATTTTCATGTCAAACCAATAGGTTTGTTGAATATTAATAATTTCTTTGATGGCTTACTAGCGTTTCTAGATCGGTGTAAATAATAAGTTTATCTCTCATTCAATGAGAAAAATACTTATTTACGCTGAAATCTTGTTGATGAACTACTCATCAAATTTCATGCATATGTTCAAGAATCTGTGGAAGCCAGTCAGTCGGTCACGGACCCTTTGGTGTCAGCGAAAAAGAAATTCGGATCCTTTAAATATTTCATTATGAATCCTAATGTTGATGGTGGCAGAGTTACGGAGTATTTATACTCTCGAGACGCATCCCTCATTTATGGATTCAGTATGTATATTCTTTTTGCATTTCTATATTTTCGAGTGTTTAATGCCATCTTTTGATATTCTCAATACTAGTACCTTCACCCGTGCGTTGCACGGGATTGTTAAAGACAACTGATATAAACTTCCTAACAATAGTAAAAGTGTATGATTCACAATATTAAAATACTATCGATAACAATCAACGATGCAGAAATAAAAATCTACAAAAATTTTGACAAAGTTCCCCCTACAATACGGGAAAATCCATCCTGTAAATATTCTAACATTACCGAAACACAATACACATGAATAAACAACAATTTAGAAACAACCCGGATCACAAAACTCTCAAAAACCAATCAAACCTATTGAAATCAATATTATACTACAAAGCATGAATATCAATCATCGTCTTCGAATTACAAATCTCAACACAACCATTGGGTTTCTGTATTGGGTTCACAATCTCATTCTGCGGATCTTGATGTTAGGAAGTTTATACCAATTATAGTTTCTATTAATACATTCCTTACTCGAGGTCCCTCAACCTAAACGAAAGAGTGTAGCTATCCACATTCTTAGGTTTGCCATACCAGGCCCTCTCGCTTGGTAGGAAAGCGCCAATGAAATCTGCAAAACAATTAAGTTTAGAATTCATACCCAAAAAACAAATTTATCATACCAATAATCTATCTACTATTTAGACATCTACGCTCACCAAAGGAAAGCCGGGGACACGTCCAAAAACATTGTCACCAACATTTGTATCGGCGTGGAAGCACAACTTGTATGGATGCGGGGCTGGCCTCCATCCATTTTCGCATTCTTGCACGTTGAAATTTTTCATAGCGTAGAGGCCATGCTCAACAATTAGCTGCTTAAAACGGTCACCAAGTTCCCTATCAGCAATAGCTTGAATACGTACACCCTTGTACACAAATTGATTGAATTTTATTAGAATATGTAATTTCACTAAAATAGGAAAACTGAAATATTAAAAAATATCCAATGTCACCCAAGAAAATTTATCTCAATAAAGGGCATTATCACTAAAAGCATATATTAGCAATCTCAAAGGTAATAGCACCACCTCATCATCGTTAGAAAATCCGTTTAAAACACTATCTTACAAATGGGAAAAAAGTTCCATTTTTCAAATAAATTTTCAAAAAAGCCATCATCAACAATCCATTATCGTGAGGGATTAGAGTAAATGCGAAGGAAAAGAAACTTTGAAACGAAAAATACCTCTGCATCTTGTAGGACCATCGATAAATACCTAGTCCTATTGCCATTGTCCCTATATGGAACAATCCACAAGCGAACAACGCGAACTACAAAACCGGCCTTCTTTGGTAGACGACCAAGAATAACGCGCAGCATAATCTTTTTTGGGGCCATTACGTAGAAGCTGCATTGTAGTTAAAATAACATGTATAATACCGATGCAGTTAATAAAAAAATTAAAATAAAAACTATTGTAATTACATGATACATCTTAAAGGCAACAACACAACCAGCATATCAATAGCAACAATACTTCACATAAAAAACACTTCACATAAAAAAAATGTGCAGATAGAAATTATTTTGAAGGAAAAATGATTTTAAAAAAGTTGAACTAAACACCAACAAAACCTCCACATTGAGCAAAACTTGGGACAATCGAAGAGCATCCAATCTCGCAAGAGTGCTAACAGTTGTCTTGAAAGAATCTCGCAAGGGTCGTTGAAATATTTCTGGCCTTCATACGTATATTGGTTTGTTTAAAACAATGACAAGAATGTCGTTGAAATATTCTAATTTAAATATGCCTTTTCTTAAAGAGACGTTGTCAAGTTGCTAAGTCCAGAAAGAAAATTCACATCCCACTAAAAACGGAAGATACGTCTATCAAACATTTATATCGCTTTAAAAAAAAAAGAAAAAGAAGAGCATCCATATGAGTCCTTAAAAAAACGGGAAGATGGCACAATTAGTTCTCATTGTATTAAATGATCAAACGATGGCACAATTACACTAATAGTATGCAGAGGTATTCACATACTGATCATGTTAACACCATCAAAACCTCCACATTGAGCAAAACTTGGGACAATCGAAGAACACACAGTTGATAAAATCGAAGAAGACATGGGATACCTGTAGATGCTCGTTGTTGCTTCTGTGTACACAAACACCAACTGTGAAGTTCAAACTGCTTCTCTACGAATTAAACCACAAAAAAAAAGACAACTATATATTAGACTGGACAGACAAATATCAAATATCGAACTTGGAAAACAGGCTATGTAAATTACCTCAACAAATGCGATGGGAATTTGAAGCGATGTATTCGGTGATATATATACGCTCAACGTAGAGTTCAATTTGAGGAAAATTAGGTTTTCCATAATTGAAGAAGGAAAATAGCGTATGAACAACAATATGAACAGAAATCCAATCTAATCTAATTTCTATAATTATATTTACAGAAATCCAATCGTATTTCTATAATTAAAGATACAGGAATCGAATGAAGGAAAGAAGGGATGCGGCTGAAACATAGAAATCGGTAGAGAAAAGAGGAAGAAGCGGCTGAAGAGGAGAAATCCAATCGTATTTCTATAATTAAAGATATGGAATCGAATGAAGGAAAGAAGAGAAGCAGCTGAAAAGAAGAAGCGGTAAAGAAAAGAAGAAGAAGCGGCTGAAGAGGAATCCTATTTCGTAATGGGCCGGGCTGCGCTGATAAGAATGGGCCGGGCTGCGCTGATAAGAATGGCCCAATTGAAAGCTATTGTATCCAATTGCACTTAAAAGGCCCCAAGAAAAAGAGCGGGAAAATAAAAAATGCTTGGGTTGTTCATTTTCTTAATATATAGATGTTCCACTTCGGCTGTTTTGTACTTCTTCTGGAGTAATAATAATAATATCATATTGGCTTTATTCAAATACAGATATCTAGTGATTTTGCTTCTTCAAGAGCATTTTATTCTCATATTAATACAATCTCATATCATCGATGAGATTACTTCATATAAGCTTTCCATGCGATATATTTTCTTTGATTTATCAACATGGGATCTATTCAAAGATTTTACTTTCGTCTATTTATCCAATGGTAACTTCAAGTACCACTTACTCAATTTTCTCCATTAATATTCTAGATATATGGGGAAGTAATTTTATTCTCATCGCCTACTACTTGAGTATGATTAGAATATTTGATCAACTACTTCTTCCGGAGTAGGATTAGTTATAACCAATCGTGTAGTATAACCCACCACATTGGAAATATGCACACCAATCGTGTGGTATTACCCACCACATTGAAAATATACTCAAACTATAAAGTGCATAAATTTAAATTGCAGAAATTAAATTTCCTCCAATAGGTGGTCGAACCTACCTTATGGGAATTATTGCAATAAATATAAATTTACGGAATTTAAATTGCGAGAATTAAATTGCATAATGTTTAACTACTTCTTCAGGAGTAGGATCTGCTTAGTAGAAGGTATTACCCATCACTTAGCATATAAAGTGCAGAAATATATAAAACCTTCCGTTTAGTGACAGTTGAACCCATCATCAAGTAGGAGGTATTGCAAGAATTAAATTGCGATAAATAAAGTGCGAGAATTAAATATTGAATCAGCTTACGGGAGCAAATTTGTTCTTCTAGAACAAATACTCATTACTTACAAGAGCACACTTATCCTTCTAGAATAAGTACATTATGTAATTAAACTCTTCGAGAGTTACATTAATATTTTGATCTATTAACTCAAATGGACTTCAGGTCATAATTAATGGATTTAGAATTTCTTCGGGAATATTCTATCCATTTTTGTTTATTGTCGTCAAAATTAGGTCGGTCCTTCCTTTTACAGTTCGCAAGGGTAAAATTGTCTATTCCAATCCGCAATGGTTAAATTATCAAACATATTCTATCAATATTATACGATTGGAAAATCGTCTCCTTTTCACTTCCATTTATAAATATCAAAATATTTAATGACTATTTTGTAACATTTCAAAAGTTGGTGTACTAATTTGTAAATTTTGAAAGTTTGATAATAACATATTTCAAAACGAGTTATTACTCCTATCAATGTTGGTGTCAAATCGAAACTCTCGTTAAATCGAGTATAATGGAGTCTAGAAAATTTGATTTTGATAATGTATGCTCCATATATCTCGATAAAGCGAATGTTATAGTTTAATATATTATTATATTATAAAATCATATGATTTACCTTTTCCTTTCTCTAATTATTCCAATGGATGAGATTTACTTGCAATCCATTTACGTGATCGGAAAATTCTTTGGACTCCATTCTTCCAATTTTGGGATTTCAGCACATCTCAAGCGAGGTTGTGTAGAATGAGGAATTGTGGGAGAAGAATATGAACAAAGGGAATTTTCGATGATGTATTTGCAGAGAGAGTTATTTAGGATTGATGAGGATGAATTAATTCATTGGTAATAATCCAATTTACGATCTGAGAAGATCATCTATAAGATCTGTTGTAGAAGCATACTTCTTTCATATTACTCAAATGGTACAGAATTTCGATAACGTGTTATAAAAGTATAGAAACGATAGAGAGAATTTAGAGAATGAATTAAGGAATTCTCGGAATGAATTTCATTAATAAGCTGCTCTGTTATAGGAAAGCTTGAATAAGATCGTAATTACATAATTTCATCAAGGGTATAATAGTCATTCACATATAATAATTACATCTTTTACCAAATTATTTCTCCACCAAATTATTCCTCCACCAAATTATTCCTCACAATTCATAACCACCACATTATTCTCAATTATTCATAACACCTAATAATTATTCTTCAATTATTATTCATAACAACTATTATTTATATATATAATGTTAGATAATAGAATTACAAATAAGGGTAGGTTTTTTTTTTTTTTTGAATAAGACAAATAAGGGCAGTTGACAAATGGAAGAGAAGTCAAATTTATTTATATGATTATTTAAAAATGTAAAGCGTGTATATCCGTCCCCATCGCCTCAAGTCTGTAATCTGCCTTTTCATCATCTGATCATCCCCTTTCTATTACGCGTCCGTGATCAAAATTAAAAAAGCCAAGTGATAGAGCTGGCATCGCAAATATATACATACACACTCTACACACATAAATAACGTATAAAATAATTTATATATATATATATATATATATATATATATATATATGAAAATATGTTATTTGAACATGAAAAATTCCGTGTATTGCGTCAATAATCACGGACATCCTAAGTTTCCAACAAGAGAAAAACTCTTAGGACAAAATTAAGCATGTGGCATAACGCGGTTATAAGTTGCAACAAAGACGATATTTCAAACTTGCAAGTTACGACTGAGGTTATGTTTGTCACTTTAAATTACATTTCTGCCTACACATTTTTTAGACTAGTATTCCTACTTGAACATAATGGTAAATATATATTGGATGTGATATAATGTCTCCAAATTATCAGAACCCAGATTACAATAATAGAGATATCCCACTTTATAGAATTTTGACAAATTACATATATTCTGATGAATAATGGCTTAATGATTATGTGTCATGTTAGTATTGAGTTATGAATTTATTGCTCATGTGACACCAATGAGTAACGAAATACACAGTTGATCATGATCCACTGACGATGAATTAGGTATGTGCATGGGTGAAGGCGCCAAATGGGCGAATAGGAAGGTCGCGATCATTTTTAAGTAAATCTTAAAATTGCCCTAAAAAGAAAAAAAAAACACAAAAATCTTAAAATTGTGTTTAATATATCTTAATATATATGTAATTTGTCCCTACAACAACATTTTCTCAAATATCACGAAGTTAATTTTATGACTCTCTTGTCATGCCATACCAGGTCGGAGAAGACGGTTTTGTTAAATTTCAAGAATATATAGATGTTAACATCAATTACCAACAAAATGTCTGCATCAGAGGTTAACAATGAAATGTAATCAATAAAAATCAAAATATATAATCATAAATATGATACATCAACTGTGTCACTTAAACGATTAATATGTATTTATTATTTAATGCACATTTTAATTTCATTATCTAACGAAAGTGTGTCACGTCAATAATGTCACTTAAAAATATAAAATTTAAATATACATGTCGAATCACTCAAAAAATTGAAACTATTTACTATAGCAATTAAAATAAGATGGTTAAAAAAGGAATTTTTAGGCAATAGGCAATAACATGGTTGTTACCATCCTTTTCTCCAAGAATAGAAAAATAATAGTATAAGTAAACGAAGTAAAAAAATGATACCCAACCCATTACGCAAACCGGAAGTTTCAACCAACCGAGGAGCCAAGGGTATGTTGACGGCTTTTCTGTTCATACAAACACCCAAAGAATGTGAATGTCTTTCTGTTTCCAGTTCAGCAATATAATTGCTTCTTCACACAACAATCATTTCCTATATAAATTCTGAACCTTTTTCTGCTTTTTGTGACACCAACCCATTTGCATGCATTCAAAGCTTTCTTTCAAGATCGAAACAAAGACGATCGAGCTGAGTCGAGTTGAGTCGAAGTGAGAAATGTGGCATATTTTTACCATTCTACTCTCTGTTCTAGCAATTGTGAGTGCTGAGGATCCTTATAGGTTCTTCACTTGGAGCATCACTTATGGAGATATTTACCCGTTAGGAGTTCGTCAACAGGTTCGTGCATACCTTTAATTATTACTTCTAAGTTTACCGTAACGTTCATCGTGATTATTTTCCATTGTATTTGCAACTACAGGGCATTCTCATAAACGGGCAATTTCCGGGACCAAATATAGAAGCTGTTACGAACGATAATCTCATTATCAACGTATACAACAACTTGCCCGAGCCATTTCTTATCTCATGGTTAGTTGACATATACACATAGTCAAACAAACATGTTGTATAATATCGATATTCCTATAAAGCTTTTTTTTTTTTTTTTTGATTATGTATGAATGTGTACATACGGTGTAGGAATGGAGTTCAACAAAGAAGGAATTCATTCCAAGATGGAGTATATGGAACAAATTGCCCCATTCCTCCCGGCAAGAACTACACTTACAAAATTCAAGTCAAAGATCAAATAGGAAGCTTTTACTATTTCCCATCTCTAGCATTCCATAAGGCGGCTGGTGGATTTGGAGGAATTAGGATTCTCAGCCGGCCGCAAATTCCCGTCCCGTTCCCTAACCCTGCGGGTGACCTAACCGTCCTAATCGGAGATTGGTATAAAATTGATCACAGGGTACTACTTTTAACTTAGTTGACTAGTGTTTTTAGGCATGGCGAAGTAATTTTGTATGTCACTTAACCATGTTTTCCAATTGTTACAAAGGTGTTGAGGGCTATTCTAGACCGCGGTAAGAGGCTAATGTTCCCCGATGGCATCCTAATCAACGGTCGTGGTCCAAACGGTGCGTCATTCAACGTAGAACCAGGTAAAACATACAGGCTTAGAATATCGAACATCGGACTTCAAAATACACTAAACTTTAGGATTGAGGGACATGACATGAAGTTAGTTGAAGTCGAGGGGACCCACACGGTCGAGACAACATTGTCCTCTCTTGATGTCCACGTCGGTCAATCATATTCCGTGTTAGTTACTGCCAATCGACAACCGAAGGATTACTACATAGCCGTTTCCACGCGTTTCACAACCCAAATCCTTACCACCACTGCTATTCTTCACTATAGCAACTCAAGAATGCCGGTCTCTGGACCGCCGCCACATGGCCCACCTGCAGAATTTGATTGGTCACTAAGACAAGCTCGTTCTATAAGGTACATTCTTGTCCCTAAATAGTCCCACATCAGATAAATTTAAGATAAATAACCAACATATAAGGACATTTAACAAAATTGTGAAATTGATCAAATATGTTTTCAGGACCAACCTTACTGCAAGTGGGCCACGGCCGAACCCTCAAGGCTCGTACCACTATGGTCAAATCAAAGTTTCGAGAACAATCAGGCTAGCTAATTCAGCTGGTCAGGTCAATCGCAGACAGCGTTACGCAGTCAATGGCGTATCGTTCGTCCCAGCTGACACACCACTTAAGCTTGCTGACTACTACAACATTGGAGGGGTATTCCGCGTTGGTAGCATCCCGGACAATCCGAGAGGCCGAGCAATACACATCGACACATCAGTCATGGGTGCGGACTACAAAGCATTCGTGGAAATCGTGTTCGAGAATCGCGAAAACATCGTCCAAAGTTGGCACCTCGATGGATATAACTTCTTTGTAGTTGGGTATGTTCATTGCACATTAAAACATTACATATCAATTGTCGAACTTTCTTGTGTGCTATTCGACTAATCGTAACTCCATTGTAGGATGGATTTTGGCCGATGGACACCAGAGAGTCGACGACAGTACAATCTTGCAGACGCGGTTTCTCGATGCACAACACAAGTGAGAAATAGGATAATAAATTCACTTAGGCAAAACGAGTTAATTAATTTAGGTATACCGATCTAACTAGTGTACCAACGTGACAGGTTTACCCAGGTCGTGGACCGCAGTCTATGTTGCACTCGACAACGCAGGAATGTGGAACTTAAGGAGTGAGTTTTGGGCAAGACAATACCTCGGACAACAATTTTATCTGCGAGTGTATTCGCCTGTTCACTCGGTTAGGGACGAGTATCCTATCCCGGACAACGCCCTTCTTTGCGGAAGGGCAAGGAATAGACACACATGAGCCACTAAATTGTACAATGGTCACCAATCATTCCACTCTTTTTTATCTTTGTATTACAACGTACGTCAAAATAGTGAGACTCAATGTTCTTGATGAACTTGCACTAGTTCTTATCATCTAGCAGTTTGTTCCTAATTGACATTAATTACTCAATTGATTCGTTCTTCAAATTAAACGTTGATATTTTTTATTGAAGCTGCTCCAATTAATTTTTATTTTTGTGTTTAGTTATAGCTAGAGGTCGAAAAGTCATCAAGAATTTGGCTCGACTATTCTTGAATACTTTCTCTGTTAGTTGCATCCAGTCGAAATAGAGTGGATAGCCTACAAGTCTCGACCCGTTCACTTTCCTCAAAATGTTATCACGAATGCGTCTAATTAATTAACACGCACGAACATAAAAACTTAACGAAATAGGAAAGAATAATCAAATATATAAAAATAAAATAAAAAATAACATAAAAGTACAAGTTAACTTTATAAATTAATTACGATACTTACTATAAGTGCATGAGAAAACCCTCTCCTCATTGTGAAATTCTGTTTGTCATGGATCTCCTTGATCGAGCAGATTGGGTGTGCATGTGCGTCACGAGTTTGATTAGCATATAAATAAATCAAGGTAACGTTAATTAAGGTTATGAGCACTAGAGATTTTCCCACGCACTACTAAAAATTGGGCTTTTAGGGACGACAGGTCGTCCATATAGCTCCGTCCCTATAAATCATTAGGGGCGACATAATATTATGTTGCCCCTAATAGTCTTTATATTGTCCCTAATTATCTACAGGGACGAAATTATAGGGACGACCGATCGCCCCTAAAAGTCAAATTTCTTGTAGTGACGTACTTCCAAAAATGAAGTTTAGACGAAAAACAATTTTCACTAATCTCAAATAAATCCAACACATAAATGTGCTCATGATCTCCTGCCAACACCCCGAAAAAATGTGGGCCCATATGAACCCTCATCATCATGGAGCAATTATGTATTATTCATTTCACTTAATGTAGATGCTAAAAAAAATTCTTTTTTTAAAAAAATTTGCCGATGATGTGGTGCCCTGTCAGGGCGCCACGTTACCCCTGTTGGCAGCTTATGGTGCTAACAGGTTGACATGAGATCTTTTGCGCGCATAAATGTACAGAAGCTGCTGAATTTAGTGAGGTGCAATTTTCATTTCAAAATTTCCTTTATCCTTCTCACATGTGACATTGACATTTGTATTATTTTTGTATTTTTTCATATGTAGAATTAGGCCAATTACATGGGGAGAAAAAATCTCAAACAATGGGTCAATTTAAAAAAATAAAAAGAATTTAAAAGAGACATTTGAAATCGATATTTTTAAATAATATTAGTTGTATAATGTATTTCCATTGGTTAATGAAGCGTCACCGTAATAAGATTGTTTCTATTTAATGGCATCTCACGGACATTATATTGTAAATGCCACTGAAACATCAAATTCTCTTCTTCCAATATACAAAGTTACAAACGCGTAGATATTGAAAATGTGACTTAGATTTAAAATTGCCCTTTTATTCAACGTAGAATTAGTTCAAAAATGTTGAAATTATTATTGAAGTTTGAACAAAGAATATTTTTGACAAGTACTGCTCTAATTAGTTAATTTCAATGTAAAATTGAATAATGACAAGTCAAAGCGTATTTAGCATTGTGTGAAATAAAATTTAACAAATTATGATACATGACGACGACTTGTTTTTCGCTTCATTTGATCGCTTTTAGGGTGGATTCGATTGGAATTATTTTTCGTCGAAAATGCTATTTTCGATCTAAATATTCAATTGGGTCAAATAGATACAATTTCATTTTCCATGAAACAAGAATTAATTTCATCTTCTCATAAAAGAAAATTGTTCCCACCAAATCAAATAACTTAATTATAATTTAATCAAACAAGTTTTGAATCAATGGTTATTATATGGGCCGTAAGCCCGTAATATCACGTGGACTATTATGGCATCCATATTTTTATTTAGTTTTTTTTCTCTTTTTTTTAATACAATATAATTGACTCCTTATAGATCAATGATCAATATTCAACGACAAAAAATACCGAATCAATTTAGTTTCTTTTTAGGAAATCAATGATCAATATTCAACGGCAAAAAATACCGAATCAATTTAGTTTCTTTTTATTTTCTCCTAAGTAATGTTACTCATTACTCACCAGGCACTTCATACAAATGCAGGATTTGATTTCCTAGGCTGCTGATATGATAGTAAATTAGTGCAAAAAGTGGAGAATTGAATATAAAACCTGAAAACTTGAATGAATATTGAGAATTTGAGATAAATAATTTCAGGTAATTTTGGGCAGGCGGGTCACCTATGTATAGGGGTTGGGCTCGGCCCATTTAACGCATCAGAAAATGGGTCAAACCACCAGTCCCCACTCGGCCCACGTGTTAAATAAATAACCCAATTATTTAACATCTAAAATACGTGGGCGGGAGCGTGGAATTAATAAAAATAAGTAAAATATTGACATTTGACTAACACTTTATTATCTGACTTATAAATTAGTAAATTTTTTAGATCTACCTCAGCTACTACCTCCGTCCCATAATTATAGTCACTTTTAATTTCACAAAGATTAAGAAAACTGCAATTAATAGTGTTGGAAAAGTAAAATTTAAACTTATTTTTCTATTATACCCCTTCATTTATTGGATGTTTTATTTCAATTAAGTTATTTTGATAATAACTATATACATTAAATAGGGGCATATAAGACAACTAATATTTTAATAATATCTTTAAAAAGAATGTGACCTATATTTTATTTTTAAAAAGAAATAATAGATTATAATTATGGGACGGATGTAGTATTTTATTCCTCCACCAACCTCTTAACTATGACAGTTTAATTAATGAACTGTATAATGTCATGTATCATTGGTGTTGACCAGCTACTTTATGGAGTGGAAAAAGAATAATTACTACCATATGGGATATTGTTAAATGATTTTTTCCCCTTTTTACGGGAGTTGATATTTTTAAATAATATCTATTAATTTTTTATTGAGTGATAAAAAGATTTATAGTATTACTTTGACAGCTCAATTGTATCATTGAAAAATACTCCCTCCGTCTCGTAAAGATAATTCTATTTTTATTTTCACAAAAATTAAGAAATTTTAATTAATAATTTTCCAAAAGTAATATTTTAGAATCTAATTCCTAATATACCCTTACGTTTAGTTATTATTCCACTTTAATAGTGTTTGTATGTTGATAATGATGCATATTAAATATGGGCATATAAGAAAACTAAAAAATTAAATATGGAAATGGGTCTATATTCTGAATGGATTAAAATGAAAAATGAGATTATTTTTATGGGACGGAGGGAGTATTATATTTAAATGTTTTTAGAATTATTCAAAAAAGGAAAAAAAATAAAAAGAAAACTTTGAACAAGAAATAAAGTTCTATAAATAGTGAAAAAAAAAGTTCTATGAATAGTAGTAAAAATAATAATTTATTAATTAAAAAATAGAAACCACCCGTAATTGCGGTATTTTATTGGAATTTTATCAGTTGGCGTGCATTTTAGGTCTCCAGAAGTCAATAATTGTTTACAATTAATAGTAACCATTTAGAATCACGTGGATGAGAACGTGGTGAGCAAAATTAGCTTATGAAATTAGCTTAACCTGTGTAACTCTCACATTAACCACCCGTCACGGAAGTTTAGGTAATCAATTGAGACAGCAGGTTGAACGTCATGAGTTCGTCACATTAATTGCGGCTACGAGTACTAGAAATCATCCCACATTCCCACTTTCGAAAAATGAAAAGTTTTACATCAAAAATAATTTCACAAAGAATTGAATTGATAAATGTATCGATGTTGAATTTTGATGTTTTTATTTGTAAAAATAGAAGTGAAACAACAGATCGATTCGGAAAAAATTAACAAGAATTGTGTAGAAAAATTTGAAATCGACTATGGTTACTATGATTTAGAGTTTTATATTCCTTTTTAAATATCTAATCAGACAACACATGAGATCAATGGTTATTAAAATAGCCGTTGTAACGTTACAAGAAAAAAAAAGGTTTTAACATTGCGTTGATTATTATGCCATCCATTATTATTTGTTTAATATTTCTTGTAAAAGCCAATTTTTAATAGCAATACGAGCTATACCTGTACGGCAAATTACATATGGTTCATCATAAATCACATATGATATTTTTTTTTTAACTAAAACATGCCCAAACATAGAGCCTCGCAGGGATATGAACATTTCCATTTCTTGTAAACATCACGTAGCTTGGATGTTACTACTCCCTCCGTCCCACTAAGATAGGCAAAGTATTCCTATTTTGTCCGTCCCAAATTATAGTTCAATTTCCTTATTGAATGTATACTTTATTTTTCATGTACTAAAATACCCCTATTTAAGATAATTGGAATATTAAACATCAAGATAGATATTTCATCTCCCAAAATATTTAAACATGTTCACACTATTTTTTAACAATTCAATATAGGGGTGAGGTTGGAAGAATATATGAATATCTTATAATTCCAAGAACATTTAAGATTTTTTTAATATGTGTGAGAAATGGTGGGTGTCTATCTTAATGGGACGGAGGGAGTATATTCAATGTTGCTTGTATATTAAATTTTTTTTTTTTTTTTTTTTAAAGTTGAAAGAGAAGAGCGTGATTTTTGTTTCCATTGAACACGCCACCAACCTGCTGCTGTCGTATGAAAAGTAATTCGGCCTGCCGGCCGACCTACGGTGTTCAGTCCCGATACCTAAGGCCCTGCAATCCAAATTATCAAAAGCCTGTACGACTCATAATGCCAAAATTTAAAACATACTATAATAATAATAATTGAATAATTAATTTATTGCACACTCATCTTGTACATATTTGACCCCTTCTCCTACTCATTTTTATATATTTTTACACACAAATCTCGTGGGATTTATTTGTACTACACAAATTTCCACCATTCAATTCCACTTTTTCTCTCTCCTATATCACATCAAAACACATAAAAACTCATAAAAACACATACCCTAACACGGGTTTAGTGTATCGGGAGTCATCTAGTGTCATCGATTGCACTGTAGTTACAATATCATCGATAGCATTTTTGCGCCCGATTCGTTATCTATTTTAAAATCTGAGACCAAATCTAAGATTACCACGGCGATAAGGAACTCCAATAATTTGGAAAATTTTCCGACGATACCGTGGTGGTCAGTGACAGTCAGTCAAAGTTTTGACCATAATTTTTCAAATTGTAAGAGTTTCCTCTCGCCTTATTAATTTTAGATCTGATCTCGGATTTCAAAACGGATATCGAATCGGAGTCGAAAATGCCAGACCGTACCTATGGCGCCATCGATGGCACTCGGAAATCCTTGATTAGCGTATACTCTTCTAACAAAGCACTAGGAAAAAACGTCATTTCATATAAAATTGATGTACGCGTGGCATGGTTCAATGAATAATGCTAAGTGGACATTGTTTTAAAAGTTTTTACTAAGTAATAATAATATGTGGATGTACCATCTCTTATAATCTCATTTACATTATATGTATAATGAGTACTAAATAGGTTTCTATATACTTCATTATTGAATGCATTATTTCTTATCTGGTGAGGAGTGCTAAATCAATTTTATCATATCATGTTAAAATGTGAAATTTAAGGGTATGTTTGATCGGTGATAAAGTTAATTTTCTTGATATACGTGTTGAATGTGTGGTTGAAATTTGGAGAAAATATATTAAATAATTGAATGAGTTGTTGTAAATTATGAGAGAGAAAAAATTGATAAATTTTGTATTAAATTATGTTGAATAGAACAAGTTCAAATCTCTCCAAAAAGTTATTCATAATAATTCACATAGGTATATAATAGTACTAGCATGAGTAATTCAACTATTTCAACGAGAAAGTAGGTGCGTTGTTCAATCATATAATGCCCAAAAAAATTGAACTTTCCATGTTTGGCCCCACAACTACTAATTTAGTGAATAGAAAATTCTAATTTAAAATAGAATTAGAATTTTTTAATAAAATAATAAATTAGTAATAAGGGTGTGTTTGATTGGCCAAATTTGTCATGAAAAATATCGCATCAAGAAAAATATTTTTCCACTTAATTGTTTGATTGTACCATTTTTTATGGAAAATATTTTCCATGTACAATTATTTTATGTATGAAAGAGATATTTTTTATAACAAATTATTTCTAACTCCCCCTAAAGAAAATATATTCTTTGTAAGATAGAAAATATTTTCTTTTTCACTATTGCCCAATCAAACACACCCTAATAGTTTAGTTTCGGAAAAAAAAAAAAAACACACAGAGAGATAGAGAGAGAGAGAAATAGTTTAGTGCGTTTCCTTGGCTTCATTACTTACGGAAGTATAAGTTGTTTTGCAAATGATTTATTTGCAACAAATGTTTGCTATAAATAGAGTAGACCCTGAAATTAGGCTTCTAAAGCGGCTTCCTAAGGCTCGTACCATTTTTTTTAATACTACTATAAAAACAACTGTAAATATCGGATTTGGGTACAAAAAAGAAATGTCAAAACAGCTTCTAACTATGAACTTTTGTTTGAAATCCCCAATATCTCATGATCTACCCTTGACTTTAAATTCTTTAAATCATGTAATTATAATGAAACTGAAAAAATAATATAAATTTATGAAAATATATATATATATATATATATGAACCAAACAAGAATATTACAACTAGAACCAAAAATGGATCAACTTTTGGCATCACAAGAAGAGGCGCCTATTGGCATTTCGAAAAAAGAAGAGGCTTATTGGAATATTGGATTAATTTACACGCAATTCCTTATACATTCCCGTTCAGTTATGGCTTCATATCATTTATTATTAATTAATTAATACTTGAATTTATGACATTTGGGAACCGTCCCCAATTGACGAATAAGAATCTTCCTGAATTTACTACGCCTCTGATTATTAGTACACTATAATCATAATTACGAATTAAATTAAAATTATTAAAAATGGAAAAGTCTTTGACAAATGTTTACAAGTGACCTTTTTTTAAAAAAATAAGCAAGCTTATTATTTTTCAAATTAACTCAATATAATTTTTCCGAGGAATGCATAATTTAACCTATTCATTCCAAGTATGTTTGATAAGGATTGCAGAAGAAATGATCTTATTTTTTTATTTTTTTGTGTGTGTATGAATGAGAAACAAATAATATGCCTAAGAAAACATTAAAAAAATTGTCAAACCAAATCATAGATAGGAAAAAAATAATTTATTGAATAAATTGTACCTAACAATTCTAATATTCATAATGAAAAGCACATTCGATGTGAAGTGACATCATGTGATGTCAAGGTAACCACATTCAATATAAATGCAACACAATTTTATGAATTATAAATCAATTTCATGCTTATGTGAAGTGATAAATCTAGAGTGCTAACGTCTTCTTACCTGCAACGGCACGATTCAAGTTCGCTATCAAATTGTTTACCAAACGACTCTTAATTGATGTCATTTCTTTTCTATGGTTGTCAAAAAACACACCTAGACATTGTTTTACACTACACCTAGGCATTTGTAAAAGAATTTTCTCTCTTCATTTTCAATCACACATAATTATTTTATATTTTTTAATACAATATCTCCCATTTTTAACCACACAATTCAAGTAAACAAAAATTACACTAAATTTATTGTGAATCAAACATACCCCTAGTGTTTGTTTGAGAGATTTTCGAGAAGGTATTTTTCAAATGCATAGTTGAAAAGTACTACCTCCGTCCAAAAAATATAGTCCAATTTTTATTTTTCGCTCGTCCCAAAATATATGCCACATTCTATTTTAAAATGTAATTAAAATATTCTTATATGCTCTCATTTAATATATATTATTATCACTAAAATAGAATAATTGAAATAAAATACCTAATAAATGAAGTGGTATATTAGGAAAATAGTCTTAAATTTTATTTTTCCAACACTATTAATTGTATTTTTTTAATCTTTATAAAAATATAAATGAGTTATATATATGAGACATAAGTAGTATATAAAATAAATTTTTAAAAATGTAACTCATTAGAAATGAGGTGGTATATTACGCAACCATAGAGACGAGGCTATATGGGCTTTCTACAAGTATTATGGACAAAGATCTATCGTCTTTGCCGAACTTTCTGCTACAGGTTTGGGTAGAATCTGACTCTTCTGTTGCCATACTTTTATGTTTGAATCCTACAAAGGCTCCTTGGTCCCTACAATTCCTACTTGTGAAGATCATTGAGCTTAGATCTTAGATGAATATTTGGTTTTCGCACACATGGAGTGAAGCAAATTGTGTTGCGAATGGTCTTGCTAAACTGTGATATATGATGAAATGCAACATGCTGTTACAACTTGAGGAGTTTAATAGGTCTATCAGAGTCTTGTTTACGTACATAAAATCAGATTGTGTAATGTTAGATCAATTAGCTCTTCATTTTCTTAGAACTTTGTGTAACTGTCCTCTGTTTAGTTTATCTTGCTCATAATTGGGCTAGATGCCAGTGGGCTTCGTACTTGATGTAACTACTTGTTTATTTGACATTCAGGTATTAACCAAAATAATCTCTTCCCAGTGACTTGGCTTCCAACGAGGTTCCAGCTACTCACAGCACAAGCCAGCTCCCCTGAATGCTGTAGAGCCCATGCCCCAATTTGTGTGTGTAATTTCGTCCCAGCACGTAGAACCTCTCTGCAGGTATTGAAACTGCAGGTATTAAATCCTGTTTCTTGCTTGTGTTTGAATTTTCATATGAATAAAGTTCTACCTGGATGTTTGGGGAGAAATAATTCCCCAAACTATAGCCTCCATTTTTTCCAATTTTTGATTCATTGTTATCTTTTTTTTTTAATTAAATTAATCATATCCACATATATTGTGAACTATATAAATCTTCATCATTTAACTATACTGATGAACAATTAAGATGGTATATATAAAATATTATTATAAAATAAGATAATATATTATTGTGAATATATATAATTGTAAAAATTATTAAAATCTACTGATATTGTATATTATAGTCAATGTAAAAATTGAAAGTAAATTCACAATTGTAAATTATAAAAATTCACGTGTATGGCATAATTGTATCGCATAATTAAGAAGTTTATCAAACGTAACTTTATTTCTAATTACATGCCTAGCATTGCAAAGAATTCGTAAAGATAATTAATTGTAAATGCAATGAATATATAAAAATTGATTATCAAAATATATATCAAATTTATACTTGTATCATAATACTTTTTAATATATTTCCAATATGATTAACAATAATCTTATGGTCGGTTTACACAAACATATATAAACTTTATGAATGTTAAATTGAATTGGTACATTTAGCTTGAATTGATTTTTCACCGTTAGCTGATTTCATTCACCTTAATGTGGCAACTATAAAAAAGATGATCTTTTATTTTTTTAAATATGTGAAAATGTTCTTTTTTCTAAAACAAATTATCGCTACCAACCTGACATGACGCTAAGCTGACACTTCAACTATATAATTAATTTGAAAATTAAGATATATATAAAATAACTAAAATGTAATATTCAAAAATTGAAATACAACACTAAATATAAAATAATTAAAAGAATTTATAAATTTATTCAAAAAATAGAATACATATAAAAAAGATAATGTACATATAAAAAAAATACTAAATAAGGAAAGCAGTATAAATGAAATTAGAAAAATAATTAATTCCTAAAACTAATGCAAAAACATTGTCGCTTACCTGCGACTTTCGCTTGAGCCAAGACTTTGCCTTTATTATTATACTAAGACTATATAAATCTTCATCATTTAACTATATTCATTCACTCTTTATTTACATGAAAATCCGACCCTGTTAGCATACTCATCAAAATGAATTTTAATGCATTTTTTTCAAATTTCAAATTTGGTCAAATAAATCACATCCATATATCTTTTCCTTCATTAAATCTCTACCATCCAACTCCACTTATTCTCTCTCTTCCTACTCATAAAAATACATTAAAACTCATACACTAACACTCTCAAAAAAATCATAAAAAAATTCAATCCAATCCGGCGGTAATAAACAATTTTTTTTTCACCTACATATTCACACATTTACATTTTTTATTATGAGAGAGAGAGAGTTGTACCTACAATGATGTGTACATGTGTGTGCATATAGATAGAAAGAGTTGGGTGCGGAGTAAATCTGCGTTATGCTTTATAATTGTCTGCTTTTGCTTTTTCAGTTTTCACTGTCCACCTTCTTCCACCACCACCACTCCATCGCCACTGATCTTATCTGTACCGACGAAAACAAATTACCGTCCACGCTTAGTGTTCCTATTTTCTTGATTTATTTCTTCTAGGAGAATGCACATATCAGATCTCAGTATTTTGCAAATTTAAGCTCATTATTGTGAAGAATTGAAGATGAGTGGTTTAACGTCAGAGGGGTCTGATCAGCAGAGCGAAGAGAGATGCGGGAGCTACAGTGTGAGTGCCGACATCAGCGAGTCGGAGTTTTCGAGTAGTTGCTCGTCTCGTCGGCGGTACAGGGCGGCGGAGGAAAATGGAAGCCCCTCGAGTTCTAGAGCCTCGTCTCCGATATCAGCAGGTGCTAGTTCAGCGATTCCACCGCCGATTGTGCCGTCATTCATGTTCCCGGTGATTGGCGGGAAGGATGTAGTAGTTTGGGATGAGAAACCGCAGAAATGCGCCGCTGATTTGTCAGGTTTATAATTTAATTGTTTCCTTCTGCAGTAGTGTTACTCAAACTTGATGCTGGGTGCTCTTCTTTAAAGAATTGAAATTTTCACCCAATTTTATTGTAAATACATTCTGAATAAACCCTAGCCGTTTTCTGATTACTCCACGTTGTTTGTTTCATATATGTTTGGAATTTTTACCTGTTTCTAGTCTTCATTTATCTTAGAGTATTATTTATGCCTTCGATTGCAATTTTCCGTTCATTTGTCTTTATATTGTCAGAAAATGTATTTGTGATATATATATATAAGATTTATCAATGTATTTTAATTATTTAGTTGTTTAATCAGCCTGTTCGACAGATAGTGAGGCTCACACATTGTTTTTATATCTTTTATTAGTGCTTTTCTCATACTGTTTTGTTTCAATTTTTTGTTTACTCTTAGAAATTGAGATGATGAAGGAAAGATTTGCCAAACTTCTTCTTGGGGAAGACATGTCCGGAGGAGGTAAAGGAGTTTGTACTGCCCTCGCCATCTCAAACGCCATTACTAATCTCTCTGGTGAGTAGTATATGTATGACACATATGTCAGTATTTATGTAATAATATAGGCAAGTAAGGTCTGAATGTGTGGTCTAAATCTTGTTGTTTTGAATGTTTGGGTTATAGCAACTGTGTTTGGCGAGTTGTGGAGATTGGAGCCAATGGCCCCTCAGAAGAAGACAATGTGGTGCAGAGAGATGGAATGGTTGTTATCTGTTAGCGATTCAATTGTTGAACTAGTTCCCTCTATACAGCCATTTCCGGCGGGGAACATATGAAGTCATGGCAACAAGGCCACGGTCTGATTTGCATATGAATTTGCCAGCACTCAAGAAACTTGATGCTATGCTGATCAGCATTCTAGATGGCTTTCATGATACAGAATTTTGGTATGTAGATCGTGGGATAGTTCTTGATGAGTCTGAAAGGTATTCTTCCGGTGGTAGGCCTTCCATTCGACAGGAAGAGAAGTGGTGGCTCCCGTACCCGAAAGTTCCTCCAAAGGGGTTGTCAGATGATGGGAGGAAGAGGCTTCAGCAATGCCGTGATTGCACAAATCAGATACTGAAGGCTGCCTTGGCGATAAATAGCAATGTTCTTGCTGAGATGGAGATACCAGATGCCTATTTGGAAACCTTGCCCAAGGTAATTGTACATTATTTGAGGATGGCACTACATTTTTCAATGCTGTGAACATGATGGAGCACATTTTGCTTGTAGGCGAGTCATGACATTAGCGTGGCATTTCATCATTTGCAGCTGCATTGTATCTGTTCTATATGACTAAAGGCATATGATGGGTCCTTTTTCTGCTTAGTATTAAGAAAGAAAGCCATATTATCAACTTGTATTTTCTTCGTTTTCCCTGTGGGCTTTGGAGTTATTGTCATTCGTATACTTGTATTATTATTATTTCAGACTTGATGCTTTCTTTGGTTACATTCTCATACCCAAACCGGTATCAACATTGACTGAGAAACTGAAGTTACTAGCCTGTTTAAAGATTCTTTTGGTAGCTACAAGCCACCCGCTGTTTGAGAACATGTCATGCTGTTTTCCAAGTGGAAAGTGGACTTCAGTACAGGCATTTACTGTCACAGTGATATCACTATTCTCTTAGTTGGTTATTTCGGTGTCAGTTATTCTCGTTAAATGGTTAGGAAGAATATTTATATACTTGGGTCGCTGGACCATGAATATTCATCAGCTTGAATCTTTTTGATTTGGGGAAGAGAAATATTTTGTTTCAAGAAGTTCTGCACCCTACACTAGCATTCAGACAGAAATATGTGTTTATGCTAATAGTTTTGCTAAGTTGTGGGGGATTTGTGATTTGTGGTTAATACTTATCTCCTAATAATTATATCCTAATAAACTTAATCATTTATTTTCATTTGCTGATTCAGAATGGAAGAGATTGTTTGGGTGATACCATCTACAGATACATAACCGCAGATCAATTCTCACCAGGATGTCTACTTGATTGCCTTGACTTGTCATCCGACCATCACACGCTAAATGTGGCAAACAGAATAGAGGCAGCCATTTATGTATGGAAATTGAAAGAGAGAAAGAAAGAGCCAAACCTTAAGAAAGCTAAGCGCAGGTCATGGAGCGGTAAGATGAAGGACCTCGTTAACGATGGTGAGAAAAACCAATTTCTTGCACAGAGAGCTGAGACCTTATTGCAAAGCCTAAAACTTCGGTTTCCTGGGCTTCCACAAACTGCATTAGACATGAATAAGATCCAGTATAACAAGGTAGTTATCCTATATTACTTACACTTAGCACCAAATCTAGTGCAAGCAACTAATGTGGTGCGATCTGGATATGCCACATCAGCTGCTTGTACCAAATTGGGAGTGATATTACTCATCAATATTTATGTTGCTTATGATGTCTGTTTGTTGGCATTTTGTTATGATTAAAACTACACACTTGTTTAGGATGTTGGTCAGTCAATTCTAGAAAGCTATTCAAGGGTAATGGAGAGCTTAGCATTCAACATAATGGCCAGGATTGACGACATTTTATATGTAGACGACACTACAAAACGCTCCGTTGCAGCTGAGTCTATGTCAATCTTCAACAGAGGAGGTTTAAATGGAGTTTTTCCACTTCAAAAGAAGATATCACCCAGTCCTTTCTCAATTCAGCACACTCCATATACCTCTCCTTATGCAACTCCAACATTTTGCTCGTCTCCACCATTAGCCATCAGCCCAAAGATTCCATCTCCACTACACAAGAACAGTGTCAAGGCTGCTGCAGCACCACCACCACCGGGCCACAAAATCGAGCAAGTTGTGCCGACTGAGTGGGATAAGGTATGGTCATATGCTGGAAATCTTAGTGCTAGAAGAGTTTCTTGGGATGCCCCTGAAAGGGACTGAAAAGCATTTAGGGTTATTAGGATGGTAAAATAAGTTTTAACGTGTATATTTTAGCATTAGGTATTGCTTAATCTATCTATATTTAATATATATATGCGTAAGATGTTATTATTTCGTATATGTAATTAATTCCAGGTGTTAGAGGGAGCCCTGGGTTGTTGGCTAGTTGAATCAGGTAGCTCAAGTATGATTTTGTCACGTTGTTTGATAAAGCGGTTTCAGAATGCAAAGTAGTTTTCTTAGAGAATACTTTAGTGTATGTTCGGGAGATATTACAGCAAAAACAATTTTGGAACATCTGGTTAAAAAGTAAAAAGAAGTTGTAGAACATATTAAAAAGTTGCCAAATGAGTGACTTGACATCATATCAGGGAAAATGACTTTTAAGATGTAGCAACCAAGTTCTTAAGGTATTAAATATCAATAGCAAATTGTAAAAAGTTTCTTCTCTTGAATCATAAGAACATAAGAATGTGATTATCATTTAAGCTTTCTGCTTTGTGTGTTATGATGGCGAATGATGAGTATGATAAGGTGCCTGAAGTGCTTTCCAAGGTAGGTTTTTGGTATGTTCAGTGCTAGCCCTGTCCAAGAATTTCTTCTTTTGTTGATTTTTTTTATGAAACTTCGTTAAGCGTCTGATAAACTAACCTCTCTGTTTATTATTATTATTATTATTATTATTATTATTATTATTATTATTATTATTATTATTATTTCTTTTTTTACTCAGAAATTAATTAATTTCTACAACTCGGCATTCATCACATCTCTTTTAGGTATTCCTAGTGAAAATGTTAACACTGTTTCACCTGAAAATTTAATTTTTTAACCCCCCAAAGAAAAAGGAAGAAGGAGAAGGAGGAGGAGGACGTCCATTGTAACACATGCCAAGACAAAAAGGGTGCAGGGTGATTTAGAAAACTCTGCGAATGCAACAATGAATTGCCAAGCCAAATATCCTTGTGACAAGGTGGTAGCATATGGTTAAACGAACCATAAAATGAGGAGGAAATGCTACACAAATTACATCTTTCCTGAAACATGGAACGGATGAAATATTGTGGAAATTTGGAAATTTTGGGAACTTATTTAATCATTTCGTGCAAGTAATTATTACAAAACCATAACATAAAACCGATACCACCCATTGGTTAACCAGTAGTGACATAATATGAGAACCATATCAGAGTGCAATAACCAATCAGCTATTCGAGAGCTAAGGAGGTAGTTCTGAAAATAGCATAAGCACTTAAGGAAGATCATTCAAATTGATCCACCAGTTACAAGACTTCACTGACCATTTGGCCGAAAATGTAGAAAATAAATCAAAGTGCGATCGTCTAACTATGCCAAGATGAGGAAAATTTTATAGTCTCCCAATATGGTACACTCTGTACACCAAGCCAGTCAATACTAACCATTTACAGGCCTACATTATTTAGTGAAATTGTGATTCTGCATGTAAGTTCCCAGTAATGGTCTAGAATACTGAGCACTTAGCAAGCCATGGAGTACCACATATTTTTCATTCAAAGCACAGTGGACTTCACCTTCCTCGCTGTTGCCTTATTTTTACTTGCTTAATAAGATTAATGCACTGACGAATGCGTGTAGATACAAGTTTGTAAGTCCCGCCTTACCTCGACAAGGCTTCAGAAAAGCCCCTACCTCAACAAGACTTCAGAAAAGTTAAATACCCAATTGATCCAGCTCACCCTACAAAAAAGAATGGGGCAAAGGTTGACAAAATCAGTTGGAAGTAAATTTCACAGCTAAAGCAGCAATCAGTTTGATGTTCTAGATTTGAATAAATTTAATATTGAATATTGTGCCTCGTCAATTGGTATCAAAGCTCAACAACGAACGATGATGGTTAGAGGTCGTGGTCGGGATTGTGGGCTTGAAGGCCGCGCTGGACAAGGTGCGAGAGCAGGAGATGTGGATGTTGCAGATTTATGGCAGCAGATGGCTATGTTACAGGAACAAGTTGCAACAAATTTTCCAAAAGCAGATCGTGAGGCAGCAGGTGGGTGCGTTACAAGAACAAGTTGTGCAAATTGCGACAACTTTTCAAATTAGATGGGTGTGAACGGTGAACCAATTGGAGGGTTCGCGTGTGGCTCAAATTTTTCGAGTCCCAAAGGATGAAAATGATTCAAGAGACAAGGGTTCTAGGCAAAGAACGGAGTTACCAACGGCCTAGAGGATACCGTTGATTTTGGGATTGGCGAGCTAGCATTGCTAGAAAAGAGAAATCATATGTCGATGTAGTTGATGATGCGAACTCACAATCAAAAGAAATTACTGAGGTGAAAAATGATGAGAAAGTGGAGTTAGAAAGAATAGCTGAAGAGAAGAATGATGAGAAAATGAAGTCAGATGAGAAAATGAAGTCAGATGAGAAGGTGGATGTGGAGTCAAAGGATGAAATTGAAATGAATAATGTTGGAAAAGAAAGTGTGGAATCGCGTTGTTAATCTAGTACAAAGGAGGATTTGGATTGGGATGAGGTTGAAGATAATGAGGGTTATGTAGGGTTGGCAACGGGTCGGTTCGGGGATAGTTCGGCTCAAACCGTGAACCGAACCGGTGTCTAAAATCTGTAACCATAACCGAACCAAACCGTTGGTGTTTCAGTTCGGTTCGGCTCGGGGTTTCGAACTGTTTTCAAAACCCTTTTTTTGTTTTTACATTTCTATATAAACAAACCAATTGCATGGAGAAGGACTCAAACTCGGGCTTTTTTGTTGCAAGACACCGCGGCTAACCAACTCGGCTAACCAACAACTTGTGAATGTAGTTGCACAATTCATTAATTATTATCTCCGAGCACCGAGCTAGAAAATCATGCTAGCGGGTAAACGGTTTGGTTCGGGTTTTTTTTCCCAAACCGTAACTAACTTGACTCGAATCAGGTCAGGAAAATAGAAAACCATATTTGCCCCATCAATCCATCGATTCAAGTATTTTCGGGCCCGTTCGGTTCCGGTAACCACGGTTTTCATTTTTCATTTTTTAAATTTTATTGGTTTTAATTTATTTTTTAATTTTGTAATAAAAAACGGTTCGACTTCGGTTCAACCCGGTTCAACGTTTTGACCCTTGAACCGTTGTCTTCTCCGGTTCGTTGATCGGTTCTGTTTTCTAAACATTAACATTAATACGTCATTTGCATTCACGCCCCATCGTGATCACTTAATTGTAGACTTTTATTTGTACTTTTGAATATGTGCTATTGACATTTAATTTTTTCAATAAACACCTTCTAAACAAACTAAGGCATAGTTCAATATAAACTCACCAATTTCACATATTCGGTATATTAACACATGTTTTTAAACATCAATTTAGATGTTTATGCTAAATAATTTAAATAATTTAAGATTTTTAATGCTGTTGATAAAAAATATTATTTTTAGTTTATATTATCTCCATCAAATATTGTTTAATGATCCAATTTAATCAACTTTTTAAATCTTTACTTCAGTAGAAGGAAACTGAACTCACATTACCTTCATTACTATTGCATTGAAGGTCATGGCTGCTCTTTCTTCCTCTTTATCGTTGGGGGATGGTGTGGCGCCACCACGTGAAGCCATGTCAAATATTGTTTAATGATCCAATTTAATCAACTTTTTTAAATCTTTACTTCAGTAGAAGGAAACTGAACTCACATTACCTTCATTACTATTGCATTGAAGGTCATGGCTGCTCTTTCTTCCTCTTTATCGGTGGGGGATGGTGTGGCGCCACCACGTGAAGCCATGTCAGGCGTGAGCATGATACCGTGTGAGCGGGCAAGCGTTTCTGGTCGATTTTGTGCTCTGATCTAGCATCTACACCCGTAATTTGCACGGAATGTCATAGAAATTAATGATAATAAGGTAAAATAAGCTTTAACGTGTATGTTTTTGTATTAGGTATTGCTTACTTTTGACAATGGTGGAATCTGTTTACTATATGGTTAAGATGGTTATTATTTCTTATATGTAATTAATTCTAGTCTCGGCGAGAGGGTGATACTTATTGGCAAGATTGAATGATATAGCTCGAGTATGGCTTGGTCAGCTTGTTTCATAAAGCGTTTTTAAAATAATTTTTGCAAAGTCATATCGATAACTGTGAAAATGTTAAAAGAACCAGTCTGCTGGTTCTCAGAACAAGACAGTCCCGATGGGAATCAGCATATTGGTTCCTTAACATTCCTGCCACAACGAATGCTTTCAGCCCTGCTCCATTGCCCGCACAAGTTCCAACGCTGGTTAACCACTTGTAAATCACATGTGGTTTATTGTGAAAAGCTGGTAAACCACGTAACATAATAATTCATCAAATGCTTTATTGCATGTTTGGCAGAGACTGCAAAGAAAATAAATTTGTGACAAAAGTAAGAGTTGTAAAAACTATAAAATAGTATTCAAACAAGTGACTTAAGAAAATATTTGAGAAAAACGATTTTGATTTCTAATTTAGGAAGTAAAATTAATTTCTACTATTCATTCAAACACTAGTATTCATCACATCTGCTCTAATTATTTTCCACACTGATTTAGAAAAATGTGTGAATACAAATTATTTAAGAAAATAGGTGAAATATTGAATAATGAATTGTAAACTATCTTGGTGACGAGGTAGTGACATCTGCTGAAAAGGGAAATTATACATCAACTGCACCTAGTCCTGAAACATGGTAGTTATGAAATATAAGGGAAATTTGGAAACTTAATTAATCATTACCTGTTTTAAGTAATTACAGAACCATAACATAAAATCCATACCACATATTGTTTTACCATGTGCGACAGAAGACAATGTACAGATGTGAGCGTCTAACTATGCAAAAGCAAGGATAACTCCTAGTATAGTATACTCGGTATGCCAAGCCAATCAACACTGACCATTTACAAGCCTGATTTATTTAGCGAATAGGCCAACATTAGTGAATTGTGATTCTATATGTGGGCTGCAAGTCTTTGGTGCCAAAAACACCGAGCACTTGGTAACCTGGATTATTAGAAATTTCAGCGTCAAAGCATAGTGGGGTTCACATGCCAAATAAGATTAGTGCATGACGAACGCATTGCAGAAAGTTTTCATATATGTAGATACAAGCTCGTAGGTCCCACATTACCTCGAAAAAGGCTTCAGAAAAGTCCCTACCTCAACAAGACTTCAGAAATGTTAAATACCCAATCGATCCAGCCCGCCCTGCATACAAATGGCAAGGGTTGATACAATCAGTTTGCGAGTTCTGGTTTGGAAGTAAATCTCATAGTTAAAGCAGCAATCAAACATAAGACAGGAAAAGAAATGAACTTTCTGTTTGCCCTTGCTTGCCACAGGCCACAGGTTTTTCCAACACTCTATTATTTTTTTTAATAACAAACTTCAGTTTCGACAACCCACTTTCATTGCTTTTTCAAAATTTTGAAACTAACCACACATTCAAAAATCACTTTCTCTAAGATCTCTCTCAAACACACAATAAGAATGATTATTACTAGTTAAAATAAACTATTAGCAGAGGCTTCACTGAACCTTCCCTGGACCATAAATCGATCAAATCAAGTGCACACATTGTATTTTTCCATATTAGGCTCTTCGCAGTGTTCTTTTAAAAAAAATTTCGATATAAAATTGACTTCTACTCCTCAGTCAAAATCAAACTTTGATATAAACCACATCTCTAAGCTACCACTCGTCATTATCTAGACATGTAACCAGTAACATCTTGAACATGTATTGCTGCTCAACAAACGAATGCAGACAGCAAAATGAAGTTGGTTCAAGAAATTAGTTGTTAGCAGCAAATGAAGACAGCACCTTAATCTAATGAAACACTAAAACAGCCCCAACTACATAACCAATATCATCAATACATAATGCCGCTCCCAACAATTCATCTCACATAGATAGAAGAAGTTGGTTTACGAAATAGCTGTTCCCAGAAAATGAAGACCACCACTTAATCTAATGTTATGCTAATATAGCCACAAATATGTAAACAATATCTTGAATACATAATGCTGCTCCAAAAATTCATCTCATATAAAAAGACAAAGTTGGTTCAAGAAATCAGCTGTTGCGAAAAATGAAAACCACCACCCTTTACTTCTCAGCATCAAATCAAAACCATTTTTTTCAATAATTCCTATCAAACATACCCTTAAACATCATCACTTGTGAACTAGCCAAATGCTACACTAAAAGTCGGACATTTACATTAAATGTAATATCTTGAACAACACAATACTGCTCAACAAATCCAAGCATCTCAGTCAATAAACAAAGCTCAAAGGAACCAAGAAATTTGCAGCTTTAACAGACACTTACTTCAATAGACACATTCGAACAAACCCAGGAAGGTGGTGGCCAAAACATCTCGGGATAGCTGCTATGACTATCAATTGCCCCGATACTCCCGGATTCTAAATCAAACACGCCAATGCCACGACTTTTCCAAGCCCAATCATCTTCCCTGCCACAAAGGAACTGATCTGTAAAGAGTATACAATTACCTTTACACCCATTATTATCCCCAAAAACCTCTGAGGCAGATGCTGTAAATGTACAATTATCACCAATAAACAACAACTTATCACCTAAATTATCCACTTCAACCCATTTTTCACCACTTTCATCCAACCTAAAGACCTTAAACTTCACAGTTCTCTCACTCATGTAACAATCGAATTCTTCGTAAAACTCTAATTCCTCATTGTACCCCAAATCATCATCTGGTCCAACAGCTAAATGCTTATCAACTAACAACAAATCTCCAGATGATTCAACCAAGAATTTCTTATCTCCTCCATGGATTGAATTTGCAACAACACTCACACGGGGAGATCCAGCATCATCTAGATTCAACATTACAGCTCTCCCTGTGCTATCAACAGCATAGAAACGCCCCTCCCTGAAGATCACATCATCATAAAGCGAGGGCAAATCATTGATAACCGCCCATTTCTTGTCACCAGATTTGTAAATCACTAATTTCCCAGATACATGAATAGTCAATAGCAAAAATCCATCTTTTTCAACCCCCGGATAATTCAAACACACAGCAACTTTTTCCATGTAAAGATTACCTGCTTCTCCAATCGAACTAGCCAGCGGGCTGAAATTGATATACTGGAGGGTATATTCATGACCTAACTCCTTGATTCTCAAATTCAAGAAGCTAAAATACTTGGGAAAAACATCCGGTACCAATTTAAACACGGACCGGGTCAGAGGATGAACCAAATGCATCCGGGTCGGATTGTCGCGTTCGAGTTTGATAATCCATGATCGGATTTCGGTTTCATCACCGGGTGGTTGGAGAGCGTAAACAGTCCTTTTAGAGAGGTAAAATCCCCAGGCGGTATCGGAGATGCCCTGGTTCGGAAGGATGGGAAATTTGCCGTTTGGAACAGGCAGTGGCTGAGGAACGGAGGAGCGCCAGGTGGAGCAGACGGAACGGAAGCGGAGGAGATCGGTATCCGATAGATATTGGGATGTGAAGTGAAGCAGTTCTCCGGGGAGCTGGGACCACTCCGGATCGGGATCCGCCATTGATGAAGTCTCACGAGAGACAATGATGATTTTCGGAAGAAAAAGAAAAAATGCAGAATTTATTTATACTAGTTGTGGTGGATTACTATAGCGACACGTTCGGTTTGCTTTTTCACACGTCATCATTTTTGCTTTTTCACACGTCATCATTTTGTAATTTTCATCCTTGTGTTACGTGTATGTGCTTGTTTGGCTATTACTTTCTACTGGACTTTTTTGCTAAAATTAAAGGGTGATAGGGAATAGTTTATAAATGTTTTTAATGGATTTTAATGTAAAAGGGGAGAGAGAATGAGTGGAGTTGAGTGGTTGAGATTTGTGGATGTGATGGGATATGTGGATGTGATTGATTTAGGGTAAAGAAAGAATGGATAAAAAAGTGGTAAAAAGTGGTAAAAATATTTTAAAGTAGTTGCCTATCAGGCTATTAACCGCCCGTTTTTTTACAACTTTTAACAAATTTTTACACATTTTAACACATTCACATCAAAAGTCAAATTAATTACATCCACATATTTTTTGGGACCCACTGTACTACATAAATCTCCACCACTCAATCCCATTCATTCTCTTTCCTATTTCACATCAAAACTCATAAATACTCATAAATACACATACACTAACGGGGGCTAAATTTCATAAGTTTCTAGGAGAATACTAGTACTATTTACTACGAGCTCCGTCAAGATGGTTATTTTTTTCTTTTTCGTTCGTGCCAAATTATAAGGTTTTTTTTTAAATAGATAACAATTAAAGTGAATTGGTTAATTAATAGTTATAATTAAGGGGGGTGTATTCAATTGAGATTTTCAAGGAGTTTTAAAGACTTTTAAGGAATTTGATGGATTTGGAAAAGTTTGGGTGTATTCAATTGAGATTTATAAAAGTCAATTAAAATATTGGGGTATTCAATATAGATTTTTATGGACTTTTTAAAAGTCCATCAAAGTCATGAGGTATTAAATGATGACTTTTAAGAATCCAATAAATTATTATGATTCAATATTGTCTTGGATTTTTAAAGACTTTAATGGAATCAGTTAGACTATCTTTTAACATAAAGACAAACACAATTTGTCTTATGAAATCTATCACTCACCCCCAAGATTTTGTGACTTTTATTTATCACCATCGCCACTATCGCTGCCGCATCCACCACTACCATCTCACCGCCACCACCGCATCACCACTGCCACCATCCCGCCAATGGCGCTACCATTGTCGCCGCCGCCACCACCACCTTCCCGTCACCGCCACCACCACCGACATCTTTCATTACTTTTTCTTCTTTATTTTTTTCGTTTTTTCTGAATTTCACAATAAGAATGATGTAAAAATATTATTATAATATTTTTGTCTTCTTTTTGTGTAACTTTTCATTAAAAAAAATTATTTACAAAAGTTTGTAAAAAGTTTTAAAATTTATAATTAAATATTTTATATCTACTCATTACTTTAATAATTTGATATATACTTTGACATATTGATTAAACATGTGATAGTTTTTAATTTTTTTTGTTAAATTATATCAAAATATTGAGAAATCTCTATTTGCAATAGTCATGTATTTTTGTAGCTAAAAAATTATTATTTTTTTATCAAAATATTTTATAGACAATAATTAATTATTACTAATTTCAACTTTTGAAACGATAATAATTTAATGAGAATAGATAATAAAAGTCTAATCTCATTATGTTTAATAATATTTATTTTATGAAATGAAAATGTATATTGTCAAATGAATTCCAAAGAAATCCAGTAAAAGTTTTGCAATAAAAGTCCTTCCAAATCCATGGAAGATTTTTATGGATTCTATGGAAATCCATGGAAGTCTATTAAAAGTCAATAAAATTCCATTAAATTCCATGAAAATCATTCAATTTAAAAGTCTATTAAAATCCTTACAAATCCAAATTAAATACAACCCCCTAAATATTAGATTTTGGTATATTATTAAAATAATATAAATTAAACTTCTTAAAAATGAAACAAGTATATATACTTGGGATATCCAGATAATGAAAATAAGTCTATATACATAGGATACAGAAAGTATGTTTTTAATGTATTTTATTTGCTTTTCAATCATAATAATATACATTTGAAAGTTATAGTTTTTCAATAATATCTAACAAATGACACATACTTTTTACAATTTTACACCTCGTTTGATAAATTGTTTTAAATCAAGAATATTATATTACTAGTATACATCTTTTTTGTGATAGAATTCGACTATAAAATTTGGGGAAAAAATAATGGGAGAAGAGTTGGAGAAGATAAAAAAGGAATGATAGACAGTAGTATACTATTCTCTCCGTTTCATAAAGATAGTCACACTTTAACTTTTACACGGATCAAGAAATATCAATTAATATTCTTGAAAAAAGTAATATTCATGAACATTTTACCTAATATACAATTTCAAATATTTATTATTCAACTTTAATTATTCTTATATGTTGATAACGATACACATTAAATAGGGATATATATGACAACTAACAAAATGACTATGAAAATGGGACTATAATTTGGGACAAATAAAAAAATTGAGACTATCTTTACGGGATGGAGGGCGTATGTTTTTTTTTTTTTACTTGTAACGAGAAAAGCTCATTACAATTGGTGAATATTATTTTATCTACTTAAAAATAAACATTTTTTGTCATCAACTAGGTTAATCCAGTTGGTCAGGAAGACAAATTAAAATTTTGAAACTTCTTATTGCCACCAACTGCGTACTAATTGTGTATTGAGTGGTTTTTTTTTTCCAACAAGAGGCCAATTTTAATCCCGCCAGGTGAGGATTTATTGGCACTCTGCTTTAGTGGGCCATAATCTTTGGACTGTGCGTCTTTATACTGTTATAATACAGATTATAAAAATTGTACTCTCAAAAGTAAACAGCTTTATCAACTTATTTGGCATGGATTTTTTAACCACTTACTAATTATTTTAATTTTCTTTTTCAATCACATGTTCGAAATTCATTTCCAAACAAACACAATTTGTAGGAGAGATTATGTAAAATTATAATTTTTTCACAATCATTTTTAAGAAAACGATATCAATATAACTTTTGTTGACAACCAAGTTTGTGACATGTGATTTGCTCGAGTTAATGATATAATGATTGAGCCATGTAACTATATGAGCGATCTTCTTTTCCATTTCATGTTGTATTCTTTAATTGAAATAGCTCATATCACCAATTCTTATGTAATAAATTGCAGTACGAGCTGATATTGTTTATTTTAATAGAAATGACATACAAGGTGATAGGAAATAAAAATAACATGTCTGGATCGGTAAATTTAAAGGATTTCTCACATCATTTAATTATCGACCAAAATTGTACAAGTCTCGTAATTTTCATTTTCCATCACAATTGTATTGATGCTCTAATTTTTCTCAATTTTTATTTTTTAATCCCGATTAAAAGGAGATTTTCTACCAAACTAATCCAAAAAATATAGCATTATTATTATTATGGTTGTGCCATAACCTTTTTGGCCTGAGAAATCTGTTCATAAAACGCATTGTCCTGGTTGCATTGATTTCTTGTTTTGATTCTCTTAAGGGTGGGGCTAAATGCACTCAGCGTTTTGCTGGGTGCACCCACTAAAAAAAGAGAAAAAAAAAAAAAGAAAAAGTTTAATATAGCCTTACTAATTGGGCTGGGTCATTTTTTGTTCGCTCCAAACACACAACGAACAAGCTAAAGCTTGTGAACAAGCTTTAGCTTGTTCGTTGCATTTTGCAGCGAACAAATTTTTAAAAAAAAAAAATTAAAGAAAAATGATTTTTTGTTCAAATTTTTATCTGATTTTTCATAGATTTTTTGTTTAAATTTTTTACAATTATTTTCACAAATATTTTGGAAATTTATTTTCAAGTTTTTTACAACAATGTTAGCTATCAATTTGAAATTTTTTTGATGATATAGTAATTGACTTTATCCGATTAGTGTTAAATATAATTATTAAAAAAATTCAAAATTTTTAAACCATTCACGAGTAATTTGAAATTTCTTTTAATTTTTTAACAACCACTTTGACGATAATAAATTTCAAAATTTTCTTGATAATTCAATAAATGTATCTGGTAAACACTTAATATAATTATAAAAAAAAAAAACTTCAAACTTCAAAAATAAATTTTTTTTTAAAAATTTTTTTGGCATGTTCGCCCCTAGGAGGGCGAACGGCCAAAAACCTGGGGCGAACAGCCCTTTGGTTGAACAAGCTTTCCAGCTGAAAAAAAAAAAAAAGAAAGGAAAACTAAAGAATGGCGCGCAAGGGCAAAGTGGGAATGTGGGGAAAAATGGGTGCATAAAGTATTTGGTTGGGTGCATTTAGCCGCACCCTTCTCTTAAACCCGGTGCTATCAACAGCGATAATAACCTCCTCCTCCTCGCCGCCCGACTTCCGTCCACCGGCAACTAAGACTAGTCATCACAGTATCAACAACTACTAAACACATAAGTTATATATTAGTTAGAATAGGAGAAAAATGACGAAGAAAGAGAGTTCAGCGAGTAAAACCCTACCCAGAAAACCCACGGCGCAGAAGAATTTCGGTACACCGCAAATCAGTTTGGACGATGCTTCAAGCCTTGTTGGCGGCATAGTCGAAAAGGGTTTTTCAGATAATCCTCAATTCGGGCGTACAGGACCGTCATCCGCGCCTCGCCCTACCGTTCTTCCTTTTCCGGTGGCCCGCCACCGCTCTCACGGCCCCGTAATCTCCTTCTTTATACCATTCTCTTGCTTTAATGCTTTCTCATTGTTTTCTAACATAATCTGCACTTCTGCATCGACTGCTTGAAATAGAAGTGGAAAAAAGTAATTTAAAAAATGAGAAATAACTGTTTTATAGGTCTTTAGAAATTGCTTAATAAATTAAATTTATGGCCAATCAATTGTGGAAATTTTTTAATGAATTGTGTATCACTCTGAAAGCCATAAAGTAAACAGTGATGACAGTATGGCCTTATGACACTTGTTTCTGTTTTACAGCATTGGGCTGCGAAGGTTGTAAGTTCTAATGATAGCGATGATGAAGACAAGGAAGAAGAAGATTTTACTGGGATGAACAAGGCTGCCACTTTTGCCTATCCAGTACAAAGGAAAGAGAAGAAAATTTTGGATTTTAGCTCACTGCGAGACAGGATGAGCAGCAATGGTGATTATGTCTCACGCAAGAAGAAAAATGACGGGAATTTGTTAAGCAGAGGTTCCCCTGAATTCGGTACAAAAGAGAAGGATGTTATAATGGAAGAGGAGGTTTCTGTATTACCAGAAGAGGTCAAAGAGGATAGGCAAGAAACTTTTGCAATGGCCATGGAAGATGAACAGACTAACGTCAAACTTGGTACTGCTGAAAATATTGTCGAAACAAAGGAAAGGCCTTACTTCCTGAATGGGTCAACTATAGACATGGAATTGGATTCAGAGGTGCAACACTGGCCAACTACACATTTTGATTCTGGTAGTGCCCATGATAATTTCGTAAATGAGCGAGTGGCTACAAGTCTAGAGAGTCAAATTGATCTTGAAAATCGTGCTCGATTGGAGAAAATGTCTGCTGATGAGATAGCTGAGGCGCAGAGTGAGATAATGACAAAGATAAATCCAAAATTGATAGATGTATTGAGAAAGCGGGGCCAAGACAAGTTGAAGAAACAGAAGATTTCTGTCTTGGATATGGCTACCGATGGCTTATTAGATACTGAGCCAAATAAGAAAAGTCTGAGTGATGTACCTTCAATCTCTGCTGCTAGTGGTAACTTGAACAAGGTTGTAGAAGCATCCCAAGAAGACTCACAGGTAGATAAAAATAATAAGGTAGCTCCAAATTTGAGCTCAAAAAATAGCAGCTTGTGGGAAGTTTGGAGCAAAAGAGTTGAAGGTGTCAGAGATCTAAGATTTAACCTGGACGGGGATGTAGTCAAAACTGATTTTGCTGAGGTTTCAAATACTGGTAAGGCTGGAGGACTAGCTTATTTCACTTTGTTGTTACTGATCCTGTGAAATTATGAGCATTTCTGGAACTATGGTGTCCCGTATCTATATCTATGCAATATAGTAAAGGGCCAATATGGAAAAACATTTGTAGATCATAATGTGTTCATATTTTCTAATTTGTTATTCGTCACTAGATAACCATGATTGACTACAATTTAATGTTAATAATTTTTTAACAAAGATATTTAACTTTTATCACCTCTTTATTTCTCAATTTACAAGGTGAAGGTAAACTTGGCGTACTTTCCCTTCTCTCGAACCTCGCTTGACACACACACACACACACACGCATATATATACTTTTTTTGGATGAATTATAGTGGGACGTAGAAGCAATGTACATCAGAACGGGAAGGAGCAGCATTTTCAATCCATCCATGCATTTCTTTTCCTCAAGATCTTGAAGATTTTTCCTGTCATCTCTCTGTAGGTAATATGCGTGCTGATAGTGGATACAGTGCAGATAACGTATCAGAACGTGATTTTCTTCGAACTGAAGGTGACCCAGGCGCTGCTGGTTACACCATCAAAGAAGCAGTGGCTCTGACTAGAAGTGTGGTCAGTTATTGTTTTTGGCACCTCGTTACTTCTTATATATCTCTTGCTGCATGCAGTATCATATGCTTCCAGAGTAATATGTTGAATTCTTTTGGAATTCATGTTTCAGGTACCAGGGCAAAGAGCTCTTGCTTTACATTTGATTGCATCCATCCTTGATAAAGCAAGTTGCAGCATCTACCAACATCAGGTTGGTTCGAATATGAAATTTGCTAAGGCTGATGGACCTATTGACTGGGAGGCTGTATGGGCTTTTGCCCTTGGGCCAGAACCTGAGCTTGCATTATCACTAAGGTTAGTTTTGAGAGGTTCTTTTTATGGTTTCATCTGGTCATATTGGGTTAATCCACGTAACTAATCTTTATTCTGATTTCTGTGTTAGTTTCAAACGATCTCCAACTTATGATTTCAACTTTTCTACATCTTATGTAAAGTTTATTGTGTGGAGTCTTGGTCAACTATCTTTACAACTCCCTTATGGTTGATAGAGCATAGCCAATTTGATTTCTTGCATGTGAAACTTTGAGTTCCCTGGAATTGCATTGCCTGGTGCTGAACATGATCTTTTGCTTCTGTATATGGTGTTTATCAACTCTGTTTAGTAGTTTTGAGTGGGTGTAGGATAAGCTTCTGAAATTCCTTTGGAGTTTGGTGTCACAAAGCTTACTAAATTTAGTTTGTTTTGAGCAAGCATGTAGCTTTCACTTAGCCTTCTCAATTTACTTTTGGCACTGGAGGTGCTGCCGTACAATGAGAATTCAATGTTTGTCTGTTCATGGATAATGCACCTTCATGTCTTTCTGCCTACATGTATGCCAATATGTGTGCATAATGAAAAACTCTCTCTCTCTCTCTCTCTCTCTCTCACACACACACACACAAAAATTATCAATATTCTTTCTATCATAGAACCTTGAGCTTTGATTTGTACGAGATCCCTGATACTCTTAATGTATTGTAGAATATGTCTCGATGATAATCATAATTCTGTGGTCCTGGCTTGTGCAAAAGCCATCCAGTCCGTGCTAAGCTGTGACATAAACGAAAGCTTCTTCAATATATCTGAGGTAGGGTTACAGTTGAAAGTATCTTTCTTACATAAGCGTTGGTGTACCATCTTACACTCACACATGTATTTTTCTCTTTTCAGAAAATACCTGCTTATTCACAGGATCTTTTCACTGCACCTATTTTTAGAAGTAAACCAGAAATTGGTGGTGGTTTTCTTCGTGGAGGCTTTTGGAAGTATAACACAAAACCTTCAAATATTTCTCCTTCATATGAGCAACCCATAGACAGAAAATCTGAACCTGAGAATACCATTCAGGATGATGTTGTTGTTGCTGGGCAGGATATTGCTGCAGGCTTGGTTAGGATGGGCATTCTTCCAAGGATATCCTATCTTTTGGAGGTAAGCATTTTGATGCTATAAATTTGGCAAAACTTTTTTACCATATGGGATTAAGAAGATTTACTTCTTCTAATGTGCATCAACTTTTGTGGTGCCAGACTGGCCCTTCAGCACCGTTGGAAGAATGTTTAATATCGATTCTCATTGCAATAGCAAGGCATTCTCCAACATCTGCAGCTGCAATTATGAACTCTGACAGGCTTGTTCAGACGGTTGCCAACAGATTTGCCATGAATGAACAGATTGAAATCAATCATTGCAAGATAAAATCTGTTAGACTCTTGAATGTAAGCTACGTTTATCCATAACCTTTTACATTGGAGTTTAACCTTTTTCTTTAGGATATTCCACTTTTATACTTGTGCAAGGAAAAGTTTATAACTTTATATGATGAATTTTCTTGATGTTTAAAAGGTACTAGCCCGAGTTGAGAAAGAGAACTGCATAAAGTTCATCAAGAATGGGATTTTCCACAAGATGACATGGCATTTATACCGACATCCACTCTCTCTTGACCAGTGGATAAAATCTGGAAAAGACATCTGTAAATTTTCATCAGCTTTGCTAGTTGAACAGTTACGTTTCTGGAAAGTCTGCGTCCAATTTGGATATGGCATTTCTCAATTTCCAGATTTGTTTCCTTCATTGGCTGTTTGGCTGAGTGTACCTACATTTTCCAAATTAACTGACAATGATGTCATAAACGAATTCGCTGCCATCACCAAGGAAGCCTACCTCCTTCTTGATTCTTTAGCTACCAGGCTTCCAAATTTCTATTCCCAGATGCATAACAGAGTGGAGGTTACTGCTGAAGATAAAGAATTTTGGTCTTGGAGTCAAGTGGGTCCTATAATTGATTTAGCCCTCGAATGGACAAAAATAAAAAGCATTCCACAAATATCACGATTCCAAGACTGGGATGAAAGTGGTGAGCATTCTATTTTGCAGGACTTAGAAGTAAATAGCCTGTTATGGATCATCTCTTCTGTAATGCATATGTTATCCAGTGTTCTCAAAGCTGCCATCCCAGATGATACCGCGAATTTGGCGAATGGCCGTGTTCCATGGCTACCAGAATTCGTACCTAAGATTGGACTTGAAATTATTAGAAATGGAGTTTTGAGTTTTTCGCCGGTATATGTAATGTCTGGTAATATCTCCTCTGGAGATGGCTCGTTTCTTGGGTATCTCTGTTATCTGAGACTAAAAAGTAAAGAAGAAACATCAATATCTTCCACATGTTGCCTTCATGGATTGTTACAGGTAGTCTCGTCTGTGGACAAGTTGATCAACCTTGCTAAACACGAGTTTCATCGTGCATCAGCTAGATATCAGAATACTTCGAGTGAGGATAAAATTCTAGCTGATGGGATAGTACGATCGTCTGTGGTTGAACTACGTGCTTTGCTGTCCACTTTTATGAAGTTGATTACCAATGATTGGCAATGTATGCAGTCCATTGAGTTGTTTGGAAGAGGTGGCCCATCACCGGGGGTGGGTGTGGGCTGGGGTGCCCCTGGCGGAGGGTATTGGTCAAAAACTACTTTATTGGCTCAACAAGATGCAAGACTGCTTATGTATTTACTTGAAAATACTCAGAGTTCAAAAGATCCATTAACAGATGAAGAGCTGTCCTTTACAATGCAGAGGATAAACTCTGCCCTTGAGACATGTATGATTGCAGGGCTGAGGGATAGAGCTGTTATTGATAACGCATTGTGTATCTTGTTACAAGTTCCTGTTCTGAAGTATCTTGATTTTGGTATACGCCAACTTCTTACGCATAGACAAAAGCTCAGATCGTTCACGTGGAAATATGAAGAAGATGAGTACCTTCTGTTCGCCAACGCTTTAGCTGCACATTTCAGAAACAGATGGCTGAGTGTAAAGAAGAAACTGAAACCCGCATCAAAAGAGAAGCATGTTAATTACAAGACGAACAAGAAAGGTAGTCAACCTCTAGAAACCATACACGAGGATAAAGATGCACCAGTCGAGGTTTCTCAAGGCCCATCTTCGTTGATGCTCAAGTGGGCCCATCAGAGGATGCATCTTCCTATACATTGGTTTCTTAGTGCAATATCAACTATTCAAGATGGAAAAAACACTGATATTCCTGTTGACTTTCTTGAAGTTGCTAGAGGTGGACTGTTTTTCCTCCTAGGTATTGAAGCAATGTCTACTTTGATTCCTCCCAATTTCCACTCTCCTGTGAGTAGTATCCCAATTGTCTGGAAATTTCATGCTATGTCTGTCACATTACTTGGTGGAATGGGTGTTCTCGAAGAAGAAAAGAGTAGGGATGTGTATGAAACTTTGCAAGATATTTACGGGGAAGTCCTTGAAAATTTGAATGAGGGCTCCCTTGGTTTCCAGTTGGAGATACACGAGAGTTACTCTACCTTCATAGAAACTCTTGTGGAGCAATTTGCTGGTATTTCTTATGGTGATGTGATATTTGGTCGCCAAGTTGCAATCTATTTGCACAGACGCGTTGAAGCTCCTGTGAGACTGGCTACATGGAATGCTTTGTCTAATGCACGGGTTCTCGATCTTTTACCGCCTCTGAATAAGTGCATTTCTAAGGGTGATGGTTATCTTGAACCTGTCGAGGTATTATATTGCATTATGCATAACTAGTGCCATTTATTAAATAATAATTGATTGAAGCTTCAGTTAGTTTTAACTAACACAAGCTTTTTTGTCTGAAGTTACAGTGGATTAATATTAAAAGAATTCACTCACTTGATCCTGTATTAATGACCTAAGAATTTATGACCATGAAGAGCTGTTTGATTAACCTCTATTTCTTCAATAAATTTGGCATTCAACAATTCAATGGAATTCATGAAAGATTTAAACTGTGATATCCTTTGGTCCTGATCTTGGCTAATACTACATTATCATTCCTCAATTGTTTATTTTCCTTGAGTAGATTATGTTACCAAAAAGTATAATTTTCATGGTCAAATTTCAATAGTTGTGGTGAATTTTTATGTTAAAATAACTCACTACTGCTTTTGTCCACACATACACAATATACATAATATCCTTTGTTCGAAAGTATAGCTTGATATACCACCTATCATCAATTATCTTGTTATTTCTTGATTGTTTAGAGGAAGTCACCCTGTGAAAAATTTGTTGTCCGTTGCTGGAGATATTCTTCCACAGATTTTTTCTTTCATCTTCTCTTTTAAATAGTTAAAACTAGTACAATGAATAACTCACAGATTTCCAAGATGGAGTTGCTTACCGAATGCATATCTTTATGATTTAAGTGTTTGTTTGGGAGAGATTTTTGAAAAAACTGATTTCTGAATTTGTGGTTGAAGAGTATATTATATTGCCACGTCAATGGAACAGCGTGGTTAAAATGATCTATGAATAATTTTAGCCAAACAAGTTGTAAATACACATTCTATTCATTTTCATGCAGGATAATGAGAGGATCTTGGAAGCTTATACGAAATCATGGGCTTCTGGTGCTCTTGACCGAGCAGCAACCCGAGGATCAGCAACATTTACATTGGTTCTACACCATCTTTCGTCTTTCCTTTTTGAGAATGTTTCTGATGGTACACGCACGCTCCGCGATAAGTTATCAAGATCGCTGCTTCGCGACTCTTCTCATAAAGAGCAGCGTCAGGTATGAGAGTCGACTGGGTGACTGGAACTTGATATATGAAATATCAAATTTGAGAGATTTTATGCCGTTTATGTTGGGTCATAGTCAAGCTTCTAAAGAGAGTTTTTTGAGGGCAAGTTTAAAAGAATTATGACAAATAACTCTTAAAACAACAGAAAAACATTACGATGGTTGAAGTTGCAAATAAATAATTAATTTAGAGCGTCGACGGGATTGACTATTAGTGACTTTAGAGGAGGAATAGCAGTGAAAACCATAAAATGTATGAAAACTAAGAACATGTAGGAGCTCTGAATGTGTGGTTGTAATTAAAGTTTGACTTTGACGAGACTATAAAAAATGAGAGGCAAAATGAAAGTAAACATATTCCCAGCTTATATTTTGCTAGAAAGTTAATTTTTTAGGCTTAGGTGGATAATAAGGAGCAGTTATTTTATATGATGGCTAATAGTGAATTTTTATTCTAACTAAATAGCAGAAGTGAATTTTTATGTAGGAAAATGTTAAAACGAACAAGGGCTTGCAACGCTTGATTTTGTGAGGGCCAAGACCTTGTGTGGCCAAGATTAAAAGTACATTTAAAAGTTTTGAATTTTATCAGGTTGAGCTGAAAATAGTTAAACAATTAGTCAAGTTGTTGCTAAAATTCGTTGGAAAGGTTGTCCCAGAGTATCTTGTTTTGGTTGTTTGGGGTAACATGCTTATCCTGTTGTTATTCAACTTCTTGGCAGAACATGTTAATGAAATTAATACAATACGAGAAGTGGGTCCCTCATGCAGAGCCCATATCATCCCTCCCAATGTGTGATCTTGGAATGAGGTTTCAATTATTGAAAGGAGCTTGTGAAGGGAACTCAGTCCTTTTGAGTGCGGTGGAGAAGTTGGAGTCTTCAACCTGAAGAGACTTAACATTCATATGTACATATAAATATATGAAAATTTTATACCATGGAGATGTTATGTAATGTATCAACTTGCCTAGAATACTTAACAGATGCTAATGTTGTTTTTTATTTTTTTATTTTTTCTCCCAATCCTGCTTAGAAAAGCTTCGATGATCACTGAAGCGTGTGTTAGTATATGTGTAAAAATGAAGTTTTATAGATTTTTATGTGATATAGGAGAGAAAATAAATGGAGTTGAATGGTGGAGATTTGTGTAGTACAGGTAGGTCTCACGAGATATATGGATGTGAAATAGGACAGAGAATAAGTGAGATTAAAAAAATGTATAAAAATGTGTAAAAATATATAAAAACAAGGAAACTATCATGCTCTCTGTCTTAGGTTTTTGAATATTGATCGATGTCATCGAGGCACTTCTTGGATGAACCAGAACCAGAATGCCCAAATTATGAGCACGTTCGTGGGGACGCTGTAAAAGGTCTGTTTGGGACGGTGAGACAGTTTCTGCTTTTGCTTTATAAAAGTGATTCTTGAATCTCTGCCGCACTAGATCTATTTTTTTATTTATTTATTTTTCATAAGCCATCTCAAATGGGTCCAAAATATTGTTTTGAAAGTTTGTTTGTCGGTTTTTTTTTTTAAGTGCATCTCTATTGGGATGTAAATTAGGGTATGGTGTGTGGAGGAGAGAGATAAAAAGAAATAATTATTTTAATTGAAAAGAGAATAGAGAATATGTAGCAAAAAAAAATGAAAAAATAGAAGATATAGAAATAAAGTAAAAAAATAGTGATAAAATAATAGTAGAGGATATGAAGGTGAATATGAGAATATAAAAATGGTATAGGAATTTATAGAGAAAAAATATTAAAAAATTGGAAAAAAATAAGAAAAACGAGAAAAAGAGAAGAAAATATGGGATTCATGATTTTTTTTTAATATTTAATTTTTGTGTTTTATCTCTTCATCAGGTGGAATTGACAATTGCACCGGAGATCCTCTAAAGTCTTTTCTCTCTATTTTAATCCTCTCCTTGTCGGTCATGAAATGGCCCAGAATGCCACAATCAAAGGGGCCCCATCTAATGGGGTTGGAAAATCGGCATGATCTGAATGTCTTTTGACTGATAAGAGTATATTTACCCAATTAGCCAATATTTTTTTAAACCTTTTTTTACCTTTTTTATATATTTTTTACCCTAAATAAATCATATTTACATATCTCATTATATTCATAAATCTCTACCACTCAATTCCATTCATTCTCTCTCCTCTCTTATATTAAAAATTTTTAAAAATTATTATAATTTATTCCCTATCTCTCTTCTTATTTGAAAAAGCCATGAATGAAAATCATGACTTTGCCAAAAGTGCCACCAGACATAACAGGGTTGGTTGTCTCCACAATAATTTTTACTAATTTTTTCTTTTATTATTTTTAATCATTGATATAATTATTTTATATTTTTTAATATATTTTTTTTCCAATTTTAATCACACATTTGACACACAATTCAAGTAAATCAATAAAATATTCGATACAAAAAAGCGTAATTATATTTGAGTTGGTAAACAAAATAAGGTTGTACACTTTGGTAGCTATGAAGATTAAATAATAAAATTGCTCCTACATGTTGGATTCTCGGAAGAAAAATGGAAGCAAAATCTACAATGAAAGAACAAGAAGAAGCACAAGCTCAAGTAGATATTTGGAAATATGTATTTGGCTTCACAGAAATGGCGGTGGTGAAGTGTGCCATCGAGCTTGGAATAGCCGACGTCTTGGAAACCAGCGGTGGTCGTCCGATGACCCTCACGGAGTTGTCGTCGGCCCTAAATTGCTCTGCCCCAATCCTCTATCGTATCATGAGGTTCTTAATCCACCGCAAAATCTTTAAGGAAGAACCGGATGGTTATGTACAATCTCCACTCTCGCGCCTGCTTACGAAGACCAGAGAAAACAGCATGGCCTCATTCGTGCTGCTCGAGAGCAGCCCAGTGATGCTTGCACCTTGGCACGGCCTAAGTGCACGTGCACTTGCGACTGAGAGTTCAGCATTCACTACTGCTCACGGCAGAGATGTGTGGAGCTATGCAGAGGTGAACCCTGTGCATAGCAAGTTGATCAACGATGCGATGGCTTGCCATGCAAGAGTGGCCATGATGTCAATTGTTGAGAGTTATGGAGAGGTATTCGAGGGAATTGGCTCTTTGGTGGATGTTGGAGGTGGTGATGGTACAAGTCTTGGGATTTTGGTGAAGAAGTGTCCTTGGATTCGTGGGATTAATTTTGATCTTCCTCATGTTGTATCTAGTGCTCCAAATTGGGATGGCGTGGAGCATGTTGGTGGCAATATGTTCGAGAAGATTCCGAAGGCCGATGCTACTTTTGTCATGGTATGGTTCGACTTATTGATGATAAAGTAACATTAAATGATTAATCTTTAACTTGGTGTCAAATTTTAGACTTTTCGATCAAATGACCTCATTTTCAAGTTTCACTGTCACTCTTTGAGATAAGTCGTTTACGTGTTAAGTTTTAAGGGAAGGGGAAATAATATATTGCATTTACGTGTGAGGGAGGACGTCGAAGATAATATTGTTAGCTTTTTTATAATTTATACTTTAAGATCAAATAGCGCAACAATCAATGTCCCGTCTAAGAAACTCAAAAGCGACTTTTAATTTTCCAGAAGTATTGCCAAATGGGTCCTAAGATTGAATTATTTCCATGAAAAGAAAGAAAGCAGAAAAGTAGTGCATACTTTTAGACTAGGAGATTTCCCTTTTCTCATTTAGTCACGTGTTACGATTTCTATGTAATTGTAATCAACTCACATTGCTCTTGTTTGATAAAATGCTAATAGTGGGTATTGCATGATTGGGGAGATGATGAGTGCATCAAAATTCTGAGCAAGTGCAGAGAAGCGATTCCACAGCACATGGGGAAAGTGATCATTGCAGAGGCAGTGATTGATGACAAAGAAGATGAAGGAGAAGAAGATAACAAATTCAAAGATGTGGGATTGGCACTAGACATGGTGATGTTGGCTCACACTGATACCGGAAAAGAGCGCACTTACAAAGAATGGGCAAATGTTCTAACTCGTGCTGGCTTTAGTCGATTCAGTGTTAAACATATCCAAGCCGTTCAATCTGTGATTGAGGCTTATCCTTGATTGGTGTCAATTGGGTCAACAGTGACACAAAACACCAACATTGGTTGATATTAATTATGGCGTCTATATACTAGTTTTATATAAAGACTCAGCTGGTCAGCACTGTTTATCAATAACATTATAATTTATCTCAAAATGCGTAGGTATATTGATTTTGAGTTTGAATAAACACAGAAAATTGATAATCAATTTTGTGTTTTTACAACGTATGGCTGAGTCACATTTGCTTTGAGATTGTTCGATCGTTATTTTTATTTTCCAAGAATTCAACCCAAAAAAAAAAAAAAAAAAATTCTAATGAGTTTCTCTTCAAGGAGTAGGATAATTCTTTCGTGTTTGTACAACAAAAGTAGACCTTACCAATGGTACATATATAAAATAATAAACCGCCGAAGATGTAAAAATTACAAAATTAGAATTATGAAAAAATGGAACAACTTGTTTAACAGAGTTTTTAGAAAAGTGATTTTTTTTTTCTAGAAATATGAGATTAAAACAAAAAGAAGTTCATGGTGACATATGAAATGAAATATAATAAAATTTTTATTGTCTGTTAATAATGAGTGTGAGTAATTGTTAAAAATAATTTGTCAATTAAACACGAGGAGAATTCTTGGAACTTGTTTTCTACTTGTGCGTCTGCTGTTCAGGTTGAAAGATTTAAGGATTGGGTGTTTACGGCGGCGTTGGCTACTCGTATGGTGTTTAAGATGTGGCAAATTGATCCAGCGAAGGAGGCTGAAGCGTGGGGGTTGGTGTATGCCAGTTCTTGGGTCTCTTCGGTCATGGGGTTCCATAATGTATGTTTTGAAGTTGATGCAACGGGTCTTGTTGATGCCATTACTTCTTCTTCTGTCGATGGTACAAAATTTGGAGACATCATTAGTCGATGCAAAGACTTTCTAAAATCTAAGCCGAACTTCTCGGTTCACTATATCAATATGCAAGCTAACGTAGTCGCTCACACACTAGCTCCAGAGGTTCGCGTTCATGCTCCCTCTATAATGTTTAATGAGATTCCTAGTTGTATTATGAATTTGCTTCCTTTAATTTGTAATCGTTCTCATCATTAATGAAACTTTTTTTTTTTTTTTAAAAAACCTTAGCTTTTGTGGTAATGATCTCTTCTATAGTAAATTTAAACCATCTTTTCTCAAATTTTCAATCATTCAAACATTTCGATAATTTTTTTTTAGATATTTTTTATTTACTTCTCTATCACATATCTAAAAAATATATATATTTTTTCAATAATTCTCATCAAACATAGACTTAGTTATGTTTAGTAGAGTAGGGACCTTTTGTTATGTTTAGTGGGAATCTTTTGTTATGTTTAGAAGGTATCTTTCATCGAAATGTATAATTTATAATCACCAAACCCTTGGGTGCAGTTTGGCAACCAATTAATTTAGATATTATTATAATTGAAATTAAGCTGTCGTTGGTGTTGACTTTTTTCTACCCAAAAATAAACTTTTATTACTAGTTAAAATCAAACACCATCAACAACATATCTTATATTATCACTTAGTATCAGCATTCTAAAAAGCGTAAAGGGTAGCGAAGTGGGAAGACCTAACTTCAAGGTTAAGTGAGTTAAGCGTAGGCTAAGTGAAATCTAAGCATAAAATAGCGAGAAGCATGGCAAAGTGAAAAGATTAAATTTCAAGTTTAGGCGCCACTTAAAAAGAAACCAAAGTGAGTTTTTTTTTAACAAAGTTTATTATTATTCACAATGGTCACTATCACTACTCATCTAAAAATTTAGTTTTTAGGTGAAAAAAAAGTTCACCCGAACATTACTTAATTTTCAAATTTATGTCGTGTGAGGGTATATATAAATGACATGTGTGTATAGTGACAAAAAGTGACGTGAAACTTTAATATCAACTTTTTTATTCATGGAACTTCTTATCTTAATTTCTTTCTTTCTTCCCTTCGTTTTTTTTTTTTTTTCCCGTTGAAAAGATGTCTTATCTTTCTATTTACATGTGTTCTTTTTATGATCTCCCATTTGACCTGAAGTTGGAATTTAATTTTAATTATAATAGGTTTGAATTAATTGTAAGCAAAAGTTTGCGACCTTTTTTGTAATTTACGCAAAAAATAAAAGAAAATTTTTAAATCATTAAAAAATAATAATAAAATTTTTAAAAAGGAAAATCAATTTGCCTCATATATTTGGTTGTGTAATATTAAATATTGTGGCCTAACTTGGCGGAAAAAAAATGCACCTATAACAAGTAGTCAAGTACTAGTATACTGTGAGTTAATTTAATTAGACTTGCCATCTCTATTGTATTTAGTCGGTATGCGACTTATCATCCCATTGTATCTAGTGCATCAATTTGCCTTCTATATTATATTGTTTAAGATTACATTTTGTGGCCCAACTTAGTTGAAAAAAATTGTACCTATGACGAGGAGTAGGTTGTGAGTTCATTTAATTATACTTATCATCCCTATTGTGTCTATAATAATAATAATAATAATAATAATGTTATGAATAATAATTGAAGAATAATTATTAGGTGTTATGAATAATTGAGAATAATGTGGTGGTTATGAATTATGAGGAATAATTTGATGGAGGAATAATTTGGTGGAGGAATAATTTGGTAAAAGATGTAATTATTATATGTGAATGATTATTATACCCTTGATGAAATTATGTAATTACGATTGTCTTATTCAAATTTTCCTATAAATAGAACTCAGATTATTAATGAAATTTATTAGAATTAGCCTTAATTCATTCTCTCTATCGTTTTATACTTTTATAACACGTTATCGACGAGTCTCTAACCCTTTGAGTAATATGAAAGAAGTATGCTTCTACAGATCTTATAGATGATCTTCAGACGTAAACCTGGATTATTACCAAATGAATTAATTCATCCTCATCAATCCTAAATAACTCTCTCTTTGCAAATACATCATTGAAAATTCTCTTTTGTTCATATTCTTCTCCCACAATTCTCATTCTACACAACCCGCTGAGATGTCTGAAATCCCAAAATTGGAAGAATGGAGTCCAAAGAATTTTCCGATCACGTAAATGGATTGCAAGTAAATCTCATCCATGGAATAATTAGAGAAAGGGAAAAAGGTAAATCATATGATTTTATAATATAATAATATATTAAACTATAACATTCGTTTTATCGAGATATAAGGAGTATACATTATCAAAATCAAATTTTCTCGACTCCATTATACTCGATTTAACGAGAGCTTCGATTTGACACCAACATTGATAGGGTAATAACTCGTTTTGAAATATGTTATTATCAAACTTTCAAAATTTACAAATAAGTACACCAACTTTTGAAATGTTACAAAATAGTCATTAAATATTTTGATATTTATAAATGGAAGTGAAAAGGAGACGATTTTCCAATCGTATAATATTGATAGAATATGTTTGATAATTTAACCATTGCGGATTGGAATAGACAATTTTACCCTTGCGAACTGTAAAAGGAAGGACTGACCTAATTTTGACGACAATAAACAAAAATGGATAGAATATTCCCGAAGAAATTCTAAATCCATTAATTATGACCTGAAGTCCATTTGAGTTAATAGATCAAAATATTAATGTAACTCTCAAGAGTTCAATTACATAATGTACTTATTCTGAAGGATAAGTGTCTTTCTTGTAGAAGTAATGAGTATTTGTTCTAGAAGAACAAATTTGCTCCCGTAAAGCGATTCAATATTTAATTCTCGCACTTTATTTACTGCAATTTAATTATCGTAATACCTCCTACTTGATGATGGGTTCAAACCGTCACTAAACGGAAGGTTTTATATATTTCACTTTATATGCTAAGTGATGGGTAATACCTTCTACTAAGCAGATCCTACTCTTGAAGAAGTAGTTAAATATTATGCAATTTAATTCTTGCTATTTAAATTCGTAGATTTATATTTATTGCAATAATTCCCATAAGGTAGGTTCGACCACCTATTGGAGGAAATTTAATTTCTGCATTTAAATTTATGCACTTTATAGTTTGAGTATATTTCCAATGTGGTGGGTAATACCACACGATTGGTGTGCATATTTCCAATGTGGTGGGTTATACTACACGATTGGTTATAATCTAATCCTACTCCGTAAGAAGTAGTTGATCAAATATTCTAATCATACTCTCAAGTAGTAGACGATGAGAATAAAATTACTTCCCCATATATACCAATATTAATGGAGAAAATTGAGTAAGTGGTACTTGAAGTTACCATTGGATAAATAGACGAAAGTAAAATGTCAATAGATCCCATGTTGATAAATCAAAGAAAATATATCGCATGGAAAGCTTATATGAAGTAATCTCATCGATGATATGAGATTGTATTAATATGAGAATAAAATGCTCTTGAAGAAGCAAAATCACTAGATATCTATTTGAATAAAGCCAATATGATATTATTATTATTACTCCGTAAGAAGTACAAAGCAAAAGTGGAACACATTGAGAATATCAAAAGATGACAATAAACACTAAAATATAGAAATACTAAAAGAAAATATATATTGAATCCATAAATGAGGGATCGTCTCGAGAGTATAAATACTCCGTAACTCGCCACCATCAACATTAGGATTTATAATGAAATATTTAAAGGATCCGAATTTCTTTTTCGCTGGCACCATGGTCTCAGGACCGACTGACCGAGCCTACAGATTCTTGAACATATGCATGAAATTTGATGAGTAGTTCATCAACAAGATTTAGCGTAAATAAGTATTTTTCTCATTGAATGAGAGATAAACTTATTATTTACACCCGATCTAGAAACGCTAGTAAGCCATCAAAGAAATTATTAATATTCAACAAACCTATTGGTTTGACATGAAAGTTCCACTGTACAACGAGGCTATATTGAATATTTCCTCCAGGTGTGTTATAGCGCTGGAAGGACAATGAAAGCATCACTATTATTCATCATATACATCATGCGCTTGTGGATGGATTGCGCTTGTAGCCCCAACCTCTTTGGACCCATGGTAGAAGCGGCTCCACCCGAGTATTAGATCCAACTAGATGGAAAGGTATTACGCCAAACTCTTATTCCCCATGATTGTGCGCCATTATAAGTCTAGCTAAAAGTTTGTTGTTGGTTCCTCCGTATAGTATATTGATTTCTTGTCTCCCTAACTCTTTATTTAGTCGGTTTGCCATATCCACATATTGGATATGGCCTACCAGTAGATCCACCAAAATACATACTGGTTTAATATGGCGAGGTAAAGTCGACTTGTATGAGATGATTCTAAAATCTCCATATCCATCTCTACTCCTATCTCTCTTTTTGCACTATATTTTCAACATGAGAGATATATGAATCCCTCTATTTAAAGAAAAATTTTCAAACCTATAATTGAGTGCACTATTTACTTTTTGACAAATATGAAAGAGAAAAAAATGCAGAAAATTTTTTAAGTGAAAATGACATATATCTGTTTATGATTGAAAAATAATATATATATACATATATATATATCTTAAAATCAAAACAATATTTACAATTACAAGAAAAACATTGATCTTCAAGTTATTACATCGAGCTTCCTTATATTAATATGAGAAAATTATTATACTAAAATTTTCTACTAAATTTACAAACAGGATCTTCTAAAGTAAGTTTTTCAAGATGAACGCGTTTGTTGATCTTTAAATTTGGCCCATAAGGCCATTAGCTCACCTTGTGCGTGTCCACTAGGATGTGTCTCAAGAGCCTCGTTGAATATCATCCAAAGGCTCCTTACTCAATCCATCCTTAATGAATGTTATTTTATCTTCTCGATTTCGGACAAGTACCTAGATTTACATCGAGTGTCACATGTCCACCGAGCACACTTGTAGCATCCTCCTAATCTTTTTGCTCTCCGTTTCTTTGAAAAACTACTTTTACCCATACCAGGCATGTATTTAGAAGGAATTGAAACCTCACGGATAATCGAACCTTTGCTTCAATCAAGCATCGGATATCTTGTGGGATACCCTTATTCATTAGCATCCTTAATCTTTCTAGCCTACATCGATAAATCCTTTTTAGGATTTTGATCGATAGTGATGGATAGTATTTTCAAGATTTGAGAGCATATGATCCATTATAATGTATAAACCCTTGTTAGGATGAATTTTGCAATAATTTTGATGATTTATTTATAGAATAATACGACGCGTATGAAATAAGACTCAGATTTTAAATAAATAATATGAAGCGTAAGAGCTACGATTTCGAATTAAATAATAGCGGATGTGATGCGTATGAGTTGTTTGAACGAGAGTAGACAATAATGTCACCAAAAGATGATGGAATATGTCGGTGAATTATTTCTATGATAAATCATATTGAGCACTATACGTATACTAGTGAAATCGATATAAGAATTTCTTGAACTAGAAGTTCAATAATACTGCTTGCAAAACCTGATCGACCATCCCTTTAAATAATTATTGAAATCAATATTTCAAATGAAGAATTAAAGGAATTCTTCAATGATTGTTCTCGATAAATGATGAAATCATTACTAGCCAATATTGGGAATAAATCCCAAATATATTTGGAATAAAGGATGAGAAGTATGGGCCACTCATCCTCCATGTGGACTACTAGATATTATGATATAGATCCACTAGATAGTCACATGTGTATATGATTCGTAATTTGAAATTTATTTAAATATTTGCTCACCAGATGAGCATGATTTTCAGATTTAATGATAAAACTAGTAAATGTATATCCCAATACTTGAATAAATCCTCAAGGATTTGAGTATGCATACAAGTGGGATATTATATGGCAAATTATTTAAAGTCCTCAAATAAATTGCCGATATCGAATAGAATGCAAACGGTCTAAATTCCCATATTAAAATTTGAATGATGAGAACATATATGATTAAAATCATACCAATCAGTATGAGTTTTGGTGTTCTAAATTTTCTCAAAGATGAGGGGAGTATTAAAGGTTGAAAATGATATGTGAAATGCATCATGTTATATCCTCACAATTAAAATATGAACTTGAAGTTCAAAGATGCATAAAAGATGCTATGAACAATCACATATATCAGTTAAGATGCTTTGATAAGTTAGCACGCCAGAAGCGTTGATATTATGATATTTCCCCAAACATATATATCAAAGCAAATTATAAAAAATGGTCTTAATAACGGAGGCATATGCTCTTGAAGAGTATATAGACATAACTATATTGTGTAATCCTACAAGAGGATTGATAATGAGATATCTCGATAAGTTATGTCGATATGGGGAAAGAAATGAAATTGAAAAGTGTCGACACGATATGAAAATGTAGCGCTACATATGATCAATGATAATGAAAATATTGAGATATATTGAAGATGATAAATGGTGAATGTGAAATCCTTAACTTATGAGATGATGAGATGATGATGACTATTGCTCAAGTTTAAAGATAAGCATGGTGGTCATTATATGTTGCATGCTCATGAAAGTTAAATTACCGATCGTGTGTGTAGTACCGAAAAGGAAATTAAAGGATCGGATGAGCTAAACCCGTGTTTATGAGTACCCTAAAGGGTGAACTAAGCCCCTGGGAATGAAATAACCTATTAAGTGAGTATTAAATGTTAAATGATATATTTTAAATGTTAGTTATGAAGGTTTACTTATATGTTTACATGTTTTTACGATGAATTTACATGCTTTAAATTGTGTGTTTGGAGACATGTGTTCATGGTGAATGTTTTGTAGTTGTGTACGAAAATTGATGCACTCTAAATGAACGAAGAGTATAAAACCAATGTATATGATACTCATACAAATGTATGAAAGATTTTGAAATGCTTGCATACTTGTATAAAATACGCGTTGCACTCTTTTTCCCTTAGTAGGGTTTTATCCCATTGGGTTTTCCTAGCGAGGTTTTTAATGAGGCAACTTTAAGGGCGTATTCACATGAATAATGTACTCTTTTTCCTTCATTAGGGTTTTTCCCACTGGGTTTTTCCTAATAAGGTTTTAACGAGGCATATTCATGGTATATTGAGAACGATAGGAGAAATTGATACAATGTATCTATTGGATCAAGTTATAATGGAGCTAATGCTTTAGATCCAAACGATGATGATATTGAAATCATTTACCGTAGTAAAGATATCGATTCTCAAGATATGAAATCAAACCGGGCAAATTGTGACTCTTTTTCCTTCGATCAAGTTTTTTCCCAGGTTTTCTTGACAAGGTTTTAACGAGCGACGTGAATACTCATATGCCGATAGACATCGTGGGGAGCAATGTTTTGATGAAGCGTATATAACCACTCCAAGCTATCCTGCAATCGGTTTGGAAGTTTTTCCCACTTTGGGTTTTTCTCCAAACAGTCCAGGAAGACATTTGTATTAATAGTCATTCAAGGGGAGTGTTATGAATAATAATTGAAGAATAATTATTAGGTGTTATGAATAATTGAGAATAATGTGGTGGTTATGAATTATGAGGAATAATTTGGTGGAGGAATAATTTGGTGGAGGAATAATTTGGTAAAAGATGTAATTATTATATGTGAATGACTATTATACCCTTGATGAAATTATGTAATTACGATTGTGCCATTCGAAGTTTTCCTATAAATAGGGCTTCAGTTATTAATGAAATTTATTCCTGAGAATTCCTTAGAATTCATTCTCTCTAAATTCTCTCTATTGTTTCTATACTTTTATAACAAATAATAATAATAATAATAATAAACAAAAACAAAAAATAAAAAATAAACAGAAATCTGTTATAAATAATTCAAAAGTTGGATGCATTATTGTGAATGAGATGTGAATGACTATGAAATCATGTGAGGATGAAAATAATTCATGAATAATTGTACAACTTGATTGATAATTATGTGTAATATGACTCATCATTTTTGTTTTGATTCTACACTTGATGGTCTATAAATAGACCTCAATTCATGAATTGATGAATGAAGAAGAAGGAAGAAAGTTCAATATATTTCCTCTCTATTCTCTTGTAGCATTTAAGGTATTTTTTACTTTGATTTTATAACACGTTATCGATCTCTACACTAGAGCTCACTCTTGTAGTAAAAGGGAATATGCTCTACGCTTGTATCTTATAGATGACCTCTGTATCGAAACCTAATTATTACAAGATAATCACGATTTTTACAAGAAATTTTATTTTGTTATTGTTGTGCGCATCAGTACTAATTCAAATTTCAAAACAAAATATACTAGCTCATCTAAATTTTTGAAAATGTCGCTTGCAAAACTTGATTTTGTCGCTCTTGATATTTCTGGTGATAATTATTCATCATGGACACTTGATGCTGAGATTCACTTGATCTCAAAAGGGTTAGGTGAAACAATAATCGAAGGAAATGAAAGATCCCAGCAGGATCGCAACAAGTGTTAATTTTCCTTCGACGACACCTACATGCATCTCTCGATGGTAGAATACCTCACGATCAAAGATCCATCTCGTGGAAAAATTTAAAGGGCGGATTCGATCACCAAAGAGGTCATCGTCACGCCCAAGGCCGGATATCGATGGATGCACTTGCGCTGCAAGATTTTAAATCAGTAAAAGATTACAATTCAATTATTCGAATCGTTACAATTACTTTTCGTGGTGAAGAAATTCGAGCAAGATATGTTAGAAAAGACTTTTCAACATTCCATGCCTCGAGCGTGCTCTGCAGTGGCGATGTCGAGCGTAGATTTCAAACGTATTCGGAACTTGTATCTTGCTTATTAGTAGCAGAACAAAATAATGAACTACTCATGAAAAACCATGGGATACGTCCAACAGGATCCACAGTGATACCAGAAACAAATGGAACTATATGGCCTGAGGTAAATGCAACGTTCCGGAAAAATAATTACCAGGCGTGGGCGTGGGCGTGGGCGTGGGCCCGCGTGGGCGTGGGCGTGGGCCCGCGTGGCGTGGGCGAGGGTTTAGGCATTAATTCAACATGATAATGGAAAAGCTCATTTACGATATAATGAGCAGAATCAGCAACACAATAGCAGGTTCAAATTTCAGAAAAATAATGGAAATGATTCATTTGATAAAGGCAGTAATGACAGATGCTATCGATGTGGAATACACGGGCATTGGTCCCGTACATGTCGTACACCAAAGCATTTGGTGGACTTATATATAAACTTCGACCAAGGAAAAGAGAAAGGAAAAGAAAAAGTTGAAACCAATTTTCTTGATTGAGATGACTGAGTCAATGGAACTCATTTTGATACTCGACTTTTTCCCGGATCCCGCAGATCATACAAACATTGGAAGTTTGATGGAAAATATCGATTAAATAATTCTCTAATGAAGTATTATTATATTTATGGTGTATTATGTGTGAAATATTTTTCTATAATGCTTTTGTGTGATAAGTGTGGAATTGTTATCTTTATATTTGTATTGTTATTTTCCATTAAGTGTTATATGTAATTGTTGTTTGTTAACTGGTATGAATTTTATATTTTAAATTTCTTTTGTAGACCATGACAAATTGCCAAGATATTTGCCTAGGATAGCGCCAACTACTCATACTATTTTACAAGATAAGAAGTTTTTCTTGGATTTGACAATACGAGAAAATTATGTCTATACAATTTACGGTGCATCAAATATTATTGAAGGCTCGGAAGAGCTCGTATTATCTTGCCAAATGATACACAATTGAATATAGATGATGCACTTTATTCTAGCAAATCAGGAAGAAATTTGCTTAGTTTTAAGGATATCCGCAAAATGGATATCACATTGAAACAATGGAAGAAAATAATAAAGAATATCTTTACATAAACTCATTTCTATCACGGGCATAAGCGATTAAAGAAAAACTTCCATCGCTTCCATCTGGAATGTATTATACATTCATAAGAACGATTGAGTCTAACAACATCATAAAACCAAAATTTATTGACTCAAATGTTCTTAAACTTTGGCATGATAGATTTGGGCACCCAGAGCGACTATGATGCAACGAATAATTAAAAGCTCACATGGACATCCTTTTAAGAACCTTAAGACTATTTTACCAAATGAGTGTCCATGTGAAGCTTGTTCACAAGGTAAATTAGTCATCGCACCCTCTAAAACAAAGGTAAATGTTGAATCGCCAACTTTTACGAAAAGAATTCAAGGTGATATTTGTGGACCTATACACCCACCTTGTGGACCATTTCGTTATTTTCTGTCTTAGTTGATGCATCTACTAGATGGTCACATGTTTGCCTACTTTCAACTAGAAACGATGCATTTGCTAAACTATTAGCCCAAATTATAAAATTGCGAGTTCATTTCACTGATTATTCGATCCACCATTCGATTTGATAATCTTTGGTGAATTTAGATCAAAAGCATTTGATGATTATTGCACTATGGGAATTGAAGTTGAATATTCTGTTGCTCATGTCCATACACAAAATGGATTGGCGTAATCATTTATTAAACGCCTCCAATTTATTGCTAGGCCTATGCTTATGAGGTCAAAACTCCCAACTTCTACTTGGGGACATGCTATATTACATCTTTGCGGCATTGATACGTCTCGACCAACCGCATATCATCAATATTCCCCTTTACAATTAGCATTTGGTCAAGAACCTAATGTTTCTCATCTTGAATTTTGGTTGTGAAGTACAGTACCAATTGCACCCCACGTACCAAAATGGGTCCCAACGAGGCTTGGAATTTATGTTGGGTTTAATTCACCGTCAATCATCAGTACCTAGAACCTTTAACAGTGATCTATTTAATGCATGCTTTAATGATTGTCATTTTAATGAAATGAATTTTCCAACACTGGGGGGTACAAAACTACATCCTGAAAGAAAAAATGAACTTTCCTGGAATGAGAAGACTCTAGCTCACTTTGATCCCCGAAGCAATAAATGTGAGAGAGAAATTGAAAATCTTATTCATTTGCAAAGAAGCGCATATGAAGCGCCTGATGCATTTGTGAATACAAGGAAAGTCACCAAGTCGCATATACCGGTAGAGAATACACCGGCAAAAATTGATGTCCCCGCAGGACAACCTGTTACAGCAAATGAATCTAAAATACGCCAGAAGCGTGGTCGACCAGTTGGTTCCAAGGATTCTGTACCTAGAAAGAGAAGGGTACAAGACAAAAACCAACAAAGAATCTGCAGTAATGATAAAAAGCGATTGATCAATCAAATAAAATATTTAAAGTTCCAAAAGAACCGAAGCATCCAAGAAGATTGAGGTTCCGAGAACTGTATATTCGAAAACCATGAGATATCAATAGATTATTTACTATCTAATAACTTATGGGAACCGAAAGCACTTGTAGATGATATATTCTCCTTTAATGTTGCCAGTAAAATTGTGCAAAGTGAGGATTCAACCACAACTGCTAAAGATTGCCGAAATAGAAATGATTGGCCAAAATGGAAGGAAGCCATACAGTGAATTAAATTCTTTGTATAAACGCCAAGTATTAGGACACTGTAGTTCAAACACCAAAAATGTAATCACTGTAGGATACAAATGGGTTTTTAAAGAAAGAGAAATGAGAAGAACGAAATTACAAGGTATAAAGCAAGGCTTGTAGCGCAAGGATTCTCTCAAAGACCAGGAATTGACTATGAAGAAACGTATTCTCCGTAATGGATGCTATTACTTTTAGATTTTTGATAAGTCCGTAGAAGAAAAACTTGACATGCCTTATGGATGTAGTAATGTGCATATTTATATGGTTCACTTGTGATGATGTATATATGAGAATTCCCGAAGGAATAAAAGTGCCGAGCGATTAGTGCATGCCCAAATAATGTGTTATCAATTAAATTGCAAAGATCACTATATGGTTTGAAGCAATCCAGGAAGAATGTGGTTCAATTGCTTAAGTAATTACACTGTTAAAAAGGGGATACAAAAATGATGACATTTGTCCTTGTGTCTTCATAAAGAAAAGCGGATCTTTGGATTTGCAATCATAGCAGTCTATGTTGATGATTTAAATCTCATTGGAACTCTCAAGAGATTAATGAAGCGGTGAAGTACTTGGCCCCGAATTTGAGATGAAAGATTTAGGCAAAACCAAATTTTGTCTAGGTTTACAAATTGAACATTTCCGGAAGGAGTTTTTGTTCATCAATCTTCATATACTGAAAAAGGTTTTGAAACGATTTGGTATGGATAAAGCACACCCTCTAACATCACCTATGGTCGCTCGAACACTTGATGTTGAAAGGGATGCGTTAACCACCAAGATGGGGAAGAAATCCTTGGTCCGTAAATACCGTATCTTAGTGCAATTGGAGCATTACATTGCTCGACAAATTGCACTCGACCAGACATAGCTTTTTCTCAGAAATCTCCGGCAAGATATAGTCATACACCTACCAAAGACATTGGAATGGTATTAAACACATTCTCAGATTATCTAAGAGGTACGTCGATTTAGGTTTATTTTATTCACATAATTCTCGATCTACTTTAGTTGGATATGCAGACGCAGGATACTTATCAGATCCCCATAAAGGCAAGTCCCAAACAGATATGTATTTACGCGTGGAGGAACTGCTATATCTTGAAATCTACAAAACAAACTTTGAGCGCAACATCATCAAATAATCTTTGAACTCATTGCAATTCATGAGACAAGTCGAATGTATGTGGTTAAGGAATATGACTCATCATATACAAACATCATGTGGGCTATCCTCAATAAAAGAAAATCAACTGTATTGTATGAGGATAATGCACTTGCATCACACAACTCAACAAAGGTTACATCAAGGAGATAGAAACGAAGCATATCTCTCCAAAATTCTTTTATACACATGACCTTGAAAAGTGGTGAAATTGATGTTCAACAAATTCGCTCAATTGACAATTTAGCGGATTTGTTCACAAAGGCGTTACCAACATCAACCTTTAGAAAATTGGTGTACCAAATTGGCATGAGCGACTTAAGGACCTTGAACAATGTCATTATGAGGGGAGTATTTGCACTCTTTTTCCTTGATCGAGTTTTATCCCATTGGGTTTTCTGACAAGGTTTTAATGAGGCGTATTTATAACTCTGTGGTGAACATCGAGAAGCGGTTGTACTCTTTTCCTTCGATCGGGTTTTATCCCATGGGTTTTCACGACAAGGTTTTAACGAGGCAACACATGGGCACCCACAATCAACTTTATTGTATAAATAGTCATTCAAGGAGTGTTATAAATAATTCAAAAGTTGGATGCATTATTGTGAATGAGATGTGAATGACTATGAAATCATGTGAGGATGAAAATAATTCATGAATAATTGTACAACTTGATTGATAATTATGTGTAATATGACTCATCATTTTTGTTTTGATTCTACACTTGATGGTCTATAAATAGACCTCAATTCATGAATTGATGAATGAAGAAGAAGGAAGAAAGTTCAATATATTTCCTCTCTATTCTCTTGTAGCATTTAAGGTATTTTTTACTTTGATTTTATAACAAAATCTACATTGTGTCTAGTACAATACATGACCTATCACTTATATTAATTTTACTAGAGGACTTCTTGCAATAGAAAATATATTATTTTCAATATTTATCTACAATTTTCTGATTCAACCACATCTCTAAAAATGCACATTTCTTTCTCAAAAATAAATCTTCTCCATCCACAACTTCGAAGAGTGGAAAGTAAAGTTTAGTTTAGAGCTTGTTTGCCACGACTTTAAACAAAAATTATTTTTTTACTAGTTATTTTCAATCACTTATTTTTCTGATTTAATAATTTTTTATTGTTTATACAACTTTTCAACTAATCCTTTTCTTTTCTTTTTTTTTTTTTTTGTTTTTCAAAATCCTCTATCAAGAATAACCTTAATCACAAGATAAAACACAAGTGTTTAGATGAAATTCCATCACTGTCGTTTACCACATGTACTAATTAATATTCTAATGTTTATGAAAGCACATGGTTATTATATCCGCACAATACACTTTACACCAACCTTGCGGGTAATTATCTCGACATAATATAATTACCTCAAGATCATACGTGTATGCACAAGGGTCCACAAAGGTACGAGAGTCGAAGCCTAGAATTATGCCGAAGAAAAATCAAAGAGACACGAGAAAGAAGATAATAATCATAAGAAATAAATAAGGAGATAAACGAATAGACCCGGAAATTGAATGCTCAAGTACGTGAAGAACATGCCGTCCCAAGGCGAAAATTGACGGCGTCTTATCTTTGAGATGGTTTAGGGTTTTGCCGGCAACTACGTTCAAGGATTAACTAAATCTCTAAGGGTGTGTTTGATTGCAAACCCGAAAAATGGTTTGAAGGAAAACGTTTTCCAGGGAAAATAGTAATTATAGGTGTTTGATTAGATTAATTTAAAAGTTGGAAAATGATGTTATTTTCTTTATTTTTGTGTTTTTTTCCCTGAAATTTCATCATTTTCCTTGTCTTTATGGTTAAAGTAAATTGTCCATTAAAAAAAAGAAAGAAATGGCCAAACTTTTCCCGAAAAATAAAAACTACCTCCCCCCAAGGAAAACGTTTTTCTGCAAAACAAGGAAAAGAACGGAAATCGAGAAAAAGATGGAAAACCTTTTCCAGGAAAAAAAGTGCAATCAAACAGCTACGGGTGGAAAAAAAAAGTTGGAAAATGAGTTTTCCTGGAAAAAATAGCATGAATCAAACACACCCTAAAGGTTTTTGAACAAGCAAACCTAAAAACTCCATAGGAAAAAGAACACCATTAAATAAATCTGAATTTTAGAAAATTTGCTGATAATCAATTACAATAATGGTTTACTCTCTTATTGTAAAATGACCAATTTAATAATTATTTATAAATTTAAAGTGATCATTCTCTGAAAAGACATGTATATATCTTCATCGAATTGACATGTCTTTTAGGGCTTGTTCTTTATACCAATTTTAGTGAAAATATAGATTTACTCGAATAACGTATTAAATATGTGATTGAAAATTGGATAAAATATATTAAAAAATATAAAGTAATTGCATGAGTGGTTGAAAATAATGAGAGAAAAAAAATTGGAAAAAGTTAGTGAAAATATTGCGTAGAGAACAAGCCCTTAATCTGAAAATATCGTTTTATAATCTTAATATACTGCCAAACATGTTTGGTTGTGATTTAATTTGTTAAGTTAGTAAATAGAGGAAGGTTATATTGGTCCGTACCAAAAAAAGAAGGAAATTTCATAGATGGTCCCTAAACTTTTTATTTTATATCGGTTGGGTTTCCATTCTTTTTTTTTTTTTTTAACGTCTTGGATCCGTAATTGTTGATAAATTCACACGTAAGGTATCTGATACCATTCAAATGGATTTTATACCCCTTATTCTTTAAAAAATAATAAATAAAAATAATAATTTTTTCCATCATGCCTAGTTACCCACCGCTATCGTAAATGATAAATTTTGGCAACTACTGAAAAGTAAAAGAGCAGACCTGTATCTTGCAGTGTTCAGAAAATCGGATAGATTGGTCATCAAATTAGAAAAAACAACTGATCAAAAGTCAAAAGGTTGAATCGATATTAAACCGATATTAATTAAATAACTAAAACTCGAATTTTTATGCAAAAAGGGGAAAAATATATATTTCAAAATTTTATCGATTTTACCGAATTTGACTTACTCAAACAGTTTTTTGGCCGACTCTGGTCCGCTCCTGAAAGAGTTGATTTTTAAGGTTAATTGGACACATTTTGGATAGTTTCATGTTGTTTTGGTTGAATCCGTCGATCTTATCCAATTTTCATAATATTGGCATTTTGCTATAGGAAATAGAAAACAAAGAGGGGGTCTCGTCTTCCCCTTCCTTATCCCTTCCAGCCTAAACTTTTATTACTAAAATTTGTCATTCCTGATAATTGGATTGGGGATGGGTAGGCTGGTAGTTAGGGTGGAGAATAAATTATTTTATTATTTTATTTGTTATTATATTTACTTTTTAAAAAATAATTTAAAGAACAAGGGTTCAATTTTATGGCACTAGAGACTTTATGTGCAAATTTATGAAATGTTAGAGATTTACCGCGTTAAAAAATAATTAGGGACCTAACTGATGCAAAATGTAAAGTTTGGAAACCAAATGTGAAATTTCCAAAAAAAGAAAAAAAAAATGAAGAGGAAGGAATGTTATAAATCTATGGCACTTTGGTTACCAAATCCCAAAAAATAATATTGCTTTTTCATTCTTTCAAGAAAAATGGAACCAAAATCTACACTGGAAGAAGAAGAAGCACAAGCTCAAGTGGATATTTGGAAATATGTACTTGGCTTTACCGAAATGGCGGTGGTGAAGTGTGCCATCGAGCTCGGAATAGCTGACGTTTTGGAAACCCGTGACGGTCGCCCCATGACCCTCACAGAGTTATCGTCCACACTCAGTTGCTCCGCACCAATTCTCTATCGTATCATGAGGTTCTTAATCCACCGCAAAATCTTCAAGGAAGAACCAAACGGTTACGTCCAATCCCCACTCTCGCGCCTACTCACGAAGACCAGAGAAAACAACATGACGGCATTCATGCTACTCGAGAGTAGCCCAGTGATGCTTGCACCCTGGCACCACCTAAGTGCACTAGCACTGGCGACCGAGAGTTCAGCGTTCACTGCTGCTCACGGCAAAGACTTGTGGGGCTATGCAGCAGCAAACCCGACGCATAGCAAGCTGTTCAATGACGCGATGGCTTCCCATGCGAAGGTGGCCATGAAGGCAATTGTTGAGAACTATGGAGAGGTGTTCAATGGAATTGGCTCTTTGGTGGATGTTGGAGGTGGTAATGGTACGAGTCTTGGGGTTTTGGTGAAGAAGTGCCCTTGGATTCATGGGATTAATTTTGATCTTCCTCATGTTGTATCTAGTGCTCCAAATTGGGATGGTGTGGAGCACGTTGGTGGCAATATGTTCGAGAAGATTCCGAAGGCCGATGCTGCTTTCTTCATGGTATGGCTCGACTTTATATAGACTTTAAAGCCGAAATTATATTAACTTCATATTAAACTTTAAGCTTCCAGATCAAATGATCGTAAAATTTTACTTTGTCACTCTTTAAATAAATAATGCTAACAATAGTTTTATATCAGTCTTATTTGACAAATTAATCTTTAAATCAAGTGGCTCAACAATCAAACTCTTATCTCGTTTAAATTAAAAGACTAAAAAATGACTTATATATAACTTTCCAAAAGTAATGCCAAATGGGTCTTCAAAAATTGAATTATTTCTATGAAAGGAAAAAAAAATCAAGAAAGTAAATTTGCTTTTTATGCTTCGAAGCATAAAAAGCAAATTTACCTTATGCTTAAAATAAAATTGTAACTAACTGATGTTCCTCTTTTTCGATGATGTGCTAATATATAGTGGGTATTGCATGATTGGGGGGATGATGAGTGCATTAAAATTCTGAGCAAGTGCAGAGAAGCCATTCCACAGCACATGGGGAAAGTGATAATAGCAGAGGCTGTGATTGATGAGAAAGAAGGCGAAGAGGATAACAAGTTTAAAGATTTGGGATTGGCACTCGACATGGTGATGTTGGCTCACACCGATACCGGCAAAGAGCGCACTTATAAAGAATGGGCAAATATTATAACTCTTGCCGGGTTTAGCCGATTCACCATTAAACATATCCATGCCATTCACTCTGTGATCGAGGCATACCCTTGAATAACGTCGATTGAATCGATAGTAATGTGACATATCAATATTGGTTGGTGTTGTTGTGTATATGTGTTAGAGTCATATAGACGCTGAGCTCATCTACACTTCTTATGAATAAAAGCATCCCTTTAAATATGTCGCAAACTGTTGAGAAGTGATCAAATAAAATAATTATGTGGGGTCCACTTAAAGACAAAAGGAAGCAAAACATGAAATGAAGAAGTGAATGGCGGCAAGAGAGTGGTTGGATCCTTGGAGAAATTCATGTTGCATGGTTGGCAAATAAGAAGCAAATTGTGAATGAAACTTTGACCAAGTAAATGAGAAGCTTGAATTTTCCAAGCAAGTGGCTGCCAACTTGAGTTGTAAACCGCCATGCACACACTATAAATATGGGTGTGGTTTCTTCGTTTGGTTGATTGCAATTCCCATGTAGTAAATCACACCAAAATGTCACCAAAGGTGGCGGAAAATTCTAGGCTAACATTTGAGTGATCTCTTTGTGGTTTGTCAAAGAGATGAAAAATCTTGAGTGTGGGATAGTCTAGTGGGTGTTGTTGGAATTGTAATCGGGGGGGCTTCGGTGTGAGATTCTATACGATTGTAACAATTTTTCGTATAGTGGAATATCTCTGATAGCCAGTGATTTTTCTCCTGATTTGGAGTTTTCCACGTAAATCATTGTGTTGTGATTGTGTTATTATTCTTTCATGTTATTTCCGCATTCATTTGATAAATTCTACAACAAAGGAGGATCCTGGAGTAAATCCGAAATCTAGTTCGGGTTGATGTTTTCCCAACACAAACATAGTAGATTCAACTGAAGTTTGAAATTAAATAACCGTGGCTTGTCGATTGACCAATGGTTCGTGTGTGAAATTGAAATTTATAATCGACTTTGTATCTTTGAAGGTGTAGGATAATTCTTGCCTATTTTTAAAAATAAAAATACACCTAACCTATAATACATACATAATAAAATAATAAACGAACAAAGATATTACAATTTAAAATTGCATATCAGACATAAAAATATAGCAAACTTGTTTGACAAAGTTTTTAGAAGAAAGGTGAAATTTTCAGAAAATATGTGATATGATTAAGACAAAACATAGTGATTTTTATTGTGTGTGGTTAATAAAAAGTGGGCGTAATTGTTCACATTATTTCTCAACTGAACACTAATTAATCTTTGCTTTTGTGATAATGATCTCTTCTTTAGTAATGTGAAGACTCATGTAGTCATGTTTGATGGCGATTTTTTGAAAAACAATAATTTTTGAATGTGTAGTTGGAATTTTTTTTTTATTAAGTAGTATGGAAAAATAAAAACATTTCATATTAGTCAATAAGTGATTGAAAATTATAATTAAGAGAATGATTATTTTGCTTTAAGTTGTCCCCAAACAAATTCTTAACCTATAATTATTTTCTTGGATCTAGTTTATTTAGTCTAGCAGAATATTCATTTTTGATGTGTTGTTACTTTACCTTAACGGTTACTTACATGTATACAAGAATTTAAGGCAGTAATTGAAAAAAAAAATAAAAAATTCAAGTTTTTTCCATAATTCCGGTTTCAATTTGCCTTACACATTTGATTGTGTAATACGTACTAATCTTGTGGCATTAATTGAATAATGGTATAACTTTGTAGGAGGAATATATAGTACTGAAAACCACAACATGCATGGAAATTAGGGTCATCGGACGACCTTCGCCGGTTTCCAAGACGTCGGCTATTCCAAGTTCTATAGCACACTTCACCGCTGCCATTTCGGTAAAACCAAATACATATTTCCCAATATCCACTCGAGCTTGCACTTCCTCTTGTACGTTCTTCCATTGTAGATTTTGGTTCCAATTTCTTCCAAGAATCTAATATGAGGAAGCAAATTTATTATTTGGGTTTTGGTAGTTGAAACAAAATTGAATATTCCCAACAACCAAGGGGCCATAGATTTATAACATTGCTTCCTCATCATTTTTTTTTTTTTTTTTTTTGGCTTTGTGGTGAATTTCATGTATGGTTCCCATGAAGCCTCTTATATATGTATTCCAACTAAAAACTTATTTCATTTTCCATACATTTTGTGGGATTGAATAATGGTAACTTTCTAAGAGGAATAGAACTAAAAACCACAAAATGTATGGAAAATGTATAGGCCGTTTTTCCACGAAGCCTTGAGGTAGCAAAGGTATCATAAAAGGAATTTTGTTGATCTCACTCCTATTTTACCTTGGTTTCCACCTTTCTTTTTATCAATACTTTTAAACATGATTTTTATTGATCATATTTCACAAATCATATTCCAGCACAATCCAGAGGGTGATAGAATTGATTTTTTAATTATTTTTGTTTATAGATTTTAATATAAAAGAGAAGAGAGAATGATTAGAGTTGAATGATATAAATTTATACAGTACATATAGATCCCACGAGATATGTGGATGTAACGTGCTTATCCAATTGTCAAATATCTTGACAGAATATGTTGATGAAATTAATACAATAATACAAGAAGTGGGCCCCTCATGCAGAGCCCGTAACATCTCTATCAACATGGGATCCGAAATTTTTTTGTATCAGCGCTGGTGCACGCTAGAAAATTTCCACAAAGCTGCAGGGATATGGGTAAGAGGTTTTAATTATTGAAAGACGCTTGTGTAGATCACTCAGTTCTTATGAGTGTAGTAGAGAAGTTGGAGTCCTCAACCTAAAATTCTATTATGTACATATAAAAATATGAAATATTTTATCAAATAAGATATTATGTAATGTAATGTATCAACTTGCCTAGAATACCGATATTTTAAAAAAATGGGAAAAGCTAACTGCAAATGTTTTACAGTCGTGCGGAATTACTTTTTGACTCCTCTAGCGCTCATGACACATACAATTCTCATAATAGAATACAATATGTTGGTGCACTTCTTGGATGATCCTGTGTGCACAAATTATGAGCACATACTTAGCTAGGGACACTGTGAACGTTTGTTTGTGATAATTCCTGCTTTTGCTTTTTATAAAAGCGATTCTTGAAGAACCATTCATTCATTGTTTCAGCTACCACACATCCAAAATAATAAAATTTCCCCTACATATTGGATTCTTGGAAGAAAAATGGAAGCAAAATCTACAATGGAAGAACAAGAAGAAGCACAAGAGCTCAAGTGGATATTTGGAAATATGTGCTTGGCTTTACTGAAATGGCGGTGGTGAAGTGTGCCATTGAGTTCGGAATAGCTGACGTTTTGGAAACCCGTGATGGTCGCCCCATGACCCTCATAGAGTTATCATCCACTGAAAAATATACTTACTCCCACTGAACTTGTGATACACACAATCATCAACAGCATTTACTTCAAAATTGAACGAGATAACTACTTGATGAAATTTGTGGTACCATTGACGAGATGCTTGCTTAAACTCATAGATGGATTTCTTTAATTTACAAACCATATTCTTTGAATCGCCTGATACAAAATTTTCTGATTGCACCATATAGATCGTTTCATCAATATCACCATTGAGAAACGCCGTCTTTATATCCATCTGATGTAACTCAAGATCAAAATGTGCAACAAGCGCCATAATTATCCTAAAAGAGTCTTTCGTAGAAACCAGAGAGAAACTCTCTTTATAGTCGATGCCTTCTTTTTGGGTAAAGTTTTTAGCTACAAGACGAGCCTTATATCTTTCCACATTACCTTTCAAATTCCTCTTGGTTTTAAATATCCATTTGCAACCATCGGGTTTTGCACCTTATGGTAATGGGACAAGATACCAAACCTTGTTATCTTGCATAGACTTGTATTCCTCATTCATGGCATCAATCCACTTTTGAAAGTTAGAACTCTACATGACTTGATGAAAGTTGATTGGATCATTTTTCAACATTCCAATATCCTTCTCACGTTCTTGAAGAAACACTATATAATCATCCAGGATAGCACTTCTCATTTCTCTAGTGGATCTCCTCAATTCATGAGGTTGTTAAGTTTGTTCTTCTGGAATAATTTCCTCATTTTGAATGGGGAGTTGTTCAATATTATCTTGTCGAGGCTCTTAATTCGCTTCTTGATCAATCACAAGTATAGAATCCTGCGCATTGTCAAAAGCCATAATAGGAATTGAAACTGACTCCTCCTCAAAGATAATGTCTCTAACCTTATTTCTCCCCCCAAACTCAATATTCCCAAAAAATATTACAGTTCCCGTCTCAAAGATTGATCGGAGTGTGGGATCATAAAACTTATAGGCCCTAGATCTTTTAGAATAACCAATAAAGTAGCTGCTAACAGTTTTGGAGTCCAATTTATTTTCATGTGGCCTATAAGGCCTGCAGCTGGACATCCCCAAATGTGAAAATGCTTTAAACTAGACTTTTTGCATGTCCAAAACTCATAAGGTGTTTTAACAGTTATTTTAGTGGATACCCTATTGAGAATATAAGCTGCAGTCTTTAGTGCTTTTCCCCAGAGTGATTCAGGTAAGGTGGAATGACTAATCATACTCCTTATCATGTCCTCAAGAGTTCTATTTCGTTCTCTCACCACACCATTCATGCTAGGGGATCCTGGCATGGTGTACTGTGGGATAATTCCACATTCCTCTAGGAATATAGCAAATGATCCTGGACTCTATTCACCTGAACTATCATATCTACCGTAGTACTCACCCCCACGGTCAAATCTAACACTTTTAATCCTTTTGTTGAGCTGATTCTTAACATCAGATTTAAAATTCTTGAACACGTCTAGAGGCTGAGACTTCTCATGAATAAGATATAGGCATCCGTAACGTGAATAATCGCTATGAATGATATAAAATATTATTAACCATTCCAAGACGCCATAGGGAATGGCCCACAAATGTCCGTATGAATCAATTCTAAGACGTCCGAAGTTCTATTGCCACCTAATCTCTTAATTTTGGTATGTTTTCCCTTAATGCAATCAACACAGACATGGAAGTCTGTAAAGTTAAGGGAATCTAAAATGCCATCAAATACAAGTCTCTCAATTCTAACGTTTTAGATATAACCTAAGCGCTTGTGCCATAATGATGCTGAATTTTCTTTATTTAATTTATGCTTACTACCACGTGATTCCACATGCAAGATTTCATTATTCGATGCAATAGTATCAAGTAAATACAACTTATCATAAGCACACAATGAACCAGTACCAATAATATTTGAATGTAATGAAAGACTGAATTGATTGTTTCCAAATGAACAACAATAATCGAACTTGTGCAATAAAAAAATAGAAACTAAATTCCGTCTAAAAGACGGTACAACGAAAGTGTCTTTCAAATCCAAATAATAACAAATTCCTAATAATAACTAAAATGTGTCTATTGCATCAACTTCGACCGTTTTGTCATTGCCCACGAAGATGCGTCTTTCACCATCATTTGGCTTTCGGTAGCTCAGGTAACCCTGCATAGAAACACTTATGTGAGTAGTTGCACCAAAATCTAACCACCAAGTGTTTCTAGGTACTGAAGCTAAATTAACCTCAGAACAAACCAATGTAAAAATTGTACATTTCTTTGCACACTAAGCGTGATATTTGGCACAATCTTTCTTCACGTGTCCAGACTTCTAGCAAAAGAAATAGCCATTAGTGTCATTTTGTTGTTTCTTTTGTGCTGAACCCTTAGGAGCAGCTTCATATTCTTTCATATTTCTCTTACCATTATCTTTAGTAGTGTTAGCCTTAGAAGTGCTGTCTTTAGAGGTACTTAGATGGACACTTTCAGTGACTTCTTACTTGAACCTTTTTCCTCTTGCACACAATATGAAATGAGCTCATTAAGAGTCCATTTCTTCTTCTGACAGTTATAACTGACCTTAAATTGATTGAATTGTGCAGGAAGCAATATTAATACCAAATGTACGAGCAAGTCGTCAGATAAGTCGAGCTTCAATGCCCTAAGTTTTGAAGTAGTGTGAGACATCTGCATGATGTACTCCCTAATATTTCATTTACCTTTATACTTCATTGAAATCAAGCTTTGCATAAACGTGCTTGTTTCAGCCTTATCATTTTTCGCAAAACGCTTTTCAATTTCGGCAAGGAAATCCTTAGTATTAGTTACCTCCTCAGATACAGTGCCCATAAAGGTTTCCGGAATGCCGCGCTTAATGATCATTAGACTCATGCGAGTTGAGCGATCCCACTTCTCAAAGTTCCTCTTATCATCGGATGAACTTTCATCCGTAAGAGGAGTGGGCTGCTCTATCCTTAGTGCAAGATCTGGATCTATGCGGCAGAGAACAATTAATATGTTCTTTTTCCAATCCTTGAAGTTGGTCTCATTAAGTATGGGAAGAGAGTTTAAATTGGCAGATATAGATATAGTATTAACAGACATATTAGATGAAAAGAGAAGAAAAGTAACCAAATAAGTTTTGTACTCAAATAATCCATGATGATAATCAATAAATTCAAATAATGGCAATTCCATCACAAGATATCGAACACAACGTTAATATCAAGCCTTTGGATAGTAATATTAACTGCAAATGATATTTTTATTGCAGTGATCAAACATTGACAATAAATCACGCCAAATAATAAGTCCCTCTTTCGATTGACTTATTATTTACATGGAAACCGAACAATTGTTACACATTTACCACCGCAGATGAACATAAAATTCGGTCAAATATTAGCCTTCCTTTGGATCGACTAATATCAGTATAAATATACACGTACACAAACATCTAATATTTACAATAAACTAATCTTCACAATAGAGGTCACTTTGGTGATATATTATGTCAATCAATCTATATAAAATATTAGACAACCATATATTTAAATTTATCAATTGATTTTTCTTGAAATTAATTTGTCCGAATTAAAAGATACTCAATTTTTTTATTTTTTGAATCAGCCCAATTTAATTTAAAACCACAAGTTTAGTCTGGATATTTCTTCAATTAACAACAATAAAATATATACCAAGTCAAATATTGACTTCAAGTCTCACCATAAGTCCTTTACTGAAACCCGAGAAATTCACAGCCATGTGAATGAGTGAATCCAATTTAATTCCCTTAATCATTATTGGACAATTTTCGAGTGACATACAAAATCAAAATTCGGTGCATGTGGAGGGCACTAGAATCAGTACTTAATCAAAAGCCACATATTCGAATCTAGAAATCACTAATTATAATTCTGTCAAATTTCATGCCATAACATGCCTGACAATTATCCAATGAAATCACTGAAATTCCAAAACTTTTAATGCATTGGGTCAACATCAATTATATTCCATGGCAATTATGTGAATGAAAATCGTTTGAAAAGTCAAACCAATAACCTAATTCCAACTACAAAAATCAGACATGCGTTCGTATGCCAACTTAAATCCAATCACGTCAATCTAGCATACCAATCGCGAAACGTTTAAATTGTCATGAAAATTAAAATCGTAAACCAAATAATTGCGCCATATACTCAATATCAATAATTCTCTATGAATCAGGAATGGGATGACTTTGATATCACTTGAAAAAAGAACATAAAGGCGAAAGCGTATTTGATTCCATAATCTGGTTGGGATCTGAAAAATACGGGTTATGATTTACCTATTGATGCGTGATTCCTTTAGATTTCTCATCTGTTGACGGAAATGCAGAGACCCCTTTATATAGATAACTGTTAGGGTTGCAGATATTATTTAATATTCCTAAATTGGCCCCTCATCAATTTAGGAATATAAATTGGTCTCTACACACTAATTCCATAATTATTTTAATACCCAATTAGCCAATCTAAACTTATCGATCACTTTTAATATCGGCTAAATTTTAAGATAGTCATTGCATATTTAAAATACATGTGTAGCCCACATATTGAATAATTATAATTATTCCAACAGTATTATGATAGTTCATTTATTCTGACGTAACCTTTTTCTATGTTTACTATTACTTTACCATGTTAACAAGAATTTAAGGATTATTTTATAGAAAAAAAAAGTTATATTAAAACTGATTTATATATTATAGAAAACCCATATAATTGCTGAAAATCAAGTGTTTGTGACGGTTTTCTATTATTCCAATCTCGATTTGCCTTCATTCAAAAATAAATTCATTAAAATAATAATAATAAAATTTAAAAAGAGAAAATCAATTTGCCTCATATTTTTGGTAGTGTAATATTAAATCTTGTGGCCTAACTTGGTTGGAAAAAATGCACCTATAACAAGTAGTCAAGTACTAGTATATATGTTGACTGTTGTGAGTTAATTTAATTAGACTTGCCATCTCTATTATATTTAGTGCGGTATGCGACTTATCATCACATTATATCAAGTGCATCAATTTGCCTTCTATATTATGTTGTTTAAGATTAAATTTTGTGGCCCAACTTAGTTGATAAAAATTGTACCTCTATTCGGTTGTTTAAGATTAAATTTTGTGGCCCAAGTTAGTTAATGATAAAAATTGTACCTATGACGAGGAGTGGGTTGTGAGTTCATTTAATTATACTTATCATCCCTATTGTGTCTATAATAATAATAATAATAATAATAATAATAATAATAATAATAATAAAAAAAAATAAAAAATAAACAGAGATCTCCATTGTATCTAGTACAATACATGACCTATCACTTATATTAATTTTACTAGAGGACTTCTTGCAATGGAAAATATATTATTTTCAATATTTATCTATAATTTTCTGATTAACCACATCTCTAAAAATGCACATTTCTTTCTCCAAAAAAAAAAAAAAAACCTTCTCCATCCACAACTTCGAAGAGTCGAAAGTAAAGTTTAGTTTAGAGCTTGTTTGCCATGACTTTAAACAAAAATTATTTTTTTACTAATTATTTTCAATCACTTATTTTACGGAATTTATTAATTTTTATTGTTTATACAACTTTTCAACTATACGTTCAAAAATCCTTTTTTTTTTTTTTTTTTTGTTTTTCAAAATCCTCTATCAAGAATAACCTTAATCAGAAGATAGAACACAAGTGTTTAGATGAAATTCCATCCCTGTCGTTTACCACATGTACTAATTAATGTTCTAATGTTTATGAAAGCACATGGTTATTATATCCACAGAATACACTTTACACCAATCTTGGGGGTAATTATCTCGACATAATATAATTACCTAAAGATCATACGTGTATGCACAAGTGTCCACAAAGGTACGAGAGTTGAAGCCTGGAATTATGCCGAAGAAAAATCAAAGGGACACGAGAAAGAAGATAATAATCATAAGAAACAAATAAGGAGATAAACGAATGGACCCGGAAATTGAATGCTCAAGTACGTGAAGAACATGCCGTTCCAAAGCGAAAATTGAACCCGTCTTATCTTTGAGATTGTTTATGGTTTTGCCGGCAACTACGTTCAAGGATTAACTGAATCTCTAAAGGTTTTTGAACAAGCAAACCTAAAAAATCCATAGGAACAAGAACAGGATTAAATAAATCTGAATTTTAGAAAATTTGTTGATAATCAATTACAATAATGTTTTACTCTCTTATTGTAAAATGACCAATTTAATAATTATTTATAAATTTAAAGTGATCGTTCTCTGAAAAGGCATGTACATATCTTCATCGAATTGACATATCTTTTAATCCAAAAATATCATTTTAATCTGAATATACCACCAAACATGTTTGGTTGTGATTTAATTTGTTAAGTGAGTAAATAGAGGAAGGTCATATTGATTTAGAAAAAAAAAAAAAGGAAATTTCATAGATGATCCCTAAACTTTTTATTTTATATCAGTTGGGTTTCCATTCTTTTTTTTTTCAACGTCGTAGATCCCTAATCGTTAATAATTTCTTTTCCGTCATGCCTAGTTACCCACCGCTACTGTAAATGATAAATTTTGGCAACTACTGAAAGTAAAAGAGCATACCTGTATCTTGCAGTGTTCAGAAAATCGGATAGATTGGTCATCAAATTAGAAAAAATAACTGATCAAAAGTCAAAACGTTGAATCGATATTAAGCCGATATTAATTAAATAACTAAAACTCGAATTTTTATGCAAAAAGGGGAAAAATATATATTTCAAAATTTTATCGATTTTACCGAATTTGACCGGCTCAAACGGTTTTTGGCCGACTCTGGTCTGCTCCTGAAAGAGTTGATTTTTAAGGTTAATTGGACACATTTTGGATGGTTTCATGTTGTTTTGGTTGAATCCGTCGATCTTATCCAAATTTCATAATATTGGCATTTTGTTGGAGGAAATCTCGTCTTCCCCTTCCTTATCCCTTCCACCCTAAACTTTTATTGCTAAAATTTGTCATTCCTGGTAATTGGATTGGGGATGGGTAGGTTGGTAGATAGGGTGGAGAATAAATTATTTTATTATTTTATTTGTTATTATATTTACTTTTAAAAAAATAATTTAAAGAACAAGGGTTCAATTTTATGGCACTAGAGACTTTATGTGCAAATTTATGAAATATTAGAGATTTACCGCGTTAAAAAATAATTAGGGACCTAACTGATGCGAAATGTAAAGTTTGGGAACCAAATGTGAAATTTCCCCAAAAAAAAAAAAATGAAGAGGAAGGAATGTTATAAATCTATGGCACTTTGGTTACCAAATCCCAAAAAATAAAATTGCTTTTTCATTCTCTGAAGAAAAATGGAACCAAAATTTACACTGGAAGAAGAAGAAGAAGCACAAGCTCAAGTGGATATTTGGAAATATGTACTTGGCTTCACCGAAATGGCGGTGGTGAAGTGCGCCATGGAGCTCGGAATAGCTGACGTTTTGGAAACCCGTGACGGTCGCCCCATGACCCTCACAGAGTTATCGTCCACACTCAGTTGCTCCGCACCAATTCTCTATCGTATCATGAGGTTCTTAACCCACCGCAAAATCTTCAAGGAAGAACCAAACGGTTACGTCCAATCCCCACTCTCGCGCCTACTCACGAAGACCAGAGAAAACAACATGACGGCATTCATGCTACTCGAGAGTAGCCCAGTGATGCTTGCACCCTGGCACCACCTAAGTGCAGTAGCACTGGCGACCGAGAGTTCAGCGTTCACTGCTGCTCACGGCAAAGACTTGTGGGGCTATGCAGCAGCAAACCCGACGCATTGCAAGCTGTTCAATGACTCGATGGCTTCCCATGCGAAGGCAGCCATGATGGCAATTGTTGAGAACTATGGAGAGGTGTTCAATGGAATTGGCTCTTTGGTGGATGTTGGAGGTGGTAATGGTACGAGTCTTGGGGTTTTGGTGAAGAAGTGCCCTTGGATTCGTGGGATTAATTTTGATCTTCCTCATGTTGTATCTGGTGCTCCAAATTGGGATGGTGTGGAGCACGTTGGTGGCAATATGTTCGAGAAGATTCCGAAGGCCGATGCTGCTTTCTTCATGGTATGGCTCGACTTATCGACTTTAAAGCCGAAATTATATTAACTTAATATTAAACTTTAAGCTTCCAGATCAAATGATCGTGTAAAATTTTACTGTCACTCTTTAAATAAATAATGCTAACAATATTTTTATATCAGTCTTATTTGACAAATTAATCTTTAAATCAAGTGGCTCAACAATCAAACTCTTATCTCGTTTAAATTAAAAGACTAAAAAATGACTTATATATAACTTTCCAAAAGTAATGCCAAATGGGTCTTAAAATTGAATTATTTCTATGAAAGGAAAAAAAAATCAAGAAAGTAAATTTGCTTTTTATGCTTCGAAGCATAAAAAGCAAATTTACCTTATGCTTAAAATAAAATTGTAACTAACTGATGTTCCTCTTTTTCGATGATGTGCTAATATATAGTGGGTATTGCATGATTGGGGGGATGATGAGTGCATCAAAATTCTGAGCAAGTGCAGAGAAGCCATTCCACAGCACATGGGGAAAGTGATAATAGCAGAGGCTGTGATTGATGAGAAAGAAGACGAAGAGGACAACAAGTTTAAAGATTTGAGATTGCTACTCGACATGGCGATGTTGGCTCACACCGATACCGGAAAAGAGCGCACTTATAAAGAATGGGCAAATATTATAACTCTTGCCGGGTTTAGCCGATTCACCGTTAAACATATCCATGCCATTCACTCTGTGATCGAGGCATACCCTTGAATAACGTCGATTGAATCGATAGTAATGTGACATATCAATATTGGTTGGTGTTGTTGTGTATATGTGTTAGAGTCATATAGACGTTGAGCTCATCTGCACTGCTTATGAATAGAAGTATCCCTTTAAATACGTCGCAAACATAATAGATTCAATTGAAGCTTGAAATTAAATAACCGTCGCTTGTCGACCAATGGTTCGTGTGTGAAATTGAAATTTATAATCGACTTTAATTTGTATCTTTGAAGGTGTAGGATAATTCTTACCTATTTTTAAAAATAAAAATACACCTAACCTATAATACATACATAATAAAATAATAAACGAACAAAGATATTACAATTTAATAGTGCATATCATACATAAAAATATAAAAAACTTGTTTGACAAAGTTTTTAGAAGAAAGGTGAAATTTTCAGAAAATATGTGATATGATTAAGACAAATTAAGTGAAACATAGTTGTTAGATCCCACGTCGGGCAATCAGGTGGTATAAAAATCAGTTTATAAGGTGAGAGTAAACATTCCCTAGTAAATCGGTTTTCTAGGAGGAGTTAGGCCCAATATCCTTTCTTCACATGGCATCAGAGCCAGACCCAATTTCGATGTGGGGTGCTCCCAATATCGATTTGTCCACAGTCGTTTGGCATGGTGCACGCTGTGCGTGAGGGAGCGTGTTAGATCCCGCATTGGGCAATCAGGTGGTATAAAAACCAGTTCATAAGGTGAGGATAAACCTCCTCTAGTAAGTCGGTTTTCTAGGAGGAGTTAGGCCCAATATTCTTCTTTTCACAATAGTGATTTTTATTGTGTGTGGGTAATAAAAAGTGGACGTAATTGTTCAAATTATTTCTCAACTAAACACTAATTAATCTTCGTTTCTGTGGTAATGATCTCTTCTTTAGTAATGTGAAGAGTCATGCCACAATAATTTTCGGATGTGTAGTTGGATTTTTTTTTTTTTAAGTAGTATGGAAAAATAAAAACATTTCATATTAGTCAATATAAGTGATTGAAAATGATAATTAAGGGAATGATTATTTTGTTTTAAGTTGTCCCCAAACAAAATCTTGACCTATTATTTTCTTGGATCTTTCTTTTTGAGTGTGGTGAGAGTTTATTTAGTCTAGCCGAATATTCTTTTTTGATGTGTGCTGTTACTTTACCTTAACGGTTACTTACATGTATACACGAATTTAAGGCAGTAATTGAAAAAAAAAAAATCAAGTTTTTTCCATAATTCCGGTTTCAATTTGCCTTGCACATTTAATACGTACTAATCTTGTGGCATTAATTGAATGATAGTAACTTTGTAGGAGGAATAGGACTGAAACCCACAACATGCATGGAAAATAACAAAACTGGTGGACGATAACTCTGTTAGGGTCATCGGACGACCTTCGCCGGTTTCCAAGACGTTGACTATTCCAAGTTCTATAGCACACTTCACCGCTGCCATTTCGGTAAAACCAAATACATATTTCCGAATATCCACTCGAGCTTGCGCTTCCTCTTGTGCGTTCTTCCATTGTAGATTTTGGTTCCAATTTCTTCCAAGAATCTAATATGAGGAAGCAATTTTATTATTTGGGTTTTGGTAGTGAAACAAAATTGAATATTCCCAACAACCAAGGCATCATAAAAGGACTTTTGTTCACCTCACTCCTATTTTACCTTGGTTTCCACCTTTCTTTTTATCAATACTTTTAAACATGATTTTTATCGATCATATTTCACAAATCATATTCCAACACAATCCCGAGGGTGATAGGATTGGTTTTTTAATGATTTTTTTATGGGTTTTAATATAAAAGAGGAGAGAGAATAAATGGAGTTGAATAATGAAAATTTATATGGTACATATAGATTCCACGAAATATGTGGATATAACGTGCTTAACTGCTTATCCAATTGTCAATATCTTGACAGAATATGTTGATGAAATTAATACAATAATACAAGAAGTGGGTCCCTCATGCAGAGCCCATAACATCTCTATCAACGAGGGATCCGAAATTTTTCGCTATCAGCGCTGGTGCATGCTAGAAAATTTCCACAAAGCTGCAGGGATATGGGTAAGAGGTTTCAATTATTGAAAGACGCTTGTGTAGATCACTCAGTTCTTATGAGTGCAGTCAGCAGTGGAGAAGTTGGAGTCCTCAACCTAAAATTCTATTATGTACATATAAAAATATGAAATATTTTATCCTATAGAGATTTTGGGTTTGTTCTATGCACAATAATTGTGTATAATATAAATTTATTTGAACGTCGTGTTAGATGTGTGATTGAAAATTGAGAAAAATATATTAAAAAATATAAAACAATTATATGAGTGGTTAAAAATCTGATAGAGAAAAAGTTAGTGAAAATTAGTCAAAAATTATTGTGTATAGAACAAACCCTTTATGTAACGTAATGTATCAACTTGCCTAGAATACCGATATTTAAAAAAAATGGATTTTGGTGCAAATAGTCTAAAAGCTAGCCATATTATGATTTAATTAGAATAATAAAAGGTAGCATAAGTAATTAAAAAAAAAAACTTTAGTCTTGAATGAATTAGTTTGGATGGAATCAAATCCGTTTAGCTTAGTTAGTCAAAGTCATTCTTTGAAAAGCTTGAGTGCAGCGTTTGGTCATTTCATTTGAAATAAATTGCACAAAAGGTCCTAACTTTAGATATTGTTACAATCAAGTCCAAAAGTTTGAAAAATGTATACTTTAGTCCCAAAATTAGTTAAATTGTATAATCTTTTATATTTTATTTTTTCAATGGGTGCTTATTTGGTCCGTAATTAATTTTATTGAATTAATTTGATACCGATTAAATGGTTTTTATCAAAAAATTTCAATACAGTAGCATTTATTCGTATTAATATAGTATTACAACTTTCCAAAATTTTCTTTAGCATTAGAGATGCGCACATTTTGATTTTAACCAATAGCTAATAATAAATATAATAATTTTATATTCATAATAATAATTTTATATAGGTACAATAATTATATTTATTATAAGTCATTATACAATTTAACTAAATTTGGGACTAATTTTAATTCAATAAAATTAATTACGGACCAAATAAACACCCATAGAAAAAATAAAATATAAAAGATTATACAATTTAACTAAATTTGGGACTAAAGTATACAGTTTTCAAACTTTTGGACTTGATTGTAACAATATCTAAAGTTAGGATCTTTTGTGCAATTTATTTCAAATGAAATGGACCAAATGCGCACCCAAGTTTTCAGCAGTTGACTTTGACTAACGGTTAAACGGACGGATTCCATCCAAATGGACCATTTGCGCACCAAAGTTTTTTTTTGGGACCATTTGCGCTACCTTTTATTATTTATGACTAAATCTGCAATATGACTAGTTTTTTGGAACTATTTGCGCCAAAATCCCTAAAAAAAAAATGGAAAAGCTACTCTAGCTCTCATGACTCATACAATTCTCATAATAGAATACAATATGCTGATGCACTTCTCGGATGATATCCTGTGTGCACAAATTATGAGCACATACTTAGCTATGGACATTGTGAACGTTTGTTTGTGATAATTTCTGCTTTTGCTTTTTATAAAAATGATTCTTGAAGAACCTTTCATTCATTGTTTCAGCTACCACACATCCAAAATAATAAAATTTCCCCTAAATATTGGATTCTTGGACGAAAAATGGACGCAAAATCTACAATGGAAGAACAAGAATTAGCACAAGAGCTCAAGTGGATATTTGGAAATATGTGCTTGGCTTTACCGAAATAGCGGTGGTGACGCGTGACATTGAGTTCGGAATAGCCGATGTTTTGGAAACCCGTGATGGTCGCCCCATGACCCTCATAGAGTTATCATCCACCCTCGGTTGCTCCCCATCAATTCTCTATCGTATTATGAGGTTCTTGATCCACCAGAAAATCTTTAAGGCAGAGTCAAATGGTTACGTCCAGTCACCACTCTTGCGCCTACTTACGAAGACCAGAGAAAACAACATGGCTGCATTCGTGCTACTCGAGAGTAGCCCGGTGATGCTTGCACCCTGGCACTACCTAAGTGCAGTCGCACTGGCGAATGAGAGTTCAGCATTCACTGCTGCTCATGGCAAAGACTTGTGGGGCTAGGCAACGGCAAACCCGACGCATAGCAAGCTGGTCAACGAGGCATCCAAATTCTGAGCAAGTGCAGAGAAGCTAGCCATTCCACAACACATGGGGAAAGTGATCATTGCAGAGGCTGTGATTGATGAGAAAGAAGACGAAGAGGATAACAAATTTAAAGATTTGGGATTGGAACTCGATATGGTGATGTTAGCTCACACCGATACCAGAAAAGAGCGCACTTATAAAGAATGGGCAAATATTATAACTCTTGCCGGTTTTAGTCGATTCACCGTTAAACATATCCAAGCCATTCACTTTGTGATTGAGGCTTACCTTTGAATAATATCGATTTGATCAACAACGATCGACATATCAACATTAGTTGGTAAGTTAGTATTCGTGGATGATATGTTGCCCGCGTTGGGAGAAAAAAATTCTCCCAGCACAGGCCCTACCCACACTCAACCCCCTCAAATGCAGGAGGCAGCCAAAAAGTCCTGCGCTGGGAGAATTTTTTTCTCCCAGCGCGGGGAATATAGCAAGGCCGAGTTAGCGTTATGTAGAAGTAAGTTGATTAGTACTGCTTCTGAATAATAATGTCTATTTAAATGTATTGAAAATATGTGGTTATATCCAATTTGAATTTGAGATAAGTAAGTTATCGACTATATGTTTTCATATGAAATTAAAAATTAATAATCGCCTTCGTGTTCTCATGAGACATAGTTGAATCAAATTTGCTTGAGATCGCTCGAGCTTTGGTTATCTTTTGAATTTTCTAAGAACTCAGACAAAAACAAAATGTCTAATACATTTAGCATTCAAGGTGTAGGGTAATTCTTTTACAATAAAAATACACCTAACTTGTAATACATAATAATAAAATAATAAACGAACGAAGATATAATATGACAATTAGAAAATTTAAATTACATTGAATAAAAATAAAACTTGTTTGATAGTCACAGTTGTTAGATATGAATGGAAGTAATTGTTAAAAATTATCTATCAACTAAACACTAATTATCTTTGCTTCTGTGGTAACGATGTCTGTTCTATATCTGAAGATTCATATATAGCTGAAAAGTTACAGAGATTTTTCAAAATATAATTTTTGAATATATAGTTGAAAAGTAAAAGAAAGTGGTAAGGAAAAATAAAATGTTTTATATCCAACAATAAGTGTTTGAAAATAATAATTAAGAGATTTTTTTTTTTTCAATTGTAGCTAAGTAAATTCTCACTGAGCGAAGCATATAACTTGATCACGGTCCATGGGCCGCGCTGAAATTCTTAGATCTAGTATTCATTTTTATTTTTATTTTTTGGGTTTGTAGATTTTTGGAGCTTGTGAGAGTAGAATTTTAGGCAAATGAACAAATCAAGGTAGAGTATCAATTAAGCTTTTCTGGCCGCCTGAAATTGAGGAAGAGCATTTGGCCGCTGAAATTTAGGAAGAAACAGCAGCCGGGTGAAGATGATGATGAATTTGGGCCTATTCTCAATTTCTTGGGCGTTTTTTCTCGGATTAAAAGTCCACTCAAATATCATGCCACCCAACTACAACCTAAGCCTGCTTTAAACCTTATATTAGTATTTGTTCTGATTGGAAAAAGCGGGATTGATTATGTATTTACTACAATTTAAAAGTCTACTTTCTATTTCTTCTTGTTTTCAAATATGTATGTAATTCTATCAATTTAGACACGTTTGCTTTTAAATTTTAAATAATACATATTAATTTAGTTCTGTTAATTAATTATTTATAATTTAAAAAATTTGAATAAAATTTTTTTAAATTTAACATTGTTTTCTTTTGGGCCTAGATAATTAATAGTCAAACTCATAACTCATTTATCCACTTAGTAATCGATCCAATTAAAAATTTATTATACTTAATTCTCCACTAATGCTTTTGGTCAGACGGTAGAAATTGAAAGAAATCGAACATATGAAATTCAAGGTTTATTATATTCGCATCAAATTTCATCAAATAAAATTTATTTTTTCTCTTATTCTTTTCAAATCACTCACACATTGATTTGATAATATCTTTTTATGGTTTTAATGCATCTCCTCTAATGTTCAACCATACATCTAAAAGAAAATTTAATGAGACTTCAAAAAATGCAGTTTCTCTAAGTTTTACATTACAAATAAAAAATATATTAGATATATTTCCTTGTTATTTTTGCTATAAGATACAATATTTGTGTTTATTTTTATTATTAAAAAATATTTCATCTTCTGTTGCCAGGAATTTGTGACCGCACTGGATCAAAATCCTGGCTCCGCCACTGTAAATTCTTAACCTATTATTTTCTTGGATCCTTGTTCATGAGTATTATAGAACGCGATTTATCATTTCATCGTATGTGGTACGATAATTTGCCTTGTATATTTTGGTTGTGTAATATTCAATCTTGTGACCTGACTTAATTGATAAAAATGTACGCATAATCACCCTTATTGGATTTGTTGCAATACATTCTACAACTAGTATACCATTTTTATAGCGCCAGTTCTGATTATAGGGTTGATGCAAATTTTGAAAAGCAGATGCAAGAGATCAAAGAGGAGAAGGAGAAGAAGGTGGAAATGGAATGATGGACGAATAAATATATATATATATATATATATATATATAGTTTTTAACGTTTATCTATAAATTTTCTTATCCCTTAACTACAACTTCCAAAAATTTACATTTCCTGCTCAAAAATACATCTTCGCCATCCACAAATTCTAAGAATTGAAGGTAGGGTCACCTTTATTATCTCTAGAAAATTGACTCGTATCTATTTTGAATGTGATTATCTCGACATGATGTAAGAAAACCAAAATCATCACCGACCATAAGCGACGCTATGTTCGGAACCAAAAATTGAAATATACTTCTGTCTCCCAAATAAAAACTCTCAAAAATCTCTCCAAATGTAATGCAAAATAATTGATTCAACCTCCAATTCTCTTCAATCACCAGATAAGCGTTGTTCTGTGATCAGATTCCACCACCCCAAACGACATATACTAGTGCAAGTACACGCACATCTACTAAGTGTAATGAAACTGTGGTTCTACGCCCTGCTCTGTTGGTCATAAATCTATTGTCGTGTGATCACCGGTACGTTCGCATTTTGGGCCTCCTCAGAAGTGACTTTCCCTGTCATCATCCACTATTGTGGAAGGCTGGAAGCCACTTCCCAATCCACTGTACAATCTCCCACTCTCCGTACCGTTATCCCAATTCTTACCCCCCTACTTTCTCCCTCTCCCTCTCCCTCTCCCTCTCAACAGCCGAATCGAAAAGAGCAGAAATGGTTTTCTCAACAGTGACAACATCCTCACCCCGACTCTACTTCCGAAAACCCACTTCCCCAATTGTGCAAAGAGCATTTCGAACCAGTTGCTCTGCATCTCTTTCAACGACCCCACAAAGAATTTCGACTTCTCAATTTGATCTCAAAACTTATTGGACTACTCTGATCCAAGAAATTAATCACAAACTCGATGAGGCAATTCCAGTTCAATACCCACAGCAGATCTACGAGGCCATGCGTTACTCTGTTTTAGCCAAAGGAGCTAAGAGGGCCCCACCTGTCATGTGCGTCGCCGCCTGTGAGCTCTTCGGTGGCAACCGCCTCGCCGCCTTCCCTACCGCATGCGCCCTAGAAATGGTCCGTCGTTCCTTCGTTTTCATTGATTGCATTTAATTTTTGTTTAATTCCTTTTTCTCTTTGGCTTCGATTAAATTTGCTTTACTTATCATGTTTTGAGTTAATTTTTAGGTTTGGATTTGTTAGTAATATAGAGCATGTTTGTATATGTTTAAGTAAGTTAATTTCTGAAAAATTAAGTCAGGAATTAGCTTTGACAAAATAAGCAACTCGACTTCTTTTAAGCCAAAGAAAGTATGGAATTATTGGAGATGATGGAGTAAAGATTTCATCAACGGCCAGAATCAAGTTTTAGTAGGCAAACCGGGGACCCAATCGTATAAAACCATCCTTGGATAAGAAGAATAGTTTATCAATTATCCGTTATTTCGATGGAATCCGACTATAAGGTCTTGTGAGTTGTGACATCAAAAATTAGATTGAAAAATATCAAATTCTCTTTGAGAAAAAGAGAGAATGCGCGAGGATATGGTGAGGGCATGTATTTTTCTTTTCATAGATGTGAAAATCTTCTTAGAATCGGTGGAGAAAACTATGGTTAAGATGTAACTTTTTCTTGAAATTCTCGGTATTTTCCCTTTCGTGTATATTGGTCTTTTAACTTCTCTCCTAGCTGCTTTACTTAAACTATTCTTGCATTAGAAGGTTATTATACTACATTTTCACGGTGAATCCATCTGTAAGCCTTGTGAGGTCTGAAACTAGATAGAAAAATATAGAATTTTGGAAGAAAATGGGAGAATGTGAGAGGAGGAAGAACAGAGCTTGTAAAGACAAACGTGCGTGCACGTTGCTTCCCATAGATGTGAAAATTTCCTTTATAGTTGATATGAAAACCATGGCTACTATGTCACTGTTTCTTGAATTCTCAGTATTTGCCCTTTGGCTTATCTCAGGCTTTTCACTTATTTTGCTTGACGTGTATCGAAACAGAGAGAAATATAGATTCCAATTGAAGATTTATAGGTAATCAAATGGTTACATTTGATGCATGTATGCTATAAAATTTTTGTGCCCTATATTCAACTCAGAAGAGTGGTATAACAAGAACTTAGTAGAGATAATCTCGAAGATCAATCTAAGACGTACAAATTGTGAAGCTAAGCACCAACACGAGACATTTCTCTGCAATGGGGAAGAACTAATGCATTGCTTGTTTCCATTATATCATGCTCTGTCGCGTATATATACTTGTATTTTGTCGCCTATATAGACTTGTATTTGGGCAATGATCAGTTGGGCATTCGTTTAGTTGCGTAAGTTTGTAGAATCTCCATTTTTTGATATTTTAAGACATCTGGTTTTGCAATTATATTAAGAAGTGTACCAACAAAGATATCGCTATTGTAATTAGCTCAAATCATACATTTGCTTGGGTTCGGTAAAACACACCCCCCCCCCCCCCCCGAGAGAGAGAGGGGAGGGAGAAAAGGGGGGCTGTGGAATAATAATGGTGGAGACTGTGGGATGTGTGGATAATAATGTTTAGTAATTTGGACATGTGGTTGCAAATTTGCAATAAGGGTGTGTTTGATTGCACAAAAATTTTCCTGGAAAACGAGTTTTCCAGCCATTTTTTCCAGCTTTGGGTGTTTGATTGGTTTTTTTTTCCAGGAAAACGTTTTCCAGGTACAAGCGTTTAAAGCACAAAAATCATAGTTTTCCTGGAAAACTCAATCCAAGGAAAATGTAGGAATCCGTTTTCCAGGAAAACGTTTTCCCGGAATTTCCTTTCCCGGAATCCTATCAAACACACCCTAAGTGTGTGTTTGACAGTTTGAGATTTTGTTAAAACTAATTTGAAAGATGAATAGTGGTGGTAACTAGAAAATGTGTGGTTCATAATGAACAGCGATATGAGATGTGTTGATGATATTGATTTTTGACTTAGGCTAAGTAGCATAACTTTTAGGTGGAAAAGAGTTAAAACGAACACATGCTACACTTTGCTTGACTCAGTAATAGAACTCAATTTCCAGATGAAAAACATTGAACAGAATACAAGCTTTATATGCTAAATTCATTTGGGTAATTATTCTCTTATTCTTCGTACGCACATGTTTTGGCCAATAGGTACATGCTGCTTCACTAATTCACGACGACTTGCCATGCATGGATGACGACCCATCCCGTAGAGGCCAACCATCCAACCACACAGTATTCGGGGTCGACATGGCAATCTTAGCTGGGGATGCCTTATTCCCTCTCGGTTTTCGCCACATAGTTTCTCACACTCCAACCAATCTCGTCCCCGAGACTCACCTTCTAAAGGTCATTGCTGAGATCGCCCGAGCCGTGGGGTCCACCGGCATGGCGGCTGGTCAGTTCCTCGACCTTGAAGGTGGGCCCAATGGGGTTGACTTTGTCCAAGAAAAGAAATACGGCGAAATGGGCGAATGCTCTGCCGTGTGTGGAGGTCTGTTGGCTGGTGCTTCGGATGATGAGATCCAACGGTTGAGAAGATATGGTCGAGCTGTTGGGGTTCTCTATCAAGTGGTGGATGATGTGTTGGAGGCTAAAATGGAGAAGAAGCAAATGGATAAACAGATAAGTAATGAGAAGAAGAGAAATGAGGGGAAGAGTTATGTGGCGGTGTATGGAGTGGAGAAGGCAATGGAGGTGGCTGAGGATTTGAGAACTCAGGCGAAGGAGGAGTTGGATGGGTTGGAGAAGTATGGTGAGAAGGTTTTGCCGTTGTACAGCTTTGTAGATTATGCTGCCGATAGAGGTTTCAGTCTAGGTGAGCAAGTTTAGTGAATCCGAATTGCATCTGTAATGTTCGGATTGTATTCTATGTATGATCTTATTCAAATTAATGCCAGAAAGCGGGATGTTTTGGGCACATTTTTCCTATTTTATATTTATATTGATCTAGTTAGTTGGCAAATGTTTGGTTGCGACCATGTACGTGTCTACACATGAGTGGATGCGTGATACGTGTGTCCCGATTTTTTTTGGGGGTGAGCGTCGGAACAAAACTCCTCGTTCGCTATGATGAGTTGTTGCTTGTTTTAATCGTTCTAGATTTAATAGCTTGAAATTATAGCAACCCCCGGCGCTGTTTAATTGAAATTGTGAAGTTGAGAATGACGAGTGACAATAAAAGTGACAGAAGCACAAAAAATCTCTTAGATTTGAGTTTAGAACTTGAATTTTGCGACGTTGTCAAGAGCAATTAGATGGGAGGACTTCTATTTTATATTGATTGAGTCATTGAGTGGATGGTATAGTCTTGAAGTATTTTTGGGTGTATCAAAGATGTTATTATTGCAAGCAATCCATAAGGTTAGTTCTACGAGGTTTAGCTAGCTACTAGGATAGCTTTAGCTTTAGCTAGCTACTAGGATAATGTTATATTTTTCTACGAGGTTTAGTTCGGGGGTGTTTTTTGAACTTTTATTTTGTTAAAAATTAAATTTTTAAGATGATTATTATTGGAATTTTGAACATATAAATAAATCATAACGAATAATGAGGAGTACGAGGTAACTAGTAAAATCTCATTTTATTTTTGTTTTTGGTCTTTTTTTTCTTATTAAAATTAAAGTCACAGATTTTTTAAAATAATAATTTTTCGTGCATTTATCTTCCTTTTTTAAAACTACCCCCCCCCCCCCCCCCCTTCCCCAAAAAAAAAAAATTTGAGCACCAACACAGTTTGACGACATTGAAATGGAACTTTCAATTTTCATTTTTACCATCACAGAACTCATGATGGATTAAATAGTTATAAAAATCATTTTTTATTGTTTGTAAATAATTAAATATTAAAGACTTTCCTTCGAAAATTATGAATCACGTGGTCAATGTCTAGCATAACAAAATTCAAGTGTCGTGTTCACCATTAAACAAGGAAATTCTGATAAAAAAATGAAGACTATATATTTATTCAATATAAAATTAAACCAAATAAATTATTTAATATAAAATTAAACCAAATAAATTCACGATGTTTTTGACCAATTAAAAATTGTTGACCTCCCAAATTCTGGTAATTAACTATGTGTTTTGGGATAAGAATTATCGTATACATTCTTTGAATAGATTTTATTTAACACAATTATACAATATTCATCTACCCCAACAAACATGCCTCCAATATTTAATTTCCCAACAAAATATTTCTTTTATACTCAAAATGGAAAAATAAAAAAATATTTTTTTTTTTCGACTTTTCCCAATATCCAAAGGTCAGTTTGCCAGGTCAGCCCACCTCATTTAACCTCGTGGCAATCGTGGATCTACACGTGGATATGTGTAAATATCATGAAACTTTGACACCATGTTGTCATTTTCACGTGATAATCACGGAATAACGTCATACTTGTTGCTAAATGCTCGTGCTTGTTTAGATTTTTTTATTTTTTATTTGTCCTTCCTTTCCAAATTATTTTGTATTAAATTTATTTTTGCCACGTGGAGTTAATATTTTTCATCACTTAAACGCGTGAATAAAAAAATTATTCGACTTTTGATAATTGTTTGAGATAGTGCTCAATCTACCACCTCAGATTATTCAGCTATAAATTATTTGTGATTTAATTAGTTATAAATTAGTTAATGTGTTACGTAAATGAAGGTGAACCAAACCCACTTATGAATAACTTTAGGGAGCAAAATCCCACCAATAATTTGTAATTCATCAATTGCAGTAAAATGAGTTCAGTGCCGGTCCTGTGATTTTCATAGCCTGAGGCGACATACAAACAAAATGCCATTGACAGTACCGATCTAATATAAAGAGGTACTTTTAATTGAGTGTTAATTATTAATTAACATACAAAAACTTCACTTATTTTATCAATGTTTGTAGTAATTCCATCATCATAGTATCAAAAGTAACTTTAATAACAATTAACAATAAGTATAAATAATTATTCCAAAAAAAGTATAAATAAGATCAACAAAGTCATAACCATATATGTGGATGATCATATAAATTGACAATATTTAGGATTATAAATTGACACATCACAGATGCTAGATTACGCGATGAAGAATATCATTATTCTTAATAAGTTTACTTAAGAAAATACATTTAAAAAAATTATATTCTTATTAAATAGCCAAAGAAACTTTAGTAATTGTATATAGATATTGGAAATTGATTTTTTGAAGTGACATGGTTGATATCACAAATTTTTATTGGACAATGAAAATGTATATTAAGTGATAAGTTTGCAAACCTCTCAATCACATGCACCCAACACAAAAATGATAAATTAGAATGTCATTTAAAGATATCAATATAAAATCTTTATATAAAATTATTGTAAAAACTACGAAATTACTTCACATACTAAGCAAATGGTATTTTGCTTAGTATGAAAATTGCAACTTCACATCACATATAATAAATCTCAAAAATCAAGTACAGTATATATAAGGATCAACCTCACAACGAAAATTATATTACAATTACATAATAATAATATAGTAATAGCCTGCCCAAACACCCCACGAAAGAGAAGTGAGAGAAAGAGAGGATTGCAAAATTGCAAAACAACGAACCATGAGACTCAAAATAGCTTTCTCATTAATTCAAAAAAAAAAAAGGGATTTTTCATCTAAAAGTGCCCCCCTTCACTTAGGCGCCTGAGGCACTTGTCTCAACGACCTCAACAATAGGATCGGGTTTGAATGAGTTCGTTTGATTTTTTTGTTCTCAATCGAGAGTGTAAACTCATATTACGTAAATAATTTTTTTTGTTTATCTTTATTTAATGATTTTAAACTTGTGAAAATACCAAATAATTTTAAGCATGTGTAAATTAAATAAGAAAATAACAATATGTGAATTTATTTGAAAAAAAGAAAAGCATGTGAATGAGTGAAATAATATAAATATAAATAAATATAAAAAGATGACTATATGAATGAGATTAAACAGAAAATAAAAATAGTCACCTTAATTGCGATGGAAACGTAATAATCACCACATAGGCAGTTTTATTAAAGTGTAATAAATCGCCTCTTACCGTTGGATTTCCTAATAAAGCAGTCTGTAATAATATATTCATTATTCAACGGTCCTAATTATATGAATAATTCTTTTTTTTAACGGAATCACATGAATAATTTTGAAAAGATATTTTAGTTTGATTTTTTTCAAAGAGTTTTAATTTAATTTAATGTTATTAAGAGCATTTTTAATGGAGTTTTTTTTTTTCTCTGAAACCCAATTAAATATGAGTTTTTAGTGCTTATGGTTATTTGTTATTGTAAGAACCCCAAATATTAGAAATGCTCCAAGTGATTTTAAATAAATATATAATTATAAATACAAGAAGGTCTTATTCTTTCCATTATTAATAGACAATTTTAAAATTGCATGTAAATTATGTGGTGAAAAATAAGAAATAATATATTAAAAAATATAAAATATTTATGTGCATAATTGAAAACGCAGAAAGAAAAAAAATATTGAATTTTTATAGTGGAAAAAGCAAGGCGTAATTTATACCGAAAATGTTATATTCCCAGCATTATTCTCCCAGCATTTCTCCCAGCTACTCACATCCCATTTGCAGGCCCCCTGAATGCGGTGGGGCCGGGGGGCCGGTGGGGCCGGGGGGCCCGCGCCCACATCTCTCTTACATTTTTTCTTCCAGCATTTCCCGCCGCTCTTAACATAACATTCCCGTAATTTATACAAGGTAATCCAATCCAAAATCACATCGGGGCCCAGTTGTACTCATAATTTTTATTTTATTTTACAAATTTAAATATTATCCAAAATCATACTTAATTACAAATAAATACACTTCTGGATATGGATGCCGAGGTGCAGCAAACCTCCTCGATGTTATATAAAAAACGACGCTGATTATGCATACATATAGGAAATATCGGTTCAGTTCAGATTTCTGAAATCTTCATTTTATTGAGAAATTTCACATTACAGAAACTATAAATTACTGTTCTTAAGCATGGTCTAGTACACTTGGATCTGTATCGGCGGATTTTTTTTCCTCGGAAATTGTATATTTGCGAATTCAAATGGCGATGGAAGATAACGAGAGCTGTAGTAGTAGTAGAGTGAAGGAATCGTCGGCCGGCGGGAAAAGCCGGCAGCAGAGGAAGAAGGTGGAGGTTTACAATGAGGTTTTGCGGCGGCTGAAGGAATCAAGCCATCCGGAGGCTCAGGAGCCGGCTTTTGACGATAATCTGTGGGCGCACTTTAATCGACTTCCAGCCAGGTTTCCTTTAGTTTTTTGATCCTACATTACGTTAGGCTTACATACAGTCCTTTGCCGCTCGCAGTTTTACTTGTTATTTACACTTTGGTTGATGTGTGCTGATTGTCAGGATTATTTGCTTGATTGATGGATTTGATATCTGATGTTGATTTGCTTCTACTCTCTTTTGTTTAGTTCTAGACATTCGTGTGGTATAAGTTCTTTTCTTGCGATGTTAAATCTCTCCTATTGATACACGGTTCAAGGGAGACAATCTATCTCATTGTTACTCTTGATGTTGGGTCTTGCATGTTAAAAATAACTGCTTTATCTTTCTCCCTCTCTGCCAACATACTCCTGCATGCAGAATTATACGCAGCCATACATAAAGATTGATGCTTCCCATGTATCTGCATTGAAGGTATGCGATGGATGTGAATGTGGAAAGGGCAGAAGACGTTCTCACGCACAAGAAGTTACTGTTCCTGGCGCATGATCCGGCTAATAGGCCTGCATTTGAAGTTCGACTTGTGCAGGTCAGTTTGTTATAGAGAATTCCCAATTCTTAGCACTTGTTCTGTTTGGATGTTTACCTGTCATAACTGATAACTGGTTTATCCATCCTTTTGGTGTTTTATAATTGATGCTTATTCAAGGTGATAGGCATTGTGCTATACTAAATTAACTTTCCGCTAACAAATGTATGTGGTTAGACGGATTAGGTGATAGCAAATATTATTGTTCATACCTTTACTGTTTCTCGAGCAACAAGTTCACTTTCTGCTGACTTTATGTCCAGTAAAGGTTTTGAGCGTGTTCAAATCAAATCTTATGCTGCATTTTCCAGTACATCTTCTCTTCTATTTACTATTTTGTGTGCTTCTCTGTTGTTTTCATCATTGTTTTCATCAACTTGCTCTTATTATGTCATTGTTAGTTGGATTATATAGTCTGGCATTGTGCAGGCTGTACCAATTGCCGATGGGACTTCAGCAGATTCTGTCCAGTCACGCTTACTGCAAAATGGAGGGTATGCAATGCATCTTTTGTTTGCTATAATTTTGAACCTCTCGGGCTGAGGTTTTTGTAGATCACAGCCAAACAAGCCCTCAGTATAAGATGGTCTAACAAAAGCTCTTAAGTTCCAGTGCGGGACTCTTACCTTTATTTTTAAATGCCAGCATCCATCCACCTCCTGCATTTGGTTCTTCTCCCAATCTGGAAGCACTTGCTCTCGAAGCAAGCACATCAGAGGTGCAAGATGGAGAGAGCTCCGTTAAAGCTGCTGTCAAGTTTTCCCGGTATAGAAATCAGAAATGTTATAGTTTTGACTTTTCCATTGCATCAACATACCCCTATCACTAGAGCACCCTTCAGAGATTCTATAGCAACATCAATGAGCATGCCATTGCAAGCTTATCAGATCAGGTGTAGTGTTATATTGAAAATACTGTGTTCGATTTAGTTTGCTCAGTCATTTGAAATAATTGCAGTTACCACCCTGATTATGCTTTAATCTGAAAATGTTAAAACAGCATCTTGTTCATTCTTCCGGTTCTTAGCTGTTGCTGTAAGACAGTTGAAACACTTTCTACATTTTGGTTGAAACTTGTGCTATACTCCACATACTGGATGGTCATATAATCTCATAAAAGCATTCATCAATTTATCATACTTTAACATTATGTATTCTAGAGCTTACTTCTAATTGATGAATATGTAGGCCTATGCATGAAATTACTTTCTCCACAGATGACAGGCCAAAGCTCCTCAGCCAGGTAAATAATATGCTTACTTCATTGAATACATAGGTGATGATTAATCTTTCTAATTGTTCTAATAAATCACTTCTTCTAACTGATGGTTATGTAATCCTTGATTGTATATGATGCCAAAATGTCTTAATATTTGATTTTACCTACTTAACATATTTGATTTCACCTACCCTTTTTTAACTTCAATTTAGCAATATGCATCTGGTAAATGATGAACCAAAGGTAGAGTGTCTGTATTTTAATTTATAGGGAAAAAAACCATCCCCACCTTTCTTTGGTAAAACGTTACATATTAGTGTGGTTGGTACCATGACATGTAGATAATGATGGGTAATGGCTTTGAATGTTTGGTTGGTATTAATGTTAAAATGTGGCTGAGCAGTAACAATGGACTTTCGACTTAAGATAATTTCAAGCAAGCACACTCTAAGAAATTCACTTTAGAAGACGAACTATCATAACCAATTGTCCTCTTTATCATGAACATTGATTTAATGGTGTCCAAAATATTCTTAGCATATTATAATTAGGAATTATGAACTGTAATTTGATTGAACTTTACCATGAAGAAAACAATGGGATAAAAGGCATAGTATAACAATGCTTTGGTTCGCACATATAAGCATAAAAGGATATATATATATATATATATATATATATATATATATATTACTCTTAAGGAATTATATGATATTGCAAACATTTTAGTAGGTATTCATGCACATGGTTGGGCAGGGAGGAGATCTCGTTATATTTTCTTCGAGCTTACATATTCTGCTTCTCAATATGCTGTTAAATAGCAAGTTTTGACACTGGACCCAACTATTTAACTGAAACCTTGCAGCTGACTTCCTTACTGGCTGAAGTTGGGTTGAACATTCAGGAAGCACACGCCTTTTCCACCGTAGATGGCTACTCACTTGATGTCTTTGTCGTTGAGGGTTGGCCCTGTGAGGTACTTCCAGTTGTAACCTTCTTGTTCAAGGTCATGGTTGGAGTGCTTTGTATGCACAACCTTTTTCTGTAGTGATGCGGCACGTATATAGGTTCTAACTATATCAATATGATTGTGGATTAAATATTTTTTCTCTTGTGAAATTTTGACCTTCTGTCTTATTCTAGTGAATTTTTGTAGTTGTCCTTTTAAGATTTATTTAGTTCTTTCCTTTTCAGATTTTCTACTTTTCTTTTCTTTTCTTTTCTTTTTATTCCTGAAAATAATTATCTAATTTACTTCACTTTGTCAATGAAATTATTGTAGTTAAATTATAAGAATAAACGTTTCAGATCATAATTTAGTAAAAAGTAGCTAAATAGGCGTATGTATTAATGATGGATAAAAGTCACATTCCAATGAAATTACAGTGCCTTGTGCAATCATTTCTTTAATACTGAGGGAGCATATTTTCATTTTATTTATTGCATGCCATTGATTAATAGAAGAATCCCTGCCATTTTACCAGCTCGATGAAGTAGATGAATCTCTGGAGCTCATCTTTGAGCCCGCACCTTCATTTCATTTTAAAAATGGAGTACAAACCGCAACGTCCTTTTTTGTCATCTGCTTCTCTGAAATTAATCAAAAGAGTTCCAACTAACCCTTTTTGATAACTTTTAAGGAAGTTGAGCAGCTCCGAGATGCAGTAGAAAAAGAAGTATTGAAGATTAAGGTACTTTTTTGCTCTTCTTGATTAAAATGTCAGTACTTGGCAATGATGATTGGAACCGTGGACCTATGTTATTTTGCACTGGCAAATCTTCTGTGGTCAATACTCAGTGTTTGTCTGGAGGATACTTTTGGAAAAATGATTTTTGAAGGTGTCATAAGAAAATGAAAGGAAGAAAAAAATTAATTAAAAAAAAAAGAAAAAAAAAGGTATGTGTCACATCTATAAAATGTAAGGTTGAAATGATTGGGAAGAAAATTGATATTATTTTGTGAATTCCCAGCAGACAGACTCAAAAAAAAGTGACATTGGTACTTATTTCTCCGAATGTATTCTGAATCTTGGTATTCTACACACTTCCATAATGTCCAGTATCCAGTATCTTACCGAAACCCGACTGAATATAAATGACAAATCATTATCATATAATGCGAAGTAAAATTGGTGCAGAGCCACTTTAGTATGTGGTAGGAATAAGGATAATGGAGTTACTGTGCATCATATTGTTCCAAGTGTGATTGTTTTAGGTATGAAGGGTCGATCATTACCGGTGGAGGAGGAACTAGGGTGTGTTTGATTGCCATGATTTTCCCTGGAAAATATGGAATCTTGGAAATTATTTTCCAAGTTGGTTGTTTGATTGTAAAATTGTCCATGGAAATGATTTTCCATGTACAACCATTTAAAGCATGTTTTAACCTATTTTCCATGGAAAACAATTCTCACCTCCCCTAGAGAAAATTATTTTCCATGTAAGATGGAAAATATTTTCTTTTCCATCTTTTCCTATCAAACACACCCTATAAGTGATGTTCACAATGTTGTATCCACTTCTTCCTCGCGATGTCACATGTTTTCTATCTACTTCCTTACGATGTCACAGGTCTGCACTTAAAAATGTCAATTCTGCTGAAATGTGCACTCTACATATGCATCAAAATTTTCATGAAATAAGAGCAAGATGTTACTCAAATATTATTGAGCTGCCTGCATCACTTGGGCCATCAGTTTTATATCTAATTCCCAATAGAAATCACTAATCAGTAGTTTACAGTTATCTGAAGGCTGTGTTATATGTAATGCAGGCACACTCTTGGCCCCGACAGCATTCTGTCTCACCTCTTTATGATCGCGAGAAAATAGAGATCAAATGTGAACCTGAGCATTTGACAATACCTAGTGACGGCACTGATGTATGGGAAATTGATCCTCAGGGTTTAAAATTCGAAAACAAAGTAGCCTCAGGATCCTATGGCGACTTGTATGTTTTGACATAGATGCAATTTATTATGTTTGTGGCTTGCTTTTCAATTGACTAAAAAATTTTAGTTGATGCAGATACAAAGGTATTTACTGTAGTCAGGAAGTAGCAATTAAAATTCTCAAGGCCGAGCGTTTGAATTCAGAATTGCAGAAAGAGTTTGCCCAAGAAGTATATATAATGAGGTCTGTCACATCAATTTCTGGGCACAGCTTAGTTGCATATGTTTGCAATGTAATTTTCCTGTGACTGGCCCCGATGTAGGTGTATCCTCATCGATAATCATTTGTTACTTGCAGAAAGGTTCGCCACAAAAATGTTGTGCAATTCATAGGGGCATGCACAAGACCTCCACACTTGTGCATAGTTACTGGTATGCTTTAAAATGTATCTAGACAAGACTTCTTTCAAAATAAAAAATATTATTTTCCCTCTGCCAGCTGAACAATTGTTTTATCTTGCCCATTTGTTACTACAGAATACATGTCCGGAGGAAGTGTTTATGACTATCTACACAAACAAAAGGGTACTTTTAAGTTTCCGTCTTTGCTCAAAGTAGCAATTGATGTATCAAAGGGAATGAATTATTTGCATCAGAATAATATAATACACAGGGACTTGAAGGCTGCTAATCTTTTGATGGATGAAAATGAGGTAAAAACTGTCATAATCATTAATTCCTTCAACATTTAAAATTTTTGTAAATTTTGTTGCTCCATGTTGGTAAGCTGTTATTATGGTAGTTGTTTATTTGTCTCATTATCCATCGAAATAATAACCAAACTATTGCAGAAGTTTCTTATAGTGAATAAATAGTTACCAGCTCAAGTTTGATCAGCCTTTTGGTCTCAATTTTTAAAATAAAAATCAGTAGCTGTCTTTTGTGATAGAGAACACAGATTCATATGTTACTTTGACATGAATATAAGATTGTTTTATTGTAGTCTGACAGTCAAGTTGCCAAATTCCATGCTATAGTAATCATAATCAATTTTATTTATTTTACATGCATCATGAGACTACAGAATTTGTGAAGTCTTTAATAGCTTAAAAATGTTCAGAATATTTCACTCAAAGCTTTCTTTTCAGGTTGTTAAGGTGGCTGATTTTGGGGTGGCTAGAGTGAAAGCACAAACTGGAGTTATGACAGCTGAAACTGGGACATATCGCTGGATGGCTCCGGAGGTATTCCTTTTTCTTGTTCTTATCTTATTGAAAATAAACTTCTATATTTCTTAAATATATACATGGTCATTGCTGATGAATTTCAAAAGTTGTAAGACTGTAATCTGAAGGCAAAGTGGCGACAGGGATTCCTTATTTTTAAAATTGGCGCTCTCTTTAGACATTATTTTTCTTTTCTCTAGTTATTTTGTCTGATGGAAATTCACTGGGTTACTATATTTCTGCAATTTCGGCTGCTGTTTGGTGATCTAGTTCAAGAGCCAATCATACCTGCATTTGCTAATGAAAGCCTGTTGTGTTTGAAGGTTATAGAGCATAAACCCTATGATCACAAGGCAGATGTCTTCAGTTTTGGGGTTGTATTATGGGAATTGCTGACTGGAAAGGTAATTTTTGACACATAAAATACCCACAATAGCATTGGTTTTCTCACTTCTAGTTCTATTCTGATATTTCGCTTTGCAGCTCCCCTATGAATACTTAACCCCCTTACAAGCCGCAGTTGGAGTGGTGCAAAAGGTAAATTGTCCAGTTGTCAGTTGTTTATATAACTACTTTACATGTCCATGTAAAATCATGTCGAAGTGTGAATAGTACTTTGAAAGTGCAGCTAGTGTAGAATGTAAAGGGCCTTTTCTTTGGCTTACTTTCAGGGTCTACGGCCCCCCATTCCAAAGCAGACTCATCCAAAGTTTGCTGAGCTACTCGAAAGATGCTGGAAGCAAGACCCAACATTGAGGCCCGACTTTTCGGAAATAACAGAAACTTTGCAGCAATTAGCAAAGGAGGTATTATACTGTTCAATGCAGCTTAATCATCTGTTTATTTATTTTATTTATTAAATAATTTAATATTTATTAAATAATTTAACTTGCAGTGTGTGTGCTTGATTGACTGACACCTTTATACTCTACGAAGAACAGCATGATGAACCACCCAAATATTTTAGAAAACCATAATCCATCCTTGATGCAATGACAGTCAAAAGGATTATAGGGAAAAAGATAAATTTTCATTTTGCTATTTATACCATGGCATGCATGATAATATATTCTGCCTTTGTTCAGGTTGGAGGCGATGCAGAGGATAGGCGTAAGGATAAATCTGCAGGAGGGTTCTTTTCGGCGCTGAGACGAGGACATCACTAATTAAAGAAAAGGGGAGTTTTTGAACATCTAACTTGATCTATGATTTTATGCTCCTTTGTATTTCGTTGTTACATTAATAAAGGTGTTTCTTTTCACAAAAAAAAAAAAACTTGATCTTTGATTTTGGTTCATTTAGTCCCTTCTTTATGTTTGCACTGTACAGTACAAATCGGTATGACAATATTTTCATCGACTTCCAGGAGTAAATCTCGAGGCTGGGGAAGAAGTTGATGGTTTTGTTATTTGATTACCTTTTCGCTGGAAGAGATACAAAAGGCAATCCAAGAATTGATTCTTGAAAAGTTTATCGATATCCCTTCTTGCCATTTTGGCCAGCCTCTTTGTGCCGTAAATAAGTTTATTGCATTTAAGTTTTCAAATAAAAGAGACATAGATGGGTGGGGCTATTTGCACCCCCATAGTTCGCTAAATACATCCCAAAAAAATTAGACAAAAATAACATCTAATAAAATTATCAAACTATCCTTTTTTTGTATTTGATCGAGACAGATCGAACAGCATGCTCTAGTTGAACAGCATGACGAGGGCTGGTCGAACAGCCTTAAGCTGTTCTTGGTAGCATTTGCTGCTAGAAATGATAGCCCTCTTTTGTTGCTATTTTTTTATAGCAAATGCCATCGGAAATGGCAGTAAAAGAAACTGACACAGTTGGTTGTGTGGGGTGTATTAAGTAAATGAAATGTGTTTAAAAAAAAAGGAAAATACTATATTGGCCATAGTGGATGTTATAATAATTTATATAATGTTAGGTGGTATGTTTAATAACCACCTATATAAAAGTAACGTGATGAGTAAAATTGTAAGATGGTGTCAAGTTCTGGATCTACAGTGCATGCATTTGAAAATGCTTTTCCACAGTATTTAAAGCTTTCTTTGGAGCAAAAGTGGTTTTTTGAATATTGGCACACTAAAGTGGAAATAAAGAAAAGACTTGGCTTCGCTATCGCTTTCCTCGTCTTCATATTTCTACCTCGAGTTTTCGAAAGAACTTTTTATTGAGTTTTTATGGGAGATTATAATTGAAACTTTAAAATTAATAAGATGCTCATTATTATGAAAAAAGTGAAATGATCTTTCTAAATTCTCAATTTCTCATTCGGCTTGATAATTATCCATAACAGTTAACAATCAAACATCACAAGTTTTTACATCTACGTCAGGTTACAAAAATTTGTGGAGTTACATGTTACATTTATCGTGCTCACCTTCTAAGATTTTACACAATACTTAATTGTCAATCAAATTTGTTATACACACGTGATTTCTTCCACATACAAGCAGAATAAAACTCTTTATCATTGCTAACATTAGTAACATATGTCCACGTTGACACAAGGAATTGGGATTTAGTGGTTTGATGATTGCCAATATGGACACCTGTGAGAGTTTCATTCTCCCCTATTTGTGGAGGAGATCAAGAGTGATTGTGAATGATAATTATACAAATATTGATTTTTATCTATTTATTTATTTATATTTATAATAGTAAAGGCATTATCCTAAAGTCCAAAGTACATTGAACACCATTGTAGTGATTTTTCAATACAACTTATTTTGGGGTATGTTTGATAGAGATTTTTTAAAAAAATACTTTTTTAGTGTGTGCTTGAAAAGCACGGAAAACTATAATAAAAAATTGACAAATTAGTCAAATGAGTCAAATAAGTTCTTTTTTCGCATTGAATTCCGAATGTAGAGATAATTGAAGACATGGAGAATTTTTATTTTTAAAAAGGTAAAGACCGACAAGTATTTTACTTTTTCTTCTCACGGATAAAACCTCCCTAAGCAGGTGATTAATATCTTTTAACCTTCATTGTCAATTAGACACTAATAAAATGTTATTTCTGTGTGTCTATTTAAACTATTTTCAACAGCGCAGTTTTTTTGAGAAATTGATTTTTGAAAAAAACAAATTTATCGACCAAGCACGCACTGTAAGAAAAAAACCATACGCACAAAAGAGGGGAAAAAAAAAATGGAGAGGAAATGACAAAAAGCCCGCCTTTCTGTACCACCGTCGATGCACTGGGCGACGCGCCGTACAATTCGAAATAGGAGGGAAAGCAAATCATCACTGTCTCTGATCTCTGACTAGTTAGAGAGAGAGTGAGTCACTGAGCGTCCACTATCGGGCATGAATGGCGAACCTTTCCAGTCTAGTGCACGAGCTCCGAGAACGCATAGCGGCCTCATCATCCACTCCTCCCAACAAGCAAAACGACGATGCTTTAGAGTCCCGCTTCCGCGCCGTCCTCCCCAATCTCCTTCACGCCTACGTCGTCCCTTGTTCCTCCGGTACGATCGTACTCATCTCACTCTGCATTTAGATGTATATATGGCATACTATTGGATTTTCATTTTTATTTATGTATCTCTTTTTTTTTTTTTTTGAATATCTTATATATCTTTCTAAATTTATTTCGGGAATTTTCGTAGCGAAAGAGAGAGAAGTGATTGCAGTACTGAAACTGTTGGCACACACTGCCAAGAATTTCCCTGGCGTTTTCTATCACGGAAAGGCTAGCGCAGTACTTCCTGTTATCGGTCGGATTTTGCCCTTTTTTGCTGAGCCCTCATTCCGGTAACTTAATCGTTCACCTCATTGATTACTCGATTCCCTCATCTTTCATTCGGTGAAACATTGGAAAATAGAAGTTACAATCTTATTCATATTGGAGTTTTGAGTCCCATACAAGCTACCAATGTGCTGCCACACTTGATTTTCTATGTTTTGTGGATTCATATTTAATATGAAACCTAAACCAGTGGTAGCAGTTTATTAGTGATGATGATATTATGAACTGTAATTATCGTTCATTTTCATATAAAAGTTTTGAGAAACTAGGTTGAGGGGAATATAGAAGTCTTTGTGATCCCCGTCATTAAGCTATTGATTTACCAGCAACTAAACTTATTAAATAATTATATATTTCAGTACCTGTTAAGTAAAACTGTTTGTTTATCAGCTTTCGCCATGGAGTGATTTTCGAGACAATTGGATCCCTTCTGTCCTTGCTGCGTACAGGAGATCGAGATGCTTACCGCCAGTTCTTCACAGATACCTTGCTGCTAACTGAAGGTAGACAGTAAAAGAAATTACTCTTATTTCTCCTAGACATTGGTAGTAAATTTTCTTATTATCTAATCTACTGTTGTTGTGAACTTGTGATGCCTTTTTGGTTTCTCCTATGATCCTGCGGAAGTTCAGGATACAATCATTTAGGCTTTTCTTTGTTCATTGAATAGAATATAGTCTTTTCCTTGATGGTTTACTGGCATAATATCTACATGTTTATTAGATTTTCACAAAGAAGTAAGGACAAAAGGGGTTTCCTCAAGCTTCTTTTCTAGCTTGTCAGGCTTGGCTTTTCGAGTTAAGATAGTTCCATAATGAAAATGCTTCTTTTCCAGCCTTGTCGTAAGTCTGAACCAATAAAGGGGTGTTAGCATCAACAATTTAATGCATTTTTTTCAAATTTCAAATTTGATCAAACAAATCACATCCGTATATCTCTCAACTTATTAAATCTCCACCATCCAACTCCACTCATTCTCTCTCTTCCTACTCATAAAAATACATTAAAACTCATCCGCTAACACCCTCTAAGTTAAGCTCCTTCATTTTGCTTTTTGTTTTTCAGATTTGTTATATGTTGCTTCCATTAGCGACAAATCAAGCTCAACGGAACCCAAAATAGTGTCAGCGAAGTGTTTCCATGATTCTTTTGCGGGAATTTGCAATGACACTGCTCTTCTCAGTGATCTTCCAGCATGTATTAAACCTTCTAATGGATATGGAATATTGATTGATCTCTCTGGCAAGGAAAGGTGGTTGCCTTTTGCTACTTCAGCCATCAAGCTTCTCTGCAAATGCCTCACTGAAGGAACTTTATACGTTGAAGGACTCCTGGATGCTTCATCTGCCTGGGCCGTCTGCACCCTTTTGTCCTATGGAGATGATGATCTACATATGGTTGGTATTTTCTACAGAAAGTTGGTGCTGTTTATTGAAAACGTCTGCTGTGCTTTATCTTAATAAAATTTGTCTGTTTCTTATTAAAAAAAAAAAATGTCTGCTGTACTTTAGGCTTTCGTGTCTCTTTAATATTACTTGTCTAACTTCTCTAATTTCATGAAGGCATGTTTTGACTTTGCACGCCTCATTGGAGCAGGCAAAACCAATGCAATTGTGCCTGTTGAAAATTTAATTCGCTCAATGATTATTATCTTAAGTGAAGCTATGGAGGGAGTTTCAGTATTCAGGTATTTTCATGATCTGCTTGTGCTCCTCCGGCTTTCTAGGTCCAAATTTTTACTTGTTCCACATTTGTACTTTATGATCGTTAAAATGGCTATAATGGACTGGTTAAAGAATTTAATTTTCCTACGTTGTTTATAGTTTCCTTTTTAAGGATCTATATTAAACTCGGAGAGGCTATAGGATTATTTCGGTCATGTGGAAGTAATTATTTTAAGCCTTGTGTTTGTGTTCCTCCTAGAAAGCCATTTCGTTTCTTCAAAAGTGATCTGCAAGCATGCATATTGTTGAACAGGCACAATACATAATATACATATTGCTTCATAAAGTTTCTAGATAAGGGGTTTTTAGATAAGGGGCATGTCGAATTCTAGCATCACCTTGCCTCAGTGATAGTACCTCTGCAGCAGTGCTTGTTACTCATAGCAATGCAAGGATTGTTGTTCATATAGACAGAACTCAGTCGTAAGGCACATGAATTTTTTGTTGAATGGTTCATGAAACTTTCCTTTTCAATTAATTATGGCATGTACCCTTCGAATTTGTGTTGATGGGCTTTCATATTTTTTAAATGTGGGGAACTGTATTGTTTTGCATTTCTTTCCTGCCATCTAGATCTTATTGCTTTTACACTTCTCCGAGCTTCTTTTGGTAATTTTCCTGGTTACTTGCTTCATTTGGTATCTTTGGCCATTGATACTTCCCCCTCACAGTACCAGCCTTTTGCATGCAGAAGCGCCGTGTACGATTCTTCTTTGGGTGGATGCCTTCATGCCTTGCATTCTAGTTGTTCTGATGATGTCATACATTCTACAGCTCAGGAGTTAGTACTCATTTTTCCCGAATCACTGCTGAAAACAAGGAGCCCAGAGCTCAAGGTTAGCTCATTATCTTGATGACGTTCACTCTTGAGAGGATATGCTCGCATATTTATGTCTTCGCTATGTTTAATCAACAATATGGCTTGCAATAGTTATATCTTTTGGCGGTATTGATGTTGTGTCCATTTAGGATGTGCTTTTCTGTTTTGGAAATTGGAGTCACGAATATCTTAGCATTTGGCTGGTAGCATTTCGTCTAAATATATTGTATGTTTGTTTTTCTCACAATTTCAGGTTGGTTTGTGCGGTGCCTATACGCGGATAATAAAAGGTTGTCCTCCACATATCTGGAGGCCAGAATGTCTTATGCGTTTGCTTTCATCATCCAAGCCTATTTTTCCACTAATAGACTGCTTTCGAGCTGCTGTAGCCAGGCTTGGTCCTGATCTTTTTGGAAGTGGAATATCTGATGAAAATGGTATTGGTCTATCAACAGAAAGAGACTATGAAGATGATAGTTCAAGAGTTGGAGGGAAAAGACCAGCTAAGAATTCAGACATGCCCCATAAAAAGAGACAAAAGCTGGATGATAAATGTAAGGACCTGAGTAACAGTTGTGAGGAACTATGCCAATTGACTTCTAGTTTTACTCAACGAGGGACAAAGGAATACGCTGATTATATGCGTATGTCCTTAACTTCATTTGTCGAACTCCTAAAACCTCCTACAGAGAACCCCAATTCATCAATGATAGAAGTTGCCTTAACAGCTCTAAGCATACTCTGTATTGTTCTTTCTGACAACCCTCAATCCAATCTTTTTTGGCGCATATTTAGGCAGATGCATGGCTGGATTTCATGGGTGTCCAAGCAGGTTAGTGATTTATTTAGTTATTTATTTATTTATTTTGTCTATTGTTCCTTCCCAACTTTGGATAATTTTTCCAGGCAAAGCAAGAACTTTTCTCTCTTGATTTGTCCATATTTCTGGAAGCGATAGACAGCCTATTGCTCTTGCAAGGTAACAGGATTCTTCATTGGTCAATTGTTGTAACCATTTTCCTGTACTGTAACAAGAATACAATATTCTTATTAGATGAGATTATGCAAATTGGATGATGTGCTTTACTCACGATCAACATGCTGCTTCCCGATTATAGCCTGCTGTAGTAGCATCTCCTAGGATGGTACACATCATTTCTGGATTGGTTTTTAAAAACAGAGTAGTTAGGTTAGATGGTATTAAACATAGAGGAGTAGTTAGTTTCAATGGTATCTGGATCTCCAAATTATGGCTCCCTTTTTGTATAACCAGACATTATTAACTTTCTCCTGTTCTTGCTTGTTTACTAAAATGTTTATTGTACTTACTATGTTTTATGTTGCCAGTTGCATAACACATCACCTGTGTTTTATTCATATAGGAATGTTTGCTGCAGGAAATAGCCATAGTCTCTTCAAATGTGTGGCTGATGGTGCTGATCTTTTGTGGCCATTGCTGAAGTTCCCATGGAACCGTACTCCCGCAATCATTCAACCTATTCCTCTCTGGAAAGAAAAATCCCTCTCCGTTCGAGTGCTGTCTAAGGTCAGGTTGATGGAACATGTGCATCTTGATGTATTGGACTTGGGTCTCCACGATGATGCAGAAGAAGTTCGAATTGAATCCGTAATTTCTCTGCCTGTGATTGTACTGTGCTCTGGTTTTAGTGTCCTGGCACATATGTTCAGCAGGCTGGAGTAAGTGAAGATTGCAACTTTACACATATCTGCATACTAATACTTGTATATTGATCTTAATAATACGTTGAAACAACTTGTACATTTAATTGTACTGCACCAAGGTGAGAGTACTGATTTTGAACGTCTAGATACCTCTTTAGCGAATGACTTAATCCCACATCACTGTTTTCTTGGTGCAACCATAATTGTGGCTACTTCATTATCTTAACTGCAAGTGCTATTTCTCCCTGAAATGCTGTAGTTTTCTTCTGGGCACCACTTCACCCAATATTTCATTTTACCTTATATCTCCATTTCCCCCCTCGTGTGTCTGCGTCTGCGTCTGCCAGTGCGTGTGTTTGTGTGTGTGTTTTTTTTGGGGGTGGGAGAAGTTCCATTCGTTTGCGTTTTTCATGTTATAACTGCTATTCAACCGGTTTTGATATTTTGATCACCTTTAGGCCTTTGATTTTTGAAGAATCTGAATACTTCCAATTGGGTAGGACCAGTCAATATGTTTGTTCAAATACAGCTTCAATCTGATTCAACTATAATCAAGGCATGCTCTACGGATTAGCATAAAATCAATACCTTGGTTTTGGACAGTTGGACAGTGGGGCCAGCAATACCCACATTATTAATAACAAATACTGGCCAATAATACATCCTTATTTTTGTGCAGAATTCTGGATAAAGAGAAAAATGAGCAAGTTAAGAAAGTCATTCCTCTCTGTGTTGGTTATTTGGCATGCATCTACGGAGCTTGTAATGGTGCAGCTGGACATGATCAAAGTGAGAGCAAATTATACTTGAAGAAGGACAGGGAAAACCAAAACATTTCACTGGGCTATCTTTCGCAGGGATTTTGGTGTTCAAACTGTGACCAAGGGTTCTCACTAAATGATGGGACTTACTCAACGGTTTTGCATCTTCATAGCACCCATGATGCAGAATTTCTTTTGAGTTGTAATTACAACCATTTGCAGTCCCTCTTTTTCAAGCTCCTTTATGATGAATCATCGGAAGAAGTTCAAGTTGCCTGTGTAGGAATGATTAAGCGGATCCTTCTGCATGGGACTGAAGAAGTTCTGCTTAAAACAAGATCTGAATGGGTTAGATGCATTGAATTTTTACTCCTTCACAAGAAAAAGCTTGTGAGACAGGCATTCTGTGCCCAGATAACTTTCTTCCTTGAAGAGCGTGTTTTGAACCATTTATTCTCAACTGAGGATGCTGCAAATAAATCTAAGGAACAGAGGTTCATGGATAAAATAAAACATGCTCTGATGTCAACTGAAGATCCTCTAGTTTATGGGACTCTTCTGGAGACTGCAGCAGCCATCATGCAAGCTGTTAGCATTCATAGTCAATTGTATCTGTTTTCTCTTATTTTGTTGATAGATCAACTTGATAGTCCTTATGTGACAGTGAAGCTAACTGCATCGAAATTGATTAAAAGATCCTGCTATGTTCATCATAAAGGAGGATTTGAATCACTCCTTGCCACAGCTCTGCATATTCGAAATGAACTGTATGATTATCTATCCATGAGGCTAGCAAGCAGACCAAAAATGGTTGAAGAATTTGCAGCAGGTGCCCTTGGCGTTGAAACTGAAGAACTTGTCAAAAGGATGATACCTGTTGTTCTTCCAAGGCTCGTTGTCTCCCTGCAGGGTAACGATCAAGCATTGGCTACTTTGCACGAGTTAGCCAAGTGTTTAAACACAGATATGGTTCAACTAATTGTCAATTGGCTTCCTAAAGTACTTGCATTAGCTCTCCATCGAGGCGATGGGCAAGAGTTACAATCTGCTTTGGTGTTCTATCATGAACATACTGGATCCGACAACCAAGAAATTTTTGCTGCTGCTTTACCTGCTCTGCTGGATGAACTTATTTGCTTTACAGACGTAGATGATTCAGAAGAGATAAGTAAAAGGTATTTATGAAAAACTGTAGGTAGATTATTTTGTTGGAACTTCACCATAATTTTTTTCCACATTGAAGAAAATATGTCACCGTGTTCATTTTATTCCCAGGTTAGCTCGGGTGCCTCAGATGATAAAAGAAGTTGCAAAAATTCTGACTGGTAATGACGATCTTCCAGGATTTTTAAAGAATCATTTTGTTGGTCTATTGAACAGCATTGACAGAAAAATGCTCCATTCGGAGGATCTGGCCTTGCAAAAACAGGCGGTTGCACGCATAGAGATGCTAATTGATCTGATGGGTTCCCATCTAAGCACTTATGTCCCGAAAATTATGGTTCTCCTGATGCATGGCATAAATAAAGAATGGCTTCAGGGCGAGGGTCTTTCCGTCTTGCACTTCTTCATAAAGCAACTTGCTTTGGTGTCACCATCTAGCACCAAGCATGTGATTTCTCAAGTTTTCGCTGCTCTTATTCCTTTCTTGGAGAGAGTGAAGGATAATTCTTCCTCAAATTTGCAAAAGATTGTTGAGATATTGGAAGAGCTTGTGCTTCAGAATAAAATTGTTTTAAAACATCATATCAGTGAGTTACCTCCTGTGCCCAACATTCCTGCTCTAGCAGAAGTAAACAAAGCAATACAAGAAGCACGTGGATTGACATCCTTGAAAGATCAACTATGTGATGTTGTGGATGGATTGAATCATGAAAATTTGAATGTCCGATACATGGTCGCATCGGAGTTGAGCAAGTTGTTGAATCTAAAAAGGGAGGATGTCATGGCGCTAGTCACTAAGGAAGAGGATTTAGTTACAGAAGTGGTGAGCTCTTTGATTATGTCACTGCTTAAAGGCTGTGCAGAGGAATCAAGGACCTTGGTTGGACAGCGGCTGAAGTTGGTATGTGCCGATTGCCTTGGAGCATTAGGTGCTGTAGATCCTGCCAAGGTCATGGGATCCACAAGCACCCGGTTTAAGATTGCGTGTTCAGATGATGATTTGATTTTTGAGCTTATCCATAAGCATCTGGCCAGGGCTTTCAGAGCTGCACCTGATACCATCATACAAGATTCAGCTGCATTGGCTATACAGGAGCTGCTAAAGTTTGCAGGTTGTGAAGCATCACTTGATGAAAACTCTTACAGGTTCACCTTCAGAGCCACAAAATAAACCAACTATGAAGGTATCAAAATCTTCCAAGAGAATGGATAATGACAATGATACGTATGGGAGGGGTCAGAGACTGTGGGACCGTTTCTCTAATTATGTTAAAGAGATAATAGCACCTTGCTTAACGTCTAGATTTCAGCTGCCAATTGCGTCGGATTTGCCATCTTCTAGTCATATTTATCGGCCTTCAATGTCTTTCAGAAGATGGATATATTATTGGATAAAGAAATTGACAGTGCATGCCACAGGGCCCCGGTTAACTATTTTCAATGCCTGTCGAGGTATAGTGCGCCATGATATGCAAATTGCAATGTATCTTCTTCCATATTTGGTCCTGAATGCTGTCTGTGATGGTACTGAGGAGACTCGACATGGGATAACGGAGGAGATTCTATCAGTTCTTGATGCAGCAACTTCAGACAGTGCTTCTGTTCATGGGATTAACTCCGGACAAAGTGAAGTCTGCATTCAAGCTGTGTTTACTCTTCTGGATAATCTTGGCCAGTGGGTGGATGATGTTGAGCAAGAACTCGCCCTTTCTCAATCTCTTCAAACATCTAATTCCAAGCAGCTATCAGGGAAGTTGAAGGATCAGAATACAGGTCCCCTAACTGGTTCAGACATTGTGCTTGTGCAGTGTAGACATGTCTCAGAGCTATTGGGTGCAATTCCTAAAATGACCCTTGCCAAGGCATCTTTCAGGTGTCAGGCATATGCCAGATCTTTATTGTACTTTGAGTCTTATGTGCGGGAAAAGTCGGGATCATTCAACCCAGCTTCTGAGAGGAGTGGTGTCTTTGAGGATGAAGACATTTCATTTCTTATGGAAATTTACAGTGGTTTAGATGAGCCGGATGGTTTATCAGGTTTGGCATGTTTGCGAAAGTCAAAGAGCTTACAGGATCACCTTCTAATAAATAAAAAGGCTGGAAATTGGGCTGAAGTGTTGACTTCTTGTGAGCAGGCTCTGCAGATGGAACCTACTTCTGTGCAGAGGCATTCGGATGTCCTTAACTGCTTGCTAAACATGTGCCATTTGCAAGCCATGGTTACTCACGTGGATGGATTAATTTCCAGGATTCCTCAGTACAGGAAAACATGGTGCATGCAAGGTGTTCAGGCTGCATGGAGGCTCGGCAGGTGGGACTTGATGGATGAGTACCTGACTGGAGCTGATGAAGAAGGTTTACTTTGTAGCAGCTCCGAGAGTAATGCTCTTTTTGACATGGATGTTGCAAAGATTCTTCAGTCAATAATGAATAAAGACCAATTTTCAGTTGCTGAGAAAATTGCATTGTCTAAACAATCATTGATTGCTCCTTTGGCTGCTGCTGGGATGGATTCTTATGCACGAGCATATCCTTTTGTTCTAAAGCTTCACATGCTTCGGGAGCTTGAGGATTTCAACTCTCTCCTCAATGGTGAATCTTTCTTGGAAAGAACTTTTGATATCGGTGAACCAGAATTCTCTAAGGTATTGGAAAATTGGGAAAGTCGGCTCAAACTCACTCCACCATCTCTCTGGGCAAGGGAACCCCTGTTGGCTTTCCGAAGACTTGTTTTTGGTGCCAGTGGTCTTGATGCTCTGGTTGGGAATTGCTGGATACAGTATGCGAAGCTTTGTCGTTCTGCTGGTCATTATGAGACCTCGAATCGGGCAATTTTGGAAGCTGAGGCTGCAGGTGCGCCCAATGTTTACATTGAGAAGGCTAAGCTTCTTTGGAGCACTAGGCGAGCTGACGGTGCCATTGCAGAGCTGCAACAATCCCTTCTCAACATGCCTACAGATGTTGTTGGCTCTGCTGCAATTTCATCAATCACCAGCCTCTCAGTAGTTCCGTTGAACCCTCCACCTGTACTTAATGTTGAATCTATGAGCGATAATCAAGATGTGGCAAAGACACTCCTCCTATATTCCAGGTGGATTCACTACACCGGGCAAAAGCAAAAGGAAGACGTGATAAGTCTGTACTCTAGGGTGAAGACGCTGCAACCCAAGTGGGAGAAAGGATACTTCTATATGGCTAAATATTGTGATGAAGTGCTTGTAGATGCTAGAAAAAGACAGGAAGATAACTCTGAGCAATCTCCCAGAGCAATTTCATCCAATTTATCTCTTGTTGCTTCCACAAATGCAAATACTGAAAGAAGATGGTGGACATACCTTCCGGATGTTCTTTTATTTTATGCGAAGGGGCTTCATAGGGGTCACAAGAATCTCTTTCAGGCTCTACCAAGGCTGTTAACATTGTGGTTTGAATTTGGAAGCATTTATCAGAGAAGTGGCCTATCATCCAATAAAGATATGAAGAATATTCATGTAAAGGTAGTTATCAGTACATTGATTTCTCTCTCTATTTTCTCATCTGCAATTCTTTTTTTTTTTTTTTTGTCATTCTTCCATTTTACCATGTAGGTCATGAGCATAATGAGAGGGTGTCTAAAGGATTTGCCAACCTACCAGTGGTTAACTGTTTTACCTCAATTAGTTTCAAGAATTTGCCACCAAAATGAAGAAACTGTCAAATTGGTGAAGCATATCATTACTTCTGTTCTCCGGCAATATCCACAACAAGCCCTTTGGACCATGGCAGCAGTAACAAAATCCACAGTTCCTACAAGGAGGGAGGCCGCTGCAGAGATTATACAAGCTGCGAAAAGAGGATCCTCTCAGGGAGGTCCCAATTCCATGTTTGTACAGTTTACTACTCTAGTTGATTATCTAATACGGCTGTGCTTCCATCCAGGCCAATCAAAGACCAAAACAATCAATATATCAACCGAATTTAGTTCCCTGAAGAGGATGATGCCCGTGGAAATCATAATGCCAACTCAGAAATCCCTTACAGTTAATCTACCTTCATATGACTTGAACGTGACTGATTCTGGTACATCTGATATCTTCTCGTACACAGATCTTCCTACAATATCTGGAATAATGGATGAAGCTGAGATCCTTTCATCTCTTCAACGTCCAAAGAAAGTAAGACTTTGACTAGTAATCTATTTCTATTGCTATCATTCTTGTCCCTCGTCTCTTGTTCCTTTCACAGTCAATCTATTTTTATTGTTGTTACTTTCTGAAATTTCGTTATTTTCCTATTTCCTGCTGGAAATGAATTAAGTTATCTCGGTTAAAGAAAACTAAACTGGTACATTTTGAAACGCACTCTCTGTTAGAGCTTTATGAGACAGATGCATCAAAGAATCAGATTTTAGAAAAAAGCAACAAATTGTCTACAAATCTCGGAAGAAGTTTTAGGCAATAAAATTCTGCTTGTGTCATGTTACTTTGATTACTTGAACATTGTATGCAACTTGCTGGAGGCTTCATCTATCCTAAAGCTACCAAAATCACTTGGGCATTTTAGACTTTGATGATAGTCTAATAAATCACTTACAACTGGCTCTTCTAGACCTATTCCTACAACTTTTCTCGAAGTCAGTTTCTTGCAGAATATGTTAACGAGGCAGAGTTAACTGTAAGGGTCTTAGACTTGATGCCAAATCTTACGCGCACATGAGAAGAAATCATTTGTGAGAACTTCCTAAACTGTGGTGGGAGAAATTGACATCAAGGAAATGATGATGATACATTTTCATCTTCCATTAGGTTAAATCTCGAGTGTCAGGTCCGTCCAGTCTCATTGAGAATCTCGCAGAAAATCAGTCTGTGCAGTCTGGAGATGTCCTACTAAGACTAGACAATACTTGGGTAGTTCTGCAATTAATTAGGATAGGTTATTTCCAGTGTTAATTTTCTGTATTTTTGAAACTGTTGTCTCCACAAGCAAATAATTTCTTGTATTCATCAACAACATAGTAAACCAGATACTTCTATTTAATTCTGCCCTTACATCTTTATCTTGGACATCCCCATAGTAAAGACAATTATCATCAGTTAGAGCGTGCGAGGATGTTGAATAGAACACTGGAGTTCTTAGAGATATTTGTAACTAATGGATGCAATACCACCATCGTGAAACAATACCCCCGTTGATGGTGTAAGCAGGCTGTTTTTCCACTTTTTTCTGCTATGGAAGGGGATCTGTGACAATTTCCATTGACATCTCCGTTTCCATCTGAGATAGGCATTCACTTCACTCCTGAACATTTATCAGATAAACTTACTCTTTTGAATCAGAAAATACAAGCCTGTTTCTGTTTTCTAGTTCGCATTAATGCCTGACAATTATTGTACTATTTATTTTTTTTTTTTATTATTATTATTTTTTTTAAGTAGTTTCAACAATCTGACCATCCAGTGGCACTGGTTACATCATCTCAGCGTTAGAAATTTTAGTGAATAGTTTATTTTTACTCGTTAAGTGGTTACCTTTGGAGCTTTATAAAATGTGATCATTCAGTTGTAAGAAACGATATTCATTATGATACTCATGCTTTTCAATTGCTTGCAGGTTAGCCTCTTGGGCAGTGATGGACTTGAATATCCATTTCTCTGTAAGCCAAAGGATGACCTCAGAAAAGATGCACGCATGATGGAATTCAATGCAATGATAAATCGTTTACTGTCCAAAAACCCTGAAAGTCGTAGGAGGAAGCTTTACATTCGTACTTTTGCAGTAATTCCACTTACAGAAGACTGTGGTATGGTTGAGTGGGTCCCTCACACTCGTGGCCTGAGACATATCCTTCAGGACATCTATATAAGCTGTGGAAAGTTCGATCGTCAGAAAACAAACCCTCAAATTAAGCGTATTTACGACCAATGCCAAGGCAAAATGCCCGAAGATGAAATGCTCAAGACCAAAATTCTACCAATGTTCCCTCCAGCTTTTCATAAGTGGTTCTTGAATACATTTTCTGAACCAGCTGCTTGGTTCAGGGCACGGGTTGCCTATGCACATACTACTGCAGTTTGGTCCATGGTTGGGCACATAGTTGGCCTTGGAGATCGACATGGTGAAAACATCCTCTTTGATTCTACCACTGGTGACTGTGTTCATGTTGATTTCAGTTGCTTGTTTGATAAAGGCCTCCAGTTGGAGAAACCTGAGCTGGTACCTTTCAGGCTGACTCAGGTACAGAACAAATGGAATACAAATGATTGCATACACACATACATGGTCACCATGAGAAGTATTAGATTTACTAGAGCTTTGCTCCTATTGCATGCCTCTCACTCATTGCCTCCTAGCTTTACTTCATTGATCTCTTATTGTGCGTGGACATGCAGAACATGATTGATGGGCTCGGGATTACTGGATATGAGGGAATTTTCCTCAGGGTCTGTGAGATCACACTATCGATTCTGAGGGCACACAAGGAAACACTCATGAGTGTTCTTGAGACTTTCATCCACGATCCTCTAGTGGAATGGACAAAATCTCACAAATCCAGCGGGGTTGAAGTTCAAAATCCCCATGCCCAGGTTTGAGATTTTTTTCTCTCCTGTTATCTTCAAGATAGGCTATGTACCTTAGAACATACAAGTTGGATGGCTTAGCTTGTGATTGTTTTAACATTTTTCTGCCTAAAAAGTTTAGTTTTATGATTCAATCGAGTCAAACTTAAATATCTATCAAGTATACACCTCAAATCAGTACTCATCGATACCTACATCTTTAGTTCCCACAACTATTCAGCCTAACAGGTTAACTTGTTACAAAATGAAAGTTTACCTCAACACACGCTTGATTGGATCATTTGATGGCATATCATTTTTAGATAAAAATTAATGTCCTATGGTTGGATTTGCAGCGAGCCATCAGTAATATTGAAGCACGTCTGCAAGGAGTTGTTGTTGGTGTTGGAGCTGCTCCATCTTTGCCTCTAGCTGTAGAGGGCCAAGCCCGTCGTCTGATAGCAGAAGCAATTTCACACAGAAACCTTGGGAAGATGTATATATGGTGGATGCCTTGGTTTTAAGAGTTCCATGCACAATGATTGCCAATTAATTTATGGGTATGTGCCATAAGCTCTTGATTTTATTTATTATGGATAATATTGGAAAAAATTCCATTAAGAACACCATATTATTGAGTTCCATCATTCTGTGTAGGTGCACGAGCACCAGATATTTTAACACACAGCGACATTCTCTGATATATCAGATTTTGCAGAATCATCCCTCTGTAGATCCATATTCATTGGAGGTAATTTGCATAGCCATTCTCTGAAAGCTTTTCCTTTTCCAATAAGACATCCAACATTCTTTCTATCAATTCTCATGGGACATTTCAGCTGAAGCATCATCTGTTTTGCCAAATCTTTTACAGGGGATTCACCTCTCACAGCACTGTGCTTTCCACAGCCACACACCACCACAATTTCTGTCGGAGCCTCCTGTTTTCTGGCCATAAACCTCAGTTGCATCTCGCCAAACCATTGTAAGAGAATCAAATAAGCAGTACTCAAATGCATTCCATGCAAATCCAACTTCAACTCTGAAGAGTTTGAGTTTGAGTTCCATTCTATTGCCTGATCCAGTACTGATGACTTCACCAACTCCATCACCAAACTGGCTTCATCTTCACTCAAATTATTTACCAACTCGTTAATCGAAAAGGGAAGATTTCTCGAGTCTTCCACCATTGAGGTAATCTCTGGACACGAATTCAAAACAGAGTTATAAGTTCGTATTGATAGAGAGATTCCCAAGTTTCTCACTCTCTTGAGCCAAGAAACCATATCTGTAAGCTTCTTGTGAGCTGCAAATGATGAAACTATCATATTACAACAAACTATATCCAATTCAAACCCTTCATTTTCCATTTGAACTATGCTTCTTTTCATGTCTTCAAAACATCCCATTACCCCATACCCGTAAATTAAACTCCTATATTCGAAAAGAGACGGTTTTAATCCCATCTCCTTCATTTCGCCTATTGAATTCTCAGCTTCATTAGGTAACCCAATTGCACAAAAACCATTAACCATTGATGCATATCCTTTACGCTTCACATAAACAGACGATGACTGCAAAATGAACTGCTTTAACTCTTTGCAAGAATCCATAACGTCTTTCTCGGATTTATGCTTGGCGTGTGAATCCACCAAGTGACAGTAAAAGTTACATAAATCCTCGTTCCTTAAATCCTAGTTTCAAAACTGTTTCAGAGAATAAATTTTCCGCCTCGTCAAATCTTTCCTGCTTACGCAACAAAGCGACCAAATCTGCCACTAGCTTACTGTTCCAGCTGAACCATGTTTCTTGCATAATTATGGAGTACAACTGCAAGCACAGGTAAAATGTAGTAACGTACAAGTGTTTATTTACATAAATCATTAATGGAAGCAAAATTGTTTAATGTATGACGGTGTGACTTACAGGGAAGGCGAGAGAGGAGAGGCTGGGGTGGCAGGTGAAGGTAGAGGGGGAGAGGAGATGGGATAGGGTACTGAGAGCCACATGTTTGGAAGACGAAGCTACAAATTTGCGGAGCAAGCTGACTGAGGCTGAAGGATCTTGTGCGGTGGCGATAGACGAGAGAAGGCGGTGCCCTTTTTTGGTGAGTTCACAAAATACCGTTGAAAATTGCCGGCTCCGGCAGCCGCTGGCGGACGGTGCTGGCGGCTCTAACCTTCGAAGACCGTGATGGCGTATCATTGGAGGTGCGCTTTTTGCAACAGCTTTGTCGCATGACAATAATAATAATATATTGAGTAGCGCTTTTACATTAAAAAATGATAATAATAAATAGAGTACATTAAGTAACATTTAATCAGATATATATTCAATTTAAGTAACATTTAATCACGTTTGATTTAGGACGTCAAATAATTGAAAGTACATTTCCAATTCGACCAAGACTTTAGATTTTTTTTTTTTTTTGGGGTCTAATTTTTCTATCCTTTTAGTTGTTATATTTGATTAAAATAATTTACATATATGGGTAACTAGCATTACCCCCATATATTGCACGAGATGACTAAGATAGTATCTTTACATAAAATAATATATATTATAGAATAAGACAATAAATTATTATGAGTATATAGCAAAAATAACAAAACATATGTAATATTATAGCTATGAATAATGGAATGGTTTATAAATTTTGGTATAAAATATTATTTTATAAGAAAAAATGCCATATCAATTATCGTAATTAATAATTTTAGGTAAGAATATAATATTTGGGAATAAAATTTTGATAATATATTTTTTGAAGAAAAAACCTAAATAACACATTTTATAAGTTATATATATAACTGTTGAAACGTATTTCAAATATGATTAATCATGATCTTATGGTCTGACTATATATACATATTTGAATTTTATGAATATTGAATCGATTTTATACCATATTTAGCTCGAATTGAACAATGAATGTTGAATTGATTTTGTGTTTTAAGTAAATAAAAAAAGATTTCTCTTATTTAATTTTTTAGATAAATAAAAAAAATTAAAATAGAAAATCACTATTAACGTAACACTGTACCAAGTTGATATTGTGATTAAAAACTAAAATGTATATAAAAAATTAAAGTTTAATATTCCAAAATTAAAAATATATATATATATATAATTAATTCTCATTTTTAAAAATAATTCAATTGCCATTATCGTTTGTAATTTTTACATTATATCATATTTTCATTAATGCTTCCATTTGATTCATTTTCAATTACATACATAATTCAAAAATTAAAATTTATATAAAAATTAAAATGAGGAAAAAAACTAAATAAAGAAAACAAAATAAATTAAATAAGGAAAACAAAATAATAAAATATGTATTTAATATTTATTGCCAAAATGAGATTTTCCTTTTTTAATTTTTAAGTAAGTAAATGACAACTTGACACTACCAACATTGCCAGTGCCTAGTTGACACTTTTTTTATTATGATAATATTATTAAGATTAGGATATAATTAATTTCAAAATTAAAATATATTTAAAATAATTAAAATGTAATATCCAAAAATTAAATTGTATATAAAGAATATTAATTCTCATTTTAAGAATTAATTTAAAACATATAAGTTTTAATTTTGATCTCTTATCACATTTTCATTAATGTGAGCAACATTAAATATAAAAGAATTGAAAACCTATAAAAATTAATTCTAAAATTAGAGTACATATAAAAAATAAAATATTTATAAAAAAATAAAATAAGGAAAGCAAAATAAATAAAATAAAGAAAATAATTAATCTTTGAAAATTAATATCAGATATGGCACTGTCACCTAGGTGGCACTTCTCTTCTCTTATTATATTATATTAAACTCTATTCTAAAAAGCGTGTTTCGATATTCGCTTAAGCGGGTTTAAACTTGAAGTTTGTACTTCACGTTTCGTCACGCTTTGTGCTTTGATCACGCTTTTATCACGTATCGTCCTCTTAAGTATGCTTAAACTTGAAGTTCTTGCTCAATGTTTCATCACGCCTTTTCTTTTTTAAACACTGATATTAAGATAGGATAAGATGATATTCACAAATATGCGGTAATGATCCCCTGCTCTACGTGTGGGTGGGGTAATATGTTCACGAGGGTTTACTTATACATGATTAAAGTTTGACTTTGTACAAATATATCCTTATTAAATTTTGATCATGTACAAGTAAACCCTTATAGATATATTATCCTATCTCTACGTGGATAGGAAAACATTACCGCACAAATATGATAACCAACAAGCCATGATGTAAATTGTTATTTCAATCCTATATTTAAGATAGTATTTAAGATGACAAATCAATTACGCTCAAACTGACGATCGGTAAATAGTTATGGTAAATATCATTATTGTACTCTTACATTATAAATTTTTGTAATTTAATGACGTTGAATATTTTAATTGACTGACGCGGCTAAAGAAACAGATAACATGACAACAAATATGAACACTTGGGGTAGCGAGCATTACTTTGACTTTGTCAAAAAAACGCTGGTCTTGTATACAAAACCAACAAAAAAGCTTTTTTGCAAACCAACAAAAAAGCTTTTGCAAACCAACAAAAAAGCTTTTTTGCAAAACCAATGCTTTACCAGCGTTCATTTTTAACAAGCTTGAGCAATACTCAGATAAATAAATGCGGCTCACTAAATTTCTGAAGTATTATTGTTGTGTGCTATTTTGAGCATTGCCAGACCACAGGCAATTCATCATAATTCAACCTTGTAAAAGTTCCTTTCTTCTGCACCTGATCTTCTATTGTCAACCAAAAAGCTATAAAAGCTTTAATACCAATTGTCTACCGAGAAATGGGATATAATGAACTCATTTAAAATAGTTACCATAAATATTATTTAATTGTTCAAAATAGATCCACCAATTAATAAATGAAATTAAAATTTTACTTGTTCTATTCACATTAAATTAAATTTACTTTTTATCTCTCATCTTTTTTAACAACTCGTATATTGGTTTGATTTTTTTTTTTAATACCTCTTCTCCAACTCTCAATCACGCATCAAAACACAAATTTAATTTGAATAGAACAAGCTCAATTCAACCACTTATACATTGATTTGATAATTACTTTATATTTTTAAATACATTTTATCTAATTCTCAACCGCATATCCAACACAATATTCGAGTAAACAAAAATAAATATGATGAGAACAATGGTTAGTAAAAGGACTTATTGCAGCAATAAAAATGTTCAAATGTCTCTTTTGCCCTCCATCTAACTTTTTCCTCCGTTACTTCAATGAAATTTCTAGTGCCATATGGATTGTTTCATTGGGTTTGTCACTATTCCAAACTAATCAATACTAATCATGTAAATATAAAGCATAACGATATTTATCTACTAATCATCGGTGATCTTGCAATGAATTTGGAGCAAGTAATTTGTCATCTTAAATGTTTATTTTAACTGTAGGATTTAAAATGGCAAATTAATTAATGTTACATTATTATTATTATTATTTTTTTTTTTTGCCATCATGGCTTGTACAGTGCATTACTCTCACATAAATGAGCACATATCCGATCATCTCTATGAATGAGTTATCAGCATTTAATCACAGAGAATACTTGGCACTAGATACATCAAGAGCGTCAGAAATTTTCCCGATTTCCAAATGTGTTGTGTTGTCCATTAGTACATAACTCTGAGAATCTGAAGTAAATAAATAATTTAAAATATTATATAACTTTTTTAAAATTACAAATGAAATTGAAAATATCTCCCACTTCTAGGAGGGAGAGAATGAGAGAAATGTAAGTTCAAAATTGTTGTGTCAATTTATGTCTTCTTGATTGTCTTATATAATGAGAGAAATGAGAGTTCAAATTGTTGTGTCAATTTATGTCTTCTTGATTGTCGTATATGCAATTAAAGAGTACACATTTACAATTAAGTTTATCAACACGTTCACTGGCATGAACTATTTTGTTTTGAAGTGTTATCTTGTGTGAATGTGACAACTAAGAGAATAGACAAATTAAAACAGCAGACTGGCCAGTGACAAATGTATATACTGAAAGATAGCTATTTTAAGCAGGACCGTTCCAAAACCATCGAGCAGTTTGTAACTATGATCCGTTCTTGGCCCAAAAATAGTGCCAAAACTTTGACCGGTGGTCACGGCGGCCATGGTATCGTCGGAAAAAATTCGAAAAATTTCTGAAACTCCCTCTCGCCGTGCTGATTCTAAATCTGGTCCCGAATTTCAAAACGGGGGTCGAACGAGCTATCAAAATGGCCCCGAGCGGACCATAGTTACAAACCGCTCGATGATTTTGGAATGGTTATGCTATTTTAAGAGGGAAAATGGTATGTGTTTGCATTATGTTTGCATTAACATACTCATACTAATAGGATGTGGAATAAAATTACTATTCTATCCATTTTTATAATGTGAGCCCGTATAGTAAGTGAATACGTTTGTGTATTCTTTAAGGCCATCTTCAATGCATCAATTGGGGACAATGTCTACAACAAGAGAGAGAAAGACACAAAAAAAAAAAAAAAAAAGAGTGGGTCCTACAATTTTCTATTTTCCTTTAATTTTCAAATTTTTTTGTTCACTTTTCTCTCAATTATCTCACTTTTTCTTTATGGATTCCTATGCCACGTCTAAAAATAGATGCTGGTCTAGTATTTTTCCACTACTATTTTATTATTATTTTTTTTAATTTATTTTTACCTCTCCCATCTTTTTCAATTTTCCCTATACTCCTTTGAGTTCTTTCCATTTATTTTCAAATAAAATAATTATCTTCTATCTATCCATCTCATCCGCATCACTCCCAATTCATAAGTTGCATTCGAAATGGCCTTACGGTATCCCGTATCTCCTTTCATGAAACTCTGAACTGTAATCCGCCATCTCCCATATCCTTGCAAGTCTTCCTTGTCTATATTTACCTTCTTCACTTTCTTTTCTTTATCAAACAAAGTCTCACAAAAATAAATAAATTGTTATGAATAATTGAGAATAATTTGGTGGTTATGAATTATGAGGAATAATTTGGTGGAGGAATAATTTGGTGGAGGAATAATTTGGTAAAAGATGTAATTATTATATGAATGACTATTATACCTTGATGAAATTATGTAATTACGGTTGCTATTCAAGTTTTCCTATAAACAGGGTCATTATTAATGAAATTGATTCCTCGAGAATTCCTTAATTCATTCTCTCTAAATCTCTCTATCATTTTATACTTTTATAATCACGTTATCGACGAATTTAGCCATTTGAGAATACGGCTGAGTATGCTTCATACCAGATCTATTGATGAGCCTCATACGTAAACCTTAATATTAGTCGATTAATTGTCTCTAAAACTATGCTCTGCAATTCTCTGGATCAAGATTCTCTCCTCTCAAAATCATCTTCATTCGAGAGATCTCCATTATTCTTCTTCCTATTCTCTCACGATCTCCGTTCTCTTCTTCAAAGACGCAACATTCATAACTTTTCTCCTCATCTCTGGTGTTTAATTATAGTTTAATAATATTATATTTTGGCTTAATGATGATTATTGTATTATGGGCAATTCAAGAATTGGCAAATGGAGGAAATACGATACATGTCTCAATTGCTTTACCTAAAGAAAAGGAAAAGGTATATATAAATTATATTACTTTATAATATAATAATATATTAAACTATAATATTCGCTTTCTCGAGATAGAAGGAGATAATGCTATCAAAATCAAATTCTTCTCGACTCCATTATACTCGATTTAATGAGAGCTTCGATTTGACACTAATATTGATAAGGTAAACTTTCAAAATTTGCAAAACAAGACTTCAATTTTGAAAAAGTTACAAAATAAATTCCTAACATTTTGATATTGATAAATTGAAGTAGAAAGGAGATAATTTTCAATCGTAAAACATTGATAAAATATTTTTGACAATTTTACCTTTTGAATTGGAATGGACAATTTTACCTTAGGGTAAAACCGACCTAATTTTAACGACAAGTGAAAAATGGATAGAATATTCATGAAGAAATTCTAAATCCATTGATTATATAAAATGGCTTAAGTCCATTTGCTTGAGTTAAAAGATCGAATATTAATGTAACTCCAAGAGTTCAATTACATAATGTACTTATTCTAGAAGGATAAGTGCTTAGAAGTAATGAGTATTTGTTCTGTAAGAACAAATCTCTGCTCCCGCAGGGGTTAGCTCAATATTTAATTCTCGCACTTTATTTACCGCAATTTAATTACCATAATACCTCCTACTTGATGATGGGTTCAACCGTCACTAAAATCCAGGTTTTATATATTTCGCACTTTATATGCTAAGTGATGGGTAATACCTTCTACTGCGGATCCTACTCCTAAGAAGTAGTTAAATATTATGCAATTTAATTCTTGCTATTTAAATTCAGTAGATTTATATTTATTGCAATAATTCTAGGTAGGTTTGACTACCTATTGGAGGAAATTTAATTTCTGCATTTAAATTTATGCACTTTATAGTTTGAGTATATTTCCAATGTGGTGTAATACACACGATTGGTGTGCATATTTCCAATGTGGGCGGGTTATACTACACGATTGGTTATAACTAATCCTACTCCGCAAGTAGTTGATCAAATATTCTAATCATACTCTCAAGTAGTAGACGATGAGAATAAAATTACTTCTTCATATATACCGAATATGAATGGAGAAAATTGAGCAAGTGGTACTTGAAGTTACCATTGGATAAATAGACGAAAGTAAAATGTCAATAGATCCCTATGTTGATAAATCAAAGAAAATATATCGCATGGAAAGCTTATATGAAGTAATCTCATCGATGATATGAGATTGTATTAATATGAGAATAAAATGCTCTTGAAGAAGCAAAATCACTAGATATCTCAGATTTGAATAAAGCCAATATGATATTATTATTATTACTCCGTAAGAAGTAATAAACAAATGTAGAAGTGGAACATATTGAGAATATCAAAAGATGGCATTAAACACTAAAATATAGAAATGCAAAAGAATATACATCTTGAATCCATAAATGAGGGATGCGTCTCGAGAGTATAAATACTCCGTGAACTCCGCCACCATCAACATTAGGATTCATAATGAAATATTTAAAGGATCCGACTTCTTTTTCGCTGACACCAGTGGTCTGTGACTGACTGACTCGCTTCCATGATTCTTGAACATATGCATGAAATTTGATGAGTAGTTCATCAACAAGATTAGCAGCAGAATAAGTATTTTTCTCAGTTGAATGAGAGATAAACTTATTATTTACACTGATCTAGAAACGCTAGTAAGCCATCAAAGAAATTATTAATATTCAACAAACCTATTGGTTTGACATGAAAAATTCCACTGCCAACGAGGCTATATTGAATATTTCCTCCAAAGGTGTTGTAGCCGCCGAAGGACAATGAAAGCATCACTATTATTCATCATATACATCATGCAGTTTGTGGATGGATTGCGCTGTAGTAACCAATCCTCGCCTGACCCATGGTAGAACTGCTCCAATTCGAGTATTAGATCCAACTAGATGGAAAGGTATTACACTCGAAACTCTTATTCCCCATGATTGTGCAGCCATTATAAGTCTAGCTAAAAGTTTTGTTGTTGGTTCCTCCTCAGAGTATATTGATTTCTTGTCTCCCTAACTCTTTTTATTTAGCTGGCTTTGCCATATCCACATATTGGATATGGCCTACCAGCTAGATCCACCAAGAATACATACTTCGGCTTTAATACGAGGCAGAAAGTTCACTTGTATGAGATGATTCTAAAATCTCCACATCCATCTCTACTCCTATCTCTCTTTGCACTATATTTTCAACATGAGATATATGAATCCCTCTATTTAAAGAAAAATTTTCAAACCAATAATTGAAAGTGCACTGCTTACTTTTTGACAAATATGAAAGAGAAAAAAAATGCGTAAAATTTTTTTTAAGTGAAAATGACATATATCTGTTTGATTGAAAAATAATATATATATACATATATATATATATATATATATCTTAAAATCGAAAAACAATATTTACAATTACAAGAAAACATTGATCTTCGTTATTACACCGAGCTCTTATATTAATATGAGAAAATTATTATACTAAAATTTTCTACTAAATTTACAACATGGATCTTCTAAAGTAAGTTTTTCAACATCAGTAATCGCTTGTTGATCTTTTGAATTTTGGCCCATAAGGACATTAGCTCACCTTGCAGTGTCCACTAGGATGTGTCTCAAGAGCCTGTTGAATATCATCCAAAGGCTCCTTACTCAATCCATCCTTAATGAATGCTATTTTATCTTCTCGATTTCTCGGACAAGTACCCAGATTTACATCGAGTGTCACATGTCCATCGAGCACACTTGTAGCATCCTCCTAATCTTTTTGCTCTCGCTTCTTTGAAAAACTACTTTTACCCATACCAGGCATGTATTTAGAAGGAATTGAAACCTCACCAGGATAATCGAACCTTTGCTTCAATCAAGCATCGGATATCTTGTGGGATACCCTTATTCATTAGCATCCTTAATCTTTCCAAATTTACATCGAGCAATCCTTTTTAGGATTTTGATCGTGAGTGATGGATAGTATTTTTCGAAGATTTGAGAGCATATGATCCATTATAATGTATAGACCCTTGTTAGGATGAATTTTGCAACTTTGATGATTTATTTATAGAATAATACGACGCGTATGAAATAAGATCTGATTTTAAATAAATAATATGAAGCGTAAGAGCTACGATTTGAATTAAATAATAGCCTGATGTGATGCGTATGAGTCAGAATCTGTTTGAATAGTGGTAGACAATAATGTCACCAAAAAGATGACGGAATATGTCGTGAATTATTTCTATGATAAATCATGTTGAGCACTATACGCATACTAGTGAAATCGATATAAGAATTTCCATCGAACTAGAAGTTCAATAATACTGCTTGCAAAACCTGACCACCATCCTTGTTTAAATAATTATTGAAATCAATATTTCAAGTGAAGAATTAAAGGAATTCTTCAATGATTGTTCTCGATAAATGATGAAATCACATTACTGGCCAATATTGGAAATAAATCCCAAATATATCCGGAATAAAGGATGAGAAATATGGGCTCCATCTCCATCATGTGGACTACTAGATATTATGATACTGGATCCACTAGATAGACACATGTGTATATGATTCGTAATTTGAAATTTATTTAAATATTTGCTCACACTGTGAGCATGATTTACGTATTTAATGATAAAGCTAGTAAAATGTATATCCCAATGATTTGAATAAATCCTGGAGGATTTGGTATCATACAAGTGGGATATTATATGGAAAATTATTTAAAGTCCTCAAATAAATTGCCGATATATCGAGAATAGAATGCAAGCACTCTAAATTCCCATATTAAAGGCTTTGAATGATGAGAATATATATGATTAAAATCATACCAACCTGTATGAGTTTTGGTGTTCTAAATTTTCAAAGATGAGGGAGTATTAAAGGTTGAAAATAATATGTGAAATGCATCATGTTATATCCTCAAATTGAAATACCTAACTTGAAGTTCAAAGATGCATGAAAGGCTATGAACAATCACATATATCACCACGATGCTTTGATAAGTTAGCGCGCTAAGCGTTGATATTTCCCCCAAACATATATATCAAAGCAAATTATAAAAGATGGTCTTAATAATCTTGAGGCATATGCTCTTGAAGAGTATATAGACATAACTATATTGTGTAATCCTACAAGAGGATTGATAATGAGATATCTCGATAAGTTATGTCGATATGGGAAAGAAATGAAATTGAAAAGTGTCGATATTTATAAAATGTAGCGCTACATATGATCAATGATAATGAAAATATTGAGATATATTGAAGATGATAAATGGTGAATGTGAAATCCTTAACTTATGAGATGATGAGATGATGATGACTAATGCTCAAGTTTAAAGATAAGCATGGTGGTCATTATATGTTGCATGCTCATGAAAGTTAAATTACCGATCGTGGTGTGTAGTGCAAAAGGAAATTAAAGGATCTGGATGAGCTAAACCGTGTTTATGAGTACCCTAAAGGGTGAACTAAGCCCATGGGAATGAAATAACCTATTAAGTGAGTATTAAATGTTAAATGATATATTTTAAATGTTAATTAGTTATGAAGGTTTACTTATATGTTTACATGTTTTACAATGAATTTATATGTTTTAAATTGTGTATTTGGAGACATGTGTTCATGGTGAAATGTTTTGTAGTTGTGTAAGAAAAATTGATGCACTCTAAATGAACGAAGAGTATAAAATCAATGTATATGATACTCATACAAATGTATGAAAGATTTTGAAATGCTTGAAAGATACTTAGATATAAAATACGCTTGCACTCTTTTTCCCTTAGACTGAGGTTTTATCCCATTGTGGGTTTTCCTAGCAAGGTTTTTAATGAGGCAACTTTAAAGGCGTATTCACATGAATAATGTACTCTTTTTCCTTCATTAGGTTTTTCCTAATCGGGTTTTTCCTAATAAGGTTTTAACGAGGCATATTCATGGTATATTGAGAACGATAGGAGAAATTGATTGGATCAAGTTATAATGGAGCTAATGCTTTAGATCCAAACGATGATGATATTGAAATCATTTACCGTAAAGATATCGCTCTCAAGATATGAAATCAAACTGAGCAAATTGTGTACTCTTTTTCCCGATCAAGTTTTTTCCCACCTCGGTTTTCTTGACAAGGTTTTAACGAGGCAAAGACATGAATACTCCTATACCAATGGAAGACATCGTGGGGAGTAATGTTTTGATGAAGCAAGATATAACCACCAAGCTATCCTGCAATCGGTTGGAAGTTTTTTCCCACCGCTTTTTCTCCAAACAGCCCGTAAGACATTTCAGTATTAATAGTCATTCAAGGAGTGTTATGAATAATTGAGAATAATTTGGTGGTTATGAATTATGAGGAATAATTTGGTGGAGGAATAATTTGGTGGAGGAATAATTTGGTAAAAGATGTAATTATTATATGTGAATGACTATTATACCCTTGATGAAATTATGTAATTACGGTTGTACCATTCGAAGTTTTCCTATAAATAGGGCTTCAGTTATTAATGAAATTGATTCCTGAGAATTCCTTAGAATTCATTCTCTCTAAATTCTCTCTATTGTTTTTATACTTTTATAACATAAATAAATAAAATGGGTATCTTTCTTTTCTTCATCTTCCTTCTGTTCTCTTCTGCAACTACAGATTGTGATTACTGTCTGCCTCGGCATAGAAAAATCGCCAACTTTCTCTCAAGATGGAAAACGTAATAATCCATGTTTTGAATTATTTTTGACAATTTACTAATAAGTTTAGTGATATTTATTTATTTATCTATCCATGTTATTCTTGCAGCTGGTGCTTGTGGATATGATCCTCTAGCTATGGGATTTTACTACGGTAGTGACGCGGGGCCACCACCGGCCTGTACAATGATGGATTTGGTTGTGGTGCTTGTTTTCAGATATTTCGTGACTTATAATTTATTTATAATTAAACGAAGCAACAGTAATTCCGATACAGAGGGGGGCAATTGTGTGGCGATTGCTCCCCGCTTGTATATGTAAATTTTGAAATTTCGGTGATACATGTAGATACATTTAATTTATCTTTGCGATTTTTTTTTTCATGTAAGTAAATTTTCTTCCTCTGTCATTGATTATGTTGTAGATAAGATGTACGGATTATAATATTTGTTCTAAAGAAGGAACAGTGGTGATTGTAACGGACCTTAACCGCGATAGCATGACTGATTTTGTTTTGAGTATCAGAGCTATCATGGCCATGGCTAAAAAGGCAATGGCTCAAGATGTATTGAGAGTTGGCATTGTTGATGTTGAATAGAAAAGGTGAAGTAACCCTACTTGTAAGAACAAACATACACGCATTGCTAGACGGTTGAGTCGGTAGATTATTAGTTATGTGACATTGCCTATCAAGTTATACGCATCTCAGCACCATATTTTTTGGATTTAGGGATTTGATCGACGTGTTAGAAAATCTTGGATAAGACGTTCCAAAATGAGAATATTGAGACTACACCTTGTGGGGCCTATATTAATATTTGGATTGTGTGCCCTATTGATGAAATGGAAGTAACTCGACAATCAAGATAACAGACCGCTTTAAAAACTATTATTTATTAGATTTGCCTAGGTGCACTGTGCTTTGAAAAGCTTTGTGTCGACCTTTCAAGTTATTTGAACGTTAGACATTTAGTTGGCCAATTTATTGGTTGAACGGGCAAAAAGTAATGTGAATTTTTGTCGAAATTAAACGGTCAAAGATTACATATATTTTTTTGAGAAGACAAAGTACATATATTTTAACATAGCAAATAGAATAATTAGATTTACAGTTGTTTATATTCGGTATTCTAAAAAGTGCGAGACGAAGCGTAAAGCATAATCTTCAAGCTTAAGCGCGCTTAATCTGACAATGGGTGATAAAAATGTGGTCAAGGGGCAATAAAGTACGAGGTGTGGCAAAACGTGGAGTACAAGCTTCAAACTTAAACGCACTTAAGCAAACATTGAAGCACACTTTTTTAACAAGAGTTTATAATTATCGGCGATATGACAATTAATTTATCATCTTAATTAAAACTGCATCAGTTGATGTCAGATCATTGTTGCTTATAATAATATATATACTCTAATAAATGTAATTGGCTAACAGGGTACCTTGTGTCTACGAGAACAAGAACCTGGCCATTCAAGTCGATCGACAAGGCGAAAAACATGCCTTGGTTATCAAGTTCTTATATCAAGGTGGAAAAACCGAAATTCTTGCGATCAATGTTGTTAGGAATTGCTGAATGGACATGAACAGCGGAATATAATAGGGCAATTCAAAACCGAATCTACTCGTTTCTTAAATGAGATCTGTGATTAGAGATTACCGATATAGAAGCGGATTTCACGGTGAATCTCTCGTTTGTTCTTTCCTCTCCACAGTTGTCCAATCGTCCGTCCTCCAACGGTGATCCACACGTCAAAACTCCTCTTGAATTACGAACAACTTCGTAGTGGGATGATCTCTCTCAATTTAGTGCTAGCTAATTGTAGAGAGAGTTTAGAGACAATGTGGTAATCATAACTTGTGTATTATGGGGCTACATTGAGCTATTTATATGTTTACAATAATCCTATTGGGCTTGTGGTTTCTTGAGCCACAAGATAACTCAACCTGGTCCAACTATTGGGCCTTGTACACACCATAACTAATATTCTCCCACTTGGACAAGGTCCAATTCAAGACACGAGTACTTGACTTTGTGTGTGACCCATTAGGTTCCCACTCACAAAGGCAAACGTCATGGCGTCACTATCTGATCTTATCAGGATAGGATAAAGTGAAATCCCTATTTCAGTTTACCATCGATTCACCCAGATCGATCAACCCCTGTCGCCGTCCATGATTGACATTTAGCAATGTATCATGGCAATCCATGTGATGGGATAAGTCATGTGGTAATGACGAAACCTTTATATGTGCGGTTATCGTGGAATTATAATCCCTTCATCAATATAACCCAATTGGTTCAGAGATATGGATTCGCGTCAATCTCGTTCAACCAACCATCTTGTTCGTTCTCAACTCAACGTTGATTAAAACAGTGATTGTGATTGAAAACCCCTTTCAATCCCACAATCCTACCTTGGCTAAGGATTTTATATCAACTTGATTGCACGAAACATAGGTTATAATCTCCCGTTATCCAGGAGTGATGAATCCTTTATTGAATACTCACAACCTTCATGCATTTCGCACTATATCCGTACGGCATTTCCAGTCAACCCCAGTTAGAGTATCCTTCAATGTCCGCCAAAGTAAAGCGATCCGTGCATAAGATTCTATAATATTCTCAAGTCAAATGACCAATTCCACACCACGCATTAGAGATCAACTACTGACGCAAGGATAACTATATATCCATGCAGTATCTCTAGGCGGGTCATCCAAATGCTTGTTCCACTAACGAAGCATCCACGTCTTCATCCGAGTGTCTCCACATTCTAACTTGTGAGATCAGTTACTTTCTTCTTAAGAAAGAGATGCTACACATGCTAGTCTATCCGCAATAACAATATCCGTGTTTTGTTATTTCTATGACCAGGGACAATTTAAGAATAAGTGCCAAAAACTTTTATCTCACTATCACAACACCTTGTGATTAACAAGTTTTCGCACATTTATTCTACGGACTCCATTATTTTAGTTGTTATGATAAAAAATGTAGATATGTAAAATAATAGATATGCCATTCAATTGCATCTATCAATTATGTGTTTACGCATATCAATATCTAATATAGATTGCAACACCACAGTTTTACACAACTAGATCCAAATACTATTGTATCTAATACACATAGTTTCAATCATGAATATGTTGTGACATCCACTATGTCAAGAGATCTTTTGTATTTATCCCTTTATCATTTCGTTGTATTATCTCTTCTAAAGAGAGACGTGCCACCTCAATACACACTTAGATTGTTGACGAGACTTAGGTTTCCTTCACTTGTGTGATGGCTCCATTGTTATCTTAATCTCTATTGGATCAACAATGTTAGGAAAAGCTTTCAAGTTCAATTAAGAATTTAATGATCTAAGCCGCTTCTCTTGCTACTTCCAAAGTAACTGTGTATAGAGTTTGCATTCATCTAGAACCTTTCCAGGTGATCATACAATTCTTATGAGTAACTATCTTTCCGAATTGGGTCAGTGTATGGTCTTTTAAGACTAAGAACCGACACTAGCAAATTTTTGAATTCTTCGTTCAGATTCTCCATTAGAACATTTATTCAATACTTTTCAAGCATCTAATAATGTTCGTTGACCAATATTTAATGTTTCCTACATTGTTTTCTTGGAAATTTTCCCCTCCAAAACATGTGAAACATTTGATCTAGTACATAGTATCACATGAATCTTATCTATGCGACATCTCTCAACCGTGTTCTAGAACGCCTTTTGAGAATGCGGTCCTATCATTATAGGACAGAGTTCTATCTTGAACTCTTTCAGGAAAAATCTTCTAGCGATTTCATCTATGTACTTGGATTTAGATAAGCTAAACGTTTTGTAGATCTATCTCTATAGATCTTTATCCCAAAATTACATGCAACCTTTTCTAAATCTGTAATGGAGAAAACATCGGACCTTCTCTAGAGATATCGTTTTTCTAACAACTCGTATCCACATACTGTATTAGAAATACGATTATACTCCCACTAACTTCTTATACACACTATTCATACTCATGGATGGCAAAATCAAATTATTTGATTGTCTCATCAAAATGAAGTTTTCAACTCCTCTTGGGTATGCCGACATGCTTGATTCGATCTTATGGATTCAAAACTTTTAGGTTGCATCAGATACAACGTGATCGAGATCAAGTTTTGAAAACCATTTCTCAAACATGAGCATTTACGGTAATTAGAATTCAAATTAACGGAGACACGATTATAGACGTGAATTTTGCCCTCAAATGCAACATTTGTCTTTGATTGCAATATTCTCTATTAATCTCGTTTCGTGAGCGTTACAATCCATATCAACTGGTTGTTTGTAAACTAATTTACAAACTATAGGTCTAACCCATTCTATAACTAAAATCCGCACTTTGATCTTAGTACATGGAGCTGACTTCGAATTCTAGTGTACCAATCTATACCTTTTAAGTCAACACCTTGACTTTTACCTTTTATAAACCGCAGCTTTGTCATCCTTGACTAGTAATACCATATTAATAGCCATAAGATCACATCTTCTATAGATGAACCAAATACGGTTCACATGGAGCCAATGTACTCTTGAGAACTTTTCTTTTTGCTAGTTTGTACCTCATCAAATGAAGTTTATCAACTATTTCATCTAGTCGGTTGATCTCTGTTGTGACTTCTTGAACTCTTTCAAGGTCTATCCTACTCCCACTATCCTTTTAGGAAAAACAATTTCTCAAAGATTAGATCATATTTTGATAAGATGATTCTAATCTTAAAAGTGAGAGTAGTGATACTCAATGATATTTTATCTTGAATATCTATCAAGAGATTCCGTCTATGCTTCATCTAAGTGTTATTGCTCAAAACTATTTTGAGTTTTATCTTCCGACCTAGATGGAACGTTATTTAGTGTGTTACTTGCAATCTCCATTGCTTATCTCCAAAACAATTTTGGGCCGAACTGTTAGGTACAATGATTACATTGTGTCATATTAATATGAACAATTTCTCTTATTAGATTAGTGGTGTATATTCCCAAATTCACTGAATGAGAATCTCATTCTCCTAATCATATCCTTAAATAATCTCAACTTCGATCATATCGTAACGTGAGAATATTCCCCAAATAGCTTTCCTCTTTTGCTTGAACTCTTTTGAACATTTCAAAACTTTTCATGCATCAAGTATAAGATACTATATTTGATATATAGCCCTCTTTGAGCTTGACGACGTTGGAGATGCTATTTTCCGACCTTCTGTACATATCAATCCAATACATCAATATGAATTAGGGTTAACATGTTTTGATGTCGGAATAGGATATAATCTTCGTTATACCCTTTGTATTTTCTATTCCAATAATAGACCTTTTAGAAATCCAATATTACTGATCTTATTTCTATAGTTGATTCCATTAAATGATTGTAAACAACAATTGTTCTTGATCTTAATGGATCAACTATTCATGTCCCAACATGAATAGAAATAATGTTCTTCACAAGAATGTGATCAAAATATTTATTCTAAAAACAAAATAAAAAGATAACGAAAATAATAGGCCTTGAATGAAGTCACATTTACTTCATTTCCTACTATGGGTTCTATTACCTTACTTTGCAATGATTTTTCTTATTTAAATCTTAATCGTATTTAAATAGGGGATCTCCATCTGATATCCAATACCTAAAAGATTTAAATACGGGTTTTGAAAATCTTCTCCAAGATTCTTCTCTTCAAATGGTTATCATTGCCTCACAGTTCGATACCAATATTCTTTGTCTCCACAAAGTACTAGTGGCTTTGGATATGTCTTTATATGTTTCAACTGTTAGTTTGATCTCCCAAAATTTTTCTCAAAGTTCCTTTGAGACTTCTTTTAAGCCTCGTTAGGAATTTTAAGATCAAACTTATCACATCGGTGATAGGTATAAGAGTTTGAGCATATCAAACAGATTAGTGGGTATTGGGAATCTTATTCACAACAAATTGTGATAAACTATTTGGCAATGAGAGTTGAACTAAGTCAACACTTGACTTGTTGCCCATCAAGTCTCCAAATAGCATTTCGGATTTTATATCATTCACTACATGAATCAACTCCTTGACATGATCAACAACAATATAAATATCAACACCCACATGCGATATTTACAACTCACAAATGCAAGTATCATACATATAGCATTATGATCATCACATGATCTTTGTAAACTCACATTGTCCTGGCAAGACTATCTTGATAGGATTTTCGGATAATCTGTTTATGACATATATTAACTTATATGTGAGAATAAATCTCACATATATGACGTTAGTGTAAGAAAGTCCAATGAGTATGGCGACACTCAATTCACTTTTCATATTTGAGTACAGTGCTCAAGTAGTTCGGATGAGTTTGTCGGCATCTGGGCGTGTTGTCGCGGCGCACCAAAGTTTGTTTTATTTCCTTACTCGGTTTCAAAACTACAAATTAATGTAGAAGTGGTAAGTAAGGGTCGAACCCAAGAGGAACGGTGCTTAATCTAGTTGTCTTTATCAATTAATATAGGAAAGTGGGGGTTTTGAGAATTTTGAATGAAAATCAAATGACAAAAGATAAGATCAAATAAAACAATTGAAATAAATATCTAGTTTTCGGGTTCGGTTATGTCAACAACTTGTGTTTATCTTTCCCATGCAACGTGTTACTATTCCTTCTTCAATTTATCAACTCTCAATTAACCAAGAAGCTCTGATTAACGAATTCTTCCTTAAGTGTATTAAGTAAAAAGTAAACTCTTTAACTTAACATCTAACTATTGGATAACCCTAAACAAGCTCTTAAGATTTAATGCAAAGCTAGTATGAAATGAACGAGAAGAATGAGTTGAATTAGATGAATAATTTCACAAGCTCGAATTAATGCATCTAAGATGATTTGTTAATAAATATGCACGATATTCATTTGCTACTTTGGATTGGAATCTAATGACAATTACGGATCAAAAGTTCCAATCCTAGCAAGTAACTTGAATTTAAAGATTAATTGATTCAATTGGCCAAGGTGAATGCAATAATCAAATAAACTCAAAAAGCAGTTTACAAGCATAACAAATCAACAAATTGAAGTAGAGGAATAGATAAAACGTTACTAAAGAGTTAGAAAAGATAACAACATGTTAGTTGAACACAACGCCCCTCGAACTAGATAGAAAAGTCTTAACTACTCATAATTGCGGGGTTTCATACTTTTTAGCGAGTGTTTGCCTTGTATCACCACCACTATATGATAGATTATGCAAAATATAGTAAACAAGTAAATAAATACTAAGAAATAAATAGAGAAATAAAAGGGAAAAGATAACTTAGCGAAGAATTGATCCGCCGGAATATGAAAAGCTAAAATCTTCAAGCTAAAACTAAGAACAAATGAAGAAGAAAATTTTATTGGAGAGAACTACTAGCTAATTCTCTTCTACTAAGTTGTGTATTTCCTTCCTTACAAATGCCTCTATTTATAGGCAAAATTTCACAAGAAAACATGATAAAAAATTGTACAACTACTCCATTATAATTCCACTAATTGGTAACCACCAAATCATGATCTTAAATTGCTCCATTAGTTCAAATATTGTATCATGGTATAGGTAAGCATCTTGGCTGAATTGTGCAATTGGAATTTCCTTTTTTTGATATTTTAATAGAAAGTTATGAATTTTCTACCAAAATATAGCCCAAGAAATCCTCCATTCACATCACTCTCGGTTTTGCCCATTTTTTACCATGAAATAATCCGAATCATTTGAAGATGTAAACATCAAAGTTGTAGCCCTCTGAGTGTCCTTTCCAACAATATAAAGTGCAGGTCAATCCGAATTTTGTAGCAAAAGTTATGGTCAAATTACTGAACTGCGGCAGTAAATTCGAGCTGCTGATTTTTTTACGCTTTGTCCTTTCTCTTCAAATGGCCATAACTTTCACTAAGAAACTCCGATTTGGGATCCGACAAAAATGTGGAAATCCTCTTTTGATATTCTTTGATATTGGCACAAGAAAAATTGTAAAAACAACTTTTCATAAAATTGCATCGGAGGCCCTCCATCTTTGAATTTGCTTGCATTTCGGTCCCAAGTTTCGTTTTCGCTCCGTTTTTATCCATTTTGGCTCCTTTTGATTTCTTGTGACTCTAAACACACAATAAAAGGAAAACACATAAAAATAAATATATAATACTAATAAAACACACAAATACGTAAAATAGAAGAGTTATTTAAGTGTTTTTCTAGCACTTATCAGCATCAACTATGCTTTTCAAACTCAAAATATTACTCATAATATAATTAACAGAAATGATAATGGAATAATAATAAATGCAATAAAGTTAATCAAATATGGACTTTTATTTAATTAACAATACTCTCACTGAATCAATGATCCCCAACATTGATAGAAAACAAATTTTCAAAGTTTTTATCAGTGGCCTAGGACCCCATTTGTTCAATTAGAACCTTGAGTTACTCAGCAAGCTCTAATTGTCATTCAGGTAGATACAACTATCAATCACATCTCCATGCGACTCCTAGATCATATCAAGCAGATAACCATTTACCTTGTACATCTTATGTATTAACTTGACGTGCCTCTAAAATCTATTTCCTTGAGTTACTCAATAAGAAATAAATTTTAGTTAAATTCAACCCAATGTTCAGAGACATCACATGTCCCACAGTGAAGAATATTTCCTACGATCGAGCAGCCTTGAGTTACTCAACAAACTGACTATGATTGTGGAAATCAAAATTTTCACCGTAACGTTGGAAGGCGTGGATTAACGTTTAATCGTGAATTTAATATTGTTTTTAAGGGGATCAGTCTCATCAATAATATAACGCATAACAATCAACATCAATCATGCAATCATCAAGCATAATAAAACTAGTGGATGATTATGGACGTATATCTATCTAGTTTTCCCGAGCCAAGAGAAAAACTAGTTGGTCAATTTCTAAGGGACAATGTCTTCGTCCTTCGTTGGTTAACTCCGGTGATCTCCATCTTCTGCTCCAACTCGTATCCGATGCTAGTTGGCACATACGCCGTATCACATAGACTCGCAGGTCCGAAATTAAATTAAAAATTAATTGGCACGTAGGCCCAAATTAATAATAGGCACGCATGCCCCAACATGAAACAAAGAATAAAACCATGCATTTATCCAATCACATTGGTCTGGTCCATAATCATCCACGATATCTAATCTTAACAAATTATATCAATTTCTAGATTTGGGTAATAATATTATTTGGCTAAACATTTTAAACCAATAAAGGAACAAACCAAACGAATATTAATTAGTTAATCATATGAACTAATTAATAACTCATCAATTAAAATTATATAATTAATCTAATTAATTATTTAATTTTATCATAAGGAGGGAATTTAGAAAATAACTCTTTATTTTCCCAATCATATCAAAATTTAATTAGTTAATCACATTAACTAATTAATTACATATTAATAAAATTTTTATGATTAATCAAATTAATCAATTAATTTTATTAATAAGAGGGGACTCACAAAATAACTCTTTATTTTGTGAATTACTTTGGTTTGGTCCAAAATCATCCAATATGGATAAATAGTTCAGTTTCTAGATTTATTGTAACGACGCATATTATTTAAACAATTTAAACAATCAAGAAACAAAATTTTATGAATTAATCTAATTAATTTCATGTAACAATAAGTAATTAATCTAATTAATTACATGTAGTAATAAATAATTAATCTAATTAATTACATGCAATAATAAATAATTAATCTAATTAATTAAATATTATTTGAGGCGGGTTAGACAAAATAACACTTTATTTGTCATGTATATTAAAGTCATACTTTAATTAAATTTTGCAAAAACACTAGGGAGAAACAAACTAAAAATATAATTTTTCAAAAATTCAACTTTTATCTCAAACAATAATTTTAAATTGAAAAAAAATGCTCAAAGTTGAATAATTGCAAGAAAATTGATAAATCTAATTTATCATTAATTTTAGAAATTTTAATTTCAGCCTTAGGACTTGTTTTCACAATAAACTGGAATTGGCGATCAACTTGTAAGTTTCTGAAACTTTCGGGAAATACAACTCCTTTTAAACAAGGATGGGGGCTTGGTGTGCAATTTCTGAAATTGCACACCAACCCCCATCATCCTCGGTCACCCCTACCGGTGGATCCCTAGCTAGGGTTCCACCGCAGTGCCTAATCCGGCGGCAACCATCATTTGTTGCCACTAGAAGGCGTGGCGGCGTCGCGTTGCCTTTCCGCAGCGACTTCGGCATTGCGTTGATTGAGCGGCGAGCTCGCGTTGCAAAGCTAGATCATTAGATCTGCGGCCAGTCGCCGCAATTGTAGCGGCGACTTCCCCGCCTGTCGGCGACCCCGGCTTCGGTGGCTAGGGGACCACCATGGTAGCGGTGACTCTCGCCACTACTGCCGGTGGCGGTGGCCGCGTTTCCGGTGACTGAAAAAAACCCATTTTTTTCTTTTTTTTTCTTTTCTTGCAATTAATAATTAATTATTAGATCCAATCTAAAATTAATTTTAATGCAATTACATCGTCACAAATAAATCAAACTAGATTATTTAATAGAACATTAATTACCCAAATCAAATTGATATAAAACACATATATACAACAACACTTATTGTAGCACAAATTAACAAATCTCAACAAGAGAACGAGCTGGCTCTGATACCACTGTTAGGAATTGCCGAATAGACATGCACAGCGGAATATAATAGGGCAATTCAAAACCGGATCTATTCGTTTCTTAGATGAGATCTGTGATTAGAGATTACCGATATAGAAGCGGATTTCACGGCGAATCTCTCGTTTGTTCTTTCCTCTCCACAGCAGTCTAATCGTCCGGCCTCCAACTGTGATCCACACGTCAAGACTCCTCTTGAATTACGAACAACTTCGTAGTGGGATGATCTCTCTCAATTTAGTGCTAGCTAATTGTAGAGAGAGTTTAGAGACAATGTGGTAATCATAACTTGTGTATTATGGGGCTACATTGAGCTATTTATATGTTTACAATAATCCTATTGGGCTTGTGGTTGCTTGAGCCACAAGATAACTCAACCTGGTCCAACTATTGGGTCTTGTACACACCATAACTAACAAATGTAGCTTCTCAAAATGATTCGCGCAAATGGACCTACATGAGTCGAATTTATGGGGTTGTTCAGGAAACAAGAAGAGTTTCTGTTGGAGCATTGCAGTTTAGGTTTGTAGTGATAGTTGGATACCGAGGGAAGTGGTATTGGGCTAAAAGCGTGTTGGTTGCTAATTGAAACAATGGAGAGATATATGATACCGCTTGGTGATATGTTGCCCGTGCTTGGAGAATTTTTTTCTCCCAGAGCAGGCCCCACCCACACTCAGCCCCCCTAAATGCCGGGGGGTGGGAGAAGCCAAATGCCCCGTGCTAGGAGAATTTTTTCCTCCCAGCGCGGGGAACATAACAAGGCCCATATGATATCGGGCTGCATATTAATGACAGCTAAAAATGGTTGTTTTGTGATGGCCGAAATTGGATGGACACCAAATTCAAAAATAGATTTTAAATGAATTTGTTACTGAAAGAGAAAAATAGGAGAAATTAACAAAATCAGCTAAGAGAATGAGTCCTATATTTGACCCTAATAATAATGATGAATCAATTTGCTCGGATAGAAAATTTGCTTCATTTTTCATATTTTGGTTAAAAATTTTACTTTCGTAATTATATTAATTTTGTAGACATTTCTGTATTTTGGATTTGAAATAAATGTGTTGGGCCACCACTTCTTTAGGAAGAGAGTTTCTTTAGTTAGTTCACAAAGTACTTGGAGCAATACAAATTCCTTGAGAACAAATTGGACTGCCCTTTATCCACTTGAGAGCAGCATCTCCAAAAAACAATGTTTGGTTTCATTGTATGTGGCTTACTAATTGAGAGCTTTTTATTTTAATTTTTGGAAATTGATATTGATTTCTGAAATTGGTCTCCAATGGTATAATTATTATTCTACTGGTGGTGGTTATACATAATATATTAATCTTGAAATATTTTTTTAAAAAAGAAAAGATGAGACAAGATTATATATAAATAATTAATTAACTATTTATAATGGCTCATCATGTCTAACATTTTTTTTTAGATCTAAACATTATTTTTTGACATTGTCCGTTTCTAGTCTTGGCCGGGGCATAGTTAGGAGTTTACAATCCATTGGGTTAACAATTAATTTTACTTAGTCACATTTTTATCTAAGAAGGGGTGGACCGGACCTAGTTTAGCTTCCCCTTTTATCCGCCCATCGACTCCATATTGTACATGTCACCTGCTATTGGAGATTATTTTTTAAAATATAATATCAATTAGTTATGTAACTTAGGTTTTATATAGAATTGAGGCCCCATTAGAGATGCCCTAATGCATAAAATGTTGACATTGTCTATCTACGAGAGAGATGCACAAAAAAATTGATGTGGATCCTATACTTTTTATATTTTATTTGAATTTTCTTTTTCTTTTTCTTTGTTAATCACTTTTCCCTTATTAACTTCATTTTTTCATCCATCCTCATTTTCTATACTCTTTCTACAAACTAATATCTATTTAGACATCTTTCACTACTATTTTGTCATTATTTTTAAATTTATTTATACATTCTCTCATTTGTTTTACTTTTTCCGCTCTTTTTAGTATACACGTTTTTCTCTATTTTTAATTAAAAGAATCATCTCATCTCTATTCCTCTCTCCTCCACATCGTCCTCAATCCACACCATTGTACTAGAATGCTATGAAGTTATGGAGGAAATTCAAAAATTTTGATTGATAGAACTAACGTTCTAAAAAGCATGCCTAGGCGTGAAGCATCACATGCACGCGTTGCCTAAGCCAAAAGCTTGAAAAAAATGATCAATGAAAATTTTGAATGCCTAGGCAAGACTAGGCGGCGCCTAAGCAACGACTAGGCATGCCTAGGCGAGCTCTTCTTCTTCTTCTTCGTCGTCGTCGTCCTCATCCTCCTCCTCCTCCTTATTCTTCTTCTTCTTCTGCGAGCTCTTCTTCTTCTTCTTCTTCTTCTGCAAGCTCTTCTTCTTCTTCTTCTTCTGCGAGCTCTTCTTCTTCTTCTTCTTCTTCTTCTTCTTCTTCCTCCTCCTCCTCCTCCTCCTCCTCCTTCCTCATTCTTCTTCTTTTTCTTCTTCTTCTTCTTCCTTCTTCTTCTTCTTCTTTAACTATACTTATGTTTTTACTCTTCTTCTTCTTCTTCTTCTTTAACTATACTTATGTTTTTACTTTTTTAGTTTCAGCCGAGTTTAAAGCTAGAAAATAATAAATTAAATAAAATTAAAATAAATTAAATACATCTCACATCATAAATATACGATTGAAAATCTCAATTTAATTTCAAAATTTTAAACATCTTGGATTCTTAATCTGACCTTGCTAGCACTGTGATTAGAGCATGCAATCCCTAAAAATCTATTAAGTAAGAATTGTCCATCTTTTGACTTTTTCCATTTGAGAATATTAAAATTATATTGTAAGTTTGTTGAAATTATAAAGTAGGTATAATATTTATGAATTTATATGTATTTTTTAATTGAGCATATACGATTTTAATTATTTAATAGTTTAGACTCATAAAAAATTTTTAAAAAATAAAAATTTTGAAAAATACTTTTTAACGCCTAGGTGCCGCCTAAACGCGCTTAAACTTGTAATGCTCGAAGTTTCGAGTTTACGCTTTTCCACGCTTCACGTTTTTTAGAATACTGGATACAACTATTAATTGAAAACAAACTAATAGCCTCTTCAGCTAATTTTTCATTTTGTTAAAATTTAATTTTTAAATTAAATTAAAGTAGGCACTGTGCCACATTGGCACGCATTTTCTTTTGTAAAAAAAAAAGGCAAAATTGAATTTTAAAATAAATCTTAAATCCCCTTTAATTAGGTCCTATTTAAAAAAATGCAATTTTATACAAATTAAAAAAATTGAATTTATAAATAAATATTAATTATTTATTCCTTTTTTTAATTTGATTTCTATATATAAAATGCGTTTTAATATACGATTTTGATGTTGTCTATTACTAAATAAAAGAGGAAAACTCGAATTATGGGATGTGTTTATTTATTTATTTATTTTTAAAAAAGAAAGTTTTGACTCGAATTAAGAAGGAAAATTTTAATTGAAACAAATGGACAATATTTTGCTAATTAATTTTGTTTTGTCTTTGATTTTATTAATTTTGATTAATACTGGTAGAAGTAAAAAAGGAAAACTCAAATTCAATCCAATATTCAATATTAATATAGCATAATAACAAAAAATTTTGACTAATAGTAGCATAAATAAAAAAGAAAAACTTGAATTGGATATGGCCGAATTCAATTTAATATTCATAATTGAATATTATGTTTTTTTTAATATTTTTTATTGAACTATATTTTTGAATTCCCATTTATAATTTTATCATCTTATAACAATGAAATTATTTAAATTTATCATAATTTTGAAAATCATGATCTATGATGGTAATGATGCACAAATCAATTCCAATACAAATGTTGTATTCAAAGATACTTTTCAACGTTAGTAATTTTCCCGATTGCCTATCTCAGACCAACCTATTAATATGTTACACATTTTTTACCATCCATGAAATTTTTTTATTCTATATTATAAAATTATGGATCATCAATGTTACAGGCGCGTGTAAACTAGTAAAGATTAAAAAGAGTTGTTCGAAAAAATAGATTTTAGAAATAATTTCTTAATTTCCCTCTTTTTTTTGACATTTTATTTTTGGGGACAGCTAAATGCACCCAGCCCAATTATTGAGTACACCCATTTTATTGCATATTCCAATTTTACCCTCACCCTCTTTTAATATATATATATATATATATATATATATATATATATATATATTTGTTCGCATTTACGGGGGCAAACACCTGAAAGGGTGTTCGCCCCATATGGGGGGAACCCCCAAATGGGGGTTCGCTCCGTGCCTATTTAAAAAAAATGTAAAAAGGAAGAAATGAAGAATTGCAGATGAAAAAAAAATTTAATATTATTTTTTGTTGAAATTTATTGCAACCACTCAAAATTTTTTTAAAAATAATTGTATTCGATACTAATCGGATAAAGCTAAATATTGTATTATCAAAAAAAATTTGAAATTCATCATCAAAGTGGTTACAAAAAACTTAAAAGAAGTTTCGAAATTAGTTGTCAAAGTGGTGACAAAATTTTTGAATTTTATAATAATTATATTCAATACTAACCAGATAAAACTAATTAGTTTATCATAAAAAATTTCGAAATTTATCGTCAAAGTGCAAAAAACTTAAAGAAATTTCGAAATTATTCTTCAAAGTGGTTGTAAAAAATTTGAATAAAAAATTATAGCAAAAATTACATCTACGAACGAAAAATCAGATAAAAATTACTATTTTTTCTTCTTTTTTTTGTCTTATTGACTGCATTGACAGCGAACAAACAAATATTTATTCGTTAGAAATGCAACGAACCAACTTTGCTTTGTTCGCTATCAACACAGCGAACAAGCTCGCTGTCAACATAGCGAACAAGCCAAAGAAGAAAAGAAGAAAAAAAAAAAGGTAAATTAGTCCGTTGATTTTTTATTTTTTTATTTTTTATATAAGAATGGTGGGTGCACTCAACAATTGGTGGGTGCATTTAGCCATTAATTTTACATCGACAAATGACATCATGTGCTGTTGCATTGAACTGATGCCACGGCGCTATTATCAACATCATCATCACAGTATACCAAGGGTTTCAGCGAACTGTGGATCCCTTCTTCCTGTCTCTCCAGAGGGGTTCTATTACTACATGAGATTAGCACGAATTTAGGTTGAATTTGTTTTTGATTATTACCCCCAATTTCTGTATAATTAATGTAGCAACATCAAATTAATATTGTTTATACTATTTGGACTTTTGAATTGTTATTGATTATTGATTATTGATAGGGATATGGATGTGATGAGAAAGAGACTGAGAACGAGCATGGATTCGACGATCGTTGATGTATGGAAACGTGAAGTCGGCGAGTTATCTTCCAGAAACTTCGCTCACCGCCTCGCTGCTTCGGAGGTTCCATCCCGATTCGCAATCCTGATTATTCATAAAAAAAAACCTTCTAATTTTCATTAATCTATGTGAATTGATGGAATTGTTGTTTATTTAAATGAATTTGTCTATTAACTTTTCGCAGAAGCATAGAGAATTTATGCTCTTACATTATTTTTTTTATTTTTCATAATAATATTTGGGTTTTAGAACGTCATTGTTGCCAAAGATCCTTTCAACAGAAGTTCAGATTATGAGTCTTAGCTATCTGACAAGCAAACACTTACACAGATCAGTGAGCTTGAAGCGGATTTCATTTATGTGTTATACAGTGTAGTGATAAGTTTTTCCTGCCATTTGGGAAAGGAGTAAGGTTCAACGCCATTTAGGAAGTTTAGGGCTTGATTTTTTATTTTTTGTCTGCTGATATTGTCAATGGATATGATGTTACTTCAGTTTACCTAATTTATGGCTATACGGCGCTTGATTTCCAAATTGTTGTCTTCTCTTTCTCTTTAGTCTTCACGAATCATAACAAATGAGAATATTTAGCTGACTGGAAACGTTGCTATCTACAAGCTTCATTGTGCAAGAGTGAAACATGATTTTATTATAGGCAGTGTTGAAGTGAGTATTTCGTGTTTTAGGTGTACTTCAATGATAAGCTGGGATGTTGGTGGTACTTATCTTTGATTACTTAACATAAGCTCACTCATCCCAAAATTCAATGTCCTCACTTATTCTTTCTTATTGCACACTTATTTTCTACGACAATGACTTTGTTTCTTGACTTTCTATACAATCAGTACTAGATACACGTAGTTCCTCATGTGTTACCTATGTTAAAGGTCCCCATACACAGTCGGGAAACAAGTTAACTACAATTTTCTGGCTCCAAGCTAATTGATTTGTCTTTTCCAATTTCTTGTATAAGGGTGTTGTTCTTCGTCTCGATATCCTCCGAAAGCTTGAAAAGCACAAAGGTTGTGTGAACACGGTTAGCTTCAATTCTGATGGTGACACTCTCATATCAGGCTCTGATGATCGCAGAGTCATACTCTGGGATTGGGAAACGGGTGACATTAGACTTTCTTTCCACTCTGGTCATCACAACAATGTTTTCCAAGCCAAGTTTATGCCTTACAGCGAGGACCAGAGCATTGTTACATGTGCTGCTGATGGGCAGGTATATATTTTTCCTTTTCTCATTCTTCAGAAAAATATAAAATTAAACTTAAGTCAGAAAAAATGGATAACTATTTTGACAGTACCATTACTTTGTCAATTATGAACTTGAGGAGTTTCTCCCTACAAAGTGTCTGCCTACTTTCAGGTGAGGCACGCTCAGATTCTCGAGGGTGGAAAAGTAGAGACTAAGCTACTAGCAGAACATGACGGACGAGCCCATAAGCTGGCCATTGAACCTGGCAGTCCTCACATACTTTATACCTGTGGCGAAGATGGAGTAGTTCAACATGTATGCTAATCTAATCCTACTATAATCTATGCTACGCCTCCCGCAACAACATGCATACACAACAATTTAGTACAGATCTAATGCTATTATATCATTATGTATTCCACAGATTGATCTGAGAACTTCAATTGCTACAGAACTTTTTTCGTGCCAATCAGTCCAGCATCATAATGACATGTCTGTTGTGCAACTTAATGCAATTGCAATTGATCCAAGAAATCCTAATTTCTTTGCCGTTGGTGGAACAGAAGAGTTTGCTCGATTGTTTGATATCCGCAAATATAAGTGGGATGGATCGACTGAGTTTGGTCAACCCGTTGACTTCTTTTGTCCCCCCAATTTAGTTGGAGATGACCATGTTGGAATTACTGGGTTGGCATTCTCTGATCAAAGAGAGCTTCTTGTTTCTTACAATAATGATTTCATCTATTTATTTACAGGCGACATGGGACTAGGACCTGATCCAGTTCCCACATCCTCAGTCTCTGATGACAGTGATGCAGGTGATATGAGCCCCTATCATCATTCTGTTGCATCTCCAGACAAAAATGATGGCAATACAAAAGCTGCTCCCCAGGTATACAAAGGGCACTTGAATTGTGAGACTGTGAAGGGAGTGAATTTCTATGGACCTAGATGCGAGTATGTTGTGAGTGGATCAGATTGTGGGAGAATTTTCATTTGGAAGAAGAAGGATGGGAAGCTCATCCGTGTCATGGATGCAGATAAGCATGTGGTTAATTGTATTGAACCTCATCCTCATACTATGATGCTTGCCAGCAGTGGGATAGAGAATGACATAAAAATATGGATACCGAAGGCTATTGAGAGAGCTACTCTACCTACGAACATTGAAATGGTATGTGATTATTTCCGCAAAATCCTTATATATATGTATATGTATTTGCCTGAAATTTTATATTTATAGGAGCTCAAAGTATAGTATGATCAGTTTTTTAATCTGCCTTAACATTTACTGACAAATTTAATCTGGAGTAAGTTAAGAAGGCGCTGTGTTTTTCAAGTTCCCATTAAGGAGTAGGAGCTCTATTGGAAAACAATCAAACGCCTAGTATAGGCAAGACAAGACTAAAAGATAAGAGTTAGGTATATCATAGATTTCAGTAGCTTTTGTAATTAGTAGTCAGTTGTTTTATTCATTATATCTATTAGAACTTAGGAGTTCCACTAGACACAAAATTTCTGTGCAAAAGGGTATATCGACTAGGTGTTTATAATCAACATTAAATGAATGTAGGACAAGTGGCTAGTCAATGTGTGAAGAAATAGTACTTTGGAATATAGGTGTTTATAAAAACTAGAAACAGGCGTGCATCATGACTCTCTGAAGCCTATTGACATAAAATCATCCACATGATAAACCAAGTCCACCTGACACAAAACGATTGAGAAACAAGAAGAGGAGATTTGGGGGGGCAAAGGGAAAAGAACTGTTTTATTTAATAATCGGAAAGTGTCTGACTTCTGAAACAAATAATGAGCCCTATTTCTATAATGAGGCTAATCAATTCTAGTCAAACTGAACAACTGACCAGAAATCTACTTTAAAGAATTCTAATCTTAATAAAATAGAAGTCCTAAATGCAATTAATTCCTTTTGCGTTGGAAATATACTTTCTATGTTGCATCACCACCTTTTAAAATCTTAAAACAAAACAAATTACCAGAATTGTGCACGAGTTCATTTTAATTATTTTTAACTGAAATTCAACTTCTGCTATTGTGTCAAAGTCAACCTTCAATTTCAACCATGTATTCGAACTACTGTTGTTATTCACACATTTCGTGATCTTCTCTATTGTCAAATTAAAGTGTAATCTTTGTTCTACCAAGAAAAGTAACGTTTCCCCAAACAAAAGCTACAAGTCTAACATGCAGACAAACACAAGTATATCACCGAGTAGCAAATAACTGAAGGAGAGAAAAGAAACAAATAAGCTTGAACAAGTAATAAAATGCATAGAAAAGGCAAGTCTTGAGGCATGATCCCAGAGGTTTCAGATTCAGGAATGGCATTTAAGTCTTAAGCCTTGAGGTGTTTATTGAAAGTGCCATAAGGAGGCACTAGGGGTATACCCATATGGTTTGCTTGCTGAGCCAAGCTTTTTGTAGGCCGAAGCAAATGCTTGGATGAGAACAAATAAGAGCAAGAATCCGTAAGAGTAAAGATTTCCAGCTTTAAGACACTTTATAGCTTATACAATGAGTAGCACCCATTTTGCTTTTCAACCCTAAACTGGCAGTCAAACTAAAGTTGTTAATTGTAGTTTAGTTGATTTACTTGATGTTTATCAATAGCCAAGTTCGTGGGTAATAACTTCCTCGGTAAATCTACTGGTTACAGCCTTTTCAAGTTCCAAAAAGTGTTCCTTTTTCTCTTTCTCTCTCTCCTTCTCGTTGCCAATGGGTGTAACTATTTGTGCCTGGTAGTTTTCACCTCGTTCTTTTAACACCTGCTTTTGCATATCATGTTTGAGACTTACGGATGACATAAGGCCAAACATTTCTCTTTGAGTAATCAAATGGGTAAACTCCCTTGGCCTGAGAAGAAAGCTTAGAATTCAAATGGGTAAACTCCCTTGACTCTTTAAAGGGCAATGCTTGCTTAATTTCTTGCCCCCCTTTGGCCCTTTTACATTGTAACAAACTTCAGCATATTTGATAAAACTGCTTTTATAATCAGTTTTTCATACACATTTCACCATCATGTTCCTCAATAACCTTCGTTACTTTATCATGACACATTCTTGAGAGGAGTCATTTTTCTCTTCAAAAGAAAAGCTTTTGCCAGACAAGTACTAATAATTAATGCCAATGCCTGATGATGATTTGCAGAGAAGGCCAAAACCAAGGCATTGGTTGCATCGCATGATTTCTCCAGCAGATCTGATGCTGCAGTTAGTATCTCTACAAAGGCGGAGGACAAGAGAGCAGGAGAGCAACGGAGATAATTCAGATGTCAGACGAGACCTGCTAAGGATGCTCTTAACGTTTGACGCCAACAGTGATGATGGCTCAAGTGATGATGAAAGAACTGATGACAATGGAGATACTACTACTAGTATTGGTGCTGAAGAGTGTTCTACTTGAGTGATGTTGGAACAATCTTTTCTTCTCATGAAATGTATATAGTACAGAAAATAATTTGTACGGCTTGGAGGCTAATTTCTATTAATTTATGATTTTGTTGTTTTAGGTTTGGGAAACTAGTTAAGAGTATAGCTGGCCTGCTATGAAGTTATAATGTGCTGTGCATGTTCACTTGTAACTTTTTCAAGTGCAATAGTTGGTCGCCAGGGCTAATGATACCGATCGACCATGTTAGGATGGGAGCGGCCTTAAACAAATCTGAACCATATTCCTCACTTACATTCAAATCCATCATTTGTTAGATTGGAGTGGATTAAGGAAGGATGCATATTGGTTGAGATTTTTTTTAATATTTTTTTCTTTTTTCTTTTTTTCTTTTTTTGGATATCAATGTTACAATTTACAAATAGGCGGTGATGAAGATTTTATTGAGATGTTTTTAATGTTACGTTTTTAATTAAATTAAATTACAATCATTTTTTTTTCTTCTTAATATGTATCTAATGAAGTGGGCCTCAATTCAAATCCATATCCAATTCTGCTTGGGATCGGATTAGGTCAATTTAGCAATCCGTGGAGCAGTGGCTTGGGAAATTTGGCTCCCTTCGGATCAGATATCAGACTAGGATCAGATCGGATATCGATATCTTACCTTTGCTTGTTTAATCATGGCTTTTAAGAAGTAAAATTCCTTTATTTCTAAAGAAAGCGTGGTTAGAAACAAGTCTGTGAAAAACGAGGAAACATAACTTTTTGTTTTAGAAGAACCAAAATGAAAAATATATATTTTATGTATAGTAATTATCGTCAAAATTAGGTACAACAAGCTTCTCACAAGCTCACAGCAATAAAGACAGTCCTTGTAGGGAGTGACAAACATTTCCAGACAAGATTCCGACCCAAATTATGCTCAAAACATCCGCCATTTATGATTTAAAAAATGTACATTTACTCTGCCGCCTTCAGTTATAGTAATACTTCATCCACAATGGATGCGTTAATAGGGCTAAACACCTTAAAGTATCCATGTATGATCAGATGATAGACAAATATTCTCCTACTATTAAGGGGACACGTGTTGATGATCCAACTATATGTGGATATATACCTTAAGGTGCCCTTTTATGGCCACCGAATCATTTGTGGTGTTAATACACATACCAAGGGTTTGTTCGTTTGAGCACAAAGTGGTTAAATCCCACCGGATGGTCCCTTTTTGACAGAGGTGCCAAAGCAGCCTCTAAACAAAATTTTAAATTCGATCAACAAGTGCGGCTGATTTTGTTTTGTGTTCAAAAGAATAAGCCCTAAGTATCATATATTAGTTAGAGTTTAAATTAATCTCTACAATGTACATGTTAGCATGTTAGTTAAAAGAATATTTTTTTATCATAAGTTAAAATATTTGTTAAATTTAACTTTTAACATGTGGGGTGACATATTTGCCTTAAATGCCAATATTCTTCTACTTTATTGTTTTTATTTTTTTAAATTCTTAACCAATAGTATTGTTTGAGCCATAGCATTTATTGGTTGGTTTGGTCCATTGCATTTACGGGTTAAGTTTAGTTTAGATAAAAGTTAGCATATCTATTGTAACAATAAAACTCAAGTTAACTTCAAAATATATGTGTGTCGCTTAATATTTATTTTATTACTTATGTGGCTAGTTAAATTTAATATATTTATTGTGGATGCTCTTATTAGTACTAACTTTATATGAAAAATAAAATTATTATTATTATTATTATTATTATTATTATTATTAGGGTGTGTTAGGCCCCAAATTTTTATATATTTTAATTTGATCAAACCAATTATATTTACATATTTTGTAGGATTTATATGTACTACATAAATCTCTATCATTTAACCTTATTCATTTTCTCTCCTATTTCACATTAAAATTTGAAACAATTTGAGTCCTTAACACACGCTAATGAGATCAGATTTAATAGTACAAAATTAATCATCAATATAGATAACATCAATTGGAATCATAGATAATTAATAACTTTATGGATTTCAAGACAGGAAATTGCAGCAGAAGTCCCCAGACCTAGTGATGAACTTTCCATTTCCTTTTTTCCCGTGGCATTGTTGAGGACCTTTTTTTTTTCCATACGACCGTGCTACCTTTAAATAATTTTAATTTTCTTCTCACCGTTGTATTTATTTATGCTTCGAAGTTTGTGATCGCATTTATATGTTAGAAATCTCGTTAATTAAGGACCCGCCCTTGAGACATCTTAATACAAGTAAACTATTTTTTTCCTAACACTATTAATAATATTCTTCATAGAGACAGTTAGACTAATTGTTGGTAAAATAAATTTATATACTGAAACTTAAATCAGAGAAAAATTAAATAAACTATCAGAAATACCACTGCTTGAAATAATACTTGTGTCTCATTTCTTATTATTTATATAACTTTTCGTTCTATTTGAGTAAGTTTTTTATACTAGCAGTTAATCTAGTTAGTCACATGTATAATATCGTCATTCAAATTGGTGCAATACGCTAATAGAATAAATATTAAGTTAACGATTGATCGATAAATGACGTTAAGTAAAGTTCAATGAGTATTTAGTTACATTTCAAATTTCAGTGAGTAATTAGTTACATCTTGAAAGTTCAATGATCATTCATTAAATTTACCCCATTATGGTGTGTCTAGCATGAATACAACTACTTATATTAATTAACGCATTTCCTTGCTACGAACAACTTTTGGAGGAAAAAAAGAAAGAAAGAAATTAACTTCTCGACACAAATTTTTTTTACGGACATAAGAAGATTGAATTGCAAGTTTGATCCACCACACCCAGGGAGAGCTGTGTGTTTTTCGATCACATTTGACCTCTGTTGAAAAAACCACTTCCACATCTAGAACCAAGCATGATCGTCGAAACTCTAGTAGTCCAGAAAATTTTCGGCGACGCTGCTGGCCGCCTATCAAAGTTCAATTACTTTTTGGTCAAGTTTTTAACTATCAACAAATGATGTTACAGGAAAATTTTACAGACTGCTGGAGTTTTACTTCACCATGCTGGTTTGGATCTGGTCTCGATTTTTCCAATAGAGGTCATGTGTGACAGGAAAATATTTGAGAGTGCCATAACTCACAGGTGTGCTGGATCATTGCTGGATCTTTTCTAGATCGAATAATGTTATTCATGGCATTTAGATAAAACTAATTAATTTGACATGTTAATTATGTACACTCAGAATTTTAGATGGTGAAAAATTATTTATCATATTATTGATACTTATTAATTAATAAACAACTCTTATTAATTTTATTCATCTTGAAAATGAATTCTAGAAAATGAATATTTATCTTGTTTTGTCAGATATGGAAATAAAAAAATAATATAATAAGAACAAAAAGTCAGGACGTACCATTGTCTTTTTATTATTTTAAAGTACATTATTAGAATTTTTGGCAAATATATGTTCTCTAACTAATTATTAAAAGTCGAATAACTTCAATTTACATGTATTACCGTAAAAAGGGTTAAAAATGCAAATTTGACAATGATAAATTAAAATGTAATACATTTATTATAAAGTGGTTGTTATATATATATATATATATATATATATATATATATATATATATTGGCTCGGAGAAAAGGTAAATACGCAATCAATAAATATTTTTCATTAACTAAAAAGAAAAGTAATAAAAGTAAGTTAAGACGTAATATATGTGGTGGTATATGAAGAGTTAAAATTAGTTGTCCCTTTTTCCTGTCCACTTTGTTGTCCAACTAATAATATTATGACATGTGTTTTAAAATTTACATATTAGTATTTTATGAAATCATAAAAAAAATTAAATAATACATGTTATAATTTTATTGGTTGGACAACAAGGGGGACAGGAAAATAGGACAACTGATTTCAACTCGTATAGGAATATGATAACAAGTCATGTTACTTGAACATTATAATTGATACAATGTGATTTGTCAAAATCTCATATAGTGGCACAATAGTTATGAAGACAATTCACCATAATTTTGACATATCATTATTATGTTAATCATTGCATTTGAATAAAATTACCATCTAATAACAATTCTCCTTTATAAGGTTTTTTTTTTTTTTTTGAATAGTCATTTATAAGGTTTTTGTTTGATCCAACAACTCTTAAAGTAGGTGCAATGCAAGTTGGAAGATGGTAAAAAGGTATAAAAAGTTGTGGATTCTTTGAAAAATAATAAAATTAATCATAATCGCTTATTAGTCTTCGACAAAATGATTAATTAACATCAATTGATTTGTCATTTGTACTAAAAAAAAAAATACACACATTATTATTTGTCACTCCGTCCATCCTTCCACCTTCTTTGTCATTGTCTTAATGTTTTCTATAATTGTTTCTTCCCAAATCCACAATCAGTTTCACTGGGAAAAATTGGGTTTTCTCGTCAATATTATACCGTTGGCTGTGAATAGTATTACGTTCCCGAGTTCGAAAAGTGTTGAATGTTAAAAGCAAATGGACCAAATTGACAACTTGGTGTGTAGATTGTGGACTAGCAATGCAATTTTTCCCTCCCCCGATTGTATAAGAATTTCTTTTGATGCTGGTGTGCTATCCCGACCGTGATTGACAGCACGAATCTCGCACAAATCCAAATATAAAAACCCCAAGCCCCACCTCTCTCTCTCTCCTCTGTACTTTGCTCTGCTCTCGATTCTTCAATCGCTAATCTCTTCTCCGACGTCAATGGAATTCATCTCCCTCTTTTTCACCGGCGCTCTATTAGCCGGCGGCTTATACTGGTTCATCTGCTTACTCGGCTCTGCCGAGCAGAAAGGCAAGCACGCCGTCCATCTTTCCGGCGGCTCAATCGCCAAGGAAAACGTCCAGGACAATTACAAGCAGTACTGGTCCTTTTTCCGGCGACCGAAGGAGATCGAGAAAGCCGACAAGGTACCTGCATTTGTAGACACGTTTTACAATCTGGTGACTGATATTTACGAATGGGGATGGGGTCAATCGTTTCATTTTTCTCCTTCTATACCTGGTAAATCTCACCGAGAAGCTACCCGTATGCACGAGGAGATGGCGGTGGATCTGTTGAATATAAAGCCTGGTGCGAGGATTCTCGACGCCGGTTGTGGCGTTGGCGGTCCAATGCGAGCAATTGCTGCTCATTCGGGGGCTAATGTAGTCGGAATCACCATTAACGAGTACCAGGTGAAACGAGCGAGGGCACACAACAGGAACGCTGGGCTTGATAAGCAGTGCGAGGTAGTTTGTGGTAATTTCCTACAGATGCCATTTCCGGATGACAGTTTTGATGGAGCTTATTCAATTGAGGCAACTTGCCATGCTCCAAAATTGGAAGAAGTTTATAGTGAAATCTACAGAGTTCTTAAGCCTGGATCTATGTATGTATCCTATGAATGGGTGACAACGGAGATGTACCATGGGGATAACCCTGAGCACGTTGAGGTGATTCAGGGGATTGAGAGAGGAGATGCATTACCAGGGCTGAGGTGTTACAAGGACATAGCTGAAGTTGCCAAGAAAGTTGGATTTGAAGTGATTAAGGAAAAGGATTTGGCTAAACCTCCTGCAAATCCATGGTGGACTAGGTTGAAGATGGGGAGGATTGCTTATTGGAGAAACCACATTGTGGTGACGGTGCTTGCGTGGCTCAGGATTGCGCCTAAGGGTGTGGTGGATGTTCATGAGATGCTCTTTGTTACTGCTGATTACCTTACTAGAGGTGGTGAAAGTGGGATTTTCACTCCTATGCATATGATCCTTTGCAGGAAGCCTGAAAGTAAGTCTGCTTCTAGTTCTGACTGAGATGATGCAATGTAATGCAGAGGAATTGGTTTATGATTATGCTGGTGGTCAATTTTGTGTTTTTTTTTTTGTATTTGTGATTTACTCTCATTTAACTGCTTTATCTGGTTCAGCTTAATTTCTTGCTTATTAGACATCCAAGAATCCATTTTTTTAGAGTTGAAACTGCATTGGCTTGATTAGTATATACTCGAACCTTTGAACGAAAACCCAAAAGTAATTGATCTATGATTATCTGCTCAATTATTCTCATGATTGTTGGAATTAAATGTTCAGCAGAATTTCTTGATTTCATTAAGCATCCAAGAATCCATCTTTTAGATTTAAAACTGCCTTGGCTGTATTAGGATTATTAGATTGCCGATTTGTAAGTGATGATGTGGCGTGTGACTGTAAAATAGCTGTAATTATCTTTAATTAGTAGATTGTTGGATGAACATGGCACATGATTTAGATAGCTGTATGGTTGTCCTTTATATTGGAGGTCTCGTGTGAGGTCTTTTGGTGGTCCTCTAGTGATTTGGATGTTTGAGACAGCTTTTGATATTAAGGGACAAAAATGTATCTTGATTTATTTTCGTAGTCACATGTTCGACTAAAGGAGTGTTCTTTCTTTGATTCATCAGTACTGATTGTACATAAGCTTGTGTGAATCGTGGCTGCTTTCCTCTCACAATTGCAGTTACATCAACGAATGATTTCACAGTGATAAGTTGAAACTAATGAGTGATTAAAAATGACAGTTGAAAAAATGATCTTAGTTTTAAGTTACGGCAAACACACCCTGAGAGACCCGAGGTTTGGGGGTGTGTCTGTGTGTCAGTGTCAATTTTGAAGCATTTCTAGCTGGCGTACGTGGATCGAGCTCCTTCTAGGTAGAGGTCGATTATTATTGTCCCTACATTATTGTTAAAATGCTGTGTGTGGAAAATTCTCCTACCCATCACAAACAGAAGTATGAGGTGTGGGACCCACGCCTGCCGGGGATGAGCAGGAGATCCAAAATTTATGATACGCCTGTGTTGATTCAGGTTTGCAGGATTTGTGATTTTCTTTACTAGAGTACCCTGGCAAATGAACTATTTGTGCAATTTGACTAATGTATTTCTGAAGTTGGCGCATGTGCTATGCTCTTAGTTGAATAAGTTACTTGTTGCAGATCTCTGAACTCGTCCATTTTGAGGTTGTGCTCAACCTATCCAACTCATTCCACTTTTGCTGTTTCTCTGTTGTCTCAATATTTTTCTTTTATCTATCATGTGATACACCTTTTACTCTACTCCTTTAATGTAGTGGGTGCGGGGAATCTATTTCTCATGGTCGAAAAGTTTCACATATAACTGGTTTGCTTTCCAACGTCAACCTAACGCACACATAAAGTCACCTGCTAATATAGTCTCAACTGGTCTTGAGTGTGTGTTTTGGGAGCAACATAGAGTTTCGATACACTATGATAGGGTAGTTCAATAAAGATTGTGGCCTCAAGGAAGTACCGCTTTTCGAAAGAAAAGAAGAAATAAAATAAAATAAAAATGAAAAAGTATCCTATCGAAGACTGTCTCATTCTCTTCTGTTCTTGGGCAAGCACTACTATCCTATCTATGTTATATGCCATCCCTTACCAATATCAGAAATCAAGAAACTTTTCTATAATAAATACGTATATTGAAATTTTATTTTGACTTGTAATACTAAGAATTAATTAGTAGTCAAAAATGGAAAAGTTGAAAAGACGTACATGCTATGAGCGCCTGTGCCTCCAATGGAAATTTCAATTCTTCATCAAACAAAAATCACGTTACTAGTTTCAAATGGGTTGTGACATATACAATGTGAGGTTAATGTGACAAAATTACTCACGACCGTAACTAGGTATTTCAATTCAAAATATGGATTTTGTTGCATGCAAGCATATTATTAATTGAATAATTTTTATTTTTATTTTTTGACGAAATGAATAATAGTATAATCAAAACTATTTTGATTGAACTGACCGGGAAAAAAATGGATTAAAAAAAATCAGTTGTCTTCTCATTCCAGAAAAAAATCTCACACTTTAGAAACGTGAACTCAGATTGTTAAGGATGACTCAAAGTCTTCAATCCGCACTCCTCTGTTAGCAAAGAAATCACAATTAAATTGTGGATTAGGTTTCAAATAGATTAAAATGCAGATGAATCAATTCTAGGCCCAGAAAAAATCCACTCTACACTACACCTTCAAAAAATGAAAATATCGGACGCCCCATGAGGTTGCGAAAATGGCCCCAGTTGCTACTTTTCACGTCCATATCAAACCCACAACTCACAAATTTAGGCGCCCTAAAGCTTCAAAAACAAATCAAAACCAGGAAAAAGAATGTGGCGGTTTGGAATGCGTTGATAGGTGCGTATGCGGTGAACGATAAAGCATTTGAGTCATTTTCTTGCACGAGGAAGATGCAAGAGAATGATAATTTGAGTCCTGATATAGTCACATTGATAAACCTGCTGCCCTCGCGTGCAAAACTTGAAGCTCTTTTGCAGGGTAAAGCTATACATGGTTATGCTATTCGGAAAGGATTTCTTCCCCACCTAGTATTAGACACTGCTTTAATCGACTTTTATGGTAAGTGTGGGAAGTTGAAATCAGCTAAAGCTATGTTCTTTAACATGAAAGAAAGAAACTTAATATCATGGAACGCCATGATTGCTGCGTATGCGCAGAATGGCTATACTGGGGAAGCCCTAGAGATTTTTCAAGATAATCTTGAAGAAAATCTTACCCCGGATGAGATGACATTTGCTATTATCTTGCCTGCCTATGCTGATGATGCAGGACGGAAGCAAGGGATTCAAGCGAAAACCCTTGGTAGTAACCAAATTTTGGAATCCACCAAGAACAAAGTAAAACCCAAAGAAACTTTATTAATAACTGAATGCCCAAAACGTTCTACAAGAACCTTCTTTTATAGTATAAGAGAAAATAATTTCTTATAGAAAAAGAAAACTAATGACTTAACTAAAACTCCTAACGAATAAGGAAAACTAATAAAATTTTAAAAAAAAATAATTCCAAAAATAGAAAAAAACTAATTTCACTGCCTAAATGTGCCCGGACGCCCAAAATCTATCATATATCACTGCAAAACAGTGGGTTCGACTCGTGGCGTCGAGCTACCCCAAATCGGTATATTATTCGCCCAAATGGAGTTCGGATGCCAAATCTGCAAAGTGCGGTTTCATCCCTTCCGATCCAATTCTTCTTCAATCCACTCGGCCATTTGTTCTACATCAGCTGAAAAGGCCTTGCTGAAAGAAGGTGTGCAAATTCAAGGCTATGCATGTAAATTGGGTTTTGCATGTGTGCAAAATGTGGGGGTCTTAAGACTGCAAGAGGAATCTTTGATAGTATGGTGTTTAAGGATGTTGTTGTTTCGTGGAACACGATCATATTAGCTTACGCCATACACGGGTTTGGAGAAACATCAATTAGGTTATTCTTTAAGATGAGGGAAGAGGGGTTTCAGCTAAACGGAAGTATATTTGTTTCGGTTTTATCGGCCTGTAATATTGCTGGGATGGTAGATGAAGGTTGGGAGTATTTTAATTCAAAGAAAAGGGATTATGAAATTGAACCTTGGATACAGAGTTACGGGTGTGTGCTCGACCTGATAGGCTGTTCTGGCGATCTTGAGTTAGCTAAAAGGTTTATAGATGAAATGCCGTTAACCCCAACAGCCCGGATTTGGGGATCTTTGTTGGGTGCAGGTTAGACATCATAGGAACATAGAGCTAGCTGAGGTAGCTACAAATCATGTGTTGTCATTAAATCATGATAACACTGGTTGCCATGTTTTGCTTTCCAACATGCATGCTGATGTTCGAAGATGGGAAGATGTAGCGCAGATTAAACGTTGGATCAAGAACGAAGGATTGGAAAAAACAATTGGATGTAGCATAGTTGAGACTTGAGCATAGTAGTAAGGCTTATCGTTTCACCAATTATGCATATTAAGAGTAGCATGATTGATGAAGTTCTTGATATTATTTTTGAGCAAAATAGAGGAAATTGAGTATGATCTTTGTGTTACTAAGTTCAAGCCAGTAGATTTGTTCAAGAAAAGAGAGTGTGCTACTTTCTACCATGTTGTGAAATTGGCTATTCCTTTTGTGTTGATCTCTACATGTGTTGGGAAACATGCTCTTGTTAGGAAGAACATTACAATATGTGAAGATTGTCATAATGCTGCAAAAAGGATTTCGGAGATTACTAATAGAGAAATCGTAGTTGGATATTCAAAATATACCACCCATTTTCGGGATGAGCGTTGCTCGTGTAGAGATTATTGGTGAATAAGTTCTTTGAAGTACAAGAATACATGAGAAGTAGTTCGTTTTTTGTCTTTGGATTGGATAAAATAGTCTTTTCAAGCCTCAATTAGTGCTCGAAGGAGGTAAATGGCTCCTATTCACAAAATTTGCTCAGGTAGTAGTGCTACTTGTACATGCAGAATTGTATTCATGCGAAGTAAATTGAAAAGTGTGATGTCAATAACATTGTTATTTTATTTTAAAATATGTACACAGTATAACTCTGTAAATTTGTGCTTGTATGCTTCTAGAGGACCAAATTGAACATGAAAAGGTGAGTTAAATAAACAATTATGAAATTAATAAGGACAATTGAGAGATTATGACATTGATTATCAGTTGTCATTACTAACTTACAAAGTATCAGAATGATATATGCACTAGAAATTCCATTTTAATTGGATTCCGTCATTATTGACCAAGTTTGTTTTGAATTCAACGTCCGTTACCGTTAGCGGCTTTAAGGGATTGAAGAAATAATAATAACATAATTACTCTTTATATATTGAGCTTGGTTTGAATTGAATTATTGAATCATTGATAAATGTTATTATTATTATTATTATCTTAAATAAAATAAAATTATAAGAAAACGATATTTATTTATTATATATAATAATATGAAAAATGAATATTTAAAAATGATTTTCAGAAGTGGCTTTATCAATCACATTACCCGTTCTAAAATGCCAACTAACATAATAGAAAACAACAAATTTATCTTGATCGTGTCTGTCTCAGAATCCTCTCCATGTCAACATCGACATGGCTTATCAATTAAATGTGAAACCTCGCTGTACAGTTTCACATACTATAATATTATTTTTACCGCTACTCATGTATGAATACGTTAAAATATTCACACATTGATATGATAGTTTATAAATGATATATATCAATATATAGGATATATTCTGGATCACTTGTAAATTGATATAGTATGAGTATTTTAATGTGCCTAGCATCCCACTTTTACCATTTTCCCCAATTTTTATTTATTTTTTCTTTTGATTAAATCAATTATATCCACATATCTTATGGAACCTACAATTACACAAATCTCCACCATTTAACTCTACTCATTCTATCTCCTCTTTTATATGAAAATCCATAAAAAAATCAATTATATTACCCCATAATATCAGTCATTTTACAATATTTTATTTTTATGGATTTTTATTTTTTATTTTTTATCAAATCAACCACATTCACATATCTCATAAAATTTATATGTATTATATAAATCTCTATCATTTAATTTTACTCATTTTTTCTTTTTTTTTTTACATAAAACTTTATAAAAATGAATAAAAAATTCAATCCTATCAACCCCACCCCCAAATCCCAAAATATATGTAGATTAGGAATCAGGGGAAAGAAGGTGGTAGGATTAAATTTTTTATGGTTTTTTTAATGAATTTTTATGTGAAAGAGTAGAAAGAATAAGTGGAGTTGAATGATAGAAATTTGTATATGTAAATCCTACAAAATATATAAATATGATTAATTTGATTAAAAGAGAAAATAAATAAATTTAAAAAATGGTAAAACGCCACGGCTATCACCCTTAGGGCTTGTTATTTCCACAATTTTATAACAAAAAAACTTTTCTTTTTCATCTTTTCAATCACATACATATTTTTCAATATAATATTAACCACGCATTTTATACAGAATATCGTGCATAACAAAGTTACTGCCAAGAGAACAATGCCTTAATATCTCATTCTACAATATTTGGTCTTTTAAATGAGATGATGGAGGAAAAATTATTCATACAACCAACTGTGATTTGACTACTCTATAGCGGTTGACCATTCAAAATCTAGAATATGAACGAACAGTCCACCTAGGTTGATAGAGCATCTCCAATAATATTTTTAAATGAAAAATACTTTTTATTATAAAGAGGGAAATGGTAATATTGAACTCCAATTGACTCTTTATTTTAATATTTTAGAATAAAGAGAGTGTTTGGCTCTTTAAATTTAAAGAGTTAAATTCACTCTTTACTATTTAATATTCACAAGTTTCAATATTTTTTTATTGATTTTGCTAAATTACAATTAATTTTATTGGTCAAAGATAATTAAAATTATAAGTATTGATTAAAAATAAAAGAATGCAATAATTATTTACTGATTTAAGTAAAATAAATAGTATAAATAGAGAGGTTGTTAGAGTTAATTAAAATTTGTACTTTCTAAATTAGAATATACTCTCTATAATACAAAAGATTCTCTTTAAAAATAAATAGATTGCTAGAAATATAATGCTCTTAGTAATAATGTTTGCATAACTATGCTGTATAGTTTGTACAGATTTTAAAATCAATGAAAGAACAGAGGCAGGGGGCAGAAAAAAAAGTGAAGGGAAAAAATGGTAAAGGAGAAAATTTCGAGGCGGGGGAACCGTTATTTGAATCAAGGCAAGCCCAACAGAAAAGTGGTGTCCTGGGGCCGTCTCGCGAAGATCTTCGACCTAGCCAAGCGACTGAAAGGTTTCTTTATATAAGTATGTTTTGCTTGCTTGTGTCCTGTATATTCCTATGTTGCCTTATGCCTGCTGGTTCTGAATGGATGAACAGCCACGGCCGATAGTGGGGATGGGGAGCTACTAGAATAGGTCAGCCCTTACTCCATTCAGTGCCTGAATGGCGGGCTGGGGGGCGGGGGGGTTGGTTTGAGGAATCTACTTTTAATACCATTAAGCTTTCATGTGGGAAAAATTCGTACTCTTCGTCGGGCTATTTGCATTGTTTGTAACTTAAGGGTGTGTTTGATTGAAATTGGTTTTGCATGCAAATATTAAATCGTGTAAAATATTTTACACTTTCGCTGTTTAATTGCAAGTTATAAAAGGAAATAATTTTACAAGGTACAACTGTTTTAAACACGATTTCCACCAAAAGCATAAAAACGTTTTCTTAAGGGATAGGTGATATTTCGTTTACCACGCAAACGTTTTCCCTCTTTTCTTTTGCAACCTGTCAATCAAACACACCCTTAATCTTTATATTAAAATAATTGGAGTGTTACATTGGCAAAGATGCTAACATAGCACATATTAAATATTTTTAAAAATTTAAAAATTAGTTTTAGGAAATAATCTAACATTAATTAGTAATAATTAAAAATAAACCAATATCTAAAGAAATCATTTAATGAGAAAAAATTGGTTTTGGAAAGATTTTAAATATAATTTTATTTTTTAAAGTTCTAATTCAAAATATTAAATAATAAATATTTTTTATTTATTTTTATCGTGTTAAAATTATAGGTTTTGATAGTTTTGCTTAGTTACGTGAATTTGACTATTAAAAAATAGTTGGTATTTTTTATTTTTTTATTTTTTAAAATCAAATTGTGAGTAATTAAAATTATACTGGATTTATGTTTAATACTTTATGAATTTTTAAGTAAATAGCAATTTATTAATCTTTTCTTTATATTAAAAACTGGTGTGTTACGTTAGCAAAGATGCCAATGTGACATACATTAAATCTATATCTATACTATATATAAAAGTATGAATAGGAGGGGAAACATTTTTGGACCATTATACCCCTAATAGATTTTTATAATTCTTTGTTTGTCCTTTATTAATTATTTTCTTATCATTCTTTAATTGTCCTTATTTATTATTAATAAGTTTTTATAGTTCTTTCATATTCCTTCATAAGTATTCCTTAATTTTGATTCTATGATTTGTTTTTACATAAGATGTGAGTTTCTTATTATTGAGTATTTGGATTTTGGATATTGATTTGGGTTTGGTTAGACATTGGGTTTCGATTGCAGAATTTTCCTTCTTGAATTTACCGATTGCGTCTATTTATAAATTGAAAAGTTATGTTACTGAGTTCCTTTCCTAATTGCTCATCTAGGTATTGTATGTTTTGAATTTATTATAATTATATTTTTTGTACTGCCTGTGGGATATAACCCCACAACTAAATGAATCCCTTATATTATATTAGTTATTCCTTATTCACATTATTGTTCTCTTCAAATTAAATTTGGTTTACTGACTTTTGTATTGGATGTGTGGTTGAGAATTTGAAAAAAATATATATTAAAAAATATAAATAAATTATCAAATCAATATGGTGGTTGAAAAGGATGACTGGATTAGAGGGATAGAAAAATGGATTTAAATTGATGAAATTTAAGAGACATGGAGCAAGCTAAGGCTTTTGAGAAAAACTCTTTTCCTTTTTGAATTATTTGTGTTACTTCATATTATTATGCTTTATGAATATATAATTATTCTAAGCACATTACAATGTAAAAAGAAAAAATGGTTGACACATTACTGTTTTAATTCAATTACATCAATAAGATGAATACTTTTTTTGGTAAATTTGTAATAAGATTTGAATTATATTATATTATCATTGTATCCTTAAAAAAATTATATAATATTATTCACACAAATATCTTACAATTACATATACTCTTTATAGAACCTTATCTACATAAATAATTTAAAATCACGTGCAACGCACGTGTTTGTAAACTAGTATTTTTTAAAAGATTATAAAATTAGTTGAAGATTCGAAAATATACCACCATTTTTGGGATGAGCATTGCTCGTGTAGAGATTATTGGTGAATAAGTTCTTTGAAGTACAAAAATACATGAGAAACAGTTCGTTTTTTGTCTTTGGATTGGACAAAATGGTCTTTTCATGCCTCAATTAGTACTAGGAGGAGGTAAATGGCGCCTATTCACAAAATTTGCTCGGGTAGTAGTGCCACTTGTACATGCAGAATTGTATTCATGCAAAGTAAATTGAGAAGTGTAATGTCAATAATTTTGTTATCTTATTTTAAAAGGTGTATACAGTATAACTCTGTGTAAATTTGTACTTGTATGCTTCTAGAGGACCAAATTGAATATCAAAAGGTGAGTTAAATAAACAATTATGCAATTAATAAGGACAATTGAGAGATTATGACATTGATTATCAGTTGTCATTGCTAACTTACAAAGTATCCCAATCCGAATGATACATACACTGGAAATTCCATTTTAATTAGATTCCGTCATTATTGACCGAGTTTGTTCTGAATTCAACGTCCGTTACCGTTAGCGGCGTTAAGGGATTGAAGAAATAATAATAACATAATTACTCTTTATATATTGAGCTGGGTTTGAATTGAATGATTGAATCATTGATAAATGTTGTTATTATTATTAGTATTATTATCTTAAAGAAAATTATAAGAAAACTATATTTATTATATAATAATATGAAAAATGAATATTTAAAAATAATTTTCAGAAGTGGCATTATCAATCACATTACACGTTATAAAATGCCAACTAACATAATAGAAAACAACAAATTAATCTTGATCGTGTCTGTCTCAGAATCCTCTGCATGTCAACATCGACATGGCTTATCAATTAAATGTGAAACCTCGCTGTACACTCAATGTACGAACCGTTTCACATACTATAATATTATTTTTATCGCTACTTATGCATGAATGCGTTAAAATATTCACACATTGATATCAATAATGTGATAGTTTATAAATGATCTATATCAATAGCAGAAATGATCTCCTCCGATATCATGCCAACACATGGAAATTCTTGGAAAAAAAATATTCCCCCGCCATCAGGGGAGCTGTTATGTATTATTCATCTTACTTAACGTAGATTCAAAAAAATAAAAGAAATTTTTGCGCGACGTGGCGCCCCCAAGACGCGCCACGTCGCGCTGTTGGTAGATCACCTGCCCACTGCGTGGGCAGGTGATCATTTACCATATCAATAGATACCATTTTTTTCCAATTTTTCTTTTGGTTAAACCAATCACATCCACATATCTTATGGAACCTACATATATTATACAATCTCCACCATTTAACTACACTCATTCTATCTCTTCTTTTACATAAAAAAATCTATTAAAAAAATTCAATCATATTACCCCATAATATCAATCATTTTACAATATTTGATTTTTATCGATTTTTATTTTTTATTTTTTATCAAATCAATCACATTCACATATCTCATAAAACCTATATGTATTATATAAATTTCCACTATTTAACTCCACTTCAATACTATCAAAACCAAACCACCCCGCTCCCCCCCCCCCCCTTCCAACCCCAAAATATATGTAGATAAGGAATCAGGGGAAAGAGGGTGATATAATTAAATTTTTTTATGGTTTTTTATGAATTTTTATGTGAAAAAATAGAAAGAATAAGTGGAGTTGAATGGTAGAAATTTATATAATATATGTAACTCTTATAAAATATATGAATGTGATTAATTTACCTAAAAAATAAATAAATATAGATTAAAAAATAAATAGTACAACACCACGGCTATCACCCTTAATATCAATCATTTTACAATATTTGGTCTTTTAAATGGGACGATGAAGGAAAAATTATTTATACAACCAACTGTGATTTGATTACTCTATAGCGATTCACCATTCAAAATCTAGAATATGAAAGAACAGTATTGTTAGAGCATCTCTAATAACCTCTTTGAATGAAAGATTTTTTTATCATAAAGAGGGAAAGAATAAAATTGAGCTTCAATTAGCTCTTTATTTTAACATTTTAGAATAAAGAGAGTATTTGACTCTTCAAATTTGAAAAGCCCAACCCACTCTTTATTATTTAATAGTCAAGGGTCTTAATACTTTTTTATTGGTTTTGCTAAATTACAACTAATTTTATTGGTTAAAGACAATTAAAAATTATAAATATTGATTAAAAAAAGAATGCAATAACTATTTATTGATTTAAGCAAGATAAAGAGTATAGATAGAGAGCTTGTTAGAGTTAATTAAAATTTTTACTTTCTAAATTAGGATATACTCTTTATAATATAAACAATTCTCTTTAAAAATAAAGAGATTGTTGGAAATGCTCTTAGTAATCATGTTTGCATAACTATACTGTATAGTTGCTTGTACAGATTTTAAAATAAGTGAAAGAACAGAGGCAGAGGGCCCAAAAAAAAACAAAAATGTGAAGGGAAAAAACGCTAAGGGAGAAATTTTTGGGGGGATCTACTTTTAAATAGTACTGTAGGAGAAAAAATTAAATAAAGGTAAAATTCAATCGATTTATTAAAATATTTGTGGATCAAAGGAGGGAAAATAGTTAAAAAGAGGATTAAATTTGATCCCTTATTTATCCATTGTCACTAGAATATCTCCCCCCGCGCCCCCACCCGCAACAAAAAAACATAAAAACACTATTTAGCTTTCAAGTGGGAAAAACCCATACTCTTCGTCGGCCTATTTGCAATGTTTGTAACTCAATTTACATTTATTCGTACATGTAACAAAACCAAAGTACATACATTCAGCCAAAAAAAGCATAAAAGAAAAGGAAAACATATCTTTATATTCCATTTACTATTTACATCTCAAAAATTTACGAAAATCAATCTACCGTGTCCAAACACTATAGTAATATTTACAAAAAGAAAGCACAAAAAATAAAAAATAATTCTACTTAAATACAGTGATTGATACAATAATTCACATAATTATAATATATCAAAATTCAGTGAAATGAAATACTACCATGACTCACTTCACAAAATTTTGATATATTATATTATATGAACTACCGTATTAATCTATCTGTTAAAGTAGTATTACTATAAAATAAAATTTAAAAAAAAAAAAAGAAAAAAGGGCAAAAGACAAAGCTTTAAAAAACTGCAGCTTTGTCGTGTTGTACCGTAGACTCTCTCTTTTCAGTCAACTTAATCCTCTTTTGTCTTGTACCTTGCTGGTGCTCGGAAAACAAGCTCTTAACCACCACCAACACTACGTCGTTAAAGCATCCGATCAATCCACGACACTTCTCCATCATTCTCCTAACAAAGTATCTCCTATCGTCATCCTCAAGCACCGCCATAGGCTGGAGGTACGCCCACGCTGCATGCTTCACCAACGGATCCTTGATCGGAATCTCCTTCCAGCCGTCCCTCATGACTTTCGCCGGCGATCCGATCGACGTCGGCGACGCCGGAAGTATGTCTTTCAAGCTCGTGTAGCTTAAATTCTGAATCTGAATCATCTCTATATCGGAGTTCTTAAATTGATCGACGCCATTCGCTACGAGAAATCGCCGTGCTTGCGAGCACTTCATCAGTGGAAAATTGAAATCGCTGCTCGAATTAATGATCTGAGTTACCATCGAAATTTTTACAGGTATGTGAGAGTGTCAGTGTGTGTGTGTGTGTGTGTGTGTGTGTGTGTGTGTGAGAGAATGGGTAGAGAGGACTGAGGCGAGGGCAGATTTTGGAGTAGATGTAGGACAGTGAGATAATGAATGGGGTCCACGCGCAAACGAGAAAGCAGAGTTTTCTGAGGGCACGTGGTGAAGTAGCAGTTGGTTGGTGGCCCTAGCGCGTGGATAGCGTGGATAAAAATGTCCTCGTGTTTAACCACAGAATTTTGATAGTATTAATTACAATAGGAAAATTAAAAAGTTAGGCAACGTGGAGCTTGTTTGGCTAAGAGGTTTTCAAAATTATTTTCACTCAAAATTACTTTCAATTAACTATTGATTGTTGCTTTGATAATCTTTTATATTCTTGTAACTTGTAAGCGTTAGAAAACATTCTTGGTTCCAAAATTTTCTTGCAAACAAAACTTTAGACTTTAGTCCTTATTCTATCCAGGATAAATTTTATCACACACTCTTTTCTCTCATTTTTTCAATCACATACACATTTTTTAATACAATATTAATCACATATTTTACACGGAATACCGCCCGGATAACTTTTATCCACAATCAAACAACCCCTTAGTATTGAATCAACACACGTTTTTGAAGAAATAATTTTTTAATATGTATTTTAAAAATTATTGTGGTAATAAAATAAGCATATCTCATTAAAACTACAGAAATACAATCCTGTCAATGGTTGATATGATAGCATACTAATGTACACACGTTGATGGATTATATTTTTCAATGCATTTACAAAGTTCTTTATTTTTAACCATTTTATAAAAGAAAAAATGGGATTTGAACTTTTTTTTTTTTTTTTAAATTATGAGGGAGAATGTAGGAGAGGAGAATTGAACCATTCATTTGAGGGATGCTACACCTGCCCAGATAATACTGGAACACATGATATTGGCAAGAGACTTGGAACATGGAAGGTAAGATTTCTTGGAACTTTTATTTAATTATTTAATTTACTTAATTAATTTTTAACTTAGCCTATGTTTGGTTGAGGATCTTTGACCCAAAAATCAATTTTCCGGATGAGGGGGACGGTGGGGATGGTGACGCCTATAACTTTGCAATTCTGCATTTTGTGGAATTTTCCTCGTTGCGCTTAACCAGTGGTGGACTAGACCTTTGGCGTACAAAATTATTTATACTTGGACCAAAATGCTTGATTACAATGAGGGGTAAATAGGTCATTTGAAGACAGTCTGGAATCTGGATAACTCCCTTTTTTCTTTTTCTTTTTTTTTTTCTAAAAATTTTTTGGGGACCAGAATCTGGATGACTGTTGGTCTATCTATTTATGACTTCATTCATGTGCCATATTTGGTTTCATATGGGTTGTTCTATAGGAAGGCAAAAATAAATACTTCTTGATAATGGTTATAATATATATTTGGAATTATTCTAAATTGTTTTGGACATATTAATTGTAGAGTGGAACATTCTTTTTGGGGACATGTATGTAAATAGAAATAGATCAATATTCTTAAAAAATAATAAGATAAGAAAAACAAAAATTTTATTTTCTTCGGTTCATTTATTACACTAACATTAATGTCATAGAATTTGCAAAAGAATCCCCAAAATTTGAACCGAATTAGGGTATGTTTGGTAGAATTAACTGATAAACTAATTGAGAGCTGATAACTTATGACTTATAATTGATAGCTGATATAAATAAAAACGTTTGGGAAAATAACTGATAAATTGGCTCATAAATAAAAAATTACACAGATGAGATGAATATGTTTAAAATATATCTCTAAAAAATTGTAGGACTAACCAAACGGAACTTATTTAATTAGTAAGAACTTATAAACTCCTAAATAAGTTATAAACTATCTTATTTGGCTTACCAAACATACTCTTAATTAAAAAATTTAAAGACAACATGTTTGGATTTGATCCTGAATTCGTGGGCTAACTCTTAAAAGGCCCAACAAGTCGATCAAGCCTGTGCACCAGTTCAACAAGCTGAACTGCGATCTAGCCCGTGAATGACCCAACAATGTGGGGCAACTCATCTTTGAAAGCGTAAAAGATGTATATCTTTAAAATAGACTACTGAATATTTGCTCTAGCCATTGAAAATTCACGAGAAAAAGAAAGAAATCACCAGTACAGGTGTACATGGTTGAAATACATGATTTCCAATAAAAAAAACAAAAGTCCACAAGAAAAGGAAAGGTGGAAAGAAATGCATCAATTAATGAACTTTAACGTGTCACAATAACCATCTAGTAATTTGATTCAACAAAAAAAAAAAAAAATCTAGTAATATTTACTATATTTAGTGGAAATAAATAGCAAGACAATAATAGTGTTATCTTTCAACTAAAATAATTCACATACATAATAAATCTGTTACCCCTTAAAAAACATAATTTAGACTTGATTTGTGGATTGAGACAATCAAAATACCAAAAAAAAAAAAAAAAAAAAGGTTAGTTAATCTTAACTCATTTCGTCTTAGGGAAACTGATGTAGTGGTAAAGCACCCCCTTACTGATTTATCCCGAATTAAAACACCACACCATATCTCTATAATTTTAAATTTGTACTAAAAAAAAATCTTAACTCATTTTATGAAAAAATACCGTGATTCAAAAACTGTTTTTTCGACCATTAGTATTCTTCTAATGTAATCCTTTAACTATCAACTTAATAGTTCGAAACTAAGATTCGACTTACCACGTGACTAAATGCCAATTGAGTCACCTTTTAGATAATAATTTGAATATATTTTTTTAAAATTATGAGTCAAAAACATTTTTCAACTCTAGCTAGCCAGGAAGGAAAATATTGGGTGCAAATATGCAAATTTCCTCTATAGTACTGTGGCCTCATGAAAAAACCCTCAGAATGGAAAGGCAAAACAGATCATTCCCCAGGTGCTTAATTCATTCCCCAAATAATCCAAATAATCAATACGAATTTGTCCTTTTTCGTTTTTTTCTTTTTCTTTTAAAATTTGATCGGAATTGACAAATCGGTGGCTGAGGTCGCCACCGACGCCGTCCCACACACACACACACGAATTGCTGTTAGGACGAGACAGACACGTGCTGCCCCACACCAATGACTAGGAAATCACTATTGACTCTACACCTCTTCACCTGCATCATTAACTCTCCATGGTCAGTACCACTATCCTCCCCAATCCCCATTGTGAATCTCTCAATCTTCAAATTCTCTTAAATCAAATCACTGATCCACGCATATCACATCGCAGCGCAGTGCAATACGCCGGTAAAATATTAATGCAGTTTATGGTTACATGTAGTTAAAATTTAAAATCGGCATCTTCGTCGAGTTTCTGTTATTGTTGAATCGGTGCTTTTTTCGGTTTAATGAATTTCTTGTTGTATAAAGGCAGTTTTGGAAACGAGTATGTGAAGTAATTGGTAAAGATTATTTCCTTGGGTTAAATTAGGTTTTTATTGTTGTGATATTTTGCATTTATTTTGCGGATATAGTGACTGGATATATTGCTTTGAATTCGTTGCGTGAGAACTTAATTGGTATCTGCTGCGTATTAAATCCAAATGATGCTTTAAGATTCATGTTGTTCATGACCATAAAATCTATTCCAATTTGATACTGTACACAGAAACCAGAGAAACTGTTTTGCTAAGTTAACATCTATTCAGATGAGGTTATTATATGCCCAGTTAATCCAAATTATGTTTTGAGATTCATGTTGTTCACCGTTTTCCTTTTCCCTAACTACAAAATCTATTCTAATTTGATATTGCACACAGAAACAAAGAAGCTGTTCTGCTAAGTTAACATCCATTCAGATGAGGGAAGACAATAATGTTGAGTACATAGGCTTGGATGATGGAGTTTCTCCCAAGTTACAAAACTTGAATAAGGTTTCAATTCTACCACTTGTTTTTCTCATCTTTTATGAGGTCTCTGGTGGACCTTTTGGTGTTGAAGACAGCGTTCAAGCTGCTGGTCCTCTTCTAGCATTGCTTGGCTTTCTACTTTTCCCTTTGATATGGAGTGTACCAGAAGCCTTAATAACTGCAGAATTGGGAACCATGTTCCCCGAAAATGGAGGATATGTAGTTTGGGTTTCATCTGCTTTTGGTCCATTTTGGGGATTTCAACAAGGGTGGATGAAGTGGCTAAGTGGGGTTATTGACAACGCGCTTTATCCCGTTCTGTTTCTTGATTATCTGAAATCAGGTATACCAATTCTAGCAGATGGTATCCCCCGGATTGTAGCAGTTCTTGTGCTTACTTTCTTGCTCACTTACATGAACTACCGGGGTATGACCATAGTTGGATGGGTTGCTATATTGTTAGGTGTGTTTTCTTTACTTCCTTTCTTGTTTATGGGACTTATAGCAATCCCCGAATTGAAGCCTTCGAGATGGCTCGTGATTGATTTCAACAATGTGGATTGGGGATTGTATTTGAACACTCTATTCTGGAATTTAAACTACTGGGATTCAATTAGTACACTAGCCGGCGAGGTGGAAAACCCTGGTGGGACCCTCCCCAAGGCTCTCTTTTACGCCCTTATATTAGTCATTCTTGGATACTTTTTCCCTCTTCTCATAGGAACAGGAGCTGTTCCCCTAGAGCGTGATCTATGGAGTGATGGGTATTTTTCTGACATAGCGAAAATTCTTGGTGGGGTGTGGTTGAGATTTTGGATTCAAGGGGCGTCTGCTCTATCGAACATGGGGATGTTCGTGGCTGAGATGAGTAGCGACTCGTTTCAACTTCTCGGGATGGCCGAGCGTGGGATGCTACCAGCAGGTTTTGCTAAAAGAAACCGTTATGGGACGCCCCTTATTGGGATCTTATTCTCCGCATCGGGCGTGATATTACTCTCATGGTTGAGTTTTCAGGAGATTGTAGCAGCCGAGAATTTTCTTTACTGTTTTGGAATGATCATGGAATTCATTGCCTTTGTGAAGTTAAGAATGGAGTACCCGGCAGTATCTCGACCGTACAAGATTCCACTTGGGACCGTTGGATCGATTCTGATGTGTATTCCTCCTAGTCTGTTAATTTTGGTGGTTTTGGCTATGGCTTCTTTTAAAGTCATGGTTATTAGCATGTTGGCTGTCGTTATAGGGCTTGTTTTGGAACCATGTTTGAGGTATAGTGAGAAAAAACGATGGTTTAGATTCCATATAAGTAATAATCTTCCAGATTGGGACCACACTAATCCGAGGCCCACTGAGCCGTAGGTTCCATATAAGTAAATGGTCTTCCAGATTGGGACTACACTAATCCGAGGCCCACTGACCCGTCCTCCCTTTTCTTTTTTTTTTTTTTTTGTGGGTGGAAACTCGGAAGTGAAATATTTATTTGCTTGTAGCATTGTAATGGTATTGTCTTTGACAATTTCGATATTTGATTATTAAATTTAGGAGCTTGTTATTTTTTATGATTATTATAAAATACGAAGATTATATAGAAATGTGAAAAATAATATGTTTTCTGTAGGAATAATTTTAGTTATATGATTTGTTTTACAATTAGTTGTGTAACCGGGCGACCTGTTATAATTTTTCGGAGCAATGACACAACGACGGCAATAGGTGACTATAAAATTGTGACATAGTTGTACAATTAGTAATTTCAATGTATTATACTATATTATGCAGTAATTTTAATTTTAAAATATTTAATTTCTAAATCTCTCTCTATTTCTTTAAACTATTTATTCGAATGTTTTAAAAACACCTGCAGATATACGACAATATAGATCAACGATAAAATAAAAACATGGGAGCTTCTATTCATTGGATATTAATGTAGACATGTAGTCAACTAACCATCAATCAATATCAAATAGATTCAACTCCACAAAATAATTGGAGATGATCTAATTTAGTTCTTCACAAAAAAAAAAAAAAGAAAAAAAAGGGAATAATTAGACATAAGCGTGTTTGAAATCTGATGAACACCACAATTCTGGTCACTGCCTACTCGAAGGCAAGGCTTAGAGGTTATATTTTACAACAGCTAGTGTATTCTCCTTTAATCCACACACTACAGCAACTTCTTTCAGTTTACTCAACGCTAAATTTGTCAAAGAGCACTACAGACATTTTTCAGTTTACTCAACGCTAAATTTGTCAAACTTCCAAAGAATATAGCCGTAATTCCAAAACTCAGAATGAGATTTCAGCATGGATATCTCACAACAGATTGATGCCATGCTTTCATGCACAATAAAAACCCGACTTTTGAAAAACAGGCGTTCTTTCCAACCAATTATGACCTATAAACTTGCTACCTCACATGTAGTAGTAAATTGTAAGACAGATCATCTTACAGAGATGTTTCTCAGTAGCTTCCTCTCCTTCCAGATTGAAACGATCACTAACTCTTCTTGAACACATCATTTTTGCCTCTCCGCAGCCTATCATTAAATAAGGATAGAGAATCGGTGAAGAATTAGTATGGAAATATGGTTAATAGCACAAATACTGGGGGAGAAAAATCAAGGTGCGAATCCATAAGTTATAAGATCAACACTTGACAGGAAAAAGGTAAAATAAAACATAAATGATTTTCATATCACTCAACTGCAAGAAAATCGCATACTATGTACTCTCATACAAGCAGTGTCCTAAACTACCCTCCATTACAAAATAACTGCCATAACTAATATTTTAAAAGCATAGAGCCCAGACCTGGCAATGGCAGCAATAAGATTGCACAACACCACAAGCATCAACAGCACGTGCTTTTGTGGTGTTTAGAAGATACTATAGAGCCAAGAGAACGTTAAACATTCTTGCTAGAACTACACGCGTAACCAAACTTAGTGACATCTATAAGCTCACACACCTCATTCATCATGACCATCATCCATACTTGTAATCTTTCCTATATATGATCAAAGTTGATTATACTTGCAAGAGGTCTCGTTTAATTGACCCAATCTTAGGCTAGGAGGAGGAGGAGGAGGAGGAGGAGGAGGGAGAATGTCTTGTTGCACCATTACCCTCTCATCTTGCCTCCCAAACTTATTCCAACCCCCTGTAAAATCCTGAAAGGGCTGTTTCTTATCTACTCATTTGAAAAGTAGTAACAAGGATCAATCCCACCTACCCAGAAGGTAACGAAACCAAACAAACTTGTGGTAAACACAAAGATATGGCTTCCTATATTGAGCTAGTGACAGCAAGATTATGAAAATGCTTGGGAGTTAAAGGAAAATAGAGAAACAAATGCATGGTAATAGAAAATTAAGTGCTTGTTTGTATAAAATTATAAGATGATAAAACCACAATAAGCAATGAGTAAGTTGGCTGAAGTTGTGGGTCTTAAAAAAACACGATTAAAATTAGTGTCTGACTTCGGCCTTTAACTTAAGCTACTTATAATGTTACCAAAGATATGCACAATTCACAAATAATATATTTTACAGAGAGGACAGAAGAACATCGCACTGAATACATTTTTGAGGCAGTAGCACCAACCTTTTTCAACTTGTCCAGTACCGATTCTTCAAAAGCCTGATATCCAGCACCAACAAGATTGTTCAATTTTGGGCCATCGGCTTCTATATTTTCCTCAACACCAAAATTGACTGGTGATGAAGCTGGTTGAAGAGGCAACACCAGAAGTGGATTTGAAAGATCCCCCAAGACATTCCCAGTAGCAGCAACCTGTTAAACACAAGGCACAGAGACTAGATTAGAACCCAAAAATCAAGTCAACTCAAGAAATTCTTCAAGAAAAAGGAAAAAGAAAACATACAGCACCATCTTTAGACCCCATTACAACAAGGGCAGACCCTTTCTTCTTAGAACTCTTAATCACTACATCTTCCACCTGACCGAACTCCTCAAAAATTTCCCTTAATCGTTGAGCTGTATAGTCTCCTCCAGTCTTCTCCCACGAAACCTTAAGAACCTTTTCCTTCTCCAACCCACTACCACCACCACCAGCCGTATTATTATTTCGCCTTGTAGCAGTACTTTTCTTCTTCAGGGGAGTCGTACTTGTGGTTGTAGAATCATATCCTTTTCGGCCATGCATTGTCCGAATTCTAGCAATCTCCTCCTTAAGCTTCCTAGCAATTCTCTCTTCCTCATCTCGAGCTCTCAAATTAGGGTCAGGAGCAAAAGCATATCGCTCTCTTTCTTCAAGATCTGACATCATTTTACGCCGCTTGGAATCTTGGTGCAACTGGCGTTGAAGCTTTTCGCGTTTCAATTTAAGAAGATCATCAAACAACTTTCTGGCTTTTTCATCCTTGAGGACTGCGTATGATGTTGTAAGCCTTTGGAAGTTTTCGTGTGCATTTGGATCATCAGGTCTCTTATCTGGATGCAATTCTAAGGCCTTTAGTCTGTAAGCTTTTGTAATTTCTTTCTCGGAGAGATTGGCACTTTCTTCACCAGATGGTAGACCCAATATGGCATAGTGGTCGACTTCACCATCCATATTTCCCCAAAGTTAAAATTTATTCACTCCCAACTCTGATATCAAATTATCAATCAAAAACTGCAAATAAATGGAAAATAGATCGTCAAAAAGCTCGTTTCAAGAGAAATTAAAATGCATAGATACAAGAACAGAAACGAATCTCATTAAAGGTAGCTTGTGCAAAAGCTTTTTAGGTACATGGATTCAAGTCCAGGGACGGTGATTTTGGACTGGAGATTTCATCGATTACAGTCGAGACAACGATTAAAAAAACCGTAACCAACAGCAAGCAATATTTTCTTGAAAATCAAATTGTTGTTGCTATAGGAAGCTTGAGTGCCATCAAAAACCAACTCCTCCGGGAAATAAATAAATAAATTCAATAATAAATTCGATGCTACATACCTTCCAAGTATGGCGATGAAGAAAAAACTCACTGCAACAATTGATTTGATAGATATATATATATATATATATATATATATATATATATATACTGGCGAATAACCAAGGAGTGACGAATACGATTACGTCTCCTCTCAGAGAGGGATAATTGTGAAAATCTAACCAAGTCAATTGAACTCGGGAGAGGAGGAAAGCGAATAGGAAAGATTGTTGGGTCCCAAATTGTAGCCCCAATAAGGCGGGCCTGGGTTGTAGTGGGATCGCCGTTTATTTGAGAATGGACTTCCAAATGCATTGCAATCCGTTTGCTGGCCCTGAACTCATTGCAAATACAACATTTTGATTTTTTTTTTTTTTATTTTTTTTGGAATGATGCATATATAAATTTTAAAATCCATTACTTTATTTATGGAACGATTTTATAAAAAATTCCCAAAAATTAAACCTGCTCAATTTTATTGTTCTATTTCAAGTGAAGAATTTTAATCCGACAAAGAAAGATTTCTTGTGAAGCGTGAAGATAGATGTGCATTTATCTTTCTCCAGAAAATATTTTATATAAGCATGATTATTAATCAATTATAGTTAATTAAATATCATATTGCCATCGTGGGTAATCCATTCACATATATTTGCATATGCAACATATTAAACCACAACTTAACAACAGATAATGTAAAATTGGATTTCAACAATTTCATCTGAAAACTAATTGGCGTCTAAATATGATAAACCTTTTATACATTTGATCACCGTTCAGCAACCAAAATTTTGGACTTAAGAACGGTATTTTTAACATCAACAGACATGACTCAACCTTTATCGTGCACCATACCAAAGGATATAATATTTAGAACAAGTTTTAAAGAGATATTCGGAAAAAAAAAAAAAATTAAGAGAATTAGTTATGTAAAAACTCCCTTCAACATCACTTAAACTTGAGGCCACATTTAGATTTTTTTACGTTTTTATTTAACATATGCTTACACTCACTTAAACTCAATAATCACATTTTTTATACTAATGCTTAATCACATTTGACGTTTTTAAAACACTAATTCGAAGTTAAAACCCAAATGTCACCATACCATACCAACGGATCTTTGTATGCCATTGTACCTTTTTTTTTCCCATGTCATAAATACTTATACAGCATTATTTACAATACGTTCATCAAATCAGAACCCGTTATCTTAAATTATTGCTCAATCAAACCACAACCTTTTTGTTAACGAGAGAAATGCTTACTTCATGTGAAGAGTTCCTATAACAAAACATAACTTAAACAGATGTCTAATTATTTTGTACAGTTTGTAACATAATAATACAGAACAAGTCATAGACAGTAAACCAGCAATGAAAAAAATTGCCCAGCCAGCAAAAAGCTCACTCTTGTACCGCTACCTAAGTAGATCGATATCATAACAATTTAAAAGAATAATACATTATCTAACAGCTTCGTCGAAAGAATATCAAAGTCTTCAACTTCTGGAATGAATGCCTCGGCTTCTTTTAACCTCATGGAAACTCGACTTTTATTATTAAACAAAATACACAAACTAACAAAGCGCGGGTCGAAGGACATGGTACAGCTTATGCCAGGGCAGTCGAACAGAAATAGAGGAAAAAGATTCAACCTTCAAATCAGTTAGATGCATCTCGGCTGTAGTATTGGTCGAGGGTCTTTGCCGGGATACGGTGGAGGAGCTCACGTGGGAAGATTCTGAGGAGTGTCCACGCCAGATCGAGTGACTGGAAGATGTTACGGGTGTCATAGGCACCTTGGGTGACAAATTTCCTCTCGAACTTGTCGAGGAACTCAAGATATAGCTGTGAAATCAAGTGGGGGTATATATTAGTTGTAATTATTACTTTAAATTAAAATTGAATTGACCGACTTATATGGTAACTGACCAGATCTTCTGAAGAGAGAGCTTCTTCTCCGACCACAGCTTTCATTGCTTGGACATCTTTGCCAATGGCATAGTTTGCATACAGCTGGAAATTAAAAGATCATCAGCAAATATCGATGTGGTAAATGTGAAATTAGGAATTTACCACGTGTTCGGTAAACTTTTATTTTTGATCAAAACTAAGCAATGTGAACTGGGAAGCATGGGATTTGGGGATATAATAAAGAATAGTGATCTATGAGATGTAGTCAATATTCAAGTTTGACTTTGATTGAGTAGTAAAAGTTAAATTTTTAGGTAACCACAGGCTACTACATTAAAACTAGTCAAGTGTGAATTCTGTAGCAGGATGCGGGTGGTAGTTCTCTAATTGATCTGTAATGTGATGAATATAACCAATTTTACCTGGTTAGAGACATCAGAATGATCCCTGCGTGTCATGCCCTCACCAATGGCACTCTGCAATAAAATTAAACTGACACAATTTACTTCGATTTCCAGATTATTTTTTATTGCTTTCAGATATATTAAGTTAAAGCAATCAAATTCAGAAACCCAGAATTACCTTCATCAACCGAGACAAGGATGGCAGCACATTGATAGGTGGGTATATCTGTGCAGTTTAGACAGACAACTTTCATGTTCAGGCAAATTTGTTCTAGATACAAGACCCATAAGCAAATTGAATTTATAACTATCAAGGAGAAACACCACTGCAGATGACATGCATATATTGAACAATAAATCCATGTAATTTAAAGTTGTCTGGCCTGAAGGTTGCATAAAACAACTCAATTAGGTTTCATCTTAACATCCTTACCTGCCGATTGTGAAGCTGTCTGTCAATATATATCTGTCCTTCAGTGATATAACCTGTAAGATCTGGAGTTGGATGTGTAATATCTGGCCATTACAAACAAGCAAAGAATCAGACCAGAACATGAATTTGACCAAGACAAAGAACATGCCGGGTAGTTGCTGTTAATAAGTAATACCGTCATTAGGCATAGTCAAGATGGGAATTTGTGTAATAGAGCCTTTTCGCCCTTCAATACGACCAGCTCGCTCATAGATTGTTGCCAAGTCAGTGTACATATAACCAGGATACCCACGCCTTCCAGGCACTTCCTCTCGTGCAGCAGACACCTATAGTGAAAATCCATAAGATACCAATTATTTCGAAATACTTAGATATAGCTTCCTTAAACACCTAAGGAGATAGTGTTCTGTTCTGATACTTGTTCAGAGATGAACCCTGAAATGCTATCCACAGAAAGCAGAGCATTCTAAGCAAATGTTACCTCACGAAGGGCATCAGCATAAGAACTCATATCTGTCAATATCACAAGAACATGCTTCCCACATTCATAGGCCAAATATTCTGCAGTTGTCAGAGCAATACGAGGAGTAATGATACGTTCTATCGTGGGGTCATTTGCCTACATAAAGTGTTCAGAACATACAAAAATGTTAGCTGATACACCACTGATTCAAGCTAAAATAAGTCGCTTTGCGGAGCCAATGAATGTCAATTCATTATTACCAGGTTAAGGAAAAGGGTCACTCTTTCCATAGATCCGTTTTCCTCAAAATCACGTTTGAAGAACTGAGCTGTCTCCATGTTGACTCCCATAGCTGCAAAGACAATTGCGAAATTGTCGTCTTCTTCCTCCTGTAGCATTACAGAGATAATATGAGAATCATTTCTACAAAGATTTAATTACCTGAATCTAATATGAAAGATAACAAAATTATCTGCTTTAGGAAACGACGTGCCCGTTTGGAAATCCTTTGGAAAGTCAAAAGGTGCTTTTAAGACTAAAAAGCTACTTTTCATCCTATTTTCAAACTGTTCTGCCCGGTTAGAAGAGCTTCCGGAGGAAGTTGGTTGAATGCGGCTTCCTCAAGAAGCTCTCCTAATAGAAACAGAACGCCTGCCAAATGGGCTTATAGTATTAAAGGAGGTGAAAGAACTTCAGTTGCGGGGAGCATAAATGTCACATTACAACAAATGGAACCCACAAGCCTACCACACGATACAATGCATAAATGGAGAAGGTTTACTGGAAATTTCATAGACTTTATAAAATATGAAGTTACAGCCAAATTATGCTTAACAACTACGGTAAAATGGCATAGTTGATCTTACAATATTAGTCCTGAAACTATGTTACCCGATCAAGAAGAGATGCTTGCAGAAATTTCAAATTAATAGCAGCAGAGTAGGAAAATGCGTTACGTGGATTGAAGAGATGATAAGACTCATTATTGAAATTTTCAACAAGGTTGTGTACTTGTGTTTGCAAGGACATGAACGGGATATAAATCAAAGGTGCGAGTCATAACAATTTCCCCCCACTTTTCCATCTTCAGAGGGAAAGCTAATCTCTCCCATTTTTCCGTTAGTTGGATGGAGAATGTGACTGAAACAACCTATTTAGGCATTTCAAATGTGACATACGTTAAGTACTTTGCCACATTTCATTTTAAAAAATAACTATTAGAAATTCATTTTTCACCTAATTTCTCCATTTCCTTTCAATCCTCATCCTTTCTGCTCAGCGAAATAGTATCTAGAGAAAGTAGATTTGTTTGTTATAGGCATAAAACATTGTAATGGTGATCGATATACCCCTAGAAGATTATCAGATTTCTCCAGACGTTTAACCAAACCAGCCTGACGACAGATCTGAGCAGCTATTTCATTATGCGGAAGACCAGCAGCAGAGAAAAGCGGGATTTTCTGCCCTCGAGCAATTGAATTCATGACATCAATTGTTGAAATTCCGGTCTGGATCATTTCTTCAGGATAGGTTCTCTCACTAGGATTAATAGAACTGCCTGCAGGAAGAAAGTCCCAAGCAAAATCAGATGTGGACAAGTAATCCATATAAAAATAAATAATAATTAAAAAAAAATGAAAAGAAAAGAAACTTGATTCTAGAAAACACTTACCAGAAATATCCAAGTAAGCCTCAGGCAAAATTGGAGGACCGTTGTCAATGGGTTTCCCAGAACCATTAAAAATGCGACCAAGCATATCTAATGAGACAGGGGTCTTGAGAACCTGTAAAAAAGTAGAATAAAGGCTTTAAGAAAATACAAAGACAATGAGGAAAGTTCAAGGATCCAACAAATGAAGATATATGACTAATTTACAGAAGAATGAGATTAACCCACAGGCCAAATATAAGATCGATCCTTTCCGCAAAAAGAATTTACACTTTAGTAAAAGCATAAACAAAAATCTGCTTGCTAGAAAATGTCTATGAAATTTGGTAGACCACGGATACCAATTTTAGGCTTCAAGTTGATCCTATCTTGTTCAACCCAATTTCAAAAGCTTAAAAGAGAAAGGAGTGGAATGGAGTTCTCCATTTAGTTATCCATTTAGTTATACCACTTTAGTTGCTAGAAAACGTGTGGTGCGTGGGAGTTTGGGGGGAAGGAGTGGAATGGAGTTCTCCATTTAGTTATATATTTATGATCTTGAGAGGAGATATGTAGTAAGACGCGATGACAAAAACAATGTCGGAATTTCAAGCAAAAAGACAAAGGAACTAGAGAGCAATACTGTACCTCCCCGGTAAACTGGACTGTTGTATATTTGTTGTCTATTCCAGATGTTCCTTCAAAAACCTGATGATGAGAATAAGGAACCAAAATCAAGCTCTAGTCATAAAGAATGCCGAATGCTTGGAGTTACTGGATTACAATTTATACAATACATTGCTCATAAAATTAAAGGAAAAACACTTTCCTAAGAAGGCTTCAATGGATTTACTTCTCAATAACACAGTAACACTTAAAGGAACTCTAGACTAAGCCTTTGTTCAAACTTGAATTATCTAAGCCTTTGTTAGTTTAAACTTTTTTCTACCTAAAGCTAAAAGCTAACTTCTATAATTCTTCCATCTAGTTAACGTCAAACATCAATATCAACCACACATCTACTCATTATTGTGCACATATCTTGCGGACTCCATTTCCATTCAACCTACAAATTGAGGTTTAGCAAAATAAAAGTTCACAGGACCACACCGTAAAACAAGAGGCACCTAAATTGCCGTACAATGATAGTGAGGTTAACATAATGAAGTGAACCAATATAAATTATATATCTATAAAAGATGGTAAAGATGATCACCTGAACAACTGCTTTCTCTCCATCAACTTCCAAGACTTGTCCACGTCGAGTTGTTCCATCTCCTAAGCGGATATTAACAATTTCTTGATACTTTGGTCCCTGAACCAATTCCATGGAAAACATATTTAATCAGGTCCACATAACACACACACACACATACGAAAGTAAGCATGTGTTAGGGAAGCATGTGTTAGGGACATTTTAATTCGTTCTCAATTTGGTTAAACCAATCACGTCCACATATTTTGTGAAACCCATATGTACAATATAAATCTCCACCATTAAACTCCACTCATTCTCTCTCCTATTTCACATAAAAATTTGTAAAATCTGAATCCTAACACATGCTAAATTTAACAGTGAGTAGAGGAAAAAAATGCAGAAGGGGGACATTTTTTACCTTAACTTTTTCAAGGATAACCAGTGGTCCAGCAACTCCAGAAACAGTTCTGTACTCTAGAAATTCAAGCATATGAAAGTGTGCATAAAAAATACACATCTTGCAATTATATAAGATGATATTCAAAAAGCAAATATACAAGCGCTCAGAAGCTAAACAAAACAGGAGAATGACACAAAAAATATGTTCTTACAGGTTTTTAGATTCAACCAATCAACTCCTATACATTTTAACTCTTAGGGGATGTAAAGGAAGCAAACTCCTCCATATTATACACGCACAGAGATTACTTCCAACTTCACTTCGACACACCTCCACCTCCCAACCTCCCCCAACGACCTTTTGGAACAGGGAATATAAACAGGGAATATAAAGTTAAGAAACCTCAAACAAGCAAATTATCCTTTTAGCGACAATAAGGGCTTGCTTGAGCAGAGATATTTTGAAATCATTTAAAATAAAGTAGACAGAAAGTTCCTAGAAACAAAGATATGTGTTTAAAAATTTTAAAAAGAAATGTAATGTCAAAGCAAATGTGTGGTTGAACGTGATTTAAAGTCATTGCCAAACAAACTCTAAGTGATGAGACAAAATATACAACAGATTTTTCTTCAAGAATTTTATTGTGCAATTCCAGTTTCACCTCAGACCTGCTTCCCTGAGATCAGAGTTGTTGAAAATTCACAAATGCAGATAGAATCACGTTATTATAAAGTTCCTGAAAACTCAAGTATAATATCTGGTAATATAAATGACCTTTCTAGAAGTTCCAACAATATCAGAGAGAAAGCAAGCTTTAAAGTATTGACATATTGATGTTAAGAGCCAGATCAATGAAGCTCTGATTAGAAGAAAAATTGAATTAGTGGTGAATATGGTGTTAAAGAGTAAATAAAGGTTACGGATAAAAGTGAAAATAATATATATCGGAGAATGTGTGGTTGAAAAAACAAGCTTTAAAGTATTAACATATTGATGTTAATTGTTAAGAGCCTGTTTAATGAAGCTTTTAATAGAAGAAAAGTAAATTAGTGGTGAATTTGGCGTTAAGCGTAAATAAAGGTTACGAAGAAAAGTGAAAATAATTTATGTTGGAGAATGTGTGGTTGAAAAATGCAAGATAGTAGAAATCCTTTCCAAAACAGCTTATAACCCTAGCCCAGAATCCAACTATGTTAACCAGAGTATACAAGGAGTCAAACAAGACATGATTAAGCCATATCAAACAGTTGAGATATAAAAGCACAACTGTCTACATTCTAAACTTTTATACATACCCATTCCAATCTCCAGAGTTCCCTCCTCCATGTCAACAATGTTCTGTGCCACACCCATATTTCACCTAAACAATCCAATAACGAACCCAAAAAACGACGTCGTTAGAAGCATACTACTGAACCTGAGTTCCAGATCAACGTGAAATCTCCAATAATAAAATTGGAAAATCCTACATGTAAACACACAATTGCAATTCCTAAATCACTGATTAAGACGTCGACATATTACATGTGCAGAACTAATCAAAAGTTCAAAACAATTATGTATACCGATAAATTCAAACTCTGAACGGTTTCAGTGAATCCATAAGATCCCCACAGAACACATACATATAAGTGCGTGGGAGACTACGGATCGAATCCAGTAACCGTGAATTATGTTCATCAACAGGGAAAATTGGGAAACTGAAAAGTCGAAAACGGATCCGAAAAGCTACTTACCCTTTTTGGTTGGTCTTTTGATTTCGATAGAGAGAGAGAGAAACACGAGATGGAGCGAGTGATGGACCTATGTGAAACGAACTGAGTTCTGATGGTGCAAATAAAAAAATATTAAAAAAATAAATAATGTTATGAATATAATAATAATATTAATATAATATAATTAATGAGGGAAGTGAGGGAAATAAATTATTATATTTTATTTATGTGAAATATTATATAACGATGAAATTATTCATTAACTACGATTGCTTATTCGGAAATTTCCCTATAAATAGAGCAGTTATTAATGAAATTCATTCACTGTGAATTCCTTATAATTCATTCTGTCTAAATTCTCTTATTATTTCATACTTTTATAACACGTTATCGTATGAGTCTCTGCTTTGAGTAATAAGAAGGAGTATGCTTCTGATTTCGCATCTTATAGATGATGTACTTCGATCAGCAGATTATTACACCAAAATTATTTTGCATAAAAATATACAGCAGAGAAAAATAATTCATTTATGTTTATATATTCATTTCACAACCATCGCTTCAACTCCATTTTCCTGCCAAACAAGTTGGCGTAACGTAAAACGACACCACATCAGCGAAGTTCTCGACAGGCGAGTCCATTGATACCTAAAAATGACATGAAAAAGATTACCATAAGGGGGGAGAAAAACAAGTTCAAAGATCATTCTTGAAATAATAAAATTAGTTTCAGACCAAATTTTGTGGGAGATGGATGGAATTGTATTAATTTCTACGCATAAACCAAAAAAGGACGTAAGGTATATATACATTACTTTATTATATATATTATATTATATTATAATATATTATAATATATATTATATGAAAAGTTAAGATATATATTATATATATTATATACAAAATTATATATGTATTATATACGAAAAAGTAATATGCTATATAATATAATAATATATTAAACTATAACATTCGCTTTTCTCGAGATATAATGAGCATACATTATCAAAATCAAATTTTCGACTCCATTATACTTGATTTAACGAGATCTTCGATTTACATCAATATCGATAAGGTAAACTAAAAATTTACAAATCGATGACTTTTGAAAAAGCTTCAAAAGTGGTCCTGACTTGTGAATATTTAGCGATTAACGCTTATAATGTCAAAGCTTTATAAAGAGATATGTGCGGCACGCCACGCACTTCCATGCAAGACTGGCCACGCAAGAACCTGTAGCTGGCGGCAGAAATCATGTATTAATGTTTTATAAAAGAATCATGTAAATACACGCACTGCTACAGCAGACCGCCAATGCCAGTAGCCGGTTAGCGGCGCTGACATATTCGATTACTTTACTGCTTACTTTGACGATAATTATATATTTTGAAGAAATAATTGTAACAAATTTGATTCTATAGATATTTAAGCCTCGTGACTTTATTTATCAGAATTTAAATATCAATACCTCCTACGATGATGTGGTTCAGCCATCACTAAAGCGGAAGGTTTTATATATTTCTGTGACTTTATATCTTTAGCTGATGGGTAATACCTTCTACTAGTTCTCTACTCCCGGTTAAGTAGTTAATCATTATGCATTTTAATTCTCGCACTTTAATTAAATTAAAGTGAACTTTATATTTATCACGATAATTTCACGCAGTTCAACCTATTGAGAATTTAATTTCTTCGTGAATTTTAAATTTCTTGCTTTGAAATTTGTATATATTTCAATGTGGTGAGTTATATCACACGATTGGTATACATATTTTCAATATGATGAGTTATACACGTTTAGAATACTTATTACAAATGTGGTTGGATTAAACCCCACAATTGGATAACCGGATTTATATATATTCGATATGAATATTCTATTAATATTAAAGAAGAGATTTGAGCAAGTGATGCCCAAAATTTACCGTTGTATGTATTGATGAAGTGAAATTGCTCAAGAATCCTAATCCCATTGATAAAGAGAAAGAAAATATCTAGTAGTGAAAAATCTCATTATGAGATTAGTATATTGTGATATGATGAGAAATGCTCTTAAAGAAGCATTTAATAAAGGAATGTTCGCTTTTCAATCTATTGAATATTGATGGAGAAATTTGAGTAAGTGGTACCTGGTTACCATTGGATAAATAGATGAAAGTAAAATCTTTCAATAGATCCAATGTTGATAAATCAAAGAAAATATATCGCATGGAGATTATACGGCATCTCATCGATGTATAAGATTGTATTAATATGAAAATAAAATGCTTCTTGAAGAAGTATAATCACTAAGATTTCAGTATTTGAATAAAGCCCAATATGATATTATTATTATTACTCCAAGAAGTACAAAAGCAAACAACGAACATAATGAGAATATCAAAGATGGCAATAAACACTCAAAATATAAAAATGCGAAAAAGAAAATACATATTGAACCCATAAATGAAGTGTACGTTTGAGAGTATAAATACTCGTAATTGCACCCTCAACATCGTGGTTCATAATGAGATATTTAAAGGATCCGACTTCTTTTTCGCTGACACCAGCGGTGCTGTGACCACTGACCGGCTTCCACAGATTCTTGAACATATGCATGAAATTCGATGGGTGATAAGTAGTTCATCAAGCATTGCTAGCGAAATAAGTATTTTTCTCGCTAAATGAGAGATAAACTTATTATCTACACTTCGATCTAGAACGCAGTAAAGCCATCAAAGAAATTGTTAATATTCAACAAACCTATTGGTTTGACATGAAAGTTCCAACGCGTACTTTAACGGCGGCTATATTGAATATTTCCTCCCGATGTATTTATAGCACCTGGAAGGACAATGAAAGCATCACTATTATTCATCATATACATCATGCAGTCATGGATGGATTACGCGCTTACGCACCAACCCTGCAATGGACCCATGGTAGAACTGGCCCAATTCGGTATTAGATCCAACTAAATGGAAAGGTATTACACTCAAACTCTTATTCCCATGATGATGCTGCCATTATAAGTCTAGCTAAAAGTTTGTTGTTGGTTCCTCCATATAGTATATTGATTTCTTGTCTCCCTAACTCTTTATTTAGTTTGCCATATCCACATATTGGATATGACCTACCAATTTAGATCCACCAGAATACATACGGTTTTAATCAAGCGAGTAAAGGTCGACTTGTATGAGATGATTCTAAAATCTCCATATCCATCTCTACTCCTATCTCTTTTTGCACTATACTTTTAATGTATGAACATGAGAGATATATGAATCTCTATTTAAAGAAAAATTTTCAATAACCAATAATTGATTGTACTTATTTACTTTTTGACAAATATGAAAAGAAAAAGCAGAAAAATTTTAATGAAATATATACTTTGTGATTGAAAAATAATATATATATACATATATATATCTTAAAAATTAAAAAAACAATATTTACAATTACAAGAAAACATTGATCTTCGTTATTACAATCAACTTCCTTACATTAATATGAGAAAATTATTATACTAAATTTTTCTACTAAATTTACAAATAGGATCTTCTAAAGTAAGTTTTCAAGACTATAACGTGATTGTTCATCTTTGAATTTGGCCCATCAGTTCTCACTGTACATATCACTAGGATGTGTCTCAAGAGATGAATATCATCCAAAGGCTCTTTACTCAATCCATCCTTAATGAATGCTATTTTATCTTCTGCTTTACGGACAAGTACCCACACGATTTACATCGAGTATCACATGTCCAACCGAGCACACTTGTAGCATCCTCCTAATCTTTGCTCTCCGTTTAACTTTTGAAAAACTACTTTTACCCATACCATGTATTTAGAAGGAATCGAACCTCACCACGGATAATCGAACCTCTCGCTTCAATTAAACATCGAACATCTCTGGGATGCCCTTATTCATTAGCATCCTCAACCTTTCAAACTACTTGATAAATTCTTTTTAGGATTTTGATCAGAGTGATGGATAGTATTTTTCAAGATTTGAGAGCAAATTATCCATTATTATATATGGACCATTATTATGGTGAATCATGTAGGTGCCGGATAATTTATAAACGCCAGATGAGGTAAGGCTCTGGTTGACAAAAGATTTAAACATGAAGCGTGTGCTAAGATTCCACGCTGAACAAAGGATGTGTAATAATGCTAACAAACATGATGGAATATGTCGGTGAACTATACATATGATGAAAGCAATAAATCATGTTGAGCACTATCTGGATACTAAGTGAAATCGATATAAGAATTTCAACTAAAAGTTCAATAATACTCGTTTGCGATGAACCTGATGACCATCCCGCTTAAATAATTATTGAAATCAATATTTCAAGTGAATAATTAAAAGAATTCTTCAATGATTGTTCTCGATAAATAATGAAATCATTACTAGCTTAATATTGGGAATAAATCCACATATATCCTGGAATAAAGGATGAAAATACGCTCATCATCTCCATGTGGACTACTAGATATTATGATATGGATCCACTAGATAAATACATGTGTATATGATTCGTAATTTGAAATTTAAATATTTGCTCACTAGATGAGCATAATTTCCAGATTTAATGATAAAGCTAAAGTAAACGTATATCCCAATACTCAATAAATCCCCGAAGGATTAGTATGCCATACAAGTGGGATATTATGTGGCAAATTATTTAAAGTCCTCCAATAAATTGTGTCTAATATCGAGAATAATGCAAACTATATAAATTCTCATATTAATGATGAGAACATATATGCTTTTAGTGTTACTGAATTTTCTTAGCATGAGGGAGTATTAAAAGTGAAAATGATATGTGAAATGCATCATACTATATCCTCACAATTAAAATATGAACTTGCATATTCAAAGATGTATAAGAGATGCTATGAACAATCACAAGTATATCGCTTAAGATCTTTGATAAGTTAGACGCTTGTAAGCGTTGATATGAGATTTCCCCAATCATATATATCAAGAAATTATTAAAGATGGTCTTAATAACTTGGGTGGCATATACTCTTGAAGAGTATATAGACATAACTATATTGTAATCCTACAAGAGGATTGATAATGAGATATCTCGATAGTTATGTCGATATGGGGAAAGAAATAAAATTAAAATGTCATTAAACACACTATGAAAGATAGCGCTACATACTATCAATAATAGTGAGGATATTAAATCCATCTAAAATGCCGATCTTTAAATATATGCCCTTATGATTAAAGTGTTCATGCACGGTTTAATGAGAAATGAGAATGAAACTCTTGAAGAGGTTTCAAATGTATTATTGTATCAAGTATGCAGCTACCAAAATATCTACATCGATATTGTTGAGTAAATTCATACGTCTTTTCCTTGATTGATGTTTTTGTCCCAAACGGGTTTTTCTCAAACAAGGTTTTAATGAGGCAAATCTCAATCTACTATGAAATCTCCGTAAGAGATTATAGGTATATATCTCGATATAGTGAGAAAATGAGATCAAGTTGTTGATTGCATATATACACTAAATATAACATGATATTGTATAACATCTAAAAATTTCATTCACGTGAAATGAATGAAGAGTATGAACCAATGTATATGATACTCATACAAATCTATGAAATATTTTGAAATGCTTGCAAAGATACTTGTATAAATACGCTACAGACTCTTTTTCCTCGACCGGCGCTTTATCCCATCGGTTTTCCTATAAGGTTTTTAATGAGGCAACATTAATAGGGCGATTCACATGAATAATGTACTCTTTTTCTTTCATTAGGATTTTTCCCACCGCTGGGTTTCCTAATAAGGTTTAACGGAATCTATATTCATGGTATATCGAGGACAACAAGAGAAATCGACCGCAGTGTATATATTGGATCAAGTTATAATGAGACAATGCTTTAGATCCAAACAATGATGATATTGAAATCCTTTACCGTAAGTAAGGATATCGGTCCTCAAGATATGAAATCGATGGAGTAGTGCTCTTTTTCCTTCGATCAAGTTTTTCCCACTTGGTTTTCTTGACAAGGTTTTAACGCAAGTACGTGAATACTCTTATACCGCTGGATTGATAGCATCGTGAGAGCAATGTTTTGACGGTTAAAGATATAACCACTCCTATTTATCACTGCGACCTACAAAGTTTTTTCCCACTGGGTTTTTCTCCAAACAAGTTTAGAAGACATTTGTATTAATAGTCATTCAAGGAAGTGTTATGAATATAATAATAATATTAATATAATATAATTAATGAGGGAAGTGAGGGAAATAAATTATTATATTTTATTTATGTGAATGACTATTATACCCTTGATGAAATTATGTAATTACGATGTGTACATTATCAAGTTTCCCCTATAAATGAGGCTCAGTTATTAATGAAATTCATTCCTGTGAATTCCTTATAATTCATTCTCTCTAAATTCTCTCTATTATTTCTATACTTTTATAACAAATAATAATTATTTGTTTTCTTACTGCTTGCATCTGCTAGTATCAAATTCATATGGCTGGTTGAATGATATTTTACTGTCTGAATGACAAAATTAGAGTGTGTTCGGTATCATTTTTTTTTACCTATTATCTACTATTAAAAATTAAAGTTAAACATCAATATCAATCAGGAGTGATCACATGCACCCGGATGCTCAGTTAATTCAAGCTCTCGAGGCTGCATTTTTGCTTTGAAATCCGAGACCTGATCCAAATTCAGTACGACGGGACGGAGCTCCAGCAATTTTTTCAAAAATTTTGCGATACCATTGGATGCCGTGGTGGCCGGTCAAACTTTTTGGCCTAAAATTTTATCAAAAAGTTTGACCGGCCATTACGTCATCCAACGGTGTCGCAAAAATTTTGAAAAAATTACTAGAACTCCGTCGTCGTCAGATCAATCAGATCGATCTCAATTTCAAACTCAGACATCATGCCCGGGAGCTCATCACTGGCACCCAGTGCATGTGATCACTATATCAATATCAACCACACATCTCACATCATCACTCATTATTATCCACACATCTTATGACCTCCATCACTATCTATACCAAAAATTAATTTTTATGCAAATGTTAAGCCTACACGAACACACGCTTACATGACTCATCATAGGCAATTTGGTATTCATACAATTTTTGCCATTAAATATTAATCACTTATTATAATAGAGAAAATTTTAGTATTATCGATGAATACTCGATGCTCTGCGTCATCAATGGCAAATCAATCATACACGAGGACGGTCGATTTTTTTCTAAAACGAGAGAGATCTGCTCATGTCAATTGTGGAAAAGTACATTTCAAAATAAGAGACACAGAGAAAAAAATTTAAATTTCAAATCAGAAAGACAAAAAGGTGGCAAAGAGAAATGGAAAAATATCAAAAGTTAGAAAAATGTCAAATTTAAATGTTCGTCTCAACTGCCAATACTTTACAATCGGGCTCTATAGCCAATTATAGAAGGATGTACAAATGATTAGTGCTAATTGGAGCGCCAAATGGAGGTTAAATGTAGTAGTATATTAAGATTAATGAAAAGAATTTTTCATAAACAACGATAATTAACTCTTCTTTTTTTTTTTTTTAAACAAAGAATAATAATTAACTTAATAATGTAGTTAAGTAAAAGTGGGCAATCAATACTAAAATATTGATTTATTTGAAGTAGCAACTCTATGAGAGCCTAAAATTTATCCATTGCGCGGTGGATATGCAAGCAAATGACCATTTTTACTTCCGCAAGCTTTTTGTTTAGGCATTTGATTGACCTTTTTGCTTAGGTAATCAACACTTCTTACCATTTAATGGTTGTGTTTGATAGGAAAAGATGGAAAAGAAAATATTTTTCATCTTATATGGAAAATATTTTCTTTAGGGAGATGTGGAAATTATTTTCCATGGAAAATAGGCTAAAACATGCTTTAAGTAATTGTACATGGAAAATAATTTTCATGGAAAATTTTACAATCAAATAACCAACATGGAAAATAATTTCAAATATTCCATATTTTCTATGGAAAATCATGGTAATCAAACACACCCTTAAAGAACTCTACAAGTGATGGGGTGATTGTGATTATCCTTTGTGTCATCCATTCTCTCCTATTTGTTTTGTTATTTTTCAGAAATTACTTCATCCTCATAATTTTTTCTCTATAGTTTGGTATTACTATGCTAATCGGAGAATCGATTTTTGCCATGTTGCAAGGAAAAAATAGCTATTAGAAGAATCAGTTAGATGTTTAGTAAATGATTTTTTAAAAATACTGTCTATTTTAAAAATAATATTTAAGTGTCGCAATGATAAATACATTGTTGTTGTATTAATAAACAAGTATTGAAAAAGACAATTTTATTTAATAATATCAAAATCGATTATTATATTATTTAATTTATAGTCAATTGATTTTTCATGTAAACAAATATATAGCTTTTTTAATTTTATATTAACAATAATATACAATTTCATTCTTCAAAAAAAATTTTTATCATCTGTTAAATTTGGTAAATTACAAAATATTTATTAAAAATATAATACACAACCTAAAACTAAATAAATTTATTTTATTTTATGTGCATCATTAATGTACAATATTCAATTTCTCTATTTTTAGTATAATAAAAAAACAAAATAAGTATAAAGTACATTTTATACATGAATATGAATATAAGAAAAAATTGATAATGCAAAATTTTTAACATATAAAAGGGCGAAAATTAAAATTTTGTAAATAAATATGATTGAAAAAATAAAAGTAGAATCTAAAAGCCGACTTTTAGAAGAAACAGATTCTTCTATAAGCAATTTTTATTTTTAAATTTACCAAACACTTAAAACTGCTTTTGATTTTTTGAGAAATAAAAACACAACTCTAATCTCACTTGTAGAGTTCTTTAAAAAATATATATAAGAGTATAACCTTTAATAAAATTCTTTCTATACTTATTGGTATTTACATTTTATTATAATTATAAAATTTTGTTTTAACGCTCTCCCCTACTTTATTTACATTTTAATTATGCATTCTAAAGAATTATTTTTTAGGTTTTTGCTAAAAAGTTTGGTTGTGTGTGGTCTTTTCCCCCAATAAGATTATTTCAATTTTTGTATTATAATTTTAATTTTCAATTAAATCTTCATGAAGTCAATTAATTAAAAAAAATGTATGATTTTTAAGTAGACGACTACAGAAAGTAAACAAACATTGCTAGTTGCTAGTAAGAAATGGTTTGATTTGTCAATATGTCACCCCTTTTTGCCTTTATTATTATTTTTTTTTTGGCCCTAAGATCCAATATCTCACTTATTTCGTCCTTCAGAAATTGTAATAATTTTATAGTAGTAAAATATACGGATTGGCTCTGTTCCCCACAGTGGGGAACATAAGCCAATCCCCACGCTGACGTGGCGCCACCTGGTGGTGCCACATCAGCACGCAAATTTTTTTTTTTTTTAAAATTTTTTTTTAATTTTTTTTTGGAATCTACATTAAGTTAGATGAATAATACATAACTGTCCCCTGATGGCGGGGGGTCTCACCCGACCTCCAAAATTTTTTTTTCCCCGACTGTGGGTACCGTAAGGTACCCACAGTGGGTACCAGAGCTGGACTGGTAAAATATAAACAAATAAAATTCACAAAACACGAATTTCGTCGTCACTCAAAATTAATTGAACCTGCCTACTTTGGACCAAAAGAAGAGACCAGCACGAGGATCTCATTGCTTTGGCTAGATGGGCCCCACATGCATTCGTTTGCCACGTAGCCAGTTTTAGGGGAAGAATAGTACACATATTGGATGCTTTAATGACGTCAATTGACGGAGCTACAGCTGTCACACAAGCGGTTAAATCCAACTACACAATAGTTTATATTATACAGTTGTTAGCTAACGACATGAGATGAGCAGTGATGGTCGCAGCCATGTAACGTTAACCGATCACCGATCACCGTGACACTGCCTTAAATCCTACATTAAAAATATCATATAACACGACGAATTAGTTATTACTGATGAATTTAAATCAGTTATGCATTTCCCCGTCACATACCAGAATAATCCACAACTACATCTATTTTGAATAAAAACATTCTAATTGAATATAACAACCAAAAAAAAAAAAAAAATCTCTGAATTCACTAGTCAAGAACTTACATGTCACAATAATGGATAAACAGTAGTGAGAAATATCATTATTCTACCAAATAACAGGCATCGTAATTGAACTTGGAACCCCTCAACCTCGCCACTCCCCTCCACCCGACCCCCACCACCATCGCTACCTCCTCGAGAGGCAAAATAGTTTAAGCCGAGAGTTCACTCAACGCCGCTAAAGCGAACCTTAAAGAAGGGACAACACGGATCTTCGAAGAAGAAAAATAAATAAAAAATTAATTAGGTCATAACGGGGGCAAGGTCAACAGAATTTACACAGGTCTTAAAATTAGACTCAGAGAAGATTATGAAACATGCGAAAAACAACAGTTGTTGAAAGATCTGCCCAAACAACATAACTACAATAATGTACCTTAAAAGTTCTCCTTTTTCCAGTCTCTTTCTCGGGCATTGAATTTATGCCCCATGTATTAGCCTTCCAGTTAATAAAGTTACAGTGTACAATCAAGGGCTGCTCTTTCTTTAAAGCTACCTGTTTCCATTCGAGAAAGTACAACAGGCCAAAGCATGATAACATCATCATCCTTGCCTTCAGCACCACCATTACCATCAAGGTTCAAGTAGTGCCAGCTTCAGTAGGGGTGGTGAATGGTGCAAGCGTATTATGGGGAAGATTTATACCACCCCCTTTCACAGATACGTTTGGACTCCGGACTGAACTAGCTCGGCTCACAAGATGTGAGTCGAGAAACACCACAACAACGGTGATGTCATCGTGGAAATGACGACGAACTCCTCGTTCAATTTTTTTCAAGTCGGAGTACCTCATCTCCCTCTTCTTTGCCGCTTCTTGTAATGCTGCTTTTACCAACCTTTTAGCACTCCCCTGCAATGTGAAAATGTTGGGACTTGGGACAAGATTTACAGAGGAATTATCTCACCAAAATAGCAGACAAATAACAGTCCCCTTAATATTGAACTTAGACTAAGTATCAGTAGAAGTTAATTTTTAAGTAGAAAATAAATCATGGCTAGAGTAAGCCATAATCATAATCCTGGGAGCAACAATAAAATAAAAGAAGAAACGAAACATACACATGGAAGAAAGTACAAATTTACCAGGGTAAATGTTTTGCCTTTAATATGAGAACTATTTTTCCCCGCCGCTCAAGATTTTCACTACAATGAAGACAGAGAAAACAGGATTCTATTCTTCACAGCTCGCTTTCTAATTTAGTAGAATAAGCCTAAAAAATCTACTACAACTACTTAGTCAAAGTCATACTCTAATGTTAACCTCAAATCTCAAATCACTAGAAAGTAGACACTATTATCCACACATGCCGTGGTCCCTATCCCTACCACTACTCAACAGTTTAAGCGATCACATGCCAAGTCAAAGTGTATCGTAATACACGAATATGAACGCCAGACCTGATCAAGGGAATATACACTCAACACAATCCAACAAAGGACCGTGCTAGTGGCAGCAACTTCCCGTTGTGCTTCTATGACATAAATAGCATTTCAACCAACCTTCACAAAACAAAAAATTGGCCAACTAACATAATTAGGAAAACCAGTCTGATGATCATTCCTATCCTTAAGAAACCACATGCTTCCAGACGTTGCAAACAGATCTTTAAAATCAAAGAGGCGACATTTAAGCAGTAAATATCTTACATTGCGTGGATGATTTTGGACAAGGTCAACAGCTTCCTGGTCAGTAAGATGCTCCCATAGGCCATCTGATGCAAATATAATGAACTGATCATGTGGTAGCAATTGGTGCACAGAAATTGATGGTTCTGAGCTCAAAATTGGTCTTTTGAAAGGTTGACGTAGTCGGAACTTTGCATATAATGGCTCCCTGTTGTATTCAGCCTTTTTCAAGTACACGTCACCAATGGACCTTGAAATCTGCAAGACAAAATGTTCAGATTGCTACAAACAAAAATCAAACTCGCGAAGTTGTATAATTACCTCACACAAAACATGAGGAAGTTTGTCAGAAAACAGTTCTTTCCCCCTTTTATTTGTGATGGGGAATGGGGATTAGGGGAGGGAGATGAGGAAATCTTATAATTTGTTCTTCCAAGCAAGTATTACCTAAGAGAAATAAACTTTTCAGTCAAATATTTCAACCACATTACGAATTTTGTCAGTTTTTACCTTTTGATGCCTTGGTTTCATCAAATTTATCCGTGTTTTATGTTTAAATCAGAGGTCTCACAGGATCAAATGAATTGAGATAGCCTAGAGAAAAGAGATTCTGTGACCTCAACCCACCCCCACCACCGAAACCAAAAAAAGATGAAAAAACTCTCTCTTCATTTAAGGGAACATCCTACAATATTTATTCTTCCCCACAAATTCAATGTAACAACTTTCATTATTCCAACAATAATTTTTACCAAAGTATCCTTCTAATGAGACAAAAAAATAGAAACTATGAAAAGCGTGTACAAGCCAAAAATCTAAAGCTTCTGTTTAAGATTTTTCCACAAATAGGTTAGAATTGAAGTTGCTCAATTTATAAGAACTCCAAGTAGGAAGTAAAGAAAAAGGTAGCAAACTCCCAAGGAAAAAGATGAACCAACCTGTATTAGGCCCTTCACACGCCACACATTATGCTTTAGCACTACGATTTGTGAGTCGTCAGGGTGCATTGACTGCAGCTCCTGTCTCACAGACTCAATACTTGCATTGTGCTCGGCCGAGAGGCGAATTGACAATACTTCCCCAGTTGACTTGACTAGCCTTCCCAAAACGGCTCGAGAATCACCAAGGTTGGCAATATACAAAGTTCCACCACAAATGACTCCAACAAGGCAGCACGAGCCAACTGCTGCTATCTGTGGTTTCATGGGCCATTGTCTGCTGACAAGCGAGAAAAACCCGTCCTCCGTTGCTTGAAATGCCTTCTTTATCACCTCCACCGACATGGATTGATGCTCTGCAGCAAAGGCTGCACGACCAGAAACTTAAGGTAATTTCTATACAATTTAAAACCACTTTAAATTTCAACTACTTTTTTAACTTTCATTTTCAACAACTCGTTTGACTAATTTGACAACTATTTTATTTTTTTATACCACTTCCATTCGCTTTCAAGCACACATCTCAAACTCCTTAAAACTGAAATCAAATTTAATCCATATCAAGCATACCCTTAGTGGTTGAACACAAGACTCTACAATAATAGGAAATTCTACAGGGAAAAGTTAATAAGTTGTAACTGGTAATGGAATCCCTTACTGCCAATACTTGCCTTTATACCTTATATGACCCAAAGAACGCGCTATGAGTTTCTAGAACCCTTTCGGTCTTTATGCAGTTTCCAAAATCACTTTTTTATGTAATACACATTTTGCAAACCACTTTTCACCGCTCATTTTGCAGTTTTTAATAGTCGTTTCTTACAAAATAGGCACATCTAACATGTTTCTCAACATACTTAAAACTTCATTATGTCCCACTTTGTACTAGGAGAATAATATGGACTTTGATAAAACTTACTCTTGAGATGTCGAAAGAGGTGCTCGTTGATGAACCGAGAAGTCTCAGGACCGCCATGTCCATCATAAATCCCCACAAAAGTGCCATATGGCCCAGAATCATGAGAGCTCAAACAACCAGATTCAAGTTGGCTTTGATCCTCAAGTAAGTTATTAGCTTGAACGACAGCCATTGAATACTCTCCATTAGAATGATGCCCTGTGTCCTTATACCATAGAAGCCCATCTTGACGGCCAGTGGCGTCTGACCCCGTGTGAGAATATCGATCCTCCTTTGGCCGAAAGCAGGCCCTCAAAAGGTTCATTAACCCAGATAACATACCTCATCTCATCCAAACCACCCTCCAATTTATCCACATCTAATCAGAACTCAATTTAACAATGCTCAAATGTCTGAATTGATTTCTCCAATAATATCTTCCACAAATAGTAACTCTGTTCACTATGCACTCAAAGTCTAGAAGATTAAAACAACAAAACTTAGAACTTGAAAGGCAGAAAGGAAAACCCAACAAACAAAATAAATGCCAAAATAACTTTGATTTGAGCTAAGTGGTCAATATAACCAAAGGAAGAAGGAAATTGAATGTGAAATAGATCTTATGTTTCTTAATGAGAAAAGTCAGCAACGAGGAAAGAGGGAGGAGGGCCTTTGAAGACAAGACTGGTCAAAACTCAAAATTCACATTTTTCCTCAGCCGCAGAGGGTCCAAATTCTAGAAAGCCTAACTCCCAAGAAAGCGATGAAGACTAATAATAAATAAATAAAACAGAAGAAAAGTCCAAAATCATGAAACCCCCCAAAAAATCTCTAGTCACAGACTCACAGTACTTCAACATTATATACTATAAATAAAACACACGTATATACAAATATGGAATGGATGAAAACCTGTTTCAACTTTACCTGAGAAGCTGAGAGGAAGATCTGAAAGCGAAACAGATTTAGATCTGTGGATCCATAAAATTGAGCACAAAATAAAATTTATACTTCACTTTTGAACAAACTTCAAGTGATTCACATGATCAAGTAACAGAAGAAGAAAAAAACACACACTATGCCAACACAACTGGAGAAGAATTAGAGAGAGAGACAGAGAAAAGGGGGTATGGTGTATTTGATTGGGCAACTGAAACTGGTCTATCTCAGCAGACAAGCCCCATTAAAAACCAACAATGGAGAGCTTGAATCCAGCAAAGCAGAGGACCAGTTTGGGCTCCACAAATTTCAGATAGAGAAAATCTAGAGAGAGAAACTGCAAGCAAGCAAGCTAAATTACAAATTCCAGAATTCAGATAGAGAGAAAATTAAGAAAACCTTTAATTATCAATTAAGAGAGATATATTTGATTTATGAAAAAGGGAAATGGGAAGACACGCAAATAAGGAGTCAATGACGTTGGATGGAGATACAGTGAAACGCGTCCACATAGTTTTCCTGTGTAAGTGGACTCTTTTCGTGACACGTGGAGTTCATTATTAGTATATAGATGAATGAATGGCGCTAGGGCCTAGGAGAGGAGCTCCAATTTACCTGTCTTTTACAGAAGAGAGGGAAAAAAAACCAAAGGTAAATAAATAAATAATGCCCCATAAATAATAAATAAATAAATAAAGAGAGAGAGATATTAAAAATGAATTTTGTAGGGAGAGATGGCTCTGGGCCTTTGAGTTTGACCCAAAGAATCTCTTAAATGAGTACATATGGAAACGCAAGAAAAAATGAAATTTGACGATGTAAAGACGTTTAGCTTCGCTGCTATTGAGCACATATTGTTGAAGATGGAAAGAGAGGATAACAACGGTAAAAGTAAAAAATTCATAATTGAAAAATGAAAAAATACTGCTCATGATACCTACAGACGTAGAGGTTCTCTAAGTTCTACAGTGCAAATGTCCATCTTAAAAAAAGGTAACTCCCTTTTTTTTTTTTTTTAATTTACATCGAAAGAAAAGGATAACGCGTTAGTAATAGACATTGTGGATCCGAAAAGAAAATAAATAAATAAATAAGTTTAACCTATGTACACAGTATCGGCAATCGGAGACTTAGCTTGTGAACATACCACTATACTGTAAAATAAAAGAAAGTATCTGAGTAACTTTATACGTATTTATTTGCATTGACAGTCAAGAAAGTTTTCGGAACCACAGGTGGTTCCTCAATTACGGAGCCACCGGGCATTTTTATGCCCCGCCCGATCTTCGTTTTGAAATCCGAAATCATATCTAAAATTATCACGGCGAGGGGGAGCTCCGATCAAAATTATTGCCAAAAATTTGACCGGTCACCACTGGCCGATACGGTATCGCCGAAAAATTTTCCAAATTGCTTGAACTCTCCTCATCGTGATAATTCTAAATCTAGTCCCGAATTTCAAAAAGAAAGTCGAATGGGCCTTAAAATGATCCGGTGGTTCCATAATTAAGGAACCACCGGTGGTTTCGGAAACTTTCTGATTGACAATCTCCGTCAACTTTTCTCTCTTCTCGATTTGGCAATCTATGATTCTATTATTTTTGTCATTTATAACTACGATAATATTTCTCAATCAACATAATGCGATTGGAAGCCTTTATTTTCTTCTTTCAAATCATCAGCTAGGAACATTTGTGTTCCACATCAAAAGGAGTTTACATGTTTCATCCGACATGCTTTCGTGGATATCTTTCATAGTTTGAAATTTTCAAATGCATAAAAGTAACTATAGGGAGATGCTTAACTAACTCGTTATATTATATCGACAACGCTACAGTGACATATTAAATATTATAAAGAATTTTAATATTATTATGTCATCATTCATGTCACATGCTATGTCATTCTAGATTATCCATATTATATTGATTATTAATAAATATTACTTATACACATATACATCATTTAATACTGTCTAAATTTCTATTGGAAGTACTCATATCTCCGCATCATATATCCCATCTTATGAATTTTCTTATGTTGTGAAATTAAATTTTTGTCCTACAATCTATCATATAAAACTATTGTGAATGATAGTGAAATATTGGATATCAAATTTTCAACTGAACGATAAATTAATTTGCAATCTGGTAATTATTTAGAAATCCTATGTACTACGCTAGTGTGAAAATAGTAGGTTTAATTTTATTTGAATTAGATCAACCCTAGTCGTAAAAAGAAATAATGTTTAATAATTGCTTCAAATGAATACCAAAAAATCTACATTTAAAGTTTGAACTCGCACCAAACATTTCAATATTCAAGTGTACCTAAATAAGAAATAGTTTGTTAATTAAATTAAATTAAATAACAAATAGTTTGTAATTAAATTAAATACAAATAATTTAAATTCCAATAATGAGGAAATATAATGTTTCCTCATTACTATATATAAATCCAGATTATCACAAAGAAGGAAGGGAGGAGGAAATTTAGGTTCAATTCGTATTTCTATAAAGCCAACACTAATGATAACGTTGTTTATTATTTGTCTAGATTAAGAAGACGAAGTTTAGAAACATAACATATTATTCAATTCATTAGCACATGGCAATATAGCATGCATGTCAACTTTTAAGGAAAAATATCTAACTATTTTTGCTGCGTTGGTATGTTATAATTAACAGACATACAACTAGAAAAAGGAATATATTTATATCATAAATGTAACTTTTATTCCCTCAATTTGAAATGTGAATAAATACTTGCTGAACTTCACTTAATATTAATATTACACATAACATTTAAATCTATTAACAAATTGCGCCTACATAACTAATTAACGACATCTTATCCGAAAGCAATTAGACTAACTATTGCACAAATAATTAAATAACCATAAAAAGTACGACTTTTTCAAACGAAAACAAATTACACTGAAAGCCACGTTTCTTATGATTTTTATAGTGATTTGTCTAATATGGTAAATTTTTATGTTAGTACTGGTCGAGTTTCGGTTGGTTCCATGTACCCCATCAATTACGTGGTATTTCACAATCTGCCAATATATTTAAATGTGAAGTTAACAAATATTTGATTATTGACATGAAGCTTCCTTTTTTCAATGATTAACATTAAGCAATATTTGGTGAGTGTCGAGTTACATTTTAAAGAGAGGAAAAAATTTGGTGAGTGTTTTTTAACTTTGCCCTAAATGTCTCCATAATAAGGATTTGCAAGAGTAACTCCAACTCAAAATATTCAAACCATATTACCTCGCTAAAATGGTGCAGGTTTCATAATATTTTATGTCAATACCAAATTACGTGTCATAAATAAATGACAGAATTGAGATTAAAAAAAAAAAACAAAACTCCTGAATTTCTTACACAAGTGAACAGTGTTGCACGAGAATTTTACATATATATACCATTCACAACGCTAAGGGCTTCTTCAATATAATTAAAAAAAAAAATTCTCTCATCATTTTTAATTATTTATTACATAGATTGATTTTTTTTAATATAATCTCTTTACTTTTCAATCACACATTTAAAGATCATTTTTTAAAAATAATCTCTATAAAGCATACCCAAATTGGCACCCGGCCCCCTCTGTATACTAAAGAAAGGAAGAATGTTGGACTCTATTTTAACGTGAAAATCCAAAATGGCATTTGCGCTGGAGTTTGGAGTTCATCTAAACAATTAAAATATATATATATATATATATATATATATATATGTATATACCCGTAAAATTATTTAACAAAAAAAACACTAATTAAACATATGTGGTTTACTTCAAAAAACAACTTTACGGGTGTAACCCTCTATTGGAAAATATATATCTAACCAATTTCAAGTTTGTTTTTGCTAAGTTCTAAAGGCCTACTCATATATAATTAGATAAAGAAATAAAAAAGGAGTACCCCCTTACCAGTTTGTCGTGAGTTCGAAACACCACACCCCACCTCTATGATCCCCAATTCGCATTCAAAAAAAACCAAAGCCACAAGAGGTAATCGTACACTAATGTCTCTTTGAACTCTTTGTGAGTTTGTTGAAAAAAGATATATAGTGATCTTTTACATTAATAAATTTTTCGATAAATTTACAATAATAATTTTGAATTGTAGATTGTTAAAAATTTTATTTTTTATATTTCTTCATATCTCTTATTTAATTATTCGTTAAAGATTATTTTCCATTCATTCTCTATAATATATTTTAATATTAAGAAAAATAAAGTTTTTACATTTCTCTATAATTTTATGTACTTCAACCACACATTGTCGCAAAATCATTCTAGAACGAGAAGTAATTAAATCAAAATTCCAATTGAATTCCATTAAAAAAAAATCAAAGTCCATTAAAGTCGTGAGGCATTAAGACCCCGTTCTCCTACTTATTTTTATATATTTTTACACATTTTTACACACAAATCTCGTGGGACCTACCTGTACTACACAAATCTCCACCATTCAATTCTACTTTTTCTCTCTCCTATATCACATCAAAACACATAAAAACGCAAAAAAACACATACCCTAACACGCGCTAAATGAAAACTTTTAAAAATCATATAAAATTACGAGGTGTTCAAAGTTATATTTGATTTTTAAGGATTTTAATGGAATCTTCTATGTACACATCTTTTAGCACAAAGTACAAACATAATTTGTCATATAAAATCTATCATTCACCTATAAAATTTTGATAGACTTTTATTTATCACCACCACTGACCATTGTCTCCACCACCACATTACCACCGCCACTGTTGCCACTGCCCCCGCCGCCGCCACCGACACTACCACCGCCATCGCCGCCACTACCACATCAACCATCTCTCATTGTTTTTTCACTTTACAATAAAAATGATGTAAAAAAGTTCTTATAACATTTTTATCTTCTTTATCTCCAACTTTTTCATGAAAAATATCATTATTTACAAAAGCTTGTAAAATATTGTACAATTTTATAACTACTCCTTACTTTAATAACTTAATATATGTTTTGACATACTGATTAAACATGAGATAGTTTTTTAGTTTTTCTCATTAAATTATCTCAAAATATTGTGAAATTACTGTTTGCAAAAGTAATGTATTTTTTTAGTTAAAAATCTAATATTTTTTTGGAAAAATATTATATAGACGTGAGAAATGTAATTTATTATTATGCAGATATTGATCATTTAAAATCCTTATAAATCCAAATTAAAAATACAGCCCCCTTTGTTTCCTAACCTTTTTTTCCTGTCAAAAATTCTATCAAACAATCTACTCATAAAGAAGTTTCACAAAAACAAATATATATGCAATATATAGAAACTAGAAAGTCATAAGTTTCAACATTTCAATTCAGACCATGTCCATGGCTAAATACAGATGAATACTTCACCAAGAAGAATAGTAAATAAATAATTTATAATATTGCGAGAGGGAGGGAGGGAGGGAGTGCATCTAGGGCAGGTTCTATCGGAAAGGGAGAAAAAGGAGCACATTGTAACATTAAGGGGGAATAAAGAAGGAAGAAAATTTCAAGAACTTATTTGTCTTGATCAATTACAACTTTTCTTTCTTAATTAGCCGGTCGAAAGTCATGAGTTATGAGCTTTTGAATAATCTATATATATCTTAGCGCGATGTAGTTGGATTATTTAAATATTTGTGAATTAATCGATTGAATACTTTGACTTGAATATTTTTCTTTTTTGGAAAGAAAAAATAAATCAAAATTAGCATCCACCAAGGTGTGGAGTAATAACAAGATGTATAAAAAGGATAACTAGAACATGGAAATGAAAAATTGAAAAGTAAGATCTACAATAAGATGATTTTAATAAAGATTACATATATGACCCGATCTTTGATCTTCCCTGCTCTTATTTGCTCCATGAATTAAAAAGGAAAAAAAAAAAAAAAAAGATAAGCCACGATCGTACTCTTATCTATAATAAATATTTCAATTTCCTTTATAATTGAAATGTGAGCATGTACTGTACATAAAAATGATATGTTATTTACTATTACACTATTTATGTAAATCAACTCTAAACTCCTATATGGCTCTTCCTCAGAGATTTAAATTCATGTAAACAAATTTACTAAAAATGGTTTTTTTTTTTTTGTGGGGATAATTTAACATGAACAATTTGAGAGAATTGGTGGGCCAAGACGACCTAGTTTTTGAAGGAATAACAAAATCTATGTAATATGTAATAATAAGAGAAAAGATAAGGTAATTACCAGGCTATTAAATTGGCAAGATGGCATTCGATATGAGCAGTCATTTTCATTTATTGGATGGTTTCATTTCAATGGTTTCTTTTATTTATTTATTTATTTTTAAAAAGCCATTTAATTCTATTCAATAATGCATGTCAAACATATATGAGCCACACGAGCACAATAAATGCTATCGAGACAGTATATCCATTGCGATGCACCACCACAAAATGGTAGGTTGAACAACTAAGAGGAATCTCAATCAGAAGAAAATTCAGTAGATGTCAAAAATCGTCTTAAATTTCACTTGTTGCTTTGTCAAAATTAGTTTCAATTAAAACACATCATCTTAATTAGCCCATTCTCTCAAGAACAATACTCTATTATCTATCCAATATTATATTTGTCAATAATGGTTATTGCTAGAGTAAATTAATGTAATTAATTAAGTACAATTATAATGGTATAAAACATGTAAATTTTAAATGTAATTATATGGATAGTATTCAAAAAAAAATGTAATTATATGGATGGAATTTTACATGTAAAATTTATTGATAAACTCATGTCACAACAAATTATGTGTTGGGGGTGGAAGCCATCATTGGAAGGTGGTGAAGTGTCATAATCAATTAATGAGTAGATACTAGCTAGCTAGGCTATGTCTGGACTATGGACATCTCTTCCACAAGGTCCCAAAATAATTGTTTGGAGTACCCAAACTCCCTTGTTTTGCCTAGAATGCACCTTGGTGTGACCACATTTTTGTTGCCCATGTTCAACACATTACCTTAATTAAGATATTTTATGATTTCATGACACTATATGACAGAGAGGACTCAAAAATGTGCAGTTGGATAGACAACAGTTTGTTTGATTTAACTATTTTTTGTAATTTATTTGTAATTAGATTTATTTATCAAACTTCAAATATTTTCACTTTTTTTTTTCATAAATTATTCAAATGAGATATTTTTGTTGAGAAGTCAAAGCTTACATCGAAACAATTATGGACTAAAAAAATTATAATTGAGATTAAAATGATATATTATTTGCTGTCCGATTATTATGTGTTACAATAACTCGGTAGAAGTACATTGGTTGTCTAAATGCTGTCCATCGGCTCTAAATCTAGAAATTATAAAGGTTTCTTTCTGCTTTCAATAGCAACACATAATTGAATTGCCTATAGTATATGATAGTGTGAGGGATTCTTATTTTTTGAAACTTAAATATGATGGAAGTATCTCTTTTTCTGTAGATTTTAATTTTAGACGAGAAGGTTATTATAATAGTACCGAAACAGAAACAATTGGTGAAATCTATAATCTCCAACCTATATATATATATATATATATATATATATATATATATAATAAAGTTGGAACTTTTTGGGCTATCTTCTCCAAAATTTGCCTTTTTGATTCACATGTTATTTTGTATTAAGATCCTTATACTTTCATTTTAATGCAATTAGGTCCTTATTGGAAACAAAATCGTCAAAACTCTATTCTTACAATGTTATGAAAAATAATACTTCTACAAACGAAAATGTTATATTCCCAGCGTTATTCTCCCAATATTTCTCCCAACTACTCACAACCCACTTGCAGGCCCCCCTGAATGTGGTGGGGCCGGGGGGCCCGCACCCACATCTCTCTCACATTTTTTCTCCCAGCGTTTCCCAGCGCTCTTAACATAACATTCCCGCTTCTACAAATACGCGTGTTCACGCCGTTGAAACTACCAATTAAAAAACAAAAATATATTGAACTAAACTGCTTGCAATCACTTCCCAAAAAATTGTGGACACAAAGTGTGTCACAAATAATTTTTATATTTCTTGTGGATGAATTATATCCTACAATACAATAATGGATATAAACATTAATGAAATTATTTGATGGGTAATTATATATATGTGCAGGTGTGGGACAGAGTAGAGAAATAAAGGTGGATAAAAGCAAGGAAGATATGCACCCTTACCTAACAATACAAGCATTTTGAGCGAGTCAAAAAAAGGACAGTCCCCATCTTCTGATTGGATTGATTGCTGTTTTGTTCATACTTATTTATTAACCTTAGCCCCTCCACTTCCCAAACTAGACAAATTGAAAAGGAACTTTTGTGGGGATGCACTACACCCCCATCTTCCCAACCCCGACCCTTGCCCCCAACCGAAAGAAAGTGTAAATAATATTTCAGGACACGTTTTTAGGCATGTTAGCGGGTGTTAGGATATTTGTTTTTATATGTTTTGATGTGATATATGAGAAAAAATGAGTGAAATTGAATGGTAGTGATTTGTATAGTATAGATAGGATCCAGGAGATTTGTGTGTAAAAATATATTAAAATTTGTACGAGAACACGCGCAAATTCGTTACAATACTGAATACGATAACAAACGTACAGTAAATAGTGAATATGAGTATTCAATATATGATATAATGACTACAAAACTAAATCAATTTTATTTGAGCGATTATTGTAAAGGGACAAATAAGCTTTCTCCCAAGAGGCGAAATCTCTCTGACATTTTTTGTTATCAAAATCATCTTTTAGTTAGTTATTTATTGCGAATCCTAGCTCTTGAATAGATAACTTTTTATTTGTCGAATTTTTATTTCTGTCGTTTAATTAGGTAGTGGCGAGAACAATAAAAATCCACATATGATAATGATTGACTTTATGAGTAGCTTTAAAATCGAAGTTTGAATTTGATTGAATTATGAAAGTTAATTTTTCTTTTTTCTTTAGTAGAATAACATTTACACGAACATAAGCTAAGCATGTATGACACATTGTTTGATGAAGTCTTAACCAGTACTGGTGTGTTGTAGTTTTGTACTCTTTATAACTCGTGGTGATATATAAATTTTATAACAGAATCTTTTTTTTTTTTTTCTGAAAAACAGAATCTACATTTATTGAAAGGAAAATGGGCAATTAATATTTAGCATTTTTCCAGTTGCTACTAACTTATCTTGTTAACAGTGAACATGGCTTTTGGAGGATTCGGCCATCCAGGTTGAATCTTGTCGGAAGATCCCACATTGGTGCAAATGAAAAAGCTCACTTAACAATTTTATGGGACCTTTCTGCTCATAAGTCAGCAATGATAACAATTGCTCGCAATAATAGTGCTAGTTATCTCAACTAATGGCAGCTATTGATTCAAGAGATAATGTAAACAAGTGCAAAATATGTTGTCTCAATTAATCCTCGTCAAAATAGCAATTCACATCGAAAATGTCTTACCGAAAATGTGTTTTGAAATAATTGAATGAAAATGAGTCCAAGAAATCGCGATTTTGAATTAAGTTTCCCAAACATGCTCGTTCAGTTATCAAGTCATTACAAGGCGCTCTTAATGAGATGTGTTTCAAAATCAACTAAATGAAAATTATCTCTCTTTAAAATAACCTTAAAAGAAATCTAAATACTTTTCAACGTGAAAAGGGAAAATAAATTTAATGTGCTAAATGGTCCAACAAGGGGCCGTCTGGGACCCTAACTTATTGGAGCGCTTATTCTAGTTCAATCAAGTAAGAAATTTAGGTCCGATTGTATATCCGTGCACTTGCAAAGACTCAATCTATAAAGTTCGTTATAAACCTATATTAGATCCGTTCTTTTCGTCACGGATCATAATTCACATAATAACTTATTAGCTACTATATTAGTTCAATATATTCAACGTATACCTCCAATAATTCCATAAACACGGAGAGATGGGCATAGAGCAGCCAACCCTAGGTAAAACCTACCCAAGAATTTTCATATGATATCGATACTTTTCTTGGTGGTTGAGTTATTAACACATAAAATTATTGCAAGCTTTATGTGCATGTATAATATAATTTACATCTAAAGAAAAAACAAATTATATGGGCAGTTCCTATTTGTTGGAGAAGTCAACAATTTGCCATTCTTGTGACTTTTCATATGGAAGAAGTTGACTTTTTTCGATCGTCAAAATTCTTCCATTGCCTGATTTGTTTATACATCCGTTTGATAACTACCCTTTGAGCCAAGTTTCGCGTCAGTGATGAATGAAGATGTCTACATTTCAAGTTTTCGAGATTTGTAAATTAATATTCAAAACTTGACATAATAAATATTATTATAAAAATAAGATTACAAAGACAAATATATCAAGCTTGACTTCCTTCCTGCCGACCATGAAATAATCGCATATGAATAAATAATAATTTATAAATAGAGAGAATTTTGAGTAATAAATCAGGCATTTTTTTGTCACTTTTTTAATAATACTCGCATTGAGTAAATTATTTTTAGAATTTGACATCAATGCTCTGGGTATTATATATATATATATATATATATATATATGTGTGTGTGTGTGTGTGTGTGTTCGTGTTATCTAGTGACAGTCGATAATTATTTTGACAATCGATAATTATTAACAATTCAAAGAATCCAAATATTGATAACGTTGTTAACATATAGTAAAAATCTTCTGCCAACTTAGTTGGCAGGATATAATGCCAACACCCCCATTTGGGGGCAGAGTGTTGGGGGAATCGTGGGGCGAAATGAGGCCCTTGTCATTGATTATGTATTATTCATCTAATTTAACATAGATACTAAAAAAAAGGGACGGTGACATGACACCCTGTAAGGGCGCCACATTATCTGTTGGCATGTTCTCCTATCGACTTGTTGTTAGGAGAACATCTGCGTGTTAACACAATACCTATTATTCACAACAAACATTAGCATTCTACATCAGTAATTATATAGCTTAAATCTTCATAAAAATTATATTGGATACTCATTAGAAGTTTGAGGAAAAGCAAACGTGTGCCGCTAATAAGTATTATTCACAACAAACAATAACATTTTACACTATAGTATAACTGAAATCTAAATAAAAATTGAATACTCATTAAAAATCTAAGGAAACGATTCAAAGACGTGTAGTCTAACTTCCACCAAATAAAAATAATAGGAGGATTAGCGGTGGGTCTTGCAGGAATATATAAAATTTTGGATATTAATGGGTAACTAATTAACTAAATTGTGCAGTTAAAAATGTATGAAATGCTGACTGAATTTAAAAATATTATTGATAAATTTACATTCAAACAGATACTGAAAGCAAAATCCTAAGAATCTAAAAGATGAGATATATTACATATATTTTTCAAAAGCACGTAGAATGCTATGCAAAATGATGCATTCCATGACGTACATGCAAAGTTTGCAATATTCTTAAGTTTTTACTCGGGGGAGGATTATATATGCAATGAATTCAAAGTATGCGAATCACGAAAATACCCTTTTTTTAAAAATTATTATTATTATGATCCGATGAATCTAATGTGGACCCTTTAATAAGTCATTGCTTCTCTAAGCATTACAATTTTTTAAAATAATATATTTGTTCTCTCCTCTCATGGTTTAATGGTTTTGTAATCAAAATATTTGAAAAGACTAATGAATGATCAGATTTTTGAACGCATTATTTATAACTTTATACTCCTAATAATTATTGAGAAGTTGAAGGACTTATTGTACGAATATCCAGGGAGGCAGGGACCGTAGATGCAAATTTCAAAGACTCCATCAACGGATGTTGGATTAGAAACAATTGAAAGTAACAGAAAAAATATTTAAAAAATGTAAAATATGAAATTTGAAGTGTGTTCAATTAGAAACTTATGTAAAATTTCACATACCACATCAACCCGAGGTTCGTTGGAAACCCTAACCTCCAAAATTACATATATACCAATTATCCATCCCAAATCGATAATAAAAAATTAAAAATCCGCTTATGTGAAACCTTAGTACAAAATTGTCATCTTATTCTTAAAATTGAAATAGACAAATGAGAAGAAATGTGGTATCCAAAATTTTTTGGATAAAATATTTTTGCTTTTATTGAAATAAAGAAACGACAATACAAAACCATAGGGGAGGGGGTGGGGCAAACCAAACCTCCCATTAGCAAAGATTGGACAAGTGTTACAACATGCATGAGAATTACAATCCATCACTTGCCCAATCAATTCGAGAGAGGCAAAATAAAAACTTACAGAGAGCCACAATTATATGAAAATAAAACATGACATCCATAAGCGTGCAAAGAGCTAGGATGAGTGCTTACAACGATGACACGCTCTTGTCATCGGTCCATCATGAGAATTATCATTGTCAAGATAGTGATGAGTCTCTTCAATTCTCAGGTCCCACGATTCATCGTTCGTCGCTTTGTTAGAATTATCACTCTTCAGAACGTAGGCCATTCGATTATATTCTTGTGCATTTGATCATAAATAGGCTGATTCTTGAGCACACAAAGCCTCTACACTACTTTTGCTAGATGCGGAATGTGCACTACCTAACAAACATTTGTATTTTCACCAAAACCCATGCAATCCATATCTTGTAGAATATTTTCCTCAATTTTATTCTTAGACGACACACTAGAGGGAGATGTTACCTTTGATGGGCCAGTAGCTAGAGCTTCCGACAATAGTTCCAACAAGATTGCCAATAGCCGCTTTAAAAGAAGGCCCAATTCTCAATCGATGAATTTAGAATGTTTGATAAGCCCATGTTTCAATGCACTCTCATCCCAAGGAACAATCGTTTCCTTTCCCGAGCTATCAAAATATGGCACCGCATCCAACATTCCAAGATTTGATGCAATGTGGTATCCAAACCTGACATCTTATTCTTCAATACATAGGTTACTTAATAGGACTTGTCAAGTACGGAATACGCCTATATTATATATATATGCAAGATATGACCGAATTGATAAAATTAATAAAATAAATAAATAACACGTATTACCCAATACTATTTATCGTTTTTGAAATTCAAAACTTACATTCCAAGTGTAGCATAAGCGAATATATATATATATATATATATATATATATATTTTAATCATAAATGGAAAGCATTTCTACCGTTTTTCTTAAGGGCGAAAAAAAAGAGAGGGGTGGGGCGTGGGGGGAAGGAGGAAGAAAGAGGAGGCATTTCAAGATGTCAATATAACTGTTGCATGTGTTTGAAGGTTGTAATCATTTTTTAACCTCGATTGATTGATTTTCAAAATAGTTAGGGTTTTCAGTTTAGCAAAACTTCTGGCAAATATCCAACACAAAGTAAGATCTAAAGTAATAGTAGAAAATAGAGTAAAATACATAACTTATAATTAAACTTTGAGGTTGGTTATCACTAAACTTTAATATGCAACTCACTTATCACTCAACTTTATTTAACGTTTCCATTCATCACCCAAATCAACTACGTTAACCTGTCACATAATGTCTCACGTGTCTAACAAATTTCCACATCACACCATGTGGCTCACATGTCGTCAACAACCAATTTTTTGGGACCAAACTTCACCTTCTTCATGACTCAGAGGACCAAAAATGCAATTTTCTACGAAAAATAAAATTTTCAATAGAAGAACTAGATTATAAGCTATCTCCGATACAACTATCAATTGTCAAACATGATTCTATAGAGATAAACACAATAATTGTGAATGGGTCCCTTATTTTTCCAATTTTCTATTTTCTTTAGTGATTTTTCTCTCATTTACCCCACTTTTCTTCACTTTTTCTTCATGATTTTCCATGTTATGTCTAAAAATAGACACCTGTCTAGAATTCTTCCACTACAATTTTATCATTATTTTTGAATTTATTTCTACCACTTTCATCTTTTTCACTTTCCCTTTCCTTTTTTTTACATTTCTTTCCATTTATTTTTAAATAAAAATGGTCATATTCTCTCTATCTATCTTCCCTACATCATCCCCAATCCACAACAGGCAATGGGGATGGCCTAAATGGAGTGCATTATTTATATATCCAACTCAATGATCTTGCTCTTCAACTTTTCTGCTAGAATATCTAAAAATCAAACCAAATCAAACAAATTCCCTCCAACAAAACACAAATAATTCTATTGTTGAAGTAATTTTCAGGTGAAAAGATGAAGAAAATAGAAATGGGAAAATCAATCCTTGAAATCTAACATTTAATTCTTCTCAAAACATAAAATAGAAAGTGTTACTCCTCAAAATTACATGGCACTCACGTAGCATACGTAGCACCCACGATAGCATTTTTATTACTGATATTAATTAGGCCCGTTGGATTGGATTTCCCACGTTGGATTGGATTTCCCATGTTGGATTGGATCTGTTAATTTTAGCATTCTTATTGGGTCTCAACACAGCCCATTCCTTATTTCGGCCCATCAAACGCACGCCCACTTCTATATAAATGTAATGCTTATTCATTGCAAAAGATAAGTTTATTTTACTTCACAAATAAATTCCGACTTCCCCTATACTTTCTTGCACTTCCATCCATTGATTTGACTGTTGGAGTCCCTACTGCCGTCGGAGCGGTGGCCTGGGGCTCTAACAGATTGCTGCGTGTGTAGGGATGCGGGATCGTGCTCGGGATACTATTCGGCATTCATTTTTGGAGATCAATAGAAAGGTTGCAAAATTTGAGAAATTAAATCTCCTTCGTATGGGTGTGAACAATCGGAAAATTTTGAATAAAATTCTGCAGAGCATTTGAACTGATCAAAAATGTGTTAGGAATATTCATAAATAATTAATAGTATGTTTCAATAACTTCCAGTCATAGTTTATTGGGGTCAATTGGCATGTTTCTTTTAAGGCTTATTAGTGCATTTACGACCCAACGTTTTAATTCGGTGCGCACTAAAAATCTAGCATTTTTTCTTGGTACTTTCATCCTCAACTTGACGTTTTATTATGAAATAATGACTTTTCAAGCAAAAAAACAATAATACCCCTTTATTTAAATGATTTTCATTAATTTAAATAAAATATTTATAATCAAGTCCATAATTTTTCAAAAAATATAAACTAGTCATCATCTACAACACATTATCCTCCACTACCACCATCCCTCAGCACCACCACCACCAATTCCGGCAAGGCACAAAAATAGACTTGGTGGTCGAAAACCAGATCTATTTTTTTCCTTGAACGACAACTTTTTTTGGACATTGATCAACAAAGTGAACAAAATTTTGACATTTAAAACATGGGTGCGGCTAAACACGCCCCACAAATTTCTCTTCACACCCACCTAATTCACTTGGGCGATTTTATCTTTTCATCCGTGTTGGCCGAACACCCATGTGGGTATTCAACCAACACCAATTGACAAAAATAAAAAATAAAAAAGAAAAGAAGAAGAGAGGGTATGTGAATTTTTGCATATTCGTTCATCTAACCTTTCTCTTATTTATCTCCTCTCTTTGTTCAACTTTTCTTCCACTAGACGCTCAAAATTCACAAAGAGCAATTTTCTTTCTTACAAGATTGTACTTTGGATTTTTTTAACTCTGATATTGTTAAAATTATTTTAGGTTTTCAGAAAAGCTAAAAATTATAGAGGTTGCAGCAAAGCTCGACACTTCAAATTTTGATAGATCGGCTTGCACATTTTTTTTTTTTTTATTGGTTCAGACATTTTTGGTCAACACCTTTTAAGGGCCTTCGGCCATATTTGGCCAATCCATTTTTTTAAAAAAATATATGGAGGATGTTTTGATCAGTTTATTTAAAATTTAAAATTATGTGGGTGTGAAGAATAGAAAATGGGGTGTGTTTAGCCGCACCCTTAAAACATTGAATATCCCGACTCCTAGGTGGTGTAGCGACTACTCCCTCTTTCCTTTTTATCTCACGCAGCTTCTATTCTCACTCTCGGTCTCTTCTTGCGTGCTTTAAATATTTGCCCCAATTCCAATCAAATTTTTTTGGTATTGTTTAGCTGCTATTTTATCTTGAATACTGTCCATCTCCTTGAGTAATTGCTTTACTCTATCCATCATTTGTTCGATAGTAATTTTCCCAAGTGCAGATTTATTACACGACATCTAATCAACAAACGATTGCCAACAATTAACCTAATTCAATTTACCAACAACAACCTAATTCAAACAATGATAAATTCCAACGAAATATCCAAATTCAATAAACTCCTCAAAGTCCAAAACTAAATTTGACCTAATGCTAATTTAACAAAAGGAGAGATCTTGAATCTACTCGCCGATACTAAATGATACGATTCGACCAAATTAGAACATATCGTTCTGCATAAGCAAATTAATTATTAGATCTACTCCAAGAGTCGTCAACTTGGGATTTGTGCTTGACCAATTTGAGAGATTACACCCATAAACGAACTCATATCTCATTCATGCTACAAGAATTAGATGACAATTCTTTCCGAATGAATGCTGAGGAGAAAACTCTCAACTTTTTATTACTACTCAAAACTAAACTAAATTGTCTTAGAATTGCATAGAGAAAGGGTTTTTATAATATAAATCTTATCCCTACCATGACTTCGATAATAAGACAGTAATTTAATGCTAAATAAAATATGAAAAACCTCAAAATTACCAAAAAAGAAACTCGAAAATATGTCAAAAATGGAATCCTAATTAAAAAAGGGAATAAAAAAATTTTTATTTTCAGCTCAAGGGGCGCCTCTAGTGCCTCACTCAAATTTTATGCATGCCCTCCCTTCAATATTTTTTATCATGACTTTTGATCCCAAAATTTGATTGCAGTCATTCACATTGGTTCATAAACTAGATGGAGATGACTCCAATTCTTCAATAACTAGCCAATTTGAAATTCAACTTTTATCTCTTTCAAAACTTTGCGCATTAGTACCAAATTGGTCCTCAAATGACTTCTTGGTGTAATTCGTGCATGATACCTCCTTCTCGAACTCTTCTTTGGCAACCTTAGGCCTACATTGCCACATGTCAAGCTCTTGACTTTCGGATTGTAACAAGCATTGTGCACATAGTTTTATTCACATTAAATTTTATCAAATTAAATTAAAATTTTCTCTCTTACCTTTTCAACAACTCATGTATTGATTTGAAAATTCAGTTATAATTTTTAATATTTATTCTCTAATTCTCAATCACATATTTAAAAGAAAATTTAATTTTATTTAATTCGAAGTGAATCAAAACAAGTACTAAATGTCAAGTAAAAAGTTAGAACCATCACCGCCTATGAAGGAAAAACTTCGACTGCTGGACCCTTTTTTTTTCAATGATAACGGCAAAACATACATATCTATCTTTAGCCTTTACCTGTCTTTCATAAAAAGTCTCATTAATTGCAGGTTTAACTCTTCTTATATCTCTTCTTGTGTCACAAATTCAACCATGCACAACTTCGATCATTGATTTATGTGCCGGCATTGTTGTTGTAGGTTTCTTGTAACAAATTGTCGAGTACGAGTAAATATAGACATGAGAAAGACATCAAATCGAGCATGTAAAAATCGAGACCAAACAATTCTTGATACTAATGGAACCGAATCAAATGTGAAATTTTTGGTTTAGTTTTGGTTCTTTCTGAATCTGAACTCGAATATTTATGCCTAAGTGGAAATGTTCGATGAGTTACGATAGTATATTAGTAATAAGATTTTTTTTTATAATTTCAATGGTGTATTTTCATTTTTCTATATTTTTTTGAACTCGTTCTCTCCCCCGGTTTTTGTTGTTTTTATTTATTGAGGGGGGATTTTATTTAAATTTTCTAAATTGCATCTTTTTAAAAGAAATGAACAAAAATAGGGCAGTTAATCGAACTCAAATGGAACCTAACCTAAAATGGTTCTTTACATTAATGGAACTAAATCAAATCGGACTCAAAATTTCGGTTTTGTTCAGTTCTCCACGTGGGGAAGTCTGATGACGCCACGTCACTAGACAAAATTTGTTATTTTTATTTTTTTGATATCTACATTAAGTTAGATGAATAATACATAACTATCCCCTAATGATGGGGGACCTCACCCGATTTCTAGGAATTTTTTTCTCCGACTGTGGGTACAGATCATAACCGCGCAAAATTTATAGTTTGGTTCTACTTCTTCGACTACTCAAAGCCCTAATGCTCGAGTGGGACCATTGGATTTAATTGAACAACAACAACAATAATACAGATTTTCTCTCCTTTAAAAATTTAAAAACGAATATATACGTCTGTCCCTCAGCTATTCTGTCTTCACCTTTCTTCTTCTCCTCCTCTCTCATCTGTTGCACTTGCTTTTCAAAATTTACAATAATGCTCGGTCGGAATCACGGTTACAAAAATGGTATACTAGTGACAACTAGTAATAACAATAAATAAATAAATAAATAAATTGTGATTAATTATTGAGGCTGTGTTCTGTTTGGTATTTTCAAGCTATTTTCCATTTTTAGTTTTCGAAAACACGTTCTGTTGCAATATTTTTGGAAAATGTTTTCAAAAACAAGCCCAATTTTTTGTGAAGGAAATGGAAAACGTGAATTTGACGTTTTCCACATTTTCTTCACAAACAGCCAAGGTTTGGAAAACAAGGAAAACGCCGCGTTTTCCACTTAAAGCCTATTTTCCGAATTAAAAAAAAAAAGCGGATGAAACCAAATCTTGGTAGCAATTGTCCAAAGAAAGCACGACATCCTCCTCTCTCTCTGCAAAAGGGCTCGGCATCGTCCTCTCTTTCTGCAAAATTAGGGCTCGCTGCTCTAACTCAACGCTCGCCTCCGCCTATTCAGCTCTAGATCTTCGGCCGCAGGTTGGTGATTTCTCTCTTGCTCTATCTCTCTCACATATTTCATCGTTCTATCTCTCTAGCTCTCCATTTTTGTTTGGGATTTTGGGACTTTTTATGGAGAGAACCCTCTTACTCTTCATAATATGATTTGAATCAGATAATGTGTGGGTGATTTTTTATTTTTTATTTCTTCCATTTTTAGGGTTTAGAAGGGGGAAAAAACAGAGTAAGTCATCGATCAAAAGTTGGAGGAATTTAATAGTGTTTTAATTCTAGAAGCAAAATCATAATAGGACCACAAGAAGGGAGAGAGATATGGGGTTCGTCAAATTAAACACCAATAAAAATATAGTTCATGGTTTAATGCGGATCAAAGGGGTTCCAATGGTATAGTTTTGCAATTCTTTCGTGTATATAGACTACAGATATGTACTTATGCATACAAGAATCTGGAATGCATGAAATTTTCTGGGTCGTAATGCGGATTATAGAGGATTGTTTCCATCGGGAATTTTGCAGTAAAACGAGGGCCTGTCATTTTCAAAGGTGCTATATTTTTCTAAAAATATGAAAATGTCTGCTTTCACCCTTTAGATGGTTTGGCGATTTTCTCCTAGTAAATACGATGGGAAAAACCCCATCGTAATGCTGGAATACAGCTGTATTCCAGCAAGTTGTATTCCAGCATTACCATGGAGTCTTTCCCCTGTGATAAATGCTCTGGAATTGCAGGCATCATCAATCAAGCATTATCGTGGAGGTTTTCCTCCTTCATATATCGGTTACATTTACTTCGTTAGTTAAATTTACAGCACTCATAATACTATCAAATATTGTTAATACTATCAACTTTGATAGAAAGAAGTGATCAATCCACACTAGTTTGAACACTTAGGTGAGATGATCTTATGTATCTACCCTATATTTTTTCATTTTTTTATTCTCTTAATTTGCTTACTTGAATTCTATATGTGATGTACTTATTATTTATTTTATTTGTTTTGATTGTGAGGGGTGTACATTCTTTTTTTTATCTTATTATTCAATTTTGGTCCTTCTTTGTTTAGATGTAATTTGTGGTATATGTTTACTGGGAATTAATTCATAGCGTGCTTGTTAAGAGCTTGTTTGTAATTAAATTGCAAGCAGCAGATGTTTGGAAGCAGCTACTTGCAGTGCAAGAAGCTGCTCTGCAAGCAGCAGCTGCTCTCGAACAGCAGCTGCTGCAAGCAAGCAGCAGCAGCTACTGTGTGCAAGCAGCAGAGCAGCAGCAGCTGCAAGCAGCCTGCAGCTGCAGCAAAGCATGAATTATATTGCACAAATTTGCTCGAGTTGAATTCATAAACATAATGACTATTGAGTTGAATTTTATTGATAGCCTTTGTTTATCTAGTGGGTGATCAATTATGTGATATATTGTCAACTCTTACACGATGAATTTTATTGACAGCCTTTGTTTTCCTTATATTGGGAGAGTTATTAAAACTTGATAATATGGTGTTATTACTATACTTTGTATTAATTCATTTTGAATAGAGAATATGGCCGGATATAGAGATTCTTCTTTGCCACCAATGTCATGGCCTGATGCAAATGAGACGGCCTTCATCGAGATATGTCTCGAATACATGAAAGCGGGAAAGTTACGATGCATGATAATTAAGAATGATGTCATGGCCAAAATCAATGACGAAATGATTCGTCAAACAAATACAGATTATGGGATCGATCGATTGAAAGGCAAATGGAACCGTTTGCGCAAATATTACCGCATGTTTTTGGATATTAAAGAGCATACATGCGTGACATGGTATCCGGATACTGGAAAAATAGATGCTCCAGATGATATTTGGAAACACTTTTGCACGGTAAATGTTGCTAACAAAATAGAACATTATCTATTATTGTGATCTTTTTGCATATGTACATCTTATTTGGTGTAACTTGTTTTCATTATTGCAGATAAACAAGCATCAGTGTGATATCATAAAAAACAAGGGATGTCCTCACTTCGAATCACTAGGACAGCTGTTTGGTAAGACCACAGCCACTGGTGGACTAAGTACTGCTTCCACTCAGGTTCCTCTTACGTCAGATAAAGAACGAGATATAGAAGATGATTTTCTAACTAATGGCAAGCATGTACGGGCCGAAAGTCTCTCGACTGATGACGAAATTGCAAAATCTATTCGTCGCCGTAAAGAACCCAAGAAGAGTCAGTCAAATCAGCTCCGAGCTTGTATGGCGAGTTGTCAAGTTCATTGACCAAAAGAGATGACGAAAGTGATGTTCGCCAGCTTTACTTTAAAGAAAAGCTTGCACGATTGCAGGGGAAATCATCTACTGGTACTGGTAATACTGAAGCGACTAGTCAGGATCCTTATTCTCAAGCAAGTTGCATGAGCATCCTGAACGATATGGACGATTTGGATGATGACACGTACTCGAAAACTTTAACTGCATTTAGGAAGGATCCAGATTTCAGGATGCAGTTTGTGATAATGCCTAAAGCGAGGAGGAAGCCTGTCCTGGAGCGCCTTTAGTTGTTCTATATTTTGATCATGTGACTCTATTATGGTTTACTTTGTGTGAAAAACATGGTTTACGTTTCAATGTAATATCGTACTCTAAATTGTGTTGATCATTTTCTTTTTTAGTGTGTTGTAATATGGTATGGATTGGACGTGCGTATTGTTTTGTTGGATTAACTCTCTTTGTTTTGATTATTCAGCTACATGTCATCTATATTAATGTTGTTGGATTATTTCTCAATAGTGTCACTTAACATATGTGTTGATGTTATTCTTTTCCGTTTGCGCAGGGAATGTCTATCACAAGTCATATTATGTCTGGTGAATCAAGTGATGAGGAAGAACTTGATTTTTGGCAAATGATCAGGCTGAGTCATACGATGACATGATGGCATGTATGATGTTGTCGTCCGCATGCGGGGTGAGTTTTATAAATAAGACACCTTGTAGAACATCAATGCTTCGTGGAAAGATGTACATCAATGAAGTTTTAAATGGACACCCAAATGTGTACTACAGTAATTTTAGGATGCAGAATCATGTCTTTAAGAATTTTTGTGATACTTTAAAAGAAAATGGTCTTTTGAAGGATGGGAAGAATGTGAGCATTGAGGAAGGGGTAGCAATGTTCCTAATGATTATAGGACATACCACTCGATACAGAATTGTAGGTGATAGATTTCAACATGGAAATCATACGGTTTCCATTTGGTTTAAGAGAGTCTTTCGTGTTGTTTGTACGTTGGGTACTGAGCTAATTCGTCCGACGAACAACGGAGTTGTACATGAGCGCATATTGCGAAAATATCCATACTTTAAGAATTGTATTGGTGCAATTGATGGAACTCATGTGGCAGCTTGGGTACCTGCTTCTAGTCAGACCTCTTTTCTGGGAAGAAAAACAGATGTGACACAAAATGTAATGCTAGCATGCGATTTTGATATGAAGTTCAAGTTTGTATATGCTGGATGAGAGGGTACAGCTAATGATTCTCGGGTTTTTATTGACACCATTACAAAAACCTCAAACGGGTTTCCAATGCCATGTGGAGGTATATTATATTACTTTTATGTATTGTAGAGACATGTTTCACATTCAATTTATTAATATCCATTTATAATTGTAGATGAATGGTACTTTGTTGATGCTGCCTATCCAAATATTCCTGACTTTCTTGCTCCGTATCGAGGGCGTCGATACCATCTGCGTGATTATGTTGGGAGAGGAAGATTGAGGGGAAAAGAAGAGTTATTCAATTATAGACACTCCTCGTGTCGTAACTCGTAATATAATTGAGCGTAGTATTGGAGTGTTAAAGGCCAGGTTCCTATATTGAAGTTTATCAGCAACTTTCCACTTATTAAGCAAAAACACATCCCTGCTGCTTGTTGCACGGTGCATAATTTTATTCGGCAGGAGCATGCATTAGATGAATTATTTATGCGGTATTCAGTGGAAAATATGATCTTTGATGACGTGCCTGAATCAAGTCAAGCTAGAGAGCCGATACAATTTGATTCCAGTCAAACAGCACAAATGGGACTAGTGCGGGATTAAATCGCTACCAAAATGTGGAATGATTACTTAAGGAGGGCTACATGACTTTGTGGATTTTATTGTTGAGCTAAACTTGTGTTGTCTAGTATTTTATTGAACAAAACTTTCATTTATATTTATTTAGATGACTCTCTAAGGGCTACATGATTTTGTGGATTTCATTGTTGAGCTAAACTTGTGTTGTCTAGTATTTTATTGAACAAATCTTCCATTTATATTTATTTAGATGACTCTCTAAGGGTTACATGACTTTGTGGATTTCATTGTTGAGCTAAACTTGTGTTGTCTAGTATTTCATTGAACAAAACTTCCATTTATATTTATTTAGATGACTCTCTAAGGGCTACATGACTCTTGTGGATTTCATTGTTGAGCTACACTTGTGTTGTCTAGTAATTCATTGAACAAAACTTCCATTTATATTTATTTAGATGACTTTCTAAGGGCTACATGACTCTTGTGGATTTCATTGTTGAGCTAAATTTGTGTTGAAGAGGTTCTTATTGAACAAAACTTCTATTTATACTTATTTAGCGCATTACATTGGGTGTTAACCAATCATGATTAGTATCATACTCATTTTCAACCACACACACATTTCCCAAAATAATATTAACCACACATTTTTATACGGAATACCGCGCGGGACAACTAACCCCCCAATCAAACAAGGCCTTAGATGACACTGTAATCATATATTTTTCTCATGCATACAATCCTAAGTTAGTGTGGTCAACTATATTTGAGCATTTGTATTTCATTGTTTTAACATAAAATAATAATTCGATATTAAATAAGTTTCATATTCTCATGTTAAAGAACACTGAAAAATGTCAAATTAATTACATTGATGGTTGAAAATAATAATCGAGAAAATAATTTTATTTATTTTTTTAAAAATAGCAAAGAAGCTCTAATGGTACTTCTATTTAATTCACAAACAAACTCATTACAATTGAATTAAGATAGATTTCTCAAAATAACAAACCAAACGCGTTTTCCAGTTTCCCATTTTCAAAAACCATTTTCCAAAATGACAAACCAAATGCGTTTTTAGCATTTTTGAAAATCACAACTAAAAACAGAAAATAGAAAATATTTTCGAAAATGAAAAAAGAAAATAAAACCACATACAAAACGCAGCCTGAGCTTTTCTTCTTTGTCATCTCCGGAACTGGACCAGTCGAAAAATATTGTACTCTGGTTTTCAAGGGCTTAGCTGGTGATAAACGACTCCAAAAATCCCAAAAGCAAATCCAAGATCCCAATAGTTTTAGGGATATCACAATCATCGAATCTCAGGTTCGATCCTCTTTTCTTTTTTCCTCTTAAACAAATGCAATATATTTTTCCCCTAATCTGACTTGCTGCCGAAGAAAGTAATCGAAACCCTAGCTTTCTTATATACCAAATCTTATCTCCATCGCTTTTCCAGTTAATTCCTGGTAAAATGTTCGTATATTTATCATCGTCTCTTACCCTTTTGCTTCAGTTATGTGATATCTATTTTCGAAGGAAATGGAATTCCCAGTTTTTATATCAATTTTTTATATTTCGGTTATTTTTGCGTTTATTTCTCAGATTATCGCAACAATGACTCAAGATGTTGAGATGAAAGAGCAACAACCAGCAGTCTCTAATTCACTCTCTTCCACTGCTCCCTCTACTTTCCAGAGTAAGTATGAATTTGCATTTCGGTGTTTTGTCCGTCATTTTTATGTTTCTTGTTAAATTTCAAAATTTTTTTTTGTTTTTGTTTTTGAGTGCTATGTTGATTTCTCTGGAGTTCTGTTTTAAGATTTGAAGGAGATAGCCTCATTGATCGAGGCAGGAGCATATGCACGGGAGGTGCGGAGGATTGTGCGGGCAATTCGGTGGACGATTCAGTTGAGGAGAAAGCTAAAGTCATCTGTCCTTTCTGCATTTCTCAATTATGTTCTCGTGCCTGGATCTGAGTTGCACTCTCGCTTGTATTCATACCTTCCCAAGGTGAAAAGATTTTCTTTAGAGGATCAGTGTATTATCAGTGGAAATGAATTCAACGTATTGATTGGTGGATAATGTAGCTTGATTTGTGTTCATTGAAGTAATTGCATATATAATACTTTGCTATATGACACTTCTATTGCTTTGTTCTATGAGTGGTTTTTCTTCATGCATATGTTAGTGGAATTTAGAGGAAATCATGGTCGTTGTAGTGCACTTTCAATCATATGTATAAATCTATGTAGCGTATTAACATATTAATTAATGAAGGTACGACTTTCTTTACCATGTGTACTTTTACGGGAAATGATATACAAGCATGTACACACGTGCAACCGTATAGCTTTTAGCCTTTTGTGCTCACAACATTAATATAGGTTACCAAAGAACATGTTTTTCTTGGCACCTGTTTAGTTCTATCTGATGCATTTACTTCTTGAGTGAAGTATCCACTTTATAATAATCATGTGGATTATGCCATTAATTTGGTGTTGGAAAAGTAGCAGGCAAGTGGTCTAGAAGAATGACTTTATGTTTCATTTCATTGCAAAATTCCTGCTTCACAGAGAGAGAGAGAGACAGAGAGAGAGAGTAATACTGAACCTTTGTTGACCTGTGACGTGGTTGCTCTGATTTACCTGACTGAGCATTGCTTGTAGGAGGATGAGCAGGATATGGAACTTGATACTGCTACATCTGCAACTCAGGCTCCTGCAAAGCACTCTTTACCAGAACTTGAAGTCTATTGCTGTTTGCTTGTTTTAATATCTCTGATTGATCAGAAGAGATACAGCGAGGTATGTCAATATGGTTAGTTTTCTCTTAGGAAACATTCCAATGATGTCTGTAACATCTATAGAACTATCTCCTGTTTTCTCTGTTTCGTTCAGGCCAAGGCCTGTTCTTCAGCAAGCATTGCATGTCTAAAGAACCTCAATAGGCGAACTGTTGATGTTCTAGCATCCAGACTCTACTTCTACTATTCTCTGAGCTATGAACTTACTGGGGATCTTGCTGAGATTCGGGGGTATGTTATATCATATACACTTGTGTTCCTGTTCATTCTTTCCATGACTACTAAGTCTGGTGATGCATGCTTGGGTCATCTCCCTTTCCAATTTGTATTTCTCATAGAGTTGCAATGTAAGACTAGCAAAGATTCGTCCCTAATGCAGCCTGAACAGACTTTGTTTGGCTGATGTAGGCGGAACAAAATAGATGTTCTGTATAGGACTGTCTGGATGTAGACGCTTCTTTTGGACAAGTGAGTCAGCAACATTTGAGTAACTTTGCCTCTGTGGCCTGTTTGGATTTTTCCCCTTTTCTGTGAAATAAATTAACTTGAGGTATAGAAGGAACCCATTTGAAATGAAATTTGAATTTGTCTGTGTATTCAGTAGGCATATAGACACTTTTACGAAATGTTAAATACAAGCAGATTGAAGAAATGGAGTTCATTGTTGTTTTCCCCCATTATTGGCTATTTGTTTTCGGTTCTCTTTTAATGGTCCACATCTCATGGAAACTCACTGCAGTAATCTGCTAGCGTTACACCGGACAGCAACACTGCGCCATGATGAATTGGGACAGGTTTGCCACTGATCACATGTGCAATTGGTTGGTATTTACAGTGGACATATTCTCATGGTAGGCAGTGGATATTGCAGGAAACACTTCTCAATCTGTTATTGAGGAATTACCTGCATTACAACTTATATGATCAAGCTGAAAAACTCAGATCGAAGGCTCCGCGGTTTGAAGCTCATTCAAATCAGCAGGTAATTCTCTACGATACTCGGTTAAATGTAGTTTATATTTGGGAGAGATTTTATAGATAGTGATTTTTGAATGTGAAGAGAAGTGTTAAAAAATATGAAGTTATCATATCAATGAAATTGTGGTTGTCGAAAATGATTTTTGATGAAAATAGTTTATGAAAAAAGTTGTGGCAAATAATGTTAAACAAAGAGAAGAGAGGTGATTAAAAACACACACACACACACACACACAAAGAGAGAAAAAGAGGAGATCTTGTGTGTACACAAATGAAATTAATTGTCTTACATTGTAGAAGGGGAATTCCTATCTATCTTTAGCAAGTCATATAGAAATAGCAGCAGGATCAAACTTTTAGACTTAAGTACATGTCTAAACCTGGGTGAAATGTTACCCCTACATGCTAAGCATAATAATGATATTTCTGCTGCTCTTTCTTTTACTGGTATGTATCTCAACTGGTCTTTTGTGTTTTATTATTCTACTGTTTGTCTCAGTATTATTTGTTATTTAGTTTCTCATTGTACTTGTTTCTCCAGTGATGCTAAACTATAATCTGCATACTGAGACAATTTCTTTATGACTGCTGTTTGATTGTTCTTGCTGTGTCTTGTATCCTTTTCAGTTTTGCAGGTACCTGTTTTACCTTGGAAAAATTCGGACTATTCAGTTGGAATATACTGATGCTAAAGAGTCCCTCCTCCAAGCATCCAGGAAAGCACCTGATGCTGCTCTTGGATTCAGAGTTATATGCAACAAATGGGCTGTAATTGTCAGATTATTGCTTGGAGAGATTCCTGAAAGAACTATTTTCATGCAGAAGGGAATGGAAAAGGCTTTGAGGCCATACTTCGAACTCACAAATGTAAGTATTCGCTTTGATACTCAAATACTCAATGGTAGTTTCTAATAAGAGAGCCATAGTTATACTGTAAGCTTTGAGCAATTTGGTCTCTGTTCGTGTTAACTTTTTTTCTACATTCCTGGTCAGAGTCTAACATTAATATCAACTACACATCTCATGTCATCGCTCATTATCATGCACACATCCTGTGGTCCCCACCACTATTCATCTAAAAAGTTGGTTGTTAGGTGGAAAAAGTTTTACCCAAACGTGGCCTTAATTTCTTTCTTGTGGGTTATCAGGCTGTTCGGATAGGAGACTTGGAGCTGTTCAAATCAGTTGCTGACAAGTTCTCCAACACATTCAGCTCAGACAGGACTGAAAACTTAATCGTTAGGCTGCGTCACAACGTCATTAGAACTGGCTTACGCAACATCAGCATCTCATACTCCAGGATCTCGCTAGCTGACGTGGCGAAAAAGCTGAGACTGGATTCTCCAAACCCTGTAGCTGATGCTGAGAGTATTGTAGCAAAAGCAATTCGAGATGGTGCAATTGACGCCACGTTAGATCACGCTAATGGGTGGATGGTGTCTAAGGAGACTGGGGATATCTACTCCACGAACGAGCCTCAACTTGCTTTCAACTCGAGGATTGCTTTCTGCTTGAATATGCATAATGAAGCAGTAAGAGCCCTTCGGTTTCCACCTAATTCACACAAAGAAAAGGAGAGCGCGGAGAAGAGGAGAGAGAGACAACAGCAAGAACAAGAGCTTGCCAAGCATATAGCTGAAGATGATGATGATGAATTTTGATTATTAGCTGCATTTGATTACTCTAGACTGTCTTGCAAAACTTCCCCACCAAATTTACTGACAGTGGTGTTTAAATTTTCTGAGATACTAGCCTTTATTTTCCCTTTTTTATTTGAGTTTCCATATTTAAATTCCAGTACTTGTTTGACCTTCTTGTATTAACTATGGAATCATGTTCTCATTCTTTGATGACTAAGGTATGTTTTCTGAGCTTGCAAAGTTTCCCATCTTTATATTATCAAAGGAGAAGTGCCACGTGGCACTCATTAATATTTTTTTAAAAAAAGTATAAAAATCACTTTTGTAGTTAAAAAAAAAGAAAATTATATTTTTGGAAATAAACTAACATTAATTGGTAGTCTTAAATAGAAAAATTCTTTAAATATAATTATTTTTTAATGAAACATAAATTTATCATTAAAAGCCCGTTAGGATATCTCTTATTTCACTTTTTTGTTTTTACCATTTTTTATAATTTTTTTATTCATTCTTTTTTTTACCCTAAATCAATTACATCCACATATCTCATCATATCTATAAATCTCAATCACTCAACTCTACTCATTCTCTCTCCTATTTTATATTAAAAACCTTTAAAAATTATTATAATTTATTCCTTATCACCCTATAAATATGGTAAATATAAAATTTAATAAGAAAAAATTAGTTTTGCAAAAACTTTAAATGTAATTTCATTTTTCAAACTTCTAATTAAAAACATTAAATAATAAGTATTTTATTTATTTATTTTCACCGTGTTAAAAAATGTTATAATTTTAGATAGTTTTGATTTGTAATGTGTATTGGATTATACAAATAGTGGATTATTCTTAAATCAAATAGTGAGTGCTAAAATTATAATTGAATTTGCATTGAATAATTTGTTTATTTTTAAATAAAGAGTAATTTATTAATATTTATCTTTATATTTTGAATTGTTATATTATCATACCATTAATAATTATATTACAGTTTATAAAGCGTCACGTTGGCAAAGATGTCAACGTGACACATATCAAATATTTTTTAAAATTATAAAATTAGTTTTGAAAATAAACCAACATTAATTAGCAGTGATTAAAAATATAATTGAAAATAAATCAATATTTAAACAAACATTTAATGAGAAAAATTTGTTTTGGAAAGACTTTAAATATAACTTTATTTTTTAAAGCTCTAATTCAAACTATTAAATAATAAATATTTTTTATTTTTTATTTAATTTTATTGTAATAAAATTGTAGGTTTTGATAGTTTTGTTTGGTTACGTGAATTGGTCTGTTAAAAAATAGTGGGTATTTTTTTTCCTTTTTAAAATTAAATGGTGAGTGGTTAAAATTATAACTACATTTATGTTAAATAATTTATTTATTTTTAAGTAAAATAGTAATATATTAATCCTTAGATTATTACAATTGAAGTGTCACGTTTGACGAACGCCTTATTGACAGTGCCAACATAACACAGTTTCTAATTAAAAAAAATTAATTGATATTTTTCCTTTTTAATACAATTGATGTGATATACTTACAATTGGATTTTGCATTGCACGTTTTTAGCCTTTTCTAGGTATATAAAATTAAATATAAAAAATTTTTCTTTCTACAATTAACATATAGTTTACATAAATGGAAAAAAATCAAATAAATTATGTAAATGCGAAAAATTATCGGTATTACTACAAATTTAAGTTACTGAAAATTAACTATAATACTTCTTATACAACATAATTAAAATTAAGAAGCAATTACAGCTAATCACTAAGGTTGTGTTTGATTCGCTTAAACTTTTCCTGGAAAACTCGTTTTCCAGCCGTTTTTTCCATACGAGGGTGTTTGATTCGTTTTTTTTCCAGGAAAACGTTTTCCAGGTACAAGCGTTTAAAGTACAAAAAGTATAGTTTTCCTGAAAAATTCAATCAGGAAAAAGATAGGAATCCGTTTTCCAGGAATCCGTTTTCCAAGAATTCGTTTTCGGAAAGGAATCAAACACACCCTAAAAGAATGCGTAAAATCATAAAATTTAGAGTGTATAATGTCCATTTCAGAAAGAAAAAAGGTATTCAATATAAATTTGATATGTACCAACGAGAAAGATACGTTTTGATAATCAAATGATTTTTATAGGCTAAAATACCAAATTGGTATTTAAAAAAATACACTTTCGACGATTTGGTATTTTAAAAAATTTTTGCGACAAATCGGTATTTAAAAATCGAGATTCCGACAAATTGGTATTTAAAAATCCAGATTTCGACAATTAAGTATTTTTCGTTAGCCGGTGGTGGAATCTCGATTAAAATAATAATATTTTCATTTTTTTTGTATTTTTTATTCATTTTTGTATTTTTATATAATTTTTTTATATTTTTTAATTTATTTTCATTCCTTGATTAATAATAATATTATAAATAAATAACAAAATAAAATAAAAAATAAAATGAAATTGACACAAATGGTCAAGAAAAAGTTGATTCGGTTAGATACGTTCACATTTTGATTTTAACCAATAATTAACAATAAATATTATTATTGTATGTTTGTAACATTTTAGTAAGAGTGTATCGCTATAAAATATACCAAATATAAAAAAAATAATACACTAAATAAAAATAAATAAAAACCGCACCTCGCCGAATGGTTAACGATAAATATAATAACGTTTAAAAATTTTCTTTAGCATTAAAGAAGCACACATTTTGATTATAATCTAAAGTTAAAACTAAATATAATTATTATACCCACATAAATTCTTGATATCAATATATCACTGTCAAAAATATACACAATATAAAAAATAATAAAATAAAAAATACACATATATTTTAATTATTGTACCAACATAAAATTTTACTGGAATATTTGCGTCAATTTTCTTTTGGACCTACATAAAATTATTGCACAAACATAAAATTTTATTTTGGATGAAAATCAAACTGAATCAACTTTTTCTGGACCATTTGTGTCAATTTTCTTTATTTTATTTTATTTTATTTTGTTATTTATTTATAATATTATTATTAATCAAGAAATGAAAATGAATTAAAAAAACACAGAAATTATATAAAAAATACGAAAATGAATAAAAAATACAAAAAAATTGAAAATATTATTATTTTAATCGAGATTCCACTGCCGGCCAATGGAAAATACTTAATTGTCGGAATCTCGATTTTTAAATACCAATTTGTAGGAATCTCGATTTTTAAATGCCAATTTGTCGCAAAAATTTTTTAAAATGCCAAATCGTCCAAAATGTGTTTTTTTAAATACCAATTTGGTATTTTAGCCGATTTTTATATATTCATTCCCAATGGTTCGTTTATAATTAATTAATTTCCACGAGCATTTTTATGCAATGCTATATACGACAATTAGAATTAAAGTTATACGTTTTGATAAAATTCTTTATTATGTGATACACATGAATTTTTATAATTTATAATTATCAATTTACTATGTATTTTTTGCATTGATTATAATATACAATATTATAGATTTTAATAATTATTTACAATTATGCAATATCCTATACATAAATTACATCAATTATATAATTCAACATTTATATTTATAATTTTATATCAATTATTTATCGTACATAAATTTAATTATTCCCGTGCATCGCGCGGGCATGATACTAGTTATAGTACTAATTTTGCTTGGTTGGTTATTTGAGTAATACTACATGTAGTTTCTCGGTGATACTGCTTCTTAGCTCTTGCTTCCTCTCGTTTAGGCATTGATGGGTTTTGATTTCTTGGTGTAACAACACTAGGCAATAGACCTACAAATAAATGATTTTCCATTTGAATTTTTCATTGAAGATACAATAATTAAGATGACAAATTGAGGGACGTCTAAGAAAATGATTTATTGAAAAATAAAACAGAAGTTTTGAGAAATATTAAAAATAGTCTCACTCGCTAAAAATGGGTGGTTGAAAATAATTTTCAGAAATAATGATCTTATTAAAAATCTATTGGAGGCTAAGTTCCCGTTAGCCTACAAGTTTTTATAAATTTTTACGCATTTTTTATATATTCTTTTCAATTCCAGTCATTCTCTCTCATATTTCCAATCCATACACCTCGTGGGATCTACCTGTACTACACAAATCTCTACCATTCAACTCCACCCATTCTCTTTCCTATATTACATCAAAATCCATAAAAATCCATTTTGCACATATACTAACATGTATTAAATTACAATCAACTGTTACATTATCGTTGATAGAGAATAATGCTACTTGAACAAACAATATAACAAGTAGACAAATAATAATATAGAAGTGTAATAATTGTTGATTTCGATCCCCCCGCACTAGGGGGACACGTAGGAAATTTGCCTACTTGTTGATATTGGAGCACTAGCAAATTTCGATAATATATGTGAAAAATGTAACGAGTAGACAAATAATGATGTAAAAGTGCAAGTGATTGTTGATTTCAATTCTATGTGTGAAAAACAGAACTACAATATGTATTTTGTCAACCATTTTGCCTCCTTGTTTGTTCAAGTAACTTTTTCCTATATAGCAATGATAAATATCAATATTAGGGCCTGTTAAGTGTTTAGTATGAATGAGTGAGAGAATACCCACTTGGATCTTCTATGCAGAAACTAGTTCAACGCATAAACTTCACCCGGATTATGATGCCAATTTTCCCTTCAAAAACATGGTAAATGCTACAAGCTATACTCGTCTACCAAGCAAGGTATTCAAGCAATGGGATTCAACAAATGAGCTAGTGTTTGCACTAAAATCCAGTTATGACTACGGGTACACAGGTTACAGGAAGAGGAAACAAAATGAAAGTACTTAAACATAGAAGTATACGAGCAATAATCGTCAGTATTCAGCCAGCGGAATTCAATCCGAAGGACTTGACAATTGTGCTGACTCTTTCGGCAAAAGTTCGGGAAGTTATCTTCTTGCCTGGAACATGAAATGGGTTTGAAACTGCATCGACGTAAGCAGCATGGAACCTTCTGAAAAACTGTAATCCCAAAGAAAATCGAAACAGAGTTAGCTACCAAATTATGAACACTGGCGTGCATCTATGATGTGCATAAGTAGCACCTCAATTTATCATAGAAAGTTTATATCATGATTTCAAAAGCAAGTGCATTCTATGACAGTACAGAAAGTTAAATTAATACCAGCACTTTTTCCCAGGACTCAGGACTGTATGTTGAAATTATATTTGAACCTCAATCTACCTATTATCCGTTAATAAGGTTAGAAACTCAAGTGGTAATGTGGAAAAGAAAAGGAGATTTGTGATAGACTATCCGTTAATAAGGTTAGAAACTCAAGTGGTAATGTGGAAAAGAAAAGGAGATTTGTGATAGACTATATCTAAGTTTAATAATCAGCAAAGCAAAAACTTCACCAGTGTTTTGTAATGCTCACATTTCTCACATCTGCATCTCGGACGTCTAGATCTGTTGTCACCATTATGAACTTCACCTTGGTGTTGGTCAAATAACCGTACCTGAAAATAAGCAGAAAATCAGAGAACTGAGGGAATTTGCAAGTGGAAAGATGAAATTAAAATCCATGAGAAATATTTACACTTGATGACATTCAGGCGCGCAGTTCATCATTATTTTTCTGTTCTACACTCAATTTTCAAAAGTAAACTAAACATGGAATTAAGCGCGTAAGGGTAAACTTACACTTTGTAGTTCTCAGTTGGGTAGAGCAAACCAAGAAATGTTTCATTGAGTGTTGGGCCAGACTTTTTTGGATTGTTCACTGAATGCATAACGTAAAAGTTAAAAAAATAAGGGGAATGAAGAAGGTAACAGCATGATTTCAAAAATGCTTAGCAAATAAATGATTCATAAACTAGAGAACTTACCACATTCCAGTTATTGTTTGAGCTCAGATTTATAAAGCTTGGAGCCATTTATCCTGATTGTTACCATACATCCTAACACATCACCACATCTACACTCATCTAAAAGCCTGTTTACTCCACAGCTATTTCGACAATCCATAGTTGCAACCTCATCCTCAGCAGGACCTATAACTTTCCACACTTTTCAACCACATACATGCTCCCCAAGAAATAAATTGTTAACTATAAATAGCTATACTTGCTTCAATCGGAAAAAAATTTTCACCTTTTTTATGGACGTTCATTTTCAGCTCATTGGAAACCATGTCCCCATTCGTAAGTTTTAATTAATGACTACCAGCCAACACAATCTTGTATTTGGATAAGAATGATGTGCTTAAATCACATCAAGTAGAACTCAGCCCTGAACCCAGTTCGTGAGCAGATGGTTTCCAACAAATATAACTACACAAACCAAGTCTTAGCAATATGGATTGCAGTTTTAGCCATTACATGTCATCATTCTACATTAGAACTAACTCAACGTCCCCACATTGGCAGCAAGAGTAATCTGCCAAAAAGGTGTTCGCCGTCATTCCAGATTTTACATACATGTCGAATAGAACCCCCTCGTATTATGCTTCGAAGTGGAGTGTTAAGTAATTATGAGCATGACTTATAATGGTGATCTGGAACTCAATTGGATAAATAAGTGATGCTCCGAGTGAAATGCACATATTACAGATCACAGTACTAAATACACTACAATCATTTCTTGGCAGAAATAAAATCCACACACACAAGTCCAAATAAAATCCACAAGATCAAGAGATCTAAAATGTTACCTCTTTCGTCAACAACATCCAGAGAGCAATGGACAATATGATGAAGCTTGAGAGCGTCATCGGCCTCTGTAAAGCTCTGTATGTACAACGGATTGTTCTGCAACCACAACAATATTCAATCAAATAGTTTTCAAAATCTGATGCACGCATCTAAACGAAATTGTTACAATTAGCTTTGTTTACAGAAAGGATTTGTTCTGTCACCACACAAAATTCAATAGAAAATTATTTTAATTCTCCACACAGATCTAGAAACAATCTCGATAGTAAAAGCTCTTATGTACAAACGATTGTTCTGCCACGGCGAGAAATTCAATTTTAAAAAAATACAAAAATCATTCAAATTCTTAACATAGCGCATCCAAATGCAATTACTGCAAATGGTAAGAGTGAATCATTGACACATAGGTATGGAAAGCGGAGCACCTGATGGCCTACGACTGCGACGCAGACGATCATCTTCGACGGAGCCACGGAGACGACAAGGCCGGAGGGATTAGTTCGATAGTGTTGAGTGCTCAGACTTTCCGGTTTAAAATTAGCGAGTCCGGTTCTGCGTGGTTCGGTTATATGCCTTGGTTCGTGAAGATCGATTTTGGGGTATAACGACATTTTCCGAAATTGTTTTTGTTTTTAGTATTTTAAATTTAACTAAATCACTATTTTGTTGTACATATTTTGTGAATTAATTTTTTTACAATTCAATTTTAAGTATTTGAAAATTATTTCTTAAAAATATCTAAAGAAATAATGAAATACATTGCCAACTAAATTAACTTATATTTTAACCTTGTAGGAAACCTTTAATTATTATTATTATTATTATTATTATTATTATTATTATTATTATTATTATTATTATTATTCTTCTTCTTCGTCTTCTTCTTCGAAACTGCTAGGTCGAAATGTAGAATTTTCTTTCTTTAAAGAAAAATCTATTTTATGATTTGTTTTCGGCCCGTGAAAAGGTTAATTTAATAATTAATATTTTCTCATATCAAAGTTGAGTAATATTCGCCATCACTTTAAAAAAAATAAAAAATTATTTGCCACCACTATATCTACTAATAACTCTTTAATTTTAAAATAATGATCATTAATTGAAAGGTTTTATAATCATTTCATATATTATCATGAAAACTCTTTATATAATTATATTTCTTCAATAGTTATATCTCTTCAATAGAATTGCATCTATTGAAATGATATTTTCAAAAATTTCTACAAAAACTAACTGTGATACCTCAACCAAGTATGGGTTCGATCCAGCAAAACAAATTCAAAAGCTAAAGTAATTTTCGTGCACTTGCAACAAGCTATTTTGTTTTAATTAAAATAAAATAAATTTTTATTATTTTTGACTAACTAGACATCATTGGAGACTATTTAACAAGAGATGAGTTGGTTATCCAAGTAATTGCGGAACATCTTGCTTTGTGAAAGCACCATACCTTGCTTGCTCAAAATACTAAACTCAAATTCACATATTTCTTCAAAAAAAGGTAGGATTTTATAAGGAATATGACATTTTATTTTTGAACCGATCAAGTTGTAAAATTTTGGTGCCTAAACTTCATGTTGCCTACGGGTTTGGTAATAATTAATTAATTGATTGATTGAAAAATAATAATAATAATAATAATAATAATAATAATAATAATAATAATAACAAGCACGGTAAACTATAAGTTATTTTTTTTCGATTTTCGTTAAAATTTCTCTACATGCAGTTTTGTTTTGTTGTCCATATGTGGGCTCGTTACAATGTCTAAGCATTGGTAGATATGCGATATGCATCCCCCCTCATGGTGGAGGGCAGGTGACACCCCATCCATCCATATATGACTACCCTAACATGCTCATATGTGGGCAACAGAACGTTATTATCACTATGTATACTATTATACGAAATAATTGATCATTTTCCTTCATGATAATTTTTTATTATTTCTTCAAATTTATGTTAAATTTTTAATCACATTTTCCAACATCATTTTCTCAAAATTCTCACTTAAATATTGGTCTCATTTTCCTAAATTTGATCGAATGCTATCATATGCAATAGATCAGTATTCCATCGTAAAAATTTCTAGCATTTGAGAAGTATAAAGAGCTTGGTTACTCATAATTAGCAAACATTGTCCACCAAATGATTGCTACATTACTAGGTTCAACTACAAGATCACGTTCAGCTATTTGTCCTATTATGCACATCGATAAAGAATTAAATTCCATCCCGTTACGTGAACATGTTGAATATCAAATTTCCAAAATATCTTTATAATTAAATGAATAAATTTCAACGACACGTATCGATAACCCATGCCCCAAATATCCTGGCGGATTAGTTTACGTGAACATTTCTAATACAATCTTTTATTCTCAATGAATAATGTAATATGAGATTAAAAAAAATCACATTTTCTAACTGTTTATATTTTGATTTTATCATTCAAAATGAGAGTTACCATAATTAATCCTTCTATTAGCTGTTGAGAGAGTGAATAAAATCGTACTCCATGAAGGAGTGTGATCAATGTTACCCAACCACTTGAAAATAGAAGAAGACGAGTGTTTTGTCTAGTAAATGACATGAAATTTGAGGAGTCGATTTTGGAGAAAAGGTAATCACAATTCTATGGAGATTTCTTTACAAGGGACAATTTTTTTATTTTTTATTTTCATTTTTTTGAATGGACAAGGGACAAAATGTTAAATATACACCTATCATCACTTTACTAAAAAAAAAAAAGAAAAAAATCCTCATCTTTCCTTTTCGATTTCACTGAAACACTCATCGAATTCACTTTACTAAAAAAAAAGAAAAAACTCCTCATCTTTCCTTTTCGATTTCACTGAAACATTCATCGAATTCCATCTCAAAAGAATGATACAGTAGTAGATATATATTGAACTTTGCTATAAATACAAATAACCTCCTATAAACATACGTGACAAAAATATATTTTTTCATATATAATATCACCTAAAAATCAACACCTAAGATTGTCAAATTATTTATTTATACAATTATTTTGTATAATTTACTTAAAGGTGTCATGCTACATTTGCTACGCTAGGTTTCCTTCCACACTCTCTCTCTCTCTCTCTCTCTCCACATCTTTCTCTCTCTGTTCGCACGTCATTTATTTTTTTTTTTTAATTTTTTTAACCCTTTCTTACAATGTGGACATTGGAGACGGTGTAAGCTCAATCTCTGATATCTTCACAACCTTTTCCTGTTCTTTTTGGTTTTCTCATTCGTTTTCCCCCCGAAGCAGAGCAGTGTGAAATTCGTATCAAGATCATCGAAACACGATAAGGAGAGCCGCTCATATTATTATTTTTTAATCAATCGCGCGCCGAATCTGGGTTCTCTCTCCGTTTAAGCGCTTTCCGATTTCAAAGGTATTATTAGCTAGACGTATTAGCTGTATCTTAAATGTTTTAATTGCTGTTTGGAACTTTATTTTTTGCAAGGTATCAGGCATTTAAATTTATATATGCGGAGACATGATTTGATCTATTTTTTCTGTTATTTTCATTTAAAGGATGGATTTAGCTCATTTTTTTTAAGCTGTATCTACCTTGGATGAGCTGTAGGTTTGGAACTGGCATGAGGTTTATTTTCTTCAAGTTATTCTGATTTTTTGGCTTACCCGTTTGATTCATAGATTTTGGTTATTTCTAGCTTTCTTGTTGTTGCGGCAAGCTAATAGAATTAACGAGAAAGTGTCAACTGTAAAACAAGATTTGAGTTAAATGCATTATAAGCTTGGTATGATATATTGATATGGTCACAGAGGATTTAGGTGAAGTCAACTTGGTTCCCGCAGAGTGTTTCTTTGTACTCAACAACCTTCTGGAGACCCTGCAGACCATTTCTGTAGCATCCCTCCCCACTCTCCAATGGTTTTGTGCTGGAGAATTTGCTTTTGTCATATCCGAGTTCTATGATTCTATCTTATAAATCTCTAAAGGTGATTTTTTTTATGTGAAATATCAGCATCTAGCAGGTTTGGCAGCATGGACATAAAACTTTGATATTCATGGAATTCAATACAATTTTATGTTACTCTCTTTTGAATTTTTTTGATAACCGTGGGTGTCGGGGATCCCGCTTTAACAGTCACCCCACTATTCCCACGAGGCCTTGGCGACTCGACCGGGAGACTGCCCCAGTGGCCCCAAGAAGTTTTCTGCTCTCGCGGGGAATTGAACCGGGGATTGGTGAGATCCCAAGCACCGCCCTTACCGCTTGAGCAACCCCTTGGGGTTACTCTCTTTTGAAATTTTGACTCCTCATTCCCATGCCACCTCAAGTGGCATGTGTTAAAACTTAAAACCTATTGACAAGTAAACTTTAATAATGGACAATTGGTTACATTGTATCGTAATGGAATATGGGGTTGCAACATTGAAGGTATTGAAAGAATCTCTGATCTTGGTTCCATGTATTTTACTTAAAGCACGTCTTTTAAGTTTGAAGCTGCTATCTGTATGTCTGGTTAATTTCTAAGCCAATTGGCGAGTTGATGTGTACATGTAACTTCTTTCTGGTTTTCTTGTTTGGACCATCTGAATTTGAGCCGTCGAGATCAGCTTCAGGTTGTAGTTATAGGAACCTGTGACTAGAATGAGGGTCTTAAGAAAATTTGAGCTAAATGTTGGGGTTCATGACTCGATGACTACAAAATTAGCTCTAGTTAACTCCGCCTACTCCGAGAGTCTACTAAATTATTTAATTACCCAGAGAAGCCCTCCACAAATGTAAAAGAACTGGTCATCATTTCACCATAATTTAAATGTTGCACTCGCTTATTTGTAGACCTAGTAATTAAGTTATCAAGGAAAGCATTATAAACACACAAACAGTGCTCATTATTCTACAATACTTGATGTTGGAGCATTTTTTGGCCGAAAATGAGCCGTAAGAAAATCAGGAAAAAGCAATTTAAAAGTTTCGAGTTCCAAGTTCCGGTTTCCGTGGCATCAAAGTATAGTTTACTTGGGATCGATTTGATATTTCATTTTTGCAGTTTTCATGGTTTTGCATGTAGTGTTTGTACTTCTTGCTTGGATGGGTTTTGAGATGTTAGTTAATCTGGATCTGCTAATTTGGAGATTAGTCCACATTCCATAAGCATTTGGTAGTGTCCGCTGATTTAAGGAAAATTGGTTTGGATTGAAAATTGGATTGTTCTTAGTGTTACCATAAAAATCTTGATGCACAATTGAGCTTCATGCAGTTGGATTGAAATGGTTGTTGCTCTGCCTAATCGTTATATATTTGGGTCTTGACTGTATGCAATGGCCAATCGAGTTTTTACTCATTTTTTTTCTGGACTTTTTACAAGTCTTCTTCTGTGCTATAGATGGAATCTGGACAGCATTCTAATATTTCCAATTTCAACGAACCCACGACCGCTGCTAAGGAAGAAGACACCATAAGAGTAGGTTACTCTTTATCAAATGGCCTTAGTTTTGATCCAAGCTTGACCCATGAAAGCGAACCAGGCAGGAATCTCACAAACTTGCAGAATGTTGCCTATATTTACAGACAAGATGTTGTAAAAAGCAAAACTGACAGTAAGATAGGTCTCGTGACTGAAGTTGCTGGGGACTCAGATTCAGATTCAGATAGCAGCATGAGCGATGATGAAGATGGGGATGAGAATGAGGACGAGGATGACGACGATGATGACGAGGTTGGTTCTAATGATGATGGTGATGCAGACAATGGAAATTCTGAAGAGTGTCCTGATGAAATTACTGGCAATAGCAACACTAAGAATAATCCACTTTCCGCTGACCAAGTTAGAGTGCTCTGGATGGATGCTACTGAAACCACAGAAACTACTACTAATGTGACTGTTGTTGATAGAGGATTTTTACATGGGGATTATGTTGCTGCCGCCTCTGATCCGACAGGTCAAATAGGCATCGTGGTTGATGTCAATATCTCTGTTGATTTATTAACTCATGATGGGTCTCTTCTAAAAGAAATATCATCTAGAAACTTGAAACGCATAAGGGATTTTACTGCTGGTGATTATGTTGTCCTTGGACCCTGGCTAGGTAGAGTGGATGATGTTTTGGATAACGTAACGGTTTTGCTTGATGATGGCTCTATATGTAAAGTTATGAAAGCTGACCCCCTCCATCTAAAACCCGTTGGTAAGAACATTCTTGAAGATGGACATTTTCCGTATCATCCTGGCCAGCGTGTTAAGGCAAGCTCCTCTTCAGTTTTCAAAAATTCTAGGTGGCTGTCTGGATTGTGGAAAGCTAATCGGTTAGAGGGTACTGTAACTAAAGTTACTATCGGATCTGTGTTTATTTATTGGATTGCATCTGCTGGATATGGGCCTGACTCTGCTACTGCCCCAGCAGAGGAACAGAGTCCCAAGAACTTAAAATTGTTGTCTTGTTTTGCACATGCAAATTGGCAGTTGGGTGATTGGTGCCTTCTGCCCTCATCTTTGGTATCATCCTCCTCATGCCTGGACAAGGGATCATCAAAACTAGAGTCTTCCGGTTCTCCTAAAGATGAACCAGAATCTAGTGAAACAGAAGACGAGTCCGAAGCAGAAGTGATGAATTCAGAGGAATCGAATGGGAATGGTAAACCAATAGGAAATATTGGAGATGATTCTTTGGGTGTGAACATCCAAACCTTCGAGAATAACACCCCTGAAGAATCTAGCATGTGCAGTAACTCTAGAAAGGAAGGTGTGCATGAGACTTGGCCCCTTCAGCGCAAAAAGATCCGTAAAGTTCTACTTAGGAGGGACAAGAAATCTCGGAAGAAAATAGAAAGTTTTGAGAGAGCTGTTTTGATTGTCAATACAAAGACAAAAGTTGATGTTGCCTGGCAGGATGGAACAATAGAGCAGGGTCTGGATTCAACATCTTTGATTCCTATTGATAGTCCTGGTGATCATGAGTTTGTTGCTGAACAGTATGTAGTGGAGAAGGCTGCTGATGACAGTGATGATGCTATTGAGATTAGACGCGTTGGAGTAGTGAAAAGTGTAAACGCTAAAGAACGGACAGCTTGTGTTAGGTGGTTAAAGCCAGTTGCCCGGGCAGAGGACCCTAGGGAATTTGACAAAGAGGAAGTGGTAAGTGTTTATGAACTAGATGGCCATCCTGACTATGACTATTGTTATGGAGATGTAGTTGTTCGGTTGTCGCCTGCTTCTTTACCTGGCAAAATGGACTCTTTAATGGAGTTCATTGAAGAATCAAAGCAGAATATTGTCTCAAATGAGTCTAAACAAGATAAGAAAAGGCGTACTGGTAGTAAGAAGGTACAGAGCTCATCCACGGATATTGAGCCCAGTGAATTTTCGGATCTCTCCTGGGTTGGGAACATCACTGGGCTAAAAAATGGTGACATTGAAGTTACTTGGGCTGATGGTATGGTCTCAATGGTAAGTTCAAAGTTTCCCAAGGTATCCTTATTAATTGGTGTTATCCTTATTAATTGGGGTCATTGGCAATTTCATTCTCACCTACCCATTTCCTTGTGCAAATAGTCCCTGCTGTCTGTTTCTGCCAAAACATCTGTTAGTTGACCAATTAGTTACTCATTGACCTCGTTTAGTTAAGGCAAAAAACTTCGTTCCGTATAATTTAATGTAAAATATTAAAAAATTTATGTTATATTATTAAATTATAAGAAAAGAAGCTTGTGATGTTAACTAAACTAGGTCAATAGTAATTTATTGGTCAACTAACAATTTCTTCGGAAATGGACGACAGAGACAATTTGCACAAAGAAATGGTGTGTGTGTGAGGTGAGGATGTGAAACTGCCAAAAGATTAAGGGAAGGTTTGCACAAGCACGTCGATAGGGGTGTTTTGCACCAATTACCCTTCTAATTGGAAGTTTCCACTGTTACTACTTTGTCGATTGGAAGGGTACTCGCACTCTTCTATATATACATATTCCACCTTAGGTTCTTTTGACATAAACTGAAGAGAGTTCACAATCATTTTTGGTTACATCAGGTTGGTCCTCAGGCAATTTATGTTGTTGGTCGTGATGATGATGAGTCTATTGCCACCGGAAGTGAAGCTAATGATGATGCAGTTAGCTGGGAAACTGTTGAGGATGATGGCTCAGAGGCTGTTGAGAATTCCAACCAGGTAAGTGGCTGCTGAACTGCATCCTTAACACAGAGAATTTATGTTACCTTCATGAATTTACCAAATCACTTTCTTTAAACAACCATGATTATCAACCTCTGTCTGGCTTTATGTTGATGCAAAAGAATTCTTTCCAATACACGAGCAAGACGTAGATTCGTGCGTATTACTTTGGGGATGGAACTACATAATTCAACTAGCCCAACATCAAATAAACCCATGATCCCTATATGAAGATCCACATTGCCTTGCTATGGAAGAATAGATATCGGCTTTTGGTCGTAGACAATATGTTGTTTAGTCCTTCCTAGATATCTTACAAAAGCTATACTCCCTGTTTAGGTTATGAACAACCTCTGGAGAGCTCTTTTTGAGCTTGAAATAGCTTGACCTCTTTATGTTTCTCACCTCATTCTTTTGCCCCCGGCCAAATTTGCCCAAATGTGGTACATGGTAGTTTATTTTGTTTTCTATTCTTCTTTAAATGCAAATCAATTGATCTTTTACAGGACCAATCCAGGCGACAGATTAATTTTTTTATACAACTGTATTCTGATGAGGACCCATAATGAACCTCGCAATGCCTCAAAGCTTTATTACAATGAAAGTTGTCTTTTCTCAAGCGTCACAATTCGCATTAACCATTGTGGGAGAATTAGAGACGCAATTTAAAAGTGATAGGATGCCATCCACACTAAAGTCCTTTTTATCTACTCTAGAGCCAATTTATTCTCTGCTGTTCTTTTAAGATGAAAAATTCGCGCTTCGATCTTTGGAGTAGAGGTGCTGATAATTCGGATGTAGATCATGTGAGATTGCATTGTGGCCTACTATTATAAGCATCATTGAAGCACTTCAGCATATATTGTACCAGTGGTTTCTTTTATAGTAATAATAACCAACGACACGCTGCTTTGCCATCTTAACGTGCGAAAACTTTGATGATTACTGCCAATATCAAATTTATAACGCATTATATGTCATAGGCTGGCAAGCTAATAGCTACTACATCTTCTGGAATATGATCGTCTGTAATTACTTAATATGCTGGCGATAAAAGCTGAAAATGTCATTTTCCTATAATTTTTACTTCTACATGATATTTTTGTTCAATTTTGTTGACACTGCATTTGACATTGGTATTTAGGACCTCAGCACCGTCAATGCAAGCGACACGAGACCAGAAACTGAAGAGAGCGACATGGTTGCCGGAAACTCAGGAAAGAATGGAGCTCTCTCGATTTCTCTTGCTGCAATTGGGTTTGTTACCAGACTCGCCTCTGGAATATTTGCAAGGGGAAGGCAGCCTATGGATTTAATGGATTTGGATTCTAGAAGTGAAGATGAACTTCGATCTGAGGGATCCACTCGAGAAAGAGACCCAAACAACGAATCAAGCTCCCAGAAACCTAGCAATAGTGAAAATCATCTCAAGGAGTTGCCAACTAGTGGTAAATGTGATGAAAATCATGCACCAGATGTCCAAGATTTACTAGAAATTGCCGAAGCTCTTTGCAACTTGAAACCACTAGGAGAAGCTCAAGCTCCACATGACGAGAATATTTCTATGTTCAAAGGCTTTGATATTGTTAGCGGTCCTCATGACCATTATTTTCTCGGTGCACATGGACAGGTGAGTTTGCATTTTGTTACACAACCACCATATGTTATGAATGTCTCTCGGTTTCCCTTCCTGTCGTCCCTTTTCTTATTCTATTATTTATAGTGTTTCCACCTTTGAAAAGCTTTCATTACAGAATAATGCTGGTAGGAAGTGGCTCAAGAAAGTTCAACAGGATTGGAACATACTCCAAAATAATCTGCCTGGTAAAGTCACTAACTTATTGCTCCGATTCTAAATTCTTGTTATCATGTCGAAATAATCAGCGGCTCTCAGTCTAAAAGTGAAAAAGATTTTCAACAGAGGGTATATACGTGCGTGTGTATGAAGATCGAATGGATCTCTTGAGGGCGGTGATTGTTGGAGCTTATGGTACACCTTATCAAGATGGCCTTTTCTTCTTTGATTTTCATCTCCCACCAGAATATCCAAACGTTCCACCTGTAAGAAAAACATGATGTTGTTTTGTTCACCCCTTTTTTAGAAGCATGAAAGCCAATCATGTTGCTTCTCTTCCTATCTCTGGTTCATCTTTCATAAAACTCCACGTTATCCATACTGATGTTTATACGCCTATTTACAGTCAGCGTATTATCATTCGGGAGGGTGGCGAATAAATCCAAATTTGTATGAGGAAGGCAAAGTATGTCTTAGTCTTCTAAATACATGGACAGGGAGAGGAAATGAGGTCTGGGACCCTTCATCCTCGAGCATTCTCCAAGTCCTGGTTTCACTCCAGGGACTAGTTCTAAATTCTAAGCCATACTTCAATGAAGCAGGATATGATAAACAAGTCGGCACAGCTGAAGGGGAGAAAAATTCATTGTCCTACAATGAAAATACATTTTTGTTGAACTGTAAGACAATGATGTATCTCATGCGGAAACCTCCAAAGGTAATAGCTGAACTAATTCTAAACCATCATTTAAGAACGCAACTGGTTTTGCATATAACGTCAACTGCATAATCTTTTGCAGGATTTTGGAGAGCTTGTTGTCCAGCATTTCAGAAGACGTGGCTACTGTATCCTCAAAGCTTGTGATGCTTATCGGAAGGGACACCTCATCGGCTCACTCACAGAGGATGCTTCTATTAGCAGTAATAGCAACGGTAACTCAAATTCAGTTGGTTTCAAGCTGATGCTGGATAAAATTGTGCCAAAACTTTTCTTGGCTCTAAGTGAAGTTGGAGCAGATTGCCAGGAATTCAAGCACTTGCAGAAGTTGTAGCATTGATCTGAAATGACATTTTTGTGCTTCTTAATCAGCCCCGAAGAGGTCAGCCTTTCCACTTTGTGGGTATTTTCATTTATTTCAAAATTTTGGGTTCTTGCAGTGTGAAAGGGAGATAGTTTATAATGGTCATTAATGGTGATTAGACAGAGTCACTATGCTCAACATATCAGCATCAATTTTTTAGTGATATCTGGTTTGATACTTTGTAAAAGTACTTGAACTAACAAATTAAAAAATGAACAGTTTGTTGTGGGTTTTGCTTGTCAGCTGCGGCTGGATGGGCCTTTTTTTTTCTCTCTCTCTCTTCTTTTTTTCGCGTCCACACGAAGTGGACTGTTGGTACTTCCTGTCTAGAATAATTTTTTGCTCAGGATGGGTTGATGAAATTCTTTTTGCTGTATTCTGTAGGAAATGCTCAGCTCTAGTAGATTTGGCGAGCAACTAACTGTATCTTTATATACTCGGAATTCAGAAAATGGCATTGAATTGTGCGCATATTGCAGCTGCCTTTCATAAAAAATGCTAGCTGATAATATTCAATTTAGTGAAGTATTCATTTGTTTATTTAGTTTTGGGTATTTGTTTTCTGTAGAATCTTGTCGGCAACTTTTCACGTTCTAATTTGTGCAGTGGTAGCGATTACTAGATATGTGGATATCGAGCAGTACGTTTCGAATTAAACTTTTACTTGATTATTTGCAATAAATAATTTTTTAGTTTGGAGATGGATGAGACGAGTGGATGCTTGGTAATTTTCCAATTTGTAATATTGGGTTTGTTTTAAGTTTATAAAGTCGCGTATGGATGCTTATGGAGTCACATATCTGCGTATTTTAAAAGACGTAGACATTGTATAAACCATTTTAAAAAATTAAGAATCCAATGCAACAGTATTCATTGGGTAGGTGTAGCAACTTATAAGACGAGTATTATTATTTTTTTTTTAAGAGAAAAAGGGAAGAGTGAAATATATCCATTGGAGGGCGATTATTAATAAACTAGTATACCGTTCTTCGTCGGTGGATCGAGCGAAGCCGGCGATGGCGGAGGAGCGGCGGTGGAGGAGGAGGAAGAGAGGAGGGAAGGAGAAAAAGGAAGAGAGCGAGGCAGAGAGCGAGATGAAGACGGAATGACGGACACTCAGACAATCACGATCCTTTTTATGTCAACGAGGGAGAAAAACTTGTTTCGCTCGTGATTAACAGAAGATGGTCTTATCGTTTTGTGTAAGAAAAATGCTATATAACCATATATACACGTTGCAGCATTTAGAGATGCTCCTGTTACTGCCATTCATCCCTTCGTGCGCATGAAATTGTAAGCTGTAAAAGCATATTTTTCATCACTTTTATTCGCTTCAGTATTTCTGATTTTGATCAAGCACCCACACAACTACTGCATAAGATACTCGCATCTGACGTGTCATAATAAAAACACATATGATTTCATATGATTTCACATTAGCAATTACAGCTTTGAATTTCTTATGCAATACCAGCACAGGTGTTAGATCAAAACTCGAGCCGTGTTTCTATAATTCGAGTATAATTTTCTGGTACAACATGCCATTAGTTTTCTCGTGATTATAATTTTTTTTTCCTTGACGGTTCAGAAGTGTTCATTTACAGTTTCCACACTTGCAAGCCGTTACTTCCCCGAAATGAAATTATCAGACTTGTGAAGTCGATGAATAGTTGGAAGAGTTAATCCGTATACGAAGTTTTATTGCTACCCCCGCCCCTCCCCACCCACCCAAAAAGGAACTTCGATGGCAACCTTGTCTGTAAAATTGGCATCATGTTACATAGGCTTTTTAGCTGATGACGGTGACAAGAATCCTTAGAGCTATGCCTAAAGTGTGTCTAGCATTTTTCTCCAGTCCAACAGGCCGAACAATGTCATCATTTGTTTGAAGTTTGAACACGAGAGATTTCATAGACGTCAAAGGAAAGAAAAAGGGTTAAGATGGGAAGTTCACGAGCTCATAAATATTGAAATATTTGCCCATATCACTGAATTAAGATTCTTTGGCTTGTGGGCTTATGAAGTATGATCACTTGAGCACCCTGCTCTTAAAAGAGGCTCTCCAAGGTTAGATGTAACCATGGAATGCTATTTGAACTGTCTAGTGTTCCTCTAGAAGATTCCAGAACACACCAATCTTGTGTTTGTTTTAACTTTTTTCTACCAAAAAGTTAACTTATACCACTCAATCAAAGTCAAATATCAATATTTACTACACATTCAAAACAACTACCCGTTATTATTATCCACAATTCCCATATTCCCTAATCCCTACCATTATTCAACCTCAAAAGTACTTTTTCTAGCAAAAGAAAGATTTAACACGCAAATTGTGTCCCATTGCTAAGTCAAGTTTTTATCAATCCTTTAGCACTGCTCATAATCATCAACCCAAAGAAACCATCTCTCAATTCATTGCATTGATAACAACCGAATGGTGATCAATATCAAGCCACAATGACACATTGACACTCAAACCAAAAACATACCACACCTTTCTTTCCTTCCTCAACGTCAAGCAAAACAAAATTTCATTCCCAAATGAGCATAGCCTAACATTTATTTCTAGTACGTATTATGACAGTCTAGAAGCTTAAACACGTAAGGATACGCCAAAGTATGCAATGCAGAAGTCTTAAGCTTCCCTGTCGTCCTCAACTTCGACAGTTCAGATATCATCATATCAACACCAATAAATTCATTTAGCAGATTTTGAAACATAAAAAAGCTTAATTGACTCCTCAATTAGACTCTATCCTGCAATGTATTTTTTTGCATTAACATACAACAATAACAATGTACTTTGGCTTTTAGAGGGACATCTATAGATTACATATATGAAACTTCCATAGGCTAAATACTGGTAAGAGGAGATTTGCCCATGCTTAAGATCAGTGATTTAAATCTTCTTCTTTTGGCATGCATTTCGTAGGGCATGCCAAAATTGTAGATACAAAATCACATGTATAAATCAAGCAACAAGACATCTAATTCACAGGCTCAATGTCTATTTCTCTGCATTTATTCAATCACTCCTCAGAAAACATAACATAATGTGATAACAGAGTCAAAAAACCAACGGCCAGGAGATCATAAACTGTTCTTTATAATATTCCGGCGAGTAAGAAACCTGTGAATAGGAGGCGTAAGAGCAAAGGTAATCGGAACCCTAACCGGAAACAGAGCCTTATTCAGCAAAATCGCCAGCGCAAAAGCTCCACCGCTAGAAGCCACCAGCTCAGCAGTTTTATTTCTCTCCTTCTTTACATCATTCATCATCGTTTGCTCCATTATGAACCCATCGGGAGACGAATCAGTCTGAGTAGATGTAATTTCGGAGTCCGGTGAGGGCAGATTAGAAATTTCACCTTCTTTCGGCTCCTTCTGGAGGCTAGGCATCCCGATTTTTTCGAACATCGATTCCACATCAACGTTGTTGTTGATGGCGATGTAAAGGCCGGTGATGGAGGCAGCGGAGACAGAGAAATGAACGCCCAATGCTACCTTTCCGTACTTCTTCAACAGCTCCCTAAATCTCCCGGCGGCCATTTTTGGTACAATATATAAGCTCAAAATTTCAATTAAATTATCTTTACCAAACCAAATGGTTCCTTATGTGTGTATACATGCAGATTGAGAAGGATTTAAACTAGGGCTTTTGAACTTGCAGATGACGACATTTAGGGTTTTAAGAAAATGACGATTACGGTCTCTTTCTTGGGGGAGGCGGAAGTTGGATACGGTATCGGGTTCAGAAGATTGACGATTGGGCTTTAGGATTGGGGGTGGATTGACATAGGTTGGGCCTTTTAATGGACTTCGGTCCAGTTTGACTATAATTTTGTTAGGATCACACACAGGTGATCTTTCTTTTCTTTCCTTTTTTTTTAAAAACTATCTCAACTCGAAAATCTAAGTTTGAAATAGAATTTTATTGATTAAAAAAAAAAAGATACAAAACAAAAGAGGGGTGACTTAGTACCTAACCTCATAATAATAAAAATAAACAACAAAACACACCTTTCTAAACTAACAACCTCCCTCAGTCAACAAGACAAACTTAATTATATATTCATCTTACATTAGGCATATCTATTTTATCTAAGTAGACGAGCCCCTTAACGCTACCTTCCAACTCTTGTGGCTGTATAAACTTGAAACACTTTTCCTCATACCCTTGATCAGCTAGGAAGTTCGCAACCCGATTACCTTCCCTACATGTGTGCGTGAACGTGGGTTCCATATTAGTTTGATGTCTTCTTAACTTGTCCCACACATATAATTTGCTGCGTCAAATAAATGTACATAGCATCTTAGTATTAAATATGATTACATTGACATTATTTTGTTGAAGTGACATGTACTATGTGGCCACAATTTATATGTATTACATTAGTCGATCATGTAACTCAAGTTTTGAAGACAAGAGCCGCTATGACACTCTTTATTTTATCACTTGATGAGTCTTCAACGCTTTAACATGTCACCTCTTCTTAACAAAATACAAATAAACAGATATCAACACATTTTTTAGCATTGTTAAGGTGTGTTCGTGTAAATTTATTTTTATCTAAAAAATAATTTTTTGAATGAATAGTGATGGAGACCACGAAATGTGTGGATAATAATGTGTGATGATTTAAATTTTAAAATGTGTTATTGATATTAATATTTGACTTTAATTTTTAAAAATAGATGATTTTTAAGTAGAAATAATTTAACACGAACACATGCTAATACATCAGTAACATCTGGTTGAGAAAACAATTGAAACGATAAATTTTAATTGGGTGGATGGAAGTCTAGGAATACAAAAATTATAGAATAGAGAACTTCAGATAATTCAAGAGAGATTGATTATTTCCAAGTAAACTCTCATGATAAACACTCATCCTAAAACCAATGGCAAGTTGGGACATAATATAATAGGACGATACACGGCTCTTGTCCATGCATGCAATGTTTCACGTAGATGGTCCATGCTAGAGTTTGACAACTGATGAAACTCCATTTGTATATGCTTGTGTACAATTGTTTTTGTTTAGGATTCTAATTGTATCCTTTGTATAGCTTATCCAGTAGGTTAGATCAAATAGTATCATGTGTATCTCTATCCTTTATTCTTATCGTTAGTGGTAGTGGACTAGTCTAGGAACTTTGTTGTATATAATTATGATTAACGTGATTAGTAAACATAGAGCTTTTCTTCACTGTAATTGTTCAAGCTTCTTGTTCTCACGCACGATCAACTCGGCCTTGGTGCCTCGTCTTGTCATCTCTACCTTCATTCCTTTTCATGGTATCAGAGCATCTTGCTTAACCGCCTCTAAGATCCATGGCTTCCATTGATGAATCCTCCATCAACTCAGCAAAAGTCATCAACTCGCCACCTCCATCGTCCCAAGCCCAAGCGGTTCAAATGCCAATAGTAATCAACTCACAATCCCAACTACCGATTAAATTGAACTCCTCCAATTACTCCATTTGGCACGCTCAAATCCACAGTCTACTTGTGGGATTCGACTTGCTTGGCTATGTGGATGGGTCATTTCCGTGCCCACCCGCCACCATAACAACAGATGATACAACAACCCCAAACCCTGCCTTCTCCCACTGGATTAGGCAAGATCAATTATTGTTAAATGCCATCATTAGCTCCATTACACCAACTCTAGCCTCGTTTGTTGTTACAGCCAAATCCTCCGTGACGCATGACTTACCATTCAAAATACCTCGCCAGGCCTTCACGCGCTAGAATAATGGGCCTCAAAAGCAAACTCACTGTGCTCCACAAGGTGATGCATCAATCACCGATTATATGCATGAAGTGAGAAACATTGTTGATAGCCTATCTCTTTTGAATGCCACACCAGATCCAGGCAGCTTACACTCCTTATTTTAAGGGGATTGGGGACAGAATACCAAGGAATTATGCGGACTATCACGAGCAAGAGACACATCAATTGAGTTTGTGAACTCCACGAGAAACTAATTACCAGAGGCTCAGCTAAAACCCGAATTACAAAATTCACCACTTGCCTCACCCTTGACTGCCAATGCCGCCTACAAACCCCTCAATCCACCAACCGAAACAATAACCCCACCTTCAACAATAACCGCCAAAGCAATCAACGATCATCCAATACCTCTAACTACAACAACACCTCAACAACTATACACCCCGTCCATACCTTGGGAAGTGTCAGCTTTGCCAAGAACAAGGCCATTCGGCAAAAAAATGCCCAAAATGGCGCCTTGTCCCCTTGCAAAACAACAACACTCCCAACTACAGTCCCAATCGCAGCCACAACCCCCACCAACCCCCTCCTCAAAGCCGAACTTTTTATGCTAATCCTAGTGCTCACTTGGTCACGTCCACCACCCCTAACACGTCTGATTGGCTACTTGACTCGGGAGCTTCACATCATGTTACAACAGATCTTAACAACCTTTCTCTTCACTCAGATTACATTGGACCTGACGACATACACATTGGCGATGGATCAGGTCTCACCATAACACACACGGGCACAAAAACACTACACACACCACACACAAATTTTACCCTTAACAATGTTCTTTGTGTTCCACAAATGACAAAAAATCTTATCTCTGTGTCTAAATTTTGTGCCCACAATAACACTTCTATTGAGTTTTTACCATCTACTTTTTATGTGAATGATCTATGCACGGGGAAGCCAATTCTACGAGGCGAAGTTGAGAATGGAGTCTACATTTGGCCTAAAGGACGACCCGACCCGAAACTTGCACTAGCCGCGCAGCCTATCTCCTCCGAGCTTCTCCATCACCGTTTAGGTCATCCGTCTCATAAAGTCTTGAATCATTTTATTAAGTCGCATTTTGTTTATTCATCAGTTGAGTCTAAGTCATTCAATTGTGACTCTTGTCATTGTGTGAAGAGTCACAAATTGGCCTTTCATGAGTCTACGTTAGTTAGTGATAGGCCACTAGACTTAATTTATTCCGATGTTTGGACTTCTCCAATTGCTTCAACTGAAGGATTTAAATATTACGTCATTTTTATTGATCATTATACACGTTATATCTGGCTTTATACATTGCGTAGAAAATCGGCGTTAAAGGCGTTTTTCTCAAATTTAAAGCCTTGGTTGAAAATTTCCTTCACACAAAAAAATAAAAGCGGTTTATAGTGATAATGGAGGTGAATTTATTGCTTTATCACATTTTCTCCATTAATGGGATACGCGATTTGACTTCACCTCCACATGCGCCAGGAACACAATGAAAGCATTTGAGCAGCGACATCGACATGTCGTTGAAACAGGACTCAGTCACATTTACACCATGCGGTGTGCCAGCGCATTTTTGGCCATATTCGTTTCCACACGCGGCATATTTAATCAATAGGATGCCCAAAGTTAACTTAGGCTACCTATCTTCGTTTGAAAAATTATTCACTAAACCACCAAATATAAACAAGTTGAGAGTGTTCGGTTGCCTTTGCTATCCATGGCTCGCCCGTACACTACTCACAAGCTTGAATCTAGGTCCAAACCATGTGTCTTTTTGGTTATTCAACACACAAAGTGCATTTTTTTGTTATGACAGGGAAACAAATAAAATATATACGTCTCGACATGTCACATTTGTTGAGACTCAATTTCCCTTCGCACAATCTCCAACTATTTCCTCCCATGAGTCATCCACTAATGACCCCACTGACACAAATTTTTTTTCTTCCACTTACACCTAGCCCCACACGTCCACAGTGCATGCAAGAACGGGTCGGGCCAAAACCGGTTGCCAACACTCCTTCTATGATTACTACCCCTCAAAGATTGGACTCTCCACTAGATCATAACACATTTCGTCATCCTCATAATCCCATAAATTCACCTTCATCACTTTCTTCCCCTAGTCAAAATACATCGCCTAACGACCCTTCTACCTATGCTACCAACGTGCCAAGCCCAAACTCCTCATCCTCAGGGACTCTACTCACACCAACTCTCCCACAACTACCACCTTCGTCCCCTAGCACACCACTTCATCGGCCCACTCGACGACTTTCAGATTTCATGAGACAAACACCACCTCTCTCACCTCTTACACCACCCTCCATACAAACAATGGATTCCCCCACCATAGCATCGTCCAACCATCCACGACCTACGGGGATCCTCACAACTCCTCCTCGGCTAGTTCAACCTCCTATTCGAACACACCCAATGCAAACCCGAGCACTTACAAAGCAAGCACATACAGCCGTGAGTTCTTCCCCAAACCCATGTGAACCATCTACCCTTAAACAAGCCCTCGCTGATCCTCAATGGTTAGAGGCAATGCGTGAAGAAATTTCTGCTCTCCAACGAAATCACACATGGACTCTCGTGCCTCCATCCCCACAATACAACATCATCGGCTCCAAGTGGGTTTATCGTATCAAACGGAAACCCGATGGCACCATAGAACGCTACAAGGCACGCCTTGTAGCTCGGGGATTTCAACAACGCCACTTACTTGATTACACAGATACCTACAGCCCCGTCATTAAACCCACAACAGTCAGGCTTGTTCTCACCATTGCCGTGCACTATGGGTGGCCCTTACGTCAGCTCGACGTTAACAACGCCTTCTTGCATGGACATCTTCTCGAGGATGTATACATAGACCAACCCCCGGGGTTTCGTGATCCCTCTATACCTGACTATGTATGTAAGCTCAATCGCTCTCTCTATGGACTTAAACAAGCCCCGCGTGTTTGGTACCAATCTATTAAAAACTTCCTCCTTCAACTTGGCTTTCGTCCCTCTCAAACCGATACTACGCTTTTTATTTACACCAAACATAGCCTTACTATCCTTATCCTCATCTATGTAGATGATATTATTGTCACCGGAAGTTCTTCAACCGCCGTCACAAAAGTCATTCACAAACTCGCCACTCAATTTTCCTTGAAAGACTTGGGTACTTTGACATATTTCCTCGGCATTGAACTCACCCACTCGTCCCATGGAATTCTTCTCACTCAAAGAAAATATATCCAAGATCTTTTAACACGTGCAAACATGGCTCACGCCAAACCTGCTTCAACCCCAGTCGCCATGCATTTTCAATCAACCCTGGATGATGGACACCCACTTGATCGTGCTCGTGAGTACAGGTCGATTCTTGGAGGTTTGCAGTATCTATCTCTCACTAGACCAGATCTCTCATACAGTGTAAATAAATTATCACAATATATGCACACACCCACCACTTCTCATTGGATTGCCTTGAAACGCATTTTACGATATTTAGCTGGTACTATGGATTATGGGTTATTAATTCGTCAATCTTCTAGTTTGTCTCTCCATGCCTTTTCAGATGCCGATTGGGGAGGCAACCTTCCCGATAGATCCTCTACTAGTGCCTCCATTGTGTACCTTGGCGGTACCCCTATCTCATGGACTTCAAAAAAACAAAACACCGTTGCCCGCTCATCCACCGAAGCAGAATACAGATCTGTTGCTGCAGCTGCTGCTGAAGTGCAATGGGTTGTTTCATTACTTTCGGAGCTTCGAGTTCCACAGTCTGCCACTCCAGTCATTTATTGCGACAATCTTGGTACCACGTATCTCAGTGCCAATCCCGTTTTGCACACCAAGATGAAACATTTAGCTATTGACTTCCACTTCGTCCGCCAACTCGTACAAACAGGACAGCTACGTGTCACACATGTACCATCTGCAGATCAGCTAGCTGATGCCTTAACCAAGCCCCTACCTGGACCACGCTTTGCCTTTCTCAGATGCAAGATCGGCGTGTTCTCACCCTCCTCCTTGAGGGGGGCATAATAGGACGATACACGGCTCTTGTCCATGCATGCAATGTTTCACGTAGATGGTCCATGCTAGAGTTTGACAACTGATGAAACTCCATTTGTATATGCTTGTGTACAATTGTTTTTGTTTAGGATTCTAATTGTATCCTTTGTATAGCTTATCCAGTAGGTTAGATCAAATAGTATCATGTGTATCTCTATCTTTTATTCTTATCGTTAGTGGTAGTGGACTAGTCTAGGAACTTTGTTGTATATAATTATGATTAACGTGATTAGTAAACATAGAGCTTTTCTTCACTGTAATTGTTCAAGCTTCTTGTTCTCACGCACGATCAACTCGGCCTTGGTGCCTCGTCTTGTCATCTCTACCTTCATTCCTTTTCATAATAAGTCACTCTACATCATTATTACAAACCAAACAATTATCCAAGAATAATGCTACTAGTAATATATATTGGATTTCTTGTTCATTTGGGAAATTGAATTAATAAAGCCATTCTTTTGTCAATCATTTCAAAATTACAACTTTCCTCAAATTATTGACCACTAATGGAAGCAATTGTTTCTCCAAATATCAAAAACTTCTATGTATTTTGTTAGGGCTCCTTTTTCTTCTAGATGGTATAAAAATGGAGTCTTATGTCGTCGGCGATGAAAATGGTTGGAACTCCGGTACCGGCACCGGCTCATAATTTCAGCATTGGCGACATACTTGGTTCAAACAATTTTCCTTTATTTCATCAAATTTCTCTTTTAAAAAAAAAAAAAAAACGAAAAGAAAAAAAATGCTAAATCTTATTTCTCTAAATCTTATTTTATTTTATTTTATAAAATTTATTTCTTTTTATCTCATATGATTGTTTGGCGCAGTGTTCAAATATTCAAAGGGGCAGCATAATGTGAAAGAAGTAGAAGCCACATATCAGTCATGCAGTGCTAGCATTGGGGTGTTGGCAATTTATGATAGCGGGAATGATGAGGTTAAACTCACAGAGCCAGAGAAGTATAACTTCATCTGTGACAAGGATAGGCACTGTCTGGGCCCTGGGGGAATGAGAGGTTTTGGATCAATGTTATTGAAGCCAGTGGCTCCCGCGCGATAGCACCACCACGATAGTGGCGGCACCACCATGACCACCATTTGTGTCTCCACCGGGTCAAAACAAAAGTTTTCCCTTGAAGAAAGGGGGACGCCTCTTTATTTTGTTGTAGCGGTCAGAGTATTATGCATAAATCTTGTGTGATTATCTGACTAATTGGTTGTACGAGAACAAATACTGAACTAAATCAATTTAAATTAATATTTTAGCCAATCGAAGATTTTCACTTTCCCAGATTTTGCATGTAATAAATACATAAATAAATAGAGAACTATTAAATTGCTTGTTATATTAGTCAACAACCAACACGTGTGATATGTCGAGCAACGCATACTACATAAATGAACATGTTTAGTTTCAATGTATGATTTAATGTTTATGTGGATACAAAATCATTGTATCTACAAGACATGCGTCACATTAATATCAAATAATATCGAGATAGATGATTACGTCATATATGATGATAAGCAGTGTCTATGTGCGTACTTTCGTGTTATCATGCTTCTAGAGCTATTCTGTCAAATAAGTGGTCATCGTTAGGTCAAGATTCAACAACATGAAAGCTTCAAGGCCTCAGACAGTAATAGTGAGACGTTTGAAAGGTAAAACAGAGGAGAGCAATTCAAAAGACACTTCAAACTTCCCAATCGAAAACTCACTTTTCGAAAAAGTTTGTATAGTTAAAAATAATGGTAACTAAAAAAGATCATGAAAGATGTAAACGAAACAATCTCGGGAAACGATGCCAACACTCAGTAAAAGAATAATATTATATATCAATAGTACTTATTTGATCATTGATTACGTGACATCTTTGAATTATTAATGTTGTCATGTTTATATACTAATATCTTGTTAAAACTACAAATCAATCAAATATTATTATGCTACATAATAGTCGCTTCCATCCATAATACTCATTAGGACAGGGACCCACCAAACTGCAAAACTAAACCGATTCGAGTTAGTTTGGGTTCGATTTAAAGATGGATGTTGTTTGGTATTGAACTGAAAAAATCGAACTCGAAACCACTTAATACTACTGAAAATCGCTCACACCACTTTTAATTACTTGGTGTGCCGAAACCAAACCAAATCCGTTAGAGGTGGATTCGTTTCAAGTTTGGTTGAAGATTGACTCAATTCGAACCACGCCATGCTTGATGCTTATAAACAGCAACAATAATTATAAGCAAATCCCTTCAATAATTATATACACAAATATATATATATATATATAATCAGATGTCCAATAAATACGACTTATTGTATTCCTCCTCAGATATATCACCTCCATATTAGGTGATCATCTTAATATTATCTATCATCGAAATAACATGTTGCTTACTAATATGATAAATTAGAGTCAACATAACAACAACGATCCGGTGCCATCAATGCCATCGGGGCATTTTCTCATCGTCCGACCTTCATTTTGAAATTCGAGACCATATTTAGAATCTATATGGTGAGGGAGAGCTTTAACAATTTGAAAAATTTTCTGGCGATATCGTGGCGGCACAAAGTCATTCAAATTTGGCCAAACTTTGATCCGTTAAATTACCAGATCGCGAAAATTTTTCAAATCACTTGAGCTCCCTCATTATCTTAATTCTAAATCTAATCTCAAATTTCAAAACGAAAATCCAACGACCAAAAAATACTCGGTGCCATGAATGACACTTGAACAACGCCAATCGACATAGACAATACAAGAAGATTATAGTACGATGATCGATACAACACCAACTTTATTTAGGATTAAGTTTGTTTGCATATTTTGGTTTGATTGATTTGAGGTTTGAGATGCACCAACCCACGTGAGCCCACAGCAGCGTAACATCTCTCTCACTCACATGAAAACACCCATTCATTCAAAAGGGGGGCAATGCTGTCTTTCAACAAAAATTCCCATCCCACTTCTCAATTTCTCATACTAATCAGACGCAGCCTAGACGTGCCTAGAAAGAGTATCTTTTTGCTGATAATGAGTTACACGTGTCTCAATCTCATTGGATTTTGAGCTTAGGTGGAATTTGTGAACCCTCGTGAAGAACCACGAGTTTTTGAAATACTGTTAAGAATTTATTCATAGAATAATTGCACCACTGGTCCTCATCATATTATTCTTAGATTAATTGGACCAAACAATTTAAAAATTAACCTAAGAGAATTGGCACCCTACCTCATTGTTCTTGTACAATTTCCCTCTATTTGAGAACACCAAAATGTGCTACATGAGTTGACGCTAACATAATTCGTTGGAGACCAACGTTGCAATTAATCCTGTATGATTATAAGCAAATGAAGACTAATAAACAAGTTCCGAAACTATAAAAATATATTCTGGTTAGGATAAAAAGTTAGACATGCAATTAATCAAAATATATTAAAAAAATGACATAAATAATAACTTTTCTTGCATTCACTTTTTAAGGGTTCTTATACTCAATTTAGATGCTTACATTTCTTATGTTATCTATAACTTTCTTTCTTTATTTATTTTTTATTTTCTATCAAATATTCTCATGTACCACTTTCTTTCATAGCTCTACAACTTTGTAAAAGAAGCAATAAACTAAGGTGAGGGAATTGAAATAAAAGTTTTCACTTTAGATGTGTCACGCTTTTAAAGCAAAAAATAAGTAATCATGATTAGGTTGGTACATTATATATTTGCTTCAACAGCACCAACTTTTCAACCTCTCTACCTCCCTAAATGACTTTTTAAGTTCAAAATTTAAGTTACACTGTAATTGATTACACTGTAATTGAACGCTACCACCACATAATAATAATAATAATAATAATAGACAACCACCACATCAATCTCTAGAACTTTAATAAAATTGTAGGAATATTTCATTTTGGCACATTTTATTACAAATTTATTTTGTGCTTCGTAAACGCTCCTCGCCTTCTCTCCACACAAAATATTTCTCGAATTTGCTCAGACTGGGGATTAAAATAAACAAAAATTCAAAAAAAAAAAAAAAAAAAAAGGGGGAGGGAGAGGGATAGAGCACCAAGGAAAAAGAAGGGGGGGTCGTCTCATATAAACAGAATCTGTTACACACAAATTAAGCAAACAAATAGATTACATTAATCATATCATAAATAGGAGAATAATACATTAGCATCAGAACAGATTAATCAATTCAATTCAATTCATCTCCACAGCTTTATTAATTTGTTGGGTTGCTGCGAAATGATCCCAACGCCTTAATTGCCGCAGCTCTTAAGATATACTGATGATAAGCTGCTGCTGCCAATGCTCCCACAAATGGTCCAACCCAGAAAATCCACTGCATGCATACAACTCCTCATTAAACTCAAGCCAAAAATAAGCAATTATTTCTAATTATAAATAAAAAGTAGAGACAAGTGACTTACGTGGTCATCCCAAACTTTGTCATTGTTGTAGATAACAGCAGCTCCGAAACTCCTTGCCGGATTTATACCAGTTCCGGTGATGGGGATAGTCGCCAAGTGGACCATGAAAACTGCAAATCCAATTGGAAGAGGAGCCAAAACCTGAAAATAAGTGGAAAAAAAATGAAAAATAAGTTATATGTATGAAAATTAAGCAACAAAAAAGTAATAATTAAATTATTGAAGCCTAGAGTAGAGAGTAAAGAGCTCGAGAGTATGATACTTACAGGCACGTGAGAGTCACGTGCGCTTCGTTTGGGGTCAGTGGCGGAGAAGACGGTGTAGACAAGAACAAAGGTACCAATAATTTCAGCACCTAAAGCGGTGCCGGTGTTGTAACCGGTGGAAACGGAGTTAGCACCACCGCCGAGGCGGTTGTAGAAGCTCTTCATGAAGGCCTTCACGAGTCCGACTCCGCAGATCGCGCCCAAGCACTGAGCAAGCATGTACATAACTGCACGGATCAACGACACTTTCCTTGCCAAAAATAATCCGAAGGTCACCGCAGGGTTTATGTGACCACCTGCAACAATTCCAACGGATTTGTGTTAGTTAAACGGTGAGATGAGAAGAGACGGAATCGGATCACGTGGTAGTGGTCGACGTACCTGAGATTCCGGCGGTGCAGTAAACGAGGATGAAGATCATGCCACCGAAGGCCCAGGCAATGCCGAGAAGTCCAACACCGTCGCATTGGTCGGCGCCGTTGAGTTTTTTGTGGCCAATCACGGTGGCGACCGTGACGTAAAGGAAGAGCAAGGTAGCGATGAACTCGGCGATTAGAGCTCTGTAAAAGGACCAGAGCTTGAGCTCACCCATGTCCAGCAACGGTGCTGGTGGTGGGTCCACATAGTCCTTCCCACTGTGGTGTGCCTGTCCTTCTTCACTTACTTCCTTCGTCATTTTCTCTCTCTAGAAAGGAGGTTGCTGTAATTCTCTCTCCAAAAAACCAGCAGGTGAGCGTTGGAGAGATTCGTAGGGGAGTGGGTTTTTAAAGGGTGACGAGAGGGAGTTAGGGAGGGCAGGATTTATGGATAAGGCAAGGGCAATTTGGGAATTCGCTAAATTTTCAAGAAAAATTTTTGAATGGCTTTTGGGTAAAATTTCGTCACTGGTCCCTATTTTATTCCTAAGACTAGAACATTCCCATGCTACCCTATGAAAATTAACAAATAAATGAGGGGGGAAAATAGACGGTACATTCGGTGTAAATTTTTATCTTTTCAAAAATTAAATTTGTAGCTTGAGGATCGTTATGGATCAAGAGATGTATGACAATAATAAATAGTAATTTAATATATAGTTGCAGGTAGGGCTGGGCATTGGGTCGCCGTGTCGGGTTTGGGCTCGACCCAATGCCAATCGGTTTGAAGGGTCCCGGCCCGAAACCGAACCGACGGGCCGATTTCAATCGGTTCGGGTTTCAGGCTTTTGGGCATAAATTTTCGATTTTTTTTATTTTCTGAAAATCGATCGGTTTTCGGGTTGGTTCGGGCCAACCCGAAAACCGACCCGAACCGATTCAGGCCAGTTCGGGTCAGTTCGGGCCTCCGGATTTTTGGGCCAAATACTCACCGCTAGTTGCATGAATGTTCTCTTTCTAGTATTATTTAACAGTAAGTGACTGACATGTGAAGTTTGATGAGATTAGATAGACATATGGAGTTTGATGGGACAATTACATCAACGTTGGGAAGAAAATAATTCCAATATAGTTGATATTGATATTTAACTATCTCAATGATTCAAAATATAAAAGAATTTGCAATTTGCATGTATTTATTTGAGTTTTTTTATTTGAAAATTAACGTTTAATATTAAATTAGCCATCAAATTTCAATTTCAGCAACACTTTTTAAATAACTAATAATTATTATTTCCAATTTTCATATTTAATCGAATTTTACCAATATTTAACTTAAAGATTAGATTTTACTGGAAAGAGGATTGGTTGTGATTCTTTTGAAGGGTTAATGGACCAAATCCCATTCTTTTTGAAATACTAGGGGTGGTTTGGCACTGTTCTAGTACATTAAGGGCCAGCGATGGAACTTTTGGGAAAATTTTCTGGAATTTAGAGGAAAGAAAGCAAAAGTGGAAGGTGGGGCCCAGCATCACAGAGAGACCATGTGAGGGTAATCATCTGTGGTGTGGTTTTTGCTGTCGTGGGCCCTACTGTTTTCTCGGCCCAACGGTTACAGGTCTTTTTCCTTCCTGTGCAAAGTATTTCGGATTTGACGAAAGTGCCCCTAGTTTTACATGCTTGTTTTGAGGGTCACGTGATTTCTGTAGTTGGTAAAATTGGGCGTCCAACGCAGCAGACGAGGAAAGGGAAATTTACCTACAACATACCTTCATCATGTAATTTGCTTGCAAGCTAATCAAAATTAATTTTCTCGATTTTTAAGCACATCATGGGTTGTTTGATTGGGTATAAAATTAATATGCACGGTATCCGGTGTAAAAATATGTGATTAATATTATTTTGAAAAATATATATGTGATTGAAAATGAGTATGAGGTATACGAAATTGGGTGCGAATAAATTATATACCAAATAGAACAAGGCCTAAAGTAATCAAAATTAAAGAATTCTTTTTAAAATGTTTGTGTTTAAAATACAAAAATAATTAAATTCTAATATATATATATATATATATATATATATATATAACGATAATTATTCATAACAGCAACATGCTATATATATTTATTGTTCGATATAGTTATTATTCCTATTTTACATGTCTATTTGACTCAATTCTATATATATTTGTATATACAACAGTGAACAAAATATTCTTATTTATAGAAATGACATAATCCCAGCATTTAAATTTTGTTATACTCCTAGTATTGACGTAATACATTTTGGTACTGTTACACAGCAACGGAAGACTGATAAGTGTGAGTGAATAGTCAGTGATAGCAGAGGACAGTGTCACATCAAGTGCTGAAACTATAACAAAGTTCTAATACTGAGATTGAATGAAATTTATTTTTACTTAACCTGAATAAAAAAAAGTTATACACTTTCCTATTCATTGTTGTTATTATTATTATTACTAGTGTTTCTACCCGTGCGTTGCACAGGAAGACATATACACATGTAATAAATTAGAATCCACATAAGGGGATAAGTGCAAAAGAATTTCTAAAATTTTTAGTAGACTTTCGCCTATATTTACACAAATATATCCTGTTATAGTAAATAGCAGGACTAAGAACAAAAAAATTTCACATAATTTTATATTGTGTTGATCCAACTTAGCGTGGATTGACGCTTTATTTTAACGATTGTGATTTTTAATTTAGAAAAATAAGTCGACCCGATGTGTGTATATATATATGTATACACGCTGAAAAAGAAGTCGAGTTGGAAAAGACATGTAGAAGCGGTAAAATTCGTTGCCATAATTAAAAATTGATTTTCTAATTCAGAAAAATAGGTAAAAGTGGCGGGAAAATATGTTGGTTTTATTAATATATAGAAGATTATTATTATTATTATTATTATTATTATTATTATTATGTAACATAATATAAATAATAAAGACGTTTCGAAACACTTCCTCCTTAAAATAGAACCAATATACCATATATTAATTTTGTAATGGTTGTAAGCATATCTGGATGTGATATTCTTTATCTGGTAGAATCATTGTCAAAGTCTCAAAGATGCTGTCTTGTATCGCATTGGCATTTGTCCCTATCTATTTTAATGCTCATTAAGTTATTTAGCCAAAGAGAATGATTAGTGACTAGTGTCCTTTTAATGTTTTGATTAATAATTAATTAATACATTTTCCGTCTTTTATCTTCTTAATCACCAAAAATGGCACTATATATTTATTCATTCGTTGGTGCCAATATTGTTCTTGATCTTTTATTAAAATTAGTATTTTTACCCGCGCGTTGTATGGGAAAATTTATACTCAATTGTCTCAATTGGCGCTGATTTATGAAGATTTGATCAGCTCAATTTCGGATTAATGATGTGAATGGATCTGAGACGTGTTAATTTTCGGGTTTTTTGGATTTATTGAGGAATTAGGAATGGAGTTGTGAAGATGCCAAATTCCAACGGTAAGATTTGAGACGTATTCATTGGTGTTGATAAGGAAAGACGTGTGTGAACTGTTAGTGATAAAGATGAGAAAGAAAGACGCGTGTAAGATTTCTTTGATAAAATATTTGAGCTTATCTCAAAATATACAATTTAATCTTAAAAAATGAATATATATGGATTGGGTGGGAAATGAAATTTTGTAATTAATTTTTTAATTCTAAAAATTGATAGTTTGAGTGGGAAAATGACTTCATTTTATTAATATATAGATTGTTATGGTCTGTCTCTAAATCTTCGAAGTTCGAGACGAGCTTTAAAAATAAAATTTCATTACTATTTTTTGAGATAAAAAATCAAAGGAGCCGTTCCGTTTGTTTTGTATTTTCTGTTTTCATTTTCGAAAATGTTTTGGTGTTTTCTATTTTTAGTTGTTGTTTTGAGAAAATTGAAAATGCGTTTGGTTTGTTGTTTTGAAAAATTATTTTCGAGAAGAGAAAATAGAAAACGTGTTTGGATTATACTTTTAAAAAAATACAATTTTGTATCATAAAAATTACAAGATGGTCCTTAAACTTTTCAAGATTTGCAAACAAGCCCTTATCTTCACCAACCTACCCCTACCCCACCCTACCCCCCACCCAGCCCCCTCCATCGGTTTTACAGTCGCCGGCGACTGATGACCACCTGCGAAGGTGGAGAGCCACCTTCGCAGGTGGTCGAGGGTGGTTCTCCACCCTCGAGAAGGTGGAGAACCACCTTAAAATTTCCGTCCCTATACAAGTCAATCTTACTGATCACTCGAATCTACGTAGAACTAAAATCACATCTCTCTTTGTCATATTATAAATTTTTGTATCTTATAATATCATTTATGTTATAAAAGTATAGAAACAATAGAGAGAATTTAGAGAGAATGAATTCGAATGAATTCTCAGGAATGAATTTCATTAATAACTTTGAAGCCTGTTATAGGAAAAACTTGAATACACAATCGTAATTTACATAATTTCATCAAGGGTATAATAGTCATTCACATATAATAATTACATCTTTTACCAAATTATTCCTCCACCAAATTATTCCTCCACCAAATTATTCCTCATAATTCATAACCACCAAATTATTCTCAATTATTCATAACACCTAATAATTATTCTTCAATTATTATTCATGAACACTCACCTTGAATGGAATTATTAATACAAATGTCTTCTGGCGCTTGTTTGAGAAAAACCCTGGGAAAAAACTTCCAAACCGTGCAGATAGCTTGGAGTGGTTATATCGCTTCATCAAAACATTGCTCCCCTGATGCTCATCTGTCGATATGAGTATTCACGTCTTCGCCTAAAATCTTGTCAAGAAAACCCAATGTGGGAAAAAACTTGATCGAAGGAAAGAGTACAATGGCTGCTTGATTTCATATCTTGAGAATCGATATCTTTACTTACGCAAATGATTTCAATATCATCATCGTTTGGATCTAAAGCATTAGCTCCATTATAACTTGATCCAATAGATACACTATATCAATTTCTCTCTATCGTTCTCAATATACCATGAATATGCCGTTAAAACCTTATTATTAGAAAAACCAGTGGGAAAAACCCAATGAAGGAAAAAGAGTACATTATTCATGTGAATACGTTTAAAGTTGCCTCATTAAAAACCTTGCTGAGAAAACCCGATGGGATAAAACCTCACCAAGGAAAGAGTGCAACGCCGTATTTTATACAATTATCTTTCAAGCATTTCAAAATCTTTCTTCATACATTTGTATGAGTATCATATACATTGGTTTTATACTCTTGCTCATTTAGAGTGCATCAATTTTTATGCACAACTACAAAACATTCACCATGAACACATGCCTCCAAACACACAATTTAAAGCATATAAATTCATCGTAAAAACATGTAAACATATAAGTAAACCTTCATAACTAATTACCATTTAAAATATATCATTTAACATTTAATACTCACTTAATAGGTTATTTCATTCCCAGGGCTTAGCTCACCCTTTAGAATTACTCATAAACACGGCTTAGCTCACCCAATCCTTAATTTCCTGAGCATTTTCACACACACGATCTAATTTAACTTTTCATGAGCATGCAACATATAATGACCACCATGCTTATCTTTAAACTTGAGCATTAGTCATCATCATCTCATCATCTCATAAGTTAAGGATTTCACATTCACCATTTATCATCTTCAATATATCTCAAATATTTTCATTATCATTCATCATATGTAGCGCTACATTTTCATACCGTGTCGACGCATTTCAATTTCATTTCTTTCCCCATATCGACATAACTTATCGGATATCATTATCAATCTTCTTCGTAGGGATTACACAATATAGTTATGTCTATATACTCTTCAAGAGCATATGCCTCCTGCTATTAAGACCATCTTTTATAATTTGCTTTGATATATATGTTTGGGGAAATCTCATAATATCAACGCTTCTCAAGCGTGCTAACTTTATCAAAGCATCTTAACGATATATGTGATTGTTCATAGCCTTTCATGCATCTTTTGAACTTCAAGTTCAAATATTTCAATTTGAGGATATAACATGATGCATTTCACATATTATTTTCAACCTTTAATACTCCCTCATGAGAAAATTTAGAACACCAAAACTCATACAAGTTGGTATGATTTTAATCATATATGTTCTCATTCATTCAGCCTTAATATGGGGAATTTAGACTGCTTGCATTCTATTCTCGATATCGGCAATTTATTTGAGGACTTTAAATAATTTGATAATATCCCACTTGTACATAAGCAAATCCTTCGTGCGATTTATTCAAAGTATTGATATATATATTTAAACTTATTATCATTAAATCTGAAAATCACGCCATACCCAGTGAGCAAATATTTTCAGAATTTCAAATTACTTAATCATATACATATCTTGACTATCTAGTGGATCCATATCATAATATCTAGTAAATTCACATTATGAGATGAACTGATATTTCTCATCCTTTATTCCGGATATATTTGGGATTTATTTCATTGATATTAGTAGTAATGATTTCATCATTTATCGAGAACAATCATTGAAGAATTCTTAATTCTTCACTTGAAATATTGATTTCAATAATTATTTAAGCAGGGATGGTCACCCGTTTTGCAGAACGAGTATTATTAACTTCGATAGATTAATTTATATCGATTTCACTATACTGTATAGTGCTCAACATGATTTATCATAGAAATAATTCACACTCATATTCCATCATCTTTTGGTGACATTATTGTCTACCACTATTCAAACAGATTCTGACTCATACATCACATGACTATTATTTAATTAAATCGTAGCTAACTTACGCTTCATATTATTTATTTAAAATCGGAGTCTTATTTCATACACACGTCATATTATTCTATAAATAAATCATCAAAATTATTGCAAAATTCATCTAACAAGGGTCTATACATTATAATGGATCATATGCTCTCAAATCTTGAAAATACTATCCATCACTCGAGTCAAAATCCTAAAAAGGATTTATCGATGTAAGTGGAAAGATTAAGGATGCTAATGAATAAGGGTATCCACACAAGATATCCGATGCTTGATTGAAGCAAAGGTTAGATTATCCGTGAGGTTTCATTCCTTCTAAATACATGCCTGGTATAGGTAAAGTAATTTTTCAAAGAAATGGAGAGCAAAAAGATTGAGGAGGATGCTACAAGTGTGCTCGATGGACATGTGACACTACGATGTAAATGCGGGTACTTGTCCGTAAATCGAGAATATAAAATAAGCATTCATTAAGGATGGATTGAGTAAGGGAGCCTTCGATGATATTATTCAACAGGCTCTTGAGACACATCCTAGTGGACACGTGCATAAGGTGAGCTAATGGCCTTATGGGCCAAATTCAAAGATCAACAAACGACATTCTGATATTGAAAAACTTACTTTAGAAGATCTGTTTGTAAATTTAGTAGAAAATTTTAGTATAATAATTTTCTCATATTAATATAAGGAAGTGTCTGATAACGAAGATCAATGTTTTTCTTGTAATTGTAAATATTGTTTTTCGATTTTAAGATATATATATATATGTATATATATATTATTTTTCAATCACCGAGATATATGTCATTTTCACTTAAAAAAAAATTTTTCATTTTTTTCTCTTTCATATTTGTCAAAAAGTAAACAATAAGCACTCAATTATTGGTTTGAAAATTTTTCTTTAAATAGAGGGATTCATATATCTCTCATGTTGAAAATATAGTGCAAAAAGAGAGATAGGAGTAGAGATGGATGTGAGATTTTAGAATCATCTCATACAAGTCACTTTTACCTCGCCATATTAAAATCGTATGTATTCTTGGTGGATCTGGCGGTAGGCCATATCCAAGATGTGGATATATGGCAAACCGACTGTAAAAGATAGGAGACAAGAAATCAATATACTATACGGAGGAACCAACAAACAAACTTTTAGCCAGACTTATAATGGCCGCACAATCATGGGGAATAAGAGTTTGAGTGTAATACCTTTCCATCTAGTTGGATCTAATACTCGGGTGGAGCTTCTAAATGGTCCAAAGCGGGGGTTGGTGCTCTGGCTTAATCCATCCACAATGCATGATGTATATGATGAATAGTGATGCTTTCATTGTCCTTTCCAGTGCTACAACACACCTGGAGGAAATATTCAATATAGCCTCGTATTGGAATTTTCATGTCAAACCAATAGGTTTGTTGAATATTAATAATTCTTTGATGGCTTACTAGCTTTAGATCGTGTAAATAATAAGTTTATCTCTCATTCACGATAAAAATACTTATTTGCTTGTATCTTTGTTGATGAACTACTCATCAAATTTCATGCATATGTTCAAGAATGCTTGTGGAAGCTCCAGTCGATCAGACCACTTGGTGTCAAGCGAAAAGAAATTTGGATCCTTTAAATATTTCAATATGAATCCTAAATGTTGATGGTGGCAAAGAGTTACAGTATTTATACTCTGCACGCAATCTCATTTATGGATTCAAGATATATTCTTTTGCATTCTATATTTTCGAGTGTTTAATGCCATCTTTGATATTCTCAATATGTTCCACTTCTACATTTATTTGTACTTTTCCGAGTAATAATAATATCATATCGCTTTATTCAAATACGTAATCTAGTGATTATGCTTCTTCAAGAGCATTTTATTCTCATATTAATACAATCTCATATCATCGATGAGATTATTTCATATAATTTCTCCATGCGATATATTATCTTTGATTTATCAACATGGGATCTATTGAGCATTTATTTTCATCTATTTATCCAATGGTGACTTACAATACCACTTACTCAATTTTCTCCATTAATATTCGGTATATATGGGGAAGTAATTTTATTCTCATCGTCTACTACTTGAGAGTATGATTAGAATATTTGATCAACTACTTCTTACGGGTAAGTTAGATTCGTTATAACAGTGTAGTATAACCCACACATGTTGGAAATATACACCAATCGTGTGGTATTACCCACCACATCTAAATATACTCAAACTAAAGTGCATAAATTTAAATTGTAGAAATTAAATTTCCTCCAATAGGTGGTCAACCTACCTTATAGAATTATTGTAATAAATATAAATTTACAGATTTAAATAGCAAGAATTAAATTGCATAATGTTTAACTCTTCTTGAGAGTAGGATTGCTTAGTAGAAGGCATTACCCATCACTTAAAGATATAAAGTGTAAATATATAAAACCTTAGTTTAGTGACAACATCCCATCATCAAGTAGGAGGTATTAGTAATTAAATTACAAGAAATAAAGTGCTAGAATTAAATATTGAATCGCTTCTCTGAGGGCAAATTTCTTGTACAGAGCAAATACTATTACTTCAAGAGCACATCCTTCTGTGAATAAGTACATTACGTGTAATCAACTCTTGAGAGTTACATTAATATTTCGATCTATTAACTCAATGGACTTCAAGCCATTTTATATAATCAATGGATTTAGGGATTTCTTCATGAATATTCTATCCCATTTTCACGTCGTCAAAATTAGTGGCTTTACCTAAGGGTAAAATTGTCCATTCCAATTAAATAAGGTAAAATTGTCAAAAATATTTTATCAATGTTTCACGATTGGAAAATTATCTCCTTTCTAACTTGATTTATCAATATCAAAATATTCAAGGACTTTTAGTAGTTTTTTTCAAAAGTTGGTGTACTTAGTTTGTAAATTTCAAAGTTTGATAATAACATATTTCAAACAACGAGTTATTACCTATTAATATTGGTGTCAAATCAAGCCCTCGTTAAATCGAGTATAATGGAGTCGAGAAAATTTGATTTTGATAATGTATGCTCCTTATATCTCGATAAACGAATATTATAGTTTAATATATTATTATATTATAAAAATCATATGATTCATCTTTTTCCCTTCTCTAATTATTATTGGATGAGATTTCTTGCAATCCATTTACGTGATCGAAAAATTCTTCTGGATCTATTCTTCCACCTTTTGGGATTTGACATATCTCAAAGCAGTTGTCATAGAATGAGGAGAATGTAGAGAATATGACAAAGGAATTTTCAATGTATTTGCAAAAGAGAGTTATTTAGGATTGATGAGGATGAATTAATTAATTTGGTAATAATCCAGGTTTATCTGAAGATCATCTATAAGATCTGTTAGTAGAAAGATACTTCTTCTGTATTCTTCGAAGGTGCTAGAGGCTACGTATTAACGTTATAAAAGTATGTAAAACGATAGAGAGAATTTAGAGAGAATGATTGAAGGAATTATAGGAATGAATTTAATAATAGCTGAGCGATCTGTTATAGGAAAATTTGAACGATTATCGTACATAATTTCATCACAGATAATAATATTCACATAATAATTCGTCTTTTACCAAATTATTCCTCCACCAAATTATTCCTCATAATTCATAACCACCAAATTATTCTCAATTATTCATAACACCTAATAATTATTCTTCAATTATTATTCATAACAATTATATGTAGAGTAATTTTATTATTAATTATCGTATAGTATTTAACTGACATTGGACAAAATATTATTTCTCACAATATATCTATTTTAGTAGTTTTTGCTCTGGCGATAGGATGTACTTTTACTGAAAAGCGAAAACGCAACCTTTTTCGTGGTTCGGTAATGTAACATTAAGCAAAGGGATTGTAACATTAACAGCAGGCACTGATAAACATTCTCTGAAATTAACAACCTTTTTTTAATGGGCCTTCGCTGGCCCATAATCATTTGGACTGACCTGGAGAATCATGTGATCTACAGCTGGCCTCGGGGCGGGCATCGGATTATGGCCCACAAAGTCCACTTTTTTCTTATCTGTCAAACTATTCGTCCACGTCATACTCAATTTTTTTTTTTTTTAATTTCATTTAAAAGTTATTTTTTAAAACATCACGGGAAAGGTCGAGTAGTTGAGTCTCCAACGGAAAGAGATGAATTTGGTGACGTCCGGCTAGAATATCGAGTCTATTCTTCGAATGAATTCTAAGTTTGGATTACATTATTTAACGGTCATATCCCAATTTGTGGCTGAGAGCGAAGGCTATCCTCAGAAAAATGTTAAAGTGCAGCCTTGTTACGTTCCACCCCGGTGGATCATAGCGTATGGCCCGTTCGAGTAATTTACACATTCGTTCGAATTTTGTTTTAAAATCCAAAATTTTGGTTAGATTAGCTTGAAAGCGAGTTAAACAATTTGGAAAAAAAATTTTGAATCTGGTAATGACCGTGGTGGCCATTTCAGCTCAAAAGCGGCCAAAGTTTTGGCCAAAATGGGAATATCGAAATCTAATATTGAAATGAAATAATGGTAATGGAAATATTTCACCGTATATGATTTCGATGTATTGTAAGGGTACGTAACTAGTTTTTCCTCGGGCTACTTTTTCATTAATAAATTACTCATGAAATTTTCACACATCACTTTTTCATTAGTTCTTTTTGCTTGTTGATAGATCTCCCAGCGAGAGTATAATTAAAACTCCGTCTCACAATCTCTACAATCCATATCATTTGAACTTGTTGATGCTTACGTTGTATAAATATAATTGAATAGCTTAGTACTCGTATAATTTTTAGTACTTTGACAAAATTATTTTCATGGTCATTTTATAGCACTCATTTCAGTTGTGCAGATTATATATTACAGTTTTATATAAACTTTCTTACTTTTCAATGCGATACATTTTTTTAAAAAATCACTTAAAAATTAATTTTGTCAAACGAATTCTAAAAAATAAAAAATAAAAAAGCACCAAGAAATTTCAAATAAAATGCACATGGAATATTCAATAGCATGTGAGAAGAAAGATTGATGAACAAAATGTTCATCCGAAATTTCATTTTCAGAGTGTGCGCTAATTCTTGGATTCATCAATGGATAATTTCTCACCACACATGAGTGGCAACAATTTTTGAGAGAGAGAGAGAGAGAGAGAGAGAGTAAAAAAAATAAAAAAAAGAAAACAGAAAAACCAAAAACACACTTGCAATTCTTTACTTTTTCCTATTAAATATATCTTACAGAAGATATTGAAAGTGAGATATATAGAGCTAGCTATTTAAAGAACAAATACAAAAAGTTATTACTAGTATAAGGCTTGTTCCAAGATCATTAAGCATTATGATCACATGAGATATCTATAGTCACTTTCAAATTCCAAAGCAATTTTTAGTACAAAAAGTTATCAAATACGTTATGTTTTAACTATTGTTTATCTTGTAAAAATGCTTGCCTAGTTTAGATTTTGTCAAGTAATAATTTTTAAAAAGGTTACTCTAAAAAATATATGTAATAAATCCTTTTTACTTTTTAACGACGACAAAGTCACATCATAAAATTGTTACTAAAAATTGTTTTGTCTAAAATATTATTCTAGCATTATAAATCTTTGTAATTACTAACAAAGATTAGCCCAATGTGAAATTCATAAGCAATAAATATAGAACTGATCTATCAATAAGTTGTCGCACATTTGTTTCTAAAAGTTCGTTTAAGTTTTCCTCAAAGATGCTTGGGCATTAGATTTGATCTTTTCGTTTAATCGCGTTTTATATTTTTTGTATGCTTAAACTTCGACTAACTTGCACATAAATACCAAAAAATGAAAAACCTTAAAATTTGACATTGACGTATAACATATGTTTTATGCTTTCTCAAATAGTAACTTTTGAAATACACTTTTTATTTATTTATATATATGATATAATATAATATAAAGTAGTTAAAGAAGCATTATCATTTTCTAGTGGAAGCGAGAATAATACAATTGGATGTTCTTAAATTAGTGCACACGATAGTATAGGAGGTGGGTGGGTCCTTGATCATTGGTGATTAGAAGGAACAGAGCATTTTTTAATATAGCTAATTGTCACCATGTGGCTAGAGATTTATTTAATTGCACCAACATTCTCAGCTAATTTGTACTTTAGTCCTCAACATTTTTCCCAAACCCATAATGTAAGTAATCTGTAACTTTACATTTGCATCTTGCAACCTTGATTTCACAGCTTTTATCCACAACTAATTTTTCATCGTGCCAAGTAAGTCTCCATTCTTTTCAAAAATCTCTTCACTGTCCTTTTTGTGCAAATGCATCCATTTTCATCATAGTTAAAATGATCGTGTGTTGTCCACGCATGATTCAATGGAAATGGCATTCTTGATATATTAAGAAATGAAATTTCGAATACATTAATAATAGTTTTCTAATAGTTATAAGTGTAAGAGAAGTAATAATAAACATAAATTTATCAAACAGGCGAATGGCAAGGCCAGTTACAAATTAAGTTTAACAATATTTTTATGTATGTATATGTATATATACTACTGAACACAAGCTATCAAACATTCTTTAAGAAGAATTAGTGTTTGTTGTCCTCATGTTATCCTCACAGCACTACTTGCCAACAAACTCAACTAGTCAGGTATTGTGCCTAAGCATCATTAAGTGCAAAAGAGCTTGCAAGAGCAAAACGGGAATTGACAAAATATATTTTCCTTTTTGTGGGGTTAGAATGGGCGAAAATCTGCCAAAATGGGTGGGTCGCCCAAGCTCACAACACCCACCCAAGTCACGCGGGGTCAAAGCTTGGTAGTCCAGAGGTTAACTGGTAACTCCTATTTTTTAATGCTTCCGATATTTAATCTAAATAACTAAATACATATATGTTATGAATAATTGAGAATAATTTGGTGGTTATGAATTATGAGGAATAATTTGGTGGAGGAATAATTTGGTGGAGGAATAATTTGGTAAAAGATGTAATTATTATATGTGAATGACTATTATACCCTTGATGAAATTATGTAATTACGGTTTATGCATTCAAGTTTTTCACATAAATAGGGTTTTGATTATTAATGAAATTCATTCCTGTGAATTCTTAGAATTCATTCTCTCTAAATTCTCTCTATTGTTTAATCTTTTATAGCAGCGTTATCGTAGTCTCAAAGTTTGAGTAATATGAAGGGAGTATCTTTCTACAGTTGCATCTTATAGATGATCTTCAGATCGAACCAGAATTATTATAAATAACCTAATCCATCTCCAATCAATACTTATCTTTCTTTTCTCTCTTATCTTTTCCCCACTTTCTCATCGTCTCACTCTCTCTATCTTACCGATGTTTCATGAAAACATTTATGCGAGACAAAGAGTTGTGGCGCAATTCAAGAATTGGCAAATGGAGGAAATACGTGCATGTTCAATTGCTTCTCCTAAGAAAAATGAAAAGGTATATATATTATATTACTTTATCTTATAATAATATATTAAAGCTATAATATTCGTTTTAGAGATATAAGGAGCATACATTATCAAAATCAAAATTTCTCGACTCCATTATACTCAATTTAACGAGAGCTTTGATTTGACACCAACATTGATAGGGTAATAACTTCGTTGTTTGAAATATGTTATTATCAAACTTTCAAAATTTACAAATTAGTACACCAACTTTTGAAAAAGTTACAAAATAGTCCTTGAATATTTTGATATTGATAAATTGAAGTAGAAAGGAGATAATTTTCCAATCGTAAAACATTGATAAAATATTTTTGACTATTTTACCTTTGCGAATTGGAATGGACAATTTTACCCTTAGGGTAAAACCGAGCCTAATTTTGGCTGACGATTGAAAAATGGATAGAATATTCATGAAGAAATTCTAAATCCATTGATTATATAAAATGGCTTGAAGTCCATTTGAGTTAAAAGATCGAAATATTAATGTAACTCAAGAGTTCAATTACATAATGTCTTTATTCAGAAGGATAAGTGTCTTTCTTTGTAAGTAATGAGTATTTGTTCTAGAAGAACAAATCTGCTCTCCGTAAGCGATTTAATATTTAATTCTCGCACTTTATTTCTTTGATTTAATTCTTTGCAATACCTCCTACTTGATGATGGGTTCAGCATCACTAAAGCGGAAGGTTTTATATATTTACACTTTATATGCTAAGTGATGGGTAATACCTTCTACTAGCGAATCCTACTCTGAAGAAGTAGTTAAATATTATGCAATTTAATTCTTGCTATTTAAATTCCGTAGATTTATATTTATTGCAATAATTCCCATAAGGTAGGTTCGACCACCTATTGGAGGAAATTTAATTTCGGCAATTTAAATTTATGCACTTTATAGTTTGAGTATATTTCCAATGTGGTGGGTAATACCACGATTGGTGTGCATATTTCAATGTGGTGGGTTATACTACGATTGGTTATAACGAATCCTACTCAGGAAGAAGTAGTTGATCAAATATTCTAATCATACTCTCGAAGAAGTAGGCGATGAGAATAAAATTACTTCTTCATATATACCAGAATATGAATGGAGAAAATTGAGCAAGTGGTACTTGAAGTTACCATTGGATAAATAGAGCGAAAGTAAAATCTTTGAATAGATCCCATGTTGATAAATCAAAGATAATATATCGCATGGAGAAATTATATGAAGTAATCTCATCGATAATATGAGATTGTATTAATATGAGAATAAAATGCTCTTGAAGAAGCATAATCACTAGATTTACGTATTTGAATAAAGCCAATATGATATTATTATTACTCAGGAAGAAGTACAAAGCGATCGAAGTGGAACATATTGAGAATATCAAAGATGGCATTAAACACTCGAAAATATAGAAATGCAAAAGAATATACATCTTGAATCCATAAATGAGGGATGCGTCTGAAGTATAAATACTCCGTAACTCTGCCACCATCAACATTAGGATTCATAATGAAATATTTAAAGGATCCGAATTTCTTTTTCGCTTGACACCAGTGGTGCGTGATCGACGGACCGGCTTCCACAGATTCTTGAACATATGCATGAAATTTGATGAGTAGTTCATCAACGATTACTAGCGAAATAAGTATTTTCTCATTGAATGAGAGATAAACTTATTATTTACACTGATCTAGAAACGCTAGTAAGCCATCAAAGAAATTATTAATATTCAACAAACCTATTGGTTTGACATGAAAGTTCAACTGTGCCAACGAGGCTATATTGAATATTTCCTCCGATTGTGTTGTAGCGCTGGAAGGACAATGAAAGCATCACTATTATTCATCATATACATCATGCGGTTGTGGATGGATTAAACAGTAGCCCCAACCTGCTTTGGACCCATGGTAGAACTAGCTCAATTGAGTATTAGATCCAACTAGATGGAAAGGTATTACGCTCAAAACTCTTATTCCCCATGATTGTGCGGCCATTATAAGTCTAGCTAAAAGTTTGTTGTTGGTTCCTCAGTATAGTATATTGATTTCTTATCTCCCTAACTCTTTTCTGAGTTGGTTTGCCATATTCACATATTGGATATGGCCTGCAGTTAGATCCACCAAGAATACATACGGTTTTAATATGGCGAGGTAAAGTCGACTTGTATGAGATGATTCTAAAATCTCCACATCCATCTCTACTCCTATCTCTCTTTTTGCACTATATTTTCAACATGAGAGATATATGAATCCCTCTATTTAAAGAAAAATTTTCAAACCAATAATTGAGTGCACTATTTACTTTTTGACAAATATGAAAGAAAAAAAAAGCGAAATTTTTAGTGATATGACATATAAATTTCAGTGATTGAAAAATAATATATATCTTAAAATTGAAAAAGCTTGATATTTACAAATAAAGAAATATATTGATTTTGTTATTACAGAAACTTTCTTACATAAATATGGGAAAATCATTATGCTAAATTTTTCTACTAAATTTACAAAGCAGGATCTTCTAAAGTAAGTTTTTCAAGGCATGTAGCGTTTGTTGATCTTTGAATTTGGCCCATAAGGCCATTAGCTCACCTTATGCGTGTCCACTAGGATGTGTCTCAAGAGCACATTGAATATCATCCAAAGGCTCCTTACTCAATCCATCCTTAATGAATGCTATTTTATCTTCTCGATTTACGGACAAGTACCCATGATTTACATCGAGTGTCACATGTCCACCGAGCACACTTGTAGCATCCTCCTAATCTTTTTGCTCTCCGTTTCTTTGAAAAACTACTTTTACCCATACCAGGCATGTATTTAGAAGGAATTGAAACCTCACCAGATAATCGAACTTTTGCTTCAATCAAGTATCGGATATCTTGTGGGATACCCTTATTCATTAGCATCCTTAATCTTTCCAGCCTACATCGATAAATCCTTTTTAGGATTTTGATCGGTAGTGATGGATAGTATTTTCGAAGATTTGAGAGCATATGATCCATTATAATGTATAGACCCTTGTTAGGATGAATTTTGCAATAATTTTGATGATTTATTTATAGAATAATACGACGCGTATGAAATAAGACTCCGATTTTAAATAAAGCGTAAGAGCTACGATTTTGGAATTAAATAATAGTCGGATGTGATGCGTATGAGCTGTAACTCCGTGTTTGAACAGTAGTAGACAATAATGTCACCAAAAGATAATGGAATATGTCGGTGAATTGTTTTTATGATAAATCATGTTGAGCACTATCTGAGATACTAGTGAAATCGATATAAGAATTTCTTGAACTAGAAGTTCAATAATACTCGTTTACCAAACCGGATGACAATCCGGTTTAAATAATTATTGAAATCAATATTTCAAGTGAAGAATTAAAAGAATTCTTCAATGATTGTTCTCGATAAATGATGAAATCATTACTAGCCAATATTGGGAATAAATCCCAAATATATCTGGAATAAAGGATGAGAAATATGGGCCCACTCATCCTCCATGTGGACTACTAGATATTATGATATGGATCCACTAGATAGTCACATGTGTATATGATTGAAATTTCTGAAATATTTGCTCACGGTATGAGCATGATTTTGATTTAATGATAAAGCTAGTAAATGTATATCCCAATACTTGAATAAATCACTGAAGGATTTGAGTATCTTATACAAGTGGGATATTATATGGCAAATTATTTAAAGTCCTCAAATAAATTGCCGATATCGAGAATAGAATGCAAGCGGTTTAAATTCCCATATTAAAAATTTGAATGATGAGAACATATATGATTAAAATCATACCAACTGTATGAGTTTTGGTGTTCTAAATTTTCTCAGCATGAGGGGGAGTATTAAAGGTTGAAAATGATATGTGAAATGCATCATGTCATATCCTCACAATTAAAATATGAACTTGAAGTTCAAAGATGCATAAAAGATGCTATGAACAATCACATATATCAGCTACGATGCTTTGATAAGTTAGCACGCTAGAAGCGTTGATATTTCCCCAATCATATATATCAAAGCAAATTATAAAAGATGGTCTTAATAACGGAGGCATATACTCTTGAAGAGTATATAGACATAACTATATTGTATAATCCTACAAGAGGATTGATAATGAGATATCTCGATAAGTTATGTCGATATGGGGAAAGAAATGAAATTGAAAAGTGTCGACACGATATGAAAATGTAGCGCTACATATGATCAATGATAATGAAAATATTGAGATATATTGAAGATGATAAATGGTGAATGTGAAATCCTTAACTTATGAGATGATGAGATGATGATGACTAATGCTCAAGTTTAAAGATAAGCATGGTGGTCATTATATGTTGCATGCTCATGAAAGTTAAATTACCGATCGTGTGTGTAGTGCGAAAAGGAAATTAAAGGATCGGATGAGCTAAACCAGTGTTTATGAGTACCTAAAGGGTGAACTAAGCCCATGGAATGAAATAACCTATTAAGTGAGTATTAAATGTTAAATGATATATTTTAAATGTTAGTTAGTTATGAAGGTTTACTTATATGTTTACATGTTTTTACAATGAATTTATATGCTTTAAATTGTGTATTTGGAGACATGTGTTCATGGTGAATGTTTTGTAGTTGTGTAAGAAAATTGATGCACTCTAAATGAGCGAAGAGTATAAAATCAATGTATATGATACTCATACAAATGTATGAAAGATTTTGAAATGCTTAAAGATACTTGTATAAAATACGCGTTGCACTCTTTTTCCCTTAGTGAGGTTTTATCCCATTGGGTTTTCCTAGCAAGGTTTTTAATGAGGCAACTTTAAAGGCGTATTCACATGAATAATGTACTCTTTTTCCTTCATTAGGGTTTTTCCCACCGGGTTTTTCCTAATAAGGTTTTAACGAGGCATATTCATGGTATATTGAGAACGATAGGAGAAATTGATACGATGTATCTATTGGATCAAGTTATAATGGAGCTAATGCTTTAGATCCAAAGCGATGATGATATTGAAATCATTTACCGTAAGTAAAGATATCAGTTCTCAAGATATGAAATCAAGCGGAGCATTTGTACTCTTTTTCCTTCGATCAAGTTTTTTCCCACTGGGTTTTTCTTGACAAGGTTTTAACGAGGCAAAGACATGAATACTCCTATCATTTGGAAGACATCGGGGAGCAATGTTTTGATGAAGCGATATATAACCACTCCAAGCTATCCACCTGTCGGTTTGGAAGTTTTTTTCCCACTGGGTTTTTCTCCAAACAAGTCAGGAAGACATTTGTATTAATAGTCATTCAAGGGGAAGTGTTATGAATAATTGAGAATAATTTGGTGGTTATGAATTATGAGGAATAATTTGGTGGAGGAATAATTTGGTAAAAGATGTAATTATTATATGTGAATGACTATTATACCCTTGATGAAATTATGTAATTACGGTTGTACCATTCGAAGTTTTCCTATAAATAGGGTTTCAGTTATTAATGAAATTCATTCCTGTGAATTCCTTAGAATTCATTCTCTCTAAATTCTCTCTATTATTTCAATACTTTTATAACAATATATATATATATATATATATATATATAAAGATGTTCCTCTATTTTTCTTCTTTTAAAAGGAGTCATCCAATGTAAAATATTTTATACCCAAAATATCCTTCTCATCCGTAGACAATTACACGTGACCCTCAATTATTATTTTGTACCCAATTATTATGAATGATAAACATTTTGATAAAATAAGGGGCCATTTAATGTAAAATATTTTGTATCCAAAATGTCCTTCTCATTCCTAAACAATTATGCTACCCTCAATTATTATTTTGTACCTCAATTATTATTAGTCATGAATGTTTTGATAAAATAAAGGGTAACAATAATATTTTAAAAATATTTATACATATATATTTAACTTGTTTACTCGCAATTATGATTTGTAGTGTGACTTTATTTTTTGCAATGCGTCAATTTCAGAGGTATCAAATCAACGTTGGATCGATACACTTAAATAATAGTTTGTGATGATAAAGTTAATGAACCACACAACAATGCTTATAAATTAATAATTTCTTGTGATACGCACAATATTTGCCATTATTACCATATCGTTACCTAAATCATTGTAATTTTTCGCTTAATCTTTGTCTGTGCGCCTGATTAGTTTAATTAATGTCTTTTCGTATTTCAATTACAATAAACTAACTGTTGACCTCTAGAAATGGGATCTACAGTTACTCCCCACCTCTATCTTCTTTCTCCGTCCATCTACACGCTAAGACAAACCGTTAGGGGCATTGACCATTGACAACCACCACTCAGACAGTGGAGGGGGCGGTGACCATACGGGCTCTGACTGTCAAGTTAGCCATCTTATAGAGAGTTGGGTAATATTTGACATGAGTGGAGCTATGAAGCCTAAAACAAGGTTTATAAAGATCCACTTGGCAGAGTTTGAAGCTCTTATGAGTGAATTAATGGAAATATATCGAATGATTTTGCATTACCTTGTTTTTGCTTTCTTTCCTCTATTTATACCGCTATCTCATAAAGATAGTGGTTAGCTTTGGCGTGATGACTTACCACGTGTTCAGTTGTCATTGGCTGCCCAATCCCATCATAAGAGTGTAATGGGGTGATAAGATGTGATTGCTTGCTGTAGCCAGCGTAATTGAAGATCCTGCAAGTGATTTTATTCATATCAGCCGCAGATGGCTTATCTTGGCACGTGGGTCAGTTTGACCCTAGTAGGTAGAGCGTCTTCAAAAGGTGGGGCGCCTCGACCAAGGACCTTTCAACTCGGTGCTGTGCTGGCATTGTTGCCATGTGTAGTATGGGTCCCTTTATGGGCCGCCTTACAACCACGTGGTTGTTTCTTCATTCCTAGTAACACTAACTATATGTTCTTTTAACTTGGAAATTTGATCTAAAAATTGTACTCACATATATCTCTTCATTGATTGTTATCATTATTAATATTATGCTTAAAATAATTCAGATAGGACTTGAGTTATTGCGTTAATGCGTTATATTTTCAAAGATTGAAAATGGGTTAGAGTTAAAATTTTCACATTCGCGGAATGTAATTTCAATCATGTGTGAATTTAGCTACATCAACATAAATAGGTGTAAGTTTTTAACAATAAAATCCAAAATCTTTTGAAAAATATTCTACATTATAGAGGTGTTTAATGCAACAATTGAAAATTTCACTTTTCTACTCGTTCATTGTAGCTTTTCCTACTCACTTTTTATCGCTCCGTTCCAATGCCAACAAGTTGGCACCTTAAGGCGCCAACTTGCCATGTGGAACGTAGATATTAGTTGATCATGGGTGCGGGCTCTCACTCCATTCAAGAGGAAGGTGACATATGAAAAAATTGACACCGTAAAATGCCAACTTGTTAGTAGGAGATCACTAGCTCGCTTTTTATAATACCATGATTTATGTATTTGCATAATTCGTAATTTCAAAATAATGTTTAGCTCTCACGTGCAACACACATGTCTCCTACTAGTTTAACAAAAAATGTAAAATTTTAAAAAAAGAATGAATAAACCCTATTTTCATATAACTCTAGGTGAGTGTGAGAAACCCTTTCCTTCTGGTGGAAGAAGTTGATATACGAAGACATTACCACGTCGGGCTGTTAATGGATAGGATTTTGATCTGAATCCGGTGAAATTTATAGCAGATGGATTTAATGCATCAATCTGATAACCCGATAAAGGTCCGAATCCAATAATCAGTTGAGTAAATGGAGCAAATATAGTTATAGGGCAATCCGATCCGATTTTTTATAATAATATAATATAATATAATTATATTGCTATCCTTTTAAAAAATTTAATATATATTTTCTAAATCTTAATGGAGAACTTTTAGCCCTATCGAATTTCAATAGATTAAAATGTATGTTATAATATATTTTTAATTAGATTGAAAAAGAATTGAACTACAATTTTTTAAACGTCCATAACATTTTATTTCAAATAAATAAAATATTCATACATAATTATCTTTTTAATAAAGTTTAAATATAAGCACCAAAACCTCTTATAATGGTTTGTAACCTTCGAGCTTGTTCCAAAAAATTCATCGAGACTTTTAAGATTGTCAATGGATGCGATTTTATCTGAATCCGATCGGAATCTGATGAATCTGGATATGGATTTAGTAATCAAATATTCGATGGATAATCCGAATCCGATGGATTAATGAATTTTTTCAATGGATCGAATATAGATTTAGGCATATCTGATCATAATCTAATCCGTTTATAGGCGTAGTGCCAAGGCATATTGATTGGGTCGAGCCGGTGACCCACAACCCATAAGCCTCATATAGCAGATGTGGGTCGGATCAACTTGGCCCGTAACCCCGCAGGAAGTGAACCTTTTAAAATGTGGATCGTTATTGGGCTCGGCCCACTCACCAGATTGAAACCCTTGTGGCTTGTGGAAAGTGAGGAAATCAACACGAGCACATGAGTACACAAACACGACGTCGTATGAGTCCGTTGGCTGAGACAAGCAGAGATTAGGATAAGAGTACTAGCCGGGAAAATTCAAGCACAAAAGAACAAAATCAATCCATTTCTTCAGATTTCAGCCCCAAAATTCTTCTAAGAATCACCGGTACGTCTTCGAGATTCAGCTTCCTATGATGTTATACATGAACTACTGAGATCTTCGGGGTTGAAGATTGAACCGTGTTTCACACTATTAAGAATGGAGAAGAAATCGAGACGTTCTTCGTGATTTGTACAATCGATTCTATCAAATTTGCTCTAAATGACATAATTACCAATGGCTGCAGCTGTTACTTCTGAAATTTTCCCTCGATGTCTTGTATTTGGTGTAGAAAGACAACTCACAAGGAAATATACGAAATATCGGCAGAACTCTATTGTGAGATGTGGAACTCGTGTTAATCACAGTAGGAACAAGTACAGAAGTCCGCAAATTGTGGAAGTTCCAACTGAAATTAGGGCTAATCATTTGCAGGATCGTTCTTTTCATCCTAATAGAGTCGATACGTTGAAGAGGCTTAATATATTATGCAACCGAGGGAAGCATGATAAAGCCCTTGATTTGCTTGAGAAGAAGGTGACTGAGGGCTATAAACCAGATGTGCTTCTTTGTATAAGGCTGGTGATACTGTTTGTCAGTTCAAAATTTCTGGACAAAGCGGTTAAGGCGATTCAAATTCTTGAGCGTTATGGTGAACCGAATGTGGATGCATATAATGCTTTAATTGTTGGTTTCTCTAAAATGAATAGAGTTGAATCAGCTTGTAAGGTCGTGATTGACATGAAAGCACGTGGGATTTCGCCAAATTGCACTACATACAGGACGTTAATAGGAGCGATGATTCGTAAGGGCGGGATTTCTGAAGCAATGGAGCTGCTTGATGAAATGATTTCTAGAGGGTTAAAGCTAGATGTTCGAGATTGTAACAAGATAATAAAATCCATGTGCATTAACGGGTTCATGGCTGAAGCCATGGAAGTTCTTATGCGCTTTCCAGATATGGGTTGCAAGCCTATTATGTATAGTTACAGCAGGGTGATCAATGCTTTGTGTCAACATGGACTAGTTGATAAGGCAGCTTATCTGTTTAAGAATATGGTGGATGAGGGATTTAATCTTCATAATTACAATTTAAATCCATTGATTTCTGCATTATGCAAAGATCGAAGATTAGATTTGGCAATTGAGATACTCGATCTAAGCATTACCAATGGTTGTCTTCCCAATTTTGATGCCTACCGCTGCATACTATCTGCTATGTGCAAGAGTGGAAGAGTTAATGAGGCTTTTGAAGTGTTTAAGAAACTCCCAGAAACAGGATGCCCTCCGGATGTGCAAGCATATAACATGATGATAAACGCGTTGTATAGGAACGGAGATAGAACTCAGGTGTCTGAACTGGTTGCAGAGATGATAGATAGGATTGAACCCAAAGGGGTCATTTATGACTCTTTTCTATCACGACTGATTAGATATGGAATGTTGGATGAGGCTATTGCATTACTCGATCACAAGATTACCAGTGGTTATCTTCCCCCGGCAGAAAACTACCATGAGATCATATCTGTGTTTTGCAAGAGGGGGAAAATTAGCAAGGCCTTGGAAATCTTTCAGAAACTCCGCAAAGCGGGATACCCTCCTGATGTGCAGACGTATAACGCACTGATAACCACACTGAGGATGAACGGGGATAGGGCAAGGGCATCTCAACTGGTTGCAGAGATGATAGATACAAGGGTTGAACCCGCTGGTGACGTTTATGAATCAATGATATCTTATCTGAGCAGAGATCAGATGGTGGATGAGGCTGTTGCATTACTTGATTACAAGATAAGCAGTGGTTGTCCTCCTAGTATAGACAACTTCAGTTGGATCTTATCTACATTGTGTAAGCAGGGAAAAGTTAATGAAGCTTTCGAAGTCTTCAAGAAACTCCCTGAAACAGGATGCTCTCCAGATGTGTTTGCGTATACCATAATGATAAGTGCACTGTGGAGGATTGGGGATATGATCAGTGACGGATCTAGCCTATGGCGAGCCGGCGCGGTCGCTCGTGCTGGATTCGTCGGGACCCTTGGGTTAATAGTTCGTCGCCTGTTCCGCCGGAAATTAAATTTGCAGATTTCTTTATGTCTTATTTTCTCGCCGGTTCCTCTGAAATTTTAGCATGGAAGAGTTGCAGACATGCGGCAGTCAAGCCGTGAAGAAGAAGATGACAAAGTTGGGCTTTTTGGTTGCTTACTGCCGATTGGGACTTGAGCTGGTTTTTGTTTGTGATATTTAGTTACCGGCCCAATTGCAACAAAAATAAACCCAAAAGGTTAATTAGCCCATTACCCAAAAATTATAGTTGTTAGTTTTTTATTTTTATTATTTGAGTTTGAGAGTTGAGTATTTTTAGCCTTGAATTCTATTTTGTTCATTTTTATTTGGATTGTTGTAATTTGATTGTAGAAAGTTGAGACTAATTACTAATTATCTTTAATTTATTTTTAACTAAGGCTTGAATTTAGTCATATAGGGTTTGGTTTAATTAGTTTAGTTTATTGGTTATTTTTTGATTTGAGGCTTAGTTAATTATTTTAATTTAGTATTAAAACTGAATAATTGATTTAATAATTGGGATAATATATTGTGTATTCTTGCATTAAGGGTTTCTTTAATTAACTTAGTTTAATAATGAAATTCAACAGGTTATTGTGATTACTTGTATGTTAATTTTTTATTTAGCGTTTACCTAATTAATTTAGTAACAAAATTGAACTAGCAATTGTGATTAATTGTGGGCTGACATGTGATTTCTCCCGTTTCTTTTTATTCATATATTATGGAACATTTTTCAACCAAAATAAAAGACTCAATCTACTAGTTCTAGTTTACGATCAATGGTCAATTATTGTTGTTGACAGTCAACGGTCAATAGTCAACGGTCAACTTCCGCTCTATCTGAACATTTATCCTGGATCCGTCCCTGGATATGATCAGGGCCTTTGAACTAGTTTTCGAGATGATAGATAGAGGAGTTGAACCTAATGAAGTCACTTATGATTCCATTCAATCATGTTTGGGCAGAGCTGGGATGGTGTATGAGTGCATTAAATTGTTAAGGTTAAGAGAGAGAAGTAAAATCTTGCCTACAGTAATAACTTACAACTCTGTTCTTCATACGTTATGCAAGGTTGGAAGACTTGATGATGCGGTTGATATTCTTGGAGAAATGGTGGAAAAGGGTTGTTGGCCAAATGAAGCTTCATTCGGTATACTGCTTGAAGGTATTGGTCGTTGGGGATGGAAAGTGGAGGCGGTGAAGCTTGCGAGTTATCTCACGGAGAAAAATATGGTTTCTCTAGATTTCACGGAGCGTTTGAAAATTAACATAAGGTGGCATATACAATAGATTCACCCTACTGCGCTTCAATAGTCAGGAGTACAGAAAAGCCACTTGATAATAGACCATTCATTGTATTTGTGTGGATCAAGCCGATACTATCATTTTTGGGCTCAAGAAACCCAGACTGGTATGCTGATTTGTGGACTTGCTCTGGGCTTAATTATACTGACGGCTTAATGGACCAACCCAGTCCCTGTGAAAACCTAGGAACCAACTTGGCATTAGGGGTCACTCGCATAAAAATTTCTAGTAACGCGGCAGTATTTAGTGGTCATGAGTTTTTAGTTCATCAGGAGCATCAGAAACTTTTCTATGAGGAAGAGGAAGAAGTGGAAGAGGGACCAAGCAACACTGGTAGATCAAGTAATGGGAAATCATCTGTGGTTGGGAGTTTGCTTTGGTGGGTCCTACTGTTTTGTAGTCCAATTTTTACATGTCCTTCTCCTTTCGTCTCCCTTCCTTCCTTTCCTTTTGTGATGTTGTGCTCCGTCCGTCCCTGTCTATTATACTATTTAACAAAAAAAAAGTCTGTTTTTTTCATTGAGCACGTCATTAATTTTTTATTTCCATAGACACCCTCATTATTAGAGATTAGTACCACTCCACATCAATTACCTATACATAATAATTCATGGCACGTAAAGGTATAAATGAAAAAAATAAGATAAAATTTAATGTTTTCTCTCCACAGACGTTCTGCCAATCACGGCCGAATTCAACCATGTTTAGCCCAATATCAGTTATTCCCATTTTTTTAAAGTATATTTTTATAATAAGCATATAAATATAAATTTCTTAATATAGATAAATAAAATGATAATTGATATTAATATAAATAATTAATATGAGTAATATGTAATGATTATTAAATATAAATAATTTTTATTATTTATTATTAATTATTAATAGCAATTACTTTTAAAAAATAATAATAATAAGCAAAATTTAGCCAAATATGGCCGAACCCCACTCATGGGATTCAGTGGGGTTCGGCCATGTTTGGCCAACATGGCCGAATCCCATGGGTGGGGTTTGGCCAACGTTCGCCAACCCCGCCATGGACATTCGGCACTCTTTGGCAGAACGCCCTTTTGGGTGTTTAGTAAATCAGTGCTGAACATCTCCAGAATAAGTGCATCGGCGCATTTTTTCAATAAAAAATTACGCTATTTTTATATTATAAAACAACCCATCTACATACCATTCTTAAATTTCAAAATAAACTCAAATATACCTCCCAAAAATGGCATCCAATGGCATCCAATGAAGATTATGCTAAATTTGATGGAAAAAATAACGTCAACTTATATTTGTCCAATGCTGTTGGATTCCCCGATTTACGTTGGAAAAAAAAAACTTAATTTTGGGTCTTACTCTCGCAAATCGAGTTTTGCAGTTGGAGTTTGAGCTTTTCCCTCGTCTGTTCGGCCGACGTAGGCGAGAAAGGAGGAGAGCGTGTTGTCCGGTCAAGAGGTGGGAGAAGTGGAGTGGGTGTGGAGTGTTTTTGTTTTAAATAGGGAGGGGAAATTTTGGAAAGAGGGTGGGTGTGGAGATTAAGTTTGATTTGAAAAAAAGGTGTGGGTGTGTTTAGAAGGTGGGTGTGGATAGTAATTTCTGGGGTGTATTTAGCTGCACTCGCGCAAGAATTGTGTGTCATTTTGACATTGTATTTGATCATTTGGACATTAAAGTATCGTATGCAGGTGCAACAAGCGAATATTAAATCACTTACCTACGCAGAATCATATCCAAAGTCAGAGTCACTGGGTGACAATACATTCATAGATCTAATTTTGACGCTTCAAGATCACATTCAAAGACAACCCGTTCAGTTCAACAAGAAGCTTCCCGTGTCAATTGTAGACACAAGCAAAAACATGTACAACCGTACATGTAAGATGAATTTCGATCAGGGTTAATTTCAATTCACCCACCAAAGCAAAGTGGAAATAGTGAACACCACCACATCCTGTCTTAATTCTCAAAAAAGGTAAGCCACATTTTGTTATTGCATTCCAGTACATTTTACAGCCTATCGATTCTTTCTTTGTCATCTGATGTAGGTCAATATTTTCCTCCTAGAAATAAATTTCTAAGTTGAAGAATAATAACCTTACTTATAATGCAATTGATCAAAAAGATCTTAAAGTGATTCTTGCAAACAACGGAAAGCCAGAAGCTTTAACTCAAAAAACCGATGACCCAGCAGCCCATTAATTTGTTAACATATAAACAGGCGAAAAAGAAAGACATTCATAGATACCATGAAACAAAGCACCAAGTACCACTGTCATAGAACCAGGAAGGTTTTAACATTGTCACCACAAATTTCACCATAGAGTTGGAGTGTCTTCAAAACATGATACCAACAATTAACATAACGACTCTTAAAATAAACCTATTATAATAAAGCAGAAGACTAAAAGCTACACAAACTTAGATTGACTAGAATCACTCAAATGCCCAAGCATTTTCCCTGCGAACTTCCTCTTCCTCCTCAGGGGTGAAATCGTTCTTGATGTTGAAAGTCTTGCGGATTTCTTCAGGAGTCTTCCCTTTGATCATGTCAGCAACAGTTTGGCAGGTGAGATCCAGTAGACTCTTTATGTTCAGATAGTTTGCAGCCTGAAAACATAATTTCATTAGTTAGTACTTAGTAGTAGCTAGAGAGACAAGACGAAACTATGAACCATACAGCAAAGCTTTAGAGTGCCAACAGATATAAGCACTTTTAGATGTTAGAAAACCAAAATCTCCTTCTATTCACCCAATCAACAATGTGATAAAATTTATCCAAGAATTGAAATTGGCCATGTTTCAGTTATTCTACCGTGTACTTTGTCAATACATTCACGTAGAATAAGAAAACCTAGCAATTGAAATAAAGCCCCAATTTCTATCTAGCCTTGGACCCAAACTCCAAACACCAACACACGTCCTGGTGAGCAAGTAGCGTGCACCCAAACTTGAAACGCCTAAAACCCTTGAAGGCGAAGAGCATATACAATACTCGTGCATATTTTAAAACAAAATATAAAGAACAATCAAATTATTGTTAGAAAACCCAAAAACTGATACGATAGTCATGGGAACAACGCAACGGAAATCAAACAAGGTGAAATAACTTCTATGCCACAGAAAAAAAAGGGGTAATACGAAAGGGCAAGAGAAGGGGGAAATCGCAAAATCAGACAAATCAAGGGGAAAAATAGGGAAACAATCAATAGAGGGGCCAATAGAGTAGAATCGCTACCAATATGAGATCGAAGAGCGTCGCCTGATCAACTTTGACGAAATCAGCATCAAACGCCTTGAGTTCGTCGTCGGTCGTCTTGTCTCCTGACGAGACAACACCGTCAGCAGACTTCGCCGCCGCCGCAACAACATGGCGCTTGCAGTACTCAATCACCTTGGCCAGGATCTTGGACGTAACGTTGGGGAGAGGGATACAAGTATCAGCGCAGTTATCTTCAATCATATGCTTTATCGTTTGAGACTCGAGGGCCACCGCTTCGTCCACCTCGAAAGTCTCGCCATCGGAACTCCTCAGAACGATCATCTTGTTCGAAGCCATCGCCGTTGAAATCAATTGGTTTTAATATCGTAAGCCCTAAGAGAGAGAAAAATCCGTAGAGAGAGAAACTCAAAACTCTGATTTGATAAGATGGAGGAATGCGTACAGTGGCGTCTCTATTTATAGTGAAAGGTTTTAGATGCGAGGGGTGGGGTCTAATGGGCGCCGAGTTATTTAGGGAGTAGGAAATTCGAGTTTCTTTACACTCTTGATTAAGTTGATTTTAATTTTACACCATATTTACTGATTTATTTTTTCATATTTGATAGACTTCTATTTGAGTATTACTTTTTGAAAGCCTTTTTTAAATAGGCAATTTTGGTAGATTTTTGTGAGATTTAAAACGACTTTTATCACGTCCAAAAATTTTGGCCTAGTAGTAAAATATTTCCTTATCAATTTGTTCTGGGTTCAAAATACCATACTTCACTCCTATAATCCCAAATTTATATTTTAAAAAAATGACTTTTACCATAACTAATATTTTACAGTGCGTTGTCCATTTTTATTAGTGGTGGCTGAATTTTTTTAATCGTATTTATAAATATAAAATTTTGAAATTTTTTGGCATAAGAAACATATTAATTCTTAATTGTACCATTTTTCTATGAAATAAAAAATATATGGTGTCGTCACTTTTATTCTAAAGATAAAGAATTTTTAAGATAAAAAATAGAGTCATACGAGAATAAGAATCAGAAAATATATGACACTATTAGATTTTAAATAAATTTTTGTTCTTCTTACTTTTCGAAATCTATAAGATAAGATGTCTCTTCTAAATAATTTTTTACTATATTTTTATTCATACTGTTTTTCTTATTCATCCATAGGAATTCTAAAAATAAAAATTAGTATAAATAATAACTAGCAGTAACACCCGTGCGCTGTACGGGGAGCCGGGTACATTACTACGTAATCCATATTAATATATATAAATTATCAGTATTGAAAACGATTACAAAAAATAATACTACAATCTAAAACATCAAATAATTTAAGTAAAGCATATTCACTTTTAAAAAACAAAAAAACATACAACAGAGTTTCGTTTGTATTTCGGTTAATTCCAACCTATGAATATTGATACAACTTGTAACGATCAACATTTCGAAAATCTTCATGAATAGCATAATTTTACATTCGTATCCAACAATAATAATATTCGTTAATTATCCACAAAATTACATTGGACAATAATGCCAAGCATATTATAAAATTCATAAATACATCAATCTTGAATGCACAATGGACAACATGTTATAGTCTTTCTTTCATGGCTTTCTTGTCACACAATGCACAAGGAATGGATGTATGATTGATACACATGGTAACCTACAATAGCATAAGAACAAATCTCATTAAGTAATCCATAAGATCTCGATGATAAGAAAGTAAATAATAGGCCACAATAATAAACTTAATTAATATAGCCAATAAAATAATTTCATAAAAATTTCGACAGGATTTCGCATGTATTTCATACTAATCCATCCTGCAAACATCAAAGGGGAAACTTACCAAAAAGCACAAAACTTAGAGCTTATTTGCATGCTCTTAAAAATTCATACTTTTTCATACTTTTTAACATTAAAATTTGGTCAAACAAATCACATCCATCCAATTCCACTCATTTTTTCACTTCTTACTTATAAAAATATATAAAAATTTGTATGATAACGCCCTCTTAATTTATAACAAATAAATGTTTTGATAAATATTAATAGTATAAAAATAGAACATTCAAAAATATAAACTGAATACTGGTTAGAGCGCTAAACTTAATTAAGATAATAGTGAAAGAATTCTATAAAAATTTTGAGAAAGTTTCCTTTGTATTGAATGGGATAACAATTTGTCATAGAGATTGTGATAATATGAATGCAAAATAAAATAAAATAATATTAAATTAAATGCTATAATTATTAACATAACCAAAATAAAAAACGCTATTAACTTTTGCTAAGCTTATAGTTTTTTTTAAAAAATTATTTTGTATTCTATTATATTCAAATACAGATTCGGGAATATTAACTATACACCCGTGTGATACATGGTATTGACAATCAATATATGAATAATAATTTATAAAATTTTATTGTGAAATATAATCAACACATAAATATATTGTAGAAATGACAATGTAGTAGATACAGTTTGGCAAATCCAATACTCCGGCCTTGTCCTTATCTTTGCCTCGGCCATATCTTCATTTAATTGAAGTCGAGCGAAAATGAAATAAGAGAGAACTTCCCATTCTTCGTCCACCGCCTCCGCTAGAAAATTCTCATTCCCATCCATGCCGCATCATGATCATGTCATCGGAATGAATTAATTAACTGTAGCACAATTTATTTTAACTAATTTTTATTCTTAAGCTAACTATTCCTAAAATGAATTAATTATGTCCAAAGTAATTAGTTTAATAGTCGCAGCTTTGAGAATTATATGAATTTAATTTTAAAGATATTGAGAGATATCTTTCGTTTTTTATGAGAAATCTTGCCAGCAAATCGCAATATAATTAATTTTTAATTATTTTTAAATTAATACTATTTTTCCCGATTTTAGCAATATAATTAATTTTTATTAATTTTCACCCAAAAAATGTGTAAATTTCTATCTAATGAAATTGAAACCAATTAAATCATCTCAGAATCAATTTTAATTTTTATCTAATTATCTCAAAAAAATTTAATTATTTTTAAAATAATTAGCTTGAAATCTAGAGTTCTAAGAATTATATAAATCTAATTTTAAAGATATTTCTTAATTTAAAAGATATTTTGCAATGTAAAAAAATTATTTCCATTGCAAGCAAAGTCTTGCTAGCTGTAGCAATCTCATGAATTTTCATTAGTTTTGTTTTTAAATTAATTATATTTCTCCCCTTTGAAAAACATAATTAATTTTTATTAAATTTTGTCCATTGAAACGATGTCCAATTAAATGTTAGTAATATAATTAATAATAATTGAGTGCAATATAAATAATTTTAAATAATTTTCATTTTTAAAATAATTATTTCTAAAAAGAATTAATTATTTCCAAAATAATTAGCTTAATAGCCGTAATTTTAAGAATTGTACGATTCTAGCTTTAAAGATATCTTATTGTTTAAAAGATATCTTCCAATATAAAAGATATATAGATAAAGATATAGACATAGATATATATTCAAGTAATTAGAAAAATTGATGTTACATGTTTCTTTTATCACATTAAAATTAAATGTTTGGAAAATTGCTCATTTTAGTTAATGTTAATTTTTTTAACTATTTCTATTTTTAAAAATAATTAATTATTTATGAAAATAATTAAAAGGTTCTATCTAATTTTTTAATTTTCGTTTTGCACTTTTCTTTTTGTTTTTGATGTTAAAACTTAATGAATTATAATTTTGTATCTTCAAAAAATTAAATTTTAGCGAAATTCATAATAATTAAATTTCATTTTGTAGCTTATTATTTTTAAAAATAATTATTTATTTCTAAATAAATTAATGAGCCTAGTGTAATTTTTAAATTTTAATGTTACGTTTTTAAAAAAATTTTGTGTCAAAATTTAATGAATGGTAATTTTGCATCCCATAGAAATTAAATCTTAACAAAATTATTAATTTTAATTAATTTTATTTTGTATAGAATTATTTTTTGGTTCTTCGATATTTATTTATAAAAATCAATTATTTCTAAAAATAGTTAATCATTTTTAAAAGTAATTTTCGCAAGAAATGAGGAGAGAATTTGGCGGAATATCTAATAAATTACATTATCTCTAACTTTTGCTAAAATTTTATGTGTATGCCTGTTTATAAATGATACTTAATTTATTTATAAATAAAATATTTCAATACATACATGATGATAAGCTAAAGACAATAAGCTGGATATTGGATTCCTAATATATAGTCTATGTTAATATCGGACAAAAAAAAGGAAGAAAAGAATCAGATCCTAATATATATAGTTAATCATTATTAATCTATATGTTAATATATATTATGTATATCTATTTTAAAATATAATTAATGTGTTGTGAGTGGGAAAACCAAATTCAAAAAATGCTAAAATGTGAGCGGAAAATTTTCCTCTGAAACTGGTCTCTGTTTATTAATATATTAATATATATATATATATATAGATATAGATTAAGAATAAACAAAAAAGGTGAATGTAAATAATTTTTTTATAGATATAAATATACAATATAAAATTATAGAATGTAGAAAATTATTATGATAGGATAATCATGGTTATTTAAGGATAATGATGAAATAAGGATATTTGTATCATTTTATGAGTGGTAAAATAGTTTCCAAAAAAATTCAAAAGAGCCAACATAAGTGAAATTTGATGAGCGGGAAAAATTGGCTCCAACCAAATTCAAAAGATTAGGCAATTAATTAGAACTTAAGAGCTCCAAACATGATGCTCATACAAAAATGGTCATCTAATATTGAACTTCGTTTAGACTCCCACGTCTCAAAAGCAACCTAATTGGAAAGGAAGATGGATTCGGCGATTAGACGGTTAAATACCACATCATAACTTAAAATATTTGTGAGAAGTATATTTTTCATAGGAGATATTGTGAAAATCAAACATTCGGTAGACGATTGATGAAGAAGATGATGAAAATTATATGAGCAAATGAATAACAAAGATGATTACGGGACAATTTCCAATTTTTATTTAGTGAATTGCAAGAGTACAAAGTGCTCACTATATATAAAAGAGATGCAACTACTCTTTGTTGTAAATCTAATAAACTGTAAACAACTTGACTAATTTGTAGGTAAAGTTCCTAAATTCTCAACAAATGTGAAAGTAAGAACTAACTTATCAAATATCTCAACGTCCCTCCCTCAAGTTGGAGTTTGGTCAACCAAACCCAACTTGAACACCATAATCCCTTAAAAAAAATGACTCCAAATCTAAAAGACATCAACTCAAATCAACCAAAAAAGGCCAAGAAAACCAATTACGGACCAATTAGTAGGTCAACGAGCCAAATCAGCTACAACTAACTGACAAGTTCAGCAATATTAACAATAATAAGCTAACACACCCAACAATGAGCTATAAGGTAATACTGTAGCACCTCGCTAACAGCCAAAGTACCCATCCAAGGGCACATCAAACGAGCTAGGTCCGAAAAGTAGATCCTATCTCCATTTTCAAGAACGTCACAATCCGGCAAACGCCGATCAAATCGGCAACGCACCGATCAAAAGTTCTCCAAGTAGAAAATCTCCCACTCAATATATTATGAGCAATATTTAATTGCTCAAAATTCACCATTCTCTTATCAGGCAAGCCCCATCAATTGATTAGAATTCACACAATCAACCATATCACAACGCTGAACACCTTTTTAATCTTAGAGTAATAACAATGCAATTAATCCAATGCATTCCTTACAAATTTCCAAATCACAAAAAACCTTTTCAAATAAAGCAATTATTAGTTCAAAAATACGTACATTGCATGTGATTTTGTGATAATTTGTCAAATATATTTTGACTGTCATAGTTATGATGTGAGAAAATACACGTACATTCAACATTCATAAAGTAATGAGTATAATATTACATCACATCAAATAAAACATTATAGGTCAAAATGGATGATCCTCGTAATTTCAAGCGTCGTATGTGACATTTTAGTGGTTATTTGAGATACATTAGTCCATAAAATCATTTTACCTAACATTATTTTCCACCAACCATTCAAAATAATAACTTTTTCAAGTTTCAATACTTTTCTTTTTCTTCTCAACAATGAATTAAAACATTTTTTTTAATCTCCAAAAATTGTAGCCATATATCCTTTCACGGAAGTAATAAATATATTTAGAACAATCATGTTTCAATAATATTCTTTAATTATTAATAAGGCATCTCAATTTTTTTTAACAAGTCATAAATATACTACTTTTTTTTTTCTTTTCTTTTTTTTTCATTTGTAGAAGCAAATTCACTCATTAATCTTTTATCATCAAATTAAAATATTAAATTTTTGTCATTACATAACATAATTGAGACATTGACCTCAACATAACAACAACAGTAGAATTTTATATTTTAAAATTAGTACATATGTAACAAAAACCTTTATGCCACATATTTCGTAAATCAGTGCATATTTCACAAAATGGTTTTATAAGGCCGAAGGGTTATCATAAGTCAACTCGCCACTTATCAGCATAACTTATCACTCAAAAAATGGTGAGTGACCACTTGCAACTGTATTTTATTCTATTTTCCTCCCTCCATCTCTCTCTAAGCGCGAACAGCGTGTATATATATACATATATGCGTCATTCCACGTTTTAATTTCAGTCTTCGATCTGGCATGTTAAGTTGTTGAAGATTCTATTCTTCAAGTTCCGCAAGAACATCTTCATCCGTACAGTTCGTATCCGTACGTTATACGCATCATTAAGAAATAAAGAATTGAACCTCAGCTTCCTGTTTCCCCATTTTCTTGAAATTTAGAGTAATTTGACGTACGGGGTTGTAGTGGTCTCTGATTTCTGATTTCTTATTTCTTATTTCGTTTAGGCAAACTCGATCGATTCTCTCATTTGGTCTGCAGTTCCTACTCGCTATACGTACCAAGAAGATATTGGTAAGTTTAATTTTTCTATTTACTTCTGGGTTGTTTCATACAAAAAGAATCGAATGACCCATATACCATTGACACCTTCTTAACCAATGGCTATGATTTTGACACTTTATATTTAATCAAATGGCCACAATTTACCATCTAGAATTCTCTAATAAATTATTTTAGATACTTGTCTATTTTTAAAATATCTAAATGTATAAAAAATATCTTCAAAATATCATTATATTTTCTATGGTCTTATCTAGAATAAGTTTTTAAATACTCGGGGCATATTGGACTTTTAACTACTCAATTATGTCCACTATGAAACTTATTTTCAATTAAATTTGTTAAATAATTTTATTATATATATCTTTCAATATATTAAAAATCAAATTTATTCATGTTTAATAAAAAGAATTATAATAATATCTTAGAGGATAATTATTTAATTAAATGATAAAGATAATAAAAATAGTGAATAGTGTATATATTTGGTGTAAAATTTAGAGGATAATTATTCCAGGGATAGAGTGGAAGATTTGAAAGAAATGATTGGAAATAATAAAGTTAATGGAAAATGAGAATTATACTATGCAAGAATTGTTCTATTTGCTTCTTGGTTGTTTCATACAAAAAGGAATCGCATGACCCATATACTACTGACACCTTCTTAACCAATGGCTATGATTTTGACACTTTATATTTAATCAAATGGCCACAATTTACCATCTAGAATTCTCCAATGAATTATTTTAGATACTTATCTATTTTTAAAATATCTAAATGTATGTCTTAAAAAATATCTTCAAAATATCATTATATTTTCTATGGTCTTATTTAGAACAAGTTTTTAGATACTCGGCATATTGGACTTTTAACTACTCAATTATGTCCACTATGAAACTTATTTTCAATTAAATTTGTTAAATAATTTTATTATATAGATATCTTTCAATATATTAAAAAATAAAATTTGTTCATGTTTATTAATAAAAAGAAATTTAAAAAGTATAATTTCTAGCTATTTCGTCATTACAAAGAATGAAGAGTTTGAAACCCCTAGTAGTTTCTTAAATAGTATAAAGAAGTTAGATTTATTATTGTTATGGATGAAAGAAAAGAAATTAAAAGATATAAGTGAAAAAATAATTGAAGTTGAAAAAAGATAGAAAAATAATTTAACCAAGCCATGTTGAAATTATGTCAACATTTTCAAAGCAAGAAATAAAAATAAATAAATAAAAAATAATACAACCGAACATCACCACGTACCTATCCTTAATCTTTAATATATATATATATATATATATATATATATATTAAAAATCGCTTGAGATGAGAATCATTTTTGGACTGTTTTATCCCAGTTATGTTTAAATTATTATGAATTTAAATAACCTCACAAAATGTATATAACGTTAATTATTAATTATTTAATCATTTGATCATTCACGCGAATGTGAAATAAGTTGATGCATGTATTTGGGGAACAAGTTATTGCATTTATAATTCCATGCACCTTCTATTACTTAATAATCTTTAACGCAAACCTATGAAATGTGGAAAAGCTCGTGAATTTGAGGGCACATTTTCTTATAGCTCGCTGCACCTTCATCTAATGGAATGAACATATGAAGTGGCCATTGTTTATCCATGCATCTAATTTATTTTCATATATTTGTCCGTGCATCCAATAAAAATTTTTGTGTGTCCCTAAAAAATTTAGTTAATATAAGACTTAATGTGATGTGCAGCTCAACTTGTATTTAAACCCACCACCCTAAATCATTTCATTTCAAGTGTCTACTCTTTTCTCCATCACATATTTTCATATAAGATAATATTTGACACTATGGAGCAAAAAGTTATACAACACTTATCACCACATGGCGATGCATGGTCGATCTTTACAAAAATGAACTAAAAATTAATATTTTGAAACTAATATTAATTGATAGAGAGCTAATTGTTTAATTTTTTTCCATCCTTATATTTTTTCCAAACGCCACTATTGTGCTAGAGTGTATATATATATATATATTCGTCATCTATAATCTATATCTATAATATAGAAAAAGTCACAGGACCTGAAAATTATTTTGTGGACGATTCTATCCAACTATATATGTAAATTATTACCTCGGCACCCTTTTAGATTTTATCTATAATGTTTTATTTTTCATTTCAATTACGTTTATAGATATGATCAATAGTAAGGCAATTTAATTTTTCCACCACTCTGTGTGTATTCATTTTAATGTAGTGCAATGCATTTGAACGATGTGTATTTGAATATGTATGTGATCCATTATTCAAAGGAAGTGAATAAATTTAATCGGTGTACATTCCAAAGCCAAATCATTAATTTCATAAATGAAATCAAGGCTTTCTTGACTATTTATATGCATGCCCTCTTTTCTAGACCGAGAGGCAAGAAACTTACCATATCATACCCACCTGTGGAATTTCCTATTTTGTGCTGTGCAATCGCCTGCACAATTGCATGGTATAATCGCGAAAACCGTATTTTTGTAAATAGTTTGAAAAAATCTTATTTTTTTAATTTTTTATTTTTCATTTGTGTCTTTGTGTAAAGACGCCCAAACATACGCTATCCCTAGAATTGTATTAGATGACTAACAACATATCAATATCAAAGTATTCCGAAACGGCAACAGCCACATCGAATCTCTCCAATCACAAATAAGGCTCGACAATAACTGCGCAACTCTAATGTAATTTCTAAGGGCCTGAAAACCGGGTGAAAGGTTTTGTGGGCTTCTTTACATGGGGCAAGTCTAGGAAGGTTCCTAAAGGGAAAATTATATTTAAACTTAAAATTCGTAAAAATCAGGTACCTTTTTCATTTTTGCAGAAATAAGGTATTGAAAATTTGAAACTGCATAATTATTTACCATATTTTTCTTAATTCTTATGAAAGTTAAAATAAATCTATTTTTATAGGACGCATGGAGCATTACACTTTTGTTTCATTTAGGCCTTGTTCTTTTGGAGACAATTTTAATATGTACGGTATTCCGTGTAAAATATGTAGTTAATATTGTGTTGAAAAATGTGTGTGTGATTGAAAAGAGGAGAGAGAGAAAATTTTTGTTATTGAGAGAGAAAATTTTTGTTGTGAAATCTTCCAAAGAACAGGGCCTTAATTTAATAAAACTATATCGAGTATCAAACGAACCGTGTCATCAATGGTAAGACGCTCGTGTTCCAGGTCGAGGACCTGGGTTTGATTGCTACGCCCCACCCCTACACTCCCCTCACCCTCCCCACCCCCAGTTATCCCCAAGTAAAAAATAATAATAATAATAATATTGGACCGTGTCATTAAAAAAGTCTATTCTTGTAAAACTATTATGCAAAAATTTTGAGAAGAACAAAATTAGAAAAAGAAAAAGAAAGAAAATTCAAGATAGGATGGCACTACCTATACCCCAATTTTAATCTTTGCAGCCATATTTTTTCCGAACACCGAATATGCCTTTTCTTCCAACAATGGCCGAATGCGCAAACGGAAGTCGGCCCCGGCATCCTTGTTGGATGCTCGGCCTGTTTGGCCATTCTTTTAATTTTTTTAACTCATAATGTAATTAATGTATATTTAATAATAATCACGTGTTAATAATATTAATTATTTATATTTAGTTACTATAAAAATGATAATTGTAACTCTAAAAATTATTGTAATTAATATTAATTAAATATAATAATTTTATATAATTTTTTGCTTCAATTGTTGGTCATATAATTAATTGGCTATTATTTCATATTGTAGTGTTGATTTATTCACGTCCAAAACTACCAACTTCTGAAAGAATGCATTGTAGGCGAGATTCCTATGAAGAACAAAGACATCAGAGAGATTTCAATGAAGAACAAAAATATCAGACTATGATGACTTATGCTGTTTTAGAAATTTTTATGTTTCATAATAATTAATATAAAAATTATATGAAAATAATTATATTTAATTAATATTAATTACAATAATTTTTAGAGTTACAATTTATTAATATGGATAAATAACTATTATAAATTATTATTATTATTATTATTAAATATAAATGATTATTATCATAAATAAATAATTAATATTTTTATTTTTATTTTTATTTTTATTTGGGAAGTGATATGGGTGAGAATCGAAAGCCGAGCGTGCCCGTAGTCTGGTTGGGAGGTGCCATTACACCAATCCAAGTGATTTCAAATAATTCGTATTGTTAACACGTGATTATTATTAAATATTATTAAATATATTATAAATTATTAAAATAAAATTAAGAAAAAAAAAGAGCAGCCAAACATGACCTTGTAGAAAGGCCATGTTTGGCGGAGTATTAGCATGGATACTCGGCCATGGACACTCAGCCATCCTTGGCCGATATTGCATGTACTTCTTCCTCGAAAGGGATACAAGTATCTGCGCAATTATCTTCAATCATATGCTTTATCGTTTGAGACTCGAGGGCCACCGCTTCGTCCACCTCGAAAGTCTCGCCATCGGAACTCCTCAGAACGATCATCTTGTTCGAAGCCATCGCCGTTGAAATCAATTGGTTTTAATATCGTAAACCCTAAGAGAGAAAAATCCATAGAGAGAAACTCAAAACTCTGATTTGATAAGATAAAGGGAATGGGTACAGTGGCGTCTCTATTTATAGTGAAAGGTTTTTGGCTGGGCTAGGAGTGGGTATAATGGGTCCCGAGTTATTTAGGGAGTCGGAAATTCAAGTTTCTTTACACTCTTGATTTTAATTTTACACCATATTTACTGATTTATTTTTCCACATTTGATAGACTTCTATTTGAGTATTACTTTTTGAAAGCCTTTTTTAAATAGGCAATTTTGGTAGATTTTTGTGAGATTTAAAATGACTTTTACCACGTCTAAGGAGTTTGGTTTAGCAGTAAAGCATTTTCTTATCAATTTGTTTCGAGTTCGAAATACCATACTCTACTCCTATGATCCCAAATTTATACTAAAAAAATGATTTTTACCATAACTAATATATTACAGTGCGTTGTGCAGAATATGTAAATATCGACATAAAATTGTCAATACAGCATCCTTTCAAATACTATACAATTAACTTTTTTTAATATTAATATGGTGTGTACATATTAAAATAAAACTTGAAAATTCTACCAAAAATAACTACCATTTTTATTAGTGGTGGCTGAAATTTTTTTCTAATCGTATTTATAAATATAAAATTTCGAAATTTTTTGGCATAAGAAACATATTATTCTTAATTGTACCATTTTTCTATGAAATAAAAAATATATAGTGTCGACACTTTTATTCTAAAGATAAAGAATTTTAAAAATAAAAAATAGATTCATATGAGAATAAGAATCAGAAAATATATGATACTATTAGATTTTAAATAAATTTTTGTTCTTCTTAGTTTTCGAAATCTATAAGATAAGATAAGATGTCTCTTCTAAATAATTTTTTATTATATTTTTATTCATACTGTTTTTCTTATTCATCCATAAAAAATCTAAAAATAAAAATTAGTATAAATAATAATTCTAACAATTAGCACAATCTTCTTAAATTTTTAATAAAAATTGTGCACAATAAGAATTCTAAAAACAGTAGAATTGAGATCTAGCATAATCTTCTTAAATTTACTAAAACCAACAGTCTTCTTCAATTTAATAAAATCTACAATTATAAAAATAAAATAAAATGGCATATAATTCTTAATTTTTAAAACTTCTATTTCTAAAATAAAATGGTATCCATCAAATGCAAAAGGTTCATTATCTATATATATTTGCTAGGAGTTAACAAGTACACCGCAGATTTTTGTAGACTTCCATTAAAGATTACGATTCTCTCATTTTTTTTCTGATAATAAAAAGTATGCCACTGGGTATATTGTAGACTTTCATTAAAATTTGAGTCTTTTTTAGATTTTTTGACAAAAAATGATATATACACTATAATAATAGTAAAAATTGAGTAATATTCGTGATAATAAACAATGATGTGATAGTGATTGATTTATTATCATTTTAAACTTTTTAATTTTAAAAAAATTAAAATGAGAAGTTAATCACTCAAAAATAATGGTCACTTCACCAACATATTATGGTAAATAACACTGTTCCCATTCTCACGCCATACAACAATTTTCATGACAGGAAAAAATATTATACATGCGAAAAAATAAGGTGAAAAATAATTAATTCTCAAGTCAATTAAAATTATTCAAAAGAATATACAAAATTATATTAATGAGTGTTCTAACTGTAAAAAATAATTAATAATATTTATTTACATTCATAAAAAGATTTCTAAAATCTGCAACATTATCAAGTATTCTTGATATCATTCTACATTGGCATGTGGGATAGCTGATGTTTCTACATAAAATGTACATTATCTTACCTATATGTAGTGTAGGCAAATGATCAAAACTAACATTCCACATATGAGCATTCTTCTGGTGCAGCAGGGGGCTTGTGTCTTGTCTGGTAGATTGGCCATCTACCAAAGGCCGAACCAGAAGTTTCATGTTCCACATATTTGCTTTAGATTGTGTAGCTGTCTATAGTTTTAAAATTATTTCTTCTTTTTCGTTGACTTTTGGAGCTCCTTTGTTTCAACCACTTAATATATTGATTTGATGTCGAAAATCATCTTTTCAATAATCTCCATCAAACAAACTATTATTATTATTATTATTATTATTATTAGGAGAATGGTTTGAGGCTTTTAGTAGCCCTGCCTTCCTATATTAATTAGTTTCTTACATGGTTTGATCGCTTGATTTGATTTGGGAGTCCACATGCTTGGGTATTTATAAAAAAGTCTACAAATTTTTCATGCTCAGAGCTCCACATATGATGAAGTTACTTTATATTACATACATCATAAAGAAAATTTACAAACTCAAACAACAATTGTGTAAGACATACAATACTATCATTCTTGAACCTCGTAAATTCTCGAAATTGTGGGCAGCCTCGACAGGCAGAGACGTGGCATTGCTCATCTTTAAAGCTTTGAAATAGGCAAACCTACACCACAACCAAACATCGCTTGTTTAGATGCCCCGAAAGAAATAGATATATCGGTATAAAAAACCAAGCAATGCAAGAACAAAACTATATTAGTTACCTAAGGCTTTTGCGTTCACGACGCTAGGGCAAGCAGCAGGGGGTCGAGAGTTCTCGTCCAAGAAGGGGTCCACGCGGTTTGAATCAAACCAAATGGGATACCCTTTAATTTTCCCCTGAAATTGGAAGGGAATAAATTGTTTGAGTCGAAAAGGAAAAGAAAATAAAAGCATGTCAAATATTGTACACTACTGCATACCAGCACATTTAAAGCAGCTAGTGTTGCCATTCCTTCACGAGTCCACTGCACATGCCAAGAGATCATTAGTTGCCAATATAAGAATATACCACTTGTATACATAGGTTTACATAGCATTATGCCCATGAAGCGATAGAATGAATTGGCTTCACATAAACTTGTGTGTACAAGTAGCATTACTCTATCAGAAAAGTAAGAGTAGCATGAAGAGATACATAGAGTTGTACCTTGGAAGCAGAAGCTATATGAGGTACAACAATAGCATTCTTCATCTCCGCGAGGCCAGGTTTCATGTAAGGCTCATCCTAAGCCAAAAGTAGACAAACAAATCACAAAGTTCCTTCAGATGATTTGGGAAATATACCTCAGGAGTGAGAAAGAAATTGGGTAATTTTGCTACCTCAAAGACATCAAGGCCAACTCGAAACATAGGGTTTGCTTTAAGATGCTTGACAAGTGCCACTTCATCAATAACAGGGCCCCGACTACAGTTCACAAGTATGGCCTCCTACAAATTTGATATGCATTAAGTTTATACCGGTCGAGTTTGAAAAGGGATTTTTTTTCGACATAATATTATCATTACCTTCTTCATCATGGCAAGCCTTTCTTTGTTCACAAGATGATAAGTTGTTTTATCCAATATGGGATGAAGACTTACCTGCAAAGACATGATCAAAAACATCGGTTATCGCCCAACTTAAACGTCATTTAACTTTAATAGATCAACCATCTCCCATTCTTTTTCCTTCTTCTATATTTGTGGTGGGGAGGGTCAGGTGGGGGGTGGCGGGCGTACCACATCAGCCTCTCGAAGCACCTCCTCCATCGAGGTGGCCCTCTTCCACGTCACGGGTTTTTCACCATTGGCCTTGAGGAACTGGCCATAAGCTGAAGCAGGAATACAACTAATTACTTGATAACAAGCTAAAAAAGAAAGTAAACTAGTAAATTCATTAAAACATGCCTGTCACAAATTTCTCGAGACGAGTGGCCTGGTAAAGATCGTAATAAATTAAGTTCATTTTGAACCCTTCAACCTATTTTTCAGAAAGAAACTCAAGTTATTTCCTATGGCTATCACCGCTATTGTAATCAAGATTAAAAAAACTCAAGTTATTTCCTAAAAATACCATCATTCTAGCATATGCAGATCCAATACGACCGGCTCCTATCACGCCAACGGTTTGTCCTTTAAGCAAGTTACCCACAAACCTAGACGATCAAGAAATCAACTAAAACCTCGTGATCTAATAGACACAAGAACATGTTACAAACAAAAGAATGTAAATCATAATCATGAACTTACAAATGTGGAAGCCATCCATCGTATAATCCAGCTCTCATGAATTCATCTGCTTCTACAATCCTTCTAGCCGCTGATACAGAAAGTGAAGCTGCTAATTCCGCCGTAGTCTCCGTGAGTACTCCCTATCCATGATAAGATCATTACACTAACTTCAGATAATGTTGTTTCATTGTACTAGACCAAAAACATTACCTTAAACAACATACAAATATTTTCCACCAACAACTACTACACCAAATTCTTCAAATACTTCAAAAAATTTGATCATACATTCATAAGGGGTTATTATCAACTAAATAATATGACCCTGTATGTGTAGGTGGATTGTACCGAATGGCTAGAGTATAGAGTCTCAATACTCTTGAGAATTCAGTACACCCAACCAATAAATATTTGTTATATATACATGAACGGTCCCACAGTTGACTAAATAATATGACCCATATGCATAGATGGATAGTGCTGATTAGGAAACTAGAGGATGGATAATCGAACTCACAGGTGTATTTCCAACAGCAACACCATATTTGTTAGCAGCATTAACATCAACATTGTTGTACCCAACAGCCATGTTACTGAATGCTTTCCCTCCTGCCCTGCTCAATGCAGAGAACAATGTCTCCCCCCAATCTTCGGTCAACTAAAAACACACATCAAAATGTACATAAACCTAACAATCATCGTATAATCCGAAAACCTAGTACCAAATATACTAGAATTAAGTTTGATAGTGAAACCTGTCCGATGACTCCATCACATTTGTCTCCAATAAGGGCAATGATATCTTCGACGGATAATATGGTTTTCTTCTGTGTGCATATCTGCAAAATGAAATTAAGAAAAAATATAAATAAATTATGTAAAAGCTGATATGAAACGATGATTTGAAATTTTGAAATAGATGATGATCGAGAAATTAATTACTTCGAGGCGACAATCTTGCTCAATCAAGAGATTAATCCAGCGCGTACCGGGCATGGGTTTTGTACTGACGACCCGGTATTTTCCATTCGGGTTGTAAACTTCGATTTGCAATGGTTTTGCCATTGGACACAGACCAGAGCCTCAAGCTATTGTTTCTGCTTACACTGTTTTGCCTTTTTCCATTTTGGAGACGCAAAGGCTTTTTATGAAAATTTCGAGGGGGAAATTTTGCTCATGGTCACTAGATTTTAATTTATTCTAATTTGACCACTCAAATTATGTTTCTCTTTCATTTTGACCGAAGTCGACTTGATGCTAGATTTCCAAAGAAGTTGAAACTACCTTATGAACTTGAATGAGGATGGTAAAGGTGTGGGTTTGAATTACAACAGTCATTCCGAGTACTATTTTGCTGATAATCACGCAAATATGGAGATGACCGCGTAGCAGTTCCAAGTCGGAGTAGAAAATTCCATTTTATTTATCAACCCAGCTAAGAAAAAGTTCGTTGCTTGGGTCCCCAATTTACAAGGCAAGATTTGGACGAGGACATTTTTCATCATCATTAATTTTGAAAAACTTACCAGTGTTTCATGTTAATTTGCAATAATATCGAATTTTCTGTGCGAATATTGATTAGTTACGAGATTTGAAACAAATTAAAGGACTATTTTCACTAATATATATACACCAAAAAAGCATTCGAATTTTTAGTGTTTTTAGATAAGTTGCCGCTTTAGATTTAACATAAATTCTTAAATTACCTTATTAATAATGTCTTTGAAGCATCATTCATCAAGTCGTACTAGTCTCTATATTAAACATGTTGAGACGATTGGTACTTCAACTTGTCAAAAACTCGAAACAAAACTCAAAACATTAATATAATTGTCGACAGCACAGTAAATAGTCTAATGAAATTTTTACGTAACTTAAGGGATTAAAATGATACAAATTGAAGTTGGGAGGACCAACATGGCATAATCCCCAACATCGGCTACTTCCATTTAAACATTTTTCGAGGTACAACAACTCTTGATCAGCTGTGCTGCGTCTACTATACGGACACCGTGATTAGTTAAATCTCATTGATCAGATCAATTAAACGGCTGAGATCGCTGAATCTAAAGCGGTGCAGGTTATCACCATAGGCTAATGAAGTAGTGGATTGAAGCTGGTCCGCACGGTATGAACCTCTCATTTTGGACAGGATAATGAAATTGTGGGCTTGGTGACACGTAATAAAAGATTTATCCCTTTTTACAAAATGACAATTTGAACTTTGGCCCAAGAATTGTGAGCCACTGGTTATTATTGGGGAGTGAAGTAGGCCTCATAATACGCGAATACTCAATCCCTAGGTTGCACGGAAACGGGCACGAGACACGAAATGAGATACGAAAGAAAATGGGAAAACGTGATTTTTGAAAAATTTAGGATACGAAACGTTGTATGATAATTATTTATTTTTCTATATAATTTCAAAATTCAACATACAAAAACTATTTGATATGAAGTAGCTAATCAAGATATCAAAATCAAATAAATTTAATTAAAATTTGAAAATTTTGATGACAATTTTGTAATCCAAATTTCACTTTGTATTTTAGGTTAATTAATAATTAGAGCTAGTTGCCAAGAAGAATGCTATTTACTTTAGTTGTTTAGGTTAATTACTTAATCACTAGTAGAGATTATACATTGGGCATCGCACATTGGGTGACGTTTTTTATAAAAACGCCACCGAAAATGTATCAGTCATATAAGGGTGGCGGTTGTGTAAGAAATCCGCCACCCAAACTGTTTAAAAAAAAAGAAAAATTTTAATTCGGATGGCGATTGTTACCACAACCGCCACCGTTAATGAAACATGTGGGAAATTGGGTGGCGGTTGTGAGTGGCGGTTGTCTTCACAACCGCCACCCAAAATTAAAAAAAAAAAAATTAAGTGAAAACGGGTGGCGGTTGTGAAGACAACCGCCACCCTAAAATTTAAAAAAACGTGTAATTAGGTGGCGGTTCCTCAAAGAAACCGCCACCCGTTGTAAATAAAAGGTGGCGGTTGGTTGAGGAATCGCCACCTTAGAGGTTCATATACAGAAAATGCGAACCAGATACAGAATTGAAGAACGCGAACCAGCTAGAAACACTCGCCATTTCTCACAATTTCTCACTCGAAAATCACCCAAACTGTTGCTAATTCTTCGTGAGTTCGGCCACCATTGAAGTGAGGTAGTATTTCTCTATCTATTTGTCCCAATTTCTTTATTTCTAAGTTAGAATTTAAGATTCCAAATTCTAGGTATTTGCTTGGAAATCGGGGCGGATTTGGTCAATTTTTTGGTTTGTTGAAAACAACATTTGAAGAGAGCTTTTCATCTCCTATCAATTGGTGATATTTTTTCATTTTTGAGGTTAGAAAATACCAATCCCAATTTGTAGCTAGATTTTTTTGGTGTAATTGTTGATTTTTCTTTTTTTTTTGTGCATATTTTAATATATGTATATGCATTGTGATATATATGTGGAATTTGGGGATTATTGTTTGTTAATTGCCATATAGATATATTATGTGTTTTTCCCCAAATTTTCTTAATATTTGTTTTAATGTATATGTATGTGGGATTTATATATAGTATGGTTGAATTAGATGTATTTATTTAGTTAGATTATTTAGTATTAGTTAAATAAGTGATAAGTAATTTTGGATGAATTAATAGTTAATGTAGTTATTAAATTATTATTTTACGGAATAATAATGGCTAGCTTTAATTTTTTGAAATGATCCTAATTTAGTCTTCTACATAGAGAAACTAATGCATACAATATTTATAAATTATGTTGAATTATATTTCAATATATAGTAAATAAATAAATATTACTTTTAAATAAATATAATTTAGTAAAATAGTAGTTTGGGAATAATATTTCAAGAAAATTAAATAAATTAGTTTGGAAATAAATTTATATAAATATATTTTATTCATGAAATAAGTATTATTTTTGGATATGTCCCTAATTTAATCTTCTACATATGATACAGTAATGCATGCAACTATTTATAAATTATATTGAACTATATATATGTCAATATGTTATAATAAATAAATAAATATTACTTTTATATAAATATAATTTTGTAATTAAAGTAGTAGTTTGGGAATAATATTTCAAGAAAATAAATTAGTTTGGAAATAAATTTATATAAATATATTTTATTCATGAAATAAATTTTATTGGATATGTCCGTAATTTAATCTTCTACATATGATACAGTAATGCATGCAATATTTATAAATTATATTGAACTATATATATGTCAATATGTTATAATAAATAAATAAATAAATATTGCTTTTACATAAATATAATTTAGTCAAATAGTAGTTTGGGAATAATATTTCGTAGTCATATGATCAATTAGCTTGGAAATAAAAGTATTATTTAATATCATTTTAGTATAGCCATTCTAATAGTTTTGTGGTGTAAATACATCAAATTATCGAATTATTTCTCTATCCTTTCGTTATAACAAATCTTATTGTAGTAGACCGCACTTTATTTGCATTGAGCTTAGAAAACCGTTTGAAGATAATCTTGTATGTCATTAACTGTGATTAAATTGTTGCACAGTTTAAGATGTACAAGATTATCTTTGAATTCTCCCAGTGGAGAGTTTGTCATCGATCTGCGTATGTCGAACTGTGTTAGATTTAATTTTTTGTGTGGACGGTTATGTATTTATGTGAATTTCAGTAGTATCCCCATTCGTTCTCCGGGTGTGGATTACGTTTTACGTGAATTATACACTTAGGAGAACCAAAGGGAGATGCTGCCGAAATTTCAGTAAAATACAATGCCGGTTCTATACAAAAAATAACACAGTTTGATATTATGTAGAGATGACGAATGGTTTAGGTCCCGACCATTTTGATTAGATACGAAGTTATAAGGTTGATCTAGAACACTTCCATTATATTACATGCTTCATTAAATAAAAATGTCAAGATCATTATCTTTTATGATATAGCTACAGAGTTAATATTATAGAATAATAATTCTATAGGTTGTTCGAAATGGATCGGAGTTGGATGTATGAGAATCCTACTTCTCTTGAATATATAAAAGGAGTAATTGAGTTTTTGAAATGTGCCGAGGAGAATAAAATAAAGTATAACAAGGATAAGATTGTATGTCCCTGTTCAGTTTGCAATAATACAATTGGTTTTGACGATACCGTTGCGGAAGTAAGAAACCATCTATTTAAAAACGGGTTTAAGATAGGTTACACATGTTGGTTTTGGCATGGTGAGAAAATAGTGTGTAGTACAAGCAGTGGTGGCACCGGTTCATACTTGCGTAATGAACATCGGTTGGGCAGTAACAGCGACGGTCATGCGAAAAACGTAGAGATGAATGTGGAACACGATCGGTTAGATGAAATGTTACGTGATGTGCAAGATGACTTCATTGACAGGCCACATGAGTTCGATAAAATGTTCGCAGATTCTGAAAAGCCTTTATATCCTGGTTGTCTAAAATACAACAAATTATCAGCTGTGTTCAGTTTGTTACATTTGAAAGCGAAAAGTGCGTGGAGTGATCGAAGTTTCACTGCACTATTAGAGCTTTTAGTAGATATGCTTCAGGATGATAATGAGTTGCCTAACTCAACGTACAAGGCAAAAAAGATGTTATGCCCATTGGGTATGGAGATTGAGAAGATAGACGCTTGTCCAAATGATTGTGTACTATATCGGAAAGAGTATCGGAAATTGCAAGTGTGTCCGAAGTGTGAGGCATCGAGGTATAAGAGAAGCAATCGCAACGGTAATGGCGGGGGTAAGAATGGTTCTCCAGCTAAAGTGTTATGGTATTTGTCTGTGATTCCAAGGTTTAAACGATTGTTTGCAAATGCGTGATGCAAGAAATTATTGTGGCATGCAAAGAGAGGAAAAAGATGGTAAATTAAGACATCCTGCTGATTCACCTGAATGGTGCAATTTCAACAGGAGATTTCGTGATTTCGGAAATGAAGATCGGAACCTCCGGCTAGGATTATGCACAGATGGAATGAATCCCCACGGCGATATGAGCAGCCGACATAGCACTTGGCCGGTGCTTTTGGTGATCTATAACCTCCCTCCCTGGCTGTCTATGAAGCGTAAATACATGATGATGTCCTTGCTAATCTCAGGGCCAAAACAACCGAGAAATGATATCGACGTGTACTTAACTCCATTAATTGATGATCTAAGAATGCTGTGGGATGAGGGTGTAGAGGTATTTGATGCTAATTGTCGAGAGAATTTCAATCTACATGCAATGCTATTCTGCACCATAAATGATCTCCTTGCTTTTGGTAACTTATCGGGTTACACGATTAAGGGTGGTAAGGCATGTCCCGTGTGTGAAGATGCAACCTTTAGCCAGTATTTGGGTAATTGTAAGAAAAATGTGTACATGGATCATCGGGCTTTTCTTCCTAAAAATCATAAATATCGAAGAAATAAAGAGGATTTCAATGGGCAAACTGAGAATCGAGTCGCACGATTGCCATTGTCTAGGGAAGAGGTGTTTGAAAGAGTTAAATACATTTCAGTTCAATTTGGCAAGACTTCTAAGCCGACCAGAAAGAGTATATGGAAGAAGAGATCGATCTTCTAGGATTTACCGTACTGGAAGTACTTAGAGGTGCGACATTGGATTGACTTCATCCACATAGAGAAGAATGTTTGTGATAGTATCATCGGGACGTTGTTAAACATTCCAGGAAAGACAAAAGATTCTCTCAGTGCTAGAAAAGACATTGTGGAATCAGGAATACGGTCTGAGCTAGCACCTATTGAAGAGTTGGGGAAGCGTCCATTCTTACCACCAGTGTGCTACACACTGTCTAAAAGGAGAAAAAAATTTTGTGAATGCTTGAAAGGTTTGAAGGTTCCATCCGGCTATTCATCAAACATCAGCCGATTGGTGTCGATGAAGGACTTGAAATTGGTTGGGATGAAATCTCATGATTGTCATGTTATGATGCAGCAGCTATTACTAATTGCCGTTCGAGGCATACTGCCCGAAAATGTGAGGCGTGTAATTACACAACTTTGCGTCTTCTTCAATGCAATATTCAGTATGGTTATTGAGCCTGACGAGTTAGATAGATTGCAAGCAAACGTTGTTGTAACCCTCTGCCAGCTTGAAATGTATTTTCCACCATCTTTTTTCGATGTTATGGTGCATTTGGTTATTCACTTGGTTCGACAAATCAAGTTGTTAGGTCCGGTGTTTTTGCACAATATGTATCCGTTCGAACGGTTCATGGGTATCCTGAAGGGACATGTGAGAAATCGATTCAGACCCGAAGGCAGTATCGTAGAAGGTTATGTTGCTGAAGAAGTCATTGAGTTTTGTATTGATTACCTAGCAAGAGTCGGACCCATTGGTATTCTTACATCTCGACATGAGGGAAGGTTAGAAGGTAAGGGTATTATTGGACGCAAGCCAATCGATCCTAGTGCTGAAGACTTAGCCAAAGCTCATCTTCTCGTTTTGCACCATCTTGCTGCGGTTCAACCATACTTCGATGAGCACAAAGCAGTGCTAAGAATAGAGAATCCTTTAAAAAGGGAGAGGTGGTTGGTTACTGAACATAATCGTTGTTTTGTAAAATGGTTCAAAAATAAAGTAATGAACCAATTAACGCATATACCGGAAATTGTTACAGAAGCGGTCAAGTGGTTGGCTTACGGGCATGCTTCGCGTGTTACCTCTTACCAGGGATATGACATTAACGGGTACACATTTTATACAAAAAGTCAAGATGATAAAAGTACGATGCAAAACAGTGGAGTCACACAAGTGGCAATATCCACTGATAATAGTACTGATACATACTACGGCGTGATTGAAGAAATTTGGGAACTTGATTATAAGGTATTTCAGATGTGTGTATTCCAGTGCAAATGGGTGGATAATGCACGGGGTGTATCGAAAGATAAATTGGGTTTCACTAGGGTGGATTTTTCTCGAGTTGGAAGTCGTAATGACCCGTTCATACTTGTATCATAGGCTAAACCGGTGTTTTATATTACTGATCCGGGCGATACAAAGTGGTCGGTTATTCTCCAAGGAAAGAGGAGTATTGTTGGTATCGGTGATGTGGTTGACAAAGATGGATATGACCACTGGGATGAAATGCCACCATTTTCTAGTGAACTACCTCAACTAGATCCCCAGGAGCACAATAGTGGAACAAATTACCTTCGTTCGGACCATCAGGAAGGAGAGTACGTGGAATGATAGGTGAATTACTATTTTTGTAAGTTCAACGTTATTTCATTACTATTTAGTGGTAATAGCAATCCATTTGCACGTCATATCTTATCTTTTGTTATAATTGTGATTATTAATGTTATTTTTTGTTAAAGTGTAGGGAGGCGGCGAATTGTGGCAAATATAACGGATTCTTCATCCCCATCAGGTTCACCATGTGCTCCTAACAGCACAAGACAGAGCAGAGGGTTGACGACCATGTCGAAGTGGAAGGGAAAGAACATTCAGTTAACCGAAGATGATTTCGATGATCTACTCGGTCGAAGGGCATAAAAATCTTGAGTTCCGTCATTACATTGGGGTAGTCGCTGCGTTCAAAGTAAATATAAATTACGGTAAATGGACAAAGGTGGAAAGCGGGCTGAAGAACACCATTTGGGAAGATATTAAGGTAATAAAAATATAAATTTAAATTTTGTTACGGTTAACATCACTTATATTAGTGCTTAGTGACACGTTTGTTTAATATTGCAGACATCGTGTAATTTGAAGGATGACAGCCTTAAAAAGACGGTTGTGTCACAAGCTGGATTACGGATGAGAAATTTCAAAAGCAAGCTCGTGAGGAATTGGATTCGACCAAAGAAACAAAGAACAGACACGCCACCACAAGTGTATAACTTCATTACCTAGGAAGATTGGGAAGAATTCAAACAAACAGTCAGTAGTAAGGAATTTCAGGTATACTCTAGTGATTACAATTAAATATTTAATAATTTTTTCCCTTTTCCTATAAAATAATATTTGTGTACGGGCCACATTAGCATTGAATCCATCGTAATTCTCACTAATGGTATGCTATTAATTTCTTGAAGGACATTAGTGAGAAGGCGAAAGAAAGTCAATTGCATAACAAATATCCCCATCATATGGGAGTCGCAGGTTATGCAGGCATGAAGGAAGTGTGGGCGAAGAATGATCCTCTGGGGCATTTATCATCATCTGGGTCTATACCCGAAGAGATTTTGCAGAGTGATCGGTCATGGGATTACTTACGGGCAAGATTACAAGTACGCCATGATGGAACTGTGGTGTATCCCAATGAAATTCAAGAGGTGTATGACAAGATTGTGAGTAATTTCCCTTTCATCGTGTGCATACTTTCGATAAGTTGACCAGTGATAATTATTGACACTTAATTTTAATTTTATTGAAATAGGTGGTTAAGTCTCAAGAAGTTATGGAGGGGACATTCGTCCCGGACCGACATCACGACATACTCTCGGAAGCTCTAGGGAAAGAGGATCATCCGGATCGGCCGAGAACTTTCGGTGGCTATGTAGGCGGTGTACGGGCAGTTTTTGGGAAAAAATCCGAAAAATCCAAAAGACGCACTTCGGACCAGGATGACTTAGATACTCGGGTTGCGAGGGAGGTCCAGAATCAACTGAATGCTGAATTTGATAATAGGGTGCAGCAGAGAGTTGTTGATACACTCATACGACTAGGCATCTAATTGCCTCCTGATATTGGAACGACGATGCGAAATACTAGACCTGCGAGCAAAAATAATGTTTGTCGTGCCTCGGCTGCGCCAGATCCATCCATGACCGTTATGGTATTTTAATATTTTTAATTTGTTTTATAATGTTGGTAATAATTGCAATATTTCACTTATAATTAGTTTTATAATGTTGGCAATAATTGCAATATTTTACGTATAATTAGTTTTTTAATATTGATAATTTTTTTGATCGATAGGAAATTACCAATTGCATACTGTCTGTACTATATGGAGGCCAGATATTACAGGTAGCGCAAGGGATTTGCTGTCCTGTTACAAAAGACACTGTCGTGCATGGTTGCAAACTCAAAGAAGGAAATGTCAAGGTACGAGTTGATATGGTTCATAAGCAATGTCGTGAATTGCCTCTTCCTGAGCCAGTTCGAGATGACTTGGTTACCATCGGGGACGCCATTGGAAGTTTTGTTTAGTGGTCAAAATGCATGGTTTGCTTGGAAAATGTAAGTTGGTGAGTTGTTGAGAGTCTTATAATATGTTTTACTTATTTATTTTTAATATTTTATAATTATTTAATACACACGTTGTCATAACTCGAAGTACTATTGTAGGATACTATTGTTGGTGATAAGGATAATCAATCATATCAACAGAAGAAACTGCAAAGTGTTGTTGTGTCAACCGGTGGTGGATCACGCAATCTCGTTCATGAAGCAACATATCATACTCTTCGCAGTTCTTGCAAGCTACTGGTCGATCTGATCAATATGATGCCCAGTGATAGTGACACTTTGGTGGTCCCGATCGGCGGCTTGTTTCCTGAATCACCCGATACCAAGTTTTTGTTATCGCATCGATATCGCGATTTCATGACGATGAACCGGTTGAATACTTCTATTGTGGAAGTATTTCAAATGTGAGCCTTCAATTCCAATTTTAAATTACATAACTCTTTCAATATTCGGGTTACCAAATATAGTATCTTCGTATGTTGTTTAATATAGGTACATCTATCGGAGGTGTGAGCAGTTTGATGTGCCATTCGGCTTTATAAGTCGATCGCGAATATCGGCAGTCATGGTTAGGGCTCAACATCTGAGACGCCACTCTATATTAACCGGGCATTGCGCCGTTTGAAGGACAGCAAATACATTTTTGCCCCGTATCATCAAGAGTAAGATCACTCATTTGTTGATATATACATCTAATGTTAATTAATTAGTTCGAAAATTATGAATATGTTATTGAAAAACTAACTATCTCATTTGTTAGTCATCACTGGTTATTGCTTGTTATCGAACCATCGGTCAATACAGTATACGTATTGGATTCGTTAGCTAATCAGGAGAAAAATTTGGAGGTCAAATCGCTCATATGCGTGTAAGTGATTATCCAATGACTTTCATTTCATTTATTGGTTTTCGTATGATAAGTTGGAGTTTAGATAACTTAAGTATTAATATTATTCATATAATTTAAATTTTTAGGGGTTTTAGAGGGATATGGAAACAAATGGGTATAAGACAAAGCAGTGTTGAGTGGAAATATCCTCCGGTATGTATATGCACAAATTTAAACAATAATAATTTTTTTCGTAATTTGGTTCGTCTTTTATTATATTGGAAGATATATGGTTTTCTTTTAATTTTTTTTTCGTATTACTTATTTTATTTTTTGGCAATGTACAAATTTTAGTGTACACAACAACCAGGAGGCAATGAGTGTGGTTATTGTGTCATGAAGAATATGCATGACATACTGATAGACTATGCTCAAGGCCATGAACTACAAACGGAATGTTTATTATCATAAAATGTAGATTGTTAATTTAGGCAATTAGTACTTTATTAAAAATGTATATAACTGATTATCTTTCGTTTTACTCGCAGATAAATAAAGTTGAAGAGTATTCTCAGAGCGATATCGATATCGTACGAGAACTTTGGGTTCAATTCTTCCGAGAGGTTATGAATTGAAATGATCATTTACATGTTTAATTATACTCATTTTACTTCGATTTTTATAATATTTTCGTGCACGAAATTTCATGTTAACTCTTACACTTGTAGTCATGTAACTATAGCAACGAATTTTATTTAAAGTTTTATGTAAAGTTGTTGTATGTAGAGTTGCATTGTGTAGCCTTTTGTTAGGTAGTGTTAGCTCTAATTTATTAACTAGTTGGATTTGTGTTCTTTGTGTTGTATATAGTATGAATCAGTGGATGTATTTGAGTTGTATGGATATATTTGGGTGATGAAATGGTTGGATTGCAGATTCAAAAAACTGTATCAAATTACAGTTTTTTAATTACAACAAAAATTTTGAAAAAAAAAATTTATAAGTGGTGGCGGTTGTATTATTACCGCCACCTAAATATTAAAAAAAAAATTCGGGTGGCGGTTGTTTTGATTACAATCGCCACCCAATTTTTTTTTAAAAAAAATTTTGATTACGGGTGGCGGTTGTTCAGTTACAACCGCCACCCAAATATTTAAAAAAAAAAAATTTCGGGTGGCGGTTGTTTCGTTACTACCGCCACCCGAAATAATAATAATAAAATAAAAAAATACATTGGGTGGCGGTTGTTTTTTTACAACCGCCACCCGAAATAATAATAATTTAAAAAAAAAACATTGGGTGGCGGTGGTTTTTAAAAAACAACCGCCACCCGAAAAATAAAGGGTGGCGTTTTTTAACCGACACCCAAAATCATATTTTGGGTGTCGGGGCTTTGGGTGGCGGTCAAAGAACCGCCACCCGAGCCATAAAACAACCGCCACCAGATAATGTTTCTGTACTAGTAAATTAACATTTTTTGTGAACTATAATTAATTTTTTTCTTTTGTTTGAAAAAATCTGAATTTTTGTCTCAAAGTTTCCTAAAAGTTTCTTAAAAGTTTTCGTACAGTGTCCATAAAGTTTCCATAGACTTTCGGAATTTATTAAAAAATAGAAAACTTTTTTAGAGTTTCCAAAACGTTTCCGGAGAGTTTCCGGCGAGTTTCGGTTTCCGAAACGTTTCCAACACGAAACACTTTCCTTGTAGGAGTTTCCGTGCATCATAGCTCAATCCATTTTGAGTTGAAAGCATGGGTCGTAAGTTGTAATTGTGACACCATTATCAGATTAAGGGATTGATTTGGCGGCTAAAAGCTCAATCTCTAATCGAGTGGGTCACTGGTTTGAATCTCCAAGATCTCCCTTGACCCATCTAAAATCAGGCAATTAATTAGAACTTAAGAGCTCCAAACATGATGCTCATACAAAAATGGTCATCTAATATTAAACTTTGTTTAGACTCCTCACGTCTCAAAACCAACCTAATTGGAGAGAAAGATGGATTCGGCGATTAGACGGTTAAATACCACATCATAACTTAAAATATTTGTGAGAAGTATATTTTTCATAGGAGATATTGTGAAAATCAAACATTAGGAAGACGATTGATGAAGAAGATGATGAAAATTATATGAGCAAATGAATAACAAAGATGATTACGGGACAATTTCCAAATTTTATTTAGTGAATTGCAAGAGTACAAAGTGCTCACTATATATAAAAGAGATACAACTACTCTTTGTTGTAAATCTAACAAATTGTAAACAACTTGACTAATTTGTAGGTAAAGTCTCTAAATTCTCAACAAAGTGAAAGTAAGAACTAACTTATCAAATATCTCAATGTCCCTCCCTCAAGTTGGAGTTTGGTCAACCAAACCCAACTTGAACACCATAATCCCTTTAAAAAAATGACTCCAAATCTAAAAGACATCAACTCAAATCAACCAAAAAAGGCCACGAAAACCAATTACGGACCAATTAGTAGGTCAATGAGCCAAATCAGCTATAACTAACCGACAAGTTCAGTAATATTAGCAATAATAAGCTAACACACCCAACAACAGGTTATAGGGTAATACTGTAGCACCTCGCTAACAGCTAAAGTACCCATCCAAGGGCACATCAAACGAGTTAGGTCCAAAAAGTAGATCCTATATCCATCTTCAAGAACGTCACACTCCGGCAACGCCAATCAAATCGGCAACGCACCGATCAAACGTTCTCCAAGTAGAAAATCTCCCACACAATATATTATGAGCAATATCCAATTGCTCAAAATTCACCATTCTCTTATCAGGCAAAAGCCCCATCAATTGATTAGAATTCACACAATCAACCATATCACAACGCTGAACACCTTTTTAATCTTAGGGTAATAACAATGCAATTAATCCAATGCATTCCCTACAAATTTCCAAACCACAAAAAACCTTTTCGAATAAAGCAATTATTAGTTCAAAAATACGTACATTGCATGTGATTTTGTGATAATTTGTCAAATATATTTTGATTGTCATAGTTATGATGTGAGAAAATACACGTACATTCAACAATCATAAAGTAATGAGTATAATATTACATCACATCAAATAAAACATTATAGGTCAAAATGAATGATCCTCGTAATTTCAAGCGTCGCATGTGACATTTTAGTGGTTATTTGAGATACATTAGTCCATAAAATTATTTTACCTAACATTATTTTCCACCAACCATTCAAAATAATAACTTTTTGAAGTTTCAATACTTTTCTTTTTCTTCTCAATAATGAATTAAAACATTTTTTTAAATCTTCAAAAATTGTAGTCATATACCTTTTCACGGAAGTAATAAATATATTTAGAACAATCATGTTTCAATAATATTCTTTAATTATTAATAAGGCATCTCAATTTTTTATAAGGCCGAGGGGTTATCATAAGTCAACTCGCTTATCACTAAAAAAAAAACGGTTTGACTGTATTTTATTCTCTTTCCATCTCTCTCTAAGCGTGTATATATAAAGAATTGAACCCAGCTTCCTGTTTCCCTTTTCTGGAATTTCTCAGTAATCGATTCTCTCATTTGGTCTGCAGTTCCTACTAAATTCAGAAGTCAGTTCTTCGCCTATGTTTGGATTTTGAATTTTCAAGTTCGGTGAGAAGATCTTGATCCATATCCGTACTTTGCTATATACACCAATAGGAAATCAAGAATATCGGTAAGGTTAAATCTTGTTGAAAGTTCGAGTATGTTGACATTTTCTAGAAATTCAGACGTACTGGTCTTTGTATAGTGTGAAGCATTACGATTAATTTCGTTTCAATGAAAATAAATAGGTTTTTGAAGATTCGAATCCTTTAAGTTCCGCAAGAATCCGTATCCATACGTCCTATACACATCATCAAGAACAAAGAATTGAACCTTAGCTTCCTTCTTTCCCATTTTCTGGAAATTCAGAGTAAAGTTCCGTGTGAAGATCTTGATCCGTATCTGTACTTGCTACATACATCAACAGGAAACCAAGAATATCGGTAAGGTTAAATTTTGTTGAAAGTTCGATATGATGTGTTTTATGTTGACATTTTCTGGAAATTCAGACGTACGGATCTTTGTATAGGATTACGCATTACGATTTTGTTTCAATGAAAATAGGTCTACAGTTCCTACTACTCGCTAGCTATATGTTGATTTAATGTTGCGATCGATAGAAATGCATGTTCCTAATGATGCTTCCCGTATGTCGTTGCAGATGGCGGTAGTTACGTTGTTGTTGAAGGTGATATTATTGTGGCCAAGCAGTTGACCTTAACACGGATATGCTTAATTTTTAGGTGCCTGAAATTCTAGCAGCCGAGATCAATTGTCCCGTGGGTCAACAAGCAGTACTGCTTTTGATTGACGTTCTCGATCCTAATCGTCGATTTCGGGTGACTGCCTCGAGAAGACAAGACGACAGGGTCTTCTTTTGGAGGAGGGGGTGGAGAGCCCTCTTGGCTACAGTGGGGTTCGTTGCAGGCGACGTCATTGAGTTCTCCGAGTCGAATTTCGTTAATGTCTTTTTGATTCTCTAGATTGATCTCTAGTGTTGTTTGGGAAATGGGAATTGTATTTGTTGTAATGTCATCCCCATTACAACAAATACAATTCCCAAAACAAACACAACATTTCTTTTAGCTAGGTTAGTTGTTCTTGGACAATTTTCTTGTGGACCATTTATTCCCTACAATTGTTGAATTAATGTTGGAGTACACACACTTGAGACTCTCTAATAGAGTGGGGTAAATTTAGCATTCTACCCCCCGAATGTGGGGGGACCCACACTCTATTAGAGTATGGCAAGTGCGTGTACTCCAAGCAACACTGACACATGATATTGAACCCAAGAACATGACACGAAATGTCCATAATGATTCGCCGTCCTCATCTTCATCCTCGTCTTCATCTTGATCCTTGTTTGTATCTGATGAATTTTTTACTACTCTTTTTGGATCTCGTATTCTCTCTATCCCTCGTGCATGAGACACTATCGATTAATGATAATAATGATATAGAAGAAATGTGTATATGTGTCTATTTTGGTATTGATATTGTTTTGATTTTATAACTACCTTTGAGGTATATGTTGCATGATGTGGTCAACAAATTTTGGAAGAGAGAAAAAATGGGAAACTTCATGAGAAATTCTGTTGAGGAGATGGGGTGAGGGTGAGGGAGGACGGGTGTCATTTTTAAGACGATTGAATTCTACTTGCATAAGTAACACAAGTGTCACGCACTTATTGTTTCAACACAAGTAACGCGCGGCCTTAGTGCTTCAAACGTCCGCCCCGTGCAAGACTTACACTAAGTCAGCCTTCCCGAACAAAGTTGCTAAGTATAGAGCACCTAAGAGGAACTAAAGGCAAAGTGGAAACACTTGAGAACTTGAAAGGACTTTGTATTGTAAGAAAGCTTTACAAGAACTTGGATGCTTACAAATGAGCCTCTAACCCCCATTTATACTTTCCACCTCCTCAATGGACGGTGGAGATCATCTTGATCTAACGGCCCGTATCGAGCCTCTAGAATTCTCTACAATTCTCTTTCAAAATATCCAAGATATTTACATGCTAGAATATTCTAGATAAAGAACTTAGAATGCTCCATGAATTGTGTAGAAGGTTTCTAGAGAGTTCTACCGGTGTCTCCAACATGCTCGTCTCTAGAATCTTCCAAAATGCGCGGGTCGTAACACTCTCCCCCGCCTAATTCGGCGACGCCCTCGACGCCGCGTACTTCTTGAGCTTGTCTTCGAATTGCCACAAGTCGCCCTGTGACTCCCATGTTGCCTCGGACTCAGGCAAGCCTTTCCACTTGATCAAAAATTGAGTGTCGGGAGGTACGCCTCGCTTGCGCACTACTCGATCCGCCAAGACCTCCTCAACTTCCTTGTCATAAGACTTAGTCACAATCGGAGGTGCCCGTTGTGACTTGCCTCGCATCGGGTCTCCCTTGTCTAAGTGGTAAGGCTTCAACATGCTTACATGGAAGACCGGATGAATCTTCAAGGTGCTAGGTAAGTCAAGGCGGTATAATACCTTGCCAACCTTTGCAACAACCGGAAAAGGTCCCTCGTACTTGCGCACTAGGCCCTTGTGAACACTTCGATACGCCTTGAATTGCTCGGGTCTAATCTTCACAAGGACTTGGTCTCCAAAGTTGTACTCCAAGGGCCTTCTCTTCTCGTCCGCCCACTTCTTCATGCGCCTTTGAGCCTTCTCTAGGCATGTTCGAGCTACATCGGTGTGCTCTTCCCATGACTTCGCCATCTTGGAGGCGCCCGGGCTTCTTCCATCATTGGAAGTGGCTAAAGTGTGAGGAGTGTGGGGTTGTTGCCCAGTAGCCAACTCGAATGGACTATGACCCGTAGCCTCACTCCTTTGCAAGTTGTATGAGAATTGGGCCACATCAAGTAGCTTTGCCCAATCTCGTTGATTGGTACTCAAAAAGTGCCTCGAGTATCCTTCCAACAAGCTATTCACTCGTTCAGTCTGTCCATCGGTTTGAGGGTAAAAGCTTGTTGAGAAGTGTAGCTCCGTCCCAAGCATCTTGAACAACTCCGACCACATTCGGCCTGTGAATCGGGGGTCCCGGTGAATGATGCTTCTTGGTAATCCCCAATACTTCACGACATTCTTGAAGAATAGTCGTGCCGCTTCCTCCGCCGTACAATCCTTAGTGGCCGGTATGAACGTCGCATACTTGGAGAACCGATCCACCACAACTAAGATAGACCCAAAGCCTTCCGACTTGGGCAATGCCGAAATAAAGTCCATGGTGATCGAGTCCCAAGGTTTTTCGGGCACGGGTAGTGGCTCCAATAGCCCTGCGGCCTTCTTCGTCTCCACCTTGTCTTGTTGGCATACAAGACAAGTCTTCACATATTGCTCCACTTGATCCTTCATTTGGGGCCAAAAGTAGGCTTGCTCCACCAATGCTAAAGTTCTCTTTTGGCCCGGATGGCCCACCCACTTGGTATCGTGACACTCCCTTACTACGTCACGCCGCAAGTTATTCCATTTTGGGACATAAACTCGATGCCTTGTGGTGTAAACTAGGCTATCTTCCTCGTTTAGCCTTCTCGTGTTGCTTTGAGGAGTTCCCTAGCCAAGGGGTCATGCTCCATTCCTTCCTTGATTAGATCAAGTAGGTGCCCTTGACTTGAGTGGTGGCGGCAAGTTCGGCCTTACGACTCAGGGCATCGGCCACCACATTCACCTTCCCGGGTTTGTATTCCAAATCATAGTCGAACTCCGCCAGGAAATCTTGCCAACGAGCTTGCTTCGGACTAAGCTTCTTTTGAGTTTGGAAGTAACTCGTGGCAATGTTATCCGTCTTGATCACGAACTTGGCACCAAGCAAATAGTGGCGCCATACCCCAAGCAATGAATGATCACCGTCATCTCCTTCTTTTGCACCGTGTAACGCCGCTCGGTGTCATTGAGCTTGCAGCTCTCAAAGGCAATAGGATGCCCCTCTTGCATGAAAACTCCTCCAATAGCAAAGTCGGAGGCATCCGTATGAACTTCAAATGTCTTAGCAAAATCCAAGTGCTAAGACGGGCTCTTGGCTTATCGCCGCCTTCAAGTCCTCGAACGCCCTTTGACATTTCTCGGACCATTCCCACGTCTTGTTCTTTTTCAAGAGGTCCGTCAAAGGAGCCGCTCGGGTGGAGTACCCACAAATAAAATGCCAATAGTAGTTTACCAAACCGAGGAAGGATTGAAGTTCCGTTACCTTGGTTGGTGGCTCCCATTCCAGGATTGCCTTGATCTTTGCTTCATCCATCCTTAGCTGTCCATGTCCAATGATGTGACCAAGGAATGGCACATCTTCCTTAGCGAATGAGCACTTTGATTTCTTGACGTAAAGCTCATTCTCCCGCAATACTTTAAAGATAGTTCGTAGGTGCTCGGCATGTTCCTCCAATATGTTACTATAGATGACAATGTCATCAAGATAGACAACCACGAAACGATCCAAGTATGGTTGGAATATCTTGTTCATGAGAGTGCAAAATGTGGCCGGGGCGTTAGTTAAGCCGAAAGGCATCACCAACCACTCGAAGGAACCATACCGAGTTATACAAGCCGTCTTGGCCTCATCTCCTTCGGCGATCCTCACTTGGTAGTAGCCTTTTTGAAGATCCATCTTCGTATAATACTTGGCACTACCAAGTCTATCAAATAGGTCGGCAATCAAAGGAATAGGGTATCGGTTCTTGATAGTTACCTTATTAAGCGCCCGATAGTCCACGCACATCCTCAACGAACCATCGTGCTTCTTTTGGAATAGTACCGGCGCGCCATAAGGTGCTTTCGATGGTCGAATCCTCCCTGTGTCAAGCAACTCCATGGCCGGCGGTTTTGCACCCGGCTCTAACTCGATCTTGTGATCCACCTCCCTCCTAGGTAGTAACTTCTTGGGTAACTCCGGTGGCATGACGTCTTCATTCTCCTTGAGGACGTCCTTGATGAGTCCGGGCAACTCGTCGTCATGTGACTCGACCTTAGTCTCCTCCTCCGAGTTGTCCACCTTGATTGCCGCCAGGAACGTCGGTTCACCCTTCTTCAAGCCTTTGGCAACTTGCATGGCCGAAAGTTGTTTGATCTCCTTGGCGCCCGATGACACCGTAGGAACCATGCAGGAGCTGCCTTTGTCTAGGATGTAAACCGACCCAAAGGAAGGCATGGGGACGACATTAGCCTTCCGGAAGAAATCCAACCCGAGGACCAACCGGAAATCATCCATAGGCGCCATCGAGAATTCCGTCTGTCCTCGCCATGAGCCGAGGCGAAGTTCCACTCTACGAACTACGCCACTAAGTGGTTTGGCGGTGGTATTCACCGTCTTAAGAAGTCCACCGCCCCGTTCAATACGGAGGCCCAATCTCCTAGCCTCGTCCGCGGTGATAAAGTTGTTGGTAGCCCCAGTGTCGACCATTGCCCGACTTGGTCGACCATTGATGGAGACATCCACATACATAAGCCCTTTATCATTACTAGCAACGGGCTTGACATTGAGGGCATTGAGGAGTTGCAACGAGCCCATGTGCTCCTCCGGGTTCTCGTGGCTAGAGGATGAAAACCGTTCCTCCGCCATAGCTGCCAACGATCCTAACTTGGGACAATCCCGCATCGCGTGAGGTCCTTTGCATACAAAGCATTCACTGCGGGGTAGGTATGATCCTTTCTTCTTATCATCATATGGCTTATTTCCACCCTTTTGTGGACCTTTATCTTTCTTCTCTCCCCCGCCCTTGACCGAATTACCCTTAGAGTTTTTGTTGTTCTTCGAAAAATCTCCACTCTTTTGGTACTCGGTCAAGGATTCGGCAACTGCAATGGCCTCATCGATCGACTTTACCCCTCGATGTTGCAATTCTTGCTTAGCCCAATGTTGCAACCCGTCGATGAAGTAGAAGAGAAGATCTTCGTCCGACATACTTGGGATTTGAAGCATAAGAGTAGTGAATTCCTTCACATACTCACGAATGTTGTTCTTATGCTTCAATTCCCTAAGTTTTCTCCTTGCTTCGTATACCACATTATCCGGGTAGAATTGCCTTTTCAATTCTTTCTTAAAGTCATCCCATGTATCTATTCTACACGTCCCCTTCTCTATGTCGCCATGCTTGCGGCGCCACCATAGAGAAGCGATGTCTACTAGATGCATAGTAGCCGTACGGACCTTAGTCCCATTGTCAAGGATATTCAACTTGAAGTATACTTCCATCCGCCATAGGAAGTCTTCAATAGCTTTGGCATCCCGCTTGCCATCATACTCCTTTGGCTTAGGGCAATCAACCTTAGGAGCAACCACCGGACTAGCCCCCGAACTAGTCGCCCCAATCCGCTTACAAGCTGCAACCTCTTTGCGCATCTCTTCGCAAAACCGATCAAGTTGTGCTTGCATTGTGGACACCGCATCCATAACCTTGCTTTTCAGGACACGGTGCTCACCAAGGACCTTATCCTCCAACATTTCTTGGTCTCTTAAGACCTTGTCAAGGTCTTGCTTGAACACCAAGAATTGATCCCCACAATCCTTCTCATGATTTGTGAGGGACTTCTCGATAGAGTTGACATGAGCCCACACCGAGTTAACGAACGCCTCCGCCGTTTCGTCCCAAGACTCCTCCTCCTCGTGGGCTTGGCTAGGATTTAGGCTTTGGGTTTCCTCCTCGAGGGTGGTGTGAGACTCAATGGTCTCCTTATTCTTGTTGCCTTTTCTCTCCATCCCGACGTCTCAACCTTAGCTCTGATACTACGTGTCACGCACTTGCTGTTTCAACACAAGTAATGCGCGGCCTTAGTGCTTCAAACGTCCGCCCCGTGCAAGACTTACACTAAGTCAGCCTTCCCGAACAAAGTTGCTAAGTATAGAGCACCTAAGAGGAACTAAAGGCAAAGTGGAAACACTTGAGAACTTGAAAGGACTTTGTATTGTAAGAAAGCTTTACAAGAACTTGGATGCTTACAAATGAGCCTCTAACACCTATTTATACTTTCCACCTCCTAAATGGACGGTGGAGATCATCTTGATCTAACGACCGGTATCGAGCCTCTAGAATTCTCTAGAATTCTCTTTCAAAATATCCACGATATTTACATGCTAGAATATTCTAGATAAAAAACCTAGAATGCTCCATGAATTGTGTAGAAGGTTTCTAGGGAGTTCTACCGGTGTCTCGAACATGCTCGTCGCTAGAATCTTCCAAAATGCGCGGGTCGTAACACAAGGCATAATAATCGATAATGATGGCCCACAAAATTTTGCTATATACAGTTGTGTATTAATGGATATGACAATCCAGTTGAGGAGCCATCACGCACTGGAGTTGAGTAAAATTTGGCTTCAAAGCGCAAAAATGAAAGCATATTATCAAAATATAAGTTTAAATAAATCCTCAAAATACGAACAAAACCACAAGTCAAGTCAGAATAAAATTAAACCTTAAAAACATGCTACAAAATAAAGTCACAAAAAAGTGTCTTTCACTTGAAGCATTTTGCATCCAACAAAGCCTCGCCCTCAAAAGGCTCAGCATCTTCGATCATTTGGCTCACGCGCTCCTTTTGCGCTTCGTCATTGATATCTACCTTTGTCCACTCATAGAGCTCCATGTCATAGCACTCGTCGAGAACAAATTGAGGAATTTCTTTCCCTCGGAAAAGCCACAATCCCTTCACCTTGAACGGGGGCTCCGAGCCGATCACCGACGTTTTGCCAAATGCGTATTTGCGGGCCAGGTCCATTCGCTGGAGAAAACCTTCCACCTTGTTCAAAGTGACGAATGACACGGTGTTTTCATCGTTGTACTTGTAGTCACAAAACCATAGGGAGTATCCCTCAAGATCATACATGTCCCAAAATCCTAGAAGTTTGAGAAAAACCACAAATGAGACCATGAGAATCATAAAAAAGAACAAGAATTATTTAAACACGAGTTATATTAGGTCCACAACCAATTTGTATAAATACGTGTACAAGTAGAGTCAATGGGCCAAAAATGATATTTTTCATAGTCCTCTATCAAAGGGTTGTACATCTAATTAAACAAATTAGTCATATACTTAGCATTATTCCTTGAACAAATCATGAAACCAAAAAAGACAAAACAAAGAGCACACGTCACGATCAATTCACACATCATGGCCGTAATTCCATAAGCATAAAACGAACATAAATATTGAGAGGTGAGTGAAGTAATTAGAATTACCTTTGATGGCGACTTCACGGAAGTTGGACTTAGTGTTGGAATAAAGCCTCTTCCATTCATCCAATATCATCTTACTCGGTGGCAAAAGATCCAAAGGATTTTTTGCCTTTGGCTTAGGTGCTTCTTCTTCCTCTTCTACTGCTTTTGGCTTCACTTCTTCCTTCTCAGCCTCTTTCTTGGGCTCCTCCTTGGGCTTGGGTTTTGTAGGTTCCTTTGCCTGCACGGCCTTCTTAGATGCAACGGGTGGTACAGAGTCGGCCTGTTTCACATCACCCAACACTTTGTGGAATTTAGGCTGATTGACCATGGTCCAAAAATATATCTCAACATGCGGGAATTCTGAGGTAAAGCTTTTGGTCATGATACGTGTGAATCCGTAATAAAGGTTGCATGTCATGACGATGTCAGCTAGAGTGACAGAGTGTCCAACCAAGTACGTGTAAAGAGGCGAGATGGGTGTTCAAAACTCCAAGACATCTCTTCAACAAAGCAATTGCAGCCTCCTCGGCCTTGGAGCACAATTAAAGAAAACAAGCAAGTCATAATCATTCTGAACTAGCAAACATGTAAGAGTGTGATTTGGTAAACTTTTATTTTGCTAAAACTAGAATGCCGGGTTGAATAGTAATCGGAATAGTAATGTGTAGAGATTTGAGATACCTAGTTAATATCAAAACTTCACTTAGTCAAGTAGTAGAAGATAATAATTGATAAATATAAAAGAGTTGATCACGGACTAAGAGCATCTCCAATCCACCTTTCTATTCACAATGTCAATCCATGAGAGAGAAAAGGCACGAATTTTTGCGACCCATATATTACCTTTTTTTTCTAATTTTCTCACTTTCTAAAATCGCTTTTCTCTCATTTTCCACACTTTTTCCTCACTTTTTCTTCATTGTTCCTCGTACCATGTGCAAAATCACACATCCATCTACACATCTTCCGTTATTATTTTATTATTATTTTTGAATTTTTGAATTTGTTTTTACCTCTCCCCTCTTTTTCACTTTTCCCATTATTTTTCCCTACACTTCTTTCGATTAAAATAACCATGTTCTCTCTCTCCCCTTGACATCCACATTACATTGAAGACGCTCGAAGCTGCGTGTTGGAGTACATTTTTATTTTGCTAAAGCCTAAATCCTTAGGTTGAATCGCGATGGGGACCACGAGATGTGCAGCAGATGATAATGAGCAGTGATTAGTGATTTGAGATGTATGGTTAACACTAACACTTGACATTGCCTACGTAGCACAAGTTAATTTTATGGGTAAGGGAAAGCTACAATGAATAAAGGCTTAGTGTTAATACTGTCAAAACATTGTCATACCGGGGGAAGATATGGAAGGAAACCAACTCGAGGATACAACCAACGGCCGATACCGACATCAATCTCAGCAGTAGCAAAGTCAATCCATTGTTCGATACGGCCCTATTGAAATCAATGGATCAATGCGTAAAACAAGAAAATAGAGTTCATCCAAAGACAATCATATATGTCTTCAGAAACAATAAAATTAAATATTTCTTTGTTCCTTCAAAAACTAAAGCCTCAATGCCTTACATAGTCGTACAAGGTTGTCCCGTATAAGGAGTTCTCTGGCTGCAACTTTGTTACTGTAAAAATTGAAACATAACATCATAAAACAAGTATATACTCTTAGAGTTCAAAAGAGTTAAACGTAGAATGTGACCATATTCTCACCATAGCGTGCAATAGCATTGCTTTCAAATATCGGGCCATCGGGGGTTTCAAGAACAGGAATCTACAGAAAGAAAATTTGGGATTAGGAAAAGAAGTTTTACAGTGAATTTTAAGACTGTATGTGATATACCTTTCCAAGAGGATTCATGTTGAGAAACTCTGGAGTCTTATTTGATACACCCATCTCAAAATTCTTCACCAGTTCGACTTTCACACCATTATATTCTGCTGCAATGAGAGCCTTAGAGGCATTCTTGTTTGTACCATGGGAGTGCAAGATCTGAATAGAAGAACAGACCATTTAACGAAGCTATATTGAATAACTCAGACCAATATTTCACAATAAACACATTAAAAATTAAGCCTCCTTACAGTAATTACAAAATTTAGTATCCAGTTGAATTTGAACAAGGTGAAAACAAGTCATCTGTTGAAAGATCCAACTAGGCAAAAGATATTAGTGCCTGTGGTAAAAACTAGTGTTAAAATCATCTTTTACCTCTCGTTTTCAGCTGTACTACAAAAAGAAAGATATTTTCCGCGTTTCAAAATTTCCTAACTATTTAGAGAACGTTCTTCCTAGAAAATCACTTTTCTGTACAAATAGTTTTGCCAAACAAAGCTAAGTGTAAGATCCCACACCAACTATGCCTAGATATATTTACCAACACATAAATAGTCCTTTTGAGATAGAATTCAAGTCTTAGTTTGGTATCAGATCTAAATTAACAGCAAGTCCAATTACCCCCAAAAAATGCAATCTGTTCCATATTTTTCTTAAATAAAACGAACATAAAAATAACCCAGGTACAGAAATCGGGGTAGAGAAATCGATGCTCACAATCCAATAAGATTAATTACCAAAAAAAAAAAAACACAGAGGGACGACAATATAAACACTCACCAGAGCCATGGCTTCGCTGCTGCAATTTTTTGCTGTTTAACAAAGGAATCAAGAATCAAAAATCAAAACGCCTGTAAATCAATAACAAAGGCCTTTAGTTTTTGTAAGGAAGAAGCAGATCAGATTTGGATGTTAATTTTATTAGATTGGCATTGTTGTAAATTTGGGATCGTTCAATTCTATTTTGGTCTTATCGTGTAAAAAATGAGTTAATTGGCAAAAAAGAGATGTGTAGGATTTAATTGGCAAAATTTCCCTATGTGTAGTTATTGGTCAAATACCCTTGATTTAGGGCTTGTTGTATTGGGTGTGAAACTAATCCGCACGTAATTTCGTATAACCAATACATATTTTCAACCTCACACATCTCCCAATACAATATTAATCACATATTTTTACACAGAATACTATGAGAATAAAATTTACACCCAATCAAATAACCCCTTAATACTTAAAATACGTTTATTTATGCCTTGAAAATATCTTCGTCAATATTTTTATACAAACAATTACAAAGTAAATAGATAAATAAATAAAAAAACGTGTAAATAAGTCCATGAAATTCTAAATACTAAACAATCCTAATTGTTGCAGAATTAAATTAAATATAGCTAAACAGATTTGATTTGATAAAATTACAGAAATATTATATCAAATATCACATATAATAAGATTAAATAATTACAAGTCTCGTTAATTAATTAAATAACAGAAAAATAGAATTACAAGTCTCCGTATTCAAACCATGTCAGAGTCTCGGAAGCTGAAGAGAGGAAGAGGCGAATTTTTGACGAACGTCGGAGGTACTTTCAGAACAGAAATTGAATCAATCTCTGTTTGGTTTTCTTAATGTTTTTGTATGATTAATAATTTTCTATTTCTGATTCCGAATTAGGAGTTGGATCGAGATCAAAGCGGGCGGCACCTCATGAGGATGTCCTTATTTTATTGGATAAACAGCTCCAGTTCATGTTCTCCCCTCCAGCAGTGCTGGTCTATCCCAAGTTAATACAGGTTTGAGTTTTCTTTTCTGAGCTATTCGGTTTTCCCCAGGTGAGTTTTGGATCTCTCGTTGTGCCAGCCTCTGGCCTCTGGGAGTTGTCTGTACAAATTAATTAAAGTTCCATTCTTTTTATTAATCAAATGAAATGAAATTAAAACCTTTTTAACTTTTCGTCTTAGGGAAACAATAATAATAATAATAATAATACAACCAATACAAAAAGGAGGAGGAGAAGCAATACCAATGAAGAAGTTGCGGTATCCAAATTTTTGAAAACCGTTGCCAATGAAGACATATTGTTGGAGATTTTTCTTAGGCTCCCAAATTGTCGATATGCTACTCTGTTGGCCTCAGTTTGTCGCCGTTGGCATGCATGGATCTCCCGGCCCCAATTTATCCCCAGCTTCATCCGTCTCCATCAACAACATCACTCCTACTGTTACACCATCCTATTTCGTAGGAACTATTTTAATTGGTACGAACACCCTGACCCTGATTATTATCAACTGGTTTGCAAACTTTTCTCTGACCAGTCTTTTCTTCTCCATGGAAACCATGCAACATCATCAACTAATTATTTTGACTTCATGCCTTCACCCATGATCATAAGGGCATCCTTTCGTGACTTGTTGCTTGTCTCGCCTGATTATCGTAGCAATCATAGGATATGTGCTAGTCCAAAATACTACATTTGTAATCCGGTAACTAGACGTTGGTTTCTGGTCCCCAGTGAGGTTCCTCACGGACACAGGATTGGGTTTGCCTTAATTTGTAGCAGCGACGAAGTTGTATCATCCACTAATGCTCAATACCAATACCAATACCAATACAAGGTGGTAGTGATCCATTTTCGTGAGCCCCCCGCACAAGAAGAGGATGTTGATTGTCGAACCAAAGTGACAGTATTTTGTTCTAAATCAGGACAGTGGAGCCAATCGTACTTCTCATATCCTCAACGCACGAAAAAAGACTATGCCTTTGCTGCTGAGGTTGTTACATGCAATGGAATTCTATATTGGATGGATAGTTTCAAATATCATTACAGGATTCTTGCATTAGATTTGTTCAACACTCACTGTGGTGTCATTCACTTTCCACCTGACTTTGATAACATCTCTAATATCAAAGTACACTTGGGTGTTGTTGATAAGTGCGTTTTACGCACTTATTTAGGGTCGTTAAACTCCAATTAATTTTATCTCCTATCTATTCCGTGCCTAAATTTTGCAATTTATTATTATTTTAGGAGAAGAATTAGATATGGATGAAAGCGGAGCAATATTGGAGTGGAGATGGCCAAAAGAAGGGAAGAGATATGAAGATAATGAAAGTTTCCAAGTTTGAGGACGATAATGAAATTATGCTAAAGATTGGGAACGAATTTTGACCTAGATAAAAGTGGAATTGGGACGTGGCTATTTCTGAATAAACTGTAGATATTTTCGTCTAGTTTCCACAGGAATTTGAATCGCCTCAATCGGACATCAAATGAAGAAGTTATGACCGAAATAGTAAATACTGCCAGGCTGTCAGGTTTTGCGCGTGATTCCTAATTGGATTAGGACTCCAATTATGGTATACTTTTGGGCTCCTCCTTACACACGAAATTGGAGGATTCTTGGGACCTTTTTAGGGCTATAAAAGGAGGTTAAGAGAGATTAGAGAGGGGAGGGAAGCTACAACACAAGTTTGGAGAAGAAATTGAGGAATTCAAGAGATTGAAGGCTTCAACTTTATTTTCTCAAACCCGGTTATGTATTTCGTTTTATTTCTTATCTTTAGTTTTTATTTCAATTCCATGAGTAGCTAAATTCTTATTACTTGGGACGATTTATGGATCCCAATTGTGAACTTTAATTCTATGTGAATGGATCCAAATTTCTAGTAATTGATTGTGTGTTAATTCTATGTTGTTGGGTTATTTTATTTGCCTTTCTGATCAATTGGTGAATTTATCTATTGGTTTATGTTTGATTCGAGAGAGGAGAACATGAATTATATTTAGACAACATAGAACACTAATTTAGATAAGATTTAGAGATAAACTTGTGGTTAGTGCGGTCACGTAGGTCGAATTTCGAGGAAACCGATTAGAATTTCTTGTTTGAATGCGTTCATGAAGGTTGATAACGAATTTACTTAGAGATAGGTAAATTGGCCCGATTGAATAGATTTAATTATCATCGAGAGAGATAGTTATATAATTTAGGAAATTCGACCGTTAACACGAGTTAATTATTTTGGATCCATGAATGTGGGATTAAGGGGATCAATTGGGTGAAGTAATGAGTCCCAAGTCTTTAAATACCTTGATTTAATCTACAAATTCTTTTAATTCTTGCATAATAGATTTAGTAGAGCATTATTCTCCTAGCATTCTATTTAAATTTAGTATTATTACACCCATTAATTTAATCCATCAAATAAAGTGATAAATTGACAAATTTTGGTACTCAAAACAAGTCACTGTGGGATCGATCGTGGACTCAAATCCACTTTACTACTTGTTTGACACCGTACACTTATGGTTCGCATTTGCACTCATATTTTTAAGCGAACAAGTTTTTGGCGCCGTTGCCGGGGACTTCGTAATTGATATCGATACTAGTCAATTATTGCTTTAATTTGATTTGATTTTATTATTATTTTTTTTTTAGTCATCTAAATTTTACTTATTTTGTGTTGCAGATTTGCATGCTAAACACGAGATCGAACCCATTATTTGTGTTTGTGCCTTTTGATCTTGAGATAGAGCGCACATTTCGACGCATACATTAAGAGAAGCACAAGAAGCTAAGAAAAAGCAACAGGGACGGGAGATGGTCAAGAAGAAGAATGGCTTGTAGCTAACCCCGCCGTCCGTTGAGGGGAATATGTCACACCGACGATGGGGAATAATCTCACTTGCTTGGTTCCTCCTGCGATTCTCGCTAATAACTACGAAATTAAGCCGGGAACTATTCAAATTTTGTCCAACAAAGCGGTACAATTTCATGGGCTGCAGGACGAGGATCCCCATGAGCACATAAGGCGATTTTTAGAAATCATGCGATATGTTCGATTAATCTGAGTACCTCAAGAGGCTATTAAAATGAAATTGTTCTCATTTTCTTTGGTGGAAAGGCGAGAACGTGGTTTTATACTCTACCCGCCAATTCGCTACAAGTTGGGCTAATTTGTGTCGAAATTCTTTGACAAATTCTTCCCTCCAGCAGATGTTAAAAATAAGGCGTGAAATAACCTCATTTTCCCAACACCATGGAGAATCTATATTTGAAGCATGGGAACGATTCAATGACTTGTCGAGACATCGCCCAAATCATGGCATACCCGATCGCTCATCGTGCGGACCTTTTATAATGGGTTGAGTGATGAGAACAAGAAGCATGCTGGACTTCGCCGCAGGGAGGCTCACTCATGGATAAGACATATGATCAAGCATCCTCTATTTTCGAGAAGATGGTCGCAAATAGTTATCGCGGTATTCGGATCGTTCACGCCAAAGCATGTTGGAATTCATGAAGTTGATGCCGTGACATCACCGCATGGCGCAAGTGGCGCCTCTTTCCAAGAAATTGGATAATATGACTTTGCCTACGCCTAACATGGCCCGGTCGAGTGCTATATGTGATATTTGTTGTGCTAACCATGTTACTCAGAGTGCCACGTGGCCCATTCAAACTTACCAATTGATCGAGGCATTCTTCATTTGGAAATAATCAAAGGCCACCATATGGGCCGTGACGCTCAAACCTATAATCCGGGTTGGAGGCAACACCCGAACTTCTCTTGGAAGGACAACAATGTAGGAATGAGGCCACCGATTTAATCCGCCGCAGAAAGGAAAAGCTCATTGGAAGAAGTCTTAGCCAAATATATGGAAGCAAACAACAATTTCATGCAAAAGACCGAACACACTCTCCAAAACCAAAATGCAATCAAGAATTTGGAGACTCAAGTTGGGCACTTAGCAAATGCAAGATGGCAAAGACGCCCCGAGTACTTTGCCAAGTGATACGGTGACCAACCCAAAGCAAATCAATGCCATCACCACTAGAAGTGGACTTAAATTGCCTGAGATAGAAGTAATAAATAAGGAACCAAATTGCCTCGAGATGCGCTTGAGAATGAGAAGGAAGAGCAACAAGAAACCGCCGAATCATCTGACAAAGGGCCAGGGTGGACAAAAATGAGGAACGAGGCCACATCCAATCAAGGCTTACGTTCCCGATTCCCTATCCTCAGAGACTACGTAAGAGTAAATCGGACAAACATTTTGCCAAATTTACGGAGATTTTCAAGAAGTCGCACATCAACATTCCATTTGCATGCTCTCGCTCAAACGCCATCAGTATTTGAAGTTCATGAAGGAGATCTGTGTCAAAGAAAAGAAAATTGGAGGAGTTCAAATCGTGGCATTGATGTAAGAATGTAGTGCAATCTTGCGAATAAGTCGCCACCAAAACTAAAAGACCCAGGAGTTTTCTATCCCTTGCAATATCGGTAATATAAATTTTGATAGATCTTTATGTGATTTAGGTGCGGTGTAAATTTAATGCCCTTTGCTCATTACGTGAAACTTGGGTTAAAGTAAAGCCAAAGCGGGGCATTTATGACATTGCGACTAGCGGTCGCACAATCAAACGCCCATATGGCATAGTAGAGGATGTCTGGTAAAAGTGGGAAAATTTATTTTTCCTGCAGATTTTATGATAATGGACATTGAAGAGGATATCAGAATGCCGCTCATTCTTGGACGACCATTCCTAACCACTGCACGAGCTCTAATTGATGTGGAAAAAGGAGAGCTAATCTTAAGGGTTGATGAGGATAAAGTCATATTCAACATTTATAAAGGAGAAAACAAAGAAGTTCAAAGTGACAGTTGTTTCGAACTCGAGGCAATTGAAAAAGGATGTTAAACCGCATAAGCTCGATCGTAAAAACTCAAAGCAATTTGCATGAATTGTGGATGCCTAAATGGAAGAGGAAAAAGTTAGAAACGAATCAGGAAGGCAACATCAAAATAGACAAGACTCCCCAAATCCGTTTCAAACCTCCATGACCATGATCATCCAAAGTGAGGCTCGGGACTATAAACAAGCGCTAGGGGGGAGGCAACCCACCTGGTACACTCGGTCCAATTTTACTTCAATTTTTCGCTTTCTTCGCATTTTTTTTTTCTTATTTTCCTATTTTTAATAAGTATATCCTAAAAGAAATTTCCTTAGTATGTTAATTCCATTATATTTATAAAAAAAAAAAAAAATCGCGCAGGGCGCGACCGGGCGCGACCCACGCGACCTGAGGGCGCGCTGCAGGTCACGCTAGGTCACGCCCCTCTTCGGGGCGCGACCGGCGCGACCCCCCGAAAAAAAAAATAATAAAAATAAAAAAAATATATATAAAATAAATGAATAAAACTTGGTCTTACAACCCAATTCCCTTCTCTAGTTTCACTTTCTCTCTTCCTCAACTTCCTCTCTCTTTCCATCACCTGTCTTTCTCCCACAATCACTTGGCCAAGTACCAATTGCATATTTTGAGAGGTTTATCCTCTAATTACTACTTGTCTTCTCCAAGTGCTTCTCTTAAAAACCAAACACATTCCAAGAGGGTCATGACGAATAGGACAAGAGACTTTGCTCGGGCCCGAGATCATCAAGAGGATATCACGAGATGTTTGAGCACTCTGCGACATCAAGGGCCATCCGGCCCTTTCAATGGATGATTTGGTGGAGATGGCACGCATTGCTCCCAACTACACGCCCGGTACTATCTTTCCTTTTTATTCTTTTGATACATTGGGACAATGTATGTGCTAAGTTTGGGGGTGTGACAATATTTGTGGTTGTGTGTCGATAGGTCTTTTCGTGAGTCTACTTTTTACAATTTTTACTTATGTGTTTACTTGTGAGTCGTAAATGTTAGTCTTCCAAAAAAAAAAAATGTGTCTTGTGTCTGTTTGTCAAGTAGCGTATCGCCGATGATTGTTTCTTTTGGGTAAAAATTGAAATAGAGCGATAGTTGGACCTTTACAACATCACTTAATCCTTTTAACTTTTCATGTCACTTAGTGGTGCACGACTGATCTTATAAGAGCACATGGTCATGGCTTGGCTTGAATCTAAGTCTGAATTTGATCTAGATGCCGTATCCCTCACACTACCTGTAATCCACAACTCGACTAGTAGAAATAGGCAATTGTCCCAAACTAAATTGTAGGGCCAATTAACTAAAAGGCTAAGTTTGGGAGTGGTAAGATTAGTGACTTTATGTTGGGGGAATTGCAATTTGATGCCTTGATGTCTTTGCTCTACATTGAAGAATCTTTAGTTGATGAGTTTGCCCCTACACTGACCAATACTATCAGTCTCCCGCAAAAAAAAAAAAAAAAGAAAAAAAGAAAGAAAAGAGAAAAAGAAAAGAAAAAAAAGAGAAGAGAAAAATCGCTTGCATTCATCGCCTCTATTCTCTTGCCTCATTGACTCGAGTGATTAAGTCCGTAGAGGTATTTTACCCGGTGCCTTGAGTGACGAGGCTCTGGGAGTCATCGACCTAAAACTCGCTACACGGGTCCTTGAGAAAGCATTATTGTTGGGGCAAGGCATTGCATTACATTCCGCATTTCACAAACAAAAACACAAAAACAAAGACAAAAAAAAAAAAGAGAAAAAGAAAAAAGGGAAAAATCCGAAATAAAGATTGATAGGGGTTTGAAGTGTTGGGAAAAGGTTCAAAAGCTAGAGATTTGGAAATTTGGAAGTAAAGATGGATGGACGGATAACGGTAATTCCTTTAACATCCACTCACTTCTACTTAACATCTTGTGTGGAAAAATACATTTATTTTTAGAACACCACATCGAGTGAAACATCTCGGGGACTTGAGAGAAAAGTATAAAGAGAGAACTCTACGAGTGGGGCGAGAATAATCTTACCACAAGGGGAAATGGGCATGGTTTTGTATTGTGTGGTCTGTGATTAGATTTTGACGTGGACTTGAGTCGAGCCATGGCTAGCAAATACATTACAAAGTCGTGTACATGTTAAGTGAATAGCTTGGTGCATGTTTATTCGGCCCAAATGGAGCTCGTAAGTATTTAACTACCTGAGGCGAATGGTACATTACTTGACTTGTTTGAGTCTTATCTGTGGTTAGTGTTTAGTGCGTGACAGTTTCTTTGTGTTACTTGAGTTCCTTGTTCAAGGGCGAACAAGAGTTAAGTTTGGGGGTGTTGATAAGTGCGTTTTACGCACTTATTTAGGGTCGTTAAACTCCAATTAATTTTATCTCCTATCTATTCCGTGCCTAAATTTTGCAATTTATTATTATTTTAGGAGAAGAATTAGATATGGATGAAAGCGGAGCAATATTGGAGTGGAGATGGCCAAAAGAAGGGAAGAGATATGAAGATAATGAAAGTTTCCAAGTTTGAGGACGATAATGAAATTATGCTAAAGATTGGGAACGAATTTTGACCTAGATAAAAAGTGGAATTGAGACGTGGCTATTTCTGAATAAACTGTAGATATTTTCGTCTAGTTTCCACAGGAATTTGAATCGCCTCAATCGGACATCAAATGAAGAAGTTATGACCCGAAATAGTAAATCTTTGCCAAAGTTGTCGATTCTTGTAGCGTGATTCCTAATTGGACTAGGACTCCAATTATGGTATACTTTTGGGCTCCTCCTTACACACGAAATTGGAGGATTCTTGGGACCTTTTTAGGGCTATAAAAGGAGGTTAAGAGAGATTAGAGAGGGGAGGGAAGCTACAACACAAGTTTGGAGAAGAAATTGAGGAATTCAAGAGATTGAAGGCTTCAACTTTATTTTCTCAAACCCGTTATGTATTTCGCTTATTTCTTATCTTTAGTTTTTATTTCAATTCCATGAGTAGCTAAATTCTTATTACTTGGGACGATTTATGGATCCCAATTGTGAACTTTAATTCTATGTGAATGGATCCAAATTTCTAGTAATTGATTGTGTGTTAATTCTATGTTGTTGGGTTATTTTATTTGCCTTTCTGATCAATTGGTGAATTTATCTATTGGTTTATGTTTGATTCGAGAGAGGAGAACATGAATTATATTTAGACAAACATAGAACACTAATTTAGATAAGATTTAGAGATAAACTTGTGGTTAGTGCGGTCACGTAGGGTCAATTTCGAGGAAACCGATTAGAATTTCTTGTTTGAATGCGTTCATGAAGGTTGATAACGAATTTACTTAGAGATAGGTAAATTGGCCCGATTGAATAGATTTAATTATCATCGAGAGAGATAGTTATATAATTTAGGAAATTCACTGCTAACACGAGTTAATTATTTTGGATCCATGAATGTGGGATTAAGGGGATCAATTGGGTGAAGTAATGAGTCCCAAGTCTTTAAATACCTTGATTTAATCTACAAATTCTTTTAATTCTTGCATAATAGATTTAGTAGAGCATTATTCTCCTAGCATTCTATTTAAATTTAGTATTATTACACCCATTAATTTGATCCATCAAATAAAGTGATAAATTGACAAATTTTGGTACTCAAAACAAGTCCCTGTGGGATCGATACGTGGACTCAAATCCACTTTACTACTTGTTTGACACCGTACACTTGCGATTCGCATTTGCACTCATATTTTTAAGTGAACAGTTGTAACCGGAGAGCCGAGGTTATTACAAATTTGTAGGACCGGTGGAAGTGGGACATGCTTTCTTATCAAAGTTTGGGAATTGAATTATACAGACAATTCATGGGTATTCGTTCACGAGAAAAACTTGAACAGGCCCAATGCTGACGAGAAGGTGGTTTCTGTTGCTTTTCATCCCAAAAATAGCGATGCGGTTTTTATGATATGGGGCATTGGTGTTTTTGAGTATAGAATTTCGCAAGACGTGTGGCACAAGGTTGGTGAGCTTCAAGAATCTATAGGTGATGCGGGTCTTGAATCCTTCACTCTTGTGCATCCAGCTTGGCCCACGTCGGTTCCATCACATCTTCCATCTATTTAGAATTTATGTTTCTTTTATTTCCTTGAATTTTTTTTTTATTTCATTTTTCATAAGCTATTTAAATCCAAGTGTAACTTATTGTAATCCCATTGGACGCTTTGCAATTAACATGATGCCAAGAATCCAATGGGGTTGACCTATATAGTCTCATATACATGAACACGGAAATAGTAGCAATATTTCTTATTTTTGTAGACAAAGATATCAAGGGTTCTCACTCTTTTTTCATTTTTTTTTTGGAGGAGATAAGGTGACCATAATGTGGGCGTTAATTCTTGTCCACTGTGGCTTCAATGTCATTGTGATTACTGGTATGGATGTCACAAAGTTTGTCACGTTCATCTCGATGTCTCACATGGCAATGTTCATTCTGACTTTCACGCATATTAAGTATTGCATGTTGAATAAGAGTACATTAGAACAATGAATAGAAAATGAAGAAATTAAATGCATACGGAATATAAAAATGACAGGCATGTTTTGAAACCAGCAAATAAGAAAATCGATATTAATTTTGTGGGAGTAATTGAGTAAATCATTCATTAACGGTCGTTTGATAGCCTTTTGGAAAACAACTAATTTCACTTGTCCAACATATGTGCATCATCCGAAATCTTTTGATTTCGGATTAATTTTACAACTGCCTAAAGTTTAATACCCTTTTTTTCCCCGATAGTCGGATCTCAAAATTTTATTTAATAAAATCAGGTGAAATATTTATCAAAATATCATAGATAAGATATATACACACAAATGCACGGTAATGTTCCCCTACCCTGGCGTGGGTAGAGTAACATACTTACAAGATCTTACTTTTTTATAATCAAAGTTTGATAATGTATAAGTTTGTCGTTAAACTTTAATTTTGTACAAATAGGCACTTGTGGGCATGTTATGGGAACATTACCACACAAGATGGATAAACATGTACTAGCTTGAACTAAGGTTTCTATCACAATCAATATATATATATATATATATATATATATATATATATATATATATATATATAGTGGTGGATTTAGAATTATAGTTCAAGTAGGGCAAGATTGTAACACAAGTGTGGAGGCCCCAAATTTTTTTAGATATAATATTTTTAGTATATACTTTATATTATTAGAAAATATACAAAATATAATATATTTGTATACAATTGTTTCGTACGCTTTCCCATACTTTGAAAATAATGCATAATAGTTTCGCTATCAGTTTCTTTTTAAGCTTTAATACATATTTCTCAACATACACAATTCTATTACGTCCCTGCTACTCGACTAACCTTTAATAATTTAATTCAACTCGAGCATTTAAATTTTATTCGAGAAAATTTGTATTTTTAAGAAAAATAATTTATAAAATAAAATTAAAAAATCTAGCCAATGGGGGTAGATTCCCCCTCCCCAAAACTGTGGATCCGCCACTGCTCACGTGGATTGTATCGTCTAAAATCACTTCGAATCATTCCTTGATTTTATTTTTTGTAAAATTTTGTATAAGCTATTTAAATCGAAGTGTAACTTATTACAAGACTGGTGACGGGAACCTGTGTTGCACGTTGCGTGTATGATGTATGTGTTAATGTATATTGTTGTTTGCCTTTTTCTTTTTCTTTTTCTTTTTTTTTTTCCTCTGGGGCATTGCAATTTTGATGTGTACTTGTCATTCAATTTCAGAATGTGCCTAATGGATTGTAGACATACTGTAAAACTTTATGAATTATATGTAGCTATATATATTAGACATTCATATCAGATTCTTCTTATTTTAAAGATACGCTAGATAAAAATAAACTCCACTGGACTATCTACTTTAACTTCTTAAAATAGAGAGTGGGTTTTGCTCCGTAAATTTGGAGTATCAAACTTGTTCTCCATAATTAAATAGCTATAAGTTTGTATACTCATTTCTTGATTTAACAAGATTAGGCATGATTTCAATGGCCATTAAAATCTAAAAATAAAAATATTAATTTATGGTGAGAGAACAGATTAAATATTAACTGAAAGAAGTAAATTAAAGAGTTATAAATAGAGTATTTGTTGAACAATGATAAAAATTTTACTCTTCAAATCTAAATATATTCTTCATTTGGAAGAATATGATCTTTAAATATAGAAAGACTATTGAAGATGCTCTAACAGTATCATCGATACATAAACTTTTCACATTATAAATATTTCATCTTGAAAAAAAAATGTCATCTTAATTAATGTCAATTTCAAATATTGTTGAAACCACCAATCAAAACTAATGAACCGTATCTCATTACTGGAGAGCATGAAGTCTTGATTGATAAATAAATTGTTACAAACTATACACATAAGTGCCTATATTTCACACTTTTCAGCTAATAATTAAACACATGAAAATTTTCAACTCCACAAATACATTAATCCAAACATAAATCAAACAACATCGTTTTTGGACTGTCGTGCAAACAGTAAAATCCAAACTCAAACTTATAAGATTATAACTGATATATATATATATATATATATATATATATATCAGAGTGCATTTTTATTTGCCAAAATCCTGATTTTAAATCAAACTTACTAAAAATTTTACAATTATGTATTCTATTTATGAGCACTGTTTTATCTGGTATGTTATAGGCGTCATCTATAGTATTATCATTAAGTCTTTTATAGTTTATAACCATTCTACTTTTTCCTCTAAGTATCTCTGCATGATTTCTGACTATAAAAGCTGCTGATCTATAAGGACTTTCTGATCTTCTAATTACTCCTAATTTTAATAGTTCATTTATATGCCCTTGTCCTTGTAACAAAGAAAGAGAATGCCAATTAATTAATGAAGATTTAGACGATAACGAGACTGAAGAAATAAATTATCTAGTAAATCTCCTAGACCTGTTACTCTTATAGATACTAGTAAATATAAATGTAATATAGACAAAGATCATAAACATAGTTTAAATTCTCCAAATCCAACTGTTAATACTTTAATAGATTTTACTATAACTTTAAGTATAGCCTTAGAAGAACAACTTATTAATATTATAGCTTTAGTCAATAGGCAACAATCGTTTTTAACGAATCTAGAAACAAAAGTAGACTATTTACAAGAACAAACTAAAACATTATTAGAAAAGTCTTCATCTCAGTCTAAACTAGAAAAAATAGAAATAGATAATCTAGTAACTAGATTAGCTTCTTTCCAAAAAACAATAGAAAATCAAAAACAAGAAGTGGGTACAAGTATTTCATCAGAAGAACTCAAAAACCTTACGGATCAAATAGAATCATTATCTTTAAAAAGCCTCTGGAAAATAAAAAATTACTAGACAGATTAGTAAGTCAAAAACTCCCTTTAGATTTGTACAATATCAACAATAATGAATTTTACCAGAACTTCTAGAACTATTAATGAAGAAAATAGACTATCAGTTAACAAGAGACCTTTCAACTTACTTCAAAAAATATTAAGTAAAAAGGAAGAACATGATATTAAAATAGAAGAACTCATTGATCCAGATCAAGATTTTGAAAATTTTCAAACCAAAGGATTAGAATTGCTAAAAGCAGAAACTTTATATAACAAAGGTATTTTTGAAAATTCTTCTCAGTTTTATAAAAAATAGTCAAGAATTAACTATTCAATGTATAAAAGATCAAACTAAAATTTTAAATATTATGGATAAACTTAGTGAACGAAAATTACTAGAAAAGAAGTTTAAAGTAATACACATAGGATTAATTGCCATAGGAGTAAAGGGATTAATGAGAAAATCTTTAGGAACTAAAGTTTTAATAACCATATTAGATAATAGATTCTCGGAAATACTAAGTGATTGAAACAAAGGAGCTCCAAAAGTCAACGAAAAAGAAGAAATAATTGTAAAAGTATGGATAGCTACACAATCTAAAGCAAATATGTGGAACCTGAAACTTCTGGTTCGGCCTTTGGTAGATGGCCAATCTACCAGACAAGACACAAACACGCCTCTCTCTGGCGATAGATGCCGAACTTTTCATAAGTTCGACTAGGCCGCACTGCAATCGATGCTCATTTGTGGAATGTTAGTTTTGATCATTTGCCTACACTACATATGGGTAAGATAACGTACATTTTATGTAGAAACATCAGCTACCCCACATGCCAATGTAGAATGATATCAAGAATACTTGATAATGTTGAATATTTTAGAAATCTTTTTATGAATGTAAATAAATAGTATTAATTATTTTTTACAGTTAGAATACTCATTAATCTAATTTTGTATATTCTTTTGAATAATTTTAATTGACTTGAGAATTAATTATTTTTCACCTTATTTTTTCACATGTATAATATTTTTTTTCTATCATGAAAACTGTTGTATGGCGTGAGAATGGGAACAATGTTATTTACCATAATATGTTGGTGAAGTGACCATTATTTTTGAGTGATTAACTTGTCATTTTAAATTTTTTAAAATTAAAAAATTTAAAATGATAATAAATCAATCACTATCACATCATAGTTTATTATCGCTTACGACTAATATGACTCAATTTTTACTATTATTATAGTGTATGAATCATTTTTGTCAAAAAATCTAAAAAAGTTTCATTTTTAATGAAAGTGTACAATATATCCAGTGGCATACTTTTTCTTATAAGGGGGAAAAAACAAGAAGAGACAATCGTAATCTTTAATGGAAGTCTACAAAAATCTGTGGTGTACTTGTTAACTCCTAGCAAATATATATAGATAATGAACCTCTTGCATTTGATGGATACCATTTTAGAAATAGAAGTTTTAAAAATTAAGAATTATATGCCATTTTCTTTTATTTTGATAATTGTAGATTTTATTAAATTGAAGAAGACTGTTGGTTTTAGTAAATTTAAGAAGATTATGCTAGATCTCAATTCTACTGTTTTTAGAATTCTTATTATGCACAATTTTTATTGAAAATTTAAGAAGATTGTGCTAATTGTTAGAATTATTATTTATACTAATTTTTATTTTTAGAATTCTTATGGATGAATAAGAAAAACAGTATAAATAAAAATGTTGGCACCCTGGTGACGTGGCACGAGTGCGCCCAGGCCTGCGCCCCACGTGGACCCCCCGTCTACGTACAGGAGAGCCAGGTCGGCCATGACGTGTCACGTGTCCCAGGTCGGATTAATCGCAGAATCCACCCCAATAGTGATTTGACGGAGAGGTCCAGTCACCGCTAAGCCCATCGCCGCCGCCTCTAGGGCCCGTGCCGCAAGAAACCCACTGAGAACTCTTCCCATCACAAATGACCACCCGACGGGCCGAGGTCACTCGCCACGCTCGCGCTCAGCCCCACTCGCCATCAGAGTCGGACAACAAGGACAATCCACGTGTCATCTGACACCCTGACACCACCTGCAACCGACAGAGAATCTCGTCTCTATTAATGCATTGGCGGCCGTACTGCATTCCGAGGTCAACGCCTTAAATGCTTGACGGCTTGCAGGTGTAAAGCCGCAGAGACATCATTACACCTACCTAGGGCCTAGGTCTTCGACGCAATGATGATCTACAGCCTCCCTACCCGATTTCACACTATAAATAGAACACTTGGCATGTATTTAAAAGGAGGAGAAAACTCTCTCGTAAACACAAATTTGGGGCTTCGACAATATACATTTATACATTTTACTTCTTCTTCAAGATCACTATCCAGGTCCCGACACCTACCCCAGCTTGATAAGTAATCACCCCATCGATTTCGACGTCAACGATTGGCGCTAGAGGGAGTGGTCTCCCTTTGTATTTCAAAGAACACATCCCAAATTTCTACCAAAGCACAAATATGAGTCACAAATGGATCAGTCTCAGACTTGGGTGAGTGACAAAGACTTCCGACCCCAAAGACGGAATACGCCCCTCATTCGAGTAGGCGACCCCGATCGGAGGCGGTGGCATCGCAAGAACCGGTGAGGTCACTCCGCCCAGTCCCGAGGGCACCGGACGACCTCACCCAGTTGTGGCCGACCCTCTGGCCTGACAGCCCTCGGCCGAGGCGAAGGCCATATCACCCACCGGGGCGCTACTGACGCCGCCAGCGCCGCTCCTCAGGTTCACCGATCTCCAAAGATCGACCCGAACCACCGCCCCATCAACACCCCGGCTCTCGGAACCGGGATCATCCGGAAGACCTCAGCCGCTTCGATCGCTTCGGCCCCACCACAAGCGGAAGAGAACGGACGAGGACGATGGCGAAAACGCACGGCCCCCACCTCCGCTGCACCCCACTCCGCAGCCCGAGCTCGAGCTCCTCGCGAAGAGGGTCGCCGAGCCAGAGGCCCGGAGAAGGCCCTGATCCCCTCGGCCGTAGGGAAGGCCTCCCGCCGAGCCTTAAGATCCAGGTCGAGCTCATGCCACCTAAACCGGTTGCCTCGGAAGGGAACTACGACGAGTCAACGACCCGACGAGTCACGCCGACAGTACACCGCCATGGAGCTACGAGGAGTGAGCGATGGGCTCATGTGCAAGGCCTTCCTCCGACGCTTAGGGATAAGGCCATGAAGTGGTTCAAGAAGCTCCCCGCATTCTATAAAGACGTGGGGAGACCTCGCGACCAGGTTCCAAGCGCTTTTATGGGTCCCGCCCGAGGTCGACTCCTAAGCGTAGACTAGTGGACGCGTTAAGCGAGGAAGGACGAGGCCTCAAGAATTATGTGGAGCGGTTCAACAACCGATACATTGAAATCGGAGCGTGTCGGATGAAACACCCTGGTGGCGGTGTTAGCCGCCTCAGTGCAGTCCAGATCGTGGTCACCCACGAGAATACCCGTAGACATATCATGAGTTCCTCGCCAGAGCCGAGTGCCATATCGGGTCGAGGAGGCGTCCTGGACCTCGAGACGGCCCCAGGACCCCGGCCGGAGAAAGGCAAGGAGAGGACACCACCGCCCAGCGCCACGTGACTCAAGATCGCCCCAAAGACGGGCGCGAGGTCGCTCGACCAGCCTCCCAAGCGTTCCGGCCTTCCACGCCCTCAACACCACCGAAGGCGATCGATGCATGTGAAGGATCGGGGTCCTACCACCCCGACCGCGATGAGGACCCCTCCTCGAGCCGTAACCAGAGAGATATCGCCATACTACAGATCGGGCCGGGAACGACACCGATGATTGTAGGGACCTGAGGAATGAGGTTGAGGGCTTGATTCGGCGAGGGCAGCTGCGCGAGTTCGTCGCCCCACCGCCCGATCACGGCCGACCAAATCAGGGGACTCCCACCGCCTCACGTCGCTGCGGGCCACGGAACGAGGTCCATACGTTGGTCATGGGTAACCAACACTTCATCGGGTCAAGGAACCAGCGCAAGAGGTTGGCGAGAGAGGCCTGCAACGACTACCAGTACTCCGCGCAGAGGATAAGGACTAGCTCGACCCCGTCCGAGCACCAGGAGATCAGCTTTACTGAGGCCGACGCAGCTCACGTCCACCACCCCCACCAGGATGCCCTAGTCATCAGTATGGTCCTCAATGGTACCCATGTACACCGGACACTGATTGACAACGGGAGCGGGGTCAACTTGCTATACCTCAGGACCTTACTCCACATGGGCCTTGATGAGCGGCACCTGAGCCCGTGCCCCCTTGGCCCTGTGGTTGGAGTCACTCGTCACGCTACTGAGCCAGTCGGGCAGATATCGATCTTTGGTAGAGCTCGGGAAAAGCCATGCTCTACGGCCGTCATGGCCACCTTCATCGTGGGTAGACCTCCAGGCAATTACAATGCCCTCCTAGGTCGGCCCCTCTGTGCGAGCTCGGGGCCCCGACCTCCATCTACCATTATGCCATGAAGTTCCCCCCACCCCGGATAGCGACGATCAGGGAGATCAGGCGCCACCGCCCGATGCGGCGTCACCCAACCCTCGTCCGAGGTGGGCCCGGGATCGACCGTCGCTACGGCCGAGCTCGACGACTCCACGTGGCGACCTCGAGGACCGAGCGCACGACCTATGGAAGAACTAGAAACCATCGAGGTCGATCCAGGACAAACGGACGAGATTCAAGATCGGAAAAGGATCGGCCGAGCCCACGCGCTCGCCCTTGTTGAATTCCTCCAGCGGTAGTGTCGACGTCTTCGGCGTGGGAGCCCTCGCACATGGCGTGCATACTGCGTCGCTGGCTTGTCACCGGTGAACATCGACCCAGCGGTAAGACCTCGGCAGCTAGGCGACGGCGTCCGTGAACCAGGAGCGCTATGAGGCCCTGGCCAAGGAAGTGGATAAGTTACTTGAAATCGGTTTTATCGAAGCCAAGTATCCGACTGGGTCGCGAACCCTCCTCGTCAAGAAGAACAACGGTAGCCGGAGGGTTTGCATAGATTTCACCGACCTTAACAAAGCGGCCCCAAGGACTCGTTCCCCTACCGATAGACCAGATGGTCGACGCCACGGCCGGGCACGAGCTCCTCAAAGATGATGGATGCGTGCTCGGGCTATAACCGCATCCCCATGTATCCCCGCATCGAGCACACGGCCTTCGTGAATGCATCGAGGTCTTTATCGCTACCAGTCATGCCATTCGGTCAAGAACGCCGGCGACGTATCAAAGACCTGGTCAATAAGATGTTCTCGCCCCAGATCGGAACTACTATGGAGGTATACGCCGATGACATGTTGGTGAAGAGTGTCGAGCGGTGACCACGTCCTGACTTTTGGGTAACATGTTCCAGGTCCCGAGGAATGTAGGATGAAGTCAACCTGGCAAAGTGTGCATTTGGGGTTGAGTCCTGAAAATTCCTCGGCTATGTAGTGAGCTCGAGAGGCATTGAGGCCAACCCGAGAAGATTAGTACCGTCTTGAACCTCGAGACCTCCCACCAAGGTTAAAGAGGTCCGTAGTCTCACCGGCGGATAGCGACCTGAATCGATTCGTGTCCAAGGCCATCGACAGTGCCGCCCTTTCCTCGAGGCTCAAGAAAGGGAAGGACTTCGGATGGACTCCCGAGTGCCAGGAAGCTTTGAGGAGCTCAAGAAGCACTTGGCCCGACCTCCTCTCGCCGTCGAAGCCTGTGGCGGAAGACGCCCTCTCGCTCTACCTCGCCTCGAGCATGCAAAGTGAGCTCAGCCTTACCGCATCGAGGGGGATGTCCAAAGACCCAGATACTACACGAGCCGCCCTTCATCGATCCGTAAGCGCTACATCCCGATGGAGAAATCTAGCCCTCGCCGTCACCGCCTCCGTAAAGCTTCGCCTTACTTCCTCGAGCACTCCATCGAGGTGGTGACGAACTACCCCTCGCGCAGTGCTCCGTGGTCGGACTCTTCAGTCGGCTCGCCAAATGGGCGGTAGAACTCTGACAGCTGACATCTCATACCGACCTAGGCTCGCGGTCAAGGGCCAGGCCCTGGCGATTTCTCAGAGTCGAAGTTCACCGCCACCACCGAGTCCCAAGGTTTGCGGTCGAGCCCTGGACGCTCTTTGTGGACGGCTCGTCGACGGACATACACTCTGGAGCTGGGCTCGTGCTCCTGAGCCCCTCATTAGAGTCTTTCTGCCAGTCCTTGCGATTCTCATTTCCGGCATCCAATAATGAAGCTGAGTACGAGGCCTTGATTGCAGGCCTCGGATACGCCCAGCGATGGGTGTCTCTCACCTCCAGTGTCGTAAGTGACTCCCGGCTTGTCGTCAACCAACTCAGCGGCACCTACCTTGCTAAGGGCGGCGGATGACCGCTTATTCGACCTAGTCAGAAATTAAATGAAAATTCGATGAGGTCATCCTTGGCATCCCCGAACTCAGAACAACTTGGCTGACGCCCTGGCTCGGCTCGCCACCAGTGAGGGGATAGAGGAACTGGAGTTTGTACCAATCAACCGATTGACGAGGTCGGCCATAGCTCAGCCCTCCCTTGTCACGGCCAGACACAGGCCCTACTTCATGGGCCGGACGAAATCTTGTCCTTTGAAGGATGGTAGGGCCCCGAAGGACCTCAGTGGCCAGCCAGATTCGCATCGAGCGCCGCTACACCATCATCGACAACATTCTCTACAAGCGCGGCTTCTCAGGCCCTCTTACGGTGCTTGGCGAGAAGGAGGCGACCTTTGTACTTCGGCGAGGTCCACTCCGGACGATGTGGTAACCATTCGTGGTCGCCCTGGCGCATAAGGTCCTAAGGCAAGGATATTTCTAGCCCACCTCAAGAAGGATGCCATTGCTTCACGTCAGCGCCGCGACAAGTGCCGCCACACGCCCAGGTTGGCGGGGGCTCCTCCCGAGCTCACTCATGTGCTCACCGCCCTTTGCAAGTGGGGAATCGACCTCATAGGACCCATGCCAACTGGTCGGGGGGGAGTGAAGTACGCGATAGTGGCCGTGGACTACTTCACCAAGTGGGCTGAGGCTGAGGCCCTAGCTCGGATCACAGAGCAGAAGACGACCGACTTCATCTGGAGGTCAATTATATGCCGATTCGGCATACCCGAGTCCATCGTAACGGACAATGGCCGGCAATTCGACAACCGTCGATTGAGGTCCTTCGCGAGGATCGGGGATCAAGAAGCACTACTTACGCCGAACCACCCCAGCCCAACGGTCGGTGGAGGCCGTGAACAAGATCATCAAGCACACACTCAAGACCGATCGAGGACTTGAAAGGAGGGTGGGCAGACGAGCTCCGGCCGTCCTATGGTCCTACCAACTACATGTAGGACCAAAGACGGAGAGACCCCCTTCGCTACCGCCTGGGGTGGATGCTATAGCCGCCAAGTCGAGCCGCCTCATACCGAACTCGGCACTTCTCTCGAGCAAACAAATAGCCAGGACTTATGCTCGAGGTCGACGGTCGAGGAGAAGCGAATGGATCGCCGACCGCCGATCGAGCTATACAAACGCCGCGGCGTTAGGTACTTCAACCAGAGAGTAAAGCGGCTTCGTGTCGGAGAGACCGTACTCGAGAAGGTCTTCTCGCTACACGAGACCAGGCCGCAGAGCCCTGGCCGAGAAATGGGAAGGACCCTTCGTAGTCCTCGCAGCCCTCGCAGCGGATCTTCTCGCCTCGGGACGGCGGAAGGAGCCGAGCTCCCCACCCCTGGAACATCGAGCACCTGAAGAAATACTTCCAATAGCTATAGAGTCATAAAATATCTCAAAATTGTAAATGATGGCAAGTCGGTTGTAATATCTTCACTAGTAATGAATGGAAGTTTTTGAATTGTTTGAATTGAGTTCAAGATACATAGCAATCGTGCCGTCATTTGCGCAGATCCGCTCGAGGCCGCCGACCTACGAACCGGCTCGGGACGGACTCCACCAAGGTGGCGTCCCAACCAAAAACAAACTAGGTCCGCTACGGCGCGACCACTTCAGTCCGCTAAGGCGACCCACCAGGTCCGCTACGGCGACCCACTCCCTGAAAGGGCCGACCTCGCTGGTCCGGCCTGGGGATAGATCAACCACGGTGGCATCCAAACAAACTAGGTCCGCTACGGCGACCCACTCCTTGACACGGCCGACCTAAGTGGTCCGGTCTGGGGACAGACCCACCAAGGTGGCGTCCAACCAAAAAACAGACTAGGTCCGCTACGGCGACCCACTCCTTGACACGGCCGACCTCGTCAGACCGGCCTGGGGACAGATCCCTTGCGACCGACCCGACCATATGAGCTCGACCGATCTGATTACTTAGTTGAATAAAATGGGTACACCGAGCTGAACTCACTCGTTACATGAACGAAACAAGTCACCAGATCGATCACCAGGGCTCACGCCGGAGGGCTCGTAACCAGCTAATGCCGACCTACGAGGTGCAGACTGGATACGAACCCACCCCGGATGAACCAACACGTTTAAAATCATTGGAGTACTAAGTTATTCCTATGACCCCAGCGCGGGGCCGACCTAGTTAGATGAGTCGACGTCGAGACAGTTATGTATGATTGTGCAGAACTTGAAGAAATTGAAAAGGCCGAACAAGAACAAAAAGAGCTGAACTTAAAACTTCATTATAATTAATCCCAAAAAGGTTACAAAATCCAGATCGGTATGGCCGACCTGGTGAAGTACATTACAGAAGTAAAAAAAAAAAAAGAGAAGACAACAAAGAGTACAAGGCCCTATCACTGGCCGCCCTCAGCCTCGGGCATCCCGTACTGCGCCCTGAGCTTCTTCACCTCCTCGGCCAGGAACCCGATATCCCAGTCCGGCCGCTTCTCGGTGATGTCGGCTATGACGTCCTCCGCCGCAAAAACAAAAGTTGAGTTCAGCTCGTAGGCATACTCATCCGAGGCCTTGAACTCCTCAATCGTCTGTTCCCGCGACGGACCGGGCTCACTGGACCTGGCCGCCTTCAGAGCCTCCAGCTCGGCCCGCAGGGAGTCCACCTCGGCCTTGTGGGCCTTCTTCTGATCCTCCAGCTCTCTGGCCTTGTCCTTAGCCCTCTTTCTCGGGCCTCTTTCATCTTGGCACGGGCCTCCGCAAGACCGGACTTGAAGCGGCAGAAGGGCGGAGTCGGACCGGCCAAGCCGGGACTTTAGCTCCAGCGGCCGCCGCTCGATCGCCGCCACTGGATCATGTGCACCATGGCCCGACCGCAGCGGCGCCATGGCGGTGAGCATGTTGTCTTCCTGGCCGAGCATGCCCAGGTAGCGTTCTGGTGGGGTCCACGACTCCGGACAGTGGCCACTGCAGCAGCAGCCCACCGAGGCCGGCAGTCCCGATCGGGCCGATCTCCTCCACCGGTGGGGACTTAGCCGGAAGAAGTCCCCGAGCACCTTGGGGTCGACCCTTAGACGCAGGCGCACGCTCCTCCTTCCTTGGCGTGGTGCCCGGTAGGGTAGTTCCGTCGAGGGCGCGCCGACGTCGAAGCCGACCTCGGCACCGGTCGCCGGCACCCCTGGGCCCGATGAGGCCCTTGCCGCCCCGCGTTTCGCGGCGAAGCCCGGCCATCGGCGGACTCCCGCTGGCCTTTGGGCCGTTGGTTTCGAGGTCGGCGAGGCCTCGGCTCGTGCCTTCTTCGGCTGGGCCGGGAGGGCCGACGCCCTCATGGCTCGGTTGGGAAGATGATTGAGCTACGAGGCTCGGAAAACGATTAGTAAGGCGTAAAAGGCACCAGTCGGAAATAAATGGAATAAGACAAACCAATGTTACTGAGGAAGAGGATCTTTGAGGACGAGCTCGTGAAAGTCGAGCCGAATAGGTTCTCCTCGATCGGCAATGTGCGCCAATCCCGACCGAGATCGATCTCACGATCGCAAAGACGCTACCCAGCCTCTAACGGTCTCGCCTCCTTGAAGTCTGCAAAAGAAAGAGAGTTGGCTCAGTTCGAAATAAGATAAGGTCGAGATCGGAAGAATAGTTACCGAGCTCGTGGTAGTTCACAGGAATGGCGACCTCCCCTCCCGGGCCGTCCGGATCGACCAGCACCCTCCGCCTGAACCAGCCGCCTGTCCAGGCTTTTACCGAGTCCGGCAGTCCGGTGACGAAGGCTCCCCCCGAGTTCGGCCGAATCGAGCAATAGTACCAACCCGAGTGCTGTCCGTCCGACTTGAAGGTGTACCAGTGGTTAAACTCCCACACCGTCAGTTCGCTCAGCCCGGCTCGGTGCCACAAAACCATCATTCCGAGGACGGTCCTCCACGTGTTAGGGGTGAGCTGAGTAGGCGCCACCCCCCAAGCACTGAGAAAGTGCTTCACCGCCTCTGAAACGTGAACCTCACTCCCGGCCAGGTGGCCTGGCTCATCGCCACGCCCGAGGAGGGTAATCACCGCTTCGCCCGCTCCACCACGAACCGCACCGAGGTGAGACCAGTGCATCAGCGTCTGGCCGAGCTCATCTCCTCGGTCGCCGACGGAACTGAACATCCCCACGCCTCGACCGGCGCTGGCCGACTTCTTCTTCCTCCTCTTGAGGAAGGCTCACCGTGGTGAGGCTCGGTCGAACGATGTGCCCACGCCGAGGCCGCCGGGCGACTCACCAGAGTCTTGACGGCCTGGCAGATGCGGGCACAGCCTTCCAGGATTTCCTCCACGCCGAGGAGTTGTCTCTGTGCGGAGAGGGGAGGCCCAGGAGATCGGTTTCCTCGTCGTAGTCGTATACCTCTTTCCGAACCCGATTTACATATTTTGTAAAATTTGCTAAGTATGGAGTTCGAAATCTACCTTAAAGCTAGGTCGGAAGGAGCTCGTGTCGATCACGGTTCCTAACTTGGCTTGAGATCGAGAGAGAATATTTGACAAGTGTTGAGAACGAAAAATGTGGAAAACAAGAAATGAGGGGGGGTATATAGGCGATGACGGTGGAAGATGAAAAAGCGTGACCTCATCCAATCATCGACGGACACGTGGTCCGACCTCGCGCCCGCGTGCACGCTGCGTGCCCGGCCAGGCGGTTAAGCACAACCGACCGAGGCTCGGCATTAACGCCTGGGACAATTGTTGGCACCCTGGTGACGTGGCACGAGTGCGCCCAAAGCCTGGCGCCCCACGTGGACCCCGCTTCACGCACAGGAGAGCCAGGTCGGCCATGACGTGTCACGTGTCCCAGGTCGGATTAATCGCAGACCACCCCAATAGTGATTTGACTGAGAGGTCCGGGGCTCGGCTAAGCCCATCGCCGCGCCCTAGGGCCTGCAGTGCCGGCAAACCCACGGAGAACTCTTCCCATCACAAATGACCACCCGACGGGCCGAGGTCGGCTCGGCCACGTTATGCCCGGTCCCACTGCCATCAGAGCGACAACAAGGACAATCCACGTGTCATCCCGGACACCGACACCACCTGCAACCGACAGAGAATCTCGCCTCCATTAATGCATTGGCGGCCGTACCTGCATTCCGAGGTCAACGCTCTTAAATGCTTGATTTGCTTGCAGTGCCGCAGAGACATCATTACACCTACCCAGGGCCTAGGTCTTCAGACGCAATGATGATCTACAGCTCCCTACCCGATTTCACACTATAAATAGAACACTTAGCATGTATTTAAGGAGAGGAGAAAACTCTCTGTAAACACAGCCCAGTTCGGACAATATACATTTATACATTTTACTTCTTCTTCAGTACCACTATCCAGGTCCTGACACCTACCCCAGTTGATAAGTAATCAGTCCTTACTGATTTCGACGTCAACAAAAAATATAATAAAAAATTATTTAGAAGAGAAATCTTATCTCATAGATTTCGAAAACTAAGAAGAACAGAAATTTATTTAAAATCTAATAGTGTCATATATTTTCTGATTCTTATTTTCATATGAATCTATTTTTTATTTTTAAAATTCTTTATCTTTAGAATAAAAGTGTCGGCACTATATATTTTTTTATTTCATAGAAAAATGGTACAATTAAGAATAATATGTTTCTTGTGCCAAAAAATTTCGAAATTTTATATTTATAAATACGATTATAAAAAAATTTCAGCCACCACTAATAAAAATCGCATGATTTTATTTCTGGTAGAATTTTTAAGTTTTATTTTAATATGTACACACCATATTAATATAAAAAAGGTTAATTGTACAGTATTTGAAAGCATCTGTATTGACAATTTTATGTTGGTATTTACATATTCTGCACAACGCACGGTAAAATATTAGTTATGGTAAAAATCATTTTTTTAAGTATAAATTTGGGATCATAAGAGTAGAGTATGGTATTTCGAACCCGAAACAAATTGATAAGAAAATGCTTTACTGCTAAACCAATATTGGTGATAGCCATGGGAAATAACTTGAGTTTCTTTCTGAAAAATAGGTTGAAGGGTTCAAAACGAACTTAATTTATTACGATCTTTACCAGGCCGCTCGTCTCGAGAAATTTGTCACTGGCATGTTTTAATGAATTTACTAGTTTACTTTCTTTTTTAGCTTGTTATCAAGTAATTAGTTGTATTCCTACTTCAATTTATGGCCAGTTCCTCAAGGCCAATGGTGAACAACCCGTGACGTGGAAGAGGGCCACCTCGATGGAGGAGGTGCTTCGAGAGGCTGATGTGGTACGCCCGCCACCCCCACCCGACCCACCCCACCACAAATATAGAAGAAGGAAAAAGAATGGGAGATGGTTGATCTATTAAAGTTAATTGACGTTTAAGTTGGGCGATAACCGATGTTTTTTATCATGTCTTTGCAGGTAAGTCTTAATCCAATATTGGATAAAACAACTTATCATCTTGTGAACCAAGAAAGGCTTGCCATGATGAAGAGGGTAATGATAATTTTATGTCGACAAAAATCCCTTTTCAAACTCGATCGGTATAAACTTAATGCATATCAAATATGTAGGAGGCCATACTTGTGAATTGCAATCGGGGCCCTGTTATTGATGAAGTGGCACTTGTCAAGCATCTTAAGGCAAATCCTATGTTTCAAGGTGGCCATGATGTCTTTGAGGTAGCAAAATTACCCAATTTCTATCTCACTCCTGAGGTATATTTCCCAAATCGTCTGAAGGAACTTTGTGATTTGTTTGTCTACTTTTGGCTTAGGATGAGCCTTACATGAAACATGGGCTCGCGGAGATGAAGAATGCTATTGTCGTACCTCATATAGCTTCCGCTTCCAAGGTACAACTCTATGTATCTCATCATGCTACTCTTACTTTTCTGATAGAGTAATGCTACTTGTACATACAAGTTTATGTGATGCCAATTCATTCTATCGCTTCATGGTATAATGCTATGTAAACCTATGTATACAAGTGGTACATTCTTATATTAGCAACTAATGATCTCTTGGCATGTGCAGTGGACTCGTGAAGGAATGGCAACACTAGCTGCTTTAAATGTGCTGGTATGCAGTAGTGTACAATATTTGACATGCTTTTATTTTCTTTTCCTGTTCGACTCAAGCAATTTATTCCCCCCCAATTTCAGGGGAAAATTAAAGGGTATCCCATTTGGTTTGATGATCCAAACAGCGTGGACCCCTTCTTCGACGAGAACTCTTGACCCCCTGCTGCTTGTCCTAGCATCGTGAACGCAAAAACCTTAGGTAACTAATATGGTTTTGTTCTTGCATTGCTTGGTTTTTTACAATGATATATCTATTTCTTTCGGGGCGTTTAAACAAGTGATGTTTGGTTGTTGTGTAGGTTTGCCTGTTTCAAAGCTTTAAAGATGAGCAATGCCACGTCTCTGCCTATTGAGGCTGCCCATGAATCTTTGAGAATTACGAGGTTCAAGAATGATAGTGTTATATGTCTTACACAATTATTGTTTGAGTTTGTAAATTTTCTCTATGATGTATGTAATATATAGTAACTTCATCATATGTGGAGCTCTAAGCATGAAAAATTTGTAGACTTTTTTATAAATACCCAAGCATGGGGAGTCTCCCAAATCAACGCAAGCGATCAAATTTCAAAGCTTTAAAGATGAGCAATGCCACGTCTCTGCCTATCGAGGCTGCCCATGAATTTTCGAGAATTTACGAGGTTCAAGAATGATAGTATTATATGTCTTACACAATTATTGTTTGAGTTTGTAAATTTTCTCTATGATGTATGTCATATATAGTAACTTCATCATGTGGAGCTCTGAGCATGAAAAATTTGTAGACTTTTGTATAAATAGCCAAGCATGGGGAGTCTCCCAAATCAACGCAAGAACTAATTAATATAGGAAGGTAGGGTTACTAAAAGCCTCAAACCATTCCCCCTCTCCCCCCGCCTCGGAAAAAATAATAATCGCAGTTTGTTTTGATGGCGATTATTGAAAAGATTATTTTCGATATCAAATCAATATATTAAGTGATGTAAATAAGGAGCTCCAAAAGTCAACGAAAAAGAAGAAATAATTTTAAAAGTATGGATAGCAACACAATCTAAAGCAAATATGTAGAACCTGAAACTTCTAGTTAGGCCTTTGGTAGATGGCCACCAACCAGACAAGACACAACCTCTGGCGATAGATGCCGAACTTTTCATAAGTTCGGCCAGGCCACACCAGAAGGATGCTCATTTGTGGAATGTTAGTTTTGATCATTTGCCTACACCACATATGGGTAAGATAACGTACATTTTATGTAGAAACATCAGCTACCCCACATGCCAATGTAGAATGATATCAAGAATACTTGATAATGTTGAATATTTTAGAAATCTTTTTATGAATGTAAATAAATAGTATTAATTATTTTTTACAGTTAGAATACTCATTAATCTAATTTTGTATATTCTTTTGAATAATTTTAATTAACTTGAGAATTAATTCTTTTTCACCTTATTTTCTCACATGTATAATAATTTTTTTTTCTATCATGAAAACTGTTGTACGGCGTGAGAATGGGAACAATGTTATTTACCATAATATGTTGGTGAAGTGACCATTATTTTTGAGTGATTAACTTGTCATTTTAAATTTTTTAAAATTAAAAAATTTAAAATGATAATAAATCAATCACTATCACATCATAGTTTATCATCGCTTACGACTAATATGACTCAATTTTTGCTATTATTATAGTGTATGTATCATTTTTGTCAAAAAATCTAAAAAAGTCTCATTTTTAATGAAAGTCTACAATATATCCAGTGGTATACATTTTATTATCAGGGAAAAGTAAGAGACAATCACAATCTTTAATGGAAGTCTACAAAAATCTGTGTTGTACTTGTTAACTCCTAGCAAATATATATAGATAATGAACCTCTTGCATTTGATGGATACCATTTTAGAAATAGAAGTTTTAAAAATTAAGAATTATATGCCATTTTATTTTATTTTTATAATTGTAGATTTTATTAAATTGAAGAAGACTGTTGGTTTTAGTAAATTTAAGAAGATTATGCTAGATCTCAATTCTACTGTTTTTAGAATTCTTATTATGCACAATTTTTATTAAAAATTTAAGAAGATTAGGATAATTGTTAGAATTATTATTTATACTAATTTTTATTTTTAGGAGTTCCGATGGCGAGACTTTTGATGTGGACGAAGCGGTGGCCCTCGAGTCTCAAACGATAAAGCATATGATTGAAGATAACTGTGCTGATACTTGTATCCCTTTCGGGCAGGAAGTACATGCAATATCGGCCAAGGCTGGCTAAGTGTCCATGGCCGAGTATCCATGCTGATACTCCGCCAAACATGGCCTTTCTACAAGGTCATGTTTGGCTGCTCTTTTTTTTCTTAATTTTATTTTAATAATTTATAATATAATTAATTATATTTAATAATATTTAATAATAATCACGTGTTAACAATATGAATTATTTGAAATCGCCTGGATTGGTGTAATGGCACCTCCCAATCGGACTACGGGCGCCGCACGGCTTTCGATTCTCACCCATATCACTTCCCCAAATAAAAATAAAAATATTAATATTAATTATTTATTTGTGATAATTATCATTTATATTTAATAATTATTATTATTTACAATAGTTATTTATCCATATTAATAAATTGTAACTCTAAAAATTATTATAATTAATATTAATTAAATATAATTATTTTGATATAATTTTTATATTAATTATTATGAAACATAAAAAATTTCTAAAACAGTATAAGTCATCATAGTTTGATATTTTTGTTCTTCATTGAAATCTCTCTGATGTCTTTGTTCTTCATATGAATCCCGTCTACAATGCATTCTTTCCGAAGTTGTTAGTTTTGGACGTGAATAAAACAACACTACAATATGAAATAATAGCCAATTAATTATATGACCAACAATTGAAGCAAAAAATTATATAAAATTATTATATTTAATTAATATTAATTATAATAATTTTTAGAGTTACAATTATTATTTTTATAGTAACCATAAATATAAAATTTATTAATATGGATAAATAACCCTAAATATAAATAATTATTATCATAAACAAATAATTACTATTATTAACACTTGATTATTAATATATATATATATATATTAATTATATTATGAGTTAAAAAAACTAAAAGAATGGCCAAACAGGCCGAGCATCCAACAAGGATGACGGAGCCGACGTTCCGTTTGCGCATTCGGCCATTGTTGGAAAAAAAGGCATATTCGATATTCGGAAAAAATATAGCTGCGAGGATTAAAAATTGGGGTGTAGGTAGTGCCACCCTATCTTCAATTTTCTTGCTTTTTCCTTTTCTAATTTTGTTCCTCTCAAAATTTTTGCATAATAGTTATACAGGAATAGACTTTTTTAATGACACGGTCCAATATTATTATTATTATTATTATTTACTTGGGGATAACTGGGGGTGTGGAGGGAGAGGGGGCGTAGCAATCAAACCCAAGTCCTCAACCTGGAACACGAGCGTCTTACCATTGATGACACGGTTCACTTGATACTCGATATAGTTTTATTAAATTAAATGAAACAAAAGTGTAATACTCCATGCGTCCCATAAAAATAGATTTATTTTAACTTTCATAAGAATTAAGAAAAATATGGTAAATAATCATGCAGTTTCAAATTTTCAATACCTTATTTCTGCAAAAAATGAAAAAGGTCCCTGATTTTTACGAATTTTAAGTTTAAATATAATTTTCCCTTAGGAAAGGGTTACCTTGCCCTTCCTAGACTTGCCCCAAGTAAAGAAGCCCACAATACCTTTCACCCGGTTTTCAGGCCCTTCGAAATTACATTAGAGTTGCGCAGTTATTGTCGAGCCTTATTTGTGATTGGAGAGATTCAATGTGGTTGTTGCCGATTCGGAATACTTTGATTTCGATATGTTGTCAGTCATCTAATACAATTCTAGGGATAGCGTATGTTTGGGCGTCTTTACATAAAGACACAAATGAAAAATTAAAAATTTAAAAAATAAGATTTTTTCAAACTATTTACAAAAATACAATTTTCGCGATTATACCATGCAATTGTGCAGGCGATCGCACAGCACAAAATAGGAAATTCCACAGGTGGGTATGATATGGTAAGTTTCTTGCCTCTCGGTCTAAGAAAAGAGGGCATGCATATAAATAGTCAAGAAAGTCTTGATTTCATTTATGAAATTAACGATTTGGCTTTGGAATGTACACCAATTAAATTTATTTACTTCCTTTGAATAATGGATCACATACGTATTCAAATACACATGGTTCAAATGCATTGCACTACATTAAAATGAATACACACAGAGTGGTGGAAAAATTAAATTGCCTTACTATTGATCTATAAACATAATTGAAATGAAAAATAAAACATTATAGATAAAATCTAAAAGGGTGCCAAGGTAATAATTTACATATATAGTTGGATAGAATCGTCCACAAAATAATTTTCAGGGATAGAGTGGAAGATTTGAAAGAAATGATTGGAAATAATAAAGTTAATGGAAAAGGAGAATTATAGTATGCAAGAATTTTTCTATTTACTTTTTGGTTGTTTCATACAAAAAGGAATCACATGGCCCATATTCTATTAACACCTTCTTAACCAATGGCTATGATTTTGACACTTTATATTTAATCAAATGGCCACAATTTACCATCTAGAATTCCCTAATAAATTATTTTAGATACTTATCTATTTTCTAAAATATCTAAATATATGTCTTAAAAAATATCTTCAAAATATCATTATATTTTCTATGGTCTTATGTAAAACAAGTTTTTAAATACTCGGCATATTGGACTTTTAACTACTCAATTATGTCCACTATGAAACTTATTTTCAATTAAATTTGTTAAATAATTTTATTATATATATCTTTCAATATATTAAAAAAATCAAATTTATTCGTGTTTAATAAAAAGAAATTTAAAATGTATAATTTCTAGTTATTTCGCTATTACAAAGAATGAACAGTTTGAAACCCCTATTAGTTTCTTAAATAGTATAAAGAAGTTAGATTTATTATTGTTATGGATGAAAGAAAAGAAATTAAAAGATAAGTGAAAAAATAATTGAAGTTGAAAAAAGATAGAAAAATAATTTAACCAAGCCATGTTGAAATTATGTCAACATTTTCAAAACAAGAAATAAAAATAAATAAACAAAAACAATACAACCGAACATCACCGCCTACCCTTAATCTTTAAAAGTCGCTTGAGATGAGAATCATTTTTGGACTGTTTAACTATTATAAATAATTATTACTATTAAATATAAATGATTATTATCATAAATAATTAATTAATAATATTATTATTATTTCTATTTGGGGAAGGGATATGGGTGAAAATCAAAGCCGAGCGGGGCCGGACATTGCACGTACTTCCTCCTCCATCCGTAGCCGACTAGTATGGGTATATTCGTCTTAATCGATAAAATATGGGTGCAAAGATTAAAAACTGGGGGGTGTATGGTGTGTAGGTATCGCCACCCTTCAAGATACAGTTAAAGACATAGATGCATCAGGTTAGGTAGTGACTGGCCATGTTATCCTTTTATCCTTTCACCTCCATTTTCCTTCCCCCAATTCATTCGGATATCCAGTAGATCAAAACTCCATAGATTCATAGGTTTTTTTTTTTTGGGGGGGGTTTCATATGGAGAGCCTTCAATTCCGTCAAAGCCCCACCGCCTTAGGCCACCTTCTCCTCCGTTTTCAAATTTGTTTCGTTACTAACATATTTTTATTTATTCTACATCTCTATTCATACATGCATTGAAATATTTTGTTTAAAAAATAAAATTTTTAATATTTCTGTGAAACATACAAAACTAAGCATAGCACTCTTTATAAAAATATCTACAAATAACATGCAACACATGTTCATTGTGACCAACATATATATTGTGTCGTGGACGTCATAAGACCACAACTCTTAAATTAGTCAAAGTACGACATGGGAGTATGGGAGTAAGTGATAACCAATCCAACATCTTTGACTGACTTTTGTTATTTGCCAACATGCAAACTCAAATCCAACCATCACCTCAACCTACAGTGAATCTATGCTGAGGTTTTCAGTACTGAAATACAAAAGTACGGTATAGAAATATTGAAAGGATTTTGATTTGGTTAGGCATATATTTGTCATTAAAAGGATTTTGTTTTGGTTAGGCATAAACTTTGATTGTAATGATATTTTATAGAGATAATAATAGCAAGAATGTCATCAAATAACTTATAAAATACTAAAAAGTCAATATAAATTTCTATTTACAAGACTAACAACCTTTTCAAAAAAATTATAAAAATACTTAAGAACCTTCCACCCCATCCCCAACCACCACCACCACCACCACCACCGTCTCCACCCTCCACCCACCCCCCCAACCACCACCACCATCATCGTCTCCCCCTCTTCACTGTTGGTTCTTCGCCATTCCCCATGCATGGTCGGAGAACCGGTTGCTTCATCCTCCATCAACCTTCATCCTCCATGGATGGAGGAAAGGTCCTCCATCCATGGTCCATGGAGGATCTTCGATTGGTTGAACCAGTCGATTGGGCCTCCATGGATGGATGCCAGATTTGGCTTTGACTAGTCTGGCCTCCATGGCTGAACCAATCGATTGGTGGAGAACCAAGCAGATTGAAACAAGAATTAACAGTTGAGTTTTTAGCGAATTTTAACAGCTAACAATGTTTAATAGCGATTCCCTAACTGAGAATTACGATGATGAGAAGAAAATAAAAGTATCTATAAAGTTCAATGCCCATACTATTCCGGTTGAAATCGCCGCAGATTCCACCATCAAAGACCTCAAGTCCCTTATTCAGCCTCGCACCAACGTCCTCATTCGCGGCCAAAAACTCATCTCCAAAGGTTTCTTCATCTTCAGAAAAAATTTAAAAAAAAAAACAATGCAAGCTAGTATCTTCCATCTGGTGGAGAACCAGATGCCACCTTGGTCGAAGAACCAGATCTTCCAGCAAAGATGGTGTTTTTGATTCGCCGGATTTTTTTTCTTGTTTTTGTTCGAAAAATTATGAAGAAGATGAGAGGTGTTTTGGTCGGGAATGGAGAAAAAAAAGGAAAAATGATCGGTAATGGAGTTTGTCGGAGAAGATAATCGGACATCGCCGGAAAGATGACCGGAGTTTGTTAATTGCCGGAGAAGATGACCGGAAAAAAGAAGATAATGGAGTGGAAAGGAATTATGGATAATTTCAAGGGCAATTTAGGAATCTTCTAAACTTTCTTGCTAATCTTATAAATTGAATTTTTTATTGACTTTTATGCTAATGTAAGTCTAAATTTACATATATTTGCTAATGCCCCTATTTTATAATAGGAAAAGAAAGGAGAATATATATAAATTTGTCTTTATGAATTGTTTCGGTATTTTCCTTCATTCTCTCAAATTTTGTCTTTTTTCCCCCAACTTTTCTTTCTGACTTTTTTATCCAATCAACCTCGTGTGATGCTGTCATCAAATATGCCGTTAAAAAGCAACTTTTACCAACTTTTACCCTTTTTTTCACTTTTTCAACATTTTTCTCTCTCCTAAATCAACCACATCCACATATCTCAGTACATCCACAAATCTCAACCACTCACCTCCACTCATTCTCTCTCCTCTTTTATTTTAAAGCACTTTTAATTTACTCTCATTCACAAAGTAACAATATATTCTTTCAAAATAATAATAATAATAATAATAATAATAATAATAATAATATATTTTATTCAAAAAAATAATAATAACAATGTATTTGATGGAAATAATTTTATTATTTGCAGTGCAAAAATTGCATAAGTTATCTTAATTCTTGTTTTGGGTTTCATCCAATTAAAGCAACTCACATTCATACAAATAAATTGATTTTATTTGATGAAATAACTAAATGAGATATGATAAAATCAGATAGGGACTGTTTTTCATTTTAAAAAAATAGATTTTCTCTCTCTAGCTTCCTAGAGAGATTGACTCTCACCCAACGTCTTCTACGTTGGGTTTGATCTAGGGTTTTTTTCATGCATAACAAATTCTCTTGGTGTGTACTTCTTGCCCCTTATAGATCCGTTGGCAGATCTGTGGAATTCCCTCTTGCTGCACAATGAAGATGACTCAATTTTGGAGATTAATGAGGATCTGGTTCGAACACATCAAAAGGAGGCACGGTGTGCTTTGGTTGGTAGGATTCTAACTCGTCGGCCTTACCACTGCGAGGCTTTCAAGGCTATTATGCGCTCCTTATGGAAATTGAAGGGTGATTTACAGGTTAAATTCATCGGTGATGATATGTTCCTTTGTGAGTTTGAGGCTAAGAAAGATAGGGCACGCGTTCTACATGCCCAACCATGGAACTTTAATCGGGCTTTGCTAGCTTTGTCCCCGATAGAGGAGTGTGCGGATGGGATCAAGCCAAGCTTAGCGGGGGTGCCGTTTCGGTTACAGATCTACAACCTCCCGCTTGTACATATGCGACCGGACATGGCTCTGATTATTGGGAATCACGTGGGCGTGTTTCTGGATGTCGATTGCTCTCGTGATGGCTCTTGTCTTGGAAGGTTTATACGGATCAGGGTTGCGCTAGATGTTACTCGACCTTTGCGTCGGTTCATTAGGCTCAAGCTTGGGCAATCTGAGTTGCTAACGCACCTCGACATAAAATATGAAAAGCTCCCTGGTTTTTGTTCCTTCTGCGATTTGCTCGATTATACGTTTGAAGATTGTGGCGTCGAAGCGCCGTCTGTGTTGAGGAAGGTGGAGAACCATAGATATACTGATGTGCTGAAGGCTCCTGGTGGTAGTCGGACCGTGCTCGACCGAAATGGGGCCCCTCCGCACTCCCACACTACCTCTAGCCCCCATTCTCAGAGCACGGATGATTCTCCACTTCAGTCCACGGGTTCATCCCCTAGTAAAGTCGTTATGCCGTGTTCTGTCGAGCCTCAGGTACCCCCAAAGCTTATGGATGTGGACGTCTTGTCGGGGGACGATCGTTTACGAACCCATGGAGCTGCGCCTATTGTTGCTGGGACTATAGATTCTGAGAATGCTTCACAAGGTGTGAACCGGAAGGTCATTGGAAGTAAGGTGGGGCAATCATGGAAACGTCGTGCTCGTGCTCACGTGCATGATCGTGACGGCCAGGACCTCTCGGTGACTGAGGTGCCACTTTCACCGAAGGTGGGACGGGTTTTTGACCATCTTAAGCGTAGCTTGGAGTTTTCGGAGCCTTTGTGTGAGGATGCACGCTCAAAAAAGCAAAAAATGTGTGATGCCGCTCCTTGCCCTCTTGATGAACTGGCGACCCCCGTGGAGCGTGGTCGCCGGACACCATGGTATGCTTATTTTGGAATGTACAGGGACTGGGGAGCCCTGTCACATTCCGGACTTTGCGGAGTTATATCCGTCAATACTCCCCAAAGCTCGTCTTCCTCATGGAGACGAGGATGTTTGGTAACGAAGCTCGTCATTTGAAGTATCGTCTCGGTTTCTCTTGCTCAATTGTGGTTGATAGCGTGGGACGAAGTGGTGGTCTTATGTTGTTATGGAACGAAGACCTGGTAGTGCAGCTGCTGTCATACTCTAAGGGCCATATCGATGTTTGTGTTTCAATGGATGATGGGCAGCCATGGCGGTTTACGGCTTCTATGGTAATCCCCGAACGGCGCATCGTCGGTTCTCGTGGGACCTTTTGCGGCGGCTAGCTACCCAAAGCTCCATCCCGTGGTTCTGTGGGGGTGACTTCAATGAGATTACGTCCATATTTGAGAAGGAAGGTGGGCTTGATCGTTCTCAGGCTCATATGGATGAGTTCAATAAGGCTATCGATGATTGCAATTTGGCGGAAGTTGGTTTTAAAAGGCCCCAGTTCACCTGGAATAACTGGCGCAAAGGAGTAAATTTCATTCAGGCGAGGCTTGATCGGGTCCTCTATAGTATATCCGCAATGAGTAGTTTCCCTCTTGCCTGTGTTACTCATCTGGATTTTCTTGGTAGCGACCACCGACCCCAGCTTCTCTCGATTGACTCCGCTAGAGCTTCTAGTAGTGGCCTACATGACCGCAGTCTGCCTGGTGCTTTTCGGTTTGAAAATTTTTGGGTCCATGAGCCGGGCTATCTTGAATTTGTGGAGGAGCGTTGGAAGCTACACCTGAGTCGGCTGAACTCATCTCGGTCTGCTTCGGGTATTCAATCAGTTTTGGTACGATGCGGTCGAGATCTTATGAATTGGAGCTCTGCCACTTTTGGTCAATGGCGAAAGGTTTTGAGTGAGCAGAAGCAACGTTTAGAGCAGTTTTATAACTCTCCTGGGGTTGCGACGCACTTTGATGAAATCCGTTCACTTGAGTCTTCCATTCTTCGATTGGAAGAGCAGGAGGAACGCTATTGGAAACAGCGTTCCCGTATCGATTGGCTAAAGGAGGGCGATCACAACACCCGTTTTTTCCACATGAAAGCTAATACTCGGAGAAAGAAGAATCACATTGAGTGTGTGCGCGACCTTAATGGGACGGTCGTTCGGGCCGCAAAGGGTGTTGCAGAGGCGTTTATAAATTATTTTTCGTCCCTCTTTACGTCATCCCTACCGAGTATGGAGGATCTGCACTCCGCCGCTATGGGGATTAGTCGACAGCTCTGGGCTGTGGATGATGGGTTACTTGATGCGCCATTCCCTCGGGAGGAAGTCGACAAGGCTTTTAAATGCATGGGTGCGCACAAAGCACCTGGACCAGATGGTTTCAATGCTCTTTTTTTCCAAACCCATTGGCAGGTGCTTGGTGATGTGATTTCGGAAATGTGCTTACGGGTTCTGAATGACGGGGACAGCCTGGAGCCGGTGAACCACACGAATATTGTGTTAATTCCTAAGAAGAACGGAGCGCGTGAGGTTACGGATTTCTGGCCAATCAGCCTTGGGAATGTTCTCTACAAGCTTGTGGCAAAGGTTGTAGCAAATCGGCTTAAGATGGTGCTCCCGACACTTATTGATGAGGCCTAAAGTGCTTTCCTGGAGGGGCGGCATATTATCGATAATGCCATGGTGGCCTTCGAATGTATGCATTCGTTATCGCAACGGTAAAAATGGGAAAAAGGCTTCATGGCTGTCAAGATCGATATGAGTAAGGCCTACGATCGGGTTGAATGGCCTTTCATTGATATGGTGATGGAGCGCATGGGTTTCTCGAGGCGGTGGAGAGATCTCATCCTGAACTATGTTTCGTCCCCATCGTTCAGTGTTTCAGTTAATGGTCAGGCCTTTGGTTCTTTTAAGTCCTCACGTGGGCTTCGGCAAGGATGCCCATTGTCTCCCTAGTTGTTTTTGATGGTTGCTGAAGCGCTTTCTGGACTCTTCCGCATGGCTGAACGGGAGCAAATAATTATGGGAATCCAATGCTCGCGAAATGCGCCGCGCATTGGCCATCTTCTCTTTGCCGATGACGCGCTTTTCTTTATCCGAGCCAACGAGGAGGATTGTACCTCTCTACTTGCCATTCTGGGAATTTACGGTGCAGGGTCAGGTCAGCAAGTCAATCTCGATAAATCTGCTGTCCGCTTTAGTCCCAATGTTTTACCCTCGGCCCGTGATCATTTGGTTCAGTTACTTGGTGTTGGTGGTGAGGACTTCCAATCCCTTTATTTGGGCTTTCCTATCCTGCTGGGTCATAACAAACGACATAGCTTCGGGCCGATTCAAGATAAGGTCCGCAAGAGGCTCTAAGGGTGGAAACATGGGCTTTTCTCTGCGGGTGGTCTAGAGGTCCTTATTAAAGCCATGGTACAGTCTATTCCCACATTCTACATGAGCTTATTTCGGCTCCCCCAGTCGATCATCAAGAACATCCGAGCCAGCATGTCCAATTTTTGGTGGGGGGGAATGCATCCACCAGGCGTATTCACTGGGTCAGCTGGGACTGGTTGTGTGTCCCTAAACCGAAATGGGGGCTTGGGTTCCGCAATCTAGAATTGTTTAACCAAGCAATGGTGGCTAAGCAAGCTTGGAAATTATACACCGAACCAAACTCCCTCATTGCTCGGCTCCTACGTGGGAAGTATCACCACGACCGACCTTTTGCAGAGGCTACTGGTAGAGGTAATGCGTCACATTTGTAGCGTAGTATTTTATGGGGTCGGGAGGTCATTGATTTGGGGAGTCGTTGGCGTATTGGAAATGGCCAGTCTGTGGATACCTTTTGTGCCCTGTGGATACCGCGGGATTATCTTTTTTGGCCGTTCACCCCTGCTAATGCAAGCGTTCAATGGGTGGCCGATCTTCTCACACCATCTGGGGCTTGGGACGCAGATAAGGTTTCGGCGCTCTTTATTCCACCCGATAGGGATGCAATTTTATCCCTCCCACCAGGTAGCCCCCTTGAGTCGGACCGTAGAATATGGCACTTCGAGAAACACGGGGCCTACTCAGTCAAAAGTGGATATATGTGTCTACTGCACCATGTGCCGTGTGAAGTTGGTGGCAGTGAGGCTAGCTCCCAGCTATGGTGGACTAAGTTTTGGAAGATTAATCTGTCCCCCAAGGTTATGATCTTCTGGTGGCGGGTCTATAATGAGGCTCTCCCCTGTTCGGTCAACCTTCGACATAGGGGGTGCAAATGTCTGTGTCGTGTGGTGCTTATGGTGGTGTGGAGAATGTTCACCATGCGCTTTTTGCCTGTCCAAAAGCTCGGGCAGTGTGGAAGGTTGTAGGTCTTTGGCCTATGATGCGGAAATATTCAGTGCTCGCCTCCTACCTCAAATTATCCACGACATTGTTGATGCTGCAGACATTGAAGGTCAACGGCTCATTACGGTTTCTGCGTGGATGGTTTGGTATGAGCGTAATCAAGACTTGCATGGGGGACGACGGCACCAACCGGTAGCGGTGGCTACCGCAATCTCGAAGTTTCTTGCTATGCAATTATCGGCTGCACACCGATTAGGAGAACAGCTCCGTCGAAGGGTCCGCTGGCATAGGCCAACGGTGGGATACAAGCTGAATGTGTGTGCGGTGTTGGCTGGTAAGGAGAACTCATATGCTGTTGGGCGGTTGTTAGGGATGAGGAGGGAGTGGTGGTAGGTTGTTTGGCCAAGGTCTTGCTCGGAGCTCCGACTATGGACCTGGCAGTGGGCCATGCGATGTTGGTAGGATTGAAGTTTGCAGAGAGGAATGGCTTTCATCTTTCGATTGTGGAGTCCGATTGTCTCATGTTCACCCATGGGATTGCGTCCCCTTCCGAGTCTCACCCATTGCTTCATCTTTTCAGTGAGATTAAGTTGTTGTTGGCACGTATAGGGGTGGCTCTTGCCACCATGTTCATCGCGCGGCGAACATGGTTGCCCACTCCCTTGTATCATATTCGGTGTCGGTCAGTTTAGATTGTATTTGGTTGGACTGCTTGCCTCTTTTTTGAGCTCCGCTGCACGAAATGATCTTGATTGATAATACAATTTTATTTCCTTTGCTCAAAAAAAAAATCAGATAGGGACTAGATCGGAATGAAAAATTTTAAATAAACATTTTAAATTAATGTTTTTAAGTGATATTTTGGCCATGGTAAGAATCAATTTTTTATCCATTTTCACTCTTTTACTTATTTTTTAAATTTAAATTTGGTCACCTCAATTATATTCACATATATATCGCGAAACCTATATATACTACATAAATCTCTACTATTCAATTCCACTCATTTTTTCTCCTATTTCATATAAAAATACATAATTTTTTTTTAATTTAATCCTAACATGGACTTTAACGTGTCACTTGTTCAGTAAATAATACTACCTCCGTCCCACAAAGATAGATTTGGTTTGACTTTCACATAGTTTAAGAAATTGTAATTAATATTATTTAAAAAGTAAATTTTAATTATATTTTTTCAAATATATCCTTGTATTAAATAATACTAATTAATAACAATGTATATTAAATAATGGTATAATTAAAAAATGGAAGAAATTAAATACAAATAAAATAAAAACTGACTTATATTTTAGGACGGATATGGAGGTAGTAATATAAATTTCAAATGTTGATGTGTAATCAGCGCGCACTAGTATATGTGAATGAGAAAGTCTCTCACAACACACACCACCACGCGCTATTTAGTTGGATTTTTCAAATTTTGAAAAGGAATGAAAATTCAAGGTACAGTTGAACAGATGCATCAGGGGTTAGGTAGTAGTGGAAGCCATGTTATCCTTTCACCACTTCTTCTCTTCCTTTCACCTTCATTATTCTTCTTCCCCCAATTCTTTCAGATTCCAGTAGACCAAAACACCATAGATTCATAATTTTTTGGGGTTTTTCGATTTTCACATGGAGAGCCTTTTTTATTCCAATTCAATTTCGTCAAAAGCCCACAGCCTTAAGCCGCCTTCTCCGTTTCTCTTCCGAGTTGATTCTGCGCCGAGACTCATTTTATCGTCCTTCCCACGCTCTGAGTTCCGCCGAGTGAGCTCGCTCTCCTGCAAGCTCAATGGCTCGTCTTCTATTTCTTTGAATTCGTGCGATAATTGTCCAGTGGATTTTTCGCCCTCTGCCGATTTGCGCGATGGGGCACGTTCGGAGCTCCATTTTCTTAAACGAATCGTGCAGACATTCTCTGAGCAGCAAAAGGTATTAATGCAGTTGGAATTTCGATCTTATTGTATATTCTTTTAGATTTATCTGGGGACAATTATGTGTGTTTTTGGTTGATTATATGTGGAAACCCCCCTAAAACAGTAAGCTGAAAGCAAGGATAATTGATCTCTACTGCTGCATATTGGGTGCATTATGAAGCTTCCTTCAGTTCTGCATTGAATACTTTTAGTAGACAATGGAATTTCTTTGGAGAAACTAGGGAGTAATTAGCTCAGTGCAGTTTACTCTGTTTTTTAGAATTGTTTTTGTAGTTCTTTAGCTCAAGATAATAGCACAGGACCTACGGTTTTCGTGCAATATAACAACTCGAATTCTAGCGGAAGAGCCCCCATATATGGCTAGTTTTATTAGAATATAAGTATTTGTTGTTCAAAGTTTTTTCTTGAGACTTCAGATAGTCTAGATTTTTCATCTGAGACTTGTTGAATTGAGTATAGTCTAAAGTTTGACCACTCATCGAACGATGAAGCAGAAGATTACATTTCACGATGCTAAAAGAAAGTGCCTTATGAACTTAGAATTGCGCTTTGGATACAGGAATTTCCACTGAGCGGATGATCCAGATGATTTTTTTTTGAATGTTCATTTACCATATTCCGAGGTTTAGGCCAAAGAAATGCTGGTGAAGTTCGTAACGGAATCAAAGCTAAAGTGGTACAACTTGATTCGATGACCCCCTAACCCTTTCAAGCGGGACATTGAATTTCCTCGTCGAGGGCGAACAAGGCTATCTCTCATTACTTCAATTGGCATTGTATCACGGACTGAGCTATACACCCAAAAAAAGATGTAGTAGGAAATAAGGATTGGTGAGGGAAAGAGGGCTACCATTCTTCTTTCTCATCACATTAGAGGAGTGCGGCTTTGTATGAGTCTAGTACAACTGTTTGTCGTTTGGATAGTGCAATTCTATTTGCAAAAATGTGCACAAAAATTGTGTATACACCTCTAATTTGCGAGTCTTAGGGTTAGGTGGTCAAATGCTCTATCTTCGTTGTCATAATTTGGGAAGATTCTGAGAAACGGGCTCCTCTCCAAACATAGCACTTTTGGGTTTTACGTTGACTATTTGATTTTAACCCAAAATGGGTTGGTCAGACTGTGTTAACTAAAACGTCTTCGGTGTTTTTAAAGCTTAATCTTGAACCCGAGACTTATTAAAGGTTACTAATTTGCAGGCTATATGTTTTCTCCCAAGATATTGTGGAGCTTCTTGTTTTTTCCAGTTTTGCTTTTTTTACTCAATAAATGGAGCAGAGGGTTTCAGTACTTGAACAGAAACGAGCAGCCCCCTTCAATCTAGCTATGTTGGGAAATTTGTGCATTTTCTTATGATATGACAATTTAAGAAGGTAGCTTGTTAGGCCTTAGTATTCAATCATTTCTATCCACCATATGTATTAAATGGTTGACTTTATACGGTTACTTGTGTTTTGTACCTCTATAAACCAATCCTGTGGAGTATCAGAAAGAAATATAGTTATTAGTTTATTACTCGGTGCAAAACATGACTGTGTAATCACTGTCCTGATTATACTTGTAAGCAGTCATATGGGTAATATTTTGCAATATATTTTGACATTTCATTGGCAAACACATCTTAGGTGGTTACTTCTGGGACAGTGGTACTGCTATCAGCAATCGTTTTGGCACTGGTCCACCCAGCTCTCGTCTCACCCGCTTTAGCTAGTTTTCAAACCATAGCCAACACGGGAAGTCCTGTTGGGAGTCAACTTATTCGTGGTGAGCTATTGAGCAGTGCATGGACGGGCTTCTTTGCCGGATGCTTGCACACGTTATCGGGTCCAGACCACCTTGCCGCTCTGGCCCCACTCTCAATTGGCCGGACGAGAATGGAAAGTGCGGCCGTCGGAGCTCTGTGGGGATGTGGCCATGATGCTGGTCAGGTAATCTTCGGTTTACTCTTTCTTCTCTTAAAGGATCGACTGCACATTGAGGTTATCCGAACATGGGGTGCTAGAGTAGTTGGCTTTACTCTACTTGTAATAGGTGCTATGGGTATCAAAGAAGCCTCACAAGTCCCTACACCTTGTGTGGCCTTAGAAAATGGTGATGGTGAGTGTGATGTAAGCTTATATGAAGCACCTGATGATCCATCTTTGGTGAAAAAGAAGAAGATTGGGTTTGCAACTTTTGCTACGGGGATTGTACATGGATTGCAACCCGATGCTTTGATGATGATCTTGCCTGCACTTGCTTTGCCATCTCGTTTGGCTGGTGCTGCGTTTTTGTGTATGTTCTTGGTTGGGACGGTTATCGCTATGGGAAGCTATACTGTGTTCATATGCTCGTGTAGTCAGGCGCTAAATGATAGAGTTCCAAGAATAACAGAGAAACTGACGTGGGCATCGTCCCTCGTCGCGATTGGTTTAGGCATTGCTCTTCTGATTAGCGAATATTTTGGGTTTAGTCTGTATTGATTTGGCTTCGAGGTTTTTTGTTGAGTTGTAGGTGAAACACTTTTGAGAGGAATCATCTATTAGTTGGAAGCAAAAGACCATCCTTGCAGTGTCGCATCTTTAGATTTTCTCCTCCTCTTTCTTGCCTTTTTCTTTTCTTGTTAGTTGTCTCATTAACCTGTCTGTAAAATATTCAATTATTGAATACCATAATGTCCGCGTCCAGAGATTTATGTCACTTCTCGTCGTGTTTTGTGGTGAGTAAAGCCATATGTGGTGGAAAAGAAGGTGCTAGAAAGTGTGTAAAACATTTTTGTTTGAAATCAATTTTTCAAACAAGCCCTCAGTTTATAAGACTCAGGAATCTACCAACGAGGTTTCTCCCACTGAAGGAAACTACTCATCCTTCATTTGCTGCTGCCTGTTGGTTCTCTTGACAGTGAGAAGTCATTAAAGGCTAAGTGTCACACCCTGCGGGTTTCGTGGACAAAAGTCTGAATGACTTGCTTATGGATGGGTGTAATGGTGCGAACGAAACGGAATTTGGGAGCCTATTCATACTGCAAGAGAAAACAATTCACCTCTAACACAAGAATACCAATCAGGTCAACGTCCACGAGGAGCTGTACAAAATCCAAAAATGTACTTCACTAATAACCAAACATGCACAGCCATTATATAAGCTTTCCATTGAAGGTTCGAAGATAAACACAATTAACAGATCCAATGGTTCAACTTGATCCAAATTGCAGCTCGACCCAGCAACCAACATTGAACTAAAGTGCCTCTTGAAGCAAATAAAACACATCGAGAAGCACCCACCAACTGCTGCCCGTAAGTTTCCCACTAGTCCTATTGCTTTTTATTGATGTCATACAGTATGCATGCATCTGCTGCAGTCTTTATCTGCCAACACAATGAGTTGAAGTCATTATTCAAGAAAACTAAAAATTGGAGATCCTCATTAACTCAAAGCTTGTATCTGGAGTGCGTGACGATGTTGTCATTCGAAAGCATATAGAAAAGAATAAATAGAAATTAGAAAAGTGAAACTACATGTGGGGGCAAAGTGGGTACTAGAAAGTGAAAATAATTTTTGTTTTAAAACACTTTCAAACAAAGCCCTTAGTTTACAGGACTCGGAATCTAGTTTCTCCCAGTAAAGCAGACTGCTCATCCTTCACTTGCAACCAGCAGCTGCTTCTCTTAACTGCGAGAGGTCGTGAAAGGCTAAGTTAAAGAGGGCAATGTGGCTGAAGGGCTTTCTTACAGATTCAAGGGTACGCTTGATAGAGATAATAGAAAAAATGGTTTTTGGACGCGTAGTTGAGAATTAAAAAAAGGTTAAAAATGTAAAAAAGTTATCAAATAAAAAAAAAACAATTATTTCTTCAATAAGTTGTATCAAAGAAGCTCCAAGTTTAGATAGCTGAAAAGACCAAAATACCTTGGTGAGTACCAGAACAATCAAAATGACATCATCATCAACCGTGATCCAACGATATCAACTTAGAGACGATCAACACCAGCAAAGCATAAATAAAAGCAAATTTTGTAGTTTTTACCATTACCAGACAAATTTTTAGATAGGTTCTTTTTTGTTAATAGTAATGCTCTTCTTCTTCCTTATGGGGTTCATGATTTGATATAGAATGAAGTCCTTGACTTTTCCATGATGACATAGTTGAAAGACTCAGATTTGAATGAATTTCAATGAGTAAAATGGTGGGTGTTTGAGTTCTAGCATTTCAAATGGTCGACAAGGACTAGGGGTAACTTAGGGAATAAATAATAGTTTCTCGTTCTTTTAAAAAACTATAGCAGTCAAAAGCCATTCTACTTTCTAGTCAACCCTCCCCAAGACTCGGCCATTTACACATATTACCACTCATTGTTTGAAAAGGCGTTGGTGAGGCGCGCCTCCATTGCCTCAAGGCGCATGAGGTGAGGCTATCCAGTATGAGGCTTCCGCTTTTCCAATTGAGGCGTGCGCCTCACATCCTTCACTGAGGCTTAAGCCTCAAAGTAAGCTATTGATTTTCAAAATTGTGATTGAAATTAAGCTTATTTGAAAGGCCCAATTAACAACTAATTAAGAAAAACAAATTTAAAAGCCCAAACCTAGGGAAAGTCATCAGTCATGACGCTACTCTTCTTCAAATCTTCATGGGCCAAGAAACAAAAAACAAGAAGAAGTCGAGAAGTCGAGAACCAGAGAGCAGAGACATCATCATCTTCATCGGCCAAGAAAGAAGCAACAAGAAGCTGACAAGTCATTATTGATTAAATTGAATTTCTACTTATGTAAGTATGTAACAACATTATTGATTGTATTTTTTCTATTTTCTCTATATTTTTGTAGATCAAGGGAAGAGGAAGGAAGAACATAAGAAGGGAAAGATAAAAGAAAAGGGTAAGGAGAAGGTACTAGATAAAGGAAAGGGGAAAGAGATTTTACAGTTGATGGATGATGATGATGAAGTTGAGTAGATGGACAACAACATAGATAGTGAAGATGGAGAAGATGATTTTGGAATTAGATATGATGATAGTTCCAAGGATGACGGTGACGCGTGATGAACGATGACTGATGATCCGATCCCAAATTTTAAGATGTTGTTGATTTATTTGTTTCTTTATTTCAATTTCTATGAACTATCCTCTTTTAAGTAGACTTTTATTAATTATTTGAGTAAAATATGCTAAATTGCATTTTTTGGCAATATTTTGAATTTTTTTTCCGAGGCTTACGCCTCAATGCGCCTTGAGGCTACACCTCGCCTCATAATGGGACACCGCCTCAAGTACCTAATTTCGCTTTTCGAACATTGTTACCACTTCAATAGACCGATTAATACCAAGAAATATGTCTTCTCCATACGTTATAGGTCATTTGATTAATTTTGTCGTTGGAAATCTTCTGAGTAGACATGAATACTGCTGTAGAAGTAAACCAAATATTCATCTCCACCCTGATTTTATTTCTACATACTAAATCAATACATGAAACAAAATTTCCAGCTCACTCAGATCTTGCTAGACGTAACACGACAGGGAGGATATCATCATGACTGGTATATTAGTGACCTGGACTGTCGATACATCCAAAAAAAAAACATGCTTTTTTTTTTTGGAAACGGGGGGAAAAGATCTTAATTTAGAGCAAGTCCATCTCAATATTTCTCATACACGATACAAGGACTACATCACAATTCATAATAAGTATGTCTGTATGTGTTAAGATAAACTTTTATTTGCTAAAAGCTAATTTCACAGATTGAATGGCACTTGAGATTTGAAATGTATGGATAATAATGAGTATTTGTTTTAAATGTGTGGTTAAGATTGAAGTTTGACTTTGATTGAATGCTAGAAGTTATTATTATTATTTTTTTCTTATTTATTTTTTCCTTATGTCAAACTAACCTAAAAGAACATAACTTTAATCGCATTGAGATTGAGCCTAGAAGCACCACGCATTCACGGTAAAAGACATACTGCTTAAGATACTACTAAATTAATACCACAGAAACCAATTTTAGAGGTATTGAGGCACGAGAGACATGATTACAACAGAGGTAAGAAAATGAACACATATTAATGAGAAATATCTTAGAGAGCTTTTCAAGAGAGCACTTGGCATTGTTTACCTGGATAAGATTAACTGATTGCTTGATTGTCCACCCGAATAGAATTAAAGCTAATAGAGTCGAGTATATCCAACTTTGCATCGCAGCACTCAATAAAACCTAAAGAGAAAATCATTAGGAAAACCAAGCTAGATAACTTTTCACAAGATGAGACTAATAACTGAGATCAAACAAATATGAGGCTTACGTCAATCAATTTCTCAGGCTGTGGCCTTGCTAGAAGGAACAAGATGATGTAAAGAACCTGTCAACCAATTACTTAAATCTGATGAGTACTCATAAAATATCACTTTAGTTCTATACAAATTAAAAACGTTTTAAAATTTATACTTTTTCAAGTTTCATACCACTTTCATTCTCTTTCAACCACACATCTAAACCACTTTAAAATCACTTAAATCTCTATCAAAAATACCCTGAAAGGATTCAAAGAGATATTTACCTCACAGGATACACAACAATAACCCATAAATTTGCGATTCCCATAGTAAGCCCTGAAAAGCCAACTGCTACTATCCTTTACGTCTTTGTGACTTGTTTTGCCCACCAAGAAGGAACTGAAATTGCACAAGGCGGCGAAATTATGCCAAATATAAAGGAAGATTCATAAGACATGTATTACAAAAAGATATCACCAGTTAAATGTAACATTCCTCAGGCAAGATATTGAAGAAAATAAGTTCGTAGTTGACGTAAATACCTGTACATTTGCAACCAGTGACTGGCAATATCAAGAGCAAGCAATGACAAGAAAATGAAACCTGGCCTGGAAAAATTTGAGAGAGAACCTCAAATATGTGTTTGATTCTCCACACAGCAATTAATATAGATATAAGTCAAAGAAAATTACCTATAAACTTGGGAGAGTATCACCAGCAAGCAGGCAGTGCTTATCCTGGTAGAATAATGCAAAAGAAAAGAAAAATTAAGGTGGCAAGTGTGGACAAAAAAAAAAAAAAAAAGAAAATGGAAAAAAGAAAACGGCATTTGAGATCACTAGTTAGACAAATATAGCTAGTAGTGAGCAGTGCAAATGCTAGATTACCTATCCGTAACCATGTCAAGAACAGCTCCGAAGGTTGAAACTGAAACAAACAAGGCAAATCAATTGATTGCACAGCTAATATGGCAGTTTTTGGAAAGTTAATATCATGATTTCTTTAACAAATTGAACACACACGCTAGACAATCCCTATATGTAGAAGCTCGATCCACCATAATGATCACTACAAACAAAGTTTCTGCAGAGCTTTTCCTGTTTCATAGTTCCACTGTCCAAATATATACTTATGAACAGTAGGGGAAGAGAAAATAATTCACATATATCTACTTCTTATGAGTACAATGGGTATTTATAATACAAAGAACCTAAGACTCAACCCTAAACTAAATAAGGAAGAATTCTACCTACCATAAAACACTACCGACCATAAAGAGACCTATTCACCAAAGAATACTACAAACACAATAAGTACATAAAACAATAATAATAGTACAAATACATAGGTCACCGATATTTCCACAATACTCATTAATCATTCTTTGCTTTCTTTCGGTTCTATATCAAATCAGTATTTACAGCTTGTTCGTTATTGAAAAAATGAACTTTGGATGTAGAAAATTTGTCAAATCAATATTATGAGTGGTTAGAGATGATGGTGGAGATAAATGATTTTTGAATACGTTGTGTCAAACAAGCTCTTAATTTCTTTAGTATTTGGTGTTGGTACCTAATCCATATTGAGCCTACAATCTTTAACTAACCAAATCACAGCAGCAGTCCATTGTATGGGAGAAGTGTTGGATGAAACATTTCAAAAGTTTTACAATCCTTAAATGTAATCAACATGAATGTCCTTCCCCCCAAAAAAATAAAAATAAATAAATAAATAAAATGAATATCCTTTCACCCAGAGAGCATTTAATCAATGTTCATCATGCAATTGGTAAAGGCAACACGAAGTTATCCTCAATATTCATCCAGAGAGCATTAAATATATAAATCAAACAGCAAATTATTACACAAACAGCAAATCAGAGAATTTCTCCATCGCGAGCATTAACCAACATTTCGGAAACATGTAAACCCATACCTTGATTCAATTTCCGAGCAAACCAACCATCTAATGCATCACAAGCAAAGCTGTTTGAAAGCAAGCATTCAAATATTTGGTCAATTAAACAATCTTACTTCCATAGAAAAACCAAGAAAATAATGAAAAGATCCGCACCTAATAAAATAAAGAATGGAGAAAAGATATTTGTCCTCGAAGCATATGGCAAAAGCAAAGCAATTCATTATAATTCTTACATATCCTGCATCAACATTGACCATAACAAAACATCATTAAAACAGAAGCCCACAATGTTAGCCTCTCACCAAAAGGCTTAGCTTAGGTTGGGAACAATTTCAGGTGGATTTATACCAAAGATTTTGAGTTGAATCTCAACAGACAACACATCAATCAAGAGAAGAAGTATAGAGCTTCATACTCACCTATGATATTGGGGACATAAAGGTAAACAGTTAACGTGCTGGGTCTCGATTTTTCCGGCATGGCTGCACCGAGGCTTTCAATCGCTGTCACTGGGGTTTTAGGGGAGTGACGATTCCAGCATCCAATTCATGAAAACAAGTTGAAGAATATGGTGGAGGAATTGGGAAGATTTCAATATATTCAGCTGAAAATCGTAACACCCAGAGTCCCAGGTGAATATTCAATCTGGAAATCAAGGGGGAAAGTGAGAAAACAGAGTTCGATTAAGAAAACCAGTTCAATTCGGACGAGAGAATTTCATTTCTTTCATCGAAAGTGGAAGAATATATTCTTCGCCAATTAAACACGTCACTAAACTTTTTATAGAATTTCATTTTGGTCCTTCCAACTTTTTCCTTTTTCTTTGAAAGTCTAGGACCTGCAATAAACGGGTTGGCACTTTGCTGTTTGAGAAACGAGAAATGGGAATATTGATTTTTTCCCTTGGGGCTTGCTATATGCACAATTGATTAATTTATTTGAACACGTGTTAAATGCATTGAAAATTTAAAAAAATATATTAAAAAATATAAAATAATTATATGAGTGGTTGAAAATGATGAGAGACAGAAAATTAGTAAAAATTAATGGAGAAATATCGTGTATAGAATAAGCTCTTAGATATTTCTTCAGTTTCTTTCTTTTTTTTTTTTAATAACCACACCGAACAGGTGTCGGTTCGTTTCCGCCCAATAAACCATTACAACCCGCCAAAGTGATGAAACCTGACCCAAACCGACCCGAACTGGTTTGGGTAGTCGATTTGATGGGTTATTGGCCGACCCCTAAATTTATATTATATGGATAATAATAATAATTACAATTTTATAATTGGGGTTTATAATTAATTATACAATTATGCGATATGTCGTAAATCTTGTAAAGGATTACCAATATAATATAATGGAGTATTATAATGATTGATTGTTTATAATGATTGATTGTTGAATATGTATAGTTTCACAGATTATAATGATTTCTTATTAATTTTATAGAATTTCACGAAACTCTTTTACAGTGTGGTACAAATTTTCAAATATGACTTTGTACAACAAGCTCCTTTGTTCTCACTCCACAAGTCACATTTGAACATTCACAATCATGCATTGAATCGTAGCTCATTTAAGTATAAGCAATCAACATACATTGATCAGTAATGTAGATAAATATATATTATATTAAATGTCGATTGTTGTAGCTTATATGAATTATGACACATTTTTTTTTTTTTTTTTTTTGTAATTGGACACATTCGTTAGTTAGCAATGGAACTTCGTGTCCTCACGAGGAGTCCAACATACAAAAATTCATAACAAAAGAACTAATTGATTGAAATATCGAAAATACACCAAAAAATATTAAAATTATTTCTCAACTACATGTGGCAAAGCAGTGGAAGAGCCTATTCTCCGTCCAATGTGCTTCATACTGACAAAGCAAAAGTGACTAATTTTAATTTATTCAACTGTAAACAGTCTATTTTAGTCCTTTTCATCATGCAATTCCCTTGTTGTGTCCTCCCTACAAAATGGTCCACAAGACGCCATAGGCCACCATGAACTTGAAGACTCATTTTGAATAATAAACCCATTTAAAAGATTAAATAAATTGTCAAAGAACAAAGATGATAAAAGATTTACATAAAGTTTCAGGATTCTCAGAAAACATCAGCCGACACATGCCTAAATTATTCGCAACTATGAAGAAATTCAGTAGTCTTGGGTCCTTTCTCCCACATCCAGACCAGACATTTCTTGATTGTCAGTAACTGGGCCAAGTTGAAAATGGGCTTCCATCTTGATCCTGATGGGGGCAGGACAGAAGTCCAATTTCGATACCTCAAAACAACAGAACTCCTCTTCTTCTTCATTGTACTTCATGGAAGAGACATAAAGACTCACTGCATCCTAAGCAGTTCATGTTTGTCCCAACACCAAAACAACACATTCATCGTCTCCTGTTCCTACCGGAAATATTTCCAGTCGACAACCCATTGCCATTCCCAAGCCCACAACCCGGAGGCTCCTTTAAACCAGAATCTTGATCCCCCACACAAGGCAGATTGTCGAACTCACAACCATTCAAGCCTTGAGAGTTGTTCATCAACACACCTTCACCTCCTGCATTGAGGCAGTACAGCTGATCTTGACATTGAACGTTACACTGGTTCATCACATAAGCCCCTGGAAGATTCTGATTGACTGGTTTCTGATAAGGAAAAGATCCAATCTCGCCTTCAATCCTTCCTCTGATGTCCACAAGCAAGCACTTAAGTCTAGCAATCTCAGCCTCCAGTACAGCTTGACCTTGTAGCCTCTTGATCAACTGCTGGTTCAAAGCTCTCAGTCGAACAACTTCATCCTCCAATGATGCAGTTCTTGCCTTCTTCTTCTCGCGGTATTTCCTCACAGCTTCACGATTACCTAAAGGACGTTTCTTCCGTGTCTTCTCAGCAGACTCTGCTGTGTCATCAGTCGTGGTGTGATCGCCACTCTGGGCAGGCATGATCTTGGTATGAACGTGATAACAAGTGTGTGTGTGGGAGTTATCAGGGCCTGAAGTGTTGCATGTGTGGGCATGCGTGCACGCTTGTGTCTTGTTTAGAAACTCTTCAATGTCATCCATGGAGCAACTGCTTGGAAGATCAACCAAATCCGAACATGAAAACAAGGCTTGGTTTGACAAATCAAACTCCCTTCCGTCCATTTCAACTACTCAACTTCAACCAATCTAGCTATGAACAATCAAGACATAACTTCTGTAAGGAATACCATCAAATTCACAAAAGCCTAAAGATGAAAAGCCCTAATTTATTTATTCCTCAAAGGCAAAATTTATCAAAATTTCATCTTCATTAATTATTTGCGAATCACATCTTGCATGAAACAGGAACAGCGAGATACTATAAAATTTTGAAATTCCCTTCTCTGTCTGTCTGATCACTGGAGAAAAGGCTTGGGAAACCCTAAATAGCTAATTGAAAAATATACATTAGAGAAAATCATCAAATCATAAATATTTTCCATCTAATTTAGGATGATAGCAAAATATATACGTATATACGTCGCAAAGTTGAGCAAAAATTAGTTAATAGAAAAGAAGACTCACAGAGAAGTAATTAATTCAATCGGGCCACTGATTTGACTGCCGAAATTGAATCTTGCTGAAGCGGCGGTGGAGGTTGAGGCGGTAGCGAGAGAACTGATGAAATGGTGAAACGAAACCCTAGGAAAGGCCAAAAAGGACTAAAGGGAATGGAAAATTGCAGTAGAAATGGCGATATTTAATGGCAGAAATAGACAGGGGAAACGGGGGCCATTGAATCAGGGATTCGTGTAGATACAGATGAAAACATGGGTGCCATTCTGAAAAGTCAGAATTTTGTAGCGTAGGAGCGTAGGAGTAAAATAACATTTATTTATTTATTTATTTATTTATTTATTTATTACTGGTATTACAACCCCATCGCGACTTGCACAATCTGTTTGCAAATTTTTACCATACCAAACGTTTTACAATATAAAATTAATGCGCGTAAATTTTCATATATAAGATATATTTAAAGAATTGATAAAAAAATTTAGTTATTCTTACGAACACTCATAACCAATGAAAATAAATCCGTCAAAGGGATTTGATAAATTTAAAACTTTGATAAAACTATACATATTACTTGAGTGTGCCCGTGTGAGGAAAAAAAGATGTGATACACATGTCTGGCTTTTAATTTCCCCATATTTCATATAGTTTTAAATATTTTATGACTATTTCAGAACTTAAATAATATTAGAAAGTTTGTTATATTGAGGAAAAGTACAAATTAAAAATTAAAATTTTACATTTAACATTTTGAAACCATTTTATGGACAAAAGTTTTATCATTTGCTCTAATTTGCTTGTATTAAAATTTTGATCGAGTTGTTTTCAATTTCAAAATAATGCAATGATTACATTCGAAGAAGCTTATTGAGCTAAATAAATAGCTACACATCTGAATATATTGACAAATTCATTTTTCTTTACTAAATTAAAAGTTGTTATAATGTGTGAAGCTCAACAAAATGACTATAAACCCAATTATTTAGACTTTTGTGTGACATCAAATGTAATTCTAGCAAAAAATATATAAATTTATTTTAGATATCTTGAACATAGACAATTGGGTTTTTTTTTTTTCTAATGCACAACATACGCAAACAATATACAGAGATCCAATACGTCAGTATTTAAAACCATGGCAAAGACAATTAGTTAGGATGTAAGAAACGCACTTATAAAAATAATATTACTTTTATTTAAAAATAATCACTCTTGAAGAAAACAATGTTATCTAGGACGCAGAATAATTCAAGCATAGCAAATACTTTCTATGTGTTCAAATGAGGAATGATTCGATCCCCACTGTGGGGATCTTATGACCCCCGCAATGGGGACATGTCCTTTCCTAATTGGTGGGGGACCGTGGCCCACCCGCCCCCCACCAATTAGGGGGAACACGTCCCCACTATGGGGATCATAAGATACCCACTACGAGGATTGGAACAAAACAAATGTTCAAATATAGGTCTTTGCACAATTGACTGAGAGAGAGTGAGATGAAACCGATAAACCTAAATAAGTGTGCATGATTTTGCCTTTTATAAAATTATAGAGAAAACAGGAGGGGGAAGAAAGGCTAAACTATGAAATATGAATGGTTGCACGGTCAAACTAAGAATCTAAGATGTTTAAGATTTTGATATTGAATAGGGATTATGATCCCCACAGTGGGGATCAGAACAAAACCAATGTTCAAATATAGGTCTTTGCACAATTGATTGAGAGAAAGATAAAACCGATAAACCTAAATAAGTGTGCATGATTTTGCCTTGCATAAAATTATAGAGAAAAAAAGAGGAGGGGGAGGGGGGAAAAAGAAAGGCTAAACTATGAAATATGCATGGTCGCACGGTCAAATTAAGAATCCAAGATGTTTAAGCTTTTGAAATTGAATAGAAATTTTCTATTGTGTATTTGTGGTGTTAGATGTATTATTATTGTTTTTGTTTAATTTATTATATTAACTTAGGCTTAAGCTTAAAAACTTGGGTATGGAAAACCATGGAAGTAGCAGTCCTAGGCATTATTAGGTGCACCTAGGGGCACTTAGGCGCCTCTTAATTGCACCTAGTGACACCCAACTCTGCCTAGGTGGTCAACAATTTGTATTGATCGGCTTTTTTTCATACTGTTGGCCTTGGCGAGCATGGAAGCAACGCTTCGCAGTTAGGTGCGCTTTTCAGATATAACGAGGAGAAGGTCAAGGTTGGTGTCTTTGTGGGTTTACTCATGCATGATTTTTGCAAATTGAAAAAAATATATTTTTTATTATTTATTATTTTTTTATTTTGGCCATGGAGAAAAGTATGGGTGGGGGGTAGTGGTGGCAATGGATCATGTTCGGATCGGATCGGCTTAATTCAAATCCGAATCCAAATCAATCACTTCGATCCAACCCCACAAATCCAAATCCAAATTCCTCGGATCGGATCAAGAAAAAAACTCAATACGATCCATATTGGTAGAGTATTTTTTTCAAATTTTTAAACATCAATTGCATAATTAAACATCCGAGAATTCAAAACGCATAATTTAAGTGTTAAGACAATCTAAAATAATAAAAAAAAATTGTTTTTCATCTCCATAAATTCGTTCCTCATGACTTAAGGAAAAAAATTTTCATCTTCGGGGAATTAGAAGTCAAAATAAAAAATGCCCATGTTTGAGCTTGAGATGCTAATGAAAATTAAACTTATCACTCCGTCATCAAGTTTCACCTCACTAAATCTAGTGCAAGTATAAACAATTCAAATCGGATCAGGATTAATCTAATCCAAATCCAAATCTATCTCGGATCGCGCAGATCCACGAATAAGTGATCCACGGATCATCGGATCGATAAGAAAACGCTCTATTCGGATCCGGTATCCATTGGATTTGAATCGAATCGAATTTTTCTGCTATCACTAGTGGAGGGATAGGGTTCAACCCGAGGTACCTAGAACGTGAGTGTTTTAACCACTATGATAGTTATTCGAAGCCTATTTTACCTTATCATTTTTAACATACGTTAGTTTTCCTTTTTTTTTTTTTTTTAATGCAGTATAAGTTAGTTTTTCAAACTTTAATTTAATATACTTGCGTAATTTTTTCCATAGATAAGAGCAAAAATTAACCGAAGCAAATCTATGCCCAAAACTTGGACCACAATCGAGCCCAATTAAGGCATAGCATTCTAGAGAAAGCGAATTCGACTCAAGACCCATTCTTGATCCCACCAAAGCATTCGAAGACTTTGACCAGCCCATTAAAGAATCACATCTTCCGAAAACCCGAGTGCGTGGGCTACCTCCATCTGAGAGAAGAAGCCCACTAGCCCAAAATTAAAGAAATTGTATCCCCAGTGACCAGTCCTCCAGCCATTTTGATTTGTAAAAAACTAGGTCCAAGAGTCACAATATCAAACAAAATTAGATTCGATAGTTAATTGCGTCGGGACCATAGAAAATTATTAATTAAAAGATGTTAAATATATTAATAATTTATTAATATGTAGAGCACATTTATAATCGAATAATATTACATGCACCTCATGGTTCACCATTTAGTTAAAATCGAGATCATGTGCTACAATTATATAAAATGATGGCAGCATAATATTTTGATATGCCATTTGACATTGCGACGCATGACCCGATATCTACCAAATTGTGAACTATGGGATACATGAAGCATACTCTTTATAATATTGTGTTAAAACCTTTTTTTTTTCAAATTGACCAATTAATGTACACACTGGGCATTGCTCAACAAAAGATACATTGAAAAATGAAAAATTCAATGCTAAATTATTGGATAAGGACATCAATCCGGAAATGCTATATGTACACACTTGTTTACTATAGAATTTATCACCCTCGCATAATAACAAGTGACAAGAAAGTTATTTCACCTCTCTTATGTTTAGTGTAGTACACCTTGCGATAAATAGTGATATACAAACAACATTTTCTAATTCATTATTATAACATTTCATAAATTCAACCAAGATAATATTTTTATTATTATTTTTTTTTTGGAACCACTGCTTAACTCGTTGTTTTCCCTGTCATTTACAAGTTTACTAATCTATCTTCCTTATAGACATATACGATTCCGCGGCTGCTCTCTTGCACAAGCCGTGTGCAGGAGAAGCTGCATACGCCGTGACATGGCGCCCTCACAGGACGTTACGTCATCAATTTTTTTTTTTTAATATCTACGTTAGGTGAGATAAATAATAGATAACTGCTCTCTGATGGTGGGGGTTCATTTGGCCCCCACGAATTTTTTTACCAAAATGTGCACAAGCCCCCTTGCATACTGAGCAGATCTGTATACGATTCAATCACTTAGATGTCAAGACCACACATCGCCTCGAAAAACAAACTCAACCACCATTTAATTTTTTCTCTTTCTTTTCTCTCTCTCTCCCCCTCTTTTTTTTATTTTTATTTTTTTTAACGATGACAAATTTTGAGAACTAGATTGAACACAAGATTGTCCTTCAACATTAGCAAGAGTTGGTTCATTAATTGAAATTTCATCCTCCCCAACTCCATTTGAGTTCGCAATATTTTCTACATTCTTAGCTATTTTCAATCAGCAGTGATGCAATTGCAGCAACTGGTATTATTTGCAGAAGGTTAGTTAGTGTCTTTGCAAACATCTGATTTTAGCACGTATTTTATGTTAATTGATTTACCCAAGAGAAATTGAATTTTGAGTCAACAGCCCATTCTTTGATCCGCCAAAGAGAGGACACTTTGACCCAGCCCAGTCCATTGAAGAATTCACATAACCATTGAACACGTATTTTATGTTAATTGAATTTTTGGGTTAAGATAGTTAGATTAAAAAAAGGTCATTTTAAATTAATTACAAAAATTAGGTTGCCAGGTCACCAAGTAACGGACTTTATACAAATATTGTGGATGTACGTTGTAATATTTGTGCAATAATCATTGTGATAAACGTGCAATGAACCCAGAAAATGAAACGAATTCATTCTTTTGCGTTTTGCGCCTTCAAAAGTTTATTTATAATGTTTTGTTGTTCGATAAGGAATGCTCTAATAATCCTCTCTCAACACCACCATCATATAATCGTACTTGAAATAAATGTACCTGAATTGAGTAATAAAATCATTTAACCTAAATTTTATTTTTTATTTTTTGAAAGTACAAGATATATCAATCAATATATATATTACTGAAATACAACATAACCACAGTAGCAGGAACTAATTACTTTATTGGCGGAAACTATAACTGCCTTGCTGGCTGGAGAACTTATCATTTAACTTAGATTTTAAATTTTTAAAACCAAAAAACTTTAACTTTGCTAATGTCGTTATCGTATATTTGTAACCCCCGTGACCAGTCATCCAGATTTTGATTATTAAAGATATATGGGTCCCACAATTACAATTTCAATTTCAATTTCAATCAATTGCGCTGAGAAAAGACAAAAAATATATTAATTAAATTTTAATTAATATATTTAAAAGAGGTCAAATAATAACTTAATAATTCCTTAATTTGTCGAGTACCTTTATAATATTGCGTTATCACTTGTCCCAAATTAGTGATACAATAATAAAGTTGAGTAGATCTAGTAATGTGCGTGCCAGATTTTTCTCATAAATAAATATGAATAAATAACAATGGTTATACTATCAATTATTTGGCTGCACAAGAAGCAATATTAATTGCGTTTAAAGTGAAAATAGACTTTTACAAAATCTCTGGGAATAAATTTGGAAATAAACAAACGTTTTTTGAAAAAAATAAAAATAAAAATAAAAATGTACACTTTAATTATAATGTAGATTAACCAATTAATGAACACCGCTCACCAAAGATACATTGAAAATCAAAATGCAAATTAATGAACATTAATTGAATAAAAAAGGACATTAATCAATGTCTCGCTCATGAATTTAATAGCATCATATAATCTGATTATATCATAGATATTTCATCATTGCATTTTTGGGTAATCCTATACATCTCCATTTATGGCAAAATATATTGTCTTCTCATAATAGAAGGAAGAAAGAATAGTCATGTTGGTCCCCTCGTGTCTAATAGGGTAAATCTGGTGTAAAAATGGCGTACATTTAGCATTTTTCTATCAACTATTATTATATTTCACACATTCGATCAAGATTATATTATTGGATTGTTTTCAAATTGTTACTTAATTACCTAGCTACCTCCTCGTTTATCTTTAGCATTCACGAATTCATTTCTAGACGTCAACACAACACAATCGTCTCGAAAAATAGGACTCAATATTCACTGATCAAATTTTTTGTTTATTTTAAAAATAGGTTTTCCATAAAGTTCTCCTCCTTACTCCCTTTTTTTTTAAAAAAAATTAATAATTTACCGTTTGATGATTGGACTTGTTAGGTCATGTCTATATGTGTAATTAGTAATTACAAATTGCCTTCCCTCTTTCTCTATCAATTTAAATTATCAATAATAATAATAATAATAATAATAATAACAATAATATGGTTTTTTGATGCAGAATATTCTTCGGACATTCGACCTATTTTCCATTTAGCATTGCTTCGGTCATAATCAAATTATTGGGAAATAATGTTCTTGAGGAGACAAATTTTCCTAAATAATATATATGTAGATACATATTGCTTCTGTCATAATCAAATTATTGGAAAATAATGTTTCTTGAGAAAACAAATTTCGCTAAATAATATATATACATATATATATATATATACATATTGCATAAAAAAATAAAAAATAAATAAAAATAAAAATATTGCATGAAGATCCTTTCAAAGTGTACACATTTTTGCATTCCAGATTATAATTAATTTTCAAAGAAACGCTGAGAACAAAATTTAACACACAAAATTTTATGAAATAATTTTTAAGAAACAAAAGAGACTTTGCGCAATGAGATTTGGATTGTTTATATATGAGGACAAATGGAGTTTGTCAGTAGCAAAATTAAAAATTGAATTTCTCTTATCCGACATTTCGACTCAAACAAAAATGACGTCTTGTCGGATGGAGCCTAGGTCTGGAAAATACTAGATGAACAATATGATAAATCAGTTAACATACTTACTATATATAATGTACGTCTATTATTTTACATGTAACATCATTTTAGAATCAATAATTGCATATTTCCACATTATTTATTTATCAATATATTTGTCCAAGCAGAGTTTAATATTACGATATCTAATTACATAATACTATTACATCATTATATATTTGTTGGAAATAAAAATGTGATAACATAACGTTGCCATCTAATTTAATACATGAGACTCTGTCATCACAAGACATTTGATGAGGGTAAGAGATGATTAACCAATGTATATGTAATGGCTGGTGTATATTAAGGGGTGGGCATTGGTTTGTGTGGGTCGGTTTTCCACCTGAACTGAAACCGACGCACCCGAAGTCGGTTTGGCAAAAAAAAAAAAAAAACCAAGCAAACCCGAACCTGAAATCGACTTGGTTCGGTCGGTGTTGTCGGTTTTTGTCTTTTTTTTTTTTTGAAACTAATCGGTTTTTTCGATTTGGTAAAAACCAAACCTAAAACCGAACCGATGCACTAAAAAATCGAACCAAACCGATCCGATGCAATTGTTTTCGATTGGTTTGACGATTTATCGATTTTTTTGCCCAACCTTACAACAATTTTTTCCTTTTCCTTTTTCTTTTCTATATATATATATGTGTGTGTGGTCGACCTAGTTGTCACTTGTCACCTTGTGGTTCAATTAGCTGTTGAAAGGAATCTTTACCTCAGACCGCACAGGACATACAAATAGAAATAGAAATTGGGTTGCTTGTTTGACTCCATTTTTTCACAGAAAAAATTAAATGTACATATAACATGTGTCGTATCTGGGCAAAGATCATCCAGAGTAGGCACTATGGTTCACCTTAAAATAATATGGTAGATTAATTATAGTGCTATATTAGTTATGGTGTATTATAGTGTGCACTGTGATGAATATCATATGATTTTTATCTATTTGGATTGTTATCAAAAACTTATATGGAAAATTATATTTTGCACAATTTTACAAATTGATTGACAACTTAATTTATTGTCCACACATTGTAATACACTCGTCCTAAAAATAAAAAAATAATTAATTTTTAGGTAAAAAAATTCATTTGAACACACTGTAAGTATGTTACAAAATCTTGTAGAGTGATAGCACGTTGCTTGCTAATTGCAATACATAACTCTACTGAACCAGCATTGTACAAATTAAGGCATTGTTCTTTTGGTTCACAAAGTTAGAATGATGATCTTCTCCCTATATGGGGATTCACATGCCATATGTCAATGCTTTATTTTTTATTTTTTTAAAAAGTCCCACTTGAGGCCCCCCTCTAGTGGGGGGGGACCACTTGGAGTGGGGATCCTTCCCATATGGGGAGAAGATTAAAATTGCACAAAATTATATACATGCAATTCCGTGTAATCACATATATATTTTCAACCACACATATTTTTTAATACAATATTAACCATATATTTTATATAAAATTACGTGCATATCAACTTTATCACCAATCAAACATACCCTAAATAGCATAATCCAAACCATACAGACTTCTGGTGCGATTACATTTTATCACCAATTTACACACAAAAAATAAAATAAATTATAAAGGTTATCAAGAGCCTATTTGCTGCAGCTTCTTTTCTTTTAAATATTTTTCACAATCGTAATTTCAAACCACACATTTCTTCAACATGATTATTAAAAGAATAATGCTACATGATTAATACTGTGACAATGACATATGTTAAGATCATGTGAATTGATATGAATGATGAAAATATCACATCACTAGAATCAACTACCACCATGTTTTTTTTTTTTTGAAAAAGAGTTTATAAATTCTCTTTAATGTTAACTGTATTTTTAAATTTTTTTTAAATCTCCTTTTCTTCTTCCTCTTCTTTTTTTCTTCTCTTTGGTAGAAACATAACTTCGTTTCATTACATATCACAAATAGAAATGGCAATAAATCGGATTCAAATCGGACCGATTTAATTCAAATCCATTACCCCAATCCAAATCTAAATTCATATTCTTTAGATCGGATCGGTATCGGATAAAAAAAGATCCATCTTGCCAAACATCTTTCAAAAATATTTTTCTAAATTTTTATTTCGATGTCAGTGTTACAATTTACAAATGAGTAATGGTTAAGTTGACTGTCTAAACGACTTGAAAATAAAATTTTGTTGAGATTTTTTAGCTTTACGCCTTTTATTTATCGAAAAAATTAAATTAAAAGCTTTTCATTAATATCGATTAGATCAACCCCGATCCAAATTCAAATTCAAATTCAAATTGTCTCGGATTAGATCAGGCCAGCTTTTTGTGATCTGTGGATTGGTATTTCAAAAAAATTTCACTCTATATGAATCAAATATCCAATAAATTTGAATTGAATTGGATTTTTTATCATCACTAATCACAAATCACAAATGTGCTTAGAAAGACGGACAACGGTCCAACCAAATCCAAATATATAGATAAAAAAAAATAATTAATACAAAATGTACAAGAATGGTCCAGTCCGTAAGTACGGAAGGCTTGAGCATTCCCGAAACTTTCTCACAAGATGTACATGTGCCGACACAACTGGCTTGTGTATCAGTGCATGTTGAAGAGGACTCAAATCTTGCTACCTCGTCATAATAACTAGGTGACAAAACTTTCTTGTCCAGTCAAAGTCACGGTACTATATACTTCACCTTTTGAGCAACCATCCGAACATTTTAATGTCCTTAACATCACGGGGTTTGCACGTGGTTTTATAATAAATTATTATATTTGTGTTTATTTTTAAGAAGTACTATAGTTTTCTGTGGTCTTAGTCAGACAGAAACTTTCAGGAACCATCGATGGTTCCTTAATTAAGGAACCATCGATGGCATTTGGGTTCGCTTTGAGCTTTTTGAAGTCGAGATCGGATTGGAATCAAGACGAGTGATTGAAATTTTTGAATTTTTTTGGCGCTAGTGACCGCGATCGAAAGTTTAAGCAATATTTTTGGGCAAAAAAATTGTTAAACTTTGACCGCGGTTACAGCCACTACGGAGTCGCCGGAAAAAATTCAAAAAATTCCTGGAATTCACTCTCGTCGTGCTGATTCCAAATCTGATCCCGAATTTCAAAACGGAGCTCAAACGAACCCCCAAATGCCATCGATGGTTCCTTAATTAAGGAACCATCGATGGTTCCTGAAAGTCCCTGCTTACTCAGATACTCATATTTTAAATTTCACAAAGATTAAAAACTTATAATTTATTGATAATAAATATGTTAAAATGGATTAACAATTAAATACTAGTGAAAAATTTTTCCATCTAAATTTAGATTTCAATTTTAGTTAAAAAAAAAAAGTTAAAATAAGATGGAATGTATTGATAGGGTAATTTTCAACAAAGGGCATCCTCATTTTTTTTTTAATGTCTGGGATCCCCAACCTATCAAAAAGTCACACCGAAGGTCCTTATTGACAAATTCTATCAATGGTTGGAGTTAAGTCTTTCTAAAATGATGATTTTATCATGTCTTTAAATAAAAATGGTAAACAAATTGGGAAATAAATATTCTCTCTCCACCTCCATCGCCACAATGTTATTTTTAACTATAAGCACTCCAAACCAACATTCGAATATATAATGAATGACAATAAAAATTGATTGATATTAGAGTTATGAAGATTTTTCATCATTAAATATTTGCAAACTTTTCTTACCAAAAAGAAGGGGGTGTGTTGCTAATCGGCAATACTGAAACAAGGGCTTTTCCTCATTTTGATTGCCACTGCAATAGTCATAATATTTCATTTTTCTAACTTCAATGGAAGGATAAAATAGTCATTTTCCATTCATTTGACTATCATTTTGAATACGAAACCTCAAAAAGGACTCTAGATGACAATTTCTCAAAAGTTGGGGCCCCGAGACATTGAAAAAAAAAAGAATGGGAATGATTTTTATAAAATACAAACATTGGGACCTTTGGTGAAAATTACCGCAAATTGCCATGCTCGTGCCCATTCACGTGCCCACGCGCAGCACGAGCCTTTCATGGCCATAATTAATGTGCTCACTAAATGACAGTTGATTTCAATTTCCGTTTCCTTTCTCCTTTTATTTTTTCTCCTTTTAACCATTAAATTTTAATTATTAAGTAGTTAGTTATGAGTCTATTTTTAAATTTTATTATTAAGTATATTTTTATTTAATTTTTCGTTAATAAATTGTCAATATGAAGAAAGAAGAATTACTTAATGTACAATATCCTTTAAAATTAATGATTATTCTATGACAAAAACACTTGAAATTAATAATTAATGTTTATAAAATCAATGAATATACCCAAAAAAAACTATCCTACATCGCTTTTTGAGAAAAATATGACAAAGGATAACATGTATAAACGGAAGAGTTATTTCTAAGGAGAATTTGTACGTCGGAACTTCCATATGTATTGTATGAGTTGCAGTTCAAAAGTTTTTTGAAAAATAAAATTTTATTTTTTGAATTGCAAAATCAAAAAATCAAGTTGACATGTTTGCGGTACAATCACTAAAATACTTTTTTTTAAAAAAATAAAACTATATTTATTATTATCTATATAAAAAGGCATCGCCAAAACACTTGATTCGTGGTTCATTTCCTCGCAGAGATGGTTAAACAATTCTTCAATCTGCAATATTTATTAAAATATCAAAAAATATTTATATGTCATAAAAATGTTAAAACTTTATTTTTAATTTTATTGACATATACATTACAAGAAACTGAACTTTTAGGGGCCCAATCATCCCTATTGTCCCGTGCTGGTAAAGCAATAGGAGCGATGCTACTGCTATTACTCTACAGGTATGAAGCAATATGAATAATTGTTGCCCTTAAAAATTATATTTTTAGTATTGCTATACTATAAAGACAAAAATACTCATTATATATATATTCTATTTAAATTATTTTATTTAAATTTTAATTTTAATTAATAATAATCAATAAGAAGAAATTAATCGCAAAGCTCAAAACCGGTCCATTGGATAGCCCACTAAATTAGGATAATTTGCAAGGGGAGGATTCCACATGAAATTAAGGCGGATAAATATTAACTATAATAACCTCCAATACCCACTTATGGGCATGACCAAATGCCAACAAGTGGGCAGGGGGACACGTATCCCAATCTATCCACTTGTGGGTATTTTACCATACCCTTAAGTGGGTATTACAACATTAGCAATATTAACAAATGCATAGTTTTAGGCCTTGTTTGATTTGGGGTTTAGTTGTTCCGCGCGGTATTCCGTGTAAAAATGTGTGGTTAATATTATTTTGGGAAATGTGTGTGTGGTTGAAAATGAGTATGAAGTATACGGAATTGCGTGCGGATTTGGTTAACACCAAATAGAACAAAGCCTAATTTAACTTGAAAGACTTACTTACCAAATTATAAAAAAATGATTTTCATTAATGAAAATAAATAAATAAAAGAATTTAAAAATATTAGCTAAATTACAAGTTTTTCGACCATAAATAGCATGAAATAATATACGTCACAAAAGCATACAATAAAATAGAGACAAATTAGAAAGTGTTATAAAAGTATAGAAACAATAGAGAGAATTTAGAGAGAATGAATTCTAAGGAATTCTCAGGAATGAATTTCATTAATAACTGAAGCCCTATTTATAGGAAAACTTCGAATGGCACAATCGTAATTACATAATTTCATCAAGGGTATAATAGTCATTCACATATAATAATTACATCTTTTACCAAATTATTCCTCCACCAAATTATTCCTCATAATTCATAACCACCACATTATTCTCAATTATTCATAACACCTAATAATTATTCTTCAATTATTATTCATAACACTCCTTGAATGACTATTAATACAAATGTCTTCCTGACTGTTTGGAGAAAAACCATGGGAAAAAACTTCCAAACCGATTGCGGGATAGCTTGGAGTGGTTATATATCGCTTCATCAAAACATTGCTCCCCTCGATGTCTATTAGCAGATATGAGTATTCACGTCTTTGCCTCGTTAAAACCTTGTCAAGAAAACCCAGTGGGAAAAAACTTGATCGAAGGAAAAAAGTACAATGCTCCATTTGATTTCATATCTTGAATCGATATCTTTACTTACGGTAAATGATTTCAATATCATCATCGTTTGGATCTAAAGCATTAGCTCCATTATAACTTGATCCAATAGATACACCGTATCAATTTCTCCTATCGTTCTTAATATACCATGAATATGCCTCGTTAAAACCTTATTAGGAAAAACCCAAGGGAAAAACCCTAATGAAGGAAAAAGAGTACATTATTCATATGAATACGCTATTAAAGTTGCCTCATTAAAAACCTTGCTAGGAAAACCCAATGGGATAAAACCTCACTAAGGGAAAAAGAGTGCAACGCGTATTTTATACAAGTATCTTTGCAAGCATTTCAAAAATCTTTCATACATTTGTATGAGTATCATATACATTGGTTTTATACTCTTCGTTCATTTAGAGTGCATCAATTTTTCGTACACAACTACAAAACATTCACCATGAACACATGTCTCCAAACACACAATTTAAAGCATATAAATTCATCGTAAAAACATGTAAACATATAAGTAAACCTTCATAACTAACTAACATTTAAAATATATCATTTAACATTTAATACTCACTTAATAGGTTATTTCATTCCCAGGGGCTTAACTCACCCTTTAGGGTACTCATAAACACGGGCTTAGCTCACCCGATCCTTTAATTTCCTTTTCGGTACTACACACACGATCGGTAATTTAACTTTCATGAGCATGCAACATATAATGACCACCATGCTTATCTTTAAACTTGAGCACTAGTCATCATCATCTCATCATCTCATAAGTTAAGGATTTCACATTCACCATTTATCATCTTCAATATATCTCAATATTTTCATTATCATTGCTCATATGTAGCGCTACATTTTCATATCGTGTCGACACTTTTCAATTTCATTTCTTTCCCCATATCGACATAACTTATCGAGATATCTCATTATCAATCCTCTTGTAGAATTACACAATATAGTTATGTCTATATACTCTTCAAGAGCATATGCCTCCGTTATTAAGACCATCTTTTATAATTTGCTTTGATATAGATGATTGGGGAAATATCAACGCTTCTGGCGTGCCAACTTATCAAAGCATCGTAGCTGATATATGTGATTGTTCATAGCCTTTCATGCATCTTTGAACTTCAAGTTCGTATTTCAATTTCGAGGATATAACATGATGCATTTCACATATTATTTTCAACATTTAATACTCCCCCTCATGTTGAGAAAATTTAGAACACCAAAACTCATACAGATGGTATGATTTTAATCATATATGTTCTCATCATTTAGCCTTAATATGAGAATTTAGACCGTTTGCATTCTATTCTCGATATCGGAAATTTATTTGAGAACTTTAAATAATTTGCCACATAATATCCCACTTGTATGCGCATACTCAAATCCTTCAGGGATTTATTCGAATCATTGGGATATACATTTACTAGCTTTATAATTAAATCTGAAAATCATGCTCATACCGTGAGCAAATATTTCGTAAATTTCAAATTACGAATCATATACACATGTGACTATCTAGTGGATCCATATCATAATATCTAGTAGTCCACATGGAGGATGAGTGGGCCCATACTTCTCATCCTTTATTCCAGATATATTTGGGATTTATTTCCAATATTGGCTAGTAATGATTTCATCATTTATCGAGAACAATCATCGAAGAATTCTTTTAATTCTTCACTTGAAATATTGATTTCAATAATTATTTAAACCGGGATGGTCAGTCCGGTTTTGCAAACGAGTATTATTGAACTTCTAGTTCAGTAAATTCTTATATCGATTTCACTAGTATCTGTATAGTGCTCAATATGATTTATCATAGAAACAATTCACCGACATATTCCATCATCTTTTAGTGACATTATTGTCTACTACTGTTCAAACACGGAGTTACAAATTTCATGCATCACATCCGGCTATTATTTAATTCCGAAATCGTAGCTCTTACGCTTCATATTATTTATTTAAAATCGGAGTCTTATTTCATACGCGTCGTATTATTCTATAAATAAATCATCAAAATTATTGCAAAATTCATCCTAACAAGGATCTATACATTGTAATGGACCATATGCTCTCAAATCTTCGAAAATACTATCCATCACTACCGATCAAAATCCTAAAAAGGATTTATCGATGTAGGCTGGAAAGATTAAGGATGCTAATGAATAAGGGTATCCCACAAGATATCCGATGCTTGATTGAAGCAAAGGTTCGATTATCTGGTGAGGTTTCAATTCCTTCTAAATACATGCCTGGTATGGGTAAAAGTAGTTTTTCAAAGAAACGGAGAACAAAAAGATTAGGAGGATGCTACAAATGTGCTCGGTGGACATGTGACACTCGATGTAAATCATGGGGTACTTGTCCGTAAATCGAGAAGATAAAATAGCATTCATTAAGGATGGATTGAGTAAGGAGCCTTTGGATGATATTCAATGTGCTCTTGAGACACATCCTAGTGGACACGCATAAGGTGAGCTAATGGCCTTATGGGCCAAATTCAAAGATCAACAAACGCGTTACAGTCTTGAAAAACTTACTTTAGAAGATCCTGTTTGTAAATTTAGTAGAAAATTTTAGTATAATAATTTTCTCATATTAATATAAGGAAGCTCGATGTAATAACGAAAATCAATGTTTTTCTTGTAATTGTAAATATTGTTTTTCGATTTTAAGATATATATATGTATATATATATATTATTTTTCAATCACCGACAGGTATATGTCATTTCACTAAAATTTTTCTGCCATTTTCATATTTGTCAAAAAGTAAATAGTACAATCAATTATTGGTTTGAAAATTTATCTTTAAATAGAGGGATTCATATATCTCTCATGTTCATACATTAAAAGTATAGTGTAAAAAGAGAGATAGGAGTAGAGATGGATATGGAGATTTTAGAATCATCTCATACAAGTCAGCCTTTACCTCGCCAGATTAAAACCGTATGTATTCTTGGTGGATCTAAACTGGTAGGCCATATCCAATATGTGGATATGGCAAACCGACTCGTAAAAGAGTTAGGGAGACAAGAAATCAATATACTATATGGAGGAACCAACAACAAACTTTTAGCTAGACTTATAATGGCCGCACAATCATGGGGAATAAGAGTTTCGAGTGTAATACCTTTCCATCTAGTTGGATCTAGTACTTAATTGGAGCCGCTTCTACCATGGGTCCAAAGCAGGTTGGTGCTACAAGCGCAATCCATCCACAACTGCATGATGTATATGATGAATAATAGTGATGCTTTCATTGTCCTTCCAGGCGGCTACAACACACTGGAGGAAATATTCAATATAGCCTCGTTGGCACAGTGGAACTTTCATGTCAAACCAATAGGTTTGTTGAATATTAATAATTTCTTTGATGGCTTACTAGCGTTTCTAGATCAGGGTGTAAATAATAAGTTTATCTCTCATTCAGCGAGAAAAATACTTATCTCTGCTAGTACTGTTGATGAACTACTCATCAAATTTCATGCATATGTTCAAGAATCTGTGGAAGCCAGGGTCCGTCAGTCACAGACCACTGGTGTCAAGCGAAAAAGAAATTCGGATCCTTTAAATATTTCATTATGAATCCTAATGTTGATGGTGGCAGAGTTACAGAGTATTTATACTCTCGAGACGCATCCCTCATTTATGGATTCAATATGTATTTTCTTTTTGCATTTCTATATTTTCGAGTGTTTAATGCCATCTTTTGATATTCTCAATATATTCCACTTTACTGCTTTTGTACTTCTTCTGGAGTAATAATAATAATATCATATTGGCTTTATTCAAATACAGAAATCTAGTGATTTTGCTTCTTCAAGAGCATTTTATTCTCATATTAATACAATCTCATATCATCGATGAGATTACTTCATATAATCTCTCCATGCGATATATTTTCTTTGATTTATCAACATGAGATCTATTGAGCATTTTATTTTCATCTATTTATCCAATGGTAACTTCAAGTACCACTTGTTCAATTTTCTCCATTAATATTCGATATATATGGGGAAGTAATTTTATTCTCATCGTCTACTACTTGAGTATGATTAGAATATTTGATCAACTACTTCTTCTAGAGTAGGATTAGTTATAACCAATCGTGTAGTATTACCCACCACATTGGAAATATGCACACCAATCGTGTGGTATTACCCACCACATTGGAAATATACTCAAACTATAAAGTGCATAAATTTAAATTGCAGAAATTAAATTTCCTCCAATAGGTGGTCGAACCTACCTTATGGGAATTATTGCAATAAATATAAATTTACTAATTTAAATAGCAAGAATTAAATTGCATAATATTTAACTACTTCTTCGTGAGTAGGATCTCGCTTAGTAGAAGGTATTACCCATCACTTAGCATATAAAGTGCGTAAATATATAAAACCTTCCGTTTAGTGACGGTTGAACCCATCATCAAGTTGGAGGTATTGCAGTAATTAAATTGCATTAAATAAAGTGCGAGAATTAAATATTGAAGCTGCTTCTACGGAGCAAATTTGTTCTTCTAGAACAAATAATCATTACTTCTACAAGAGCACACTTATCCTTCTGAATAAGTACATTATGTAATTGAACTCTTGGAGTTAAAATAATATTCCGATCTTTTAACTCAAATGGACTTCAAGCCATTTTATATAATCAACGGATTTAGAATTTCTTCATGAATATTCTATCCATTTTTCACTGTCGTCAAAATTAGGCTCGGTTTACCCTAAGGGTAAAATTGTCCATTCCAATTCGTAAAGGTAAAATTGTCAAAAATATTTTATCAATGTTTTACGATTGGAAAATTATCTCCTTTCTACTTCAATTTATCAATATCAAAATATTTAATGACTATTTTGTAACATTTCAAAAGTTGGTGTACTGATTTGTAAATTTTGAAAGTTTGATAATAACATATTTCAAAACGAGTTATTACCCTATCAATATTGGTGTCAAATCGAAGCTCTCGTTAAATCGAGTATAATGGAGTCGAGAAAATTTAATTTTGATAATGTATGCTCCTTATACTTCGAGAAAACGAATGTAATAGTTTAATATATTATTATAATATAATATAATATAATATAATATAATATAATATAATATAATATATATATATTTGTGCTCTGAAATTGTTTTTGCTTACCAGAAGATGCAGAACATTGCGTTCATGTCAATTTGATTTGTATAGATATTTCAATGCTCCATCAATCAAGCCACAGACACTCATCTTCTCCCATAAGCAACAACGTTAATCTACGCCAGTATCAACACTAAGGGTTGATATGTGTTTTCCATGAGAACCAATCTTGTCGGCATACCAAAACAATAGAATCAGCCAAACGATTTCAGTATCAAATCGGAAGAATGAGAAGAGAAGTGATGAAGTTTATAATCTAACTAATATTAAGGTTTCTGATACAGAAGATCATCTATAAGATGCAACTGTAGAGCATATTCCCTTCATATTAATTAGTTGCTAGAGACTCGTGCTGATAACGTGTTATAAAAGTATAGAAACAATAGAGAGAATTTAGAGAGAATGAATTCTAAGGAATTCTCAGGAATGAATTTCATTAATAACTGAAGCCCTATTTATAGGAAAACTTCGAATGGCACAATCGTAATTACATAATTTCATCAAGGGTATAATAGTCATTCACATATAATAATTACATCTTTTACCAAATTATTCCTCCACCAAATTATTCCTCATAATTCATAACCACCACATTATTCTCAATTATTCATAACACCTAATAATTATTCTTCAATTATTATTCATAACAGAAAGTGCATACTTTAACCTCCTTTTGTTATCTAAAGGGTAAGAAATAGTAAAAACAAAACAAAAACATCTTTTTAAAAAGTTTTCGTGTGAATTCCTTTTATATTGGCATCACATTTTATTTACAAACATAGAGCTTAATTTTTGCTCCCTATTACAAATATCTTTTTAACTTTTCTTTTTAATATCATTCTTATTATCAGCTGTCAGTTAATTAATACAATATAACTAATTTAAAAAACTAATTAGGCACAAAAAAAAGGGTTGATCCTCATAGTTGAAAATAGATTTAAAAACATAATAGATACGGAAATTAAAAAATTGTATGGGTAGGAAATGGTTTAGGGAAATGACATAGACTTTCAAAAATACCCTTGATAAAAATCACACTTGAGAGACCCACCCCACCCCGCCCCCTGCCTTCAGGGGGCAACACTCATACTCCCCTAAATGCAGGGGGTGGGGTAGGCCCTCCCCTCCACAAAATGTGATTTTCATTAAGGATATTTTTGGAAGTCCATGCCCTTTCTCTAAACTATTCCCTAAACGATTTCCTACATATACAAAAGTTCACAAAAATTCAAATGAATATTTTTTTGTCCATTCAAAGTAAATTAGTAGAATATTTAAACAAGAACTTTCTTAGATCAAATCTATTACTCCCTCTATCCCAATTACGCGGTCGACATTTCCCTTTTACTTATCCCAACTATATACTTTTGTTTTCATATTATCAAATTTATTTTATATTACTTTACAAGCATATGCTTATTAATTTAAAAATTAATCATTAAATATGGATAAATTAGGAATATGGTTCACAAAATTTGTTTTTCTAGAAATATTCCCAATCCTTGTGAAAAAGCAAGTTGGACCAAATAATTGGGATGGAATGAGTAACTCCAAACGCATTAAAATTAAGCATGCCAACAAAAAAGGTTAACAACAAAATTAAGACAATAATAACCATGGACATACTCCAAAAAAGTGGTGTATTTATTGAAAAATGTGCTGTGAATATATAACCACCCTATATTAAATACTCCCTCCATCCCATTTTCATAGGCATGGTTTGACTTTCACACGGATTAAGAATTTGAAATTAATATTTATTGGAAAGGTAAATTTTACTTGTATATTTCTCAATATACCCCTATATTAAATATGACAACTTACTTTTATTAATAACCATGCATAATAAATAGGGGTAGATTAGGAAATGAAGAAATTAAATTTATACCAATAAGGAAAGTAGCTTATATTTTGGGACGGATGAAAATAGAAAATAAACCTATCAAAATGGGACGGAGAGAGTAGTTTACTATTTTCTATTTAGTGGCAAAATGAGGAGTTTAAATAAAAGATCCAATAGTATATTCTGTTGGATATTTAGCAATGATACACAAAAAAAATGGTTGTACAAAAGTAATTCAAAATAACATGCCGCGACGGTTCTATGATTCGTTGGCTAGTCTGAGTCTAACTTAAAAAAAATTATGCAATTCCTTATTTGTTAATAATTACTTAAAATTGTCGAAGACTAAATAACTCTTAGACTTCTATCGTCATTTATAAGTAATTTACCATAAATTGAAGTTTATGATAACAATCCAAATAAATTTAATGCGCCAAAAAAGAATTCCTATATAGAAATTACCAAAATTCAAGAGTTTATTACACAATTTATGACATTCACATTCACCACAAGTGCTCGCCCATTCCCACTATTTATGACACCACCACCAACGAAACCAACAACCATAGAAATTCCTATACAGAAATTACCAAAGTTCAAAAACAAATTACCCTAAAAGGTAAAACTCTAAATCTGTAATCAATTCCCAATTTGACTGCAACCACATGAAGAAAGAATCCCCAATATCTGAAAATCTAAAACCCAATTTATGTGTCCAATACTGCAACGCAACAAGGGACAATACTTATGGAAGGTCAATTGAAATAACATAATGTTTTATATGTGCCCAATCTTACCTGCAACTTAATATCTGAAGTTAATTTCTGTATTTTTTTTAATCTTCTTGAAAATTATATCATTTGAACCTTTTAAATGTACTTTCATATAAAATAATTGTTTGCCTTTCGTACTTGTGTTTTAGAGGGTGTTAGCATGCTAATTTTAATGTATTTTAATATATTTTTTTTAAATTTCAAATTTGGTCAAACAAATCACATCCATATATCTCTCCACTCATTAAATCTCCACCATCCAACTCCACTTATTCTTTCTCTTCCTACTCATAAAAATACATTAAAATTTATCCGTTAATACCCTCAAGTCATGCATTCAACAATTTTCTCCTAAAAATTTGTGTGCTATTGTAATGACCCGTCAATATACGTGACCTAATTTTATTTTAATTAATTCGGCAATGTGGCAATGCTCAATTGTATTTTAATTATTAAAATATGCAATTATTACTCGTTGAGATATTTAATCTCGTAAATTGCTATAATGCGAGATTAGGGTGATAACAGTTGGTTTTTAAAGGTTTTTAATGTAAACAATGAGAGAGAATGGGTGGAGTTCAATGGTGGTGATTTGTAGATATGATTGATTTAGGGTAAAGAAAGAATGAACAAAAAAATAATAAAAAGTGGTAAAAAAAAATTTCAAATGATTGCCTAACACCTTATAAATGTAATTTATAACCTTTTACCCTTTTAAAAGAATGTTAGCACGTAAATAAAATTTTAAGCTATTTACCTTGTTAGGGGCGTACAACACAGTCCAACCCCTAGCTTAGTTGAAGGTGCATATGAAACATTTAAATTTTATTTACTTCTACCAAATAGTTTGAAAGATGAGACATAGGACTTTGGTTTTCAGCTGGTAAAAGGGGTCAGGCATCCACTTCTTAATTTTTTACATTGTGCCAAATTGCCAATTCCAATTTCCCAATTTGATTTTTTTTTCTTACCTTTTCTTTTGTCCACTTTTTGCATAATGCATATTTATTCCACTTTTTGCATTATACCTATTTATTAATTTTCTGTTGGGAAATATAATAGATTTTCTCCTGAAACAGCGCAACGGAAAAACGCAAACAAATACAGAAAAATAGAAAAGCACCAACAATTAATGTGGCTCGATCGACCGCCGATGACCACGGGAGAATAATACTTTTATTGATGAGAAAAATTCTCTTGCAATTTGTCCTCACCCTCTCAACTTCTCCACAAAAATTAGACGAGAAAAGAACAACACTCTTTCTTTCTCTCTCCAATTTCTCCCCTCACTCATCCTTTTAGCACATACTTTACAATTGGGGCTCATACACATATTTATTCATGAAAATTTCCCAAATCTTATTTGGAATTGGAGTCCTTTCCTTACATTAGAAATTTCCTAATCCTAATTCGAATTGAACTCCTATTCCTTCTTGACTCGTTAAATATTTTAAATCACATTCCTAACCCTTTCAATTTTTTTTTCTTGCCTTTTCTTTTGCCCACTTCCTTTTTACATTACGCTTATTTATTAACTTTTTTTAATGCCTATTTTCATTGTTTTTCCTTTTTTTTTTTGGCAATTGTGCAAATTCAAGTAATATAAAATTATAATTTATCTTTGGAACTCAATTACTAATTAAATTTCATAAAAAAATACTAATTAAATGAGAAATGTCAATTATTTTTTCTCTTTCTTCAAATAAAAGGCTCCAATTTCATATTTCGAGTGCGAAATTTATGGATTTTCTGTTTGTGAACGAGAATCTTAAATTTTAATATATTAGTTTTGATGAAAAATTATAGAAAAAGTCGTATTTTTACCAATTCTATATATATATATATATTATCAATTATTTTTTTATATCATGGATTTGTCGAACGACAATATACAATGGGTTTAGATATCACGGGAAAATATTGGCAAAGCCAACTAAGGCTCAGTGAGGGCAATTGCCCTCACTGAAACTTTTTTTTTTTTTTTTTGTTGGGATTTTTGGCTGCTCCCTCATGGATCTCTTAAACCTTCCAATTATTTGATACTTCCTCTTTATCGTTCCTCACACTACCCTAATGCTTACCCTTTTCCCTTACAATCTTTTATCTACTTATTATCTTATGCATATGGAGAGTAGTATTTCAGGCAGATGAACAAATCAAGGCAGAATGCCCATTAAATTTTGATGGTAGCGTGAATTATTCAAGAATCGAATTTGAATGTTATACAGCAAACTGGTGGAGAAGGCGACAGAAAACGAGTGAAGAGGATGAGAAAAATGTGCCTCTTCTCAATATTTCGGGCCTTCCATTGTTTATTAAATTGAACCATTTTTTCATTTGGGCTTATCTATATATTAATAAAATGAGCACGTTTTCCCGCTCAAACTATCAATTTTTAGAATTAAAAAATTAATTATAAAATTTCATTTCCTACCCAATCCCTATATATTCATTTTTTAAGATTAAATGGTATATTTTGAGATAAGCCCAAATCTTTTATCAAAGAAATCTCCCTATATATAAGATTAAATGTATATTTTGAGATAAGCCCAAATTTTTTATTAAAGAAATCTTACATACACGGGTATTTCCTTCTCATCTTTATCACTAACAATTCACGCACGTCAATTGAGTATAAGTTTTCCCGTGCAACGCGCGGGTGAAAACACTAGTATAATTAATAACTAAACTCATAATCCATTTGCTTACTTACTTGATTGAGTAATTGACTTAATTAAAAACTTACTGTACCTAATTATCTACTAATTAATTCAAACGGTCAGAATATAGAGAAATCGAACCCATAAATTTTAAGGTTTTTTCTATTCATATAAAACTTTATCAAATTAAATTTATTGTTTCCTCACTACTCAAATATAATATTTCTTGTAGGTAAATTTTTTATACGATAATGGGCTCCACCTAAAAAAAATTTTGTCCCTGCGAGGAGCTATCATACGTGATCCCTTAACTATTAATGTATGGATTCGCCACTGCACCGCATTGAATCAAATTCCTGGCTACACCACTGCTTGAACAAGGCTGCTTAATAAAAATCCATGCCAATATTCCGATGCCCACATAGTAACAATAAACAAATGATAATATGTATATTTTTATGAATATTTTACCATATTCACAAGTATACAATAGAATGTTATTATAGAAATCCATCCATTTTAAGATTATAGGTGCTGTACTTTCAGCACTATCGCAAATCACATGAATTCTTTTAAGATTATAGGTGCTGTACGTTACTCCCCTAAATAGAATTTCTGGCTACGCCCGTGTGCGTGATCATTTTTAGGATCATTTACACATGTGATTTAAATTACGGGCTGGTTTAGTAGTATATTATGAGTTATCACTAACCATGCATATGTGAAATATTTTCACAAGGAGAAATACACCAAATTAATTATATTTAGAGACAGGTGTAAACCCTAACATTATTATTTTATATAATTAACTACAAATTCTAAATACCATGTAGGGCCTTGTTTGTTTAAACTTGTATCTACCTTATTGGAGTAGTGTCAAATTTAAGCGATAGTCAAACATGCCCTTCCCACTAAACCCCATGGCATTCCTTTTTCTTGACACATCGTGAAGATAGTCAAGATACTTGGCATTCCCTCATTTTCCTTACATAATAATAATAATAACTTGCCACCTCACAACACGATGAATGAAACGACACAGTTAAACCACAAAACTCTCCGTCATTCTCACCCTGCCGCGGTGCCCTTGACTCTCAGACGATCTCAATTCTCTGCTTTCGGCCAGCTGCCTCGCCGAGTTGCTGTCTCTCGTTTCTTTCCCTTTTTTAATTTATTTTTTATTTTGTGTTTCTATCTTCGATTTTATTCTCTTATGGTCTTATTCCTCTAAAAAAATGGGCCTTTCCTCTGAAAAATGGTCTTAAAAATTTGAGTTGAATAAAAATTTGGACACTTCAATTTATAAAAAAAGAATTTGCCTAAGATATAGTTGGAATTCAAGTATAACGAATTGAAATAAACCCCTAAATTGGTCAGGTCTGAATCGATAGCCTCATCGGCCTTGGTAAAGAACCGCCCTTGATAACGTCTCTAGTAAAAATGAAAAAAAAAAAATCATCGTCGCTTTTAATACCAGTATGTGTGTGTATATATATATATATATGTAATCTTATCTTAATTTTAATATAATAATAAGAGAAGTGCATCCAGGCAAAATGTTTAGGTGGTAGTGTCAATGTTTGGCATTAGTTTCTAAGAATTAATTATTTTTCTCATTTAATTTATGCTGTTTTCTTTATTTGGTGTTATTTTTGTTTTTTTAATTTTTTAATATGTGCTTTATCTTTTTTATATGTATTCTATTTTTTGAATTAATTTATAAATTATTTTAATTCTTTTATATTCAGTGTTGTATTTTAATTTTTGGATATTATGTTTTAGTAATTTTATATAGTCTTAATTTTCAAATTAATTATATAGTTGAAGTGTAAACTTGGTATAGTGTTGCATTGACAACGGTAATCTGTTTTAGCAAAGAAAAAAAAAACCTTTTCACTATTTAAAGAAATAAAAAAATCATATTTTTCATAGTTACCATGTTAGGGAAAATGAAATCAGCTAACCGTACTTTTAATTCAATCGGTACTGAATGTGGTACAAAATTAATTCAATATTCAGAAAGTTTATATATGTCTGTGTAGGTCGACCATAAGATCATTGTTAATCGTATTAGAAATATGTTTGAACAATTATGTACGACTCATAAAACGTGTTATTTAAGTTGATTTTTTGTTCAAATAAGTATATTATCTATATTTTGTTCCGAAATATTATGTTCTTACCTTAAATCATCAATTACGATAATTGATATAATATTTTTGTTACACGATAATATTTTGCACCACAATTTGTATACCATTGTTGAAAGCCATAATATTATATATGCTTTGTTATTTTTATTATGTATTTATAATAATTTATTATTTTATTTTATAATATTATTTTATATATATCATCTAAGTCGTTCCCTATAATGTAAGGGAGTAATACAAGTTATATTATAATATATATATATATATATATATATAAGTATATAATATAATTATATATAATATAAATACAGTCCTATATAGATATTAAAATAATAAATCTGACACACATACAGCAAGAAATTGCTCAATATTATATGATTGGAATTGATCAAGTGCACAATATGATAATGTATCAGTCACAAGAGTTCCAGACTTCCAGGTGGCTTACATTTATTTATTATTATTTTTATTATTTTAATAAAGGTGGTTCATATGTTGGATCTTCTTGTTTGGGTCCACTTCATAAATAATTAGAAATTCATTTTTTTTTACATGGGGATAATCTGGGAGGGGAAAGTGTAGTGGTGAGGGACAGGATTCGAATCCAGGCCGAAGGAAGGTGAGATTCTTACTATTGCGCCACTTGTTCAAATCCTAATTAAAAATTCATTTAGATTCAAGTATAAGTCAGTGTTTATTTTAATTATTTTATCAAAAAATTAATTTATCTTATTTTTTTAAAATTAAATTTTAATATTAACCATATATTTATCCCGATAAGATATTATGTGTTCACATAACTTGTAGCTAGTCATCATTGTTGTTCAACTTAAAAAATTTAAATTTAAGAAAAATAAGATCGTATGTTCATAATGACTCATCATTCATCATGCATACAAGAGAATCAGTTTTACACTGTTACTACTATCTTTTGGAGTTCAGGTTTATTGTTTCATGTCGGTTCTCTTTATTTATCAAATCAAAATAGTCATCATATACCCTTAGAAAGAAAAATAATCAAATGTATTAATAATATCGGAATGGTGTCATTCAAACTAACACTGCCAAAATTTGAAAGATTGAGAGTCTGATGGTCCAAATTTAAAAGTTGACAGCCAAACTTCAATTGAAGGTAAAGGATAAGAACTATTGACGGCGTAGTAAACCAAAAAAAGGTTTAGAAAAACTTACTAAACGCACACTTAAGGCTCAAAACATTTTGGCGGAGGAAAAAGGTTTTACCAAACACATTTTCAAATTATTATTCAACAAATTTTACGCAGGGAGACCTTTTTTTTTTTATAATTGACATAATACTTGAATATTAATTTGAGAGAATATATATATATATATATATATATATATATATTGGGTACAATTAATAATGGTAAAAGTAGTTTCTTGATCAAATATGTCTATTTTCCCTTTTTACTTTGCCACTTATAAAAGTGGTTTTTTGATTAAATATCTTTTCCCCCTTTTACTTTGCAACCTATCAAAATTGTTATTATTTTCTAAATTATATATTTACTTGGTGATAAATAATGATTTAGGATAAATATTAAAAAATTTAGTTGAATTAGAATTGTTATTATCCGAAAAAACTAAATTGTAACTACCATATCACATTTTTATTTATCTTTTTTTTTTCGTTTTTAATATAAATTAATAAATCTTAATATATATATATATATATATATATATATTAGCAAAAGGGGTATCTAAAAACAAGTTTTCTAAAAACCATTAAAATGAGATGTGTTTTAGATTTTGTATGAAAACAGATTAGGTCATCATGTTTTCATTCTAAGAATATCATCGTCTCTCCATTTAATTTGTAGTTGCCCTTTAAATATTTATAATTTCATATTGAGTTTCATATTTATATTGTGTATGTCAACCCCGTTCAAGTACTATCGATGGTGCCTTAATATGGCACCATCAAACCATGTGTCATTGTTCTAAAAGGCCCGCCTAGGCTTCGCCTAGGCCCCGCCTAGGTTTGAGGCTTGACCAAAACGCCTCGCCTCATGAAAGGCTTGGAAAACGGCGGTCAACTTAAAGTTAACCGCCTCTTGCGTGTGTACTATTATAACGACGTGTTCATTTTAGTTGTTCTACTGGTTATTTCTTAAATTTAGTTTAAAAATATTAACTTACAAGATTACATCTCTTTTTCAGACTTCAATATATTATTTTTTATTAACTATCAAAATATTAATTTGGATGAAGATGATATTTAATTGAATTTCGGTAATTCCTTATTTCTAGCATTCAATATTCATGTCTTATTTTAGTTGAATTGGCCATGTTTGTATTTTTATTTTTATTTTTGTTAAAGTCAACTATCTCCCATGTTCATTTCAAATTCAATTACGCATTGTTCTTAAATAGAAAATAGTAAGCAATATTTTAGTTTTAAATATTTTAAGGACTATGTTTTTATTGGAAAAAATTTAGAAAATATGTAATAGTTAATGTATGTTGATTTGTGTATGAAATTTTGTAAATATACATTTTTATACTTATTTATCACTCTAGAATAAAAAAAAAAAAATTAAAAGCGGCGCAGCGCTTGAACTGCTAGCACGCTGAACTCTCCAGGCTTGAGGCTCGGCGCTTGCGCCCCATGTGCCTCAGCGCTTTTAGAGCGCTGTATGTGTTGTTGTTGACGGCGGCACTTAAAAAAAAAGGACCTGGTGCCATAATTAACCAGGAAGGAGAACCATGGGGACCGATCTGCAATTTCTGCCCATAGCAATTCAATACAACTCCATATTCTCAATAGGAAACAAACATACGAGGTAAATGATTTATCATCTGCTGCAATTCATATAACACACCGACTGCTCCATCACCAACATCTCAAAATTCATTCGAACATTTCATCAAGCACACAATTAGCATAAGTGCATAACTTATACAAACACACAGTTAGTATTGTATAAATCTTCAAATACAAATCCACTCAAACATTGTTTTCAATTCCACATCTCAACTCACTATACATGACCCTGAAAAATATAAAAATAAAAAAATAAGAGAAATGGACGAAATCTCAGACTTCACGCAGCAAGGTAGTCAGAATTCAACTTCAAATTTCTCCTGTACTTTTGCTTTCAAATCAGTGTAAGGATGTAGTAGAACCCATAGATGAAGTTAATCGATCGATTGTGGCAGACTGAAGCCTCAATTTTGTCGGATTTCATTCAAGAAAACTCTTCCTTCGGCCCCTTCTCTCTCTTCTTTACCGATCAATCATGAAAAGTGTATCAAAATTGAAAGATTTTGGTAGAGGTGGAGGTGGTGGTGGTGGGCAGTGGCGGCGGCGAGAGGGCAGTAAGTGGTGATGGTGGCGGACTAAGGTCCGAGAATTTCTGCTGCCTTTGAAATGGTGAAGCGGATTAGGGTATCGAGAGGGGAGGGGAGTATTTCCGAAAATTGCAAGATAGGCCCCATGTTTCTCCTTCCTTGTTAATTATGGCACCAGGTCCATTTTTTTAAGTGCCACTGACGTGGCCTGCCACACCAGCGACACGTGGTTTCATGGTGATGATATTGGAACAGAACTGTTGTGTGTGCTGCTTCTTTTTTGTTATTCAGTTACTATTATTTCTACGATTTTATCAGAAAAATACAGTTATTTCCGTGTTGGCGTAAATATATTTTATATGTGACTATAGCAGATTCCCTACTAACTCCACAATCAATATTGTTTTTACGAAAATATTTCAAATTTTATAATATTTTTTTAAATACCGTATTCTAGGTATATATAATGTATAATTTTTCATTTGTCTTCTATCAATATATTTTTAGTATTATTATTATTATTAAATATTATCTGAATAATTCCGTGGGTGCACAAGATTATAGAGCCTGTTAGTATAGTAATTTTAATTCATTCTTTTTAAAATTTAAATTTAATTAAATAAATTATATTCACATGTCAACTGTATTTTTAAATCTCTATCATCAAACTCTATTAATTCTCTCTTTCTACTATAAAAATATATTTTAATTTATATTCTAACACATCCCATGAATAGACCGATAGATGTATATAACAGTGCCGTGGGAGTTTATGAATATCAGAATATACACACCAAAACACAGTGTCACTCACAAGCTTCCAAAAAGAAGCAAAATTGCCACCGTTTCTTCTGGTCTACAGAGAAAAATGGTTTCCCCTCACGTCCTTCTTGTCACTTTCCCTGCCCAAGGCCACATCAATCCCCTCCTCACATTCGCCAAAACCCTCGTCAGAAACGGCGTCTACGTCACCTTCTCCACCGGTTCATTCGCCCAACGTCGCATCGCCAAAGCCGCCGCCGGCGACTCCAATTTCTCCGACGGCATCGCCTTCGCCCCCTTCTCCGACGACGGGTCAAAGCCGAGTCACAACCACAACCAATACATGGCGGAGATTCGAAATCGGAGTTCTAACACCATCAGAGAAACTATCCTCGCCAGTGCGAAACAGGGGAGGCCGGTGACCTGTTTAGTTTACAGTCTTCTCCTCCCGTGGGCGGCTGGGGTGGCGCGTGAAATGCACGTGCCGAGTGCTCTCCTCTGGATCCAACCCACCACCGTGTTGGATATCTACTACTATTACTTCAACGGCTATGCAGAAGAGATTAGCAATTCGTTAGATGATCCTTCGTGGAAGATTCAGCTACCTGGGCTGCCATGGCTGAGGAGAAGAGATCTTCCTTCTTTTGTTCTTCCTCCGAGCAATGATCACAAAGTGTTTGCTCTTTCCACATGTAAAGAGCATTTAGAGGCATTAGATGCAGAGACTAAGCCCAAAGTTCTCGTGAACACTTTTGATGAATTGGAGAAAGATGCTCTCAAGGCGATTGAGGATTATGATTTGATTGGAATTGGGCCGTTGATTCCTTCGGCTTTCTTGGACGGTGGAGATCCATCTGATAAAATCATTGGTTGTGAACTTTTCAATCAGTCCAAGGATTACAGACAATGGTTGAACTCTAAACCAGAATACTCCGTCGTTTATGTGTCATTTGGGAGTGTTTTGAGGCTCCCAAGGGTACAAATGGAAGAGATCGGTAAAGGTTTAGTTGAGTCTCGACGACCCTTCTTGTGGGTCATACGAGCAAATGACGACCCACAAGAAGAAGATAATTATACTAAATTAAGTTGTTACGAAGAGCTCGAAAAATTAGGTAAAATAGTACCGTGGTGTTCGCAACTCGAGGTTCTAACACACCCTTCGTTGGGTTGTTTTGTGAGTCATTGCGGATGGAATTCGACGTTAGAGGGTATATCGTGTGGTGTTCCGGTGGTGGCGTTTCCTCAGTGGGTCGATCAAGGGACCAGTGCCAAGTTGATAGAAGATGTGTCCAAAACGGGCATTAGGGTTAACCCGAGAGAAGATGGCATTGTTGAGAGTGATGAGATTAAGAGGTGCATTGAAACAGTAATGGACGGTGGAGAAAAGAGTCGAGAACTGAGAGAGAACGCTAAGAAATGGATGGATTCGGCAAGAGAAGCCATGAAGGAAGATGGATCTTCCACTAAGAACTTGAAAGCTTTTGTTAAGCAACTTGGAAATTAATTTCTCTTTGTTATCTTAGTCAAATTAAATTAAATGTTTTTTTTTTTAACTTTAAATGTAATGTCTTTGAAGTTTGATGTTTGCATTTTGTAATACTCTATTTGTTCATTGCAATTTTGATCTCCTCCTCATGTGATTGAGAAGATGTTACTTTCCCCCATATTATTCTACCTACAAGTAAAATATTATTGGCCCATATTAATAATAGGGAGATATTATTCTCTCCATATGGGGAGATCCAGGAAAGTTCTTGAGGCGGGCAGATTTCTACTGCGTAGCTTGGCCCGCGGAGATTTTCTTCCTCATTCGGATTTCGTTTTGAAATACGAAAATTTTGTTGGATTCATTACGACGAGATGGAGCTCCAGCAATTTGAAAAAAAATTTTGGACACCGTGGCGGCCCGTGATGCCCGGTCAAATATCAGTCAAAGTTTTTGGCCAATTTTTTGCCAAAAAATTTGACCGATCTTTGACCAGTCACCACCGTCACGTTGTCCAAAATTTTTTTCCAAATTGCTAGAGTTTCGTCCTGTCGTGATGAATCCAACAAAATTTTCGAATTTCAAAACAAAGTCCAAACGAGAGAGAAAATCACTCAAACGGACCGTAAGCCGGGGCGGACTGGAACACTAGGCTGGGGAGATCATCAAGGCTCTTGTTCATTGATATGTTTCTGACCTGACCTTTGAAGAGAGAAAGATAACATGTAGGCCCCTAACAGCATACCAACTTCAACATTGAGCTTCAATAAAATAAAAATTTATTTGAACGCGTGCAAACTCATTGTAGGGACAGGAAAGTTCGCTATTAATTAAGGGTGTCTTCGATTGCGTTCATGGAAAATATTTTCCTTCATTTGAATCACTTAGAAAATATTTTCTTACCTTCCACTTGGATTAAATTTTCCATCAAAAGTGACTCATTGGTGCATAAATTGATTGTATATGGAAAATATTTTCCTTGAAAAAATTTTCTATCAAACAACAAAATAGAAAAATATTTTTCTTGATTTGACATTTTCGTAGAAAAGTTTTGTCAATTAAACACACCCTAAATAGTTTATGTACAAACAATGAACATAAAAGGTCAGTTTTGTTCCAATGCCAATCGTTGGCATGCTCATACTCCCAAAAAAAATTCGTAAGGTCCACACGAATCCCCCATCATTAGGGGGCAATTATGTATTATTCATTTGTTTTTGAGGTCGAACGGACCCGTAACTTTGACCGGTGGCCACTGGCCGCCTCCAAATTTTTTTTTCAAAAATACCGGAGCTCCGTTTTATCGTGCTGAATTTAAATCTGGTCCCGAAATTCAAATCAGAGGTCGAACGGACCTGTAAAAGCACCCGGAAGCACCATAACTATGGTGCACCCGGGTGCACTTTATCATCCCATACACAAAGTAAGATGGTCCAAATCGATTTATACTGTGGATACAATTTTTCCTAGAAATCGCAATGGGTCCGTAATACCAATGGTACAAAAGTGAATTTCAATAAAATAAAATAAAATTTTATTTGAACACGCGCGAACTCATTATATGGACAAAAAGGATCACTGCTAATTAGGTAGCTTAAGTACAAACAATGAACATAAACGGTGCAAAAAGTAAGATGGTCCAAATCAATTTATAGCGTGTGGAATGTGGAAACAATTTTTTCTAGGAATGGTAACAGATCGGATTTGGGGTGGGTCGGATCTAGACCTGCTAGCTATAGAGTGTCTCGGACCCGACCCTAAACTTAGGGACGGGTTGGGTGGGGGTGGATCAAGGGTCGGGGCGAGTCAGTTCTTAGATCCATGGGTTGACCCACGAAGTTTTTTGTAATAATTATTTTTACTTCCAATTTTTCGTATAGAAATGGGGAATCAAATAATGGTCACACAATTAATTGTGTTTAGTTTAAGGGTTCAAATCTCGTTTTTTATAAATGTGTAAATATTTGTAATTATATTAACTTTTCAAATTAATTTAGAAAACATAAATACATTCGTGGGTAATAGGGATGGTTCAAGGTGGGTACATATCTATCCAGACCTACCCCTAAAATATTCACGAGTCCCAAAATCAGCCATGGATCCGCCTATATTACCCATTTAATCGGAGACAAGTTCCCGCAGGTCTCGAGTCTTGCAGGTAAAATTGTCATCCCCAATTTTATTCGTTGTTACTTCTAAGCACAATCATATTGCCACTACATTTTTATTTTCCTACACCAATTTTTAAACACACCACAATTGAAAGATAAATATTTATAATTGCACCACTATTAATTTACACATATCACCTCACCTCACAGTTTAATTAATGGCCAAACTACTATATTGGTATTTAAAAAAATATACTTTTGACGATTTGGTATTTAAAAAAGTTTTGGCGACACATTTGTATTTAAAACTCGATTTTTGTGCACTTAGATCCTTTTTTTTCACCCCTTGCAGAATCTTGAATAAAATAATCATATTTTCGAAGTTTTTATGTTTTTATTCATTTTTTCGGTGAAATCTTATTAAAATAATAATATTTTCAATTTTGAGTAGTTTTTATTCATTTTTATAATCTATACTTAGTATATTTTTCGATTTCCTTTCCTAATCGAAAAAATAGGGCATTTTACGAGATTGGTAAAAAGACATTGCCTAATTGGTAAAAAAAATTTGGTGTGCGTTTAGTCTATTTGGACAGAATCCATCCAATTTTATCGTTAATTAAATCAAAATTTACTATTTTAACGTACATAAATAAAATTTTGTTACGAATATATCACTATAAAAATATATCGAATATAAAAAATTAATAAAATTAAATTAAAATAAAAAAAACCTTAACCCACTCCTATCCCCCAACCCCCCACTCCCCCTCCGCTCCAAAAACCCACCACCACGACGATTGTGGTGGTGGTTTTTGGGTAATGTTGGCAATGGATTGGGTTCGGATCAGATCTCCGTAATCCAAATCCAAATCAATCACTCCAACCCAAATCAAAATTTCTCGGATCGAATAAAAAAAATCAAAATACGATCCATATTGGTATAGATTTTTATAAAAAAATAAAAATAATAAAAATAAAATATAAAAATCAATTTGGATCGGATCAAGTCTGATCCGATCCAAATCCAAATCCGTTTTGGATCGGCCAATCGATGGATCAATGATCCACCGATTATCGGATCGGCAAAAAATCGCTCCATTCGGATTAAGTATCTATCGGATTTTTATCGGATTGAATTTTTCTACCATCACTATTTTTTTGGGGGGTGCAGGTGGGGTTTGGATTTTTTTTTTAATTTGATTTTATAATTTTGTGTATTCGGTATATTTTCTACAGTGATATATTCGTAATAAAATATTATTTAACTATAATAAATTAGTTAAATTTGATTTGACTAACAATAAAATTGGATGGATTTCGTCCAAATGGATTAAACATGCCCAAAATTTTTTTGACCAATCACGTTATGTCTTTTTTGCCAATCTCATAAAATGCTCAATTTTTTCGGATTAGAAAAGAAACTCGAAGAATATACTAAGTAAAGATCATAACAATGAATAAAAAATACTCAAAATTGAAAATATTATTATTTTAATTAGATTCCGCTGAAAAATGAATAAAAAATAAAAATTTTGAAAATATTATTATTTCATTCAAGATTCCGCCATCGATGAAAAAAAGGTTCTAAGTGCACAAAAGTCAAGTTTTAAATACTAATTTGTCGTTGGAGTTTTTTTAAACACCAAATCTTGAGAAGTGTGTTTTTTTTAAATACCAATGTAATAGTTTGACGTTTAATTAACCTTTGAAAGGCATTGAAAGCTCATGATATCAATTTAATTTAACAGATCTCTTCGTCAAGCTATTGACTGGCATTTTATAAATTCTACCATTACAATTACAATCAGGGCATTTGTTTTCCAGCAAATTAAATTAAAAAATAAAAAATAAAAGCCTGATTGGGAATACTTTTTTCCCAAATTTTCCACTTTTTCAATTTTTTTCTCTTCTAAATCAATCACATCCACACATCTCATCATATCTAAAAATCTCAACCACACAACTCCACTCACGAGATTAATGATGTTGCGGTGTGTGTGGGGGTGTGTGTGTGGGGGTGGGTGGGGGTGTGTGTGTTGGGTTTGGTAGCGTGGGGTGGGTGGGGTGGCGTGGGGTTGGACCGGGCGTGTGTGAAGGGATGGGAGAGAGTATATGTGTCGTCATGTGTGTAAGAGAGAGGAAACAAAGGAGGAAAAATTAAGGTTGCAGAGTCGTACCAGAAAGGGAGTGGCCATGGTTGAAGGTCAGGAATGATCAAACACCAACGTTGGTGCCGTAATGACGGCACCAACAATTATATTTTCGGGTCGATTCGACATCCGTTTTGAAATTCGGGACCAGATCTGGAATCATCACGGCGATGGGGAGTTCAAGGAATTTTTTGAATTTTTTCCGGCGACACCGTGGCCGCCGTGGCTACCGGTCAAAGTTTTGGCAGATCATTTCTGGGTTGAAGGTAGCTTCAAATATTTTTTTTTAATAGAAGGCAGCTTCAGAATATTGATACTTCAATTATCGTTGTGAAAATAGTCCAAACGAAACAATGTAATTTGAACAATCTAAGAGAAACTGGGAATCAATGAATTCATATTTTGCGTCTATTATGTGCCCGAAAAAATAATCCAACTAGTGTTTCCATTTTGAAGGAATTGGACACGAGAAAGGTAAAGTTGATGCAGTGTTTGGATTAGGAAGGCATTGTGGAGTGCGGAACAATTGTAGAAAATAACTAAATGGTCATTTAGGTAATTTGAGTGGTGATATCTTTCTCACATGGGGAGGAAATTCATGCCAAGTGTCAATTTAAAAAAAAAAAAAGGATCCCACCCAAGACCCTCTTCCCCTCCAATTAGGGGGGACACATGGCGTGGGTTCCTCAATTAAAACCGTAAGTAATTTTATCTCTATCTTTTTTTTGGAAATTAAAATAATATGGTGTAAGCAAAAATTTATATAGTCGGAATAAAATTGCCCTACATCTAAAATTTGGTTAGGAGATTTTGGTAAGGACTGTGACGATCCACAATTAGGGATGGCAAACGAGCCAAACGGCTCCGCTCGTCAAACAGCCTCTCGGGTTCCGCTCGTGTTCAAATTCTCTAGATCGAGTTCAACTGGAGAATTTGGTAAGCCATCCAATGTTGCATTCGGGTGTAGGGGAGAAAGATTGCCTAATCCAATTTTAAAAGCCACAATAACGCACGGTTGGAGATGCTCTAAATATTGGATGACTTTTTCGTATACACATAGATCTCATGCTATATTGCTATCAGAGGCGGGAGCTATGGGCGGGCAGGGGGTGGCGGTTAGCCCCTGACAAATGTGAAACTCCATTAGTCGCCCCCCGATATTGGGTCTAAAATTTTTTTTCTTTGATGTTTGGCATTAAATTTTTGTTTCGCCCCCGCGAACGGAAATTTTTGGCTCCACCACTGATTATTATATATGGTTGACAATGACGAACCGACATTCTTGGCTTTAAAACATCTAACTTAGTAACTTATAATTACGGGTCATTACATCTTACAATGAGGATATTCTCGTGAAACCATTAATGTTCAAGCTTTGAACCTTTGGCTACCTTAAAAATGGCCTACTCTATAGGGAACTTTTTAAAAAAATTTTACCACTTTTTTATCTATTCTTTCTTTATCCTAAATCTGTCACATCCACATATCATATCACATCCACAAATCTTCACCATTCAACTCTACTTATTCTCTCCTCTTTAATATTAAAAACAATTAAAAATCAATCCCCATCACCCTAAAATAGGATGATGGGGATTGATTTTTAATAGTTTTCAAAGGGTAATTTCCTTGAATGCATTTTTATTTCTTTTAAAGATTAATTTTTAAATTTGAATGGTAGTATAAACTAAAAAGCGTGTAAGGAAAAATTCGTCAAGCTTTGCTTAATGTGCATTATCACTTGTTCCCAATATTTAATTCATTAACGAATTTCGCTTAATGTGCATTATCACTTGTTATCCCAACATTTAAATTCGCTAGTTAAAAGCACATGCTTCGCACGGGATACTACGCTAAGAATAGATATATACAAAATAATAAATATTCAATTGAATGTACCATCACACATACACACAGAGAAAAAAATTCTTAGTCACCAAGTTAGTATTAGTGTTAGTATATGTATAAAAATAGATTTTTATAGATTTTGATGTGATATAAGAGAGAGAACTAGTGGAGTTGAATGGTAGAGATTTGTGCAATACAAATATGTCCCACGAGATATGTGGATGAAATAGGAGAGAGAATGGGTGGAGTTGACAAGAATATATAAAAATGTATAAAAATTTGCAAAAACTTGTAAACTAATAGGCGCTTGTTGAGCTTAATAATGTATTATGCAGACAAAATAAGTAAAGAAAATAAACAAAGGATTAACGGGGAAAAATCTTGTTTGTAGGTATTTGATTTTTACATATTAACATGATAAATTTCACCTCTAGTGTTTTATAGGATATGAACTATTGGCATGCCTCAAATGATTAAACCAAAGTATATAACTGGCATGCCTAGTATGAATACTTGGAGTTTGAAGGAAGTACTTCAAAAGTTTTTATCACTACTAAATTGACTAATATATACATGCATATTAGATATTTTCCATCAAGATAATTAAGCGCATATTTAAACATTGTTTGATAGAACAATCAAATACATAATTTTGATCTTCGGATTGTGGTTGTTATTTTGTGTGTGTGTGTGTGTGTTTTTTTTTTGCAAAATTAAATAAACTAACAGTTGAAAATAACGTTAACTATAGTTTATAATCGTTAAATTACATAATGTGATTATTTGTTAGATTTATAACTTGAAAAAGACATACTTGAGAAAATAACTCACAAATAATAATGAAAACAAAAAGTCATTTGTATAAATAGAATTGATCAATATTAAAATGGAAAATAACTATGACTTCATTGAGTTTGTTTTTATAAAGTAGGGATGTTAATTTGAAAATAAAAAGATTTTTAGGGACTAAATTTATAAGTTACAAATATAATTTGGATTAAATTTAATGAAGTACATTAAATTGACCTTTTTTTATGGAAAATGTAAAACATAAAAAATTAAAACTTTTACTCGCAGTGTTTTATGCATTACTAGTATTAACCCCATGCATTGCGCGGAACGATTAAAATGATACATTTACATAAAATAATATTATAAAATAAGACAATAAATTTGGTGCGAAATATTATCTTATAAAAAAAATATTATATCAATTATCGTAATTGGTGATTTTAGGGAAAAACATAATATTTGGGAAAATTTAGATAATATATTTTTTGAACAAAGAAAAAAAACTAAATACTATGTTTTATGAGTCATACATAACTATTCAAATGTATATTTCAAATACGATTAGCAATGATCTTATAGTTGGCTTACAGATACGTATATACATTTTGTGAATATTGAATTTTATATCATATTTAGCTCGAATTGAATTCTGAATATTGAACGGATTTTGTACACTAAGTAAATTAAAAAAGGCTTTTCTCATTTACTTTTTTAAATAAATAAAAATGATTTTTTAAATAGAAAATCGTTGTCAACCTAGCACTATACCAAGTTGACACTATAATTCAAAAACTAAAAAATATATAAAAAATTAAAATGTAATATTCAAAAATTAAAATGTATATTAAAAAAGTTAATTATCATTTTTAAAAATAATTCAATTGATATTGTAGTTTGTAACTTTGATATAATATCACATTTTTATTAATGCTTGCATTTTTTTGTTTATTTTCAATTATATACATAATTCAAAAATTAAAATTTATATAAAAAATTAAAATAAGGAAAAAATACTAAATAAAGAAAATAAATTAAATTAAATAAGAAAAATAAAATAATAAAGTATGTATTTAATATTTATTTCCAAAATAAGATTTTCCTTTTTTAATTTTAAGTAATTAAATGAGTGCCAACTTAGCACTGCCAACATGGCACAGTGCCTAGTTGGCACTCCTCTTATTATTATATTAAGATATAAATTGTGCTTTCATAATTAGCTCTTGAAAGGAAGCTCGTCGTAAACTTCAAATTGAGATATTTTATTTAATATTCATATTGTATATTTTTTTACTTAACTACAATGTCGAGTTTTTAAAACGAAAAATAGCAATGACAACCTCGTATCTATAGAGCAATAACAATAGCAATGGCATAAGCCCTGTAATCTTGTACTTATAGAACAATAGCAGCGATATGCTTTTAGGGACAACAACTCACCACTAAAAATTTTGCTTCTGAAAATATACTCTTCGTAATATATCAATTTTTGACGATCGAAAGTCGATCCTTAACATGTACTTTTCTTGACAAATACACTACAAGTTATTCAATTATGCGTTTATGTTATATGAACATAATGTGACGCCAGACATATCTATATCTATCTGTACAATATTAAAAGTGGTATGAGGTGAGAATCATTTTCTTGATGGTTTTGCCCCAACTATATTTAATTATTTATGAAAAAACATTCTTATGTCCATATTTTTGAATTCTTAAATATATTGATATTATATAAATATATGCATGCACATGTACAGATTAACATATGTTAAATTGTTAATTAAGAAATCTATTAAATCTAGGAGTGCATGTATTTGATTGTGTCATTGTGTGTCGGAAGTTTAGTGGACATTGAGAATGAACTATGTAGGTTAATGTCATGCAAATCTTTAATTGGGCGTTGTTCTATGTACAATAAAATTTATTTATTTGAATTTCGTGTAGATTGGGTCGTTAAAATTTGAAAAGATGTAATAAAAAATATGAGAAAATTATATGAGTGATTGAAAATGATGAGAGAGAAAGAGTTAGTGAAAGTTAGTAAATTTTATCGTGTATAAAACAAGCCCCTAGATAAATTAATGAACCACCCCCTCATCCATACACCTATTCTAATTTTCTGCATTGGTTATTGTATACAATCAAAGCTTTCATGTGTGGCCCCAAAAAAATTGAGTTAACATCTAATCTAATATCATACAAAGTTCAACTATTTAAACTAACTATCGCAAATAATTTCATTTCAGGTACTCATCATTTTCTACGTCACATAGTGTAGATATATTTGAAAACTTCATATTATGGACGTAAATATTATTTTACGTTACATCCATATGTCAATTGTATTTTTAAATTTCCGTCATCCAACTCCATTAATTCCCTAACTTCCTATTCATAAAAATACATTTTAATTTATATGCTAACCCATCCATCCTATCCTATGAATACACCGAGAGATCTATATAACAGTGCCGTGAGAGCTTATGAATATCAGAATATACACACCAAAACACGCATTGTCACCCAAAAGCTTCCAAAAAGAAGCAAAATTCCCACCCTACAGAGAGAAATGGTTTCCCCTCACGTCCTTCTTGTCAGTTTCCCTGCACAAGGCCACATCAATCCCCTCCTCACATTCGCCAAAACCCTCGTCGGAAACGACGTCTACGTCACCTTCTCCACCGGTTCATTCGCCCAACGTCGCATCGCCAAAGCCGCCGCCGGCGACTCCAATTTCTCCGACCGCATCGCCTTCGCCCCCTTCTCCGACGACGGGTCAAAGCCGAGTCACAACCACAACCAATACATGGCGGAGATTCGAAATCGGAGTTCTAACACCATCAGAGAAACTATCCTCGCCAGTGCGAAACAGGGGAGGCCGGTGACCTGTTTAGTTTACAGTCTTCTCCTCCCGTGGGGGGCTGCGGTGGCGCGTGAAATGCACGTGCCGAGTGCTCTCCTCTGGATCCAACCCACCACCGTGTTGGATATCTACTACTATTACTTCAACGGCTATGCAGAAGAGATTATCAATTCGTTAGATGATCCTTCGTGGAAGATTCAGCTACCTGGGCTGCCATGGCTGAGGAGAAGAGATCTTCCTTCTTTTGTTCTTCCTCCGAGCAATGATCACAAAGTGTTTGCTCTTTCCACATGTAAAGAGCATTTAGAGGCATTAGATGCAGAGACTAAGCCCAAAGTTCTCGTGAATACTTTTGATGAATTGGAGAAAGATGCTCTCAAGGCGATTGAGGATTATGATTTGATTGGAATTGGGCCGTTGATTCCTTCTGCTTTCTTGGACGGTGGAGATCCATCTGATAAAATCATTGGTTGTGATCTTTTCAATCAGTCCAAGGATTACAGACAATGGTTGAACTCTAAACCAGAATACTCCGTCGTTTATGTGTCATTTGGGAGTGTTTTGAGGCTCCCAAGGGTACAAATGGAAGAGATCGGTAAAGGTTTAGTTGAGTCTCGACGACCCTTCTTGTGGGTCATACGAGCAAATGACGACCCACAAGAAGAAGATAATTATACCAAACTAAGTTGTTTTGAAGAGCTCGAAAAATTGGGTAAAATAGTACCCTGGTGTTCACAACTCGAGGTTCTAACACATCCTTCATTGGGTTGTTTTGTGACTCACTGCGGATGGAATTCGACGTTGGAGTGTATATCATGTGGGGTTCCAATGGTGGCATTTCCACAATGGGCCGATCAAGGGACCAGTGCGAAGTTGATAGAAGATGTGTCCAAAACAGGGGTCCGGGTTAACCCGAGAGAGGATGGCATTGTTGAGAGCGATGAGATTAAGAGGTGCATTGAAACAGTAATGGACGGTGGAGAGAAGAGTCGAGAACTGAGAGAGAACGCTAAGAAATGGATGGATTCGGCAAGAGAAGCCATGAAGGAAGAGGGATCTTCCACTAAGAACTTGAAAGCTTTTGTTAAGCAACTTCGAAATTAATTTCTCTTTGTTATCTTAGTCAAATTAAATTAATTTTTTTTTTTTTTAACTTTAAATGTAATGTTGTTGAAGTTTGATGTTTGCATTTTGTAATACTCTATTTGTTTATTGCAATTTTGATCTCCTCCCCATTCGATTGAGGAGATGTTATTTTCTCCTATATTATTCTCCCTACAAGTAAAATATTACTAGTCTACATCAATAATAGGGAGATATTATTCTCCCCATATGGGAGAAGATCAAGGTTCTTGTTCATTGATATGTTTGTGACCTTTGAAGAGAGAGAGAGATAACATGCAGGTCCCTAACAGCATGCCAACTTCAACATTGAGCTTCAATAAAATAAAAATTTATTGAACGCGTGTGAACTCATTGTAGGGACAGGAAAGTTCGCTATTAATTAAGTAGTTTATGTACAAACAATGAACATAAAAGGTTAGTTTTGTTCATGCTCATACTCTCAAAAAAAAATTCATAGGATCCACACGGACCCCTAATCATTAAGAGACAATTATATATTATTCATCTCATATCATGTAAATGTTCAAAAAAAAATTTTTACAAAATTTTTTTAATGAAGGTGTAACATCAGGGAGTGGGCATGCCCACAGTGGCCAAGTGAACAAAGGTGCATAAAAGGTACACGAAGTAAGATGGTCCAAATCGATTTATAGTGTGGCTACAATTTTTCCTGGAAATGGCAACGGGTCCGTAATACTAATAGTACAAAAGTGAGTTTCAATAAAATAAAAATTTATTTGAACACGCGCGAACTCATTATATGGACAAAAAAGATCTCTACTAATTAGGTAGCTAAAGTACAAACAATGAACATAAAAGATACACAGTGTAAGATGGTCCAAATCAATTTATAGCGTGTGAAATGTGAATACAATTTTTTCTAGGAATGGTAACGGATCGGATTTGGGGTGGGTCAGATCTAGACTTGCGAGCTACAAAGTGTCTTGGACCCGACCCTAAACTTAGGGGCGGGTTGGGTGGCGGTGGATCAAGGGTCGGGGGCGGGTCAGTTCTTATATCCATGGGTTGACTCACGAAGTTTTTTTTTTAATTATCTTTACTTCAAAATTTTCGTATTGTAATGGTGAATCGGATAAACTACACACAATTAATTGTGTGTAGTTTAAGGGTTCAAATTTCTTTTTTTTTTTTGTAAATGTCTAAATATTTGTAATTATATTAACTTTTCAAAATAATTTAGAAGATATAAATACATTTGTGGGTAATAGGGATGGTTCAAGGTGGGTGCACACTTATCCAGACCTACCCGTAAAATATTCACGAGTCCCAAAATCAGCCATGGATCCACCCCTATTACCGATTTAATCGGAGACAAGTTCCCACAGGTCTTGAGTCTTGCGGGTAAAATTGTCATCCCAATTTTTTTCGTTGTTCCATCTAAGCACAATTATATTGCCACTACATTTTTATCTTCTTATACTGCTTTTTAAACACACCACAATTGAAAGATAAATATTTATAATTGCACCACTATTAATTTACACATATCACCTCACCTCATAGTTTAATTAACGGTCAAACTACCATATTGGTATTTTAAAAAATATATTTTTGACGATTTGATATTAAAAAAAGTTCCGACGATACATTTGTATTTAAAACTCGACTTTTGCGCACTGAGGTCCTTTTTTTTCACCCCTTGCGGAATCTTAAATAAAATAATAATATTTTCAAAATTTTTATTTTTTTATTCATTTTTTTAGGTGGAATCTTATTAAAATAATAATATTTTTAATTTTGAGTATTTTTTATTCATTTTTATGATCTTTACTTAGTACATTCTTCGATTTCCTTTCCTAATCCAAAAAATAGGGTATTTTACGAGATTGGTAAAAAGACATAGCCTAATTGGTCAAAAAAAATTTGGCGTGCGTTTAGTTTATTTGGACGGAATCCATCCAATTTATCTTTAATTAAATCAAAATTTTTTATTTTATTATAGCTAAATAAAATTTTATTATGAATATATCACTGTAAAAATATACCGAATATAAAAAATTAATAAAATTAAATTAAAATAAAAAAACCCTAACCCACGCCCACCTCCCAACCCCCACCCTCCACCCCACAAACCCACCACCAGGACAATTGTGGAGATGGTTTTTGGATAGTGTTGGCAATGGATTGGGTTCGGATCTGATCTGCCTAATCCAAATCAAAATCAAAATCAATCACTTCAATCCAAATCCAAATTTCTAGAATCGGATCAAGAAAAAAAAATCAAATACGATCTATATTGGTGTAGGTTTTTATAAAAAAAATAAAAAATAATAAAAATAAAATAAAAAATAAAACAAATCAATTCGGATTGGATCAGGCCTGATCCGATCCAAATCCAAATCCGTTTCGGATCGGCCGATCCACTGATTATCGAATCCGCAAAAAATCGCTCTATTCGGATTAGGAATCCATCGGATTTGGATCGGATCGGATTTTTCTACCATCACTATTTTTTTTGGGGTGGAGGTGGGGTTTGGATTTTTTTTAATTTGATTTTATTAATTTTTTGTATTCAGTATATTTTTTACAGTGATATATTCGTAATAAAATTTTATTTAACTATAATAAATTAGTAAAATTTGATTTGACTAACGATAAAATTGGATGGATTTCGTTCAAATGGATTAAATGCACACAAGTTTTTTTTTTGACCAATCACGTTATGTCTTTTTTGCCAGTCTCATAAAATGCTCTATTTTTTTGGATTAGAAAAGGAAATCGAAGAATATACTAAGTAAAGATCATAACAATGAATAAAAAATACTCAAAATTGAAAATATTATTATTTTAATTAGATTCCACTGAAAAAATGAATAAAAAATAAAAAATTTGAAAATATTATTATTTTATTCAAGATTCCGCAGGCGATGAAAAAAATGACCTAAGTGCGAGAAAATCAAGTTTTAAATATTAATGTGTCGCTGGAACTTTTTTAAATACCAAATCTTCAAAAGTTTGTTTTTTTTTTGAATACCAATGTAATAATTTGGCCTTTAATTAACCGTTGAAAGGCATTGAAAGCTCATGATATCAATTTAATTTAACAGATCTCTTCGTCAAGCTATTGACTGGCAATTTATAAATTCAACCATTACAATCAGGCAATTTGTTTTCCAGCAAATTAAATTAAAAGGAAAAAAAAATAAAATTAACGAGATTAATGACGTTGCGGTGTGTGTCAGTGCGTGGGGGGGTGTGTGTGGGCATGGGTGTGTCTGTGTGTGTTGGGTTTGGTGGGGTGGGGTGGCGTGGGGTTGGAGGGGTTATGCCGGGGTGTGAGAGGGGATGGCAGAGAGTATGTGTCATCATTTGTGTAAGAGAGAGGAAACAAAGGAGGAAAAATTAAGGTTGGTAACTGAAAGGGAGTGGCCATGGTTGAAGGTAGCTTCAGAATTTTTCTTTTTATTTTTTTATTTTTGAATAGAAGGCAGCTTCAGAATATTGGCACTTCAATTATCGTTGTGAAAACAGCCCAAACGAAACAATGTAATTTGAACAATCTAAGAGAAACTGGGAATCGATGAATTCCTATTTTGCGTCTATTATGTGCGCGAAAAAATAATCAAACTAGTGTTTGCATTTCGAAGGAAATCGGACACGAGAAAGGTAAAGTTGATGCGGTGTTTGGATTAGGAAGGGATTGTGGTGTGCGGAATAATAATTGTAGAAAATAACTAAATGGTCATTTAGGTAATTTGAGTGGTGATCTCCTTCACACATGGAGAGGAAACCCAAGCCAAATGTCAACTTAAAAAAAAAAAAAAAAAAGGATCTCACCCAAGACCACCCCTCCAATTAGGGGGGACACATGCCGTGGGTTTCTCCCTACATGGGGAGGAGATCAAAACCGTAAGTAATTTTATCTCTATCTTTTTTTTGGAAATTAAAATAATGTGGTGTAAGCAAAAATTTATATAGCGGCAATAAAATTGCCCTACATCTAAAATTTGGTTAGGAGATTTTGGTAAGGCACGTGGCACGCTTGAACATGTCACGAGTTGATGACATATCATTCAAATTATCAATAGCAAGATGCAATTGTCAAATGTCAAGGACTGTGACGATCCACAATTAGGGATGGCAAACGAGCCGAGCGGCTTGGCTCGTCAAACAGCCGCTCGAGTTCGGCTCGTGTTCAAATTCTCCAGCTCTAGTTCAGCTGGATAATTTGGTAAGCCATCCAATGTTGCATTCGGGTGTAGGGGAGAAAGATTGCCTAATCCAATTTTAAACGCCACAATAACGCACGGTTGGAGATGCTCTAAATATTGGACGACTTTTTCGTATACACATAGATCTCATGCTATATTGCTATCAGAGGCGGGAGCTATGGGCAGGTGAGGGGTGGCGGTCAGCCCCTGACAAACTCGAAACTCCATTAGTCGCCCCCCGATATTGGGTCCAATAATTTTTTCTTTGATGTTTGGCATAGAATTTTTTTTTGGTCCCCGCGAACGAAAATTTCTAGCTTTATATATGGTTGGCAATGACGAACCGACATTCTTGGCTTTAAAACATCTAACTTAGTAACTTATAATTACGGGTCATCACATCTTACAGTGAGGATATTCTTATGAAACCCTTAATGTTCAAGCTTTGATTCAAGCTTTGAACCTTTGGCTACCTTAAAAAATGGCCTACTTTATCGGGAACTTTTTAAAAAAAAAATTTACCACTTTTTTATTTATTCTTTCTTTATCTTAAATTAATCACATCCACATATCATATCACGTCCACAAATCTCCATCATTCTCTCTCCTCTTTTATATTAAAACCATTAAAAATCAATCCCTATCACCCTATTTTAGGGTGATGGAGATTGATTTTTAATGGTTTTTAAAGGCTTGCATGCATTTTTATTTCTTTTAAAGGTTTTTAATGTAAAAGAGGAGAGAGAATGAATGGAGTTGAGTGGTTGAGATATATGGATGTGATGAGATATGTGGATGTGGTTGATTTAGAAGAGAAAAAAAAAGTTGAAAAAAGTTTTTAAAACACTTTTAATGGTTAGCCTAACGGGGCATAATTTTTAAATTTGAATGGTAGTATAAACTAAAAAGCATGTAAGGAAAAATTGGTCAAGCTTTGCTTAATGTGCATTATCACTTGTTCCCAATATTTAATTTATTAACGATTTTGCTTAATGTGCATTATCACTTGTTATCCCAACATTTAAATTCGCTAGTTACAAGCCCATGCTTCGCATGCGATACTACGCTAAGAATAGATATATAAAAAATAATAAATATTCAATTGAATATACCATCACACACAGAGAGAGAAAAAAATCTTAGTCACCAAGTTAGTATTAGTGTTCGTATATATGTAAAAATGGATTTTGATGTGATATAAGAGAGAAAACGAGTGGAGTTGAATAGCAGAGATTTGTGTAGTACAATTAGGTCCCACGAAATATGTGAATGAAATAGAAGAGAGAATGAATGGAGTTGAAAATAATATATAAAAATGTGTAAAAATTTGTAAAAACTTGTAAACTAACAGGCGCTTATTGAGCTTAATAATGTATTATGCAAACAAAATAAGTAAAGAAAATAAACAAAGGATTAACGGGGAAAAATCTTGTTTGCAGGTATTTGATTTTTACATATTAACATGATAAATTTCACCTCTAGTGTTTTACAAGGCATGAACTATAAGCATGCCTCAAATGATTAAATCAAAATATATAATTGGCATGACTAGTATGAATACTTGGAGTTTGAAGAAAGTACTTCAAAAGTTTTTATTGCTACTAAATTGACTAATATATACATGCATATTATATATTTTCCATCTACATAATTAAGCACATATTTAAACATTGGTTCATAGAACAATCAAATACATAATTTTGATCTTAGGATTGTGGTTGTTATTGTTTTTTTTTTTTTTTTTTGCAAAATTAAATAAACTGACAATTGAAAATAACGTTAACTATAGTTTATAATCATTAAATTACATAATGTGATTATTTGTTAGATTTATAACTTCAAAAAAAATATTTGAGAAAATAACTCACAAATAATAATGAAAACAAAAAGTCATTTGTATAAATAGAATTGATCAATATTAAAATGGAAAATAACTATGACTTCATTGAGTTTGTTTTTATAAAGTAGGGATGTTAATTTGAAAATAAAAAGATTTTTAGGGACTAAATTTATAAGTTACAAATATAATTTGGATTAAATTTAATGAAGTACATTAAATTGACCTTTTTTTTTATGGAAAATATAAAACATAAAAAATTAAAACTTTTACTCGTAGTGTTTTATGCATTATATAAATTGTGCTTTCATAATTAGCTCTTGAAAGGACGCTCGTCGTAAACTTCAAATTGAGACATTTTATATAATATTCATATTGTATATTTTTTTAGTTAACTTCAATGTCAAGTTTTTAAAACGAAAAATATGAGAGTAGGAGTTGAAAAGAAAAAGGAAAACGAAGATTTTTATTTATTTATTTACTTATTTCATTAATTAAGGATAATTTAGAGATAACAAAAAATATATAAGGGTAAAATAGGTAAATCAAAAATTTCCAATAGATCCACGTTTTTTATATATTGTAGATATAGATTATAGATGTAGATGTAGATTATTGAATTTCGCCTATGTGTCCAACGTTCTTCTACATATAATCAAGTGAGTTGACTGCCGGCTTAAGAGATTTAGTCAGATTAGAAAACTAGTACACGAACCATCAAAATAGTAGGATGATTTTTATAAGCAAATCTGGGGAATATGTATTGTTTGCAAAATACTTGTTTCTAATGGTTTACGTAGTTGTTCGTCTAATGTGGATGAATTTGATGTGTCAGTAATCAATCTAGTTGAATCCAAGAAAGATGTTAATGACGTATGTGAAATTCACTAAGAAATTTGGATACCATATTAATGAATATTAGACGATTGACATTAAGAAAAGTTCACTAATTTGTCGATTATGTTTCAAAATATAGTAAGTATATATTTATAACTTCAAAATTTGTGAGGATTCATTAGCTACCCCACCATGCAACTAAACATGGATAACTTTTAGCAAATTAAAGTCTGGAATACAAATATTCAAAAAAGTCATAGTGAAATCGATGTCTACTGTTTTATTATTATTATTCTGGTTGATTTTGACGTCTGTCTACACGTTTTTAATAAATGATGGTAAGGAAAAGAAGAAGAAAAAAATCGACTAATTGGTGGGACCACGTAAGCCCCACTCGACCACGATTCGATGAACTATGGACTTGAATCACAACTTTTTTTCCTTTTGTCTTTTTCAACACAATTTGTTAAATAACTGAGAGCATGTTAAAGCATACTAACAAACTCGTTTTTATATTTCGATATTCTAGGTCCAGGAGTTTTGGAAATCTCTTGCTCATATCCACTATCCAATATCACTCAATGTGTTTAATCAATTACTCTCACCATAAAAATATCTGCCTACAAGGGAAAGGGAAATCGTGTTTCCCTTCTACGTGTATCATGAACTTCAAGGGAAAACAAATGGCCCACGATTTAAAACGTTATAACAAAGACCCACAATGATTAAATCGGAGAAAAATTATGAGTTTATAAATAATTGAAATACTATAACAAGAAATTGGATTTTTAGGGGTGACGGTAACCTCGTATCTATATAGCAATAGCAATAGCAATGGCATAAGCCCTGTAATCTTGTACTTGTAGAACAATAGTAGCGATATGCTTTCTAGGGACGACAACCCGGCACTAAAAGTTTTGTTTCTGAAAGTATACTCTTCGTAATATGTTAATTTTTCATGATCGAAACTCGATCCTTAACATGTACTTTTCTCGACAAATACACTACAAGTTATTCAATTATGCGTTTATGTTATATGAACATAATGTGAAGCCAGACATATCTATATCTATCTATACAATATTAAAAGTGGTACGAGGTGAGAATCATTTTTTGGACGGTTTTGCCCCAACTATATTTAATTATTTATGAAAAAACATTCATATGACCATATTTTTGAGTTCTTAAATATATTAATGTTATATAAGTATGGATGCACATATACATATTAACTTATGTTAAATTTTTAATTAAGAAATCTATTAAATCTAGGAGTGCATGTATTTGATTGTGTTATTGTGTGTCGAAAGGTTAGTGGATATTGAACATCATCAGGTTAGTACAGGACAAATTCATGTAAATGTTTCAGAAGTTTGGTGGACATTGAGAATGAACTATGTAGGTTAATGTCATGCAAATCTTTAATTAGGCCTTGTTCTATATACAATAACATTTATTTACTTGAATTCATATAGATTGGGTCGTTAAAAATGATGAGAGAGAAAAAGTTAGCGAAAGTTAGTAAATTTTATTGTGTATGGAACAAGCCCTTAGATAAATTAATGAACCGTCCCCTCATCTATACACTTATTCTAATTTTATGCATTGGTTATTGTCTACAATCAAAGCTTTAGTGTGTGGCCAAAAAAATTTGAGTTAACATCTAATCTAATATCATAAAAAGTTCAACTATTTAAACTAACTATCCCAAAATAATTTTATTTCAGGTACTCATCATTTTCTACATCACATAGTGTAGATATATTTGAAAATTTCATATTATGGATGTAAATGTTATAAGAGAGATATCAGCATACGAAAATGAATAGTCGATCAAAGTGACAGTAGATCGAAAGAATTTAATCGAAACATATTAGAATGGTGAACAAAAGTTTGATATTTTGATGCTAAACTCAATTTATAAAAAGCGGTAACTTTTTAGATATACAAATACATGTTTCCTCTTTATATGGTATTTAAATTTTTGGCATTTAATATATAACATTTTTATAGAAAAATAAAATATAGGCAATGTCATTGAATGAGACAATCCATAAGTTTTACGATATTATTGAAAAGGCGAGTTCTTATATTATCCGAAATGACAACAAAAGGTCTAAAGAGAAACACAAAAAATGTAATGACAACATATTGATAAGCATGCATAAATAACTACTATTGGTGAACGTATTGGTAAGCATGCATTCCTTCCGTACATACCGTAGAGCCCTACAATTGATGAAGGATACCCATTCAAACTCATTCGCAAGTCTTTATTTTGTAATGACAATAAACAAGACTCAATGACAAACGAATTTTTACAACATCTATGTCAATTCTCATGGTCAGTTGTACACCGGACTTTCAAGAGGAATTTCCAAGGCAAACACAAAACTTTCAGTGAAATCGGACAGTTTTTATCATACATTAAATATTGTATACAAGGAGATTCTCATATAATTAATAAATTTTTATTCTTTTTATATATTTTTTCCTACTATGAAAATAACGTTTTGGTCATTAAGCACACATTTCTTCTTTTTCTATTAACTATATTTTTACCACTTAATTATAAATTACTATAATTATTTATAAATAATATTCAATGCACATTCACTATGACTAGTGTATTAAATTAATTAACACATTACCATCACAGTTGCCCAAAAAAAAAAAAATGAAAAAACAAACCAAAGTAAGGACGCATGCCGACTCATTTTCGACGCATCTTTTTGTCGTTTTCTTTTAGGGGCAGGGGGGTTTTGTGGTGTTGTACAGCTGCACTATTTGATTGTGAAAGTTTTCCCTCATTGCACGACAATGTTGTTAAGGTCCAGCCCAACGTCTCGCTAGTAACACACGAGCTGAAGCATCTATTATTAAATTATTTTACAAGATGTGTGGCACAAAATTGATGACAATTCAAAACAGACTGATAAATTAAGGACCCCGCTAAATTACCTTCGGATTCTTCGAATTTGGTTGTAAAATAATTTTGTACGTAGCTGTAAATTTTCAGAAGCAATTTTGTCATGTGTATGTCTACTGTCTGTACAATCTTACATATAAATAGTAAAAAAAAAAAAAAAAAAAACAGGTGAAATGATATAGAGGTACTTTAAAAGACAATAGGTAGATCTAACATTTTTTTTCTTTGTATGTAAATACATTTTAAATATTATTATGTGTGTATTATAGGGTGGCGATCTTCTACCCACATGAATAGAAATCCACGCCCGGAAAAAAATTCATGTGCATCAGCCCCCCACTATCTGGAAATAATTCGTGGTGATGTGATGCCACTACAACTCCCCACGTGGGCATGGGTATGTGCCGACGTGGGGAGGAAATCAAAACCGGTGTATTATATATAAACAGATTCTGTAAAATTTGAGAGGCAACCATTGTAGGAGTGTGAATGTATATGCAGCCACCCACATTAAAATATTAATTTTAGAAATAGTAGTTCATTTGTGCTATTCTTGGTAGGGACTAAGAAAACAATGTAAAGTTATTTTATGGTCGAAATGATTTTGATTAACTTAAATAGAATGGTGGACTCATCTTCAAGAATGTCAAGGATTTTTTTTTTTTTTTTTAGTTTTTTGACAAATGGCAAAAAAATTGAGTTTGTGGTACATTAAATACTAGACATTTAAAAACTCATTCTCCAATCACTTTGCTTCTCTTTATTTTTTCAAGAAATCAAATAATAATTTAGCACATATAAAATATAGACATTGTTACATTGGAGATGTTTTTCATTATAATATCAATATCTTTCGTTACATATGCACCGTGCATATTGGTGCATTGAACAAAAAGTTCAAGTAACCTAAATTCTGTGACTGAAACAAACTTTTTATGGCCGAAACTATCCCAAACATATAATAACGAAAAATTCTGTCATAAAGAAAACGAAATTTTCCTTTAAAAAAAAAAAAAAAAGAAGAAAGAATCCGAAATTTTCAACCCAAAATCTAAATAATAGCCGTCGAAACGTGAAAGTCTATGGCCCAAAACGTACAACAAACAAAAGTTTGCCAATATTTTCTTTGATTGAGGACCCAAAATATCATCTTCTGGTTTTGCGAATATCCATTATCATTTAGACAATTATTTATTTATTTATTTAGGTATTTTTTATAATACACGGCTGTGGAGATTATAGAGGTGGAGTGGTATCTTTAAACTCTGGTCAATTACCAATAAGAGATTATATTTTCTACTAGATCAATCCCCTCAGACTAGACAATATAAATTTGAATACAATACAAAAAATAAAAAGAATTTTTTTTAATGATACTATGTCATTTTTTTTTTCTTTTAGTACACAGTGGGAATCATAATGGCATCATAGTATCTTCAACCTAGATCAATCACAAATAAGAGAATGTATTTTCCTTTAGGACAAACCCCACTGGATAAGCCAATGAGACATTTCTTTGGTTTGTTAGGAGGACAAAAGTTGAGGCTCTGAGACTTAAAGGTCTCAATTTCAATTCCCACCAACCACGTACAAACTGCGTATTAAGTGGCTATACTTGCTGCCAATAAGGCCTCTAGTTATCGTCAGTATTGCGGTTATAGTTCTTCCGTCAACAAGGTGGCCATAGTTTTCATTCGTAGGGGAATTACTTCCCTCTCATAGAGCGACTTTGAATGCGTTGTATTCTTGTAGTATGTACTGATGTAACTTGTACTTCAAAAAAAAAATCCCATTGGATAAAGAGAAAACTTAATGAGCTTGTTCTATACACAATAAACTTCTACTAACGTTTTTTCTCTCATTATTTTTAACCACTCATACAATTATTTTATATTTTTAATAAGATATTTTTCTTAATTTTCAATCACACATATAATACTGTTCAAGTAAATTACAAATATTGTATATAGAACAAGTCTAATTATGGTACGAAGAAACTATATTCATTGTAGCAGTTGCATGTGTGTTGATTCTAGATTTTTCAAAAATGCTATAATTTTAACTATAATTTTTATTATATTGTTGTTTCTACCCATAATTTCTTACATTCTTAGATTAATCGCATTCAAAAATGAACTTTAAAAAAAAAAATGAAAAACAGCCCCACAGAATTCAGGTGGTCCTCTTGTCACTTTCGCTCCACCCAACCCAATGTAAAAAACAAACATCCCAGTCCCTACATGTCAGCCAACAAAATCAAATCACGGGTAGAAACCAGAATTTCAAAAGTCAACCTCTGTGATCTGACGGTACCGAATGGAATCAAGTAATCAACGAATAAAACTTAGCGCGTGTTATGGTGTGTATTTTTATGTGTTTTTATGTATTTTGATGTGATATAGGAGAAAGAAAAAGTGGAATTGAATGGTGGAGATTTGTGTAATACAAGCAGGTCCCACGAAATGGGTAATATAAAAATGTGTAAAAATATATAAAAATTGGTAGGAGAGCAGGCGCTAGTCGGAGAATAACAGACTCATAATCACAAAATCAATTCGCGTCCACAATTGCAAGTGCAAGTAGTCGTAGGGCTTAGATCTGTGAAGTCAAGATAAAGGGTGATATACTCACATCTGTGTGTTTCAATTTTTGCCTCTTCTTTAGATTATCACTCATTCGAGAGAAGTTACAAAGTTGAACCTTACCGTTAAGCACATTCACGCACATCCCACTAGTATACCAACTTAGACGTTAGTTTCTTGACAAAATAAAAGTTCACCTCAAGACACGCTTAGGCCCCAAACATGAACATAAAGGGCACACAAAGCAGAATGGTCCAAATCGGTTCACAGCACATCCATAGGATTGTTCATAAAGCCACAAAGTTGGATATACACAAGATCTTACACAAACACAGAATATAAAATTAGACTTTAAATGGACAAGTTTTCGATATACATCTCATACTATGATTAACAATGTCGAACCAACAACAATCTTGATGCTTCAAGAAATCTCCCTTACGTCAGTCGAGATTCACGGGTCATCCCTTAAGATATCATATCCCTATTACAATGTTTTTCTTTCAGCAGTTACAATATACTGCAGGCCTTTTGACCCTTTCTCTTCTTCTTCTTCCTTTGCTTCGGTGGTTGAAGAACGACCTTAATCGCAGCATCAAACACAGCCTTCACATTCTGCAAAGTTGAGGGATTTGTTAGTAATAAGGAAATTTCTGAGAGAGACAACGAAAAGTTGTAATATTGAAGTGTAAACCAAATTCACCTGCTGTGTCTTTGCACTGCATTCAATATAAGCAGCAGCTCCAATCAACTTCTTCAGCTCCTCCCCCTTCAAGAAGGTAAGAGAGATGAAATTTGGTCGAGGGTTTAATACAAAAATTCAAAACTTTGGAAAGTGAGAAGAAAAATCACGGTCTCGAGAATAAAAATAGCTCCAGAGATGATTTAGGGCGTGCTCATATAAAGTTTTTATTTTGCTAAAAACATACTTTTCAGATCACCACGAGATATGTTAATAACAGTAACTAGGAATTTGAAATGCATGGTCAATATTGAATTTGACTTTGACTCGGTAGCATTAGTTAAAGCAAACACTATACCTGAGCAGTCGTGATAGGCACGGCTCCAGGGTGGTCGACAAAGAACTGTCTATCATCACGAAGGTCTACATGGAAGCAAAGTCACCTTGGATTATTGTGTTGAACTCAAAAAAACCTCAGCTAAATGGAGATGACAGTGGGGGTGGGGGTGGATATAGCATCGAGTTAAAAGTTAAACTAGCACTTCCAAAAAACAACGGACAAGATGTAGAAATGATCTGTTCTACGCAGTACGCATAGCAACTTAAAGCCCGCTTGGAAAGAACTTTAAAGTGTTTTAAAGTGTTTTAATGTAAAGGAGGAGAGAGAATGAGTGGAGGTGAGTGGTTGAGATTTGTGAATGAGATGAGATATGTGGATGTGATTGATTTGGAGAGAGAAATAATGTAGAAAAAAGTTGAAAAAAGTGTAAATACCAGGCCTGTATATCCACATCAATTAAAGATGACCCGTTATGCAGGGAACCATACCAACTTTATGAAATTATTAGAAATTTTACTCAGGAAAGCTCATGGAATGTGTACACTGGTGACTGTGATGCTTAAGATGAGGAGAAAATAAGCGGTGCTAGGATATGTGTAAAAATAAGTTTTTATGTGTTTTTATGTGATATAAAATAGAGAAAGAGTGGAGTCTAATGGTGCAAATTTGTGTAGTACAGGTAGGTCCCACAAGATATGTGGATGTGTAATAGGAGAGAAAGTGAGTGGAGTTCAAAAGAATGTGTAAAAATGTATAGAAGAACACCATTTAAGTGCTTTATCTAGTTATTTGCATTTCATAGATTACCACTATATCTCATTCCTGAGGTACCATACCCCGTGCTCTAGCCAATCAACACTCAGCACAGGTCATCTGCACATGGGGATCGGGGTGGGTGGGTGTGGGGGTAGATTACTTCATTAAATGTAGCCCTTTATAAGTAGGTGGCAAGTATATTTATCGACCATGAGTATTAGAAAATTTTTCCCACATGAAAGAACGGTCCACAGAGCAGCTAATTCTCATAACATCATTACGAGAGAGGAAAGAAAGAAATTCTGACCAAGCTTTGTTCCAACAAGAATTACTGGAACTCCAGGAGCATAATGCCTCAGTTCAGGAATCCACTGAACATCAAAAGATAAGCATAACAAAAGCCATAAGAATTAATGCATTTGTTCGTTTAACGTTTTCTCCAGTTGCATGGGAGAGGAATACAAGAAATGGCAGTATCCGTAAAGCCACCCTTACCTTCTTTGAGATGTTTTCATAGCTGGCCTTGCTAATGAGAGAAAATGCAAGGATAAAGACATCAGCCCCACGATAGCTCAAGGGTCTTAATCTATTATAATCCTCCTGACCTGCCCAACAAGACAAGTCCCTTAACTACTGTAAAACAAATGGTGTAAACGATTAATAAGGGCATGTTTGATAGAGATTATAGAAAAACTAACTTTTGGATGTGTGGTCGAGAACTAAAGAAAATGGTTTAAAAAATATAAAAAAGTTGTCTAAACAACGTAATGAGTGGTTGAAAATGATGATAGAGAAAAATGATTTTTTTTTCCAATAATCCCTATAAAACAAGCTCTGAGAAGACATGTTTACTAAAGGCAACTTACCTGCAGTATCCCATAGGCCAAGATTAACAGTGCTCCCATCCACGACCACATTAGCACTAAAATTATCAAAAACAGTGGGCACGTAGTCCTGTTCACATTACAGCAGAGTAAATCAAAGACAAAATATAGAAATGCTTGAAGTAAAAATTCTAGTACCCAAAAATTCATAATGCTACAAACAAGGATTTCAGATAAAATTTCACCATGGTGACATAATATTCAACACCTTGGATTAAGTTAGCATACTTCTGCACTAGTAAAATAGAATCACGTCTCTGATGATCTTAGGTTCATATTTTGATGAGTCCCAAGTGGCTGGAAAAGCCTTAGCTTTGCCAGTTCACCCTTGGACATAAATGGAAAAATCAACTAATCGAGCATCTTTTTATCAGCTTTTTCAACAATTGGATTGCAGGTAAATAAAGAATTTAGGGTGTGTTTGATTGGCAAAAAATTTCTAAGAAAATGTCAAATCAAGGAATCCGTTTTCCAGCTTTGTTGTTTAATTGCAAGTTGGAAAAAGAAGTGATTTTCCATGGTACAATCATTTTAAACACGTTTTAAGTACTTTTCCAAGAAAATGGATTCTTTGGGGGTAGAAGGTTTTCTTTTCCTAGAAAATATTTTCTAGGCTTTGTTTTCCATCCTTACCAATCAAACACACCCTTAGTTCTGAAACGTGAAAGTGACTGCATGAATAGTAAAATTATTTGAATGACGTGAAGAACTGACATTTTATGGCTTAATTGAAACCTGCATTTTATCCCAATTAGAGAATTTCTAGTGGTACGGGCAAAAATGTAGGGGAAAAGGGCAACGGAGGGGGGAATAAGGTAAAAGAGGGGGGAATAAGGTAAAAGAGGGGCCAAATTTAGCCCCTCTTTTTCCTTTTTTCACCCCAAATCAACAAAAGTTACAAAATAATAGGTTTTTTGCCCCCACCATTATTTAGTTTTGTGGGAAAGGGGGAAACCCAAATTTGGGTTTTTCCACACCTTCACTAGAAATGCTCTTGACAACCCCTTTTGGTTGCCAATACATGCATAACCACAACAGATAGGATATCAGCCAGCCACTTGAAAATAAACACAACTCTCACTCTGTTTCCAACACCAATGCTCCTAAATTTGACAATTCATGCATCGGGAACCTAGATCCCAATGGATACCCAAGAAAATATACAACCTAAGTAGAATTCCTGAAAGCCAGCAATCCATGTAGTTCCCAAAGACCCAATTGATAACTGAGGTGTTCTGTTCAAAGGCCCTTTGTTCCTTTATCATCACACTTGTTATCACTATGATTCCACAAGAATAAAGGGGGATAAAAATTTGATACATAAGTCCTCTAATATATTTTTCAAAATCTAAGAACAAGAAGCACGAGTATTAGGTCGTTCTCACATGATTCTTAAGGAAAAAGCATCCAAGGAAGTCAGGAAGACTACAGCCTCTTAAGGCCCAGTAGACACTTGACAGGCATTGTCATTCAATATAAAAAGAGGAACCCCCAGGACCAAGAAAAGAAGAGAGGAAGAAAACAACGATTATAACTACATATAAACAATTAATCAGAAATTTAAGGCCGAGACGCTACAGCAGTGAAGTGCAAGAAACATCCAAAAGTTTTTCTAATATATGCCACAATACATACACTCATACAAGTTTAAAGCACTGACATAAACCAGGCGCAGATGAATGTAAAGTATCAAACTTCATCACAGATTTAGGTTCAGTCTGAGCGAGTAAGGAACTGCAAAAATAGAACATCAAAAAATAGTCTTTGAAGTCAGTGGGTCCTATAACTAGCTCCTCCATGACTTTATTTCTGTGGCACACCCGACAAGTTCACACCATGCTCAGGGGAGAATGGGAAACATCTTCATCCCCCTCCCCCACCCTTAGCCGGCCCCTTCCTACCAGCTCCTTCCTTAAAAATCCTCCAGCAAGAACTTCATGAAAAGGCAGCAGTGTTAACTTCCTCCAGCAAGAGGGGTGATAATAATGGATTCTTTCATTCCTCAAACCTTGTTGAATTCAGTGAGAATTAAGTTAGTTACTGATCACGAACTACCAACAAGTTCTGAGAAATTTCTTCAAAGACCTCTTTTGAGCTTGTTATCAAGCAATATTAGGTGCTCTTGAAGAACCACCTTACAGTGGCTTGATAGTAATCCGAGAGTCAACTAGGTGAAGGGGTACCATCCTGATTCGACTGAGCTAGAGAGCCTCCTTAAGCCCTATGTTTAGGAAGGGAACAAATTCTGTTCATCATACCACGTTTCATCTAATTGCACAGGAAGGTGTGGTCAAGAGTCAGATTACATAAAGGTCTGCTCTTGATCTATGGAGGTAAAAAGGTAACTAAAAACTCCATTGTTGGTCTCAGGCCAAAAAACCTGAAGACTTGTTATAGATCGATCACGACTTCAAGCTATAGCTAACAAGACTTGGACAAAACGAGATGCAAAGAGAAATTACCAATGTAAATTAAAAGAAACGCAGAGCAGGAGAAAACTCACGGTGGGAAATGTGTTGCTGGTGTAGGAGATGAGAAGGCAAGTTTTACCCACAGCCCCATCGCCGACGGTGACGCACTTTATGAACCTCGACGCGCTCATTATCGCCGCCGGGAACTCTGCAACTTTGCTCCGGCCGGCGAATTAGGCAATCCCTTGGATCCCTCGTCTCAATTGAATTGAATTGAGTATTCCCGATGAGTTTGTTTGTTAGCAAAGGTATTTAACTGGAAAAAATTAGTCGATAAACAATGAGAAATCTTAAAATATACGGTAAAAAAACCCTAATCATCATCAATAATATTAAAAACCCAAAATTTGAGCCATATAATAATCCAGTTACACCTAACCCACAACTACGTTGATTAACATACAATTTTCCCACACAAGTGTGTTCGAGTGTGAGAGAGAGAAAAGTTTGAACCTTTTTGCAAAGAAAATTGATGATTTCAATTTTCAAGCCTCAAGAGAGGGGTAAATTTTGATCTGGGAGTCAGAGTACAGTGTATATTCGTGGTGAGACACGGGGGTGGGGGGGTTGGGGTTTGGGGTGGGGTGCCAGCTGCGAGCCAGCTATATTGGCTTTAGAATTCACTTTCAGCGCACCCTTATCATTTGCCACCACATTACCAACGACTCTTTCACACACACACATCAATGTTTTTTCCTTTTTAGGAAATACACTTTAAATTTCGTCTCGAAGAGATGATACTTGATATGCAATCTTTCATTAAAGGTGTCAAAAATAATTTGGTGGGCACTCTTGTTGGTGTCTTCACTAGTATTACACCCGTGCGATGTACGGAAATATTAGAATATATTTCAAATAACGTTAAAACGTACGAATTAGACAATATAAATCTATTAAAAAGTGAAGTCAGTTGCCAATCATGTATTGTCCAATTAATTATGAGGATAAAAGTTAAGGGCTTGAGACCAAAAGGTCTCAGATTTGAATCCTACCAATTGCATGTTCCATTACGTGGCTTTAGTCATCGCTCATATGGCAGCTACCTTTAAAAAAAAAAAAAAAAAAAAGAAGAATAATTGAAGTAAATAAAAAATTACTAATTTTGAAATTTTTTTGTAAAAAACATTCATTAATGATTTTGTTGGTTTTTCATCTTTATCATATATAAGAACATTCAAATCTACATAAGTTGTAACTCTGCATACTATGTTGTGCAATTGACCACGATTGAATATCGGCTTCTTTAACAAAATACCGACATGCAAAAGCGATTGCCCTTGACTTTTGTTATTATAATACATTGATACTGAATATATATTGAATTTAATTCGAGCCATGTCCAATTTAAGTTTCCTATTTTTTTTATTTCTGTCACTACTAGGCGAAATTTTTTGTTATTAAAATATATGGATATTGAATATTTAATTGAATTAAGGTCACATCCATGTTGAGTTTTCATATTTTATTTATGTCGCTATTAGTCAAAATTAATAAAATCAAACACCAAACAGCATCAATCAACAAAACATAGTACATTTGTCATATTCAATGAAGGTGAGCAGATGGATCCGAATTTAAACCCCAATTGAAAAGAGTCCGATTTGAAAACTTGTCTGAGCTCAAAACTGGCATTTTATGGTTGCATCTTCACAACTTGACTGGTCTAGACTGAGCTCTTGAGTCTTGACCAACAAATAATCCACCTATAAGAAATATGGAGAAAAAGGTGATAACATGTTTCATGTTTAACTATTTAAAAAGTACTTGCGAACTATATATATATATATATATATATATATATATATATATATCAGAAATGACACACATGCAATTTTGGAGGGAAAAAAATGTTCGGGGCTACATGAACCCCCCGCTATCAAGGGGGCTGTTATGTATTATTCATCTTACTTAACGTAGATTCCAAAAAAAAAAAAAAATTTTTTCTTGCTGACGTGGCGCCCGACAATGGCCACGTCGCCTTAGATCACACAAGCTAGCAAGCGGTGATCATTTACCATATATATATATATATATATTGCAGTAATTTTTCAAGACTGCAACACCTGAAATGTTTGAAAATATATAGAAGACTATCTTCATGGGACATAATGCATAAATGAGTACAATTTGTTAATATCTGAATTGGAACTTAATATTTAAATCGTAAACATGTCAAAATTAGTTAAAAAGTCGAAAGGGAATGAGAAAAAATAAAAAAATAAAATAGTTCCATGGTAAGGTTTGCTCGGTGTTGGCCCGAGTTCCCAATCATCATATATTGAAATGAGCAGGCTAAATTGTTTGGCATGCTAGTCTAGTTTAGAAGACTCGCTAGCAGGATTGGCCCGGCTTCTCCATTTTCACACCTCTATGTCGATGGTAAAGTCGATTCAAATGCTGCTTTAGTATAACTTGACAGTGTTAACTCCCCGAGTGATTGCTACTACAGGATTATTCTACAAAGTCTATTATTAGAGGGTGTTAGCACCTTCATGAAAATGCATTTTAATTCATTTTTTTCAAATTTTAAATTTGGTCAAACAAATAACATCCATATATCTCCCAACTCATTAAATCGACGTAATCTTTCTCCTTAGAGGACCAACAAAGTGTGTAAAATTCAAAAGGGATAAGAATTAATATTTGTTTGACATAATTGTTGAGACTAGAGTTTTTTGTTGTAGAGTTTTTGACAGTATAATTTTTTTACCGTGGTTTTTATTTTTCTTTTTTGTTAAAAAATTGTTTTCAATGTTGAATTAAACCTAAAAAGTAATTATGATGCATTAATTGTAACTTTATCATTTTTCAAATTCATTAATGGTAAATTATCATAAAAGTAAAATTACAATTTTATGGAGAACTTCAAATTTTGGATTTCTCCAAAACAACTTGTTAATTTTTTTTTTTTAGTCAATAAATGTTTATGACCATAGTCAAATATATGAAAATTTTAATTAAAAACTTTTTGGAGAGAGAAAAATAATAGTGTTTTTACTCTTTTACAAAATGCTTTGAAGACTTCGAAAAAAACATTTCAAATACACATTAATAAGAAGCCACTTCAAAACCTTGCCATTCAATCTCAAAGTATGGCGATTTTAATTTTATTCTCCCTTCCTTGTTTCTTTCAGCTGGCTAATGTATGTTCAATCTTATGTTCGATGTTGTTGAGGAAAATAGAAGTCATCCTCTTTTAAAAGTTATGAATTAGCTTACCTTTCAAATACTTTAGTATTTATTTCATTTGGTTTTTTTAAAAGTAATTTTCAACTACATATTATTATGGATCCTATAACTTTTCATAGGCAGCCACTTGTAAGCAGAGTTGGTCCCGAGCTTAAGCATTTTAAGCAATAGCTTAGGGCCCTCAAAATATAAGGGCTCTAAATTTATAATAAAAGCTTAATTATTACTCATTGTGAGAGAATTTAATTTTAATCTCTTGATAATTTATATTAATTATTATTGAAACTTTGAAAAATTTTACTTAGTGCAAGTTTTTATTTGAAGCTAGTGCATGTAGTTTTTTCATAACTTTGTGTATAAATAAAAAGTTTATTTATTAAGGGCCTTCGGCGAGATTTTACTTAAGGGCCTCCAAATTTTAGGACCGGCTCTGCTTGTAAGTTTTAACTTCTTCATCCAAAACCTTGCAAAAAGGGCGTTGTTTCATCCAAACCAAATACGGCCCCTATTTTGTTAAGAATTTTTTATTTTCAATTTTAGAAGGTAACAAAAAATTACACGTTTAGAAAACGTGGTAAGAAAAAATTTCTAGTCTCGTAATTAAAAGATTTCAAGTCAGTTGTTAGTGAGTTACTAAAAATAATAGTTGATAAATTAATTTGTTTTAAAAAAATTATAGCAACAAGCTAGCACCGTTCAAATTAGAAATAATTTTATAAAGAGATCCCCCAATTAACGCATATATGAAGTACGATGATCGTTTTCAAATATACCAAAAAATTTAAATACTTGTACCTCGTACTATAATCACGAGTTAACATGTGGCCCGAAGAAAAATCATGTGCATGATATCTTGTTTGAAGCAACAAATTTATTTTTCTACGATAAGGCGTGCTATTTTTGTAGATATATGTAGAAATTATTATTAAATTAACTTTTCAATTCTAGTAACGACTTGTTAAACTTCCAAATTTAATGAATTAGTTGCGATTAACACTTGTAAGAATGGTTCTCTCTCGCTCACACACACGAGAGATATATAAAACACTTCTAAGAATGAAATTATGTAGGAGAAAAAGTTGAAAGAAACAATAATTCTGAGTTCATTTTAATATTTTTCTACTTAAAATCTAACTTGTATTGTTTAGTCAAAATTTTAACATGTTTTTGCATAAAATGTCAACTTCGTCAAAAGGATTGTTTAATTAGAAAACAAAAGTTGAAAATGACATGAACTAGCTTAGAAGAGTCGAGGTCATTGGAGGGAAAATGACGAGAGGTGAAGTAGGAAATTTCATACGCAAATTAATGAAACAATAAGCTCAAAAAATTAAAGTGATGAAAACCAAAATCAAGAAACCGGGAAGTAAATTATATTTATTTATGATATATTGATATGTTTGTCACAAAACGATGTTTAGAAGTTGTCGAATTGCTACATAGGTATAAATTCATTGCATTTACGAGAAATATATCATCTTAATATTAAATAAAATCAATATGATATAATTACATAATACCGAGATGAAATTCATTATATAAACATAAACATTATCTAAGCTCTGAAGTAATATTTGCCCTTTTACTCTCTCTCATATATATAGAATTGAAATTTAAAAAGACATTGAAGTAAACTCGAAGGACGGAGCAAACTTGCATTTGGAAAGAGGGCAACTCTAATGATTTACTAATTTTCACCGTTTAATTTATTCATGTGTCAATATATATTGATGATGTGAGATGGAAAAAATTTTAAAAATAAAAAATAAAAAAGAAGAGCACCAACATAACAATCAATTATAATCACAACCTCATCTAAAACATAACAACATTCAAGACTACATAAAATATTTTAAAATGTTCGTTAAAGTTTTTTTTTCCTCCCTTTTTAATCAAAACTTGGCTAATCTTCAATCCTATTTGCTAGGATATTTTGAAACAATCTCAAAGACAAGAGCGAAAAATTGCAAAAACATCACTTGATGACAATGCAGTTATGAGTTGTGACACTTCTCAAGAAGTATCGTATCTAACTACTTATTCATTCTTTTATGATGTTTGCTGAAGAAAACAAGACTTAACATCACAGTGAGCGATTGCTTGACTATTTGTAAAAGAAAAAATTTTGATTTTTTTCAAAAAATATGGCAATCATAGAGTTACGAAAACTTCGTAACTATTGAATGTGTTAAAAAAAAAAATCATTTAATGCTTTCCATTTTAGGAAAAATGAATTAGTAGTAAAATGCTCTACATTTTTTTTCTACAAAATATGCTGTGAAGTATTTATTTACACATTTCAAAAACTACTCTAATCAAAATATTTTACTAATCTACACATTCTAAAATTAAACTCATAATAATCCGGTTCTTGTACACACTTTCCAATCATTGGAAGCAAGTGGTTTCAAATATACTGTTATCATCATTTGACACAATTAAAGAGCTATACAAGTAGTACTTTACTTTGTTATGACGCAAAATTGAGGTAGGGACGCTTTCGGCATCGTTTGAAAACATATTGTAGTGGGGCCGCTGATTGCTTGATTATTATTATTATTATTATTATTATTATTATTATTATTATTATTAAATCTTTGATTAACTAACTTGGTAAAATTTATACAAAAATAATAAGAAGAAGAAAGTTAGTTAAGGACATTACTATCAACTCACACTCGGCTAATGTAATGCCTATGTAATAGAACACATTTCATTTTTTAATTACATGTAATCATCTTCCAACACTAATGTAACATGCGTTTCATCAATATAATAATAAGTCTATATCTTCCATAAACATTAGATGAATTCTACAAAACTCATGTGTTGAACTTGTTTGACAAGGCAATAAAAAGTAAGAGAAGAAAGAAATGATTGTAAATATATATATATATTTTTTTTGTAAGGGGTTTGTTCACATGCCCGCAGCAGGCACGTACCCGATAGAGAGGGGGTTGTGTGGGCCCCACCCTTCCAATTCCCGGGGTGTTTCTCTCTATCGGGAAGGTGCCCGTTGCAGGCACCTAAACAAGAAGCTTTTTGGCAAATAAGCACTAAGTGCTTTGTTAATAAAGAAAAAAATGTAAATACAAAGAGAGCATTTGAATTGGTTTGTGAGTGATTATAATCAAAAAGTGTAAAATGTTAAAAATCCACAAAAAGTAAATTAAAGATAATTTTAAAGGGAAACAGAGGGCACTAGTTCCTGTTAGCCTATAAATTTTTACAAATTTTTATATATTTTTATATATTCTTTTAAACTTCACTTATTTTCTCTCCTATTTCACATCCATACATTTCATGGAATCTACCTATGCTATACGAATCTCCACCATTCAATTTCACTCATTATCTCTCCTATATCACATCAAAATCCATAAAAATCAATTTTTACAGATATGCTAACACGCGCTTATTAAACAAGCACTAATTACACGATTTTTCTGTGACGGCCTTTCTTTCTCGTTACCACCTAATTGAATACGGAAGTGAAACAAAGACAGATATCAACCCTCTTACTCTTAGTCAATCTATTGTTGTTACTTTCATGACAATCAACTTGACCTAATTCTTCACTAAAACAATTGTTGTTTTCTCACATTTTGAAGTTACAAATTGCGACTACATATTTCATGTTACAAAATATCAAGAAATCACTGAAGTAACAGTTACTAAACAATATTGACCAGCCACATACAAAAATACACCATTAAATAAACAATACAGTCTCCCGTGTGTATGTCAGATTACAAGAAAATTCGAAAATCATATGCATCTTTGAAGATCATAAGGTTCTTAATCCATTTTTGAATTTGAAATTTTCAAATTGCAAAGGAGAAGTAATAAAGTCGCATCACAGAGTTTTGTCGTTGCTGTTGTTCAATCGACCCTACTATACAAGCCATCAAAGCTCGTCGTCTGAACTAAACAAATCAAGCTCAATCATCTTTTCACCAACTCCTTTGCCTTTTTCTACTGAAGAAGCTTGCCTCTGGTCTAATTTGATTTTCTTGGCATCTGGTTGTTGATTTGGTCTACTTCTGTGCAAATCCTTTCCCATAGACCTAAACACAACATGTTTAGCACAAGAACACATGCATGTGAGGCAAACTTTTTCAGAAGAAAATAGACTTTTCGAGAGAATGAGCAGTTAAAAAGTAAAGAGAAAGTGTATAACAATATCTTTTGAAAGCGTGATTGAAAATGAATATGAGGAAGAATGCTTTGTCGAACAAGTTCATGGATTATTTTGCACTCACTGCTTGTCTGTCATACGTGTCGGTTGAGGTGGAACTTTTGATGCTTGTTTGATTGGTTTTGAACCTGCTGAACCTGTGATTTCCCAGCAATATATCAATTAACAAGAGTAAAGGAGGATCCGTATGACATAAATGTAGTAAACAACTATTTTAGAACCTGCAACTTCGGCCAGAAATCGCATTCCTTGTGAATGCATATTAGTTGTCACTTTGCTCGCATTGCTGTCACATGAAGTTTTATGGCAATATTGTTATCAGCTGGGTAAATCCTTCAGCATTATAACCAAGTAATGAAACAGTAGTTGTGGATTGAATTGAACTAGAACCGAATGAGAGATGAAGCTGTTAGAAAACAGGTTTCTTGAATCCCCCTACCCGGGGGACCAAGAAAAAAAATCTTTTATTTTTATTTTTATTTTTTAATTCCTTTAGATAATGTATTAAAACAGAACAATGCTATTCATAGGCAATGTTGGTCGATCATTCGTGATGTTGGTAATGTGATATCAATATTGAAATATAAGCTTAAACGCTACATCAAAGATAACAATTACGATGAATCAACACACTGTCATATAACAAATGATGGTTGAACAGTGATGACAAGAAATCATTATTCCTAAGAGTAGGTACATCTGTAATTTAGGGAATAAGGGTACAATAAGATTAGACTCCTTGTAGTTCGAACACAAGTATGTCTCTGAAAGTCGAGAAAGGTAGTTGACACACTATTACTACTTAAGGTAGAAAAGAGAGCATGAAAGACTTCGTTTGATAGTAAAACAGAATATAGAAATAGGCCATTAAAATGTTTCAAGCTCGAGATATGGATATTGGTCATCTAAGATCAACATTAGAAGGAAAACGCACGGTGAAAGAGTTCTATTTTCCAGGAAATAAGGCAATATAGCATAATGCACAATTTAACTATTTCAAACGAACCTTAATGCCTTTCTCAATCCTTCAACAGACAAAACCTTCAATGGGGCCTTTGAGGATTTCGGTAAGTTTGTTTTGTCGCCACCAGGGTTAACATAAATGCCTTGTGACTTGCGACGATCAATGAAAGCTGTCCTTAAGTTCCTAAAACATTATGTTCAACATAAACTATCCCGTTGATAAATGAATAAGCATGGGAAATTTTGAAGGCTGGGTAAGAATTACTTACCCTCCTTTGAGTTCTGTCCTTGTAACTGAATATTGCTCCGACTTTTTCTAACGAAAAGTTCATAGTTAAGGGAAAAAGTGATTAATTTTGAGGTTTGATTTTCAGATGATGCGAGCAAAGAAAAGTTCATAGTTAAGGGAAAAAGTGACTAATTTCGAGGTTTGATTTTGAGATGATGCGAGCAAAGAAAAGTTCATAGTTAAGGGAAAAAGTGATTAATTTCGAGGTTTGATTTTCAGATGATGCGAGCAAGATAAGAATGGAAATATGAGTTTACCAGCTTATGGTAGCTGCAAAATATTCCTTGGCGTCTGCAAATGCATAGATAATTCACTATTATAAGCTTAAATAAGATCAAAACAAAAAGAAAAGAAAAGAAAAAAGATATTCTATGACAACTGAATAAAACATCAGGAAACATATTTTTACAACTGTTTTTAAACTTTTGAACTATGCATTTAAAAATCCTTTTTCCAAAGTCTCTCCCAAACATAAATGATTCATAAGACATGGCATTACTTGTCAATAACTAGTGTGCAAGCCAATCCATCTTTCCTTTTCCCCTTACAGGCACCATAATCCACCGAAGTACCCATCTTTAAAATGTGCATTGCCGAATAAACACTCAACGAGAATCCATTTTCCTGGAGCAAAACAATACAGGAAAAGTTAAGATCTGAAAACTCCAAGTCTGATGAAAATGAGCCCACAAAATATTAATACCGAGTTATCCTTGCGGACGCTGCAATTAAACAGGGCAAACACAGTTCCAGCCTTCTCATCACGATTCTTCTGATAAGCATCGCCAAACAAGAAAACAGAGATGGTCTTTTCATCCAAACACCCCATTCTCCAAATAGCAAAAGTATTTCCTGTAGAACTAGTTCTAGGTTGTCCCTTTTCAGTCAAAACGCCAATGGTGGCCCAACAACCAGAAAGAGTATCTCCAATCATACAATTCCTGAAGTTAAAAAAGAAATGCCATCACGAATGTATTCAATTTCATCTAGGAAATATTAGAGTACTTATTTGGTGTTTTTTACATACTTCAAAGCAGGTAACCTAACGAATCGTATATCTGCCAAACGGTTGCTGAGTTCAACAGTTGATACCACCAGATTCCTGTGCATGGCAAAGCAAACAACAAAACAGTGGATATAAGTTTCAAAATTCCACCAAAATATAGATCCTCTGAGATAATATTCAAGACTGACTGTACCAGGGGCCACTTGAGATGTGACGTGTTAATAGATGAAGGTTATATGGCTAAAGTAAAATTATAACCACCAAAACCAGCTAAAGAAAGGAAACATAACACTCCACAGTTATTCATGCAGGCAAGAGAGGATATCATTCCTGAGCAAAGTGATTCTTTAACTCTTTTAAATTTTCCCTGATCCAGTTCAATTGTGCTGGACAGTATGATGGAAACTAGTGCATGGTAAATAAAAATAGAAAACTAAGTTTTTTACATATAAATTCCTTCCTCAAGAATTTGGGAAGTGAAGAAATGCTAGATCAGTTTTAAACAGTCTAACAACATCCAAAAGTAGCCCGCTGCAAGATGCAATCTAGGGTCCATATCATTCTTTAATAATGAGGAAGGCTCTTGGGCCCTTTTTACTTTCTATTAAAGGAGAGCTATAATTGTGCAAATATTACACAATTTGGTTATAGAAGATAACAGCCACAGAGAAGAGTTCTTAAGTTGGTTAATGATCGCAGGCAACATGTCATCAAGACATGGGATAAACAAAATACATGTGGCTTCGGGACATTGGATCAACATTATAAGTACTTCAATACTATTGGAGTTGTGTAATATGAAGCCCAACAGCCAAAAGCAAGATTCTGTAAGTAAACTTAGTATAAACATAGGTGCCATGACTCAATCTTGCACTCCCAAAGCGCGTATCTAGGAATAAAGGAATAAAATGGAAAATTTATTGCTTTTGACACAGCAGTCGACTGTGTTAAGGAAGCTACAACATCTTATTCACAATAGTTTCAAGTTCCTTCAAACGTCATTTCCCAAACATGCAATAGCATTATCTTCGATAAAGTATATTTCTACCAAAGCTGAAGCTAAACATACCGAATTCGTAGACCTGAAAATTTCTCGACCTCTATATCGCTGGATCTTTTGTCTTGCTTAGACTTGAGAGATTTCCTGGCACTTTCAGGATCATAGTTGAGGCAATCTTGAACTGCATCCCGAAAGACAGACATGTCTGCATTTCTAGGTCGATTTGGAAATCCATCATCCGATAAATATTCCGTATTTAAATCTATCAATTGCACATTAAAATTGAATCTCAGTTACATCAATAAATAAAAAACCATTCTCCTCCACCATCATTTTGAACCAACCATTACATTAATTTGACAACTTTTCTATTTTTAATAAATTTTCTTTACTTCTCATGTTCAATATAAAAATTATGTTTTGAATGATATCTATCAAACATAGCCGATGAATCCCAGTTCCCAAATGCATACATGACCATACTTCGATGATAATCAATAAGTCACTCAAAGTCAAACATTTTCAGTAAAACAGAACTATACAAACTCTTTCATTAATTCAAGTATCGGACTCTAAATAATACACTACAATTTGATATGTGATATTGGTGACAAAACGAGACAGATAAGCTCCCACCAAAATTTCATGATTCCGCCAAAATCTGACAAAACCCACAAATTAATTCTCAACAATCGCTAAGATCAATAAGTACGAACATTTGAGTGGGTGTTTCGGGGGTAAGAAGAGTACCTAGAGAACGAGAAGAAGGCGAAGCAGGTGGGGTTTCTAAAACGCGATCCTGAAGGGAAAGAAGAAGATCTAAATCATTTTGCTGTTTCGATTTCGACATTGTTACACGCTGTAAGAGTGTTTTTTCGCGTCTGCATTCTGCAATCTGGATTATAATATGGGTTTTCGATTTTTGGGTGATTTTAGAGGGAGATTTGAATTTTGGGATGAATTTGGCGTCTGTATCGTGTAGCCTCCCAAACCCCTGGACTAATGGTAATGGGTATGTTAGCATACTAATTTTCATTTATTTTAATTATTTCTTTTTAAAATTCAAATTTAATCAAATAAATCACATCCACATATTAATTATAATTTTAAATCTCCACCATTCAACTCCATTAATTCTCTCTTCTCCTACTCATACAATACATTTAAATTTATACGCTAACAGACACAATATCTTTTATTTAGGCCTTTATTCTATGCAACACAATTTCAAAAAAAAAAATTATCTCCCCTCTTTTTCAATCACACACACAATTATTTTATATTTTTTAATACACTATCTTTCATTTTCAACCATACAATTTACATGTAATTCGAATAAACAAAACTTATATCAAATTATTATGAATCAAACATACCCTTATTGGAACAATGAACAATGTAAGTAGATGTGTGGTTGAAAATTTAAAAAATATACATTAAAAAATATAATATAATTATATGAGTGGCAAAAATAATGAGAGAAAAAACAAATGAAAATTTATTGTGTATAAAATAAGCCCTCATGGGATAATAAAATAAACTTAGTATGTCGCTACAACGATGATTCCTACCAAAGAGTTGGTAGAGATTTTGAGAAGCATCTGTAAGAGAATGGAGAAAAAGATGAGAAGAAGAAGAGATGTGAAGATGGAATGACTGATACATGGACGGACATAATATTTTTTGGTTCAAATGGGGGAGAAAACCATCCTTCGATCGGGATTAATAAACGAAAATTGCACATTGGTGAGAGACTAGATGAGGATGAAAATGATAAGAATTAACAAAAAAGAAAGGTGATTTAAATTTAATTTGTATTAGACAAATTAAATGAGAAAATAAAAAGTAAAACAACTAATAGCCCTAAATGAAAAAATGCTAAACATCGATAATTACATCAAAGTGTTACTCAAAATCGAAACTGTTTACTCGAGTTCAAAGGTTTACTCAAGTTCAAATGATATTTCATTTTTATTAATAACAATGCATATTAAATTTTATTAAAAAATGATGCATATTAAATAATGACAAATTATCAAAATAAGAAAAAAAACATACCAATAGAATATGACTTGTACTTTAAAGGTATGAATGGATACAACTTTTATCAAATTTTACCACTTTTCATCACTTTTGTCCACTTTTTTCTCTCTCTTAAATCAATCACATCCACATATCTCATCACATCCACAAATCTCAACCACTCACCTCCACTCATTCTCTCTCCCCTTTTACTTTAAAACACTTTTAATTTACTCACATTCACCCTTTAAATTAACACATAGAATATGACTTGTACTTTAAATTAACACATTTGTGTGGGATTGATAGAAACATTATTATTTATTTAAGAAAATCACTTAGGGTGTGTATTTGATTAGATTTATTTTCCATCAAAAATATAATTTTCCATCAAAAATTTCAATACGTCAATCAACCACAATTCTATTTTCATTCTCCAAAGAATTCCACCTCTTCATAAGAGTAAATATCTTCCAGACTTCCACCAAAAGTCCAAAACAAAGAATTTGATTACTTCTTCGAGGTCGAAATTAGAATTTTGTGGAATTGAAATTTCAATTCTTTTTCCACACTTAAATCACATACACTCTGATAGCATAATTAATGTCGAGCAAAAAAATAAATGGGAAAAAAACTAATGAAAAAAAAAATCAACAGGAAAAATGTAATTATCAAATACTGTTTAAGGGAAAAAATTAGGGGAAATGAGTTAATTCTAATTAATTATTAGGGAAATTACTTTCTAAGAAAATTAAACATGATTTCATCACCAATGAAGTTGTAACATTTTTCTTGTCTACATGACATTATATTATTGATTGAAAACAAACTTTGTGGGGCATGTTATGAGGTGTTATTCTCTAAATTAGTACTACACCCGTGTGATGTACATGGAGATTACAATTTATTTAAAATAAAATTAGAATGAAGAATTAGACAATACAAATATATTAAGAATTGAAGTAAATTACCAACGAGGTTTTATTTGATTGGTTAAGAGGATAAAGATTGAGACACTGAGAGCCAGAAGTTTCAGATTTGAATCCTAGCAATCACGTATTGTATTGCATGGCTTTAGTGAGCGCCTATATGGCGGCCTTAATAGCAGCTGTAGTTGTAGTTAGAGCTGTAATATTAGTGGGGCTATAGTTCTTTCGTTGCCAAGACAACTATAAGTCCTGCTTCAACAAGGTTTCAATCAAGTTTGTACGAAGTTTGTTCAGTTGCCACATGTTGTCAACTTATGTTGCCAACATGTGTGACGTGGCGCCCTATGAGGGCGCCACGTCACCGGGCCAATTTTATTTTATTTTTATTTTTTAAAATTTTTTTGGAATCTATGTCAAGTGAGATGAATAATACATAACTGCCCCCTGATTGTGGGTGGCTCGTTTGGGCCCCATCCTTTTTTTTTTTTTTTTTTTTCCGACCCAAAAATGAGTGTTGGCAACGGAACATGACTACAAGTTTGTATCCTTGCACTTGAATATTGGTTTGATATAATTTGTACCCTTGACAAAAAAGAGAAATGAAGTAAATAAAAAATTAATATTTTTGAAACATTTCTTTGTAAATAACATGCATAATTGACTTCGTTGGCTTTCCATCCATTTCATATATAAGAACCTTCAAACCTACACGACTTATAACTCTAAACACTATAACATACAACTACCCATAACTGAATACCTTTTTTTAAACAAAAGATCAATATGCGAAAGCGATTGCCCCCGACTTTTGTTATTATGATATATTGATATTGAATATTGAATTGAATTCAAGCTAGATCTAATTCAAGTTTTCATTTTTTATTTATGCCACTATTAATAAAAATTAATAAAATCAAATACCAAATAGTATCAATCAGCAAAATATAGTGCATTTGTTATATTGAATTCGAGTTTTTCTTTTCAATTTGGGTCAAAATTTTCCTTTTTTTAAATAACGTGTGTCATAATTCAACTTTACCTCTTTTGTTTAGTAACAAACAACATCAATCAGTAAATCATATATTTAAATGCATTTATATATAGAATAAAATTACAAAGATTGATTTTTTATGCTTATATTTTTAGACAAAAAATGAAGAGATGATTAAATGATAATTTTAATTATTATTTTTTAAGTGGCATCCGAAATAATGAAATGAGATATGGAAGTTGTCATTTTGTATTTTTTCCTAATTAATTAATTATTCATTATAAATTTACTATTTAACTACTCACTGGTTGATATAAAAAAATTACCCACAATTTGAATTGCTCAATATTCATTATCCATGAAAACTATCTAAAATTACCATTTTAATGTGATAAAAATAAAAAAAATGATTTTTATTTAATTTTTTAAATATGTAAAAAAGTTTTTCTTCTAAAATAGAAAACCGGTGCCAACTATATATATATATATATATATATATATATATCTATTTGTTTAAAATTCAAAAATTAATACATATATATATACACAATAATTAAAAATGTAATATTCAAAAATTAAAATGTATGGAAAAATGTTAATTCTAAGTTTTAAGAATTAATTTAATACGTATTGTTAGTTTTAATTTTGATCTCTTATCAAATTTTTTATTAATGCATGTAACACTAAATATAAAAGAATTAAATATATGCCATACACACCATTTGAGTGACCAATGTGGCAATTTTTTTTTTGCAGTACTCAAAATTGCCATGATTTTGATTATTGGGGTACTCAATTTCTGTACTTTTTATGCGCGTGTTGTGAGTATTTTCTAAAAAAAGAATTAAATAATTATATAAATTAATTCGAAAATTAGAATACATATAAAAAATAAAATACATATTATATATATATATAAAGTAAAATAAGAAAAATAACACAAAATAAGAAAAATAAAATAAATTAAATAACAAAAATAATTAATCCTTAAAAACAATACCAAACATAACACTGCCACCTAAACACTTTGCTTAGATGGCAGTTCAACTTTTATACATAGTTAGATTTGGGGCCAAATTTAGCCCAAATTTAAGTTTATAGCTCTAAAATTCATATATCATCATTTGGCATTTTATAGCCGGAGAAAACTAAAATTTGGGTTTATTCCCCAAATTAACTTTGCTTTTAAGACTTGTGCCTTGTCCTATTTACGTAAATTAGCTGTTTTACCTGTGCGTTGCACGGGAAACAAAATTCTCAACTAATAATGGTATTGATAGATATTAATATTAATAATATTAAAATAAACCATAAAAAATAATTAAAATAAAGAATGAGTTATAACAATAAACTTAATTAATTTAACTCGAAACAAATTTGTACAAATTTTAACAGAATTTCCCCTGTATTTCGTACTAATCCATCCTGCAAATATGCAAGGACCAACTCACTAAAATCCATATAACTTAATTTACTATTCTCAATAGAATAGTAACTTTATTTGCATTTATTCCCGTGCTTTGCATGAAAAAAAAAATCGTAATATAATTAATTCTAATTAATTCTTATTTTTAGATAATTATTTATAAAAATAATTTACTATTTATAAAATAATTAGTTTTTTAATCGCAGTTTAAAGAATGGTAGGAATTTAATTTTTAAAGATATTTTATAATTGAAAAGTTATTTGCATGTCAAAAGATGTATTTCATTTTTTAGGAAAAATCTAGTTAACCATGGCAATCTAATTAATTTTAATTATTATTTATTTTAAAATTAATACTATTTTTCTGTTTTAGTAATATAATTAATTTTGATTAATTTTTGTCCAATAAAATCATGTCAATTTTTGTCCATTGAAAGCAAGTCCAATTAAATTGTGATAGTATTATTAATTTTAATTAATTGTAATATAAGTAGTTTTAATTAATTTTAATTTTTAAATAATTATTTATGAAAATAATTAATTATTTCTGAAATAATCATTTTAACATCTACACTTTTAAGAATTGTATGAACCTAATTTTGAAGAAATCTTATAATTCAAAAGATATATTGTAGTTCGAACATTTTTTTTCATTTTTCAGGGAAAACCCGTAGCAATCTAATGGTTTTTTAAAAATTAATTATATTTTCTCCTTTAACAAAGTAATTAATTTTGACTAACCTTTATCCACTAAACTCATATCCAACTAAATATTAGCAATAGAATTTATTGTTTCAATTAGTTATAGTATAAATAATTATAATTAATTTTTGGGTTTAAGATAATTATTTCCAAAAAAATCAATTATTTATAATTTTATTGATAGCTATATTTTTAAGAATTATATGAATCTAATTTTAAAAATATCTTATAATTGAAAAAATATATTGAAATTTAAAATATATAGATATAGATTCAATTAATTAAAAAATCAACTAATGTTACAATGGAATTATTAATTAAACAAAATTGATATTACTTGTTTCTTTTAATTTTTATATAAAAATTAAATAAATCGTAATTTTTTATTACATCAAAATTAAATCTGAGCCAAATTGATAATTTTAATTAATTTTCATTTATTAGCTAATTATTATTTTTAAAAATAATAAATTCTTTCTAAAATTAATGGAACCATCCGAGCTAAGTTTAAAATTTTCGTGTTACACATTTATTATAATTTTTGTGTAAAAATTTAATGAATTTTAATTTTTCATCACACAAAAATTAAATTTTACAAAAAGTGCTAATTTTAATTAGTTTTTTTCTGAGTTAATTATTTATAAAAATGATTGATTGTTTTTAAAAGTAATTAATGGGTGCAACCGAATTTTTAATTTTTCTTAGCTTAATTGGTTTTAATCCGTGTTTACCTTAATAATAAATGAAATGAAAATTTCCGCTTTAAAAAATTATTTTTATATAAATTGAGTCTATTTTTTATAATTACATGAGATTTTTTATTTAAGTACCGTATTAATATATCTCATCTTCTTCTTTATTCTTTATATTATACATATATAAGTTTTAAAAGGATTTGAGTCCATTTTGTGTAATTACATGAGAACTTGCACTTAAGTATCATATCAACATATAAATTCTTAATTTTGTAAATTAAATATTTATTAAGAAAAAAAAATTTTCATTTCAAATCTAAAATAAAGCTGGCTTTACTATATATTTGCGAGATAAAAAAAATTTAAGCATTATTTTTCATTTATTTATTCTTACGGTAAATCAAACACATAATATGATTAAGAGCTAAAATAATTTATACATCTCACTATATTTGAATTTTACGCACAAATATCAATTAAGCGCCGTAAAAAATTATCATTTTTCAATCTCATTACGTCAATAGTCATTAATTTATATTAATATCAAATTGTTTTTAAGTTGGGTAGTAATTTATATATTTGCGATAAATTTTAATTTTTTTAAAAAATTATATATTGATAGTATACTTGTTTTAAAGCTCTCATCACGTCAAACAAAATAGAATCATGGTTTTTTTTTTATTTATAGGTAGAAAATGGAAAAAAGAGAAAATGATAGAGAGTATTTAGATATTATAAGATTAGGTAAAGTATGGTAGAAATAATTAAATAAAATCTATAGATATTAATATTTATTTATGAGGAAAGAAAAAATAAAAGAGAGTTGGATATGGATTAGGAAATAAAAAATAAAAAAATAAAAAAAATATTATTTTAAATGAAAAAAAGGATTTAAGGCAATAAAAAATATAATAAGAAAAAAATCTCATTTTCTATATAAAAAATTATTTTATATATAGATAGAATATTATATTAGGCAAATTTAATAGACGGGAACAATTGATAATGTGTTTAGGCGGGAAAAAAGGTGCTTTATATATATATAGATTTCATTAAATTAAATTTATTTTTCTCTCTCATCATTTTCAACAATTTATATATTATTACATTTTTCAAATCCTCCACTATACATTTAAAAGTAAATTTAATCATCGATTGTTTCTAAGAAGGTTTTCTCTCTTATGATCACCAAAAATAGTATATTATTGCTTATCCATCTATTATATTCCATTTTTATCTATTGTGTTCTTGAAGTATTTATTTTTTACAGTAATGTTCCCATACCCACACCTGGGGTAGATTAACATGCCCACAAAAGCCTACTTTTATAAAATTAAAGTTTGATATGGGCATACTTGTACAGAATCAAACTTTAATTATGCATAAATAGGCCCTTATACGTATATCGCTCTACCCAAGCGTGGGTAGGGGAATATTACCTTTCTCCTCAAACCTTATAATCATTGATCGAAAGGAGGTTTTTTTTTTTATTGGCAAAAAAAACTAATATACGTCCGTATAACAGTCATTATATCTGTATCGGTGCTGCTTCTTCTTCTTCTCTATTTTTTTTATATGCTCTTCAAAATCTTCATCATTTTTGCTATCGAAACCACCACTACAACAGCATACTAGTGTGCATTTACGGCGAAGAAACGGTATAATCTGATCCAGTTTAATGCCAAAATCAAGCGAGCCCGTATGGTTAACCGAGCACGCTCTTGTTTCATTGCACAGTGCAGGCCCATATACGCTTTAAGAAGACTTACACCGCCTCATTCTTTTCTACCGATGACCCAAACATCATTTCATTTTTCTCCATACATAATACACAGCATACTTACGTAATAATCCTACAAAATCAAAGAGGACAAAGGCAAGGGAGATATCTGAGAAAATTGAGAAAGAGGAATATTAAAAGGGGATCACCGCACACCACATCATCTCATTTTGAATTTTATTTTCCTAAAGAATTAGGGTTTTCTGTTTTTTCACTCATATTATTAAAAAATATTTATATCGATATCGGTTTTATTTTTTATCGCCGGAATTATTATCGATTCAGTTACTGGTTCGTGCCGCTTGATTAAACTTCTTGATTGATTCATCTGTCAAGGTTCGTGGCGGATTAAGGTTTGCGATTGTTTTCTTCTTTCAGCTGAATCGTTAAAGATTCGGTTTTTTGGCTTTCGGAGTTTGGGGGTTATTGTTAATTTTCGTTGACAGAGCTATATGGTAGGAATTTGGGGATCGATGGAAGGTGTGATCGCCGATTAGTCGGCGACTGGATTAATCGGTCCTGAAGGGGTTTTGTATGGAAACTCGCAGTCGGAAGCGGGCGGAGGCAAACACCTCAGCAGCGCCTTCTTCTTCTTCTTCTACACCTGGTGCGACCACTCGTGCTGCCAAACGTGCTCGTCTTTCTGCCACAAACGCTGCCACCGTCTCTACCTCCACAACATCATCCATATCACCTCGTACACGGCCCTCCACTCGATCCAAAGACCCGGTAGTTTCAAACACTGTAATGGACCAAAACCCAGAAGCCTCTGCAGTCTCTGCCTCAACGACAACCCGTGGTCGCCGTGGCAAAAACCCTAGTAATCAAAATTCTGATCACAAAGATAATACCAATTCGAGTAAAGGCAAGGAGAAAGAGCATGAAAGCAGGGTCAGGGATAGAGAAACTGAAAGGAGCTCAGCACTGAACATTGATTCTCATGCTGGAGACGAGGATGATAATGACAGTGAGGGAGGGGTTGGGATATTGCACCAGAATCTGACTTCAGCAAGCAGTGCTCTTCAGGGGCTTTTGAGAAAATTGGGTGCTGGATTAGATGATCTGCTTCCTAGTTCCGCAATGGGATCTGCCTCTTCCTCTCATCAGAGTGGGAGGCTGAAGAAGATTTTGGCAGGTTTGAGGGCAGATGGCGAGGAAGGGAAACAAGTGGAAGCTTTAACACAGCTGTGCGACATGCTTTCTATAGGGACTGAGGATTCATTGAGTTCTTTCTCGGTTGATTCTTTCGCCCCGGTGCTTGTTGGGTTGCTTAATCATGAAACTAATCCTGATATAATGCTTCTCGCAGCCAGGGCATTGACTCATTTGGTTGACGTGCTGCCCTCTTCTTGTGCGGCAGTGGTCCATTATGGTGCAGTCACCTGCTTTGTTGCTAGGCTGCTTACTATTGAGTATATGGACTTGGCTGAACAGGTAAAAGTTTCGATGGGTGGCAATTATTTTTATTGCTAACCACAGCGCTCTCACTCTTAGCTAATGGAGCTATGGTGGTTCAAATGCTGATTAATATTTGTATTGTGCTGGAACAGTCACTGCAAGCCCTGAAAAAAATCTCGCAGGAGCACCCAACTGCTTGCCTGCGTGCTGGTGCTCTTATGGCCGTGCTTTCGTATCTTGACTTCTTTTCTACAGGAGTTCAGGTGAGTTTTGGGTATATTCCAGTAGTTGTGTTGATATGGGCTCTGTAGTATTGTTATTTTGCTGCAAGTCAAATGTTTATAAGCTTTCCTTGGTATTCTTTAGAGAGTGGCATTATCGACAGCTGCAAACATGTGCAAAAAATTACCTTCGGATGCATCCGACTATGTCATGGAAGCTGTCCCCTTGCTGACTAATCTTCTCCAGTATCATGATGCAAAGGTTGGATAATATATCTACCCTTTGGAAATGACAAGGGAATTACTACCATTAGCTGCCTTTGCTTTCACTTCCTCACTTTCTTAGCTGCTCGTTCTTGGTTTCACTTCTAGGTTTTAGAACACGCATCTATTTGTTTGACTCGGATTGCTGAGGCATTTGCATCATCGCCAGAGAAGCTGGATGAACTCTGCAATCACGGACTTGTTACCCAAGCTGCATCCTTAATTTCGACCAGCAACGCTGGAGGCGGTCAGGCTTCACTTAGCACTTCTACATACACGGTGAATTCAGCAACCAGATTTAATTTACTGCTTTTTATGGAGTTATGGTAAGATGCTCCTTTATGACATTTTAAGCTTACAGGGTTTGATTCGGCTCCTATCCACTTGTGCGAGCGGTTCTCCTTTAGGAGCGAAGTCTCTACTTCTTCTCGGGATCAGTGGGATTCTAAAGGATATCCTCGCAGGGTCTGGTCTTGTCTCCAGCATGTCCATTTCTCCTGCTTTAAGCAGACCACCGGAACAGGTATATGCTGTGCCTGTTTTCCTCTTGTTACTGTGGCGTTCTGATATTCTATTCTTTTTCCTCGGAATGGCACTGCTTATAAATTGTTTCATTGATTAGTAGGCCAAACTTCTCGTCGTGATCATAATTTTTTCTACTTGTTACCCCAGATTTTTGAGATTGTTAATCTGGCAAATGAGCTTCTACCCCCACTGCCTCAAGGAACAATATCTCTTCCAGTCAGCAGTAATCTGTTTGTTAAAGGTTCTTTCTCTAAGAAGGGTCCTGCAGGCAGTTCCAGCAAACCAGAAGATTTGAGTGGAACCATACCCGAGGTTTCAGCTCGCGAGAAACTTTTGAACGATCAGCCTGAACTGCTGCAGCAGTTTGGAATGGATCTCCTTCCTGTTCTTATCCAGGTTCATATTCAACAGGATTCAGTTTATCCTTTTTTTAACCTCCTAACATTCTATAAGCAATTTTCTATATTTTTGTGATGCAGATATATGGCTCCAGTGTTAATGGTCCTGTACGACACAAGTGTCTTTCAGTTATAGGCAAACTTATGTACTTCAGCAATGCTGAAATGATTCAGTCTTTGATAAGTGTGACAAACATATCAAGGTATATGTTTCCTCTGGGTTTTTGCATTATTTATTTCTTGCTGGTTTGCTAGAGAGAGACCCTTATCTTCTGTTCATTCTGTTTAGTTTTTTAGCTGGGGTGTTAGCTTGGAAAGATCCTCAGGTGCTGGTACCCGCTCTCCAAATAGCAGAAATCTTAATGGAAAAGCTTCCTGGTACTTTCTCAAAAGTGTTTATAAGGGAAGGAGTTGTTCATGCTGTTGATTCCTTAATAAAAGCTGGATCTACAACTACTGCTGCCTTGCAGCCTTCATCCGGGGACAAGGACAATGATTCGATTCCTGGATCGTCTCGTTCTAGGCGGTATCGACGACGTGGTGGTAATTCAAGTTCAGATGTAAATCCTGTCGATGACAGTAAAAGTTCAGCTCCAAATATTGGTTCACCTCCAAATACAATTGAAATTCCAACTGTCAATTCTAGTCTCCGGGCAACTGTCGGTGCATGTGCAAAAGCTTTTAAAGATAAATATTTTCCATCCGATCTGGAGTCCAATGAAACAGGGGTAACAGAAGATCTTTTACTCCTAAAGAATCTTTGTGCAAAGTTGAATGCTGGTATTGATGATAAAAAAACTAAATCAAAGGGGAAATCAAAAGCTTCTGTTTCTCAGCTATCTGATTTTTCATCTGGTAAGGAGGAATACTTGGTCGAGGTGATTGCTGAGATGCTGCAAGAGCTTAGCAGAGGGGATGGTGTGTCTACTTTTGAGTTTATTGGTAGTGGAGCTGTTTTCCTCTTTGCTTAACTATATTACTTGTGGTTATTTCTCCAAGGACAGATCTTCTGAAGTTAATTTGCCTAAGCTTCGACAACATGCCATCAGAAGGTGCAAATCTTTTGTTAGTGTCGCCCTTCCTTCAGGTGTAGATGAAAAGAATGGAGCTCCTATGAGTGTTTTGGTTCAAAAACTTCAAGATGCACTCTCATCCTTAGAGCGATTCCCTGTTGTGTTGAGTCATACATCTCGGTCATCTGGTGGGAACGCACATCTTTCTTCTGGTCTAAGTGCACTCTCTCAGCCATTCAAGCTGCGCCTTTGCAGGGTACAAGGGGAAAAATCTCTCCGTGACTACTCTTCCAATGTTGTGCTGATAGATCCATTAGCAAGTTTAGCTGCTGTTGAAGACTTCCTCTGGCCCAGAGTTCAGCGAAGTGAGTCTGGTCAGAAGCCCTCTTCTGCAGGGAATCCTGATTCAGGGACCACCCCTTCAGTAGCTGGGGGCTCGTCGCCATCTACTTCCACTCCTGCTGCTGCTGCTGCTCGACGTAATTCAACACGATCTAGAACTTCGGTTCTTTTAGGTAACTCTGGTAAGAAAGAGTCCCAAGATAAGAATACAAGCTCGTCTAAGGCAAAAGGAAAAGCTGTTCTGAAGCCAACCCAAGAAGAGGGAAGGGGACCCCAGACGAGAAATGCTTCTCGAAGAAGAGCAGCTCTGGATAAAGATGCAGAGATGAAGCCTGTGGATGCAGAGACTAGTTCTGAGGTATTCTTCCATGCCCCTCCTTTCATTGATAAACGAGTTTTTGCAAACATGTAAACTCATACACGGTCAGGAAGTCATTACATAATTTTTCATTTGCTTTTGATGCATTTGAGGCTGACGTATATCTTTGCTTGTTGAAGCGGCTGAAAGAACTTTCTGTTTTTATGATTGCCTTCCAGATAGAGGGCAAAACCATGGAGTTTTTTTTTTTTTTTTTTTAAATATTTTCCTTTCTACTATTTGGTTTTTTCTTACTTGCCATGTGATTATTTCATGTTCTCCCCGGGGTCAGTATGTGAACGGTCAATTTTGTAGAAATTTGATTCTATTAGTTGTTAGATGTTGGGACAAAAGGGAATTACTCGAAACAAGGTGCATCTTGGTTCTTGAGACATTCACCTCTCTAGCAATCCGTGGTTGTATTTGAAATCTTGTAGTTAGTTACAAACTATTGTATCTCTTTCTGGAGTCTATACTGTGGAATTGGTTTTTGACGTTTCTTTTAGTGCAGTTTCTTTATTTCCACACTTAGATCTGTCCCTTTTTTGCTCATGTTGTAATTGTACTATGCTTGTTTGCCTCTTGGAAAATGTTTCTATTCAGATATCTTGAAAGTTGTTTATGTTCTCGTGGGCTCATGATTGCTGTCCTATGATCTTTAAATACTGCAGAGCGTAGCCTCCGTGCCCTTCTTGAGCAGGACACATCATTCAGTAGTTCTGGCCATTAGTTTCCTTAAATTTTCAACACTAAACAGACATTTCTATAAATGTTGTGCAGGATGATGACCTGGACATTTCCCCTGTTGAACTTGATGAAGCAATGGTGATCGAAGATGATGATATATCTGAAGATGACGACGATGACCATGATGATGTATGCTACTGGAATCTATTGATCAAGTTTTTACATTGTTCTGATTTTTCTTGTGTGATTTGATCTTCAAATTGACTTCTAATATCACATTTAACCGATTGGATGTGGCAACAGTAGGCTACATAATTTTCTTTCATTTCTTTAGTTTTATCTTTTTTTGGTGGGGAGAAGTGGTAGACCATGGAAGAAATTTTGCTTCTTCCACGGAGTCTGCTAGGTTAGTTTTTTAATAATGATCTCTAATTTAGTATTCTAATTCATGAAAAGAAAATGTAGGTGCCGAACCCAAGAGCTTTAGTGAAGCTCTGTAACATTAATCACACACACACACACACATAATTGTGATAACTATATTCCATATATTTAAAATACATAGCCTGAAACATGGAGTTATATAGGACGTTAGTCAATATTGATTTAGTGTTGTTCTGGCACATGTTTATTTGTGGTTTTTTAATCTTCATAAGTTAGTATTTTCATTGTCCAGGTATGCAACATGTTTAATCTTTGATCTAGGATTATTTAGTATAGTATTATCTTTCCAAAACAATAGATGCTGTTGCTGAAAATGGCAAATGTTATACCACTCACCTCTCGTCTTCTCCCTCTATAAATCAGGTGCTGGAATATGCAATTAATAGTTTGTTTGCCACTTATCTCTCTTTTACCGGCAGGTACTCAGAGATGATTCTCTTCCTTTCTGCACGCCGGATAAAGTGCATGATGTTAAATTGAGTGACTCTACAGAAGATAGTGCCGCTGCAACAGCCAGCGACGGCCAGAATAATCCTCCTTGTAGCTCTAGCACCAGAGGTACTTCAGGGAGAGAATCAGATTCTGCAGAATTGAAGAGTGGCAGTTCCTTCAGTTCAAGAGGTGCAATGTCATTTGCTGCTGCTGCTATGGCTGGACTTGCCTCTGCTAATAGTAGAGGTGAAAGAGGAAGCAGAGATCGGCACGGACGATCTATTTTTGGGTCTAACGATCCTCCGAGACTAGTATTTATGGCAGGTGGGAAGCAGCTCAATAGGAATTTGACCATTTATCAGGCTATCCAACGGCAACTTGTGCTGGATGATGAAGATGATGAGAGGTTTGGCGGCAGTGATTTTGTGGCAAGCGATGGAAGTAGGCTCTGGGGTGATATTTACACCATCATGTATCAGAGGGCAGATAGCCAAGCTGATAAGTCCTCAGTTGGGGCTGAGACCTCAGCAACTGGATCCAAGTCTACAAAAGCTAGTCTATCGAGTGTATCCAGTGCCGATACATTGCAGCATAGAGTCTCACTTTTAGATAGCATTTTGCAAGGAGAGCTTCCTTGTGGTCTGGAAAAAAGTAATCCTATCTATAATATATTAGCACTATTACGTGTACTGGAGGGGTTGAATCAGCTTGCACCACGTCTTCGGGTACAAGCTGCAATTGATAGTTTTGCAGAAGGAAAAATTGACAGTCTAGATCAACTTAATGTCATGGGCGTTAAAGTTTCTCCAGAGGAATTCATCAATAGCAAACTTACGCCTAAGTTGGCTAGACAGATCCAGGATGCATTAGCGCTTTGCAGTGGGTCTCTTCCTTCATGGTGCTACCAGCTGACTAAAGCATGTCCATTTTTGTTTCCCTTTGAAACCCGTCGTCAATACTTCTATTCAACTGCTTTTGGACTATCTCGCGCATTGTATCGGCTTCAGCAGCAGCAAGGTGCTGATGGTCACGGTTCAACAAATGAAAGAGAGGTAAGGGTAGGGAGATTACAGCGTCAGAAAGTTCGTGTGTCTCGGAACCGGATATTGGATTCTGCAGCAAAAGTTATGGAAATGTATTCCAGTCAAAAAGCTGTTCTCGAGGTTGAATATTTTGGTGAAGTTGGTACTGGGTTGGGGCCTACTCTGGAGTTTTACACTCTTTTGAGTCGGGACCTTCAAAAAGTTGGACTAGGAATGTGGAGGTCAAGTTCATCACCAGTTAAACCTTCGATGGAAGTAGATAAAGCTGGGAGTGAGAGAGATATTGTCCAATCGCTTCTCGGGTTATTTCCTCGTCCTTGGCCACCCAGTGCTGGCATTTCTGATAGTGGCCAATTTTCAAAAGTTATTGAGTACTTCCAGTTGCTTGGTCGTGTTATGGCTAAAGCTCTCCAAGATGGAAGGCTTTTGGATTTGCCTCTATCACTGGCCTTCTATAAGCTTGTCCTTGGTCAAGTAAGTCCATAATTCCAATGGTTTAATAAAGACTAGCGATAATTTAGTTACAAAGGTTGATTTATTAATAATTCATATTGATTAATTTCTGTAGGATCTGGATTTGCATGATATCGTATCCTTTGATGCTGAACTTGGGAAGACTTTGCAAGGAATGCAAGCCCTTGTCTGCAGGAAACAGTATTTGGAGTCAATGGACAGTCACAGCATAGACGAGTTACGTTTTAATGGGGCTTCAATTGAAGATCTCTGTTTGGATTTTACCCTTCCAGGCCATCCTGAATATGTTCTCAAACCAGGAGGAAATGTCGAAAATGTATGCTTTTTCCCTTGGAGTTTGTTGTCTATTCCTGCATTTTTCTCTTCATTTTCTTGCCCCATGTTATTGTTAACTTTTAAAATCTTTCTATTTCATTTGAATTCATAGGTGGACGTAAATAGTTTAGAGGATTATATTTCCCTTGTCGTTGATGCAACTGTGGGGACTGGAATATCCCGCCAAATGGATGCATTTAGATCTGGCTTTAATCAGGTTTGCTGATTTATTTGGTTCAACTCAACTTTCAAGGTGTTACGATTTTAACACACACACACACACACACACACACACACTCTGGAGTCTGTTTGCTAAATAATATCTGAACTTGCGCATTGTTTGAAGTGATAAAAAAATATAGTGGATTACATGTGGCTTTTATCAAATGAATGGTGGAAAGTTCAGTATCACTATGTCTCTTTACAAACAACTTTCAAAACAAGCCCTTAATTTTCCTACTCTAGCACCTTTGGTGCTACCAAGTTCTGTTTTATAATACAAGTTGACCATGATTCGTTCATGGGACCCCTTTTTTTGAAGCTATGCTGATTGTTCCTATATGCTTGTCTTAAATCTTCCCCAAAGAGTTGGCTATAAGCTCTAGTTATAGGATTGAAAATGATCTTTTCTGGTCATGTTTCTGATTTTATCACTACACTCATTTGGCCTTTACTATTTTTAGGTATTTGACATTTCTGCTCTGCAAATATTTTCGCCAACTGAGTTGGATTATTTGCTCTGTGGCCGCAGAGAGTTGTGGAAGGTAATGTGTCTCTTGGGATAACAATATAATTCAGGTTTCGTCTGCATTTCCATGCTTAAATATAATGTCTTTTTATGTAGGCTGAGACACTCGTGGATCACATCAAATTTGATCATGGATACACAGCCAAGAGCCCTGCTATTATCTATGTACGTCAACTTATCTTCAATCAACCCCTCCCGTCTCTCTCTCTCTCTCTCAGAACTCCAAAAAAAAAAAAAAAACAATTTTTGAAAACTTGACTAACCTGTCTGTGCTGCTTGCAATTGGCTTTTGGAACTTCAGATTTATCATCTTACAATTATTGTTTTCTTATAATCAGCTACTAGAGATTATGGGCGAATTCAGTCCAGAGCAGCAACGGGCTTTCTGTCAGTTTGTTACTGGTGCACCTCGGCTTCCACCGGGTGGTTTGGCAGTACTGAATCCCAAGTTGACTATTGTTCGAAAGGTAAAATGTGTTAAGGCAAATTTCGTATGCTTCTCATAATAATAGATATAACATGTTAGCTCTAGTATATAACAAAACATGATTCCCTCAATGAACAGCATTCTTCAAGCACAAGCAATGCAGCAAACAATGGTTCTGTTCCATCCGAATCTGCTGATGATGACTTGCCAAGCGTTATGACATGTGCAAATTACTTAAAGCTTCCTCCCTACTCCTCCAAGGTACTGATTATATTTTTTTTATGAAATTCTCAGTTACTGATCTTGCTGCTTTTTATGTTTCTATGTGGTGATATCTTGCATGTAGCATTTCTATTTCTAGACAGTATGCCATCGATGTTGTTAGACCGTTAATATGTTCCGTAAAATTTACTTTGCAAAATATGAGCTTTTTAGGTAAAATAGGAGTGTGAACCATGGGACTTGTGGATAATAATGAGTAGCAATAATAATTTGGTATGTGCGGCTAATATTGAAGTTTGACTTTGACTCAACGGTGGTAGTAGTTAATTTAGGTAGAAAAAGGTTAAAACGAACACGAGCTATGTTTAATATGGATCATGACAAGCATTGATCAGCAACATATTACATTTAGCAGTCAGTCTAGAGGGTGTTAGCGTAAAGTTAAAAATGTATTTTAATGCATTTTTTTCAAAATTTAAATTTGGTCAAACAAATCACATCCATATATCTCTCCACTCATTAAATCTCCACCATCCAACTCTACTCATTCTCTCTCTTCCTACTCATAAAAATACATTAAAACTCATCCCCTAACACCCTCTTAGCCTTCAACACAGAAAATGGATCTCTGTTGAACTATTACCAAAACATTTCACACAGAAATTTCTGGCAGTGGCCTAAGCCTTGAATCACGCGTCTCGTGTGACTAAAACGGAAACTTGGACATATTATGTTGGCAAGATAATAAATTCGGGATATCAACTGCTATCCCTCCAAGAGTATGGGGACCCATAATGCAATTTTTTCTGTTTGACATCAAAGTACAGAGATTTACTATAAACTGCCTTTTACCTTTGAACAGGATGTAATGTACAAGAAACTTCTGTACGCAATAAGCGAAGGGCAAGGATCTTTCGACTTGTCTTGAGCATTGAAACCAATTGGGCCGAGTTTTGAGACAGTATTATATGAGAAGCCTAGCCTTACAGGTCACTTTATAACTTTGTGGCGTTGTAAAGGTGGTTCATTGCCTCTTGATTGAAGCATTTTCAGCAAGTCGCCAACTTATTTACTTTGATAGACGACAGAATTTTAGCTTCATTTTATCGTCAGGTTTATGCTTTTAAATAACAAGAAAGATTTATGTCAATAATTTGATCGCAATTGACAGTGTGAAAGCACTTCTTTTGTTCTAATATATGCAGTTTTATCCGTGGCATGCAAATTCTTACAGGCCAGTGAACCGTTTCAACTATTTGCGAGTTGATTGCTTGCGAGTCATTTTTTAGGGCTCGTTTGTTGCTACTTTTGCACAAGTTATAGTTTTTACTCTGATTTTCAATCATTCATTTGATTGAATTGACAATTTCTTTTAATTTTTTAGACCATTTTGTCTCTCTTTTTTTTTTTTTTTACTGCACATTTGGTTTGATAATTAGTTTTGAAAAATATCTATCAAACACATCTGTAGCTTACAAAATCCTTTAACTAGAAATTGTAAATCATCAAAAAACTGATAGATATTGGTTTAGTGAAATTTTTGACCGAGAGGAAACTGGAATGTCATGGTGATGGAATTAGCGCAGTTAATGGATTGGAATTTGATCCGAATTTTGAAATTAATGAGACTGATATGGGTTTCAATCTGACAATCTGATAAAAATTTAAATCTAATAATCTGTTAAGTAAATAATGGAAATAGGGATATAGGTCTATCTATATGATAATAACACGATCCAATTTGTTATAATAATAATAATAATACAATGCAGCATAATTGTTATGAATATAATAATAATATTAATATAATATAATTAATGAGGGAAGTGAGGGAAATAAATTATTATATTTTATTTATGTGAATGACTATTATACCCTTGATGAAATTATGTAATTACGATCAAGGCTTATTCAAGCTTTCCCTATAAATAGGGTTTCAGTTATTAATGAAATTCATTCCTGTGAATTCCTTAGAATTCATTCTCTCTAAACTCTCTCTATCATTTCTATACTTTTATAACACGTTATCAGCACGAGTCTCTAACCTTTTTGAGTAATATGAAAGAAGTATGCTTCTACAACAGATCTTATAGATGATCTTCTCAGACGTAAACCTGATTATTACAATTGAAATACTCAATTTTCTATAAAATCTCTCTGTCCCATTCTCTCTAAAGTTGCATAAAGACACCACAAATCCGTTATAAAAATACTTACTCCTACAGAGCGATACAATACCAATGTCAATTAGTGGAATTTTCCAAGCCAAACACGACGAATACTAGTTTCAAAAATTAAGTGACAAAATGGAAGCAAAAGGGCGGAGAGGTATATATTATATATATTATATTATTATTTTATAATATAATAATATATTAAACTATAACATTCGCTTTATCGAGATATAAGGAAGCATACATTATCAAAATCAAATTTTCTCGACTCCATTATACTCGATTTAACGAGATCTTCGATTTGACATCAATATTGATAAGGTAAACTTTCAAAAATTTACAAATCAAGACCCCAACTTTTGAAAAAGTTACAAACGGTCCTTAGACTTGTGAATATTTACGTATTAATGCTTATAATGTCAAAACTTTATAAAGAGACATGTGCAATACCACGCACTTGCCAGCAAGATCGCCACGCAAGAACTGTAGCGCTGGCAAAGAAATGAGTATGTATTAATGTTTTATAAAGAAATATGTGTAGCGCCACGCACTGCTAGCAAGATCGCTAAGAATCGGTAGCATGGCTGACAACAAAGCAGATATTTCGATTTACGGCCGTTTACTTTGACGATAATTATATTTTGAAGAAATAGTTAGAACAAATTTGATTCTATAGATATTTAAGTCTCGACTTTATTTATTGCAATTTAAATACTACAATACTCTCCTACCGATGATGGGTTCAACCATCACTAAACTAAGATTTTATATATTTATGCATTTTATATGCTAAGTGAAGAGTAATACCTTCTACTAAGCAAAATCTACTCTGAAGAAGTAGTTAAATGTTATGCAATTTAATTCTCGATTTAAATTAGTAAATTTATATTTATTACAATAATTCCCATAAGGTAGGTTCGACCACCTATTGGAGGAAATTTAATTTCTGCAATTTAAATTTACGCTCTTTAAATTTCGCATATATTTCCAATGTGGTGAGTTATATCACACGATTGGTATGAATATTTTCAATGTGGTGGGATATACCACACGTTTAGAATACTTATTACAAATGTGGTTGGATTAAATCCCACAATTGGATAACTGATTTATATATGTTCGATATGAATATTCTATTGATATTAAAGAAGGGATTTGAGCAAGTGATGCCAGAATTTACCGTTGTATGTATTAATGAAATGAAATTGTTCAAAGAATCCCATTGTAATAAAAGAGAAAGAAAATATACCGTGGTGAAAAATCTCATTATGAGATTAGTATATTGTAATATGATGAGAAATGCTCTTAAAGAAGCATTTAATAAAGGAATATTCACTTTCCACGTCTATTGAATATTGATGGAGAAAATTGAGTAAGTGGTACCTGAAGTTACCGTTGGATAAATAAAATGCTCAATAGATCCCATGTTGATAAATCAAAGAAAATATATCGCATGGAGAGATTATATGAAGTAATCTCATCGATGATATGAGATTGTATTAATATGAGAATAAAATGCTCTTGAAGAAGCATAATCACTAGATTTCTGTATTTGAATAAAGCCAATATGATATTATTATTACTCCGTAAGTACAAACAAAGCACAAGTGGAACATATTGAGAATATCAAAGATGGCAATAGACACTCGAAAAAATGCGAAAAGAAAATACATATTGAACCCATAAATGAAGGGTGCGTTTGAGAGTATAAATACTCAAATTCGCCACCCTCAACATCGTGGTTCATAATGAGATATTTAAAGGATCCGAATTTCTTTTTCGCTTGACACCGATGATCCGTGACCGACGGACTGGCTTCCATGCATTCTTGAACATATGCATGAAATTTGATGAGTAGTTCATCAATGCATTTAAGCGTAAATAAGTATTTTTCTCGCTAAATGAGAGATAAACTTATTATCTACACTACGATCTAGAACGCTAGTAAGCCATCAAAGAAATTGTTAATATTCAACAAACCTATTGGTTTGACATGAAAGTTCCACTTTGTGCAACGAGGCTATATTGAATATTTCCTCCAAAGGTGTTGTAGCCGCTGGAAGGACAATGAAAGCATCATTATTATTCATCATATACATCATGCGCTTGTGGATGGATTGCGCTTGTAGCACCAACCTCGCGGACTCCATGGTAGAACTGCTCCAATTCGAGTATTAGATCCAACTAAATGGAAAGGTATTACACTCGAAACTCTTATTCCCCATGATAATGCGGCCATTATAAGTCTAGCTAAAAGTTTGTTGTTGGTTCCTCCATATAGTATATTGATTTCTTGTCTCCTAACTCTTGATTTAGTCGGTTTGCCATATCCACGTATTGGATATGACCTACCAATTTAGATCCACCAAGAATACATACGGTTTTAATCAAGCGAGGTAAAGGCTGACTTGTATGAGATGATTCTAAAATCTCCATATCCATCTCTACTCCTATCTCTCTTTTTGCACTATACGTTTAATGTATGAATATGAGAGATATATGAATCCCTCTATTTAAAGAAAAAATTTCAAACCAATAATTGATTGTACTATTTACTTTTTGACAAATATGAAAGAAAAAGCGTAAAAATTTTAGTGAAATGACATATACCTATCGGTGATTGAAAAAATAATATATATATACATATATATATCTTAAAAATTGAAAACAATATTTACAATTACAAGAAAAACATTGATCTTCAAGTTATTACAATCGAACTTCCTTACATTAATATGAGAAAATTATTATACTAAATTTTTCTACTAAATTTACAAACAGGATCTTCTAAAGTAAGTTTTTCAAGACTATAACGTGATTGTTCATCTTTGAATTTGGCCCATAAGGGCATCAGCTCACCTTGTACGTGTCCACTAGGATGTGTCTCAAGAGCCTGTTGAATATCATCCAAAGGCTCCTTACTCAATCCATCCTTAATGAATGCTATCTTATCTTCTAGGCTACTAGACACGCATTCCCACGATTTACATCGAGTGTCACATGTCCACCGAGCACATTTGTAGCACCTCCCAATCTTTTTGCTCTCGCTTCTTTGAAAAACTACTTTACCCATACCAGGCATGTATTTAGAAGGAATCGAAACCTCACCAGATAATCGAACCTTTGCTTCAATCAACCATCGGATATCTTGTGGGATACCCTTATTCATTAACATCCTCAACATTTCAAGCCTACTTCGATAAATCCTTTTTAGGATTTTGATCGGTAGTGATGGATAGTATTTTCGAAGATTTGAGAGCAAATTATCCATTATTATATATGGACCATTATTATGGTGAATCTGTAAGTCGCTGATAATTTATAAACGCCAGATGAGGTAAGGCTCGCGTTGGAACAATGTCGAAACATGAAGCGTATGTGCTAAGATTCCACGCTTGAACAAAGGATGTGTAATAATGCTACCAAACATGATGGAATATGCTCGGTGAGCTATACATATGATGAAAGTAATAAATCATGTTGAGCACTATACGCATACTAGTGAAATCGATATAAGAATTTTCAACTAAAAGTTCAATAATACTCGTTGAGTAACCTGATCGACCATCCCCGTTTAAATAATTATTGAAATCAATATTTCAAGTGAAGAATTAAAAGAATTCTTCAATGATTGTTCTCGATAAATGATGAAATCATTACTAGCCAATATTGGAAATAAATTCCAAATATATCCTGGAATAAAGGATGAGAAATATGGGCATTCATCCTCCATGTGGACTACTAGATATTATGATATGGATCCACTAGATAGTCACATGTGTATATGATTCGTAATTTGAAATTTACGAAATATTTGCTCACGGTATGAGCATGATTTCCAGATTTAATGATAAAGCTAGTAAATGTATATCCCAATACTTGAATAAATCCTCAAGGATTGAGTATGCATACAAGTGGGATATTATGTGGCAAATTATTTAAAGTCCTCCAATAAATTGCCAATATCGAGAATAGAATGCAAACTATATAAATTCTCATATTAAAAATTTGAATGATGAGAACATATATGAGTTTTAGTGTTCTAAATTTTCTTAGCATGAGGGGGAGTATTAAAGGTTGAAAATGATATGTGAAATGCATCATACTATATCCTCACAATTAAAATATGAACTTGAAGTTCAAAGATGTATAAAAGATGCTATGAACAATCACATATATCAGTTAAGATGCTTTGATAAGTTAGCACGCCAGAAGCGTTGATATTATGAGATTTCCCCAATCATATATATCGAAGCAAATTATTAAAGATGGTCTTAAAAATGGAGGCATATACTCTTGAAGAGTATATAGACATAACTATATTGTGTAATCCTACAAGAGGATTGATAATGAGATATCTCGATAAGTTATGTCGATATGGGGAAAGAAATAAAATTGAAAGTGTCGACACACTATGAAAAGATAGCGCTACATACTATCAATAATAGTGAGGATATTAAAATCCATCGAAAATGCCGATGCTGAAATATATGCCCTTATGATTAAAGTGTTCATGCACGGGTTTAATGAGAAATGAGAATGAAACTCTTGAAGAGGTTTCAAATGTATTATTGTATCAGTGCATGCAACGGCTCAAAATATCTACATTGATATTGTTGAGAAATTCATATGCTGTACTCTTTTCCTTGATTGATGTTTTTGTCCCAAAACGGGGTTTTTCTCAAACAAGGTTTTTAATGAGGCAGCCAAATCTCAATTACTATGAAATCTCCAGAAGAGATTTAGGTATATATCTCGATATAGTGAGAAAATGAGATCAAGTCATGATTGCATATATACACTAAATATAACATGATATTGTATAACATCTAAAATTTCATTCACGTGGAAATGAATGAAGAGTATGAACCAATGTATATGATACTCATACAAATCTATGAAATATTTTGAAATGCTTGCAGCATACTTGTATAAAATACGCGTTGCACTCTTTTTCCCTTGACTGAGGTTTTGTCCCATTGGGTTTTCCTAGCAAGGTTTTTAATGAGGCAACATTAAAGGCGTATTCACATGAATAATGTACTCTTTTTCCTTCATTAGGATTTTTCCCACTGGGTTTTTCCTAATAAGGTTTTAACGAGGCATATTCATGGTATATTGAGGACAACAAGAGAAATCGACACAGTGTATCTATTGGATCAAGTTATAATAGAGACAATGCTTTAGATCCAAACAATGATGATATTGAAATCCTTTACCAGAAGTAAGGATATCGGTCCTCAAGATATGAAATCAGATGGAGTAGTCATTTCTTTTTCCTTCGATCAAGTTTTTTTCCCATCGAGTTTTCTTGACAAGGTTTTAACGAGGCAAAGACGTGAATACTCTTATACCGTTGATAGATATCGTGGGGAGCAATGTTTTGATGAAGCGAGATATAACCACTCCAAGCTATCCCGCAATCGGTTTGGAAGTTTTTTCCCACTGGGTTTTTCTCCAAACAAGTTTAGAAGACATTTGTATTAATAGTCATTCAAGGGGGTGTGTTATGAATATAATAATAATATTAATATAATATAATTAATGAGGGAAGTGAGGGAAATAAATTATTATATTTTATTTATGTGAATGACTATTATACCCTTGATGAAATTATGTAATTACGATTGTGCCATTCGAAGTTTCCCTATAAATAGGGCTTCAGTTATTAATGAAATTCATTCCTGTGAATTCCTTAGAATTCATTCTCTCTAAACTCTCTCTATCATTTCTATACTTTTATAACAATAATTATATTATTCTATTAATTTTTTTTTCATTTTCAAATTAATTAATTATTTTTTAATTTTGAATTTTAATGAAGAATTAGCAAATATATCATATTTCAATATAACATTAAATACAGTTACATGTTTTTACTCTAATGCCCACATATGAGTATATTAACACATCTACATGTGGGTAGATGGAGGTCACGCGCCCCCTACCATCGAAAAAATTTAACAAAATACGTTTATTCAAACTTTCAAAATAGTCTAAATAAGTAAAATACTCATATACAATTACACTTCTAATACGGTGCAATTATATATATTTTGAAAAGAATTTAACAAAATACATGTATTTAAACTTCCAGAACATTTTGAACAAATAAAATACTTATATACAATTATACCCTTCCTAATACGGTGCAATTATATATATATTTTCAAATCTCTTACAATAGTTTGCAATCTTTGAACTTATGCTAAGAAATGCATCGAAACATTCAAGACCATTGAGGATCAGATTTTATCCAATTCGGATGAATTCAGATATGGATTTACTAATCAAATATTTGATGAATTATTCGAATTTTATGGATCAATCAATTTTATTAATGGATCGAATTTGATTTAAGCAAATCCGATCTATGTCCAATTCGTTTATAGCCCTAGAAGGATCTCAAGTAACTCAACTCGGTGTCACATAATGTGGATTTACTTTAAGATGGTGTTTCAATGTTTTAGGTGATGGTACAATTTTGGTTTTATTATGCAAAACTTGTGCCTTATATAATATATAAATAAGTAATAACAAAGATAAAGATTTTGGTGAGAGAAAACGCTCAAACATCTAACGAAACAACGACAAGCAATTACATAAGAGAATTGTCTTTTCTGTTATAATTGTTTATGTGATAATATATCATTGTTCATATAAAGCAAATAAAACCACTTCAAAAGACTTCACACAGATAATAATTTATTACAACACCACAAATTGTGTCTACAGCGGAATTAGAAGGAGGCCAACATCCCTTTATACATTTAAAAAAAAATCACTATAAGATTGAAGTATAAATACTACGAGATTGAAGAACAGAATAATATAAAGCCAAAACGAAATATTGTCAGCATATTAGGAGAGGAAGAGCTACACAAGGATCGCCTCACATTTCAAATCAATAGCTCTACTTTGGCCGTTTGGCGCATGGTGGTGCACGGGGTTGGGGACTCGGTTTGCTAAACAAACATCAAACGTAAGAATGATAATCACTACTCATTATTATTAGAGGTTGTAAAAAGTGGGAAAAATGAAAAAGATGGCACCTAACATGCGTTTGGCTTACATAAAAACTTACTTTTAATTGAACTTATTTTTGTACTCACAAAAAAAAAAAAAAAACTGAACTTATGTTTACTATTTAACTCAAAGTCAAGATTTAATGTGGACCGCACATTAAACTACTAATTACTAATCATTAATAATGATTTCACCAAAATTACTCTTAAAGGTTTTCAGGAAGTTATAGGTAATCAATTCGAAATAGAGGACTCATTCGGAAGTAGGAAGATTGTAGGGTTCAGACGTTCAGTAGAACACGCAATTGAAAAAAATCTATAGTGATCAAGACCTAACTTATTGGATACACGTCCATTTGTCAATCAAGAAATTCGACATCTTAAATGGAGTAGTGCAAGTGAGGGCAATCGTTAAATAGTTGCATAACGTTTATTGATGCCAACAATTGCACCACTATCTCGAGGAATGATCTCCCACATACCCTTGATAATGTTACGCTGTCGTAATATCATTTTAACCAATAAATGGTCATAAATCACTCAAATGATCTGATATTGCCACATTATATGAGTTATGTCTTAAGGGCAAAACCCGAAGAAACAGAAGAGAGAAAAAAGTGAAACATCTCAAGACATTCAGTTTAATGTGGAGAACTGAAAATGAAGTGTCGCCTCGTAAATCAATTGTCCAAAAGCAGATAATAGACTCAAAACTATTTCAAGACATCTCCAAGAAGACAATAGATATCATCAACTGACGAAGGCAACATGTTAGAGTCTGAATTAAAGAGGACGGGAGAAGAGAGACATGCATGCTTGAGAAGAGTTACTTAAGTTTCCTTGGGAGGTGCCTTCTTGGCTGCTTTCTCTGCTTCAATCTCAGCAACAATGGCGTCGATTTCAGCTTCTTCAAGCTGGCGGAGTCCAGCATCTTTGGTCATTACAGCAACTTCCAGGTTCTTTCCGCCACTTTCAACAACCTTCATGCACAAAACATAAATCATAAGTCAATAAAAAAAAAATACCTAGATCACTTGGGTCAATTGGATTTCCTAAGTCAATTCAGATCTTTAATTAGGTTTGATCCAATCGGGTTTTAACTTTTAAGCGTCGCCTAATTTAGTCCAAATCGCAACCTCGCTGGTCGGACTGGCCAAACCAGATGCTTTCAATAGAAAAATTACGTCCATAACAATCTCATTAACTATATTAGAACAACTACAGTATAATTGAAAATTTGAAATAAGTATATTTAGTGAATTGTCCGATTTTTATGCTATTTTTATGTTATTTTTATTTTTTATTTATTATTATTATTATTTTTTCCCGTGAAGGTATAAGATGTTTCAAACAATGCATAGCATACTAAATCATTTTGTTTGATAGAAAGGCCAATTTAAAAAAGTGTTTATGTAAAATTTTTTCCACCTAAAAAGAAGTTAAAAACCAACTTTGAAGATGAATAGAGGCGGGGGCCGCAAGATGTATGGATAATAATGAATTATTATGATATGAGATGTATGACTAATATTAATGTTTGACTTTAACTTTTAATAGTAAATAATTTTGGATGAAAATAAGTAATAACGAACACACGCTTAGTGGAAATTGTTCAAAAAATTGTTTTTATCTAATATTTTTCAAGAACTTATTACTCCTGCAATAGTTTGACTTTAAAATCATTTCTTCTATCAACCTACCCTGCATCACGTGTTAATAAATCCATTAAAGTTGACTATATGTTATGAATATAAAACTCACCCGAGGGAATCGAGGGAAATATTATATATTATTTTATTAATGTGAATGACTATTATGTCCCTGATAAAATTATGTAATTACGATTGTGCCATTCGAAGTTTCCCTATAAATAGGGTTTCAGTTATTAATGAATTTCATTCCTGTGAATTCCTTAGAATTCATTCTCTCTAAACTCTCTCTATTATTTCTATACTTTTATAACACGTTATCAGCACGAGTCTCTAACCTTTTGAGTAATAAGAAGGGAGTATGCTCTACAGTTGCATCTTATAGATGATCTTCTGTATCAGAAACCAGATTATTACACCAAAATTATTTTGTATAAAAATATACACAGAGAAGAAATAATTCATTTATGTTTATATATTCATTTCACAACCATCGCTTCAACTCCATTTTCCTGCCAAACAAGTTGACGTAAACGTAAAACGACACCACATCGTGAAGTTCTCGACGCAGGCGAGTCCATTGATACCAAAAATGACATGAAAAAGATTACCATAAGGGGAGAAAAACAAGTTCAAAGATCAGCCTTCATGAAATAATAAAATTAGTTTCAGACCAAATTTTGTGGAGAAGATGGAATTGTGGCTAATTTCTACGTACAAACCAAAAAAGGACGAAGGTATATATACATTACTTTATTATATTATATTATATTATATTATAATATATATTATATGAAAAGTTAAGATATATATTATATATATACAAAAATTATATATGTATTATATACGAAAAAGTAATATATATAATATAATAATATATTAAACTATACCATTCGTTTTATCGAGATATAAGAGCATACATTATCAAAATCAAATTTTCGACTCCATTATACTCGATTTAACGAGATCTTCGATTTGACACCAATATTGATAAGGTAAACTTTCAAAAATTTATAAATCAGTACCCCAACTTTTGAAAAAGTTACAAAAGGGTCCTTGGACTTGTGAATATTTACGTATTAGTGCTTATAATGTCAAAACTTTATAAAGAGACATGTGCAGCGCCACGCACTTGCCAGGCGGCACTGCCGCCGACAACTGGTAGCGGTTGGCAGCAGTTGAGTATGTATTAATGTTTTATAAAGAAATATGTGTAGCGCCATACTTTGCTGCTAGGCTTGCCACAAGACAGCCCAGTAGCGGTTGGCAACAGCAGATATTTCGATTTACGGCTTACTTTGACGATAATTATATTTTGAAGAAATAGTTAGAACAAATTTTCTTCTATAGATATTTAATTCTTGCACTTTATTTATTGCAATTTAAATACTGCAATACCTCCTACCTGATGATGGGTTCAACCATCACTAAACGGAAGATTTTATATATTTATACATTTTATATACTAAGTGAAGAGTAATACCTTCTAGTAAGCAGAATCTACTCCTGAAGAAGTAGTTAAATGTTATGCAATTTAATTCTCGCGATTTAAATTCCGTAAATTTATATTTATTGCAATAATTCCCATAAGGTAGGTTCGACCACCTATTGGAGGAAATTTAATTTCTGCAATTTAAATTTACGCACTTTAAATTTCGCATATATTTCCAATGTGGTGAGTTATATCACACGATTGGTATGCATATTTTCAATGTGATGGGATATACCACACGTTTAGAATACTTATTACAAATGTGGTTGGATTAAACCCCACAATTGGATAACTGATTTATATATGTTCGATATGAATATTCTATTGATATTAAAGAAGGGATTTGAGCAAGTAATGCCAGAATTTACCGTTGTATGTATTGATGAAATGAAATTGCTCAAAGAATCCTATTGTGATAAAAGAGAAAGAAAATATACCGTGGTGAAAAATCTCATTGTGAGATTAGTATATTGTGATATGATGAGAAATGCTCTTAAAGAAGCATTTAATAAAGGAATGTTCACTTTCCACGTCTATTGAATATTGATGGAGAAAATTGAGTAAGTGGTACCTGAAGTTACCATTGGATAAATGAAATGCTCAATAGATCCCATGTTGATAAATCAAAGAAAATATATCGCATGGAGAGATTATATGAAGTAATCTCATCGATGATATGAGATTGTATTAATATGAGAATAAAATGCTCTTGAAGAAGCATAATCACTAAGATTTCTGTATTTGAATAAAGCCAATATGATATTATTATTACTCCAGAAGAAGTACAAAACAGCCGAAGTGGAACATATTGAGAATATCAAAGATGGCAATAAACATGCGAAAAGAAAATACATATTGAACCCATAAATGAGGGATGCGTCTCGAGAGTATAAATACTTCGTAACTCTGCCACCCCGAACATTCGGGTTCATAATGAAAGATCCAAAGGATCTCTTTTTCGCTTGACACCGATGGTCTGTGATCGATGAGTTTTGGCTTCCACAGATTTTTGAACATATGATTGAATCTTGATGAGTAGATCAGCAACTGTATTAGCAGAAACAAGTATATTTCTCGATGAACGAGAAATAAATTTATGTTCTACACCCTGATCTAGAAATACTAGCAAACCATCAAAGAAATAATTAATATTCAACAAACCTATGGATTTGTTATGAAAGTTCCACTGTGCAAATGACGTTATATTGAATATTTCCTCCAGCGTATTATAGCCGCCTGGAAGAACAATAAAAGCATCACTATTGCTCATCATGTACATCAGACAGTCGTGGATGGATTGTGTTTGTAGCATCAATCCAAATTGGACTAATGACATTTCTAACTCCAATTCGATTACTGCCTCCAATTCGATGAAAAGGTATTACACTTGACACTCTTATCCCCCATGATTGTGCGGCTATCATAAGACTCCTTAATAGTTTGTTATTAGTCCCTCCATATAGTATATTAATATTTTGTTTCCCTAACTCCCTTACAAGTTGGTCGGCCATATCCACATATTGGATATGACCTACTAGTCTGGAGCCACCAAGAACACATATGGTTTTAATCTGGCGAGGTAAAGGCTGACTTGTATGAGATGATTCTAAAATCTCCATATCCATCTCTACTCCTATCTCTCTTTTTGCACTATACTTTTAATGTATGAATATGAGAGATATATGAATCCCTCTATTTAAAGAAAAATTTTCAAACCAATAATTGATTGTACTATTTACTTTTTGACAAATATGAAAGAGAAAAAGGCAGAAAAATTTTAGTGAAATGACATATACCTATCGGTGATTGAAAAATAATATATATATACATATATATATCTTAAAAATTGAAAAACAATATTTACAATTACAAGAAAAACATTGATCTTCGTTATTACACCGAACTTCCTTACATTAATATGAGAAAATTATTATACTAAATTTTTCTACTAAATTTACAAACAGGATCTTCTAAAGTAAGTTTTTCAAGACTATAACGTGATTGTTCATCTTTGAATTTGGCCCATAAGGCCATCAGCTCACCTTGTACGTGTCCACTAGGATGTGTCTCAAGAGCCTGTTGAATATCATCCAAAGGCTCCTTACTCAATCCATCCTTAATGAATGCTATCTTATCTTCTACATTAGACACGTACCCCACAGATTTACATCGAGTGTCACATGTCCACCGAGCACATTTGTAGCACCCTCCTAATCTTTTTGCTCTCCGTTTCTTTGAAAAACTACTTTTACCCATACCAGGCATGTATTTAGAAGGAATCGAAACCTCACCAGATAATCGAACCTTTGCTTCAATTAAACATCGAACATCTCCTGGGATGCCCTTATTCATTAGCATCCTCAACCTTTCAAGCCTACTTCGATAAATCCTTTTTAGGATTTTGATCGGTAGTGATGGATAGTATTTTCGAAGATTTGAGAGCAAATTATCCATTATTATATATGGACCATTATTAATGGTGAATACTGTAAAGTGCCTGGATAATTTATAAACGCGTATGAGGTAAGGCTCCGCGTTGGAACAGTATCGAAACATGAAGCGTATGTGCTAAGATTCCACGCTTGAATAGTGATGTGTAATAATGCTACCGAAACATGATGGAATATGTTGGTGAGCTATACATATGATGAAAGTAATAAATCATGTTGAGCACTATACAGATACTAGTGAAATCGATATAAGAATTTACTGAACTAAAAGTTCAATAATACTGCTTGCGAATCCTGATGACCATCCCGGTTTAAATAATTATTGAAATCAATATTTCAAGTGAAGAATTAAAAGAATTCTTCAATGATTGTTCTCGATAAATAATGAAATCATTACTAGCCAATATTGGGAATAGATCCCAAATATATCTGGAATAAAGGATGAGAAATATGGGCCCACTCATCCTCCATGTGGACTACTAGATATTATGATATGGATCCACTAGATAGTCACATGTGTATATGATTCGTAATTTGAAATTTATTTAAATATTTGCTCACGGTATGAGCATGATTTCCAGATTTAATGATAAAGCTAGTAAATGTATATCCCAATACTTGAATAAATCCCTGAAGGATTGAGTATGCGCATACAAGTGGGATATTATGTGGCAAATTATTTAAAGTCCTCCAATAAATTGCCAATATCGAGAATAGAATGCAAACTATATAAATTCTCATATTAAGGCTGAATGATGAGAACATATATGAGTTTTAGTGTTCTAAATTTTCTTAGCATGAGGGGGAGTATTAAAGGTTGAAAATGATATGTGAAATGCATCATACTATATCCTCACAATTAAAATATGAACTTGAAGTTCAAAGATGTATAAAAGATGCTATGAACAATCACATATATCGCTTAAGATGCTTTGATAAGTTAGCACTGTAAGCGTTGATATTATGAGATTTCCCCAATCATATATATCGAAGCAAATTATTAAAAATGGTCTTAATAACGGAGGCATATACTCTTGAAGAGTATATAGACATAACTATATTATGTAATCCTACAAGAGGATTGATAATGAGATATCTCGATAAGTTATGTCGATATGGGGAAAGAAATAAAATTGAAAGTGTCGACACACTATGAAAAGATAGCGCTACATACTATCAATAATAGTGAGGATATTAAAATCCATCGAAAATGCCGATGCTGAAATATATGCCCTTATGATTAAAGTGTTCATGCACGGGTTTAATGAGAAATGAGAATGAAACTCTTGAAGAGGTTTCAAATGTATTATTGTATCAGTGCATGCAACGGCTCAAAATATCTACATTGATATTGTTGAGAAATTCATATGCTGTACTCTTTTCCTTGATTGATGTTTTTGTCCTAAAACGGGATTTTTCTCAAACAAGGTTTTTAATGAGGCAAATTTCAATCTCAACTACTATGAAATCTCCAGAAGAGATTTAGGTATATATCTCGATATAGTGAGAAAATGAGATCGAAGCTGTTGATTGCATATATACACTAAATATAACATGATATTGTATAACATCTAAAATTTCATTCACGTGGAAATGAATGAAGAGTATGAACCAATGTATATGATACTCATACAAATCTATGAAATATTTTGAAATGCTTGCAGCATACTTGTATAAAATACGCGTTGCACTCTTTTTCCCTTGATTGAGATTTTATCCCACTGGGTTTTCCTAGTAAGGTTTTTAATGAGGCAATATTAAAGGCGTATTCACATGAATAATGTACTCTTTTTCCTTCATTAGGATTTTTCCCACTGGGTTTTTCCTAATAAGGTTTTAACGAGGCATATTCATGGTATATTGAGGACGACAAGAGAAATCGACACAGTGTATCTATTGGATCAAGTTATAATAGAGATAATGATTTAAGATCCAAATAATGATGATATTGAAATCCTTTACCAGAAGTAAGGATATCCGTACTCAAGATATGAAATCAGATGAATAGCTGTACTCTTTTTCCTTCGATCAAGTTTTTTCTCACTGGGTTTTCTTGACAAGGTTTTAATAAGGCAGCACGTGAATATTCCTATACCACTGATAGACATCAGGGGGAGCAATGTTTTCATGAAGAAGTATATAACCACTCCAAGCTATCCTGCAATCGGTTTGGAAGTTTTTTTCCACTGGGTTTTTCTCCAAACAAGTCCAGAAGACGTTTATACTAATAGTCATTCAAGGGGGAGTGTTATGAATATAAAACTCACCCGAGGGAATCGAGGGAAATATTATATATTATTTTATTAATGTGAATGACTATTATGTCCCTGATGAAATTATGTAATTACGATTGTGCCATTCGAAATTTCCCTATAAATAGGGTTTCAGTTATTAATGAAATTCATTCCTGTGAATTCCTTAGAATTCATTCTCCCTAAACTCTCTCTATTATTTCTATACTTTTATAACACTATACAAATTATTGGTTAAATAGTAGTTGGCTCAAATTTGACACTTTAGTATTATTTCTCCCCTGGAAAGCTGGGATTGACCATAGTCCCTAGGGAGGCCTCAGTTGTGGGTATGATATATTGTCCACAAGTAGGCAAATTGAGTACATATCCCAATTCCACCATCACGAGACCACACGAGAATACGTGTCACAATCTTCCTACTTTTAAATATTTTATTATATTTACAAGTGTGCGTTGGAGTATTAGTGCATTTAAGAAACCTTAAAAGGTGTGATTATAGAATCTTTACTAAAATGAGAGAATATTGCCACTTTGTAATGCTGGTTGTAATGTCATTGTGCCATCCGAAGCTACCACAAAGCCTAATTTACACAAACAACATAGTACACTTTAATAAATACTATCTCCGTCCCACAAAGATAATTTAGTATATTATTTTGATTCGTCCCAAAGAAGATAGTCTACTTACCAGATTTAGCATATCTTTAATTTTTCATTTCCATTTATACCCCTAATTAATATACCTTTAACTACCGTGTGTATGTTATTGCATGTAGTTGAAAAAAGAATGTTATGTATTTTGTGTATTATTGCGGGAAGAGTGGATATCCGTGTGTTGGCGAAACAAGCAATAAAAAATATTTATTTCTTTGTACCATGGTTGGTGTGTATGTTATTTATTTCAACAAGCAATAAAACATATTTATTTTTTTGTACCATGGTTGGTGTGTATGTTATTTATTTCAACAAGCAATAAAACATATTTATTTCTTTGTACCATGGTTGGGGTGTATGTTATTTATTTCAACTGCGAATATGGTCCTCAGTTGGCGTGCGGTAGGTAGTTTGTCAACGCCCCTACGGGTGGAAAGCAATCAATATTGCTTTAGGATTATGCAACTTCCAACATTTAAGAATAGTAACGCTCCAATGGTGACCTGTGAATATAACTTAAGGGATTGGTGCAGCGGTAAGGACAGTGTTGGGATTTTACCCACCCCAGGATCGATTCCCCGCTAGTGCAAAAACCAATGTCTTTTGGGGCCACTGGAGCGTCTCCCCGTCGAAGCACCGGAATCTCGTGGGAGTAAAAAAAATTGCTCACTTGTGGATATGGCATAATGTCCACAAGTGGGTGGATTGGGCATATGTTCCGCCTCCACCATCAGGGGAAAACGCGTCGCAATCTATCCACTTGTGAATATTTTACCATACTCACAAATGAACATCGGAGCTTTAACGCGTTTAAGAAATGTTAAAGGTGTGATTATAAAATCTTTACTGAAATGAGAATATTGCCACATTGTAATGCCAATCATGGTTATATTGTCATTGCGCATCCGAAGCTATGACGAAGGCTAATTTACACAAACAATATAATACACTTTAATAATTACTCCCTTCGTCCCACAAAGATAGTTTAGTATATTATTTTTGTCCGTCCTAAAAAAGATACTCAATTTACCACATTTAATGTATCTTTAACTTTTCATTTCCACCAATACTCCTAATTAATATAACTTCAACTACCGTATGTATGTTATTGTAAATGGCAATATTCAGTTATTGCATAGACAGTTGAAAGTGGCAATATTCAATTATTCCACGGTAAAAAGTGGTAGTTTAATTTCCCCCCATAAAAAGCCTCTTCATAGATTGAATTATTCATTGATATTTTTTCACAGTTTGTTTGTAGAAACTAGCGTGTCGAACGTGCGTTTCATGTTGTATGTAAAAGTGAAGGGCGTGATAGTCACAAAATAAATAGGTATTTTCCTCAAATATATGAACAAAAATCTAACAACTTAGGGGCATAGAAGAAATTGATTGAAAAAATTATTTACTAACGTTGTGGATGAAAAAATGTTGTGGTAATAATGAATGTGAATATGCAGTTATAATAAAACTTCTTTATTTATGGTATATTCCGTTAATTTTCCATACAATTTTTTGTTTCCGCTGTCTACTTGTATTAATACATTTATTGTTTTTATTGAAACACCTCTATATAGAGTCATATAGAATAAGTTATGAGAAAATATATTATTATTGCATGTAAAATTGTTATTATCAATATGTTTTGTCAAAAAAATTATTGTCACATTGATATTGTTGGAAACCTTGTCGACTTTGTCTGTGACTTCTTTATTTTCTGTGCACAAAAATAATGCAAAAATAACCCATTACAGATGTAAGGAATAAATGATAAATACAGATCATAGATCAATGCGAAGAATATAAGTAAAGATGAGAAATAATATACCTATTTCGATTGTCATTTCAGATTGAAATGTGCATGCGAGATTTTCCTTATTAAAAGAAAATATTTATTCTTCATTTAATAATTATGAATTCCTTATTTGAAAGGTTAAAAAAACAAAGACGCCTACATTAATTAAAAAATAAAAAAAAAAGAAAAACTGGGCATTACTAGAATTTAATAAAGTTATTGTATAGGGGTATTCTCGAAATCAAAAGATTTCATAAGATCCCCAATTTTTAGTAGAGTAATGAAGTAAGGATATATTAAAAAAAACTATTTTACAGTGAAACCTCGAATTGGGTCGACCATTACGTGTTCTGCTTAAATGCTCGATTTGTAGCCCGGTACCATATTTTTCCCAACATATCGGACCACTTGGATACTTCCAATGGATTTATGTTATCTTGTTTCCCTGCTTTTCAATAAATTCTAACACTTTTGCGAGACTTTTTTTCTCTCATATATTGCAATGAATTCTTAGTCTTCTCCAATCAATTTCAAGACTTTTCTCTTCTAATCAAAATGAAGTTAGAGAAGACATTAACCTTAACCACAAAACACGTAGAGAATTATCATCACACATAAGGTCTGTCCTATGCTCTGCATGCGTCCATTTATCTTGACTTTGTTGTGGGTCATGCTCGTTCTTCCATTGACACCAAATAAGACGTTGTTTCCATAAGCTCCATTGTACAATTTCTACTAAAGCGAAGTTTTTCATTCTTGAATGAGAATGGTTTTGGAATTTTACTTTTCCTAGCATATCGAACGTGCGTTGCACGTTGTATGTAGAAGTGAAGGGTGAAATAGTCACAAAATAAATATGTATTTTCCTCAAATTTATGAAAAAAAATCAAACAACTCAGGGACATAGAAATAAATTGATTGAAAAAATTGTTTGCTGAAGGTGTGGATGTAAAAATGTTGTGGCAATAATGAATGTGAATATGCAGTTACGTACAGTAAAACTTCTTTATCTATGATATGTTCTTTTAATTTTCCATACAATTTTTTATTTCTACTGTCTACTTGTATTAATATATTTGTTGTTTCCATTAAAACACTTCGATGTAGCGCCACATGGAATTGGTTATGAGAAAATACATTATTATTGCATGTAAAATTATCGTTATCAATATGTTTTGTGAAAAAAAGTATCGTTGCATTGATATTGTTGGAAACCTTGTCAACTTGGACTATGATTTCTTTATTTTCTGTGCACAAAAATAATGCAAAAATTGCACATTGCAGGATGTAAGGATAAATGAGAAATATAGATCATAGACCAAGGCAAAGAATATAAGTAAAGATGAGAAATAATATATCCATTTCAATTGTCATTTCAGATTGAAATATGCATGCGAGATTTTGTATTAAAAGAAAATATTTATTCTTCATTTAATAATTATGAATTACTTATTTGAAAGGTTAGAAAGATGAAGAGGAATACATTAATTAAAAACGAAAAAGAAAAGTAGGGCATGACAGGAATTTAATAAATTGTATTGTATAGAGGTATTCTGGAAAATCGAAATATTTCATAAGATCCCCAGTTTTTAGTAGAGTAATGAAGTAAGGATATATTCAAAAAAAAAAAAAAAACTATTTGACCATGAAACCTTGAATTGGGTACCTCGAATTGGGTCGACCATTACGCGTTCCGCTAAAATACTCGATTCGTAGCCCGATACCATATTTTTCCCAACATGTAGGACGACTTTGATACTTCCAATGGATTTATGTTGTCTTATTTCCTTACTTTCCAATAAATTCTAATACTTTTGTGAGACTTTTTTTTGTCATATAGTGCAATGAATTCTTAGCCTTCTCCAATCAATTTCAAGACTTTTCTCTTCTAATCAAAGTGAAGTTAGAGAAGACATTAATCTTAACCACAGAACACGTAAAGAATTATCATCACACATAAAGTCTGTCCTATGCTTTGCATTCTTTCATTTATCTTGACTTTGTTGCGGGTCACGCTCGTTCTTCTATTGACACCAAATAAGACGTTGTTGCCATAAGCTCCATGGTACAATTCTACTGCAAAAGCTAAGTTTTCATTCCAGAATGAGAATGGTTTTTGAATTTTACTTTTACTAGTGTGTCGAACGTGCGTTGCAGGTTGTATATAGAAGTGAAGGGTGAAATAGTCACAAAATAAATATGTATGTTCCTCAAATTTATGAAAAAAATCAAACAACTTAGGGACATAGAAATAAATTGATTGAAAAAATTGTTTACTGACGGTGTGGATGTAAAAATATTGTGGCAATAATGAATGTGAATATGCAGTGACGTACAATAAAACTTTTTTATCTATGATATGTTCTTTTAATTTTCCATATAATTTTTTGTTTCCGCTGGCTACTTATATTAATACATTTGTTGTTTCTATTAAAACACCTCGATATAGCGCCACATAGAATTGGTTATGAGAAAATACACTATTACTGCATGTAAAATTATCGTCATCAATATGTTTTGTAAAAAAAAAAGTATCATCGCATTGATATTGTTGGAAACCTTATCAACTTGGACTATGATTTCTTTATTTTCCGTGCACAAAAACAATGCAAAAATAGCACATTACAAATGTAAGGAATAAATGAGAAATATAAATCATAGATCAAGGCTAAGAATATAATTAAAGATGAGAAATAATATATCCATTTCGATTATCATTTTAGATTGAAATATGCATGTGAGATTTTTGAATTAAAAGAAAATATTTATTCTTCGTTTAATAATTATGAATTACTTATTTGAGAGGTTAGAAAGATAAAGAGGAATACATTAATTAAAAAAAGAAAAAGAAAAAGAAAAACAGAGCATGACAGGAATTTAATAAATTGCATAGGGGTATTCTTGGAAATCAAAAGATTTCACAAGATCCTCACTTTTTAATATAGTAAGGATGTGTGAGTTAGTAGTAGCTCGTTCTCTAACCATTAGCATCGAGGATATGCCTAATAGCTCGTCTTCCACACCTTCCGATCCTTCAATCTTTGGAGTTGCTACCATTTCCGCAGCATAAATCCCAAGGCTTACGATCCACAAATAATAGCTATTAATGTTTTTGGTTGCTTTATTTCAAAATTTAGTGATTTTAATGTTTTTATTTGAATTCTAATTTTAAACTTTTTTAAAACTATCTTGAATGTACGTTATAGTTTGGGGCTCATTTTTATATCTTGACTCAGGGTCCTAAAGTCTAAGGTACAACACTGACCTTATATGTGTTTTTATGTAAGACTGCGCATCATGGCTTCATGCCAACATTTTCGAATTTTAGAAATCAGGTTTTTTTAATTATTTCCAACAAAATTGAGCGGAGGGTGGAAAGCAATCAATATTTCTTTAGGATTATGCAACTTCCAACGTTTAAGAATAGTAACGCTCCAATTCTCACTTATGGATATGGCATAATGCCCACAGGTGGGTAGATTGGGCGCATGTTCCACCTCCACTATCAGGGAAAAACGTGTCACAATCTCTTCACTTGTAAATATTTTACCATATTCACTTGTAAATATTCACAAATGAGCATTGGAGCTTTAACGCGTTTAACAAATGTTAAAGGTGTGATTATAAAATCTTTACTAAAATGAGAGAATATTGCCACTCTGTAATTCCAGTAATATGGTTATAATAATGTCATTGCCACTTTAATAATTAGTCCGTTCGGCCCACAAAGATAGTTTAGTATATTATTTTTGTCCGTCCCCACAAAGATAGTCCACTTATCATATTTAACATATCTTTAATTTAATACCACTAATTAATATAACCTCAACTACCGTGTGTACGATTTTTTTTTTTTTTTTTTTTTTTGTTTTGTTTTAAGGAATAGACCGTGTGTATGTTATTGTAAGCGGCAATGTTCAATTATTGCTTGGACAGTTGAAAGTGGCAATATTCAATTATTCCACGGTAGTTTAAAAAGTGGTAGTTTAATTTTCCCCCCATAAAAAGCCTCTTCAGTAAGTAGCCATCATCCAATTATTCATTGATATTTTTTAACAATTTGTGTGTAGAAATGTGTGAGTTAGTGGTAGCTCGCTCTCTAACCGATAGCATCAAGGATATGGTTAATAGCTCGTCTTCCACACGTTCCGCCCCTTCAATCTTCAGAGTATGTAACCATTTTCGCAGCATAAATCCCGAGGATTACGATCCAAAAGTAATAGCCATTGGCCCCTTTCACCGCGACAAACCTCAGTTGCAGGAAATGGAGCATCACAAACTCAGATATCTGAACCTGCTTCTACAAAGAAAACCGGAATTGAGCCTCCAAGATTATTGTGGTGCAATGATAGGATTAGAAGAAAGAGCGCGGGAATGCTATGCAGGAGACATCGGCCTCGACCGAGACGAGTTTGTGCAAATGTTGGTTCTTGATGCTTGTTTTATCCTTGAATTTCTCCGCAAGCGTCTAGATCTCGATAGAAAAGATCCCATCTTCCAGTATAAACATATACAGATTCTTTTGCATAATGATCTACTTGTATTCGAGAATCAGATTCCATTTTTCGTTGTGAAACATTTGTTCGAAATGACCAAAGACAATGAAGAGACCATATATGAACTAATATGGCGCTTGCTGCAAAACCGGATTTACCCGGTGAGAGAACTTCCCGGAGGAGAACTTAATGGTCCCCATCTTCTTGGCATAGTACACCATGTCCAATGTTCATCGTTTGCACAGATATTATCAAACAGAGTCTCTCACAACGTCGAAGTTCCCGATATTCGTTCAGCTGTACAACTCACAGAGGCAGGGATTGGCTTCGAAAAGTCGGAAGGTAATAGTTTCTTCCATATTGAAATCAATAAAAAAACAATGATTGGCTTCAAAAAGTCGGAAGGTAATAGTTTCTTCCATATTGAAATCAATAAAAAAAAAATGATGATACCAGCTTGGGAAATCTATGACCAGACCGAATTATTTTTCCGAAATCTGATTGCGTACGAGCAGTACTTCACAGGCGACAGTCCAAAAAGATATGTGACAGATTACGTGTCGTTGATGCACTGTCTCATCCGTTCCCCCGAAGATGAAAAATTGCTGTGTCATTCTGGAATCCTTATTAACGGTTTGGGGGGTGATGAAACCGTCCATAGCGTAATAAGCCAGCTAGACAAGAATAACTATCTTTCTGTTGTGAATTCATATTCGGATATCTTCCTCCAATTGAACCAACATTGTAAGCATAGGAGGAATATATGGATGGCAACATTAAGGCGAGACTATTTCAGCAGTCCATGGTCATTAACTGCCTTAATTGGTGCCATTGCCTTGTTTTTGCTAACCATCACACAGACTACGTTTGCGATTCTCTCCTACTGTAAGTTTCTTGTACAATTCTTTATTTAAATTCTTCATCATTCTTGTGTTTTCATTAGTTTTTACTTGCAGGCAATGATCTCAAAAATGGTGGCAACGGCAACTGATTCTAAGTTGAAGCTCATAACAGCATCTGGTAGCTCAAAACCGTGTGAATGTTATTGTAACGTGTCCAAAATCCAATAGGGTGAGTGGGGTATGTGCAACACACCTTGTCCAAGGTAGGGTTATCTTCTTGCAGTGGTTTGTGTTACAGTGGAGTATAATCGTTATAGGGATTTCAAAGTAAATTTGAAAAAATAGCGAGTATGGTGTCCTACTTCGATATTTCTGCATGAGAGATTTAAACCACTCATCAGCGATCTCAACTAACTTAGCTCCGTGTGACATAATGTGGATTTAATTTTGGTTTTATTATGGAAAACTTGTGCGTTCGACGTAATTTAAATAAAAACACAACAAAAGCACTCTTTCTTCCGACTATTAAAGAGATATAGATTTTGGTGGGAGACAACACTCAAACACCTAACAAAACAAGTGTAAGTAATGACATGAGAATTATCTTTTCTGTTATAATTGTTTATGTGACAGTATACCATTTGTCAGTGTAATGGGAGTGAAATCACTCATGGGTTTTCCAGGGGCTGCCCCCGATTTTTTTTTTTTTAAATATAAGATTTATATCATAAATTTATATTATTAAAAAATATTGATTATAGTATACGATAATTAACAATAATTCTCTTCTGCAAAATTTGAGAATTGAGAGATATCAAAAGGACAAGCAATAAGAGTTCTTAATTCCTATTTCCTAAAATCAATTAACGAAACAAAAGAGAATGAAGATGCACATCCACTCTTGCATTGAAGATGCTCTTACTTTTAACTGAACTTATTTTTACTACTTAACTAAGCCAAAATTAAATGTAGACCGCACATTAAATTACTGATCATTAATAATGATTTCACCAAAATTCCTCGTAAAAGTTTTCAGGAAGTTACTGGTAATCAATTCGAAACAAATATATGCCCTCAAGGGTGACAGAGTTGAAATTTGTATGAGTTTTTATAGATTTTTATGTGAAGTAGGAGAAGAATGAGTGGAGTTGAATAGTGAAGATTATATGGTATAAGTAGGTCCCACGAGATAAGTGGATGTGTTGATTTGATCAAATTTAAATTTGAAAAGAATAGATAAAAATGGATAATAACTAGTATCACGCCCGTGCGATGCACGGGAACAATTAAATTTATATACGATAAATAATTGATATAAAATTATAAATATAAATATTGAATTACATAATTGATGTAATTTATATATATGAGATTGCATAATTATAAAAAAATTATTAAAATCTATAATATTGTATATTATAGTCAATGCAAAAATTACAGAGTAAATTCACAATTGCAAATTATAAAAATTCACGTGCATCCGATAATTAAGAAGTTTATCAAAACATGTAACTTCAATTCGAATTATTGTGCATAGCATTGCACAATAATATTTGTGGAGATTAATTAATTGTAAACGAATAATTGGGAATGAATATATAAAAATTCTTTGATTATCAAAACATGCATTTCTCGTTGGTACATATCAAATTTATATTAAGCACATTTTTTTCTGAAATGGATATTACGCACTCTAAATTGTATGATTTTATGCGTTTTTTAGTGATTAGCCGTAATTGCTACTTGATTTTAGCTCTATTGTATAAGAAATATTATGGTTAATTTTATGTAACTTAAATTTGTGGTAACACCAACAATTTACCTCATCTACATAATTCATTTGATTTCTTTTCATTTACGTAAACTCTGTGTTAATTGTAAAATGAAAAACTTTTTATTTGTAATTTTATATACTTAGAAAAGGCAAAAAATATGTAAAATTCAGTTAGTAGCATATCACATCGTATTAAAAACATCATTTAATTTTTTTAATTAGAAACAGTGTGTCATGTTGGCACTGCCAATAGGGCGTTCGCCAAACGTGACACTTCAATTATAATAATATTATAAGGATTAATAAATTACTATTTCACTTAAAAATAAATAAAATATTTAACATAAATCCAGCTTATAATTTTAACCACTCACTATGTGATTTTAAAAGAAAAAAGTAAAAATTCACACTATTTTTTAATAGACCAATTCACGTAAACCAAGAAACTATCAAAACCTACAATTTTATTGCGATAAAAATTAAATAAAAAATTAAAAAATTATTATTTAATATTTTGAATTAGAACTTTAAAAAATGAAGTTACATATAAAGTCTTTCCAAAATAAATTTTTATCATTAGATGTTTGTTTTAGATATTAGTTTATTTTCAATTATATTTTTAATTACTACCAATTAATGTTGGTTTATTTCCAAAATTAATTTTATAATTTTCTTAAAATATTTAATGTGTGCCACATTTGCATCTTTACCTACGTGGCACTTCACAAATTATAATATAAAGATTAATGGTATGATAATATAACAATTCAAAATATAAAGATAAAGATTAATAAATTACTCTTTATTTAAAAATAAATAAATTATTCAAGATAAATTCAATTATAATTTTAGAACTCACTATTTTATTTAACAATAATCCACTATTTGAATAATTCAATGCACATTACAAATCAAAACCATCTAAAACTATAATATTTTTTAACATGGTGAAAATAAAATATTTATTATTTAATTTTTTTAATTAGAAATTTGAAAAATGAAATTACATTAAAGTTTTTCCAAAACTATTTTTTTCTTATTAAATTTTATTTATCACATTTAATGACAAATTTATGTTTCATTAAAAAATAATTATATTTAAAGAATTTTCCATATTTAAAACTACCAATTAATATTGGTTCATTTCCAAAAATAGAATTTTCTTTTTTTAACTACAAAATTGATTTTTATATATTTTTTAAAAATATTAATGAGTGCCAGGTTGGCAGTAGTGCCAACGTGGCACTCCTCTTTTTATAATATAAAGATTGGTAAAAATTTGAAGGCTATCATATCATGCCTTTATTCGGAAGTAAGAAAATTTGTAGGGTTCAGACGTACAATATTACATGTAACTGAAAATTTATACCTAACCATTCAAAGTAGATTTTCCAAAAATCTATAGTGATCAAACGTAACTTATGTGGTACATGTCTATTGTTTTCTTATTATTTCACCTGTCCTACAAAAATAGTCTCATTTTGGCATTCACACGAACTAAGAAATTGAAATTAATTTTGTTGAGAAAACACAATTTAGTTATATATTTTCAAATTTACCTCTTCATTAAGTAATGATAGTTTATTTTAATTGATAACAACACATATTAAATAAAGGTATAGTGAAAAATAAAAGATTTTAATAATCCACAAAAAAGAAAGTGGACGATAATTTGAAATGGATGAAAAAGGAAAATGAGACTCTCTTTGCGGAACGGACGGAGTATTGTAGTTTTTATTAAACACCGATATATTTGTCAATCAAGCAATTCATCATCTTAAATATAGTGCAAGTAAGGATTATCGCTAAACAGTGGCATAATGCCAACAGGCAACAACAGCACCACTACTACTTCGAGGAATGATCTCCCACCCCTTCGTGATACGACAAACCCTACCCTCGATAACGTTACACCGTCATATCATCATTTCAACCAAGAAATGGTAGTGGCAGTGTCACATAATCACTCAAAATGATCTGACATTGTCACATTATACGAGTCATGTCTTAAAGACCAAAACCCCAAGAAACAAAAGAAAGAGAAAAAAGTGAAACATGTTAAGACAATCAGTTCAATGTGGAGAACTGAAAATTAGGTATCACCTTGTAAATCAATTGTTTAAAAGCAGATAAATAGACTAGAAAACTATTTAAAGACAGACTGGAAAACTATTTAAAGACATATCCAAAGAAAACAATAGATATCATCAACCGTCCAAGGCAACAACAGGTAACAGTCTCATGAATTAAAGATGACAAGAGAGGAGAGACATGTTTGAGAAATGATTGACTTAAGTTTCCTCGGGAGGTTCCTTCTTGGCTACTTCTGCAGCTGCTTTCTCTGCTTCAATCTCTGCAACAATGGCGTCGATTTCAACTTCTTCAAGCTGGAGGAGTCCAGCATCTTCGGTAATTACAGCAACTTCTGGGTTCTTTCCGCCACTCTCAACAACCTGTCATGCACAAAACATAAATCACAATTCAATGACTCTTCTTTTCCTTAAGTCTCTTGTTTTCCATTGTTGTTTTTCTGGATTTGGCCGGGGATTGGATAACAGATTACACAAATAATTTATATATAAATTCAGGACAGGGAACCCACAAAATAAGGCGAGGATAGCATCAATCCTGATTAAAGCCAAACAAGAGATGCATAGATTTATACCCAGAAAAGAGTGCCCATTCATAATTCTTCCCAGAGAAAAAATAGCTCAAGAGACACCAGAAAATAGCATAGAAGCGAGGAGACGGTGTAGCAACAAAGGTGAATTCACAAGGGAAGGAAAAAGATAAAGAAAATAGAACTTCCAAATATTGCGTCCCGTAATGTATGATGACTCCAGCCCTTGACAACTCACCCATTTCAGATTTCTAGACAGATAGAATCATAGAAATCATATGAGCAAGTTACAGAGTCACGCAAGAATACCATCAAGGGTTAGCTCTAGACATTAATAAATCAAATTAAAGCTATGCATTTTCTCTGGTACATCTCCATCAATCAGAAAGTTCAGTTGAATTTTGCACGACTTTACAACACAACTCAACATAGAAATCATTACCAAGTTGTGCAAATATTGCACACACTACAAGTTAAAGCCATCTTGAAACTGCAGTACGTTCTAAACCCCTAAACAACCAAAATCCAATGTACTGCAGTGACATTTATTGAAGTGTAGGATATCCAATGCCAATGTACTCCTCCAAGGTACTGATTATATTTTTTTATGAAATTCTCAGTTACTGATCTTTGATGCTTTTTATGCTTTCTATGTGGTGATATCTTGCATGAAGCATTTCTAATACTAAACCAGTGTGCCATGAATATGGTATGTTCGGTAAACTTAATTTTTCTAAAATTAATTTTTTTGAGGTAAAATAGGAGTAGGGACCTTGGGAAGTGTAGATAATAATGAGTGGTAATAATAATTTGATATGTGCGCCTAATATCGCAGTTTAACTTTCATTGAGCAATAGCAGTATGACTGTAGTAAATTTTGGTGGAAAAAGGTTAAAATGGTCACTGGCTATGTTTAATATAATGTGGATCCTCAAAGCGTTGATCATCACATATAACTACACTCTTTACACAATCCCTAATGAAAATCAATCTCTTTAAACTGTAGCAGTATGACTTGCATCGCGTGCGGATAACATGACTAATATAGAAACTTGGCCATATTATGGTATCGTTCCTGGTCGCGAAAATGATACATTCACAGGGTTAAAGTTCCAGCGCTAACGTGGCGCGTCCTTGCATTGCTACGCAGCAGCAAGGGGGCTGGTAACTTGATTCTGCTGCCATATGATAGCATGGGACAGCCGCTATGGCACTGGGAATGCGAAAATGATACATTTCCCAAGTGCTGTATGTTGTCAAGATAGATAAAAGTTGAGGGTATCGACTGCTATACCAATAATGTGATGTGCAAGAAACTTGTGTATGCAATAAGCGAAGGACAAGGATCTTTCGACTTGTCTTGAGTGTTGAGGGATAGTATTAAATGAGAAGCAGTAGCATCAGCCTTACAGGTCGTCGCTTTACAACTTTGTGGCGTTGTAAAGGTCGTTCATTGCCTCTTGATTGAAGCATTTTCAGCAAGTTGCCAACCTATTTACTTTGATCGACGACAGAATTTTAGCTTCATTTTATCATGCAGGTTTATGCTTTTAAATAACAAGATTTATGTCGATGATTGACAGTGTGAAAGCACCTCTTTTGTTCCTTAGTTCCATCCGTGGTATGCAGATTCTTATAGGCCAGTGAACCTAATTGCTTACAAGTCATTTGTTAGAGCTCGTTTGTTACAACTTTACACAAATTATTGTTTTTATTATGGTTTTCAACCATTCATTTGATTGAGTTGACAATTTCTTTTTTTTTTTTATTTTTTAAAAACCATTTTGTCACACTTTTTAACTGTACATACATTTGGTTTGATAACCGGTTTTGAAAAATAATTGTCAAGCATATCTGTAATTTACAAAATCTTTTAACTAGAAATGGTAAAATCTACTAAAAACTGATCGATATTGGTTCAAAGAAATTTTAACCGAGTTAAAACAAGAATGTGATAGTGATGGAATTAGCGCTTAGTAACTAGAGCAAATATGAATATAAGTCAATTTGATCTTATAAAACTGACATTCTCTTCAACATGAAGAAGTTTTTAGGTAGATAGAGCATTCAGCACACAGAACCGGTGATTTAGAATTTGTAGAGTATATGTTATTTGGTATCGTCCATCCTAATGTTGGGGAACTAGGCGCTGCTAATTCCGCCCAAGATCAGTGGGACACAAAAATAATATGCAACTGAGAAAATAATGACGCTAAAATAAGCACACAAAATGGAACACCGAGATTTAACGTGGTTCGCCAACCGCTTACGCCCACTACCCACACCAATATATTTCACTATCACAAAATGAGGAGCACAAAAATAACCACATCGTATTTTCTCTCTCGCCACGCAAAGGCTTTAACACTCCACTCACTTTTATCTCTCGTATAGCTTCTACATCAAGCTCTCTCTTTCTCTCTACAAGAAGGTATTCTTGGCTTTCAAGTGGTGTGTAACAATGCAAAATGGAGCTCAATTTATAGGCAAAATTGGGGGCAATATGGAAGAAAAACTTGCACCTAATCCTTTTTGACTTTGAAAATATTTGGCCAATTTCAAAGCCATAATTCTTGACCATTTTTTCTTACCTCCCACCTAACAATCTCCCACTTGAAGACCGATTTTAATCAATCTTCACAACTGCTCTTTCACCTTGGGATATCTCATTTTGCAGCGCGGAAAAATACGATGGGTCACCACCGTTTTCATTGCGTAAGACCAATCAAGCCGAGCATAGCTCCGCCTTGGTTACCGCTTTGTCATCATGTCGGCCGGATTCTTTGCCGCTTTGAATCTTTTCAAGCGCCAATACTCCATCTTCCAAAAGTGATCCGATGAAGTGATAACGAGTCCAATATGTTTGGCTCGAATGAAATGCCGAATTCTTTGCCGATGTATCGCGACTCGGACCGCCACCGTGCAAGACATTCTTCTCCTGCTCAAACCCATTCCGCCAACAAACCTTGTAACCATATCATCTCTTTGCTAGCCTCGCTATCGCCACGCATCGCTCGTAGTTGATAACGCAACAATCTTCAGATCACAAATCCAACTAATCGCAGTAGAGTACCAATCAGAAAGACATAACCAGAAAGTGCTTCTTCATCTACCCACTCACCAAAGAAAATCGCATCTACGAAACCTCGTAGTTTCACTTCGCCGCCTAAAGCATAAGAATTTTCAAGAGTTCCTCGTGAGATATCTCAATATCCACTTTTATCGCATCCCAATGTCGCTTCAGGATTTGCCATATATCCGCCGCAACTCCCACCGCATGAGCAATATCTCGTTCCGCATAAACCATGGCATACATCAAACTTCCAATGGCCGAGGCATATGGAATTTTAGCCATGAAGTTTCTCTCCTCTTCGCCTTAGGAGACCGGTCGCTGACGACGAAATGATTCGCCATGGCGTAGCCGACCGCTTTGCACCGCCATGCTGAACCTTTGCAGATTTGATCAATATACTTGGCTCGTGACAACCGCAAACACCTTTTGCTTGTCTCTCGCAAATTCTCATTCCTAGAATTTGGCGTTGTTTCTCCCAAGTCCTTTCATTTCAAATTCCACCGATAGTTGCTTCTTCAACTTCTTCATCTCATCCATGTCCGAAAGCGCTACTAACATGTCATCGACATAAAAGTAGCAAAATGATATAGCCGACTCGAACCGCTGGTAGCAAATAATGGTCAAAGATTACACTTCATGTAGCCATTTTTCACGCATAAATCCGCCAAACTTCTTGTACCATCGTTTAGGCGCTTGCTTTAAGCCGTATAGGCTCTTCTTCAATTTGCATACCTTCTTTTCTTTCAATCGAAGCCTTCCGCCGTGATATAGATTTCCTCTAAATCACCATGGAGGAATGCACACGCCTGACCCGCTTCCAAGTGCAAGCCCTCCGCCGCAACAATGCTCAACATCGATCAATTGTTGTCACTTACAACCAAGCGAAAATATCTTCCGTAATCAATTCCTTCTTCGCTGGAAACCTTTGACTACTAATCTTGCCTTGTACCTCTTTGAACCATCATGTTCTTTTGATTCTCAGACACCCATTTGTTATTAAGAGCTTCTTCCTCCGGGCAACTCACTAGTTCACGCCCGATTGGAGATGAGAGACTTTATCTCATCTTTCATTGCAAGCTCCTCACTTACCGTACTCCCACCGACATGCCTCGCCATAACATTCAGTGTTCACCCAGCAAGTGAGCAACATGTAGTTCATGTACTCCGATTCGGAACATGAGGTCGACTTGACTCTTCACAATGGGGGTGAGTCGAGACTGCGGTGAATCACCGAGATGGGCTCTCTGGTCGCCTGGCACTCATCCGCCTGGCTGACGCATTTCTTCTCGAGTGTCGTCCGAACAACATATGTTGATCATCGCTTGTTGTGTCATTGACTAATCCGTATTTGCCCTCAGACATCACCTTTTCATGAATATGACATCCCTGGCTTCGATGAGTTTTTTGTTTTGGTCATCCCAAAAGCGTACTGAACTCGCTCCACCATATCCAACGAAAGTACACTTTAGTGATTCGAGTCTAACTTACTCCTGGCATTATCACTAATGTGCACATATGTGACACAACTCAATACTTTCAAATGAGAAAGTTTCACTTCTTTCCCACTCCAAACTTCTTCCAGATCTCCAGACTCCAATGGTACCGACGGTCCACGATTAACTAGGTATGTCGCCGATGATGCTCTTCAAAATCGCGGCAGCCCGCATGTATTCTCATGCTTCCTGGCTCTTTTCACAATGTCCGATTCATGCTCGCGAACTCCATTCTGCTGCGTGTGTTCCCGGCAACGCTCTTCCAACTTGATGCCATTTTGCAACAAAATTTCTTGAACGCCAAATTTTCAGATTTCCACCATTGTCGATCTCAACTTCTTCACTGCAAACCGCCATTCTCCACCATGGCCTTCCACTTCTTGAACGTCAACACATCGAATTTGTCTCTCAAGAAGTAAACCCACACCTTCTCGAAAGTGGTCATCAATGAAAGTCACGAAGGCATGACTTTCCGCCAATCGATGAAATCATTGCTGGACCCCCACATCCGTGGTGGACAAGTTCAAGCTTCTTCTTTAGAGTTCTCAATGCGTATTGAAACTCACCCGCTTTCGCTTCCCGCTAAAATACAACTTTCAAAGTCTAAATCAATAGACTCAAGCCCTGGTAGTTTCCTTTGCATGCATGTACTTGAGCCCTTTCTCGCTCATATGCCCAAGTCTTTGGTGCCACAAGTTCGCATCCTTACTATCAAGAATCGCGATTGTCATACACGCATTCGCCGTCGTATAGGTGCCACTATCCTTGCCACGCGCGACATCATGGCCCCTTGGTGATTTTCCAATTATCACCGTGAGAAGCTTGTGTCACATCCTTCTTCGACATAATTGTTTGACGGAGATCAAATTTTTCCTCAATTCGAATATGTCTCACGCCCTTCAATTTCCATACGATCCATTGACATTGATCCGCATTTCTCCTATGCCCACCACGCCGCAAGGATGATCGTCTCCGAGATATACTTCGGTTTCCCACACATAATTTGCAAAAAGTGTCGATTTATGCGGGTACATGAAACGATGCTCCGAGTCTATTACCCAATAGTCGGCCTTCTTCTCCATGGAACATATCAACGCATCACGCTTCTTCTGGCCACGACATTGACCTCGGCCTTGTTCTCCGCTTCTTTGGAGCCGCTCTACACCGATTTTTGTAGTGCCCATCTGACCGCAATTCCAACATTCAACATGATTTTGACTTGTTGGAATTTATGTGATTTTGATCTCGGTCCGCCATTCCTCGACTTGCTCCGGCCCACGCCCATGCCCTCTCGCTTGAACTTCGCTCATATCTACATTGAAAGCGGCCCTGGTTGAAGCCGATCCGACTGTCTCGGATCTCCTCAAGATCATGCTCACAACGCCATCGAACTTCACTGACCATCGCCGAAGCATCGATGGCTGTGGATCGCGCATTCCACCTCTCAGGCAACCGCCAAGAATTAATAGAGCTCAACCTCATCACTAAAAGTGATTTCCACCGTGGGTCAATTGGTCTACTACCTCATTGAATTCAAGTGAGGTTCTCCAAATCTCCCGTCGTCATTTTCATATTGAACAATTTCTTGATCAAATGAACTTTATTTGCCGCAGACACTGCTCATACATGCCGGATAGAGAGCCATGAGAGACGCCGCTTCTTCTCATTTTTAATGCTGAAAGCGACCGACTTTGATAGGGTCAATCTAATTGGCGCCGAGTGCTTTTCGATCAAGCACCTCCCACTCGCCGCCTTTCTCGCTTTCTCGCTTTTCTTTCAACGGCTTATATAGGTCCTTCTCGATACAAATAGTCCTCCATTTGCATTTTCCAATATCCAAAATTTTTGCCATCAAATTTATCGATTTTGAAATCCTCTCGCCTCGTCGCCATTACTCCCACTCAACAAGATGTGATTTTTCGAGAAATCGCTTTCGATGTGGAAGATCGCCTATGCCGCAACCACGAGCATACTAAGAATTTCAAGAGATATCACAAACAAAGCTCGATACGCTTGTTGGGGAACTAGCGGCACCTCAATTCAGCCAAGATCAGTGGGACACAAAAATAATATGCAACTCGAGTAAAAATAATTGACGCTAAAATAAGCACAAAATAACACCGAGATTTAACGCGTTTCGCCAACCGCTTCACGCCCACGGACCCACACCAATATATTTCACTATCACAAAATGAGGAGTCAATACCACATCAGATTTTTCTCTCAGCCACGCAGGCTTTAACACTCCACTCACTTTATCTCTCGTATAAATAGCTTTACATCAGCTCTCTTTTCTCTACACAAGAAGGTATTCTTGGCTTTCAAGTGGTGTGTAACAATGCAAAATGGAGCTCAATTTATAGGCAAAATTGGGGGGCAAATATGGAAGAAAAACTTGCACCTAATCCTTTTGACTTTGAAAATATTTGGCCAATTTCCAAAAGCCATAATTCTTGACCATTTTTTCTTACCTCCCACCTAACACCTAATTCCTAACATAATTAACAACATGCACGTCTACAAAAAAACAATCATATAAAGATGATTACCAAACCCCGACTATAGTTAATAAGTAAACGAATCACAACTCTGCTGCATAAAATAATTCCAAAAACTTTACCCTCATCAAAAGTGTGTCATTTGAACGTAAAATCTCCTACAAGATTACAAGGCATTGTGTGGCAAGTGTTCATAAACTTTTACAAGCAATTATAAAATTTCCACCAACAGATCACACTTTCCCAACTGTGCAAAATACCAATTTCTTACTCGTTTTTCTTAAACTTTAATTAGAACCCCATCAATGGAAGAAATGGGTTTAGTCAAGAGAAATGGGTGAATGGGAATTGAACTAATCCTCTTGAACCTCTCTTCTTCCATCACCTCAACCAATTCTCTAACTCTGGTCCTATAAATGTATGCCAATTCTTGAGTTTCAAAACACAGTCAAAATCCTCCTTCTCACATTTTCTCTGTCGTTTGGTGATATCGTTCGGGCACTCGGTTCATTTCGTTACAACAACGTAATTGCAGTTCAGTTGGTGTATCCTGGGAAATAAACGCATTCGATAGTGGAGGCGAATTTGCGTTTGGGTGGGGCTACTCCCACCCCAAGGTTTTCTGAGTTCACCCCATCCCCAATTTTTCTTCCCAACTTGCCCTTTTCGGATAAAAATAAAAAATAAAAAATTTGATTTTGTTTGGCCATAGCGGCCGAACTTTTTTCTTTTGTTCGGCCATAGGGATGTCAAACAAGCTCCGCGAGCTAGCTCGGCTAGCCTAAAGCTCGTTCGAGCTCGGTTCGTTATTTTCACGAGCCGCTCGCTTGAGCTCGCGAGCCGGGTGAGCTCGAGCCTAGCGGCTTGGGCGACCTCGAGCCGAGCGGCTTGTGTATATCGAGCTTTTCTGGCTCGCATGCTTTTTTGATATATGGTAGCCGAACAGCTTTCACACTGGCATGCCGCCATGACCGAAAGGGAAAAAAAAAAAAATTCGGCAGCAAAAGCTGCCAGAAATGGCACAGGTAATAAGGTCGAGGTTGTCGGTCTTCTCCTTCGGTCCATTTTTTCTTTTTCCTTTTTTTAAGGGTAAAATGGGAAGATTGGATTGGAAATTTTTTTAATGGGGTGAATTTAGAAAACTTTGGGGTGGGAATAGCTCCACCCTTTCCGTTTACACATGCCTCGACTATTCAATTCGGTTTTGTATTCTTCTCCAATTATTGCAGAATCTTTGCATTCAATCTATTTGTGTTCATTAGAAATCTGTTTAGCAAGGCATTAAATTTTTACAATGACATTGTTTTTGCAGTAAGATAAGGAGACTTGGAAAACTCTTCCACAGAAAATAAACAGCACATGCTTTGTTTTAACAACAAATAAATTTGCAGAAGCAAGGGCGGGGTAAAGTCAGACTATTTTGAAGCGGGCCCCACCAATAACTTCTATAGTTCGAAACGGCAAGCATTATGAGGCTGTCAGCCATAGTCAAATTCAAATACAAGCCAAACAATTTTCTTTGGTACTTAAAAGGGCGAAAATGCATAGAGAGTCACAAATCACACTTCAATGGCAAATTGAAGGGAAATAAAATAAAGGATTTTAGAGTACTTAACGGTTAGTTTTTATGCGTGTCCGAGCCCAAGCCTTACCGCGTCTGATTGAGATAAAAGATTGAGGCAAAAGGCAAATGCGCAACTGTGAGCAATGACGGATTGAGGACTGCTTTTGCGTGGGACTGCTTGCATGATGTCGCACTAAAAGTGGATTTCCAGAGTCAGGATATCTTACCCATGATGACTAATTACCCAATACGGTTTAAACTAACCTCAAAATAAGTAGATAAAAATATAAAGGTTGAAAATTGATTTGTTGTGGTGAAAATTGTAAATAACGCGAAAATAAATTGCAAAATTATAAAAAGTTGTTGAATCAATGGAGAATGGAAGTTGGGAATCCGGATTTATCTTTAGATGTCCTATTTGATTTCTCCTTTCAATTTCTATTCTAAAGTTGTGTTAGATCGAATTCACAAAAATAATATAATTTATCTCTCTCGAGTTCAAATTAATCCTACTTAATCAAGTCAACTATCATACCTCCATGTATAACCAGAATAAGCCTTAATTAAGTGCATTAATGTGCGTAGGAATTCACAAGTGATCACGGTAATTATAACAGTCTATCTCTAGCTCTTATGTAAACTATCGGATTTTACTATTGATAGGTAAAAAAATTCGCAAGTATACGGTATCGTTGTACTCATGGGTCATCTCACAGAGAGGTTAAAGGGTGTCTATTCTTCTTTTACAAATTAATTAGCTAAATCGACCGAGTCTTGATGGTGGAATGAATGAAAACTACTCTTGAAAATATTAGCAAAGTAAAAGAATAACGCGACAAATTAATATAAACTTCAATGATTAAATGGGAATTAGGAGGTCATCTGCGCTAATTGACAATGAACACATTATCTAGGAATAAATGTAGACGTGGATAGTGGAACTAGGATTAAGAAACTAGTTTCTAACTTTTCTCAAAACTTAGAATGCCTTCATAATTGTCTAGGTCATTGTCATGATGAAATACTAATCATGTCTATGCTAGGAGGTCCACAAGGAGAAATCAACATGTCGGTGCTTGACTCGTTGTACGATAAATTGACGTTGGATTAACGTTATACCAATATCAATCATTAAATATTCTAGCATAAAAATCCTATTTCAATTACCCACACCAACAATAATAGTAAATCACATAGTGTTCATTTCAATTAGGTAGATGAACCCTAATTCCCCAAAAGGGGATTACTCTTCGCTATTAAGAATTGATGCAATTAAAGAAATTAACCCACAAGAATTCATGTGGAAATAGATATAAACCTAATTAGATGAATTGAATGGAATAAAGAAAGAGATACCAATTACAAAGATCAATCCATAATAGCTTGAGATGGTGGAGAAGTTGTAATCTTCAATTCTCGAACAATAATCCCAAAAACAAGTTTTAATATAATCTAAAATTGATGTTTTTGATGTAGGAAGAAGAGAGAATACGTAAGCGAGCTAAAACTATCCCAAAACAAGTCCAGTCGTCATCTATTAGCTTTGAGGAGCCTTTTATATGGGCTGCAATGGCTAATTAAGCCCTTAAACACGTGCAGGCCAAAAATCCTTTCACATGGGCTGTGCAGAGCGGCATAGGGCCGGGCAGAATCGCACAGGTCCATGCTGACTCGCACAGGGGGCCGTGCGGTCATCTGATTTTGTCCATTCTCTAGTGATCTGAAAAATGACTTTTCACCCATTTTCGTCATCCCCATACTCTTGTATCTTGGGGTCTTTTCGTTGGTGGCGATTAATCAACTTTTAACTTCTAAAACACCTACACACCACAAACAGAGAAAAGAAAAGTAATATCCATTCGAAACAACAAATGTTGTACAAAAGCATATACACGGGCTATACTCAATTCAAAATGGGGGACAAAATGGGATTAAAAGGCATATAAAACACACGCATATCAACTAGTGGTCTAAATATCTAACTCACATCTTGGTTTGTTAAAATTCACAAATCAATGATTTAGTGATCAAGTAAATCATACATTAAACTTAGAAGTAAAATCAACATATGAAATTAAAAGCCCAGAAATTGAGAGTCGAAAATCAAATAGTCAATCTTAATTACATCATTCATCCCAACTAATGGATTAGTTGTTTATGTTAAAAAGTAAAGAAATAATGAAAATATAAGAGTGCATCACCGGGTTTACAAGAAGAATCGAGAATTGAAAGTAGATCTTGCACCAAGCATCAACTCTCTCTTGAATTTCCTCCAAAAATCATGTAAATCTCTCCAAACTGTGGTGTTTGATTGTGTGTTTTGCTCTCCAAAAATCTACCTTTTTGTTATGAGCTTCTCCCTTTTAGATACGCATAAATTAGGTCCTTAATAGGTCTCTTTTTCATGCACAAGAAGTAGCCCAAACCAACCAAACATAGGAATCCTAATTAAAATAGGAAATTTTCTACGCGTGGATATACGACCGTACGTCTCATTTCATACACCCGTATCTCCTTCTTTGTTCGGATTTTCCTTAGAAGCCGATTAAATTTCACGGCCGTATGATCCATTGTTACGGTTGTATCTCTAGTATATACGGCTGTCTCGATGACTCTACATGTTTTTCCTCGTTTCTTCAACTCGGGGGATATGGCCGTACATGTATAATGTTACAGCCGTATTTAATTTGTAGGTTAGCTCCTCCAACTTCCATTTTTCCACTTTGGTCCCCGATTTCTATTTTTTCACACTTTTTGGTCATTTTCACTTCTTTTGGCTTTTCACACACTTCTTCCATCCAAGTTGGTATTTTACCTAAAAATAGATAAAATTAAACATACTAAGACACTCTAAACACTTATAAAAACCACAAAATAAACACAAATTAAACAACTATCACTGCTCATTGTGATTTGGGAATTACATAACCATATGATGAAACCACCGAATTCAGAGAAATTACATATTCAATTTGGGGGGTTTTTATTTGGATCAGACGATTGCTATTGAGGACATTCGATGGTGCATTGGGGTATGAACTAGTACATGGTTAATGAGCAGTAGGTTTAATTGGGCTTTAGGTCAAAATCCACTAAAAAGGGGAAATTTTGATAACTATCTATGTACAAGTATTCTAGGATATTGCTTTATCACGGTGAATTCAACCGTAGGAAAGGGGTATGAAGAATTTTGCTAGATTACACGGAAGAATTTGAAGGAATTTCGCAGATTTTTGGGGCAATTTTTTGGTGGTGAGCACAGTTTGTTGGTGTCCAAATTGAATGAAGAGTAGAAAAATGCATACGAGACTATAATTTGTGTAGTTGAGGCTAATGAAGGGGCCGTATTTGTTCTATATAGGTACGGTGGCACAAGAAAGACTTTTGTTTGGAAAACCCCATCAGCAGCTCTAAGATCAAAAGTGAAATTGTGCTTAATCCAATGGAAGAATCTCCGTGCAACATAAAACAAGGTAGTTCGTTGGCTAAGTTGTTTGTTGGTGTAAACTTATTATTTGGGATGAGGCTCTATCATGAACAAATCTTGTTTTCAAGCACTAGACAAGAGTATGAAGGACATTCGAGGTTCACTAACCAATTGAGTATGGAGATGCCATTTGGAGGAAAGACTATCGTTCTTTGCGGCAACTTAATTGATTTATCCTATAATCCCTAAAGGAACTAGGCAAGACATTGTGCTCTCATCGATTAATTTGTCGTACATTTGGAGCTTCTCCATGGTGTTGAGATTGACGAAAAACATGAGGCTTTAGAACGTTGGTTCGGAAACTGGGCGTGCTCAGTTGAAAGAATTCTTTGATTGGATCTCAAGTATTGGGGATGACAAGATTGGAGGTCCGAATGATGGGACAACGACAATTGAAATATCAGATGACCTATTGGTTAAGGTTTCGGGTGATCTAGTGGTGTCTATTGTCGAAAGCATATACCCGTACTTCATGGATGACGGTGATGATGTGACTAATTTGCAAGGTAGGGAATACTCGCACCGATGCTTGTTATGGTTGAGTTGATTAACAGATATATTGTGTCTTGCATTCAGCGTAAGACAAAGGTGTATCGTAGTTCAGACAACACGTGCAAGTCCGATTACAAAAATAATTTTTTTTCGAGATATCCACTCGTAGGACTTTTTGGATGTTATTCGGTATTCCGGTGTCAAATCACAAACTTGAATAAAGGTTGGTATTCTTATAATGTTGTTGAGAAATAATAATCATTAGTAGGTTTGTGAAATATAACCCAATTGATCATCACAAGATTTGGGAAACACGTGTTTGAGGCAAAAATTATTTCAAAAGGCAATGCGTGTGAAGAGTATTCATTCCTTGAATGAAATTGACTCCATCTAATCCAAGATTACCATCTAAATTCCAATAGAGACAGTTTCCTTTGATTGTTGCATATGCGATGACGATCAACAAGAGTTAAGGGCAGTTACTTTCTAATGTTGGCATTGATTTGAGGAGGCCGGTATTCAGCCATGGACAATTACATGTTCTAGCTCTAGGGTTACTAATGGGGGCGATTGAAGATTTTAATTTGTGACATGGGTAAGGGTGCCAAACGAGTAGGACAGTTTGTGAGTTCGTGTATTCGGTTCGGTTCGGTTCATGAAAAGCTGGGGTTCGGCTAGTCAAAATACGAACTTGGGCTTGGATTGAGCTGAGAAATTTGAAAACGAACAGATCAGTTAGGCTCCTCAAAAGTTCGGGTTCGGCTAGTTAGCTCATGATTAAAATTTTTTTCTCATTCTTTTAATATTTATTGACAAAATAAGTAGTAAGCTATAGAAAAGTTATATTGATTTTAGGCCAATTAATGAAACTTGATTTGAGAGATGGGTAGTTTTTGTGAACCGTGGAAACAAAATGAGTTGCTCGTGTTCAGCTCATTTCAGCTTGGGTTTAGCTCGTTTCCCAAACAAGCTGAGCAGAGCTCAAACTCTGAAAAACCGAGTCGAGTCGGTCGGCTCGGCTTGTTTGCCGCCCTTAGACAATGGTGGTCAATCGGAAAACTTAACAACGAATGTGGTGTTTAAAGAAATATTTCAAACTAGAGTGCTTTTTGTGATTTATAATAATTATTTGGTTTAGATGCATGCCACCACAATGTTATTTCAGCTTTCAACTATTCAAATGCAATTCCATATGATGTTCTTTAAGTTATAATTGTTTTAGTTTGATTGCCACACGATATTGTTTAACTATATTTTGTATATACATCTAATGTGAGCAGTCTTGCTCCCCTACCCACTAAGTGGGCATGTAATATGCTTACACATGGTAAATTTGGGGAAAATGTGGGGCCTACATGAGCCCTCCGCTATCAGGGGGCTGTTATGTATTATTCATTCTTACTTAACGTAGATTTCAAAAAAATAAAAATTTAAAAAAAAAAATTTGGCGACGTGGCACCCCATGGCACGCCACGTCGCCATGTGGGCATGCTCCCTACCCACTAAGTGGTTAGGGGAGCAGTAGCGCTAATGTGAGATACGTCTTAAATATTTTACATATGATCTAACAATATTTCTTTATCATTTTAATTATAATTGCATCCAATGCATGTTAATTAAAAAGATTATCTTTTTCTATCTATAGAACATGCTATTTAGAATATTTTTATTCCGTGCAATCCAAGAGTTGGATATTAGTTTTAAAGCAAAAGCAAAAGGAATAAAGTGGTATAGTGCCCCTAAAGAAAGGGCAAAAGGAATAAAGTGGTATCGTGTCCCTAAAGAAAGAATATATAACACAAAGAGTTTAAATTGCCTAGAGTTTTCGGCTGAGGGAATAATGTATGATCCAATGGAAGCATATTATTTTTACAATTGCTTGAAATAAACATGGTGAAATGGTGTCTAATGTAATTGAATCGCAAGTCGAGTTAGCAAAAACAGTAATCCCTCAATAAGGGTAACAGTTCTAGTAAAAACGGGCATTGTTAGGTGTACACACATATTTTATGTGGCAAACCATCACACTCTAATAGGGGTGTGGGCCCCCATATTCAGGGGGCAATATGATAATTTTCCACCACACTCTATTAGAGTGTGATAGTTTGCAGCACAAAATGTGTATGTATACCTAACTTTATTCAGTAAAAACATCCTTTATCAAAATAAGGTCTTGAGTTCAAGTTTAATTATACCCCCTCGGAAATACCCCCAATTGTATTAAAAAATAAAAATCCTTTAATTTTATGCATTTATTAAAGCATGTTTTGGATGATTTTCATAAGTGTTTCTGGGAAAAAAAAAGAAAGAAAACCATCTTAAACAACTACTAATTACTTTTTAGAAGTAATACCAAATTAGGTGTTGATCACAATTTACAACTCAAATTCAAAGTTACGGAAGGATACATTTGATTAGTTAAGCACAAAACACGTCCGATCTACTTTCCCCAATGTACAAAAAATATACAGTGATTTACTTAATCATCAAATTGAAACATGTTAATTACAATTAAATCAACGGTTAATTTAAATTATAAAAATATCAACATTTTCAAATTGAGTAGATTATTATACCATCGCAAAAATAAATCCTAGAACCTCGGATTTAGGCTCTAGAATGTACTTTCATTTCTTTCAGCATACTTCATCTTCTTCGGCAAAATTTCCGACCACACATCACCCTGTTACAGTCTGAAAGACATCCTAAATTTTAGGTTCTAGGACTTTTTTTTAATTGAAAATGGTATTTTACACTCTCAATTTGAAAATGTTGACAAACTTGAAATTTGAAAATTACTTTTGATTTTTCAGTAATCTATATATCTATATATTATTATATTAATAAAATGAGATCATTTTCCCGCCAAAAGTTCTATTTTTATGAATTAAAAAAATAAAATTTAATTGTAAAATGATAATCACAAATTTGCAATTCAATCTTTCCTTCCTCTTCTAAAATTCGAACTCTTATATATCTCCCATATAATATGAGGTCATTTTTCCGTGAAAAGTTTCATTTTCTGAATTAAAAAAATAAAATTTAATTATAAAATCACACTTCGGATAATCACAAATATACAACTCAATCTTCCATTCCTCTTCTAGAATTCGAACTCTTATATATCTCTCCGTGCAACGCACGGGAGAAAATACTAGTTAATATAATATAGTTTGATAACCAAGTAATTATTTCAAAAATATATTGCCTCTATTCCATAGGACACGACAGTCCATTTCTCACCCCGCATATTCATTTAAGCTAGTCCACTGTTTATATATGACACCAAAATTTAGACAGTTGATGATAACATATGAGAATTTATTTGGTAGAAATTTTTTTTTCAAGAACTTACTTATTGCAATAGTTTGACTTTAAAATCAATTCTTCTGCCAACCTAGCCTGAATCATGTGTTAATAAATCCATTAAAGTTGACATTAGAAATTATTAGTTAAATGGTGCTTGGGTCAAATTTGACACGTTAGTAGTATTTTTCCCTTGGAAAGCTGGGATTGACCATAGTCCATAGGTAGAGCCAATGATCTTGATTCTTGTCTTGTCAGCAGAAAAAGTAGTAGTCTAATTTTTCTCTATAAAAAGCCTCATCAGTAAGCAGCCATGGGTTCGATTATTTTTTCACAATTTGTTTGTAGAAATGTGTGAGTTAGAAGCAGCTCAGTCTGTAACCATTCGCATCAATAAGATGCTTAATGCCTCGTCTTCCACACCTTCCAAGCCTTCAATCTTCAAAGTTGCTAGCCATTTACGCAGCATAAATCCCGAGGCTTATGATCCAAAATTAATAGCCATCGGCCCCTTTCACCGCAAGAAACCTCAGTTGGAGGAAATGGAGCATCACAAACTCAGATATCTGAACCTGCTTCTACAAAGAAAGCCGGAATTGAGGCTCCAAGATTACTGTGGTGCAATGATAGGACTAGAAGAAAGAGCGCGGGAATGCTATGCAGGAGACATCGGCCTCGAGCGAGACGAGTTTGTGCAAATGTTGCTTCTTGATGCTTGTTTTATCCTTGAATTTCTCCGCAAGCGTCTAGATCGAGACAGAAAAGATCCCATCTTCCAGTATAAACATATACGGATTCATTTGCGTAAGGATCTGCTTGTATTCGAGAATCAGATTCCATTTTTCGTCGTGAAACATTTGTTCGAAATGACCAAAGACGATGAAGAGACCATAGATAAACTAATATGGCGCTTGCTGCAAAACCGGGTTTACCCGGTGAGAGAACTTCCCGGAGGAGAACTTAATGGTCCCCATCTTCTTGGCATAGTACACCATGTCCAATGTTCATCGTTTGCACAGATATTATCAAACTCAAACATAGTCTCTGACAATGACGAACTTCCAGATATTCATTCAGCTGTACAACTCGAAGCGGCAGGGATTGACTTCAAAAAGTCGAAAGGTAATAATTTCTTCCATATTGAATTCAAAAATAAAAAAATGATCATACCAACTTGGGAAATCTTTGATGAGACCGAATCATTGTTCCAAAATCTGATTGCGTACGAGCGGCACCTCACGGGCCACAGTCCAAAAAGATATGTGACAGATTACGTGTCGTTGATGCGCTGTCTCGTCCGTTCCCGAAGATGAAAAATTGTTGTGTCATTCTGGAATCCTTATTAACAGTTTGGGGGGTGAAGAAACCGTCCATGGCCTAGTAAGCAAGCTAGACAAGAATAACATATGTTCTCATGAGTATTCATATTCGGATATCTTCCTCCAAGTGAACAAACATTGTGAGCATAAGAGGAATACATGGATGGCAATATTAAGGCGAGACTATTTCAGCAGTCCATGGTCAGTAATTGCCTTAGCTGCTGCCGTTGCCTTGTTTATGCTAGCCACCACACAGGCTACATTTGCGATTCTCTCCTACCGTAAGTTTCTTGTTATTTAAATTCTTCATCTTTCTTGTGTTTTTGATTTGTTTTTACTTGCAGGCAACGATCTCAAAAATGGCAATACAAAACCACCACAGGGGAAGCCATAATATCATACCAAATATTTATTGTAGAGCACGGGTGATCATTGAAAGCGTTCTGATGTCGTATCTTACTAATTTACAGTGCTAATCAAATATTTATTTTATTAATGGATGAATTTGTGGATTTTATTACAACCCTAGATGGATGTTAGCTCCGTGTGACATAATTCATTTCAATGTTTTATTTATGTGAGATGTGGTATCATTTTGGTTTTATTATGGAAAATTTGTGCATTAGACATAATACAAATAGACCGACATCCATATACACGTAAAAGGCGCGCGGGTTGCACCCGCGCGGGTAGGAGAACCCACCCCATCACAATAAGACTCGAGAAATGTATAAATACTAAGAGATTGAAGAAAAGTATTATATAAAGCTAAAAGAAATGTATTGAGAGGAAGAGCTAAACAAGGATCGCTTCACATTATAATGTGCTCATAGTTGTATAGAAAAAGTAGACCAAAAGTACCACTTTGGCGCATGGGTTTGCTAAACAAAAATGGAGTAAGAATGTTATCATTAGAGACTGGAAAAAGAGGGAAATTTGAAAAAGATGATCATGACAAACCGTGTCCTTGATAATGTTACGCCGCGCACCATATCATCATTTTAACCAATAAACGGTTATGTGGCAATGCCCCACATAATCACTCAAAATGATCTGACATTGCCACATTATACGAGTCATGTCTTAAGACACTCATGAGTTTAATGTGGAAAACTGAAAATTAAGTGTCACGTTGTAAATAAATTGCCTAAAAGCAGATAAATAGACTGGAAAACTATTTAGGGTGTGTTTGATTGAAAGATGTAAAATATTTGCGTGTAAAACATTTACATGTAAAACATTTACGTGCCTACCCCCCTAAGAAAACATTTACATGCAATTAAAACCGCTTCAAATGATTGTCACTGCGAAAATCAATTACATTTACAACGTGCAATCAAACGGCGAAGATGTAAAACGAATTGCACGATTTGACATTTACATGTTTTTGAATTGCCAATCAAACACACCCTTAAAGACATCTCCAAATAAAACAATAGATATTATCAACATGTAACCGTCTGAATTAAAGATGACAAGAGAAGAGACATGTTTCAACGATTTTGATCACCTCCCCACTATGGGGAGGTTATCCTCCCAACAATGGGTAGCGAGTCCCCCCCTGATTGGTGGGGTGGGGGTTTTTTTTGGGGGTGGGGGGAGGGCAGTGGGGCCACCTCCCCCCAAGGCCTACGGTGGTGCACCTGATTGCTGACAGGAGCATTAGGCACAATTGGTCATACATTTTCTAAGTTTACAATCACATTCAGAAATAAGAAGAAATGAATAATGCTCAACTAATTAACTAGCTTAATTTTCTCATTTGATTATCTCTCACCTTAGAGATTGATATGGCGCAAAGAGATGCCCTCTTTGTCAATGAAGCATTCGTCTGTTAATGAATCTCCTTCTTCAATTTCAAATTTATTACAGTTGCTTCTTTAACTGTGTCAGGTTCTATTTCCATCAATGAATGTCTTCTCAAATTATAACTTCATCTTATATGATTCATATATTAAAGGTGGAAACTATTAGGCAAACTCCATTACCAAATCGTTTAGTGCAGGACAAGGACATGCCAAAGATGCGGATTTTATTTGAATCCGATGAATTCAGATATGTATTTATGAGTCAAATATTCAATGAATTATTCGAATTTGATGGATCAAACAATTTTATTAATGGATTAAATTTGATTTAAGCAAAATCCAATCTATATCCAATTCGTTTATAGCCCTAGATGGATCTCAAGTAACTCAACTGCGTGTCACATAATGTGGGTTTAATTTTACGATGCCGTTTCAATGTTTTAGGTGATGGTATAATTTTGGTTTTATTATGGAAAACTTGTGCCTTGGATAATATATAAATAAGTAATAACACAACAAAACCGCTCTTTCTGCCTACCAGTAAAAAGATAAAGATTTTGGTGGGAGAAAGCAATCAAGCATTCAAACATCTAACGAAACAAGTGCAAGTAATGACATATGAGAATTGTCTCTTCTATTATAATTGTCTATGTGAAATATATCTTTGTTCATGTAAAGCAAGTGAAACCACTTCAAAATGTTGGGAAAAAACAACCCGAATAGTATTTCAGATTAATCCCAAGACCTTTACCTTCGGTTAAGAAATATCAAGTAAACAGGAGAAATAAAAGTACGGGAATAAAACAATACAAGATTTACGTGGAAAACTCCAAAACCGGAGAAAAACTACGGCCGTTGTCAAATGACAACCAGAAGAAAAATTCACTATGTGTAAAATTGTTACAACCACACTCTCAGTAATTTTTCTTCTCACCCGACCCAACTACAATCTCGCAATTCTTTTATCTTTCGTGTATCGCTTCTACATTTGAAACTTCTCAACACGCTTTGTACATAAAAGAAATTGCTTGTGTTTGAGTTATTACAATTGAAACTGAAGGCTAGTATTTATATGTAAAACTTGTGAGCACCTTCTGCGCAATTATCAACAATTGCGTCCTCCATTTTGCAAGCTCAACCTTCAATTTCCTTAGTGGCAATAAAAAGAAACCTGCACAAAGGCCTGCACACTTTGCTCATTTTGCATTAATAATGAGCCACCTTTATTGACTTTTGGAAAAGCATGTCTCCAATTTGTCTCTACTTTGATGACTTTGCCCCGTGAATCCATGCACCAAAGATTTGCATCAAACATCAAATCACAAATTGTTTTATAGGTCACTTCCATGTTGATTATTTTAATCAATTCTCAACACAAAAGACTTCACACACAATAATACACTGTGACACCACAAATTGTGTCTACCGCGGAATTGGAAAGAGGCCAACATCCATGTATTCATAAAAAAAATCACCATAAGATTGAAGTATAAATACTATGAGATTGAAGAAAAGAATAATATAAGGCTACGAGATTGAAGAAAAGAATAATATAAGGCTAAAAGGAAAATATTGTCAGCATATTAGGAGAGGAAGAGCTAAACAAGGATCGCCTCACATTTCAAATCAAAAGCGCTTCTTTGGCCGTTTGGCGCATGGTGGTGCACGGGGTTGGGGACTAAGTTCACTAAACAAATATCAACGTAAGAATGATCATCGCTACCCATTATTATTAAAGACTATAAAAAGAGGGAAAATTGAAAAAGATGGCACCTAACACGCATTTGACTTACATAAAAACTTACTTTTAACTGAACTTAATTTTGTATTCACAAAAAAACTGAACTTGTTTTTACTATTGAACTAAAAAGTCAAAATTTAATGTGGACTGCACATTAAACTACTAATTACTAATCATTAATAATGATTTCAGCAAAATTTCCCTTAAAGGTTTTCAGGAAGTTACTGGTAATCAATTTGAAACAAAGGACTCATTCCAAAGTAGGAAAATTTGTAGGGTTGAGGCGTTCAGTAGAACACGCAATTGAAAAAAGGCTATAATCATCAAGACCGACCTTACCGGGTATACGTCTATTTGTCAATCAAGCAATTCAACATCTTAAATAGAGTAGTGCAAGGACGATCGGTAAACAGTTGCATAATAGTTATTTATGACAACAACTGCACCACTGCCTCGAGGAACGATCTCCCACCCCGTGGGAAGTACGACAATACCGTACCTTTGATAATGTTACAGTGTCATAACATCATTTTAACCAATCAATGGTTATGTGACAGTGCCACATAATCACTCAAAATGATCTGACACTGCCACATTACATGAGTCCTGTCTTAAGGCCATAACCCGAAGAAACAAAATAGAGAAAAAGGTGAAACATTTCAAGACATTCAGTTTAATGTGGAGAACTGAAAATTAAGTGTCACGTTGTAAATCAATTGTCTAAAAGCAGATAATAGACCGAAAACTATTTCAAGACATCTCCAAGGAAAACAATAGATATCATCAACTGACAAAGGCAACATGTTACAGTCTGAATTAAAGAGGACGGGAGAAGAGAGACATGTTTGAGAACTAAGTTTCCTTGGGAGGTGCCTTCTTGGCTGCTTCTGCAGCTGCTTTCTCTGCGTCAATCTCAGCAACAATGGCGTCGATTTCAGCTTCCTCAAGCTGGCGGAGTCCAGCATCTTTGGTCATTACAGCAACTTCCAGGTTCTTTCCGCCACTTTCAACAACCTTCATGCACAAAACATAAATCATAACTCAATTACTCTTCTTTTCCTTTCGTCTCTTCTTTTATTTCCATTATTGCTTTTTTCTGGGTGGGGTGGGGATTTGGGGATTGGATAACAGATTACACAAATAATTTATATGTAAATAATGTTAAGTACTTGAAAAAGATCCAAGACAGGAAACCCACAAAACAAGGAGAGAAAAGCATCAATCCTGATTAAAGCCAAACCACTAGATATGTCTATCAGAACACACATCAATCCAATTTCCAATTTCCAATTTCTAGACAAGGGTGCATAGAATACCCAGAAAAGAGTGCCCATTCAACTCTTCCCGAAGAAAAATAGCTCAGGAGAGACCACAAGTTTACAACTCAACTCAACATAGAAATCCTTACCACGTGGTGCAAATATTGCATACACTACATCGAAAAAGAGCAAGGCATTTTCTACTCATAACGAGCCAAAGGTGATATAACATACTGGTATTTAAGTCTACAACCATCTATGACAGTCATTACAACAACAAGATCCGTAGCTAGTCATTACAACTAGAAGATCAGTAGACCACTTATCTTATGTGGCAAAGTTCTAATTTTGATACGTTGAATGTTATCTCTAACGCCTCACTCAACCTTAAAATGCTTACTATAACCATATTGATCACTCGTCCTGCAAAGTTACTGTCTACCCACGACTCTTCCAATTCTGTTTGTCACGGTGGACAAAGTTGTCCACATGGCTAATAGAATTGCCAATGGCATCTGACATGACAATTGTAACCTAAAAGTGAAATTGCACATTCCCAAATTGCAACAGGAGGGTGCATCTGCCCACCTCCACTGAAGAGTGAAACCATCATGCCAACAATTCATTGGACAATCCGGCACCTCTCCAGCCACAACAAGCCTATGAGATATGGTACTGCACTAGCTACGGACTAAGTTGCAAGATCGAGCATGAGACTGTGTAGATCTGTAGGTAGAAAATATGGACGTGGTAATGGGATTGAAGATGGACAGGGAAGCAGTAGAAATTTTGCAGAGATGAGGCAAGGCATATGGTGGTGCACATGATTGCTAACAGGAGCATTAGGCAAAGTAATGAGGAATTTGCCTTCGGAACTAGCAATTGCTCATACCTTTTCTAAATTTACAATCGAACATTCTGAAATTAGAATAAATGAATAATGCTCAACTAATTAACTAACCTAATTTTCTTTTTGATTATCTCTCATCTTAGATATTAATATGATGCTAAGAGACGCCCTCATCATCAATGGAGCTCTTGTAATGAATCTCCTTCTTCAATTTCAAATTTATTACAGTTGCTTCTTTAACAGTGTCAGGTTCTATTTCCATGAATGAATGTCTTCTCAAATTATAACTTCATATTATATCATTCATAGCTTAAAGGTAGAAACTATTAGCCAAACTCCATTGCCAAATCGTTTAGTGCAGGACAAGGATGTGCCAAAGATCCAAGTTTTGACAGTTCATAAGTGTTCACAGTAAAAAATCATCATTTAAACCAAGATTCTTTTAAAATTTACATGAACATGACAATATAAACCCATTTTCTCTTTGGCTGCGTAACATAAGCCAGCAAGATTCCAACTAGGGATGCCAGAGAACATATGCTCTTCTTATGGTAACAGGAAGCATGAATAAAGACACAAGCAAGTAGATCACATTTTGATAATGATTGGTGAACACACCGGATCAAATTATTTAAGATAACCAAATAAATAGCAGGACTGCGATATTAACGCAAGAGAAGAACATTTCATATGCACAAGCATAAAAGTTAACATTAACAAAAATGACTACGAAAAAGTTAAAGCAAATGAGTTGTGTCCACATGGATAACTTACTTCAAGTAAGGCCCGCATGGCTAGTTTGACAGTCTCCTGGCCTGATGTTTCCTTGTAATTCTTCTCCAGAAACTCTCGGATTGAGTTTGAATTTCTCCCAGTGGCATTGGCTTTCCATGCTGAGAAAGTCCCAGAGGGATCTGTTTGGTAAAGAGAAGGAACACCTGTGTAGGGGTCAAAACCAACAATCAAGGTTGAAAGCCCAAAAGGTCTGACACCACCACTTTGTGTGTACTTCTGCTGAAGTCCAGCAATGTAGCGGGTTATGTATTCAACAGTCACAGGATCTTCCACTGTAAGCTTATGACTCTGGCACTCGATGCGTGCCCTATTTATTAGAACGCGAGCATCAGCTTTCAGTCCAGCACAAGCCAGTGCAATGTGATTATCTAAATTGACAATCTTTCTCACTGATCTGAAAGCAACAAACATAAAAGAGACAGTAAGCACAAAAATCTTAAAGTGGAGACCCATGAAATACAGTTACCTGAAAGTTAACATTACAACATACATTGCATGCTTGGGGAAAGCCACAAAAATAGACAATAAGATCCTAATGAATAATTGAAATATAGAATACAAGGCCAGGTTTGAGTACATCTAAACTGAGCTGAAGCCAAGCTTTATCGTTGGAGCAAACTAAACCAATGACTCTAGAGCATATATGCGTCTTAAAATTTATAAGCACAAGACAGAAGTACTTGATCAATAACATGCCCAAACTGCTACTATCTCCAATTCTCCTACGCTGGTTTCTTGAGATCCATCTATGATTTCCCTTAAACTTACGATTTACAAATTATATATTTTTAAAGGTAACACTGACAACAGTTGCAGTTCGCCAAACATCCAAGAATTAGCTAATAGCAATTAATAGGATTATAAATGAAAAGTCAAGCAATTTATCAATACGATATAGGAGTAAGTGATCCGTTCAGAAATCTTGCAACAACAGCTTAATTGACATCTTTTGAAACCTCGTTGAATTAGGTAAAATGTACATACACGGTTGAAAACCCCCAAAAACCCTATATTAAAAAATTCAATAACGAAACCAAAAATCCAAAAACCCTAGAAACCCTTTCATTGACCAGGAGAACCACAATATTACGGGGGCGATAAAAATCAGCAATCACTTCTAATCCAATGATCTACATAAGCAGAGGCACATTTCAAAGTATAAGGAGTTACAGATACACGATTCTGACCTAGAGTCTTGAAGCTTGGGAGTGGACTTCTTCTCAACGGCGAGAACGATGGTATCAGTGCCGCGAACTCCGACGGCGGCGTTACCCTTCCTCACGGCTTCAAGGGCGTATTCCACCTGAAATAAATGGCCGTCCGGCGAGAACACCGTAATCGCTCTATCATATCTCGCCATCTATTACCTTTTCTGAATGTATCAAAGGATCGAAATGGGTTTTGTTGTATATCTTTTTCTGATCTATCACCCCTTCTCTGGAAGAAATATTATTGATTTATGCAAGGGCCGAAGTGAGTAATAAAAAGAGGAGAAGAAAAAAGAGAACTTGGGCGACAAGACAAGAGCGTGTTTGGCTAAGCTTTAAGTTAACTTTTGGGGAAAATAACTAAGATTAATTAATTTCAGTGGCAGTCCCTAAGATTTGAAATAGTTACACTAGTGGTCCATGAAGTTTATTTTTCGTCCTTCTACTCAATGGAGACTACAAGAAGTCAAGAACAGCTCAATATTTAGTGAAAAGCTCGATATTTAGCCAGTTTATCCTGAACTAGCTGAGCGTAGCGGACTTCTATTCAATGGAAATTAGCGATCCATAGCCTATTGTTTCTTTGTAGTTCTACTCAATTAATAGCAATAACATTTAACGTCAAAATCATGGTGAACGTTAAATTGTATTTTCTTGAAATTTGATTTGTGGATGGTGTAACAAATGTCACTAAGATTTTGAACATAAATCATTGGGATATAGTTGTGCCATTAATTATCAATATTAGATTTAAATATAACGGTTTAAATATAACATATTTAACACTGTCATAACTTAGTATAAAATGTCATAATATAGTGAGTGTTGTGAACGATAGAGTTTTATTTCAATTCTCGTTATCAAATTCATTACAAATGATCCCTATTTATAGGAAAATATTGGAGCACATCGTATTACAAATATGGAACCGGTATACAATAATTATTCACACAATAAAACATAATCATTACATTTAATATATTTTTCACGCTTTTTCCTATTCCTTTTCGGTGGCTTTCGGTGGAGTGGATCATATTTTTACAACACTCCCCCTTGAATGACTATTTATACGATGGTCTTTTTTTGTGTGGAGAAAAATCCAATGCGAGAAAACTTTCAAACTGATTTTAAGAGATCGTGAGTGAGCTTATTTATGATATTGCTAGGAAAATCTCGTGGGATAAAACCTGAACAATAATTGAAAAAAAAAATTTACTCCCTCTGATGTCGATCATTCTTATATGAATATCCATATGCTGCCTCATTAAAACCTTATCAAGAAAAATCCAATGGGAAAAACTTGATCGAAAGAAAAAGAGTACACCTACTCCATTTGGTTCTGTATCTTAAGGGCTTATACATTCACTTTTGATGGAAGATTTATAGGTCATCATCTGAGTCAAGTAATGTTTTCATTATAAACTGATCCAATAGATTCATTGAGTCAATTTCTCATTATTCATGTGAATACATCATGAACGTTGCCTCGTTAAAAACCTTGTTACGAAAATTCAATGGGATAAAACTTTAATCAAGGGAAAAAGTGCAACGCGTATTTTGTACAAGTATGCTTAAAGCATATCAAAATCTTTCAGGTAAGTATCATATTTATCACTATATCATATTCAGTGCTTATTTGCAATCGACAATCTTGATCTTACATTCTCATTGTATCGAGATATATATATCCGAATCTCCTTTCAAGATTTTCTATTAGTTGTAATTAGGCTGCCTCATTAAAAACCTTGTTTGGGAAAAATCTTTTAGGATAAAAACCTCAAATAAGGAAAAGAGTACAGCATACGAATTTTTCTTCACAACAATATCATTGTTTTGAGTCATTACAAGCACTGTTGTTTATAATTATTTCAAAAGTTATATTCTCATTTTTCTTATCAAACACGCATATTAATATTTTTAATATAAGAGTGTATATTTCAATATTATACTTGATATATCTCAATATCCTCATAATTATCGATCATATGTAGCGCTACATAATGTGTCGACACTTTTCATTTCTTTCCCCATATCGATATAATTTATTAAGATATTTCATTATCGATCCTCTTTTAGGATTACACAGTATAATTGAGTTTATATACTCTTTAAGGGTGTATGTCTCCTTTACTAAAATCGTCTTTTATCATTTGCTTTGATATATATATTCGGGAAACTTTTATTTAAATAATATCAATGCTTCGGGTTTGTTAATTTAACAAAGCATGTGTAGCTGGTATATGAGATCGTTATAGTCTTTCGTGTATATTTTAATCATGATGCATCTCATATAGATTATTTCCAACTGTTGATACTCCCTCTCATGCTAAAAATCAAATTCAATACAATTCGTATGATTTTCGTCATATATGTTCTTAGTATTTAATTTTAATAGGGGAATTTATTCAGTCTATATTTTGTTCTCAATATTGGCAAATAGATAGGAGGATTTTCAATATTTTGCCAATTTTATCTCACTCGTATGCGCATATACAATTATTTACGGGCTTATTCAAATTGTTTTGATATATATATTTACTAACTTTATCATTAGATCTAGAACTCATGCTCATATTGTGAGTAAATAATCTTGTAAATTCTCATTTATGATATACATATGTGACTACCTGGTGGATCCACATCATAATATCTAGTAGTTGAAGACGAGTGGGCTCATATATCTCATCCCTTATATATGTTCTAAATATATTTGAAATTTATCCCCAATATTGGATGGCAATCATTTATTGAGAACAATTATTTGAATAATTCTTTCATTTCTTGACTTCAATAAATTATTTACATCAATCGAACCGGAATCTATATAGTGATCAACATGATTTATTACTTTCATTATATCCATAACTCACCAACATATCCCATCATCTTTCGGTGCCATTATTACCCGCATTACTATTCAAGCGTTGAATCTTAGCCTATATGTTTCATGTTACGATACTGTTCCAACACAGAATCTTACCTCACATGCGTTAATAAATCACCCGGACACTTACACTATTTACCCTAATAAGGGTCCATATATAATAATGGATAATGTGCTCTTAAATTTTCGAAAATACTATCCATCACTACCGATCAAAATCTTTAAAAATGATTTATCGAGATAGGCTCGAAAGGTTGATGATACTAATGAATAAGGGTATCCCACAAGATATCCGATAGTTGATTGAAGTAAAGGTTCGATTATCTAGTGAGATTTCAATGCCTTCTAAATATATGTTTGGTATGGGTAAAAGTAGTTTTTCGAAAAAAACGAAGAGCAAAAAGGTTAGGAGGATGTTATAAATGTGCTCGGTGGACATGTGACACTCGATGTAAATCTGTGAGGTACTTGTCCAGAAACCGAGAAGATTAAATAGCATTCATCAAGAATGGATTGAGTAAAGAGTTTTTGGATAATATTTAACAGGCTATTGAGACATATTCTAGTGGACATGTATAAGGTGAGTTTATGGCTTTATGGGCCAAATTCAAAGATGAACAAGAACGTTATAGATTTATAATCTCGAAAAACTTACTTTAAAAGATCATGCTTGTAAATTTAGTAGAAAAACTTAGTATAATAATTTTCCCATATTGGTGGAAGGCAAATTGGTGTAATATCGAAAATCAATGTTTTTCTCGTAATTATAAATATCGTTTTTCAATTTTTGAAATATATAGATGTGTGTCTGTGTGTTTATATATATATGTGTATATATATATTTAATCACTGACAATATATGTCATTTCACTGATTTTTTTTCATATTGTCAAAAAGTAAATAGTGAAATCACTTATTGGTTTGAAAACTTATCTTTAAATAGAGGGATTCATGTATCTCTCATTCATTTATTGAAAGAGAGAGATGGAGGTGGAGATGGAGATGAAAATATTAGAATCATCTCATGCAAGTCAATCTTCATTTCGTCAGATAAAATTATATGTGTTCTTGGTGGGTCCAGACTGATAGGTCATATCCAATACGTGGATATGGTAGACCAATTTGTAAGAGAGTTAGAAAAATAAAATATCAATATACTGTATGGAGGGATCAATAACAAACTATTAAGGAGTCTTACGATGACCGCACAATCATGGGGGATAAGAGTATTAAGTGTAATACCTTTTCATCGAATTGGATGCAGTAATCGAATTGGGGTTAGAAATATCATTAGTCCAACTGGATTGATGCTACAAACACAATACATCCACGACTGCATGATGTACATGATGAGCAATAGTGATACTTTTATTGTTCTTCCAGACGGCTATAACACGCTGGAGGAAATATTCAATATAGCGTCATGGGTACAGTGGAACTTTCATACCAAACCAATAAGTTTGTTAAATATCAATTATTTCTTTGATGGCTTATTAGATTTTCTAGATCAGAGTATTGGTAATAAGTTTATTTCTCATTCTTCGAGAAAAATACTGATTTCCGCCAGTACGGTTGCTGAGCTACTCATAAAGATTCAATCATATGTTCAAGAGTTTGTGGAAGTCCAGGTTCGTCGGTCACAAACCATCGGTGTCAAGCGGAAAAGAGATTCAGATTCTTTGGATCTCTCATTATGAACCCGAATGTTAGGGATGACAGAGTTACGGAGTATTTATACTCTTGAGACGCATCTCTTCTTTTTGGGTTCAATATGTATTTTATTTTTATATTTTGAAGTGTTTATCGCCATCTTTGATATTCTCAATATGTTTCACTTTAACTGTTTTATACTTCTTCTGAGGCACCACTTCTTCTGAGGCACCAATATTGAAATCATGTTGGCATTATTCAAATATAGAAGTCTATTGCACCATTAGTATAACGTTTGTGACATATGCTTTCTTCAATATTGTTTTCTTCTCAAATCAATACGATCTCATATCATTAATGAGAATATTTCATATGATCCCACCATACGATATATTTCCTTCTATTTGTCAATTGAGATCTATTGAGCATTTTACTTTCATATATTTGTTCAATGGTAACTTTTGGTACCTCTTACTCAATTTTCTCCATCAATATTCAATAGACGTGAAGAATGAATATTTCTTTATCAAATATTTCTTTGAGAGCATTTCTCATTGTATCACAATACACTAATCTTACAATGAGATTTTTTATCATGGTATATTTTCTTTCCCTTTCATCGCCATGGGATTCTTTTAGCTATTTTATTTTATTAATACATATATAACAGTAAATTCACATGCTCAAATCTCTTCGTTAATATCAATATAATATTCTTATCGAATATATATAAATCGGTTACTTTTATTTAGTACCAATCGTAGGGTTTAATCCAACCACGTTGGTGATATACATTTCAATTGTGTGATATAACCCACCACATCAAAAATCCTTACTCTAATCGTGTGGTATAACCCTCCACATTTGAAGTATAAATTGTATAAACTTAAATTATAGAAATTAAATTCTCCCCAATAGATGGTAGAACCTACCATATAGGAATTATCGTAATAAATATAAGTTTAAATTTCAATAGGTAGTATAACCGACCATATGGAAATTATAGTAATAAATGTAAATTTAGATTTCAATAGGTGGTAGAACCTACCATATAGAAATTGTCCATTCTAATCCGCATAGGCAAAATTATCCATTCTAATTCGCAAAGGTAAAATTATCGAAAATGTTCTAGCGATGTTATACTATCGGGAAATCGTCTCCTTTCCACTTCAATGTGTAAATATCAATATGTTCCAGGACTATTTTATAACTTTTCAAAGTTGGGGTATTATTTTACAAATTATAAAAGTTTAATAATAACATATTTCAAAATGAGTTATTACCTTATCAATACTGGTGTCAAATCGAAACTCTCATTAAATCGAGTATAATGGAATCGAGAAAAATTAATTTTGATAATGTATGCTCCTTCTATCTCGAGAAAACAAATATTATAGTTTAATGTATTATTATATTATAAAGTAATATAGATATATATATATATATATATATGTATATATATATATATATATATGTATATACCTCTCCGTTAATAGGTAGTCTGATTTTTCTTTCGCCACGTCATCATCGAGTGTCCGAATTTTGTGAGTTTATAGTTGTAGAAACCTTGGGATGTCATGGTTCCAACGGCACTGATTTTACCTTAATCCGATGTCGAATGCTCCCACAATCTCGTTAGTCGAACATCGGCTGTCGGTTGTTGCCTGGAGGTCGGAAAATGCTCATCCGCCATCATCGGAAAGTGAAAGTGCTGCACCACCACCATCATTAGAAGCCCTTCTCTATGGGAAACTTAGATATGGTCTCCGATTTTGATAACTCCTCCCAGTTTTCTTGCAATCGTTGGTCAAAGATCAAAATTTCAGTTTGACTTCATCTTCTTCCTTTTATATGTAATTTCCGGGTCCAATATCTTCTTCGTCTGACCACCTTTTCACCTCAAATCTGGTACCAATTTGCTCGTCTCGAAAGACGCTTCAAGATGGTTGTTTTATTCATGCCGATCTCGGATTTTGTATTGATTTCGTCATTTCATGAAGGCCGGACTTTCAACTCGTTTTTCTCCACCTTATGGTGACCTTTTCAGGTCAAATTTGATACTGATAGACTTGACTCGTCGAGAGCTTCGACGATGTGGTCTCGTTTTATGCTTACATCATCTCGTTTGGCCGGAAAATGAAGTCGAAGCGGCAAGTTATGTAGTTTCTTCCCTTTTTCTTCTAATGACATTTAAGCTCTGGGTTCTTATGCAATTTCCCTTCTTGTTAGGTAAAATGAGAACATCATTTGAGATTTTTACATGAAAAGTTTTCTTCTTCAAGCCATGGAAAGAATAGTTTAAGAATTCAAGAATTTCCTCTATTATCAACATAAAGAACAAAAAAGGAGGGAGAGTAGAGAGAGTGTAGATTTGAAAGGAAAGAGTTAGATCAGGGTAATTATTCTAACTCAGAACGAGTAGAGACTCGTACTCATAACGTGTTGTGAACGAGAGAGTTTTATTTCGATTCTCGTTATCAAATTCATTACAAATGACCCCTATTTATAGAAAAATATTGGGGCACATCGTATTACAAATATTGAACCGGTATACAATAGTCATTCACACAATAAAACATAATCATTACATTTAATATATTTTCCACACTTTTTCCTATTCCTTTTCGGTGGCTTTCGGTGAAGTAGATCATAATTTTCTACGCACAAAAATGTGTCACAGCCCAACAATTTCAAACTGCACATTTGAGTCTGAAACAAAACCAAAATTGATCGCTTTGAAATATAACGATTATTACACTTGAAAGCTGCCACAGGCTTTTTAGAACATGTGCATTAGGGTGGAGATTTTATGAATTTTGATGTAAAATAAAAATGAGAATAAATGAAATTAAATAACAAAAATTTGTATAATACATATAAATCCCATGAAATATGTGGATGTAATTAGTTTCAATCAAATGTGGACAAATTAAAATGTGTAAACTACCACGCGCTATAACTATTTTGCAACACTAGGGACAGCACCTATACTTTGGAAACCTTCACAAATATGCCGTTAAGAAATACAACACAACACAAACCCTCGGCTAAAAAGCCCTCAACCAACGGACACTTAGACCTTACACCAAAGATCACTTCTTTTGTTTAGCCTTCAATTTGCCCGCCTCAGCCGCGGCCTTTGCAAGAGTTGTGGGTTTTATAACGCCTTTCGGATTAAGAGCCTTTCTTATCTTAAACACTGCCCAAGCAGTCCCAATAGCATGCCCCGCGGCCCCAAACCCTTCCTGTGTCACTTCGGCTGCTTGTTCTCCGTACCTGTCGATATATCCAACTCAAATTAGAACTGACCCACCAAGAAGAAAAAGTTCCAACAAGAATCCATAAGTAATTCGATGTGGATCATTGTGTTCAAATAGAATTATTCGATAAATAATTTAACATAAGAATAAAATTATTAGTATAGGTAATTGATATAGCGAACATCGAGTGGTTGTCGTTTAGTGGTAAGTAAAATTATTAGTATAGATAAATATTAGGTAATTGACATAGCGAACATCAATTGGTTGTAGTTTAGTGGTAAGAATTCCATGTTGTGGCCGTGGAGACCTGAGCTCGAATCCCAGCAGCCACACTAAAATCACCCTTTTTTTTTTTTTTTTGGTGTTTGGGGTCGGGTGTGGGGGTTGTTATTTAGTTGTTTTTGATAGATATTGTGTAATTGCTTACAAGACTCTTTATGGGCGAAAGTGGGTCTTATGCGGCAACATCAAGTGATTTAAAGGACACTGAAGAAACAGAACATATCATGGCCTAACCGTGCCAAACATGATCTTATAGCATAAGAGAGCTTCCTTTGGTAACTTACACTACAGAGAGTAGGCGTGGATAAGATAGATTTTGGGCGACATGAGAAACTGCAGTACCATCTGTACAAGTAGAGCAATAATTCGTGGGCTGGAAAGAAAAATACCTTTGTGAAACGAGGCCGGTGGTCACAACTGAAGTAGTTGACATAACATTCTTTCCAGCAACTTCGACCGCATCACAAACCTTGTCTGTTTTAAGATAGCAAATAGACATATGAGTGAGTTCAAATAGTAGCAAACGTGCTAATAATCTTGGCGGACGTTGGAAAGACAAAAAGTTATCATAATAGGTCATCCTAATCCTATCCAGATATTTATTGTCTCGTTTGTTGTTTCCTAAGTTGTCCCATCCAATCGAAATAACATACATTATTGAATCAGTACGCTTAATTGTGTATGTGCTCATAATCTTAGCAAACATTGGAAATAAAATTATATATATATATATAAAAAAAAAAAAAAAAAGGCATCACAATAGGTCATCCTAGGTTCCATGTCAAGATTTGTTGTCTTGTTTGGTTTCTTTGTTTGGTCTGTCTAGGGATGTCTCATCCAACCGAGAGAGATACATTACTAAAATACGCTTTCTTGTATATGTACTACTAATCTTGACAAACATTGGAAACAAAAAGAAGTTATCACAATGGGTAATCCTAGTCTGCATGTCAAGATTTGTTGACACGTCTGATGTTTCCTAAGTTGTCTCATTCAATCGAAATGATATAAACTACTAAATCAATAAATAAGATACATACTGAATCCGTCCAAGGAAGCAAGAATGATTTCTCCGGGAAGAAGACTGAAAAATTTCTGTCCCGCCTTAGAGTTTGCAACTGTACTCGTGAAGAACCCCGACACTTTCACGACTCCAGAGAGTAATCCAGTCGCCACCGACTCTGACATCTTCGTCAATTTCTTAACCCTACACATTTTGCACAAAATAGTAAATCTCAGAGATTTAAATTAAGTAATTTTCAAAAACTTTCTTCATTCTCAACCACACATTCGACAGACACTGAGAATCATTTTCTCAAAAATCCATGCCAAATTAAGCCACTGGCCAAATCAAGATATCACTAACAAACAAATCCAAACAAAAACCAAGACCCCAATACATATATATATATATATATATATATATATATATAGAATAATAATTGAGCAATGCTTGGAGTATACACACTTTTTGTGTGGTAAAATACCACAAGATAATAGGGGTAGGGCCCCCCAATTCAGGGGGGATTTTTGGTCATTTTGTATTTTGTGTATTAAGGTGTGGTAGCGGATTTGTGTGTACTTCTAGTATTTTTCATAATAATTATATAAATCAAGAAGTAGGAGTACAAGGACTACCTTTTCATTCTTCGCAAAGCTTCAGGACTAATCTCCGAATTCTTCCCCTTCCCCATCCTCTTCTTCAAGAACTCATTCCCCCATTTCAACCTATCCACAGTCACATCTCCACACCACAATATCCCCTTCACCACCTGACCTGACCCGGCTGCAATCATCCTCGCCAAACTCCCACTATAATCCTCCACATTCGGAGCCAACGTCGTCCAATACGCCTCCGCACTTTTCTCCACCTCATGCCTCTTCTTCTCCTCGTCCATCTCCGCCGGAGACACCTCCTTCGCCGCCACCCACCACCCCTGCTCCACCCCCTCCGCCACCTTCTCCACCCTAAACGCACTATACTTCTCCAAAACACCATCCAACTCCCTCAACACCCGTTCTTGGCCCTTCGCCGCAATCGTCAGCCCGTAATTCAGAATCTCGTCATCGTTGCGGATTTGGCCGTTTTCCGATGGGACTCTGAGAGTGAAGAAATAGTGTGATTCGTCGAGCTTTACCACAGCTTCGTCTCTCGCTAATGGCCACTGGATTTCTTCCCCAACTCGAGCTAACACTGCGACAACGTTGTCCCCCTGTTTCAACTGGACTAGAGTGAAATCACCGCTTGCTAGCTCGACGCTCTGTTGTTTGTCAATCAGGTGGAGCATACAACCTGGGATTCGGACGATGACTTCCTCGGAAGACTCGAAGGAAGAGCAACCGGATCGTGAAACGGCGTCATGTTGAGGTTCTTGATCGTCCGGGAAGAGGTTTTCTGCTAAGCTCTCCATTTCGATTGTGGGGTACATAGATGAAGATGGGTTTTTACTGGGATTTTTTAGAAGTGGAGAAGATGATTCTGGGTTGGTTTGAATTACTTCTGGGTAAAGAGAATTAGGTTTTCTGGAAGACATGATTTGTCGATGATGATCTTGATCTGTAGTTGCTTGAATTCGCGATTTCTCTGGTTTGATTTTCGAAATTGGGATCGTTTTTATTTTGGGATAAACTTCGGATTTAAGGAAAGAGGAAAGGTGGGAACGTGTACGTCGGAAAATGGAAGCCACACGTGACACGCGGCCTAAAATGGACAAGCCGCGTAGTTACCGTGGAGGTGTTTGGAGAACGTTACTACCAACTGACGAAAATGCCCTTTATGTGCATAAACAAATGAATATTTTATACAATTAATTAATGTCATGGGTGTTAAAGTTCGTGACTCTTTGCGCTTACATTCCAATTGTCTGGGACCGTCATGGCGCATTATCTTCCCCGCTCAGCCGTTACTTCGAAATGTAATATGGGAATTTGTTCTCTTCCCAGCGCTGGAACTTCCAGCGCTGGCCCCACACACACAGTTCCCCTGATGGCGGAGGGCCCACACACCCCCTCTCCTACCTATCTCTTTCTCTCTCCCGCTGGAACCAATAGTTAGTTCCAACATCTGGAACCGGAAACAAGCTGATGTAATATGTATTATTGGATTCAATGGATTGTTTAGAGCATCTCCATTGGACCAAATTTCCACATTCTCCACTTTTATTTATGTGTATGAGAGATAAAGAAACACAAAAAATTTGAGGGTCTCATATTTTTTTCTTTTTCTCTCACTTTCTTACTTTTTTCCCACTTTTTTCCCTTTTTTCACCATAAATTCTCGTGCCACCTCTACATCTAAAAGTTTAATTTTACATCCTCCACTATTATTTTATTACTCCCCCGTCCCACTAAGATAGGCACCCACAATTTTTCACACATATTAAGAAAACATTTTAAATGTTCTTGGAATTATAAGACATTCATATATTCTTCCAATTTTACCCATATATTGAATGGTCAAAAAGTAGTGTGAACATGTTTAAATATCTTGGGAGATGAAATATCTATCTTGATGTTTAGTATTCCAATTATCTTAAATAGGGGTATTTTAGTACATGGAAAATAAATTATACATTCAATAAGGAAATTGGACTATAATTTGGGACGGACAAAATAGGAATACTTGCCTATCTTAGTGGGACGGAGGGAGTATTATTTTTAAATTTATTTCTACATCTCTCCTACTTTTTCACTTTTCCCTCTCTTTTACACTACACATCATCTATTCTCTTTTCAATCCACATAATTATCTTCTTTCCATCTCTCTCCTTCACATCATCCCTTCACACCACTATGCATTAAGATGCTCTTAGCACATATTATTTCCTCCGGTTTGAAGGTTGCCTAATAATAATATTCCAATTCCGCGTCAAAAAAAAGGAAAAACAAAAACAAAAACAAAATTTGTTCATACTTCATAAAAACAACAATGATGTATTGTATGATACATAGCATTAATTGATTAGGAAATTAGGATGATAATGTTTACTATCACGTACGTGCCTATCATTAATAATGTGTCAATTAGTTAACAATAATCTATTAGACATCAATTATATGAACTAAGATATTAGTCAATTAAAGTTGTAAAATCCATGATGGACAAACTGGTCGACCCGAAGCACTGGCCTAAAGAGCCGAACTTGCTCAATGCTCCGACTGGTCGACCCAAGGTTACAGGCCGTAGTCAAGAACTCTCGAGTTGGATGATGTTCTTTGTGTAGTGTAAAATGAAAATGAATGAGTCTTGGGGAGGGGTAGATCAGTCACTCCCTCGAGAGACATGGATGGTCCAATAATGACTTTACGACATTTAAGTAATTGTTCAACCGTATGAAATCTGACATTGATGTGATTGATTGATGACACAAAGTGGCAATAATTGATTACCAATAAAGGGTTGTCACCTTAGAACGATCCAAGTTAACTCTGACTCAATTAAAGACGCTCAAGAATCCAAAGGCCAGGAAGTGAAACATTCTTGACCTCTAAGAGGTAATTGTTTTGTGGCCGATCTGACCTGGAGCCAATGAGTAAAAGAAAGAAGTAAAATTAGGTCACTTATGCCAGAGCTTAGGTGCCAACACCTCGAGGTCAACTCTTCTCTTCAAGTCAACAAACCAAATTGTCCTATCAGAACAGACTAATAATCAAGTCCACTAAAACAGACAAGCCTAGTTGCCGAGGCCAAGCCACCAGCCCTTGTCTTGTTGTGTCTTGTTGTTATAAGACATGGACTATTTTCCAAGATGACAACGGTGAACACTGACACACTTAGTGAGAATGACTCTATTCGTGAAAGTAGAAGACTTTAACAAAATGTTAGACTGGACACAAAGACACACTTGCATAAATGGGGAAGATCTACACTAGTCGGGGGAATATGTAGATGTAACCCCTATAACTGTTCCTACAAATACTGAAATACATGTATTTCAAAATTTCAGACTCATTTGGCATGCGTAATTCTTTCGAGAAGATACAAGTTAATCGAATCACTTCAATTGTTCACTCATATCTTTCATGTCACCTATCCCGTCACTTTTCCCGGTCATCCATCCTCATTGCCACTTTTCTACCAAATTCATTGGTGACTAGGAATCACATTTTCCAATGCCATTAATGTCTAAACTAAATAACTCATTTAAACTTATTAAATAAAATCTATGGATTTTTTTAACTCTATACCAGTTAGAAAAATAGTTCGTCTCGACAAGTAGAACCACCTGATAACATTGCAGCAAAATTCCGCAATGGTAAAATTTTAGGCCTTGTTCTTTTGATGTGTTCACGTATTTTCGGGGGTAACTTACACACATTTTTCAATATAACACTAACCACATATTTTACACGGAAATGAGCGAACACATCAAAAGAACAAGGCCTAAAATGCACTCCAAGCCCTTAGACTTTTAAAAACGTTCAATTAGAGACTTAATCTTTATAAATAGTGGAATCAAATCCCATTAACTTTTGGGGCATTACAAACGAATAGTTTGGTATTAAAATTAAAATTATATTAAAATTTATACTTTATGTTATGAATATAATAATCCAAGAATGAGGCACCCGAGGGAATAATGTATTATATTTTATTTATGTGAATGACTATTATGTCCCTAATGAAATTATGTAATTACGATTGTGACATTCGAAGTTTTCCTATAAATAGGGTTTCAGTTATTAATGAAATTCATCCCTGAGAATTCCTTAGAATTCATTCTCTTTAAATTCTCTCTATTGTTTCTATACTTTTATAACACGTTATCAGCACGAGTCTCTAGCCTTTTGAGTAATATGAAGGGAGTATGCTCTACAATTGCATCTAACGATGATCTTCTGTATCAGAAACTGGATTATTACAATTTGAAATACTTAATTTTCTACGAAATCTATACAATTATAAGCCAAACTATCTCCAATTTTCAAAAATGTCAAGCACATGATATACTCTCTCTCTCTCACACATGTGACTAAGCTTTTTCAGAATCCCTAAATCATAATCTTGTTAATCTCCATTCCTTAATCATAATTTTGTTAATCTCCATAACCCACATAAATCTGACAAGCACAACCCCACGCAATTAAAAATTATCTATATAGTATAATCATTTATCACGATACCATATTCCGACAGCCCCTGGTTTTGTGGTTTCTTAATCAGATGGCTTCTCTGTTCCTTTTACGAGATTTTTGTGAAAAAAAAAACCCCCTTTAATTGGAGAAAATGAAATATTACAAGGAGTTGAATTTAATTGATAAACAACATCACACGACGGAGACTGGTTTCAAGAATTAAGTGACAAATGGAAGGTATATATATTATATTATTTTATAATATAATAATATATTAAACTATAACATTCGTTTTATCGAGATAAAGGAGCATACATTATCAAAATCAAATTTTCTCGACTCCATTATACTCGATTTAACGAGATCTTCGATTTGACACCAATATTGATTAAGTGAAATTTCAAAATTTATAAATTAGTACCCCAATTTTTGAAAAGTTACGAAATAGTCATTGAACATTTTGATATTGACAAATCAAAGTGGAAATGAGACAATTTTCCAATCGTAAAACATTGATAGAACATTTTTGACAATTTTACCTTTGCGAATTGGAATGGACAATTTTACCCTTAGGGTAAAACCGATCTAATTTTGACGACAGTGAAAAATGGATAGAATATTCATGAAGAAATTCTAAATCCATTGATTATATAAAATGGCTTGAAGTCCATTTGAGTTAAAAGATCGGAATATTATTTTAACTCCCGAAGAGTTTAATTACATAATATACTTGTTCTAAAGGATAAGTGTGCTCTTGTAGAAGTAATGAATATTTGTTTTAGAAGAACAAATGCTCCGTAGAAGCGATTCAATATTTAATTCTCGACTTTATTTATCGCAATTTAAATCGCAACACCTCCTACACGATGATGGGTTCAACCATCACTAAATGTAAGGTTTTATATATTTATGCAATTTATATGCTAAGTGATGGGTAATACCTTCTACTAAACAGATCCTAATCCTGAAGAAGTAGTTAATCATTATGCATTTTAATTCTTGCAATTTAAATTCCGTAAATTTATATTTATTGCGATAATTTCCATGTGGTAGGTTCAACCACCTATTGGGGAGAATTTAATTTCTACAATTTAAATTTATGCACTTTATAGTTTGAGTATATTTCCAATGTGGTGGGTAATACCACACGATTGGTGTGCATATTTTCAATGTGGTGGATTATACTACACGATTGGTTATAATCTAATCCTACTCAGGAAAGTAGTTGATCAAACATTCTAATCCTACTCTTGAAGAAGTAGATAATAAGAATAAAATTTATTCTCCATATTTACCGAATATTAATGGAGAAAAATTGAGTAAGTGGTACTTGAAGTTACCATTGGATAAATAGATGAAAGTAAAATGCTCAATAGATCCCATGTTGATAAATCAAAGAAAATATATCGCATGGAGTGATTATATGATGTAATCTCATCGATGATATGAGATTGTATTAATGTGAGAATAAAATGCTCTTGAAGAAGCATAATCACTAAATTTCTGTATTTGAATAAAGCCAATATGATATTATTATTATTACTCCAGAAGAAGTACAAAACAGCCGAAGTGGAACATATTGAGAATATCAAAGATGGCAATAAACACTCGAAAATATAGAAATACGAAAAGAAAATATATATTGAACCCATAAATGAGGGATGCGTCTCGAGAGTATAAATACTCCGTAACTCTGCCACCCCAAACATTCGGGTTCATAATGAAAGATCCAAAGGATCTCTTTTTCGCTTGACACCGATGGTCTTTGACCGTGGGTTTCAACTTCCACAGATTCTTGAACATATGATTGAATCTTTATAAGTAGCTCAGCAACCGTACTGGCGGAAATAAGTATTTTTTTCGCTGAATGAGAGATAAACTTATTATTTACACCCTGATCTAGGAATGCTAGTAAGCCATCAAAGAAATAATTGATATTCAACAAACCTATTGGTTTGATATGAAAATTCCACTGTGCACATAACGCTATATTGAATATTTCCTCCAACGTGTTATAGCCGCCTGGAAGAACAATAAAAGTATCACTATTACTCATCATGTACATCAGGCAGTCGTGGATGGATTGTGTTTGTAGCATCAATCCAGTTGGACTAATGACATTTCTAACTCCAATTCGATTACTGCCTCCAATTCGATGAAAAGGTATTACACTTGACACTCTTATTCCCCATGATTGTGCGGCCATCGTAAGACTCCTTAATAGTTTGTTATTAGTCCCTCCATATAGTATATTGATATTTTATTTCCCTAACTCCCTTACAAGTTGGTCTGCCATATCGACATATTGGATATGACCTACTAGTTTGGAGCCACCAAGAACACATATAGTTTTTATCTGGCGAAATAAAGATTGACTTACATGAGATGATTCTAATATCTCTATGTCCATCTCCATCTCCACATCTATCTCTCTCTTTCAACGAATGAATGAGAGATGTATGAATCCCTCTATTTAAAGATAAATTTTCAAACCAATAATTGATTGTACTATTTACTTTTTGACAAATATGAAAGAGAAAATGGCAGAAAAATTTTAGTGAAATGACATATACCTGTCGGTGATTGAAAAATAATATATATATACATATATATATCTTAAAAAATTGAAAAATAATATTTACAATTACAAGAAAAACATTGATCTTCGTTATTACACCGAGCTTCCTTATATTAATATGAGAAAATTATTATACTAAGTTTTTCTACTAAATTTACAGACAGGATCTTTTGAAATAAGTTTTTCTAAACTATTACGTGCTCGTTCATCTTTGAATTGGGCCCATAAGGCCATAAGCTCACGATGCACGTATCCACTAGGATGTGTTTCAAGAGTCAGTTGAATATCATCCAATGATTCCTTACTCAATCCATCCTTAATGAATGATATCTTATCTTCTCGGTTACTGGACACGTACCCCACAGATTTACATCGAGTGTCACAGGTCCACCGAGCACATTTGTAGCACCCTCCTAATCTTTTTACTCTCCATTTCTTTGAAAAACTACTTTTACCCATACCAGGCATGTATTTACAAGGAATTGAAACCTCACCAGATAATCGAACTTTTACTTCAATCAACCATCAGATATCTTGTGGGATACCCTTATTCATTAGCATCCTCAACCTTTCAAGCCTACTTTGATAAATCCTTTTTAGGATTTTGATCGGTAGTGATGGATAGTATTTTCGAAGATTTGAGAGCATATGATCTATTATAATGTATAGACCCTTGTTAGGATGAATTTTGCAATAATCTATTTATAGAATAATACGAGGCATATGAGTTACGACTCTGTAAAGCGTAAGAGTTAAGACTCCGCAGTTGAACAGTAGCCAGATGTGATGCGTATGAACTGTAAATCCGTGTTTGTACAGTAGTAGACAATAATGTCACCAAAAGATGATGGAATATGTAGGTGAATTGTTTCTATGATAAATCATGTTGAGCACTATACAGATACTAGTGAAATCGATATAAGAATTTACTGAACTAAAAATTCAATAATACTCGTTTGCAGAACCGGACTGACCATCCCGGTTTAAATAATTATTGAAATCAATATTTCAAGTGAAGAATTAGAAGAATTCTTCAAATAATTATTCTCGATAAATAATTACTGGTCAATGTTGGGAATAAAATCTCAAATATATCTAGAATATATAAAGGATGATAAATATGGGCTCACTCATCCTCTATGTGGACTGCTAGATATTATGATATGGATCCATTAGATAGTCACATGTGTATATGATTCGTAATTGGAAGATTACGAAATGATTTGCTCACGGTATGAACATGATTTTCAGATTTAATGATAAAACTAGTAAATATATATATATCCCAATGATTTGAATAAATCCCTAAAGGATTTGAGTATGCGCATACAAGTGGGATATTATGTGGCAAATTATTTAAAGTCCTCCAATAAATTACCAATATCGAGAATAGAATGCAAACTATATAAATTCTCATATTAAGGCTGAATGATGATAACATATATGAGTTTTAGTGTTCTAAATTTTCTTAGCATGAGGGGGAGTATTAAAGGCTGAAAATGATATGTGAAATGCATCATACTATATCCTCACAATTAAAATATGAACTTGAAGTTAAAAAATGCATAAAAGATGCTATGAACAATCACATATATCAGTTAAGATGCTTTGATAAGTTAGCACGCCAGAAGCGTTGATATTATAAGATTTCCCCAATCATATATATCAAAGCAAATTATAAAAGAGGGTCTTAATAACGGAGGCATATGCTCTTGAAGAGTATATAGACATAACTATATTGTGTAATCCTACAAGAGGATTGATAATGAGATATCTCGATAAGTTATGTCGATATAGGGAAATAAGATTGAAAGTGTCGACACAGTATGAAAAGATAGTGCTACATATGATAGTGAGAATATTGAAATCCATCGGAAAATACCGATGCTAAAATATATGCCCTTATGATTAAAGTGTTCATGCACGGGTTTAATGAGAAATGAGAATGAAACTCTTGAAGAGGTTTCAAATGTATTATTGTATCAGTGCATGCAACGGCTCAAAATATCTATATTGATATTGTTGAGAAATTCATATGCTTTGTACTCTTTTCCTTGATTGATGTTTTGTCCCAAAGGGTTTTTCTCAAACAAGGTTTTTAATGAGGCAACAAATCTCAACTAATATGAAATCTCCGTAAGAGATTTAGGTATATATCTCGATATAGTGAGAAAATAAGATCATTGTTGATTGCATATAAGCACTGAATATAACATGATATTATATAATATCTAAATTTCATTCACGTGGAAATGAATGAAGCGTATCAACTAATGTATATGATACTTATATGAATCCATGAAAGATTTTGAAATGCTTGAAGCATACTTGTATGAAATACGTGTTGCACTCTTTTTCCCTTGACTGAGGTTTTATCCCACTGGGTTTTCCTAGTAAGGTTTTTAATGAGGCAACTTTAATGACGTATTCACATGAATATTGTACTATTTTTCCTTCATTAGGATTTTTCCTACTGAGTTTTTCCTAATAAGGTTTTAACGAGGCATATTCCTGGTATATTGAGGACAACAAGAGAAATCGACACAGTGTATCTATTGGATCAAGTTATAATAGAGATAATGCTTTAGATCCAAACAATGATAATATTGAAATCCTTTATCAGAAGTAAGGATATCCGTCCTCAAGATATGAAATCAGATGGAGTAGCTGTACTTTTTTTCCTTCGATTAAGTTTTTTCCAACTGGGTTTTCTTGACAAGGTTTTAATGAGGCAGCACATGAATACTCATATACCGCTGATAGAAATCAGGGGGAGCAATATTTTGGCGAAGCAATATATAACCACTTTAAGCTCTCCTACAATCAGTTTGGAAATTTTATTGGATTTTTCTCAAACAAGTTTAGAAAACATTTGTATTAATAGTCATTCAAGGGGGAGTGTTATGAATATAATAATCCAAGAATGAGGCACCCGAGGGAATAATGTATTATATTTTATTTATGTGAATGACTATTATGTCCCTGATGAAATTATATAATTACGATTGTGTCATTCGAAGTTTTCCTATAAATAGCGCTTCAGTTATTAATGAAATTCATCCCTGAGAGTTCCTTAGAATTCATTCTCTTTAAATTCTCTCTATTGTTTCTATACTTTTATAACACTTTAGACCTTTTTTTTGTGTTTGTGTGTTAGTGATGCAATGATTGTAATTTGCATAAACAACAAACTCAACCTTATTTCCTACAAGTAGGGGTCAGTTATGTGGAACTATATAAGAAAATCACATCGGATCACCAGTATGAATTTTACTACGCCACGCATTCCTATCTTTCCAACTCCTGTAGGGCTTTATTTAGGACCAAATTTCTTGTGAAGTCGTGATATGTTTATCTTTATCATTTTCTGTAATCGATTCTATAATATATATGATTAACAAGAGAAATTTTTATTTTTAATTTTTTGTATTAACAATCGTTTGAAATTTTTTATTTTTACTTTTTGTATTAACAATCGTTTGATGCTGTAAATAATGATATTTTCTTCTAAGTAAATAAATACAAGGGGTTCATATTTAATTAAAAAAAATAAAAATAAAAGATTGGGAATTCAAAGAGCGGTTGATTCTTTTTGGGTACTGAAAATCGGAAAAGAGCCAGTCGGTTCTCAACTTTAAGAATTGGACACATATTTCTAAGCAAACTCGACCAAAACCGACCAATTTCAGGCCTTGTTCTTTGCAAGATTTCACAATAAATTTTTTTTCTCTCATCTTTTTACCACACACACATTTTTCAATACAATATTAATCACATATTTTACACGGAATGCCGTGCATATTAAAATTGTCTCCAAAAGAACAAGGCCTCATTCTGTTTCAGTCTAGTTTTACTGATTTTGGAAACAAATGTGCATGCTGACAAATAAGTAATGCTAGCTATTAGTCATTATCAATGACACATATTTCCTCCATCCCCAAAGTGATAGACCCACTTTATTTTTCACATAGTTTAAGAAATATCAATTAATGATATTAGAGAAATAAAATTTTCACACAATATTCCTAATATACCCATACATAATTACAAATTGTTATTCAAATAAGTTGAGAATTTTAAAAGTAATTTATTAAGTAGGTCAAATTAATTAAGGGTATAATGGGAATATAAAACATTAAATGCACTCTTAATTTAGTAAGTGGCCTATATTTTGGAACAAACGAAAATGAAAAGTGAGTCTATTATTTTGGGACGAAATGAATAATTGATTTGTTATATTAATTTTTTTTTTGAATAAGATTTGTTATATTAAATTTTATATTTAGAATCACAATTACCATGGTAAATCGTCACAATCATTCAGTATCTCAAAACAACTATCATTAAATGCGAAATTTTCTAAGCATTGTAAAATAGTGGAGAAATAAAAAGAAAAAAAGGAAAAGAAGAAGTTAAATACTCCACATATTGAATTAGTTTTATCGTTTGTTTAAGGCAATTCTTCGTCATGGAGTGGAGTATAAAACTATAAATAAGTGACTGGTCGAAATGTTGATTTTGTATAAATTAGTGACTGGTCCAAATGTTGATTTTTTAACCGTCCCTGAATCGTATGTAAAATGTGCATTATTATATTTCATGTATAAAATATTTGATTTCATTACATTAAAAAAAAAAAAAATTTTGATTTCAAGATAAAACTAGTGTAAATAATAATTGGCACTATCTCCATCTCCATCATCTCAAATTCTCAATCATCCTGATCTCAGGTAGATAGTCAACACATACTCATTATCGAGCAGCCACCACCCACCACGCCGACCGCCGTCGTCGCCTCCACCCTGCACCCACCACCACCACCGTCGATGGATAACACAGAAGACCCAAACAAGCTCACCTCCTCCCTCCAAGACCCCACCTCCACCCAACCCCTTCTCTCTCGCCCCTACCCTACACTTGACCCACCCCCCATAGCCTCCACCTCTGAACCAGACGACGACCAAACACAGTACCTCCAGATCTCATACAATTATGGCCCTCGCTCGGTTAAGGACATCCCCTTTCTCATCCTCTTCTCACTTCTTGTATTATGCACTTTTGGATTTGGAATTTTCGCTTCTGTTCATAGAAACCCCCACCACCACCAGGCTTCTTCGTTTGTTTATAATGTCACTTCATCTTCTTGCACTCTTCTTCCCGATTTCCACTATCCCATTTCTCCAATTCCCGCAGAATCTAATGTTTTCAGTAGTCTAAGTGAGAATTTGACCTTTTCTGATGGTCCCACTTCCTTAAATCCCCCAAAATTTACTCTCTGGATGAAATTGAATGTACCCCTTTCTCTTCTGAACAATCCCAGATCGTTAAGCTTTTCGACATCCAGTTTTGTAGAGAGCTTGATATGGGTTCTTGTAATAACTCTGATTCTTAGTGTGCCCTTTGTTTTAGTTGTGCTTTTTTTGCTTAAACACTACACAAAACAGATAGTTTATGCTTCACTTCCTTTCTTTGTAGTAGTCCCTGTGTTCATTAATGTGTATTGGTTTGTTGCTTGCACAGTTAGCTCTGGTTGTAGTGATGCATTTCCATTAGCTTATCGGATAGCCGCACTGATTTTCATTTTCTTGATAATTGGAGTGATTGTGTGGATTTTCATTGCAAATTGGCATAGAATTGAGTTGACTGTGAAAATAGTTGGAGTAGCTTCTTATGCTCTATCCAAAAACTTAGGATTGTTTGGGGTTCTTCCAGCGCTAACTTTGGGTTTGTTTGTGTATTATGCTCCCATTGTCCTTTTTTTATTACTCGCGAGGTTGAATGGGAAAATTGTGCCTAAAGAAAAGCATGGGGAATACCACTGTGTTTGGAAACAGGATAGTTGGGTGCCTGCTTACTATACATTGGCGATTTTGACGATGCTTTGGTCTGCTACGGCTATGGTGGAAGCTCAGGTTTATGTGATCAGTGGGACAATTGCTCAGTGGTACTTCTCTAAGGATGATAATGGCCCCAAACGGGGAATAAGAAATTCTTTGAGGTGATTTTGCTACATGATTTTGTTTACAATTAGTTTTGAAGAATTTGTTTCAAGTTTGTTTTAGTGCAAGACGATGTTTGTTAGTTATTCCCCCACTTGATTAGTAGCTAATAAGGTTCTAGTTTCCTTTTTCCTGTTCCCATGCTGTTTTCAGTCGCTCAAATCACTTAAAACTTTTCACTTTGATACTCTTAGAAATGCACTTCTGAAATAGGGACAAAATTTGGAAACAAAAGTCAAAATGATTGTTTTCGTGTTTGCAGTAAAAACACACCACCAAAGTGTGAAAAATGTGGAAACACGCCTTTGTCTCCCCTCTCCACCCATAAATAGAAAAGTGAAGATGAATTTGATACTCAAGATTGAAAATTGAAATGCAAAGAGAGTGATACTTACCTCTTTTGATGCCCCTTTGATGCAGATGATATTTGTGACATTTTACTTACTAGATTATTAGAGGGAATTTTGATATTGTTTTGTTGGTTGTGTTCAATTTGAAAAGTTAAATGAAGAACTAGTTTGAATTGTTCCCTCGGACGTGTTCTTCATCAACGCGTATCATTGTTCAAATTGTTAGATGCTTGGACATGGTGCTTTATGAATTAGAAATTTTTTGTGCATATGTATTTTGGCTCATATCTCTTGCATTCTTCTTACAGTGGTTGCACATTTTTTGGGCCATCTTTTATGATTTGTCATGTTGCAAATAATAACACTCGTCTTCCATCCACAAGTGAAGTTTACTACAACTAGAAATGTTGCACTTAGTGAACTTGCAAACTCGTACTGCTTACACTTTTCATACATCTCAGACTGTTTTCATACTTGTGCACTTCTTAGCTGACATTTCTCGTACCATTTGCAGAAATGCATTTGGTCCCTCCTCAGGCACTGTATGCTTATCTGGATTACTCACATGCATTGTACGTATTGTGCGCTCAATGGTGGACAATGCAAGACAAGAAGATGCACGTGGAATTGTAAACCTAGTACTTCGCTGCTGTGTCAATACCCTATTGTCAGCAGTCGACTTTCTGAACAAGTTCACTATAAACTTTGCAGCTATTACTGGCGAAGCATACTTTACTTCAGCAAGAATGACTTATGAACTGCTAAAACGCAATCTTCTCTCGGCTGTGTTTGTGGAGACTGTTTCCACTCGGATACTTGCCGGTATCATTTTTGTTCTATCGGCAATATACGTAATACTGGTAAGTGGTGAATTACCCCTTCATGGCTTTATGTAATACTTGTTTATCTTTCGAAATTGAGTGTGTGTTGTTTGATTGTGTTGCCATTTCTGAAGAGCATGTTTGGCTCTGCTTAAGTTATACTTCTGCAGAAGAAAGCTAAGATTTACTTCCGAAAGTGAGATTAGTTAACAAAAACATGGAAGTTGTAACATTGATAATGTTTGACAAATTAAGGGGGTTGTATTAAATTTGGATTTGTAAAGATTTTAATAGACTTTTAAATAAGTGACTTGACAAGTCTTAAGCATGGACAAACATGAAAGAAAAAGAACTTAAGACCTTATCCATTTAGTGCCTAATCTAGTCTCTTATGCACCCAAGCACGCCCTGTGGGCGTATGGGGTGTGAATCCTCTAAACATTGTAAGCCCACCATTTCCTGTCAAGGCAAGACGGTGGCTCAAGTAGTGCGATGTTCATGGAGTGTCTCGTTTCTTGGGTTATTTTATGTTTCTCTGTAGATAATTTACTCTTGGTGTACTGTGTTCAATTTTTTAGACCAAGCAGAGTTGACCATCTACACACAGCCCGCAAGGGCCACATAAGTTAGTAAATTTCGAATTTTATGTCTGCTCAGCGAAACTTTTCATTTATTTATTTGTTCGGGTGGATGAATTTGCACTTTGGGTCCTCATATATTTTGCGTTAACCATCAAAAGTCTTTACGGCCATAATTCTTGTTCCTTGATAACTAGGTTTGTGTCATATTAAAAGCTGCAATCCATCTGGGGATTGAAGCTTATGTTGTCTCTCTTCTGGCGTGGGCCCTCCTGATGGTGGTTCTCGGGTTCTTTGTGCACGTGTTGGATAATGTGATCGAGACGGTGTATGTATGTTATGCCATTGACAGGGACAGGGGAGAGGTTTGTAAACCAGATGTTCATGAGGTGTATGTTCATCTGCCAATAAGTAGAAGTCATAGTCACAGAGGTGGTTTTGCTGACAGGGTATGATTATTTATTGTGTTGACATAGGATCCATTTGCTGTTTGTTCTGTAATTTTGTATATCTGAGAATTTTGTTCTATAAATTTTCAGGCTTGGGTAATAAAAATGTTTGTTCCTCTTTGCGTTGTTTATTGGTTTTAGTCCATGAATGCATCTTTAATTGTTCCTTGCCGAGTGCTTTTTTTTTTGTTACAAGGGGAAATCGGGGAAAGGGGGGAGCACAGCGGCGGGGTAGGAATCGAACCCGGGACCAAGGCCCGGCACGTGAGCGGTTTAACCGTTACACCACTCATTCGTTCCTGTTCCTTGCTGAGTGCTTGGTTGAGCATGTTAGGAGAAATCTATATCAAAGGCCCATTCTGAAAGCTCACTTCAACCTCTCTTGACGCTCAAATGCAAAGTTTGACTTTACCGTTTCCTACATTTACCATTTTCTGCATTTGCGCTTACCGTTTTCTTTCTTGTTGCAGTCATAATTTTTTTAGTCAATTAATGCCTGCACCCACTTAAGCTCGAAAAAATTCTAAACTTGATATCGGTACTTCATCGTGCTTTACAATTTTTTTTTACCCATATTTACTTATTCTTTATTTGTCAATTGGTTAATATGATTTTATCATAATTGTTTTGCTATCAAAATTAGTGAACAGTGATGTTTAAATTTGTCACCTTCTCTTTTTTTATCAGCTAAAACAAAGACACCAGTGTCATTTTTACATAACTAATAAACTACAGCTATCCAGACAAGCCGAAGAGTTAAATCTCAGTTACTCTATTAGTAAAAATAATAATTTAATGAACATGGTACAAAGATATACGTCGAAAATCCTACGCCGCGTTAATTTCCAAAATTTGTTGATGTCCTGAGTCATGAAGATTTACTCTCCTCTTCCCACTTGCTCTTCACTATCTCCCCCGAATCTGCGATAATCACCTTTTTCCTCGGCTTCCCACTGTAGGTTCCAGCTCCTCCCTCGATCGCATACACAGTGTCCATGCCATCGATGACTTTGCCAAATACAACATGCTCACCATCCAGCCTGTGCGATTACAGTGTTAGTGAGAGTATAATTTACTTTTTACTACTCAGTCAAGATCAATTTTCAAAATTTACCGTAGACCTCAAACAACTATTGAATCCGCACATGTCGTAGTCCTGATGAGTACTTAGATTTATCATAATACACACAAAGCTTAAAAGCTACTCAAGTACATATTTGGCATAGCATATAATTGCTTATAAGCTGATGCAGCACTATTTTTATCCACACATTTTGTATGATATGCAACTTTGACTTAGTTTTCAACCACACTTTTCTTGAAACCTATTGCTTAGGTGCACTTAAAAGCTTAGCGCAGCAAATCAAAGTCGGTGTAGTATGGAAGCTTACCAGCTGGCCTTTACTGTGGTAATAAAAAACTGCGACCCGTTGGAATCAGGTCCCGAGTTCACCATGGAAACAACACCTGCAACAATTACGTGTAGCAAAATATCAGTGTGTGCAAAAACAGAGTAGATGACACTAGCACAGAAAAAGAATTTTGAAAAAATAAAATTTCCTTTGCACCTTTTGGTTAAAAAAATATATCGTTTTGAACAAACGCAAAAGAGAAGTGTTACAGAAGATCATTGCAGACCTGGATGAGAATGCTTCAGCTTGAAATTCTCATCCCGAAAGGTGCCTCCATATATAGACTGATTTCCTCTTCCATCTCTATACACGATATCTCCGCCTTGTATCATGAATCCAGGTATAATCCGATGAAATGGTGTTCTCTTGTAGTGTCGAACTACTCCATTAGCATTTTTTCCCATCTCCCCTGATACCCAAGAGAGAAAATTTTGTGAAGGGTATGAAAGACAGAAGTGAAGCCTGCATTTCTAATATATCTAATACAGTGTGAATAAGTACCTGTGCACAAAGCCCTGAAATTCTCTGCAAACAAGACAGCAAATATAATAATGAAAATGATCTATGAGACCATATAAGATATAAGGTATATGGAATTAAATGAGCTAGTTAGTGCTACTGAACATTAGCAATTTTATCACAAGTCTAAAGACGTACCCACAGTCTTTGGTACGACTTGGCCATATAAACCAATGGTGATTCTTCCTGTAGGCATTCAGGGGCAAGGTTAAAAATTTGAATGTATGAATGAAAATTATATTGTTTGCACAATCCAGATTGTATCATATTGATCAAGTGAAGCAAAGTAAATTTCTGATCTTCAATTTATATGTGAAGATGAGATTAAATGGTTAAAGCGCATGTAGTAAGAAGAATTGGACACTGTGGTGAACTAAGCACCACATGATCCACTTGGATACTAAGAAAGCAAATATTACAGGACATAGTGCAGTCGCGCCACCAGTTGCTGCTCACACCTTACGTGGATATAACAATCCCTCCTTGTATTAGGAAAATAAGAGGAAAAAGAAAAAAAAGAAAAAGAAAAAAGAAAGTGAGTGCACATTTTCCTTAATTCCACAAATTATTCTCCTGTCTTTGCTTTAGCCACTGTTAGGATTTAGGATGTTTGATGTGAGTTTTAACAGATAATGAATTTGTAATTAATGAACAAACGGATCCGTATTTTGCATAGTCTAACATTGTAGGCAATAGATTAAAGCTCCAACTCATTTTTTACAATTTAAGCTACCCTATATAATCTAGAATTTTCCCAATAAAAAGGGGAGTAATAGTCAATGTCAAAGGTAATATATAAAATCCATCACAATGTCACTGTCCTCCGGGCACAAATGAATTGACCAGCTAGCAAAACATTGAGGTGACTGAGGCAGGAGCAGAATATATATGCTTTGGTGATCAGATCCACAGCTACAGATGCTCAGCATCAGAAAATATGTGGGGAGAAGATAATAATAATACAAGGAAAGAAACAAAAAGTAACTGTTGTAGTTAAAAACACAGGAAGAAAAGTGGAGCTCAAATATGAAATAACATTTAGCATAGACTTTAAATAGATACTTCCGCCATTTGAGCAAGTGGGACTCAAAATGAAATAGCACTGGTACTCAAAATAGACGAAATTTTGGATAACTAAGGAAATATACCTTAGACCCCCTTAAAGGCTTAAACAAACCAAAAATGGTAACAGTTGGAAACAATTAACAAAATAAACTTTACCAGTAAAAGAATATAGGGGGGACATACCTAGGTGTTGTTTGTCTATGTCAACATCCAAAAACACTCTATGAGTAATTTCATGAACCTCTTCCACTTCAGCTTCCTCCTGGGAAAAGAAAAGACATATTTCTTAACCGAAGGCAAGCACACGAAAGTTTGAAAATACATTACTTCATTTAAAAAATGAAGTATATTATTCTAGCATTTGTCAATTTATCTGAAAAAATATTGTGCATGAGTTGAAACCTTCAGCACCACAACAAAACGATAGTCGATATTCAATTATACACACATAAGCACAATTAAAACTTCAAAGTATTAGATTAAGCTATTAGCTCCGTACAGCAACCCACCTAAAATGCAATTTATTTAAGGGGAAGATATGGGTTTTCTTCTTCCCCTAAGAACACATATTAGTGGTCCCATATCCCACATGCCAGTAAGTGTATGGTTAGAAATATGTGAATGAGTTCAATGAGGACAAGGAAATATTTGTGCAAGTTATTTTTTATCAATATGCAGGACCGCTCTCTACATAGTCCTTCGGAACAGCCAAAGAATGTCATTTTCAGGTAGGATAAACCCGAAAACTTTTATGCAATTAATTTACAAGGCAAGATTATACATTTGGATGTGCATGATACTTAAACATACATAACTAAGGTCATCAGAAACTCCACATAGTAAATGAATCATAAAACTCTGCCGCAGCAAAACTTGAATTCTATAAACACATAGTTACTTATACATAAAAATGCCCCAATTCAAGTTCGGGAACAACGTAATAAAAACAAATGCTCGATTCAGGAATGAAAAAAATGACATGCATTGGTGCTCATTAAGGTGGGAAACCAACACATGAAAATAATCTTAGTTTTATGCTAAGATTTGTGATCATTACCAAGATAGTCAAAGGTGAAACTTGAGCACTTGAAAAAAAATAAAACTAAAAATAAAAACTTGCTTGTGACATTTTATTTGGAAAATTGCATCAGTAGTGCATCAAACAATTTCAACCCACGACTTCTTCAACAATTACTTCACACACCGATCAATGCTAAAGTCACCCAGATCGTAAAGGCACCATCAGATCCAAATGACAAACATATCCGAGATCAAATTGAATCACCTAAACTGGATATAACAAATAAATATAAAAAACTAACCCGTTGAAAGAAGGATGAAGCGAGAAAAATCAGAACAGATGCGATCAAAAAAATCAAGAGGCACCGCGGTTGAATCAACGCTGAGATCTCCCGACGCATTTCTCCTATTTCTCCTCAAACACATCCATTAATCATATACGAATCACCAGTTCTCTCTCTTTCGCTCTGAACATATATATTATACTATTTTTTGCATAATTAAGGATATTTATGGAAGAGAAAACAAACACACCGCGGAGTGTCAGAGAGAACTCTTCAGAGCACGTAATGTAAATTAATGGAAATTGTAATAAATAATTGCCTGACTGCGATTTGTTTAATCTGATCTAATCTGGTCCTTAATTTCTCTGTAAATTCGTTACGATTACGCAGAACGAATATTAATTGTGGTTTGAAAAGTCTTCGTCTTGTACTTTACAGCTTCCAACAGTTCTGTTCTGAAAAAGGTGGTGATGTCTTAATGGGCTGGATACCTGTTCTGGGCTCAATGGAACTGGACCTTTTTCAGCTGATCTGGGCAGCCTAATTAGTAATTCGGCTGAAATTCATTAACTTCTAATAGTAGTCAAACTTGCGTTTTTTTATCACATGCGTGTACATATCCATCCAGATGTAACGCTCTATAGTGGTCACATCATCCTTAAATTTTTTTTTCTATAATATCCACATTGAATCAGATGAATGATATATACCCCTGATGGTGGGGGCCTATAATTTTTTTTTTGTTTGTCCGACATGTGTAGCGGATCATCACTGGTCAAACTTGTTGTCTTCTTCCAGGCGTTTGGATGTCCCAAAGGTCATCGTGCTCTTTCGTGTAGAGGATACCTTGTTCTTTCATTGGATCGAACTCCTACCATCTAAAAAGACCTATCGTCATCTCATCTCATTAGTGATAGCAAAAAAATCCGATCCGATCCAAATCCGATGGATACCCAATCCGAATGTAGCAATTTTTTGCCAATCCGACGATCCGTGGATCATTGATCAGTGGATTGGCCGATCCAAAACGGATTTGGATTTGGATCGGATCAAGCCTGATCCGATCCGATCCGATTCGAATTGATTTTTTATTTTTTTAATTTTAATTTTATTATTATTATTTTTTTATAAAAACCTATACCAATATGGATCGTATTTAGATTTTTTTCTTGATCCGATCCGATCCGATCCGATCTGATCCGAATTAGATCCGAGGAATTTGGATTTGGATTTAGATTTGGATTTGGATTTGGATTTGGATCAGGGTGATTGATTTGGATTTGGATTTGGATTAGGCCGATCCGATCCGAACCCGATCCATTGCCAACACTACATCTCATATATGAATTTAGTTGAAGCAGTGTATAAAATTGTAGATGACACGTGTTTTCACTGTGTTTAGTGACAGACCTAATCAAAATTCAATGTGTTCAAGTAGATGTTTGTGGTATTAGAAATTCAAATTTTAAATTGAATATGGATAAAAATCATGAAGTATGAAATCAGATGGTTGATTTAAAATATATGATTAACATTAAAATTTTATTTAATTGGACAGCAAAACTTTAAAAAAAAATTATGTAGAAAAGATAAAAATGAACACAGGATTGATTGCTGATTTGATTTGTTGCTCACAGTGGGCAATAGTAAGATACTTACAATGGATCGGATCAGTAACACATGTCTCCTGATAGTAGGGGCCTACAATTAGAAATGCGCATCAGTGATCCGAGCTATTCTATTATGGGCAACAGATTAAATCCCGGGTTGACTGTGGTGGAAGAAGATTATTTGACAATCTATAGACTATAGTTGATTAAAGGGTGATACGGGTTGATTTTTAATGGTATTTAAAGATTTTTAACGTAAATAAGGAGAGAGAATAAGTAGAGTTGAGTGATGAAGATTTGTGGATGTGATGAAATATATAAATGTGATTGATTTAGGAGAGAGAAAAAATTAAAAACACTAATCGCCTGATAGAATTGCAAGCTCCAAACAGCTTAATGGTATGACCTACGTCATGAGGTTTTGTCTGGCCGTTCTTGTTTTGGAATCATATAGGTACATCCTTAAAACTAACAAAAGTGACTACACGTGTTTTAGCGGTTTGGCGCTGACGGTTTTCCAAAGAAACGTGCCCAACTATTCACTTTGCAACCTGCAACTATGTTGTTTACTATCGAACATTCGAACATGAACTTGTCCAAAGTTAATAATGTTATTTGTAAAGTGACATTAATACATTATTTAATATTTATTGGACAACATAATTAATTTAGAAAATAAAAATCAATCATGCTATAGTGTCATAGAGAATTACATAAGGGGTGAGGCTAAATGCACCAATCCCCTTTTATTGAGTACACCCCATTTTCTCCAATCTCCCCATTCTACCCTTATCCAATAATAATAATAATAATAATAATAATAATAAATATAAAAAGTAAGGAAGAAGAACTGGCAGAGAAGAAGGAGGTTGAACTGAGGAACTTTAAAATTCCTTTGATGATATATTAATGGTGCGATCTAGTTCGTTCTGATCACACCCTCTTTCATTTTCTTTTAATTATCAATACGGTGTTATAAATTTTATAATTCAAAATTGAAATAAGTGACATGAAAGAAAATAATATTGATAAATTTAGTTTATGATCAATTTTATTTAAACACAACATAGCCATACAATCATGTTGAATATGTATTAGAGATTATAATGGACGTTTTCTTGTTAATTTTTTTAATTGTTTTTTAATATATTTATTTTTTAGCAATGTTAATTTTTTCTTAATGTTGTCCGTTCTTATTGTTTTTAACAAATTTCTCAAAATTATACATTCCATACAGGTATTAGCTTAAATTAAAAAATAATTATTCGAATGGGAACTCTATCGAAAGACAATTTCTATCAACTAATGGAAAGTTCTATTAATTGATAAAATTATATTTACTTTACATACAAATCAATAAACAATAATTACACGTGTAATCGTCTACATACTAATATCTTGTTTAACATGCGTTAAAAACAAAAACAAAAAAAAAGTATGGCAAAGTATATTAAATATATTTATTATCTTACTTATAATAATAATAATAATGATAACTGCCCACTGAAATTTTAAAAATAAAAATAATTTATCCTAATGAGATTATTATGTATTTAACTTCGTCTTTGTTTCCTAATTTACTTATATTTAATGTGTGTTGTTATTAATAAAGTAAGTGATCGTCTTTTAAAGCGTATGTTCGAGGTTGTCAATTTTTTTCCAACTTAATTTCAACCCTCACCTAATTAATTGATAATCTTTATCAAATATACCCCTGAAATTATCTTGCAAGTAAATATATTTTTCAATAATATTTATTAGAATTTCTTAATTTATATAATAAAAGTTCAAGTATGTCGATCTCATTGAGACATGATGAGTAACATTTTTGGCTCATTCTTGACTTCTCCCAATCGATGAATTGATCTCCGATTCATTTCACCATCCCGACTAATGAATTATTAAACTTCATTTTTCTGATAAAATCTTTTAACTCTCATTGTTTTGTACTTGATATGTTACCAACGGCAACAAACAAAAACATGCCGTTCGCACACAGTTTCTACAATTTTCAATAGGATAGGATCACAAACAACAACGAATTTAAAATTATCGTAATTTCCATTTTAAAAAAATAAAAAAATAATTGTAATATCCAAAATCTATTTTAAATAGATGTACCAGAAATTACAAACCCGCCGCGCTGCAGAATTTCAACTACGCATAGAAACAAACCGCTCTTCAACCTTTCGCTTTCGGTACGGTAGTCTCCACATCACACTGAATGGGCTTTCCAATTTCTCCGACGTCACCCGCCGGAAAATGGCTGGGTTTCGTCACCGCCGTTTGGGTCCAGGCCATCTCCGGTAACAACTACACTTTCTCAAACTACTCCGACGCCCTCAAATCACTTATGGCTCTCACTCAGCTTCAGCTCAACAATCTCTCCGTCGCTAAAGACGTCGGAAAAGCCTTCGGCATCGTCGCCGGAATCTCCTCCGACTACCTCCCCGTTCCCGTCATCCTCCTCATCGGCTCAATTGAAGGCCTCGTCGGCTACGGCGTTCAGTGGCTCGTTGTTAGCCGCCACATACAACCCCTCCCTTACTGGACTGTAAGTATTTTCGCGCTCAGTAATGTTATTATGTTACCGTGTACCGTTGCATCAATTGATTTGATATCATAAATCCTCTATTCGCCATTAAGATGGATCAGCTTTGACGATCAATCTACATTATTATTTCAGATATATGTTTCATGTTTATCTCTGGCGCCTTGCGAGCTGTTTGATAAGCTAACAAGTGTTAAAATCAACTTTTAGTAACTTTAGTGTTAATCTCATTCAAATCTCGTGAATTTGTCGTGGTTTAACAGTAATCTCCATGCTGGAAACAGAGTTTATTAATTATTATGTTCAAATTTGATTGCAGTTTATTAATTACTATGTTCAGAATTTTATTAATTTTTTTCTTCAAAAAAAATTTGATCGCAGATGTGTATAGTTTTGTGTTTGGGGGGAAACAGCACAACATGGATGAACACTGCAATTCTAGTAACTTGCATTAGGAATTTCCGGAAAAACAGAGGTCCAGTTTCGGGGATTCTGAAAGGGTATGTAGGCTTAAGCACAGCCATTTTCACAGATATTTGTTCAGCTTTATTTTCAGATGATCCTGCGAAATTTCTCCTAATGCTTGCTATAGTACCTTTCGTAATTTGCCTTGTCGCCGTTGTTTTCCTTCGTGAAATCCCACCGTCATCCACCCCTACCGAGGAAAACGAAGAAACTAGATACTTCGGAGTACTTAACGTGATTGCTGTTATAATCGCACTTTATTTGTTAGCATATGATGTTTCGGGGACTCATGGGCGATTGTTTTCGCAAGTGTTTGCTGTCATTCTCTTGATTCTATTGGCTTCCCCTTTGTCCATTCCAATCTACCTTTCACTTAAAAGCTTGATTAGATCCAATTCGAACTCTGAAACTTTAGACATCGAACGAGATGCGATCAAACCACTACTGCCGCAAGAAAATGCAGCTGAAGTGGAGAAAAAGGTGGAGTTGAAAGTAGAAGCGGCGAGAAAGAAGCCGGTGATTGGAGAAGAGCACACGATAATTGAAGTGCTACAAACTGTGGACTTCTGGATACTGTTTGTGTCGTTTCTTTGCGGAGTAGGGACGGGATTGACAGTGATGAATAATATGGGACAGATTGGGTTGGCACTTGGGTATGCTGATTTTTCAATCTTCATTTCGCTCACTAGCATTTGGGGATTCTTTGGAAGAATTCTTTCGGGCTCTGTTTCCGAGTACTTGATCCAGTGAGTTAACGATTTCATAACTTCATTTTTGCAAATTTTTCAGTCTTTATATTTGTGTGTATAACACATTTACTTATCTGAAATCTAAATTTACCTAGTAGTTCATAATGACTAATTAGAGTGTTATGTTTCTAACCTGTGTGTAGACGAGCTGGGATGCCAAGGCCTGTATGGAATGCAGCTTCTCAAGCACTCATGGCTATAGGCTACATATTGCTTGCAATGGCTCTGCCAGGATCACTCTACATAGGTTCTATAATCGTCGGCATTTGCTATGGAGTTCGACTAGCCATCACTGTCCCCACCGCCTCTGAACTCTTTGGCCTCAAATACTACGGTCTCATATACAACATTCTAATCCTCAATCTCCCACTGGGGTCCTTCCTCTTCTCAGGCTTGCTCGCCGGCTTACTGTATGATTCTCAGGCTACTCACATGGCCGGAGGTGGTAACACATGCGTTGGTCCTCAGTGTTATCGGACGGTTTTCTTGGTGATGGCATTAGCTTGCGTTATTGGACTCTGTCTTGATGTGTTACTCACCGTCAGAACAAAAAACTTGTATTTCAAGATTTATGAAAGCAAAAAACGTCAGAGAACACGACTTGATTCCCTACAATAGGTTTTTGCCTCGCTTTTGGATATATGTGACAGATGGCCGGAATTCTCTCCGTTGATGTCTAGTTATGTGTTGTTGTATATTGTAGTAGGAAATATACGTGTGTATACTAATTTTCTTCAATTTTCATAGTCGCAATTTGTACATATAATTTTCTAAATAAGCTTTCATGCCTCGAATTCTTATCTTTGAAATGATATGATGTTGTGCACTTATTGTTAGCGATGTTTTAAGGTCTATTCTTCAAAATAAAACGATCACATCTGTTATGGTTGTGGGTTAAATTACTGATTATTAGCTACGAATTTTCAGTTTAATAGGTGTAATTAACAATGATTGATAAGAGAAATCAGGAATAAGGATGAAATTGGATATTTTAGTGATGAAGATAACTTGAAATAACAGAATTGGTGGTCGACAGAGAAGGGAAGGAGAAGATGAAGTCCGCAAACGTGAATTTTGACTCAATGCAATGATCTCTCCATCTCGTCTTCATGACCTAAATTATAATAAATAAAAGAAATGAACACGGTAAAGCAAAATGACAACTTGGGCTGTGGGCTGCAGTCTAATTAAAGCCCAAATTAGTGATAAGATCATATTTCAGCGGGTGTTAGTGTATGTGGAAAAATGAATTTTTATGTGTTTTTATGTGATATAGGAGAGGGAATGAGTGAAATTGAATGGTGGAGATTTATATAGTACATGTAGGTCCCACAAGATATGTGGATGTGAAATAGGAGAGAGAATTAGTGGGGTTGAACAGAATGCGTAAAATTGTGTAGAAACACGTAAAAGAACACGCATTGAGTTGAAGATATTTATAATTACTGGTTTTATTTTTCTCAACCAGATGCAAAAATGCCAATTCTTGCGTGGGGATTTATTCTAAAATATTCTTGTTTTTCAATATTTGCTTCACAAGTCAAGATGGACAAGAAATTTTTTACCATTTAAAAAGAAATTGATGAGCATTTTAAATAATAAATTTTAACTTAGAAAAATCTTAATAAAGTTTATGAAGGCACGAGAATAATATGATTTCTTTTAAATGTGTTAACATTTCTCACAAACTAAATTTATCTTTTTAAAAATCTTTTTCTTAAAAAATTTAAACTATATGCTCCCCCCGTCCCACAATATAGTACATCAATTATTTTCACATTGATTAAAAAGATTATGATTAATAAAGTTGAAACATTAAATTTTACGTTATTTTGACATATATAAACCCTTATGTAGCATTCATTCTTTGAAAATACTTTGAATGCATAGGTACTTTATGTATTATAATAATAAGGTACATTAATTAGGGATATATATATATATATATGGAAATTAAAAATTAAATACATGCTCAATATGATAAGTACATGGATAATTTTTTAGGACAAAAATTGTATACTGGACTATGTTTATGGAATGGAGGGAGTATCTTAAATCAAATAATTCATACGGAACTAAAAATATATTATAAGTAAAGTAAGTCTTGATTAATTAAATTTATCCAACCTATAAATATTTTTGAAACGTATTTCAAAATAACGTGCAATGCATGTTTCATGAGCTAGTGAGATAAAATGGCATTACTACCTTTATTCTTCGTTTAATGAATAATTTTCATTAAGGGCAAAACATGACTCTTACCTCTGGTATGTCATCTTTTATGACAAAGATGATGGATATTTTTGGTTCGGTTCAGTTAGGTTCCATTCCGCGACAAGAACCAAGTGGTTTTGGTTCAGGTTCTATTTCGGTTATGACACGGTTCTTGATTCGGTTTTGTCGATTTTATATTTATAAATTCTAGTGATGAAAGTCACGAGCAAAAAGCAAATCATTCTTGATAAGTTAAAGTGTTAAACATTATTGTAGCTTCTTGTGAAATTAGATTAATGTTGTGTTTTATATGAAAATATTTTTATGACAAGTAGTTTTAAAGAAAAAATTGCGGAGTTAATCTTTAAAAGAAGATTAATCGGTTTCGGTTATTTCATAAGATCCAATCGGTTCTTGGTTCTCTATGTTTTGGATTTGCTTTGGTTTCTGTTCTCAAAATTTTTATAAGAATTGAGCGGTTTCGACTTTTCGGTTTGGGTGGTTCAATTCCGGTTTATTTTCTCCGCGCTACTTTGAAAGACCAAACTGTTGGTCTGAAATTAAGAAATATATAATGAAAGAGTTACATACTTAGTCATGATGAAAACTTATTTTTGAGAAATCAGTTAGGTTCTAATACTAATACAAATAATACCGATCTTTTGCTCAGAATGATCAACAAGACAAAAAACACATGTATATACCGCATGCACGTAACTTTGGAAAACTAAATTATATATATATATATATATATATATATATGTATATATATATATATATCAATAAAATTTAATTTTTAAGTTAAAGAGTAAATAATAATAAATAGTGATTTAAAATATGTACCAAGACCGAGTTGAAGATATTCATATTTTTAGAGGGTATCGTACTTATTTGCTATATTTTTCTCAACCGCATGCAGAAATGCCAATTCTTGCATGGGAATATAATTTATTATAATTTTCTTGCTTTGCAAAATTTGCTTCAATAAAAGAAGATGGAATAAGATAATATGCTAAGATTGATTTTTCAGATTAATTTGGAGTAATACTTGAGACTAATTCATTTGCCTTAGAAATAGCGGCGGTCCTGTATTTTGCTAGGTTTGAGCCAAACTTCCAAAAATAGGCCTATTTATTTATTTATTTCATAAAACTAATATAAAGGGATACACGAAATTCAATTAGGGTCACAATAATAATTAATAAAATGCACAGTAATAAGCTAACAAAGAATATAAAAAACTTAATCAAAGCGCCAACATCGAGACTCGAGTGCCAACTGCCGAGTCGGCGAATCACTGCTCTCTCTTCTTTTTTCTTTTTCTTTTTGTTTTTTGTTTGCAATTTTTCCCGTTTCCCCCCTTTTCCCTCACATTTGTTCTTTTATTAAACTTAAAATGAACCTAAATATTTGAATAAACATTTCTAAAAAATGGGCCTCGATTTCTCAAACAAAAAAATGGGATTAAAAGTTTTGGTTGAATACTTAAATTGTTCTCTTATTACTCTTAAAATTAAGCCTAAAATTTTGGATTAAATTCAAAATTGGACCCTCAATAAAACAAAAAGAACATGTCTGTGATTGAGTTTAGTATACTTGATAAAATGGGCAGAAAGGATCAGAACTAAAGCGTACCGTCTCAACTTAGAAAGCATGCACCTATTGTTATCTGATTGCATATATATATATATATAAATATATATAATAAGCGCAAGAATTAAATGACTCAAAAGTAAATTTAATAATTTAAGTGGACGAGATCCTGTCATGCGAAACATAGTAACAATCTTTTGGGTTCCTTTGTCAAAGTGTTGAATATATTCCTTAAATGGAGCGACTAAGCAACATCAATACTTTCATGAGTTTCATCTATAATTAGACACGTAACGATGCGATAAGATTTCATCGATACATACACAATCAGTATCAATGAATCTTTTATGGGGATCAAAGTATACGTAGATCAAGAGAAAATCTTTGAACAAGCGCGCACAAAAAACGACATGATAGTTGTAATTAAAGTTAGATTGAAGTAATAAAAATTAATGTTTAGAATTTTTAGCTAGGAAAGTCAAACAAGTAAAGAACTTGCAATTCATTTGATCATATTCGAGCCATACAATGATACACTTCAACTATCAGAGAGCTGATCATGTGAGACCACAGGTGAGTTTTAATTTCATTGCATTTCATAAGATTCGAGCAAGTGTGATTAAAAGGACGGTGAGAAATCGTCCAAATTATTTCAATGAGATGCAACGCTAAGTTTTATTATATTCTATCAGATCTTATCAAAATTTCTTTTTCAGTATTATTGGAGCATCGAGGATTAAATACTTTCAATTATTAAATATTGGGGCCAAGTTTCGTAATATATTTTCACCTTATTTTTGAGTTTTAAACCACATAACACAACGTGTTGTTGATGGGATTCGAACATGAGACCTCTAGATCTCATGACTTCAGGATTTATTCTCCTAACCAACTGAACAAATGACTCTTTTTAATACACTTATTACATTGATTTAGCAATTTTTTTTTTTTTAGTTTTCATAGCAATTTATTTGCAATTCAACTACGCATCCCAAAATTATTTTAATTTCCATGATAACTCTCAAATATGTCTATCAACGCGGCTGATCAGTTGCCCACATGTTGGCAACTTATGTTGCCAACATGTGTGATGTGGCGCCCCCACATCGCAGGGCCAAATTTAAAAAAAAAAAAAGAATTTCGAAATCTACGTCAAGTGAGATGAATAATACATAATTGTCCCCTGATGGTGGGGGGTTCGTGTGGGCCCCATATTTTTTTTCTCTCCAAAAGTGGAGTGTTGGCAACGGAAGGTGGCTATGTCTATCAAATAAACATTCAATCTCACTCAGTAACTCAAGATTCTTTTTCGTTTTAACTTAACTAATGTTACCGTCGTCATATTACACATTAATTAATTTTTATAAAGTGATCCTCTCCCTCTTTGTACGATCAGACCTCAACTTTCCAAAATTGGAAAACCAAACCCTCTATTCTTTGTTGTGTTGTCGGAAATGGAAGTGATTCGCTTTCAATATTGGGACCAAAATAAAGGGAGAAATTTTGCTTCTATTTCACCCCTCATTCATTTTCGGCTGCAAGAGAAAGAACACTGCCTTTTGGGCCCCTTTAAATTTATTGTCAGAAATAGCAGCAATTCATAATCATTTTTCTGACTGTAGCAAACTGGGAAAAGCTCTGTACACTTTTTCACCGCAAAAAATGGAGAGATTCCCCCTGCGCCTGTCCTTATCTCTGCCGGAAATAGCAACGATCATATGGTTTGGCAAGTTGGACAGATAGATTGATTTTTCAGTTTTGAGAAGTTGAGGAATTATCATTTTTTATTTAATTTGATTATTATATATATACTCCCGTTCTGTTCCCAATACATTGGCAACATAAGTTTCCAACACCCCCATTTTCGGGAGGAAAAAAAAGATAGAGGTCGGGTGAGACCCCCCCCCCACCATCAGGGGACAGTTATGTATTATACATCTCACTTGACGTAGATTCCAAAAAAAAATTAAAAAAAAAATTTTTTTAAAAAAAATTTTGGCCGGTGACGTGGCGCCCTGTGAGGGCGCTACGTCACACACATGTTGGCAACATAAGTTGTCAACATGTTGGCATTAGATCATTCACCATTATATATAATATGGAAATGTTCAAGTCCTGCGCGGGTCTATCCGTGCGTATGTTTTGTGAAAAAAATCATATGTGGTTTATCGTGCGGGTGCTAGAAATTACTCTCTCCATCCCACAAAGATAGTCCTATAATTATTTTCACAGAGGTTAAAAAATAGTGATTAATTCAGTTGAAATATTAAAATTTACCCTATTTTTTCGCATATACTATTATTTATCATTAATTTTGTTAAAATAGCAATATTTAGTATCTATTTTTAAATGTACACATATATTAAATGATGATAATTTATTTTAATGGATAACAATACATATTTAATAGGGATATAGTGCGAATTGAAAAGTTTTAATACACCCTAAAAAACATTGATTATCATTTATGACGAATGAAAAAGAAAAATGAAACTATTTTTACAGGGAAGGATGAAAGTATTAAAATTGTATTCTCAAAGAATCAACATAATAGTTAATACCAATAAACATGATATGCGCGAATAATTAATGAACAAAATAAAGGTATTGTTCGACGATAACCTAATGCATCTTATTGATTCTTTATTTATACCATACACAATAATTGATCAACAGTTTAATGGGCATTCACATTCATAGTCTTAGAATAAACCGCTATTTGATATCATTGATTAATTCATGGTTATATTAAAATTTGAACTATATATTTATTATTCACCTATTAGTGCATGTTAAGGAATATTTTTTTAAAATGTATTTTTACTTATTCTCTTTTAAATTTAAATTTGATCAGACCAATCATATCCACATATATCGTGGAATCTACGTGTACTATATAAATCATTTTCTATCAGTGTTGTTCAGCATGAGATGAGCATCGATGCTCATTAGATCATTCCAATGTGTACGTGTATTTGAATATATTCGCATAGTCGCATTCCATAATCAGAAAGGGGTCAAAATTAGTTCAATTAGGTGCTTGTTCGCCTTCACTTTTTTCTACTTAAAAATTATCTACTACTACCACCGTTCCAAAAATATAGTCCACTATTCCTTTTTCGGGCGGTCCCAAAATATAGCTATATTCCTTTTAAAAATGTAGTTAAAATATTACTTGTCTTTTATACCCTCATTTAATATACATTGATATCATCAAAATAGAATAGTTGAAATAAAATATCTAATAAATGAGAGGGTATATTAGAAAAATAATCTTGAATTATATTTTTTCAATACCATTAATTGTATTTTTCTTAATCCATGTGAAGATAAAAAATGGCTATAATTTTGGGATGGAGGTAGTACTAAAAATCAAAGTCAAACATTAATATCAACCACACATTTCACATCATCACTCATTATTAGCTACATATCTCGTGGCTCCCATCACTACCTACCAAAAAAGCCACTTTTAGCTAATTTTTAGACCCAAAAAAAAAAAAATCGCACGCACACGCGCTAAGTTAATTAAGAAGTTACTATCCATTCCTCTTCCTATAAAACCATTCATTCACCCCATGCTTTGCTCGTCACACAGACACAAAACATCAGCCTCCGTCTAAAGTCTTAAACACACAAAATGGGGCATCCTCACGTTCTTCTGGTAGCTTTTCCAGCACAAGGGCATATCAACCCATTACTCACATTTGCCAAAACCCTTGTGAGAAATGGGATTGATATCAAGTTTTTAACTAGTGTATATGCACAACGGCGAATAACGAAAGACGCTGACAAAATCATAGATCACATCACTTTTGCAGCATTCTCCGACGGATACGATGATGGGCATAAACCCAGTGATGATAACGACCACTACACGACAGTGATTAGAAACAACAGTTCTAAAACTATAAGGGACACGATACTTGCCAGTGCTGAGCAAGGGCGACCGATTACGTCCCTAGTTTATAGTCTTCTTCTTCCATGGGTTGCGCAGGTGGCGCGTGAAATGCACGTCCCGAGTGCTCTTCTATGGATTCAACCAACTATAGTGTTGGATGTATACTACTATTACTTCAATGGCTATGGTGAAGAAATTAGGAATTCGCTAGATGACCCGTCTTGGACGATCCAACTACCTCGACTTCCATTGCTAGCTAGAAAAGATCTTCCCTCTTTCGTGCTACCTCCGAGTAGTGATCACAAAGCGTATGCGCTCTCAACGTGCAAAGAGCATCTAGAGGCGTTAGATGCAGAGACTAAGCCGAGAGTGCTTGTGAATACTTTTGATGAATTGGAGAAAGATGCTCTTAAGGCGATTGAAGATTATGAATTGATTGGAATAGGACCGTTGATTCCTTCTGCTTTCTTGGACGGTGGAGATCCATCTGATAAGGCCATTGGTGGTGATCTTTTCAATCAATCCAAGGATTATATGCAATGGTTGAACTCCAAGCCTGAATCTTCGGTTGTTTATGTCTCATTTGGGAGTCTTTTGTGCCTCCCAAGAGCTCAACTGGAAGAGATCGGTAAAGCGTTAGTCGAGTGTGGACGACCCTTCTTGTGGGTCATACGAGCAACCGATGACCCACAAAAAGAAGACGATGATAATAAACTAAGTTGTTTTGAAGAGCTCGAAAAATTGGGTAAAACAGTACCGTGGTGTTCACAACTCGAGGTTCTAACACATCCTTCGTTGGGTTGTTTTGTGACGCACTGCGGATGGAATTCGACGTTGGAGTGTATATCATGCGGTGTTCCGATGGTGGCATTTCCACAGTGGGCCGATCAAGGGACCAGTGCGAAGTTGATAGAAGATGTGTCCAAAACGGGCATTAGGGTTAACCCGAGAGAAGATGGCGTGGTTGAGAGAGAAGAGATTAAGAGGTGCATTGAAACAGTAATGGATGGTGGAGAAAAGAGTCGAGAACTGAGAGAGAACGCTAAGAAATGGAGAAATTCTGCAAGAGAAGCCGTGCAAGAGAACGGTTCTTCTACTAAGAACTTGAAGGCCTTCGTTGAGGAGCTTGGAGATTATTTTTAGGTCGAAAAATTACTTATGATTATCCCCAGCTTGATTCTATAATTTCGCCTCTTTGTACTATGTTTGTCACCATTGAGAATAGTAATTAAATAATATAAATTAGAATCAATTTATTAATTTAAATTTTTAGATTAGACAATTCCACAATACATAAAATAACACAATCACGCCTTACCTCACTAAAACATACTATAATATAAAAAAAAAAATTAATGGAATGAAAAATCTTAGCTCTAACAAAAACCAAAGATGTCACATTAAATACTAAATTGAAATGTATTTTTGTCCTTCAAGGGCACTACCCTCCTCCACTTTGTACTAGAGTGGTCCTACTGTGGGATTCATTGTCATGTAGAAAGGAGAGCCGTGCCTTCCTCCATCACGATAACATTTTCAAAATTGTAATTGTAATTGTAATGATTTATAACAACACCGTTTATAATAGTGACTTAATACCTACCAAACACATGTTATTTCGATATTGGATGTAATCACTTGAAAATGACATAATCACGACATCATCATTAAAATGACGTGTCTCATAAATACAATAAACCGTGTATACATAGAGATTAGATCACCATTGATATTATTTAATCTCTTGAGAATTTAAGGTGCCAATTCCCATTTTTGCAAAGGTGTAAGGGAATAGTGAAAATATTATGCTCTATTAGTAACTCCAATGTACCTCATAAATGTTAGCAACAATAGCTACTAAAATGCAAATCAAATGCTACATCACTTGCAAGGAGTAAATCTGCAGGTGGCGCCCCCACTGCGGGTGCCAGAATTTGCCCTCAAGAAACTAAGGGCAGTGTGAAGAACTTGCCTTTTGGATCCCATCAATGCCCAATTCATCCGTTGGATTATAACTAAAGGGTGATATGGGAACTTCACACTAGTGTAGGAATTAAGAAGGGCAGTTGTCCCTTCCCTTAATAGAGTCCTATATGGATCCCCTCTCCCCTTCATGCCTTCCCATAATGTCACGTCTTTCCCGTATCTCCGGCCCGCAATCGGCCCAAAAATGGCGGCCACTTTTGCTTCTGGAGCAATCACTTTCCAGTAGCATTTGTATACCGGCATCATCCACTGCCTGCAGAGTTGGTGTCAACCAGTGCTGTTGTGGAGATAAAAATAAAAAACCAAAAAGGAAATTCACATGCATAAAATAGTTCTTGGTTGGTTTTAGAGTTACGTCGTCTTGAGGTTATTCAATATAATCATAAACAAGAATAATGTAGGTCAACGGGATAGTCGTACAATATGATAACTAGGGGCGGCGACACTTGTGGGCCAACTAGGCCATGGCCACGTCATTCATGGCTCAAATACAAAGAGTTTTTTCCACGCTATGGCAAATTAAAATCAATTATTGGTCTAATAGGTAGTGAACTCTTGACTGCAACAGCAATGATAGCATTGAATGGACAATCTTATAACAATCAAACTCTTTCACGAGGTTCAGAAAACTACTATTTGCTTGTGGAACACAGTATCTAACACAATATATGACGTGTCAAAATCCTATAAAGTGAGATAATACATAAACTTACTTGGGAGAGCAAATAGAAGCTTCCAAGAATGGAGCCAAAGGCACTGGAGGCAGAGGGGGCAACTGCACTGGCGGTGGAACCCTCGCTGGTGGGGCCGGAGTAACCACTGGTCTAGTCGATGCCAGGCAGAAGGGCATGGGCTGTGCTGGCTGAGAGAGCAGAGTACCCACACTATACATTTCCATACCAAACATACTAAACATAAGTGTGGGATTAATGGGTGGGCCAGCTGCTGCTACACAAGGTGATGAAGATCCATCTGCAATGCCTGTGACTTGGGCATGACAGCTACTCAAGTCTGGGGTGCCATCAAATTTCATAGCATAATAGCCTACCCAATTTGTAACTTCTTCTCTCAATATTGTGAATTGCCCATCACTCCCTGGGCAAGCCATTCTCACTTTAATTCCTGCAAGTGTAAAATTCACGCTTTGAATTAAAAGACAGATCACCATATGTTTGGATAAGCTAAAGAATATGTATTAATGATAGACATGGCAAAATAAATCGCGAGCCAGGCTCGGCTCGGCTCGCCTAAAAGCGAGCTTGAGCTTGAGCTCGAATAGCTTTATTGGCAAGCCGCTTGGCTGGAGCTCGAGCGAGCAGCTCGCCAATAGGACGAGCCGAGCTCGAACAAGCCTTAGGCGGGCCGAGCTTGTTTGACAAGCATAATTAATGAAATTGATTTGGTGTACTTTCAGGTACACATTATGGTGCACCTTGACTTATGTGACACTACAACTGATGTAGTATATTACCTTAAAGCACGTCATAGTGTACACCTTAAAGTGTACCGAATCAGCTTTATATGTATTAATGTGTGGTTAATTAAGGTTTAGGCCTTCTTCTATACTCAATAAATTTCATCAACTTATACTTATTTTTTCTCTTTCATAATTTTCAATCACTCAAACATTGATTTGATAATTTATTTATATTATTAATACATCTTTTCCAATTCTCAATCACATATTCAACACAAAATTTGAATAAACTAAAAACATTGGCCTAAATTTTGATGTAACTAGTATAATGGTATATTTAATTCATTGCAAAAGCCGTAAAGATATTGAATTCTCTATAAGTTGGAAAGTAAAACCACATCAACTTGACAAATCCATTTTTCATGGATGCTAAAGTGATTGTGCCATGAATCTGAGATCCACTTCCAACTTGAGGTATTACTTTTGACAATTGTAAATATATATGCAAATTTACATTTTACTACATTTTAATATAAATATATTAAGAGCTTTTTTTTTAAGGGATATTAAGAGCTTTTTTAAGAAACTTATCTTTGCAAGGAAATGTTTTGTAGCGTGTGATTTAAGATGTCCAAAAGGTGAGTGAGGAAATCATTTTTCCAAACAAAAGCTAGTCAAACATCTTTTTAATTACAACATTTACTTATGAGAAAAAAATAAAAAAATAAAAACCTACACATTTATTGACCCACGAATTTCCAAACCTACACATTTTTCATAAACTTTTAGAATGTTCAACTTAAAAATTTTAAATTGGCACCACAATTTCTCTTATTTTTAGTGAATATTTTTCCAGCACATGAAGCGCCGACCTACTTCGCCTTGAAGCAGGACCGGCTCTACGTTATTACATACCATATCAAGAAACACGGAAAAAAAACATATATATTATCTCGACTCGAAAGGTAAAGACTACAAAAACGCGAAGGAAATATGGATTTTACCATATAAAGGATAATCAAAAAGGGAGATTTGTCCATCCCTGCATTGATCACAAAAGACAGTGCCTGAAACCATTGCATATCCATCAACTCCATGGATGGCTGCTGAAGCAATCACAAAAGCTGCAAACAAAATCTCTTTGGACCTTTCCATGAAGGAATTCTGAGAATGAATTTCTGGCCTTTAAGAATGTATAATTATAATTTATAAGTAGAAAAAGTTCTTATGCAGCTTGTACAGTGTAACTTTCAACTGTCTCCATTAATTATGATTAAAAAAAGGTGATTTTGTGATGAGTAGAGTTTAGAAATATGGGAAATGCATTTAAGACTGGTGCAAGTTTTAGGAGAGGATCCATCTTTCTGGTGGTGAAGATTGAAGGGTAGTTAATACCTTTTTTTTTTTTTTTTTTCAACTACTTGAAATTAATAGTGAGTACCTATTTTCATTAAAATGGTTTTGTTTGGTTTAAATATGTATTCGTACCGCATTCTCCGTTTTTATGTCATTGAACCATTCTATTTGTGAAAACTGCACAGCGACACCTCCCCCCCTCCCGGTGGGGGTTGGTAAATGGAGCCCATCCATCTATATGTAGATACCTTAAGATGCTCACATATAGACAATGGAACAAAACTCCAAACAAGAGTTCCGTTCCTCTGCTGCTTCTCGCAATCTCATTCATTCTTCTACTGATTCATGGAGGATTGCAATACATGCATGCTGATTGAAATTAGAAAATATATTGAAGAGCATGAATGATATAGTGGTTATACAGAGAAGGTAATAAAGCAGCAAACTTTTCCCGGTGAGTGTGAACTGATTCCCTACGTACGGCGAGCTAAAACAACGGCTTTGATTGAGAGCAAATAGTGATAGAAATAGCTGATAGGTCGCATTATGACTTGTACTAATGGAGTGGTACTCCATTATTTCATTCATATGATTAGTCATTGCTTGTATTAATTTAAATATGAAGGTAAGGCCCGTACATCCCCATTCCCAATTTGTTTATCCTTTTTCACGATATAAAAGTATATTTCGAGCTTGAATTTTCAAGCCGAGATACTCCCAAATAATAATAATAATAATAATAATAATAATAATAATAATGTCTTCCATTCCTCCCCACTCTCGTTCTTCTTGTGTGGATAGACCTTATTCTCCACATTATTGATACGGACCAATTAAATCTCTCGACATAAAGAGATCTTATTCTCCAAAACCAATAATCAAATATCACGTCAATAATGAGAAGAATGCAAGAACAGAAGTGTCATTCTCACACCCGCGTTGAATATAAATGGCCTTGTTATTGAATTATAGTTATTCAAATAATTAACATCAATATTAGAATAATATTATTCATAAATGATATCTAGTAATTAAGAGTTAAGACTAATGTGACATTAATTGATTTCAAATAGCTACATCACTAATAAGCAATGGCGATAAAAATATATAGCTGGTCGAATGAGTTGGCGATAGAACATCGAATCACGCCGAAATAGGGAAGACCATGACCTCCATTCCAAACTACTTGCAGTAAAGGCAAACATCGACATCAATCACAAATCTCATATCACTGGCCACTCATTATCACCCACAAATTTCAAGATATTCGCTAATACTCAACTTAAAAATCTAATTTTTAACGAAATAAAAATTTAGCAAACATGAGCTAAATCAGACACTTACATAATCCTCTTGAACTGTTGGTCCTTGTGGCATAACCCCCATCATTAAAGGACTATCCTAGGTTCCATTTTGTGAACCTTCGCAACTCTCGACCTAATGTCCTCCGACATATGTAAACCGTAAAACAAATATTTATCCACTTAACTCATGCTATACATATAGAATAGTAAATACTGTAAACTGAATAAAGAATTAGAACGAAGAGCTCCAATTCCCATGAAAAAACCTGATCATTCACAAGTCACACATTCAACACAATAACACCGCCTATGTGATGAATAGATAAAGAGTTCTTATAAATTAATGTTAATGTTATCACATTCTTGATCCACAATCGAAACTAACAAAAGAACAGAGTTTGACGAAAGAAGAAATTAATACCAACCTAAATAATCAATACACCCAATACAACAAAAGCTCTTTAACCCCTTAAAAGATATTATACCTGTAAGTGTGCCAAAATTGCTTCTTTTCTTGCACCACACAATAACACAAAAGACCGAACGAATGAATATCACCCCAGCGTATCAAAATTTTCAGCCATTTTCGCTGCTTGTCCTTCCTATTGAAGCCCACTTCACATTTGGGAGTCCGTTTCTCCGCCATCTTCCGCAGCTCCATTTTCAGTTCTTTCAGCACTGAAATCGAAAAAAACAATGAGTTAATCAAATATTGTTGAACCACTTGATCTAAAAATTTAAGCTATAGAATAGGTTAATTGTAAACGAGATTTTTTGTTTTTTTCTTCTCCTATTTTATTTTATTGTTTTTTCAGTCAAAGCCGATCATTCATCTTACTGACTGGCAATAAGACTCAAACTCAGAACCTTTGACTGCGCTAATAGTATATTGAATTGAGCCAAATGTACATACTGCAACTACTATCTTCAATAAATATGCATCATTCTATTAACACACAAGCAACGTCCTAATTCTACTGTTTTTAATCCTCTGTTTCACCTAAAATCAGATAAACCTTGTTCCTCTTCCAAGAAACTAAATTAACATGCTTATGTCATAAACATACCCCGAAGAGACAGAGAGGAATGGAAGAAGAGTATCGTGCCTTGATAATTCTTTTCCTGTTTTCGGGAGGTTCAATTTTCTCTTTTCCGATGAATGGAGGTCATTAGAAGTTCAAAGCAAATGGGTAGAGAGCAGAACGACAAAATGAAAAAAAATCATCACATCATGGGTACTATAGGAGGACAGTAGAATTGAGGGTGCTCAAACTCCCTATCATACAACCACTAATAGCATCTTTGTATAATAACAAAATAAAAGTATAATCACCCTCACAGTTTACAGTTTAACATCTTACAATTTTTTATTTTTTATTTTTAAATTTTCCTTCATAATAATTCAGCATCCATAATAAAAATTTAATTCGATTGGAATATGGATGAGCTCAGGAAAACAATAAACAAGTGTTATATGAGTGAAGTGCAACCAACTAACAATAATTCATGTGCAAGAACGTCTGACAACGCATCCAAAAAAAAAAAAAGGGTTCACATGCATTTTGAGGCAAAAAAACTTGCAGACATGGGGGACTAACTGACTAAGGAAACAGACAATCTCGAAAACAGAGTGCACAAAAAGAGCATGAAACTAAGTCCTACACAAGCCCAAGTAAGACCACATGCCATCCAATGTTCCAAGTATGATGTTTTGTCATGGATAATGTTCCAATCAACTGCACAGAAAAAACTTCATGTAACTTTCATGACATAAACTAACTGACTAATGTAGAGGTTAAGATAACGTGAATGTACACACATTGCCAACCGACAACATCAAACACCCCAATGATCACAATCTCTTTTCAAGCACTAAATAATTACATTAACCAAACCAAAATTTCCATTTCTTGTTTTCTTTTTTCCTGTTCTATGAAAAAACCTTATCTACTTGTCCTCATGATAAGTTTGAAAACTTCCGTACAAGAAAATCCAAAACAAGCATAAAATCATGAGAACGATGCAAATGCATGAATAAAAGAACTTGAATTTCAGGTCAGCTACGTAAAAGTAAGCTAAAACCAAATTTATGGTAAAAATTTTATACACAACAAGAAAGCAAAGACTCTTCAATCAGACTATAGCATGTCAATCAATCCAATGATTAGTCAGAAGACAACTCAAAGTTCACAAGATTGCAATTATCGATCAATTCAATCATTAACCACAACATAATTCAAACTTCACAAGATTTTGAGACCTAGTTCACTGACCTTTGAGGTCGAGAATCAACGGTCTCTGGCTTCCGCCAAGCTCTTTCAGTCGATCTCTCCCTCCCATTACCACTCCAAGAACCCTTCCTCCAAGCTGTTGGACGATCACTTGAAACTGCAGAAACATCATTAATCTTAACAGACTCAAGCTTTTCATCAATTTCCTTAATATCTTGTCCTTTCTCCTTCAATACTTCCTCCCTCGGCCTTGCCTCTCCAAATGGACTGCCCCCTTTGGCTTAACAACACTCACATTATCATTCTTCATTCCCTCGCCAACTGGGATTGTTCTAGGCTGTAAATTCAACCTCGGTCGACCACCATTTCCACCATTCTCCTCTCTTTTCCTCCCCCAAGTTTCAGAATCTGCAGCTTCTGAGTCAAATCCCCCTCTCCTCTCTCTCAAACTGTCAAATGCTGTAAAATTCTTTCTTCCTTCAACTTCCTTCTTCCTTAGCCAGTTATCTGAATCTGCTCCACCTCCATTGGATGATTCTAATCCAAATTCTCTTCGTTTTTCGAATTTCCGAGTGTCAGATGGGACGAAGGACTTGTTTCGAGCCCAGTTATCGGATTCATCGGCTCGAGATTGGGAATCTGAGAAGAACCCACCTCTCTCTCGCCTATCAAAACCATTACTGCCCAAGGGTTTCTTCGTCGCCGCCCAATTATCAGTCTCATCCGCCCTAGATGGAGTGAATTCACGATCTGAATCCCTATTAAAGCTTCCCTGTCTACGCGGCTGCTCATCGGATGAAACCCTAGAGGGACGGTCATAAGCATAGGATCTAAAACCGCCACCAAGTCGAGTCCGGTCCAGTTCCTCAGCAGTCCGCTGGCGCGGACCGGTGGGTAGACCCAACATTTCGTCAGGGGTAAGGCCTTTTGTGGCCGCCGGCTTAGCGGCGCCGTAAGTGGTGAATTCCTGAAGGGATATGGTCTGAGGCTTCTTCTTCTTCGTCTTCGTAGCGACGGCGGCTGAGAGGGAAGGGAATTCCGCCTTGTTGCCACCGCCATTGGCGTACCCGTTAATGGAGTCTTCCTTATGCTGTTGGAGGAGCTCGTCTTCGTTCTCCTCGGCATCTAATGCCCACGCTCCCGGTTTCGCCCACGCGCTACCTGTTGCCGTCATTGTTGGTCGTCTATAAATCTCTCTCTCAATCTCGCTGCAGAGATACCTTAGGTTTTTGGAAGGCAAAGAGATAGGTTACAAAATAGTGGAGTGGGGATTTGGTTAGACGGTCAAGATTTAATACAGAAATTTTCCTCATCTGATTAGTTATATTGACGGTTAAGATGAGTTGTGTAGTATACTAGCAGGAGATGGAGGGATGGATGGTATCAGGGTACACATTCTTTGTGGTCAATAAACACTAGACCCCACATAAGTAAAATCTATATCTATATATATTATTATAATTATAATAATTATAATTATAATATTAATAAAATGAGATTATTTCCCTACCAAAAGTTTTATTTTTATGAATTAAAAAAATAAAATTTAATTATAAAATCACGTTTCGGATAATCACAAATTTGCAACTCAATCTTTCATTCCTCTTCTAGAATTCGAACTCTTATATATTTCCCCGTGCAACGCACGGGAGAAAATACTAATAAAAAAAATAAAAATAAACGAGAAAGAAAAAAAATGCGCAAGTAATATTGATGTTATAGCGAATTGTTAAAAATGATTTATAGTAGGTAGTATATTATCATAACATGCACAAAAGATCATTTACTACTTTTTTTTTTTTGGAGTTAAGCAGATTACATAAGAGAATTTAAAGAGATTTTACAAGTTTTGAAAGATTTTTTTTTTTATAAGTTTTGTTGAAAACAGATCACATAAAAAGATTTCATACAATCGTGATCAATTAGTGATACATCACCAGTAATGGATCATTGATTCTTATTAGTGGCACTACTCTGAAAATAGGTATGTTTAAAAATGGAGATAATTTTGAAATTAAAAAGATAAAGCATTTAATGATAGGAAGTTATTTGAAATCCTATTAAAAAAAAGTTATTTGAAATGATGTACGAATATTTATTTTGAATTAAAGAGATTATTTTTTTAATGGTATAACGAAGAAACAGATACAAACGGAATAAATAAATCACCACATAAGGATGTACAAATCACAAATACCACATAGGGTGTAAATACAATATTATTATTATAATATTTACAAGGTTCAAACCTTGGACCTCCTGCTAGTCAGGAAAAGTTCTGGTCATCAAGCTATTCCTGATGGTTAATGTACGAGTATTTATAAGCATTAATTAATATTTTTATTACATTTCATCGAAAAAGTATTAAATAGTATTATATATTTTTATAAAATAATTTATAACTTATTATGAGAAATTAATTTTTTATGCAGCAAAATCTTTATTTTCTGTGCATCCTTTCGGTGGTCTATATGTAATTTCTGCCGGAAATCCATAAATTTGAAAATTATGAATTGAATTTGTAATCTAGTACTTTCATTTTCAAACACATTTTATGCATGAATATAAATCTTAAAATAAAAATAAAAAATAAAAACTTTGAAGGTTACGATTGATAGATCCCCCCACCCCTTTTTTTATTAAAAATTCATAAAAATCAGAGATAGAGGCCATTGTTGTAATCTACGTTACAACAAAAATGTCCATATAATTGTAAACACTATAACATTAGAGAAATTGTAGGCCCCATGCCTTAGAAAAAAAGTTAGTTTAGCTCGTGATCTTGTAGTTTCTTAATTGGGATTTTTGGCGAAATAATTAAAAAGCTAAATATTCTTGATTTAGTCACAAATAATAAAAGGTATAAGAATTATCTAGAAAAAAAAAAAAATGTAAATGGTCAAATGATTTCTTTTTTCCATTTCTTTATTTTGTCTTTTATGCTGACAAGTGATATTTTGGTCAAAATTATTAGAAAAATTACACAAATGGTCCTCACCTTATGCGGGTTATTAAAATCAGTCCTAAAGTTTTTAATTTTGTTGCATTAGTCCAAATTTTAATTAAATTATATAATTTTATATTTTACCTTTTTCGTAGATGCGAATTTGGTCCACAAATAATTTTATCGAATTAATTTGACACTAATTAGATAATTTTACCGAAAATCTTCAACGTAATAACATTTATTTATGTTTTCTTTTGCATTAGATATGTGTATATTTTGATTTTAATCAATCGTTAACAGTAAATATAATTAATTGTTTGTATCCAGTATATTTTTCTTACATAGATATATTTCTAATAAAATTTTATTTAGGTACAACAATTCATTTATATTTGTTTTTCGAAATCAAAATGTGCACGTATGTATTTGTATCCAGTATATTTTTCATTTATATTTACTGTTAACGATTGATTAAAATCAAAATATATGCATATCTAATGCAAAAGAAAACATAAATAAATGTTATTACGTTGAAGATTTTCGGTAAAATTATCTAATTAGTGTCAAATTAATTCGATAAAATTATTTGTGACCAAATTCAAGATCTACTTAAAAAGGTAAAATATAAAATTATATAATTTAATTAAAATTTGAACTAATGCAACAAAATTAAAAACTTTAGGACTCGATTTTAATAACCCAAAGGTGAAGACCATTTGTGTAATTTTTCTAATAATTTTGACTAAAATATCCTCAAGACAAAATGACAAAATAAAGAAATTGACGGAATACAAGAAATTTCATTTGGACCATTTACACAAAGTTTTTTTTTTAATTTCAGCTACCTTTATTATTTTACTAAATCTGAATACGACTAGCTTTTTTTGACTATTTGCGCCAAAATCCCTTTCTTAATTCTACAATTTTCGTGGGAAAAATATTTTTCTTAGGACTTCGTTATGATGCAATCCCTTTCTAGTTTTAGCATTGGCACACTGTAACAGAGAGCTGATAAGCAGAGTTAGACAGCCACATAATAGTAAGGGACAGCACCACATTAAATACTGAAATTATAATAAAATTCTAACATTAGGATTGGATCAAATTCGTTGTAGACTTAGAATTATGCAAAGACAATATTATTATTTCCTGTTAAACAATAGATTAGACTTCTTTTTCTTAGCACCTACGTAGGAATAAGCGAAAATGTTATATTCACAGCGTTATTCTCCCAAAGATTTCCCAAAATTCTCACAACCCACTTGCAGCCTGCGGTGGGTCAGAGCCTCACCCACATCTCTCTCACATTTTTTCTCGTTTAAAATGCTTAACATAACATTCCCGATAACCAAGCATAGTCCAGTCTCCAAATAGGAGACCTGTCAATTTCGAGTTTTGGATGTAGTGGACGCCATTTTCAAAAGAGTGACACTAGGCATGCTCAATCTTGAAAATATTTTCTTCGATACTTTAATTTCGCGGTGGTCAGTGGTGGATCCTCAAATAATTTCACTTTTATTTTATTTTATTATTTTCTCCTCTCTCTTTTTTGCCCATATGTTTTTCTAATCTAGAGACTAGAGACAGGAAAAGATCCGCTATATTGCTTATAACAAAAGGGAATGCACTTATATATAATAATATAGCGATTTGAGAGATAATTAGAATGTGTTAATGGATGAATTTTAATATATTTTTATGAGTAGAAAGAGAGAGAATGAGTAGAGTTGGATGGTGGAAATTTAAAGCATGATTGGCATCGTATTTTTCAAAATTTTTTCACTTTTTTCCACTTCTTTATACATTCTTTCTTTACTCTAAATCAATCACATCCACACATCACGTCACATCCACAAATTTCCACCATTAAATTCCACTCATTCTCTTTCATCATTTATATTAAAAACAATTAAAAACCTCCCAATCACCCTTTTAATGAGTGGAGAGATATATGGATGTGATTTGTTTGACCACATTTGAAATTTAAAAAAAATGTATTAAAATGCATTTAAATCTCCATGCTAACACCCTGGCTCGTAGACTTAAAAACAGTAAATTTAATAATTTTAACTTCCATAAATACAAAAATTATTTAAAATTTCTGGTTTTATTGATTTTTTTTTAAAGGTAATTTTATAGAAAGTTTACAAAAGCTAAAACTAATATTCTTGTATAACATAAAGACAATTATGTTGGCCGAATTGAGGTGAAATAACAACAATAATGAAGAACAAATTTAACCAGACAGACGCTACTAATAATCGTACAATTTAAAAAAAAAAAAAACTTGATGACATAATCATACAATTTCGAACAAATATTTAGTAAATTTAGTTCTCTATAAATTACAATATGTTATAAAAGTATAGAAACAATAGAGAGAATTTAGAGAGAATGAATTCTAAGGAATTCTCAGGAATGAATTTCATTAATAACTGAAGCCCTATTTATAGGAAAACTTCGAATGGTACAACCGTAATTACATAATTTTATCAAGGGTATAATAGTCATTCACATATAATAATTACATCTTTTACCAAATTATTCCTCCACCAAATTATTCCTCATAATTCATAACCACCAAATTATTCTCAATTATTCATAACACTCCCCCTTGAATGACTATTAATACAAATGTCTTCTGGACTTGTTTGGAGAAAAACCCAGTGGGAAAAAACTTCCAAACCGATTGCAGGATAGCTTGGAGTGGTTATATACTGCTTCATCAAAAACATTGCTCCCCCTGATGTCTATCAGCGGCATATGAGTATTCACGTGCTGCCTCGTTAAAACCTTGTCAAGAAAACCAAAGGGAAAAAACTTGATCGAAGGAAAAAGAGTACAAATTTGCTCCGCTTGATTTCATATCTTGAGAATTGATATCTTTACTTCTGGTAAATGATTTCAATATCATCATCGTTTGGATCTAAAACATTAGCTCCATTATAACTTGATCCAATAGATACACTTTATCAATTTCTCCTATCGTTCTCAATATACCATGAATATGCCTCGTTAAAACCTTATTAGGAAAAACCCAGTGGGAAAAACCCTAATGAAGGAAAAAGAGTACATTATTCATATGAATACGCCTTTAAAGTTGTCTCATTAAAAACCTTGCTAGGAAAACCCAATGGGATAAAACCTCAGTCAAGGGAAAAAGAGTGCAACGCGTATTTTATACAAGTATGCTGCAAGCATTTCAAAATCTTTCATACATTTGTATGAGTATCATATACATTGGTTTTATACTCTTCGTTCATTTAGAGTGCATCAATTTTCTTACACAACTACAAAACATTCACCATGAACACATGTCTCCAAATACACAATTTAAAGCATATAAATTCATTGTAAAAACATGTAAACATATAAGTAAACCTTCATAACTAACTAACATTTAAAATATATCATTTAACATTTAATACTCACTTAATAGGTTATTTCATTCCTGTGAGCTTAGTTCACCCTTTAGGGTACTCATAAACACGGGTTTAGCTCATCCGATCCTTTAATTTCCTTTTCTGATTACTACACACACGATCGGTAATTTAACTTTCATGAGCATGCAACATATAATGACCACCATGCTTATCTTTAAACTTGAGCATTAGTCATCATCATCTCATCATCTCATAAGTTAAGGATTTCACATTCACCATTTATCATCTTCAATATATCTCAATATTTTCATTATCATTGATCATATGTAGCGCTACATTTTCATATCGTGTCGACACTTTTCAATTTCATTTCTTTCCCCATATCGACATAACTTATCGAGATATCTCATTATCAATCCTCTTGTAGGATTACACAATATAGTTATGTCTATATACTCTTCAAGAGCATATGCCTCCGTTATTATGACCATCTTTTATAATTTGCTTTGATATATATGATTGGGGAAATATCAACGCTTCTAGCGTCTAACTTATCAAAGCATCGTGAGTGATATATGTGATTGTTCATAGCCTTTCATGCATCTTTGAACTTCAAGTTCATATTTCAATTTCGAGGATATAACATGATGCATTTCACATATTATTTTCAACCTTTAATACTCCCCCTCATGCTGAGAAAATTTAGAACACCAAAACTCATACAGCTTGGTATGATTTTAATCATATATGTTCTCATCATTCAAATTTAATATGGGAATTTAGACCGCTTGCATTCTATTCTCGATATCGGCAATTTATTTGAGGACTTTAAATAATTTGCCATATAATATCCCACTTGTATGCATACTCAATCCTTCGTGATTTATTCAAGTATTGGGATATACATTTACTAGCTTTATCATTAAATCTAGAAATCATGCTCATACTGTGAGCAAATATTTCAGAATTTCAAATTACGAATCATATACACATGTGACTATCTAGTGGATCCATATCATAATATCTAGTAGTCCACATGGAGGATGAGTGGGCCCATACTTCTCATCCTTTATTCCAGATATATTTGGGATTTATTCCCAATATTGGCTAGTAATGATTTCATCATTTATCGAGAACAATCATTGAAGAATTCTTTTAATTCTTCACTTGAAATATTGATTTCAATAATTATTTAAACCGGGATGGTCAATCCGGTTTTGCAAACGAGTATTATTGAACTTCTAGTTCAGTAAATTCTTATATCGATTTCACTAGTATCTGTATAGTGCTCAACATGATTTATCATAGAAACAATTCACCGACATATTCCATCATCTTTTGGTGACATTATTGTCTACTACTGTTCAAACACGGAGTTACAGTTCATACGCATCACATCCGGCTATTATTTAATTCGAAATCGTAGCTCTTACGCTTTATTTAAAATCGAGTCTTATTTCATACGCTACCAGATTATTCTATAAATAAATCATCAAAATTATTGCAAAATTCATCCTAACAAGGGTCTATACATTATAATGGATCATATGCTCTCAAATCTTCGAAAATACTATCCATCACTACCGATCAAAATCCTAAAAAGGATTTATCGATGTAGGCTGGAAAGATTAAGAATGCTAATGAATAAGGGTATCCCACAAGATATCCGATGCTTGATTGAAGCAAAGGTTCGATTATCTGGTGAGGTTTCAATTCCTTCTAAATACATGCCTGGTATGGGCAAAAGTAGTTTTTCAAAGAAACGGAGAGCAAAAAGATTAGGAGGATGCTACAAGTGTGCTCGGTGGACATGTGACACTCGATGTAAATCAGGGGTACTTGTCCGTAAATCGAGAAGATAAAATAGCATTCATTAAGGATGGATTGAGTAAGGAGCCTTTGGATGATATTCAATGTGCTCTTGAGACACATCCTAGTGGACACGCACAAGGTGAGCTAATGGCCTTATGGGCCAAATTCAAAGATCAACAAGCACTTTATAGTCTTGAAATACTTACTTTAAAAGATCCAGTTTGTAAATTTAGTAGAATAACTTAGTATAATGATTTTCCCATATTTATGTAAGACAAATTTATGTAATATAGAATATCAATATTTTTCTTTTATTTGTAAATATCGCTGATTTTCGATTTTTCGCTTATTTTCTATCACCGACAGATATATGTCATTTTCACTTAAATTTTTTCTGCATTTTTCTCTTTCATATTTGTCAAAAAGTAAATAGTGCACTCAATTATTGGTTTGAAAATTTTTCTTTAAATAGATGGATTCATATATCTATCATTCATTCGTTGAAAGAGAAAGATAGAAGTGGAGATGGAGATGGAGATATCAGAATCATCTCATGTAAGTCAATCTTTACCTCGCCAGGTAAAAACTATATGTGTTCTTGGTGGCTCCAGATTAGTAGGTCATATCCAATATGTGGATATGGCAGACCAACTTGTAAGGGAGTTAGGGAAACAAAATATCAATATACTATATGGAGGGACTAATAACAAACTATTAAGGAGTCTTACGATGGCCGCACAATTATGGGGGATAAGAGTGTCAAGTATAATACCTTTTCATCGAATTGGAGGCAGTAATCGAATTGGAGTTAGAAATGTTATTAGTCCAACTGGATTGATGCTACAAACACAATCCATCCATGACTGCCTGATGTACATGATGAGCAATAGCGAAGCTTTTATTGTTCTTCCAGGCGGCTATAACACGCTAGAGGAAATATTCAATATAGCGTCATTTGCACAGTGGAATTTTCATACCAAACCCATAGGTTTGTTGAATATTAATTATTTCTTCGATGGTTTGCTAGCATTTCTAGATCAGGGTGTAGAACATAAATTTATTTCTCGTTTAGCAAGAAATATACTTATTTCTGCTAATACAGCTTGTCGATCTACTCATCAAGATTCAATCATATGTTCAAAAATCATGGAAGTTTGAAACCCATCGGTCACAGATCATCGGTGTCAGCGAAAAAGAGATCCTTTGGATCTTTCATTATGAACTCGAATGTTCGGGGTGGCAGAGTTACGGAGTATTTATACTCTCGAGACGCATCCCTCATTTATGGGTTCAATATATATTTTCTTTTCGTATTTCTATATTTTCGAGTGTTTATTGCCATCTTTGATATTCTTAATATGTTCCACTTCGGCTGTTTTGTACTTCTTCTGGAGTAATAATAATAATATCATATTGGCTTTATTCAAATACAGATATCTAGTGATTTTGCTTCTTCAAGAGCATTTTATTCTCATATTAATACAATCTCATATCATCGATGAGATTACTTCATATAAGCTTTCCATGCGATATATTTTCTTTGATTTATCAACATGGGATCTATTGAGTATTTTACTTTCATCTATTTATCCAATGGTAACTTCAAGTACCACTTGCTCAATTTTCTCCATTAATATTCGGTATATATGGAGAAGTAATTTTATTCTCATCGCTTCATCGCTTGAGAGTATGATTAGAATATTTGATCAACTACTTCTTCTGGAGTAGGATTCGTTATAACTAATCGTGTAGTATAACCCACCACATTGGAAATATACTCAAACTATAAAGTGCATAAATTTAAATTAAAATTAAATTTCCTCCAATAGGTGGTCGAATCTACCTTATGGGAATTATTGCAATAAATATAAATTTACGGAATTTAAATAGCAAGAATTAAATTGCATAATGTTTAACTACTTCTTCAGAGTAGGATCCGCCAAGATAGAAGGTATTACCCATCACTTAGCATATAAAGTGCAAAAATATATAAAACCTTCCGCTTAGTGACGGTTGAACCCATCATCAAGTAGGAGGTATTGCAAGAATTAAATTGCAGTAAATAAAGTGCGAGAATTAAATATTGAATCGCTTACGGGAGCAGATTTGTTCTTCTAGAACAAATACTCATTACTTCTACAAGCGCACACTTATCCTTCTAGAATAAGTACATTATGTAATTGAACTCTTCTAGGAGTTAAAATAATATTCGATCTTTTAACTCAAATGGACTTCAAGCCATTTTATATAATCAATGGATTTAGAATTTCTTCATGAATATTCTATCCCATTTTCATTGTTGTCAAAATTAGGTCGGTTTACCCTAAAGGTAAAATTGTCCATTCCAATTCGCAAAGGTAAAATTGTCAAAAATATTTTATCAATGTTTTACGATTGGAAAATTATCTCCTTTCTACTTCAATTTATCAATATCAAAATGTTCAAGGACTATTTTGTAACTTTTTCAAAAATTGGGGTATCGCTTGCAAATTTTTGAAAGTTTACCTTATCAATATTAGTGTCAAATCAAGCTCTCGTTAAATCGAGTATAATGGAGTCGAGAAAATTTGATTTTGATAACATATACTCCTTATATCTCGAGAAAACGAATATTATAGTTTAATATATTATTATATTATAAAATCATATGATTTACCTTTTTCCGCTTCTCTAATTATTCCATGGATGAGATTTACTTGCAATCCATTTACGTGATCGGAAAATTCTTTGGACTCCATTCTTCCAATTTTGGGATTTCAGACATCTCCAAGCAGGTTGTGTAGAATGAGGAATTGTGGGAGAGGAATATGAACAAAAGGAATTTTCAATGATGTATTTGCAAAGAGAGAGTTATTTAGGATTGATGAGGATGAATTAATTCATTGGTAATAATTCGCTCGATACTGAAGATCATCTATAAGATGCAATCAGAGCATACTTCTTTCATATTACTCAAAGGGTTAGAGACTACGATAACGCTGCTATAAAAGTATAGAAACAATAGAGAGAATTTAGAGAGAATGAATTCTAAGGAATTCTCATGAATGAATTTCATTAATAATCAGCCTCTATTTATAGGAAACTTGAATTGCATAAACCGTAATTACATAATTTCATCAAGGGTATAATAGTCATTCACATATAATAATTACATCTTTTACCAAATTATTCATCCACCAAATTATTCCTCCACCAAATTATTCCTCATAATTCATAACCACCAAATTATTCTCAATTATTCATAACACAATAATACCACTTATAGTATATGAACATCTCCACAAGGATAATATGATATAGTACAAAACTACAAATAGCATTATTGCTTAAGAACTTAAGCTCCATACAACTGCATTTTTTTATCTATTCATAAATTTGTTACAAATCAATTCCAAAAATCTAATCAACAGAGAAAAAAACACAAAAAAAAAAGAACCCATTTCTTTACTAATCACTAGAGACCAATGCACCATATGTAACAAAGAACTTGAAGAAACGAATACAAGAACACAATATGTACAATCATCAATCAACAAAAGTTAAGAGACACCCTACTTGTGCACGTTCGACCGCCGTTTGAGACCTCCATGGAAGGTCGACTAATCCAACTTGAAAATCCATCGGCAATCAAAACATCCCTCGTCCACAAACGTCTAACCAAAAGTGCAAGGAGGAATTGATGGCGCGGCCTATTTGACAACTGCACACTTGATTCTAGAAACTTTGGTTGCCAAAATTGTAAATCACTGAGTGCGCCATATCAGCTGGGGTGCTAGGAAATTTGTATTGCATGCGTCTTTCTCTTTAAAAACGCCGTTAATGAAAGAAATCAGGAGAATGCAATGTGATATAGTGCGCATCTTCCAAGCCTTTTGATGAATCTCCATCATACCATATTATAGTTCCTGCATAAATAAACCAATGCATGGTATTAACTATGGGGCTTGTTTGGCAGAGCTTAAAATTACCTTAAAAGGTAGTTAACTGACCATACATTCTTTCAAAATAATTATTTTCATAATTCTCTATAACTCATCCCTACTTTTTTAATGTTCCCTCCTCCCGACTCTATAATCCTCTCTAGGCTAAACCAAACATGTCATGAAGACTATACGCATGTCATACTTAGCCATGTTCATTACTGAGTCAAAAGTCAAACTTTAATATTGACAACACGCCCCAAATCAGTGAATCACTGCTAGCTATTATCGTGGTCCCCACTACTATTAAACCTCGAAAATGGGTTTTTAACAAAATAAATGTTTACCCAAATATACGTGTAGATAGATATTGGGAATAGAACTTCACCTTGGACGATACCTGGTAAAGTGGCAGGTTCCTCCTCCCGTGTAACGTGAAGTATGATTGTCCCTGAGAGGACAGTGATGAATCCACACATCTCAGACACTACGCTACTCAAGTTCTGTCCAGACCAGTCCTACAAACACAAACCAAGCACAATCAGACATTCTTAACAACTTTTCCATGTTAAGTCAGGCATTCTTAATAACATTCCAAGAGAAGGGCTATTACCTTGAACATTATGGCACTAGCGATGATTGTTAGTGTTGTGAACAATACGTAATATATTGGAGAAACCATTGCTGCATTGAAAGTATCGAGTGCCTGTATAAAATGTACTTATGGATCAGGAGGAACTTTCAGCAGCACGTACCGCCAGATTAATATTTTAATTTTATGTTATTTAAAAAAAAAAAAAAAAAAAGGGAGGATTATGAGCACCTTGTTAAGATAATTCAACTGTGTGAGCACACAAATAATTGAAACCGAAACAAAAAACCATGTCTGAGGATATTCTGCTTGATTGATTCCCTCGAGAGTAAGTTTTATTGCAATTCCTATAGCTTTTATGCTCATGACCTGCACCGTAAAAATGATGGTGATCACTAACTGCCCAGCGTTAAAACCATGAAAGTTACTTTTAAGTAACTTTTAGTATACAAACATACTAGGACAAACGAATTATTTCTTTCCTACTTTGAAGTAAAAAACAGTTACTTCTTCCAGTAAGAGAATCCAATTACCGTAAGTGAACCCATCAACGAACAAATTCCCAAGTAAACCAGTATGTTCGTCTGCCCATAGAGGGGCTCGAAGTACACGATCAGAGCTAGAACAATCGACAATATAACTGCTACGTAAATCAGAAAAGCTGTAGACCAGAGCAATAAGCAAAAGTTAGAAATGGCTTTCTCTGACAAAAAAGATAATCTTGAAGACGAGAAATGTGAACCTGGTTCAGTAGCCAAGCTCCATATTTCTAACACAGAACTTGGCGTTTGTTCTTGAGGTGCGTGAATTACAATCACAACTGATCCTACAATACACGACAGACATCCCAGAATACCCATCTGCCTTAACCGTTCTCTCAGCATGAAATGTGCTAAAACAGCACTGTTCAGACAAGTCAACAAGGTTAGTAATAGTACCGTAAAACATCTTCAAGAATTTCATATAGTATGAATTTCATGTAGTATAACTTGGGAAACATACCTAACAATAATACTAAAAGCACCAAGTGGGGTCACAAGAACTGCTGGGGCAAACATATAAGCAACAAAGTTTGCTATCTCTCCAGTAATCACTACATGTAAAGAGATTTCAAGAATCAATCTCTTAGCAATTAGCATATTTTGGGTTTTTTTTTTTTTTTTTTGTAGATATTGGAATGAACAACAAAAGGAGAATCAAACCAAGTACTTACTTGTAATCATGCCTGCCCACCAAAGAGGTTCTAACAAGTAAGTATAGCCTCCCGTACCTGAAGGATTAGAGTAAAATCCTGTTTACTAAGGTTTAACATGTTTGATAGCTCAAGAAGAGGAAAAATGAGACAAATGTGTTGAAATTTGTTTCGACTATAGTTATCCAATTTAACTTATTGTGGGCAGTTTTTCGATAGACGAGTGATATCACAGTACCAAATAAGAATGCATTAACCCCAATACATTCTTAACTAAACCAAATGTCTTGTTGTACTATAATTCCGATTGCAGAACTCCAAATCATAACACCATTTGAAAAGTGTACTAAGATTCATGTCCTAAGATTCGACAGAGCTTCTCAAACCAGCTATGAATGATGAACCAGAACAAGCGAACAACGTCGTCAAACTCAAAATCTCTATCACATCAAGTAATAAATAATTTAAATCAATAAAGCATAGATCTAAATAACAGAGCAAAATTAAGATCGAATTTCATCAAAATCGAACCTGCACGAGTACCGGCAGAAGCAGCACGCTTAAGACCTTTCTTCTTCAAAATAAAGCTGGTTCCGATGAACAAGCTCGACAACATTGCCAGAAGTAGCCCCCTCGTATTATCCGAAATCCCCATTTTCCCAATTTCTATAACATTCAATAGATGTGTTTATGCACCTGATTTGAAAATTACAATGTAGAACTAAAACCCCACACCCCACTTGTGTTTGTAGCTTATTTGACCCACCAAACGTTTGAATTCACAAATAAAACAAATTTACTTTAATTTCCCGCCAACTGAACCCGAATACAGGAGCCCAATTTTTTTTCAAGATTTTTGAAAAAACCCACAAAACAACAAGAAGTGGGCGGTCAAGAAAAATCCAAGTAAATTCTTTTTTTCTTTCTTCGGACCAGAAAATCAAGAAAAACAGAGGAAAAAAATTGAGATCCGAAGAAAAAACATCTAAGTAAAAAATTCCCCTGTTCTTCGAATACAATCTCTCCTTCCTTGCCGGAAAACTTGTTCCGCTGTCCCTACTTGATCTGTGTAGTACATGATGATGAAGTGGCCATGTCGTCGTATTCATCGAGGTTAGTGGAGAGTCTGCCGAACTGTACAACAGGTCACAATCGAGCTGTATTTTCGATTATTTTAAGATTTGTTTAATGAGATGTGTAGTGAATTAAAAAACAATCAAGCGATTTGGAGTTGAGCTGACCCACTTGGGATCATCACCATTCACGGCGGGTTGCTTATGCTGGCGAGGTTTTTTTATATTTCGTCTGATTTTGGGGGGTTGTTTTGGCACAATGGCACGTGTTTTATGACTTTGACGTTGTTTGGTGAGGAGAGGACAACAGATTAGGGACCAATAAAAATCAATTTTGGGTGCTTTTACATCGCCTTTGCTTGGATACACGCTACATGACGCTGTCTTGTGGTGCCATATTATAGAGCAAAAAAAAATTTTTTTTAATTTTTTTAGTATCTACGTTAAGTTAGATGAATAATACATAATTATCCCTGATGGTGGGGAACTTCACCCGACCCCCACAATTTTTTTCCCCCGATTGTGAATACCCGATCCTTACTAGCTTTTACATTATCATTTGAAATTGATATTTTTAAATAATATAATGATCATTATAATCTATTTATATGGGAGTAATGAGAGGTGCAGGAAATGATAGAGTATGTATGCATCTCTTTATCATATAATAAATTAGTTATACATAAAAATATTATCTTAAAATATTAATTTCAAATGTCTACGTAGAATTTTTCTTAAAATTTTCTTGTGAAATAGGTCTCCCACTCACCCAAGAGTGAGTTTGTTTGTCAAATAGGCTCCCACTTGGATTCATGAATTTTAATCACCATTTTTTAAATTAATGCGGTAATTTTTTTTTTTATATTTTATATATCTTTTGTTACTGCAACCGTGCAACCATAAACTCAAAAATCCTGTTTGACCTTTTTTCTTTTTCCTCCAAAATCTCTTAAATCATACAATTCAATTAAACTTAAAGCTTTCTTGCCTCTAAAATTTCTCTGTTCTGAAACACTTCTTTAGGCTACGCCTATTGATGCTAATGTTTTACGCTTTGTCATGTCTCGCATTTTATCGCGCTTTTATTATCCATCTTCGCACTTAAGCTTAAAGAATGGTATCAACATTTTTTCACGCCTCACACTTTTTAGATCACTGTAAAATTTAGATTTTATTATATCTTTGTACAAGTTTATATAGATATAAAAAGTGAGATAATATTAAGGCCATGTGACTTCATAAAATTTGGATACCATGAGTGAAATGTTGTGTAAAAATGTGTGCATGAGTAGTATTGAGTTGGATCATGAGAAAATTTTCCATTTTCCAAATACTTTGCACTACAAGTATTTGAATTACTATTGTTTAGTAGTATTGACCTGTTGACATATCTGCTTATATTAGGAAAATTGGCGCATTTAGTTCTTAAATGTTGTTTCTTTTGGCAAATAGGTTCAAAATATTTAAAGTCACAAAATGTTGTATATACTTGTGTATCACAGGGCCTTTTAAATGATTTCCATCTAAATTTACTGCAAATTCTTAGATCCAAAATGTGTATACGCTTGTGTATCACATAAAAGATTCATTCTTTATGTTAAATCTGTGATGAGAAATACACCTTATTCATCCCTTTTGATACTTTTGGATGAGCCTTTTCACGTGCATTAAAATTAGTTAATTTTGTTTATGTATTAGTATACTCTTATTTAATTTACATATTAATATACCATTAAATTTATTTGTTATTTAATCTGAATATAGGATACTCATATATTTTCCATTCCATTTACTGATATAATATACTCTTAGCGCGTGTTTTTAAGCGTTTTTATGTGTTTTGATGTAATATAGGAGAGAGAAAAAATGGAATTGAATGGTGGAGATTTGTGTAATACAGGTAGATCCCACGAAATGGTAAAAATAGGTAGGAGAACATACTCTTATTTGTCCAATGTTAATATAGGTTTGAAGTAATGGTCGCAAAGCACAACCGCGTCAACAAAGCATCATGTGACCCAAACCGGTTTAGCCAAAAACCGTAATTCTTGCCCGAATTTCATTGTTCTAGGATTCTCACGCAAATTTTGCGAAACCTCATAAATACATCGTTCATGCATAAAGAAAAGAAATACTAGCTAATTTGTTTTTGACGAATAGTACAGTAATCTGCGAATTCTGTTGAATGACTATAGTGATGGGTCTCAAGTTTGAGTCAAAAAGTTCAAAAATTGTTTTTGTCAAATTATAAAATCGTCATTAAAGTTCAAAAATTTCAGCGATGGTCACTAAATTTTGAAATTTTGTCAATGATAGTTATCGAGCATCAATTCTAATAGCTTTACTTCCCTATTTTTATATGAAAATCATAGTCTATATTTTGATTTAAAATAGCTTCAAGTCCACGTAATAACATTTCATCATAATATCTGAAACTTTTGAACTTCAGTAACAGTGTTGTAATTTTACTAAAAATGTAGTGACTGTGAATGAAGTTAACCCCCTTCATTAATTGGTTTTGTTGATTCATAATTCATGCTATTCGTTTTATGTTAATCTGAATAGTAAAATCGGCAACATAATTAATGTTGAATTTATTCGACAATTTTTCTTTTTTATCCCGATCAGAGGGAGAATTTCTCCCTCACTCACAAGAAAGGATATATACCTTCCACTCCCTGTCGTTCAGTCTTCAAGGCCTAACCTTATGGTCAAGCTTCGCTCTAGGGCTTCCTCCTTTCTGCTGTGTTCAACATCCAACCACCTTCTCCTGCGCTAGCCAACGGTCAAATCCACCATGAAGGAGCAGCGGTATGCTAGTATATAAGTATATAACCATGTCCTTTTTCTTTTTTTTTTTTGACCTTTTTCCCTTTTTCCCGTTATCACATCATATTTTAAACAAAAAGAATACTACAGGGTAAATTTAGGGCTTTGTTCTATGCATAATATTTTTTTTTTACTTGAACGATGTAATATATGCGTTGTTGAAAATTGAAAAAAATATATTAAAAATATAAAGTAATTGTATGAGTAATTGAAAATGATGAAAGAAGAAAAAATTAGCAGAAATTAGTTTGAATTGATTGTGTATAGAATAAGGCCTAAATAAGCGGACTCAACAACATCAGCAAATATTAAATTTAACAAAATCCAAACAAAAAATGCAGTGCAAACGACCTAGATTGAACAGTTAAATAAGATTTTTTCTAAAATAATTTTTTGTTTAAAATTAAATCAACAACCGAAAACATATATCAAAACTCTCATCATGAACGTAAACTATAATAACCGATACTCTAACAGCAGATAATGTGACTCGAAATCCTAAAAAAAAATATTTTTAAAAAAATGAAGGGAAATAGATTAGAAGGATTACGATAGATCTAGGAGATTTGACCACTATCAGCAATGACAACTGGTTTCGCAGTCTTTCCAGATCCAGATCCAACTTTTTCAATAGCTTTCACCACATCCATACCCTCAACCACTTGACCAAACACCACGTGCTTCCCATCAAGCCACTCGGTCTTCGCCGTACAGATAAAAACTGAGATCCATTCGTACCCGGTCCAGCGTTCGCCATCGAGAGAACACCTGAGCCAGTGTGCTTCTTCTCGAAATTCTCATCGGCGAACTTCGCTCCGTAGATCGACTCGCCGCCGGTGCCATTTCCGCTGTGAAATCGCCTCCCTGGCACATGAAATTCGGGATCACGCGGTGGAATGACGAGCCTTTGTAGTGAAGTGGCTTGCCGGATTTTCCCACCCCTTTCTCGCCGGTGCAGAGAGCGCGGAAGTTCTCGGCGGTGCGAGGGACGACGTCGGCGTACAGCTCCATTACTATCCGACCGGCCGGTTGGCCGCCGATTGTCATGTCGAAGAACACCTTAGGGTTTGCCATTGATGGTGATGATGAATATTCGTTGGATCAATTTCGATGAGTTTTCACTAGTGTGCCTGTGTGAGGGGCAGACGAGTTTATATAGGAGAAAGGAGAGGCGCGATTATAGATGGAAAGAAAATCGTGGCCGTTGAATAGGGACACGTGGACTTGGGCAGCAAGCCACTGTAGTTCAGTTGGTTTATGCTTCTTTAACGGGGATCAGTTTTGGATACGACGGGGTAAAAATTTCATTTCACATAGACCGATCATTCAGTGAAACTTAAATTTAGTCATCGAAGTTCAAGGTTGTCGAAATCACGTAACCAGACTGTGACGAACAATGCTCAGGAGTGGGGGGAAAAATACCAAACCAATTGAACCAAAATTAAAAAAAAAAAAAAAAAAAAAAAGGGAAACCGCTCGGTTGTTTTGAAAAAAATTTAAAACCGAAATCCAACCAAAACCCAAAAATCAGGAATCGAAAACCAAATGAGTCCTTCCCAATAACCCAATAATTTTAACTTAAAAATTAAGTGCATACATTTTCTCTAATAAATTAATTGTCATGAAATTATTTTCGTAATAAATATAAATTTAAGAATGTCAAAGCAATGCACAATGAATAAGTGCTTAAATAAATGAACTGTACGAGAAGTTTACATTCTGTTCCAAAGATCAGAATAAAAACTCTTAAATGGTATAAGAAATCAAATAGGATAAATAGTGAATTAAATGAGTAACTAATTAATTACTTAAATAACTAAACACTATCACTACAAAAAATTCAATCAAGATCCATTGCTATATATAATTTAGCCATTTAGCAAAGTCATGTTTTTTAATAACAAATCAAACAAAAAACCCAAAAAAAAATAACCGAAACCAAATCAGAACAGAAACTGTTCAGTTATTGAGATCGAAGAACCAAAACAAAAAATTTCAATTCAGTTTTGGTTACTTCAATAACTGAACCAAACCGATAAACATCCACCCCTAAATGCTAGTATGCAAACTATATCCATTTATGCTACGTGTACACCCATTTTGTGTACCTATGTAAATCCCTCTAATAGAGTTCTTTTAGTTTTTTTTTTTTTTTTTTTAAATATCTGATGGAGCTGAATCCTACCAATACTGGGGAGCAAAATTGTTGGTCTATTAAAGCATTATACACGAATATACACACAAAGAAAAAAGAGAGGCGTATCCATAGATTGATTCCTATGTTACGTATCATTACATGCCAAGTATATCCATCCACAACATCGTGACATGTCAAAACTCTTCGCATGCTTGGATTAGCGCTTTTAAAACAAATTATTTTTCTTTAAAATCATTTTCCAGCCATAATACCACTAGCAGCAAAAGTCGGCCTTTATTTATTTATTTATTTATTTTTGGTTTGGTTGGGCGTGGGGGCAGGGGGTGTGTTGAAAGTGTATAATGAAAATACGGTGGGGTATATTATGTAAATTAGACTTGATGAAAAAATTAGGGGTCGGTGTATTCAGTAATTGAGGTGTGTTTTTTTTTTAAAAAAAGGGGTGCAAATAACCTAGCCCTTCCAATATATTTTGACAAGGCAAAATTACGGGTGTGTTTGTTTGTAAAATCGGAAAATGGTTGAAAAAAAAAGGTTTTCCAAATAAATGAATTCCGAGAAAAGATTTTCCAAGAAAAATAATAATTGTAGACACTTGATTGGATTAATTTGAAAGTTGAAAAATAGTATTATTTTCCTTGTTTTCATACTTTCTTTCATGAAATTTGATCATTTTCCTTATCTTTATAATAAATAAAAGCAAATTGTCCCCAAAAAAAAAACTAAAGAAGAGGCAAACATTTCCCGGAAAAAAAGAAAACCACTCTTCCGAAAACGCTTTTTCCAAAACAAAGAAAAGTGCAACTTTCGAAAAAGGTTGAAAAACGTTTTCCGGGGAAAAAACGACTATCAAATAGCCAACTAAGGGAAAAAAAACTGGAAAATGACTTTTCCTTGAAAAAAAAAACATGAATCAAACACACCCTAATTTTACACGAATACGAGCCAAAAGATAAGGTGTAGCCTCACAGGAAGTATAATTTTACAACAGACAACAGGAGCCTAAAATGCTCATAATTTTACAACAGATATGCCAATGCTTCTGTACGCAGTAGATCAGGATACACAAATGATACAATTTGCTTCAAGGATTGAACTGGTTCTATCAAGAATGAATGTCCCTCAGTTGCTGCAAAATTCAAGTAAAAGAAAAAAAAAACCCTATAAGTCACTAGATTAACATTTAATAAAACTAGCAGTAAAGAAAACGCGTACCTCTCATCAATGACCTGAGTTCCTTGGAGAAATTCTCGACATGTCCTGAGACAGGTCTCATTCCACAAATTTGTATGACGCAAAATTCTAAATGCAATGACATTATTATTATTTGCATCACGAGGAGACACACGCCTCTTATTTCAGAAGTAACCTTCTTCATCTTGTTGGCATCACACAACTCAGTGATGATCATCATCCCTTGATCCTGATATCAATACGACGAGTAATCATAAAATAATTAGCACTTCGTTATTGGGATGCCAAGGGAAATATAAACTATTCTTGAGATTTAAGGCGGCAGCATGTTTAAAAGGTCATATGGAAGAAAATACATAGAGCTGCACACATGAACAAATTAGTAAGTTAGACGTAAATAGTTTTTTATTGGTAAAGTTGGAAAAAGAAATTAATAGTCACTTAAAAAATAAGTACTTTTGAATTCGAAAAGAGCAAGCGAAAGAATCATAGCCTGAATGAGTCCATTTGAACTTTAAAGTAACTTCGACTAATCCTATGTTCGTCTCAACTTTTTTATACCTAAAAACAAACTTTTGCTATTCAGTCAAAATCAAACTTCAATATTAACCACACATCTCATATCACTTCTCGTTATTATCCACACATCTCGTGGTCCTCACCGCTGTTCGACCTAAAAAAGTCAGCTTTAAAAAGTATGCTGAATCTTAAGTATGGCCAAACATGATATCAGCCAACCCAACTGCATAAATCCGTGATTTCCCAAAGAATTAAGATGCCTGGAAAGGTGGAAAGAAAGATTTACCTGCATGCCATGCAAGATATCAGGCATGGGCAACTCTGGAAAATGTGCAAGATCAATAAAACCAACCTCCTCAGCCCTTCCAGCCACATTTTCAGCTTGTTGACAAAGAAACTTCAGAAGAAGAAAAGCAATTTCATATATCTCAATTGCTACGGTGTCTGTAAATTTGGTCGGAGAAGAAACAGCAAACCAGCCTTCGCTACTATTAACAAATGATGGTGTCTTGTGCCACTCAAACTCCTCTTTGAGCAAGGGATGACACAATAGAGGGACAAACCTCCCAGCTGATTCTCCACTGTTTTGGGTTGCTCGACTGATGAAAGACAACAAATGTATACTTCTCTCTCTTAACTGTGACTCCATTTCCTTCATCACTTTAGTCCATGAATTCCCATGTCTGGCCAGGACAGATAAAAGCATTAATGTATATTCTGTTTCTTTGAGTTCACTAAGAGAAATATTTGGTTTCGCCACACGAGCTCTTTTCTTCTCATTACCATTGGATGGAAAATCTGGGGCACTAAGATAATAACAAATTTGAGGAGCCTTCTCGACCAGTAAGCAAGCCATCACATAATCCACAATACTAGTAGAACTGTCTCCTAAAGAGTGAATAATCGCTGTGATTACAGCCAAACTAAGTCCCCAAATGTGTTGAGGCTTTTCAGTTTTGTCGAACTTGTTGGATAAACTCTTTTCACATTGAATCACCGAGGAAGACATGCCAGCAGGAACGTCGGATAACAAAGCCTTTACGGATGCCAGAAAACCAGCATTTATAAGCATCTCAGCACCCTGTCTCGTTCGTCCAATGGTCAAAAGAAGTCTCAATATTATTGAAACATTGCTATATGAATTTTTATCTTGAAGCTTCTCAATAAGGTGGTGCAAGTGGAGGTGTTTCCGTATGATGGGCGACCAAGAAGAGGGAGTCAAGAAACTTTTCAGAATTAAATCAATAGTTGTCAAGGACAGCACTCGATGATCTTCAAATTGAAGACAGCTGCAAAGAACAGGTAATAGTGCCAAAGTTGAATTGGATGTCTCAGCAGAGTCTTCAACAGATTCGGTACCAGTAGAAACACCTGAAAGTGCATCCTTGCAAGTCTCAAGTGAACAGAGGATCAACATAAGAAAATGCTTCATTGATGTTTTAACGCCAGCTGATGACGTACGGCCGCTCAACACTTTAAGACCATGAGTCGAGGTCTTCAATACAAGAACACGAGCTGGAGAAGAAGACTTTTTGTCTCTTGATCTGATAAGGATAAGAAGTAGCTCTGTTTGAGCTGCAAGTATATCGAGTACATCGTCATTGGCTTCATGGTCAGGGTTTAATGATCCTATTGTAGCATGGAGACACTGGCATATGTGGTCAATGCATGATGAAACTAATTGCTCGGGAATCTGTAGACCAATTGAAGCTTCATTTTCAGTTGACTGCACAAACAGAGAATCTGAGGTTAGGTGCAGAGAACTAATTGATATGCATTATTCCGCCAGCTATAGTACACATTATGAACTGCTCATATATCTTTACAGCTTTATATTTAATGATGCACATACAAACACTAGATAGATGAAGTCTGCCCAATGCTTGATTGTAGTTAGTTCCTGACGTCCAAACGGGAACTTCTGGTATGTTGGGCTAGACAGTACGGAACAGAGCACAATAACTGATACCCTTTTTACGTACTTTACTTCATTAATCATGTTTAGTCCAATATACAAAAATTCCCTAGATGTATAAAGGCCACAAGGCTTCCAGATGCACTTATAAACTTTAATGGCATGTATTAAATGAATCTGAAAGATATGAGTATAGTCTTTGGCGACATTCATACATCAAACACACATCCAAAGATGTAAATACATGGTAAAAGCATACTATTTAAATTCCAACCTTGGAAAAGTTAAAATGCATATTAAAATGTGCAAATTTATTCACGTTGATTTCAATCATAGGTAACAGAAAATTACCAAGAGTTTCCATCATCTACACTGACAAACAAATGACCCAGCAACCACGAGAGAAAAGAATTAATAACGGACATGCCAGTCAATCCATCGACCGTGCTGGAAGAGAGTAGCATGAGCACATGAAATACCAACTTTGATTCACCAGGATAGTTCTCAAGTATGGAAAATGTTTGACAATGAATGACACTAATGAGAGTAAGAAGCCTCATGTGTAGGTATATACAAGAACAAATAGATCCAGAACTAGGGTGAGTCGGGCATTTAAGAAAATTTCAAAATCCTTAATTTATAAAACTTCAAAATAACCCGAATAAAATAAAATGGTACATGAATCACTGCAAAGATTCAGGAGACTCACATTGTAATCTAGCATGTAGAACAAGGTAATTAGCCCTCTCAATGCCGTAAGCTTTGCTTTTAAAAGGAACATCATCAAATTCACATCCTGCAAGTATTGCAACATTGATTCTGCAACTTCTTTAGACGTTTTCCACGCTGATAGATCCCACAATTCTAATCCCAAATCTGCCCGTAAACGATCAGTGTCATATGAGTATACATCCTTGAACTCAGGTAAAATACAATCATGTTTACGTTTATAAGTATCCAATAAGCTCAAGTCTAGGAGACACTGCAATAGCTCTTTGAATAGTCTATTGTCAATCTGACGGCCTTCCAGCTCTCCTTTCATGTGGTAAAATAGATCACTGAGTATTAAAGTGTGCAGTCCTTTTCCTCCACTGAAATTCAACAAAATAAAACACTGAAATCAGCAGAATACAAATACAAATTGTAAAAAAGGGACAACCAAGTAGACATCCCCATGGTCCAGAAGGCTGAACCTTTTAAGTATGAAGAGGCAAGAACATTTGTAAAAACCAAAAGCAGTTTAATCTACAGAACCAAAGACAGCAGTGAATAAACACGTTGCTAAGAATGATATTAATTGCACAACTCTTCATATAAGGGAATGGTGAAAGAGTACCTGTAACCACACTCTGTGTATTGAGCTAACAATTCTGAAAAGGCTGGCAACTTGCTCAACTGCAGATAGGAACACATATCTGAATTAGTAGCGTCAACGAGGGTACATATCATAAACATTAAGAGCGCATTAAAACAAAGTATTTTGATGTATAAGATTTTCATTACCAAGTAATCAATAATTCATTTGGTTTATCTAGTTCCTGTTAAAGGTGGGAGGCTTAAACCGCTGACAGATATTGTATTGAAAGAAACATAAACTTAACCAATTAAGCAAAAGCAAAACCTTCTGTGACAAACAAGATATTTCTTCAACCAGCGATACAGACAAACTTCCAAGGTCACCAGTTTTTAATTTTCCCATCACGTGTACAGCAAATAAACCAGCAGCAACCTGCAAAGGTAAACAGTGAAGAACACCTTTAGAATCGACGAAACACTGTTTGGACCACCATCCCAGTAAAAGATGAAAACTCAACAAAATGCTCGTCAGACATATTAACAGGTCCATCTAAGGATACAGATGAAAGGACATACGAACAAGGAATACAAAATTCACCTTTGCATGGATGTGAGTAGTTTTATCGTATTCGCATGAAACACATGACTTGATCAGGTTAGACAACAATGAACTTTTACACCAGCTTGAAAAGATGTCCTTTAGGCTAGGGAGACTAGAACATTTTGGAATCTGAGGATTATCTGCCGTTTCTGCTCCATTGGTTGATTTTGATGATTGCTTTACAAGTACTGCAGCATGCATAAGCTTCTTTTGCAGGAATATCTCACAAGCCAATATTTCAAAAACCTTTGATTGACATTGATATCCATACGCTAGGTTAGGGAGCTCCACTTTGGTCAAATTTTTGGACAAATCTTCTTTATTACTCGAAACAAGTGTGACACAGTTGATCAATTGTCTCCAGAACTTGTCTGAACTTTTCAGCTGCTCCAAAATATCTGTAAACTGAGGTGCACCTTGCCACAGTGCCATGAGGAAATCCAGTACATTTAATAATATACCGGGTTTGCTGAAATAAAATTCATCAGATCAAAGATGTATTAAGAAAAAAGGGGAACTAGTATCCAAATTAATTAGCTTCAAAGATTAGAGACCTTTTGATTAGATCCTCAGATCTTCGAACATACTGCAAAACTGCATCTAAAAGACAAACTTCCTTGGAGACCAACTGTCCATTGTCATCTTTACGTGGCTGTTGCTCACTATCGGCATTGCGCAATTGGGAATTTACATCCACTTTTGATGCAATAATGGCGATGCAAAAGGGAGGCTGCAATTTAAAACCATCAACATCAAGAGAATACTGATAAAAATTAAACACAGACCAGAGAATGATTTTTATTTTTATTTTTTTGATAACCGAGGGTATCGACGGGCCCCACCCCCCACTAATCCCATGAGGTCCTAGCGTTTCGACCCAGAGATGCCCCAGTGGCCCCAAGAGGTATTGTTTTTATGACGCGGGGAATCGAACTTGAGACCGTGCGCCTAACCACATAATCCCAAGTTCACCCTTGTCGCTGAGCCAGCCCCTTGGGGTTAGACTAGAGAATGAATATTGAAACACTTATATTAGCCATGCATGAGCTATTGGTCTTGGAGTTGAAGGAAATCGTAAGGCAAAGGCCACAGGGCATTTCACAATATCAGTCAAGAGACACGATACACGGATGTGTAGAGGAATTAAAATGTGCAATGACATTAAATGCTCCTCAAAGAAGCATAGGCTGACTGAAAGCTTCAGCTAATATGACAGCAATTGGCAACGAAATATTATAGAGGAGTAATTGGTCTAGATGGAAAAGCATGTGAATGCGTAGCTCTGGAAGTAGTTAGAACTGCTCATCTTGTTCCAGTATGTTGCTATGCAAATGAATATAGGAGCAAGCAGCCATGAAAAAAGCAAAGAAAATAAAGGTTCAATCTGAATCCATATAGTCTTTTAGACTTAAAAAAGTTATGATCAAACGGGACATGTGTTAAACAACTACAAGATATAGTGAAATTCGATCTTTCAATCATCTCAAAAATGATACAGAGGCTGCAGACACCAAACCATTGATGATATTACTGGTACACATCATAGTGGCAGTTGACGAATGCTGATTTCAACAAGAATACAGAACTCAGAAATTCAAACCTGATAATGAGCAGCACAAGTGAGTAGCCCCAACGTAGCAACAATGAGATCTTCATTCCAAGATGTCTGCTCAGAAAGAATTCTATCAATAGAATTCTTAAATATGTAAACCTGCCACAAATAGTTGGGTCAATCTACGCCATCCAACAGATTTTTTCAGATGAAAAGAATAACCAGAGACTTATATGGTGAGCCAGACCTGCTTATCATCCAGACTGAAACAGGCCTTGCTAAATGTAGACGAATGCGAAAAATCCGCAACAAATAACATGGACAGCAACCTAGCAGCATGCATCTGTATCTTCTGCATGAACCCCAAAAAATATATAAATATATAAATAAAAATAAAAAAGGAATTGTTGCCAACCACCAAACCGCAGTGAAAAAACAACCTACAGCGAAATGACCAGAAGGGACGCTACTGAATATATTATTGGTCCATAAAATCCTGTGATAAAACAGATACACAGAGGTTGCAGCACGAGACCACAACCATTTCAAACTTAACATGTACGTACAATTTAATTGGTCAATAAGGCTATCGGTTAGTATTATTGTAGGATGTCCATCTCAGGCATGTTTCACTTCATAGAAGTAAAAACTGCACAAGGCAACTTCAGTTCTAGCTAAACAGAAATATCAGAATACCATCATCCACACAAATGGGATTGATGAAAACCCAAATAGCGCAAGATAATAACAACTAATTTTCTGAAATTTAAGACATCTCTCTTCAAGCACCTTGATATGTTTTACAAAAGTGACATAACCGCAAGATGACAATAAAAAGTGTCAATTATGAACAGTAAGGTAAACATCTCATACAGGATTGTGAAAGTACGATATCAGTGACATGGCAGCAGTGGCCAAAGGTATAGGCTTTGTTGTTGGTGACAGCAGGGCTTGATGAAAAACTGAAAGACTCGCAAAATCCTGTGAAAAAACACATAGAAGCAAATGTTATTTTGTACTGAAAAAAATACCTTCAAGTACATCAACAGTTTATACATTGATCAACATCATTACTGGAGATCTCAAATACTGATCAATCACAGAAATAATCAAATAAATAACTCAGTCCCTCTCAGGTGGCCTCTTCTTGAGTTGAACCTTATAAGCACTTCGTGAGTAAATAACTATCACTGTTCTCCACATTCATTCTCTCCTCGCAAGTTTAATTTGTGTGTCTTCACATTTTATTTTCAACCAAAATATTGCAATTATACATATACCAGTGTCATTTGGGTAAAAGCCATTAAGGCTACATTATATATAACCTTCTTGTACTTAGGCAGATTACCAAATATAAGTATAACATATTTTATCTAAAACCAATGCAACGCTGAATAAGAGTTAAATTTTGCCAGCTGGCTATGGCCCAGCAGCCGCAATAGGAAAGATAGAAGTAGAAATACATGAACCACCCTGTCAGCCAAGCCCATCCCTGATGAGGAGAAAGCAGTGTCCATGCACAGCTAAGGTGATCCCTAGGCCAGTGGCACAGTATCTAACTGATCAGTCACCATACATTTCATGAGATCCATAACTTTTCAGGTTTTCAACCTTTTTCTCAATCACATCATTTTAGTTAGCACTTGCTTGACACAACTTCAAATATCATTTTCAACCACTCATTTCATTGAAATGAAAACTTCAAAACTTTTCTTTACTTTTAAACCATTCATTCAAAAAATGATTTTCTGAAAAAATAAATCCGAAACATACCTTGAATGTCCTACTACCCCTCAATACATAACTATAATTATGAGGTTGTCAATTTTGATAAGTTTGAAGGCGTTCACCCCGCATTTGGCTTCGGAAAGTCTTCAGAGTAAGCAAATAGTGAGTAACATTAACCGCGCAAAACCATACCTTTGAGAGATCAGATCCCATACTGACAAGAACATCTAAACCAGAGCAGATGGCTAGTTGCAATCCTTCAATATCCGTCATTTCAATCAGGCGACTAAGATGAAGTTTCTATCAAAGCAGAAGTGAAAGAATAGAGATAGAGCTTATGTTAATATGGAGACTATAACTGCAGTTGTTTAAAAAATGTACTTTAGGATGAGGAAAAAAAGGCAGCATGGTCAACCTCCAAGCCTTCCGTCGTTTTACAAACAATTCTGAAAAGTGCATTGTGAATGGAAGCATCACGAAGCAAAATATCTCGAACAACACCCACTTTCCAATGGTGTGAGACTGACAAAGTATATTTCATAACTTCAAGCACCTAAAAAGCGAAGATAAAACATGAGATCAATTTACAATCACCATTAGAACATTCCCTCAAAGAGAAAACATATTGGCACACTTCTAAAATTCTACATCCACAAGCACCAGCATTAGTGGCAATTAACCTATTAGGCCTGTTCTAAAATATTTTGCTTTACATTCTTGTAGGGATTGTAAGGATCTATCCATCTATTGAGGATGTTGTCATTGTGCAAACTTCTTATATAGACAACTCTTTTTCTTTGATATATAATCTTGTTAAAGTTTTGAGAAGTCCACATTTTGCCATCACTTTATAACTAGAACAGATTCTCAAAGTAAGGCAAGAATTATAAACTGAGTTGAGCATGATCCAGTCTTATGTTACTGACAAATTATTTGGCAAACCTAGCAAGTTACGAATTTTCGTGACAGAGGAAGACGAAGATGGCTACCTTTGTCGTCACCTTCCAACGAGCATGCCTAACCTTGTATTTCCAGAATTCATGATTAACAAGAACATACTGAAGGGAGAAAACAACAAGTGCAAGAACGACGTCACTTTCAAATCCAATCTCCACGAGCCTCATTGTGAAGTCTAGCACTGGAGAATCATAACAGTCAGAAGGTAGCTTTCCTTAAAATAAAACCAATTGGTTTTCCAAGTTATTGAAGTTCAATGAATGATGAGTATTTCATGTTGCAAATAAAAAGAGAGTTGATTCAAATGATACCACAAAGACAGATAAAAATAATCTCAACAGTAACTTGTAAGAAGAAACTAAAATATGCACATTAAGAGCGTTACATGGAACTTGCACTGGAAAAGACAATTTCAGTCAAAGTACTAGGGTCAGAGAAGTACCCAATCCCACTTTATAAGATTTTAAAATTTTGTATCCATTTTATTTCCCCAACCACCTACTGGATGCTAAGAACCAAAGGGAAACACAAAGCCACTTTGAAGAAGCACAGATATTTAGATCTAATACAATATATTCAATTATTTGAAACTAGAATGCTGCTGCTGATGGTGTGCATAAAATGAGCTTGCAGACCATCAATGAACTGATTGGATTAACCAACAAAACTTAACTTCTGCAATTATATATTTTACAGAGGCAACGCAAAGATATAATCGACAACTGAAAGTTGGTCATTATCCCTTCCCTGAAACAGGTCCCGACGAGAAAGTGTTGCTAAATTTGTACTGTCCATTATTTCATATGTGACTATAGATCGCCATAATCAATTGAAGAAAATCAGATACCAGGAAATCTAACAAGACCGCAAGAATGTGCGAACCAAGCAGTGGCATTGTTATTGAAGAAAGGAGAGAAAAGCTAGTATACAGTATGCATTTGTAATTCATAATCATATAAAAAATCTTCCCAGTTTAAGGAAAAAAAGGATCAACACCATTCCACATGTTACTGGAAGTGGTAAGTTGTCCCCAAGAGATTGGAGACAGATTAGCAGGGCAGTTTATTGCACAGCCTTCACACTTAAGGTTCAAGGTTAATTTCTGAGTCTAGTGCAGTGTGTTCAGTATCAACACTTAACACTTCAAATCTAAGGTCAAACAAATTGTTAATAATAGAAAGAAATGTAACGTGCCTGAAAAAGTCAGCGAGCAATCACTTTGTTCACAATCAATCAAAAGCATCTTGGCAAGCCTTCCAGAAAGTAACCATGTCCCACTGCAGCAACTCATGCAGAAATATATAAGTTTCCTTCAATTTCATGCGTAATATTTTGCAGTGCTGCAATGGACTTGCATGCATGCACATGTCTGTGTATGTGTGCACGAACAAATATGCACGCATTCACATTGTGACGAGGCATCAAGTATTTATCTTCTAGATGTAATAGTGACTAAAAGAAAAAAATGATATTTGCAACAAGCAAAATGTTTTTAGTATATAAACCTTAACAAACTCCAAAATTTGGACTTCAATGCAACAGTAAATCAAGCAGATTCACCTTGGTAAACCATTGGAGCTAACATTAAATGGATTGGTTTTCAAGGAAAGATCAAATATATTTTCCTTCATCGTCATTGTTGATACTTTAGAAGGCAAGCTGCACAGAAATATGGGAAGGGGTAAGGAAATAAGTAGAATACAGGAAAGTTAGAAAAATGATGAAGGTTGGAAACAGGAAATCAACATTCTCAAACAGCAAGATATTTAACAGAAAACATTAGGTTGTTCAATATGGTTCTCGTGTAAAAATATAAGACCATTTACAGGTAAAGACAGTAAGTATGTGCTTGTCTTTAATTATTTTCAACTGAAAATTAACTACCACTCCATAAAAACAAGCTTTAATATTAACCACACATTTGAAATTACTACGCATTATTATCCACGCATTTTGCAATCCCCACTATTATTCATCCTAAAAGGTTAGATTTTAGTAAAAAAAATACACTAGCACCATGCTCCGATAAAATTTTATTTGCTAAAAACTAACTTGTCAGGTTAAATAATGGTTAGAGCCACAAATCTATCGATAACAAAGTTTTTTTTTTTTTTTGAAAAAGAAACACATATATTAATGTAACTGTGAGTTACCGAGAATGTCAAGGGAACATTCTAAGTTACAAAGAAGAGTAAATTCCAAAACTTCCTAGATACTAAGTACAAAAATTGCTCCACTCTCTACTAAGGACTTGAAAGGATAATCCCTCAAACTCCTTAGTGTTAAAAGTCCAGGTTGCAACCCATAACTTGTTCTGTTCCCACAGTCTATCTACTGATTCTTCTCTCTCTCCAAAAATCCTTCTATTTCTCTCTAACCACACTGCCCAACACATTGCTAGAGTCGCTGCTGTCCATAATATTGAATTCCTCTTTCCTCCCTCCAATCTGCATGCTAATAGCTGACTAAACAAGCGAGGCATGCACCAATGAATGTCAAACTCATGTAGTAACTTGGACCACAATTCCTGGGCCATACGACATTCCAAGAAAAAATGAGTAGTAGTCTCCTTGTCAGATTTACAGCATACACACCATCCTGGAGATAGCACTTGGTATGGATGCCTTCTTTGTAAGTTCTCGTGGACATTCAGTTTCTCCAAAGCCAACAGCCATCCAAACACTTTAACTCTTGATGGAGCGAGGCTTTTCCAAAGACTCTTAGCCCATTTCTCTTCCGGACTTGAATTGTCTCAAATGAGGGCGTAATAGGCTGATTTTCATGAGAAAATTCCACCTTGTTGGAAAGTATTTTAGCTATTTTAGGATTCTAGTTATTTTAGGAATGTTATCTTTTTAATTGATTCTAGTTTATCTACTTTCCTAACTTAGATAAGTTTCTCCTCCTATATAAAGGAGTGATTGTAACCTAATTTTTCATACTAATATATTATCAATTTCGCTTCCGCATTATATTTCAACTTGGTATCAGAGCTTAAGGTTTTCACTCCACAGTTCTCATTGGGCGGCCATTATTTTCGTCCGGTCCCGTCTCTGAATTTTTCCGGTGAAATTACCCTCTACCCATTATTAGGGTTTCAAGATTGGATCTGAAAATTAGAATTCCAAATTGAAAGCCCTAAATTCAAATCCCAAATTTAAAACCCTAGCGCAACCCTTTCTTGATCGACCCACAACCACACACCTCCATCGCCATCAGCCTCGCCTCCCGCCGATCAGCCTTCGGGGAAGTCCCACACCGGTCAAGGCAGGAGTGACACGCCTTGAAAGGCAACTGCTCCTTCACCGCTGTCTTGGCGGCGTGACACATGATGCGTCCCTGGTGAAAAACCTATTTTCCAACATCGGTGAACTCGTCTCAGCCTCTACAATGCAAATATCAACTCGGTTGTGTGGAATTGCAGCCCAATATTGGTCGAAGACTTGCCGAAATAGGTTCGAACCCTAGGAAAGCTTGAAGTTTTCTTTGTTTTTCTCCCTTTTCCAGCGTTGTTTGACCCTGGCAGTGGAAGGTCGATTGTGTAGTCTTGAGTTTGGGCTCTGCTTCAATTTACTTACGGTCAGGACTTGGGAAGTGTCTTGACTTGCTTGACATTGGGGCTGATATTGAGTTTTGGGCTGTTGTTGGAGCTTGGCTTTGTTTTGGGCTTACCGGTTGGTTTTGTTAAGAGGTTGTGTTCTATTGGATGTGTTACTATGGGCTGTTATTTTTGGGCGAGATATTTGGTGATGGGTTTAATGTTATTTTTGGGCTATTATTGAGGCTTAAGATGGTGATTGGGCTTTTCGCTTGGAGTTTGTTGGAGCTTATTTATTGGGTTGGTGTTATGATTCGCCCATTGTAGAGTGTCCACTATCCAATTATTTTTCGGCCCTTCAATCCATCGGCCAATTCAGCCCCGCTGAATTTTGTAAAATGGCAAATTGGTCCCTGAACTTTTGGAGAATTATATTTGAGCTTATAATTCTCGCAAATTGACCCTTTAGTTCACCCTCTCATTGTCTAGATGATCTCTTTAAGGTCCCAATATTTGGGATTATGTTTTGGGATACCATCTTTGATCAGGACTACTCTTGGGGTGCTTATGATTCAGGGGCTTTGCATTTGACGTTCAAACCCTTAAAGTGTCATATTAGAGTTTATAACCTGCAACGGCCTATTCAGAGCTAAGTAACCAATCCTTCTCGGTTAACTAGCCATTTTGGTGCGTTGGAAGATTTACGTGACTGTCAGAGACTTTCGGTGACCTCTCTCAGGACTGTGCAACGTTTCAGTTTAGTTGGCTCAGTCTTTTTGGTGCTCCATGGGAATCGACAGATCATGGTTTTTCTACATTTAACCCTAGCTCTTCTCAGGTTGACCTAGGCCTTCACTTGAGCATGGGAGGACCAGGCAATTCTCATCTATGCTAGGAGGACCGCTTGATTACTTGGAATTGGAAGAAGGGGGAGTTTTTGCTACTTGGAGTTGCAATCAGAATTGACTACCATTTGAAGTTGAGTACAATTAGAGTTGACAACCGGTCACAAGTAGTCGACCATCCTACCAGTCTACAATTCACCATTTCCATACATTATCGTCCAAGTTGCTGCTGTGTGGATGCATCAACTTGAGGGGGAGTGTTGGTTATTTTAGCTATTTTAGGATTCTAGTTATTTTAGGAATGTTATCTTTTTAATTGATTCTAGTTTATCTACTTTCCTAACTTAGATAAGTTTCTCCTCCTATATAAAGGAGTGATTGTAACCTAATTTTTCATACTAATATATTATCAATTTCGCTTCCGCATTATATTTCAACTCACCTGCATCAGGAGTCCAGATTCTGCTATCTCCCAACAATCCACAAGGTGAAATGTGTTCAATTATTCTCAGCAATTCCAAGCAGCTAGAAATCTCCCTATCGAATAAATTTCTTCTGAAGACAAAGCTCCATCCTTGTTCAGATTCTCGATCTCCTTCATTACCCACCCACAGCTCCTTGATACACTTGTTCTTGGCCAAAGATACTGCAGCTAAGTCTGGGAATCTATCCCTCAAGGCTGTGTCCCCCAGCCAGATATCTTCCCAAAATCTGATTTTGTCTCCTCTTCATACCTTATATTTTAATGAGACTTAGAAACTCATCATACAATGCAGCAATTCCTTTCCATGGGTTTCTATATGTCATTCTCTCCCTTTGTTAGTATCCCAAAAATTTTCAGCTTGTCCAAAACGACTCTTAATGACTTTATGCCATAATGAACTATTTTCCAACGGGAATCTCCACAGCCACTTCATTAGGAATGCCTTGTTTCTGGTTTCAATCTTGCCTATGCCCAATCTCCCTTGAAATCTGGGTTTACAAACTAAATTCCAAGCCACTAAATGGTCACTACCTGAAAGATCACCCCCTTCCCAAAAGAAATCACATATCATTTTTCCCAATAGTCCTGTGACAAATTTTGGGATTTTAAAAACCGATAGATAATAGGTAGGTAAGGCTGCTAAAACCGATTGAATGAGTGTCAATCTTCCACCTCTAGAGAGAAAAAAGCATTTCCAACTATCTAGGCATTTTGAACATTTACTTAAAACAGGCTCCCAACAAGACAGTGTTCTAGGATTTCCTCCTAAAGGCAGTCCCAAATAACAAAGTGTAGTTTTGAGTGTGTAGTTTTGAGAATGTAGTTAGTGTTGAAGTTCGACTTTTGAATAGGTACTAGAAGTTAATTTTTTGCTAAATTAGGGAAGTGGAAACATCAGTTCACAAAGAAATGACATGATTACCATCTCAACATTTTTGACAAAATAGTAACTCCCATCGACATCATTATTACACCATTGCAGTTGGGCGGTAGGCTTTTGACCAAAGCGCACAAGATCTCAACCACATCAATACTGCAGCCAAAAGACAACGATCAAAAACATAAACCAGAAGCTAAAAAGTCCCACATAAACTGATGAGTGGCTACGAATGTGAACCACAGTACAAGGAAGCAATGTAAAGTTTTGAGATCCCTGCCTCGGAAATTTCTCTAGTTTCCCAGCTGAAGTTCCTTCCCCATGTGAAAAGTTTCCAGCATCCATTAGAGCATAGCATATGGCCTGCAAATTCCAAGATTGTGACTAATTAATTTTATGATAACACCAAAAAGAGAAATACAAAAGGAGAATACATGTATACTATCACTCAAGACAGACATGAAAGAAGAAATGCTAATGAAGAACCAAACAAAGGTTACTGCAAAAGGCTACCCCCCCACAAAAGCATACCATTTTAACTTAGAAATGGGAAATTATTAAGGCATCATTCCTCAAGCCATGCCAACTGCCCTCAATACATCCTTCTACAGCCTCATTCAAACAAGGAAAACATAAACAGTGAAAAGCAGAAAAATAAGCATCACGTGATGTAAACTACAGATGGATAATTAACTTGATAAAGCATTAAAAGCCACAATCAAGCGGCATGTCTAAATCAGTATCCCTCACTATATGCTATCATTAATCACTCAACGAATATTAGTCCACCCAACTAAACTAATAAACAACAAATAACAGAGAGAATTTTTTTTTTCCGTAACTTCTACAGCAAATCACACAGATGCATATTGGAGAGCTGCATGAATTAATGGATGTGAAGGGCGAACTCTTCGACAATAACTCAGCAGAAAAGAATTTTCAACTCTAAAACAGATTACCATGTTAAAAGTCACCAATCGACTAAACAAATCGAGAGTGACAACACTCTCCTCAAAGGTCTTCATATACACCTCTCGACCCAAACGCAGAAGAAGCACAAGCAATCCAGATTCAGTATACTGCACAAAAAATAAAAAGAGATTCAATAAAGCAAGAAAAGGGAAAAGAAGTGTGGGGAAAAGCTATGACTACAAAGCAGAAGTTACTAAAATACATCACAATGCACATTAAGAGCATTATCAACAAAGAACAATTACAAAAGTTCCATAAAAATACAGATTTTCACCCCGAAAAAAAAAAAAAAAGGATCTAAACCAGAAATTTAGCGATGAGCAACTGTCAGCAAGTTTGGGGTAAAACAAGTTATGAGCCTCGAAGAATATTAAATTAGAGCCAGTGGTGGAACCACCAAAACCTTTGCAAAAAATCATAATCAGTGAAACCATGCGACCACAGTTCAGAAGGAATTAGAAAACAAAATGACAATACAATGAGGAAGCAAGTTGACTTCAGCATTGACCACCACAAAATGAGAAAGTTGAACAGAGAAATGAGGTTAGAGCTAGCATTGCATCCCTTCACGCTACTGCTGCCCCATCCAAAAATCTTATGCTCGTGATTGTGGAGGCCTGTGGGGTGGGGGTTTAGATTTAAAGCCAGCGTTCTACCCCCTTCATTCCACTGCTGCTACACCCAAAAGGGTGAAAAAAGTTCCAGGAAAGTATTATCCTGCGAAGTTCCTCCTGACTCCTATCGAAATGCTCCACATCCAAATATAAATACATAAGCAGTAAACACTGAACTATACAAATATTAATACATAAGCAGTGAACACTGTAAACTACTGTCATCCAAAGTTTTCATGCTTATTTGGTCTAGTTTTGGAGTACAAATCATCTTTTTCCAACAATGTGCGGTCGCAAAGCAATAAAAGTAGCGACTGCCATAGTTCTATGGTTGAAAATGAATTTTTTGGAAAAATAGATTTGAAAATAACCATACTGAAGAAGCTCTTATCATATACATAGATCTTAAAGAAATACTAGTTTCAGCCTTTTTTTGGCTAAAGCGTTCTCTTTTTTCTTTTTCCTTTTTTGCTAAATGGTTAATTCTTAATTTGAATAAGACATGAACCATGAAATGTATGGACTGCTTTAGAAATGCAGTTGAGATCAAATATTGATTTTGACTGAGTAGAAAAAGGGAATTTTGAATAAACAAAACGTAAAACAAACACATAATTAATCTAAATTCTTCTGTTCTCTAATATCATGAAAAATAATGAAGTAGTTATGACTCAATGTAATCATATATCAACAAGTGCAATTAATAATGAGAAAGAAGAAGAAAAAATATCAAGTAGAGAACACGCAATTTATGCCTATATATGTCGGAGCTCTGTCAATTGCCCCTATAAAATTTCACTATGACAAAGAAAAGGAGAACACAATATTTGTCTCTAGAGTCTAGACTCGTGTCTCTCTATTATGTTCTCTTTGTACGCTTTGAGCGAGAGGGATGATTTGTTCTAAACCCTTTATATAAGGAAACAGATACTACAGCAACATACCTGATGATAGGATTGAATTTTTTATGGTTTTTTATGAATTTTTATATAAAAGAGGAGAGATAAGGAGTAGAATTGAATAGTGGAGATTTGGGTAATACATATAGGTCTCACGCGATATGTGGATGTGATTGGTTTGACCAAAAGAAAGAATAGATGAAAATGGATTTAAAAAAAGTGGAAAAAGAAGATGACTACCACCTTTATAATTCATGTGCAATGCAACCGCCAAATGTACCTAAATACAGGTTTTCACTAATACCCTTCAATGATAAGGTAAAAATCGGGCAACCCAATACACGTACCACAAGTCAAAAAATACCCCGATAAAAAAAAAAAAAAAAAAAAACTATAAAGTATATCTAATGATGAAATTTTTGGTAAAACACAGCATAAATCAAACATGATTGCATATAATTACATGACATGAGAGCATCAAGACAGTCATGAAAATGTCTCAACCAACATCCACAAGTCATTGTTTACCTCCCACCGTACTAGAGCAGTGTTATTATTGATCATTCTCAAAACATGACCCTGAGATCTACTGGGAATTACAAAGCCTTCGACACCAGGAAGATGCACAGGCAGGCTTGCTTGAACAATTGAGGAAGCATCCACCACAGAGTTCTCACTTATCTCAAATGGAGATGATAATCCAACTGATTTAACAAGAAAATTATATCTGTCCAAGAAGTACAAACATATATAATTAGTCAATTTCAAAATAACATGTGCTAGAGTTTGGCAAATTACAATGTGGAAATTGAGAAAAAAAATAAATGTCAATGGAGAATACATAGAAGATTTTTTCTATCCATTGGTTTAGAAATCAATATAAACCATTTTAGTAGCCACACACAATTACTAAAAAGGGAAAGAAAAAACACCGACATATATTCTACAAAGAGAGAATGAACAAAATTGAAATCTCTCTCTTCGCTTGTTTCAAATCAATGGTGAACCCATGGAATGCTTAAATCTTTACAGACTATTTAGCCTTTGTTCACCAAATTTATATATGGTTTATAGATAGAAAAAGTAAGATGAGTAGTAATACATCACACGAAATGTGTAGCTAATTAAAAGAGGTAGTCTCATACGAATGGCAGAATGTTTGTTCTTGATCCACTTCATAATTCCATTCCCCAACCTCCATAACCTAAAAATAACAGTATTATGGACAGTAGCCACCATTTCGCATCATTTAGTTAACTAAGGGCTTGTTCTAAACACCATTTTTTTCCCACTAATTTCCATTAATTTTTTCTCTCTCATCATTTTCAACTACTCATATAATTACTTTATATTTTTTTAATATATTTTCCCCAATTTTTTGTTTCGGCTACACCCTATGAGCTCTCTCTGTACTTTAGTTCCCAATAGTGGATAAAGCCTTGTTTTGACATTGATTTAGCATTGGTTTTGGTAGGTTTTTGGTGGAAGTCGCGTCCATCCTGGTTCGATGTATATTTTGTAGCTATTATTTCAATAACAAGTTCAGTTTCTTATAAATATATGTATATGTATATATATATATATATATATATATATATTTTCCCCAATTTTCAACAAAACATATCATTCAAGTACATCAACATAAATTAACAACATGTTCTATAGAACAAGCCCTAATAAATCTTAAATCTGTTTTCCTCAAATCTAAAATCGCCCCACAATAAGATGGCTTTAGAGCAGTAATTTAGTGTTGATATGGGCACTAGAATCTGTAATCCTGTATTATACAGAGATGGTTGCACAGGGAACGAAATTCAAGGTGACACAATACAAATGTTACTTACACGCATTCTGCTGGCCAAGCTCCTTCAGAAAGGGCTGATAAGAACTGGACAAGTTCAATAGCCCTGAATGGGAATTCACCCTCCAAATGGAAAAGAAGACACCGAATAGGTCCATCGACGAAACTCTCCCGGTCCCAAAACTGAATGCAAAGTGACTCCTGCACCATATTGATGATTTATAAAATTAACAAAAAAGAGATATAATGCATTTTAGTTTCAGAAAATCGTTAGATATCCAAACCTCTCCTCGATAGATTTTACAGAGAATTTCAAGAATTACTTCTACATTTTTATCCTCAAACTGCAGCATAGAGAAAATGGTATCAATGTATTGGTACATATTATTAATTTATTATTTGCAAGTACTTGCAGAGAATTTTACCTGGAGACTGATTTCATAAGATGCAATAAATGCAGACACAAATGTTCTCAAAACGCTGTGGTAACCTGAAACGGGACCCTGAAAATAGGAGACAGGAACAATCACACTTGGCATCAAAATGGGATGGAAGTACAAAACAGATCATGTAAGAGCTAGGCAGTAAACTACATGTGAAGACACAAATATTAAATTAGAAACAAGAAACGTAAAGTACATTGCAATCACGGGATTCTACTCACATCGGAATCCTTCAATATGTCGCTCTCAAGAATTTCGAGGAAATCACTCCAGGACGAAACCTCAAAGGCTTGACGAACATAACCAATGTGATCTATCTCCTGATTTAAATCAACAGGGTAGAAAGAGAAGCTAAATACATTGTTCTATTACAGCACAAGAAAGTTATTGACAAACATTCTAATATAACATGTACCATCAGCAGATCATTCTCTTCTTTGTCCGGAAGAGAAGAAATCAGACAGAGAAACACTGCCCATGTGAGAATCAAAGGGCCAGCTTCTTTGGTTTCAAAAGCATTGAAACAACATACGATTGAATCCATTTCTTGGATATCAGTTACAGAAAAAGTAACAGAACCCTGCCTGAGAACAGGTAGCAGATATTTAGCAACTATAGAAGGAAAAAGATAGATACTTCTGTACTGAAACCACAAACAATTGTATACAATGACCACAATTTATTGGTTGATAAGTTCAACAAACTACATTCCTAGGTATAGGAGCCGCCAGATCTGGCTTTAACAATTCGTTAGTTTAGTAGCACTCCATAATCTGTGGTGCAGTCAAATTGACCACGATGAACCAAATATTATCAAGGATACGCTGACTAAAATAATGTATTCAAATTAAGCACATGTTTGTCTTAACACTTTCATATCTAAAGATTAACTTGTATTGGTGAGTCAAAGTTCATTATTATCGACACATCTCATGGTCTCCACCACAATTCAACCTAAAATATTAGTTTTTAGCAAAATAAAGTACACCAAAACATGCCCTAATATCTTTTGAAAAATTTCAAATCTTCTGCAACTAATACCCCAGCCATGCTCCAATTTTATAAGAATTCCTTACACTAGTTATTCTCTTCATGAGTCTATTGCATGATAAGATCTTAACTTAAGAATGTGATGCCAAAAAAGTCGTGTTTTGACAACTAAACCACCTCCATAAATACATTGATGGTCCCTCAAATGAGATCAATGACAAATTATGTGTAACAAGAAAATAGCCTCAAACCAACAACTCCCCTTAGCTGATCCTGGGCCCCCATAACAATTGTTATACCTTTTAGTCCCAGCTTTCGGGTTGGGGTTAACAATGAAGACGAACATTGAAAGAGGAAGAGGTGATGGGCTAAGAGATTTTATTGTCTTTTTTTTGCTATTTGTTTATTTTGAAAGCGTGGTTGTCAAAACGCTGACATCTGCCACAGATTTTATTGATTCTACCACAGAGGCCAAGTCGATGGTATGGTAGTGACAATTACACAAAAAACCGAAAAAAAAAAAATGCGAGGCAGCAAGATAGCATTTCATACACAAGACTCCTAAAATTACCCTTACGATACATTTTCCTTTTAAAAAAATTAAAATATATATATATAACTAAGAGGACCTTCCTTATAAAACTTAGCGCGTGTTAGGGTGTGTATTTTTATGTGTTTTTATGTGTTTTGATGTGATATAGGAGAGAGAAAAAGTGGAATTAAATGGTGGAGATTTGTGTAATACAGGTAGATCCCACGAGATTTGTGTGTACAAATGTGTAAAAATGTATAAAAATGAGTAGGAGAACAGGCGCTTAATTATTATGCAATAGGCACTTAGGTGACAGCCTCTACTTTAATTCTTGAAACACTCAAAACTCTCCATTAGCTCCCAGTTTCTGGGCTTTTGTTCTTAGTCTAAAACTTGCATGACCTTGCCCCTCAAATTATGGAAAGAGACACTGGGGTTTCTGTCATTTGGACAACCCATATATCAATATCCATGATTTCCGCAGCTTCATCTATCTGTTTTCGCAAAAGTCTTCCTTCAAGCTATAGGACACAACCGAGGTGGGATTCGACACAAAAGTCTTCCTTCATTATATGCTATTACAAATTGTTCTCTGGTTACTTCACTTTCCTTGAAGGTTTTAGTAAATATCAGAATGGTTCCAAAGCAAAGCTGATGGGGAATGAAGATAAGAAAATTAAAAAGCTGCGATGGGGATTGGGAATAAAAATAGATTATTATAATTTATCATACTTTTCTACTTTGACTTAAATGTAGTTTAATTTCCAGGCCAAATTAGGTTTTTTGAACTATAAATAAACAGGATCTATGCATAGTAATGATTAACCTTGATAAATTGAAGAAATTTATATTTTTACCTCTAACATCTCTAAATTCTTTCACTTCTCTTCTTTTTCCTTCTCTGTCTCTCAAGTTTCATTAATTTATCATTTGAATCTTCATTTACCATATTCCCATGTCAATATTGTATCAGAGGTTGGTCTTTGCTAACCTAATTATTCATCTAGATCTAGTAAATTCCAAGACGGATTACTATTGACGTGCATATACTTTCATCCAAGTCAACATTCACTAAACAATGGTATCTGACCGAATTGCTCACCACGTATTCAATATGTGATTTAGTCAAACTTATTGCAATATGTGATTGTATACAGAAAAATTATTTTCAGCGTTCTTCATGACTTTGATCTCTTTAGAGGAAACAATTACACTTCTCCAGAGCAACAATCCCGGAAAAGCTTTATCAAAAAGAATAAATTTTAGAAAGCGATCACACTAAAATTTTGCAAGTTCTGTCACAAATTTTCCTATTTTGACGTACTGTTCACCCATGCTATTAATGAGTTACTTTTGGCCGAGAAAGAAAAAACAAATCTGCACTGTCCAAGAAAATATCAAGTTTTATTAACCCAGCTTAACCGCAGCCCAAGGAAGAGGCAGTCCCAGTAAGCAGGTGCCTTTTTGGTGCAATTTAAAACACCCCCTTGTTGTCAGTTTCAAGTCAATTCCCAACTGAGCCAAAGAAGTGCACGCCTATTAGACCATTAGGCCTAGACAGTAACCCAAAACCTCACCTGACCCTAGCCAAAATCATTCCAGCCATAGAAACCATTCCAGGTGCATATATTTTCCCAACCTCTGCTCAACCCAAATCTTTAGTAACCCAAACCCATCAGTCAAATTAAAACACCAACATCCAACCTACAGCATTAGCTAGCCCAAATCAACACCAAATGCTAAACTGATACTATCCTGCAGTTTCAAGGATTTCTTTATTTCATTGAACATATCTCATAATTAAGTAAAAGGTCTAGCCCTGAAGTATTGTTGCGTGTGCCTATAAAAGGAGCAGATGACAAATAGGAAAATGCTTCTTTCGCCCTCCAATGCTCTTTTGATGAACTCTTGCCTTTGGTAACAGAAATTGAGGATCAAAAGTAGAATATATAGCTCTTTTGCGTCAATGGAAACACTGCTCATACATGAGCTATTTATGCCTCCAAATGTAGCTACAAAAGTGGCAGTTACTTCTTGCACAAGTGCATTAGTTTCAATTACTGCATTAGATGACCCATATGGTAGCAAGAAAATAGCAATTATATCGTCAGGTGCACATTTGTATGAAAGTATTCTAAGGTGCCATGATACTCAAGACTATATGCCAACTGAGGTATTTTCTTTTGAGTCATCATGTCAAATCTAGAATGTGAACAAATGATATTTGACATATTCCAACATTTCTCAAGGACACCTAATGTAAAAATTTCACCCAAGTCCATTGCAATTGGTCACAGTAGGAAACTGGAAAATTGGAGTTTTTGACTAGTGTAGATATCCAAAAAACCTTGGACATATTAAAGGACACCTAAATTAAACTTTCCTTTCATCCATATACAAAACATTAACTTATCTATCAGTGGATAGATGAAGTCATGAAGAAAACATGAAAAGATTGTAAATACCTTCTTGTCCATTAGAACCTCGAAAGAGGTGCACCAATCAATATACAAAGCAATTAAAAACCAAGGGTATACAAGAGAGTAGAGTGCACTGAGAGCTGTGGCTGCATTAAAAGGTAAAGTTTGCTGGCTACCATATTGTAATTTTAGTTGTTGATTGTTTCCGCTTCATCCAAAAGAAGCATATGATCTTACACAGCGACGCCAACAAATAAGAATTTAAATCTTAAAAAAGGATGATAAGATTGTTTCTATCCGACAGTTATGTTCTATTCCCTCATGCTCTTTCCATCTCTGTTGTGCAAACTGATGTCTTTCTGGATGGTATAGATGAAACATCGACAGTGACATGGTGCCATATCATTACTTCGTTAAAAGGAAAAATTGCCACCACAATGAGATGATGTGATAGAGAATGATCATCACAGCGGGTAGTCACCTTATGGTCAAGATCATTACCTGGTCGCATACAAAGAAAGATCAACTTCCTTGATGCCAAAGTCACAGTCTATGGGGCGTTCATGGACATGTTCATGGAAGATGTATTTATTTACAAAAAATGGTAAATGAGCGATGAAGAAATGATAGGATAAATGTGTCCATTAAATAGATCTCTATGAACATCTGTTTCTTAAAAGAAACACTGGGCAAACTTATGCTATCTCAGCATAATTGAGCTCTTTCAACCAGTAATATGAAGATAACAGTAAACATACTTAATAGATTAGGATAAATATAGCTTAATTCAGATTAGGTTTCTTCAGTTTATTGTGCTTTTCAAATTCAACCTATATTAGGTTTTTTAATATCTTAGTGCTTGTTTGGTATAGATTCTCGGAGATGTGGTATAGATTCTTGGAGGTGAGAATTGATTCTTAAGAGAAATGTGTTGTTAGAAAGTAGTCAAAGAGTGACAAAGTTATGGGTCTCATAAATTCAGAAAAAAAATAGATCTAAAAAACCTAGAACCAAGCTTTTATTTTCCTAGTTAGATTAGGTTTATTTAAAGAGGATCTTATGCACTGTAAGTATTAGACTTCATTGTTGACAACTTCTCTCCCCCTAAATTTCTCTATATTATTCTCACTCTTTCATATTTTTCCTTCTCTTCTTCTCAAGCCTCATTAATTGCTTATTGTGGATCCTCATTTACCAGTTCCATTAGAGAGAAATCAACTTTGTCATGCAGTTCAAGAATAGATGGCGGGAAACGGAACTAAATAATTGGTCAAAGCATAAACCTGAATGGAATTTCATCGTGGACCATTTGCAGAAGACTTTCCAGGTCCAAAGTCTCTATGAGAATGAGTAGCAGCTGCACTTTTGCGTGATAGATGGAACGAACTGCTTCAGGTGATACTGCGAATTTCCCAATGTTCAATGAACCAGTAATGATGTCCTAAAATCGATCGAGCACAAAGTTAAATAGAAGGGAAACATATAATATGGCAAATGGAATCACGTCAATAAAAGATTACCCGATAAAGCAAGCACAATTGTTTCCAGCATTTGGCATCACAAGTACAGAAGGACTCATAATAAGCAAGGAAAAGAACCTCCAGGATCAAATTCTCTTCAATAAGTGTCTCTTCGGCCCATAGAGTGTAGAGATCAACATCCTGCGAGGCATGTCCCCAGATGCATGTTATAGATTTAGGACATAGACATATAGTAAGCAGCAAGAGAGATCAGTCAATACCACCTACTCTGTATTGGCTAAACTCCAGAATTTAAATGACAATCATAAGCATCAACCTCTAAGAGCTTGTTTGACAAAGCTTCTTTTCTCATCTTAAACCACATATGTTTCAAGAAGTTATATTTCATGTTTCTCCAAGACCTTTCTTTAGTCTTTACTTTTTAGACAGATCATTTTGCTTTCCAAGAAAAAGGTTTGCCAAACAAGCTCCATATCTTCCCCTCAAACTTACCATATTCTCAGGGTAGTTGGCAGATAGAAGATCCTGAAAGACAGAAAGTAATTTACTCTCAAGTCCACCAGAAATTAACCTCTGAGCCTCCTCTGATACACCAGACCCTTGTGATCGTGTTTCAAGATATACTGGTTTAAAAATTATAAGCATTAGCACTTGAAGGATATTGTAATGTCTTGAATAAAAGCAATGAATGAGAGCTTGTTTGACAAAGCTTTTCCCAAACCACCTTTTTTAACATTCATGTCCAACTAAACATTCTACAATAAAATTAGCTCCCGTTCTTTTACAATTTTTAACAAATTTTTACACATTTTAACTCATTCTTATCTAAAGTCAAACCAATTATATCCACATATTTTCTGGGACCCACAGTACTATACAAATCTCCACCACTCAATCCCACTTATTCTCTCTCCTATTTCACATCAAAACTCATAAATACACATACACTAACACCCACTTAATCTTTACATTTCTCCATAATATTTCTTACCGGATTAATTACGTGATCTGCCATTGAAGTTTGAGTAAAATTTCAAACATGCCACTAAAGTTAAAAAATTACGTGACAGGCAACTAAAGTTTCTATTGCTTACACCACGAGCCACTTTGTTAACAGCGTGTTAAAAAAAATTACAAAAGAAAAAAGCAGCTCTAAATGAAAATGCCAAGACTAGATGAAATGGGATGATAAACTCAAAATGAGAGATTGAATCATAAAAAATGATAGCAATGGCAACCCAATTTACCCTTTACTTTCAAGTGAAACTAAAAACAATTAGAATCGACCTCAATTTTATGGATAACTGAAACACTCAACAAATGAAATTAACAATGCGAGAAACAGGTAAATTTGCTCTTAGGCTGTTTTTGTTTATACTTATTTTCTACTCAAACACTAACTTTTCTACTACTCAGTCAAAGTCAAATATCAATGTCAAGAACACATCTCACATCATTATTCATTACTATTCACACATCTCATGCTCTCCACCACTACTCAACCTAAAAGTTTAGTTTTTAGTAAAATAAACTGAACAAGCCTTAGAATAATAAAGAAACTGTGAGCGGTGTCTTAAAGTTCTGTTCTATCACTGTAGAGTAAATTTCACATGTCAATTTTAAACTATCCCGTGACGAGGTTTAAACCAGAATCACTAACTGTGATCTTAAAAAATAATTAATGAGGAGCTTATTTATAAAGGTCGATGAGATATAATTGTAATTAATGCTAAATCCGTCAGGTGAAAGGAAGATTCCAGATCTTGTTACTACATGATAAAGCTTAATTTGCAAACAGACAAGAAGGAACACTCAAAAGGAGTATCAGCAGTTGAAATAGGGGTTCTCATAATACAACTTTACTGATACTTTTCTAGGTTAAGAAATTAACCCCCATACTTTAAAAAACAGGACTAGATCAGATTGCAACAGCATAGAAATTTTAACAAATTGGTTTTTCCCATTATTTTCTGTTCAAAAGAGCGCACACGCTAAGCATTAGCTCTAAACAAGAGAATCAGAAACAAGCTTTGCTAGCTATCTCAGGTGCAGGTGCAATATAGCAGAATTATGGAGCTAATTGGGTAATTGTTTCTGCTAACCACATAGAAAATGCCAAAAGGATATCCCACGCCCCAGCCCCCTTCCTGAACTTAAAACTCATACAATACCAAAGGTCCACCATTAATTTCTCCTGAACACAATTTGTTTGAAAGAAGTTGCACGAGGCGTGCTGGTAATACAGAAAACATAAAAGCTTGCAAGATTTTGCTAACCTAAACTGCTTTCAACCACAAGTAAATTTCAGATTATAATGACAGTAATTATAACACAGACCAAGTTGGTGCATGGGCAGCTTTCCTGACCTACATACAAAGCTCGAGGTAAACTGGCATGTAGCACTAGAATCCTATGTATATAACGCATTCAACATAACAGCAAGTAAAAACTGTAGTCTCCTGAAATATAACAATATGGAGACTCAATCCAGAAGCATGGATACTGTTAGAGCTTCAGTCATTCTAACAATGACTCTTGAGCATCAAGACTCATGACCACCAGGTTGTGATTCCATTGCCTCTGATTTTCATTCATCCAATTGAGAGCTGCTGAACTTCATAACCTCTATAAAGATATAAAGACTAATAGATTAAGCTCTAGACAGTGAGAACTGAGATACACTTGTCACAAATTGAATTGAATCTCTGGCGCCATAACCTTGAAATTACTTTGCTTATGCATCTCAATAGTAGCTCTAACTGGAGCCATATGGTGGGGAATGATCAGCTAAACTGAGCTTTTGGGAGCTAGAAATTAACGGATATTTCATGCAAGTTTCATTAAGAAATAAACATCAATATTCTCAAGGAGTCACTAATGACACAATTCACTGCCAATAGCAAACCCTTCAGATAACCTAAAAAATAGCAATAAAGAGACAACAACATTAAGGAAAAGGCAATTTTGTGGATATCAAGTGCATGTTTCTCATATTTGATTGTATATTTGTATCATTCACGTACCATTGAAACCAAAAGGAGAGATGTACTTACGAGCATGCATAAGGATCTGCCTTGTGCATTTCAGCAAACATTGTCTTTCTACATAGTACTCCAGCACAACCTTTAAAAAAGAAAGAGAGCAGTAAAGAGGAAAATAAAAAATGAAAATTTAGTGCAAATTCAAATGGACAGTTTTGCTGCAGCAATAACAATCAGCGAACAGATGTTGAAGAAAATATGAGCAGACAGCAGGATAGAGCATAACAAAACTGAACTTTCATGTAGATGGATACGAGACTCACACTATTTTGTGTTTACAGTAACATTCAAAGACTCAACAAGAAGTTTCACCGCGAGGGATGGCCAGTTTAACTACATTATTTGTTAAAACTGGACATCATTCATGAGAAGGCAGGCATACTATTTCCAAAGATTAGCATGAGAACCCATCGAAATTTGATGAAGCAAAAATTCAATAACAACAACTAAACATGTCAATGTCGGGAGGAAGAAATATACTAACCAAATCAAGAATATCCTGATGTGTGCTGTCACTATCAGGAGAACTTTTCTTAACCGATCTTCTGACAATAATATACGACTGCACCTCATCTAAGCACTGAAACAAATGCAGGTCATGCTGTTATCTTTACAATAAAAAGTAGGAAAATTACATGTAAGAAATACAAGCAGCTCACTGGTCATAAACTGCAAGACCATACTGCAATTAAGAGAAACAGAAAACTGCATTATACCAGAATTGAACTAATTTTGAGCGCCGAATCTTTCAGTTCGGGCTGTACATTCAACTCGTGACAACCTATCTTTATTTTCTGTGCATTCAAAGCCTCTCTAGACTTCTGATTTGAAGGTCTAAATAGCAAAACAGCATCCAAAAACCACGCATGATTGTCCTTCAACTGCTTTTCCTGAAAATTTGACCCAATTTACGATATCACGCCCCACTCTTACAAACACGCCAAAATGTACATGCATCTACATGCCCAAAGCAATGTCATAAGATGAATATGCTTTTGACTGACACCCCTCTAAGGCCATAAACATAAGATGATCAACACCAGAGATCAAGTCCTGAAGTAATTATTATGCAACCATCGTGCACAATTAACAAAATTAACCGAAAGATGTTAATAGTAAGCATCAATGTACCAGAGACTGAGGGAATTCGGAGACGAGAGAGGCGTTTTCGAGATCAGCTAGTAAGGAACTGAAGGGGTCCCACCACAATGAAGCGTCCACGGTCTTTGTTGTACTGTCGGAATTTTGATTGACTGGAGTTGGCGTTGCTGCTGTTGCCATTGGCGGAGCTTGAATTGAGAAAATGCTGAATTTCTAACAGATAAGGAGAATGAACTTCGAAATTTGAGACCCTAGAACAAGCGCGGCTTTTCCCGACGTGATTGAGAGTACCGAATGGGTCACCGGAGATGGTTGGCGTTGGCGGTACACGGCTAGGGCAGGGTTCGAAACTGTCTTCGATGGCGCTGCGCTCTTGCAAGTTCAAAACAAAGTCGCAAGCGTCTGGCATACGCGACTTCGAGCATGACCCCAGCGGGAACGGTCAATGAGTCTCCGTATAAAAAGGTCAAAAATATGTTGGTCATAGGGTTTGTTTGGGAAGTGTAAAAAAAAAAAAAAAAAAAAAAAAAAAAAAATCTTTTAATTCAAAAAATATTTTCATTTAGAATTTTATTGCTAATTATTATTGTCAAAACAAACAAACAAAAAGGTCGTATCCGCGACTCATGTCAGTTAAGTGGTACAAAATTAATTGAGGAAAAGTTTTTGGAAAAATAAATTTTGTGAGAAAAATGTAAAAAAGTTAAAACAAGAAAAATTTCATATAGAAATGTGACAAGTAATACATTTAATGAGTTTTTTTTTTTTTGAAAGAATACATTTAATGAGCATATATGATTAAAATAGGTGTAAATAATTGTAAACGGAATTTTGTCAAACAAAAGGATTCTGTTTGGCACAATTGTTATGAGTAGAGTTTTTAATCGTAAAATTTTTTTAAATGGTCATTTTTCCAGTGTAACATTTGAGAAATAAAAAAATTATTTGTTCCATTCAAGAGAGTTAACTTTTTTATTTTTACAAATAGCGTTTTAGATAATAAAGTTTCATTAGATATTAATTACAACTTCCCATAAAGATTAACCGAGAGTTTTTTTTCTTGGAAAAGCTTAGCTTTCTCTTTGTTTTCTATATTTTATTTTCTATTTTGAAGTTCAAAAATATTTTGGTGTTTTATATTTTGAGAAAATAAAAAATGTGTTAGGAATACGAACGATAACTGGCAACAAGATTATAGAACAAAAGAAAGAACACGCAGATTTGTTTTACGTGGGAAACCCAAGATCTGGGTGAAAAACCCACGGGCAGAGACCAGAGAAAATTTCACTATATCAGAGATGGTTACAAGAGGAGATAATTTTCTAACTCTTACTATCAAATGCCATGAGCTCTATGGCATGGTATATATAGGAGAAAAACAAACCTATTATTACTAGGATAAGAATACTAATCCTCGTAGAATGAGGAATATAAATCCTAATGGAATAGATAAACACCAATATCAGGATAATAGGGATAAAATCCTAATCCCAATAGAATTCTTCAACTTCTCCAAATTTGATTGAAATAGAATTAGGTCACAATCCCAACAATCTCCACCTTGACACGAATTCTGTTGAATGAATGCAAAAACCAATCTTTGACAAAAAAAAATTCTCTGTCTCTTCCACAAAAGCCCCTGAGGGCTAAACTTAATGGCCAACACCAACCAAATCCAAGCAATGCTCAAACTTGGTAATAGGAAGTGTCTTGGTCATCATATCAGCAGGATTATCATGAGTGCTGATCTTGCTTACAACAATATCACCTGAAGCTATAACTTCTCTCACAAAATGGTATCGGACATCAATATGCTTTGTCCTTTCATGAAACATCTGATCTTTTGCAAGAAAGATAGCACTTTGGCTATCACAAAATACTTTGGTGATTTGCAAGTCTTCACTGAGTTCTCCAAATAATCCTTTCAACCAAATAGCTTCCTTACAAGCCTCTGTAATAGCCATATATTCTGCTTCAGTAGTAGATAAAGCAACTGTAGCCTGTAAGGTCGCTTTCCAACTGATAGCACAACCACCAACGGTGAACACATACCCTGTAAGTGATCTTCTTTTATCAAGATCTCCAGCAAAATCAGAATCAACATATCCAATTACTCCATCATTCGATCTCCCAAATTGTAAACAAACATTAGTTGATCCACGCATGTATCTAAAAATCCACTGAACTGCTTTCCAATGTTCTTTACCAGGATTTGCCATGTATCTACTAACTGCACTGACTGCATATGATAAATCTGGACGTGAACAAACCATGGCATACATGAGAGATCCTACTGCACTAGAATATGGAACCCGAGACATGTATTCAATTTCTTCATCTGACTGTGGAGATAATGAAGATGATAATTTAAAGTGTCTTTGCTAGCAGATCTTGTGACAGCTTTCTGCATATTAAATCTGCAAAGAACTTTCTCAATATACCCTTTCTGACTTAGGTATAATTTGCCTGCCTTTCTGTCTCTCTGAATTTCCATTCCAAGTATCTTCTTTGCAACTCCCAAGTCTTTCATCTCAAACTCCTTACTGAGTTGTGCTTTTACCTTATTTAATTATGTCTTGTGTTTGGCGGCTATCAGCATATCATCAACATAAAGAAGTAAATATACAAACGACCTGTCCGTCGTCTTTTTGAAGTAAACACAACTATCATAATTACTCCTTACGAAATCATGAGTGGTCATAAAAGAATCAAACCTTTTATACCACCTTTGTCTTGAAAGATTTAAGGCCATAAAGAGACTTCTTCAACAAACATACGTAGTCTTCCTTTCGGGAGACTTCAAAACCTTCTGGCTGCTGCATATAAATGTCCTCTTCAAGTTCTCCATGCAGGAATGCAGTTTTTACATCTAACTGCTCTAACTCAAGATCATGCATGGCCACAATACCGAGTAAGGCCCGAATCGAACTGTGCTTGACAACTGGAGAGAACACATCTGTGAAGTCAACACCTGGAACTTGACTGTAACCTTTAGCGACCAATCTAGCTTTATATCTAGCATCTTCAACTCCTGGTGTTCCTTCTTTCCTTTTAAATACCCATTTGCAGCGAACTATTTTCTTATCTTTCGGCAGTTTCACTAAGTCCCAAGTGCCATTTTTACGAAGAGATTCCATCTCTTCTTGCATAGCAATCATCCATTTATGAGAATCTGCTCGACAGACTGCCTCTGAATATGAAGAAGGTTCTTCACTAAAGTCAATATCCTCGGCTATATTTAAAGCATAAGCAACCAAATCAGCTTCGGCATACCTCTTTGGAGGTCTAATATCTCTTCTAGGCCTATCTTTAGCAATAGAATATTGCAATCTTTGGTGGTGGAACAAAAGTAGTGGCATCCTTTACCTCCGATTGATGGTGGTGTTGATTGAGATTGCGGTTGTATATTTTACGACCGTTCGAAAACTCCACCTGAGTGCTTATTTTCTGCTTTGTTTGTCGTAACATTCTCCGTAAGGTGAACTTGAGCATTGCGATTCATCAAATATAACATCTCTGCTAATTATCACCTTTTGGTTTGAGAACACCACAATTTATAACCTTTGACCCCAAATTTATAGCCAAGGAAAATACACTTTAAGGATCTAGGTTCGAGCTTACCATTATTCACGTGAACGTAAGCAGGACATCCAAATATTTTCAAATTTGAATAGTTACCTGGACTACCGGACCATATTTCTTCTGGAGTTTTCTTGTTTATGGCAATCGAAGGAGATCGATTAACAATAAAGCAAGTCAGAGAAACACTTCGCCCAAAACGATTTCTAAGAGCGGCATTGGAAAGCATACATCGCACTTTTTCAATCAAAGTCCTATTCATTCGTTCAACTACCCCATTTCTTTGTGGAGTATGGGAAGCGTGTAGTGCCTTAATATTCCTTCCGATTTACAAAAGCATCAAACTCACGAACAAAACTCCAAACCATTATCCTGACGTAAGACGCTTTATATGTTTACCAGTCTGTTTCTCAATAAGGGTTTTCCATTCTTTAAATGTTTGAAACACGTCACTCTTTTGTTTCAAAAAGAACACCCAAACTTTTCGAGAGAAATCATCAATCATAGTCAGCATATACTTTGCACCTCACTGTAGAAGGCACCTTAGATGGTCCCCAAAGATGCAGTGTATATAATCAAGTGTTTCCTTCGTGTTGTGAATACAGTAGAGAATCTAACTCTCTTACGCTTTCCAAAAATACAATGCTCTATAAATTCCAAATTAATGTCTACGCCCATCAAGAAGTCCTCGTTTGCTTAGTTACTCGATCCTTTCTCACTCATATGCCCAAGGCGCATATGCCACAATCTGGTAGTATCAACGTCTGATAGTGTAGGAGAAGTTACAGCTGCTTCACCTGTAACTGTAGAACCTTGAAGGACATATAATTTGGCAGCCCTTTTAAAACCTTTCATTGCAACCAATGCTCCTTTTGGTGATCTTCAAAACTCCACCTTCACCAGCGAACTTGTACCCTTTTTCATCAAGAGTACCCAAAGAGATGAGATTTCTCTTTAGATCTGGTACAAATCTGACATCACTCAATGTCCGAACAACTCCATCTAACATCTTAATTTTGATTGTGCCAATTCCAGCAATCTTACAAGGTGCATTATTTCCAACCAACACAACACCCTTAGAAACAGTTTCATATGTTGAAAACCAATCCCAATTGGAACACACATGAAACGTGCAAGCTGAGTCCAAAATCCATTCCTTAGAAGGATGGGAGACACCATCAGAAGTAACAAGGAGTTTAGGATCAAGATTCAATTGTACGCAATCCTCAGGTTCGCTGTTGCAAACAATTAGAAGTTCTCCATCATTTTTATCATCTGTTGCAATGCTAGCTTCACGAATTATCTAGTCGCTTTCCATTACGATTAGCGACTTCTCTCTTAATTTTATTCTACGCAACTTGTAACATTAGGACTTGATATGACCTTTCTTCTTGCAATAATTGCAGTACTTATCTTTATTTCATGATTTTGACCTACTTCTATTGTTATAACCTCCAGAATTCTTATCATGAGTCCTTCCTCGAACAACAAGGCTCTCTGCTTGAGCCTCAGATCAGGAAATCTCTTTCATCTTCTCCTTAGAAAACGATTGCATCATACACCTCATCCAAAGTAAGAGTATCGTGACTATATAGAATAGTATCTCTAAAAGATACATAAGAAGAGGGCAACGAGCACAATAAAATCAAAGCCAAATCTTCCTCATCATACTTTACCTCTAAAGCCTCAAGGTCAGAAACAACTTCTTTAAAGGTAGTAAGGTGATCTTCTAGAGACGTACCTTCAACCATACGATGGGAATACAAAGCGTTGCTTGAGATGCAACTTACTAGTTAGACTTTTTGTCATACATAGCTGCTCCAATTTTAACCATAACGCAGCAGCAGCTTTCTCCTTCAAGGCGTCTGTAAAATTTGGTTTGAAAGATGAAGATGAATCGAGATAAGGCTTTTCGATCCCTACGTTGTTTTTCATCTGCCGTCCATGAAGCGGCATCTTATCAAACCCCAACAAAGTCGTCATCCAAATCCATCTGTGCAAGCCTTTGCTCGCATCTTAACTTTGCCATAGCGAAAATCTAGTGTTGCGATTTAAAAGCGGAATTTCATACTTCATGGTTGCCATTATCGTAATCAAACCTTAGCTCGATGCAGTTTGTTAGGAATCTGACGATAGCGGCAACAAGATTATAGAACAAAAGAAAGAACACGCATATTTGTTTTACGTGGGAAACCCAAGATCCTGGGTGAAAAACCCACTGGCAGAGACTAGAAAATTTCACTATATCAGAGATGGTTACAAGAGGAGATAATTTTCTAACTCTTACTATCAAATGCCATGAGCTCTATGGCATGGTATATATAGGAGAAAAACAAACCTATTATTACTAGGATAAGAATACTAATCCTCGTAGAATGAGGAATATAAATCCTAATGGAATAGATAAACACCAATATCAGGATAATAGGGATAAAATCCTAATCCCAATAGAATTCTTCAACTTCTCCAAATTTGATTCGAAATAGAATTCGGGTCACAATCCCAACAAAATGTGTTCGGTTTTTTTATCTTGAAAAACTTTCCTTCAAAATAGAAAACAAAAAGCGTGTTTAATTTGAATTAAAAAACAAAAAAGAAAATAGTGAGTCGATAAAAGTCCTAGAACTTTTAAATTTGTTCAGATTAATATTTATCTTCAACCTCCAACACCCCCACCCCACCACCTCTTTCCCTTCAATAGGTTGTCACCGACTAACCAAGTTCGCGTGACGACTTATGGTGGTCGCAAACCACTGTTGGTAGTTCATGAGAACTGGCATGAGTTGTTGGACCACTACCAGTTGCTGATGTGGTTGGACTATCAGATTTGCTAGTTTGAGTTTTTTTCGATGGTGGTTAGGGATAGAAATGTACAAAAAAGTATAAGTTGAGGCTTAAATATAGGTAATGTGAAATCTAAAATTAGAAAACTCATTTGATTTGTTTTCAACATTTAATACATAAAACACACAAAACATTAAAAAATTTTCATTTTTGAATTTCTTTTTCAAATCTTGAAAACGTTTTTGAAAATGTGTTTTCAAAAACATTGAAAATAATATATTTTCAGCATTTTCGAAAACTAAAATTATAAAATAGCCCGAAAATAGTAAAGAGAACGTAGTTCTTGAAAATAGCTTTTTATTTTATTTTAGTATGTCTATCGAATGTATAGTCAAACACACTTGGATTTGGCTAAAAGCGTTTCTCTTTTTTTTTTTAAGTACTATAATTACCTTGCAAATGCACACTCTCAATCACACTTCAAGTGAGTTTAATTTAATCAGATTTAATGTAAACGAACAAGCCCCATATCATCTAAAAACAATAAATGACAATAAATGATGATATGACATTAGAACATCTTCAATGATACAAACTTTCTAACAAAAGTAATATTATTTATATATAAACAATAAGTGGCGATATGACATCAGAACATCTCTAATGATACAATGTGGATTCTTATTGATGTGATAAATAAAATATAAACAAAAGAAAATGTCTCCAATTGTTAGTTGAGGAATGATTAATTTGTGTGTGTATTAACTAAAAAAAGAGAGAGAATATAAATAATTAATCAAAAAAGTAAATAGACAAGATCTAATACATCGCCATGTAGACAATATGTTAGATATTGTCTATTTCTCAATATGCCAGCTAAGCAATTTCTTGGCATGTGAAACCATGATTTGAGAATCCACAAGTCATTAAAGACGCTCCTAAATGATTTGTTATCTTATAATAAAGATTGCATTTAATATGACAATAGAAAAATTGTTGTTAATTAATTGTCACATCATTAGTAACCTGTAAGCAACCATTAATTTGGAAGAAGACGTTAGCAAAACTAATGGGAAAGAGAAATGGTAAAAAAGTAGAGGAAGATAAGGAAGGGGAAATGAGTAAATGAGAGGTCAAATTTGACAACCCCATTTATATATTTCCCCTTCAAATAGGCTAAATTATAAGTTCTCTCCCTTTAAATTATTTAGATGTAATTGTGTAAAGGACAAGGGGGAATAGACCTAATCCCCCCCCAAAAAAAATTTGTTCTTAAAATAGCTAAAGTGCTCGATATCTAGAAATGGAGAACATTTTCTGTGCGTTCCATCCCTTATTTATTTTCTTTTAATTTTCCCATCCCTTATTATTTATGTTTTTTTAATTTTCCTTTTCTTTAAATTCACATTTATTTATTTCGTTAAAAAGAAAAAAAAGTAACATGCGTTCGTGTCAATTTATTTTTATTTAAAATTTATTTATTACTAAAAATCAAAATTAAACATCAATATCAACTACATATTTTATATATTATAACTCGTTATTAACTATATATCTCATAATTTACACCGCTATTCATCTGAAAAATTAAATTTTAACTACTTTTTAGGTTGGAAAATTGTTTACAGGAACATGCTACCTCATCATACTTGAACACAAAAAATCATGTGTGAAAAATGAACTCAGTAGGCGTGTGTTATGTCAATCAGATTGCCATGCAGTTTGTTCGTGTAACATTTCCCTCTCGAGACAAATCAAATCAATACGTCGCATATTGCCAAGTAGCCCTGCCGAAGATTCTCTTTTTCAACAGGAATGCGTCGCGTGGGTCCCACGTATCTTACACGACAAAGACTTGTGTCAAAGTCCAATAATTGTTCGTGATGGCTGCATTTGTCCGTTTGGTCACCCGGCCCCAAATCCAATCTTTCTTATCCGCTTGTTTCCTTTACCACGTCACACGGTATGGGATTGCCCTTTTGGATAATTTTTATTTTTATTCACGTTCTAATCATAATAATCGCGATTCCTAACAAAGGGACCAAGGTCATGTCTCTTCTTGGTGAAAAAACATCACTTATTGGTACATTTGAATCGAATTGAGTCACTATCTCTCACTTCTATAAGCGTCAATTTGTACTAAAAAGTAATTACTAATAGAGCTTAAAAGACGAATTCTTATATACTATTTTTATTATCTCGTGTTCAAAATAAAATATGTTATTTCATTTTCAATTGATGTGGTTTTTTAATGTAGTGAAAATAAGCTATGTATTAAAATAAAATAAGATACTAAAAGAAATAATAGTTATGAACGGTCACATACTCTCTAAGAAGCACTGCATTTCAAATCTATACTAATATATAAAAGCTGATCCACCAGTGTGTGTTTTTGCATGTGCTTTCCCGCCTAAAATAAAAGATTTATTTCCTTTTTTTTTTTCAGCATTGCTATATATCAGGAAAGAAAAATTGTGTATAATAAAAATGGAAATTTGTGTAAAAATAAAAAAAGAAAATCGTGTAAAATAAAAAAGGAAAATCGTGTTGAATTACATATACATGTATGGAATATGGAAAAAGTGTATATGTATAAATAATAATAAATTTGGCATACATAAAATGAAATTTAAAGGTGTAACTTAGAGTGTAGATGACAAATCGCATAATAATAATAATAATAATAATAATAATAATAATAATAATAATATTATTATTATTATTATTATTATTATTATTATTATTATGATGATGATTATTATTATTATTATTAGAAACTAAAAATTAATTAAAATTAATAATTTCACTCAGATTTAGAAATTTTAATGATACGGTCCGTAATAAATAAAATAATTAACTGACTAAGATTATATTGTACAAATTTTTTCTATGTAAAATTTCAAAAAATAAAAATAAAAATAAAACTTGGTACAACACTACATCATGTTTGCCCCAATCCCTAGATCGATCCCTAGAAGCTATCATCAAAACTTAGAGGAAAAATAATGAATGATAAACCAAAACGAATACAAGCAATGAGAAAATGGAAAATAGAGTGACAAAAAAATCATTTTATGTTAGTGTCAAAATATTTTTAAAAATAAAAATTGTTCATAATTACAATTTAAAAGGGCAATTGAAATGGTGTTTAATAATTTCAAGGTATGATGCAAATGTAATTTAATTTAAAATGTCTTGAGTAAAAATGGAAAAAATGTTTCCCATCATTTCTAGACTTTTAATAGTAGTATAGATTACAAAAATTAGATCGGGCCTATTAATTGATTTAACAAATAATTAATTATTGTTATAAATAATTAGGTAATAAATGAAAATTAATTAAAATTATAAATTTTGATAGGATTGAATTTTTTTATGATACAAAAATCACAATTCATTAATTTTTTCCATAAAAATAAAAATAAACGTGTAACATTAAAACTAGAAATTAGATTGGACCCTTTACTTATTTTTCAAACAAAAATTAATTTAAAAGAAACGTGGAACTTATTTTTTATTAAATTTTTTATGTGGTTTAGTATATAGCATAATCCATATATGGTAATACGTATCTGCAAATATGGTAATACGGGTTAATATATATGTAGAATTACACATATGAAAACATGTGTACACGGCTAATATAAAAAAATCACGGTTTTTTATTTCTTTAGATAAAACATAATATTAATTATTCAGAATTATAATACTATTTTAAGAATTAATATAGCACATAACTAATTTCATGTCAAGTTAATTGAATCTTTCTGGTTTGAGAAATATTTATTTTGGAAGTCCTTAAAAAATCAAATTCTCAACTTCCCTTCCAAAAGTTTAGCTAATATGATAATTTATATGCTATTTAAAAAAAATCCCACATTTTGCAGTTAAAAAAAAAAAAAGAGTGTGCGTACGACTTTATAAAATATTAATTATTATTAAATATCTACAAGTTATAGGCAATGGCTACTTGAGGGAATTGGTGCGGTTTCCCTTTAGTTTACTAATAATTTTTAAATTAATAATAATGGATGAAAATTCCATAGTGGTTTCACAATGCAAGACAAATTCGAGGTTAAAGTACATACACTTTAGTGGCTTTAATTTAATATTGAATGGCTGAAAATCTCATAGTCGGCCCAGAATGACCTGGTTTCCCTTTAGTTTAATTTTTAATTAATAACAATGAATGAAAATCTTATAGTGGCCTCATAATTTGTGTCTAATATGAGATTAAAGTACGATTTGTGGTTCTCTCGACAATGAACAAGATTATTGATTGTGCTTTTTCCGTTAAAAGTTTATGTCATCTCAAAAAACTCCTAGGATGTTGAAAATGAAAGCACAATAAGAAATCAATTATAAATTTTTTAGAACAATTGTCAACTTTTTAATTTAAAACAATGTATATAATCCGAAAAATTATTATTAATATCTAATTAAGAGATTATATTGTTATATTTTTAGTTAATCTATTATATTAATTAACAAGATGATTAGAATAAACTATTAAGATATAAAATCCGAAATATGGATGGTAGCTTTAGAAATCATTTTTAAATTAACAAACTTCATTAAGTTATTGTCAGTTTTCAGAATCATTTATTCTATTAAAAAAATTAAAATGTTTTAGGATTAATTTGATAATTACAATTCATTTTGTATTGTTGCAACCATTTTGCAAATTGAATTGAAGGATGACTGGTAATACTTGAGGTGTAAGAAATGGGAAAGAAGATGATTGTTGAGGTACACATGTCTATGCTTTACTGTCGATGAACTGAAATTTATTCTATCTTAAATATTTTATATTAATTGTCCAACATTATTCTTTTTAATTATTTCAACTGTAATTCATCTAATGCATGTTACTTAAATTATTTTTTTCCATCGGATATGACGTACTCTTGGAATATTTTCATCCCGTGCAACGCACGGGTCAGATACTAGTTTTTGTAAATAACTTTTAGGGATTGTTTGATTGGGGATAAAAGTTATCCGCGCAGTATTCCGTGTAAAATATGTGGTTAATATTGTATTGAAAAGTGTGTATATGGTTGAAAAGACGAGAGAGAAATGTGTGAAATAAAAATTATACTGGATAGAAAAAGGTCTATCTTTGATCAAGCATTGGTTGAAATAACCACTTTTTTTAAGGGAAATTTTAGTCACAAGCTTACTTGATACAATTTATGAAAGAATATGTCATTTATTATTGGTTTTAACAACGCATTAGCTAGCGCGTGTTCTTTTGTATATTTTTACATTTTTTACACATTTTTTTCAATTAGCCTTATTCTCACTCCTATTTCACATTTGTATATCTCGTGGGACCTATATGTACTACACAAATATCTACCATTCAACTCTGCTTATTCTCTCTCCTATATCACATAAAAACACATAAAAATCTATTTTTACACATATCCTAACATCCGCTAGAATGATTTAACAAATTTTTTTATTTTTAAAATAAAATTAAATATTTTCTTAATTTATAATTACAAGTTCCAATTTTATTTTCCCAATAATCTCTATCATTCACCAATAATCATCCTCTTTCAAACACACTGTTGAACATAGTAGTGAATGTTTTCCATTTATTTCTTTCATCATATTTCCATCCCCGACCTTTAAGTTGGCACATCTTGGATCTTGTTTCTTACTTTTGTTGCACCCACAACTAGAATATATATTTTTTTCTCTCCCTCGCAAGTAACAAACCCTGAAAAAATTAATGACTCTGATTTGAAATAATTCAAGACATAGAAACGAGAAATTACTTGAGGCCACAACTCGGTCATGATATTTACTTTACCTTCTTTCACAAACACAATCAACCTCGTCCCTTAAATATGTTTGAATGTCGCATTGTCGATAGTCGATTTTACCTAAAAATACACTGTCAAAATTCCATTGAAGTTTATCCTTGTAAAGTTTTTCATCGCTTTTACTTATTTTTCAATCATTTAAATATATTTTTCAATTTCCTAAATCATGAAATACAACTTACGTCGCGAAAAATATATAATGAGATATTAAAAATTTATTAGATCTAACATAGGAACCAATTGTCTCCGTCTCCATCCCGAACGTCCAACGGGGAGGTCACTTTCCGGTCCGATTGATGTCTGGGCTCGATTACGTTATCAGCCTACACACAAGTGTAATCTAGAGGGGCCAAAATACTCTATATAAAATGATAATTACAAAATTGCTATTAGATAAATATATTAGGGACTACCGCTGCTATTTTCCCGCCATTCACATTCAAAGGGAAGAGATAAGGTGTTAGCATGAAATGAAAAATATATTTTAATGTATTTTTTTCAAATTTCAAACTTGGTCAAACAAATCCCATCTATATATCTCTTTACTCATTAAATCTCTACCATCCAACTCCACTCATTCTCTCTCTTCATACTCATAAAAATACATTAAAACTCATCCGCTAACACCCTCAAAGAATCAAATTCTACTATTGAGATACATTTCCGACACGTGTTTTGCTTCATCTCCATCATTTGAACCGCGGTTACAGTACACCTCCCACTAAAAAAACAAAGCAAATCGAACGCGTTCTCTTCACGCTCCTGAAAGCGCATTTCTGTACGAATCACCCGGAGATCATTGCTGCATAAGTTGCGGGGAATACCCAAACGCGGTCGGAATAAAATTGAAATTCACTTCAAATTCAAATGAAATTAAAATGCATATAAATTCACGCGTATTCAGCTGCCTGTGAAAACGGAATACTTGCTAAATTTCATCTTCTCCTATATATAGAGAGAGAAACTAATCAGTTTAGAGAGAGAAACTAACATACAGAGTCACTTGTGTATGCACGCTCCAACTAGCGGAGATTCTCGGTTTCGGCTTTACTGTTTTCGTCCCCACTGTATAGAGACGTTTTGGGCCGCGAAAAGGTGCATTTTCTGTTTTGTTTTCGAAATTCCAAAAAAATCTACTTGTTTAATTTGTTACAGATCGCGTTAATTGGGGATTTAGGGTTTGAATTGGATTGAACTGAAAGTTTCAGAATTGTAGCTAATTGAGTTTGTAGTGTGGTGAGTTTGAGTAATTTTGATAAAATGGGAGGTGATATTGAGCAAGTTAATGGCGATTCTGTTCAACGACTTCAATCATCGTTTTGGACGACGTCGTCCTCACTCAGTAAACAGCAGCAATCGATACCGATGAATCAATTAGACATACCTCATTTGAATGTTCTTCAATTTCGTGGTCAGATTCAACAATTCTCCCCCAATTTCGGTGTTGATAATAGTAGTAGTAAGAGACTAGGTATACCTCCTCCTCATCCGCAAATGACGCGCAATTCGCCGAGGACAGCTGAGACAACTCTGCCTCCACGCAAGGGGCATAGACGGTCCAATAGTGATATCCCGTTCGGGATTTCCAATTATACCCTTCCGCAACCCCAGTTCTCATCTTTCGAGAGGTCATTGTCGGCGAGGGAGAATTTAGGGGTGCAGTTGGTGAAAGATGATAGCAATGCTGAAGAGATGGGTGAGAGGAAATCTGAAGGGGAGGTGGTTGATGACCTGTTTTCTGCGTACATGAATTTGGACAACCTTGATGACAACCTTAATGTGTTGAACTCGTCTGAGAATTGCGAAGATTTGCACAGTCGAGCGAGTGTGACCAAGCCGACTGGTTGTGATAGCAGTGATAATGAAGCCACAAGCAGTGTCAATGAGAGTGGCAACAATTCTTGGAAGCAAGGGATATCTATGTCGACTGAGAAAAGGGAAGGCTTAAAGAGGAGTTCTGGGGGTGATATTGCTCCAACGACCACCAGACATTGCCGGAGTCTCTCTGTAGATAGCTTTATGGGGAACATGAACTTTAACGAGGAGTCGCCAAGATTGCCTCCTTCTCCGGTGACACGCCCAGGACAACTCTCGCCGGCCAATTCAATTGATTCAAACTTTAGCTTAGAGTTTGGGAATGGCGAGTTTAATGGTGCTGAGATCAAGAAAATCATGGAAAATGAAAAACTTGCCGAGATTGCTTTATCTGATCCCAAACGAGCCAAAAGGTAAATACCCTCAATTTTGTTAAGTGGTATCTTAACACAGGTTTGGCTACTTGTACAACTAGATTGACAACTTGTATGGATAGCACAATCTGAGTATTTCATACACCACATAATCTATAAAATCAACACCAATTGTCACATTGCAAGTTGCCACAAAGTAGTAAGAGGAGCATCAATACTCTGAACATAATTTGGGTATGTTTGATAGAGATTTAAAAATAAAGTGGTTTAAATGTGCGGTTGAAAGTGGAAAAAGTAGCATAAAAAATTAAAATAATTGCCAGATCAATCAAATCATTTGATGGACAATGAGAGTTTAAAAAGGTGTTTTGAGTTTTAAAGAGATAAGTCTTTATAGAACATACACTTTATCCTGTCTCCGTTTCATATGCATAGTCAATTGATCTCTAATGCCTAATCTGTTAATATGCCAATCGTTGTATTAGAATATTGGCAAACCGTCAATCTGCGGCTCGTTCGAAGGAGCGTAAGATGAGATACATTGCTGAGCTAGAACACAAGGTCCAAACCTTACAGACAGAAGCAACAACGTTGTCAACTCAGCTTACTTTGCTGCAGGTAATGACTTTTACTGCTGCTATTATCTGTTTTGATTCAAGTTGTTCTTCATCTTTCCTTTGTGTCTGTCTAACGACTGGTTTGTATTTGTGTTCAGCGGGACTCAGCTGGACTTACGAGCCACAACAATGAGCTGAAATTTCGTCTGCAAGCTATGGAACAACAGGCTCAACTCCGCGATGGTATACCTTTCTTACCGTCTAGCATTTTTGTTGTGTCTATATGAACCTATACAAAATTGCGGCCATGAATTGAATTGAAATATTTGATGTCCCACATTATAACATACTTTGGTCCCCGAGAACAATAGTTGTTACAATGCAGTAAGCATCCATTTATGCACAGAATATACATGTCTAACCCCTATAGTGGGTCCCATCAGCTTTTACGCAGTCCCATTCCTACTCGGAAATTTTGAGGAAATGAAAAACATCGAGAAAACTGAGAAGTCCATGAATTCATTTCTTCTCTGTGGAAGGATCTGTGTTGTTAGAAATATTCTGTTTAAGTTGGATAATGGTGGGACCAATGAAATGTGAAAATTATTATGAACAGTGATTTAAGATATGGAGTAAATATTAGAGTTTGATTTTGATTGAGCAGAAAAAGTTAATTTTTAGTTAGAAAAGTTGAGAGGGACGGCGTGCTTAATCCATTGGGTTTATTTTGGTTTTCTTGCAACAGCACTTAACGAAGCATTATCGGCTGAGGTTCAACGTTTGAAGTTTGCATCTGCCGAACTGAGCGGAGATCCTTCCAGATTTCAACAGCTTTCAATTAACCCCCAGCAGTTACAGACGCGCCAAGAGTCGCAGCGGCAGAGACACAACGGCAGTATATCGTCCCAGCAGGAATCAAATAAGTAGTTGTTGATACATTACGTTATGGAGCGAAAGTAGTTCACCTTGTATTATTTAATTTATTCGTTTTCATCGCATAGTAAGCAGCTTGTACTTGCTTAGTGCATTCATTCATTAATTAGTTTTCGACCTTATGGCGTGTTTGAAATAGGAGATTGTGTACCAAATATGTTCTTCGTGTAATGCTTTGGGAGCCTACAAAGTTTACCCGTGTTGCATATACGTCCCGTCGATAAGTCCAAGAGATTTTGTGTGTAAGCATCAATCTGTACTCTAGGAATGGTAATTTATTTATTGAGAAAATGTATTTTGGAATATTTTTAATCATAGAGATTTTGGAGTGCTAAGGGTTGTAAGTTGCGACACCTTTTCTTCTGATGTGTAAGCATCAATTTGTACTCTAGGAACCTGTCAGCTTATGTTGATGTCAAGGAACATTACTTATAGTGTACTCAACTACTCATATAAATTTTTATTTAACTAAAACTAACTTTTTAAGTTTAATTAAGAATGAGAATCACGAAATGTGTGGATAATAATAAATGAAAAATGATGTGCAATGTCTATCATAAATATTTGATTTTAACTAATAGTACAAATTGATTTTTTATGTAGAAAAAATGTTTACGCGAATGCGGGCTTCAAAATGCACATAAGACTCTGCTGGACATGCTGCAAAGAAACTTACTTGGAAGTCAAGCCAACAAATCGTCGAGCTAGGTTTTTAACCATCTCATTCAATGGACTTTTTCGTTCACGTTGATGTCTTCTCGATGCATTGCATCATCAACACAAACATCAAACTGGGAAACATCAACGACGATCACACAAGATACCAAAAGTTTGCAAGGCCAATGTTGATTCTATGGATCTTTGGCGGACCCTTGATTTTTGACAACCAAAAGATTTTTCCATTCTTCATTGATGCCATGGGAACCTTTTCCCCAGCGAACGAAAGCTTTATAGTTTCTATCCGTAACTTTTACAAGAATCTTCATCACTTGAGGTTCGAGTTTGTCTTCATACCTCGTCGATCTTGAACCAACAATTTTCAGATTCAATTTTATCTGCAAATAGATACTCCCGTATCTCATTGACTCTATTTTGAAATTTAACTCTTTTGTCAAATCAGGTCCTTCGTCAATTTTGTAAAGTACTGTATACCAAATGCGTACAAAAAGGGATATGAAACAAGAAAATACATAAAGCTAGCCAAAACCATGGTAATAAGATAAGTTTCCCCAGTCATTCTTCTAAAAATTACAAATTACTTAGGGTTCTACCTCCCACTTCATTTTGATTCTTAATTCTGTGAAGCCATCCTCCATCAATAGACTCCAAACTCCCACTCAATCCATCATCAAGAAAATCACCAACCCTTTTCACTTTACCCGTTGGCTCGACCGGATACTTCCCTGAAAAGCATGCATAACAAAAGTTCTTCGAATCATCACCCAATTCACTCTTCAACCTATCAATCGGCAAAAAAGCAAGTGAATCCGAGCCAATGAACTCCCTAATCTCTTCAACGCTCATCCTATTCGATATCAACTCATCCGTACTAGGAGTATCAACGCCATAGTAACACGAGCCTATGATTGGGGGCTTGCAATTCTCATGTGAACTTCTTTTGCCCGGCTTCCTTTATCAATCTAACAATCTTCGACGAGGTGGTTCCCCTAACGATGGAGTCATCCACGACCACCACCCGTTTGCCCTCCAACACCGCCCTCACCGGAGAAAGCTTTAGCTTCACTCCAAAGTCCCTAATCTTTTGAGATGGCTCTATAAATGTTCTCCCCACATAGTGAGACCTTATTAACCCCTGCTGAAACGCCACCCCAGCTTTGGCAGCATAGCCAAGCGCCGCCACCACCCCAGAATCAGGCACAGCAATCACCACGTCGCACTCCACCGGAGACTCTGTGGCCAAGATTTCACCAAAAGCACGCCTTGACTCATACACCGATCTCCCAAAAACCATCGAATTTGGCAATGCGAAATATATATGCTCGAAGATACAAGATTTAGGCTCAGGGTGAGGCATTAGGCAAAGAGATTGAATTCCTTCTTTATCCACCACAACAACCTCACCAGGATAAACCTCCCTCTCATAGGTAGCCTCAATCAAATCCAACGCACAAGTTTCTGAGGCAAAAACTACAGCCCCATTGCTTCTTCTACCCATAACCAATGGCCTAAACCCGAAAGGATCTCGAACAGCAACTAACTTATCCTCTGTCAAAAACACCATAGAATAAGCCCCTTGAAGCTTCTCACAAGCCTCAACTATTCTCAACAGAAATGGCCTTGCTTTTGAAATTGCAATCAAATGAAGAACCACCTCTGTATCTGAACTAGTATTGAAAATTGATCCATTTTCTTCTAATTCAGCTCTCAAAGCCTGGTAATTTACTAAATTACCATTGTGAGCTACTCCTACTGACCCAAATCTATAAGCTGCAACAAATGGTTGTACGTTTTTAAGCATAGAAGATCCAGCAGTGGAGTACCTTACATGTCCGATGGCAATATCTCCAGGTAACTTATCGAGCTTCGATTGGTCGAAAACTTCCGATACAAGTCCGACGCCGGTGACCGACTGCAGAACGTTGTCGTGGACGGAGACGATTCCGGCTCCCTCCTGGCCGCGGTGCTGGAGCGCGTGGAGGGCTAAATAACCGAGCCGCGATGCCTCAGGGTCACCGTAAATTCCAACCACTCCACACTCTTCGCGAGGCTTATCGTCATCATCGTTGAGATGGAGGTGACTAGTTTTGAAGCTTATTGGTGGTTCGTTAACGACGTCGGAGAGCGGATTCCCGGAGTGGGTTACGTGGAGGGGCTTTGGGAGGGTTTTGAGGAGATTGAACATGAGTTGGTTGAAATGATGTGAGGCTGAGGGGAGGGAAGAGCGCCTGGTGGTGGAAATGGAAGAGACGGCGGGTTTAACGGCGGCGGCCATGTAGTGCGTGCAAAGAAAATGGGATATTTTTGGCTCCAAAGGAACTACGAATGGCCAACGAATCGAGTCCACTCTAGGTTTTGATACTTTTTGAACGGGTCACCGGAGTGATATAGAATAAATTACACTCAAGGTACTTAACTTTGATCACTTCTAGTAACCAAATTTTAGACACCTATACATAAACGCATCTCAATTGGTAAAACTATCAGATATGTATGTTTTTATTTGGGATTTTTAGCGCGAAATAAAAAAAAGCCAGTATTTGCAGATTTAGTCATGAATAATAAAGGTAAGCGTAATGGTCGAAAAAAAAACTTTGGTGCATGAATGGTCCATTTAGATTTGCCTTTTAAATCGATTTTCTTTATTTTGTCATTTTGTCTTGAGGATATTTTGGTCAAAACATTAGAAAAAATTACACAAATGGTCATCACTTTGCGGGTTATTAAAATCAGTCCTAAAGTTTTTAATTTTGTTGCATTAGTCCAAATTTTAATTAAATTATATAATTTTATATTTTACCTTTTTAAGTAGATCACGAATTTGGTCACAATAATTTTATCGAATTAATTTGACACTAATTAGATAATTTTACGAAAATCTTCAACGTAATAACATTTATTTATGTTTTCTTTTGCATTAGATATGCGTATATTTTGATTTTAATCAATCGTTAACTTGATAAATATAATTATTGTATCTTCTTAAAATTTTAGTATCGTGTATTCTTTGTAAAAATAAAAATATAACGAATATAAAAATAAAATAAAATACATACGTGCACATTTTGATTTAAAAGCGGATATAAATGAATTGTTGTACCTAAATAAAATTTTATTAGAAATATATCTATGTAAGAAAAATATCTGGATACAAACAATTAATTAAATCAAATAAAAAATTAATTGTTTGTATCCAAAGATATTTTTCTTACATAGATATATTTCCAATAAAATTTTATTTAGGTACAACAATTCATTTATATCTGTTTCAAATCAAAATGTGCACGTATGTATTTTATTTTATTTTTATATTCGTTATATTTTTATTTTTACTGATAATACACGATACTAAAATTTTAAGAAGATACAATAATTATATTCTTTGTTAACGATTGATTAAAATCAAAATATACGCATATCTAATGCAAAGAAAACATAAATAAATGTTATTACGTTGAAGATTTTCAGATAAATTATCTAATTAGTGTCAAATTAATTCGATAAAATTATTTGTGGACCAAATTCAGATTCTACTAAAAAGGTAAAATATAAAATTATATAATTTAATTAAAATTTGACTAATGCAACAAAATTAAAAACTTTAGGACTGATTTTAATAACCCGCAAAGTGAGGACCATTTGTGTAATTTTTCTAATGTTTTTGACCAAAATATCCCTCGCACAAAAGGACAAAATAAAGAAAATCGATTTGATGAAGAAACTTCTAAATTAACCATTTGGACCAAAGTTTTTTTTTTATCATTTTACCTTTATTATTTTACTAAATCAAGAATACTGGCTTTTTTTAATTATTTCATACCAAAATCCCTTTTTATTTCATAAAAATTGTTTTTATTTCATAAAAATACTACTTGAGTATTAAAAGTATCTCCGGCGATACTTAAATCCATTTTGTAATTAATTTGCTCATACGGGTCCACAAATATTGCCGTGGCGAGATCCATATTAAATATTAATTTCCTGATTTTTTAATCATTTTCATCCTTTTTATTCTTTTCTATTTCTATAATTTCTTTTCTTATTTCTTATTTCTTATTGAATCATATGCTTGGATTTCGAATCGCATGGGCATTTTCAAGTGAATTGGGGTAATTTTCAGAAGAAAACTGAGGCTTGATTTCGTGAGAAATTTACGCACATGGTGGATAAGAGAAATATTTGAATTTAGAGGTTCGTAATCGGAACTTTTTAGGCTCAATTTAATTTTTCCTATTTTTCTGATTCTGCTATTTATTAAAGTACAGATCCAATCCGAAAATTCAATTATGGGAATGCCCTAAAAATTATGTTCTAATGTCAAAAATTTTTTCCAATCAATATCATGATAGAAAAGAAAAAAAGGGGGGACGAAACTGATTAAAAAATCATGAAATTAATATTTTACTCTAAACCTCGTCGCCAGCGATATTTGTGGATCCATGTGAGCAAATTAATTACAAAATGGACCTAAATGTCGTCGGAGATACTTTTAATACTCAAGTGGCAATTTCACAAAACAAAAAATACCTATATGGTAGTTTTGCCTATCTCAATTAACTAAAACAGTATAATTTTTTTTTATGTTTCAATAATCGTCAAATATAATTAATTTAAAGTGCTTAACACAAACTATTAAGATTATTAAAAAAAATTTCCTCGCATTTTAGTCAAGGAGTTGATAAGATGTTCAGGATTAAGACAAGGTCTCAATTTTTCTCTTCTTATCAAGATCACTAGGGCTCAACACGTGCGTTGCACGTTAATTTTCATGTTATTTAAGTTAGCATTGATTGAATTTGAATATAAGGAATTACAATGTAAATGCTCATTTTGTGGTATTTTATTTCTTTGCTAGTAATGAAATATGGCCAGTACGTTCCGTTATTTTAACTAAACGCTAGCTCGAAAACCTCGAGTATCGAAGCAAAACAATAAACCCAACAGTGTCCATATAATGCATTTATATTTTACATAAACATATCGCAGCCTGGGTATTATACCCATGATTATAACATGTAAAGGGAATAAATAAGTGGTTAGGAGCCAGTTGCTCTATTCCTAAATGCCCATGAAAAATTTCCCTGAATCTGAAAACCTACAACGAAACAAAAGGAAAGGTAACAATTACTGAGAAAGTTACAAGTTTGCACCTATAGATGGAATCCCAGAACTTCAGAGAACAAAAGTTGGCAAAATAATAATAATAATAATAATAATAATAATAATAATAAATAAATAAATAAATAATAAATTGAAGGATTAACCCAACAAAAAAAGTATTGGGTCAACATTTTTTTGGGTCGACATCGTAATTTCATGCGACAACCTATCTACGAACATTCCAAAAAACCTTTTCTCGTTACTCTAGATGCCACTTGTTAGGACATTTGTACTTAGAGCTTGTAAGGCTGTGATTTTCCACTTTTTTTCTGAAACTATTTTTAACCACATACTTGATTGAATGACAAATTTTTATTTTTTTTTAACACTCATTCACCACTTATAATTTCTGTCCCATTGACCATATCCAACAACTACTTCTCTATACCTTTTAATGATATTCAAAATCATGGTACAAAGATCACTCCTAAACAAGAAATTCGAGAAAATTATTTGTACAATAATTAATGTTAGGTATAATGTATATATTTTAATTTTGTTGACTCTTTAATCTTGTTGAGTACTGTTTAATTGAACTGTTCAGATTTTCCTTGTGATATACGTACTCATTAGGTGGAAGCCTGAAAGCATCCAAATTAGTGCCGAAATCATAGGACATGGGATTCACATAAGCAAGCCTGTATAGTTACCTATTTCTCAATCAAATCACATGAATCTGTCTGAAAATAATCCTTTACACAAATGCCAAAATTAGTCTTATTTCCTAAGAGAAAAAATTTTGTAATTAATTAAAATTTACCCCAGGAACAAGAGCTTGAAGTGCCCTCACTCTTTCACTTATTTTCTCCCTTCTAACTTGAAACCAGTTAGAATTAAATATTAAAAATTTAATATTTTCACTCAATTTTTTTCAAAATGTCTCAATTATTAATAAAAAATATATGCTTTCTGCAGAAAGTGTGACTATCAATTGCCTGACCCCTTCTTGCTCTTACATGAATGCAGCCATTTCTATCATCTTCAGATGACTTCTTCTCTTTCACTTGTCTCATATCCTAACTACCAAAATATTAAAAGAATTCTTTATCTTTTTTCTCAATAATTAATATAATAAATAATGATTAAATTAAGCTACTGAATTAATTACCTTGGATTGAGCCGAATTTGATGAGGAGGTGATGGGTTTTCGTGTCCCTTGTTCTTCTCGAGTTCCACCATGAAAGTTACGGCTTCTTGATCATCTATGCTCTCATATGTATCAATAACTGAAGAGCACTTCATAATATTGTTTGATTGCTGCGGAAGAACTGGGTCAAAGAGAAAAGAGCTCTGCTGCTGATTGTATGATAAAAAAGTTGCCACTATTACTATTGTTGTTCTTCAAATTCTTCATTTTTTTGGTCGAAAGTGTTCTTACTAACCCATTGAACATCGACGAGAAATACCCAATCTCACTGCCAAAGCCACCACTAATAACCTTCAAAAGCACAATTGTCTACAACATAGTTATCATACGGAAATCACATAAATAGGCCTATACTACGAGCACATGAATCTTGTGCAAAATTGGGAAATAACTAAATGAAAACATAACGGCTAGAATATTCTTTACTATTTTGACCCCAAAGAAAATCAAGAAATCACAGAATTCATCTGTATAAGATTCAATTCAGCAAATTTAAAAAGAAAAGAATCCCATAATATTTTGCTTCATATATAATGCCATAGTCAATAATTTGAAAGATGAAAATAATAAAATTAAATGCCAGCCGTGATGTCCATTTTCCTTCATTTCACAGCGAAAGCAAACAAAATCAAACTTCCAAGATGAGTAAAACATTTGATCAAATAAACAAACCCATAATCTAAATCTAAATAATTATAAGCTGCTAAACAAGAGAGAAACATTGAAGAACAATAAAAAGAAAATTAATTGTCTATCTTGTATTCCAATTAGAATCACGGAAAAACAAAAGCAAAAGCAGTGTGCAAAGGTCTACAAACAAAGGCCCCAACTTTGTGAGAGAAATTTCTGAGGAATAACAACAAACTTACCTTTTCGTTTCATTAAAGGTTAAAAACAATGAAGAAGAGTAGCTTCTTCTCTTGAGAACGACCCACAAGGAACCTAGAACAATACACAGAAAGCACATAAAGAAAAAGTACAAACAAAAACCGAGTAAACAAAAGTAAGATATCAAATCTCCACTATAACAATTAATTGAAAAAATTAGTCTAAACAAGGATCCGACGAAACACTAAATTACCTTACCAATCAAACAAAGCCTTAAAAATAAAGCAAAAATCAGGAAATCAAACCTCGATAGGTAAACCGCAGGCTTGGTTGAACAGGCGAAGTTCGTCAACAGAGAAAGAATGACCCCCGAAGTGAGAAACATAATCTTACGGTGATAGATGAACAGAGAGAAGGACAGAGAAAAATTTGGAACAACAATTGCGATAAAGGGGAAAATAATTTCTGATAGCTAATTTCAAGCTTACGAAGAGATAAGAGCCGAAATCTAGGCACTGGTCAGAAAAATTATGCAGTTCGCTCGTCTCTAAAAACGCCCCGATCTGAAATCCTTAGGGGTGAGATCTGAAATCCCCCAACCAAAACGAAGAAAGGCATAGCAAGAACAATTCCTAGAGTTCCTTTTTGGCGGACGAAATCTAGTAGAGAAAGAGGGAGAGAATTATGAAAGTAGAGAGAGAGAGGGGGAGAAACGCGAAGGCGCTGTGAAATGGGTAGAAAAGAGGGTATTCCGAGTTCGGGTCGGGCAAAGCCCGCGGCCTATTAACGGGGGGAATTTTAAAATGCGGCACAAAAACGACGTCGTTTTGATGTCTCCATATACCAAACGACGTCGTTTTTGACATGGTCGTCCACCACATTGGCGCTTTTAAGATGGTATAAAATTCCTTATAGTAGATATTGGAAGGGGTTCTTGGAAGCATATTCTTTATGAAGGAAATATAGTCGCACACCCCATTGGTCCTAGTGCTCTTTGAGTTTCTTTTTCCGATTCATGGATTCCTTGTGTTTCTGGCTTTGTATGGACACTAGTTCATCATGATATGTCTTAATGAATTAATCTTTATTACCCTAAAAAAGAAGGAAAAAAGATAAGATAATCTATCAAGTCCATTGATTGATTGCATTTTTATATTGAAATGTGTACGCAACTTGATAAAAAAAAAAAAAAACAGTGTAAATTAAATTTAAACATGTTTATTCATCAATAATAAATGTTTTAAGTCACTTAGTATTTTGCATATGAAGAACTATATGTACTTTCTAAGAGCATCCATAAATAGGCATTTTAAACGATATCTTAGTAGCATATATTAGTTAAAAGTCAAAATTTCACTTACAACGAACATGCTAATTCGGAGTGTTGAAGTAATCTTTTTGTAGTGCTCGTTAACTTGATAGCTAAATTTGACAAACAAATTAGGTACTGAGGTGATGAGAATTGTGTATTCAAAAAATATTTGTTCTTCTCATTATTTTTCTCGCTCATATTTTTAGTATAATGAAATGTCAACACATATATTGTGATGATTAAATTTAACATGTTCATTGTAAAATATCAACCACTAATCAAATTTAACATGCATGTTGATACATTACTTAATAGCTTAAAAGATACTTATGGTGCACTGGTACGTACTCCGCTAGACCACGGGTAATGCCCAGGTTCGATTCTCATCCCCAACCCTGACAATCACTCAAAAAAAAAAAAAAAAAAAGAAAGAAAAAATGCTTAAAAGATACTTATGGGGTCTTCTAAAAGTTAAAATGTACATTGTGATTGGTCCGAGGATTCTTTCCTCCCCCCCACCTCACCCCACCCACTCACATTGACATTGCTAGTAGCCTCGGATGACAATGAGCTCCAAATGATCGGGTGCCAAGGGAATTGGATGACATACGCACGGACTAAACTCTCTTATCAGGAAGGCAGGGAGGATATAGATATTTTAGGTGTGAGTGTTGAAAAATATCAATTATGTTCTGTATAGAGTTAAAGATGTGTTTATTCCTAAAAAAACAAGGATATGGATCAAAAAATAATTTTCATGAGATTTTTTAAATGATAATTTTATTGTCATCGTAGTTTAGTTGAAAATTTCGTAAGATATTCCTAACATCTAGTTTAATCTGTACTTAAGCATAAATGATTCTCCTAACTATAATATTAACAACTTGTTATCATAAGTCAAAAATATTCAAGAAGATGCTCCAATCGTGATCATCTATCATTGACTAGGTGATATTAATTATTGACATCGTGATATTTAAGATAACACTTAAGAGAAATCAGTTCGTGTTAATTAACTAATATATGGGTGGTAATTGATTAACGAACATCAAACATGATGCATAATGAAATACTATATATAAGTTAGGGTCATATCGCTTGTAAGCGCTATACGTTGGGGACTTACACTGAAATTCCTCTGAGAAAAACCGAATCCAAAACCGAACCCTCATAAAATTGGGCTGCTGAGTTCTTCAACATCAATCTGTTGTGAGGTTTTAGCAGAACGTTATTTGAACGACAGATTTTCATTCACCTCTCAGCTATGGCGCCTCCTCCTGGACCCTACTCCGGCACCAGCACCCTCGCTTTGGTACCTTTTTCTCCCGATTTATATTTCTTCACTTATTTTGCTTAGATCTTGTGTGTATAAGTGCAAAGTCATAGATTTAGAAAAGAGAAATCGATGCGTGGCAGGTAGCTAGGGTTTCCGCCTTCTCGTTCGGAATAGTTTATGGAAGCATGAAGCTTAAGATTTTAAAGGTATTTCTCTCTTGTTCTAGCTCGATTGATTTCTGTTATTTTGGAAATATAAATGAAAAATTTGTTCATGATTTGAGATTTTGCTTTTATGTTCTAGATCTTTGAACTGGTGGTAGGTGTTGGTGATTTTTAGATCTGGCACTTATGGGTTGAATTATAAACTTTGAACATTGGTTCTATTTTTGGTTAAGTTAGATGATAATTCAGCATGTGGCTCGCAGAGGTAATTACACTTTTGGTAGGTGGAGCTCTACACTCTACAAGATTGGGGACTACATTATACAATCAATAATTAACATTTATCTCTGTTCTCTTATACTATTCTTCGATTTTATATGGTGTCTGCCAAAATGTTTAACAGCCACTTTGGGCCAACAGCTTTGCTGTTGGATGGGCTTACCATTGGCACAGGGATCATGAATCTACTTGTTGCACATCACACCACATGTAAGCGGAGTGATGTGATTTGATTAGATTGTTGCAACATGCCACCAAGGCCTGATTTTAAAGTAGTGCCAATTTAAATAGCCAAGGAAAGATCTAATGGGCATGTTAGGATCAAAATTTTTATAAATTTTTATCCATTTTTTAAAAATTTGAATTTGATAATCACATTCACATATCTTGTGGAACGTATATTGCACAAATCTCTACAATTCAACTCCACTTATTCTCTCTCTCTTTTTTTTTAATAAGAAACCAATTATTTTATTGCCGAAAACTCAGAAGTTACAAGACCAAGTGGACAAGCCATCCACTAGAAACAACACCAAGCGGACCAACATAAAAACTAGGTATTGCTCTATACAATGCTACAAAAATAGCTAGCGGGGTTTAGACAAAAATAGAAATTTATCAATATTACAAAATAATCCAGCTGCTCTAGCCATCGTCTTTGCTATTTCACACAAAAATACATAAAAATTCAAAAAAATTTCAATCCTAACATGGACAATATCTAATAGACTAATCCTCAGAAGTATCATGTTTCTAGGTCAACCGTGTGAAATTAGCAGTCGAGCTACCTTTACTGTGTATCGGTCATGCTTTTGTTGAAACCTTTGTAATGTAAGGAAATTCAATTCTGCTATACTGAAGACTGTAGATAAATTTCATTCTCAATGCTGGGTCCTCGAGCTTTCAATAAGCGTAACTGCAGCCACCTTAGCACGTTTCTAGCTCAACCGTGTGAAATTAGCAGTCGAGCTACCTTTACTGTGTATAGGTCATGCTTTTGTTGAAACCTTTGTAATGTAAGGAAATTCAATTCTGCTATACTGAAGACTGTAGATAAATTTCATTCTCAATGCTGGGTCCTCGAGCTTTCAACAAGCGTAACTGCAGCCACCTCCTTGCATTCTGTCTTACTTATATAATGACTTGCTTAACATTTTATGGTGTGGCCATTCTTAGGCACTTCCAAAATCACAATCGTAAGTTGATTCAAAATCTAGAATTGAGCAAGCTCTCAATCGTCATTGTATGATGTGCATGAATTCACATCTAAATGTGTATATGCAGTGTATGAATTATATCATAGCATTGTGTAAGTTGGCAGCTGATTATTTTCAATTTGCATATGTTTTTCTCAATGTTGCAAATGGTGTAGCATGTGCCATCTGGTTCATGTCTAAATTCCGCAATAAAATTTACTAGAGTATGATTTCACGTGGTTCTCAATTTTGCTAGAGTATGTTTGGCCAGGTTTCGAGATGTTCCCAAACCTTTTATCTACATTTTTTTCCTAAAATCACTCCTTGACCTATTTGTGCTTGCAGTCTTGGTTGTATTAAACATGAAATGTGAGACTTTTACAAGAAAAGGGTCCTATTAAAAGGTAACATTATTTTCGACCATATAGGGGACATGACAATTTCTTTTACCTTCTAAGAAGGTTGACAGTCGCTTGTCCTTTGTTTCTTTTCTCTGGAGAAAATTTCGAGTTAGGATTAAATTGCTGATTCCTATAGAAGCTCTAATCTCAATTCTATATATGTCCTCATCTTTATACTACATTGTGGTATTGCTACCAGATTGGAGAAAGCACATTTTGATGCCTTCATGTGCTTGCCTCTGTTGTTAGATGTCAGTTTAGTTTCAGTGCCAGATGGTAGTAGGGCAAGATGATATACTAGTATGTGGCCTATATTTCCCGATTCAAGACAAATAATTTGAAGATTGTTTTATTTCCCTCGTCTGCTGTGTGACAATATTTGGATATAGTTGCAGATGAGGGGATACTTTACTAGTTCCATTCACTTACCTGTAGTGGGTAGGTGTTAATATCCCCTTTATTATTGGTGTTGGGCTGACATGTATCAAGAAAGTTTTAATTTCAAATTTTCCTGCCTTAGGTCAAACTCATTTTTAGTGGATGATGATCACTTACCGGTGCTTGATCTACCCATTTTTGTCACTTTTACAGGCTAAGGCCAAGTCCCATAAGAAAGCTGAAGCCAAAGCGCATCATTGAAGAAGAGCATCACGGTGTTTTTGTTATCAGATAGAGACAATAATGAGAAAAAAATGGCGTTTCATTTTGGCCTGATGCGCAGGACCTCAATTTTTCTATTTTAACTGTTCAATTTTGTTGAGAGTATTGTGACATCAATCAGCCTTCAATCCTCGTGCCTTTTAATCAATTCTAGCAGTACTTCTTTTGTTTTTTTTTTTTTGAATGGGTATATTGTCAGTTCTTAATAATGAAAACAAACTTTTGGGAGCCTATTAGCCTCGGCCGCTACTTTATCCGTCAGCAATGCTATGAGACCACCCCTGTACATGGCAAAATGAATTATTTTAGACCCCGGTGTCTATTGTGAATTGTGATACACCCTGTTCAGTAGGAGTTAGGTCTTATAGACATTTTAAATTAATATTGTTAAAATAACATTTAAAGTATGATGTGATACACCCTAATGGTGCGCAGGTATATACGGTACAGAATTATCCTTTATTCGTCAAGTTAAAGTGACACTGGGAGCATTCATTCCGCTTCTTGCTCCGAGTTTGTTAAAAAAAAAAATATCACCAGATCAATTTATACGAAGTCTTTCAATTAGGTTTTTGGCACGGTTAACATTCGGATAATTCTAAATGCACTCCTCTCGTTCTCGTTTACTGACTATACCTATTTTATTAATTAGGCTCACAAAATTTTCTTCTCTCTCTGTCCACTCACTTTAGGCCCCCACTTCCAACTTTACCCTTTAACCAAAAAAGGAGGGGAGAGAGAGGGAGAGAGAGAAGTTATCATCTTCGTTCTGTTTCCCGATGGAGCAAAGAAGGAAACCAATAAAGAAGAAGATTATCAAATCACAAGATGTTTTGAAGGTGAAACAAAGAAGGAGATCATTTTTCTACAAAAAATGAGATCTAAACAAATTTTGCCTCACATTTGAGAGCTTGTCCAATGATAACAACACCTTTGGCCATTCATTGCCAGGGTGTTCATTCCCATGGGAGTGAACACCCAACAGGGTAGGGTGTTCACTCCCATGTTAAAGGGGGTGTTCGTTCCTACGAACGCTATTTTTAGCTGTTCATCTATCGAACAACCCAGAAAGTTGTTCGGTGCCAAAGGAACGAACACCCTTTGGAGGTGTTCGTTCCCAATGGGTTGAACACACATTTTTAAAAAATAAAAAATAAAAATTGGGTGCGGTAAAAGAAGGGTAGAACCATAATTTTTGGTTGGGGTATTTTTCGGAAAAAAATTGGGGGTGTACTCAATAAACATCGGGAGTGCATTTAGAATCACCCATAACATTATCTTACGTGTTAGGTATTCTCAACGACAATTTGGATAGTACACATTCGTTCTTAGAGATGGATGCAATAATGTTTTGCAATTACAAAGGTAATTTCCATCGGGTTTTGGAAGGAGGAGATGATTGGAGCAAATCATGAAAAGCTTTGCCCTGCAAAACAACGGGAGGCACACTATCAATAAGCCTTAAACTGCCAATGGCTATTGGGATTGAAATATGTTCATTCATTGCTTGATTACACGATTTTCACAAAAACAAGGCCTGAGATGAAAATAAAGGCTCCAGCCGTTATAGCAAAACTTTTGTTCCTAAATAACTGACCTGGGAGAAGTGCGCCTCATCTCTGATACCAAGTCTGAGAATCTGCACAAAAACTACTTGATGTAAGTGACACCTTCATCATCATCATCATCAGGGCCATCATCGTCCCACTCATCACCGCTTTGATCAGACAAATCCTCATCGTCCTCAGCTTCACCTTCTTCTCTAGCTTTTTGTTCATTTTCTTCCTTAATTCTATCTAATATCGCAAGTACCTGAAAGATATGAGATTTTATAGTTAATATGAGACAATTTTCTATCCATTTTGATTTTATTTTAATGCCACAGAAAGAAGCCAATTAAACAGAAAAAATTTCAACAGTTATTGACTTTTACGATGTCAAGCAAAAAGTGGTGTGAAACGGAAAAAGTAAATCTAAGAACTTTAAAGAGAGCACTTAAGAAACATAAAGGAAATTGCAAGATATAAAATCTTCTCACCCAAAAAAAAAAAAAAAAAAAGTTGACAGACATGGTAAAGCGTGTGAAACAGCAAAATAATAAAACTAAGATAAATGCTGACCCTGCTTCCTCGTTCTGCAGCCTCATCCTCCATGAAACGGATCTCAGGAGTCAGCCGCAACCTGACGCGTTTCCCCAGCTGACTCCGGACATATTTTGTTTTTGACTTCAAGCCAGCTAGTGCTAATGCTTTCCCTCTTTCATCACCAAAAACAGATACATATACTTTCACAACCTACAAAGGACAGAGCGGAATAAATGAATGAGTTTATATAAATATTAACTACCACAACATAAAGAACCATAAAGTTCTCACGTCTCAGAAGTTCTATACAATGCAACTTCACTTATTTTCTAGAACCTTCTGATGGGAGACACTGCAATGTTAATCCCTTGACATTGATGTTGGAAATAAATCATGATTTCAAGGCATGTAATTGATACTCACAAATTTTACAGAACTTCCTAAAAGGAATTACATAAATATTGCCAGGAATTAAGAGATCTCTTCGGATATCTCAATGAACGTTCATTTCGATATTCAAAATAAATCAGAAAGCTGAACAGAGAGATGCTGTGTGATATGTCCAGAGACTAGCCTAACCCTTCATTGCTGACAACGAAGAGTGTCAATATCAAAATTATGCTAAAAATTAACACCAACTGCTACAAAATGGTAATTGCCCACAGTATACATGACAAAGCGATAAGGGGAAATTCAAAATAAAGTAAAAGAATTATGATGCGCCAACAAATGTTAATTGAAGAATCGCAAACATAAATTTGATAGGATGCACATGAACATCCCACCATGCAAAGCGCTTTTAGTGTGATATGTTTCATATTGTCTGCTGGTAGCTGCAATGTTATGCTGCTGCCATGTCAAAATATAGTCCTCTTGAATACTGGATATAGAAACTTCTTTATTTGTGCCATGTTTTGAAATAAAGGCCTCTCTTGAAATGGCCAATCGGGTCTAACATATTTGCTTGTTTAAATGCCGATTTGTGTTATTTAAAGAGGCAGATGATTTAAAATTGCAACTCTTTGGGGTTTATATAAAAGTTCGGCCATAGTGCCGGACACATCAAATTCTCTATCTTCCTTCTTCCAATTCACGGTGAGATGTCCAAAATTTGTGATAGCTGTATTTCTGGTGATATTGTTGAATGGCTGGTTATATTTACGTTAATTATAAACCTCTGCAGGGAACAGAAATAGCCTCGAGGAGAATGAATTTTTCAAGCCTTAAAAATCAGAATATTATCTTCAGTTTCTCCACTAAACTTCTACCAGGTAAGATCCAAATAATATTGATCTATCCGAGGAGCACAAATATAGTAGCATCTTAAAACCATGATCTTGCTTTGAAAATTCTGAGACAGGAAGTGCCTTTATAATGCAAAAATAAGGCAGAGTAATTATTTCCTAGATAATCACCTAATATTGAATAGTAACATAAATATCTCATGGACCAACGGACTCATAATAAGAGGGCTTCTTTAGACCTCTTCTTAATATGCCAAATATCATAAGAGTGAAATGATTCAATCTCCACTCCAAAATAAGAATTTACAGTCTAACACAAGATAGTGATGATGATGATATAACGTATTCTAGATATAATCTATCAACAAGATGGTAAATTTCCTAGAAATTACAAGAAATGGCCTACATTTTCTACACTAGACTCTGCTATTGATGAAGTCTTCTGCAATCTAACACTCACATCACTGCCCTCTATATTTCTACATATCTTTGGGAAAAATATATAAAATCACCCATCTATTGAAGCCTTCTACACATTAAAATTTTATCCATTATACTAATAATCTAGTTGTATATCACTTCTAATTTCTAAAATGCTAGCATTTCTTTTCAAAATTTTATCCATTGTAGTAATAATATAGTTGTATATCACTTATAATTTCTAAAATGCTAGCATTTCCTTTCCGGCCAGGTTTCGTGAAACCAATACTCTTTATAACCTTCACTTCTCAGTTCTCAAGGAAAAAGTTTTCAAAAAGGCAAAACAAATTAGCCTATAATACATTTCATCAGTAAAACCTGACCTGCAAATCATTAGAAACTTCAACATCACTGATAGTAGTAACCGACGAGAGATATACATCAGCTCCCAAAGCAGCTTCGGGCATAATCGCACGTTGCAAAACGTCGTCAGTGACTAACATATCGGAAAGCACTCTCATAATTTGACTCGTCACCCTTTGCACTCTCCTAGGGCTCGCCATACATTTGATTACACGGTTCTTCTTGCCATTGCAAGTGCTTGGGAAAATAATCCGGTGAGGCGGCTGCCGGAGATATGTAAACGCGATTGAGAAAGTCGACGGTGTAGAGCATTTGGAGGGTGAAGCGGAACACGATTTTGTGATTGTTGGATTGTAAGATAGAATCCGCGACATTGGAGAACCCTTTCGCCAGAGTAGGGGTTTTGCAGCTGAGGCGAAGTGGTTTATCCATTTCTTTTGCTTGCGGACTTGAAATATCTTCGACCTTGTTTGGTTGAAATTTTACGAAAAAAGGTTTTTTTATCCCAAAGTTGATTTTGATTATGCCGCTTAATGATGTGGGATTCTTCTTATTGCTTCTTTTTTTAGGGGGTGAATTCATTTCAGATTTTAATGGAATTTGATATATTTTGTTTTTATGAAATTGATTTTAATGGATTTAACTTATTTCAATGGATTTTAATAGGCTTCCCATGAATTTTAATAGACTTTTATTTGTTAGCCTTTTATATACTTTCGTGGATTTCTAAGGATTTTAAATATCTTTTTCTTAAAAAAAACTAATAATAAAATATTCCACAAAATTTTTCAAGAAAAACTCATATAATATTTTGTCAAGTCAAAAATTTTCAACAACGTAAATATCTCACTCCCTCATTTTCAATATACAAACTTTTTCATATATTTTAAATGATCACAAATACACTTAATTAATAAAATAATGTATAATAATCGTTACATAATGTACCACCGTACTGTAAATCCATCAAATGATATAAATAAATAAATAATTAAAATATAGTTTCTTTCATCTTTAAAGATTTTGAAATTAACTTATCAACATGTCTTACAAAATAAAGTACATAAGCAACACTTGTGAAGGATTGCACAACATTTTTCATGGCAACATGGAAATCTATTAATAATAATTTATACAATAAAAAAATGAACTATCTCAAATTGTATGAAATAAAAATAAAGAATGGATGTAGAAATAATAATAATATGTTATGAATAATAATTGAAGTGTTATGAATAATTGAGAATAATTTGGTGGTTATGAATTATGAGGAATAATTTGGTGGAGGAATAATTTGGTGGAGGAATAATTTGGTAAAAGATGTAATTATTATATGTGAATGACTATTATACCCTTGATGAAATTATGTAATTACGATTGTGCTTATTCAAGTTTTCTATAAATAGAGCTTGAGTTATTAATGAAATTATTCACGAGAATTCCTTAGAATTCATTCTCTCTAAATTCTCTCTATTGTTTACATCTTTTTATAACACGTTATCGGCCTGAGTCTCATTTGAGTAATAAGAAGGGAGTATGCTTTCTGATTGCATCTAACGATGATCTTCTAGACGTAAACCGAATTATTATTATTTGGAACACTATTAACAAATATCTTTGAAATTTCCCAAACTCGAACATGATTCTCACACTTTAGTGTCGTCCTCAAGCGACTCCTCTTTTCCACGAAACCCTTATTGCAAATATTATAAACATCCTTGATCCTTTTTCTGAAATTTAATTTTAGGTCTCTGAGAATAAAAAATATGATACCAGGCAGTAGAGAATTGGAAGCTATGAACCTCAACTCCCTATTAAACCTAGAACAATCACTCCAAGAACTTCACAATTTGAAATCCAATTAAATTATGGAGTCTCCACCGTCGAGTTGATTTTTCCTTCTCTTGTGATAATAAATGTTTTGTGCACTAATTACCAAGATTCCATGTGGATTTTTAACTTTGGGAGATGGTGAGCAAAAGCAAGAAGAAAACACGAATCAGAAATGGACAAAGGTAAAAATATATATATGTATATATACATTACTTTAGAATATAATAATATATTAAACTATAACATTCGTTTTCTCGAGATATAAGGATCATACATTATCAAAATCAAATTTTCTCGACTCCATTATACTCGATTTAACGAGATCTTCGATTTCACACCAATATTGATAAGGTAAACTTTCAAAATTTACAAATCAAGACTCAACTTTGAAAAAGTTACAAAATAGTCCTTGAATATTTTGATATTGATAAATCAAGTAGAAAGGAGATAATTTTCAATCGTAAAACATTGATAAAATATTTTTGACAATTTTACCTTTGATTGGAATGGACAATTTTACCCTTAGGTAAACCGACCTAATTTTGACGACAGTGAAAAATGGATCGAATATTCATGAAGAAATTCTAAATCCATTAATTATATAAAATGACTTGAAGTCCATTTGAGTTAATAGATCGAAATATTAATGTAACTCTCGAAGAGTTCAATTACATAATGTACTTATTCTAGAAGGATAAGTATGCTCTTGTAGAAGTAATGAGTATTTGTTCTAGAAGAACAAATGCTCTAAATAGAAGCGATTCAATATTTAATTCTCGCACTTTATTTACTGCAATTTAATTACTGCAATACCTCCTACTTGATGATGGGTTCAACCGTCACTAAACGGAAGGTTTTATATATTTCTGCACTTTATATGCTAAGTGATGGGTAATACCTTCTACTAAGCAGATCCTACTCCTGAAGAAGTAGTTAATCATTATGCATTTTAATTCTAAATTTAAATTCGTGAATTTATATTTATTGCAATAATTCCCATAAGGTAGGTTCGACCACCTATTGGAGGAAATTTAATTTCTGCAATTTAAATTTACGCACTTTAGATTTCGCATATATTTCCAATGTGGTGGGTAATACTACACGATTGGTTATAACGAATCCTACTCCAGAAGAAGTAGTTGATCAAACATTCTAATCCTACTCTTGAAGAAGTAGACAATAAGAATAAAATTTATTCTCCATATTTACCGAATATTAATGGAGAAAAAATTGAGTAAGTGGTACCTGAGGTTACCATTGGATAAATAGATGAAAGTAAAATGCTCAATAGATCCCATGTTGATAAATCAAAGAAATTATATCGCATGGACAGATTATATGAAGTAATCTCATCGATGATATGAGATTGTATTAATATGAGAATAAAATGCTCTTGAAGAAGCATAATCACTAGATATCTGTATTTGAATAAAGCCAATATGATATTATTATTATTACTCCAGAAGAAGTACAAAACAGCCGAAGTAAAACATATTGAGAATATCAAAGATGGCAATAAACACTCGAAAATATAGAAATACGAAAAGAAAATATATATTGAACCCATAAATGAGGGATGCGTCTCGAGAGTATAAATACTCCGTAACTCTGCCACCCCGAACATTAGGATTCATAATGAAATATTTAAAGGATCCGAATTTCTTTTTCGCTGACACCAAGTGGTCCTGGTGGATCGACTGACCTGGCTTCCACAGATTCTTGAACATATGCATGAAATTTGATGAGTAGTTCATCAAGATTAGCGTAAATAAGTATTTTCTCATTGAATGAGAGATAAACTTATTATTTACACTCGATCTAGAAACGCTAGTAAGCCATCAAAGAAATTATTAATATTCAACAAACCTATTGGTTTGACATGAAAGTTCCACTGCGCCAACGGCTATATTGAATATTTCCTCCAGGTGTGTTGTAGCCGCCTGGAAGGACAATGAAAGCATCACTATTATTCATCATATACATCATGCAGTTGTGGATGGATTGCGCTTGTAGCCCCAACCCTGCTGGACCCATGGTAGAACTAGCTCCAATTCGAGTATTAGATCCAACTAGATGGAAAGGTATTACGCTCGAAACTCTTATTCCCCATGATTGTGCGGCCATTATAAGTCTAGCTAAAAGTTTGTTGTTGGTTCCTCCAGATAGTATATTGATTTCTTGTCTCCCTAACTCTTTTCTGAGTTGGTTTGCCATATCCACATATTGGATATGGCCTACCAGTTTAGATCCACCAAGAATACATACGGTTTTAATATGGCGAGGTAAAAGCTGACTTGTATGAGATGATTCTAAAATCTCCACATCCATCTCTACTCCTATCTCTCTTTTTGCACTATATTTTCAACATGAGAGATATATGAATCCCTCTATTTAAAGAAAAATTTTAAAACCAATAATTGAGTGCACTATTTACTTTTGACAAATATGAAAGAGAAAAAGGCGTAAATTTTTCTTTAGTGATATGACATATAAATTGTCATTGATTGAAAAATAATATATATCTTAAAATTGAAAAACGATATTTACAAATAAAAGAAATATATTGATCTTTGTTATTACACCGAGCTTTCTTACATAAATATGGGAAAATTATTATGCTAAATTTTTCTACTAAATTTACAAACAGGATCTTCTAAAGTAAGTTTTTCAAGACTCAGAACGTTTGTTGATCTTTGAATTTGGCCCATAAGGCCATTAGCTCACCTTGTGCGTGTCCACTAGGATGTGTCTCAAGAGCCTGTTGAATATCATCCAAAGGCTCCTTACTCAATCCATCCTTAATGAATGCTATTTTATCTTTTCTGCTTCGACAAGTACCGCATGCATTTACATCGAAAGTGTCACATGTCCACCGAGCACACTTGTAGCATCCTCCTAATCTTTTTGCTCTCCGTTTCTTTGAAAAACTACTTTTACCCATGCCAGGCATGTATTTAGAGGGAATTGAAACCTCACCAGATAATCGAACCTTTGCTTCAATCAAGCATCGGATATCTTGTGGGATACCCTTATTCATTAGCATCTTTAATCTTTCCAATTACATAGATAAATCCTTTTTTTAGGATTTTGATCGGTAGTGATGGATCGTATTTTCGAAGATTTGAGAGCATATGATCCATTATAATGTATAGACCCTTGTTAGGATGAATTTTGCAATAATTTTGATGATTTATTTATAGAATAATACGACGTATGAAATAAGACTCGATTTTAAATAAATAATATGAAGCGTAAGAGCTACGATTTGAATTAAATAATAGCCGGATGTGATGCGTATGAGCTCAAATGTTTGAGCGATGGTAGACAATAATGTCACCAAAAGATGATGGAATATGTCGGTGAATTATTTCTATGATAAATCATGTTGAGCACTATACAGATACTAGTGAAATCGATATAAGAATTTACTGAACTAGAAGTTCAATAATACTGCCTGCAATACCGACTGACCATCTCGGTTTAAATAATTATTGAAATCAATATTTCAAAGTGAAGAATTAAAGGAATTCTTCAATGATTGTTCTCGATAAATGATGAAATCATTACTAGCCAATATTGGGAATAAATCCCAAATATATCCGGGAATAAAGGATGAGAAGTATGGGCCCACTCATCCTCCATGTGGACTACTAGATATTATGATATGGATCCACTAGATAGTCACATGTGTATATGATTCGTGAATTTGAAATTTCTGAAATATTTGCTCACTGATGAGCATGATTTTCGATTTAATGATAAAGCTAGTAAATGTATATCCCAATACTTGAATAAATCACTCAAGGATTTGAGTATGCATACAAGTGGGATATTATATGGCAAATTATTTAAAGTCCTCAAATAAATTGCGATATCGAGAATAGAATGCAAACGGTCTAAATTCCCATATTAAATTTGAATGATGAGAACATATATGATTAAAATCATACCAACTATGAGTTTTGGTGTTCTAAATTTTCTCAAAGATGAGGGAGTATTAAAGGTTGAAAATGATATGTGAAATGCATCATGTTATATCCTCACAATTAAAATATGAACTTGAAGTTCAAAGATGCATAAAAGATGCTATGAACAATCACATATATCAGTTAAGATGCTTTGATAAGTTAACGCTTGAAGCGTTGATATTATGAGATTTCCCCAAACATATATATCAAAGCAAATTATAAAAGATGGTCTTAATAACGGAGGCATATGCTCTTGAAGAGTACATAGACATAACTATATTGTGTAATCCTACAAGAGGATTGATAATGAGATATCTCGATAAGTTATGTCGATATGGGGAAAGAAATGAAATTGAAAAGTGTCGACCACGATATGAAAATGTAGCGCTACATATGATCAATGATAATGAAAATATTGAGATATATTGAAGATGATAAATGGTGAATGTGAAATCCTTAACTTATGAGATGATGAGATGATGATGACTAATGCTCAAGTTTAAAGATAAGCATGGTGGTCATTATATGTTGCATGCTCATGAAAGTTAAATTACCGATCGTGTGTGTAGTGCCGAAAAGGAAATTAAAGGATCGGATGAGCTAAACCGTGTTTATGAGTACCCTAAAGGGTGAACTAAGCCCCTGGGAATGAAATAACCTATTAAGTGAGTATTAAATGTTAAATGATATATTTTAAATGTTAGTTAGTTATGAAGGTTTACTTATATGTTTACATATTTTTACAATGAATTTATATGCTTTAAATTGTGTATTTGGAGACATGTGTTCATGGTGAATGTTTTGTAGTTGTGTAAGAAAATTGATGCACTCTAAATGAACGAAGAGTATAAAATCAATGTATATGATACTCATACAAATGTATGAAAGATTTTGAAATGCTTGCAGCATACTTGTATAAAATACGCGTTGCACTCTTTTTCCCTTAGTGAGGTTTTATCCCATTGGGTTTTCCTAGCAAGGTTTTTAATGAGGCAACTTTAAAGGCGTATTCACATGAATAATGTACTCTTTTTCCTTCATTAGGGTTTTCCCCTTTGGATTTTTCCTAATAAGGTTTTAACGAGGCATATTCATGGTATATTGAGAACGATAGGAGAAATTGATACAGTGTATCTATTGGATCAAGTTATAATGGAGCTAATGCTTTAGATCCAAACGATGATGATATTGAAATCATTTACCAGGAGTAAAGATATTAGTTCTCAAGATATGAAATCAAAGCGGAGCGGTATGTACTCTTTTCCTTCGATCAAGTTTTTTCCCACTGGGTTTTCTTGACAAGGTTTTAACGAGGCAGCACGTGAATACTCATATGCCGCTGATAGACATCAGGGGGAGCAATGTTTTGATGAAACAGTATATAACCACTCCAAGCTATCCTGCAATCGTTTTGGAAGTTTTTTCCCACTGGGTTTTTCTCCAAACAGTCCAGAAGATATTTGTATTAATAGTCATTCAAGGGGGAGTGTTATGAATAATAATTGAAGTGTTATGAATAATTGAGAATAATTTGGTGGTTATGAATTATGAGGAATAATTTGGTGGAGGAATAATTTGGTGGAGGAATAATTTGGTAAAAGATGTAATTATTATATGTGAATGACTATTATACCCTTGATGAAATTATGTAATTACGATTGTGCCATTCGAAGTTTTCCTATAAATAGGGCTTCATTATTAATGAAATTCATTCACGAGAATTCCTTAGAATTCATTCTCTCTAAATTCTCTCTATTGTTTCTATACTTTTATAACATAATAATAATAATAATAATAATAATAATGGAGAGAGAGAGAGGAGGAAGAGGATTTTTTTGGGGGAGTGTTTGGTAGAACATGAATGATTTTTTCTCTTCTTCAAAGTTTCTTGGTTATACAAGAGATTGATAGGGAATTCAACTATTTATATTTTTAATTAAAAAGTCCAATACAATCTATAATATGTAGAATTCCATTAAAATCGTTCACATATAGAAAATCCACCAAAATCAATAAAAATCCTTTAAAATACAGATTAAATACACCCCCTCTGTTATGAACTCGCGAGCCACGAGGAAAGAATTTATATATATTTTAATGATGTGAATGACTATTATGTCCCTGATAAAATTATGTAATTACGATTGTGCTATTCGAAATTTCCCTATAAATAAGGCTTCAGTTATTAATGAAATTTATTCCTGTGAATTCCTTAGAATTCATTCTCTCTAAAACTCTCTCTATTATTTCTATACTTTTATAACACGTTATAGCACGAGTCTCTAGCCTTGAGTAATAAGAAGGGAGTATGCTCTACAGTTGCATCTTATAGATGATCTTCTGTATCAGAAATCAGATTATTACACCAAAATTATTTTGCATAAAAATATACACAGAGAAGAAATAATTCATTTATGTTTATATATTCATTTCACAACCATCGCTTCAACTCCATTTTCCTGCCAAACAAGTTGACGTAAAAGTAAAACGACACCACATCAGCGAAGTTCTCGACGAGGCGAGTCCATTGATTCCAAAAATGACATGAAAAGGTTACCATAAGGTGGAGAAAAATAAGTTCAAAGTTCAGCCTTCATGGAATAATAAATTAGTTTCAGACCAAATTTTGTGGAGAAGATGGAATTGTGACTAATTTCTACGTACAAACCAAAAAAGGACGAAGGTATATATATATTACTTTATTATATATATTATATTATATATATAATATATTATAATATATATTATACGAAAAGTTAAGATATATATATTATATATATTATATACAAAAATTATATATGTATTATATGCGAAACAATAATATATATAATATAATAATATATTAAACTATAACATTCGTTTTCTCGAGATATAAGGAGGATACATTATCAAAATCAAATTTTCTCGACTCCATTATACTCGATTTAACGAGATCTTCAATTTGACACCAATATTGATAATATAACAGTTCATTTTGAAATATATCAAAATTTCAAAATTTATAAATTAGTATTCCAACGTTGAAAAATTAAAGGATGGTCCTTGGACTTGTGAATATTTACGTATTAATCCTTATACTATTAAAATTTTATAAAGAAATATGTGTAGCGCCATCGCACTGCCAAAGCGGCATGCCAGAATCGGTAGCTGGCGAAATGAGTATGTATTAATGTTTTATAAAGAAATATGTGTAGCGCCACGCACCGCCAGCAAGATCACGCCGCCAAGAATCGGTAGCGATTGGCGCAGCAGATATTTCAATTCTGACCGTTACTTTGACAATAATTATATTTTGAAGAAATAGTTAGAACAAATTTGATTCTATAGATATTTAAGTATCGCACTTTATTTATTGTAATTTAAATACTGCAACACCTCCTACCTAATGATGGGTTCAACCATCACTAAACGGAAGATTTTATATATTTATGCAATTTATATGTTAAGTGAAGGGTAATACCTTCTACTAAGCAGACCCTACTCCCGAAGAAGTAGTTAATCATTATGCTTTATTGCGATAATTTCCATGTGGTAGGTTCAACCACCTATTAGGGAGAATTTAATTTCTGTAATTTAAATTTATGCACTTTGAAATTTGTATATATTTCCAATGTGGTGAGTTATATCACACGATTGGTATACATATTTTCAATATGATGGGTTATACCACGTTTAGAATACTTATTACAAATGTGGTTGGATTAAACCCCACGATTGGATAACTGATTTATATATGTTCAATATGAATATTCTATTGATATTAAAGAAGGGATTTGAGCAAGTGATGCAAGAATTTACCGTTGTATGTATTGATGAAATGAAATTGCTCAAAGAATTCCATTGTGATAAAAGAGAAAGAAAATATACCGTGGTGAAAAATCTCATTACGAGATTAGTATATTATGATATGATGAAAAATGCTCTTAAGAAGCATTTAATAAAGAAATGTTCATTTTCCACGTCTTTGAATATTGATGGAGAAAATTGAGCAAGAGGTATCAGAAATTACCATTGGATAAATAGATGAAAATAAAATGTTCAATAGATCCCATATTGATAAATGGAACATATCATATGGAGTGATTATATGAAGTAATCTCATTGATATGACGAGATCATTCGAAATAATCTCATTAATGATATGAGACTATATTGATATAAGAATAAAATGCTCTTGAAGAAGCATAATCACTAGATTTCTGTATTTGAATAAGGCCAATATGATATTATTATTACTCCAGAAGAAGTACAAAACAGCCGAAGTGGAACATATTGAGAATATCAAAGATGGCAATAAACACTCGAAAATATAGAAATGCGAAAAGAAAATACATATTGAACCCATAAATGAGGGATGCCTCGAGAGTATAAATACTCAGTAACTCTGCTACCCTCAACATTCAAGTTCATAATGAAAGATCTAAAGGATCTCTTTTTCGCTGACACCAGATGGTCTGCGTGGTCGATGGGTTTCAGCTTTCCATGATTTTTGAACATATGATTGAATTTTGATGAGAAGATCGGCAATCGTATTAGCGAGAAACAAGTATATTTCTCATTTGAGCGAGAAATAAATTTATGTTCTACACCGATCTAGAAATGCTAGCAAACCATCAAAGAAATAATTAATATTCAACAAACCTATGGATTTGTTATGAAAGTTCCACTGTGCAAATGACGCTATATTGAATATTTCCTCCAGCGTGTTATAGCCGCCTGGAAGAACAATAAAAGCATCAGTATTGCTCATCATGTACATCAGGCAGTCGTGCATGGATTGTGTTTGTAGCATCAATCCAGCTGGACTAATGACATTTCTAACTCCAATTCGATTACTGCTTCCAATTCGATGAAAAGGTATTACACTTGACACTCTTATCCCCCATGATTATGCGGCCATCATAAGACTCCTTAATAGTTTGTTATTAGTCCCTCCATATAGTATATTGATATTTTATTTCCCTAACTCCCTTACAAGTTGGTCTGCCATATTCACATATTGGATATGACCTACTAGTTTGGAGCCACCAAGAACACATATGGTTTTAATCTGGTGAGGTAAAGGCTGACTTGTATGAGATGATTCTAAAATCTCTATATCCATCTCTACTCCTATCTCTCTTTTTGCACTATACTTTCAACGTATGAACATGAGAGACACGAATCCCTTTATTTAAAGAAAAATTTTCAAACCAATAATTGATTACACTATTTACTTTTTGACAAATATGAAAGAGAAAAAGATAGAAAAATTTTAGTGAAATGACATATACCTGTCGGTGATTGAAAAATAATATATATATATACATATATATATCTTAAAAATTGAAAAACAATATTTACAATTACAAGAAAAACATTGATCTTCGTTATTACATCAAGCTTCCTTATATTAATATGAGAAAATTATTATACTAAATTTAAAAACAGGATCTTCTAAAGTAAGTTTTTCAAGACTATAACGTGATTGTTCATCTTTGAATTTGGCCCATAAGGCCATCAGTTCACCTTGTACATGCCCACTAGGATGTGTCTCAAGAGCCTGTTGAATATCATCCAAAGGCTTCTTACTCAATCCATCCTTAATGAATGCTATTTTATCTTCTCGGTTTCTGGACAAGTACCCCACAGATTTACATCGAGTGTCACATGTCCACCGAGCATACTTGTAGCATCCTCCTAATCTTTTTGCTCTCCGTTTCTTTGAAAAACTACTTTTACCCATACCAGGCATGTATTTAGAAGGAATTGAAACCTCACCAGATAATCGAACCTTTGCTTCAATCAACCATCAGATATCTTGTGGGATACCATTATTCATTAGCATCCTCAACCTTTCGAGTCTACCTCGATAAATTCTTTTTAGAATTTTGATCGGTAATGATGGATAGTATTTTCGAAGATTTGAGAGCATATGATCCATTATAAGATATGGACTCTTATTAGGATGAATTTTGCGATAATTTTGATGATCTATTTATAGAATAATACGACGCGTATGAGATACGACTCCGCGTTAAAATAGTAACATGAAGCGTATGAGGTACGACTCTGTAAAGCATACGAGCTAAGACTCCATGATTGAACAAGAGCGGATGTGATGCGTATGAGCTGTAAATCCGTATTTGTCTGATAGTAGACAATAATGTCACCAAAAGATGATGGAATATGTCGGTGAATTATTTCTATGATAAATCATGTTGAGCACTATACAGATACTAGTGAAATCGATATAAGAATTTACTGAACTAAAAGTTCAATAATACTCGTTTGCAGAACCTGATTGACCATCCCGGTTCAATTGATGTAAAGAATTATTGAAATCAATATTTCAAGTGAAGAATTAAGAGAATTCTTTAATGATCGTTCTCGATAAATGATGAAATAATTACTAGCCAATATTGGGAATAAATCCCAAATATATCTGGAATATATAAAGGATGAGAAATATGGGCCCACTCATCCTCCATGTGGACTACTAGATATTATAATATGGATCCACTAGATAGTCACATGTGTATATGATTCGTAATTTGAAATTTACGAAATATTTGCTCACGGTATGAGCATGATTTCCAGATTTAATGATAAAGCTAGTAAATGTATATCCCAATACTTGAATAAATCCCTGAAGGATTGAGTATGCGCATACAAGTGGGATATTATGTGGCAAATTATTTAAAGTCCTCCAATAAATTGCCAATATCGAGAATAGAATGCAAACTATATAAATTCTCATATTAAAGCTGAATGATGAGAACATATATGAGTTTTAGTGTTCTAAATTTTCTTAGCATGAGGGGGAGTATTAAAGGCTGAAAATGATATGTGAAATGCATCATACTATATCCTCACAATTGAAATATGAACTTGAAGTTCAAGGATGCATGAAAGACTATGAACAATCACATATATCAGCTATGATACTTTGATAAGTTAATATTGCTAAAAGCGTTGATATTATGAGATTTCCCCAATCATATATATCAAAGCAAATTATAAAAGATGGTCTTAATAATGGAGGCATATGCTCTTGAAGAGTATATAGACATAACTATATTGTGTAATCCTACAAGAGGATTGATAATGAGATATCTCGATAAGTTATGTCGATATGGGGAAAGAAATAAAATTGAAAGTGTCGACACAGTATGAAAAGATAACGCTACATATGATAGTGCGGATATTGAAATCCATCGGAAAATACCGATGCTAAAATATATGCCTTTATGATTAAAGTGTTCATACACGAGTTTAATGAGAAATGAGAATGAAACTCTTGAAGAGGTTTCAAATGTATTATTGTATCAGTGCATGCAACGGCTCGAAATATCTACATTGATATTGTTGAGAAATTCATATGCTGTACTCTTTTCCTTGATTGATGTTTTTGTCCCAAAAGGGTTTTTTTCAAACAAGGTTTTTAATGAGGCAGTCTAATCTCAACTAATATGAAATCTCCAAAAGAGATTTAGGTATATATCTCGATATAGTGAGAAAATGAGATCGAAGCTGTTGATTGCATATATGCACTGAATATAACATGATATTGTATAACATCTAAAATTTCATTCACGTGGAGATGAATGAAGAGTATCAACCAATGTATATGATACTCATACAAATTTATGAAAGATTTTGAAATGCTTGCAGCATACTTGTATAAAATACGCGTTGCACTCTTTTTCCCTTGACTGAGGTTTTATCCCATTGGGTTTTCCTAGCAAGGTTTTTAATGAGGCAACATTAAAGGCGTATTCACATGAATAATGTACTCTTTTTCCTTCATTAGGATTTTTCCCACTGGATTTTTCTTAATAAGGTTTTAACGAGGCATATTCATGGTATATTGAGGACGACAAGAGAAATCGACACAGTGTATCTATTGGATCAAGTTATAATAGAGACAATGATTTAGATCCAAATAATGATGATATTGAAATCCTTTACCAGAAGTAAGGATATCCGTCCTCAAGATATGAAATCAGATAGAGTAGCTGTACTTTTTTTCCTTCGATCAAGTTTTTTTTCCCACTGGGTTTTCTTGACAAGGTTTTAATGAGGCAGCACGTGAATACTCCTATACCGCTGATAGACATCAGGGGGAATAATGTTTTGATGAAGCAGTATATAACCACTCCAAGCTTTTCTACAATCAATTTGGAAGTTTTTTCCCATTGGGTTTTTCTCCAAACAAGTTTAGAAGACATTTGTATTAATAGTCATTCAAGGGGGAGTGTTATGAACTCGCGAGCCACGAGGAAAGAATTTATATATATTTTAATGATGTGAATGACTATTATGTCCCTGATGAAATTATGTAATTACGATTGTGCCATTCGAAGTTTCCCTATAAATAGGGTTTCAGTTATTAATGAAATTCATTCCTGTGAATTCCTTAGAATTCATTCTCTCTAAAACTCTCTCTATTATTTCTATACTTTTATAACACCCTCAATTTTTTTAATGATTTTATATGAATAGTCAAGTTTTATATTTTGAAGTGACACAATAATGAGATATATTAATTAATAAAAACACATGCACACATGCGTACAATTTCATCGGTCAATGAAATAATGACAAATTTTATGTGTCACTTAAAAATATCAATAAACAATATTATTATTATTATTATTATTATTATTATTATTATTATTATTATTTATCTCTTCTCTATCTCTCTCTCCTCAATCTATCTCTTCTTTCTTAATTTTTAACAGATTGACTTAATAATTGGAATTTAAAACATTTTTGGGATTTATAAAGTGTTTTTATAATTGAGAAAATTTGTTCTATGCACAACGATGGCTTGTTTCAAAATCATTTTGTTTTTAATCTTTTAAGAAATTTAATTATTTGTAAGCATGCACCATCATTAAAAAGCAAGAAACTTAATGACAAAATGTGAGGAATAATTATTTATTTATTTATTTTGTAACAAATGTAAGAAAATAGCAATTCTCCAAATAATTTATCCAAACATACACAACACGAACGATCTTTAATAAATCGTTATTTTTATGGCAAATATACCACTAGCATTTTATGATGAATTGCTAATCAAGTCTCTATCTTTTTGTCTCGTTTTCTATCATTTTCTTGTCCAATTAAAATATTCAATATAGATTCAAAGATCTATAATGTCATGATTCAATAAATAAATAATGAGATAAAAAATGAGATAGCATATCTAAATTTATTATATTTATATAAAAATATAATTATTATATTCATGAAACACATTTCATATCAACATTAAATAAGAATTGTGTTTACTTTAAAATTATAAAATTATCTCGATATCATCTAATAACTTATTATTATTATATGTATCCCATAGCCATTAGGTCACTCCTATCAAGTACCACTTTTGTGTACTTTTTGATGCATAATAAATGTGGAACTGTTATAAAAATAATGGATTTATGATAATAATATAAGGGCTTATAAAAGGATAAAAGAAATACGATGAATATTTGGAAAGGAAAATAAGAGAGGTTTTGTTGTTGATAAATGGGAGAATGACCTCCAATTTATAGAGATACAAAATGGTGGCAAATGTGTAAATTATAATACACTTGGGGGTAAAATAGTCATTCACATAATAGATATTATAGATGGGTATTCAAAATAGGTATATTTACAATACTCCCCCTTAAATGACTATTTTGTTTTATTAAATGGAAAACAGTAATACTCAAAATCTTAGGACACTGCCTCATTAAAACCTTGTCAATAAAATCAATGGGATAAAATTTGGACAAAAAAAAAAAGAGTATCGCAAACTACCTTCCCTCAATGTAATATTACTTGATATCTCTAAATCTACGCATCCCAATATTGTGTACTAATCCTTCAAATGATACAATTGGTAGTCCCTTCGTTAATAGGTCTGCAAGATTATCACTTGAACGAATTTGTTGTACATCAATTTCATTACTCTTGTCAAGTTCACGGGTGAAAAAAAACTTGGGTGAAATATGTTTCGTTCTATCGCCTTTAATGAATTCATCGTTTAGTTGAGTTATGCAAACAGTATTGTCCTCGTACATAACGATTGGATTGGTTGTAATCGAGGATAAACCACATTCGTTTCGAATATGTTGTATCATCGATTTCAACCATACGCATTCTCGACTTGCTTCATATATTGCCATTAGTTCTGCATAGTTTGAAGATATAGCTATAAGTGTCTGTTTGATTAACCCCCAGGATATTACAGTTCTTCTGTATGTAAATAGATAACCTATCTGAGATTTTTCTTATGTGGATTAGATAGATATCCGATATCAGCATAATTAACTAATTCAGATTTAGTTTTATTTGAGTAAAATAGGCCAATATCTATTGTTTCTTGAAGGTAGCGGAACACATATTTGATTTCAATCCAGTGCCTTTGTATAGGACCAGAACTATATCTTACCAATAGGTTTGCTGCAAAGGATTTATCTGGTATTGTATTATTAGCAAGATTTAATAGTGCACCTATTGCACTAAGATATGGTACTTCTGGACTAAGGACCACATCATTATCCTCTCGGTGTTTAAAAGGGTCTTTTTTCACATCGAGAGATTGAACACTCATTGAGGTACTTAGTGGGTGTGCTTTATCCATATAAAATCGCTTAAGAACCTTTTCTGTATATATAGACTGGTGTAAGAATATCTCATCCTTTAAATGTTCAATTTGCAAGTCAAGGCAAAACTTAATTCTCCAAAGATCTTTCATCTCAAATTCTGCTTTTAAATAATGAACTATTTTTGGAATCTCTTCAACTGTCCCAATAATGTTTAAATCATCTACATATACAGTAATAATGACAAATTCTGAAACTGACTTTTTTATAAAGACACCTGGACATAGAGGATTGTTTTTGTACCCCTTTTTAATGAGATATTTACTTAGATGATTATACTAAATACGTCCGAATTGTTTCAATCCATATAATGATCTCTAAAGTTTTATCGAATAAATTTCACGATCATTTGAATTATATGCTTCAGGCAACCTTAGTCCTTTAGGGATTTTCATATAGATATTGTTGTTAATTATACCATATAAGTAGGCAGTAACTACATCCATTAGTCTCATATTGAACTTCTCATGTGCAGTTAAAAAGATAAGATATCGAAAAGTGATTGCATCCATTATAGGAGAGTATGTTTTTTCATAATCAATATGAGACCTTTGCGAAAATTCCTGTGCCACTAGTCGTGCTTTATATTTCACTACTTCATTTTTCTCATTTCTTTTTCCACGAATACTCATTTGTATTCTACTGGTTTGACCCCTTTTGGTGTTCGCATTATAAGTCCGAAAACATTACCTTTTTCTAACGAATCTAGCTCGGCTTGAATGACATCTTTCCATTTCAACCAATTATCTTTTCGCCGGCATTCATCAATAATTTTTGGTTCAACATCTTCAATTTCATTGATTATATCGAGTGCTACATTATATGCAAATGCATTCACAATTATTCATTTTCTGTTTTATCTCTTCTTTGTGAAAATATAGTTTATAGAGATCTCTTTAATTTCATTATTTAAAGGTATTTGAATCTTCTCAGAAGGTTTTTATTTGATTGTATCTAATAATTTATTAAAACCTTCTACCTCTTCAATACGATTATTTTGAATATTTACTCCCCGTTTTTTGAGGTTTTTTGTTTTTTGATCCATGAGGCCTACCATGCTTTAGTCGTGTTCTTGATTTATTTTTTTGAAGTACCGTATTCTTGATTTATTTGAAATATTATTTTCAATTTGTTTTGAAATATCGATTAGCATGGAGCATTCTCAAAACTGGAATATGTGACTTAGTTATTCCTTTGGCATTTGTAAAAGCTTTTGGCAATCGATCTGTTGTTCCTTGTAAGTAAATTATCGTTTGGACTTTTTACTCGCATTGCCCAGTGCGAGGATCTAGGTTGGATAACATTGTAGTATTCCATGTCACTTCATTTTCCAACCTTTTACATGTTACTTCCTTTTCCAACTTTTTATCTCATCCCCCTAAATGTGGGAATATTGTTTTATCAAACTAACAGTAGACAAAACGTGAATTAAAGATATTTCTTGTTTGGGGTTCAAGATATCTAATGATAGATGGAGATTCAAAACCAATATATATTTCCAACTTTATTTTAGGGCCTATCTTAATATGGTGTGTAGGAGTAATGAGTACATATACTGTATAACCAAATATCCTCAAATGAGAAATATTAGACTCATTTTTCGAGACTAATTGTAATGGGAAAAATTTATTATTGGATGTTGACTTTAATCGGACAAGTTCCGTTGTATATAAAATGGCATATCCACATGCAGAAAATGAGAGTTTTGTTTTCATGAGTAATGGCTTGACAGTCAGTTTGAGGCTTTTAATAAATGGTTCAGCTAGACCATTTTGAGTATAAACATAAGGAATTGGATGTTCAACTTATATTCCAACTGACATACAATAATCATTAAAAGTTTGTGATATAAATTCACTGGTATTATCCAACCGAATTGTTTTAATTGGATAATCTGTGAAATGTGTTCATAACCTTATAATTTGTGCCGGCAATCTCGCAAATGTCATGTTTCGAATAGATAACAAGTATACTTAGGATTATCTTGTGGATGCATCTATTAAAACCATGAAATATCTGAATGGTCCACATGAAGGGTGAATGGGTCCACATATATCACCTTGTATCCGTTTCAGAAATATTGGAGATTCATTTCAGACCTTAGCTAGTGATGGTCTTACGATTAATTTTCCTTGAGAACATATAGCACACGAAAATTCACTAGATTGAAGAATCTTTTGATTTTTCAGAGGATGTACGCTTGAATTTTCAATTATTCTCCTCATCATTGTCAGTCAGGATGACCCAAACGATCATGCCAAATATTGAAATCTTTTGAATTTTCAATCTTCCGACTGGATGTAACATGTACTTTGATTATACTAATATTGGTATAGCATAAACCGGAAGCGGATGCGGGTATATTTTCCAACACGTGTTTCCTTTTGGAAACCATAGTAGTTATATATAAATATTCCATATTATTTGTTTTCGCTGTCTCAATATGGTACCCATTACTCCATATGTCGTTAAAACTCAATAGATTTTTTTTTATTTAGGGGCGAACAAAGTATCATTGATAATAATTCGTGTTTCCTCTTTCAATATGATATTTACTTTTTCGGAGCCTTCAATAATTGCTGTCGAACCAGATACTGTTATTACATCATTCTTTATTATAGTCAAACTCGAAAAGTACTTTTTGTTTCTTAATATAGAGTGTGTAGAAGCACTATCTATTAAACAAATTTCTTCATCCATGACCTTAGAGTCAATCAATGGGCGACTAATATTCTTTCTCCTTAAAAAAATATGAATTTTAGAATAGAATATTTTATTTATATGTAAAACCAGAATATAACATTTTACACACATACACGTTCAGACATACACACATATTATACATTGTTATTCATTATACAGACACACATTATTTTTTTCATGCATACACATATAGAGACCATAGTTATTATATAGTATTTTGAAGGAACATTAATTCTCATTATGTTGTTCGTAAGAATCTGCAATTTCAAGATGTGTCACTTTTGATGGCTTCAAGAGTGGAGTGTCTTTTTTATATGAGAAGTTCATCTCAATATTATTTCTTTTCTCCAGTTTAGATGCTTGATATAAATCAACAAAGTGTTTAGCAGTTCGACAGACTTTTGCCTAGTATCCTTTCATGCCGCATTTATGGCATGAATTATCTGACTCCGTTATTGATTTCTTCACATTTCTTTTATAGAGATTTCCCCTTCTTTCACCATGATTATTTACTTTTTTAAATTTTGGCGAATTTTCATAACTACTTTTATGCCATGAAAAATTTCGTCCTCGACCACGACCTCGGCCTTTGCCTAGGTTAATGTTAAAACTGTATCCTCGCCCACGACTTGTAGATGCTATGTTGTTTACTTCAGGCAATGATAAAGATCTCATTGGACGAGATTCATGATTTTTCATCAACAGCTCGTTATTTTGTTCTGCTACAAGGAAAGAAGATATCAATTCTGAATATTTTTTAAAGTCTCGTTCCCTATATTGTTGTTGTAGGACAACATTCCAGGCATGAAAAGTGGAGAATATTTTCTCTAACATATCGATCTCTGTAATTGTTTCTCCACATAATTTTAATGCAGAAGTGATTTTGAATATTGTGGAGTTATATTCATTCACTGATTTAAAACCTTGTAGTCTTAAATGTAACCAATTGAAACGAGCCTTGGGGAGGATTACTATTTTCTGGTGATCATATCTTTCTTTTAAATTGTTCCAGAGTTTCGAAGGATCTTCAACTGTAAGATATTCATTTTTCAGTGTTTCGTCGAGATGATGACGAAGAAAAATCATAGCATTGGTCTTGTCATTTTCTAATGTTTCATTTCCTTTTTTAATTGTATTCCCAAGGTTTTTTTGCATTTACATGCATTTTGGCATCAAGAATCCATGATAGAAAATTCTTTCCAATAATATCGAGTGCCGCGAACTCTAATTTTGTGATATTTGATGCTATGCTATAAAATAACAATAAAAGTAAGTCAGAACATCAATTAACTAAACAAAATTATTACTTTTATATAAGCTAATTAGATAAGGTAATTGTTATTATATATTTGATTATTATTAGATTTATAAGAAAAATAGGTCGATATTATGTTGTTTTGTAATAATTAAAGTATGTGTAAAAAAAGTAAAAGTTTGGTGGATTGATAGTGATGTTGGAGAAGAGCGAAAAAATCTCTTATCTATCATTTTTTTAGAAGTATGATTGATTACTTATCAATCATGTGGTAGAGCACTATATTAGATGCATGAGGGAAAAAAAAGAAAAGGGCGAAACATAAATAGTATAGTTTCGATTTGTTTTCAATTAATTTAATTAATATAAACTATATAAATAGTTAAACCCCACTAGGTGGCGAGTGCCTCATTTGAGTGTGGTAAATAATATTATATAGAGATGTAGGAATTCATACAACCACTCAATTTGTGATAGTTGTACTTATCAAGAAAATAGGTATTTCAATATTTGAATTATAAAATAATTAAACTATTTGGTGGCTTAGTCCACCATTTAGTAATTCATAAATAAATTCTTCATCAAATAAAGAATCTCCTAAACCGTCCCACATGACGGTAAAATTATTTATCTAATATAAAGAGTGTGTGTATTTTTCATTTGGTGGTTTATCCCATCACTTAAATTAAATTATAAGGATTTCTATGTTCTAATACGTACATTTGTTCAGAATAAGTTGTTATATTACCATTTGGTTGGGTATATATTCAGGGCAGAGCAGTCGTGCTGATAAAGTGTTATAAAAATAATGGATTTATGAGAATATAATATAAGGGCTTATGAAAGGATAGAAGAAATAAGATTAATATTTGAAAAGGAGAATGAGAAAGATTTTATTGTTGATGAATAAGTTATTGTTGATGAATAAGGGAATGACCCCTATTTATAAAGTTACAAAATGGTGATAAATGTATAAATTATAATACACTTAGAGGTAAAATAGTCATTCACATAGTAAATATTATAGGTGAGTATTCAAAGTGGGTATATTTACAACAGGAACAATTAATTCTTTAGGCTACGCAATTAACCATCCAACTTAATTGGGTCACAATTGACTAGTGACAGGATAGACAATTTAGCCGTGATTGATGGACCCGGCCAGCTCCGTTGATAGGAACCGAACTTTTGACTTCTAGAAATGGCCCTTTCATTTCTTTCCATCGAACCAATCTTTTATTTATTTATTTATTTATTTCCTTAAGTAAGATATACAATCAACCTATTCAAAGGTGCATATTGATATTTTTCCTATCAAAGAATGACACAATAAATCTCTTATCAGGATAAACAAACCCCTTAAGGGATAGTATGAATACTTTGTTGTGGTAATATAAACCCTTTACTGGGGGTAATACAATTCTCTTTCTAGGAAATCGAATCTCTAAGATCTCTAGATTTCAGGGCCTCAACTTGGCCTCTTTAAATTGATGGGCCAAGCCTCATTGGCTCCATTGAACCTTCTTATTTGACTTATTTTTTTGAAAATTTTAATCATGTTTACACCATATATACGAGCGTCTTTGACAAAAGTTAAATAATAATAACTTTTTAGGAGTAATTTTCAGCTAAATTGTTTTCTAAAAGTATTATTTCTCAATTTTCTTCATAATGACTTCATACTTTTGGGGACACCTTCATAATAAATCATTTTTTTGAGTTCAGAAGCTTCGCCAAACAAGCAATATGCATTTAACATTTCTTTTACCTGGCATTTAGGGCAAAATATAATTCCCACACCTAGTGATGGCAATGGGTCAGTTTGGATATGGGTTGGCCATATCCGCGACCCAATCCGCGAACCGATTCAAAATACATATCTGACACGTTTGCGCTTCGGGTTTTATTTTTGAAAACCATATCCATATCCATATCCATCAGTTCGGGTTTTTTTAATCTATTGATTCGGGTACCTGTAGTTTTCGGATTTTATGAATCTTTTGCCATTTGATACATTTAAAATCAAAATAGTCAATGAAATACTTTGGCCGTTGGGTGGATTGGATGGACTTGGGCCACTTGATAAACGATAATGAAATGGTTGTAAGTTGTATTTTGCATAATTTAACAATTTTAAATATTGTTTAGCAAAAAAAAAATTAATACAAGGGGTATTCGGTTCTGGTTTGAATATGCCTCTAATATCCATATCCGACCTGTATCTGCTTCAGGTTTTACTTTCGAAAACTTTATTCGACTGCCGACTCATCGGTTTGGGTTTTTGCTCAATTCGGTTCGGGTATCCACAATTTTTGGATTTTGCAAATCTTTTTGCCATCCTACCCACGCCTAGCCTATTTTCTACAAATATACGAATACTAGAGAAACAAGGTGGCATAAATTTCGGAAAAAATAGGTGAGGCAGAAAGGCAACACTACAAGATGTACGTGTTTTTCCCCATTTTAAGTTGGCCTCACGAATCGCGTTGGCCAATTTAGGGGGCGTTCTGTTTGTTTTGTATTTTCTGTTTTCATTTTCGAAAATGTTTTGGTGTTTTCTGTTTTCAATTCTTGTTTTGAGAAAATTGAAAATGCGTTTGGTTTGTTGTTTTGAAAAATTATTTTTGAGAAGGGAAAATAGAAAACGTGTTTGGTTTATACTTTTAGAAAAATACAAATTGGTATAATAAAAATTACAAAAAAATCCTCAAACTATTCAAAATGTTCAAACAAGCCCTCATCTTCAACCCACCCCACCCCACCCCACCCACCCCATGCACCCCCCTCGCCGGCGACTGTGGTGGTGCGAACCACCAACTCTTGGTGGTTCGCACCACCAGCAGGTGGTCGCGAACCACCTGCTGGTAGTTCGCGACCACCTGAAAGGTGGCTGGTGGTCGAAACCACTTGTTTGTGGTTGTCGACCACAACCACCACCTGTTTGTGGTGGTCCATGACCACCATTAATGGTGGTTCGGCCACCATAAACAGGTGGTTTGCCGCCAGATCTGGTGGCCGGCGGCGATTGGCTGCGGCGGTTGGCGGTGAATGGTGGTGGTCGGTGGTGGTTGACGGTGGCGGCGGTGGTTGGGATTAAAATGTAATAAGTGTAATGTTTAAAATTCGAAAACTCGTTTTCCTTGTTTTCAACATTTAACATAGAAAACGCCGAAAACGTTAAAAAGACGTTTTCGTGTTTTCTATACAAATCTTGAAAACATTTTCGAAAATGTATTTTCTAAAACAATGAATAGAACGGCGTTTTCAATATTTTCAAAACAGAAAACAGAAAACGGGTTGAAAATGGCAAAGAGAACGCAGCCTTAACATTTAGGTCGACATTTTCTTTTCCAAATTTAAATGCATGCATGTGTTTCAAAGGGTAGAAGCTTTACGAGTTTAAAGATTCAACGACCTAGTCATTACTACCTCTAAATATTCAAGACTAACTTTCAATTTACCTAAAACCTAGTTTCTACAACTTAGTCAGAGTCAATTTTCAGTATTAATCAATATCTCAATTATTATCTATCAATCTTATGATCCCCACCACTACTTAATTTAAATAGTTAGATTTTTAACAAAATGAAAAGGTTATTCAAACACATAATGTCGAATTGCTTTTAATCAACTTAAACTACAAAATTTACTTAGCAGAGATAAGAAAAATATTACGCGGCAAATTATGTGTATATATTCACAGAAATGAAGTGAATTTTTAGAATTTGCATATAAAATTAAATAAATTTTAAATTGTAGTAGGGTGGTGGTGGTGCCATGTCCCTCTCTAACTTCACCTCTAGCTTCAAGAGCCTCAAAATTTGGGCTGTGGGCTCCATATATTTCCAACTGGCAGTTGTTATCTCGTCAACATTTTCAGAAGCACTAGATCTTTTCCAAGAGTGTACTGAAATAAAAAGGGGAATGTTATATGAACACTGTGTATTGTAGAGTATAATATTCGCCATCTCATAATAGGAGAATTGTTATGAATAATTGAGAATAATTTGGTGGTTATGAATTATGAGGAATAATTTGGTGGAGGAATAATTTGGTGGAGGAATAATTTGGTAAAAGATGTAATTATTATATGTGAATGACTATTATACCCTTGATGAAATTATGTAATTACGGTTGTACCATTCGAAGTTTTCCTATAAATAGGGCTTCAGTTATTAATGAAATTCATTCCTGAGAATTCATTCGAATTCATTCTCTCTAAATTCTCTCTATTGTTTTCATACTTTTATAACACGTTATCAGCACGAGTCTCTAGCCACTAATTAATATGAAGGGAATATGCTCTACAGTTGCATCTTATAGATGATCTTCTGTATCAGAAACCTTAATATTAGTTAGATTATAAACTTCATCACTTCTCTTCTCATTCTTCCGATTTGATACTGAAATCGTTTGGCTGATTCTATTGTTTGGTATGCCGACAAGATTGGTTCTGTGGGAAAACACGTATCAACCCTTCCGTGTTGATCTGGCGAGATTAACGTTGTTGCTTATGGGAGAAGATGATTGTCTGTGGCTTGATTCGTGGAGCATTGAAATATCTATACAAATCAAATTGACATGAACGCAATGTTACGCATCTTCAGTAAGCAAAAACAATTTCAGAGCACAAATATATATATATTATATTATATTATATTATATTATATTATAATAATATAATATATTAAACTATTACATTCGTTTTCTCGAGGTATAAGGAGCATACATTATCAAAATCAAATTTTCTCGACTCCATTATACTCGATTTAACGAGAGCTTCGATTTGACACCAATATTGATAGGGTAATAACTCGTTTTGAAATATGTTATTATCAAACTTTCAAAATTTACAAATCAGTACACCAACTTTTGAAATGTTACAAAATAGTCTTTAAACATTTTTATATTTACAAATTGAAGTAGAAAGGAGATAATTTTCCAATCGTAAAACATTGATAAAATATTTTTGATAATTTTACCTTTACGAATTGGAATGGACAATTTTACCCTTAGGGTAAAACCGACCTAATTTTGACGACAGTGAAAAATGGATAGAATATTCATGAAGAAATTCTAAATCCATTGATTATATAAAATGGCTTGAAGTCCATTTGAGTTAAAAGATCGGAATATTATTTTAACTCCCGAAGAGTTCAATTACATAATGTACTTATTCTAGAAGGATAAGTGTGCTATTGTAGAAGTAATGAGTATTTGTTCTAGAAGAACAAATTTGCTCCCTAGTAAGCGCTCAATATTTAATTCTCGCACTTTATTTACTGCAATTTAATTACTGCAATACCTCCTACTTGATGATGGGTTTAACCGTCACTAAACGGAAGGTTTTATATATTTCTGCACTTTATATGCTAAGTGATGGGTAATACCTTCTACTAAGCGATCATACTCTCAAGAAGTAGTTAAATATTATGCAATTTAATTCTTGCCATTTAAATTCCGTAGATTTATATTTATTGCAATAATTCCCATAAGGTAGGTTCGACCACCTATTGGAGGAAATTTAATTTCTGCAATTTAAATTTATGCACTTTATAGTTTGAGTATATTTCCAATGTGGTGGGTAATACCACACGATTGGTGTGCATATTTCCAATGTGGTGGGTTATACTACACGATTGGTTATAACGAATCCTACCTGTAAGAAGTAGTTGATCAAATATTCTAATCATCTTTGTCAAGTAGTAGACGATGAGAATAAAATTACTTCCCCATATATACCGAATATTAATGGCGAAAATTGAACAAGTGGTACTTGAAGTCACCATTGGATAAATAGATGAAAATAAAATGCTCAATAGATCCCATGTTGATAAATCAAAGAAAATATATCGCATGGAGAGATTATATGAAGTAATCTCATCGATGATATGAGATTGTATTAATATGAGAATAAAATGCTCTTGAAGAAGCATAATCACTAGATTTCTGTATTTGAATAAAGCCAATATGATATTATTATTATTACTCCAGAAGAAGTACAAAACAGCCGAAGTGGAACATATTGAGAATATCAAAAGATGGCATTAAACACTCGAAAATATAGAAATGCAAAAGAATATACATCTTGAATCCATAAATGAGGATGCGTCTCGAGTATAAATACTCCGTAACTCTGCCACCATCAACATTAGGATTCATAATGAAATATTTAAAGGATCCGAATTTCTTTTTCGCTTGACACCAGTGGTCTGTGAACGACGGACTGGCTTCCACAGATTCTTGAACATATGCATGAAATTTGATGAGTAGCTCATCAACAGTACTAGCAGAAATAAGTATTTTTCTCGCTGAATGAGAGATAAACTTATTATTTACACCCTGATCTAGAAACGCTAGTAAGCCATCAAAGAAATTATTAATATTCAACAAACCTATTGGTTTGACATGAAAATTCCACGCCAACGAGGCTATATTGAATATTTCCTCCAGGTGTGTTGTAGCCGCTGGAAGGACAATGAAAGCATCACTATTATTCATCATATACATCATGCGGTTGTGGATGGATTGCGCTTGTAGCACCAACCTGCTTTGGACCCATGGTAGAAGCGGCTCCAATTCGGTATTAGATCCAACTAGATGGAAAGGTATTACACTCAAACTCTTATTCCCCATGATTGTGCGGCCATTATAAGTCTAGCTAAAGTTTGTTGTTGGTTCCTCAGTATAGTATATTGATTTCTTGTCTCCCTAACTCTTTTCACGAGTTGGTTTGCCATATCCACATATTGGATATGGCCTACGATTAGATCCACCAAGAATACATACGGTTTTTAATATGGCGAGGTAAAGGCGACTTGTATGAGATGATTCTAAAATCTCTACATCCATCTCTACTTCTATCTCTCTTTTTGCACTATATTTTCAACATGAGAGATATATGAATCCTCTATTTAAAGAAAAATTTTAAAACCAATAATTGAGTGCACTATTTACTTTTTGACAAATATGAAAGAGAAAAAGCGAGAAATTTTTCTTTAGTGATATGACATATAGTCATTGATTGAAAAATAATATATATCTTAAAATTGAAAACGATATTTACAAATAAAAGAAATATATTGATCTTTGTTATTACACCGAGCTTTCTTACATAAATATGGGAAAATCATTATGCTAAATTTTTCTACTAAATTTACAAACAGGATCTTCTAAAGTAAGTTTTCAAGATATACTTGGCGTTTGTTGATCTTTGAATTTGACCCATAAGGCCATTAGCTCACCTTATGCGTGTCCACTAGGATGTGTCTCAAGAGCACATTGAATATCATCCAAAGGCTCCTTACTCAATCCATCCTTAATGAATGCTATTTTATCTTCTCGATTTACGGACAAGTACCCATGATTTACATCGAGTGTCACATGTCCACCGAGCACACTTATAGCATCCTCCTAATCTTTTTGCTCTCGTTTCTTTGAAAAACTACTTTTACCCATACCAGGCATGTATTTAGAAGGAATTGAAACCTCACCGGATAATCGAACCTTTGCTTCAATCAAGTATCGGATATCTTGTGGGATACCCTTATTCATTAGCATCCTTAATCTTTCAAGCCTACCTCGATAAATCCTTTTTAGGATTTTGATCGATAGTGATGGATAGTATTTTCAAGATTTGAGAGCATATGATCCATTATAATGTATAAACCCTTGTTAGGATGAATTTTGCAATAATTTTGATGATTTATTTATAGAATAATACGACGCGTATGAAATAAGACTCGATTTTAAATAAATAATATGGCGTAAGAGCTACGATTTTAATTAAATAATAGCCGGATGTGATGCGTATGAGTGTAACTCTGTTTGAACGATAGTAGACAATAATGTCACCAAAAGATGATGGAATATGTCGGTGAATTGTTTCTATGATAAATCATATTGAGCACTATATCTGAATACTAGTGAAATCGATATAAGAATTTCTTGAACTAGAAGTTCAATAATACTCGTTTGCAAAACTGGACTGACCATCCCGGTTTAAATAATTATTGAAATCAATATTTCAAGTGAAGAATTAAAAGAATTCTTCAATGATTGTTCTCGATAAATGATGAAATCATTACTAGCCAATATTGGGAATAAATCCCAAATATATCCGGAATAAAGGATGAGAAGTATGGGCCACTCATCCTACATGTGACTACTAGATATTATGATATGGATCCACTAGATAGTCACATGTGTCTATGATTGAAATTTGAAATTTCTGAAATATTTGCTCACGGTATGAGCATGATTTCCATTTAATGATAAAGCTAGTAAATATATATATATCCCAATGATTTGAATAAATCCCTGAAGGATTTGATTATGCATACAAAGTGGGATATTATATGGCAAATTATTTAAAGTCCTCAAATAAATTGCCGATATCGAGAATAGAATGCAAACGGTCTAAATTCCCATATTAAGGCTGAATGATGAGAACATATATGATTAAAATCATACCAACTGTATGAGTTTTGGTGTTCTAAATTTTCTCAGCATGAGGGGGAGTATTAAAGGTTGAAAATAATATGTGAAATGCATCATGTTATATCCTCGAAATTGAAATACGAACTTGAAGTTCAAAGATGCATGAAAGGCTATGAACAATCACATATATCAGCTACGATGTTTTGATAAGTTAGCACGCTAGAAGCGTTGATATTTCCCCAAACATATATATCAAAGCAAATTATAAAAGATGGTCTTAATAACGGAGGCATATGCTCTTGAAGAGTATATAGATATAACTATATTGTGTAATCCTACAAGAGAATTGATAATGAGATATCTCGATAAGTTATGTCGATATGGGGAAAGAAATGAAATTGAAAAGTGTCGATACGATATGAAAATGTAGCGCTACATATGATCAATGATAATGAAAATATTGAGATATATTGAAGATGATAACTGGTGAATGTGAAATCCTTGATTTATGAGATGATGAGATGATGATGACTGATGGTTAAGTTTAAAGATAAGCATGGTGGTCATTATAAGTTGCATGCTCATGAAAGTTAAATTACCGATCGTGTGTGTAGTACCGAAAAGGAAATTAAAGGATCGGATGAGCTAAGCTCGTGTTTATAAGTACCCTAAAGGGCTAAGCCCCTGGGAATGAAATAACCTATTAAGTGAGTATTAAATGTTAAATGATATATTTTAAGTGTTAGTTAGTTATGAAGGTTTACTTATATGTTTACATGTTTTTACGATGAATTTATATGTTTTAAAATTGTGTATTTGGAGACATGTGTTCATGGTGAATGTTTTGTAGTTGTGTAAGAAAATTGATGCACTCTAAATGAGCAGAAGAGTATAAAACCAATGTATATGATACTCATACAAATGTATGAAAGATTTTGAAATGCTTTACGACATACTTGTGTAAAATACGCATTGCACTCTTTTTCCCTTAGTGAGGTTTTATCCCATTGGGTTTTCTAGCAAGGTTTTTAATGAGGCAACTTTAAAGGCGTATTCACATGAATAATGTACTCTTTTCCTTCATTAGGGTTTTTCCCACCTGGGTTTTCCTAATAAGGTTTTAACGAGGCATATTCATGGTATATTGAAACGATAGGAGAAATTGATACAGTATCTATTGGATCAAGTTATAATGGAGCTAATGCTTTAGATCCAAACGATGATGATATTGCAATCATTTACCGTAAGTAAAGATATCGATTCTCAAGATATGAAATCAAGCGGAGCGGTACTCTTTTTCCTTCGATCAAGTTTTTCCCAGGTTTTCTTGACAAGGTTTTAACGAGGCGACACATGAATACTCCTATCTGCATTTGGAAGACATCGAGGGAGCAATGTTTTGATGAAGCGATATAACCACTCCAAGCTATCCTACAATCGGTTTGGAAGTTTTTTTTCCCACTGGGTTTCTCCAAACAAGTCAGGAAGACATTTGTATTAATAGTCATTCGAGGGGAGTGTTATGAATAATTGAGAATAATTTGGTGGTTATGAATTATGAGGAATAATTTGGTGGAGGAATAATTTGGTGGAGGAATAATTTGGTAAAAGATGTAATTATTATATGTGAATGACTATTATACCCTTGATGAAATTATGTAATTACTAGTTTATGCAATTCGAAGCTTTCTATAAATAGAGCGATTATTAATGAAATTCATTCCTGAGAATTCATTCGAATTCATTCTCTCTAAATTCTCTCTATTGTTTTCATACTTTTATAACAAGAATAAAATAGTTATACTATCTTTTTTGTATCGAGTATGGTACGTCTTTCATTACCATAGACATACATGAATCATCTTTCGAATTTGAGAATAATGAAGTTTGTCAAACCTGATAATTACTCATATTCTGTTGCCCACATATATGTACATTACGATGTCCACATATAGATGGATGGGCGATACCTACCCCCAACCATCAAGGAGACACATATAGTTCATTCACATAAGTGTGGGCACTGTAATATGCCCATATATAAGCAACATAACAAAACTATCCTTATAATATAATTAATTGTGATGTGAAATTTTAATTGTACAGTATCTTTTACTGGCATAGTCTACTACTTCTTGTTATGTCCTTAGTCACTCGCCATGTGTAGGGTCAGGTAATGTGACTATGTTGTTTGGATGTGCTACAAGTTGCAGGGAAATGGAGCCGCAAAATTGATTTTGTTTGGACGTCGACGGAAAGGAAACTTCCTCTTATCATTTTCAACATAAATATGGACCTTTCTTTTTTGGAAGTTAGAGTTCGCTTAGAATGTCCACACTGAAAATCTTTTATTTTTTTTGTTTTTAATCTTTGAAAAATGTTATTTGTACATGTAGAAGTTACTAGCAATGATATATTACTCCCGAGTGTGCCGTAGTTGCGGAACTCCAGGGGTATTTTATGGGTCCATACTACTTTCGTTTTAAAATTCAATATCAGATCTATATTCAACAAAGCGAGACGGAGCTTCAACAATTTGAAAAATTTTCCGGCGACACCCGTGGCGGCCATGGTGACCGATCAAAATTTTTTGCTATAATTTGGCCCAAAAACAAAGGTCGTATGGACCCATAAAATACCTCGTGAGTTCCGTAACTACGGAACACCCGGGAGCACTTGATCATTTTCAGTAGAAGTTACACCATTTTAGACATTTCTATATTATTACTGTTACAGACATGTAAGTTATGTTGTATAAGTAATTGGTCTTGATAAAAAGTTATGATATCAATTTACATGGCTGGTTAGAGATTGTTAGATTTGTTATAGATTCAGCTTTGGGCCCGTGATCAAGATAGGATATATACACTACATTTGTAACTTGTAGCAGATAAATAACAACAAAATTGGAGAAATTTTCCCTTTATCATCATCTTCTTTGAAAGCATTTATAGTCTCCAGGTGCATCAAGTTCAGTGTTCCTAAACAATGGGATATTGACAAGTAGATACTGAGGACCAGTTAATTGATTAATTGAGATTCTCATATTCCATTTATCTTTTTTTCTCATTGAATAGGAGTACTAAATGTTCATCAATATTCCTGGAATATTAGAATTTTTTCCCATCTTCTTCGTTAATTTTATAAACAATTGTACAAATATTAATATAACAATTTTATGATGACTTATATTGATTGTTTAGATGAGGTGATATGTTGAATATATTTTTGCCACATGTGCTACTTGTAAAGCTACAAACGGGACGGTGAGAGTGGTTTAATTTAACCATGCCATTTAAGACAGCAAATTTGTAATTTTAACAAATAGAATGTTAACAATTTGCTTCTTCTTCCTTTTTCGCCCCCTTTTTTAAAGGGTGGATGGTGATAAAAATTTCAAGCTTTGCTTTTTTAACAATGCATAGAATTTTATTAAAAATCAATCTTTTTAGAAATCTAACCCAGAAATAATCAGGGGTCTCCATGGGTTAAGAACTTAATTGTCACTCGAAAAATAAAATACACCCAAACGGTCTGCAAATAATTAAAATGTTCAACAATAAATAAATAAATAAATAAATATCAAATCCATGAAGAAGTATGTTAAAAAGAGAAGCAACCTTCATCTTGGTCATCTTTCTCCAACCAACAATAAAGTCCGTGACGTCATCATGTCGCAATCCGGACATGTATTATCTGATCATCGGGGTGTTATAAATGGGAAAAAACTTCTTGATTCATACATACATATACATATATATATATATATATATATATATATGTATACTATACTATCTGATCATCCACTTCAGAGATCAAGAAAACAGCTTCTTGATCATGTGCTTCTTATCCGGGCCGGGCTTGGGACTGAGCACTACTACTACAAGTAACAAAAACGTACTATCTGATCATCGATGTTAGAGATTGAAAAACAACTTCTTCACAGGGGAGAGTGAGTCCCATATCATGATCAAATCCAAACTCTTCTTCGGCCCGTCGAAGAAGGCCTTGAAACTCAGGATGACCCAAAAATGAAATAGGGACAATGTATCTACTTCTATTTTCTCCAACATAGACAGCGAAATGACCTTTTGGGACATCAAGTGGGAGACCATTTTCATCGTACCCATGTTGTTTCTTGCCTAAACTTGAACCTCTTTTCAGGATTTGCTTCAAAACTGCTGGTTGTGGGAGTTTGTTTGCTTTTCTAATGGCCATTTTTTGAGGTTTAGGAAATGGATAAATGAGCTAGTTTGAATGAGAAGCTGGTGGTGAGGAATTGAGGATTGAACGGGTATGAATGGGGTATTTATGGAAGTCTTTGGGGGCAAGTTAGGTTATATTATGTCATCGGTCCTTAATGTATCCTTTAATGACTGAGTTGGTGCTCGATTCTACAGGATCACTTCTGATTCACAAGATCGTCGCAAGTTTGTTCGATGGTAACAAACTTAACATGACCCATAAAGAATGTTGCGGGTCGTAATTTTTAAGTGTCAATGGAAGTTCTGAAACAAAACCGAGCATCACAAATTAAGTACTTGTTTGGTCTAACTATTTTTTAAATAGGTTCGAGAATGTATGGTAAAAAAGGGGATTAAAAAATTTAAAAGTTATGCACTCTGTAGAATGAATTCGAAGAGAAATATATAGATGCTGAAAATAAATTGACCAAGTATATGAAGATGCCTCGTGATGATATATAACTTAAATAAAGATGGATGATACAACCATTGTGAAAGATTGAAGTTTTTTGTTTTTTGGTGAAAGATTGATGATGAACTTGCTTTTAGGTCAATAAGTTGGGGGCAATGGAGCAATTTTCCAAATATATGCAGATGGGCTGCGGTTGGGTGGGTGAGTCAAAAGACAGGCCGTAACGGCTGTTTTTGCCTTTTAGAGAACTTGTCCGGTTTAAAGTCTCGGAAAATTTGGGTTCATATAATTTGTTTCTATTTTTTTATAATTATTATTACTAGTTCCGTCCCCCGTGCCACGCACGGGTTTTACAACTTCGGAAAATACATATTATGTATGAGTTAAGAATTTATATTTTAGAGTAATCTTTTCAATTATGTACAATAACAATAACAACAACAAACTTAACCTTATTCCTTATAAATAAGGGTCGACTATGTGTGAAACTATATGAGAAAGTCACGTCAAATCTTCAGTATGAATTTTACTGAGCCACGCATTCCTATTTAAGGCTAATCGCTCATCTACCTGCTTAACACACTTGTCCTTACGAATTACTTGCATCTACGCCATTAACGATTTCCCTCTATCTCTCCTTACACTTTCTACCATAATACTTTCACTTTTCCGAATGGATGCACCTTCAGGTCTTCGCAGTATATGTCCAAATTATCTTAATCGAGTTTTTCTCTTCTTATCCTCAATGAGGGCCACTCCTAATTTACCACGAATATTTGCATTTATAATTTTACCTTTTCTAATCTTACTACACATCCATCTCAACATACGTATTTTTGCAACACTCAATCATGTACGATACGTGTAAAATTACGTATGAAATATTATAATGCTTACATAATTGTATTATATCCATCTACCTAAAGTCCTAAACTCTACACCCAATCTCTTCTATAAGGAAAAGATTCAAGCCATTGTGCATGCAAATTGTTTTCTTATACAAATGTGCGAAAATAGCTATATTTACGTTGGTGGGTTAATTACTATTTATTAAATTACGAGGCCAAGGAGGAGTGTAGAGGAGAGAAATCGAAATGGGTTAATTACTACTTATATATACAGAAGAAAGATGCAACAGTTATAATAAAATATGTAATTTATTCACTTATTGTTTAATAAAAATCATAAAACTATGTCATAGCTAGCACAATTCTAATAAATTGTAACCACATTAACTGAATAAACCAGTGAGTTACCCCCAAGATCTGCCCACCATCGCAGTCCTCTCCTACTCATTTTTACACATTTTTACATATTTTGCCACACAAATCTCGTGGGACCTACCTTCATACACAAATCTCTACCATTCAATTCCACTTTTTCTCTCTCCTATATCACATAAAAACACACACCCTAACACCCATATTATATAACATCACTCCACATTATAACCCCTATTGAGATAATATGAACCCCTTACTATGATAGTATATATAGACCCTTATTGGATAGTAAAAATTGAAACAATTGAAACATAAATTAAAATTTAACTTATTTTTTAGTAGGAAAAAAATTGAAACAAACACTTCATATTTAATCCGTAATCTTATACAATTTTGAGCTTTTTTTCCCCCAATATTTGTCGCCGACATGCATTTATATGTTACAAGGACAATGTGGGGCTAAGTGTACATAGTATGTACCTATTAATGTTGGATCTCCAAATGACAATAATTTTGACCCCTTTATCTTTGTGTCTAAACACACACCGCCCTAACTTCTAAAGCTCATTTTTAATAATGTTTTTGATATATAAACCGTGTTCGGTGCTTGTTGCGTGTTTGGCTATGCTCAAAATGTTTACTTATAAGTTATACCTCGATAAGCAAGTTCTAATGATTTTTGCAAGTTCGGTTTGTATATGTTTTTGGTGAAATGTAACCAACTCCTACTTACATACTATTTTTTTAAATGGTAGATTGCAAGTTAAACATATTGTATCAGAATATATCATTAAATCATTTGAAATACAATCCATTCCAATTTCGATTAATTGGAGCTTGCAGAGAATGAATCTGGGGGCGCATCCAGGACTCTATAACCACCATATGACAACAAAATAACCGAAACAAACGAAACAAACAAATCACCACAAAAGGGTGAACAAATCACAAATACCTTATAGGGTATAAATACAACATTATTAATAATATTTACAGAATTCAAACCTTGGACCTCCTTCCAGTTAGGAGATGTTTCTTGCTATCAGGTTAATTCTAATGGTTTAGTTACATATATTGTATATTGCGTATCTAAGATTACAATTTTTTTTTATTTTAAAATATCTTCTAAACATTTCTGATCTGTTATAAGTGAGAATTTCAATAAGAAATCATTTATATTCAAATAACCCATATAGTAACGTAATCATTAGTGTTGTAATCATTAGGAATCTAGCATTTGGTGAAAAATCCTTGATTTCTTGAACTTGTTATGGTATGAAGTGCAATATGAAGCCAACACAATATATTTGCATCTACCACTTCATCTAAAACTTTAAAACCGATGACAAGGAAGATAACCTTTCCATCCGCACTTCACAAATTTTTGGCCATTCCACAAATGACAAGAAAAGTAGTTCAAGTTGAACCAAAAGGGATATTTTTAGTCTAAATTTAACCATTGGCTCCTGGTAGACGTAAAATTAGCCACGCCACCATTGTTACTACCACATAAATGTTGCAACACAACACAAATGTGGGCCCCACGGTGGAAAAAGTCGTGTATGCATGTTCTGAGGCGCTAAGGATATCATCCAACAAAACTAAAGATTTGTTTTGATATGGGATTTGTCTGCTACGTCTTTTGTTTTACACAAATATATACCCTAAAGTCCTTGACAGTACAAACCATTCCCCACAATCTTTACAGCTATGCATATATCCATCAAAGAAAGAAAGATGCACAAGTCAGCACTATTAGCATTCAACTAACCCATTTGGGCTAGTTCTACGAATCTATTTTGGCCTAGTATTTGATTATATTGGTTATTGTTCTAAAAAGCATAAGCATAAGGATAAGTTCAAGCTTCAAGTTTTTTATGAGTGTGTAAGTGAAACCGGACAATGCTCAAGCGTGAAGGATGGCATTATGGCAATGCCAAATTCTTTGAGTGCGATCGAAGCAAGCTTTTTAGAAAAGTTATGACTACTATCAGAAATGATCTGATGCACTCTCCCACATGACTCACGTCACTTCAACACTGGATATTACCGACGCTATTGTGTGATTATATTATAACGAGATGATCTCATTTATTATTGATGTGACCTATTTTCCTATAAATCTAAGAGTATCTCCAATGGGAATGTCCAATGGGGGCTTTGTATGTATGTGAGAGACAAAGCTAGAAAACAAAAAAAGAAACATTATTTTAATTGAGTAGAAAAAAATAGTGGGAAACATGAAAAAAAAAAGAGAGAGATACATAAATGTGTTCATCAATAATAATAATAATAATAATAATAGAAATAGAAGATGTATAGATGGGTGTCTGATTGTAAACATATTACAGAAAGCGATAAAGAAGTGAATAAAGAGAGAAAAGGTGAGAGCCATTATATTTCTTGTGTCACTCTTCTCACACATTAAAACACATTGTCAAGATGTTGCATTGGAGATGCTTTAGTAATTGAAAAAATTTCTAATAGGAGTACTGAACGTCATACTCCAAAATTTATCAGGACTGTCCACTTGTAGATAGATGGCCATAGTTCAATAAATAATGTGGCTCCCTCTAATTGGCCTAAAGTATCGAGTGTTTGATATTCCAGTAGTACTAAAAATTTTTTCCTAATAACCATGTGTTCACGTGGACTATCCACGTCAACACTATGTCACTAATGGGCACTAGGTCATTAGTGTATTAATCACATCATTTGAGGTATACAAAAGCGAAGTGCTATTCAATTTGCTTTTTCTTTTCTTGCATAAAAATTCTCTGTGGCATGTACTTTGATAAGACAAGCGAGGAAATTCTTAGGGTGATAGGGGTTGGTTTTTAATAATTTTTAATGTAAAGGAGGAGAGAAAATGAGTGGAGTTTAATGGTGAAGATTTATGGATGTGACGAGATGTGTGGATGTGATTGATTTAGGGTAAAGAAAGAATATATAAAAAAGTGGTAAAAAGTGATAAAATGTAGTTCTACTACATGTAAGTCCTACGATGCAAATAAAATGTAGTTCGACAAAATCGATTATCATTTCTCTGTCTCTAATTATAAAAGGATAATGGAAAAACGAAAATTAATCAGGTCAACTAGCTCATAATATTTGAAGGTGTTTATTCCGAGTCTATAATCAATCAAGAAAATAATCTGAAATAAAATATCACAATGGAAAGTACATCTTAACAAACGATTGATATGATATCCTGTCAATACCGGAAAATAACCAATGGGTCCACATTAGAGCTCACATCCACTTCCTTGGTAAGAAAGGAGTTCATAAGCGCGAACCGTGGTTAAGATTTAAAAGGATATTCTTTTGATTTCCAAGTTCATTCTCCCTTCCTTTCTCCAAACTCTAATCGATATATCCGCATGAAATTAACTAAATTTGAATGCATAGCCTAATTCAGTGATTTTTCTCACTCTAAGGATATAATATTCTTGCAGCATTCCCATGTTCCATAAATAAAATTGGCTAAGAATTGACCACTCGAAGGAACATGGTGGCCCCTCGTTTCTAACCAAAAATTGGATAGAGACCTACATAAGCACCTTTATTACCTATTTTTATGTGATGGTGACTACATATGTATCCCATGTGACAAAAAACATGTAACATTAATTTCTTGAAAATATATCGCTACAAAGTGAAGTTTTATACATTTTTTGATTTTCAGTTGAGAATGAGCGTGAACACGTTATGTTCGTGAAGTATATAAGATGTCACAATCGTACAAAACCGACCAGTTGGACATTAAGTATAATGGACTAAAATGACCCTCTAAAGGGTCAGGCCTGATCCGACCGACTCACTTGACTCAGGGTAGGACCGCCTCTTTTTACCGGGGCCACAAGTGAGTAGAGGGAGGAGCCACAGTCATGTCAAAAGAAACAACTGAACAGACATTGAGCTGGAGTATAAGAAGCCTGGATCTCAATATAAATACACATGTATTGAAGATATTAAAAAAAAAAAATTCTACCCAGAAATAATAAATCATTGGAACTAGAGAATGTGCAAGATTACATCACATGGCCCACAAAATATTTGACAGAAGTAAGGGTAAGGAATAAGGATGCACAAACAAATTTAACATTTGAAAATAAAAATACTATCCTCTTTGTGGAAAGCAGTGTCCCCTTCTCTGATAATAATAAACCCCATAAAGTAAGAGGTCTTATTGCCTTCTACAGACTGGAGAACGAAACTGTAAATCCTTTTTCCCTATTAAACTTAAAAGAAAGAATAATGAAATTACAATCCTAACCCTATTAAGCATTCCAGGTTTGTTATCCATTATTTGTTATTACATTAAAAATCTCATCTAAGAAAAACAGTCCACGTCATTGAATTAATACACTTGATTATGTGTGTGGGTTATCTTGATTGAACGTTAAAATTTCGAAAACACAAAATGACACAGCAAATCTAGACTACTATTTAAGGGCATAGAGAGTTCACCCAATAGTCTTCATAATCCCTACTAATAAAGATTTATGCAGTCCAAATATATATATATATTTTGTTGGTGAATGGTGATGAAAATTTAATTATAACCTGCAAATATTGAAATTACAGCTACGCGATATAAGAATGCAGAGGATTTTATTCAACATTCAATAATTAAATGAACATAATCTAAGAGGGAAAATATCAACCTTTCTACAAATCTAAATCTAACCCAGAAACATTCATGGGCTTGGGACTAACTACAGCAAAAACAGAGCATTTCCGATCTGATCATCGACGTTAGAGATCGAAAAACAACGTCTTGATTCACGTACTTCTTGTCAGAATGTCAGTGCTTGAGACTGACTACAGATAACAAAAACATGAATACGTACTATTTGATCATCGACGTTAGAGATCAAAAAACAACTTCTTGATCATGTAGTTTTTGTCAGAGCTTGAGACTAAGTACAAGTAACAAAAATGTGAAAATGTACTATCTGATCATCGCCGTTAGAGATCGAAAAACAACTTCTTCACAAGGGAGAGTGAGTCCCATATCATGATCAAATCCAAACTCTTCTTCAGCTCGACGAAGAAGGTATTGAAACTCAGGGTGAGCCAAGAATGAAATAGGGATAATATATCTACTTCTATTTTCTCCAACATAGACTGCAAAATGACCTTTTGGGACATCAAGTGGGAGACCATTTTCATCGTACCCATGTTGTTTCTTGCCTAAACTTGAACATCTTTTCAGGATTTGCTTCAAAACTGCTGCTTGTGGGAGTTTGTTTGCTCTTCTAATGGCCATTTTTTGAGGTTTGGGAAATGGATAAATGAGCTAGTTTGAATGAGAAGCTGTGGTGAGGAATTGAGGATTGAGGGCGTATGTATGGGGTATTTATGAAAGTTTTTTTGGGGGACAAGTCATGTTATATTATGCCATTGGTCCTTAATGTATCCTTTAACGAGTGAGTCGGTGCTCGATTCTACGAGATTAGTTCTGATTCACAAGATCGTCGCAATTTTGTTCCACGGTAACAAACTTAACATGATCCGCGTAAAAGAATGATGCATGTCATAATTTTTAGTCTCAACGGAAGTTTCAAAACAAAACCCAACATCACAAATTAAGTATTCGTTTGGTCTAGTTACTTTTCAAGTAGGTTCGAGAATGTATGGTAAAAAAGAGGATCAAAAAAATTAAGAGTTGTGCACCCTGTTGAATGAATTTGATGAGAAATATATGGATGCTAAAAATAAATTGACCAAGTATATGGAAATGCCTTGTGATGATATAATTTAAATAAATATCGATTATACAACTATTGTGAGAGATTGACGATGAACTTGCTTTTAGATCAATACGTTGGGGGTAGTGGAGCAATTTTCCAAATAAATGTGCAAAAATAGATAGATTTACATCGGCAGATTAATTAATATTTATTGAATTATAAGGCCAAGGGGAGTATAGACGAAGGGAATCTAAGTAGGTTAATTACTATTTATATATACAAAAGAAAAGATGCTACATTTATATAATAAAATATGTAGGTTGCACAAGTTATCAGTTATTGTTTAATAAAAATCATAGAAACTATTTTATAGCACAAGTCTAATAAATTGTAACCACATTAACTAAATATTGAAAGTTTATAGTTGTCTAAGTTATCTGATTTAAGTGATCGAGATCGTGCGTATTATAATAAGATTCTTCAGATTATTCGTAGCAGTTCTTGTTTAATGTAAGATGCGTCTGTAAATCGACGTATCCTAGATGCGTCTACGTATGCCAGATGCGTCTGGATCGCAATTGCGAAATAACGAATGCGGAAAAATAAACAAAGAAAACACGGGAATTTTAGCATTGAAACCCAAGCGGGAAAAACCACGTGCTCGTCGCCTCTGAGCAAAACCTACCAACCACGTCAATCGGTTTAAAACTTTACAAAGGAAATCAAAGGCAATAATTACGCATAATTAATTGCAACATCTAAGAAATAAATGAAAGAACTCCCTGTTCGATCTTCCTTAGCATGTAATGCGAGCAGACATCCCGTCTCTCTTCAGTGATCCCTTGTAACCGCGTTCCTTAGCGAATCTACACCTCCCGTGTTGATCTCTTCAAGTTGTGGGCGGAATCTATTGGTTGGAGGACTCCCTCCAGGAGATTTGAACCAAGATCGATTAATAATCAAGGTTGGTGTGCATGGGATTGATCAATTGACGATCGAAAAAGGCCATGCGGGATGGGAGAAGGACACGTTTCTCTAGGTTGATGGGGGCCGAAATTAATGCTCCAAAGCGTCTCAACCGTGTTCCTTCAACTGTTGGTGTTTTAATACAACTTGTCTTACTTGTTGGCCAAGTCTCCAAGTTACCATAAACCACCAAATCCTACAAGGAATAAGATTACCATTAATTGTAGGATAAATCAAATAAGGTAATAATCAAATATGGAAAAAAGATCTTACCTTATCATGTATCAATATAATATGGAAAGTATCTTGCAAATCATATGATAAATCGAGCGTGGACACGAAGCCATCCTAGACGTGTGCTAGGGTTCGTGTCCCACTTGGACTCTCACTTATTTAATTAAAATAAGGAATTATCACATGTGCTAATTTAAACCAAGATAAACTAAAAATACAATGTGATAATAAGTCCATAAAAATCCACAATAATTAAATTAATTAAACACATAATTCAACTAACTTAATTATTAATGTGGAAAAATAAAAATGCCAATTACTAACTTAATTTTCTATACGAAAATAAAGCTAACAATCTCCCCCTTTGGCTTTTTCTATTTTTCCAAAACAAATCTCAATCTTTTGCAAAACAAAGATGGTTGAAGTTGTAAAAAAAATTTACCCATAAAGAGCTCCCCCTCAAGCAATGAGTAAAGACAATTAAATGACAAATGGAATCATGCAAAAAGTGCACATGAAAGATCACATAACTAAGACGGATCCACCTAGATGTCATAAACACTTCAACAAGCAAAGAGAGAAAGAGTTAGTTAGACTCCCTCAAAGGAAGATATGCGACTCCCCTCAAAAGAAAGATATGCTACTCCCCTTTTTGGAACAAATAGAGGAGCCAATGGAACTAATCGCTAAGAACGTCTTGTAACACTTGCCATTTAAAGTCATCAACCACAATCAAATGTCAAAAGATCATGGGAAATAGGCAATATTCGATTCTGAGACTAAAAGGAAGAAAAAGTCATAACGAGAGCCAAAAAGTAAAAAGGCTGACGAAAGCAATTTGGATGGATGCGGAGGAGAAGTCACGGCCCGAGATGTGTCTCGGGTCTTGTGTCTTCTTGAGGGCTCCCGGATGGATCTGCAGATGACTGTCGTTTCTTCAAAGTCTTATGAATCTCACTAGGAGTGTAGCGAGCCATCAACAATGCAATCTTTTTCATCTTGGGACTTCACAACCTCGATCAACTCAGTAACTTTCGAGCCTCAAGGCGAGCAATCCTCTCATCAGATGTAACTGGAGGTGGCGGAGGACCGGATGCAGCTGGAGGGGCATGCTTCTCAAGGATCAACTTCTTTGCCTTAACATATCCATAGGTCTCGGGAGTGGTCCAAATATCCTCCGGACGAGTCATAACGCCCTTTTCAAGAAGATAAGATGAAATAATCCATGGATGGCAAAGATGACTTCTAGTACTCTTGCGGGGTCCACTACCCGTCACTTGCTCCATAATATTGGCCCAAATATGATCGGCCACATCAATATTCTGTCTAGCGCCAAGCAAGTAAGGTACCAAAGCATGCACTCTAGTCAAGCTAGTAGCATGAACCAAGCGATCCACATTTTCTTCACAAAGCGAAGCCAAATCTTATATTTTGGCGTGAAGAGAGAAGCTGCAATTCTGCCTTTCACGAACTTACCAGCACCATTTGTCAATTCTTGTGCAATGGTGGTCTCTGTGGCCTCAGAGGAATCAACATCATCAACACAATTGGGTTTCAAACCCAACCAACTCCTCAAGTCATCGGCCGAGAAGCGAATCAATGCGCCTCTCACATACAATTTCCCAGAAAAGATGCATGTCTTACTTTGGTAATCAATAGGGATATTAGCATAAAATTCCCTAACCAAAGTTTCATTAACCTTTCCTTCACATGCAAACAAAGCGCTCTAACCCGAAGTGAGCAACAATAGAATCAACGTCAATCACATCATAGTGTCTAAACTGATGAATAGGAATACGGTGCTCAGAATGAAATGACCGTGCAACCATAAATCTGTGAAAGTCACTATAAGCACCAGATGACCGAGCGGAGATGACAAAGAGGGCGAAAGTACCTCGGCGACACAGAAGCTATCCCGAATGAAGGTGGAAGGATCTCCAATCGTGGGGTCAGGAAGAGTAGAGATATCAACATCATGTAGGGACTTTGTGGTCTTGAGAGAATCCCCAAGCTTTCTCTTTCCCTTTCGAGCAGCTTCAAGTTCAGCGACAAGCTCATCACCACTGATCTCTTCAGACTCACTTTCGTTATCCACATTCTTTTCATCGTCAAAGTCGAACCCAGTTTACGTGCGGATGCATCTGGGTGAGCATCAACAGGCTCAGATTCATCTAAGTCATCTTCATCAGTTTGTCCTTCAATCTCAATATCATCACCAGTACCTTTGTCTACTGGAATATCCAAACCAACATTGTCAACAACATGAAAGTCGGAGCCACAATCTTTAATCACATTGTCGACCATACAATCAACCTCCACATTCTTCTCTAAACTAGAAGAATTCAAGTTCTCCCCCTCAATATAATCATCATCAATCTCCTCAATAATCACCTTAGAAGGTGTTACACAATGTGATACATTAGCATTAGAGGAAGTACCAATACCATCAATACTAGTGGAAACATTACCAACACTAGTTTTTCCCAAATCAACAAGTAAATTAGATACTTCATCCACACCAAATAATCTAGATGCAAACTCAACAATATCTACATGATTTCCCAAAGTTTCAAGCAAGTTTCTTCCAAAATCTTCAGAGATGTAGAGAGTTTTGGAGACATTACCAATTGAAGAAATTGGAGTACCCAAGTGTGATGGGGTGATAGCATCAATCGGAGGAGAGCGAGAGAGGCGGGGGCCGATGGTGGAAACGGGCGGGCGGTGGCGGTGGCACTTGATGGCGGCCGAGTGAGCAGCGTGGCTCGCGGCTTTGGGAGCGCGGCTTGAGCCGCCGTGGCGGTGACTCGGCTATGGTGGCTTGACCCGGTGGTGGTGGAGCTCCGGTGGTGGTGTCCAAACTTGGTGGAAAAAGAGTTGGACAAGAAGAACTTTGATCTTTCAATTTCCTTGGTGAAGATCTCAAATTCTTCCCTAGATTTGGTCTCTTGGATATGGATTTCTTCTTTCCCATGTCAATTTCAAGTGGGTGTTTGTGATTTGAGAGTTGAGAAGTGAAGGTTATGGAGATTTGAGAGGTTGAAGATGATGAATAGTGAGAGAGAGAGATGTATGCGTGTTTTAGTGTGTGTTTGTGTGTGTTTTTTGTGTTTTGTGCGTGTATATAGAGAAAGAAGTGGGTCTTGACCAAATATGACTCAATTACCAAGAATCACTCACCTTTTAGAATTCCATGCAGATGAAAATTTCAGATCTGCTCAAATAAGGAATCCATGTACGCGCCAAAATCTGTGTCCATTTGAATTGCAGTTGGTTAGTTGGGAAAAATTAAAGAATTAAGGAAACAAAAAGTTACCAAAATTGGCCCACAACTAACTGACTTTTCCTGCAAGACACGCGCACATAAGCCCACTGTATACTGCTTTTAAAAATAAATTCACAAAAATTAAAAAAAACGAATTTTAGAGCTAGATGTATCTAGTACCTACAGATTCATCTGGGTACTGTCGGCTTCCAACGCGACAGATGCATCTGCAGGCGGTCTCTGATCCACCACGCATAAATACAAGTCAATTACGGTGTGTGTGTGAATCAGACAACCGCTGGTCAATCATACATCACCGTCAAATACCTTATGGTTGCACTGACTTATTGGCTTTTCAACTTTGGGCGCACTAGCGAGACCGTTCAAAGTGCGTAAAGGTGCGAATTCTCAAGTCCGCTTTGCCGACTTTTTCAACGAGAATGGCATTGTCTTTTGGAGGTGGAAATAGCTACGCTCAATCCCCAGAAGTCATCTTTTTAACTTCTCCCCTTTTTCTTTCAATTTGAGCTTATTTTCTTATTATTTTTTTTTTTTTGAAAGAGGGGTATGGACTTGGCTTGGATTGGCAGCCTTCTTTTCCACTGACCCTGCCCTTGGACAATCGAATCGCGTGCAATGCTAAAAGCAAGATTTTGAACATAGGTCTACACTTTCGAGATATAGAGCCTCAATCGTAGAAACAAAACCTTATAGCATTGGACTGGTAGTGACTTATTCCATTGGATTGTCCATTGTAGTCTTTGGCGATTAGTCGAGGCATGTTGGTAAATCGTCGCCAGATACATACGCCTCAATGTAAGTTTCCGGCTTTTCAGATTCATCCTGCGATGTCAGACAGTCTACAATTAGTAATACCCACATGAATAGGAAACACTATCTAAATGCATGTATAAAACTTTAAAACAACGGAAAATGAAACAAATGATGTAAATCTTTTGTTATTTTCTCCCTTTTGTTTTTTTTTTTTTTTTTTGTTTTTTTTTTTGTTTTTTTCAACAAAATGCATGGCCTATTCGGTGGTGGGAAACCCGATTTGTTTCCTAAGGTTTTCAAATTTAGCGATGTCGAGGGCCTTAGTGAACAAATCTGCAAGTTGTAGATCGATCTGTATGTGCTCCAGTTGATAATCTTTTGTTCCACCAATTCACGATGAAGTGGTGTCACGATATCGATGTGCTTTGTTACGGAGTGTTGAGCTGGATTTTTCGAAATGTTGATAGCAGGTGTTGTCACAAAATATAGTGGCTTGATCGTAGAGATCCGTAGTCGTCTAACATCTGTTTCATCCAAAGGAGTTGAGTGCGGCAACTCCCGGCTGACTATATATTACGCTTGTGTGGATAGGAATGCGAATTACGCTTTCTACTCGGCCAGCAGCAGTTGTTTCAATATAGAAAGCTTGACCACCGGGATGTGCTTTTTAGGTCATCAACATTACGGCCCAATCGGCATCCGAGTAACTGCAAGATGGGCGGTGGTGTCTCAGTGTAACAAATACCATAGTTGTATGTACCACTTACATAGGATGATCCTTTGGCTATGACGACGGATAGACTCCTTAGGGTTAAGCGATATCTGGCGCATACACCTCTGTTGAAGGATATGTGCGGCTGCTAGCAATGAGGTATAGCAAGCGCCAATCATGCTTCTATAGAGGATTCATCAACCTCTTTGCCAGGTGTCATCCTTTGCGAAGTTTAGCGTGGTTGCCATGGGAGTTCTTATGGGCTTTGCGTCTTGAAGCGAACTTCTTCACCAGGTTCTTGGCGTATTTTCTTGCGAGATGAAGTCGCGGATGCATCTGCTTCACACGCAAACCAAGAAAGAAAGTCAGTTCACCAACCATACTCATTTCAAATTCTCTTTTCATAGCATTCACAAATTCATCAATTTTGGTGGTGAAGTAGAGCCAAATACTATATCATCAACATATATTTGGCGACAATTAGTCCGATTTTAAATGCTTAATAAAAGAGTTTTATCGATTCCTCCCCTTTTGTATCCTTTCTTTGAGCAAAAAGGGCGTGAGCCTCTCGTACCAAGCTCGTGGAGCTTGCTTGAGCCGTATAGAGCCCTTTTAAGCCTATATACATAGTGCGGATGGAATGGATCTTTGAACCCTTGTGGGCTGTTCCACAAAGGCTTCTTCGTTCAACACACCATTCGAAAGGCGCTTTTTGATATCCATTTGATATAATCCGAAGTTGGCGTAGCAGAGGCGATACGGCAACCTAATGGATTCAAGGCGAGCTACGGGAGCAAATGTCTCCTCGAAGTCTAAGCCTTCAATTTGTGTGTAACCTTGTGCGACTAGCCTGGCTTTGTTTAGCACAATGATGCGATTCATCGACTTGTTTCTAAAGATCCATTTTGTACCAATCACATTCCCTTCTTTGGACGTGGGACCAATTCCCAAACATCATTTCTCTCGAATTGGTTCAACTCTTCTTGCATGGCTTGAACCCAATTCTCATCATTCAATGCTTCTTTCACATTCTTTGGCTCAATTTGTGAGAGATAGCACATGTTTCCCAAGTAGAAACACATGTTGCCTAGTTCAGCAGCAAACTTTCTTCGAGTTACCATCCTTTCAGAAGGATTAGTGAGGATGTTGTCCAAAGGATGTGCCTTTTGGACTCTCGACGATGGTTTCTTTGCGGTTCTAGGTTTCTGATCTGCGATTGCGGATGTGTGCAGTTACGACCGTTCGGTGTCGATTCATCATGCGCTGCGGTCCTTGTGTTGTTTTGCATTTACTGCTGGATCTTGATTTTGGTGGCTTGTCGGATACAACCGGTATTGTGCAATACGATCATGTGGAAATGTCAGTGGGTCAGATTCATCTGCCTGCAAATGAGAATTTCCATCGTTAGTATCATCAACCTTCACATTTATGGACTCAACAACAGTTTGAGTTCTAAGATTAAAGACTCGATATGCCCTACTATTCTCTGAATAGCCCAAAAACACACCATCATCAGATTTTGAGTCAAATTTCCCCAGATGTTCCCTATCTTTCAAGATGTGACATTGACTTCCAAATACATGAAAGTAGTCAATCCTAGGTTTTCTACCCTTCCAAATTTCATAGGGGTTTGTTTAGTGCCGATTCTAAGGGCGACTCGATTGATGATATAGCAGCGGTGTTAATGGCTTGACCCAAAAGCAGTGGACATTTGTTTGCTATTTAGCATAACACGAGCCATCTCTTGCAAGGTCTGTTTCTTCTTTCCACAACTCCATTTTGTTGCGGAGTTTTTGGTGCGGAAAACTCTTGACTTATCCCATATTGGGCACAAAAGTCGGCAAAATCGAGTTCTCAAATTCCCTTCCATGATAACCACGATCCTCTTGATTCTCACTGTTCATCATACTTTTCGTTTCTCAATTTACGAAATAAAATAGAGAAACTATCAAAGACATCAGATTTTTCGAATAAACATGACCAGGTATATCTCGAAAAGTCATCGACACATACATAGATGTATCTCTTACCTCCTATACTTTCCTTTTGAATGGGACCCATCAAATCCATATGGATGAGTTCGAGTATATGAGAAGAGACAAGTGACTTACAGTTTGTGTTGGCTTGAATTTGCTTACCCTTTAGACAATCGCCACAGGACTCCATCCGGAATAGTCTTGATTGGGTAGTCCTTTGACCGCTTGGGTTTTTGCCAACTTCACAAGATCATGGTAGTTTAAGTGGCCCAACCGATGATGCCACAATTCTTGACTCTGAAGGTAGCCGAATTACGAACAACGGGATTGGCTAGTGTATAACACTTATCCTTTGATCGGATTCCCTTGAAAATGGCGCTTTCCAAAGGGTTGGAATTCTGTTACAACTCAACACCTTGCAATAGTCTTTAGAAAACATAACAAGAAGGTTTTCATCGCACAACCGCCTACTTGATCAAATTTGCTTTGGACAGTCACAAATAGTACATCAGTTAATGTAGGTAAACCTTCAATATTGATGATACCTGATCCAGCAATCTTACCCTTTTGGCCATCACCAAAAGTAACAACACCTGTTTCGCCTTTCACAAAATTTGATAGCAATGAGAGGTCACCTGTCATGTGCCTGGAACAACCACTATCAAAGTACCAAGTGTTAGGAGTCAATGCACTAAAAGACAATTGAACAACATATGCATTTGCCCTAGTCTTTTTAGGACGATAATGTCTCGAAAGACCTTGATGAGCTACAGGTCGTCTCTTATGAGTATTAATAAGACCCAAATACTCATGGCAGATAAAAACATCATGTCCAAGTTTGGAACAGAAATTACATGTTACTGTCTTTGCCGGATGCATCTACTTTGTCGGATGAGGCTGGGTTCGTCTGTTTACCTGATTACGGGCCGGGGCCTAACACTCTGAGCTGGAGGCTTGAAATTGTGGCCAGTGCGGTTTACGGTGCGAGCAGAGCGTAGCCAGATGCCTCCTGTGGGCGGCTGGTGGTCGCAGATGCGTCTGGGTGAAGTCCACTTCGAAGTTCGGGTTTTGTTCCCGTTTCCTTCACAAATGTAGGGACTGCAGCTGGACCTTTACCTTTACCTTCATAGCCAAGGCCATTTTTGTTGCTGGCTGGTCTTCCATAACTCAGAATTTCATCAAGGCGGGCTGTTCCGAGTACCAAATCCTTGATTTTGTCATGAGCTTTAGCAAGTTCATCACTCAATCTCCTTATTTCAGCCTTTTCAGAATGTTCAGGTGCAGATACATCTGGATCATCCTCTCTGTTGGATTCGATTGCTATCTGCAACAGATGGATCCTCTCTTCTGCTATCTGGAGCTGTCTTTTCAGATCTTCAGCTGTTATTCCAGATTCATCCGGGTGGTACTGCAGATGAACAAGGTCATAGAATCGATACGGATGAGTGTAAAGCGGTGAGGTAGTTACACTGATTATCAGGCGAGTTTTAAATCAGTCGGGTCAGATGCGTCTGACTCAGCATCGCTCCATGTGATGTTCATTGCCTTCTTGCCTTTCTTTTTCAGTGTGTTAACACACTCAGAGGCGATATGTCCATATCCTTCGCATTCTCTGCATTGAATGCGGGTTTTACCTTTCCCTTCAAACGAATTTGAAGAATTCGAATTCTTCTTTGCATTGAAGGTACTCTTCCTTTGTTGTTAGCTGATTTTTCCCTTGAGATTTTGGGTTCTTACCTGTTCTTTGGCCTTTGAGAAATCTTTTGAAGCTGTTTCGTGAGGAGAGCGTATTTTTCGTCCTCATCGGAATCTCGGATCCATCGGCTCGTCATTGTTAGTCTTAAATGCAATTCCAGATTTCTTAAAATTTCTACGTCGGCCCAGATGCAACTCGAAGGTCATAAGATTACCAACAAGTTCGTCAACTCTCATAGATGAGAGATCCTTGCTTTCTTCAATTGCGGTTACCTTTGCTTCAGCGATCGGTAGAGATCGGAGTATTTTCTTCACGATCTGTACCTCGGTGAATCCTTGACCAGAGGATTAATTTGAATTTGTGAGGTCACTTAGCCTTGCATAAAAGCTTCTAAAGTCCTCCTTCTCATCCATGATGAGAACTTCAAATTCATGAGTAATCATCTGCAATCTAGATGATTTAATTGAGGTGCCTTCATTAGCAATCTTGAGGCATCCCACGCTTCCTTAGCCGTCCTCAACGAGGAGATTAGCTTGAATTGATCTGCATCCACCTGCGAAACAATAGCATTAAGAGCTTTAGAATTAAAAGAAGCGGCAGTGCGTTCTGTATCAGTATAAGTGCTCCTAGGTTTAGCAGTGGTCACATCACCAACAAGTGACAGTGGGTGCAGTGTATCCATCAAGGGTGGTAGTCCAACAACGCTCATCAATGGATTGAATAAAAATTTCCATCCTAATTTTCCAATAAGGATAGTTAGATCCATTGAGAATAGGGGGTCTAAGAGTATTAGACGACTCCATTTAGACAATGGATCTCACTTTGTAAAAAGTGAACCCGCTCACGATACCAATTGAAAGTTTATAGTTGTCTAAGTTATCGATTTAAGTGATCGGAATCGTCGTGTTATGTCCGTTACTCGGATTCGACTCGTAGCAGTTCTTGTTTAATGTAAGATGCGTCTGTAAATCGGCGTATCCTAGATGCGTCTACGTATGCGGATGCGTCTGGATCGCACTGCGGAAATAACAATGCGAGAAAAATAAGCGGTAAAAACAGGAATTTTAACGTGGAAACCCAAGCGGGAAAAACCACGTGCTCGTCGCCTCTGAGCAAAACCTACCAACCACGTCCAATCGGTTTAAAACTTTACAAAGGAAATCAAAGGCAATAATTACGCATAATTAATTGCAACATCTAAGAAATAAATGAAAGAACTCCTGTTCGATCTTCCTTAGCATGTAATGCGGCGGACATCCGTCTCTCTTGATGATCCCTTGTAACGGCGTTCCGCAGCGAATCTACACCTCCGTGTTGATCTCTTCAAGTTGTGGCGAGATCTATTGGTTGGAGGACTCCCTCCAGATTTGAACCAAGATCGATTAATAATCAAGGTTGGTGTGCATGGGATTGATCAATTGACGATCGAAAAGGCCATGCACGGGATGGGAGAAGGACACGTTTCTCTAGGTTGATGGGGGCGAAATTAATGCTCCAAGCGTCTCAGCAGTGTTCCTTCAACTGTTGGTGTTTTAATACAACTTGTCTTACTTGTTGGCCAAGTCTCCAAGTTACCATAAACCACCAAATCCTACAAGGAATAAGATTACCATTAATTGTAGGATAAATCAAATAAGGTAATAATCAAATATGGAAAAAGATCTTTACGCTTATCATGTATCAATATAATATGGAAAGTATCTTCAAAATCATATGATCGTCGAGCGTGGACATGAAACCATCTAGGCGTGTCTTTGGGGTTAGTGTCACACTTGACGAATTCTCGACTTATTTAATTAAAATAAGGAATTATCACATGTGCTAATTTAAACCAAGATAAACTAAAAATACAATGTGATAATAAGTCCATAAAAATCCACAATAATTAAATTAATTAAACACATAATTCAACTAACTTAATTATTAATGTGGAAAAATAAAAATGCCAATTACTAACTTAATTTTCTATACGAAAATAAAGCTAACAAATATGATCATAAGCTGGCGAGTTATCCCCAAGATATGCTCAATATCGCAGTCCATGACGGAAAACAACTGTACTCCACATTATAATAGTGGGTTATGCCATGAATCGACCAATACTATAAGAATTGATCGAAATAAAATTTAAAAAATTACCAAAGCGGGAAAACATAGAGTTTATGGCACTTGACTCAATTATTTATTTATTTTTTAATTACAACGTACGTCAAACAGTGCTAGCTAGAGCATTTACAAATATTGTTTTACTAAAGCACGGGCCACGGGGCAAGCACCATGCTACGGTAGAGAAGAACCCGTACTGAGTAAGTAAACCCCTAATGAGATAATATGAACCCTTTATTGGGATAGTATATATAAACCTCCTTTGGATAGTAAAAATTGAAACAAAAATTCAACTTATTTTAGTAGGAAAAAAATTGAAACAGAAACATCATATTTAATTCGTAGTCTTTTACATTCTTGAGCTTTTTTTTCCGAAAATCAATATTTGTCGCCAAAAAGCATTAGGGCCTTGTTCTATACGTATTAAATTCATCAATTCAAACATTACTTTTTTCTCTTTCATCATTTTTAACCACTCAAATATTGATTTGATAATTTATTTACATTTTTTAGTATATTTTTTTTCTAATTCCCAACTATATATCCTACATAAAATTCGAGTAAACAAAATTTAAGTTGAAAACAATAAGGCCAATGTTGCAAGGACAATGTGGGGCTAAATGTACATAGTATGTGCCTATTAATGTTGGATCTCCAAATGACAATAATTTTGACACCTTTGTCTTTGTGTCTAAACACACATTATCCTAACTTCTAATAGCTCATTTTTGATGTTTTTGATAAACCGTGTTCGGTGCTTGTTGCGTGTTTGGCTAAGCTCAAAATGTTTACTTATAAGTTATGCCTGGATAAGCAAGTTATAATGATTTTTGGAAGTATGGTTTGTATATGTTTTTGGTGAAATGCTCTTAATCACATATTACTTTGTATATTGCGTATCTACGATTAAGATTTTTTGTTATTTTAAAATATTTTGTAGACATTCCTGGTCTGTTACAAGTGAAAATTTCAAAGCAGAAATCATTTATATTCAGATACCCTATAATGACGTAATCATTAAGAATCTGGCATTCCGCGAAAAATTCTTGATTTCTTGAACTTTTAGACTACAATTTTGTAGTATAAACTGCAATATGAAGCCAACAAAATATATTTGCATTTACCATTTCATCTAAAACTTTAAACCGATGACAAGGAAGATAACCTTTCCATTCGAGCTTCACAAATTTTCGGCCATTCCACAAATTACAAGAAAAATAGTTCAAGTTGAACCAAAATGAATATTTTTAGTATAAAAAAATTTAACCATTGGCTCCTGGTAAACGTAAAGTTAGCCACTCCGCCATTGCTGTCACCACGTAAAAGTTCCAACACGGCACAAATGTGGGCCCCACAAGGCCACAATGGAAAAGTTGTGTGTGCATGTTCTGAGGCGCTAAGGATATCATCCAACAAAAGTAAAGATTTAGTTTTGGTATGGGATTTGTCTACTTTTGTTTCACACAACTATACCGTGAAGTCCTTGACAGTACAAACCATCCCCACAATCTTCACAGCCATGCATGTATCCATCAAAGAAAGAAAGATGCACAAGTCAGCACTATTAGCATTCAACTAACGCATTTGGGCTAGTTCTACGAATCTATTTTGGCTTAGTATTTGATTATATTGATTATTGTTCTAAAACGCATAAGCAAAAGGTCAAGCTTCAAGGTTTTATCTTAGTGTAAATGACATTGGACAAAGCTTAAACGTGAAGCATGGCAGCATGGCAATGCCACATTCTTTGCGCCATCGAAACAAACTTCTTAGAAAAATTACGACAACTATAAAAAATGATCTGATGCACTCTCCCACACGACTCACATCACTTCAATACTGGATATTATCAATGTGATTGTGTGATTATATTATAACGAGATGATCACATATAGGGGTGGGCATCTAGACCGCCAACTCGAACCAATCGGTTTTCGGGTTATTGGGGGGGGGGGGGGGTGTTGAAGGAAGAAGAAAAGTACAGTAACTGACTTGACCTGACCCGAGTCGGGTAAGGTCGGTTTTGGGTCAACGAATCGAACTGCTGGTTCGATTTCTACTCAAATCAGGTTGGTTTTGGGTCGGCCCAAAAGTGGACCTGATCGACCTGATGCCCAACCCTAATCACATCTATTATTGATGTGATCTATTTTCATATAATTCTAAGAGGATCTCCAATGGGAATGTCCATTGGGGGCTTTCTATGTATGTGAGAGACAAAACTAGAAAGAAAAAAATAGAAACATTATTTTAATCTAGAAGAAAAACATAGTGGGAAAAATGAAAAAAAGAGAGAGATAATAATAATAATAATAATAGAAGTGGAAGATGTATAGATAGGTGTATGATTTTAGATATTACAGAAAGCGACAAAGAAAAGTAAATAAAGAGAGAAAATGTGAGAGCTATTATATTTTATGTATCAATCTTTCTCACACATTAAAACACTTTGGCAAGATATTGCATTGGAGATGCTTTAGAAATGGGAAAAGTTTCTAATACCCTTGGGAGTACTGAACGCCATACTCCAGAGTCAATGAGGATTGTCCAGTACTTGCACATAAGGGGGTCACAATTCAATAAATAATGTGGCCCCCTGCGCATAGGTGTTTAATTGACCTTAAGTATCGAGTGTTTAGTGCTTAAATAGTATTGGAAATTTTTTCCTAATAACCATGTGTTCACGTGGACTATCCACATCAATGCTACGACACTAATGGGCACTAGATCATTAGTGTATTAATCACATCATTCAAGTATACAAAAGTGAAGAGCTCCTCAATTTGCTTTGCTTTTCTTTCTTCAAAAATTCTATGTGACACGTACCTTGATAAGACTGGCGGCTATATTCTATCCACCACTCACATGTTGTATGTTGAATTGGGTTGCACTCAATTCTATCTGTAGCAATGTGACTAGATGGAAGTCCTACAATGTAAATAAAAAGTATTTTGACAAAATTGATTCTCATTTCTCTATCTCTAATTATAAAAGGAGAAAGGAAACACGAAAATTACTCCGGCCAAACTAGCTCATAATTTTTGAAGGTGTTTATTCCGAGTCTACAATTGATCAAGAAAATAATCTGAAGTAAAATATCACAATGGAAAGTGTACCTCAACAAACGATTAATATGATATCCAATCAACATCAGAAAATAATGAATGAGTCCACATTAGAGCTCACAACCATCTCCTTCGTACGAAAGGAGGGATCATAAGCCAGAACCGTCGTTAAGATTTTAAAGGAGATTCTTTTGATTTCCAAGTTCATTCTCCCTCCCTTTCCCCAAACTCTAATCTATATATCTGCATCAAATTAACTAAATTTGAATAAGCATAGCCTAATTCAGTGATTTTTCTCATTCTAAGGATATTGTAGTCTTGAAGCATTCCCATGTTCCATAAATAAAATTGGCTAAGAATTGACTAATCGAAGGAACACAGTGGCCCCTCATTTCTAACCAACAATTGAATAGAGAACTACACAAGCACCTTTATTTCCCATTTTCATATGATGGCGACTACATATGTATCCCATGTGACAAAAATCAATAGCATTAATTTCTTGAAACATCTATCCCTACAAAGTGAAGTTTTTTTATATTGTTGTGCTTTCGGTTCAGAATGAGCGTGAACATGTTATGTTCCTGAAGGATAAGATGTCACAATGGTGCAGAGAAATGATAGAACGGTGGTGGTATATTACTTTACAAAATTGTAACACCTCGTGTTAGCGTATAAATTATAATGTATTTTTATGAGTAGAAAGAAAGAAAATTAGTAGAGTTGGACAGTGGAGATTTAATAGTATAAGTGGACCCTACGAGATATGTGGATGTGATTTGTTTGATCAAATTTGAATTTTAAAAAGTAGGTGAAAAAATGTGTTTTAATAACTATGCTAACATACTCTTAATTGTACAACTAACATGAAACTAAATCCTCAAAAATGGAAAAGTCGCACATAGGTAGAGGAGTAAACCAATTCAGGGTCTACAACTTTCACTTTTTTGTTAAAAGTTTCATTCTATAATATAGGCCCGAGAGAGAATGCCCAAGCTGGCCAACGGGCCCTCAAGTCCCCCATTGCACAATCATGCTAGACACATCTCAACATTTCTTGGCATAGTTTGTGTAATAAATACCCTGAGATGTAGAAGTTCTTGAATGAAATTAGATATTAGAAATATTTTCTTCAATAAGATCAATGTTAGAGGGGCTTTTTCTTCATGTGGGGGTTCATCCCATGGCCACAACTGAGTAGAGGGAGCAGCCACAGTCATGTCAAAAGAAACAACTCAACAGACATTGACCTCAAGTATAAGAAGCCTGGATCTCCAATATAAATACACATGTATTGAAGATATAAAAAAAGATAATCCTACACAGAAATAATAAAACATCATTATTGGAACAAGAGAATGTGCAAGATTACATCACATGGCCCACAAAATATTTGACAGAATTAAGGATAAGGATGCACACCTGGTATTGCTACAAACAAATTTAATATTTGAACCTATCAGCGGAGGGCAATGTCCTCTTCTCTAATATTAGACCCCCTATAGTAAGAGGTCTTCCTACCCTCTATAGACAGGAGAACCATTAAATTCTTTTTCCCTATTAAACTTAAAAAGAAAGAGTAATGAAATTACAGTCCTAACCCCTTTTGATTTATAGGAGTTTAGTAAGGTTAGAGAAGTCATAAAGAGGATCTTTATTTCTTCATCCTTTCTGATGAAAAGGAAGCAAATATTAAACATTCCAAGTCCTTTATCCATTATTTGTTATCTTAAAAATCTCATCTAATAAAAACAGTCCACGTCATTGAATTAATACACTTGATTATGTGTGTGGGTTATCTTGATTAAACTTGAAAACTTCAAAGACAAAATGAAACAGCAAATCCAGACTACAATCAAAGGGCATAGAGAGTTCACCCAACAGTCTTCATAACTAGCCACTCTCTTCTTTCTGATGATTGTAAAGAACCCCTACTAATAAAGATTTATGCAGTCCAATTCTCAACTTTTTACACCCCCCCACCCACCCCACACTAGACACAAGTGCATGTTTGATGGAGCTTAAAATAAGTCATTATGTGAAAAATGATTTTGCATAATGAGTAGTGAAAATTGTTATTCCTGCAAAATAAAGTTAACCAACTTTAAAGCTCACCCAAACAAGTAGTAAGCATTTGGTTATTAAACAAATAATCCACTATACAAGGTTAAACTCTTCTAACCTTGAACAAAACCTCAAATCATAAAGACCATTTCCAATAAATATGTAAAATAGAGTATGCCGAAAGTGCATAAAAGCTCCTACAAATTACACAAAGCAAAGTACATACTAAAATCTGAGGACTGATTTGACTACCCATTTTTTCTTTATCCTTCATGAAAATGTTTTCATGTCAAGGACCAAAAAACGAACAAAAGAACGAGTTCGATAAAATGTGATAAAATTTAACAGGTTTGATGAGGTGCGATGAAGATTTACATGTCTGGTGCAGTTTTCAATTGTTGCTGCCCCTCTATCAAGCTCAACTGCCTTCTGAGTCTTGCAATATGAGCTTGCACCTGCAATATTCACATGAGCTGTGGATGAATATCTTTTTAACTAGACAAGTCAAAATAAATTACCATATATATACATTTGATGCTTCAAATCGCACAATGCATCATTTGAACAAAATCAACATTTGAGACAAAAGCCAGTTGTGATTAGATCTTCATGCGTGGTGAAGTTTTTAGCAGTGAAGCAGGGGAAATCAAACAAACTGAAGACTGTGACAGTAAATTCAGCAGTAAATCAGTCCTGCGCTTTGACGGCCATGAAGAGTGTGAAGTTCATGAAGATATAGTTCAACACCCGGAGGAACAAGGGAGACATATACATACGAGAATGGAGGGAACAATTCAAGCTGATGAAACAGACAATTTCGTGGATATGGGGCAGCATATTGAGGATGAGGAGAATCTGGAAAACCAGTGGAATTTTGTTGAAGCTACAGAGGAGTTAGAGAACAGCGAGGGGGATAATTATGTGACTGAAACTGAGGCTGATGAGGAAGACATTGACATCGGGAAATTGTTCATGGATGCAAAAAGACCTACTCTAGATAACAATGACCAAGGAATACCGAATTCGAAGACACAATCTGCAAAAGCACCAACAGAGCCACACTTTTCTGATGAAGGAAATACCAGTAAACAAGCTAAAGAGCTTGATCCAACCTCAGATATTCTTTCTACTGAGGCTTCTGATTCTCCGGGCCCCTCCACCAACATCCAGATATCTACTAAACCAGGTTTTATCTATCCCTCTTGCTCTAATCTGGTAATCTCTGAATGTATCCCATATCCATGCAATGAAATTAATCGTGTGTTGGGTAAGGGGGGATTAGCGTTAGATGCTACAATCAACGATTTGAATGGACAGTCAGCTGGTTCTAATTTTCAGGGGACTAGTGAATCTGATTCTTTGGGGATGTCATCTTTTCCAGTTGGAGATAAGGAAAACAGAGAAATCCTGATCATTAATAGGGACAATCCAAAGTTGGAAGAAGTCGAGAAACTGGCACCGATCCTAAGTAGATTGAACTTAGCCCTTGTCCCCCTACATGACAAGAAGAAAAAAGGATTCTCTAAACATCATGATAAAGGAAAGAGTTCTGCCTCTACTAGTAAGAATAGGGGAAAGAGGGAGCTGAAAAATCTCCAGAGTTGTATCAACTATGAGGGGAGGAAATCACGTGGTTTGGAATCTAGGGAGATGGATGGTTCTCAATCAAGATAATCAGTTGGAATGTCAGAGGCTTGGGGGGGAGGGAAAAAAGAAAAGTGGTAAAGGAATTTTTATGCAAGGAAAAACCAGACGTGGTGTCACTACAAGAAACTAAGAAGGAAAAAATTGAAAAGAAATTGATTGGGAGTGTGTGGGGGACGAGATTTAAAGAATGGGCTTATCTGCCTTCAATTGGAAAATCTGGGGGTATATTGTTGATGTGGGACTCAAGGGTGTTTAGGGGAAAAGAGGTAATCTTGGGAAACTTCTCAATTTCAGTCCTTCTACAGGCAATTGGGGGAGGGGATGGATGGTGGTTCTCCGGAATATATGGGCCATGTTGCCCAAAAGAAAGGAATGACTTTTGGAAAGAGCTAGGAGATCTATATGGGTTATGTGGAGAGAGATGGTGTATGGGAGGTGATTTTAACGTGGTAAGATATCCATCGGAAAAACTGAACGGGGGAAGATTTACAAGAACTATGAGGGAATTTGATCAGTTCATAAAAGATGCAAAATTGAAGAACCTTAGGTTATTAAACACGGAGTTTACATGGTCCAATATGAGAGAAAGGTTGGCATGTTCAAGAATAGACAGGTTTCTGTTCACGGAAGGATGGGAACTTATGGTGGAGGAAGTTAGACAAGAAGCCCTAGTTAGAGCGACCTCAGATCATTGCCCCATTGTACTTGATACAAACAGGTTTAAGTGGGGCCCTATCCCATTTCGATTTGAAAACATGTGGCTAAGGCACAAGGCATTCAAAAGAAATTGGAAGGTATGGTGGGAGAAATATGATATGGAAAGATGGGCAGGATTCAAATTCATGGGAAAACTGAAAATGGTAAAAGAAGAATTGAAGAAGTGGAATAAGGTAGAATTTGGTGACGTGAGATTGGAAAAAAAGGCACTCATGAATAGAATCGAGGAGATTGATAGGGAGGAAGTGAGACTAAACATAAGTGAAGAGGACAGAATGGAAAGAAGGATGCTGAGAAGGAAATTAGGAGAAGTGGTCACTAGAGAAGAAATTTCTTGGAATCAGAAAACGAAAATCAATGGGGTCAAAGAATGGGATAACAATACAAAGGTGTTCCATAGAATTGCAAGTGGTAGGAAGGCAAACAATCTGATAAATAAGCTTGAAAGCAGAGAGGGGACTATATTGCACAAGGAAGAGGAAATCGAGAAGGAAATCATTGACTTTTTTGAGAATTTATTCAAGAAAAAGGAAGGGGTCAATTTTGGTATTGAAGGACTAGAGTGGGAAGCCCTAAATGTGGACGGTAAAATGAAGCTGGAGGAACCATTTGAAGTAGAGGAGGTTAAGAAGGCCCTTTTTGGATGTGATGGAGATAAAGCACCAGGATCCGACGGATTCACAATGGCAGCTTTGAAAGAGGGTTGGGAAGTAATCAAAGAGGATGTAATGGAGGTGTTTAAGGAATTTTATGATAATGGTATTGTGAATGCAAGGGTAAATGAAACGCTCATGTTTAATCCCCAAGAAACTCAGTTCAGTGTCCATAAAAGATTTTCGTCCTATTAGTTTGGTAACATCTCTTTATAAACTTGTGGCAAAAGTTTTATCCTTAAGATTGAAGGAGGTTGTGAGTGAAACTATCGATGTGGCCCAAGGTGCATTTGTAAGAGGTCGACAGATCTTAGACTTAGCCTTGATCGCAAATGAAATCGTAGAGGAATATAGAGTGAAGAAGAAAGAAGGTGTGGTCTTTAAGATAGACTTTGAGAAGGCGTATGATCATGTCTGTTGGGAATTCCTAGACTTTGTTTTAGAAAAGAAGGGTTTTGGGGAAAAATGGAGAAAATGGATTTGGGGATGCTTGTCAACCGTTAATTTCTCAGTAATGATTAATGGCGAGCCACGGGAAAATTTTGGAGCTTCTAGAGGATTGAGACAAGGGGATCCTCTCTCACCCTTCTTATTCATTTTAGTGGGGGATGTGCTAAGTAGACTAGTGAACAAGGCGTGTGAAGGGGAGTTAATGGAGGGTTTCAAGATTGGAAAGAACAATGTCAAGGTCTCTCATCTCCAATTTGCGGATGACAGCATCTTCTTTTTGGAGAACAAGGATGAAAGCATCAAAAATTTGTTAGGAATTCTGGATATTTTCTCTACAACTGCAGGCTTAAAGCTAAACATGGCCAAGAGTACTGTGGTGGGCATCAATCTTTCGGAGGGTAGAATGGAAGACATTGCAAGTAGACTGGGATGTGTTAAAGGAGCATGGCCACTTAACTATCTTGGACTACCTTTGGGAGGAAACCCAAGAAGCCTTTCCTTTTGGGATCCGGTGGTGGAAAGAATTGTTCGACGGTTGGAGGGCTGGCACAAAGGATGTTTATCCAGAGGAGGACGGCTAGTACTTTTGCAATCTGTTCTCGGGAGTATACCTACATATTTCATGTCAATTTTCAAAATGCCTAGGAAGGTGTCAATGTCGATAGAAAAGATCATGAGGGACTTTTTTTGGGAAGGTAAAGGTGAGAACCATAGTGATCATTTAGTCAAATGGGAGATTGTCACCAAACCGAAACAACTTGGCGGATTAGGGATTGGTAACTTACACTTGAAGAATTGGGCTTTGTTAGGAAAGTGGCTTTGGCGTTTCCCCTTAGAATCAGATTCACTTTGGCACTCTATTATACTGAGCAAATATGGTCTCCATTCAAATGGTTGGGATGCTAATTTTGACGTCAATCCCACTCTACGAGCACCTTGGAAATCCATTGCAATGGTATGGGATAGATTTGTAGAATGCACCAAATTAGTGGTTGGGAAGGGTGATAAGATCAGGTTTTGGCTAGATAAATGGGTGGGCAATCAATCTCTCCAAGTTTTGTTTCCTCGCCTTTTTCGATTGTCAATCCACAAATGCTCGGTTATTCATGAATTCATTCAATTTTCACCCAATTCCACTCCATCTTGGAAACTTGAATTTTGCAGAAACTTTAGTGACCGAGACGTGGATGATTTCACTTCTCTTTTGAGCTTACTTGACACTACTAATATTGATCCCTCTGTTCCGGATAAAAGAATTTGGAAGGGCCACCATTCGGGTAATTTCTCGTGTAAAACTTTCTTAAATGCTCTCTATCAACCATCTTATGCTTCATTTTTCCCACAATTCAAATTCATTTGGAAAGGTGTGGCACCATCTAAGGCCAAAGTTTTTGCTTGGTTAGTGTCTTTGGGAAAGGTAAATACTTGTGATTTGTTACAACTGAGAAGACCGTTTTTGTATATTTCCCCATCATATTGCATAATGTGTAGGAAGGGGGATGAAAACATTGACCATGTTTTGATACATTGTGAGTTTGCTAAAGAGATTTGGAGTAGAATCTTACAGCTATTTGAGATTGTGGGTGCACTTCCAAGATGATGGGCTGACCTAATTCTTATGAAATGGTCATTTCGAAGCGATGGAAAGACAAAAAAAGAATTGTGGAAACTAATCGTGATGGCAGCAGCTTGGGCATTGTGGAACGAGCGAAATAAAAGGATTTTTGACAATTTGGAGCGATCCGTTGATGATATTTGGGATAGCATTTTGTTTTTCTGCAGGCTTTGGGCTAGAGCAGCAGGGATCTTTGGTGAAATAGACAATTTCTTATTTCGTCTAGACCCTTTTAGTCATCTTTGTACTATAGGATTGAGTAGCGCATATGCGCTCATGTTTGGGTGTTGATTGATTGTTGTTGCTTCGGCTTGTGTTGGTGGATGACTTACCCACTTTCTTTTTGTAATCGTTTTATTTTTATAATAAAATTCTCCTGTTTATTATCAAAAAAAAAAAAAAGCCAGTTGTGCCTTCTTTAAGATGGCATTATCCATATTTTAGTGAAGAATGGTCCAGTTGGCCTTGGATAGTGGAGTACAATGTCCTTTTTCTCCTCAAATTTAGATACATTGGCATCAATAAAAAAGCATATAATGTCCTCAGAGATCTTACTGATTGATCCTCAGTAAGTAATAGTGTGGCTTATCAATCCAGAAAATGGGTTGCTACAAAATTTTCTTTCTAACCGAAAGTAAATTCCACATACGGTTCTCAACATTTGATCACGTTCGCATTTCTATTTTCAATCTCATTTCTCCGCAATTGACTCAGTCAAACCTCAACTTTTAGGTGCACCTTCCTCGGTTCTTCCCCATATTAATCATTGCGAACGATTTAAATCACCACATCTTTGCTAATACCCCCCCCAAAACTTCCAAAGACCAGAGTGGTGGGTTGCTGAGGTGGGTTTGAAATGGAAGTTGAAACGCAGCTTGTGATCGTTTCAATATCTTTTAGCAAAAAAATTGTTTCAGCCAAAGTTCAATTTCAGCCACATATGTAAAACTGCTTACCATTATTATCCACAAATTTCAGAGTCGTCGTGACCTCACCACTATTCATAATTGAAGTAACTTTTAGCAAAATAAATATTTACATGAGTGCACTTGAAATTGTCCTCTTTTAACTTAGAACGAACGTATATAACAAAAAGCCACGCCCCGCTCCCCTCTTTCCTACTCTCCCATCCCCAACCCACCCGAGCAGTCAATTAGCTGTCTGCTACAATCCTCACTATGGTCATGAAATTTATGGAAAGAATGCTATTATCAACATCTTTTCTAGCAAGGCCACTACAGTATGAATAGCAGCACGATGGTGTTCAATATTTGGTGAACTTATGACGGGCTATTCAAAAATCATTTCCTTCAAGGATAAAAGATCTACTTTGAGTTGCATGTTATACAGTTTCTGGCTTCTTTCATCTTCCACTTGGGCGATAATCCTTAACCATTGCCACAAAATTAACTTGCATAAAGATTCAAGGTGAAGCAGAGGCTAGCATTCTTTCTTTTTCTTCCTTCTAAATTTAATTAATTTAATCTAATTAGTCAGAACTGAGGATATATTTCACTTCCAATTCCAGTTTATGATTTCAAAGGATAAAAACCGTCTAGGAATGGGAAAAACCTGAAATTGGAAGGAGCCAATCAGCACGCCAACAAAGAAGGTTGAAGATAGAAGTAAAAAAAAGGATCATAAATTAGGGTACAAGCACTACAGGGTAAAACCCAGATCCTCCAAACAACTTAAAGCAAAAGAGTAAGGTCTTGTTTGGGAAGCATTCAAAAAATATTTCGGTTGATCACATATAGAAATGAGTGGTGAAAAAGTGATATTACGTGCAGGCCTGTGAAATGAGTAATACAAAGTCTCTAAAAACAATTTTCCATGTGAGTCCTAAATTATTCTAGTATAAGTGTAAATTCCAATTCAAACTAACCTGCTGGCGAGCTGCAGCTAATTTTAATAGTTCATCTGCCTCCGAGAAGTTGGTGAACCACTGGCCCAGGGGATGATTTTTGGTGTCACCTTTCTTCCCACTGTCAACATCCTCCATTGGCACTGTCAACAAGTACAGAAAAACAGTAGCATATCATTTTTATTTTTATTTTTTTGGCCTTTTTGATGACCCAAAAAGATAGAAACAAAATACCAGGAGGCAAAGAAAATCCACTGGGTAGTCTAGGCATAATAACAGCAGGATGATTCTGCACACGTGCAATAAAGCCCTCAGAAGGCTCGGAAAAAACAATTTCATCATAGTGTTCGACAACAACAGGCTTTTTAATGGACATGGGACCGGACTCCTCCTCGGGATATAACTTCAAATGGTGATACCTACAAGAAATTTCAAACTCAATATATAAGTGTGATTCGGGTTGATTTTTAATGGTTTTTAAAAGTTTTTAATGTAAATGAGGAGAGAGAATGAGTGGAGTTGAATGGTGGAGATTTATTGATGTGATGTGATATGTGGGTATGATTGATTTAGGATAAAGAAAGAATGTATAAAAAAGTGGAAAAAAGTGGTAAAATTTTGAAAAAGTAGTTGCGAATCAGGCTTATAGATTATAACAAATACAGATTATACCACAATCAAGAAGACACTTTGACTGCATTTCTTAAACAGAGCCTCAAATCCATAAAACCTAAGAAAAATTCACCAAAACTCATAAATCCTCAACATAAAAATGATTATCATGTGGACTAGTAATCACATTGACAGATCGCAACCATTTGCGAATCATCTTGTCAAAGATATTGTGAGCACGCTATGATCTAATACATAGTGATACATACATACATATGAACATAAGTACTGATAACCCCACATATATGACAAAGAAAGTAGCTCACAAGTGCAATGGCTTGTCCGTAATGTCACTGTGGAAATGAAGGGTGATGATGATTTCAAATTCTCCCCAACCAGCCTCTGATAATTCGAAAGGCGGACCTTCAACAACCCTTGTGGGATTGTTAAAACTTGAATGCAGTTGAAAAACAGCTCGCTTTATCACCACACCCAAGTCCTCATTTGTGGAGCTACGAACATAAACCGTCCATTTATGAGATTGGTACCTAGTTAAAATACAACGAGAATGGGAAAATTAAACTAGCATTCTGTCAAACAGTTAATAGGCAACAGCTATCCCATCAACCTTAAAAGAGATAATAAACTAAAACGAACTTACTCGCTCGCTTTCTTACCAAGCCAGAACGCAATGTTACCATACACAATTGGGACACAAAGTTCGGAATCTTTAAGCTTCTTACCCAAAGTCTACACATGATGAAATATAATTAACATAATTACCTAAAAAGTCATAACAATTTTAGAAGGAAAGAATTGATCTTTCATTAATGCGCGTATTTATATCAAGATTACAGTAATGGGTAAGTGAATTTACAGCCGGAAGTGCAGATTACCACTGCCTTTTCTTCCTTATCGTCTGAAGATTTAACAACTTTGGTGCGCTGTGATTTAGGGGTGGGCCCCCCAACGTCCGGTTGATCTGCGCCATGTTTCTGAGTCTGAGGCATTCTACAACTGTTCTATACAGCTAGACTTTGATTAACGAACCAAATCTAACGAACCAAATCAGATTAGGGTTTCCTATTGAAGAAGGTAAGAAATTCAATAGGAACCTGGGTAGGGGAGTACAAGTCTAGGGCCGAGGCTCCGAAGGAAAGGGATATACCTTTTTTGTTTTAAGCGTACCGCTTCTCAGGGGGCTGCATGCACTTTCCGGTTCTTTGAGGTGGGAAAGTTGTCGGGCAACACATTAAGGGCATGCTCTTTGGCAATCAGTTTTATTTTTTAGGTTTAAGTATTAAATGTATGATTGAAATTTGAGGAAAATATATTAAATAATTAAATAAATAATTAAAAATTAAAAATAAAGAGAAAAAAATTGATAAAACTTGTGTTTGATAGAACAACACCTAAATATGAGTCCTTGTGTCCCATATTTTCTTTTTTTTTTTTTTGCTTTTTCCTTTTTGCATAAATTCTCTTGCAACTTTTATATTTTCAAATTTGATTTCATATTATTTATTATTTTTTATTATTATTTTTAAATTTGTTTTTATATATCTCTAAAGAATATTTCCAACTGTCTCTCTATTTTAAATAGTATATTTCATTAAATAAAAAGTATTTTTAAATTTAAGATGTGAAAATTTTTAAATGCCCCAACAAACTCTCTAATTTTAACTCATTTTTTTACCATTTTCAACAAAAATTATTGTTCTATCTCAATTTTAATTAATAATAATATTTTAAATATCAATAACCAATCAAATTAATTGTGGATTACATTATTCAAAAAATAATACTTTGAAACTTATAGTCATTCAATTATAAAGAATGAATTTGGCTTTTCAAATTTGGACAATCAAATTCACTCTCTAAACTAAATTATTAATTTAAAGAGCTTGTTGGAATAAAATTTTAGGCATTAACTCTTTAAATTATAAAGAATCTTATATTTAAAGAGCTTGTTGGATATGTTTTGATACTTTTTCGCTTTTCCCTCTTTTTTCCACTATAGATCCCCTATTTTATTTTCAATTAAAATAATTATCTTCTATCTATCTCTCTCATCCATATCATCTTTTAACATTCACATTGCAATGGAGATGCTCTAACTAAGGGGAATGTTTTATGGGGAGGAACTGACTAAATGCATCAATAAATTTTACTGAATATACCCAATTACAAAATTATTCCAACTTTACCTTTATAAATAAAAAAAAAAAACCAACAACAATGGGGAAGAAGCCGACATTGGCAATTGAAGAAGCTGACATTGGCAACTAAAGAAGCTACTATTTCTAGCAGCGATTGGCAGCAAAAGAAGCGTAGACTTCTCCCCTTTTTTATTATTATTTTTATTTAACTAAAGGATTAAATAGGAAAATACTGAGAAAGGGTGTAATCAAGAAATAAAATGGGTATATTTAGCCTCACCCTTATGGGGATTATTGAAAAATTGATTTTCAGTATTGATAATTGAAAGTTGAAAAAATAAAATTATTATCAAACCAATACAATAAAATGGTTGATAATAATAATGCAAGAGAAATTAACCTTCTGTTTAAAGTAGTGTCAAATAAATTCTAAATTAAATTCTCAGGCCAGTGACTTGGCTTGTTTTATAGAAGATGTTGATTTATGTTGATTTACTCGAATAATGTATTAGATATATAATTAAAAGTTAGGGAAAATATATTTAAAAAAGTAAAATAATTGTATGGGTAGTTAAAAATGACGAGTGAAAAAAATTAATGAAAAGAGTGTGTTAGCGGATGAGTTTTAATGTATTTTTATGAGTAAGAAGAGAGAGAATGTGTGGAGTTGGATGGTGGAGATTTAATGAGTAGAGAAATAAATAGATGTGATTTGTTTGACCAAATTTGAAATTTGATAAAAATGCATTAAAATGTATTTTTGGAAGTATGCTAACACCCACTAATTAGTGATAAAATATGATAGTCCCTAAAGTTAAACTACGAAACTTGAAACCACTGTACAATTAAGAAAAATAACAAATTTTAATGAGATTGACGAATAATAATCAAATTGGCAAAGCTAATTCGATGGACTAAAGGATGCACACTATAATACAACGTGGTACACTGAATCATCTTCAATCAAACTGGGGTGTTAGAAAATAAATTTTAATGTGTTTTTATGAGAATGAAGAGAGAGAATGAAAGGGTGTTAGTATCCCAAAAAAATGCATTTTAATGTATTTTTTAAATTTTAAATTTGGTCAAACAAATCACATCCATATATTTATCCATTCATTAAATCTCCACCATCCAACTTCACTCATTCTCTTTCTTCTTACTCATAAAAATATATTAAAACTCATTTGCTAACACACACTGAATGGAATTGGATAGTAGAAATTTAATGAGTGAGAGATATTTGAATGTGATTTATTTGATCAAATTTAAATTTTAAAAAATGAATTAAAATGAATTAGAATTCATCCGCGAACAGAGTCTGTATTTGTTTTAAAAAAAAAAAGACAAAAACAAAATCAAAAATTGGAAACAAACTGATGAGCGTTTTTGGTGAATCAAGACGGGAAACTATTATGTCAGAGCATGCAAATATAAAGACATCTAATTACACCGTCTAGACCCAGAAACTCAAAATGTAGAACAAAGATGACCATATTCTCTTGGAGCATCGCTAGTAAATTGCTCGTGCAATTTTTCAGAACACTCCAAGACACGTAGTACGTTTTCGATCCCTAGCATAGAGTAATATATTACATATATACACACTAACATAAAATACACTCATTTCAAAGATTTATATAAATCAACAGAATGGAAATTTCCAGAAATATGTTGATTTCCAGTTGATGTCACAAAGAGATAACAATAGTCAACAAAAAATTTGCAACAGACTAAAATACGCAACCAAACTGATGATAACTACCAAGAGACTGACATATAATGGAGAGAGAAAAAAAATCACATACTATCCCAGATCACGATTCATGCACAATCATAAGGACATTGTTATACTAGTAGCATATTCAAACTTATTGGTAATAACCTTTTCTAGAACAAGTTATTTTTAGTGCAAAAAACTTAAATCTGCCAGGAAAACACACCATATTAGCTGACAAGTAAAAGTCAAATTCGGAGTGGTTTTCAGATCAGATGCTTTATTCAAAATCTCTTTCTTCCTTCAAAACAATATATATATATATATATCTCCACATCATCACACCACTTGAACAAGAAGTTGTCAACTACTAGATTGAACTGCGGAGTTAGCTTAATACCACTCTTGCCGGCATCTGCATTTCTTGACAGCTCTTTCAATTCTCCTCTATGTAAGTACGTGATAAGTTGATATCAACTTTCTCAAGGAACCTGGGGATTGTGTTGTTCTTAATATCAGAACAATGAAGAGCACGCGATCAACTACAGAAAGAAAAAGGCAACTCAGTAGATACAACAAGAATATAAAGTACATTACAGAGCAACAAAATATTGAGTGAATGATTGATGTGTGAAAACTGCATGTTAATTACTTAATTTATTGATGGATAGATGAATGAGAAAGAAAAATGAAAAAGTAGTTTACAGATGAAACTGAAATAGTAATTTGACAAAAAATGAGGAAACTAAAATCGCATCCTTAATGTGATAAATCCACAAGGTCTCCATCTCTATACCATTTTTCTTCTAGAGCACATTTACAAAAGGGATCCAAATTGATATGAAATAAGGTGGTTGAACTCAAATCAAAATAAGTCAGCAAAACCAAACGAAACAAAACCTAGTAAAATTGAATAAACTAATGAACCAGCAATTGTGTCAACTGCATTCAGCAAGAATGTAAATCCTAATCCGATTCCCTGCGAAATGAATAGTGAGCATGGGATCATCCAGCCATTCAATAAAAACAAGATAGCAATACTTTGTACTACTTGCAGTAGGTGGAAAATACTTTGTACTAGTTGCAGTGGGTGGAAATTAACCGCTAAACACGATTTTCGAAAGAAAGAAACAGCTTTGGTGAGTAACACAGCAGTCATTGAAGTTGAAGAGAAAGAACGCTGACCAGAACTAATTAGATCCACGTTTGACAGTTTCTTCAGCTCGTGTAAGTGCATCTGTGAGCACATCCACGGTCCAATCCTTCATATCTTCCTGGGATGGAAAATAAAATTATTGAGCATTAAGATTGCTAGATCAAATAAAAACCAAAAATAGTGGTAACATTACTTGGAGAACAGGGAGATGGACAAGAAAAAGAAGCAAAAAAGATAAACACAAAACTTCTATTATGTTTAGTTAACTACTCCTCCTACTTTATTTCCATCACCGAGATAATCAGAACTCAAAACCCAAATTACTAGTTTCTGTTCTCCATAAATTTTGGTGCAATGCAACATTTAAATTCATATAACATCAAAATTATTACTAAGTGCAAACTAAATGTGCACTTTTAGGAGGGATGACTCAATTTGAGCTCTCTTTTTCCTTTTCCTTTTTCTGCTTTGACCCTCTGCTCGGTACCCTGTTAATGTACAGGTATCCATCCAACACACTTGAAAAAATTTTACAATGAAAAAATGCTAAACGGATTCAAGCCAAAAATAAAACATAAAAATGGTGTGTTTCATGGCATTGATCAACTGTTTCCTCTTCTCCCATTCCAGCTTCTCTCGTTGGAAGGTTTTGAACACTGACCTTGCGACGTGAGTTCTCGATAGTTATTTTGGGCTTATTGCTTCAAGTACTACTATTTTTTAAGTCCGTTTCGTGTCAACAGGACCTCATAATCTACATGACGCAACTCCAACTCTTATCTTGTACTTGCATAGAATTAGCTGCATAAAACCTTCTTTATCCAATTATCCCCTATGAATCATCAAGGATCATACTAGAAGTTAAATTAAAATGCTTCAAATCTTCTCTAATTCCCTCTGCACTATCAAGGAAAATATCAACAAGATACTGGTTATGTCTAGTGCAGACTCAAGAAATATGTAGTGATATCACTAGGTCTTCAAGTAGTTTAGTGAAGTTGGCATTGATGGGCAATACACTAAGTGTGGGTTTGTGTAAAGTTTTATTTTGCTGAAAACTAGCTTCTTGACTGAATAGTGTGGATAACAATGAATTGTGATGTGAGATGTGTGGTTGATGATATTAATGTTTCGAGTAGTGTAAGTTAATTTTTAGGTAAAATGGTAAAAACGAACACACGCTAAAAGAAACAATCAGGAAGAAAAAGATTGTTGGTTTATGTTGTGATCTCACCAAAATGGGCCAGAAGACAGAAAGACGGAAAATAGAACGAGTTTGTGTTTGCAAGATGATCTTGCATCGCCGGCCTTCAAGTAGCTGTAGTTGTAGTGATGAGTAGAATGGAATGACAAATAAGGTTGCATGTAGCCTGCTCCAGATTTGTTGAATAAAGTTCATTTTATTGTTCTTGCAACTTAGTTTCTTGGTGCTGTCTGTTTCCACATCAGGATTGTCATCATTTAACTGCTAAATGTCACTCGTGTCTTGATCAATCCATGATCATTGACAAGTGCTTAAGCACAGAACCTCTCATGAAGTTAGAAGAGTCTATAATGAAATAGTTATATCCTGTGAGGATCGTACGTTATAAAAGAGTGAGGGAACCCAATAAGAAAGGAGGTACCACGCTAAAAGAAGTTTGGATTGTCAAAAAGGGTCTTAGACCCAAAAGAAAGTCCCTCATTTATTTGAACATCAAAAGGGTTCCTTGAACTTCAGATTCTGAAGAGCACTTTTGATATCCAAGAGTGTATGTATGCCCTTAGAGGCGCTCTAATGTGCAAGACTTTATTATTATTATTATTATTATTATTATTATTATTATTATTATTATTTATGAAAATTGAAAATCAGAAGCAGATGATACCAGAAGTTTTGTGGTAAACCTTCTAAGTAGATAATCATAAATGTGTACAGTGGAAAAGTTTCAAACTGGTCAAAAAACAAGCCCCAAAAGGTTCCAGTTTTCTACTTTTACTGGTTTTTCTAAGATTTGGCACATTCATTACTTAAAACTAACAGTTTGCATAGTAATTTTAAGTTGACGAATTTCCTTTTCATCTTTATTAGAGGTTTTAACTATACATCAAAGTTGAATTTTCCAGTTACACAGATTAAGGAAATAATAATCAACATCACTGAGATAATGGAGTTTCCAACTTCTCTTCTGTCTCTCCTGTCCCCAGCTTTTCATTCATTTAGCTCATGTTGGCACCTCCATGATGAACAGACCTTATCCTTATTATAACTACACCAAAGCACGAGGATAGCATAGATGATGTGCTGGAATCCTTAGTTAGACATGCAATCGTTTTACCACAAACTACCACTTGTTAGACTTGAAATATTGAAGGCGGAAAGCTGCCTTTGGAGACTGAGTCCATAAAATTTTGACTTTGTGTTGAATATAGCCTTAAGTCTTTTAACTTCGTCTACCAAAATAATATGCACTCCTCTATTTAATTTAAACAATTAAAATCAAGAAAGAAGGAGAAATAGATAAATTTTTATTTTACCAAGCGCAATGGTTCTCCAGTCCTTATTCGTGCATTTGGACGAGCTAGCTTCGATTCAAATGGAGTTCTTGGCCGTACTTCTTGTATTTCTTCCCACTCCTCCCGACTGAGCATTCTTACAGTCCCCTGACCAGCAGGAGCATTCTTTATTTTCCGCTCAACCATCTCCTGAGACTTGGACTCATCAAGCTGCCACCATGAAAGATTATTAAAATCAATTGCACCTATTAGAACTTTCTAAATGTACAGCACAGTCAAACAAATGAAAATCAACAGAGAGATTGATTGCTATTATCATGTAACATGAGTGCAAGATCAAAGATCACTCCTGACAATAATGGCACATGAAAGACCTGGATGTTAATTCTTCTAAAAGAGAATGTGCGAGATTTTAAACCAATCAAATTGAACTTCTAAAAGATCTTTAAACTTAGCAAATAGTAATAACAAGAAACGCTGTTCTAGGCACCATAAATGTTAACCCAACTCATCAAACTATCAAACCATTTATGAAGGATAATGGAAAGTTCAAGTAATGTGATACTACCATCATCAGAAGCTTCGCAAGGAGTGCAACTCCAACTGCAGTGAGTATCATAGGCATAGTTGCTGTATCAAGCCAAGTTCCTGGTTCAGGAACTTCCACAAACACTTGATTCTTTCTCGGGTTCTTGCTTTTTCTCATCTTCTCTAACAAATAAACTGTTCTCTTCAAGGTGTCACTAGGACCATCACGGGATAATGTATGCAGTCGTCTCAACATTCGTGATGGTTTCCGAAAAACACCTGCATGTGCGTCAATGAAGTGAATTCACTTATGGCTTGCTTATACAATGAATCAACCACTACATCCACATTTCACAGTCCAAAATGTTACCAATAAATAAATAAATAAAAATCAGTGGCAATAGACTAGTGATAATACCAAGAAAACTGCAGAATGACCAACTCATAAGAGAATTTTAAATTATTTGGTTGTTTCAAAGTTACTTCCACAGGAAAAAGAACAACGCATCAATCTGGCCGCTATGTATAACAGAATCTGCTAATTGAAGATGCATGCGAGAATGAGTTTCTGTGAATAGACTAGGCAAAGAGCCGCCTCAGGTCAGGTGGGGACAATAGTCCCTAATCGATTTTGCTCTGGCCGATTACAATGAGTGCAGCTGGTCCTAAAGGCAAGGAGAAAGCCATAAACAAGCACACAAAAATTCAAGAGACAAGCTGTCGGAAAAGTCGTCGTTGCTAAAGGAAGATTACCTTCAAGAGAAAACAATTTAGGAAAATATTCAAACACATAAATTCTCGTTTTGGGGGGCAAAAAAATATAATAAAAAAAAAAATCACTCACGGCAATCAGAAAAAGTGAGATTTCAACAAAAATATATCCAATAATACCATCCAAGTGGTAATGACAAATAACTGCCACACACAATAAACTGGTGCCTCAAGTGCCAAGGTTAGATGAATACATCTCCTTTTTCCCTCTCCACATTTTCTCCAGCTTTGAACTTTCAAAATGAAAGATTACTTTCCACATTTCTATGTAACTTCTACTTTTTACTCACGCATTCTCTTAAAACATCACCCCTTTTAATCAAACTAGCTTTGTCATACAAGCACTTAGTGTAATACATACAGAGAGTGCTGGAAAGTCATTCGTCAAATAATGATTTTGGCAGAATTTGGGATTAAGGACGAGTTTTGTCCATTAAAAAGAAAAGAACCTATAAAACCCTTAGCTGCTTGTCCTCTCCAATTGCTCGATCTACAACTCAATCCGTCAACAAATCCAACAAAAATCAAATTTCAACATAATCCATTATCATTCATTCCCCATCCAGGTGGCCAGATTCCGGCGCTAGCAGAATCATTTAGCTTGGAGCTTTGTCGCTGACCGCCCAGTGCCTGCACCTTTTGGTTTCTGATATTGCCAATTTTGGCTTCAAGGCTGGGGACAGTGAAGAACGCTCGGAATAATCAACGGTTGGGTGTGTGACACAAATGTGTGTTGCTTTTTTGCCCTTAAATCATTTTATTTTTGGGAGGGGCTATTTGCAACCCCAAAACATTCTAAATACACCCCTGCATTTTTTTTGATAAAAATAACATCGAGTAAAATTATCAAATTATTCTTTTTTTAATAATAATGCTGTTCGACCAAAACTCATCGAACAGCCTCTGAGTTATTCGACTAACCAGGGTTGAATTCAACCAAGACTGGTCGAACCTCTGCAAGTTCCCAAATCTGATCCCCCCAAAATCAACCCTAATCGGCTAATGATCCTTGAGGCCCAAAATCAAACTCAAATCACCCAATTCACACCACCAGCCCGTCGTCCACCACTCTTATCTTAAAGATAAAAAATTTCATTGAAAAATCCCTCCAATAATTTATCAGCCATCCATCAATGATTAATTTTTCCTTGGTTTTACTCAAGAAGGAATTCAACGTACTATTAGATCGCTTGCAGTCTGGCCTTGTTGAGATACTCGATAGTTTTGTCGTTCTTCTTCTTTGTTCTGGTTTTAAGTCCTTAGGAAGTTTAGGTTTTGTAATTAGAAATTAATTTTGTTAGTTTTAGAGCTTATTCAACAAATAGATCTAGATTTCAATTTGGTCTATATATAGGCCAAAGGGTTGTCTTACATATGAAGTTAATCAAATAAAATTCTTCACTGCTTCTTCAATTTTACATTTTATGCAAGGTCCAATATTATATATGTTTATCTCCTATATGATGTTTATTTTTTGTTCCCAATTCCGTATTGCAACAGTGAACAGTCTGATATATTCCATCTCTAATCCATTTGCATAAATATTTGATAGCAAAGTAAATTTTATCAATGGCGTAGCAAGAAATTTCATTCAGTGCGGTCCAAGTTCTTGGAAACAAAAAATGAAATATACTTTAATAATACAAATAAATACAAATATTGTACCTGACAATCGTTATTTAGAATTGTGTATTGAATTGAAATCCAAAGTCCAGAGGTGAGATGTGCAACATCGAATCGCTCATCCATACCTGAGCTCTTCCCAAACGTATTTAAACTCTCCTAAACCCTATTTCTACTCACTCAAACTGTATTTGTGTCCACTTCAACTATAAAATATCCACCAATACTAATATATCAAATTGCATATCTAATTTCAATTGCCAAAGTACACAGTTACACGTAAAGTACTAAATGAAATAAGAACATTAAATTCAAATTCAAACATATCAAAAACTAGAAGCCAAAGTAATTACAGAAAATTCAAATTCCAACGACCTAATTGATTAATTTACCCACGTAATTGATTAATTCAAACCGCCACAGATTAGAAGCCACTTAATTACTCAGACAAACCAGTCAAACATTAAAATGGTAGAACACATCAGAAAAATCAAATGCTGCAAATTGATAAATTAAACCCTTCTTCTTCTACCATTTTTTTAAACAAATAGAGTATATATAAGCAATAAACAATATAACAGAAAAATCAGTGCAAATATTTTGTTTAACATACCCATTAAATTTCAATTCTTATTTCTCAAATATAATTTCAATAATTCAATTGACAATTTACGCGAAATCCCAGCTAGATATTAAACAAAAATTAGGACTGTTCTTCTCAACTCAAAATTTAAACATAATAGACCTAAAAATGAAAAATAAAGAGAGTTTAGAGGTCAAACTGGAAACGGGACTTAGAGAGTGGGCGAGACAATGATAGCGCCGAGTGGATGAGACGGGCAGCACTAGTCGTCGGAAGCTCAAAACCCGAAGCGTCACTCACGAGACCGAAGATGACAGCAGATAGGCACCATCAACAATCAATTACAAAATTCATCTGAGGAGGACGAGACCAGAGAGAAGACGACTGAGAAGCAGAGCTGAAGCGCAAGCGTTGATCATGGAACAAGTTCAGCCTGAAGGTTTCAAAAAATTGAAGGTTATAAATATAAAAAAAAATTTGGGCTCGTTCTTGGGCTGGAGCTAGTTCAAGGTCCAGTGCGGTCCATGGCCACAAAGCTGACTCCGCCTCTTAGTAACCATGTTCTGTTTATTGACATTTCAAGTTAATACTATCACGGAAAAGCTACCTAGAAATGAAGGAGTTTCCTGGAGATTAAACAGTTAAACGGGAATATTGGGTATAATAAATAAAATTTATCTCTGGTAATTTTCCATTTGGAAAAATGATAAGCATTAGAGTATGAGTAAAAGTCACTGATTTATCTTTTCTACTTGTTTCTTGTATTGTCGGTTGAATTTGTTTGGTTTACTTTTGGAAGAGTAACATGCTAAATTAGCTTTTGGAAATTAATAGCCTGTCAACTGTTTTGTAGTAATTCATTTTCAAAACCATACATCGTATGGATCCATAACATTTTTGCAGTTTTTAACCACATATTCTCCAAATGGCACAGCCAAACAAATCCCCTTTTTTTTCTCTCTTCACACCCTATTAATTTTTGGTCAAAAATATCCCCAACAAAAATTACCGACACACCCTTTTTTAGAACATATGAGCGGTTGGCCGAAAGTAACATTTGGCCGAACCCCATGGCCGAACCCCACTCATGGGGTTCGGCCAACATTGGCCGGACCCCCTTGAATTTCGTTTGGCCAATATTTGGCCGACAATGTAGGCTGGACTTCAATTTTTTTTTTGTTATTCATAATAAAAATTATTTATATTTACTAGTAATAATTATTTATAATAGCTATTTGTCTATATTAATAAATTTTATATTTATACTTACAATTCTTACTTTTATTATAGAAAGTTGTTGGTCGTCAATACTATAATACAAAATAATAGCCATTTAATCACATAACTAAAAATCCAAAAAATTATATAAAAATTATTATATAATTAATATTAATTACAATAAATTTTAGAGTTACAGTTATTATTGTTATAGTAAGTATAAATATAAAATTTATTAATATGGATAAATAATTATTATTATTAAATATAAATAATTTTTATTATGAATAATCTGATTTTTACATAAAAATTATTGAATTTTTGGCACTGTAAATTTCTGCATTGCTGTAAGTTTCTCCTTTTTCATATTAGCAATGGGCTTGATTTTGGCCCTTGATTCTTGCCGATGGAGTTTTCGCTTCTCCTCTCTTTTTTGTTCGAGCAACACTTGGGGGTTTAATGGGTATGCGGGAGTGAAGAGAAATGTGGGGGTATTTAGCTGCAACCTTCCCTAAAATTCGCTTTTTACCTTTGAATAACAAGACCAATCGAGGTCTAACAATTGTGGTGGCCTTTTAACTAAGAATTAAGTGTTAATTTCATCACAACTTACACAAACATAATAGAATAGTTGAAGTTCCAAATTTGTTCTAGTGGTCGCTGAAATTTAAATAACTCACATCGACGGTCGCTGAATATCCAAATTGTCCATAACAAAATTTCAAGGACCAAAATGTCATTTTATGTCCAAAATAAAATTGTAAGGAAAACTCCTGTCTTCCTTGATTTAGCCACCACCGCCTTCGTCTACTCCGAGCACCTTAAACCCCTAGTAACTGCTCCTAAATGCTAAGAGCTAAAGATCGGCATTAGGAAATTTCCGTTTGAACAGAAATTTTGGCACATAAGTATCAATCATGTGAACCATAAAGTGTGAGTAGTACAATTACTATTCATTTATTGTTCTTAATTCTACAAATTAAATAAGCTGACACGTGTTAGAAGTAAATATGTCCATTTACTCACGTAAGGCAACGAGTTTGGTGATTGTGATAACAATTTAACTAAGAAATTACTCATTGTTATTATTCTTTCTAATTTTAATAACTCAGAGGGCTTATTTCTATACTTTCTTCATGTTCAAAATACTAAAATTATTAGTATTCACAAAAAAAAAAACCAAAATTATTTTTCGTCGGTTCTCGTTGTACAAGTTGGCATTTTCAAGGCCACGTTTTCTTGAATTTTGTTCCAATACCCGTGTAGGGTACAAAAAGAGTGATACCTAGTAAGACACAAGAAAATAAAAAAATGGTGAAAAAATTGTGAATCCCCCACCTGTATGGGCGGCTATGTGTGTAGGTTGATACCCATAACGGGTATCAAATCAAATGGGACGTTTCACTAATGATCTCCTCCCCATTTATCATATGGTAGCAAATAGGAAAAATACATCATCAGGAATTAATTATTAATGCGTTTTTTCTATCTATTAATATATAATAGATGAGGAGAATAATTACTCTTCACATAAAGAGGAGATCATTAGTGTGGGACGTTTTCCTTATTTCGCGTCTAGCAATCGTCGCCACACAGTCAACAAGATTTAGGATGCAATCACATCACATCATAATGGTCTGTTGCACAATTTATGCAATTATGCATGTACCTTCTGTCTCCTTGTCGCCCTCCATAAAAGTGAGATATATAATTTTTATTTTATATTTCTTTTCTCAAATTATGCGTGTGTTCGTATGTACTTATTTTTATCTAAAATTTTATTAAAAATATAATGTAATGATGGAGATCACGAGATGTATGGATAATAATAAGTGATAATATGAAATATGTGATTAATATTAATATTTGACTTAAACTTTTAATAATAGGTAATTTTTAAGTGAAAATAAGTGGAAACGAACGTACATTTTCATCATCACTCCCAACTAATTAAATATGAAATTGTTACATGTAGATCATTAGTATTAACTAATTACACTCATTTTTTTATTAAAAGAAAATTTACACTCAATTTTGTTCAGTATTGTGATACACTTTGCTATTTGCTAATAAGTCCATTAGATTGATTTATTAATTTTTTTTATCGTTGTCTCACCGTAATATTATTTTTTTAGTACAACTAATTTGCATAATTAATAGTACAAATAAATATATATTTATATATATATATATAATTATATTAATTGAAGTTCAACACAAATAAACGATTCAAATCAACATAATATTGAAAAAAGTTACACAATATATGAAAAAAAAGCCACACAATGTGTAATTAATGAGACTTAAACTTGAGACCTCTTTGATGACTTCAGTCTAATCCCCTTAACAAAAAGAAATTATAGGCCTCAGCATATTAATTTGAGTTGTTGAATTGCTATTGGTTGATTCAATAATAATAGACATCTTGTCTAGTCATTGTGCTATGCCAGCTGGCTAATAATTTTCTACTTATCATGATAGTTAAGACAAACAATACGAATTTTATTAATTACATCATAGACCCTAATTCTATTAATTACATCATCGACCCTACTAGAAAAGACAATTAAATTATTCAATGAAGGATGTAAAGACAACAATGACATTTTCACACAAAGCCACTTTTAAAAGAATCTAAGGAGAGTTTAATAATTCAGTACTAGAGACAAAATAAATCAATAGTATATATGAAGCTGAAAAATGTGATTATACCAAATTTCACAGTAACGAATTTAAAATTTTTTTTTATTTAGCAATAATTTCCAAGTTCATCGATGAAGGCCTTCAAGTTCTTGGTAGAAGAACCGTTCGGTTGTATGGCTTCTCTTGCCGAATCCATCCATTTCTTAGCGTTCTCTCTCAGTTCTCGACTCTTCTCTCCACCGTCCATTACTGTTTCAATGCACCTCTTAATCTCATCACTCTCAACAATGCCATCCTCTCTCGGGTTAACCCGGACCCCTGTTTTGGACACATCTTCTATCAACTTCGCACTGGTCCCTTGATCGGCCCATTGTGGAAATGCCACTATCGGGACTCCGGACGATAGACACTCAAGTGTCGAATTCCATCCACAGTGACTTACGAAACAACCCAACGAGGAATGCGTTAGAACCTCGAGTTGTGAACACCAGGGTACTATTTTACCTAATTTTTCGAGCCCTTCGGAACAACTTAGTTTATTATCGTCGTCTTCTTTTTGTGAGTCATCGGTTGCTCGTATGACCCACAAGAAAGGCCGTCCGCACTCGACTAGCGCTTTACCGATCTCTTCCAATTGAACCTTTGGGAGGCTCAAAAGACTCCCAAATGAGACATAAACAACAGAGGATTCAGGTTTGGAGTTCAACCATTTCACATAATCCTTTGACTGGTTGAAAAGATCACCACCAATGTCTTTATCAGATGGATCTTGACCGTCCAAGTAAGCGGAGGGAATCAACGGTCCAATTCCAATCAACTCATAATTTTCAATCGCCCTTAAGAGCATCTTTCTCCAATTCATCAAAAGTATTCACAAGAATTCTTGGCTTAGTCTCTGCATCTAATGCCTCTAAATGCTCTTTACATGCTGAAAGTGCAAACACTTTGTGATCATTACTTGGAGGAAGAACAAAGGAAGGAAGATCTGTTCTCCTCAGCCATGGAAGCCCAGGCAGCTGAATCTTCCATGAAGAATAATCATCTAAAGAATTGCTAATCTCTTCGCCATAGCCGTTGAAGTAATAGTAGTATACATCGAACACGGTGGTTGGTTGAATCCATAGAAGGGCACTCGGGACGTGCATCTCACGCGCCACCTCAGCCGCCCATGGAAGAAGGAGGCTATAAACTAGGCAAGTAACCGGCCGGCCTTGCTTAGCGCTAGTGAGAATAGTTTCCCGTATGGTATTGGAACTGCGGTTTCTAATCTTCGTCATGTACTGGTCGTGATCATTACTGGGTTTCGTCGACTCATCGTCGTACCCGTCGGAGAACGACGCAAAATTAATGTCGTCGGTGATTTTGTCGCCGGCTTTGACTATCCGTTTCTGTGCATATACACCGGTCGAAAATGTGACTTTAACGCGGTTTCTTACAAGGGTCTTGGCGAATGTGAGTAATGGGTTGATGTGCCCTTGGGTAGGGAGTGATACAAGAAGCACGTGTGGCTGACTCATTTTCTGCGTTTTCAGGTTGGACGACGACAACGACGACGACGACAATGACGATAATAAATTTGTCAAGGAAAGGAAAAATTGGTGAATGGCATGAACTTGAAATGAGTAGGATGTAAGTATGGTGTTTTGGGAGGGAATGCTAACTTATAGTAAGAGATGGAAGGGCTTCTTATCTTATAATTAATTAAATGGATTGATTTAGATGTACCTTGATTGAAGAATGACTATGTATACTATTAATTAATCATTCATGCATGTCATGGTTATTATTATTTGAAATCTAAGATTTGCCTTTAATTTTTATTTTATTCTTTTATTGTATGTACACGTAAATTTAAGATTATATTTTTTTCATCGGTCAAAACTATATAATTATATAGATTAGTCATTCAAAAATTATGAACTGTACATACAAGGCATAATTTAATCAAATATAGTGTGAATCATCCAGTCTCCTCCATCGTTAATTTCAACTCCCACAATCGATTGATTTGGAAGATTTTTTTTTCAAAATAAATCTTGACCCGTTAGCATAGGGAGTGGTGATGATTGAATACAATAGAACGGGTAACTTAATTTATTAATTGCTGTAATTTGATTAGCATTGACTAAACCATTGTTCATTTGGTTAGGTAAAGAACGATGACATTTCATGAGGTAACCCTTTTTTCCACCCGCTTCTTTTCCCCAGGGAACATAAGTGTAGTTGCATAATTAATGTTTGAATTATTGGGGTGAATATAATTATTCAAAAAGTAAAGTAGTAATAATATATAATAATAGATGTAAACACGCGTGTACAATATGTGGTTGTGTTCATAAGGGTGTGTGTCAACTCATTTTAAAATTTTTAAAAATTTTTTATTCATTTTTTCTTTATCCCAAATCAATCACATCTACATATCTCATTACATCTATAAATCTCCATCACTTAACTCCACTCATTCCCTCTTCTCTTTTATATTAAAATCCATTAAAAACCTTTATAAACTATTCCCTATCACCCTTTATAAGTGTCGGTGTACACATTAGTTTTGTCCAAACGCTCCCGAAAATACCATAATTACGGTCCTTTCGGAGTGTTTTTCGACCATATATAATTTTCATTTTGAAAATCGAGATCAGATCCAAATCTAACATGACGGGCGGAGCTCTGATAATTCAAAAAATTTTCTGAAACACTGTTAGTTACCAATCAAAGTTTTTACATTCATTGTTAGTAAACAATTCTTCCAATCATTTTTTATATCCCAAATTTATTCACCTCTTTCATAATATTTGATTAATATATTTATTTAGTTACTTTGTGACTACACATCTTCCACCTGTTTACACTTTTAACACAACATATATTCAAGGTATGTGTCCATTGGCTCTGTTGAAACGCTTTTGGAAGCGCCGTTATTACAACTCTCGGAGTATTTTTTCGATCACATACGACCTCTATTTTGAAAATTGAGATCAGATCCAAATCCAGCATGGCGAGGCGGAGTTACAGCAATTTGAAAAATTTTCCAGCTACACCATTAGTCGCTAGTGGCCACGGGTCAAAGGTTTTAGTCATAATGAATGTGATAAAAATATTGTGGTAACAGTGAATATGATACTTTTTTTTCATTCAATTTTCTTTTTCTGTTTTCTACTTCTATCAATACTTCAGTTGTTTCCATATCCATTTTGATTGTTACCTTTTTGATTGTTACCTCAAATTTGAAATGTGGATGCAAATTTTTCATATTTAAAGATAATAATGAATTCTTCATTAAATAACTGTGAGTTACTTGAAATGCTGGAAAGATGATGAGGTATGCATTAAAAAAGACAATGGATACGACACCAATTTAATAAATTGTTTAGGAATGTTTTTTAAAATCAAAAGAGTTCATGAGATCCTCACTTTTTACTATAGCGAAAATGATACATTTCCAGTGCTGAGACTTTATTAAAGTTCCAACGCTTGACGTGACAGTTGTCCCTTACTGCCATGTGATAACAATATCCACTTACCAGCCCTATACTGCTTTGTGGCAACACCAAAACATATCACATTAGCACTATAACTTTATAGATATATAATATAAAGATTCAACGCTGATAATGTATAATTCTTATTTAATATAATATAAAGATATATAGATTCTAACAATATCGGAGAGACATGCATTGGAGGGGTTTAAGTGATAGGTTGTTGATTTTGTGGAATTTGAGGCGGTGAGAGCCTTATTACTAGTAACTTTTAGTGCTAGTGTTCTCCTACACACTAGTGTGTAGGGGAGTGTGTACACTTCATGACGTGGCGCCACGTGATGGCGCCACGTTATCTAAATTTTTTTTTTTTGGAATTTACGATAAGTAAGATGACTAATACATAACTGCTCCCCTGATGGCGGGGGGTTATATGCCCCGCACGAATTTTTGAACGGGAGTGTGCATGAGTGTGTGCAAGTAAGAGTGTGTAGGAGAGCGGGAGCGAACTTTTAGAGTTTGAATTAATATATAAATTAAGCGTCCCTAGGCAGCGATTGGTCGTTGTAGAGAAAATTTCATTTTGAACGAGATAATTGTTCACTGGCAAGCAAAAAAATTGTATTCTTTTTACTTATTTTTATTATTTTCATCTTAATTTCATCATCTCAAAAATGAAGGTGTGGTTTATAGTGATTATTAAAATTTTGATTTTTGAATGTGTCGTTGTAAAAAAAAATAAAAAAATAAATAATGTGAACAAATTATCAAGTCAATGTGAGAATGATTGAAACTTATGGGAAGAAAAATACTTATTTGTAAATTATACGAAACAAGCTCTAAACACAATCCCCAAGTCACCATTTTGAAATGGACGCTTAAAGGTGGCGCTCTCTTGCCTCTCGGCGTGGTTTGAGGAAACAAGCGGTGGTGGTGGTGGTGGTGGTGGTGATGAGACTTGAGAGGGAAGAAGACCAGTATCTCGGTGGAACTACAAACTAATTTGAAACAAAATTTGTATGCAAAAAAAATGGAATAATTGAAGAAGACAGATGAGTGTTAGAAAAGTAATTTAAAAAATAGTTACAAATAAAAAAATAATTTGAAAAATATATGATTTTGTAAACGAGTTTTTAATTTTTATATATATATCTTGTCAAATACATACTACTTGTAACTCATTTGTTAGAGTGCAACCCCATTGTGAAACCAACAAACCACCAGTCAATATTTCTTTAACAAGATAACAATGTTTGATTTTGCTTAGACAAAAAAACGTGTGAACCTAACTAAAGAGCAAATTTGAAACCACTAGAAGTATTCAAATTGGTTACTAATAATTTTCTTTTAGTTACCAATCCCAACACATTCAATTAACAAGAAAGTGGAATACATCTGTTTTGATGGAGAAATTTGCCCAATTAAAAATTCCCCAATGATGATAGCTTCTTTTGGTGGTTAGCTTTCTTTTTTCCCGGTAGCTTCTTCATAAGACTAACTTTCGAAGGTTTGGTTAATTAGTTAATAATAATATCCCTTCAAAATAAAGGAACTTCGACATAAGTCCAGTAAACCCACTTGCAAACATTATTTATTAACTTTAATTTTACGAGCATCACGTAATTGTACAGTCAATTGCAAACAATTACCGCTGGAAAAACTCTAAATTCTGCAACACAAATACAAACAGCTCTTCATTTCAATCTCCAAAAAATTTAAAAATAATAAAAAATAATAATAATAATAATAAAATAAATTCCCTGATTAGTTTGGGAGACGTTAAATGGATGTAACAGTTGATATGATTTTAATTTTTAAGTGATCTGTGTGATTGATATTGATTTAAAGATGGTGATCAGTGGAACAGACATGATGCTATTAAGTATAGTGTGTAAAAGTCTCAAAGGTTTATGCCATTTTTTACTTCATATTATTATTATTATTATTATTATAAAATAACTGATAGTTTAGTTTAATTTTAATTTCAATTTCAACGCCATATCACATCTACTAGGCAATTCGTAACATTCGTTGCTGTTCACAAGTAAAAGTAACTGTTTTAAGAAAAAGATAGTTCATTATTATTATTATTATTATTATTATTATTATTATTATTGTTGTTGTTGTTTTGAATGAATAAGCAAGAAAAAGATAGTGATTCCTTTCAGAAAAGAAAAAGATAGTTACCTGAGTTGTTCGTCCACTACTCGCTATTAGAAATATACTTCAAAATTTAATTACATCACATAATTAAATTACCAAGATCATCATGCTAAATTATCGAGAATGAATTGCTGAGAATAATACCTATCATCTGCGGTATATGACTTACGGAAATGGTTATATCTTTTATCATCGGCGGTGTCTCAATTGAATCTTGTTCTACAATTAGGACAAAAGAGAACGAAAGTTTAATGCTATAATTTGACTTCAGGGCCATAACCATATCAAGTTCTTTATATATTGGTTAATTAGATTTCCCTTAACTATAATTAAATTAATATTTACATATTGCAGAGATACTCAGATATTTTTAAAACCTGATTGATCATTCGTTCCTTCCTTTTTTTTTAATTTTATTGTAATCATTCCATCGTATTCAATTAAATAACCAAAAATATAATTTAATCATTTTTAAAGGTTTTTAATGTAAAGGAGGAGAGAGAATGAGTGGAGTTGAATGGTGGAGATTTGTGTATGTGATGTGATATGTGAATATGATTAATTTAGGGTAAAGAAATAATGGATAAAAAAGTGGTAAAAAATGGTAATTTTTTTTTTAATGAGTTGCCTATCACCCTTTATATATTTATAATACGTGATTCACATGCCACTCATAAATTGCAACATTATAATATTCATTTCTTTATACACAACACTCTCAAGCGTATGAGTATCTCCATTGCACATTTTCTAGACGTCCTCTATTTTTGCCTACGTAGAGGAGAGGTATAGGCACACAAAACAATTGCAGGTCCCATATTTTTTTCTCTTTTTCTCACTTTTCCTACTTTTTCTCAGTTTTTCACTATAAATTCCCATGTCCTTTCTACATTTAGAAATCTAACTTCACATCATCCACTATTATTTTATTATTATTTTTGAATTTATTTTTACATCTCTCATACTTTTTCACTTTTCCCTCTCTTTTTCACTACAAATCCTCTATTTTCTCTTCAATTAAAATAATCATCTTCTCTCTATCTCTATTCTCCACATCATCCCTTAACATTCTCCTCACATCCACATGCAATGGAGATGCTCTTCATTCGGAGATGTCTAGCATGAATGTGGCAATAAGAATGAGTCCCACATTTATTTAAAAGTTTATTTTCTTTAATTCCTTTTCTCTCATTTTTCACACTTTTTTTTACTATAAATTTTCGTGGCATTTCTATATTCCCACATCCACTTTTACAATCTCCACTATTATTTTATTATTATTATTATTTTGAAATTTATTTCTATATCACTCCTACTTTTTCATTTTTCCCTCTCATTTTCACTATACATCATCTATTATCTTTTCAATTAAAATAATTATTTTCTCTTTATTTCTCTCTTCAATATTATTAGTATCTCTTAATATCCTTCCCACATCTCTACATATAATAGAGATGCTCTTATTCCAATTTCTTAATTCCTATGCGCCGCACAGCCTACTCGGACAACTCTGAGCAGTTTCAAACATTGTATTTCGTAGGTCAAACTAAGTGGTTCCAATTTCTTAAATTCCTATGCCGCGCACATCTTACTCGGACAACTCTGAGCGGCTTCAAGCACTGTAGTCCGTAGGTCAAACTAAGTGGACTGAAATTAGTAGTACTATTATTTTATAGGTCAATCTAGAAAATTACAATATTCAAAGATTCACGTACATTTTGATGGCTGGTGCCTGGGGGGCAATGTTTGAAGTCAATACTTTCACGTGAATTGTTATTATTATTACTACTTGGAGCAATACTTAGGGCATCTTTATTGCAATGTGGTGTTAAGAAATGATGTGAATGAGAGAGATAGAGAGAAGATGATTAAGTGAATTGAAAAGAGAATAGAAGATGTGTAGTGTAAAAGAAAGGAAAAAGTGAAAAAGTAGGAGAAATATAGAAACAAATTCAAAAATAATAATAAAATAATAGTGGAGGACGTGAAGTTGGACTTCTAGATGTAGAGGTGGCACAGGAATTTATGGTGAAAAGTGGGAAAAAGTGGGGAAAGTGAGAAAAAGAGAAAAAAATGTAGGACCCGTAATGTTTTTGTGTGTCTCTATTTCTCCGCCACGCAGATAAAAGTAGAGAATGTGGGGAAGTTATGCATTGGAGATGCTCATACTAGGGGAAAAAGGCCAAGAAAAAAAAGTCAAAGGAAAAAATCTAACAGAAAAAAAATCTATTTTGAAATAATATTGACAGGAAAAATTATATGAAAATTTTGGACATACTCCAAAAAATAAGGTTGGATTTTTCCCGTCAATATTATTTCAGAAGAGATTTTTTTTCTTACATTTGAATTTTTTCATTTTCTTGAATACACATCAATACATATTTTTCTTATGAACCAAAAAATAAAAAAGTGGGCATTTCCGGGAGGGGCTATTCTCTAAAGTTGGGGCCAAATTTGGCCCCAACTTTAGAGAATAACCCCCAAGTTTGGGTTTTTACATCCCTAAAAATAATAAATTATTTGGGTTTGTTGGGTGGAAAAATCCAAATTTGGGTTTTTCCACCCAACATTAATTGTGCTCTTAATTGTTAAATTTTCAAATGCCAATTATCAATTTATTAATTATTTTTATAATTAAAAAAATATCAATATTTTCAAATAATAGAATCATTTTATCCTCGTCCTATATCCTATAACATGAGATATAGAAATTTTGTGCATATAAAATTTCAATACGAACATAGTTCATCTTTTATGGCGAAAAATCTGGCGACTTCCTTCATCTTCTCCGGTCAATGAATAACACTTCAAACACCACTTATCACACTTCAATGCCCCAGATCTAAGATGTTTCGGCCGGCAAACCATAGTGTTGGTGGTGAGGCAATCTTCACCAATGTTGTTGGCTGTGCCCACAACATTGATGTGGTTGTTGGTAGTGAACCAGCAACCAGGTCTGTGTTGTCCAGCAATCTGTGTTGCTGGACAGATTGGTTGCTGGTTACAAGCTCTGGGAGACTTGCTGATGGGGAACCAAGTTTTGGGGTAGAGGGAGGAAGGAGGGTCAAGTTGAAGATGGGGGCAATTTCGTCTAAACACACATATTGACAAATTAGTAGTTTCAAGTTTTAGTTTGACGAATTGGTAATTCAATAGTTCAAAGTTGGCAACCATGTAAGTATTTATACTTTTATTCAGACAATAGTTTGTTAATTTCAATGATCAATTACCTAATCAACATATTTGAAACTCAAAATGGAATACTACTGCGCATTTGGCAGATAACATCAAAACTTTCATGAAAAAACTGTGAACCTAATTTATTAGGTGGTAGTTAGGTAAAATTGAAAGCTGCACCAATTTCTCTTCCTCTAGAACGTGCCATGTACTGTGTTAGATTAATGTCCTAGTCTACGGACGGAATAATTCAGTTTGTGGTCAGTCAATACAATATGAGTCTTCGTATCGGTACAAATTCTTCCAATCTTAAATCCACACTTACTCATATAAAGTGTCAAAATTCTGCCATGTTGGATGTCAACGATATTATTATCTCACTTCATATAATTTTGCCAGTTCACATGAACATAAAGAGCATGTGTAGGATTAGATGTACTTGTAACATTTTTCAAAAAAAGTAACATAGACTTCTAGCTCTTTGTCAGACAAATTTTCCAATCAAACTCACGGTTGTGGACGGGAAGGATCAACTTGAAAGAAAATTTTAAGTTGGTAAAAATGTAAAGCCAGTCCTCTAACAGCGGAATAATAGAACAAACTATTAACTGGAAAGTCCGGTCTTCAACAATATAATTATAAATTCTTCTGGGAAGTTTATTACAACAATGGGGAAATCATCTCGTTTCCATCCGTATTTAGACCTTGTTTTCTCACATGAGTTCGACTTTAAGGCAATGTCCAATGCTAAATAAGCCAAAATGACACAGCCAAGGTTTAATATGTACATAATGCAAGGCCCCCATCTGCCTCAAAACTCCATAAAATGCATCAATATTGGATTCTAGACTTTTAGTAGACTAGTACTGGTTCCTTACCTGTTGAGTTTGCAGAAGACAATGTTGAACTGCATCAGTCGAGCGAATCAAGTACTAAGCACCAAAGATTTAGGTTGTGAATACATGTGAACGTCCTACTCCAATGATAAATTCTCGGTCCTGATGCGACGTTGTTGATGACTTATGCGTCTACCCAGTCGTGCTTGGGACAAGTTAAAATCTGTAGGGTTCCCTCTGGAAGGAGAATCAAGCTTCGGCTGGAACCATTTTCTTATGGAAATGCCATTAATTCTGATTTTTCCATATGATTCGTTTCCTTGGTAAGTTAGTCCAAGCCGTCTCAACAGTGCTGCAACAGCCTGGCTAATCCTGTTGACCAAATGGGGTCGTCATTTAATACACATTAGAATTAATTTTGAACCTTAAATTTTGGAAACGAAAAGTTTAGACAGCTAAAATGACTTGTGCGCAATGCACTCATTGACTAGTGAGCACGATTTCTGGAGTCTGGGTGGTCTGGGAGCTTTTTTCTTCTGCGTATATGAAATCTTATCATCCTAAGACAAATTTTAACATAATTTTCAGAATATCAGCAACTTTCTGTAAACTAAAAATTATCTTCCTCTACAAAATCATTTAGAGTTTGTTTGGAAGAGAATTTTGCATGTGTGGCTGAAAAGTAAATAATAGCTTTAAATAATATACAAAAATTGCAAATCAATGAAATTGGTGGTTGAAAATGAAGTAAAGTTTGACAATCTCCTTCTGTAATCTACAAGGCACGACTACAATTTGCAAAGTGGGTCAAATAACAAAGTTTGCTTGCACAAGGGTCCTTCCACATCTCAAGGTCCTTTTACCAAAATCCTGTCCTAGATAGCATACAAAATGTCATTACGCTCTGCCATAGATTCGAATATTAAGTATTAACTTCTCATAGTACAGCAATTCCAGTTTTCGTAGTTATGGTATATGTTCAGACTTATATATTTTAATCCACATACCAACATTTCTTCATGGACCCTTCCATTTTCAAGCAGGAAACAAGCTCCTCTTACCTGGAAGCGATACTTATACTTTTTTCCCCTGTAGGAGTTTGAATTTGTGTCTCCTCCATGGGAAGTAAAATGTTTACATTAGGTATCTTTGCACCTGCATGAATTTACACAAAAAGAGAAAAAGAAATGAACAGTAGATCTCCAGATTATTAATCACAAAAATAGAGTCATCATGGCATTTCTTTCACATTGCTATGATTTCCTAGGCGGAGAGAAACTTGAAGGGACTAGGGAGTGACAAATAAATTATATCAGACTCATACTTAAGTACTGGGAAAAATTCTCATATGAATATTTAGTGGGAGAAAGCGATCCCCATCGGACACCTCAACAATCTTATATGAATATTTAGTGGGAGAAACCAATCCACATCGGACACCATATGTTGAGGTTAGAACTTTCAATTTGTTGAAAAAAAATTTGGACGAGAGAAACACAACAAGAATTTTGCTTCTGTTAAACACCAAACAATTTGATTAAGATGGTAGATTAAATACTCGCTTCAATGGATAACATTATCAATCTGTTTAACATTAACACGAGAGACAAAAATTCCTTTTTAAAATATTAAAGCTTCACAAGAACTAGCCCAAAAACCCAAATAATCCTGTGTCCATCTATTCCTTGGTTGACAAAAGGACAACCTCTTAAGAACTTCTTCACCATGGCCATCCTAGTTATTAATCAGTAAACAGCAACATGATTTATTTTGGCAACAGAACCTATGAGGATTTCTTCTCTTCTATGTATAGAAGAATCATTACATGTGTCCGAAGCTTGAAGGTCTGAAGAAGGTTACCTATTAATTAATTTTTCACTTTGCACGCAGATGTAACTAAGCAATTACCAAATATGAAAGGCAAATAAGATCTTAAATTCTGTTCACAATCATCTATGGGAACAATTGAAGGTAAGAAATGTTGATACCAGCAGCTAGACGATGCTTGAGACCCTTTAAAACTGTCAAGAGATATACCTGACAAATAATTGTAAAATATTGACTTAATAGGCCATCAGTAGACAATGAGCAATGTCAGAGAATAAACCACTAGAGATATGGTGTTTTTCAGAGGCATGACAGAGAGATAAGGAAGCAAGCACAAAGGAAAATATGCAGCAATTGTAAATGAAAACTGCGGAATTACAAGATAATATATTGCCCATCCTTCCTGATAGCAGACCAAACTAAAATATAATCAAAATCAAAACTCTGACCAAACACACATAGGCCAACACATTTAGTTTTAATGAGTGACATTCTTGTTTCTTATGTGTCTCATACGAGCAAAGAACATTGACAATCTTAGAAAATAAGGAAATTTGCATGTCAATGTAAGCATTATAGGTGCACTAGAAATGAGCTTGCCTCAGCAGCATGTAACTGGAAATCCCTCACATCCACAATAATTGGGCTTTCTTTAAAGGATACGAAAGGTACGACTCCAAGTGAAGCAGCCTCCTAAAAATGCAAAGAAACAGAAATATCTCCAATTAATTTTTGTTCGAGTTCAGAAACCATGAGAAAGAATCCACGAAAGGTATTCACAGACCTCCATTAATGAAATAGCTCGGGGATCATATTCCCCAAATCCATCAATCAATGAATACATGTTTGAGCCATTTGATTTATCAGTACTAAATTCAAAATTCTCGACAAGTCTATTTCTTAACAATTCATCACGAGGAAGTTGTAGACATCCGAAAACTAGAGATAGTTCATCCATTGCAGGTGTCACACCAGACAGGATTGTTTCCCTGTATATCATCAGGGCCAACGATGTCCTGCAGAAAAATCATCTTTTCATATAGATGATGAATGCGCATTATTTTCTTATCTAATGGGCAGAATAAACATCATAAACTAAAGTGTTCAAAAGGATATAGATATTCAAGCCCAAGAAATGAGGATGTCAACCTCTTCGGTTAAGCAATCAGTTGTTTCCCAATTTCTCATAAGACAATTTGTAAAGCCAACAGAAATTCTAATGATGTATTTGACATTGAAACAGCAAATAAAGCAGACCACCATACTACAAAACCAGTGTACCATGTCATTTACATCGACTATTTCAAAATCTTGAAATTAGTAGTAATGGTGCGTTTTGTGCTTCTTGCAGTACCAGGTTACACATCAGAAATGTGATGAACAGTGAAGACACATCCAGGAAATAGTTATACCAAAAAATGTTCCCATTCACCAGATTTTCGAGGTGAAGCTATTTTGAGGCGATATTATTAAGTTCAAGTCCATGGTTTATAATTTCTATTTAAAAATAAAATTCCACATTCAACCCCATAAGTTGAAAACTCTAAAGGATATCAACCATAATAGTGAATCATTTTTACTTCTTCATTGTGAGACTGATATCTGGCAAGTTAATTTCTTTCTTCTGGGGGAGAATAAGAGTTGGAAAATAAGTTCACTGAAGATATGTAAATTAGAGACGACACACAAAGATTAAGTTTATGTTTGGTAGAGTTTATCAAAAATTGATTTTTGAATGTGTGGTTAAAAAGTAAAGAGAAGTTTTAAAAATGCAAAAGTGGTAACATCAATAAAATAAAATGAATAGTTGAAAATGATGTTTGAGAAAAATGATCATTTTTTAATATATGGTGTGGCAAACAAGCTCTAAGTGTTTGGTTTGGTAGAGATTTTGTAAAAATGATTTCGGATTGTGTGGTTAAAAAGTGAAGAAAGTATGGGGAACGATGAACGTGTATATAGAAAATGGAAAGCAATGTCAAAATTAATGCAATGCGAAATAAAAAATGATCCAAGTTGGGTGTTATTTGGTCAAGGAGCTGAAAAATCAAGAACCCACAACTTTAATTTCCAAGAACAATGCTTAATCAATTAATCATTGAGACAATGAGGCATACGAAAGGAACTTCTGCTGAAGCCATCCTACTGTTAAGACATATAGGGTTATTTCCCTATATTTTGCTCGTGAGGGTAGAATGTCCTTTTTAATCTTTCTTCATTTTACTATATATATAGTCTAGTTGTGTTTAGGTTTTGATATAACTTAGCATTGTATAGCATCACATTTCTATCAACGAAAGCCCTAGCTCCCTCTTGCCTTTGAATTTTCTTCTTTGTTGATTTAGATGGTTTAACACCTGCAACTCATCAAGTTCATAACTCAGACGACAGTATTTATTTTTGCATCAAACAGTGCGGAAAAAACCAAGATGATTCTCTGTAATCATATGTCCATAATTTCAGCTAATTATATTCATGGGAAATGTAGCAGCAGAAAAGAATAAAAGTCTACCATTTATTATCAAGCTGTAGCCACCGCGGGGAGAAAGGTAGTACAGGCTCACCAGTCATACAGGCATTCTGGTATCTTCTTAAGCACATAGCTTCAGAAAGACGGGGACAGCAAGTATAAGAAACCATTAAACAATATCATATGACATTTCAATACAGACAAATTAATAAAACCACCAGATATTATCAGAGAGCACTGTGTCACATGAAGGTTCCTTTGCAGGCTTCTTACTTTCCCAGGGAAGGGAAAAAGGGCTGAGTTTTCGAGCAACTCTCAATTTCAGTAGTTTTTTAATTTACAAAATCATCACGAACTTGGAAAATGAGCATTAAAAGCGAAGTTTTCTCTACTCTTATTACGATAGACAAATTAATATTCAACTCAATTTTGCAGTCAATTTATAATTCATTGGCACGAAATGTCAACAAAGGGATGATGTCATTTAGAAAAGTGAATCAATTAAACAATTAAAAAGCCATGTCAACGGACCAAACTAGTTTTAGGGAAAAAAGTGTTGAAACAATGCTGCTTTCATTGTTAGACCAATATTAGTAAACTCAAAAACTGTCAAGAAACATTTATGGCAGCAGAAGACACAAGACAAAGCCAGTTGAACACTAGTTTGTAAAAGTTCAGAGTATACAACCAGAGCCGTAGCTAGAGTTTTTTTGGCCCAAAGCGAAATCTAATTTTGGGCCCTCTAATCATAATTCTTAGCAGATAAAACCTAAAAATGTAATATATAAATGAGCTAAAAGTTTAAAAACTCTAAAGTAACAATATGGCCGCAAAACAACAGTGACGTAATAATTGAAAGTCAATAAACCGATAAAACAGTAACAATTGGGTAAGAATTGAGAAGAATTGAGAAGACTAGATTTTCAATTTCGCTTTCTCCCTCTCCTTTGTGGAATTCTCAGACTACAAACAAGAGTAAAATTGTGTTTGGTTTAACTTCAATTAGATGCTCAATTTGTAAAGATAGAATCAAAGTTAATGAACAAAATTAATAATCAATCATTCTGGGCCCCTCTCAAACTAGGGCCCAAAGCAAATGCTTCGTTTGCCTATGCCTAACTACGGGTCTGTATACAGCGCAAATGTGTCATCTTCATAGGAAAAGGACCTGCAATAATACGTGTACTAAATCGATACAACAAATGGACCAAATCAAAATAGCAAAAAGATAGCCTGCGCCTGATAAGAATTGTCATAGGAATCATGTCATCATGATTCCTTTAAATGATTAAATCTTGCTCAAATAATATTCGGCAGAAGTTAACAACAATCCCATTAATCTTACCAATAAGGCATCTGCACATAACAAGGTTAGGGGAAACACCATCCTTCTTTGCTTGGGAAAGGAGCATGAGTCCAACTTCTATGTCGTCCTTTCTGGGACAAGAATGAAAAAAAGAGTAGACCAAGATAGTACAAGTAATATTCAGTACTATATGTTCAGAAGGATAAGAAATGATTCCGGGTAAGAAATATTAAGAAAGAGGCAATTACTTTTCACTTGCCACTGAAAGGATGGAGTATGTGATGGTGTTTGGGTGTAAACCTATTCCCTTCATTTCAAACAAAATTTCAGTGGCCTTCTCTAGTTCATCTGCATCGCCTGCAAGTGATATTTTTTCATACTTATTATCATAAAACTGTAAAATAAAATTTGAAAAATGTAATATTGCTTAAGACACTCTCTATTTGCTGAACTTACAAATAATATTTTCATTCGGTAGGTCCGGTGAAATTAACTTCAATGTACAATTATTTGTCAATATTTTATAACCACTCCCAACAGTCATGGACTCTTAATGAACAAGGAAACCCCAAGATTTTCTGGAAAATCTCTAAAGTTAAATGAGCATTGCACAAGCTTCGGAGACCACATACATGTAAATTCCAAATTCAAAACGTGGCCAGTTTAGTCCCAGCCACATATCCATTTTCTTCTCAGGGGCTTGTGGTTAAGTCAATTCCATTTCCGCAAGTTCACAACCCCATGAATGTACCTAAAAATAACTCCCAAGCACAACTGAAGAAGCCTCAAATATATAGTTCAAAATCGTAATCTGACTATATAAGTTTCAATCCAAGAACTTGAGGCTGTGCTTTACCAAGTTCACCATCTAATGAATTCATACTCTGAAACCTGAGAACCCTTCAAGAAACTTTCTGAAGTAAAATTTACCTAGTTTCCAGAATGGATGCGACTAGTATATTAGATGCCCTGATGAAGTTATTATAACTGATGCATGATGGATGATTAGAAATGGTGGGCCTCAGTATTAACAATCACACTGCAATAGTTGATTTAGTTTAGAACTTGAAATGCATGGACTATTTAGGCATCTAGGAAAAGAGTGAAAGGAATTTCGCAGAATTTATTTGTATGTTTGTAATTCATACGACCTACACAATAAATTAACTTCGATCATGTTTTCATCTGGTGTAGCTCACATTCCCCAAGACCAAGGGACCCATTGAACATGATGGACTCGAGAAACAGGAGATTTGACCATATCAATTTTTCACACACCCTATCAGTCTCTATATCCACGCTCAATGATATTTCGTTTAATAATTTGATTCCACCTATTATATCCACCTGCGCTGAATAAGTTGATTGTCAGGGATTTAAATGACTTGGAAAGTTTTATTATTTGTGTCACAGCACACTATCACAACATGGCTTTTCAGTGTGTTTATTCGTCAGTAGGGCACATAACAGAAGCAGAATTCTATTACCGATAAACATCCAATCCAAGTATTGTTTAGCTCAATGAAATATACTCTGCTCTGATTTCCATCCAACATTTTCCATATGGACATTTAGGTGCATGTTTGGAAAGTGTTTATAAGCCAACATATTGAATTGAGTGGTACAAAAGTAGAAAGTAATTGTGGATCGTATAAAATATGTGATCCTAAAATCAAAGTGGTTTGACCAAAAGTGATTTTGAATCAAAGTGTCGTAAACATTTCTAAAACATGCTGATGTTGTCTAGCGAATGCACAGTAACCTTCTTTCTGTGCCCTGATAATATGGGACCTATAGTTTCCAGGATCTTCCACATTAAAATTTTAAAACAACCAAAATGGAATTAAGTGATCCCCAACGCAACCATTGAAAAACACTAGTACAGAAGAAAAATTGACCATATTCTCAAAATATTTAAGACTTACATCTATTATGAATAACCCTTAACATATGACGCAACTAAGAAATGGATTAATATTCGACCTACATACTTCCACATCGTTCATCCCTTATTAAACTCTTCCAAAACGAGAAGCATAAATAATTGCGGGACAGAGGTAATATTTGCATATCTTCGGTGATCTGAGAAACAGTTCACGAAAACCAGAAGAATAATGTAAATGGTCATGCCTCTCTTGTCTTTGGGACCATGTTTCCAGCAGATAGCAAAGGGAAATGTTGATGTGGGATTCTAACACGCCCCCTTATGCACAGCGTGGATTATGACACACAACTGTGGAAATATATATTGACGGTACCCAACATCATAACTGAGCCTGGCTCTGATACCATGTGAGAGTGCAAAGAGATTTGTGAAAAAGGTTCACATCATTCATTAAGAAAAGACGTATATATAATATTTACAGTTGTCACGTATTGGGCTAGGCCCACACTAAACCCTAACTATCACAATATAATCTAACATCATTCTAGTCATTCAGATCTAAAAGCAGCAGGACCTAATGCTTGTTCTTAATTGAAAAACTCCTTACACCTTCCAACCCTACCCCATAAGCTAGTCAATCCCTGACCCTGGAGTTGCAAATAGCTGAATGCTGTACATTTTTCACCAAGCAAAGAAACTCAAGTCACATGTTACATGAGCATATGAATTTCTTTAAAGTCAAGCGTCATCACAATGGACTGAGAATAGATACAGAAACATGTAAAATTTTGCTTTTGGTGTGGGGGTTGTAGACTGGAGTGACTTACACAAGGAAGTAATTAAAGCATTCATCATTGGAACTGTTGGTTTCAATTTCAAGCGGTGAATTTCCTCATAAAACTCCAATGCCTTTTGCCAGTCTTTTGCCTGAAATGGAATATGGAAATAAGGCATTCTGAGATAAAGTTCCATAGGATAAAGGAGACATGGTCTGTTTTAACCCTAGCGATGCAATGGCGGAATGAATCTGCAAGCATGCATCTAGCTGAAGGTTGAAAGTAGAGGTTACAAGTTAAAACAATCAGCAGCAGTTATACTTTGAGGGTTTCTTTCAACTGATTATCTTTAATATCCAGAAACCAAATGTCAAATGATTCACATTTTACCCGTTTATAAAAAAGGGATCTCGACAAACAAGTAAAAGTCCTTACGCAGGATTTCAATCTGTAAGTGAATCACAACTGGAAATTAGTAATCTGAAGAAGTTTAAAGAGGGAGGTTTTGACAGCTCGATATTACGTGTATTTTTTAACTCCAATAATCATTAGAAAGTAACAGAAAAGGAAAAATGGAGAAACCGTAATGCTGAACTGAATATATAGACAAGTATCAAAACAGGCTGTTTAAAATGATATAGTGGTAATACAGTCATCTAAAATGTCTGCATAAGATGAGGAACTCATCATGTCAGTGCCCTCCCATACTGCACAGGAAAAGACTTCTATTCTAAGAGCTCAGTCATTTGACACCGATATAAAAAGTGCTGATGCAAATTTCAAAACCAGCCACTTCTGGAAATTGGCACCAGTGATGATTTTACAGTTCAAATGACCACATTTAAATCCAACTAACAGTCAACTTTTAATTTGAGTGCCTGCTTGATAAAACTATTTCCACAATCCATTTTCCTTACAGTCATTTCCAAAAAAAAAGAAAGGAATTACTTTTAGTTTAAAATAACTCTGTCAAACAAGCTCAACGATGCCAATAAAGCAACTTCTAGCTGGTGAAAACACCAATTCAATCTCTAGTCCTACTAACCAGACATGACAGCCAGACTAATAAAATGTCACCTAAAGAAAACATGATTGCAAATCCGTAAATGGGACTGGTAATACATACCTTGCTACAGGCTCCCATCAAGGAGCTGTACGCTATGGGTCCTATGTGCATTCCTTTAGTCCTAGCAGCTTGAAGAACTTCAACTGCAGCATCCACCTTTCCAGCATGTCCCGCGACATCTATCAATGCACTGATAAACATCTGAACAAACCAAAGGAAACCAGTCAGAGATCTTTGCATCACAAATTAACATAGATCTCGGCTCAAAAATCCAAGCCCGAATCTAGGGAACTTTTCATTATTGGCAAGTTTCTGTTTTCCCACAGTTTGTTATTCTAGATTTGATGATATATATATATATATATATATATATATATATATATATATGGGCAAGGTTTTTCTTGTACGGCTTGGTTTTTCTTGTGTACATGGGCAAGGTTTTTCTTGTACGTGTTGGTTTTGAGCAAGGAGTAAGGAGGATCCACCATGCTTCTCAGCGCGAAAAGGAGTGAGAAAAGGGGCTGCGAGACAATGTCCGGCTAAATGAAAGTAATCTTTGGTTAGAAGGAATGTGCCATCGTCTTTTAACAAAACACTTAGTCCTAAAATCATATCAGTATGGAGATTTTCTAGAGGTCTGACCCAAGTGATGTCGGTTGGTAATGTATATTCTTTACCATATCCACAGTAAGTATCAAAACTTATCTTACTTCATGGTAATAAAAGTCTAGTGTATCTATATATTTGGCCATCCATCTGTTGAGCTTCAGTAGTATTCGTAGTTTCTTTAGTATTCTTCTGGTATTAAAGTCTGGTTAATAACACAATTTGTACTTCCTGAGTCTATTAAGGCAATACATTGTAAGTTGAAAGAATGTATTCTTATTTTACATTTTCCCTTTAAAGTATTAAGATGATGTGGAGATTTCATATTATTATAAAACTTAACTATAGCTTCACAGTCTGTTTTAATTGTAATTTCTTTCTTATAAATAATCAATAATTCAAAGGCGTCTAAAGCATAACTAATAGCTAAAAGTTTTGCGTCTATTGATCCTATATGTCATTTTTCTTTATATGTACCACTATTGTATCTGCATATTCTCTTCACATTTGTGTGAATACTTAGTTGGCTTACAAAGGAGAATGGCTCCCCATCCTAATAAACATCCATCAATTTCTATTATTAAGTAGTCTGTGTCTAATGGCATAGCTAATTCTAGTAAAGTTTTTAAAAGTTCTTTAATCTGTCGAACTAGTTTTACACCTTCTGAATTAAAATATCGTTGTCCTGTAAGAGAAGTCTTAGCATATAATGGTCCTGCTATTTTTCCTAAATTTTTAAGGAAAGGTCTAGCATAGTTGATTAATCCTAAAAATCTTTGTAGTTCCTTTAGCTCGTCTGATTTTGACTACTAGTAGAGGCTCTATTCATTAAGAGGTTGTATGATAAGTTTACTAAGTACGTTTGTTGCAGTATTATCTTTTCCCTTAATATGTTCTATAGTAACGTTTATTCCTATATTAATTATTCTATCTTGAAAAGTCATATATATATATATATATATATATATATATATATATACAAAACTCTTTTCGGTAGCTAAATTTAAGTTGTTTGAAAACTCTATTGTAAAAGAAAGAAAAAATGAAATTCAATTATGTAAGACTCTTACTATCTGAGACACTACCAGTATGATCAATTATTAGCCAGTAGACATCGAGCTACTTCTAGAAATGCAGTTTTTCATGGGTAAGCTGCTATTTTCATCAGATAGGACATAATATGAAAAGGAAAAGGATATACTGGACTCTTCATGCCATATGAAAAGATATCTTATAGTGGCATATCCATGCTGCAAGTCTTTTGTACAAGAAAACATTTTTAGCACACCTCCAAAGATGAAATTCCCTAGACTCCTATGAAAGTCAATGGAAAATTCCCCAGACTCGTATGAAAGTCAATGGAAGCCTAGTATGGAGTTCTAGCAGTATAAAGTTCCGCAGTGAGACGTAATCTGATCAAATAGCACGGAATTAGTGTGACAGCAATATCTTTCTTGTAAACATACTAGTGAGGATCCAAACCTCAAAAACATAAACAGCACCAGATTAATTTTACTGCACAAATAAACATTAAACATGGCTAGAAAAGGTGGATTGCATTAAACATTAATTTTACTGCACAAATAGAAAGCTCACAGTAGCAAGTCCGTGATTTCCCTGTCATTAATCATTTAGAATATTTGAGGGAATATTTTGACGCAAAGCTATAAGATAGAATTCCACCTGTTGGCTGGTCTATACAAGTCTTTTGACTTGCTTCTTAATAGGCTTTTACTGGAAACTTCCACCGTTGAAAAGTAATTCAAACAACTTAAATTTAGCTACCGAAAAGAGTTTCATATATATCTGTCATCAAATCTGGAATAACAAACCTTGGGAAAACACAAACTTCCAGATAATAGAAATTAAAATCAATTGATATTACTTGGTAATGCAGATTAATATTTATTCAATAAAAGAGGCTTTCAGAGAATTACCTCATCAGGGGCAACACCTTTTTGTATCATTTCGTTGTAGACACAACAAGCAAACTCCCAATCACCATTATAACTACAACTGTTCACAGCTATGGTGTAAAGTTCTGTAGTACCCTTGATGTTATATTTGTGAATCAGATTGTAGACTTCCCGTGCTCGATCGACCTAAAATCATTCATAGTACTATGTTGAAATAGTAACAAGAACTGGACAGGCAGGACAGCATATTTACCATAAGGACAGAGAATAAATGTAGGAGCAAACAAGCCTCACCTGACCAGCACGGGCACACGCCTTCATCAGAGCACCTATAGTGACATGATCAGGATCTATTGGATGTGCCTCTGTCCCCATTTCTGCTAAGACGTCAAATGCACGGTCCACTGCTCCTGATTGACCGCATGCAGTGATAAGTGCATTGAATATAACTCGGTCTGGCTTCACATTCTACTGATATACAACCAATTATTGTGAAGACTTATTCCACGGTACGAGCCACAAAAGCACAAGATAAATCACACTTAAAGAAAGGATATGAAATCTCACAATTATACCTTTGATCTCAGTATTCCGTAGGCACCAAAAGCCTTAGCAACTTGCCCAGCTTTAGCACAGCCATCAATCAGGGCACCGTATGTGTGAACATTTGGTTCCACTCCAGCATTCACCATTTCATGAAATACCTACAGCTTCAGGAAACTTTTATGAGAGCATGACAAGTGGAAAGGCGAATGGGAGAACATATAGGATACAATAACTGATACAGTTGACATTCACAATGGAAATGGTAGCCAAGCATTCCTTAATTTTAAAGGTATATTTCCCTAGGGTTTTCAACTTTCTGTAGGGAGGGTCATTGGTAAGCACATTGCCAACCTTTCATTTGTGGCCCCCAAGTCCCTGATCTTCTAACATTTGCGCATGCAGTATCCAGCATAACAGAAAAAGTCTATTGAGACATTAAATGTCAAAAATAGACATTTAAATTGTCTACTTATATTGTCCAAGAAGCATTTCCATGGTTGCAAAAACCAAATGGTGAATGTTCACAATTACACTAAATCCTGCTCATTTTTTGGATAATTTTGCCCTTCTACTCAGCACTCATCTGCATGTGTATGGCCATCTAACCAATAAATAGTCCATTTATGTTAGGCGGAATACCGTGATATAGCGTCAACAGATAGGGAACATGAGTCCCCCAGATTGAAGGTAAAGGACATGCTATCACACTTATGAAAGGCTGGAAATATTGGAGAAATTAAACAAATTCTAACAAGAAACGTGACCGAAGATCAAGATTAAGATTGCACAGTAAACACGATTCCAATATTTTCTCTATCTAATGTAGCGTGTGAGGTTGTTGATAACAGTAAGAAGAAAGTAAACATGTTGAGATATGAAGTAGCATATGCTTATAAACATTATATATGATAGGTGAGTTTCATGTCTTCTTTGATGGGCCTATTAGCCACGTAAAGAGCTTAGGCTTCACCAGATTGATTTTCCTAACTATATAAGTGAGGAATCCTTCCTCCGCTTTTGCACTCTACCCATGACTAACTTCCTTTCTTACTCTAAATGAGACTAGGTGGACCATGACTGCACCATAAATACAACTTTTTTTACTGGAGTTACTAAGAGCTTGTTTGTATAACTCGAAGTAAAATCAATTTTCCAACAGCTCCTTCCCTTGACTTTGTAACTTTTTTATTTTTCATAAACGTTTTCTTTATTTTTCAACCACATTAAAAAATCATATTTTCGATACCTCTATCAAACGAACGCTAAATTATTACTTCTGAAGCCAGGGCACATCCAGGTCATCAGATAGATATAAATGTGAAATGTGCCTTATGAACCCAATAAACTGACTTAACTTGACACTGGAGAAAACTCAATTTTATTTCTGTCCGCACGTGGAACATCCATTTAATGTTGGGGAAGAGAGTACAAAAGCATGAGAAACATTTCCATAGATCACAACAGTTAGAGGCCAGTTATTCATCATTACTTAGCATATATGCAGCAAGAAGACTCCTCAGACATTTCTGGAAGCCACATTATCATTTAACATACCACATAGCTAGAAATATATATAATCGTTTCTGGTATTAAAGTGGAAAGGATGAGGAAATTATCATTAGAAAGTATCTATACTTTCTTAGAGGACAGAAACTATAAATTAAGTAATCGACCTTAAACATTGTATCCACTTTTCCACTTTTAGCACAGGTTGATATGAGGGTCGTGTAAAGTTTGCAGTCAGCTTTCAACCCAGCCTCCTGGACATGCTGCAAAACTTGAAAAGCTCCTAAAATGTATAGCGAATCAGATTAGGAAGGTTTTCATTGATAACTTGAATGGTGCTTGGAGAGCCAAAAGGACTTACCCTCTGAATCTTGAGAACTTGCACAAACAGACATAAGCATATTGAACGTACTCAATGTTGGATTAGGGATAAGCCTGGTGAAACGAAAAGCTTCCTTGACAGCCTTTTGGTTTTTGCAGGCATGGAAAAATCTCGAGTGATACACCTAAAATCATTGATTTCCATCAATCACAGTCCACAGACAAGCTGAAGTTAATGATTTTAAAAAGTAGAATGGTACAAGAAGCAGTCTCACTTTGTTCATATCCAACAAACCCTTTCTTTCCATATCTTCAAGCATTTCAATACAATCACTCAGTCTGCAACAGAGGAAATGAGAATGATCTTCGATAGTTAGGAACAAAACAAAATATTGTAACAACCAGGCAGCTAGCTTTACACGAAATTGCTCTGGGAAAATACAAAATGAAAGTTAATTATAAATGTTAACGAACTAGAAGCGGTTTGATGGCACCATAAATTTCCAAAGTTGAACCAAAAGCAGAAGAAAAATCAGCTACACGAAATATTTAAGTCATGCAAACAATCAATCTGAAGAAATAAACATATTTGTGGAAATGGCAGAAAGCACATAATTCCTTCTAACAAAAAGTTATCACCTGCTTTCCTTCAAAAAATTTTGGTAGGCCTGCAATTGCCATAAAGAATCGTGCCGATGGTGAGCAAGATTCTCCTTGAGATCAGCGGACGGCAATGAATGCTTGGTGTTATTTTGGTGAAAATTTCCAGTCTCCTTGACGGTCTTTAATGCTTTCCTTGATCTAGAGTTTTTCTGCTCACTATAAGGACCGTTTTTATAACATCTACGAGGTCCTTTGTTACCAAATTTATCTGCAAAAAGCAACACATTATCTTTTAGATCAGTACTACGAAAATGGTTAAAATAATAGAATCTCCATTCTCTATATCAAAGGTCAAAAGCATGACAGGACAAAAAGGAAAACAATGTCAAACGTTTAGTCTGGCATTACCTCCAGGGAGCGCAATATTTGATGAGGGATGTTTGGCTCCTTCTACTGAGAAAGTCTTTGTTGGGAAGAAAAGCTATTCTTCCGAAATGGACCGTGAGAAGACAGTGTTTCCAAGACATCTGAGTTTCTCAGGGATGCCTCATAAAATGTGTAAAGCCCTTCACGTACAGAGTCCCCAAGAATAAGATTGTAGCTTCTAATGTCACTCTCTTTTGAGAGTTCAAAATTCGGTCGTTCAAGTTTATTCGCTTTTGCTTGTAGATCATTTGCCTGAGAAGCAGCGAGGCTTGTCTTGGCTTTAACGACTGGCAATGACAATTCAGAAGCAATTACATCTATCATTGACAGCTCAGAAGGAACTACCGTTGGCATCGGCAATTCAGAAGCTTCTACATTTTTCTGTCCATGTAAATCCAAATGCACTTCAGACAATTCTGCTGCAATAGGTGGTGAAGCTGATTCCGACAACACAGAATGTGCAGAAGAAAGATCGTTATCTTCCAACTTCTTGAATGGAAAAATTTTGCCACCACTTGAAGCAACCATGTCAGAATGAGACTCGACTGTATCTATGACTAGAGCTCCTCCTGAATATTGGTAACTTACTGATTGCACCTCAGATTCTGTTTTCATGTAATCATGACTGATTTTTCTTAGTTTTTTGGTCAAATTTTCGCTTTCATCAGTCGGTACCTCCTTGTCTGCAACTTCACGGTATGATACCCATTGCTCAGCAGCCCAATCTATCATATTTCTTATATGTTCGGACAATGCAACCCTCAGCAGTTTCGTCATCTACATAATTAGAATAAATCATGAGAAAGCCAGTTTGGACAATGGCAGAGTCACCATGCAGGTTAGATATAATAGGGCTCTAATCATTATTCCTATCCGAATAGATAATCAATTAACTAAACCTCATCTCAGCATAGATATATCATCGCGCTTCAACTACCAAGAAAAAAGCATTCAGGTAACTGAGACTGACTCCAATCAAATGCTTAAAAATCATACTTAGTGGCAATACGATTTATAGAATGCGTGAGTACTATGTAAACATACGTACAAATTACAATCGAATGCTATCTAAATTCATGCAAACTTGCCAAACAACAGAACAAAAGTGACTTAGCAAGCGAAACATTCACTTTACATTTTACATGTTTCCATTAACATTCATAATTCCTAGTGTTTTCAGTTACTAATTAGTAAAATTTCAGCTACCTGTTTGACATCTATCTGTTTTCTAGTATAACTGAGATAGACTATAGTGATGGCAGAAACGGTGAGGACAGCAGCTGAGGCCAGGAGAATCGGCTGCGCCTCTAGCGAAGCTCTAATCAACAATTTATGAGCACGAGTTTGAAATTTAATCCGTTGACTCCTATATGTTCTTCTTGAACGGAGGCTACCCGGCGCCCGGAGATTGTGGCCAAACCGGAGAAATTCACTATTCTGCGATCGAATTTTGCGAGGAGAGAGAGGCAAGAATGTTGGATTGCATGTGATTAGAGAGGTCGATTGGGGTGTTAAGCTCAACTCCATTGTTGGAATTTGGAGAGAGAAACTGTGTGAAGTGCAGTGGTTTGAGGGTGTGGTATAGTGTGTGTTTTCTGTTGATTCAGGATAGTGAATTATCGGAGGTTATGACCTGACGGAAGGTTGTCCTACCCGCTGGGATTGAATTGCGTCAGGTTCTGGTTGGGTCCAATTCTCTGCAGTCATGCTATTACGAATAAAAGCGCATTGTTTCCGAGATGTGCGTGCAGGGACGGTGTTAGGATTGGAGATCAGGCCAACTATCATTCATCACAATAAAATTTTTAGCGTAAAAGGGAAGTTTCAATACAAAATATAAAGGACGCAACTATTTTCAAAATTTTTTTTGAAAGAAAAATTAAAATATACTGTAAAATAAAAAAATTTTAATGGCATTTTGAAAATTTTTTTGGGCATGCATTATTCTATAGATTATTGGAGCCATTCATTGGCTCCGTCCCACGTGCGTGATATTATCCGAGATTCCCCTACAGTGAAATGACAACTAATCAAAGAAAATGGGGACTCCTACAAGGGCTAATAAGCAAATGCCAATATATTAATCAATAATTGCGGGAATGTTATATTAAGAAATTTAGAAATCTTGAGAAAAAAATGTGAGAGAGATGGCGCGGTCTCCACCGCATTCGCAGTGCATGTGTGAGACGCAGAACGCTTTCGGAGAATAACGCTGGGAATATAATATTTTCGTCAATAATTGACATGTGCCTCTGCCCCACCATTAGGAGATGGTACCATGTGTCAATTATTGATCAATATATTAACAATTTAAATTGTCTATATATTGACATTTGATATTTTATAATGTTACAATGTAATAGATTTTATTTAGACTAATTTTAAAACTTGTATGACCTGAAGGGTGTTAGCATGCCAATTTTAATGCATTTTAATACATTTTTTTCAAGTGGTATTGTTCAAGTGCTCTAGCGACATTTGACCGCCGATTTCGTTTACATACAATCTCTACTAGGAGAATTGAGACTAGATTCGAAATCAACATAGTGAGGTGAAGTTCTAACAATTTGAAAAATTTTCCAAGGATGCCATTGCCGAAAATTTTCGGCAACGGCGTCGTGGAAAATTTTCGGCCTACTAGAGTTTCATCTCGCCTGTTGGTTATGGATTTCGTCTCGCTTTTCCAAACAGAGATTGTATGTAACCGAAATAGACAATCAATAGTTGCCACGTGGAACACAATGGCACTAGCGAAGACACTTGAACAATCAAGTAATCTCAATTTAGTACGCATATAAATTAGTTAAGGTGCGTGGTTGGTATTCCCGTTTTTCAGTATTAAGAATGAAATATAATTTTTGATGATTTTGATCATGCACGCTTTGAAAAATAGGCTTCACTTGTTTGATGTTTCCATTTTGCATTTTGCAAGTTTTTCACTTTTTCCGTTCTAAATTGTTGCACCAAACATTTCAATTGCATCACTGAACAATATATGTTGGATTTTGAAATCTTATAAATATTTTTGAGGGGGGAAAACGAAATTTAGTTTAATAAATTGCTAAGATAATATTAACATATCCACATCTTCGTCCATCAATATTACTTTCAAAACTTCAAAGGGACCTTTTGTATGTGTGTAGTTTTTTTATGGAACCTTTCGAAGAATGGAAACTTTCATGCTAGCTCCATTCTTGATCATATTATTCAACACATTTTATGAGTATAAAACTCTCGTCTTCTTTTTGGGTAGCGTATCTACGGATGTAAGAAGAAAGTAATATATTTAACCAAAGAATTGAATAAGACAATAAAGAAGAGGCATTTGAAAAAAAAAAAAAAAATTAAGTTACAAAATAGAGAAGCAGCTTTTTATGTATGATATACCAAACTTTTATTCTTCCAATAGGCTTTTAGTTGATGGTGAATTCGACATCGTCAAAGCCATTTGTGTTATGATATACCAAATTTTTATTCTTCCAATAGGTTTGAACTTGAATTCAATGTCATCAAAGCTATTTGGGTTATCACAATTTTTATAGTTTTTATAGTGATGAACAGTCAAATATAAAAATAAGGAAATTAAATATATAGATATATGATTTGCCGCATAAAAAGTGATATTGTCATTTCACACCAAAACATTGTTAACAAGATATATTGTAAAAAAAAAAAAAAAGAAGGTTTTTTTATTCAGTTATATTTTAACTTTTTTTAAGAAAATTATCCCATCTAAAAAATCCAACATCGAAACTTGAGGTAGGAGTTTATTAATATTAAAAAATTTACAAGTAAGAAAAGGGGCTTCATACCTTCAAATAGAGCAAATTACATGCAAGCCTATGTATCAAATTCTAAAGCATAAAACTGTAATAAAGAAGCTATCTATGAACTGATTGTTTAAAGAGCTACAAAATTGGAATCAGTGATCTATCTACGAGTGCAAATATTGGGGAGACCCATTTGATATAGGGTATGTTTGGTAAGTCAAATAAGCTAATTTATAGCTTATTCATGGGCTTATAGACTTCTATTAATTAAATAAACTGTTTGGTTGGATGAGCTTATTTGAAAAGCTCGATCTTATTTGAAAAGTTTTTTACTAGATTTTTAAATAAACTCATGAGTTTTTCGCTTTTTATTCTATTTTTTACTCCTATAATTTTCTAAAAATATATTTTAAATATATCATTTTGTGTAATTTTCTATTTATGAGTCAGTTTATTAGTTATTTTACCAAACGTCTTTATTTCTATCAGCTAGCTATTAACTATAAGCCATAAATTATCAACCCTCAATTAGCTTATCAGTTATAAGCTAGCTTATCAGCTAAGTCTACCAAATATACCCTTCATCCGAGTAGAGCTCGAGAGTCGGACCAGAAATTGTTGATGAGAAGCGAATATGGTAATCAAATGAAGGTACAATTGAGAAGTGCTACAAAGTAACTATTTTCCCCCAAATTTATGCAAAAAGAACCTCCATATATACTTGAAGGGATGCAGAACCCGATATCAACACGAGAGCTATAGACTCAACAACATTGTTGCAACATATAAACATTTGGAGGAAAGATTTATACAAAATCGACTCTACATAATCTCATCAACGGAGATCCAACCTCTCATCAATGTCCAATTAAAAAGAGCTACCTTGGGAGGGACATTTTCATCCCAGATAACTTTAAGAATCAACTGCTTGTATTGTTTTGGTGATGAGTAAACTGATTAATACACATGATCTAATGGTGAAAAAAAAAAGGTGGTACATTAATTATAAATTCTACACGCTGCATGGTGGTTTTTAGCTAACTTATTTCCAAATTATTGTTATTTTATTGCCATTGTATTTAGATTTAAAGAAACACACTATTTACTACGATGTTTGACAATTATAATCCCAATAATTGAAATAATGATATAATATATATATAAACAAAGATAATATAATATCATAAATTAAGCATTGAACAAAAATATAAGTATGTGGATTAATGGGATTATTGGTCATACTAACAATTTTAGTTAATGCAAATAATAAACATATAAGCACATAAACTGAAATTTTATTGATTATATTAAGATGAATTTTTAATATCACAATTTTTCGAACATTGCATGATGAGAGAGTGTAACTAGTTATTTTTATCAAAATCCTTTTTCAACTACATTGCTTTATCAGTGTGACAATTTTTTCATATTATCTAAAACTAATTTCCACTGGTCACCCACGGACTAAAATTTTTTAATTTTTTTATAAAGTTCATTCCATCGTGCAAGAACCCACAATTGCTTGGTTGATTATGTACGCTTATACTTCAATTCATGATTAGTCATGTCTTTAGACAGGAAAGGTGCCCACTTCGGGCACCCATTTGAAATGGACAACTTTTTGTCAATTCAAGATCTAGTAGTATTTAAAGCACTACATACACGTGCATTTTTGCCAACTGACAGTAAAATCTATATTGCTCACTTTTACTTTAGTCTTTCACCCATTGATGACCATCTCAAGTTCAAATTTCTAGATCGTGCTTTTGCTCGGCCGATCCATAACCATTATCTAAGTACACATTTTGTTAGTAGGTGCAAAAGTGAAATCCCACAAGTTAGGTATTGTTTAATTAATCGCACACTTCCTACCTAAATAATATGTGGTGGGCACATGTAGGCCAAGTCTTGACCTCCAAAAGGAAAAGAACAATGGCTAAAAGGAAATGGTGGGTAGTGTGTTGCTGGACCATTCACAGTCTCATTTCACAATATGTCTTGGTGGGTTTATCATGAAGAATGACATGTTTGGGCTACTTTGGATTGTTTGATTTTCGGTTCATTCGAAAAATATCTAAACAAATAATAAGAAATCACCTTGGATAAAATATATGGTTAAAAATAAATATAAACTCTTAAATTACTGCACCGCTTTTTGTTATAGAGTGCAATTGTAGGAGGAAATTTTTATAAATTAGTGATAGTAATGTACTTGATAATAGATTGATAGTCGGACTTGCTATTGTTGTGGTGATAGAATCTATAACACCAAAAATTCAACTGGTTGAGATAGAAGAAAATAGTTTGAATGGCAAAATTAAATTACAAGTATATGAAATTTACACAAGATTAAGGAGAATAGTTTTTTAGTGAAAAAACGAGGGAGGAGAGTTTTGTGGCTAGAGTGAAAACATCTACATTTGCCATTCACATCATAAAGAGGAAATCTTTCTATGATTGTCCAATGACACTCCCGCTCTCCTACACACTCTTTCATGCACACACTCATGCATACTCCGGTAAAAAAATTCGTGAGGGCCACATGAGTCCCCCACCACCATGGGGTAATTATGCATTATTCATCTCACCGAACATAAATACTAATTTTTTTTAAAAAAAAAAATCGATGACATGGCTCCTTGTGAGGCCACCACGTCATCGAGTGTGTAGCTTCTCCTACACACTAGTGTACAGGAGAGCAGCCGCATGTCCAATGAAGGTGTATAGACTAGTCTAGAATTTGGTGGGCAAGAACTAATCAAATTATCTTTTTCTCCATCATTTTATATTTTTAATTTTTTTCTTTTTACATTTTAGGCTTTGCTCATACGCAATAAATTTCAAAAATTCGAATCTATTTTTTCTCTTTTATATTTGTCCACCTCCTAAATATTAATTTGACTATTTATTTATATTTTTATTTATTTATTACATTTTTTTTAATTTCAATCATCCAATTTATATGAAATTCGAATAAATAAATTTTATTATATACAGAACAAGACATTAATTCTAATCAATCATTATTTTTTTCATCCTATAATCTGTGACAAATACTATTGAAGGTAATATTCTAAAAAGCGTTGAGGTCGAGTTTTGAGCTTAAGCGTGCATAAGCGTGACGATGCATAATAAAAACGCGGTCAAAGCACAATAAAGCGTAAGGCGTGATGAAGCGTGAACCTCAAGCTTCAAACTTAGGCATGTCTAAACGGGTGCCTAAACGCACTTTCTAGAACAGAGATTGAATGTTACAACTTACACGTAACAAATATAACGAGCCATGATCTGTTGCTCACAATGGGTATTGTAATGGGATTCATAATGGATTGGTTCAGTAATACGTATTTCAATTATGAATTTCCTTACAATCAAAAAGCACGTATGACTGATCCAAACCATTACAATAATACCTAGTGTGAAAAAGGGATCAAATCCACAAGTATAACCGGTTACTTGTCCAGACAACGTGGCAATCGTCACATCTAGAGATGTCCAAGAAAATTGTTGCCTTTTCATTTACAATAAAAAAAAAAAAAAAATTACAATTGCAATTACGGCGGGACCCGCATCCCATTCTCATTATCATCCGCCACGTAAATGGAATCACCTCCGTGTTACGCAATCGTAGCGGGATCATTACAGACTGGACACGCGTCAATCAAATGAAGGCCGACAAAAGTATTAAAAAATTCGACCCGAATGCTTTTACCCGCATGCGGAAACCGCCCCACGTGTCCTATCCACACACTCATCCGTGGCCCAAATTCTATCTCTAGACTCGAGAAAAAACCAAAAAGACATGCAAATTCGGGGAATTTGCACTATCGGTCCCTAACCTAATTGTTTAAGTAGTAAATTGGCACAGAACATTTAGAAACAAATAAGTTAGTTTATCTTAAGTTTCTTTTTCATAAAAAGTAAGTTTTAATATTGAATCAAAAAATAAACGTCAATTTATCATTCATTATATTAGTTACACATCCAAAGGATTTGGCCTAATAGTAAGACACCTTCTTATCGATTTGTCTCCGATTCGAGACATCTCATCCTACTCCTATGATCCCAAATTTGTGCAAAAAAAATTATATTAGTTACACGCCTTAAATTACTACTCTATCACTATTCAATAAAAGTGAACTAATTTGAAACAATGGAGATTTATTTACAGATATACTAGTTTTATAATAATGTTATCTGTAAACTTCTCTTTTCATTTCTGACATTGAACTTATTCAAATTTAGTGGAAGTTTATGGCCTCAACGATGGAGTAAAGACAAGTGGCCTCAAGTGATATTAATATAGAGACATAAAGTACATGTATATTTACATATGTCAAGCAAAAAATTAAAGTTTTAAAAATTTTCATATAGGGAGTGTTGTCAACTCCCACTTCCACGTTTGGATGGTTCCAAATATTTAATTTTTATTACAAAGATAGGACACGACACACGAGACTTTTAGACAATGTTAAAAAAAAAAGACCACGCTACAGTGATATATTAAATACCATAAAAAATGATATAATGAGATAAAATAATTTCAATGTTTTATATTAATTTTCAGTACAATCGTAAGATAGGAATTTTAATATTATTATGTTATCATTCACATCAAAAGTTATGACACTCTAAAGGTATCCATCCAATTTGTTATTGGGATCCATAAGTGAGGGATCCGTGATGCAATTTTGCCAACAATCATCAATAGCAAGAAGATCACTATCACAATCAAAGACGACGACGTACATAAAAGGCCAACGACTCCACTGAACAGAGTGTGTCACGAGGAAAACACGAAAAGAGAGGCTAAGCATTAATTAATAAAACATGCACAAGGGTGGAGAAATGAAGATCAAGAGTGGAGCTGCTCAAGTTATGGACGGCTCAGATCTCATGGAGCTGGTTGAAAACGAGAAGGTTTTTAGTAATTTTGTGGATCATAAGTTTCAGGAGCTTGATAGAGATTGCGATGGTCAACTTTCCGTCAAGGAGTTGGAGCCAGCCGTCGCCGATATTGGCGCGGCTCTTGGCTTGCCGGCTCAGGGCTCGTCTCTCGACTCCGATCATATCTATAGAGAGGTTAGTTAATCAAGGGTATGTTCGTTGTTTGAAAAACAAATTAAGCATATATAATGCACAAGAATAATGATTATCGATTATAATTATAATCAATAATAATATGATCATTTATATGCAGGAGCTTATATTACTTAAGTAATACGTAAAATATGATATATAATAACAAAATTACAGAATAATTATTCATCGATGATTTTATGAATAATAATGAAATTATTTAAATATATTCATATTAACTAACTAAGTAATCGAAGGAAGATTTTCTTCTCTATTGAACAAAAAGAAAATAATATATATATATATATATATATATATATATATATATCCTTTTGATTGTGAATCATTTCATATTCACTTCAGCTTCTATTTCTCTCTTCTTCTCCATTTGTTTTCAACTGCGTGCTCTTCGAAATTTTCGCAGACCTCTTATTGGAACCGACGCTATAGCGGTATATTAGTATAACATTTTTCTTACTTAAAATTAATTTTCATTTTACTAAAAAAAATTACTAATTTTTATTATTGAAGTAAAATTAAGTTTTGGTATCAACTCTATATTTGAAATTCGTAGGGCTTGTTTAGGACATAATAAATTTTTATTAATTTTTTTATTTTCAACCATTCATATAATTATTTTATATTTTTTAATATATACTTTTTAATTTTCAATTACACACAATATAATATTATCGGATCCGTAAGAATAAGAATAAGGCTTTTTATTCTCAAAATGAATAATATTAAGAAAAGGTCATACCTATCACATTATTGTGTAAAGAACATGCCCTATTCATAGATTCCACATTCGTGATCTCGCAAATGTAAGCCTAGGTACCTCGAGAAACATCCAAAAGCAACGATATCTGTGAGGGCTTAAGGTCAACTCAGTAGGCTTGCGGCGTGGGCGTTTTGACTTTCTCTTTTCTTTCTTATTTATTTATTTACTTATTTCTCTCTTCTCACAGTATTTTGAGAATTAGATTTCAATGTTAACTAAGAAATAGACTTGTCAAAATGGCGATGGCTCGCGAGTTCGGCTCCTACTCGCCGAGCTGAGCTCAGCTCGGCTCGCCTAAAATCAAAGCCGAGTCCGAGCCCGAGCACGAACACCAAATGCACGAACCGCTCGGTTCGAGCTTGCCCGACTCGCTAGCTCGAGGCAAGCGGCTCGCGTAACACACGAGCCGAGCTCGGCTCGGGCTCGTACAGTAAATGAGCTCGAGCTGAGCCCGAACAGCGAGCTGCCGAGCCAAATCGGCTCGCTGAGCCAAATTGACATATCTATTGAAAAGATAGGGAAATAATCAAAAAGCACAACAGAATCAAGAATAATCAAATATTTTCTTGGATATAATTCAGAAATAGGCTGGCAGTAAAATGTTGAGGTCTATGGTAAAAGTAATATTTGGAATATTTTTCTATCTATCAGTTTGATGTTTGAGGCCCCTTTTGTATTAAAAGATAAATAAATAAATAAAGTGCGCTAGCCTCAGAGCCAACCCTGCTCAAGAAAATAATTGAACAATTCGCTCAAAACCCGGCTGAATATAGAAGAAAGTATTGCAAATTAATGCCTCAAACAATTTGTAGTACTCACACGTGAGGTACTAATGTAACAGTAGATTTTATCCTCTATATATATGATCTTAGTCAAACCAATGCCTCCATTGACTCAATGAGATACATGTTGTCATTCAGGTTCTTGATGAATTCACCCATGGAAAACAAGAAAAAGTAAGCAAATCCGAGTTTAAAGAGGTTCTTTCAGATATTCTATGGGGCATGGCTGCCGGGCTGAAACGAGATCCAGTCGTCATACTCCGCATGGACGGTCAAGATCTACTCGAGTTTGTTAACGGCCCAACTTTTGAGCCTGAAATGTTGTCAATTTTTTCCGAGATTGAATTACCCGACCGATCCCTTCGAGATTACATCATCAAGGCTTTTGAGAAACTTTCGGTTGACCAAGGGATGCCTCCCGCCACCGATCCTTGGGTACGTATTCTTTTAGCTAAAAACACGAGATCCTCGTCCTATAAACTGATCCCCATTTGGTCTAGGTAGTTTGAGTGTGTGTTACTGTTGGTTGAAAAGTACGAAAGTAATGACTGTGATAGAATTGTGTGATTGAAAATAAATTTGGAGAAAATAATTGAACGTTTCTAGACCTAACAGGCTCTTGGTATTTCAATTGCGCTTGGTCGAGAGTCATTTTTTGTTTGATTTGATTGACGAACGATCACTCCAAACTCATTTTGCAGGTTGCAAACAACATTGTCGAACCAGTCATAGAATCCTAAATATCGACCGTCAACAACCAGTCTCACAACAAACATTTATGGCCGAGTTTAAAAGGGCGGTAGAGAGTGTAGCGCATCATCTTAAGGAGCAACCGGCCATTGTTGCCCACACCCAGAATACTTTCGATGGCAGTGCCATTAAACGATTATTGTCGAACAAATTTGAGTTAGATAAGGTATGTAAGTGACAATAGTTTTGGCTATTTGCATCATCTTTCTATCAATTATTCTAGTTAGGCAACAATCTACTTCTCCTGCAGACTTGTCTTGTAGGATGGTAGACAAGATAGATATTCTTGTCTTTCGCATTTTAGGCCTTAGCAATGTTTATCTTAAAGGACTGTCATTTCACTTTTAAATCAAATATTGTGTTATTTTATGATACGTGAATTTTTTGTTATTTGACTCAGACAATAGATTCTGCTCTTAAAACCATACCACGAGATCACCACGGGAAGATATCAAAGGCATATTTGCGTGTAGCGCTTGATACTTTGGCCCCCTCCGCCGGTTTACCTCCCATTGGTGCCGTTGATCAGGTAACTTCACCGCCGTAAACGATACCCTGCATAAATTTTTTACCACTTGTTTAACAAAAGCAAGAAAAGTATTTTCTGAGAGAGCGTATAGTTAAAAAGTCAAGATATTTATAGAAAAATACGAGAAATTATAACATGTATGATTGAAATGGATATTTGCAGATGGATAAGATTATGATCGAAGCAATCAAGATGTTCAATGTGGACGATGGGAAGCTCGTTAAAGAAGACGAGTTCAAGAAGTTATTGATCGAAGTTCTTGGGAGTATCATGTTGCAACTACAAGGCAATCCTATTTCAGTGTTCGTGAACTCAGTTGTGCACGAGCCGGTTGTTTCTTCATCGACACTTCTGCAGACATCGTCGCCATGATTTGCATTTTAAGCCCGAGTGTTGTATTAGTATTCACAATCTACTAACGTAATTGGATAGTTGAGACTTAGACTAAAATGTGGAACTCAGAGGAGTCATCGAGTGGGAAAAGATATTTTTATTGACTATAATTATAATATCGTATGCTTGATTATAATATATCAATTATAATATATTGAATGAATTTGATATCTTATCCGTCGCAGTATGGCTGCCCAAGTTGCCTCCTGTTATTGTTGTTATTATTATTATTATTATTATTATTATTATTATTATTATTATTATTATTATTGTGGAAGCAAGAAATAGTGCTTTAAGTACTACATTATTTTAGCACTATCATTTTACTTTTGGTTGACAAAGCTTAATTTAATTGACTTTTTCTTTTTTTTTGTCCAAAGAATACGTTGTTCAAAATTCAAAAAGAATAACGAAAAAATCTAGAAAATTTGTACAAATAATTATCTTATAGAATATCTGTAAAAAGGCATGCTAAAAAAAATAAAAGCAATGCACAATCTATTCTGAAATTGATGGTAGTAACAATCAAAATAGTGAAGATATATAGCATTTTCAGAATAAATAAAGGTTTAAAAATAGGATGTTATGTAAATTTTTTCCGTTAAAAATTAAAATTTTAAGTTAAGTAGTGGAGAATGCGAGAGGTATGGATAATAATGAATAATGATACAAAATGTTTTTTTTATTTTTATATTTAACTGAATAATAAAAATTAACTTTATAGTAAATAGAATTATTTTTTTTTTTAACTTTATAGTAAATAGAATTAAATGAACACGGGTCACAATCAGAACCTTGAAGGGATCGTGATGTCTTTCTATGGGATCACGGGAATGTAGCAAATAGAGTAGCGGATTATAAAGAGAAAACATCTCTAATGGATGATGCAAATTGGGAAAATAATGAACTACATGTACTAGGGAGGCTGATGATAAGATCAAAATAGAAAGAATCTAGTTTTACTAAAACGAAACGGATTCAAACTACTTCCCAAGGCACCTAACTCAAAGGGTTAACCAGTAACCACTATAAAGTCTCACTTATGTGCGTCGTTTTCACAATGTTGGCAACCAGATAGTACACGCATTACTTGCTGAAACACGATCGCTCATTACTTGCTGAAATACGGTCGCTCATTACTTGATGGGTTTTGCAATTTGTCCATACATTTATTGTCATATTGCTGATACTACTTCGGTCCCACAAAGATGTAGACTTACATCTATTTTCACATGAATTAAGAAAATATGAATTAATATTAAAATAATAATAATCATCTTAAAGTTACATTTTAGAAATAGAAGTTGTAATGCACAATCTATTCCAAAATCTATGGTAGACACAATATAAATAATAGAAGTAAAATTTTTAGAATAAATTAAGGTTTCAAAGTAACTAATCAATATATGGAATTTTCTTAAAAGTATCTTTCTAATAGTTATTTTGATTGTTTCTAACGAAATTAAGCTACTCTTGTCTTGACTTCACATTTCAATATTCACTATATAATTCATATTACATTTCATTATGATCCATACATCTTGTTTTTTCCACTAAAAAAAAAATTTACTTTTTGGCAAAACAAAAGTTTACCAAACACACACTACCGAGTCTAAGAACAACACCGCCAATAGCTTAGTGCAAATTACTCTAGCTAGAGCAGTGGATGATAAAGAGAAAATATCTCTACTGTATACTGTGAATTAGCCAAACAATGAACCACATGTACTGAATATTGGCTGAGGGAGACGGATGATAAGATCGGAATAAAAAGAAGCACCAGTTATACTAAAACAAAGACAACCCAAGTAAAACTTACTTTCAAGGCTCCTAACCCAAAATCTTAACCACTGAAGTCCCATTTCTGTTCCTCTTGCACAATATATAAACAATGATTGGCAGACCTAAAAAGATATGATTGCAAGTTACCATTAAAAGGTCCACGAGGACGATCTCTTCAAGACGGGTTTCAGCTGTTTGTCTTCCTCATGCGCAATCATACCCAGATGTGAAGGATCTTCAAGCATCATCTTCGCCACCAAATAGCCAGAAATCGACCACGTTTGGTATTTCCTAGCCTGCTTCCCAATGTAACGACCCCGTTTTCCATCATAATATTCTGGCCAACCATCTTTAGACAACCTGGCTTCAGCTAGTTCAATGGCTCGCCTAGCAATCTGGGGGCGCCCTGTCTTGATACATGCCGCCGTAAGAAGCCATAGAAGCACTGCGCCCACCATAGTATAAAGGACAAAGGTCAATACAGTTCAAGAAAGACATTTAAACTTTTCCAAGAACCATTTCAAAACCCAAAATGGGATAAAAGGATTGAAAAGTATTGCTTATCAGTAGTGCTGATTGAATCAACAGTGAACACTGGCACTGATATTGGACAGAATAATATTGCTGATGAGTAGTGCTCTGCTTGAATCAGCAATTACATAACACTTTGATACTAGTCACAACTCGCCACAGCAGTACCCTTCGCTAGTGTGAACTGTTAAAATGCCATGTAATTGCTGATAAATAGCTGCAGTAAAGAAGATTACCAGGCCATGATCCTCCATTGTGGTAGCTCCATCTAGTATTTTTTGGATCACAACCTGTTACAATCCGCCATTCATGGTTCTCTATGGCTGGATAACAAACTTTGAGAGGCATATCTCCGACCAACTCCTCCCAACGTGATTCAATCAGATCCATAATGGCTGTTGCCTGTTCAGGTGTTGCCAAGGATGAAAGTATAGCAATGCAATTGCCCAAACAAAACCAACGGAAATCCAATTTTGAAGGGCCCACATTTCCAATGAAGTAGCCTCCATGCATTGGCATGAAATCAAAAACCCATTCTGGGAGAGAATCTGGCATGACGTTGAACTTGTTGACTGCTGTGTGAGAATACTCCTCTGTTTTGTATCTATATATATCATTAAGCTGCTTCAAGTCGAGCCAAAAGTAGCTTCTCATGTGATAGCTTAAGGCATGTAGACGCTTGATGATTCGTTCTATGAATTCCTTCCCTTGCGTATCTTGCTTGAGTAAAACCAAGGCGCATCTTAAAGCCATAAAGAAGAGCGCTTGTATTTCAATTGGGTATCCATAAACACCCTAAGAATGTGTATCAGTTATTAAATATTCACAAGAAAATGAATTGGAAACGCGTAAAAGAATACATTAGTTAGTGACGCCAATCTGAAATTGGTAACATAACAAATATGTCTATAGTTGACCAATGATTGCCCCAGAAAATCGTACTGATAGAAGAAAAAGTCTTCAATAATATCAATAAATGGTTGACATGATAAATATATCTATAGTAGACCAATGGTAGCTTTGAGTTAAGTTAAATTAGACAGTTGTCTGATAGTTCCTCGTGAAAAGAAAGGTTTTTCTTTTACATATAAAAGGGCATTGAAAATCGAACTGACAGAAAAAAAAAAAAAAAGAAAAGAAAAAAAGAAAAACAGAAAATTTCTCGAATATCAAGTTTCATCCAAGACCCTCAACATATGAGGTCATATATCAGTTTTCGAACACATTGAGAACAACAATTTCAGATAAAAATAACTCTTTCAGTTATAAGACTCAGAAACTCACCATTCTACGATCAATCATACAACATCCATCAGCACAAAGAAGTGTTGGAAATGTGTCAAATCCTTCTGAGAGGCACAAACTGAGTATCAGCCGCATGCCCTTTTGGCATTCAGGCATCTCAGCCAAAGACGAGTCACCAGTGGACTTTGTGTAGGCCCGTAGTAGTATGATCCACCAAAATCCAGAATCTACAGGAGCCACTCTCCCAATGGCACTCTCGCCAAAATCAGCAATCAATGTTTCAGTATTCCTTACAGGATCATGTAGTACTTTGAAACTCGCTGGCATCACACCTTCCCCCAATTGGAAACGGTCAATCTTTTTCTCCCACGATTGCAGACGAAGAGTCTTGAGGATGAAGTTCTTTACGATTTCAGGTTCGCCGTTCATCAGAAAAGCCAGTCCACTCGGAACAAAGTCTCTGACAAACACCTATAAAGGCTAATAGGTTCAGTTATCATATACATGATTTTAACGTAAGAGATAGTTCCTAAAGGTTCTCAAAGTAAATAACCAAATTGAGCTTCCCTATTCAACTCTTCAACCCGAAATTGTTTATTTCTTGGAACCAGATGTCATACTTCGGAAAATTAAGTTTTGTTTTCATGAGACTGCAAATCAAGAAATAGAGTTCAGAAAATAAAACTAAAATCTCCAAGTTTGACTCTGCACAGAGCAATGTGAAGTCTAATATAGCTACAAGTTTCTCTGTATCCCAATCAACATCTCAAGAATATGAAAAATGAAGTGATGAGACTAATTAAGCTAAACTCAAACTGCAAAATTCAGTCATCTACGGCTAAACTAAAGAGATGCAAATGAAGTTTTCTTTTCTCAAAACTCCAAGATTGCCCAAGTCTAATATAGCTACAACTTTCTCTATCTCCCAATCAACATCACCAGAATATGAAAAATGAAGTGATCAGACTAATCAAGCTAGCTCCAACTGCAAAATTCAGTCATCTAAAGCTAACTAAAGAGATGAAATTATGCAAATCATAGCAATGTCAGTAAGAAATTCCCAGAGCTTTGCAAGTACAACAGAAAGAAGGATTAAAAGGTATAAGGGCATTGACCTGATCATAGTTGAGTTTCTCTTCAGAATTATCCAAAGCAGCAATCGTCCCCACGGGTTGACCACGAAAAAACACCAAAGAACGCCTCAAAATTTCCCATGCCTCTGTAGTCATGGGGTGTGGCTCAAACCCAAAGTGCGACCTAGGGGTATTCATACCTGATCTTCTTCCAGGTGAATATATACCATCTAAATGATCAGCTCTAGAAGGGGGGTGTGGAGACAAAGACATTGGAATCTCGGCAAGGGACCTTTCATCAAAAGATCGTTGTCTTTCGAGATTCAAAGTTCGAGGACGATCAGGTAACCTTGAAAAATCGAATTCTTCCAGTTCAAACACACTACTTGAAGAGTCCACATTTCTTATGCTACCATTTTGAGATACATCCACCGAAAGCTGAGACATTCTTCCGGCAGTCGATTATCAATTCAATAGAATGAAATGACTAAATGCTGAATTAGGGACTTAACAATCTGCAAATATCCAACAATATTACAATGGTATAAATGAATAAAATGATGCACACTTGCAAAATCACACATAAAAATATCGAGAATAACAACGTCTTCCAAAAAATTCAAATCAACAGTATCAAGAACATTTAATTGAACCAAGAATAGATAACCTATAGGCTTATAATTCTATAGGATCAAGAACTGGGAATAACAAAGTCATGATTAGCGCTCGAGATTTCAAAATTATAATCATACATTCACTTAAAACGATATAAATCCAGTTACACAGACCTTAAATCCGAAGATGAACAAATAAATGAAAGAAAAATGAATCGCGCCAGAAACAGTAAGTTTTACAGATCAACAGTAATACTGACGGGATTAAAAAATATATATATATATATCAACCGGTGTAATATTGGTAGATGGAGAAAGCTGCACCAGGTTAATCACATCAACTCTGATGCACACACAAATGTGTTAAAGTGTGTATCTGTGGATATACTTGTCAACGAGTGGATGGCTGGGAGCAGACTCAACACGGCAACAAACTAGTCACGGGGAGATCATGAATGAATCAGGAAGATTGAAAAAATAATCATAATAAAAATAGATTAATCAAATTAATCGTTAAAATTGGCCGATATTAATTCACTTACACGAGTGATGATAGAGTATGGATCACTGCGAGAGTTCAAACAATTGCATTAATATCTTTCCTACACAGAATGTAACAACATTTCCAAAATCAGAGTATCAAATGAAATACCCTTTTCTAATCAGTCGTTCCGATATTTTCTGTGTGGATCAGAAATCAACCAGTGTATCAGTATGACTCATAAATGGAGACACCACTCTGTAACAGGTTGGTGACACGAACGACTCGTCCGTACAACACATGAGCCTTGTTGTCAATAAAGTTTCCACTCGACGTCTATATGTTCGACGAATTGCGCAATGTATGATTATGAATTTAGGATGAGTCGATGAGATGTGATTAATTCACACACAAACACACACTCTATATATATGGAGTGGTGGAGAGACTCAAAGCCGTAAAACACCATTCACGGAGAGAACGTGAATCGTCAACAAAGAGACAAAATGAATTTTGGATTTTTTGAGAGACAGTAAATAATTGCGGTGGAAAATGACGTTTGGATGAATTGGTGGTGGAAAATCTCTGTGTGTGTGAGTGAGTGTATCGGGACTGGTGCGGTAGTGCAATAATGCAAGGTTTATGCACGGATTTGTGTCAGATTGTAAACGTGTTGAACTGACAGAGGGTCTGTTGTAACGACGCCGGCGTTGTTGGCATCAGGCGGCGCCGAGGGGAGTGGACCTACACGCGCCACCTTTCGCATGGTGGAATTTTTCTCATTTTTAGCAGCAATTCATTTTCTCCGTTCATCTACTAGCGTGGTTCTTGCCTTTCTTCTTCTAAATAAATTATGAAATTGACCGTGTTTGATATGGATTATTATTGAAAAAAGAATAATTCTACCAAGATTTTTTTTTATTGATATTTGTAAGTGATATGAGGCCCGAGGGTGTTTGCATATTTGCAAAGATGGTGTTTTTATGAGTATGGTGAGAGGAATGAGTAGTCTTAAATGATAAAAAATTCAGTAGTACAAATGGGTGTTACCAAATATATAAATATAATTTTTTGATCAAATTTAAATTTTAAAAAATATGAAAAAATATAAAGAAAAGGTTTTCTGCAAACACACGGTAAGGTGTATTTTTTTGCTGGGTAATTTTGATAATATTCATGTGATTTATGTCTTAAGCATATTTTCATTATCTAATGATAAAATACCACAATATCACTTTAAAATATTAATAAAAAATAATCCACTAAAATTACTTTTTACAAAATAAATTTTAAATGTGTGGATGAGAAATAAAAAAGATATATATAATAAGATATGAAAAAAATTGTGAAATCAAATCACGAGATGGGTGATTGAAAATAAAGACAGGGGAAAAAATTATTTAGTGCTAATTTGTATCAAACAAACCTTGCTGTTACATAAAAATGTTCACTCAAAATGTCATGACATTAATTGATTTATTACATTTAAGAAAACATTTAAAATGATAGTAAATCAATTACTGAGTCATGTACCATTGTTCACAGTGGATATCGTTACGGTACTTACAATAGCTTGGATTAATGATACATGTGGAGAAATTATGGGTCATACGCTATCAAGGGGCATGTATCATTGATTTGACCAATTATACCGTAATAATATCAACTAGCTATTTCACCCGTGCGTTGCACGGCGGACAAATTTTTCAACCAATAATGTTATTGATAGATGTTAATAATATTAACATAAAATCTAAAAAAATAATTAAAATAAAGAATGAATTACAATAATAAACTTAAAGAATTTAACTTGAAACAATTCTATAAAAATTTCGATAGAATTTTCCCTATATTTTGTACTAATCTATCGTGCAAATATGTAAGGAACAACTCATGAAAATTCACACAATTTAATTTACTATTCTCCATATAATAGTAACTTAATTAGCATTTACACTCATGCTTTCCACGGAATGATAATTCATGGCAGCGATCATGGTAATATATTATATTTTGCTCATTGCAAGATTAATCTACTAATTTAAACCCAAAATAAAATAACATTAAATGTTATAGTTATCAAAATAACTATACCAAAATAACTCTTCTAACATTAGTAGAGCTTATTGTTTTTTCTTTAAAATTATTTTACATTTTATTATATGCAATTATAAATTTTGGGAGATATTAATTATTATACTTCAGTATGATGTACGTTATTAACAATTAATATGTAAATAATAATTTTTAAATTAATTTTAATTATGAAATATAATCAATATAAACATATATATTATAAAACTAAAAATATAGTGAGTATAGTCAGATAAATCCTAAACTATTCTTAATGTTTGAGGAAACACTTATCTTCATTTCGACCTATCCTATTTACTTCTAGTAACGCGGATGATATAAGAATTACAAACTTCCATTCCGTCCCATTAGATCCTTGTCACCCGCTAGAAAATTCTCATTCCCGTCCACGCCCCATCATGATCGTTTAATTCAAGATTTTTGTTTCGACATTTTATTTCTTTAATAAATACCTTCTAAATATATTAAACACGTATATTAATATATTAGGTATAAACTTACTAATTTAACATATTCAGCATATGAAATATTGAATGATTTGATATAACATTTAAATTAACTTGGATAAAACAAATAAATTGAAATATATAGGATTAATATTTAAAATACACAATCTAACCTATTATACTTAAAAATAAAATAAAATATCAACAGGGAAAATTAGGTATAAAATAAATAATTCAAAGTATGTAGGATTCTTAATATTTATTAAGGAGATAGAAACTTAGATAAATATTTAACATAGTCGAAAGCCAATTAAAATATTCTAATTGAGTCATATAATTCCAATAATTGATTGAGTCGATAGCCAATTGTTTAATAAGAATTCTTAAGCTTATGCCCTAGCGAAAGTGATAGATTGAGCCAAAGAATTATTATATAATTTTTGGTTCGAGTAGTGTCAAAATAAAAAATCATTACTATTTGAATACCTATTTTTGGAGCTTGTTACTTTAAAAAAGAAAAAGAAAAAAGGAGCAGATCCTTTGAAATACCCCGTAATTATACAAAAAGAAGTATTAATGTTTTGCCACCAACTATAACTAAAAAGAAATGTCATAGAAAATATAAAAACATATGAGAATAAAAAGAAAAGCATGTTTTAAAAAATGATACTGAAAAAGCAAATAAAGTTTATTAGGGACTAATTATCACTCGAATTATTTTACAATAAGATGTAACACCCCAATTCTAAGAATCTAAAATTTCATAGGTGTTAACTTAACTTTATTTTAAAATACTTAAAAAAATAAATTAATTTCATAAGCACATTTTTCTTTCCCGTAATAATCTAATTAATTTCAATTATTTTTTATTTTTTGAAATAATTATGTTTCCCCATATTTAACAATTTAATTAATTTTGATTAATTTTCATCTAATAAGACTATCTCAATTTTTGCCCAATGAAAATATATACAATAAAATATAAGAAATGTAATTAATTGTAATTAATTATAATATAATTAATTGTAATTAATTCTTGTTTTTACCTAATTATTTATGGAAATAATTTATTATTTCTAAATAATTAGTGTTTTAACCGCAATTTTAAGAATTCTATGAATATAATTTTAAAGACATTTTATAATTAAAAAGATATCTTACATGTAAAAAGATGTCTTTCATTTTTCAGGGAAAATCTAGTCAACCATGGAAATCTAACTAATTTTAATTATTATTTATTTTTCATTAACGTTATGTTTCTGTTTTAGCAATATAATAATTAATTTTGATCAATTTTCGTCCAATGAAATTTTGTCAATTTTTGCCCATTGAAAGCAAGTCTAATTAAATTGTAATAGTATTATTAATTTTAGTTAATTGTAATAGAATTATTTTTAATTAATTTTTATTTTTAGCTAATTATTTAGGAAAAGAATTAATTATTTCTATACTAATCATTATAATATCGGTCGAATTACTTTACAATAAGATGTAACACCCCAATTCTAAGAATTAAAAATCTTATAGGTGTTAACTTAACTTTATTTTAAAATACGTAAAAAGCTAAATTAATTTTGCAAGCACATTTTTCTTCCTTGTAGCAATCGAATTAATTTTTATTATTTTTTATTTTTTGAAATATTTATATTCCCCCTTTTAGCAATCAATTGATGTTCCCCTGTAGCAATCTAATTAATTTTGATTAATTTTTGTCTAATAAAACTATCTCAATTTTCGCCACTGAAAATATACCCAATTAAATATAAAAAATATAATTAATTGTAATATACTCAATTCTTGTTTTAGCTAATTATTTATAAAAATAATTTATTATTTCTAAATAATTAATTTTTTAGTCGCATTTTTAAGAATTGAATGAATCTAATTTTAAAGATATTTTATAATTCACAAGATATCGTGCATGTAAAAAGATATCTTTCATTTTCTAGGAAAATTAGGAAAAATCTAGTCAACCATTGCAATCTAATTAATTTTAATTGTTATTTATTTTTTAATTAATGCTATTTTTCTGTTTTAGCAATATAATTAATTTTGATTAATTTTTATCCAACAAAACCATGTCAATTTTCGCCATTTGAAACCAAGTCCGATTAAATCGTAACAGTATCATTAATTTTAATTAATTGTAATAGAATTATATTTAATTAATTATTTTTTTAGCTAATTATTTATGAAAATAATTAATTTTTTTATAAAATAACCATTTTAATATCATCACTTTTAAGAATTGTATCAATTTAATTTTGAAGAAATCTTATAATTTAAAAGATATATTACAATTTAAAGATTTTTTTTCATTTTTCAGGGAAAATACACAGCAATTTAATGATTTTTGATTTTTAAAATCAATTATATTTTCCCCTTTAATAATGTAATTAATCTTGATTAATCTTTATCCACTAAACTCGTGTCTAGCTAAATATTGGCAATAAAATTTATTATTTTAATTAATAATATTTTAAATAATTATATTTAATTTTTGTATTTCGGTTAATTATTTCTAAAAAATACTTATTGCCAAAATAATTTACTTGATAGCCATGATTTTAAGAATTATATGAATCTAATTTTAAAAGTATCTTATAATTAAAAAGATATCGTTGAATTTCAAAGATATAAATATATATTCAATTGAATGTTATAATTGAATGATTAATTAAAAAAATTGATCTTATATGTTTCGTTGAATTTTTATGCAAAAATAAAATGAATTGTAATTTTTTATCCTACCAAAATTAGATCTTACTAAAATCGCTAATTTTAATTAATTTTCATTTGTTAGCTAATTATTATTTTTGAAAATAATAAATTGTTTCTAAAATCAATAAAAGGGTCCAAGCTAAGTTTTAAATTTTCATGTTACACATTTATTTTAATTTTTATGTAAAAATTTATTGAATTGTAATTTTTCATCACACAAAAAATAAAATTTTATAGAAATCGTTAATTTTAATTTACTTTTATTCTTTAGCTAATTATTTATAAAAATGATTGATTGTTTCTAAAATTAATTATTGGATCCAACCTAATTTTTAATTTTTTAGTACAAATTGGGGATCGTAGCGGTGGAATTTTTCCTCAAACTCGTGCCAGCTATTTGGTAAGTTTTTGTTATTTTTGTGTAAAATTTTAATGAATTCTAATTTTCTATTGCAAAAAAAAATTGAATCTTAGCGAGATTATTAATTTTAATTAATTTTTATTTCTTAGCTAATTATTTAGAAAAATAGTTAATTATTTCTAAAATTAATTAAGTAACAGTTCTGATCTTATTTTTTGATTTTAATGTTAAACTTTTATTTGAACTTTTGTGTAAAAATTTAATCAATGGTAATTTTGTATGGCATAAAAGTTAAATCTTAGTGAAAACTGTTAATTTTAAATAATTTTTTTTAAATACGAAAATTATGAAAACATGATCAGTTAAAAATTCATTCCAATTCTTGGAACACCCTTATATTGTTAAATACATAAACCTATAAATTGAATTGAATATTTGAAAGAAAAAAATAAAAATAAATTGAAATTTGTAATATTTGAAAGATAAATATAAAATATTTTTCCAAGTAAATTAAATTACAACTGATAATAACCAAAGCGAATGAGGTAAAAAATTAAATTTGTAATTTGTTATTGAAGTTTGAATGTTAAAGTGCAAATATAATGAGACATCTCATTATATTTGAATTTTACGCACAAACATCACTTAAGTATCGTAACAAATTATCAAAATTTTTTAATTTTATTACATCAGTAGTCATTAATCTATATTAATATCAATTTATATTTCAGTTGGACACTAATTTATATATTTACAGTAAATTTAATTTTTAAAAAAATAAAAATTTATATATTGATAGTATACTTGTTTTAAAGCTCTCATCAAGTCGAGTAAAATAGAATAACAAATTATTATTTTTTATATGTAGAAAATGAAAAAAAGTAGAGGAAATGATAGAGAGAGTATTTAGATATTATGAGATTTGATAAAATATGGTAGAAATAATTAAATAAAATCTATATATATTAATATTAATATATTAGGGAAAAAATAAAAGAGAGTTGGATATGGATTATAGATTAGGAAAGAAAAAATAAAAAAAAAAGTTTGTTTTAAATGGGAAAACGGATTTACGGTAATAACAAATATAATAAGAAAAAGCCTCATTTTCCATATATAATAATATATAAATTATTCTATATATAGATAGAAAGTTTATATTAAGAAAATTTAATAGGCGGGAAAATTTAAGGATGCGTTTAAGAGGAAAAAATGCTATTTTTATTTATATATAGATAGATTGTGAACAATATAACGCTAGCCATTAGTTAACTACTATATATAAACTTCAAATTAATTAATTATCATTAGTCGCCACAATAGTTAATATGCCTTCGTCATTCTTATCCCGTCCCCACAAGATTTCTATATATCACAATTCAAATCAATGTGCCTCATTATATCAACCTTTATATACAAACAAGCCGAAATGTTCAGGTCCTCGGGTGGGTCTATACCATAGTTATCAGACTCGACTCAGGGTTCGACCCGGATAGAGAGCTAGGTCACTGGGTTGCTGGTTCAACTAATAATTCGATGGTTGAACCGACGGGTTAACTCTCATCAAACCGGTAGATTGAAATAAAATAATTATACTATCATTGAAATTTTTTTGATATTATAATTAACAATTATTATAACCATTATATTGAGTAAACGTAATTAAAATATTATTACATCCACAAACAAGAATGCTCACCTAATTCATAATTTGATTTTATTTTAATGAATATCACTAACTTTTTATTGAATATTGAAAGTTGACAAGTAGCCCTAATCAATTTTGATTTTGTTTCAAGCCTATAATCGATATGATTAGGAGATTAAGAATATGCACTGTAGTTTATAATAGTAGTATAAAACTTAAAAGTAAAATCTTTTAATCACTCATGCTAGCCACACACTTATCAATGACTTTGGGTATTCAATTATTTATTTTCAAAAAATTTAATCACGGTAAATATTTAGTTGTGAAAAAGGTTTACTTTGTTTTATAATTTTTATTTTGGTAAGAAATGATTTAATTTATTTTTTCAACGTTAAACATTCAAGGGAAATATTTTTTTACAATTTAAAAATATAATAATTTAAATAAGTAATGACCCGAATGGGTTATTTCTTTTCGGGTCATCGGGTTGCCTATTAACCAGCGATTCAATCGGGTTGATATTGGGTCAATTGTGAGGTGATCGAATTGGATGAATCGGACCGGTCGAGGCACCGGGTCACCGGTTCACCGGTCCAACCGTCCGGTTCGGGTCGGGTTTAATAACTATGGTCTATACTCATGTATATTCTTGTCAAAAAACTATATGTGGTTTACCGTACAAGTATAACCCATATAGATACTAGAAATTAGCTATACAAATGACACTGATCAAATAGCTAGCTCATGGTGCAACTTCCCTTGATAAATTCTATTTTTTTCTATTTCATAAGTATAGACTTTACATTCAAAAAAAAAGAAAAGTATAGACTTATTTTCTTTTTCACATCCCAATCGATCATTTCCCATGTTGATTGTATTTAATTTCTTCATTATTTCCATTATACTATTATTTAATATCATTGTTATGAATAAAAGTACAATATTATTATTATTATTATTATTATTATTATTATTATTAAAAATACAATTAAAATTTAGTTTTCATTAATATTGATTTAATAGCCTGATAGGTAATCATTTAAAAAGTTTTTCACCATTTTTTACAATTTTTTAATTCATTCTTTATTTACCCTAAATCAATCACATCCATATATCACATCACATCCACAAATCTCCACCATTTAACTTCACTCATTCTCTCCCCTCTTTTACTTTAAAAACTTTTAAAAACCATTAAAAACCAATCTCTATCACCCTATATAAATTTCTTAATCTTTCAAGCTAGACCTACGGAGTATATTATTTTGAAATACTCTCCTTTCTACAAAAATAAACTCACCATTAAAAATACCACTTTTCATTCAATATACACTATTTAGTGCATCTCCAATGCAACAAGATATAGTATGTTCAAGTGCAATAGTGTGTGAGAGAGTGGCTTGTCTACTTTTTATCACTTTTCTCTCTATCTACTCCTTTTTTTTTTCATTGCTTTCTATGCTATGTCAAAAATTATAAATTTATGTACACATTTTCCATTGTTATTTTATTACTCACTCCGTCATACAAAGATAGTCCTACGTTATTTTCACATAAATTAAGAAAATTGTAGTTAATCTAATTGGCCTCTTAAATTTTACCATAATTTCTATCTACTCCATCCGTCCCATTTTGATAAGCATGTTTTCTTTTTTCACACAGATTAATAAGACACAATTATTATAGTAGGGAATGTAAAGTTTTCCTGAAATCTTCTTAAAATGTTTTCTTCATAAATAAATATACTAACAAACTACCTAATAAATATGGGTATTTAAGTTGAATAAAACATAAATTAGATTTTCATTATGGAAACTGATCTATAATTTGAGAGATGTTAAAATGGAAAATATGCCTATCAAAATGAGACGGAGAGAGTATATCCTCATATAAATCAACTTTCGACGTGCTACTCAAAACTGTCATCGAAATTATGATTTATTACATAGACAAAACTTCTTTAGCCAAAAAAGGGTAAAAAATCATATATTCAACTGATAACTCTGTGAATATTGCTATTGTTCACGCACAAGCGGCGGTTATGAGGTTCTCGGAATATTTTTCGGTCACATACGACCTCCATTTTGAAGTTTGAGACCAAATTTAGGTCTAGTACGATGAAGGAGAGATCTAACAAGTCGAAAATTTTTTCGATGATATCATGACTGAGAATGAAAATAATAATAAAATTCTCTCCACAATAAGTTATTGACGGTTGGGTTAAAACGAGGTGAATGAAGATTGAAGACATAGGTTGATACTTTGGGCTCATTAAATATATCTTGGGCTTGACTTACATTTGTAGGACTTTAAATCCAAACCCAATTAAAGATATTAGCCCAATAGGAATAATCTTCTTTACCGCATAGACGAGATCCCATCTCTGGGAATGGAAAGACACGTTGATTCACCCAAGAGATCCCACCTACATGAATCGTCACGACTTTGGCTATAAGGGGTTTGTTCTCATGCTTCCGGCGCAATAGTTTCGGCCGCATACGACTTCCGTTTTCAAATCCGAAACCAAGTTTAAGTCCAATATTGGCGAAGACGAACTCCAATAATTTGGAAAAGTTTCTAACGATAGCGTGACCGCAAGCACCCCAAGAGGGCCATAACCACGGCCCTCCAAGGAGCATGAGGACAGAGCGTTGTATTTGTCCTTCAATTCATCCAAAAAATCAAAATATCTTATTCCCTTGTCGCTACAAATTTTCTTCTGAAATTCAGTTTTAATTTCGAAGTTCCAGTCGTGGGTACTTGCTAGAAAGGGTGCTATTTCTACAAGAACGAAATCTGTTCCATCCTGGGAGATATCTGCTCGAATCCTTTCAGCACTAGAGGGAGCAAATTTGTCTTACGGAAAAGGCGAGAAGCCGCTATGCTCGGATTAATATTACAGTTCCATTTATCCACCTATTTCAAATTCGGTGAGCCTCTTAATTCTTATGCTGTTGTGTGAATAATAGATTGAATAACAAACAGCAATAACATTAACTACTGCTAGTGAGATTTTGTCCTATTTAATAGTACAATAATGTAACCTTTTTGTGTGGAAAAAGATGATTAATGGGAAGAGAGTAATTCTTTCCAAAAAAAAAGTAGGAAGTTTAGCATACAAAACAAGAACCTGTGAAACATCACATGACACACCGTACCAGTAGCATCAATCCAAATACAAATATAACCATAAACCATGCGTACATGTGTTGCAACCAGCATTGTCCAGATTCATTTAACTAAACAAAAAGGAAATAAGCTCAATTTTAATTAGGAACTAAGCCTTTTATTTTTATTTTATTTTATTTTATTTTATTTTATTTGAGAGGGACAATATTCTTGTGGCTCAGATTCACTCCCAGATATCAAAACTTCTAATATTATTAAACTACCATACAGACGCGTCACGAGAAAGCGTCAAATGACATGAAACTCTATTATCGCTCCATTGTACATTATTAGTTATCCCAAAGCAAAATGAAGCAATGTTACTTCGCATATTTATGGATGAGACACGGGGTTAATAAAATACCCAAATGGTAACAGGCTCTCCATTCGCACTGTAAGTAGTATTGTATTGCTAGATACTCTGAGCCATTTTGCTTGTCGACTAAATGATCATGCAGCAACCTTCTTGGCAGTAACAGAATTACTAATGGTAGCAAACTCGGGACCCTGCAACATATTATCCAAGATCAACGTCAACTGTGCTATCATGAGAAAAACGAGAAACTTTGAACCACTTACTACACTTAGCAAATTTGCTTGGAAAGGCTATCAAAATAAAAGCTTGGAAAGAAATAAAGCATAAGCTGTGTCCATTTCATAATTAGTACATCTATACAGACCATATGAGAGGACCTAGCAATACCTTAAGAGAAGCACCACCCACGAGAAATCCATCAATATCTTCTTTCTTTGCAAGCTCTGCACAGTTACCTCCATTGACGGAACCTGCAAAGGAAGTTGGGATGGCCACATTTGGCCATTAGCACTGACTAAAATTTTCTAGCTTCTTGCAAACACTTACAGGACTGAGTGGGAGAGCTTAGCAATTTATTGGTATTGATAATATTCCCTATGAGAAAGGGTGGAGAATAGACGACTTTTAAGTAAATCTCCAAGTTTAACCTAAAAACTCCTTACCTCCATAAATAATACGCGTTTTAGATGCAACTTCTGCTGAAACATTCTTACTGAGCCAATCGCGGACGGCTACATGCACTTCCTGAGCCTGCTCTGGTGTGGCCACTTTACCAGTTCCAATAGCCCATACTGGCTCATACGCAATGACAATGTTATCCCAACTTGGCACAGCATCTGCACATCATGGAAGTGTCAAATATGGTGAAAAATAGTTAAATCGATGAATAATAATTTTTTAAAATGTAGAAGAATTAAAGCATGTTTTAAAAACCTACTTTCAAAGCTAATTTTTCTACACTCATTTTTAACCATGCTTCTACCAAAAAAATTTATTTTCACGTTCCCCCAGAAATATTATTAATATTGAATTACATCTTCTGCCCAAAAAATCACCTCTTTCCCCATCAAAATAGCTTTGCCAAACAGGCAGTTAATTTGAAGAAAGAGAGGAGCTAAAGTTACCTGCAAAAGCCTTCATTTGCCGAAAACAGACATCAAAAGTTTTTCCTGCTTCCCTTTCTTCTAACAACTCTCCAATGCAGGCTATCACTCCAAGATTTTGGCTCAAGGCATATGCAGCCTTCTTTCCAATAAACTGAAAATCATAGTTGTTTAATAGATCACAAACTAGTTAGCCCATCACATTGCTCTTCAACGAAGAAGTAAATAATTAACTAGATCCTCCGTCATTCTTACTTCATCATTTTCTCCAATTATATGTCTCCGTTCAGAGTGCCCAAGAACAACCCACTTGCACCCAAGATCTTCTAATTGTTCCACACTGCACAAAAAAGGATGAATATGCTTATTACTTGGGGGAGGAGGAAGGTCAAAATCCAGATATCAACAAGTTCACTTAGTAAGAGATGTATCAGAGCTCAGATCAGTATCGAGGTTTAGAATTTAGAAAGGACAAAAATGGAAAGGGAAAGGCATGTGTACTCCACTACTATGGTGAACACTACTGGCAACTTGATGTATTCACAGCAGGAAAACTTAATCATGAGTTCATGAAAAGATTGCTCCAGCAACCAAAGAATCAGCAACTTACAGGTCGAACAATCGATACTTTTATTCAAGAAGTGATCAAATAGTCGACTATTCAAAAAGCAAAGAACACACGAGATAACTCATCCATGGCAAATAAAAGCGCAAAGCACATAGTCCCATGGGAAACTTAAGAAAATTTTTATGCTGAATTCCTACATGTAAGGTTGTAGTCGGCTATAAGTACCATCCCACATATCCATGGAACATTCATGATATGACCAAATGCCACCATGCTATGGATTTGTTGCCTATAAACTCTCGACAATTTGATTTTTACTCCTAATTGTCCCCATGCCATATGCATCACAGATACCCCAATCCAACATAGTTTGGCTCAAGACATAATTTTACAGCATTTGTTGCCTATAAACTCTCAACAATCTGATTTTTGTCCCGAAACAGCACCTTATTCTTGTGCAGAACTGAGAGAAACTTTACTGATTCAGTTATTTTTTGCCCCGAAACAGCACCTGATTCTTGGAGTACAGGAGTAGCATATCACTTATAATCTAAGCTTATATAGGCCACTCACCTGTTCTAAGCTTATACAGGAGTAGCATATCAATTTGATTTTTACTCCTAATTGTCCCCATGCCATATGCATCACAGATACCCCAATCCAACGTAGTTTGACTCCAGACATAATTTTACAGCAGCTATACACTTCCAGAGACAAGGACAGGCAACACCGTTTGGTGTTAACAAGCAGTCAAGCCTATTAGAGAAACTTTACTGATTCAGTTATTTTTCGGCCCAAAACAGCACCTGATTCTTGGAGTACAGGAGTAGCATATCACTTATAATCTAAGCTTATATAGGCCACTCGCCTGATCTCCCCTGTAAAAGCACCACCTTTTCCAATCCAACAATTCTGGGCAGCAATCTCTATCCGCTCAGTTAGAGAGTTCTTTACTTGATCCAGGTACACAAATGGAGGTGCCACAACAACATCTGCAGAGGTCAAAGGAAAAATGAGAACCGAATACTGTGTGTATCAGTAAACATGGAAAAAATAACAACAGGCAATGGAGAAATTTCAATTTCCAATATGACACGTTTAATACACCAAACAGAGTGACATATCAAGATCAAGGGATAGAAAAGCTTGAAAGGGAAAAAAAAAAAAAGTCCACTTCCCTTCTCTTGCATTGTAAAATAGGGAAAAATTTCAGACCATTCAGACCATAGGCGTAGACATTCAAAACAGCTATACATCTGTCTATTTTTCAAAACTAAATGATGGCTACACAAGATTGAACAGAGAGAAATAGAATAAAATTGAGAAACTATTCCCCTGTCAACTAAAGTAAATAAGGCCCGTCTCCATATATAGGGATAAGATGTATGAAACATAAATGGTCTGACATAACTCACCAACATCAGACTCCAATGTTGCACTGTTCAAGTCTGATACAAGCTTGCTTATGGATTCTTTCGTCCCATTCTAAGTAAACAGTGAAAACCAGTCAATGCACGGTATCAACTACAGAAGAGCAAACAGAATGATTATGCACCAACATTCATATTATTAAATCTGCAGCATATGCAGATGAGATAGAAGGAAAAATAGACCACTTCAACAAGTCTAAAGACAAATAATGCAGAACTGGTGGCATTGGTGGTTGAGTGACAAGAATAGCAAGAAACTAAACGAGCTTAGACCTCTAATTAAGTTATGATACTCTTCTGACAGGTTTACAGGGAGACTAATAATTTGTAATACATGAAAAATTCAGTGCTCTCAACTTCCACAGTTTGTTGAACATAATTTCAACTTCTGAAGACTATATTCCAAAGAATTTATGTTGCTTTTCATGTTATCCTCCCACTTCCACTATTTTACATTTATATTCCTCTAGTCTTCAAGTCTTTCCTTCAATGTTACAAATCACCGTCTTTGGGTGCATATGGAAGTGGGAGGATAACATGAAAAGCAACATAAATTCTGTTTTCCGACACGCACTTCTCGAGAGGTTATTTTCCGACACGCCAAAAGGAGTATCCGACATGTGTCGATGGCGTGTCACCGTGTCCGATACGTGTTGGACACCAACTCACGGGTGCCGGAGGTGTGTCGGTGCTTCCTGGTGTGCATATATGGTATCACTCTATAGGGGCAACAAGTTCATTTAAACTTTCAAGTGATTTCCATCTAATTCAATTCGTAGCGCCAATTAGAAAGATTATGACTCATCCTAGAAACAACTAGGACATTGAACGCATCAACCTGCAGATTCGACAAAGGAATCATTGTTCACATTGACACAAAATGTTTATTAACTCAATTGAACTGGACATAACAAAATAAATTAATGACATAAAAATGATACTTACGCACTTCCAGTTTCCACCAACAAAGAACTGCAAGCAAAACGGAACGACGATTAGATTTTGAATGTATGAAGTACATTTGCTAAAAGAACAACATAGTAGACACTAGAGAAACAATGCACGTTACAATAACATTAACACGACTGTACAACCGAGCTGGATTATCCTAATTTCAGGTATGAAATTAGCGAATGAAGAAACGTAAGACCGAAAACAGTAGTTAAGTTTATCCTTTGTTTTTTTACAACAGTAAAATTAGATCTGAAATTAGCTAAATTTTCAAATCGGTACCAAACTACTGAAAAAAATTAAAAATAACCTTTCCCGAACCAGCCATGGCGACGACGGTGCGGGAGCCCTTACGCGAAGAAGAAAGGCGGTTGTGAGAATCCACATTTTGGGAGAAAGACAGAGTTGAGTTGAAACTGCAGTTGTCGGGCTTGAGAAATGACTTGCGCAGGCCGGAAAAGTGGCCGGAGAGTTGAGATCCGGCGCCCGTGACTGACGTCGAAACAACCGCCATAAGACTGAATATACAGTTCTTGGAACGGCTAGCACGAACAGTCTGTATCTATCTTTATCTCTATCTGGTAGTAGTTGAAGGGATCTGGTTTCAAGCCCTTCCTAAATATGTGGCTTTGTTTTCTAAGCCAATAGGGTCTTTGCTCCCTATCCTACGCACTTCTCTGGGAGCGTGAATTCACCGTTCAAAATAATGTGGGTAAATAAATTGTAGTCGACTAGTCAGGGTCTCAGCTTCTGGGAGTGTTGAAGGTTCTTCCATTAAAAAAAATATTCTTTGACTGTTAACCAGTCAAATTTATTATAAAATGGCAAAATTATCGTTCTTGTTTATCAAATATGTGTATATTTTAATTTCAACCAATAACTCATAACTAATGTTACTGTTATATATCTTCATAAATTTGGGTGTGTTCTATACAGATTTAATCAAATTAAATCTCAAACACTTTTTTATAAAATTTCATTTTCAACTGCTCCTTTGATTGAGGCGATAATTATTTTAATTTTTTATACAACTTTCATTGACTTTTACACTATACATTTCAACTACTTTAATTTCACTCTAAAATTCAATCGCTATAGAATATTATATTTTAGTACTATCGAAAATATATCAAATCAAATATAACAAAAATTGTAGATATATATATATATATATATATGTATTTTAAATAAATCGTAAAGTCGATCACCCCATCCCACGAAATGCCCCACCCACAACAATGGACGACCTCTCTTCCCCCTATCGGTTACCCATTGTGAAACTCAACCAGAGGGTTCCCCTGGTCCTTTACTGCTGGCGACCTCATCTACCATTGACGAGGCGCCTACAACATAAAGCATGGGGAAAACCCTAGGATCGTGCATTTCAGGTGGGGTTAGGTATTTCAATGTTGTTTTATAACTAGTTGTTTCACTCGTGTGTTGCACGGGAGACAAATTTTTTCAACTAATAACGATATTGATAAATGTTAATATATTAACATAAAATCTATAAAATAAAATAAAATAAAATAAAGAATGAGTTACAACAATAAACTTAAATAATTTAACTTAAAACAATTCTATAAAAATTTCGAAAGAGTTTCTTCTATATTTCATACTAATCCATCTTATCAATATGCAATGAATAACTCACGAAAATCCACACAACTTAATTTACTATTCTCAATAGAATAGCAACTTAATTAGCATTTACACACATGCTTTGCACGAGATGGTAATTTGTAGCAGTGATTGTGATAATATATAATATTTTGCTCATTGCAAGATTAATCTATTAATATACATCCGAAATAAAATAACCTTAAATATTATAATTATCAAAATAACTCTACTAACATTAATAGAGCTCATTGTTTTTTTTAATTGTTTTACATTTTATTATATGCAATTATAAATTTTGTGAGATATTAATTATACATCAGTATGATGTACATTATTAACAATCCATATGTAAATAATGATTTTTAAGTTTTAATTATGAAATATAATCAGTATAGAGATATATTATAAAAATAATAATGTAGTGAGTAATGTCCGACAGATTCTAACACCCCGTTCATACCATGCTGGGAAACACTTATCTTCATTTCAGCCCATCTTCATTTACTCTAGGGCAAACGAGGATGATATAAGAATTACAAACTTCCATTTCTCGTTCATGCCCTGCCAGAAAATTCTCATCCCCGTCGAGACCCCATCGTGATGGTTTAATTGAAGACTTTTATTTCGATATTTTATTTCTCCAATAAATACCTTCTAAATATACTAAACACATATATTAACATTTACATTAATTTGGATAAGACAAATAAATTGAAATATATATGATTAATACTTAAAATATACAATCTATTTGATGATATTTAAAAATTAAATAAAATCTCAATTTCCAAAATTCGATATAAAATAAATAATTTAAAGTAGGTGGGATTTTTAATATTTATTTAGGAGATAGAAATTTAGATAAATATTTAATATAGTTGAAAGCCAGTTAAAATATTCTAATTGAGTCATATAATTCCAATAATTGATTGAGTCGGTAACCAATTGTTTAGCAAGAATTCTTAGACTTATTCCCTAGCGAAAGTAACATATTGAACCAAAGAATTATTATATAATTGTTGGTTCGAGTAGTACCAAAATAAAAAATAATACTATTTGAAAACCTATTTTTGGAGTTTGTTAATTTAAAAAAAAAACAGATCCTTTGAAACACCCATAACTATGCAAAAAGAAATATTAATATTTTGTCATCAACTGTAACTCAAAAGAAATATCATAGAAAATATAAAATCACATGAGAATCAAAAATTCTAAGAATCCAGAATCTTATGGGTGTTAACTTAACTTCATTTTAAAATACGAAAAAAGATAAATTAATTTCGTAAGCATATTTTTCTTCGCCGTAGCGTTCTAATTAATTTTAATAATTTTTTATTTTTTGAAATAATTATTCCCCCACCCCCTTTTAGCTATTTAATTAATTTTGATTAATTTTTGTCTAATAAAACTCTCTCAATTTTCGTTAAATGAAAATATATCCAATTAAATCTAATAAATATAATTAATTGTAATATAATTAATTATAATTAATTCTTGTTTTTAGCTAATTATTTATAAAAATAATTTATTATTTCAAAATAATTTATTTTTTAACTACAGTTTTAAGAATTGTATGAATCTGATTTTAAAGATATTTTACAATTAAAAAGATATTCTGCATGTCAAAAGATGTCTTTCATTTTTAAAGAAAAATCTAGCTAACCACGATAATCTAATTAATTTTAATTATTATTTATTTTTTAATTATTGTTATTTTTCTATTTTCACGATACAATTGATTAATTTTCGTCCAACGAAACCATGTCAATTTTCGCACACTGAAACCAAGTCCAATTAAATAATAATAATATTACTAATTTTAATTAATGGTGTAAGAATTCGTTTTAATTGATTTTCATTTTAGCTAATTATTTATGAAAATAATTAATTATTTCTGAAATTACCATTTTAATATTTACACTTTTAAGAATTGTATAAATCTAATTTTAAAGAAATCTTATAATTTAAAAGATATATTACAATTAAATTTTTTTTTCATTTTTTAGGGAAAACCCGCTTCAATTTAATGTTTTTTTTTTAAATTAATTATATTTTTCCCTTTAAGAATATAATTAATTTGGATCAATCGTTGTCCATTGAACACCATGTGTAAAAAAATATTAGCAACGGAATTTATTATTTTAATTAATTATTTTCAAAATAATTATAGTTAATTTTTTATTGAATTTAATTATTTCTAAAAAATTAATTATTTCCAAAATAATTTGCTTCATAGCCATAATTTTAAGAATTATATGAATCTAATTTTAACAATATCTTATAATTGAAAAGATGTCTTGAAATTTAAAAGATATAAATATAGATTTAATTAATTAAGAAATTGATTAATGTTACATCAGAATGATTAATTAAACAAAATTGATGTTGTACGTTTCTTTTAATTTTTATGCAAATATTAAATGAATTATAATTTTTTATCCCACCAAAATTAAATCTTAGCGAAATCGCTAATTTTAATTAATTTTCATTTATTCGCTAATTATTATTTTCAGGGTCCAAGCTAAGTTTTAAATTTTCATGTTAAACATTTATTTTAATTTTTCTGTAAAAATTTAATGAATTGTAATTTTTCATCACACAACAATTAAATCTTACAAAAATTGAATTTAATTAATTTTTGTTCCTTAGCTAATTATTTATAAAAAATGATTGATTATTTCTAAAATTAGTTATTGAGTCCAACCTAATTTTTAAGTTTTTTAGTGCAAATTCGGAATTATAGTGGTGGGATTTTGTCTCAAATTGGGGCCAACTGCCCGTAAGTTTCTTTTTATTTTTGTGTAAAACTTTAATGAATCTTAATTTTGTATCGCAAAAAAATTGAATCTTAGTTTTAATTAATTTTTTTGTTAGCTAGTTATTTATAAATTAATTATTATTTCTAAAATTAAGTAACGGGTCTGATCTTATTTTTTTATTTTAATGTTAAACCTTTATTTGAATTTTTGTGGATAAATTTAATCAATGAGAATTTTGTATGGCATAAAAATTAAATCTGAGTGGAAATTGTTAATTTTAAATAATTTTATTTTTCTAAATACGGAAATTATGAAAAAATGATCAGTCAAAAATTCATTCTAATTCCTAGAATACCCCATATATTGTTCAAGACATAAACTTATAAATTGAAGATGTGAAAGAAAAAATAAGAAAATTTGAGATTTACTGATTCAAAATAAAATTAAAATTTATCACAAATATATAATATTTGTTGATTTTGTGTAATTACACGAGAAATTGTATTTAAGTACTATATCAATATATAAATTATTATTTTGAAAAATTAAATATTTATTAGGAAAAAAATCATCTAGTTTCAAATATAAAATAAAGCTAGCTTTACCATATATTTGCGAGATAAACAAATTGAAGTATTATTTTTCATTTAATTTATTTTCAAGGTAAATCAAATATGGAATAGAATTAAAAGTTAAAACAATTTATACAATTCATTATATTTGAATTTTACACACAAACATCGATTAAGTATCATAACAAATTATTAATTTATATTTAAGTTGGACACTAATTTATATATTTGTGGTAAATTTTAATTTTTCAAAAAATAAAAATTTATGTATTAATAGCATACTTATTTTAAAACTCTCATCAAGTTGAGTAAAATTGAATTACAAATTTTTTTATATGTAGAAAATGAAAAAAAAAGGAGAGAAAATGATAAAGAAAGTATTTAGATGTTATGAGATGGGATATAGTCGGGTAGAAATAATAAAATAAAATCTATATACATTAATATATATTAATATATTAGGGAAGGAAAAAATGAAGAAAGATCGATATGGATTCGAAAATAAAAAATAAAAAATAAAAAATAAAAAGAGATTTTTTTTAATGGGAAGACGGATTTAAGACAATAAAAAATATAATAAGAAAAAATCATCGTTTTATATATATATATATATATAAATTATTCTATATATAGATAGAAAATTATATTATGAAAATTCAATAGGCGGAAAAAATTAAGAATGCATTTAGGTGGGAAAAAAGGCTCCTTTTATATATATATAGATAGATGGTGGGTGTGTCGGGTTGTAGGGTTTTGTTTGTTTTTTTTTATTTTTACATTTTTTTTTTTTTGGGTTAGATTCGGTATTTTCGATAGTAGATATTGTAAGAGTACATTGCAATAAAATGTTTTTCAAGTGTAAGGAATCTTTTGAATATATATATATATATATATATATATATATATATATATTTATTTATTTATTGGTTTTTACTTTATATAGGGGATGGGTGGGGGGATTCGAACTTTGGTATTGATCTATTAAGGATTGTCTCCTAATCAATATTGTATTTGATGGATAGATTTATAAATTGTTTATGTATATATGTTTCTGGCGAACATATGAATTGTTTATATACAAGTTTTTTTTGAAAATTTGTTTTTCTTGAAGATATACAAGTTGTTTGTAAGGGGGAAAAATATAGGGAAAAAGGGAAAATGATAAAATAATGGGGACGGAGCTAAAAGATGGATTAAATTTGGCCCTTGTTTTAGTTTTATTTTCCCAAAATCTATAAAAAAAAATTGGATTTATAAATTTTCACATTATTTGATATTGTAAAAAAGAGGGAAGTAAACCCGATTTATACACTTTTATATTATTTGACACTGTAAAAAAAGAAAAATAAACCCAATTTTAAAATTTTCCCAGTAGCATTAGAAACGGTAGAAATGCTCTGAATGGAGTAAAATCAATTTTAAAATTGAACATTGATACTAATCACTTCATAATAAGAGCATCTCCATTATTAAACTTTTACACATTCTCTATTTTTATTTAAGTGAAAGAGAAATAGAGACACATAAAAAAATTACGGATCTCATATTTTCTTTTATTTTTCTCACTTTTCTCCACTTTAGTGTATAAATTCTCGTACCACCTTCTGCATCTAGAAGCCGACCTTCGCATCACCCACTATTATTTTATCATTATTTTTTAATTTATTTTTATATCTCTCATAAATTTTTTTTTTAATATACATTCTCTATTCTCTTTTCAACTAAAATAATAAGGGTAAGGCTAAATACACCCATAACTTTACTTCATGCACCCACTATATTTTTGTTCTCAAAAATACCCCTAACTAAAATTATTATTTTACCCTTTTGTTTAAAAATTTAAAAACTTATCAGAATACCCTACTGGTAACCACGCCATTCTTTTCCAAAAACTTTACCAGAGATGAAAAACTATTTTCAGCAGACTGTCGGTCAAAAACTTTTCTAGAGATGGATGCGAACCAGAGATGGATGCGAGAGAGAATTAGAAGAGAAAATAGGAATCGCCATGGAATATCCAAAGTTTTTCTTCTCAAAAATAATAGATGAGATCAATGCAACTATTATTTATTATTCTTATCGCATAATTATTGTCATTTGTGTTTGGGACATGTCTGATTTTTATTGCTTTTATTGGTGTGGAACGATATTTGTCGCCTCAAATGGAGCGAACATAGTTGGCTCGCCCTAGTGGGGGCAAACACAACCCCTTGTGTTTGCCCCCATTGGGGCGAACACCAGCAAATACAGAGAAATGGCAGTAGAGAATTATTAGAAGAAAGAAGCTTACCAGAAAAATGTAAGAGAAAGACTTACCAGAGAAATGCGAGAGAGAATTACCAGAGAAATGGAAGAGAGGTGGGTGTAGGAAGCTTTGGTAGAGAGAGTGAACGAAGCTTTGGCAGAGGAAGTAAGAAGAAAGAAGACACAGCCGTATAATTTGGGTGGGGGTAAAATTGGGAGACATGAGTGTATAAAGTAATTGAGATGAATTTTTGATGGATGTATTTATTAAGTTGGGTGCATAAAGTAAAATCATGGGTGTATGTAGTCGTGCCCAAATAATAATAATCATCTCCTAAATCACATTCTCCGACCTTTGACTTTGAGTCCGGTGTTTAGAAACTAGTCTCGGTTCACGAATAGTAACGAACCCTCTCTAGTCTCCTGCCTTTCTACCCAACAATTTCTCCCTCTTTGGAGTAGGCAAGAAAGCAAAGAGAAATGTCAATTAGGGTTTTGCTGATCCTTTCTCTACTCATTTTCTCCTCCTCCTTCCTCCATGGTATGCATCTGAAATCCAGATCCATTTCTGATATCTCAACACTCTTCATTTGGTAACTTGGAACTTGTAATTTCGGCTATCAAATTATTCAGATGTACTCGTTTTAATTCAAACGCGCAAGCTGTTTATAATCTGACAAAAACTATTCACCTGTTTTGATTTTTATGAGATTCGTCTGGATCGAGGTTATTTTATGAAATTGGATCCTTGTTTCTTTTGTTCAAAGATTTTTATTATTTGATTAGGATTTTGAATTTATCCAATCAAAATTTATAATGTTAATATGTTCTGTTTCTAAGTTATAATTGTTTGATTTGACTCGTGGGAGAGGAGGAACTGTTTGTTTCTTTGTGAGTGATTGCTTTACCCCTTTTTCAGGAAATTGTGAGTGTACAGTATATCTACTGTTTCTGCATGTCAAACTTAAAGCAAAATGAGCTTTCCAGAAACTATATTGTGTTCTCCTTTTTTTAGCGTACTGAAATGTGCATATGCAATGAAAAGCTTTAACCTTTCCATCTGTCCACAACTTTTCTGCACAGAGGTTCTTGGATATTTCTACTGAATTTAGACTTTTGTTATTAATCTGATATTTTCCTCCATAGTTGTGAGATGTGAGCCAGAACCGGATGCAGAGGTAGACGACTCAACTGAAGGAGGAGATCTTGGCATTGTCGGTGAGGATGCCCAATATTTCGGTGGTGGCGGAAGTTTCAGTCCAGCTCCAGGAGTCGAAACAGTCTGTGTTTTCCCCAGAAACCCCTCTAAATGTCAGTACTTGTGTCGCAATCCACTCCCTCCACCCCCAATATATATATATATATAGAGAGAGAGAGATAGAATAAAAAAAATAAAATGCCTGATGTTTATGTGGTTGACCATTATGAGGTGCATCTGATCAGCCTTTTGTTTCAGTTGTTGCGGCTGGCGAAGAAGCTGAACTTCTGGTTGGAATTAAAAATGAAGGTAATTCTCTGTTAATTTGATGAATATTTGTTGTCTTGTTAGTCAGTGATTTCTTTCGTTTTCAGATTATTTTACCCCCAAAATTGTCTTTATCTGTGAATGAAAATTTGTTGCTGCTCTGAGTCGACCACAGTGTCTAATTATACTATCTTCTGTCAAATATGGGCGTTGATGATTTTACCTGCTTCTTTTTGGTTGATTAAAACAGGGGAGTCACATCTAAATGTTATTGCAATCCAGGCCACTGTCCATCTTCCTTTCGATCACCAATATTTGGTTCAAAATCTTTCTGCACAGGTATCCCTCTTCGTCTTTTCTTTATGTGATATGTTCCCTCCCTCGGGAAGTAGTTCAAAAATTCACTTCAAGATGTGTTGTATAATGAGTTGGAAGTCAGAAAAGTTGAACTAATTTAGATATTTTATGTTTGCTATATTATCAATGAAGACGTTGAAATGGTGTTTCCACAAGCAACTCTACTATTGTTTTTTCCAGACATTTCTCCCACTCAAATTGTTGTATTCCGGGAATTACTTAACTCTATATGGTTCCATGGATTAATTCAGTTTTAAAGGTCACACTCACAGTCTTTCGCATTTATTTATTATGAAAATTTGGTCACTAATGTTTCTGTCTTTATTCTCTAGGCATTCAACAATGCATCTGTACCTCCTTCAGCTCAAGCTACTTTCCCATACATATTTTCTGTTAGCAAGTTTATGCAAGTAAGTTCATTTTGACAGAGAGCATTCTTCACTTTTTGGTGGTATTTCATTCACTTCAATGTGTGGTGGCGCTTGTTGCATATCTTGCAGCCTGGAGCTTTTGATCTTGTTGGCACAATTGTTTATGAGATAGACCAGAATCCTTACCAAAGCACATTCTACAACGGCACAATTGAAGTTACCGAGGCGGGCGGCCTTTTCAGTGTTGAGTCTGTTTTCCTGTTTTGCCTTGGGGTTGCCCTTCTCGGTCTTCTTGGCTTTTGGATACGTGGCAGGATACAACAATTTTCAAAGGTGACCATGGATTACTGTTCCTTAGTTTGTGTAACATGTTTATTTGTATATAACTTTAGTCTACTTCTAGTCAAAGTGTCAAACTCAAACTTTAGCACATTCCTATCTATGTTTGTGGTCCCAACCATTATTCAAAAAATAGTTAACTTTTTAGCAAAATAGAAGTTTACCCAAGCACAAAAATGCTTGTTCTCTTTTAAGTCATGGAAGCTGCCCAATTTATTATAGTAACATGACTAGAAAGAGTTTCTTTGTATAATCTTACTCAAGTATTTATATAATTTTAAGTAGTCTTAACTGCTTACTGCTCCTTTGATGGAGTGTGAAGAGGTTTCTGAGAGCCTGGAGGATGTGGGGTTAAAAGGTAGAAAAAGGGTTATAGATAAATGTTTAATATGTTCCTCTTTTTCTTTTCTTTTCTTTTCTTTTTTCTTTAATTGTTTTTTTGAAAATAAAGTTAAACCACCAAATAACCGACCTTTAAGTTGAATTTAGGAGGGAGTACTGAATTTGTATTTGTAAGGAATTTTATAGACTTTTAAAGCAAGTGACTTTTATAGAATTTGATGTAATGATTTTGTTATGACTTCTGTAGATTTTCATAGTATCTGTAGATTTCAAGAGCCTTTTAATTAAAGACTTCTATAGAATTCATTAGATGCTATAGATTTTCAGTGCAAAATAAATATTGTATATAAAATTATATGTCATTCAATTTAATTGCTTATTTATTCACCTTCTAATTATATTGTTGATCGTTACTTACATAATAAAATGATCCAGGATACATATTATCAAATGACATTTTTCATGTCAATGAAAATATTTAAGTCTCTTCATCATGTCAATGAAAATATTTAAGTCTCTTCATCTACAGCCAAGATGCAAACACAATTCTACTACATTTCAATATTATTTGATGAGGGAAAAAAATGAAAAATCACATGTTCAACATTATTAGTCTGATGTCTAAACACGTATGAAGTTATTAAAGTAAGCAAGCTATCAACATAAAATACCCAATTATAAATTGTAAGAATATTTCCTTCGATTTTTCATAAATAGTTGGTCTTTTCTTTAGAAAGTCAAAGAAAGAACTAAGAACCAAGAGAAAGTTCTAATAAGCTTCTTTTTTCATTTTTTAAATTTAAAAACTAACCTTATTGGACGTGTATAAAACGATGAAATAAATAAAGAGAAGAAAGTAATATGTGAGAAAGTAAAGAGAATAATGATAATAAGAAATTAAGAATGAGTTGAAGAAAGATTAAAATAATTTCTTTATGGTGTTGATGAGTGCTGGACTTTCTATTCTAGTAAAAGTTTCTAGTGTGGAAGAGAGAGAGAGAGAGAGAGAGTAATACGTGAGAATAAAAAGAGAAATAACAATAATGTCTTGGAAAAGGCTTCCTTTTTTTTTGTTGGGGGGGGGGGGGGGTGGTTTATGGTCTCATTGGTGATTGATAGAAGTTAAATTTTGAAGTCTACAATCCTGGGGCAAATGATACACTTTATGCAATTTTGGTTTGTATTATTGCCAAGAAGTAGTACCTGAAGGATTTCATAGAAGTCCTTGAAAATGGTTAACATTTTGAATACCCATGACTTGGTAAGACCTTTAAAAGTCTTAATTTGAATACACCCATATTTTTTCAAAATCCATAGAAGTCCTTAAAAATCTCGAAAAGTCTTTTAAAATCTCAACTGAGTACGACCTCCTTAAGCTCTATCAAACAAGCTCTTAGTTTTATTAAGAACTCCAAAGTTTCATCCACATCATTCACTGACCTACCGCTATTCAGCATGTTATTGACAACACTGACACTAAAACACTGGATAGAGCTGCTATATGGTTGTGACCTTTTCTCTATCGCTCCTTTGCAAGCAAGTAGATAATGTGGCAGCAGCATTTTGTTTACACTCTTGATTATGCTTCAAGAGGTCTCCCTACAAACAATTGTGTGTACATGTTCATTTCTCTGATCTGAGTAAAATACCATCTCGTAGTTACAGACCTCCATTTACCCCTTGCCATATTCTCAAGATTCTTGATCATGGAAAATTGGAAACTGGGGTTGGAGAGGAGGAATTATACATGTAATCTTCTTATCAATAGAGTTTCTTTTCCAGATATTTTACTCTTATGAAGTTTTTGGTTATGAGGATTGAATAACAATGAGCACAATGAAAGAAAAGATCTAAATATTGAATTTATTGCACCTATTTTCTTCTTGTATAAATTGTCTTGACACCCTTTGTCTTCCTCATCAGAAAACCAAGAGGTCACCGAAGGTAGAAGTGGGAACTGGGACGACAGATCCCTCAATGGACGAGTGGTTGGAGGTTTGTAATCCGTGCATGTCAACTCTCTAGTTTTTCAATGTCATTTTCTCACATTTTTTCCAGTATTACGGAGTTTGAAGAGGAATGATGTGCTTTTAATAACATTGATCCATCAATTAGCTATAATCTGCTATTTCTTCCTATTTGATCAGGGAACTGCATATGCTCAATCCGGGGCAAGCAAATCAAAGAAGAAAAAGTAGACAAGGATGTTCTGGTTAACTGCACGAGCAGTAAACCAAGGTATGATCCTTGTAACATATCTTAAGGATCCATATTGTGGAAGCTAGGTGGGTGAAGTAGTTTCCGGAAAGTTAGTCTGCAAAGGACCTGCTTTACTTGTAGCACGACCAAGAACTTCACTTTTTCTTTTCTTTTTTACTTCTTTTTGGGTGACAATTTTGAGAATTGCGCTATTTAAATGCCTGACTGACAGGAGTCTGACTTCGAAAACCGAAAGGTTTTGTTCAAAAACATGAGATTTTTCCCCTCTTTTTAAGATCTTATATTCTTATTAGGGATAAGTCTTTAGACTCTCTTGCGGTGATAAATGCGACAATGTAACATATGCTTTGTGATAGAAGAATAATAATTGGAGCAAGAGTGATACACCAATCAGATAGGCAATTCATCGTAGAATTATCTCATCATGTGAGCGGTTTTGCCAGCCCAAGGGAGGGGTGATACAATGAAGGTGATACCTTTTTATTTGGTGCAGAGATAACGTGAATAAATGGGTGTTACATTAACTTTGTGTGGCTGTTTTTACAAATTGCATTAGGGAAATTGGTGTTAATTACCTCATATTTTGCTATTTTGTTCTCTTTCTAAGGGATATTTTTGTCATTTAATTGAGGATAAATTGTACAAAAGGCTCTAACATTTGGGGGTATTGCAATCAAGTCCCAAAGTATGAAATATATATAAATTAGTCCAAAAGTTTAGTTAAATTGTATAATTTTATCTTTTATTTTTTATATATGCTTATTTGGTTCATAATTAATTTTATCAAATAAAGTTGATACTAATTAGATAGTTTTTATCAAAATTTTTTAACATAGTAGCATTTGTTTACAATAATGTCATAATTTTTTTTAAAAAAAATCTTTATAATGAGATACACACATTTTAATTCGAACTGACAATTAATGATAAATGTAATTTAATATCATCTACAAATATATACTTTAGATAGTAATGAAAATATCAAAAATTTTTAACATGTATTTACGTTAACCTCATAGCTTTCAAAGGTTAACCTCATACTTGTTGTCAAGAATGAACTAACAATTAATAATTAGTGTTCTTTAAAAAAAATAAAATTAATGTCATCTACAAATATATACTTTAGATATTAATGAAATATATGCCGAATGTAATAAATAAAAAAAGTGTAGAAATAAAATAAAATAATATTTTTCACAAAATGTAATTAAAAAAAAAAAGGTTGTTGAAATAAAATGATAAAAAAACTATTTTTCAAAAAAAAGATCAGATCCATCCTACCACCACGCAACCCCCTGCCACCCCATTCCCAAACCCTAAAACGTCAAATTGACCACCAAGGGGAACGATGGGGATTTCTCCCTCAATTTTGGCGCAGGCAGCCGGCAAGGAAACTGGGAAACCACCCCCAAAAAAACAAAACGATCCGATTCAAGACCCACCCGATTCTTGCGCGACGGTGGGAAATTGAGGTCCCCGGCGGGGTTGTAAATTTGGCATTTACAGTTCAGGCATTTTTTGGGGGCGGGGGAGGGTTTATTTGTTTGATTTTTTTAAATTATTGTTATTTTGGAAAAATAGTATTTTTTATGATTATATTAAAATAATTTTTTTGCATTTTTTGGAAAATATTATTTTATTTCATTTATACACTTTTTTGTCACATTTGGTATATTTTCATTAATATTTTCACCAATATCCAAAGTACATATTTGTAGATGACCCTAAATTTTTTCTTTAAAAGAACATTAATTATTAGTTGTTAGTCCGTAATTAACAAAATGAATTTTTCAAAATCTATTAGGTTAATGGAAATACGTATGCACTAACGTGTGAAAAAAATTCGATAAAAACTGTTTAATTTTGATGAGATATTTATTTTGTTATTTTTGTACATTCGGTATATTTTTTTTTATAGTGATATATTCCTAAAAAAAATTTGTAGATGACATTAAGTTACATTTATTGTTAACTATTGATCCAAATTAAAATATGCTTGTATTTCATTATAAAGAAATTTTTGAAAAATTATGATATTAATGCAAATAAATGCAACTATGTTGAAAATTTTAGATAAAAATTATTTAACTAATATCAAATTAATTTGGTAAAAATAATTATAAATCAAATAAAGATATATAAATAATAAAAGGTAAGATTACGTCATTTAACTAAAATTTTGGACTAAATTACCAATGTTTCAAACTTCGGGATTTGATTGTAATAACCCCCAAAGGTTAAGACCTTTTGTGAATTTGTCTTAAACTGAATGGCCGAAATACCCATTGGAAAGAGGACAAAATAACAAAATCAGAGATAATTAATGGCAAAAGTGGACAAATTTCATCAATTTTAACCAAATGCGCACCAAAATTTTTTTTGTGGATCGATAGTGCTACCTTTTTTTATTTCATACCAAACTCACAGTAACCACACTTTTTTTTTGGACAATTTTCACCAATTTCCCATTGCATTATTATTATTATTATAACAGAAGTGTTTCAGTGGGTTCTAAACCTCAAGGAGCATAGGCCATGTTTAAAACGGAGGGGGACAAATCTCCTAACTAAGTGCATAGAATAATTGAGTTGACGTATTGCAAAAGTTGATGCGAGTGATGGGATAATTTCCATCGGCAAAGTGGATGTGTGTGATGAGAAAAATTTCTAGTATTGCAGGGTTATTACTAAATACACTATTCATAATCGCTAACCACTGTTTACTTACATATAGGAAATTATATTTGTATTACTTATTGAATTAATTGTGATATTCTATGTATTAGTGTGTAGTTTTATATTGATAGGAGTATTAGTACACTCTTGGATTACCAGAAATTTTTATGCATGTCAATGGTGGGATAATTCATTAATTCCATTGAGTGCCGTAACATCGTTGCTTCATCCGAGACAACGGGAAGGTTGTACAGAATGGCAATAACTGGTGAAGGATTTGGTGTTTCCGTTTAGGCATATCAGGAGTGCATAAGTCATGCTATTCTTATTACTAGTATTTTAATTTTAATTCATTTTCTTTTAAATTTGAATTAATTTGTTCAAATCAATTATAGTCATATATCTCATGAAACCTATACCTATTACACAAATTTCAACCATTTAATCCCATACATTTTCTCTCATATTTCACATAAAAATGCATAAATATTTGAATCTAATGGGCTCTAATTAGTGTGTATTTAATACATGTGGAAAAAGAACAATTTCAGGATGAGTTATAAGTAGCCGAAATAGCTAAATGTTGATCTTCTCCCTTCATTCCATAAAAATAGGTTCGTTTTCATTCTTCATCCGTTTCAAAATATCGACCACTTTTTATTTGTGTACATTGAATTCCTTCACTTTTCATATGGTGCCCTTAGTTAATGTGCATGGTTATTTATAAAAATATATTATCACTATTTAATGTAGAAGTATATTTGAAGAAATACAACCATGGACGGACCTTGTGGGGGGCTACAACCCAATTTTTTTCGAAGGTTTACATTTTTTATTTACTTTTATATATAACCTTAGTCAAATTAAATTGTTTTCTTTATTACAACCCGTGTCGTTAAAAATTGTAGATCCACCTCTAATACAACTATTCCCTCTGTCCCATAAAGGTAGGCTTATATTTCATTTTCGTCCATCCCAAAATATATGCCACTTTTCATTTTATTTGCATTTAATTTTTTTTATTTTCCAATTATACTCTTATTTATTATGCATTGTTATTAATAAAAATATATTAACATTATTTAATGCAATGGTATATTTAAAACAATATAACTAAAATTTACTTTGTCAATAATAATATTATTTGCAATTTCTTAAATTATGTGAAAGTCAAACCAAACCTATTTTTATAGGACGGAGGGAGTAAAATTTGTTAATTCAATAATATTAATTACGATTTCTTTATCCTTATAAAAGTCAAACTAAATCTGTCTTTATGGGACAGATGGAGTATGTTTTTATTCTCATTCAATATGAGATTTGTTGACCTCCAAAAATGAACGCCGGTGGGCCCTCCCGAGTCGAGACGACCGACCTCTAAAAATGGCCGCCAAACAGTATCCCGATGTCGACCCCGCATCCCTGCACACGTAACAACCCGTTAGAGCCTCGGACCACCGCGACGGTGGCGGCCGCAGGGACTCCGACGGTCAAGTCAACGGCTGGAAAATGCAAGAGAGCGTAAGAGAAGTCGGGCTTCGTCTATCAAAGTGGAAAAGGTATACCTTGTAAATGAAGAGCTCACATATATATAGAAGTGGTAATGGGCCGTGGTGGGCCGAGAGGTGGATTGGGCTTGGTGGAGGCCCACTAACCCAATGTCCAATTGCTAAAGCCCAATCTTGATTGGAGGAGTAACATAAGTCCCCCAAGTCCGATTTGTTCATTTATGTACGGGTCTGAGTTTAAAATATTGGTTGCCGGTGATGAGGGCTTAGGAATTGCTTCTGTACTGGAATGCCGCTCGGATAGCCTCCCGAGGCGGTGGAGTGGTTGAGAAACCATATTTACCGAAGCCGAGTCGGGCGAGGCGTGTCGGTTGAGGAACCATATTTGCCGATGCCGATAAATGAGCTCGTCGAGGGCTTATGATTGGCCTCGGAGCGCTTGCTATCAAAGATAAGTGAGTGGAAGCAAAGTGCCCACTGTAGGAGTCCTCTAAATTTGGAATAAGGACTTCTCGTGAATACGAGGCATTGCCGGGAAGGAATAAGGACTTCTCGTGAGTACGAAGCATCGCCGGGGCGGACTATGAGGCATCGCCGTGGCGGAATAAGAGCTTCTCGTGAAGACGAGGTATCACCGAGGCCACTTCTCGTGAAATACGAGGCATCGCCGTGGTGGGATAAGGACTTCTCGTGAAGACGAGGCATCACCGGGGCAGACTATGAGGCATTGCCGTGGCGGAATAAGAGTTTCTCGTGAAGACGAGACATCGCCGGAGCGGAATATAGACTTCTCGTGGAGATGAAGCATCGCCCGGGCGGACTTCTCGTGAATACGAGGCATCGCCGGGGCGGAATAGAGACTTCTCGTGAAGACGAGGCATCGCCGGAGCGGAATATAGACTTCTCGTGAAGACGAGGCATCGCCCGGGTGGACTTCTCGTGAATAAAAGGCATCGCCGCGGTAGAATAGGGACTTCTCGTGAAGACGAGGCATCGCCGGAGCGGAATATAGACTTCTTGTGAATACGAGGCATCGCCCGGGCGGACTTCTCGTGAATACGAGACATCGCCGGAGCGGAATATAGACTTCTTGTGAAGACGAGGCATCGCCCGGGCGGAATATAGACTTCTCGTGAAGACGAGGCATCGCCCGGATGGACTTCTCGTGAATACGAGGCATCGCCGGGGCGAGATAAGGACTTCTTGTGAAGACGAGGCATCGCCAGAGCGGAATATAAACTTCTCGTGAAGACGAGGCATCGCCCGGGCGGGCTTCTCGTGAATACGAGGCATCGCCGCGGCGGAATAGGGACTTCTCGTGAAGACGAGGCATCGCCGGAGCGGAATATAGACTTCTTGTGAAGACGAGGCATTGCCCAGGCGGACTTCTCGTGAATACGAGGCATCGCCCGGGCAGACTTCTCGTGAATACGAGGCATCGCCAAGGCGGAATATAGACTTCTCGTGAAGACGAGGCATCGCCTAGGAGGACTTCTCGTGAATACGAGGCATCGCCGGGGCGGGATAAGGACTTCTTGTGAAGACGAGGCATCGCCGGAACGGAATATAGACTTCTCGTGAAGATGAGGCATCGCCGGGGCGGAATAGGGACTTCTCGTGAAGACGAGGCATCGCCCGGGCGGACTTCTCGAGGCATCGCCGGGGTGGAATATAGACTTCTCGTGAAGATGAGGCATCACCCGGGCGGACTTCTCGTGAATACGAGGCATCGCCGGGTCGGGATAAGGGCTTCTCGTGAAGACGAGGCATCGCCGGAGCGGAATATAGACTTCTCGTGAAGACAGGGCATCGCCCCGGCGGACTTCTCGTGAATACGAGGCATCGCCGCGGCGGAATAGGGACTTCTCGTGAAGACGAGGCATCGCCGGGGCGGACTTCTCGTAAATACAAGGCATCGCCGGAGCGGAATATAGATCACATCAAGCGAGATAGGGCCGAAGCAAGACAATTATCTTGTAATATAAGACTTTGTTACTGAGCTTGAATAACAGTAACTCATGAGGGATTGGAGATTACCTCGGCGAAGAGCTGAACAATGAGGACTTACGAATGGCCTCGGTAGAGAGGGCTTATTGCTTGCCTCAAATAATAAAGGAGTCCATAAACAAGGGCTTGGCCTCACTAATATATCCTTGCAACTTTCCATATTCACGTTCCAACGAGTCATCGTTTTTAAGAAGGCAGCCCCGATTTTGCAAAATTCTAATCAACTGATAGCGGAGAGGTATTCTAGCCTCAAAAGAACTTTCCGGAGGTCGTTGGGGTGATCTCGATGATGGAAACCAAAGCCCGCACAACATAAAACCGTTGGATTAGTCAGGAGAAGCAAATCTCACAAAATTCCCGCACAGGAATTCAGCATTGACCTTTCAGCAAACAAAGGGCTGTATCTTGGCCTAGGAAACTCCGAATCCCGATCCGTAAAATTTCATGGAAAGTTAACATCCGTGTCTTTCCAACGATGCATGCCTCATTGGCTAATTCCCTCTGAATTTATCGTAGTAAATCGGCGAAGTAGGCTGCTAACAGTATTTTCGAGTAGAAACTCAGCAGTGGCCTGACCTCAAACGGGGTGCAATATCTTTCTCTTCGAAACTCCAAATCGCAATCCGTAAAATTCCATAGAAAGTTAACATCTTCACCTTTCCAACGGTATATGGCTCATAAGCTATTTCCCTCTGGATTTATCGCACTAATTCGGCGAAGTGGGCTGCTCGAAATAGGTAGATTAGGGAGATGTGGATGGGGATGGAATGGTGTAGTGGAGGCTATCCCACATAGGAAAATTAAGGTGGAATGTACCAATTTATAAGTGAATGCCCATCTTCAATGTGTAACTAAGTGTTACATGAGGAATGCTCCATGCACTACGCGCGCCCGCAGGGGGGTGCAAATCTCGACGCGATTTCTTTACGATCTTTGGGACTTGCGTACGAGCGCAACCTGCGGACAGGAATGTCGCACCGAAATTGGCCGAGTGAAGGGCATTGGTCGGGCCGGGGCGCCATGCCGGGTCAAGTCGGCGAGCCACGGTTGGGCAGGAGCGCCACGCCGGGTCAAGTCGGCGAGCCACTGGCCTGTTGGGCCGGATGGGGAGCCACGCCAGGTCAAGGTCGGCGAGCCACGGGTGAGGGGCACCACGCCGAGTGAAGGGCATGTAACGCCCCAACTCCTTACGTGTATTTTGTGTATATTTTGTTATGGATTGGAAATGTTGCGTATATATATATGATGATGACGTGTTACGTGAGGACTGAAATGTGTATATGGGATGCTCGGGAGTGTATTTGAGGACGTGATATACCGGACGACCTTCGAATTGGTGTCGGGAGGAGAAAACAGGAAAAAGGAAATTTACGGCCGTAATTTTGGGATTTACGGCCGCAATTTTGGATTTACGGCCGTAATTTATTGAGTTGAGAAAGGTTGGTTGGCACGAAGTCTCTGTAGGCCGCATGTCCGGGTTTGCGGCTGCAGATGTTAGGTTACGGCCGTAATTTGTGAGTTACGGCCGTAAGATGGAAATTTACGGCCGTAAATTAAGGTCGGCAGAATGGATTTGGATAGACTTTTAAGCCATTTGACTCACCTTTTTCATCATTTTCGGTTCCCACCACTTCCAATCAACCTAGAGCTAATTCCAAAAGGTCTTGTGGAGGAATTTTCCTTGGTTGGATTGAGGGATCATCATTGATATCTTTGGGTACAGTAAATCTCTACCAAAGGCAGTGGAGGAGACTTGAAAGGGGTTACCTATCATTTCTTTTCCCTAATCTTCCATTGTGGAGGTAGGTAATAGGTATATTTCATGTCTCTAACATGTGTTGGTGAATATATGATGAAATATGCGATGATAGATGTATATTGTATGATTATTGGTATTTTTACATCCCTTGAATGCCTTATGGAGGGATTGGTAGTTGTGGGTGAACATGTGTGTTTGTGGCATGAACAATTGCCCTCTATGTGTGTATGGGCATGTGTTTGTGGTATGTTAAGGGAATATGGAGCCTTAAATTAGGGAATGGAGATTGAAACAAGGCTTGACGGTGAATGGTAAGCTCATTCATGACATGTGTGTGTAGAAGAGTTGCCTATCATGTGTTTACAAATATGTGAATATACAATCGGCCAAGATTGGGGAACTAAGTGCTATGCAGGGCAAAGTGTTACATCGGAAGGTGGGAGCACCTCTTGAATGCCGTAGGAGCCACCTCTAGACGCCCCGGCCGGATTGTGTAGCCTCGTGGGGTAGTGAAACCCCGAAGTGAAAGACCTACGGGCACGCCTACGGGCAAGTTAAAGACCTACGGGCAAACGGGGCTAAATGTCATAGTATGGGCGCCAAGTACTCACATGATTCGCACTCGGGGCCCGATGTGATAGTATAACGTGCATTGCATATGCATTTATTCCTACTGAGTCTTTATGACTCACGTTGTGTTGTTTGTTCTCGTATGTGCAGGACAGGGTCGATCAGGTGGAGGTGGCGGGGAATCAGTCGGAAATTGATGGGTGAAAGCTAGGAAATGACACGATTCCGACCTTTTGTACTTGTAAATGTGACCATGTGATCGCTCCATTTGATAAACCCTAGCTGTGTAAATTAATATGTCTTTTGGGAAACGATCGGCACTTATGAGTTAGAGCCGAATCTTTTGAAATGAACTTGTGAGCGTTGGTATGTGTCACTAACCACCTGGATTATGCGTGTGTAATGACACCCTAGCCACGTGTCATAGTTGTGACGTAATATATATATATATATGTGTGTGACACGACGTGGATCTAGGGTGGGTGTTACAGGGTGGTATCAGAGCCGGTCTTTTCCTATGCTTTCACACATCTATGGGTCAACTCCGCCACTCCAAGATCAACGTGTCTTGTAGGTATGAGATGTGGGGTTTATCGCTGTGTGGTAACTCTCTTGTTGTATGATTGTTGTATGTGTATCTTTAGGGTTCTTTGTAGCTGGTATACATGGCGGATGAGCAGGCTACAGTCATGGATTGCTTGACGCGATTGGTGGAGCAACAGTAACAGATTCAGCAACAGTCTCAAATGATGCAACAAATGATGAATGATCGGAATGGAAATCCGAATGCGAGTGGGAACAATACGGCGGGTACATCGGCCTTGGAGAAGTCGAAGGAAGATCGGGATCGAGAAGTTGCCTCTGACCGGTTTCGGCGATTGAACCCACCAGTGTTTGAGGATTCCAAGGATCCGGTGGATGCTGAAAACTGGATCCAGACGATGGAGCGCATGTTTGAGCATGTGCACGTTTCCGTGGCCGAACAGGTGAACTGTGCGACATTTATGTTGAGGAGTTCGGCGGGATTTTGGTGGGATACAATAAGGAAAAGTGATGAGGCTGCAAATATTACTTGGACTGACTTTTGTACGAGGTTCCGAACCAAGTATCTATCGGAGCTTGATTCGAATGAGAAGTTGGCGGAGTTTATTGATTCTGGCGAGGAAAAATGATAGTGAATGAGTAGAGCAAGAGGTATGAGGAATTAGCTCGCTTTGCTACGCACATGGTGGATACCCCGGGCCGAAAGATTGCTCGATTCATTGCGGGGTTGAGGCCGGAATTAGCACGAGATGTGCAATTGGCCAGTGCGGCGAATATGAGTTACATTGACGCTATTGAGCGGGCCTATATTGCGGAGAAAGCCGAGGCCCGGATTTTGCAATCTCATCAACCTCCTACGTTGCCAGTTCCGCCCAGTTACCAGGCTCAAGGTTCATCTCCATCATCACAGGGATCTTCGTATAATACTCGGGGACGAGGATCGAATTTCCGGGGTCGCGGAAGGAACAATAATAAAAGGCCACCGGGTACGAATTTGACACCCGGACCGCCGGCAAAGAAGGGACCGAGTTCTCATTTTCCCCAACCGTGCAAATTCTGTGGGAAGAACCACGGAGGGGTGTGTTATTACAGGGCCGGGAAGTGTTATCAGTGTGGGAAGGAAGGGCACATGATACGTGATTGCCCGGAGCTGAGGAATCAACAACCGCCCCCTCAGCGATGCAGTGTTTCTTTGTAAGCATAAGCGAGGCCTCGGAGCACCAATGTGATTGCAGGTATTGTTTATTTATGCTCTTCACCTGCATACGCCTTGTTTGATTCCGGAGCCACACATTCCTTTGTGTGTCTCGCGTATACTCGACACATGCATATGATTCCGGAGCCTTTGAAGGTTCCTTTTGATATTGTTATACCAGCGGGACGAAATCAATGTGCTACCTATTATTTTCCTTCTGTGGTGGTTCGAGTGCAAGAATTAGATATGGTGGCTAACCTCATTGCATTGGAACTTCAAGATTATGATGTTATCCTTGGAATGGATTGGTTGAGGCAACATGGGGTAATGTTAGATTGCCCTAGTCGAGCATTGGTGATGCCGGGACAGGATCCCATTGTTTTTCCAAGGTTGGAGCGCCCGACTCGAATACCGATCTCGGCTATGAAAGTTAGGAAATTGATTGGCCAGGGATGTAGTGCATATTGGGTTAGTTTATGTGGTATGGAGATTGGAGAAGCAAAAACGCCACAGGCCGTGCCAGTTGTATGCGAGTTCTTGGATGTGTTCCCCGAAGATCTTCCTGGATTACCTCCGTCTCGAGAAGTTGAGTTTCGGATTGATGTGGTTACAGATACTTTGCCGATATCCAAAACTCCTTACCGTATGGCACCTTCGGAGTTAAAGGAACTTCGAACCCAGTTGGAGGATCTATTGAAAAAGGGATTTATTCGACCGAGTACCTCTCCTTGGGGTGCCCCGGTGTTATTTGTAAAGAAGAAGGACGGGTTGATGCGCCTTTGCATTGACTATAGGGAGCTGAATAAAGTGACGGTTAAGAATAAATACCCGTTGCCTCGGATTGATGAGTTGTTAGATCAACTTCAAGGTTCGGCAATTTATTCAAAGATTGATTTACAATCGGGATATCATCAGTTGAAGATTAATGAGGAGGACGTCCAGAAATCGGCATTCCGGACCCGCTACGGACATTATGAGTTTCTCGTTATGCCATTTGGTTTAACTAATGCCCCAGCAGCCTTTATGGATTTGATGAATCGGGTGTTTAAACCCTACTTGGATACATTCATCATTGCGTTCATTGACGACATCTTGATCTACTCCAAATCTCGAGAAGAACATGAACACCATCTTCGTTCGGCTTTGCAAGTACTTCGGAAGGAAAAGTTGTACGCAAAGTTTTCCAAATGCGAGTTTTGGACGGAGCAAGTAAGCTTTTTGGGGCACGTAGTGACGAAGGATGGAATTTCGGTTGATCCTAGCAAAGTGGAAGCGGTTTTGAAGTGGGCACAGCCGACTACTCCCCTCTTGAGATCTGAGCTTTGTCGGATTGGTAGCTATTATCGTCGGTTTGTGAAAGGCTTTGCTAAGATCGCGCTCCTCTTACTCATCGGCGAAAAAGAGCGCACCTTTTCGATGGGACAGAGGAGTGTGGCGAGTTTTGAGTTGAAGACTCGTCTCACTCTGACTCGATCTTGGCTATCCCCAATAATTCTAGTGTATTCACGATTCTGATGGCGCCTCGTATCAAGGGTTAGGATGCATATTGATGCAAAATGAGCAGGTGATTGCGTACGCGTCTCGACAATTGAAAAGTTATGAACAGAAATATCCAACTCATGATTTGGAGCTGGCTGCAATCGTGTTTGCCTTAAAGATTTGGCGACACTACCTCTATGGAGTTCGATGTGAGATCTTTACCGACCATAAGAGCTTGAAGTATCTCTTCACGCAGAAAGAGTTGAATATGCGTCAACGCCGTTGGCTGGAATTAGTGAAAGATTATGATTGTTCAATAAATTATCATCCCGGTAAAGCCAATGTGGTTGTGGATGCATTGAGCAGAAAAACTCCCAGACAAAGGCCAAGGGAGTTACAAAGTGAAATCGAGAAGTTTGATCTTGAAATCTTGGAACCCGAGGAAGGCCGTTTGGCGGCTATGTCGATTCAGTCTACTCTTCTTGACCGGATTCGGGAGGAACAGGAAGTGGACGAGTGGGTACAGAGGACGCTATTGTTATTGAAAGACACGCCAAATCCGGACGTGCAGGTGCAGCGAGGGATTCTTAAATATAGAAATCGATATTATGTACGGCAATGACGAAGAGCCTCTACGGCAGAAATTTGTAATGAAGCTCATGTGACGTCGTACTCCATTCATCTGGTTCAACTAAGATGTACAGGGAGATCAAAACCTTGTATTGGTGGCGGTATGAAACGAGAAATTTCCGAGTACGTGGCAAAGTGTTTAGTGTGCCAGCAAGTTAAAACGGAACATCAACGACCGGCAAGGACACTTCATCCACTCCCAATTCCGGAGTGGAAATGGAGTGATATTACTATGGACTTTGTAGCTGGCTTGCCAAAGACGAGTAAGGGTTTTGATGCCATATGGGTAATCGTCGATCGACTCACGAAGTCTGCTCACTTTTTACCAATTAAGATGACTTTCCGGATGGAGTAGTTGGCTCACCTCTATGTTCAGGAGATTGTACGCCTTCATGGTGCGCCTACTACGATTACCTCCGACCGTGATCCCGCTATTTATCTCACTTTTGGAAGGAGCTGCACATTATATTGGGGACGAAACTTCAGTTTAGCACGGCTTTTCACCCCCAAACTGACGGGCAATCAGAGAGAACGATTCAAACCTTGGAGGATATGCTTCGTGCCTGTGTTTTGGAATTTCCACACAGTTGGGATCGACACCTCCCCTTGATCGAATTTGCATACAACAATAGCTACCATTCTTCTATTGGTGTCCCTCCCTATGAAGCACTGTACGGACGAAAATGTAGATCGCCCCTTCATTGGGACGAAGTGGGAGAAGGAAAAGTAATGAGGATGGAGATGATTGAGGAGATGATATCGGCGGTTGAAAAGATTAAACAACGAATGAAAGCTGCCCAAGATCGCCAGAAAAGCTACGCTGATAGGCGGCGCCGACCGTTGGAATTCGAAATTGGAGATAAGGTCTTTATTCGGATATCCCCGATCAAAAGGCTCTTACGTTTTGGCAAACGAGGGAAATTGACTCCTCGCTATATTGGGCCGTATGAGATTCTTGGTCGCATTGGGGATGTTGCGTATCGGCTCCACTTACCGACCCATATGAGTCGTATTCATGATGTATTCCATGTATCGGCCTTGAGAAAGTATGTTTCAGACTCGTCTCATGTGTTGCCAGAACCCCCACTTGATATTCAACCTGACTTATCATATGAAGAAAAGCCGGTCAGCATTGTGGCTCACAGCGTTAAGCAACTCCGCGGTAAAGAGATTCCCCTAGTTCGCGTGATATGGCGTAGTGCAAGTATAGAGGAAGAAACATGGGAACGAGCGGACTCTATGAAACAACAATATCCCGAGCTATTCCAGGTAATTTCGAGGACGAAATTTCATTAAGGGGGGAAGATTGTAACGTCCCGACTCCTTACGTGTATTTTGTGTATATTTTGTTATGGATTGGAAATGTTGCGTATATATATATGATGACGTGTTACGTGAGGACTGAAATGTGTATATGGGATGCTCGGGAGTGTATTTGAGGACGTGATATGCCGGATGACCTTCGTATTGGTGTCGGGAGGAAAAGCGGGGAAAAAGAAATTTCACGGCCGTAAGCGGGTCATTCTGGCCGTAATTTTGAGATTCTGACGTAATTTTGGATTCTGCCGTAATTTATTGAGTTGAGAAAGGTTGGTTGTACGAAAGTCTCGGTGAGGCCGCATGTCCCGGGTTTGCGACGCGGATGTTGGAGGTTCTACCGTAAGGGCCTTAGGTTACGGCCGTACGATGGAAATTTACGGCCGTAAATTAAGGTCGGCAGAATGGATTTGGATAGACTTTTAAGCCATTTGACTCACCTTTTTCATCATTTTCGGTTCCCACCACTTCCAATCAACCTAGAGCTAATTCCAAAAGGTCTTGTGGAGGAATTTTCCTTGGTTGGATTGAGGGATCATCATTGATATCTTTGGGTACAGTAAATCTCTACCGAAGGTAGTGGAGGAGACTTGAAGGGGGTTACCTATCATTTCTTTTCCCTAATCTTCCATTGTGGAGGTAGGTAATAGGTGTATTTCATTTCTTTAACATGTGTTGGTGAGTATATGATGAAATATGCGATGATAGATGTATATTGTATGATTATTGGTATTTTTACATCCCTTGAATGCCTTATGGAGGGATTGGTAGTTGTGGGTGAACATGTGTGTTTGTGGCATGAACAATTGCCCTCTATGTGTGTATGGGCACGTGTATGTGGTATGTTAAGGGAATATGGAGCCTTAAATTAGGGAATGGAGATTGAAACAAGGCTTGACGGTGAATGGTAAGCTCATTCATGACATGTGTGTGTAGAAGAGTTGTAACGCCCCGCCCGAATTCGTCCCAAAGATGATGTGAAACTCCGAATATGATGTGAAACGATAAGAAAATGAGTGGATGTCTACGTTATGTTTGCGAAGTGTTTGTTAGTATATGTGATGTTTCGGGATCATAAATGGTCATTGAAAACATGAGAAATGGAAAATTTCAGCAAAAGCTAGGTTACGGCCGTAAAAGTTAAGTTACGGTCGTAAATATGTACGATACGGCCGTAAATATCAGGAAGGAATTTGGAAAGATTTACAGAAAGTTTTATACGGCCGTATGATGTTTAGTTACGGCTGTAAGGTTTGTGTTACGGCCGTAAATGATTTAGTTATGGCCGTAATTTTATGTCGGCAGATTTTATGTTCTAGACATTTTAAGTCGGTTGAGGGTTATATAAATACCCAAATCTCGGTCCTTCATGCATATAACACCCATAAGATTATTCTTGAACCCTCTTTAAGCCCCAATCCAAGAATTAAGTCTATGTAATGCATGTGTAATCCTCAATTGCAAAGAGAAAAGAGGGAGAAGAAAGAAGAAAGCATCGAGGTTCAAAACGACACATCTTTGAAGAGAATTGGATTTTGAAGATGATGTCTTCTTAAGAGTTGTATTCCATTGAGTCTAGATTGCAACAAGCTTTGAATCACCTCATTTGGAAATCGGACGCAAAAGTTATGATCAAAACATTGAAGGCCGCCAGTGCAGAAAATTTTCAGCAGAAGGCATTACGGCCGTAATTTCATGTCGGCAAAGTGAGTTTTCGCGACTTTTCTTGATATTTTTGGGTATTTATTCCACTCTAATGTGTCTCCAAGATCCATAAGACCCCCCAAGATCATGTCTAAATCCTCTCTAAGCTCCAAACCAAGAAATAAGTCCATGTAATCTATTTGTAACCTTGATTATAAAGGGAAATGAAGAGGAAGAAGGAGAAGGAAAGAGAGGAAGAAGAAGGAAGGTTATCCATGGATGTTGAGCTTGATTTCTTCAATATAAGGTGAGTAATAGGTGTTTTATGTGTACTATGGATTGAATATATGCTTGAATGGAATTTGTGGGCAAACAACAATGTTTAAATTATGTGTAACATTAGTGAACATGCTAGGATCCTTTAGATGGGTTATATGTATGTGTTGTGATGTGAGAATGGTTTGTATGAGTAGTATGTGGTCTTGTGAATCTACATAGGTGCTAAATGAATGATTTGGTGATTGGAATTTAAGAAGCAAAGAGATAGAGTGAATATGCAAAGAATATGAAGGGAAATGAAATGGGTTAGCAACTAAACTTGTGTTTGGAATAACAATAGGTTAGTGTGAATATAATTACAAGTCATGTGTGATCAAATTAGTAGGTGTTGAAGTAATGAAAGCTATAGAAAATGTGTGCATGTTGATTAACGATAGAAAGACTTAGTGTGGTAAGCTTAATGCCCAAAATGTGACCATATGAAAAGAATGAGTCTTAGTGTGAAATACCATGTGAACTTGTGTGATAAGAATATGAATGTGCATATGTGTTATATGAATATTGTGGCACAATGTGGGATTATATGTGAAATGCCTACATGTGAAAATATGAGGCAAGAACGTGCAATGCCATGTGAGCGAATTATATGTGAAATGTGAATGTGAAAGTGAAGCCTTGGTTATGTGTAATCGAGCATGTGAAAGCGAAAGTGTGAAAGAAGACAAGGCTTCTAATGGTAAATGTGTTATCTGAGCATTGCACGAGCATGTGAATGTGTTAAGCGTTCCCGATCATGTGTTCACCTCTGTGTATGTGTGAAGCCGAGGAGGGGAACCTAGGCCCCTATGTGTATATGTGACCGTGGACCTTTCGAAAGAATTGGATATCCACGGGTTATTGTGATACGATGTGATGTGCAAAGACTCGGCTAATTGTGTTATATGTGTGCGGCGCCTCGTGAACACATTGATCAGCAACGGGGCCCAGAAAAGAAAGAAAAAAATGTGGATGACATGTGTTCCAGGCATTGCATTGCATCGCATTGCATCTGTTACTCACTGAGTCTTTATGACTCACTGTGTGTCCATTTGTTTGTGTTATGATAGGTTACGGACGTGGAGAATGGCGAAGAGTCCTAAAGCTTGTTGGTGTGTAGGGAAAAAGAATCCAAAGATCCTGTATGTTGTGCAAGTGTTTGCTGAACCCTGGAGGATTTGTGTTTATGTAAGTGTTTTGAGAACGCCAAGCAACCCAGGGTATCGTGCAAGATTGTGTAAAGTAGCGTTCCTCTAGTTCAAATATGTTAAAAGATGTGAAAAGAGAAGCATATTTTCGTACAATGTGACGTCGATATGACGTATATTTGTGTGGAACTGGAGGGGGCGTTATAAGAGTTGCCTATCATGTGTTTACAAATATGTGAATATACAATCGGCCAAGATTGGGGAACTAAGTGCTATGCGGGGCAAAGTGTTACACCGGAAGGTGGGAGCACCTCTTGAACGCTGTAGGAGCCACCTCTAGACCCCCCGGCCGGATTGTGTAGCCTCGTGGGGTAGTGAAACCCCGAAGTGAAAGACCTACGGGCACGCCTACGGGCAAGTTAAAGTGATAAGTGCTAGAAAAGCACTTAAATAACTCTTTTATTTTACGTGTTTATGTATTTTATTAGTGTTATATGTTTATTTTTATGTGTTTTCCATTTATTGTGTGTTTAGAATCACAAGAAATCAAAAGGAGCCAAAATGGATAAAAACGGAGCGAAAACGGAACTTGGGACCGAAATGCAAGCAAATTCAAAGATGGAGGGCCTCCGATGTAATTTTATGAAAAGTTGTTTTTACAATTTTTCTTGTGTCAATATCAAAAAATATCAAAAGAGGATTTCCACATTTTTGTCGGATCCCAAATCGGAGTTTCCTAGTGAAAGTTATGGCCATTTGAAGAGAAAGGATAAAGCGTAAAAAATCAGCACCTCGAATTTACTGGCTCAGTTCAGTAATTTGACCATAACGTTTGTTACAAAATTAGGATTGACCTGTACTTTATATTGTTGGAAAGGACACTCAGAGGGCTACAACTTTGATGTTGACCTCTTCAAATAATTCGGATCATATCATGGTAAAAAATGGGCAAAACCGAGAGTGATGTGAATGGAGGATTTCTTGGGCCATGTTTTGGTAGAAAATTCACAACTTTCTATTAAAATATCCAAAAGAGGACATTCCAATTGCACAATTCAGCCAAGATGCTTACCTATACCATGATATAATATTTGAACTAATGGAGCAATTTAAAATCATGATTTGGTGGTTACCAATTAGTGGAATTATAATGGAGTAGTTGTACAATTTTTTAGTATGTTTTCTTGTGAAATTTTGCCTATAAATAGAGGCATTTGTAAGGAAGGAAAGGCACAACTTAGTAGAAGAGAATTAGCTAGTAGTTCTCTCCAATAAAATTTTCTTCTTCATTTGTTCTTAGTTTTAGCTTAAAGATTTTAGCTTTTCATATTCCGGCGGATCAATTCTTCGCTAAGTTCTCTTTTCCCTTTTATTTCTCTATTTATTTCTTAGTATTTATTTACTTGTTTACTATATTTTACATAATCTATCATATAGTGGTGGTGATACAAGGCGAACACTCGCTAAAAAGTATGAAACCGCGCAATTATGAGTAGTTAAGACTTTTCTATCTAGTTCGAAGGGGACGTTGTGTTCAACTAATATGTTGTTATCTTTTCTAACTCTTTAGTAACGTTTTATCTATTCCTCTATTTCAATTTGTTGATTTGTTATGCTTGTAAACCCGTTTTTGAGTTTATGTGATTATTGCATTCACTTTGGCCAATTGAATCAATTAATCTTTAAATTCAAGTTACTTGCTAGAATTGGAAATTTTGATCCGTAATTGTCATTAGATTCCAATCCAAAGTAGCAGATGAATATCGTGCATATTTATTAACAAATCAACTTAGATGCATTAATTCGAGCTTGTGAAATTATTCATCTAATTCAACTCATTCTTCTCGTTCATTTCATACAAACTTTGCATTAAATCCTAAGAGCTTGTTTAGGGTTATCCAATAGCTAGATGTTAAGTTAAAGAGCTTACTTTTAACTTAATATACTTAAGGAAGAATTCGTTAATCAGAGCTTCTCGGTTAATTGAGAGTTGATAAATTGAAGAAGGAATAGTAACACGTTGCATGGGAAAGATAAATACAAGTTGTTGACACAACCGAACCCGAGAACTAGATATTTATTTCAATTGTTTTATTTGATCTTATCTTTTGTCATTTGATTTTCATTCAAAATTCTCAAAACCCCCACTTTTCTATATTAATTGATAAAGACAACTAGATTAAGCACCGTTCCTCTTGGGTTCGACCCTTACTTACCACTTCTACATTAATTTGTAGTTTTGAAACCGAGTAAGGAAAAAAAAAATAAATTTTGGCGTACTACGACAACACGCCCATAAAGACCTACGGGCAAACGGGGCTAAATGTCATAGTATGGGCGCCAAGTACTCACATGATTCGCACTCGGGGCCGATGTGATAGTATAATGTGCATTGCATATGCATTTATTCCTACTGAGTCTTTATGACTCACGTTGTGTTGTTTGTTCTCGTATGTGCAGGACAGGGTCGATCAGGTGGAGGTGGCGGGGAATCAGTCGGAAATTGATGGGTGAAAGCTAGGAAATGACACGATTCCGACCTTTTGTACTTGTAAATGTGACCATGTGATCGCTCCCTTTGATAAACCCTAGCTGTGTAAATTAATATGTATTTTGGGAAACGATCGGCACTTATGAGTTACGAGCCGAATCTTTTGAAATGAACTTGTGAGCGTTAGTATGTGTCACTAACCGCCTAGATTATGCGTGTGTAATGACACCCTAGCCACGTGTCATAGTTGTGACGTAATATATATATATATATATATATATATATATATGTGTGTGTGTGTGTGTGTGTGACACAACGTGGATCTAGGGTGGGTGTTACAGGGCATCGGTCGGGTCGGGGCGCCAAGCCGGGTCAAGTCGGCGAGCCACGATTGGGCAGGAGCGCCATGCCGAGTCAAGTCGGCGAGCCACTGGCCTGTTGGGCCGGATGGGACGCCACGCCGGGTCAAGTCGGCGCGCCCGTTGGGCCGGATGGGGCACCACGCCGGGTCAAGGTCGGCGAGCCACGGTTGGGCAGGAGCGTCACGCCGGGTCAAGTCGGCGAGCCAGGTTGGGCAGGGGCGCCACGTCGGGTCAAGGTCGACGAGCGACGGTTTGGCCGGATGGGGGCGACGTGGAGCACCAACCACCCCACGTGTATGTCACTATCAAGCCAACCACCCCACGTGTGCCTGCAACTGCTGTCAAAGTCACCAACTACCCCACGTTTTGTCACTGTCAAGCCATACCCATTGCCGTAACAGCAGAAAGAAGTCGCCAGTGAGAGAGTTTCTGCCATGGCTACAACCAGAGAGCTTCTGCAATTGCTTTTTCCAGTAAGGAACTCGTTACCTCAACTTTTTCCAGAGCTAGAGGGTCTTTCTCCTTCGATCTATTCCATGTTCGCCAGAAAAATCTTTTCCAGTGCCCTTCTTCGTCGGGAATCACCATCTTCTTCAAGATCCACTCGGGGTTTTGATCTTCGTCTCTTCGCCGGAAAATATTACCTATTTCCCAGCTACTTTTTGTGCCGATTCCCACAGACGGCACCAAACTGTTGACCTCCAAAAATGAACGCCGGTGGGCCCTCCCGAGTCGAGACAACCGACCTCCAAACATGGCCGCCAAACAGTATCCCGATGTCGACCACACATCCCTGCACACGTAACAACCTGTTAGAGCCCCGGACCACCGCGACGGCGGCGGCCGCGGGGACTCCGACGGTCAAGTCAACGGCCGAAAAATGCAAGAGAGCGTAGGAGAAGTCGGATTTCGTCTATCAAAGTGGAAAAGGCATACCTTGTAAATGAAGAGCTCACATTTATATAGAAATGGTAATGGGCCGTGGTGGGCCGAGAGGTGGATTGGGCTTGGTGGAGGCCCACTAACCCAATGTCCAATTGCTAAAGCCCAATCTTGATTGGAGGAATAACGCGATTAATCTCTTTTGGCAAGATGGTAGTTTATTTGAGCGTACTAGTCTTGACATTCGCATGTTCTTTCAAGATTTAACATCTAATCCTTCCTTCTCATAAAAGTAGTCTAATTTTCTTTTTTCTTTTTTCTTTTTTTTTGGTCTAAACTATAATTCTATTTTGTTAATTAATTTCTTAGTTTTATTATATGTTCCTAATTAATGTGCATCATTATCAACATATAAGAATAAGAATTATTTAAAGTGGAATACTCCCTCCGTCCTACAAAGATAGATTTCTTGACTTTTTCACAAGAATTAAGAAAACATCAATTAATACTGTTGAAAAAGTAAAATATACGTATATTTTCCTAATATACCATTGAACTTCTTAATTATTATATTTTAATAGTAATTTTATTTTGTTAATAACAATGGATATTAAATAGGGATATATAAGGAACTTAATATTTTAACTACTCCATTTAAGGAAAGTGTTGTATCTTTATGAAACGGACCAAAATGGAATACAAGCATATCTTTGTGGGACAGAAGGAGTAACAAATATTCCCTATGTGCCACAAAGATAGACTTATTTTTCTTTTTCACCAGTTCCAAAATATAGACCACTTTCTGTTTATATCTATTTAATTTCTTCATTTTTCGTGTTATACATATATTTAATGTGTATTGATATTAGTAAAAGCATGTTATCATCATTTAATATGGGGGCATATTTAAAAAAATATAATTAATATTTATTTTTTCAATAATATTAATTATAATTTATTAATCCTTGTGAAAGTCAAATTAAAGCTATTTTTGTGGGTGGAGAGAGTACATAAAAGGGTATATTAGAAAAAAAATAATTAAAAATATTACTTTTTAAGAATATTAATTGAATTTTCTTAGTCTGTGTGAAAATAGGAGACCATCTTTATGAGACTAGGGAGTAAAATCACTTGTTTGGATTTATCGGATTCTAATGTACTCCCTCCGTTCCACCAGCATATTTTGACTTTCATACGGATTAAGAATTTGTTTAACATTATTTGTAAAAGTAAAATTTACTAGTAAATTTCTAATGTACTCCTATATTAAATGATAATTTATACATACATTTGTTAGTGATGATGCGTATTAACTAGGTGTAAATTAAGTAATGGTGAAATTAAATAAGGAAAATAGTTTATTTTTTTAGGACAGATAAAAAAGAAAAATAAGTTTATTTTAGTGGGATGGAGAGAATAGTATTACTACTAATGTTTTAGATTTTCGTTTTAAAGTCAACTTTATCCATACGTTGGGCTTAATACTTTTATATTTATTCAATCGGTAATTTGTCATGTAACAATATCATCGTTGATTGCAGGGAGACCACAAAAGCATATGTTCTAGGGTACTTTTATATTTATCCAATGTGTAATTTGCCATTTTATTTCATTATAGCATTCTTTGTAACATTTGGTATATTATTATAGCGTGATCGATATCATCATTGATTGCACTAAGAAAACAAAAACATCTTTCCTCGCCCACAAATATGTTAGTTTCGTTTTTCATATTAAAAAGAAAGGAGTATTGTCAATGTGCTTCGAAAATTGAACTTAACACACTTTTCTTAATGGAATCCTATTTCAAGTTACATGCTCATTGTGCTCATTTAACTATTGCAATATTGTCGAAAATGACATGAATTTCTACATTGCATTAATAAATTTATGCAAGTTTCAATTACAATATCTTATATTAAATTTATTTAGATTATTTACAAGCACATAAATTATGCTGTGTTATATTAAAAAAATGAAAATTGTAAATACTCTCTCAATGAAGTTAGTGAATTATAATATAAGGCAAGACGGTAATATTAATTCAATGAAATGAGAGACAAAAACGTATGTGATAAGTACGCAAACTTTGCATGAATAAGATTTTTACTTTTCAACCCAGTGGAGTGGGATAATTAATTAGAAAGGAGTTACATCTTTGAATCTGACCAATTTTAGTTGACATTTATATACAACATGCTCTTTAAATTGGATTTATCTTTTTAAGCTTGCAACAAAATTTGGTTGACATTTATACATGTAGATACACGATACTGTAACTGCCTTGGAAACTTATCCGGTTATCCTCTCACTTCAGTTAAAATTTTAGTGAGAGTATTTGGCATACCGAAGTTGATACGATGCACTCTTTGGTGTATAGAGCACTTAAGAGCATCTCCATTGCATAACTTTCTCACATTCTCTATTTTTGTCTACGTGGCGGAGAGATAGGGATACACAAAAAAATTACGGGTCCCATATTTTTTCTCTTTTTTCTCACTTTCCCTACGTTTTCTATACTTTTTCTCACTTTTTCACCATAAATTCCCGTGCCACCTCTACATCTAGAAGCTCAATTTCACATCCTCCACTATTATTTTATTATTATTTTTGAATTTGTTTCTACATCTCTCCTACTTATTCACTTTTCCCTCTCTTTTATACTACACATCCCTATTTTCTTTTCAATCCACCTAATCATCTTCTCTCTATCTCTCACATCCACATTATCCATTATAACATCACTGTCCATTGAAAATGCTCTAATTTGGTTGATTTGACACCATACATGATGTGCCACATGCCCACATCATCACAAGGCAACCCGGGGAGGGGGGGCGGCTCCCGGCGGGTCATGTGACCGCCAAGTTTTGGGTTGATTTTTTTTTTTTTAATAATAATAATGAGTTTTGAAATAATATTTTTATTATTTGATAATGATAAATAATGATTTTAAAAAGTTTGTTCCGTTTACTTAGGCCTTGTTTGATTGGGGGTTTAGTTGTTCCGCGCGGTATTCCGTGTAAAAATGTGTGGTTAATATTATTTTGGGAAATGTGTGTGTGATTGAAATTGAATATGAGGTATACGGAATTGCGTGCGAATTTGGTTAACACCAAATAGAACATGGCCTTAGTAATGATTTACATTGTGCTAATTTAATCAATTTGTTTAATGTTACTCTAAATATATCCACAAATATATAATTTCACTTTGAATTTTTGAAACTTTCTTTTAATATAAAACTATAATATATTTTGATAAATATTTTTAAAAAAATAATTTTCCCGTGTGTGGTTGAACTGTGAAGCAAAAGTATTTAAAATTTTGAAAAGTTCTCGTGTATGATACGTATCAATGAAATTAATTGTTAAAATTGATATTGTATAAAAATAATTTTTAATATAATGAGTGTCAAATAAATTCTTAATGTGTATACTATTCAATCAAAACTATCAATATTAATCTTGTATCACACATCACTATTCATTATTCTCCAAACCTCTCTTAATTTCCACCAAATGATTAAATAAAAAATTTACCAAAATGCACTTTTATTTTAGAAAATACCAAAATATGCAGTAATTTTTTTACTTTTTAGTAATATTTTTCATTAGCCCACCCCTAAAAAAAAAATTCTGTTGAGGTGAACTGATATTCGTGCCATCTCAACTTTTAATGTCTGGCTCCCCCACTGTCACAAGGTGTGCCACAATGTACACTTCATGGTGCACCAAATTAGTTTCGTTTGTAGTACTCTTGTAGTAATCACTCTTATCTAATTATATGAATTGATATTAGTCACCTACATATAATTTATAAAAAGTCACACTATTTGTTTAATAGTTGACCTCATATGTATAGGTACGAACATTTATTGGCCTGCGTGGTGAGTCCTTCGTATTGTATGATTATTACTCACTCCACAGATATATACTTGTTTTCCTTATTTATCCATTTTCAAAATGGTTTATTGGTACAATTAAGACTCAACGTTTCAACTCATTGTATACTAAGGATCTATCATTTTTTCTTTACCATTTATGTTCTTAACCTAACGTTTTATTATGAGATAAGGACTTTTAAAGTAAAAAAGACAATATTACCATTTTATTTACATTATTTTCATTAAATTAAATAAAAATATTCACAATTGAATTCATAACTTTTCAATAAGTACAAACTAGTCTTCATCTCCAACACATTCTCCTCCATCACCACCACTATCCCAGCACTGCCACCACCATTTTTGGTGGTTTTCAACCACCAGATCTACTTTTGGGCTTTGCAGGAGTTGGCGGCAGTGGCGTCAGGATAACGGTGGTGGTGGAGGATCGAAAACGAAATCTGGTGATTTTTTACCACCAGATCTACTTTTGGATCTCGTTAGAGTTGGCGGTGGACGTGTCAGGATGGTAGTGGTGATGGAGGAGAAAATGTTGAAAATGAAGATTAGTTTGTACTTATTGAAAGGTTATAAAGTCGATTGTAAATGTTTTATTTAATTTAATGAAAATAATGTAAATAGGGGCAATGCTATCTTTTTTACCTAAAAAGTCATTATCTCGTAATAAAATATTAGATTGAGGACGAAAATGGCAAGAAAAAAAATTTCCTTAGTTTGCAGCTAATTGAAATGTTAGGTTCTAATTGTGCTAATAAGCCTTTCCAAAATATAGGCCTCGCTTCATATGGTATGTATTTAAGTACTTCATTTCCTTGTTATGTCATTATTTAATGTATACTATTGGTTATAAAAATAAACATCACTATTTAATGTAATGATATATTTGAAGAAATGCAATTAAAATTTTTGTTCACTCTTACAAAATATATAGATATTAGAATAAGACGCTCTCATTCCAATGCTAGCATATTGGCACCGTAAGGTGCCAATATACTATATGGAGTGCGGATATTAGTCAAGATTGGTGCGGACCCCCTCCATTCAGAGGAAGGGTAACACGTGGAAAAAGCTAGTATTGTAAGGTGTCATATATTGGTAAGAGATCATTGGCTTGGAACAAGATGCTCCCATTCCAATGCCAATATGCTATATGGAGTATGGGTATTAGTCAAGATTGGTGCGGGCCCTTCTCTATTCAGGGGGAGGATGACACGTGAAAAAAAATTAACACAGGAAGATATCATATATTAATAGGAGATCATTGGCTTAGAACAAGATGCTCCGTTCAATGCCAATATATTGGCACCGTAATGTATAACTATAAATATGCGGTTGAAATTAATGTTTACTTTGATAGGATTAAATTCATTTTTCTGACAATTCAACATTATAGAAAAAGTAACAAGGTAGTAAAATGTTTAATTAGCTTCTCAAACGCTCCACAAAATATGTGGATTATAAGGAATAATAGTTCCAAATGTATAGTTGAAATTAAAATTCACATTTAATATTTTAATGGCTTGACCTTTTAGACTTTAATGCTTGTTTTACCAATTATTTTCGAAATCACCTTTTTCGATCTTCATTTTCAATTGAATATTACAAGAAATATAATTTTTCATGCCTTTTATAAAGTCACTTACATTTTAACTATAGATTCTTGAAAAAAAAAGGAATAAGAAAAAGAACAGAAAACCAGTTTTTCTCTCAAAAATGCTTTGTCAAACTAGCTATAGCAAAAGTGACATAAATGAAAATTGAAAAGAAAACACCACCTGGAAGCTTTTATATCTACATATTTGTGTACAGATTTATTTATATACCAAAAAAGAAAATCAATAAGCAAGGTAAAAATTTATGAGAGTTGGTACACGGTAAGTAAGTTCAGTATAAAAAGACAGAATTATGTAGTTGTAACCCATTTAAAGTTAATATGCTTTTAATAGGTTTTACGAGATACGTTGTACTTGTTTAATTTTACTTATAAATAAGTCACTTTTAAGCTACTTGAGTTCACTTCAAAATAAGTGTGATTGTGTGAGCGTGAATCCCCCTCTATATAAATGTACCACATAAACTTAGTGAGTTCTCCATTACAAGCTTTTCGCTCCTCCAGGTCTCATAGGGAGGTTTCAATGAGGGTTCATTTTCTAACATGTTCTTTGTTCTTTGCATTTGCATTGGGTTCTTGCTATGCAATTGACGAGAAAATCGAGGTCGTCGGGATTGTTGAATGTGCTGACTGCAAAGAGAGGAACATCGAGACTCTACAAGTCTTTGCAAGTAAATTATGTTTCCTCTGCTCATTACTCATTAGTCAATGCATCCATCATCACAACTAACGTTATTTAGATGTACATGATAATAGATTCATGTGTGTGTTTTTGTTCGTTAATTCTCAAATCACTTTTTCTTTACATATATTTTTTAAAATCACCTTAAGAAAGCTGTTTCGTAGTTTTTAGAAAAAGTTTCGTAGAAACACTTCACTAGATAGGCTCTAAATGCATAAATAATATGTTAAATTTGATATGATCGTGTGTTTGTCATTCGACACTTGTTAGCAGTGTCGACATAACCCGTAAAGAAATCGTATACTCAAAATGATTGATGTCTCATTTATAGTGAAATAATATTATTCCACATTTTTGCAGGGCTTGAATTAAACATTGATTGCAAGCTCAATAATGGAGAAGTAAAAAGAAGAGGAAAAGGAAAAGTCGATGAAAAAGGAGAGTTCAAAGTTTTACTTCCTCAGGGGATTCTCAAGAATGGACAAGTCAAAGAGAAATGCTATGTACAACTTCAAAATGAATGTCCAATCCATAATGGCCAAGAGGAATCAAAGATTGTAGCTTTCAAATCAAAAATTGATGGAAAATACAGATTAAAACCAAAGGGAAATCTGAAATTTTCCATTGAATTTTGTACTTCTCATTTACTTTGGTCATTTTTTCATCCATTTCACCCCCTGGAAACATTTTGGTCATCCATGGGTGTTTCCTCCATTGCCACCAATTTTTGGGAAACCATTCCCTCCTATTTTCAAGTCAATGACGCCGCCACCGCCATCTCCACCACCTCCTGTAAATTCATCCCCACCACCAGTTCAGAAACCATCTACTCCTCCAATTCCAATTTACAAACCAAACCCACCACCATTACAGTCGCCGCCGCCACCAGTTCTAGTTTATAAACCACCTATTTCACCGCTGCCTACTCAGCCACCCGTAAATCCATCTCCACCACCAATTCACAAGCCACTTCTCCCTCCAATTCCGATATACAAACCAAAGCCACCACAGGTAAAGTCGCCACCACAGGTAAAGTCGCCACCACAGGTAAAGTCACCACCACCGCCTGCTCCAGTCTATAAACCACCCGTTTCACCGCCTCCTACCCAACCACCACCACCACCCGTTTTACCACCTCCAACTCAGCCACCACCACACCTTGCACCGCCTCCTTCTCAACCACCACCAGTGAAACCACCGCCATCACCCATTTCACTGCCTCCTGCTCAGCCACCACCACCACCTACTCAGCCACCACCGCCTCCTACTCAACCACCACCAGTAAAGCCGCCACCACCACCTGTTGCACCGCCTCCTACTCAGCCACCAGTAAAGCCACCACAACCACCCGTTTCACCGCCTCCAACTCAGCCACCACCGCCCATTCCAGTCTATAAACCACCTGCTCCAACACAGCCACCTCCTATTCCAGTCTGTAAACCACCTGTTTCACCACCTCCTATTAAGCCGCCACCAGTAACGCCAATGCCACCACCCGTTTCGCCACCACCAGTAAAGCCACTGCCACCACCCGTTTCACCAATTCCTTATCAGCCACCACCAGTGAAGTCGCCGCCACCACCTATTCTAGTCTATAAACCACCTATTTCACCGCCACCTTCGCCTATTCCAATCTATCAACGGCCTGTTTCACCTCCTACTCAGCCCCCGTCCATAAATCCCCACCACCAGTTCACAAACCACTTCCTCCTCCAATTCCAGTGTACAAACCAAAGCCACCACGAGTAAAACCGCTCCGACCTTCCGTTCCAGCCTATAAACCACCCATTTATCGGCCAATTCCTTCACCACCACCAATTCCAATCTACAAACCACCAGTAAAGCCACTTCCACCACCAATTCCAATTTACAAACCGCCGTCTCTACCCATTCCAACCTACAAACCACCACCAGCAGTTCCAACCTATCAACCACCAATAAAGCCATTTCCACCAAAAATCCCAATTTACAAACCACCAATAGCACCACTTCTGCCACCAGTACATCCAATCTCACCAATTCCGTCGATCTTCAAACCACCTGTGAAGCTTCCCCGCCGATTCCGATCTACGAACCACCAATAAAACCACATTTACCGACCGTTACAATCTATCAATCACCGGTAAAGCCCATTCCACCACCAACTCCAATCTACAAACCACATATAAAGCCACTTCCGCCGATTCCAGTTTACAATTTACCAGTAAAGCCACTTCTACCACCAGTTCGAATTGACAAGCCAATTCCGCCGATCTTCCAGAAACCCTTTCCTCCTTTCCCATGGATCCCTCCACACCACTTCCACCACCCTAAGATTCGAGTTTTCCCGCTGCCTCCCCTGCCTCCTTTAATTCCTCACAAGGGAGAAGCAAGTGAACTGGATTAGATGTTGAAATTTCATATTTAAGCAATGAATATTTGTTGAACTAGTTTTTAATTCTCGGTGTCATTACTTAGAAATAATTAGATTGGGTTAATCAGTTGGTGTGTGTGTGTGTGTGTGTGTTTTTTTTTTTTTGGGCAAGTACTGTTGAATGTTGATGTGTATTTGTTGAATTTATGGCATTGCCATTTGTAATGATGAAAAATGGAAATTGTAATTAATATATCTTCTAGCCATACAATTTATTCACTTAATATATATTTTTATTATTCAATAAACATGTAGTCCAGATTTATTTTTTTTACAATATTTTTCACTAATTTTCTCTCTTTTATTATTTTGAATCACTCATATAATTACTTTACAATTTTTCATATATTTTTCTTAATTTTTAACTATGTCATCTAACACACAATTCTAGTAAATTAATAAAATCTTCATAAGAACAAAGCCTAGATTTCTCATATAAATTGGCTTGTTCGATTCACAATAAATTACATGTGGGTGTTAAGTGTATTTGTATTTATGAGTTTTGATGTGAAATATGAGAGAGAATAAGTGAGATTGAGTGGTGGAGATTTATGTAGTACAGTGGGTCCCAGAAAATATGTGGATGTAATTAGTTTGACTTTTGATGTGAATGTGTTAAAATGTGTAAAAAATTGTTAAAAGTTGTAAAAGAACGGGCGGTAATTTCTCTCATTATTTTTAATTATTTATCCACTGATTGGACAATTCTTTTATAATTTTTAACTATTATTTAAAAATAAATTTTTGATGTGGATCAAACCAGTTCTGAAAATATCAATACATTATTTCCCAAAACTTCATAGTTTGTAAACAGTTCTCAAACATGCATTATCTAACCTCGGATTTGTTCAGGTACCCACGTGGGTACCATTCCCACGCCACATGGCACCTTCTGATGGTGCTGTGTCATTAGACCAAATTTTTTTTTTTAAAAAAAAAATTATTTTTGGTATCTACGTTTGATCAGACGAATAATACATAATTGTTCTCTGATGGTGGGGGATCTCGCCGACCCCCACAAATTTTTGTCCCCCAACAGAACATGACTATATCTAACCTACTTTAAAAATTAACTTGACCGTTTACTCAACCGAAATAGGTACAAATAGTCTCGAACCTTTTTAATTTTCATTTTGACAAAAATAATCCTTTTCAATTGTAGTATAAATTACATTTTATGATTGTATCCCAACTTTAGTGAGAATAACAATCATCCATTCGAGGTTTATATTGATGTTTTCCTCACAAAATAAATAAATAATTAATTAATTTAAAAAAGGGGGAAAAAGAAGAAGAAGAGGAGGTGTATGTGCTTCAAATGTTAAGGAGTTTAAGATCTAATACTCCCTCCGTCCCACTAAGATAGGCACCCACTATTTTTTACACATATTAAGAAAACATCTTAAATATTTTTGGAATTATAAGATATTCATATATTCTTCCAATTTTACCCCTATATTGAATGGTCAAAAAGTAGTGTGAACATGTTTAAATATCTTGGGAGATGAAATATCTATCTTGATGTTTAATATTTCAATTATTTTAAATAGGGGTATTTTAGTACATGGAAAATAAATTGTACATTCAATAAGGAAATTGGACTATAATTTGGGACGGACAAAATAGGAATACTTGCCTATCTTAGTGGGACGGGGGGAGTAATAATTAATACTTCCAAAACTGTAATTTACTCTTCAATGGTGCCATTTAAAACTGGTAATATTACTCTTCAATGGTGCCATCCAACTGTAATTTACTCTTCAATGGTGTCATTTAAGGGTATGTTTGATTGGGTATAAAGTTGATGTCGCCGGTATTCCGTGTAAAAATGTGTGGTTAATATTATTTTGGGAAATGTGTGTGTGGTTGAAAATGAATATGAGGTTATACGGAATTGCGTGCATATAAATTTGTTGTGAAAAGAACAAGTCCTAAAACTGGTAATATTAGATTAGCAAGCACTGATGTGATGTTAATTCAGTCATCATCTTATCTCACTTTTAGGATACTCATTTCGCACCATAAAGGTAGTCTCTTTTTGACTTTCACATGAATTAAGAAATTGTAATTAATTTTTTTGAAAAAAATCATTTAGTTATATCATTTCAAATATTTCCCTATATTAAATAATGATAATTTAGGGCTTGTTCTTTTCACAACAAATTTAGACGCACGCAATTCCGTATAACCTCATACTCATTTTCAACCATACACACATTTCTCAAAATAATATTAACCACACATTTTTACACGGAATATCGTGCGCATCAACTTTATACCCAATCAAACATACCCTTAATTGGTAATAACATGTATTAAATAAGGGTATAGTGGGAAGTGAAACACTTTAATATACCCTAAAAAAAAAGAAAGTTGACTATAATTTGGGACAGATGAAAAAGTAAAATGAGACTATATTTGCGGGACACAGTGAGTAGCATTTAAGATAACAAATCCATTAGTGTCAATACACTTTTATGTCACCAATGATCTATAAGCAGTCATGATAAGTATCATACTTTTTTTTATATATAAAAGTGATTCTATTTACCGGCAATCATGATTAGCAAGCAGTAATGCTACATTAATTCATTTGTCATTTTAAATCTTATATTTAAGATAGCACTTAAAATAACAAATCTACTACTAATTCACTTCCACAAAAGGAGTAGCATTTAAGATAACAAACCCATTACTGTCAATACACTTTTATGTCACCAATGATCTATAAGCATTCATGATAATTATCATACTTTTTTTTTTCATAAAAGTGATTCTATTTACCAACAATCATGATTAGCAAGCGGTAATACCACATTAATTCATTTGTCATCTTAAATCCTACATTTAAGATAGCACTTAAAATAACAAATTTACTGCTAATTCACTTCCACATTATAGATAACCGGTAAGCAGTCATAATAAATATCTCATGTTAAATTAATATAGGATTGACTATATTTGCCAAATAAATGTACTTTACAAAATCTTCCATGTGAAATCAAAATTTAAATGCCAAGAAATGTAATTTTCTTTCCTTCCATCCATTTTCACTTGACAATTCATGTTCATCACTGGTTGAAATGCATTGAATTAGGTAGTAATTAGTTGTCAACTGACAGTGAATTAAAGAGCCCATTTTCACCTAAGGGATGACTTATCTCTATTAACCATGAATTCATCTATATATATTTCATTAAATCTCCCTCTACATATAGCAAAGCCTCTGTGAATTCTCTAATTACATAATTCTTCGGAGTCTCAAAAAGAGGTTTCAATGAGGGCTCATTCCCTAGTTCTCTCTCTGTTGCTTGCATTTGTATTGCAATTTTGCTATGCCGAAGACAGGACAATCGAGGTTGTTGGGAGTGTAGATTGTGCTGATTGCAAGCAGGGTGACATCAAAATCAGAGCTAGAGTCTTTTCAGGTATATTTATGTTCTAGTTTCAGCATTGACTGTGACATTTGACAAAATGCTTGTTCCATATAGATTTTTTTTTTTTCAAAAATCATTTTCTTTTAACTTCATTTTTAACCACCAATTTAATTGACCTGACAGATTTTTCTTCGTATTATCAAAAACAATCTTGTTATACGTGCAGATGGATCGTATAAATAAATGTAATGATTTATAGGTGGTCCTAAGATCCGTGTGAGTCCTAAGATGCATGTGAATTTTTATTATTCTTGACTATCAATTCAGAATCTCCAAAAGCAAAAATAAAAAATAAAATAAAAATTGAAAATCTCCTTCGATCTCCACATGAAATTGTAATTGTAATTAGTATTGTTAGAAAGTCTTCCCACATCTAGTTTGACTTTGACATAGATTGGCCTAGTGGAAAGCACTTTTTATCAGTTTGTTTGAATTCAGAATCTGGCTCACTTACTGATCACGATTTGTCGTCAAAAAATTTATTTTAAAAATAAATTATAATTAATATTGTTAAAAAAGTAAGTTTAGTTGTATTTTTTCAAATGTAATCCCTACGCCAAATGATAATGATCGATTTTTATTAATAATAATACATATTAAATAAGGACATAATATAAAAATAAAAAAATTGAATGTATATAAATATGAAAACTAATCTATATTTTGAGACTAATAAAAATGGAAAACGAGACAATCTTTGTGTGATGAATGAAGTATAATAATTCTTATCAAAATTCCTTTTTTCTTTTTTAACTTTTCAATCACAAATTCCAAAGTCCTTTTTTCTGAAAATCTTACCAAACAAATTTTACATTTAGACTCAAAAAAGGAAAAAATATTATTTTACATTAATTTGTCAAATCATAGTTTAGGTCAAGATTTGTTGTCTCACTATATGTTTCTTAGACTCGCTCCCCCAATTAAAAATAACCCACACCACCAATTCTTAGCTGCTAAATGCATTAATATGGTGATTATGTCTTGTCTTAATTGGGGGTATAGGCACTAAGAAATGGAAGAATGAAAATACCAGGTCTAAACTCAACATTTTGTTATATGTTTTTTCAACGTTTGTCCCTCGTCTAGTCTGTCTAACACTACATACCAACAATCGTATCGAAATTTCTTGTTTTGCAGGGCTTTATGTAAACATCGATTGTAAGCTCAAGAATGGAGAAGTGAAAACAAGGGGCAAAGGCAAAGTTGATGAAGATGGAAACTTCAAAGTTTCACTTCCTCCATGGATTCTTCATGAAGGAAAGCTCAATGAGAAATGTTATGCACAACTTCGAAGTTCATCTCCTTCATGTCCAACCTCAGACAAAGCCAACCTCGAAGTTTCCAAATCAAAATTTGATGAAAATTACACACTGAAACCAAAAGAAAATCTGAAAATTTCAACTCTGTTTTGCTCTTCTGATTTCTTCTTGCCATTCTTTCCTGATTGGAAGAAGAAGTTTTGCTGGTTTTTTTACTTCCTTCCAATGTGTTATGACCCTCCTCCCCTCCTCCCACCTCCTCCACCATTGCCCACCTCTCCGCCAGCTCCATCACCGGCTCCAACGCCGGCTCCGACACCAGCTCCGATTCCAGCCCCCCCTCCGCTGCCGACCTAAGACAGCCCTCCTCAGTCCAACTACAGTAATAATTCGTGGGTTTCATGATTTGAAGGGTTATAACTTAATTTATTGTGTGCAATTCTGCTATGAAAATTCTAATGTGGTGGAGAAGAAGCAGTGGAAATATCGATAAACTCTTGGGAGAGTATGATGTATCAGCTTTAATTGCCATTATGCATCGGTATGAAGTTGATGTATCTTGCATTGCCAATATCATCACTAGTGAATCTTAAAGATCTATAAGTCAGGTCTAATTTTTTTATAAGAAACAGGATAATTTTATTAAAAAGAAAAAATCTTACAAAAAAAATGGATAAGTCATCCACCAATAAAAAACGAAGCAACATCAATCAAACAACAACCAAACATGAGAATCTATCCGTTACTCAATCCTATAGTACAAATACAAAGATAACTAAAAGGGTCTAAACAAAATAAGAAATTTTCTACTTCACCAAAGATCCCGGCTGCTTTAGCCCAAAGCCCTGCTGAAAACAAAATGTTGTCCCAAATATCATCAACGGATAGCTCCAAATTGTCGACGATCCTTTTGTTTCTCTCGTTCCACAATACCCAAGCTGCTGCCATCACGATTAGTTTCCATAATTCCTTTTTTGCCTTTTCATTGCCCCCAAAGGACCATTTCATAAGAATTAGATCTGCCCATCGCCTTGGAAGTGCACCCACAATCTCAAATAAGTGCAAGATTCTACTCCATATTTCTTTAGCAAACTCGCAATGTATCAAAACATGGTCAATGTTTTCATCCCCTTTCCTACACATGATGCAATATGATGGGGAAATATACAAAAACGGCATTCTCAATTGTAACAAATCACAAGTATTAACATTTCCCAAAGACACTAATCAAGCAAAAACTTTGATCTTTGATGGCACCACGCCTTTTCAAATGAATTTGAATTGTGGGAAATTAGAAGCACAAGATGGTTGATAGAGAGCATCAAAGAAAGTTTTGCACGAGAAATTACCCGAATAGTGGCCCTTCCAAATTCTTTTATCCGGAACAAGGGGATCAAAATTAGTAGTGTCAAGCAAACTCAAAGGAGAAATGACATCATCAACATCTCGGTCATTAAAGTTTCTGCAAAATTCAAGTTTCCAAGATGGAATGGAATTGGGTGAAAAGTGAATGATTTCGTTAATAACCGAGTACTTGTGAATTGACAATCGAAATAGTCGAGGAAATAGATCTTGGAGCGATTGATTGCCCACCCATTTATCTAACCAAAACCTGATTTTATCACCATTCCCAACAACTAATTTGGTGCATTCTACAAATCTATCTCATACCTTCGCAATGGATTTCCAACCCAGCAACTAATTTGGTGCATTCTACAAATCTATCCCATACCTTCGCAAGGGATTTCCAAGGTGCCCGTAGAATGGAATTGACGTCAAAATTAGCATCCCAACCATTTGAATGGAGACCATATCTACTCAGAATAATAGAGTGTCAAAGTAAATCTGATTCTAAGGGAAAATGCCAAAGCCACTTTCCTAACAATGCCCAATTATTCAAGTGTAAGTTTCCAATCCCTACACCACCATGTCGTTTTGGTTTTGTGACAATCCCCCATTTGACTAAATGATCACTATGACTCTCATCTTTACCTTCCCAAAAATAGTCCCTCATTATCTTCTTTATCGTCTTTGTCACCGTCCTAGGTATTTTGAAAATTGATATGAAATATGTGAGTCTGCTCTTGAGAACAGATTGCAAGAGTACTAATCGTCCTCCTCTGGATAAACAGCCTTTGTGCCAGCCCTCCAACCTACGAACAATTCTTTCCACCACCGAATCCCAAAAGGAAAGGCTTCTTGGATTTCCTCCCAAAGGTAGTCCAAGATAGTTAAGTGGCCGTGCTCCTTTTACACATACCAGTCTACTAGCAATGTCTTCCATTCTACCCTCTGAAAGATTGATGCCCACCACAACACTCTTGGCCATGTTTAGCTTTAAGCCGGCGATTCTTGAGAAAATATCCAAAATACCCAACAGATTATTGATGCTTTCATCCTTGTTCTCCAGAACGAAAATGCTATCATCCACAAATTGGAGATGAAAGACCCTCACATTGTTCCTTCCAATCTTGAAGCATTCCATTACCTCCCTTTCACACGCCTTGTTTACCAATCTACTTAACACATCCCCCACTAAAATAAATAAGAAAGGTGCGAGAAGATCCCTTTGTCTCAATCCTCTTGAAACTCCAAATTTTCCCCTTGGCTTACTGTTAATCAATCCTCTTGAAGCTCCAAATTTTCCCCTTGGCTTACCATTAATCATTACTGAGAAATTAATGGATGACAAGCATCCCCAGATCCATTTTTTCTCCATTTTTCCCCAAAACCTTCTTTTCTAAAACAAAGTCAAGGAATTCCCAACACACATGATCATAAGCCTTCTCAAAGTATATTTTAAAGACCACACCTTCTTTCTTCTTCATTCTATATTCCTCTACAATTTCATTTGCGATCAAAGCCAAGGCCAATATCTGTCGACCTCTTACGAATGCACATTGGGCCACATCAATAGTATTACTCATAACCCCCTTCAATCTTAAGGATAAAACTTTAGCAACAGGTTTATACAGAGATGTAACCAAACTAATAAGATGAAAATCTTTTATGGACAACAGGCTGAGTTTACGGGGATTAAACATATGAGCGTTTCATTTACCCTTGCATTCACCATCCCATTGTCATGAAATTCCTTAAACACCTCCATAACATCCTCTTTGATTACTTCCCAACCCTCTTTCAAGGCTGCCATTCACAAACCATCTGGTCCCGGTGCTTTATCTCCATCACAACCAAAAAGCTCCTTCTTAACGTCCTCTACTTCAAACGGTTCTTCCAGCTTCATTTTACAGTCCACGTTAATAGCTGCCCACTCTAGTCCTTTAATACCAAAATTGACTCCTTCCTTTTTCTTGAATAAATTCTCAAAAAAGTCAATAATTTCCTTCTCGATTTCCTCTTCCTTGTTCAGTATAGTCCCCTCTCTACTTTCCAGCTTATTTATCAGATTGTTTGTTTTCCTACCACTTGCAATTCTATGGAACATCCTTGTATTGTTATCCCATTCTTTGACCCCTTTGATTTTCGTTTTCTGATTCCAAGAAATTTCTTCTCTAGCAATCACTTCTCCTAATTTCCTTCTTAGCGTCCTTCTTTCCATTCTATCCTTCTTAGGTCTAATTTGATTTTAATAGACCTACTACAACACTAAAAAAAGAAAAAATAAATAAATTTCAGCAATCATTTCTAACGCTCAATTGACAAACTTCCAAAAATCAATTGTTAAATGCATACGTGCCCCAACTCATGGTCACAACGACAATGAGCGTTGCGCCCCTAAATACATGAGACACGAGATAACGAGCGATCCATCTTCGTACTCTCTCTATGCTGCAACTTCGCTCTCCACCAAAGGTTGCTACTCCATTTTCTCTATATCATTTTCTTGCACTTTGAAATTATTCAGACTGTTGACTTCATTGCTCAAGTGTCTACGATCGTCAGAACCTCTTTTCCTGTGGCTAACGGATACAAGACGCATAGATGGATTGGAAGCAAGCAAGTGATGAAAAAAGTAGTAGTTTCAAATTATTTCTTTTTAGAAACATATAGAATGAGTAGTGGAAAAGAAAAAAGGAAAAAGGAAATATATATATATATATATATATATATATATATATGTGTGTGTGTGTGTGCGCGCGCGCGCTTATATTTCAGAATGAGTGGAGTAATCAATAAAATTTAGGTTCGGTGATACTGTTGCATCCCACCTTTCACATAGGAAACAATAATAGAACGCATGTAAACCGCGCACCAAGAATTTATCAAAATGCTTCAGAATAGTTAAACCCATAAAAATTTTAATTTGAGCGATCAATTACCTTCAGTTATGCGAATCAAACCAAATAGGGAAGGCAAATACAAAAGAAGATTTCAGTTGCAGAAGGTTAACACTTGACATTACAAGGACAAGCACAAGCAAGATTAATCCGAAACTTCTCCAAGATGTTCAAGCCTTCTCAAATCTGCATCCATGATCAATTTTCAGCAATTAGATGATTATCAGATCTACATAACCTGTTTAATTCTCATGTAATGTTACTCCTACATAAAGGTTAACCAATAAGCCACACCCATGTGCAGTGTTGAAATCTCGAGATAATATTATCTTACTTCACGGGATTTCAACACACACATGGGTGTTATTCATTGTGTGCATTCGCACGGCATTAGTCACAAATACAATATTCTTCTCTTTTAGTTGAAGTCTAGGAGTATACGATATGACCAATCTCGATGGAATAATTTTTGACCACTTTAGTGTACACTTGTGAGAGATTTTGGGAGAAAATGATTTTTGAATGTGTACTTGAGAAGTAGAGACAAGTTTAACAAAAAAAAAGTTATCACATCAATCAAATGAATTGAGTGGCTCAAGACGATGTTTGGGAAAATGATTTTTAAGAAAAGATGTGGCAAACATGCTTTAATTCTCAACTGTTGTACATAAAAGGTATACAACATGAGTTACACCTGCGAGCGGTGTTAAAATCCTGGAAAACCCTATCTCAGTTCACAGGATTCAACACAAGGGTAATCCATGATGTCAGGCTTTGTTTGCAAATAGCATCAGTCACAAATACAAATTATTCCCTGTCGGTTAAACTCTCGAGTACAAGATATACCAAATGTTGATAGAATAATTTTCGACCATTTGTACCAAGGACAAACCTGAACGGCACTGGATCCTTGGGACCCACCTTATACAGATGGAATTAGGCTGACTCTGAAGTTTTATGTAATTCTTGAACAGAAAAGTTACCGATAGCAACGACCAACTATGGTACTAACCTTTATTTATTTCCATAAAAGACTTCCATATTATTCAAGCAGGTTCTTCGCGACCATAGTCATATATTATCTCGACCTGCATAAACAACAAACATTTATAAACCGCATAGTAATTCCAGCATGTTTCTTGGGGAAAAGAAAATTAATAACACAGAACTATTTGATTCCCCTTCTGATACAAGTGAACACACAACTTGTACTTTGACTAGGACTAAAAAAGAAAAGGACAAACAAAAATGCCACGAAAAGGAGTAACTAATTGAAAATTATATTATTAAGTTTTTAAGATTGCGAGAGTTACATCCCTTCGTCTCTTCTCTAACCCCCCCTCTCAACACCATCTCTCAATATCACAAGCTCAAGAGCCATGAGACTTCAATGTGCGAGTTGTCATAAGTATCTTACGGAAAGGAGAAGCAACTTGCATCGTGGTTATATTTGTGTGGGGTATAAGACCATAATCCAACGAGAAGAAATATAAAATTGTCACTTGAAATTACAATAATGATATTATGATAAGTACACCTAACTCTTGCAGTAACTCCAGCCTAGCAATGCACTCAGAGAGAAAATAAAATTCTTATTTTCACTTGCAGGAACTACTAACCCTTGTGTTTACTAGATACTTCTTCTACATTACTATGAAGTTAACTCAGTAACTTGACAAAACTTTATTGAAACAGAGTTGCATGACAACCAGGAGATTGCTAGATGGTGGGTCACTGTGGTGGCAGTGGTATTCCCAGAGTAAAAGCAGTTTTGGGAGTTTGGTGAAGAGAAAGCAACCGGAGTGAGGTAGCGGTGGTGGCTGGACAATGAGTGGTAACAGAAGCATAGCGGAGCTTTTTCAGAATATGCTTGGATTTTAGAATGAAAAACCAATTTTGACTCTATCGACTTCATTAATATTTTTGAATTTCAAATCCCAAGCAATATACCTGTCACTTGGGTGGACACCGAAAGGGGAGACAGTTTGGTGGCTGTTGACGGAGATGGAGTAAAAAAAGCGAAAAAGAGTTTTGGGATATAGTTGGCTATTGAGTCATGTCTAAGAGTATTTCAGTCCAAAAATTTACAGAACAAGAATTTTCTTAAACAATCAAGATGGCCATTCTCTAAAATGCACTCCTAGAAAGCGGCGCTCTCTACAATTTTCTCATATATCAACGGGATTCCATAACATTGATGTTAAAAAATGAAGTTGTCGACTTCAATTCTCCAACCCTGCAGGCCCCATTCCCCCACTCACAAAAGCCCCTCGCATTATGACTAAAGCAAGTATGCCTATCCATAGATCTCAGAAGTAAAACATACTAGTTCGATGAAATCCTTGGGCATATTTGCACATCCATAAATCTTAACCATAACATAGCCATTTCAGTAGACAAATATAAGCATATAATGGAGGAACACTGCCTAAATGAATGTAAAAGCTTAACTCACAATGTACGATCTATTATATAAGAAGTCAAACTAAGTTGTTTTAAGTTGTTTTCATGAGTGATCATATAAGATGAGAAACATAAAGAAGCTCAATTCAAATGCATTATAAGAAGAGGAGGCATAATAGAAAATTTAAATAGCATCAGTCAAAGAATGCATGATAGCAAATTCAGCACATACGCTGTTTTTCCAAGTACAGGGGAAAAAAAGAACTATCTAACAACCAAAGCATGATCGCGAAAAAGTTACTAAAGCATCATTCAATACAAAATTTAAGTCAATTACCCCCTCAGGTGGTGTTGGGTTACGGCAGAACTTGGAGCCACCAGGAGCCCAGGGTACTGTTGCCCCAAAAAAAAAAACAAAAACAAAAAAAGGGATGTGAGTCTCGAGCAGAATGAGAACAACGTAACTGATGATGCAATATAAATCCATTGCAGGATATTGTCTTTGTATATTTGCAAGTATAAACAGGAAACGAAAAGGTGGAACTACTAGGGCCAGTGAATTTTAGGAATGCATGAACAGTAAACTTTAAAGACTTTATTTTCACATCTAATGTTGCTAACAATATCGTATAGGTCATCACCCTTTTTGACTCCCTTTCATCTAGTCTTCAGGATCCGTATACCTGCCCTATGATGCATGCATATGCTTAAAGGAAGACACGAACCTTAACAAGTGATAAAAGAGGAACGACAATTAAATAGAAAGTAGCCAGCATCAATGCCAAACTTCACAAAAAGTATACCAACTTTAGGTCTGGTTGCGAAAATGTGTATAAAAACTTTTGGTACAACTATTTCTTTCCCACAAGTACAACTCACTTTTCCACCACATATTTCTATATGTTTATAAACAAATTGTTTACCAACACTTACCAAACAAACACTCCTTCAAAAAATTAGGGCAGAGATAACCCATAAGCTGAGTTTCAGAAAGACGATTTAATAAAGGTAAGTGTAATATTATTATATAAACCTACAGAGGACATGACTTGTAAAGTGAAATCATAGAAAAATATTTTATGTGCATAAAGTATTATTTCATATATAAATAGAAAGCGGAAACAGTAATGAACTAAAGATGCAACAAATTTCATTTTCTTCTTCAACTCGTGTCAATCTTTTTTATGTTTCCATCACACTATTAATGTCTACGTGATCATAATGATCAACATTGTCCAATACAACTTACCAATGTAAGGATCGGGATGCCTCCACTTATTGTAGGTTGCTTCACCAGCAGCTATCATTCTATCAATGGTCTCAATATCTTCCTGCAAACCCAAAATAATAAGCATGGAAATCAAAGTAAAATGTATAATGTATAATGTAAATCTGTGGCAATATATCCAAATGTTCAAGAAACGAGCCATCTTTTTGTTTCCATCAGGAATTCATTAACATGATCCATTATCAAGCATCTGTAGCAGGTAAAAAGGCCTGACAACTAAGTATCAATTATTTAATTTGTCTAGATAAGCACATTTCTAATCCACATAGCAGCATTTGTTTATGCTTGATTTTGGCTATGAATTGATTCACAATTCTAAGTAATTTCTCGTTTGTATCATTTGCACATTGCCAGAGCTACAGAAGAAAAAATACCCCCCCTCCCAAACCCCGCCCAACGGAATTATCCGATCAAAGAACTCATCGCGATACCAGTATGCAGTTGTTTCCCCCAACTGTTCACCATTTCTCCCATCCACAGAATAACTTTCATCAGTAAAATTAATAATTTGTCCGTCAGAAAAGTAAAAACAATAAATTCAACGGTAGGGAGCACCTACCACGTTTCTGTTGGCCTCAAATTTCTCTCTGAGAGCATCGGCCTGAAACACACTCGAGACATATAAAAGCCTTTGTCATTATGAAATCTACGATACGTATAAAGCAGTGTAAAACACAAACACACACAGATAAGTATGCATCGAATGAATGTGTTGAGATCACACATTAATGTAAGAAACCCTAAGGGAAAAGTTACATCGGCATAAAAGAGATGGCGATGAACGGCCCAATTGAATGTGTCCTTGAGAGCTCGTCTGTAGAGGATTCTCACCCTCTCCTTCTGAGCTGCTCGTCGAGCCAGGTACGATGCTGAAGCCACGCTCATTCTTCTTCTCCTCTCTCCAGAACTCACACAGTGGAATTTTACGCCCAAGTTGTGGAGCTCCAGATTTGCATTACACGACGTCGCTTCGACAGGAAGGCCTGCTTCCCAATTGCTAGCCCATTTTTTGGGCTGACCCAGAAGAGATCTTAGATGGGATCTGGCTGGCTCCCTCGGTAAAATGGCCTCATGTCATTAGTCCCCCATTTGGTGGGCTAAGTCGAATTAGCCACTGTTGGGCTTGCCTTTCCTTTACTCTTTTTTTCGAAGTTACTTTCCTTCTCTTTTTTTGAAAGTTACCTTTTTACCCCCTACTAAGAGCTTGTTCTATTGGATGTAAATTTTGTCCGCACGCAATTTCGTATAACCACATATACATTTTTAACTACACACATATCTCCCAATACAATATTGACCATACATTTTACACGGAATACCGCGCGGATAAAATTTACACCCAAAAGAACAAGCTCTAATACTATAATAATGAATTAATTTGAACGAGCTATTTTTTACCGTCGAACTTGTTCTTTGCAAAATATGTGTAGTTTACTCGAATAATGTGTTAAATATATAATTGATAATTGGGAACAATATATTAAAAATATAAAATAATTATATGAGTGATTAAAAATAATGAGAAATAAAATATTAGTGAAAATCAATGGAAATTTATAGTATATAGAACAATCCCACATCTAAAAACCATTTTTTCAATGTTTTATATCAAAAATACTCTAAATAAACAAATTATTCTAGTATTATTTTGATATATATATATATTAACCAAGTTACAACAAAGAAGAATTATAAAATAATAACAGCAGGGACACTTTTGTCCAAAGTTACCAACCTACGCAGTGGACAATTTCTTTGAATAATAAATTGCATGGAATTTTAGAGATTGTTGATTTTGATAATATTGTAAGGGTGGAAAAGTAAATTACTTAATTACATATTTTGTCAACTCATTTGTAAAATTTTATGTTCAAATAACACAGAGTTAAATTATTAAAATATCATTGTATTTTTACAATCGTATCTCAATTACCATTCAACTTCAAACGGTCTCTCAAATGCCGTTAAACTTTTGAAATTGTTCGTCAATTGCCACTCGACTAACTTCTATGATATATGCTAATGGCTTTGATGATGTGGCATGAAACACGGCATTTTTATTTGTCAACCTATAAAAGAAAAATTGTAGCCAAGTTCCTTACCTTCCTTTCCTATTATACAAAATTAAAAAATAATTGTAAAAAAATCTAGAACGAGAACCAAAAAATAATTTTTTATTCAAAAACCTTTCAAAATTGTTTGGACCACCAAAAAATCCGTGATTTCATTTTCCTTTATTATTATTATGGTTATTGTTATTATATTATTATTAAAAATTTAATTAACAAAAGAAAATATTTATAATTTTCGAATCCTCCATGATTGGAATTTAGGTAAAATTCGTCAGAATTTTAGTCGCCTAGAAAATTCTACTTGAATTTTCCTAATTTGTCAAACCATTTCGTGAAAAACCCATGTATTATTCACGGGTTTTTAGTTATGTAGATTCTTACATTATTTATTATTATTATTATTATTATTATTATTATTATTATTATTCCTCTACAGAATAGGGGAAGGTCGGTGAGGGACTTGGTTGCAATTTCTCTTTTGTAGGTTGACAAATAAAAATATAAAATGTAATGTGTCACGTCGAGTCATGAAAATCATTAGTGCATCCAACTGAAGTAATCGAACGACAATTGAAGAACAATTTTAAAAGTTCAATGGAGACCATACGAAATTTAATGGCAATTGAGAGATGGTTGTAAAAGTATAATGCCATTTAAGAGATTTAACCGAGTAATAAATTTGTAATTTATAATCTATATCTATATATATATAATACTAGAGTATTTCACCCTATTTTTTAATTCATTTTTTTAATGTTTTCCCGCTCAAACTCAGCTAGCTGTTTTTCCTCCCTTTTTATTTTATTTTATTTTATTTTATTTTTTATTTTTGCACATTGGACGCGCGTATGCTATACTCTGACAATCCCTAACGCGTCAATGAAGGAAAACAAGATTTTCACGCGCCTTTCCTTTTTGCTAAATTTTCTACGCGTTTTCCCCTTTCCTCGCTGAGAACATTATAGCCGTTCTTTCCCATCCTCCAATCAATCACACCAAGTTTCCACTCAATTCACGTCTCTCTCATCCCAATTCTTTGAATTAATAATGGAAAATCTTTCCCACAAATTGATCTTCAATACTCATCATCTCCAATCTTCCAACTCAATTCACGTTTCATTCAACCCAATTCTTTGAATCTTTGAATTAATAATGGAAAATCTCTCTAAGTTTCTCACTCAATTCAAGTCTCTTTTGCGTAATTAATTATAGTATGGCAACAATTTCGAGGGGCTATGATGATTATTCGCCAATTTTTTCTAAGCGAATGTATCTGGCACTGAGATTATTCGATATGTAGTGGCTTGGCGATTTTGGACGACGTTGTGATAATGATTTTCCGGTCGATTGCAACCAAATTGCAGCCATGGCGGGTATGAATTCACTGTGCTTTTGTTTGTTCCAGATCGGCCCTCTTTTTGCAATTTTATTTATTTATTTTGTTTATCTCCCCATCTATTATCACTCTGTTTTTTGTTGAATTTTTTTCGGTCGCTCACTGTTATTTTTCTATCTCCCTTAGGAGTTGCCTGAAGACGAAAAACGCATTGATGATACTCCTACAAATGAAGAGCTGATTGATCTAACTCTTACCTTCATTGTTACTGATTCACCTTTCAGGTTGCACTCTACCCAAATGTAGTGGTTGTAGTAACAGGAATTGTTGGCTGTCCAGGTTCGAAGGTCCTTTTTTTTTTTTGTTGTTTGTGTTTAGCTAGAATGAGCCAGAATTCTACTCTTCCATAAACAAAATTTACAAATAAATCTAAACAAGATTTGATTGGATGTGAAGCTGGAAAGGATATTGCTTTGGCCAACAAAGAGACAGAGGTCTTTTGTCCTCCCACTTAAGCACAAGCATAACGTAAAAATTCCTATGTCGTTGAATCAGTAAAAACATGTCACTGTTAAAGATCATTGATTTAATTTTACAATGACAAGTATACTATTTAATGATGATGAAGAAAAAGGTACAAAATGCTGAGATTCTCTATTGCTTAATGATGACATACAAAGGATCCGATCTTTATTGGATTTGTTTCAACAACGATGTACTGATTTTTATGAGTTTAGTTTATGATTTGTTTATCAGATTTTGTGATTCATTGTGGTAGATCAGGTATATTTACTGCAGCTCTATCCAATCGCTCTCTAGAGCCAGCAGCTTTATGCAGGCAGGCCATTGATATCTCCTTGCATCATCTTACTTGGATCCCTAGATTTCTCAGTTATTTGTAGCCTTTTGACTGCTGTGCTTCATTTAGGCATTTGAGCGTTGCGATATCTTGAAATTGTGTACCCTTATTTGTGAAGATTGTTATGACTATAACATTGCTACCGCAAATCTAAACTTTGCAACTTTCCTTCAGACTTTGTATGGATTTAAGAGTGATGCATCAAACCCAATAATGAACTCATGGAAGTTTATAATTTTGAATCCCTCTTGTGAGTATTGCTAAAGGCACCTTCTGCCAATCAAGTGGAAGTCAATCGAAATCTACAAGATTGCCTCGAGCTCTGACGTAATTATTTTATAGGGAAGTTGTTGCTCCATGGGAAAAGGAAATTAAATCAGACCCGAGTACACCAAAGCTGAACCTATACCTATTTGACTACATTTCAGAGCGGAAATCTGATGTAAGTCTATCAATGAACAAATCTCTTTTTTCATTTACTTTAATGCCTAACTTCATGTTCATATCTTTGAATTTTTTCTGACTTTGTTCATATTTTAATCTTTTAAAAGTTCATTCTAGATTTTCAACTTTCTTATGAACTGTACTTTGATTTTACGCCGCATCATTTTCCTTTGAAACCCGTAAAAGATATATTTAATCAAAATAATGATACAAGAATCTCTAAGCAAAATCTATTTTATGATGTCAATGAAAATTTCAAGCTTTATCTATTTATTTTCAGTTTGTTATTTTTCGAGGTGGGACATATTGATCTCTAATACACCTGCTTGCAATAATGGAAATGCTATATGTAGAGTAGATGCAATTTTCACATTTTTGCTGCAAGCTGAATAACTGATCATATGGAATTTTTGAGCTCTAACTCACCTTTCAAGTTTTTATACGGTTTAAAATGCAAGCATTCAATCAATCTCCATCATGGGCGTAGCTATTACACTATGTATAATTTATGGTGATATTTGTGATTGCACTTTAAATTTGTAATATACATAGGATGTTCTAATAGTATAATAAAGCTGCAGGTTTTAATTTATGTAACATCTTTTTGGTTGTAGACCTTGTCACACAGCTGCCTGACTGAGCACAAGAGGAAAAGTGTATAGTTGACTTCCCAATTGTCATGTTGCCTATAAGTGCTCCGCTATAATATTGGAGCTCTATCACCCTATCATGTGTTGCGGGAATATACAAATCCACTACATCTTTGTTGTAAATTACTCTCTCTCTCTCTATACAAATGTATATTTTGAGTTACTTTTTAGTTTATTTTTCCCGTCTCTTTCTCAGTGATTTGTTACTTTCCCACAAAAGTTTCAAGTTTTAGAAGTTGTGGGCTCTTTGTGATGTCAAATTTCAAGTTTTAGCTTTTGGAGATTACTCGATCTACAGTTTTACGATCTCATGATTACGGTTTATAAGAAAACATTGGAGATAAAGATTAACGCCATCTTGTCATTGTAAAGGGGGACAATCATGGGCCCACCTACCATAAAAACATAGGATACAAATTTTATTCCTTAAATAGATCTTATTAATGACATGTGTAGTGGTTATTACAATTTTAAAGTATCACAAAAAAAATTAAATAAATAGAATTATATGTGAAGTGTTAGAGAATACATTTTACATGGTGTAAATTGTTAGTTTCCAATAAGGTTATCTTAAAGTGTCTCTTCAAAGTTATTTTTAAAATTTTTTCTATTTTGGTTAAAATGTGAACTTTTAAAATGGGGCAAATGTGAATCCTCTTCTCTCTCTTTTTTTCGTGATTAAAATCTACTCAATGAATATAAAAATCGAATATAAAATATATGTTGTTTGGTTTTATTTAATATTAATTTCTTTTGATGTTGTTTGGTTTTATTTTATATTAATTTCTTTTTGGATTCATTTTTAACAATAAAACTACAGAAGCGAAAATAAAAGATATAAAAAATTTTCAAAAAAGTATAATAAAAATGCAATTTTTCTAATTTTTTTCCACAGTTAACACTCATCATAAAAAGTTATTTTTTCAAAAAATAGAATAAAAGAGGGGAATTTTTTTATAATATGTACTGGTTACTACAATTTTAAAGTGTTACAAAAAAATTAAATAAATAGAATTGTATGCGAAGTATTACATAATAAATTTCCCATGGTGTAAATTTTTAGTTGCCAGTAAGTGTATCTTAGTCTCTTCAAAAAAAGTTTAAAGATTTTTCTTTTTCTTTTTTTTTTTGTTTTTCCAACAAAAGGCTTTTTTGCTACCACTAAATAAAATGTAATATTTAAAAATACGGTATGTAAATTGAAAATACACCTTGAATGTAGGATGTGGTTTGTAAATTTCCTATCTATATATATACATATAAAAGTAAACTTTTTTTCTACCCATTTGTTTAATAATAATGATTGTTTGTTTAATAATAATGAATCAATTTAATAAGGAAATACGGATTATCTTTACATCAAACATCTGGATTACAATCCCTCACAGCTGGGGTCTGCTTCATTCCGCTTCAATTTGCACAAGATTTCCCCAGAGAAATTCAATCAAATCTTTTTCTATAGATGTGTATGGATAATGGTTGGCCAGCTGAAATTTAGAACGATTGTTTTACTTGAAATTTAATTTATATTATTTCATTGAAGTCCAACTTTAGTTTTAAGTAAAGAAGTCAAACTGTCAAACTACGCCTTTCATCCCACATATGTGGTCCTCTTTTCATTTTGAGGTTGTTCCATATATATGGTCCTCATTTTATATTTGGTAGCATTTTTTTATACACATTTATAATTATACTTACAGGAAGTTTGTTTATAAAATTTTCTTTTTCAATACCGTTCTTAATTCTCATGGAAAACAAAGTGGGTCATATATGTGGGGGCAGAGGGATTTATCTAATAAATGTTATGTTAATTTGCTATTTAAGTTTTGTTTAGAATATTAATTTGTAGTCTTATTATTACTGTTCTCATATAGAGTAGACATATGAATCAAAATTAACATTCTACTAATTTTGTCGCTTATTTTTTTGAATATTCAATTAATTTTTTTCCCGATGGTAATCATTTTTTTGCATTAATTGTTCTAATAAAGGATCAATTTTTTATTTGGCGGCTAAAATCATGTATTGTGTAGTGTTATTATAATAAATAGATTTTTTTAAAAAAATGAAATTTAGATTACCATAAAACTTCCTCGAATGGTTCATTCATTATGTTTTTTCACTGCGATTGATTTATATAGATTTTTTTTTTCATAGCAATAAAATTTTTATCATTAATAATTATGATGTTCTAAAGATTATTTTCTTGCTTTTCTCTTGATTTGTATGATATTTTGTGGGCATATTATTTTCATTTAAATTGAAATCATTCGTCTTTTTACAATTTTTATTTGATAAAATAACTATGTTTACTTTATTTCAATTTATCTATATATCAATTTTATTATTCCATTTCATTGTCTCTTTGAATTTAATTATTATTTTTAACAATTTTATCCGGAGTTCGTTTAATTTATTTCAATTCATCTGTCTATTAATTGTATTATTCCATTCTGTCGACTCTTTGAATTTAATTATTGTTTTTAATTTGATCACGTTATTATTTTTTCCTTTTCTTTTATATATTGCCATATAGATCATGTGATAACTTTTATTAATACACTATCATCTCTCACTGCCTTTTGTCATTGTATTTTATTTGACGATTAATTTTTTTCCTCTTTTTAATTATTAAAAGTTAGAAAACCAATTTTCGATTGTTTTCTGTAAGTTGACAAAATAACTATGTTTCCTTCTCATTTTTAATGATTTTAGCTTCTTTCTTTGTGAAAATTTTTTTGTATCATTAACTTTCGTTGATGCCATATTTTACAATTACAAAGTTTAAGCTCATCTATTAATGGCGTGATCACCTCGCTATCAAATTTTTTTTTCCATTCGTTTACTTTATTTAATTCATGTATATATTAATTGTATTATTCCATTCTGGAGATGAGATGAAACACGGGTCATCTATATGAGGATTGCTGGATAATTTGTCGAGAGATTAGATAGATCACGAGATGTTACACTGGGCAAGCAATCTGAATAATGGGGATAATCAAGACGCCGCATCTAATTTTTTGTTAGTGCTTTATTTAAAAAGTAGTAGCTTTCATTTAAACATTCATTTCATTTAGTTGTTAATCCTGTAATTGGTTCATTTTAGATTTTTTTTCAATTATATTTTTATTTCCATTTCGGACGTTGATTGTTTGAACTTTTATTGTAGATATTAAACTCATTGAAGATCAAATCAAGAACTACGCTCTATTTGAGTTTGAGAGGATGTTCCGAGTCTCCAACAATAGGGAAGGAGCCTTCGGGATTACGATTCTATGCCATATCCTTAGAGTTCTTATTTCGCCGCTCCAAAAAATATCTTGATAAGTGATGAACTAAACTATAATACACTCGCATTAGCCGAGGAACATGCCAGTTTGGTTTCCGATTTGATAGATGAGCATCGCGGTGTATATGTCACCACAATGGGTGCCGTTGACTATGATTGTGACGCTGTTTTTTTTTTTTTTGTACGGTCACGGAGGTATAGCGAAAACATTTCTGTGGAGGACCTTATTAGTTGCAATAAGGTCTCGCAGAGAATTAGTTCTCAATGTGACATCCAGTGCCATAACTTCTCATTTACTTTCGAGTGGGAGGATGGCACATTCGAGGTTTGCTATTCGGTTGAATGTGAGGAGCGTTCAGACGCGACAATTCCCTTTAACTGTTTGCTATGCGATGACCATTAACAAGAATCAGGGACAGACCCTCACTAAAGTTGGTGTTTTTCTTAAGGGGCCAGCCTTTACCCAAATGGGCAACTGTACATGGCAATTTCAAGCGTCACAAAAGGAAATGCCTGAAATTCATTGCTTGCGATGAGGATGGACGGTCAACGAAGACCACTACAAATGTTGTTTACAAATAAGTTTTTAGTAACTTCTAATATACGTAGTCTCAATTCCAAACGGTATACCCCTATCTCTGCAACGTATTATATTTGCTAAATCGAAAATCTTTTTGTCTGTCTACTTTATTATTGTAATTGTCTCGTATTTGCACTCAATCAGATTTTATGCCTTTCAATTTTTAATAATGCTTTTCATGCTATGTAGAGCTATCATGTAGGAGACGAGATCGATTGTACGGGGAACCAATGAAGGTTTTTGAAGCTGAAATAGGTGATGAATGAGAGATATCACGGGTAGATGCGTTGGATTGCTTCATTGGATGCTACAATGATTCTTTGGAAAAATGATTTTGTTTACGTAATTTAGGTGTTGTTTGTATCGTGGAGAGCAATGCATATGATTGTATTTGGATTGTTAGCGTGTTGTTAAGGTTGTGGCTAATATATGGTTGTGTTGTGTTGGAATTCTTGGGCCTCATGCAATTCCTATTAATAGAGCGGATTTTTAAGAAAAATAAGGGAAATTCTATCGAATTTGTTAAAGAATCATAGGAATTTTGTTCTACATTTATTTTTTAAAAAAATAATGTAATTATTTGATAGAAGTATCTTCCCGTGCAACGCACGGGTGAAAATGCTAGTATATATATAATACCAGAGTATTTCACCCTATTTTTTAATTTATTTTTAAATATTTTCCCGCCTAAAATCAAGGCTTTTTTGGTCTTTTTCTTTTTTCTTTTTTAATATTATTATTACCAAAACAAAATTATAAATCTTCTAAAATTTGACACTTGAAAATCTCCTAAAATAATAGAGTTTCCATATTTAATGGGATTTCTACAACTTGCTTTACCAATCCCATTCTATCTAAATATTCTCTCTCTCCATATCTTTTTTTTCCATTTTCTAACAATAAATTTAAATTAAAAAATAAAAATTATTACTTTATTTTATTTGACTTAACAAGAGCTTTAAAACGAGTATAGTATTAATATATAAATTTTTATTTTTAAAAATTTAAAATTTAACGCAAATATATAAAATTAGTTTCCTATATAAATATAAATTGATATTAACATAGATTAATAAGATAAAAAAATTTTGAAAATCTATATATATATATATATATATATATAAGCAGTCTTTTTTTCCACTTAAACACATTATTTTCTCTAACTTTTACTCACTTTTTTATTCCAGATCATTTTTCCCCTATGAATTTGACCTAATATTATATATATATATATATATATATAATAATTCATTTATTTTTTAAATTAGTTATTTAATCAGTTAATTATAGTTTCCACCCATGTCCTTTATAATTTTTTTGCTCTTAATATACTATCGCTTTAGTCCATATAATTAGCACTTCTAATACAATGAGATATAATTAATGTTCTTCATATTTGCCTATTTTAGATAGTTATCAATATTACAATTATGTAAATATTTTAATTTATATTGATCATTAAAATGAAATTTCCAACAAACATTCAAGACTTGACAAGTGGAACTTCACATTAATGTATGAAAATTTAATCGTTTGATTTTATAAAATAGTTTTTTTGAAAATTTTTAAATAATCCGATGGGTAATTATATTGCCACAACACATTTTTATTGATAATTTACATTATATTGATTTTAAATATTCCCAATGTTTACATCTAAATGTAATTACAACCTTAATTTTTTTCCCATCAATACTGATTATTTTTAATCTTTAGGTAATTATAAATTTGAGCTATAATGATCGTTTATGTCTAAAAACTTTCCAATCAATATTGATTATTTTTAATCTTTAACTAATTATAACTTTTTTCCTATCAAGATCATTTTTATCTAAAAATTTTATTTATTTAAACGTCAAATTACTTATTTATTCATCATACTTTTAAATATTGTGAAATATAATGGACGTAAAATGTGAATATTTCTTTTAATTTAAATATCTCTAATAAAATATCAAAATATAAATTAATATTTACGTACAAAGTAAGTTAATTACTAAAAATTATTAATCATGCATTTTGAGGACATAATTGTTATCATAAACAAAATTAAGACTTTTTCAAACAATTAAATTATGTGTACTCAATATATTTTACAAATATGAATATAATTAGTCTTATTCGAGTCATTCAGCAATTTTTTTTATCTTAGATTATATAACATAATTATACTACTTACACACGACTTGATTAATCGTACTTAATTATTATAAGATTGTATATCAATTATAATAAGGTTCAAATTATTACAATACTCAGATATTATTTTTTAGTTCCAAAGAAGATAATTTTTCTTGATAGTATCTTATATCATGATAATCAATAAGAACCAAAGAAGTATTTTTATTTAAGGAACATTTATTAAATACACCTTGTGTTTTAGTGTATTTACAATTTACCTAACATGTTTTCAGATATTCTTATATTTACACAGTTCATTTCATTAAGTCTTAACAAACACATCTTATGTTGAACAAAAATTGGAAAAAAATTACTTACTAAAATGAAATTACCCCTTTTCGAGACTGATAAATTACACCACGTATATTTTAGTATGTAACACTTTACATATCATTATTCTTCAAAATATTAATTAAAACTTATTTTATGAAAAATATTTTTTTCTTACTTTTATTCTAAAACATTTTTTCAAGTTAACTATATATTATCTATATATATATATATAAAGAGCATTTTTTCCCGCCTAAATGTATCATCAATTTTTTCCGCCTGTGAAATTTGCCTAATATAATCTTCGATCTATATATATAATACTTTATATATATAGAAAATGAGGCTTTTTCTTATTATATTTTTCATTTCCTTAAATCCATTTTCCCATTTAAAAAAATTGTGATTCTATTTTGTTTGACTTGATGAGAGATTTAAAACAAGTATACTATCAATATATAAATTTTTATTTTTTAAAAAATTAAAATTTATCGCAAATATATAAATTAGTGTCCAACTTAAATAATGAGATTTGAAAAATGGATAATTTGTTACAATACTTAACTGATATTTGCGCATAAAATTCAAATATAATGAGATGTATAAATTATTTTAGCCTTTAATTCTATTCCATATTTGATTTGCCTAGAATAAATTAAATAAAAAATAATTCCTAAATTTTTTTATCTCGCAAATATATGCTAAAGCTAACTTTATTTTATAAATGTGCAACATGAAAAATTAAAACTTAGCTTGGACCCTTTAATTAATTTTAGAAAGAATTCATTATTTTCTAAAATACTAATTAGCTAATAAATGAAAATTAATTAAAATTATCAATTTCACAATGATTTAATTTTGGTGTGATAAAAAATTAAAATTTATTTAATTTTTACAAAAAAAAAATTAAAAGAAGCATCTAACATCAATTTTGTCAAATTAATCATTCAATTGTAACATTAATCAATTTTTTAATTAATTGAATCTATATCTATATCTTTTAAATTCTAAGATATCGTTTCAATTATAAGATATCTTTAAAATTAGATTCATATAATTTTTAAATTATGGTTATCAGTAAAATTATTTTGCAAATAATTAATTTTTTAGAAATAATTAGCTTAAACACAAAAATTAACTGAAATTATTTGTGCTATAATTAATTAAAATAATAAATTCTATTGATAATATTTAGTTGGACATAAGTTCATTGGATAGACATTAATCAAAATTAATTACATTGCTAAAAGGGGAAATATAATTAATTTAAAAAATAAAAAACATTAGATTGCTATGGGTTTTCTCTAAAAAATGAAAAAAATATTTTAAATTGCAATATATCTTTTGATTTACAAGATTTTTCAAAATTAAATTCATACAATTATTAAAAGTGTAGATATTAAAATGATATTTCAGAAATCATTACTTCTTTTCATACATAATTAGCTAAAAATAAAAATTAATTGAAACTAATTATGTTACAATTAATTAAAATTAATAATACTGTTTAGCTTGATTTGGTTTCAATAGGCGAAAATTGACATGGTGTCATTGGAAGAAAACTAATCAAAATTAATTATATTGTTAAAATAGAAAAATAGTATTAATTAAAAAATAAATAATAATTAAATTAATTATGTTATTATGGTTGACTATATTTTCCCTAAAAAAAATAAAAGACATCTTTTGACATGCAAGATATCTTTTTAATTATAAAATATCTTTAAAATTAGATTCATACAATTCTTAAAACTGCGGTCAAAAAACTAATTATTTTAGAAATAATAAATTATTTTTGTAAATAATTAGCCAAAAAAGGAATTTATTAGAATTAATTATATTACAATTAATTATATTTCATAGATTTAATTGGATATATTTTTCATTGGACGAAAATTAAGATGGTTTTATATATAATATGGGTTGGTTTTTAATAGTTTTTAAAGGTTTTTAATATAAAAGATGAGAAAGAATAAGTGGAGTTGAATGGCAAATATTTGTGGATGTAATGTGATATGTGGATATGATTGATTTAGGGTAAAGAAAGAATTGATAAAAAAGTGGTAAAAAGTTTGAAAATTGGTTCCCTATCATGCTTAAATTATTAGACGAAAATTAATCAAAATTAATTCAATTACTAAAGGGGGAAAACATAATTATTTCAAAAAATGAAAAATAATTAAAATTAATTAGATTTCCGCGAGGGTGCAAAATGTGTTTCCGAAATTAATTTATCTTTTTATGTATTTTAAAATAAAGTTAAGTTAACACCTATAAGATTTTTGATTCTTAGAATTGGGTTGTTACATCTTATTATAGATTAAGTCGACTGATTATTAGTCCCTAATTAACTTCATTTATTTTTTCAGTATCATTCTTTTTTCAAAACATACTTTTCTTTTGATTCTCATATGTTTTTGTATTTTCTATAATATTTCTTTTGAGTTATAGTTGGTGGAAAAACATTAATATTTCTTCTTCTTTTTTTTATATAATTAAGAGTGTTTTAAAGGATTTGCTCCTTGTTTTAAGTGACACGCCCCAAAACTAGGTCTTCAAATAGTAATGATTTTTTATTTTGATACTACTTGAACCAACAATTATATAATAATTATTTGGTTCAAGCTATTGCCTTCGCTAGGGAATAAGTCTAAGAATTCTTACTAAATAATTGATTATCGACTCAATCAATTATTGAAATTATACGACTCAATTTAGAATATTTAAACTAGGGTTCAACTGTGTTAAATATTTATCTAGCTTTCTATCTCCTAAATCAATATTAAAAATCCTAACTACTTTGAATTATTTATTTTATGCTGAATTTTTCCAGTTGAGATTTTATCTAAGTTTTAAGCATAATCAATTAGGTTGTATATTTTAAGTATTAATCATATATATTTCAATTTATTTATCTTATCAAAATTAATTTAATTTTTATATCGAATCATTCAATATTTAATACGTCGAATATGTTAAATTAATGAGTTTATCCCTAATATGTTAATATACATATTTAGTATATTTAGAAGGTATTTATTGAAGAAATAAAATGTCAGTAACACATATATTAAAAAGTAGAAATAAAAGTTTTTGATTCAGCCATCACAATGGGCGGGGATGGGATGAGAAGTTTCTAGTGGAGCGAGGACGGGGAATGGAAGTTCCCATCCTATTGTAATTCTTATATCATCCGCGCTCGATTTAGATTAAATGAAAATGGGCCGGAATGAGAATAAATATTTTCCGGCATGGTAGGAACGAGGTGTTAGGGTCTATCAGACTGTACTTACTACATTGTTATTTTTATAACATGTCTCTATGCTGATTATATTTCATAATTAAAATTTAAAAATCATTATTTACATAACAATTGATAATAATGTATATCACACTGATGTATAATTAATATCTCCCAAAAGTTATAATTACATATAATAGAATATGAATCAATTTTAACGAAAAATGATGAGCTCTACAAATGTTAGTAGAGTTATTTTAGTATGATTATTTTGATAACTATAACATTTAATGTTATTTTATTTTTGGTATATATTAGTAGATTAATCTTGCAATGAGTAAAATGTGATATATTATCATAATTTCTGCCACAAATTGTCATCCTATGCAAAGCACAGGTGTAAATGCTAATTAAGTTACTATTCTATGTAGAATAGTAAATTAAATTGTGTAGATTTTCATGAGTTATTCCTTACATATTTGCAGGATGAATTAGTACGAAATATAGGTAAAAATCTGTCAAAATTTTTATAGAATTATTTCCAGTTAAATTAATTAAGTTTATTATTGTAACTCATTCTTTATTTTAATTATATTTTTTAGGTTTCATGTTAATATTATTAACATCTATCAATCCGGTTATTAGTTGAAAATTTTGTTCCCCGTACAACGCACGGGTGAAACAACTAGTATATAGAATATGATAAGTAAATTGAAAATAAGGAATCGTCTTCCTCATTGTTGTGATCAGTTCTACCACCGATACTACAATCAATTGCAATTTTCATAAGAAATAATTTCACTTAATTTTGAGGTTTTCCTTTTTAAAGAGATAAATATGTAAATTAAAAAATTAAAAAAGGAAAAAAACTGAGTTGCAAAATATTACTAAATATCATGTACTATAATACTTGACATTTTCTTATTCATTGAATAAAAATTATTTATGAAACGTTAAAAATAAATTAATATTTTTGTACTGTTATACATTTGAATGCTTTTTAACGGGATCGATTTATCGCCTCTCCGAGTAGTATTATAAGAATCAGGAACAAACATTTTATTTCTTTTTTTGTTTTGTGAAAGTAAACAAATAGTTGGCCAAGTACGATGGAAAATCATACTTTGAGGAAAAAATATATTTTTTCTTTATTACTCAATTAAGTGCAATGATTCTATCAAGTATATTGGTGTGAAATATTTATTTTCATGAATGCCATGAGACAATATAATTGCAATATTTTTATTTATTCTTGACTCTATTATTACAATTAATTGTGCACATCATACTTACATTAATTGAGTTGTATTAATTAAATTGACGAATGTTAGAAATTTTAATTTAATAGTCTAATTTTAGTGATAAGTAAATAGATATTTCAATTACACATTTAATGAATAAAGATTAAATAAGTTGATACGTAAATAAATACCTAAATTGCTTATTTTATAAATTATGTATTTAATAAATAATTGGCTATCGACCCAATCAGAGATTCAAATTATGCGATTCAATTGGAATTTCTTAATTGTCTCTCGACTACATTAAATATCTATTTAGGATTCTATTTTTTAAATAAATATTAAGAATCCAAACTACTTCAAATTATTCATTTTATAACGATTTTTATCTGTTTAGATTTTATTCAATTTTTAAAGATCATCGATTAACTCTTCTTTTTTAATTATGAATAATATATATTTCAAGTCATTTGTCTCATTCAAATTTATTTATCTCATTCAAATTAATTTAAATTTGATTATAGCATTAAATATGGTTAAAAAATATGATTAAATATCAATGATTTTTTTTATCGACCACATTAAGAAACCTATATAATTTAAATTATTTAAATAAACATCTAAATTGATGAGTTTAAAAAAATGATATTAATATGCTGAATAGATTAAATTGGTGAGTTTATGTTGAATATATTAATATACATGTTTACTATGTTTATAAGGTATTTATTGAAATAGATGTCATTAATACACGTTTAAACAATATAAATAAAAATCTTTAATTAAACGATCGTGACAGGACATGGACGGGGATGAGTATTTTTTAGCAGAATGGGGACGGGGAATGAGAGTCTTCATCATGTTGCAATTTTTATAATATTCTCGCTCAGATTCAATTAAATGAAAGTGAGTGGGGGCGATAATAAGTGTTTCCTAGCGATGGTAGAAATAGGGTATTTCACCTTGCAACTATATATCTATATATATATAAAAACAGCATTTTTTCCCTCCAAAACATATTTTTTCTGAAATTTTTAATTAATTTTTAATTCCACATCATTATATTTTTCCTCCCAATGCATTTTTCCTAAAATAGATATTATTTTTGCCTTAAATAGACGTTACCCTTTTTAATGATATTCTTTTTATTATATACACCATCATTATATTCAGCATTAATATTCTTTTTAATTTAATTATATTTTTTTATTTGTTACCTAACCTAATCTCCAATGCAATTATTTTTTCTAACAATTATAGATAATAAATTAAAACGTGATTTGAAAGAATTCAACAAATTGTCTATGATAAATTATTGAAATAATTGTTCTTTCTTTCCACTAAAAAATTTCGTCTTCATCTTTTTTCCTTATTTTTTGGCTATGATTAATTTATAAGGCAAATTCATGGATTGATTTGACTTTCTTCAAACTCTTAGTATTTTTTGCATTAGTATCATCAATTTTTTTATCCAACAAAATTCTAATACAATTTATTATTATTATTATTATTATTACTACTACTACTACTACTACTACTATTATTACAATTATATATAATACAGTTATTTTATAGAATAATCATCTTCTTCTTCTTTCTAAGTTGATCATTAGGTTGAAAAGAGGTCAATAATTTTTGTTTATAATTATATGAAATAAATTAAAGTATAAATTTAAGGAATTTAATGAATTGTCTGCCATAAATAGTTGAAACAATTGTTCCCTCTTACCAATAAATTTCTTCTTCCTTTTTGCTTTTTTTTTGGTCGTTACTATCATTAACTTTTTATACTACTACATCGACTCCACTTTTTTTTTTTTTATTGCGAAGGTAATTTTGTGGATTGATTTTACTTTCTTTCCTCAATAGCCAAATAATTTCCATGCGTTGGACGAGACATTGCTAGCATCTCCATCTAATGAGATATTCCTATCCAACATGGAAGATAATTTATATCCATTTGATTTACATTCGTTTGAATTGCTTATGGTGAACAAACATGTTTACTTTTCTGCATTGATAAATTTTTTATTATAATTTTTTAAATATCATTGGGTTGAGTCGACATATTATTTCAAAATAAAAGTTTAAGTTCTTATATTAGGTATACTTCATGTGATGCATAATAATAAGTTATATCTTTAAAATCATGTTTTTAGAAAACGTGATTTTTTATATTCTAAACAAAGCACTTGATTTTAGCAATTTCAAAAGTAAATGTACGCTTTTCCATAATTTCCTTTTTTTATAGTTTACATAATTTACTAAAAAAATAACTCTTTTTATGATTGATTTTTTTTATTTGTTTAAATAGGACTTGATTATCAAAGTAAAGAATGTGAGGAATCTCAAGAATTGAAATACTAACCTCATTTCTGCCCCGTCGGTCTGCATTTGTGGGAAAGCTCAAGGGATAAAATTTTTATGAAAAATAATACATTAAGACGTATGCATATGTTCCATGTGTAAACATACTCTATAGTTTATGCTTTTAAAAAAAAGTAGAAAAACTTATTTTATTGCTTAACCAATAAAATAAGAATATTGGATTTCTAAAATATTTTTCTACATAAATATAAATTAATTTTTTGTTCATATAAATAAATTAATGTATATTAAAAATTAGTTAACATAATACCTTAATTTTAAAAAAAAATAAAATATCTTCTTAATTCAGTTTTTATGACAAAAATCTTGTGTAAGAAAGTCATAATTCTAATAAAAGGAAGTTATCGTTCTAACTCTCCAGCTTAAAACCTTTTATAGAAAAAAAGTAGAAGAAATAAAATATTTTATAGCATTTACATGCAATACCTGAAATCGATCACTGAATAACTCACTCAAATAAGATAATTTGCTAAAAGCACAAAAAAATCCAATTAAAAAAGACAAGTAATTATATTCCAATTACATTGTCCAAGTCATCTTTGTGATTTTGATTTTATAGCATATTAATTTCATATCAATTTGAATTCCTTATCTTATAATAATATTTTTCTAAATAAATAGTTTATTTTAATTAAAATCAATTTATCCATTTATTGTATTATTCAACTGTATGGTGATAATTATTGGCTTGAATTTAATCGATCTATATTTAATTTTGATAATACTTACTTCCAAAATTATATATTTTAAAATACAATCCTTATTTTAACTAAAACCTTCGTTTTCAAATATATATAGATTGAACGATTAATCCCATCTCCCATATTATTTAGTTTCATATTAACTTAAAAGTCTAATTATAGTGATAATAAATAAGTAAATATCTAAATTACATATTTTTCAATAATGATTTAATAAGAAGAAAAGTAAATATCTAAATTACGTATTTTGTAAATTATATATTTAATAAATAATTGACTATTGACTTTATCAACGATTGAAATTATGAAACTCAATTAGAATTTTTTAATTGGCTCTCAATTATGATAAATATTTTTATTTATAATTCTATCTTTTAAATAAATATTGCGAATTTTGGCTACTTTAAATTATTTATTTTATAATGATTTTTGTTAGTTTAGATTTTATTAAATTTTTTAAAATCATCGATCAAGTTGTTTGTTTTAATTGTTAATCACATATATTTCAATTTATTTGTTTTATCCAAAATAATTTAAACTTAATATCAAATCATTCAATATTTGATTAAGAAAATGTAAAATCTATAAGATTTTTTTTATCAACCACATTAAAAATCTTATACAATTTAAATTATTTAAAGTAAAAATCTAAATTGATGAGTTTAAATAGAATATTAATATACCGAATATATTAAATTTCTAAATTTATACCAAATATGTTTTACGTGTTTAGTATGTTTAGAAAATATTTATAAAATAAATTAGATGTCATTATCACTTATATTTTAAAAAAATACAAATAAAAGCTTCTATTCAACAATATAATCACGATAGGTAGTGCAAGGAATGTGAATTTTCTAGCGTGGCACGACGGTCGATGGGAATCCCATCCAATTGCAATCCTTACTCGCTCGCCTTCAATTAAATGAGGATGGGAGTGGTGATGATGAAAAACATTTCCTAGCTTTAACAGTAAAAATGTGGTGTTGGAGTACTCCACTATATTGTCATTTCTATAATATATATGTAAATTAATTATATTTTACAATCAAATCTTAAAAATCATTGTTTACATATTCATTATCGAACTATGTCTTGCGCTCCAAAGCAACAAATAGGTAGGGTTTGAAGTTTATGCTCGTTATGATGATGGTCATCCAACCAAAGCTACTACGAATGTCGTATGTAAAGAAGTTTTTAGTAATGTATAGTCTGGCACTTATTAATCATGTGATGTACGTTGTTTACTTTATTTAACTTTTTACACAAACCCTTTATATCATCTACGTTGATATAAGAAGTGAATAACTGCACTTATATATTATTGGTTTTCTACTATTATATTGTTTGAAGATAATGTCCAGTTGAGATAGTTGCTAGAGTTATACAAATTAATGATATGAAACTCTTATCTATAAGTAGCATTGTACTCGAGTTAAGGTTAGCTCAACTTGCTTTACTGTCGAAAATTACACTTTGAGTAAGTTAAATTTATGCTATCTGAACTGTGGTATTATATTTTATATTTCTAAAGGTTTTTCACATAAATGGACTTCGAAGTTCGAGAGGCTTACGTAAAAAATTCATGTTATTGTCGTATTACGATTCATTGGTAGATTAGTAGGAATTTGATTTTCTTGGAGAAAATTAGGGGTAAGATTTATATTTAAGTCCATTCATTGCTTCTTAGAAAAATATGAGTCATTTGTATTATTTATTTTGTGTTTATGTTGTTGACAATAGTTGATGGTGTTATTTTTAAATTATTTTTATTGTTGAGATTTTCAGGAGAATTGTAAATTAAGTTATGAGATTTTCAAGCGAATTGTAAATTAAGTTATGCAAATTTTGGTGAGGTGTTCCTTAAATATTTTATAGGAAAGATTTGTACGATATACAGGGAAAACTCTATCGAAATTTTTATCAAATTCTTTCATTACTTATCTTAATTATTAAGTTTAGTGCAATCACAAATACTCGATTTATTATCTTGGTGGTGCTATTGATATAGAATTAATATATATCGAAACATGTATCTTGGTGGTGCTATTGATATAGAATTAATATATATCGAAACATGTAACTATTGATATATTAGCCTCCCGTGCAACGCACGGGTGAAAAAGACTAGTATATAATAATACTAGAGTATTTCACAATATTTTTTAATTTATTTTTAATATTTTCCCGCTCAAAATAGTGTCAGTTTTTTTCTCTTTTTTTAGTTAATAGATTGTTGACACGCCTGGCCTTTTCTTATGACAGATTTCCAGCTCATTCTTAATTTTATAATCTTCCAATATATCGCACAAAATAAGGAATTGCAAGATCTCGTCCAAATCTCCCATATTCAGCAAATTTCTTGCCCAATTACTATCATTCCATCTTCATCGCTTTCTCATCCAAATCTTCCTAAATTCAGCAAATTTCTCGGCTTTCAAATCATATTCACCTCAAGCTGCTCCCCCATATTCAGAATCAGCTTCTGCTTCTTCGAAATCCGAGCATCCCACCGATCTCTTCTCCAATTATAGGCGCCGCTCATATTTTCAGGTCGGATTTAGATAATTGTAGAGATTATTCAAGTGACTAAATGTGAAATATGTACACAAATAGCGTTGGAGAGAGAGAGAGAGTATGCCTGCATGGTTGTGGGAAGAAACAATGGCAGGTGATTTGGGGGTAATTATTAGTAATTATTATTATTTCTTCTGCAGTTAGTAATTATTATTATTTTTTAATTTTTAATTTAATGATGTTGATATAGCTTTAAATATTTGAACTTTGCCTTCACGATGCTAATTTTCATTCTTTTCAGGATTCTTTGCAATTTCCACATCCATAACTCTTGGGCAACGGAAATTCCCGTTTCTTTTCTTTTCTCATGAAGGCACTTTGAATGGGGTCAATTATGTTGATTCTAACAAAAATACTGAAACATGCATGATATTTTATTTTTGTTATTATTATTTTTTTTCTACTTTCCTGGTCCGAAGCCTTTTTTTGACTCATCACTCACTTTCCACAAAAATTCTTGCATTTCTTAGACTCACTCAAATAGGCCGAGTGTTCTCAATGTTGTATTGGCTCAACTTAGTCATAATCCTTCAATGGTTAGCATACCATAAAACTTCATTTAATAGATGAACCGTTAGAATTTGTCACTCAATAGATGAATGGATATTAATTGATATTAGTAGATTGTAAAAGTTTGTGTGTTGAACGATTATTTTCCTATAGTTTCTTTTCAAATTATTTATTTTATCTATTTTTCAGGTGGTGGATACTTGATAATCATCATCGAATTTTGGCAGTTCCATTTCAATTGCGTCTCTACCTATGATGTACTTTGAGAGCATGGAAGAATTCTACAGGTCAATGGGTATCTAACTGAAAGACAGAGACATGGTATAATCCCTTTAAAAAAAAAAAAACAGCGTAATCTAGCTTGATTGTCAACCAAAATCTATTGTCATCTGATTGTTTTTGCTTTTTGGTTGGCTTAAAAAAAGAACAAGAATTGCCTTGGTTGTAGTTAATCATGATGTGCAATGATTCTAACAATTTTGGATAATTGACACTTTAATTTTTTTATTTTCTTGATAGGAAAACAGAAAACTTACAAGAAAATGGTAGAGGAAAAAAAAGAAAGGGAAAAAAAAGTAGAATCAATGGAAAGTTTATAATTTTTGTTTCGAGTTTGCAAAACTTTGTCTTCAAGGTCAGCCATATCCGAAGAAGCTTCTAATGTTAAAGACAAAACTGATTTTCATCCAATGAAGTAGTACAAGGCGAGTCATTGATGGATAATCAGAGGCCTCTGATTCAGTTTTTAGAGAAACTCAGTATTGAGGTTTGTCTGTATACTCTTTTTTTTCTTGACAGAAAGTAGTACTTCAAACCTTGCAAATATGGCGTTGTAGAATAGTTTTGTCGTTTGTGATAGCGGGTTTCTTTTAAACTGAGTTCTTGGAGCTGTTACAAACTTACAATATATTAGTATGGCATGTTTAATTGTATCTTGAAGATGGAAGTTTCAACTGTTCATAGGAACCACTGATAAACAAAGTTAATTTCTAGGATTGATAAACTTAATTTTGCCGCTTCTATGTGGTCACAGATTGTGTACAAGATATTGATATGCACAATAAGAGAAAAGGCTGCAACCCTTCCTAAGTAATTTATTTCTTTTATTTGAATTTTTTCTTCCACTCACACACTGTTGAAAATTTATAATGAAAGTTTCTTTTTTCCTGTTAACATTTTTCACGATTAGTTTTAGCCAATCAATCTGAAGAAGAAGGCACAGTAGATACATCTTATCAATATGCAATCTGCGATAGTGAGTGTTTTTACAATTTGTTTTAACTGTGGGCTTTGGTTGTTTGAGGTAAAATTTGTTCCTTTAGCGGTTGATGGTCCACAACAAGGAAGGGTGTAGAGAAAAATACAGCAACAAGGGCTGTCTCAGAGAAATTTGCTCATTAGTTATCATGTTTTGATTGAGATTAAATAGCCATGTGTATAAGATTAGTAGTCTTGAAAATCATGTTCAAAATTTGATCAAACTAACCAGGCAAGAGGCTTCTAAAAGTATTTATAAGATTAGTAGTCTTAAAACTTCCAAGTTTAAAAATAAGAGATTAGTTGGCTCGATCCATGTGTATAAGATTAGCACATGATTTGCTCATTAGTTGTTCTATACGGGCAACAAGATTAAGTGTTCTGTATAGGTTATTTGCTCATTAGTAGACTACTATGAGCAATAAGATTAGTTGTTCTCTCTATAGATGATTTGCTCATTAGTTCACTCGAGAAAAGTTGGCTCTAAATTCACGTTTTAAGACTAATAATCTTATACACTCATTCAAGTTAAATATTTAACTTATATTCAATGCTTATTAAAAATCATGTTCGGAAATTAAATTATGATAGAGTTTAAAAATCACGCGTAAGATTAGTAGACTACTTATATTCAATAAAAACTTTTACCAGATGCTTGCTTTACTAGATGTTAGACCAGCAATTCCAACTAATAATGGTAACCAATAGATAATATTATTGGGACATCATAATTCCCATGCTATTGCAATAAAGCAGATAAAACTTACTTTAGCAAAAGCGTGAGCAATGGCCATCATCAACTCAAATTTCATTAAGCTTCATGAGAGAAGGAAATGAAGTTGACAAAGACTCCTTAATCATAAATAGTTGATTAAATATACAGCAACAATTATTCCATTATTTTCGGTTGTGAGTGTGTGGAGGGTTGGGGTTTTAGGCCAAAAAGGGCATGTTTGATAAAGAGTTCTGAATATATATATATATATATATATATATATATATTCCTGTATTAATTCTTTATACAATATTTTAAACCATCGTTTTGGCTCCAAATAAATTTTTAGAATATTATGGTAAATTCCTGTATTGATTGCACTTTCTTCGCTCTATTAATTTTTTATGCTGTATGATTATTTCTTATGTCAATATGTTTAGTGTTGATGTAATTGGAAGAATTTTTCTCGACAAATAGTTGGAACTAATGTTTTTCGTTCAAATACTAAATTTTTGGGCTTTGTTTTATATCATATATTTTTTTGCACCATAAAGTTAAGTCAACACTATTTTTTTAATTGTTATTGTGAATTCATCGATTGATCGTACTTTCTCCGTGATATTATTATTTTTATTTATTTCTTTTTTATTCCACTATTTCCATTGTCAATGCAGTCAGATGGATTGTTTGGGTTAAATTTCTATAACAGTTATACTTTTTCCCACTAATAATTTTTTTTTATTTGTATCTTTAACTATTTATACCATTAAGATGGTTCAACACTATCTTTTGAGTTCTTACCGTAAATTCATGTATTGGTTGTACTTTCTTTGTATTATTATTATTATTATTATTATTAAATTGAATTCGTGTGTTCATTGAACTTTCTTTGCACATTCTCCATTGTGTTGCACGGGAAGATACATTTATCAAACAATTATGTTGCTTTTTTTTTAAAAAAAAAAAGAAGAACAAAATCTATACGATTCTTTAAAAAATTCGACAGAATAACCCTTGTATTTCGGAAAAATTTACACATAGTATAAGTTCCAAAAATTTCAACATATCATAATTATATATTATTGTCAATCGTATCAATGACAACAACACTTCCAATACAATTATATGCATTGCTCTACATGACATAAACAACATATAAAATATATAAACAAAATCATTTTTTGAAGAAATCATTGAAATTATTTTTTGAAACAACACTCGCAACTCATCTATGCCTCACATCTCTCGTTCATCACTTATTCCATCCTTTCAAAACCTTCATTGGTTCGCACACCATTGATCTCCTCTCCCACACAAACGATCTACATAAAAGGAAAAGCATTATCAGAAAATGAAGGACACAAACTCCTAGTGAATGTAAAGATGAGACAATTACAATCATAAAGTAGTATTTATTCCTATATTTGAGGGTGGAGAATAACTTGGCAGAGATTCTTGCAGGTACATTATGTAGGTCAATTGAAAACCACTCTCCAAATTAAAAAAAAAAAATTGAAAACCTTCCAGGCTTCTACGATTATTATTATTTTTATTTTGATTGTCAGGGGCGGGGGATGAGAATCGAGCCCAGTCACCGCCTGTGGTTCGACTGGGTTGGCACCACTGCCCCACCCAGGCGTTCTCAGGCTTCTACAATTATTGATGTTGATAATAATCTTATTTATGATTATTGAATTAGATAATTTTAATTGTATATATAATTAGTTATATAAGTAACTGTATAGTTATATAAGTGTTATAATTTTTTGTAAAAAAGGTTATAAAATATGGCAATGTCTCACTCTATGGGATTGTTATAATACACTACTTAATTGTATGGTTAATATGATCCTTACAATTTATGATGGCACCAAATGAGCTTATGGAAACAAATGCCACTACAATAACTTATTGAAAGTCTAAATATCTTTTTTTTTTACCATTAACTCATATTTTACATATTAAGATAAAAAAAAGATATTGAAAGTCACAAATTTACAATAAATGCCACTACAATAAAAAAATCATAAAAAATAATTTGTGTGTACACCAAGAATTATCCATAGATATATCCACACACTTTTGTATGTGGCGGCCTAGCATTATTCAGTATGAAGAGCAGGTATAGAAGGAGACTTTTCAACTAAAGCATGTGAACTGCTTTGTAGTAAGAATAAACTATTGCAAAAGACAAGTAAAGGAAAACAAAAAAAGCTATATCATCGTATGGATCTTATGGATCTTTTTTCTTTTTTTTTTTTTTTTTGCTTTTTGGGTGTTTGGGTTTTGGTGGGGGGGGGGGTGAGAATCGAACCCGTATTTATCCCAAGATTTCGATCCGGATGTTACCACCACAACACCAGATCACTTCTCATCTTATGGATCTTTTGTAATCTGTAGAAAATTACACTTGATAAACTAAGTTTCTCGCCCACAAGATGAACTATAAATTGTGATCGTTAATATGTTATTCAATATATATCTTACATTGTTGAGAAGCCACAAAACATTTTTCTTATGTACAGTACAACGACAGTCGATATGATAAGATTTAGTTCAACAATGTCAACATAAAATTGCATGCCAAATTTGAAATTTCAATGCTCGCTTAGTGTTTCCAAAACTTATTTTCTCTTAAATACATAACCGTCAATTATTATTATTAGACAGAATGACTAATAACTATACGGAAAGGAAAATTTTGACCATTAAATAAAAAAATATCTTATTTTTTGATCATTAATTTATATTTTACATATTAAGATAAAAAAGATATTGAAAGTCACAAATTTACAACAAGTGCCAGTATCATAAAAAATAATAATAAAAGAACTAATTTGTGTGGACACCAAGAATTTTCCTAATTGAACCATGTTAGGTATCCACACACAAATTATGTGGATACCATCCACACCCTAATAATAGTGCGGGCCCCCCAACTTTCAGGGGGGGCATTATGGTCTTTTATCCACACCCTTTATTAGGGTATGGATTAAACCCGGCCATCGGGACGGTTTAGGCTAGAAACTGGCCCGTTGACGACCGGTTCGGGTCTTGAACGGGCATAGAACTGAGTTTGACCCGATTCCGTGCCGATTCATCTTTTTTAACGAACTGGAACCGGCGGTTCACCCATTGCCAACACCGTTGGTTTTTTTTTTTTTTTTTTTTTTTGCCTTTTCGAACAGTTCACTCGGTGAACCGTTGGTTCATTTTTTTTTTAATTTTTAAACCGTGAACCGGTGGTTCACGAACCGGCACGGAACCGGTTGGCCATCGGTTCCATTCCGATTCAAACAAAACTGAACCATCGAACCGATGATTCATGAACCTGAATCGGTGGTTCATGAACCTGGGTCTAGTGTGGATGTCTCCACGTACTTCCAAACACTTTTGTGTGTTGAGAGCTAGTATTGTTCAATGTGAAGAGCAGGTATAGAAGGATACTTTTCAACTGAAGCATGTGAACTATTTTGTAGTGAGAATAAATTATTGCAAAAGACAAGTAAAGAAAAACAAAAAAGGCTATATCATCTTATGGATCTTTTGTAATCTGTAGAAAATTACTCTTGATAAACTATGCGCGTGTTAGTTTATACATTTTTTTACAAATTTTTACACATTTTAATTTATTTTCAATATTGGTCAAACTAATCACATCCACATATCTCCTGAGACATACATATACTATACAAATCTACCATTCAACTCCACTTATTTGCTCTATTATTTCACAGTAGGGCACGTTTATTTCAGTGTCTTCTCATCTTTGGCTTAGATTACTCTTAGATTGGGCCCCACTTGGCTCTTCCTCAGCGTAGACTACGTTGGTCAACAGAAAAAAAACCAATGTACCAATTTTACCCTCAGATTGGACCAAGCAAGTGATATTATTTTTACAAAAGGGAAGTGGCAGTATTGTAATTTGGCACATCTTGAAACTCACATGTTCAAACATTGCGGCTGCATTCGTTGACTTCAATTCAGCTCGGGACCCACAAAAACATTGCAAATGGAGAAAATGCTGAAACGAAGATGCCCGTAAAGTTCATAAAAATCTATAAAAATCTCTACCCTAACACACGCTATGTTTCTCGTCCCCAAGATGAACTACAAATTGTGACCGTTAATATGTTACTCAATATATATCTTATATCGTTGAGATGCCACAAAACATTTTTCTTGTGTACGGTACAACGACAGTCGATATGATAAGATTTGGTTCAACAATGTCAACATAAAATGTGAAATTTCAATGCTTGCTTAGTGTTTCCGAAACTTATTTTCCCTGAAATACAACCATCAATTATTATTAGAGAAAATGACTAATAACTATAAGAAAAGGGAAAATTTGACGACTAAATTAAACTATCTTATTTTTTTATCACTAACTCATATTTTACATATTAAGATAAAAAAAAAAGATATTTAAAGTCACAAATTTACAACAAATACCACTATAATAAAAAAATCATAAAAAATAAAATAAATACACTTTCAAATTGCACAAAAGGTCTTATGTCTTTTTAAATTGCACAAAAAGTCCTCCAACTTTCAAAACTTGCACTTTAATGTTCAATTTTTGACCACCACCGCACCACCCTCGCCCCCAAAAAAAAAAAAAACCCAAACCACCACCACCACCACCACCATCACCACCCCAGCACCACCAAACCACAACCACTAGTACCACCACCACCATTCAACCACAACGACTACTAAATTTGTGGATAGTAGGTACATTAAAAGTGCTCCAAATAATTTGATTACGGACATAAATTATACTTAAAGTGCCCCTAAATTTCTTTTAAAAAAAGGCTTACAAATTTAAATTCAATACTTGAATTTGTCTACTATTTTACTTAAAAATGGATCTACTAGTTTATAATAAGTTTAAATTTGTGCATTTTAATTAAAAAAAATATATAATACACAGTTGGGACTTAGGTATAACAGACTATAATGGGCCTCCTGAAGGTCGGGCCTGAGTCGGTCGACTCACTCGACTAAAAGCAGAACCACCTTTGAGTAGCTCACAGGGACAAAAACCCGACAACATCTTCTTCAACCACATCAATCAGCTGAAGCTTGCAGATTTTGGCTCGACCGAGCTTTTCCATGACAGCCAGCCGATGACTGGTATTGTTGGGAACCCTATTATGTGGCTCCAGAGGTTCTAGCTGGAAGATGCTACAGGGAAAAGATCGACGTGTGGGCACACAGCGCGGGGGTCATTTTGTATATAATGTTAGCTGGCATCCCTCATGTTTATGGTGAGTCAGCTAAGGGTATTTTTGAAGTTATTATAAGGGCAAATCTGAGGTTCCCGACAAGTGTTTTTAGCTCAGTGCTGCGAGAAGCTAAGGATTTGCTCAGAAAGATGCTATGCAAGGATGTATCTAGAAGGTTTTCGGCCGATCAAGTCTTACGTATGTACTTAGTTTAATCTTCTATCCACTTCAGTACTTGAAAATCAAAATCTCTGCTTCGCATTTTGATCTTTGATACCGTAAACAAGATTTTCAATTTAGGATATTGACATGATGGTTCTTGACATAGAATTCTTGCATTCTAAAAGCTGAAGACATTCTTTAGTTGGTAGGAATGGCTTAATCCAATTCAATATTTATTGTTCAAAAAAGATGTTCTTCCAGGTTTGCTTACCATGTTGCGTTAGAAAGAGTTGGTTCTTATTGGATTTCCCTTGTGATGATTGCAGGGCATCCGTGGATGAAAAGCAGGGGAGACACTTAAAGAAAATGTGTTACGTACTTGCAAACCTCAGACTGAATGTAAAGGCACCATATGTCCATATAGTACCTACCAAACCATAGCGAGTTTTTCTCCATTCAAAATCTTGTAGTAGGTAGTCACGTGGTTGCTCATTTTATCACATTTTTGCGATAAAAGTTGTGTTTACTCCAAGTTAGGAAGATGCTTGTCTAAATGCAAAGGTGATGTTGAGACGTGACAGAAAATTTATAATGTCTACTCTTTTTTTTTTTTTTTTTGAAGAGTAATGGATCTAATCAAATTTATGTTATTTTTAGCATCAGAACAATCTTCGCTTTCTCATTATTAACTTGCAGTCTTCGTTCTGTCTCTCGGAGGTGCAATTTAGAGTTTATGCTTTGCTAGATTTTAAATGTTGTCTGATGATGTATTTTGCTATATATTAAACGCTAATTTTTTGACATTTTATTTTTCTTTGATTAAAATCCAAATACAATTCAATAACAACAAATATAGATTGAATAATGTTATTGACAAGTAGTATTCCAGTGATATAAGACTATGAATTTGTCATTTCAAATATAGAGATTGATGGCGCTGATTAGATTGCCACATAACAAAAGAAGAATGCAAAGCAATCAACTAAACAAGATTTCTTCAATTTGTAGTATGTTATTCCATTGATAACACAAGCCAACCAGCACCAAACTTTCATATACAGAAATGCCCATAGAAACAGAAGTATTTATTTCATTTCATATTGTAGACAAGCAGCATATGATGCAAGCATGCAACCATCTAAACAAGCACTCAAAGAAAATTAACATCTAAACTGGAACAGTCCCAAAATCATTACCACCTTGCACTCTCAACTCCGTTACACTTCCATCCTCCTCCTCATTGTCTCTCGACATTTCCTCCAACGATTTCCCCTTCGACTCGGGCACCAAAAAGGTGAACAACATTACATGGAAGTTAACACAACCTAGTACGACAAGCGAGTTTCTAACACCAATACCAGGCGGATATCCAGCATCAATCTTCTTTGGATCAGTAGGCTGTGCAACATATAAAAACCCGAAAGCCGTAACAATAGCTCCCGCCTTGCCTGCAGACGCCGATATCCCACGGCACGCCGACTTGAGCCTCGCCAGAAAAATCTTAGCTGGGACAACAAATGTGGCGGCGTTTGGACCGAAATTGGCGAAGAAGAAAGTGAGTGGGTACATAGCCACAAACCTCAGACCTTGCATTGCAAAAACAGCAGCAATAAACGCCCAACGAGTCTTCTTGTTGGCGTACTCGGACATGATTGTTGCAGAAAGTGGGTAATCACCACCTATGCCAAAACCAAGCCAGAGCCGAAAGAAACAGTGTGTGGCCACAACGGCCTTCGGATGGTCACCGAACGAGAGCCCAGAGGCAATTGATGCAGTCACCATAAGCATAAGGGTCATTCCGTACACCTTTTTCCGACCAAGTTTGTCACCAAGCCACCTGAAGAAGGGTTGGCCGGCAAGTGTGCCACAAAATGCGACGCCATTGACGGCCGCCGCCATGTTTGGCAGCAGACTTCCAGGCTTTTCTGCCCCATTTTCCTGGTAATATATTCGGGCGAGGATTTTTGTGACTAAAGAGATGGAAAAAAGATCGTATGCATCGGTGAAAAACCCCATACCGGCGATCACAATTGCAGTGAAGTGGTACAATTGAGTTTTAGCAGCATCAAATGCATTAAGCACTTCTATTTCTTCCCCTGGCATTATCCCTATTTCTTCTCCTGGCATTATCCCTATTTCTTCTCCTGGCATGACGGATAGTCTCGCAAATTGCTATCCCTATGTGCGCTCCTAAGAACACTACGTGGAACCAGTGCAAACCATGCAAAAAGTGCATTCCTGAGTAAGAGCAAAAACAAATATCACTACCAATCATTTAACATATAAAAAATAATATGTGCGCACAAAAACTTCATACTAGTGTTCTAAAACGCGCGTAACAGGCGCCCCTAAGCGTGAAGCGCTACAAAAGTGCGCCGCTTATGCTTTAGGCGGTAAAAAAGCGGTCAACGATTTCCGTTGACCGCCTAGTCTTACCCCATATGAATTGGGCCCAACTTTCCAAACCCAGCATAAAAATAATAAGACAAAATCTTATCCCAAATCAAAAGGCAAAACTTCGATAAAGAGTTAGATAAGATTTGAGAAATAATGTTATCTTGATCTTGCAATTAGCAATTGCTAATTATTTTATTGTGTAGAGATTTGACTCTTTTTTCATTGGGATGTATCATATATGAAATTATGAAGTACTTAATCCCTATAAATCTATTAAATATGAACTGTGAACTATGCATCTTTTGACTTTTGCCATTTTAAAATATGAAAATCGTGTTGTAAATTTGTAAAATCATAAAGTAGATATAATATTTACTATGTTAGATGTATTTTCCAACTTAAAATCTATATTATTTCAATTATTGAATAGTTTAGAATGATTAAAAAAAAAAGAAACGCCTTTTAACACCTAGGTGCCGCCAATGCGCACTTAATCTTCTAATGCTCGAAGTTTCGAGTCCACGCTTTTAAAACACTGCTTCATACTAATGAAGGGTTGAACGAAATTATAATTTTGCCCCTCCTATAGTTTAGGGGGTCCGTACACCTGGAAAAGACAAAAGCTTGCATGCATCTAATTAAACTCAATTATTTATAATTCCTTATCTTTTCTTTTATGCCTAATTTTTAGTTTTTAGTTTTTTTTTTTTTTTTTTGCCTTTCCTTTTCATTTATACAATTTATTTATTTTTTAATAATGTAAATTTAAGTAATATGAAATAATGTATTTTCCCTACTCAATTTTTGATTAAATTAAACTCAATTATTTACACAATAATATATCTTTCCTACTCAATTTATTTATTTTTCAATAATATAAATTTAAGTAATATGAAATAGTATATCTTTCCTTTTCAATTATTTATTATTAAATTAAACTCATCGATTACTCTTTTTCCTCTTCAAGTCAGAAAATCAAGTTCCATATTTCAGTAAATTTATTGCTCCAACTTTTTGTAATTTGCAATTTGGGATTTGCAAAAGTATATTAGTAAATTAGTTTACGACAAAAAGGCATTCTTAACAAAGCAAATACAACAATCATTTCACTTATGACAAAAAGGCATGTTTGGACTGTAGTATATTATAAATCATCTTTCCCATTCACCATTCCATCTGCTAGAGAGAGAAAACAGCACTATCGAAAATAGCCATGGATGAATCACAGAAAGAGAAAACAGCGCTATCGAAAATAGGAATTCAAAAACATAGTATACAAACTCACCTCAACAAATTCACAACGCCCTTTAGAAATTTGAGATCAGATTGACTGCAAGAGACGATAAATGAAGCAATTTCACATTTGAAAAACAAACTCAGAAGCAAAATTCTGGAAAATTGCTGTTCTTACGGAAAATTAAACGAAGAAGGGGAAATGAGTATGGAGTGTGTATGGAGGAAAAGCAAATTACGGTGCCCGGTTTAATTGCGTGAGGGGAGAGAATCTTGGCAGAGCATATTCCAAAGTCCAAACCGTGTTAGTCAGAAGAATGCTGATCTTCCACCATGATTTTGCCAAGTGGACTGGGTATGTCCAGTTGGCAAGATGGGATGGTAACACGTGAATATCCACCGCCTCAACGCTGTGGTTCCTAGATGAGACGCGTCACCTGTCCCTGATTCACAAATTCCGTAGATAAATTTAGGGATTGTTTGATTGGGGTAAAAGTTATCCGTGCGGTATTCTGTGTAAAATGTGTGGTTAATATTGTATTTAAAAGTGTGTATGTGATTGAAAAAAGACAAAAAAGAGTGTAGGATAAAAATTATCCTGGATAGAACAAGACCTTAATAATTGGTCACTAAACTTTGAAGATGTCACTAATTACTTACTGAATTTTAAAATATAACTAAATACTCTCAGAAATTTACTTAATGTCAACTAATACTCCACTCTTTAACTCAATATTTAAATATATTTAATAATTATGTGTATATGATTAATAACATTCTTCGTAAAAACAGTTAGACTAATTGTTGGCAAAATAAATTCATCCACTGGGATTTATATCAGCGAAAAACTAAATAAACTATCAGAAATGTTACTATCTCAAACAATACTTGTGTCGCGTTTCTTATTGTTTATATAGATTTCCGTCCAATTTGAGTGAGTTTTTTATACTAACAATTGATCTAGTTGGTGACATAAATGATATCGTCAGTCACTTTGGTGCAATACATTAATAGAATAAATATTAAATTAACAAGTGATCGATAAATAACGTTAAGTAAAGTTCAATGAGGATTTAGTTATATTTCAAAATTCAGTGAGTAATTTGTTACATTTTGAAAGTTTAGTGATCATTCATTAAATTTACCCGCTAGCGATGTGTTGACTGACGTCTCTAAACATTAAAAGGCATTTTTCTTTTCGCATTATTTTGAAGCACTCCTGAAAAATTGGGATGATGAGGGTGTCACATCACTGCGTGGGCATGGCTCCCTATCCACAGCATGGGCAGTGGAGTGCCAGCTTATTTTGAAGATAGCTAACTTTTATTGGCACGAAATAATACTACAAACCACGCTAGTGCTCCCTGCACACGCTGTGGGTAGAGAAGCCATACCAACGGATGACGTGGTACCCTCATAGGGAGCATATTATCCCAATTTTTTTATTTTTTTAAATATCTATATTAGATCATATGAATAATATATAATTATTCCCTGATAACAGAGAGCCTCAGGCACACCCCCCCACTCCCCAAAAAAAATTTCAAAGTGTTGGCATCTCCCATGCTCACAGCATGAGCAGGGGAGCAAGAGTGCTACAAACAAATATATAAATAACTTTATAAATAATTTTATAAATAGTGGTGTGAGCATTTTGTTTTATGACAATTATTATTATTATTATAGGTAATTTGATCATTCAAAGTATAGATTCCTTTTTTTTTTTTTGAAATGTCAAAGTATAGATTCTTATCACTTCTATTATTTGCAAAATCTTTTTTTTTTTTGGGAATGGAGGCTGGGGTAGGATTCAAACCCCGGCACGTGTCCGAAACGTGCTGTGTCACGTGAACGATTCCTTTATTTGCAAAACTAAGATCATGCCCGTGCCATGCACGGGAATAATTAAATTCATATACGATAAATAATTGATATAAAATTATAAATATAAATGTTGAATTACAGAATTAATGTAATTTATGCATAGGAGATTGCATAATTGCAAATAATTATTAAAATCTATAATATGGTATATTATAATCAATGCAAAAAATATGGAGTAAATTTACAATTATAAATTATAAAAATTCACGTGTATCACATAATTAAGAAATTTATCAAAACGTATAACCTTAATTCTAATTGCCTTGTATAGCATACACAACAATGATCGCGAGATTAATTAATCAGAAACGAACCATGGGAATTTAATATATAAAAATTCTTCGATTATCAAAACGCCTTTTTCTGCTTTTACATATCAAATTTATATTCAACACCTTTCTTCTTTCTCAAATGGACATTATGCACTCTAAATTTTATGATTTTATGCGCTTTTTAGTGATTAGTTGTAATTAATTTTTAATTTTAACTTTATTGTATAAGAAGTCTTATAGTTAATTTTAAGTAACTTAAATTTGTAATAATATCGATAATTTTCTGTATTTACGTAATTCATTTGATTTCTTTCTATTTACGTAAAGTGTATGTTAATCTGTAGAAACAAAACTTTTTATTTTTAATTTTATATACTTAGAAAAGGTAAAAACGACGCATAATGCAAAATTCAATTAGTGAAGATATCACATGAACTGTATTAAAAGGAAAATATCAATTAATTTTTTAATTAGAAACTATGTGTCATGTTAAGACTGCTAATAAAGCTGCTTCACCAAAAGTGGCACTTCAATTATAATAATTTAAGGATTAATATATTACTATTTTACTTAAAAATAAATAAATTATTAAATATAAATGCAATATAATTTTTACCACTCACAATTTAATTTAAAAAGGAAAAAGTAAAAATATCCACTATTTTTTAACAGCCAGCTCACGTGAACCAAACAAAACTATTCAAAACCTATAATTTTATCACGATAAAATTAAATAAAAAATAAAAATATTTATTACTTAATATTTTGAATTAGACCTTTAAAAATGAACTTATATTTAAAGTCTTTCCAAAATAAATTTTTCTCATTAAATGTTTGTTTTAAATATTGGTTTATTTTCAATTATATTTTTAATTACTACTAATGAATGTTGGTTTATTTTCATAACTAATTTTATAATTTTTAAAAATATTTAATGTGTACATTGGCATCTTTGCCATACATGACACTTTACAAATCAGAATATAAAGATTAATGATATATGATAATAATATAACAATTCAAAATATAAAGATAAAGATTCATAAATTACTCTTTATTTAAAAATAAATAAATTATTCAAAGGTAAATTCAATTATAATTTTAGCACGACTATTTGATTTAAGAATAATCTACTATTTATATAATTCAATGCACATTACAAATCAAAACTATCTAAAACTCTAATTTTTTTAACACAGTGAAAATAAATAAATAAAATACTTATTATTTAATGTTTTCAATTGGAAGTTTTAAAAATGAATTACATTTAAAGTTTTTCCAAAACTAATTTTTTCTTATTAAATTTTATTTATCACATTTAACGAAAAATTTATGTTTCATTAAAAATAATTATATTTAAAGAATTTTCCTATTTAAAACTACTAATTAATGTTAGTTTATTTCCAAAAATAGAAATTTCTTTTTTTTAGCTACAAAATTGACTTTTATGATTTTTTTAAAAAATATTAATGAGTGCCATGTTGGCACTATTGCCAACATGGCACTTCTCTTTTTATAATATAAAGATCTTGTTCATTTGTATTTGTGGCAAATAATAATAATAATAATAATAATAATAATAATAATAATAATAATAATAATAATAATAATAATTTCATACGCCTAAGGTTCGTAAAATTCGATTTCCAAATTAAATGATAAATAACCTGAGCATTTGAGAATAACCTAAATTTATATGTATTGCTTCATAAGTGTAGATAAGACTTAGTTTTGTCAATACAACTAGTTTCCTGTCTTTTTTTTTTTTTTTTTTAAGGATGTTATTCATTCATTCAAATTGGCACAATAAATCTAAGCAACACAGATTCAACACCGTTAAAAATCAAATGGGCAAATCTGCGAACAAACTAACAACACCCAGGTTAATAGTATGAAAGGGCAAAATGCCTAAAAATGTGAAAAATCAAAATGATCGGAATACTCATACCTCCGAATCTGTAACGTTGATGCCCGAATTTGGAATGAATCAATGATGACTCAAAGTTGATGTACCAGTCTGAAGCACACGAACAAACAACACCGCAACAAGACGATAAAAAACCAAAACGCCTCACCAAAACGACAAACCCACAAAAACACGAAGAAAAACACAGATCTATATGGACATGTCACTTCTTGTAAGATAAAAAAACAAAGAAAAAGATGAAGGGGGTGATTTCAGTCCAAAAAATGGCCAAAATCCCTCCCTACGATACCGGTGAATATTCATGAAGAAAAGAGAAGGGAGAGCACGAGAGTAGAGAGAAAAAGTAGTTTCAACTATATTAATGTCAATACAAGACCAGCTCTAGCGAGAACGCAGGCTACTATAATTGCGATAAAGAAAATCTCAAAATAAATGTTTATGATGTAAGGTAGTTATAACAGATTTCATTAGTTGTATAAAATAAAATAAAATAATAAGAAGAAGAAAATAGCCGATTTTGTTAGCGATAAAAAAGGAATGATAAAAATTATTGAGAGACAAATTCTAAAGAAATAGTTGATAAAAAAACTACAGAAAAAAAAAGATTTATATTCATCCTATACTAGCCTTTTCACCCGTGTGTTGCACGGGAAGATATATTTATCAAACAATTATATTGCTTTTTTAAAAAAAAAGAAGAATCAAATCTATACGATTCTTTACAAAATTCGACAGAATAACCCTTGTATTTCGGAAAAATTCACACATAGCATGAGTTCCAAAAATTTCAACATATCATAATTATATATTATTGATAATCGTATCAATGACAATAACACTCTCAATACAATGATATGCATTGCTCTATATGATACAGACAACACATAAAATATATAAACAAAATCATTTTTTGAAGAAATCATTGAAATTATTTTTTGAAACAACACTCGCAACTCATCTATGCCTCACATCTCTCGTTCATCACTTATTCCATCATTTCAAAACCTTCATTGGTTCGCACACCATTGATCTCTTCTTCCACACAAACGATCTACATAGAAGGAAAATCATTATCAGAAAATGAAGGACACAAACTCCCAGTGAATGCAAAGATGAGACAATTACAATCATAAAGTAGAGAAACAATATAACTTTTCATTTAGTAAACATACGGCTTCCTAGAGATAGGAGCATACCAGATGGAATTGAGATGGAGTATACTAAGTTACTAAAATTTTTTTGTAAACAATATTTGTAGTAGTTCATTTAAAAGATATTTCTTTAGAGAAATCTTACCAACCCGTAGCAATTTATTTAATTTTCATTATTTTTCAATCTCTTAATTTAATTTTATCTTTCCCCTTTTAGCAATATAATTAATTTTAATTAATTTTTGAAACTGTGTCCAATTAAACCTTAGTAATATAATTAATTGCAATATAATTAAGTTTGAAGACTTTTCATTTTTTAACGATTTGCGCTATAGCAATAGATTCGATTAGATTAATTAAGAATTGAGTAGGAAATTCTTAAACGCTACACTTTACCATCTTCTATTCGTACTGCGTCGTTGCATGGAAGAAGTATTTGACAATTCAAATTAATTAATAATTTCATTTTCTTATACAAATGTGGAATAAAAAGTGCCATCATTTATATATTATATTATTAGAAATTAGAAATAACGTCAACAAACTAAATGATAAACAACAAATTTTCTTACATATTTCATGAGAATAGAAAAACACTGAAACAGTTACATGGACCCCAAGTAAATGGAACGGCGAATTAACCGGGTAACCATAAGAAACATATAAGGATATTGGTCAGGTTCCTATAATACCTAATTTATGAATCCATCAATATTGTCTCACGAAGATTCAATTAAACCACTTGAAATTTCAAAAGAAGACAATAATTAAAATAAAAAAAATTGATTTCCTTAATGCATGCAGATAAAACCCATTCATGCCACTGTAGTTTCTGTCCTTTTTTACTAAAATTAATTGAATGAAAAACACCTTAAATTTTTGCTTGTAAACAGACATTACAATTTCTAGATAGATAATAATCAAATGAAAAGGAACACTTGTCACGAATCCTACAATATATTACTAAGATTATTAATTAGCATTCCTACTTAGTCAACAACATAGCTATATAGAAGCTTAATCTAGAAACAACTATATATCAATAGCGCCAACCTTTATAGGTGATTGATGAAGACAATGCTCCCCCATATCATGAATACTGCATTGACTCTGAGCAAATTGACTACAGTTCCATTTCCACATTTCCATTGCCTTTCGTCTCCAAAATCGCCTAAACCTTTGTCTCTCCTCATTAAATCTTTCCAAATCCTCGGCCTCTCTACCCCTGTAAAGAATCATATTAATTAATTAATAGAATTCTTAATAAACCCAAACATGTGAACTAATAAAATCTTGAAAAAATAGAATAAAAAAGAACGTCTAGTGATAATAGAAATCAAATACATATACCCAATTCTCCAGGCATAATGCAAAGCCCTGATCATAGTCCACTATTCACTAACAATAAATCAGATATAATATCAAATTCGGAAATAAAACCTCAAAATTTCAACTCGAGTCACTTACAAATTAATCGTATGCTTGTAACAATATAAACACAATTCATTTCAAACAAACTACTTATATAGTATGGACTCGACTTCCTCAACTACTCAAGAAGATATAGGAAGTCACAATCCAAAGTTCTATATAATCACATTTTACATGAAGCCATACCTTTTCTTAATTATGGTCACACCTAATCTATATCCATTTTTACCAACAAGTGACTGGTTGTTTTTGTAGACAGACTAACTTGACATGCAAAAGAGGTTGGATTACTTTATTGCAATTAAATTCTAATTTCTATATTGTAAGGGGTGGATGTAAATTAGGGAATAGGTCGAGGATAGAGTTGAGTTCTTGAATGCTCGCCAACACCTTGCAGCTTCATGTCCATTCAACAATAGAATTGTACATTATGTCTTCATCATTAGATCTGATTGTTCTACCATACTTTTTCAACAGCTTTAAGAGCGAGTGGAATGGTTGACCAATCAAAATCTTCCAGCTGTTAAGAATGCGCTTGTATAAATTATAATTAGATGAAAATCTGCATGTCTGTCAGATGACACATAACTCAGTGATCATAATGTTATTACACAAAACACATGCCCGAGGGAAAGGAAAAAGAAGATACGAATAAGGTTCCACGCAAGATAGTTCTTTTCTATGTTCTTAAGCTAAAATATAGAGGTCAAAAGTTTCTGTTGCATTTGCTATCCATAAGCATTTTGATAATATTATTTAGTCATTCTTCAACTGAGAACTGATTGTTGATGCCATACTTGTCAACGTGATAGGAGACACCAATGTGTTTATTGGAAAAGATGTGGAAAATTTTACAGCATATCCTTTCCTTGGCATGTCAATAGAAGCTTTTTAATACTTCACTTGACGAATGAATTATCACCATATAATTCTCTTGCATAACTTATAGCCTGATAGGGGTGCATAACGTAAAACATCATGTAGCAAATATGTGGTATCAGTTAATTAGACACTATACAATCATTAACTTATTACCTTTTCAACTCCTGACACACGCACACACAAAACTTCCCATGCTGATGTAAAGTCTTGTGCAGTTATACAAGTAGAAGGTAGAAAGCTGAATCAACAGATGAAAAGACAGAGAGCTTCAATTAGCTGATAAAAAATGAAGCTGACATAATCAGATTATATATCAAGAAATGGAGTTGTTGCAAGCTAGTCTCATATTCATTCCATCAGTCATGTGGTTGGAAAAGAAAATAAAAGTACTCCATGTAATTTTAGCGGCAACAGTCCAGGTTTACATAAATTACAAACTAACACCAAAAGAGTACAAAAAACAAAATGAATCGATATTATCATAGCAAGTACACACTAATAGATAGTAGTTGATTAGGGGGTTTGAATCCATACAAATAGACTGGTAGATTTACCTGCTTGGAGTTTCCAATGATGAACTCTGTTACATAATACCATTTGAGATGGAATCAAGGAAAATGTTAGTGCAGAATCATGGTTTATCAGAGTCACAGCTACTTAGTATATGGAGGTCTCATTTTGCAGCCAAATGTTGAAAAAAATACTTGGTTGTTCTTGTCAGCTCTCTGCAATATGAAGAAGAGTGAACAAAGAAATAATTACAAAGAAATCAAGAAAAACCATGAAGTAGCACGAGTCTAAATTTAAGGCTCCAATCTGATCCTGCATTAAATAACGGGTTTATATATATGAGCATTGTTGCAGAAAATCCATATACTATCATTAGTTCTTAGAACACAACCCTAAAATAAAAAACGCATGTCATAATTGAAATAATCTATTTGAATTACGGGGAGCAACATCTGATCAGTCCAAAAGAGGTGACCAAGATGAAGATTAACTCCAATTACTTTGCCATTCAATTTCCTTTGTTGAAATATCTAAGATTGTATCAAATCAAACAAACTTGTTTTAACAAAACACAAGGCCTGCTACTGCAGTAAGTTTATTTGAAGATGAGGAAGGGGGGAAAAGTTGAAGATTAGGGGAAAAAATGAGAAATCAATCAAAATCTTACTTTTGTATCTTCTCATAATCTAAAACAATGGGTTAAAACATCTCCAAACAGCCATTGACAATGAAAAGGCATATCTACTGTAAACCATATCTTCCTCCAGAAATTTGCCCTTCTTTAAATACACAGTACAACCATGCTTATCGACCCTAAATCATCTAAGAAAGCATTGCCTCAAGCATAGCAAAACAATATTCTAAAACCCAAGTGAATATTGTAGGAAATCAAACCCTCAAACGGTTACCCTATTTCAATCATATCTATTTTTTCTTTCCCTTTCTTCTTTTCTCCCTAATCAGATTGAGCGCAAGATTTATAGCAGATTGTGGGGAAAACGAACCTAAATTAACTATTATCAAGAAACAACAAATCTAAAAGAAAAAAAATAGATAATAAATATAACACTACTTACGTTCAAAGTTTAGGGATGAAGAAAATTCAGAGTTTCATTCAAATACAATATTGATGTTTGCTTGCCTTTCCCCTTCCATCTACAATATTGATGTTTGCTTACCTTTCCCCTTCCATCTACAATATTGATGTTTTCTTTCCTTTCCCTTGTTGCATTGAACATCAAAGAGCACATCATATCATGAAATGACAAAAATGACGACAATGGATTTCAGGGAAATTACTTAGTGTATTCTAATATCATGTGGGAACCAACATATACTCAACAACCTTAAGAGCATGTTTGCCTATGATTTCCCAAAAAATCATTTTCCTTCAAAATCATTTTCAAACACATTTTTACACTTTTCCATACTATTTGACCACGTTGTCAAAGTCGTTCCTTCAAAAATCTCTCCCAAACAAAGGCCACCCTGTGTTTGATTGGATGGAATTTGGTGGAAAATGAAGATATTTTTTGAACACCCTCAGATACATAGTAGGCATGCTGAGCACAAGAAATTCTAAATTTTGATAATAAGATAAATAGCTAGAAACATTACCTTTTCCTGGAATTTCTTTTTTGAGATGCAACACCTTCATTCATCTATATAAAATCATAAAAAAGTTAGAATTTATAACCCTCCCAACTATATCAAGAATTGGGTGATTCCATCGGTAACCATTCTAAAGGTTTGTTTGATGTGCAACTTCTAAATATATTTTCTTTTCTTCTCACCTATCAATCTAAAAATCATTTTTCAATATTATCTATAAAAAATAACCTAAGGAGAAAAATAGTAAAAGAACCACTTATTTCTCTTTAACTAAATAGTATACATATAATAATTCATAGAATTTTACAGTTTAAAGTAGGCTTCTTTACAGCACATCATACTCAATTCCAAAATTTTTAATGTGCACATAACTCCTAAACAGAGGATTGCGAATGCAATTACTTCATCAAATCAATTAGTTTGTTTATAGAAAGGGGAATGAACAAAAAAAAGCAGGACTTAATTTTTCTTTTCTTTCTTTCCATGCATTATCACAGTCTCACCAAATTAGAGAATAAAAATCATTGCCGACAGCAATCAACTCATCCAATCAAGTACTAATGCAGAATCCAACAACCCCGAAATTTGAAATATGCAATTCTTACAAAATAAATGAATCAAATCGAGACATGTAACAATGGCAATGAGACCAAAGCCATCAATTCCAGCTGGCTGATGATTATTCCCAAAATTTACTTTAAAATTTGATTACCTTGGTCGGTAGTTCAATGTCTAGATAATGCAGATCCAAGAGCCCTGGACTCGTTTGGTGAAACTTGGTCATCCCCATTCCTCCTCTGGCTACCCTGGTGTGAATTGACTGGTGGAGTCAACGGGTCAGCAAACAAATCGCTGCCTATACATTCTCAAATCTTGACCTCCATTGCAGTATCCAAAATTTTAATTTCAAAAAAATAAAAACAAAAAACATTTTTAGAGATAAAAATTTAAAAACTTCGTACTGCACATCAGATATTAGATCTATGCTGGCATACAAAGATTTTACAATAAACGCAACAATAATTTAATAGGAAAAACTTAATACACCTCTGACAATCACTAAAATCAGCAACAACAATCTTCCATTAGGCACAATCGGTGAGAAAATCAACCAAATCAAACACGAAACTTGAAAAAAAATTGAAAAAAGAAGAAAAACAAAAAAACAAAAAAGATGAGTTTGAATCAAGTAAAGGCCTTAAAAATAAATAGTAATTGGGAAATCAAACCTCTAAACATCAACCATAGGTTTCACGAGCACACAGTCCACTAAAAAAGTTAGAAATCGTAGGTTGAATCAGTGAAGAATCGACAATGGAGAAGAGACGAAGGAATTAAGAGAATTTAGAAGCCAGGGGAGAGAGAGAGCGAGTACGATAAGGAAAAATCCCAAAGATTGATTCTGAAATCAACCCAAAAAATGAAATAAAAGTATAGAAACAATAGAGAGAATTTAGAGAGAATGAATTCTAAGGAATTCTAAGGAATGAATTTCATTAATAATCGTTCTATTTATGTGAAAAACTTCGAATTAGATAAACTGTAATTACATAATTTCATCAAGGATATAATAGTCATTCACATATAATAATTACATCTTTTACTAAATTATTCCTCCACCAAATTATTCCTCCACCAAATTATTCCTCATAATTCATAACCACCACATTATTCTCAATTATTCATAACACCTAATAATTATTCTTCAATTATTATTCATAACACTTCGAACGACTATTAATACAAATGCCTTCCTGACTTGTTTATAAAAACCCAGGTGAAAAAACTTCCAAACCGATCAGGATAAATGGTTATATCTTCGCTTCATCAAAACATTGTTCTGATATCTATCAACGTATGAGTATTCACGCGTCGCTCGTTAAAAACCTCAAGAAACCCTGGGAAAAAACTTGATCAAGGAAAAGAAAGATACCGCTCCGCTTGATTTCATATCTTGAGAATCGATATCTTTACTTACAAATGATTTCAATATCATCATCGTTTGGATCTAAAGCATTAGCTCCATTATAACTCTCGATCCAATAGATACACTCAGATCAATTTCTCCTATCGTTTTCAATATACCATGAATACGCCTCGTTAAAACCTTATTAGGAAAAACCCAAAAAAAAACCCTAATGAAGGAAAAAGAAGACATTATTCATGTGAATACGCTTTAAAGTTGCCTCATTAAAAACTTCTAGGAAAACCCAACTGGATAAAACCTCAATCAAGGGAAAAAGAGTGCAACGCAGATTTTATACAATTATGCCGCAAGCATTTCAAAATCTTCCATACATTTGTATGAGTATCATATACATTGGTTTTATACTCTTCTTTCATTTAGAGTGCATCAATTTTCGTGACACAACTACAAAACATTCACCATGAACACATGTCTCCAAATACACAATTTAAAGCATATAAATTCATCGTAAAAACATGTAAACATATAAGTAAACCTTCATAACTAACTAACATTTAAAATATATCATTTAACATTTAATACTCACTTAATATGTTATTTCATTCCAGGGCTTAGCTCACCCTTTAGGGTGCTCATAAACACGGGTTTAGCTCATCCGATCCTTTAATTTCCTTTTCGCATTACACACACGATCTGGTAATTTAACTTTCATGAGCATGCAACATATAATGACCACCATGCTTATCTTTAAACTTGAGTACTAGTCATCATCATCTCATCATCTCATAAGTTAAGGATTTCACATTCACCATTTATCATCTTCAATATATCTCAATATTTTCATTATCATTGATCATATGTAGCGCTACATTTTCATATCGTGTCGACACATTTCAATTTCATTTCTTTCCCCATATCGACATAACTCATCGAGATATCTCATTATCAATCCTCTTGTAGGATTACACAATATAGTTATGTCTATATACTCTTCAAGAGCATATGCCTCCGCTATTAAGACCATCTTTTATAATTTGCTTTGATATATATGATTGGGGAAATATCAACGCTTCTAGCGTGCTAACTTATCAAAGTATCGTAAATGATATATGTGATTGTTCATAGCTTTTCATGCATCTTTGAACTTCAAGTTCAGATTTCAATTTCGAGGATATAACATGATGCATTTCACATATTATTTTCAACATTTAATACTCCCTCATGTGAGAAAATTTAGAACACCAAAACTCATACAGTTGGTATGATTTTAATCATATATGTTCTCATCATTCACCTTAATATGGGAATTTAGACCGCTTTGCATTCTATTCTCGATATCGGCAATTTATTTGAGGACTTTAAATAATTTGCCATATAATATCCCACTTGTATGCATACTCAAATCCTTCAGTGATTTATTCAAGTATTTGATATACATTTACTAGCTTTATCATTAAATCTGAAAATCATGCTCATACCGTGAGCAAATATTTCAGAAATTTCAAATTACGAATCATATACACATGTGACTATCTAGTGGATCCATATCATAATATCTAGTAGTCCACATGGAGGATGAGGGCCCATACTTTTCATCCTTTATTCCTTATATATTTGGGATTTATTCCCAATATTGGCTAGTAATGATTTCATCATTTATCGAGAACAATCATTGAAGAATTCCTTTAATTCTTCACTTGAAATATTGATTTCAATAATTATTTAAACCGGGATGGTCAACAGGTTTTGCAAACGAGTATTATTGAACTTCTAGTTCAAGAAATTCTTATATCGATTTCACTAGTATCTCAGATAGTGCTCAATATGATTTATCATAGAAACAATTCATTCACCGACATATTCCATCATCTTTTGGTGACATTATTGTCTACCACTATTCAAACACGGAGTTACAAATTTACGCATCACATCCGCTATTATTTAATTCCAAATCGTAGCTCTTACGCTTCATATTATTTATTTAAAATCGAGTCTTATTTCATACGCTCGTATTATTCTATAAATAAATCATCAAAATTATTGCAAAATTCATCCTAACAAGGGTCTATACGTTATAATGGATCATATGCTCTCAAATCTTCGAAAATACTATCCATCACTACCGAGTCAAAATCCTAAAAAGGATTTATCGAGGTAGGCTTGAAAGATTAAGGATGCTAATGAATAAGGGTATCCCACAAGATATCCGATACTTGATTGAAGCAAAGGTTCGATTATCCGTGAGGTTTCAATTCCTTCTAAATACATGCCTAGTATGGGTAAAAGTAGTTTTTCAAAGAAACGGAGAGCAAAAAGATTAGGAGGATGCTACAAGTGTGCTCGGTGGACATGTGACACTCGATGTAAATCATGTGGGGGTACTTGTCCGTAAATCGAGAAGATAAAATAGCATTCATTAAGGATGGATTGAGTAAGAAGCCTTTGGATGATATTCAACAGCTCTTGAGACACATCCTAGTGGACACGCATAAGGTGAGCTAATGGCCTTATGGGCCAAATTCAAAGATCAACAAACGCTACATACTTTGAAAAACTTACTTTAGAAGATCCTGTTTGTAAATTTAGTAGAAAAATTTAGCATAATGATTTTCCCATATTTATGTAAGAAAGCTCGGTGTAATAACAAAGATCAATATATTTCTTTTATTTGTAAATATCGTTTTTCAATTTTAAGATATATATTATTTTTCAATCACTGACAATTATATGTCATATCACTAAAGAAAAATTTACGCTTTTCTCTTTCATATTTGTCAAAAAGTAAATAGTGCACTCAATTATTGGTTTTAAAATTTTTCTTTAAATAGAGGGATTCATATATCTCTCATGTTCATACATTAAAAGTAGAGTGCAAAAAGAGAGATCGGAGTAGAGATGGATATGGAGATTTTAGAATCATCTCATACAAGTCACCTTTACCTCGCCAAATTAAACCGTATGTATTCTTGGTGGATCTAAGCGGTAGGCCATATCCAATATGTGGATATGGCAAACCGACTTGTAAAAGAGTTAGGGAGACAAGAAATCAATATACTATACTGGAGGAACCAACAACAAACTTTAGCTAGACTTATAATGGCCGCACAATCATTGGGAATAAGAGTTTCGAGTGTAATACCTTTCCATCTAGTTGGATCTAATACTCGAATTGGAGCCGCTTCTACCATGGGTCCAAAGCAGGTTGGGGCTACAGCGCAATCCATCCACAACCGCATGATGTATATGATGAATAATAGTGATGCTTTCATTGTCCTTCCAGGTGGCTACAACACAATCGGAGGAAATATTCAATATAGCCTCGCTGCACAAAGGAATTTTCATGTCAAACCAATAGGTTTGTTGAATATTAATAATTTCTTTGATGGCTTACTAGCGTTTCTAGATCGAGTGTAAATAATAAGTTTATCTCTCATTCAATGAGAAAAATACTTATTTACGCTAAGATCGCTGATGAACTACTCATCAAATTTCATGCATATGTTCAAGAATCATGGAAGCCTGAGTCCGTTTGGCCATGCACTAATCGTGTCAAGCTTAAAAAGAAATTCTGATCCTTTAAATATTTCATTATGAATCCTAATGTTGATGGTGGCGAGTTACGAGTATTTATACTCTCTAGACGCATCCCTCATTTATGGATTCAAGATGTATATTCTTTTGCATTTCTATATTTTCGAGTGTTTAATGCCATCTTTTGATATTCTCAATATGTTCCACTTCGACTGCTTTGTACTTCTTCCTGAGTAATAATAATATCATATTGGCTTTATTCAAATACGTAAATCTAGTGATTATGCTTCTTCAAGAGCATTTTATTCTCATATTAATACAATCTCATATCATCGATGAGATTACTTCATATAATTTCTCCATGCGATATATTATCTTTGATTTATCAACATGGGATCTATTCAAAGATTTTACTTTCGCCTATTTATCCAATGGTAACTTCAAGTACCACTTGCTCAATTTTCTCCATTCATATTCTGTATATATGAAGAAGTAATTTTATTCTCATCGTCTACTTCTTCGAGAGTATGATTAGAATATTTGATCAACTACTTCTTCCTGAGTAGGATTCGATTATAACCAATCGTGTAGTATAACCCACCACATTGGAAATATGCACACCAATCGTGTGGTATTACCCACCACATTGGAAATATACTCAAACTATAAAGTGCATAAATTTAAATTGCAGAAATTAAATTTCCTTCAATAGGTGGTCGAACCTACCTTATGGGAATTATTGCAATAAATATAAATCTACGAATTTAAATAGCAAGAATTAAATTGCATAATATTTAACTACTTCTTCAGAGTAGGATCTGCTAGTAGAAGGTATTACCCATCACTTAGCATATAAAGTGCAGTAAATATATAAAACCTTCCGCTTAGTGACGGTTTGAACCCATCATCAAGTAGGAGGTATTGCAAGAATTAAATTGCAGAAATAAAGTGCGAGAATTAAATATTGAATCGCTTTACAGAGCAAATTTGTTCTTCTAGAACAAATACTCATTACTTCTACAAGAGCACACTTATCCTTCTAGAATAAGTACATTATGTAATTGAACTCTTCTAGTTACATTAATATTTCGATCTTTTAACTCAAATGGACTTCAAGCCATTTTATATAATCAATGGATTTAGAATTTCTTCATGAATATTCTATCCATTTTTCACTGTCACAAAATTAGGTCGGTTTACCCTAAGGGTAAAATTGTCCATTCCAATTGTAAAGGTAAAATTGTCAAAAATATTTTATCAATATTTTACGATTGGAAAATTATCTCCTTTCTACTTCAATTTATCAATATCAAAATATTCAATGACTATTTTGTAACTTTTTCAAAAGTTGGTGTACTGATTTGTAAATTTTGAAAGTTTGATAATAACATATTTCAAAACGAGTTATTACCCTATCAATGTTGGTGTCAAATCGAAGCTCTCGTTAAATCGAGTATAATGGAGTCGAAAATTTGATTTTGATAATGTATACTCTTATATCTCGATAAAACGAATGTTACAGTTTAATATATTATTATATTATAAAAATCATATGATTTACCTTTTTCCCTTTCTCTAATTATTCCATGGATGAGATTTACTTGCAATCCATTTACGTGATCGGAAAATTCTTTGGACTCCATTCTTCCAATTTTGGAATTTCAGACATCTCCAAGCAGGTTGTGTAGAATGAGGAATTGTGGGAGAAGAATATGAACAAAAGGGAATTTTCAATGATGTATTTGCAAAGAGAGAGTTATTTAGGATTGATGAGGATGAATTAATTCATTGGTAATAATCCAGTTTCTGATACAGAAGATCATCTATAAGATGCAACTGTAGAGCATACTTCTTTCATATTACTCAAAGGGCTAGAGACTCGTGCTGATAACGTGTTATAAAAGTATAGAAACAATAGAGAGAATTTAGAGAGAATGAATTCTAAGGAATTCTCAGGAATGAATTTCATTAATAACTGAAGCCCTATTTATAGGAAAACTTCGAATGGTACAACCGTAATTACATAATTTCATCAAGGGTATAATAGTCATTCACATATAATAATTACATCTTTTACCAAATTATTCCTCCACCAAATTATTCCTCCACCAAATTATTCCTCATAATTCATAACCACCACATTATTCTCAATTATTCATAACACCTAATAATTATTCTTCAATTATTATTCATAACAGTTGAATGTTAATGGAGACTAGGAATGTGTTAGCATTGAAACAAAAATGCATTTTAATGCATTTTTTTTTAATTTTAAATTTAGTCAAACAAATCACATCCATATATCTTTTAACTCATTAAATCTCCACCATCCAACTCCACTAATTTTCTCTTTTCCTACTCATAAAAATACATTAAAACTCATTCGCTAACACCCTCTAGTATTTTTACCCGTGCGTTGCACGGAAGATTGTATCCAAGATATAATTTAGAATCCGATTGCGGATTTTGCAACCCGCAAATTTTTTGGCGTGGGTCCAAATTGATATATACTCGCCCTAAATCAATTCCTATTAAATGTGAATAATTATATTTTTAAAATTATAAAAAGTTTCATATAAGCAAAAATATTTGGACATTTGGAAACGAAAAATATTTGAATCCATAAATTATAAGTCCACGATGAAGTGTGTCACCATTATCCCATTCACCATTTGTTAAAAAAAAAAATTGAGATGAGAAAAAAATTACTTCGTGGCTCAACTCGCAGGGCTAAAGTCTTAATTGACCCTTCTCTTGACCCACCCCTAATATTCGTGGGTTGTCACAACTCAATAGCTCATTGGTCTAGGGACGAGTTTTGGCCAACCTGTACCGAACCCGACCGGTTGTCATTTCTAAAAACGAATATTAACATATTGAGGAGAAACTCACCAATTTAATATGACTTGAAGTCATCTTCAATCTTTATAGTAGGCTTGTGTCAAAATCTAGCTAATCCGTAAATTCACTCCCCATTAACAGTCTAAGTAATAATAAAATATAATTATAGAAAATACAATTAATACACGTGTGTTACAACATAATTAAGGAAAAATGAAAAATCTAAAACCTAAAATTTTATTTAAAAAAGAGAAAAGAGAAAGATTTTTTTTCTTTTCTTTCTTTTTTTTTTAAAAAAAATTTTACAAACACATTTACACTCAACCATATTTAAATTAAGATATTTTCAATTTATTCTCCATGACAAATATGCTTCAAAATTGATGAGATAATGGTAAGTCGCAAATTAATGTGAGTAGAAATGAGCCATCATCGAAGCCTCACTAAGCAATCACCATTCACTATACATAGACTAATTTGGATTGAGCCTTATTTTTGACCTGATCAAGCATTCGATTTGCTTGCTATTCTTCTACTTCAATTATTTTCCTTTTGTCATTGAATAATATGTATATGAATAGTAAGTTAGTCATTTTATCACAGTTGATTTTATAACCAATATTATGTGTTAAAAGACATATTTCTATTACTTATGTTATTCGTAAACATGTTTCTTATTATTTCAAAATAATTACCTAACACAATTAAGAATGTAGCAAGGTTGAGAGTGAAAAGGCATATGATAAATTGTTGTAAATGATTTTATATTTAATTATAAATGGAGTAAACAAATGAAAAGGAAAATATCCATGATCAAAACACCACAAAGTTTCATAATCCATAATGATTGGACAGTCGAAACTAATTCTAAAAAGGTCACAACTTTCAATTCTAAAGTTAAGTGTCAAATGGATAAGAACGACTTATCTTGATTTATCTATGTTTCTATACATTTAATGAATTGGAAATTCAAAAATGACAACAATGGGAAGGACAAGATACACCATATGAAACATTTTGACCCTCAATTCTTGAACTTCAACAAATAAAAAATAATAATAACAATACCAATAATTATAATAATAATAATGAATAAATAAATAAAAATAAAAAACTAAAGATAAACCCAGATGCACACAACAGGTATTGTGAATTTTCAAAATAAATTAATAAAAGAAGTTAAGGAATATAAACATCAATAACGCACATATATAGCTATCTATAGCAATATTCATCAACTTTAAATCCCCTGATAATGAAACAAATTTAAAATATTCGTAAACATGGATAAATATCTCAAGTGTTTTACATCCACACCAAGACTAATTCCCATTAATCTCTTAACATAATCAATTACTTTTTTCGCCTCTATTTAGAAACCATAGTCGTCTAGACCTTGCGAATAGTCTGATTTGTTTCAATTTCCACCCTGACCCAATGCTCCGGTCCAATGTCAAATTGGTTGGAGTTCCACAATAATGCACGTAGCCGATGGAACCTTCACTTCCTCAACTATTCTCCACCTGCTAAATGATCAGAAATCAATTAAAGTAAGACTTAAGAACTCTATTTAACTAAAGACACCCAAAATAGTACATACAGAAAAAATACGATAAGCCAGTGCTTTCCCCATATATTTTGCAATTCATAAGTCTTACTCAAACCCAAAGTCTAAACTACAACAGATCATGCCAATACTTCAGCATTCAATAAAAAAACAAAGCATGTTGTATATTTAAATAGTCCTGTATGAAAAAAAATGAAGAATTGGGGAAAAGAAAAAGTCGAATAACGGCTATGAACCTTCGATCAGTTAAATAAAGAAAACTGGTTCTATGCCAATCCTTAAACTTCCCTTTGATATCCCATAGGCTAACTAAAGAATCGACAATTCCAACAACAAAATATATGTGCAAGATTAACATTGTCGAGTTTATATAATAGACCCAACTATTATCATTACCTCGCTCAACACATCGTAGATATTTTGATATGAGGATCATTACCTAAATGTGATTCGATCGGGCCCTCATTATTTCACATTTTGAATAAGAAAACATATAAAATAGGTTTGACACACACCTTCCTGGCATGATAGACATGCTAAACCACATTCATGCAAGTTCTCCGTAACACAGGATTCAAATGTGTTGATGTATCAAATGAATACAATATTCAATTAATTAACAAAGGAAAACACAACGCATCTTGCATAATAATTGAAGAGTTTAATATTTAATTCGAAGTTCAAAAAGAAACACATGCATAAAAGAAGGAAAAAAGGGGGTTTGCTCTCCAAATCAGACGAGAACAATATAATTATTCAATTACAAAATAAATTCGAGAAAGGTTCTTAAAAAAATGCACTTTAATGCCGAATTCTTTTGTATATATGAGCAACTCTGGCATGACATCACAATTTTCCACGACCTTGTCGAATCAACATTAGAAGCAATAAGTCAGTGACTCTGACTTGCAGAGACATATAATAGTTGCACCAAACACTTAGGAAACAAATAAACACATGATAATATAAGAACACATGTACGGGATAGAGAGACTTGTCCTAAGTAAATTTAAACCAATAATCAATTCAAGTCATTGCTCCAACCAACTTTCAGATAATTTATTTATAGAAAATAGAACAAAAGAGGATTGAACCAAATAAATAATACTCATTTGCAAAAATGGTTCAAAGCAAGAAAAATGAAGTCTGGAATAGATTATTATGATTAACGGAAAAGGACACAGAAAAAAAACTCTTGAGCCACTCATATACAATCGGGCACTTCAAAAAGAAAACGCACCAGACAGAACCAAATAATTACCCTCCACAATACCTATGGTGGAAGAGATCAAGGGACAAATAAGTCATATTGTGAAAAGAATGAAAATAGCATGATAGACACAACCAACAAAATTGGAACCTCCTTTGCAGGATTGTCCTAACATGATTGTTGTTTTGTAATTTGTTCTAACCATTCCCAGTGGTCAGAAAAAACAGGTCTCCTGTCAAGTTCAACAAATCATTCTGTATAAAGAATTTAGATTAAAAAGTCAAAAATTAAGTAAATTAATGAGGATCAATAGTTTAATTGGAGAGAATAAAAGTGGAGTTACATCATTACCTTAAATGATTATTACTCCATAAAAGATGGAGAAATTAAACAGAGTAGTAGCTTGATTACCTTAACCCCTGGATATCTAATTACGCTCAGCACCAACTTATTCTAAAGAACGAATTCACAAAACAAACATCGTCAACTGACTCAATTTTAAGTAGAAAGCATGTTTGGTGAAGCGCTCTGGACTAAAAAGCGCTCTGGACAAAAATTTTTAGATGCTAATATACGATGTCTACAATCAAAATTTTTACGGCATATATTTCAAGACAAAGAAAATAGGCGACCCACTAATCTTCAAAGATAGATAAATTCAACTTACAAATCACAAAAGATAAATTCAACTTACAAATCACAAAAGATAAATTCAATTTACAGATCACAAACCAGCATATTCCAGTAAGGAAATTAGTAATGAAATCTATGTTATAGCATTCACAATAGGCATGCAATCGAATTATCAGAAATTAGGAAAAAACTAAGAATCAATTTCCAATTTTTCATTAGAACCTAATTTGTGAACGATAAATCGCTTGACATACCTGTGCATTGAATGGCACAATAGGCGGCAATATTTTTATTGCAATGGATGGAGGCCAGGAACAGAGTTCAAAATCGAGGGCGTTGCCGCCGATCGTCAGTGGAATCCGGCAAAAAAAAGTTGATATTAGAAGAATAAGATAATGGATTTGGGTGCGATTTGCGTGAAAAAAAAATGAATTAGAAGAAGTATTATTACCGTTTTAAAACGCAAGATGTCAGCAGTCGAAGCTTTTTCCGGCGAGAAGACACCTGCATCGGTAGTATCCATCACTCAATCATTCCCTATATAGAGAGAAGGAAGACGATTTTTCTTTGTTGGCAGAGAAACTGGCCCAGTAATTGAGAAAACCGATTCTGTGATTAAATGAAATTTGGGAGATTTGCGGGTATTATGGATCCCAAATTGATTTGCGCTAGATGATGATAAAGGTCGAGAGTTACGGGCGAGATTTGAATGCAAAATGGGATACAGACAAGATTTGATCCATGGTTATTATTAATTAATTAATATTTAAAAATTATTATATAGAGTTAAAAAAACCATCGCAATTAGGGAAGCAATGAACCAAATTCTATATATTAACAATTAACAATAAAATAATATTTTTTTTATTTTGAAAAATGCAAGTTTGAGCTAGAAATAAATATAGATTATGCCATCAATAGGCTTCTTGGGAAAATATTGATTGACAAATTATTGGGAATGCAATTTACGGCAAAAAGAATTAAATAAAATAAAAAAATGTCTCAAGGGGGCAAATTTTATCAATTAATTATTAATATTTAATTTAATTTAATTTAATAAAAATTTCAGAATAAATAAAAAATGTGAATATAAATAATTTTTTAATCAGTCTTAAGGATTGAGGCAAATCGAGCAAAATCTATTTTTTGATTAATCAATATTTATTAACCCCTAAAAATGAGTTATGAGAATTAAGAATAAATAAAAAACAATATAAATAATTTTTTATGGATATGGATATAGAATATAGATAGATAATTATTGAATATAGATAATTATTATGGTAGGATAATTATGGCCATTTAAGGATAATGATGAAATAAGGTAATTAAATAATGAATTAAAAACTTAATTAAGTGCATTAGAGGGAAAACTTGATGAGTTGGAATTAAAAAATGAATTAAAAAATTAAGAAAAATGTGTGCAAAGGCGGGAAAAAACCTTACTTTTATATATATATAGATTAGCGAGATTGAGGGAAAGACATATTGCAATCGTATCAGTAAACAAAGGAAAAGAGGAGGAAGATGCGTACAAAAATGATGAGAAAAGGAACGCTGTGACAATTAGGCGCGTTAAGATACAAATACAAATGTATTAAAAAATGAAAAAAAAAAAAAAAAGGAAGCCAGCTGGCATAAGTTTGAGCGAGAAAAGAATTAAAAATGAATTAAAAAATAGGTTAAAATACGCTAGTATTATATATATTATTATTATATTATATATATATATAATTATTATTATATTATATATATATAATTATTATTATATTATATATTATATTATATATATATAATACCAGAGTATTTCATCCTATTTTTTAATTTATTTTTAAATATTTTCCGCCTAAAATCAATGCTTTTTTGGTCTTTTTCTTTTTTCTTTTTAATATTATTATTACCAAAACAAAATTATAAATCTTCTAAAATTTGACACTTGAAAATCTCCTAAAATAATAGAGTTTCCATATTTAATGGGATTTCTACAACTTGCTTTACCAATCCCATTCTATCTAAATATTCTCTCTCCATATCTTTTTTCCATTTTCTAACAATAAATTTAAATTAAAAAATAAAAATTATTACTTTATTTTATTTGACTTAACAAGAGCTTTAAAACGAGTATAGTATTAATATATAAATTTTTATTTTTAAAAATTTAAAATTTAACGCAAATATATAAAATTAGTTTCTTATATAAATATAAATTGATATTAACATAGATTAATAAGATAAAAAAATTTTGAAAATCTATATATATATATATATAAGCAGTCTTTTTTTCCACTTAAACACATTATTTTCTCTAACTTTTACTCACTTTTTTATTCCAGATCATTTTCCCCTATGAATTTGACCTAATATGTTATATATATATATATATATATATATATTTTTAATAATTCATTTATTTTTTAAATTAGTTATTTAATCAGTTAATTATAGTTTCCACCCATGTCCTTTATAATTTTTTTGCTCTTAATATACTATCGCTTTAGTCCATATAATTAGCACTTCTAATACAATGAGATATAATTAATGTTCTTCATATTTGCCTATTTTAGATAGTTATCAATATTACAATTATGTAAATATTTTAATTTATATTGATCATTAAAATGAAATTTCCAACAAACATTCAAGACTTGACAATTGGAACTTCACATTAATGTATGAAAATTTAATCGTTTGATTTTATAAAATAGTTTTTTTGAAAATTTGTAAATAATCCGATGGGTAACTAGCTGTTTCACCCGTGCGTTGCACGGGAGGCAATTTTTTTTAACTAATAACGGTATTGATAGATATTAATAATATTAATCTAAAACCTAAAAAAATAATTAAAATAAAGAATGAACTACAACAATAAACTTAATTAATTTAACTCGAAACAATTCTGTAAAAATTTCGATAGAGCTTTCCATGTATTTCGTATTAATCCATTCTGTAAATATGCAAGGAAAAACTCACTTAAATCCATACAACTAAATTTACTATTCTTTATAGAATAGTAACTTAATTAGCATTTATACTCGTGGTTTGCACCGGATGACAATTGGTAGCAAAGATTATGATAATATATAACATTTTACTTATTGCAAGATTAATCTACTAATGTAAACCTAAAATAAAATAATATTCAATATTATAGTTATCAAAATAACCATACTAAAATAATGCTACTAACATCGTAGAGCTCATGGTTTTTTCTTTAAAATTATTTTACATTGTATTGTATACAATTATAAATTTTGGGAGATATTAATTATATATCAATGTGATGTACATTATTAACAATTAATATGTAAAAAATAATTTTTAAATTTTAATTATGAAATATAATCAATATAGAGATATATTATAAAAATAACAATCTAGTGAGTATAGTCCGACAGACCCTAACACCCCATTCCTGCCATGCTGGGAAATACTTATCCTTGTTCCGGCCCATCCTTATTTACTCTACACCGAGCGAGGATGATATAAGAATTACAATAGGATAGGAACTTCCATTTCTCGTCCACACCCCGCTAGAAAATTCTCATCCCCGTCTACACCACATCATGATGGTTTAATCGAAAACTTTTATTTATACTTTTTAATATATATGTTATTGACATTTTATTTCTTCAATAAATATCTTCTAAATATACTAAACACGTATCTTAACATATTATGTATAAACTCACTAATTTAACATATTCAATATTTAATGATTGGGTATAAAATTTAAATTAATTTAGATAAGATAAATAAATTGAAATATATATAATTAATACTTAAAATATACAACCTAATTGATGATACTTAAAATCTCAGCATGCAAAATTCAATATAAAATAAATAATTCAAAGTAGGTAGGGTTCTTAATATTTATTTAGGAGATAGAAATTTAGATAAGTATTTAACATAGTCCAAAGCCAGTTAAAATACTCTAGTTGAGTCGTATAATTCTAATAATTGATTGAGTCAATAGCTAATTATTTAATAAGAATTCTTGGACTTATTTCCTAGTCAAAGCGATGGATTGAATCAAAGAATTATTATATAAGTGTTTGTTCGAGTAGTGCCAAAAAAAAAATTATGATTTGAAAACCTATTTTTGGAGCTTGTCACTTTAAAAAAATGTAGATCCTTTGAAACACCCTTAATTATACAAAAAAAAATAAAATATTAACATTTTGTCACCAACTATAACTCAAAAAAAATATTATAAAAAATACAAGAACATATGAGAATTAAAAGAAAAGCATGTTTTGAAAAAAGAATGTTACCGAAAAAGTAAATGAAGTTAATTATGGACTAATAGTCAGTTGACTTACTCTACAATGAGATATAACACTCCAATTCTAAAAATCAAAAATCTTATAGGTGTTAACTTAACTTGATTTTAAAATACGTAAAAAGATAAATTAATTTTAGGAGCACATTTTTCTTCTTCGTAGCAATTTAATTAATTTTAATTATTTTTCATTTTTTGAAATAATTATGTTTCCCCCTTTTAGCAATTTAATTAATTTTGACTAATTTTCATCTAATAAAACTATCTCAATTTCCGTCCACTAAAAATATATTCAATTAAATCTAAGAAATATAATTAATTGTAATTAATTGTAATATAATTAATTGTAATTAATTCTTGTTTTAGCTAACTATTTATCAAAATAATTTATTATTTCTAAAATAATTAATTTTTTAGCTCTAGTTTTTGGAATTGTATGAATCTAATCTTAAAAATATTTTATAATTAAAAAGATATCTTGCAAGATCAAAAGATGTCATTTATTCTTTAGGGAAAATCTTGTCAACCATGTAAATCTAATTAATTTCAATAATTATTTATTTTTAATTAATACTATTTTCTTTTTTAGTAATATTTAATTTTTCTTAATTTTTGTCCAACGAAACCATGCCAATTTTCGTCTATTGAAACTAAGTCCAATTAAATTGTAACAGTTATTAATTTTAATTAATCATAGAATAATTAGTTTTTATTCATTTTCATTTTTAGCTAATTATTTATGAAAAGAATTAATTATTTCTTAAATAATCATTTTAACTTCCACACTTTTAAGAATTGTATGAATCTAACTTTGATGAAATCTTGTAATTTAAAAAATATATTGCAATTTAAAATATTTTTTCCCTTTTTAGTGAAAACCCACAACAATCTAATGATTTTTTTAAATTAATTATATTTCTCCATTTAACAATGTAATTAATTTTGATTAGTTTTGGCAAAAGTACCAGATATGTATTTTTTATTTGGGGATATTGCCACTAAGGTATGAAGACTTTTTTTTGTGACACTTAAGTCCATTTTTTAATTTATTTGATCACTTAGGTTCTTTCCAGTGACCAGAGATGAAAAATTGAATAAAATATTATTTTTGTGTTTGATTTTGATTAAAAATTAATTTCTTGTTTTTAAAATCATTTTACTCTTTTTTTTGAGTTTCTAATTCAGTAATTCATTATTATTATTATTATTATTATTATTATTATTACTACTACTACACAAAGAGTCTAAAAAAATGTTTCAATTGCGCTTCTAGTACAAAATAGAAAAAAATTGCTCAAATGATTCAAAATATTTTGTTACGCGTTTAGTCTATTTGGACGAAATCTATCCAATACAGTAGCTTTTGTAATTGGTAATATCGTGTTAGTTGAAATATATCACGGTAAAAAATATACCGAATACAAAAAATTTATCGTGTTAATAGAAATATATCACGGTAAAAAATATATCGAATACAAAAAATTATCAAATAAAATTATCAAAACGCGCACATTTTGATATTAATCAATAGTTAATAATAATTGTAATTATTGTAACTACGTTAAATTCTATAAGCAATATATCATCGTAAAAAAATACCAAATGTAAAGCAATAATAAAATAAAATAAAATTGAAAAAAAACCTAACCCCCTCCGCACCCCATCCAACCCCCTGCCCAATCCCCACCCACCACATTTCCCGATTACTCGACTGGGGAACCTTCTCCCTTGGATTTCTAGGCACCGGCGAGGTCGCCAGTGCCCAAATATCGGGGAGAAAGGCCCCCCGGTCGAGTAATTGAGTGGGTTGCGAATCATGACCCATGGGTCGGATTTACGATCCATTTGGATACTAAGCTACCAGGGGACCTCTCCTCCGGGGATTTCTAGCCAGCGGCGACCTCGATAGTGCCTAGAAATCCGAGGGGGAATGCCACCCGATCGAGTAATCGAGAAATGCGGTGGGGGTTGGGCAGGGGGTCGTGTGGGGAGGGGGTTAGGTTTTTTTCCAAAATTTTTTATTTTATTTTATTATTACTTTACATTTGGTATATTTTTTACGATGATATATTCCTTGTAAAATTAAACGTTGGTACAATAATTAGAATTATTATTAACTGTAGATTAATATCAAAATGTGTACGTTTTGATAATTTTATTTAATAATTTTTGTATTAGGTATATTTTTTACCGTGATATATTTCAACTAACACGATATTATCGATTACAAAAGCTATTGTATTGGATGGATTTCGTCCCAATGGACTAAACGCGTAACAAAATATTTTGAATCATTTGTGCAATTTTTTTAATATTTTGTACTAAAAGCACAGTTGAAACATTTTTAGGCTATTTGTGTAATAATAATAATGAATTATTGAATTAGAAAATTAAAAAAAAGAGTAAAATGATTTTAAAAAGAAGAAATTAATATTTTAATCAAAATCAAATATAAAAATAATAGTTTATTCAATTTCTCATCTTCGGTCACCGAAAAGGATCTAAGTGGTCAAATAAATTTAAAAATGGATTTAAGTGTCACGGGAAAAAGTCTTAATACCTAAATGGCAATACCCCAAACAATACCTATTAGATTCGATTAATTAAAAAATCGATTAATGTTACAATTCAGTGATTAATTAAACAAAATTGATATTACACGTTTCTTTTAATTTTTATGTAAAAATTAAATAAATTATAATTTTTATCACACCAAAATTAAATCTTAGAGAAATTTCTAATTTTAATTAATTTTCCTTTATTAGCTAATTATTATTTTTAAAAATAACAAATTCTTTCTAAAATTAATTAAAGGTTCCAAGCTAAGTTTTAAATTTTCATGTTACACATTTAGTTTAATTTTTATGTAAAAATTTCATGAATTGTAATTTTTCATCATACAAAAATTAAATCTCAAAGAAATTTCTAATTTGAATTAATTTTTATTTCTTAGCTAATTATTTATAAAAATGATTGATTGTTTCTAAAATTAATTAATGGGTACAACCTGATTTTTAAATTTTTTAATACAAAGTGAGATCGTAGTGGTGGGAATTTATTTTAAAGCTCTCATCAAACTGAACAAAATGGAATTGTGATTTTTTTTTTTGATTCCTAGGTAGAAAATGAAAAAAAGGGAGAGAAAATAATAGAGAAAGTATTTAGATATTATGAGATTGGGTATAGTAGGGTAGAAATAATCAAATAAAGTCTATATACATTAATATTAATATATTAGGAAACAAAAAAAAAAAGAGTTGGATATGGAGTAGGAAAGAAAAAAATAAAAATAGAGTTTATTTTAAATGGAAAACAGATTTAAGGCGATAAAAAATATAATAAAAAAACCCGTTTTCTATATATATAAATTATTTTATATATAGATAGAAAATTATATTAAGCAAATGCAATAGGCGGGAAAATTTGATGAATTATTTAAGCGGAAAAAAAATACTCTTTTTATATATATATAGATTATATTGCCACAACACATTTTTATTGATAATTTACATTATATTGATTTTAAATATTCCCAATGTTTACATCTAAATGTAATTACAACCTTAATTTTTTTCCCATCAGTACTGATTATTTTTAATCTTTAGCTAATTATAAATTTGAGCTATAATGATCGTTTATGTCTAAAAACTTTCCAATCAAAATTGATTATTTTTAATCTTTAACTAATTATAACTTTTTTCCTATCAAGATCGTTTTTATCTAAAAATTTTATTTATTTAAACGTCAAATTACTTATTTATTCATCATACTTTTAAATATTGTGAAATATAATGGACGTAAAATGTGAATATTTCTTTTAATTTAAATATCTCTAATAAAATATCAAAATATAAATTAATATTTACGTACAAAGTAAGTTACTTACTAAAAATTATTAATCATGCATTTTGAGGACATAATTGTTATCATAAACAAAATTAAGACTTTTTCAAACAATTAAATTATGTGTACTCAATATATTTTACAGCGTGAATATAATTAGTCTTATTCGAGTCATTCAGCAATTTTTTTATCTTAGATTATATAACATAATTATACTACTTACACACGACTTGATTAATCGTACTAAATTATTATAAGATTGTATATCAATTATAATAAGGTGCAAATTATTACAATACTCAGATATTATTTTTTAGTTCCAAAGAAGATAATTTTTCTTGATAGTATCTTATATCATGATAATCAATAAGAACCAAAGAAGTATTTTTATTTAAGGAACATTTATTAAATACACCTTGTGTTTTAGTATATTTACAATTTACCTAACATGTTTTCAGATATTCTTATATTTACACAGTTCATTTCATTAAGTCTTAACAAAACACATCTTATGTTGAACAAAAATTGGAAAAAAATTACTTACTAAAATGAAATTACCCCTTTTCGAGACTGATAAATTACACCACGTATATTTTAGTATGTAACACTTTACATATCATTATTCTTCAAAATATTAATTAAAACTTATTTTATGAAAAATATTTTTTTCTTACTTTTATTCTAAAACATTTTTTCAAGTTAACTATATATTGTCTATATATATATAAAAAGAGCATTTTTTCCCGCTTAAATGTATCATCAATTTTTTCCGCCTGTGAAATTTGCCTAATATAATCTTCGATCTATATATATAATACTTTATATATATATAGAAAATGAGGCTTTTTCTTATTATATTTTTCATTTCCTTAAATCAATTTTCCCATTTAGAAAAATTGTGATTCTATTTTGTTTGACTTGATGAGAGATTTAAAACAAGTATACTATCAATATATAAATTTTTATTTTTTAAAAAATTAAAATTTATCGCAAATATATAAATTAGTGTCCAACTTAAATATAAATTGATGTTAATATAGATTAATGACTATTGACATAATGAGATTTAAAAAATCGATAATTTGTTACTATACTTAACTGATATTTGGGCATAAAATTCAAATATAATGAGATGTATAAATTATTTTAGCCTTTAATTCTATTCCATATTTGATTTGCCTAGAATAAATTAAATAAAAAATAATTCCTAAATTTTTTTATCTCGCAAATATATGCTAAAGCTAACTTTATTTTATAAATGTGCAACATGAAAAATTAAAACTTAGCTTGGACCCTTTAATTAATTTTAGAAAGAATTCATTATTTTCTAAAATACTAATTAGCTAATAAATGAAAATTAATTAAAATTATCAATTTCACAATGATTTAATTTTGGTGTGATAAAAAATTAAAATTTATTTAATTTTTACAAAAAAATTTAAAAGAAGCATCTAACATCAATTTTGTTAAATTAATCATTCAATTGTAACATTAATCAATTTTTTAATTAATTGAATCTATATCTATATCTTTTAAATTATGAGATATTGTTTCAATTATAAGATATCTTTAAAATTAGATTCATATAATTTTTAAATTATGGTTATCAATAAAATCATTTTGCAAATAATTAATTTTTTAGAAATAATTAGCTTAAACACAAAAATTAACTGAAATTATTTGTGCTATAATTAATTAAAATAATAAATTCTATTGCTAATATTTAGTTGGACATAAGTTCATTGGATAGACATTAATCAAAATTAATTACATTGCTAAAAGGGGAAATATAATTAATTTAAAAAATAAAAAACATTAGATTGCTATGGGTTTTCTCTAAAAAATGAAAAAAATATTTTAAATTGCAATATATCTTTTGAATTACAAGATTTTTCAAAATTAAATTCATACAATTATTAAAAGTGTAGATATTAAAATGATATTTCAGAAATCATTACTTCTTTTCATACATAATTAGCTAAAAATAAAAATTAATTGAAACTAATTATATTACAATTAATTAAAATTAATAATCTTGTTTAGTGGATTTGGTTTCAATAGTAAAATTGACATGGTGTCATTGGAAGAAAACTAATCAAAATTAATTATATTGCTAAAATAGAAAAATAGTATTAATTAAAAAATAAATAATAATTAAATTAATTATGTTGTTATGGTTGACTATATTTTCCCTAAAAAAAATAAAAGACATCTTTTGACATGCGAGATATCTTTTTAATTATAAAATATCTTTAAAATTAGATTCATACAATTCTTAAAACTGCGGTCAAAAAACTAATTATTTTGGAAATAATAAATTATTTTTGTAAATAATTAGCCAAAAAAGGAATTTATTAGAATTAATTATATTACAATTAATTATATTTCATAGATTTAATTGGATATATTTTTCATTGGACGAAAATTAAGATGGTTTTATATATGATATGGGTTGGTTTTTAATAGTTTTTAAAGGTTTTTAATATAAAAGATGAGAAAGAATAAGTGGAGTTGAATGTCAAATATTTGTGGATATGATTGATTTAGGGTAAAGAAAGAATGGATAAAAAAATGGTAAAAAGCGGTAAAAAGTTTGAAAATTGATTCCCTATCATGCTTAAATTATTAGATGAAAATTAATCAAAATTACTTCAATTACTAAAGGGGGAAAACATAATTATTTCAAAAAATAAAAAATAATTAAAATTAATTAGATTTCCGCGAGGGTGCAAAATGTGTTTCCGAAATTAATTTATCTTTTTATGTATTTTAAAATAAAGTTAAGTTAACACCTATAAGATTTTTGATTCTTAGAATTGGGTTGTTACATCTTATTATAGATTAAGTCGACTGATTATTAGTCCCTAATTAACTTCATTTATTTTTTCAGTATCATTCTTTTTTCAAAACATACTTTTCTTTTGATTCTCATATGTTTTTTTATTTTCTATAATATTTTTTTTGAGTTATAGTTGGTGGAAAAACATTAATACTTCTTCTTCTTTTTTTTATATAATTAAGAGTGTTTTAAAGGATTTGCTCCTTGTTTTAAGTAACACACCCCAAAACTATGTCTTCATATAGTAATGATTTTTTATTTTGATACTACTTGAACCAACAATTATATAATAATTATTTGGTTCAAGCTATTGCCTTCGCTAGGGAATAAGTCTAAGAATTCTTACTAAATAATTGATTATCGACTCAATCAATTATTGGAATTATACGACTCAATTTAGAATATTTAAACTAGGGTTCGACTGTGTTAAATATTTATCTAGCTTTCTATCTCCTAAATCAATATTAAAAATCCTAACTACTTTGAATTATTTATTTTATGCTGAATTTTTCCAGTTGAGATTTTATCTAAGTTTTAAGCATAATCAATTAGGTTGTATATTTTAAGTATTAATCATATATATTTCAATTTATTTATCTTATCAAAATTAATTTAATTTTTATATCGAATCATTCAATATTTAATACGTCGAATATGTTAAATTAATGAGTTTATCCCTAATATGTTAATATACATATTTAGTATATTTAGAAGGTATTTATTGAAGAAATAAAATGTCAGTAACACATATATTAAAAAGTAGAAATAAAAGTTTTTGATTAAGCCATCACAATGGACGGGGATGGGATGAGAAGTTTCTAGTGGAGCGAGGGCGGGGAATGGAAGTTCCCATCCTATTGTAATTTTTATATCATCCGCGCTCGATTTAGATTAAATGAAAATGGGCCGGAATGAGAATAAATATTTTCCGGCGTGGTAGGAACGAGGTGTTAGGGTCTATCAGACTGTACTTACTACATTGTTATTTTTATAACATGTCTCTATGCTGATTATATTTCATAATTAAAATTTAAAAATCATTATTTACATATCAATTGATAATAATGTATATCACACTAATGTATAATTAATATCTCCCAAAAGTTATAATTACATATAATAGAATATGAATCAATTTTTAAGAAAAATGATGAGCTCTACAAATGTTAGTAGAGTTATTTTAGTATGATTATTTTGATAACTATAACATTTAATGTTATTTTATTTTTGGTATATATTAGTAGATTAATCTTGCAATGAGTAAAATGTGATATATTATCATAATTTCTGCCACAAATTGTCATCCTATGCAAACCACGGGTGTAAATGCTAATTAAGTTACTATTCTATGTAGAATAGTAAATTAAATTGTGTAGATTTTCATGAGTTATTCCTTACATATTTGCAGGATGAATTAGTACGAAATATAGGTAAAAATCTGTCAAAATTTTTATAGAATTATTTCCAGTTAAATTAATTAAGTTTATTATTGTAACTCATTCTTTATTTTAATTATATTTTTTAGGTTTCATGTTAATATTATTAACATCTATCAATCCGGTTATTAGTTGAAAAATTTGTTCCCCGTACAACGCACGGGTGAAACAACTAGTATATAGAATACGATAAGTAAATTGAAAATAAGGAATCGTCTTCCTCATTGTTGTGATCAGTTCTACCACCGATACTACAATCAATTGAAATTTTCATAAGAAATAATTTCACTTAATTTTGAGGTTTTCCTTTTTAAAGAGATAAATATGTAAATTAAAAAATTAAAAAAGGAAAAAAACTGAGTTGCAAAATATTACTAAATATCATGTACTATAATACTTGACATTTTCTTATTCATTGAATAAAAATTATTTATGAAACGTTAAAAATAAATTAATATTTTTGTAATGTTATACATTTGAATGCTTTTTAACGGGATCGATTTATCGCCTCTCCGAGTAGTATTATAAGAATCGGGAACAAACATTTTATTTCTTTTTTTGTTTTGTGAAAGTAAACAAATAGTTGGTCAAGTACGATGGAAAATCATACTTTGAGGAAAAAATATATTTTTTCTTTATTACTCAATTAAGTGCAATGATTCTATCAAGTATATTGGTGTGAAATATTTATTTTCATGAATGCCATGAGACAATATAATTGCAATATTTTTATTTATTCTTGACTCTATTATTACAATTAATTGTGCACATCATACTTACATTAATTGAATTGTATTAATTAAATTGACGAATGTTAGAAATTTTAATTTAATAATCTAATTTTAGTGATAAGTAAATAGATATTTCAATTACACATTTAATGAATAAAGATTAAATAAGTTGATACGTAAATAAATACCTAAATTGCTTATTTTATAAATTATGTATTTAATAAATAATTGGCTATCGACCCAATCAAAGATTCAAATTATGCGATTCAATTGGAATTTCTTAATTGTCTCTCGACTACATTAAATATCTATTTAGGATTCTATTTTTTAAATAAATATTAAGAATCCAAACTACTTCAAATTATTCATTTTATAACGATTTTTATCTGTTTAGATTTTATTCAATTTTTAAAGATCATCGATTAACTCTTCTTTTTTAATTATGAATAATATATATTTCAAGTCATTTGTCTCATTCAAATTTATTTATCTCATTCAAATTAATTTAAATTTGATTATAGCATTAAATATGGTAAAAAAATATGATTAAATATCAATGATTTTTTTTATCGACCACATTAAAAAACCTATATAATTTAAATTATTTAAATAAACATCTAAATTGATGAGTTTTAAAAAATGATATTAATATGCTGAATAGATTAAATTGGTGAGTTTATGTTGAATATATTAATATACATGTTTACTATGTTTAGAAGGTATTTATTGAAATAGATGTCATTAATACACGTTTAAACAATATAAATAAAAATCTTTGATTAAACGATCATGACAGGACATGGACGGGGATGAGTATTTTTTAGCAGAATGGGGGCGGGGAATGAGAGTCTTCATCATGTTGCAATTTTTATAATATCCTCGCTCAGATTCAATTAAATGAAAGTGAGTGGGGGCGATAATAAGTGTTTCCTAGCGGTGGTAGAAATATGGTGTTGGGGTCAGTACCCGCTATATTATCATTTCTATAATATAAATATATATTGGTTATATTTCATAATTAAATTCCAACATTTTATTATTCATATATTCATTGTCAATACCGTACATCACACGAGTATGTAATTAATATCTCTCGAAATTTGGAGTTGTATATAATAGAATATAGAATAATTTTTAAAAAAAAACAGTAGGCTTTAAGAAAATTGATAGAGTTTTTTTATTATATTTATTTTGATAACTATATTATTTAATTTTATTAATTTAATTTTATGTTTATACATATTTAATAGATTTAATTTTACCATAAGTAAAATGCGATATATTAACATAATCTCTATCACTAATTACATCTCATATAATGCACGGGTGTAAATGCTAGGTAAGAGTACGGTACAAATTGATAACTAATCATAAATTAATTATTCCATTAATATTTATCAAAATTATTATTTGTTAAAAAACTAATTACATAAAATGCACGGGTGCAAATGCTGGGTAAGGGCACGGTAAAAAATATTAATCTTTTGATTTTATAATATTAATATCAGTAAGATTTACTAATATTTTAAACATATCACCCCGTGCAACGCACGAGTAAAAAATACTAGTATATATATAAAGTATAGGTGTATGATTTTTTGTTTCCTGGTAGTAGTTTTAGGATAATAATACATAATTGGTAGTAGTTTTAGGATAATAATACCTAATTCTAATATAATTGTCTAATACAAATGCTACCACGTGTCTATTTGTTATAACTATTAGCACATACTATGACAGAATTAACCACTTTTATTGTGTTGTACACCTATAAATTTGCCACGTGTCAAAATTCTAACTGATATTCTAGAATCTTTTTTCAGGTAAAATCTCAATTAGACTTATTTATTAAAAATAGATACAGTTGTAAGGTTCGAACTTAAAACTTCTTATTTAGAATAATATGATCCTATCATTTAATCCAACACCATTTTTGTGTTTAATTTAGTTGACACATTAATTTAACCTATTACAACTACCATTTGATTGGTTGCTCCAATAATAATTTTTATTTACCAAAAAAAAAAAATTTGTTGGTTACAAAATAATTCTTATTTGATAATTTAAGTTGAATTTAGTGTTTAGTAATAGCTTAATAAATTTATATCATTTACCAATTCTATCAATTAATTTTAATTCTTATAATTTTAAGTTTAATTTATATTTTTGTGCATTAAAATATTTTCAAATTATTACTATTTATTTAAAACATACAAAGCATTTGCATATTTTTTAATGACTTATATTTTTGTGATAAATTTTAAAATAATGATACAATAATATGAAAATAAATTTATAAATATATGATGCATAACTCTAAACTATATATTTATTTATATATAAAATTTTTAAATTAAAAATGAGATTATAAGTAAATATAATTTTCATAAATACGATTGTGAAAATACTATATTTTTTAATATTTTTATTAAATTTCCAATTATAAATATTGGAAATTTCTTATTTAAAATATTTATTCCTTTAATATATCTTAAATAGAGTGAAATAAGTATTTAATTCAATACATGAAGAACAATAGACAATAATATTTTTGTTATAATGTGGGAATTACAATATGTTAAATTTCTTGTAAAAAATATTTTTATGTTTATAATTAAATTATAATCTCAGAATTTAATTATTGATACAGTTTGTTGAAAAATTGCTCACTTTTCCTTTTTAGTTTGCTAGCCGATAACTAAATTAAAGGAGTTGAGATAAATCAGTTTTTGTGATTTATATATTTTAAAATCTTCTTTATTTATTATTTGATTATAACTTTTAGAATCATTCATTACAACAGATGTTTGTAATTTTATTAAATTTATATTTATAACAGAAATCATTTCCTTGCACCAATTTATATTAAACATAATTTTTAAATGGGGTAAGATATTCTTGTGTTTGCAATCATGAGTTGAAACTAAAATTGGTATATTAATGATGTTAACAAATATAGATCATACATCGATATTAAGGTTGAACTATTATTTATATTTTATTTTTTGTTTTTAAATTTTTTGGATAAAGTGCATGTTTCTTCTCATTGTTTTTTCTTTTAACTTGATTAATTCTACTTATACAAGTTTTTGTGACATACCACAATTATTTAATCACTTATTTATGCATAGTTTAGATTGTAGATAATTTATTGATACAATATAACAGTATACATATTAATTGCTTATTAGTATATACACTTAATATATGATATGTGAAATATAAATTTAATATACATGCTCAATTAATTAAGCACAAATGAAAATTATGTGTCAAATATTTTATTTTTAATCAACTTATACAGTTTTACACCCGTACATGTGTCAAATATTTTATTTTTAATCTACTTACACAATTTTATTCCGATGCATTGCACAAGTGTGAAAACTAGTTTATATCAAACCAATCTAGTACACCTTGATGTGCACATGTGGCATCATCCAATTGATGTGGCACTCCAATATAATTGATGTGATGTCCTAGTAAATGTTTCTCATCATTTCACGGCACTCCGCATGGTGTACCTTGAGCATCTCCAATGATCAATGTCTTCACCATTTCAAGTAATAGAGAAATAAACACATTTTTTGGTTGGTTCCATTCTTTTTTATTTTCAATTTTTTAAAATCACTTCTATCTCATTTACCCAATTTTTCATAACTTTTTCTCCCTCGCTTTCTATATTATGTTAAAAATCACACATCTATCTGCACATCCTCATTATTATTTTATCATTATTTTTAAATTTATTTCTATCTCTCATATCATTTTCATTTTTCGCTCTCTTTTTCCACTACACTCATTTTTATTTCACTTTAATTAAAATAATCATATTTTTTTATTTCTCTCATCCGTATTATCCTAAACATCAATAATTGAATTGGAGGTGTACATGTGCACCAAATCAACTTTGAAATCATATATAAATAAAATTAATTATTAGATAAATGGATAATATTTGGTGGGTCGGTCCATTTGAATGACCGGCAGAGCATGGCCATTAACATAGCGATCTATAAAGTTTGTCGAGCACGTTTGACACAACCACTTTAGACCTTGTTTTGGCAGATTGAAAATAATTATTATTGTTTTCTACAAAATTTTGAGAAACTTTATTTTTTCTCTCTGGCTCTTGACATTTTCTTACCTTTTAACTACGGGCTTATTCTATAGAAGATATTGATTTATAATAATTTGCTCGAATCACGTGTTAGATATATGGTTGAAATTTGAGAAAAATATATTAAAAAATATAAAATAATTATATGAGTTGTTGAAAATAATGAAATAGAAAATACTAATAAAAATTAATGGAAAAAGATTGTGTACAGAACAAGCCCTCCATATTCTTAAAAACAAAGAAAAAAAATTTACTTTTATGTTCAAATATACTTAAAAAAAACATAACAAGAAGAAGTTTTTTAATGTTTTGATCACAAAATCGGATATGACATATCTCGTTGTAAAACTTTCATTGCTCGGAAATATAAGTTATTTCGCACACGCTTAAACTTCCTAAACTAGCATATTCCAAATCCGTGAACTTTGTTCTTGTCCATTGGTGAAATTAGGGTTAGTTTTGGATGTAAACTAGTTTTTACGCCCGTGCGTTGCACGGTAGTAAAACTATCTTAAATAAATAATAAATTATTTTAGGCGTGATTTAAAATTGTGTTTAATTGCTAGTAGAATAACGTCTGTTACAATTTAGTAGTATATATTATTACAATATTTCTATATTAGGTTTACAATGTGTTCACAATTAAAATTATTAAAAATGAATGGTGAGAGATTAATTTAATAAATTGTGTGATATGTGAAAGATAAATAATATAAACTGCAATAATTAAAGTTACAATCCAATAAGTATTTAAATAACATTAGTTTTAAATGAATTACAATGTAATACAATAAATTATAGTTTTCAAGTTCTAATAATGCTTTAACAATGTCAAATATGCACATATCAACAAATTAGCTCAATATACAGCTAAAAATTAAATAATTTAAAAATAATGTCAAGACAATGCTGAATTAAAACTCAAACGTAATTCAAAATAAACACATAAAGTACGTTAACCACAATGGTGATCATGTAACATAGAAAAAATATAGGTCAAAGTAGAAACATATGTAAAATTAAAAATTATTTAAAATCAATGTCAATTTACAATTTTATTGCATCGTCATCCACTAATAATTATGGCGAATCTGGAAAAGAGATAATATATAATGTATTACAACACACACCATTTTCGTGCATCATATGCACCAACCCAAGGCATTACATCTCATACCCAATTTAAATTTCATAATTTTATTTTTTATTTTTCAATTAATTGGACTTATAATTCATTGTTTTATTGTCTCTTTTACAATTAACTTAAATTATGCATTATTTTTCCCTATATGAGGTCATGTGCCAAAAGCCAGAAAATTAATTTCACAAACCTTTTGCTTAATTTTGACAAAAAAAGTCACTACAAAAAAAAAAAAGAATTTTCACTATTAACTTTTTTTCCCAAAAATTCAAAAAAAAAAAAAAAGAGAACTAAAGAAAAAACAGAGGGTAAATGTTTAAAAGGCTAAGCATTCCAGTCTCAAAAAAACAAAGAGGATGATCAAACTATCATTTTCGATAAAATATTGGTCGCAATGTGGCAATTTTGCAAGAACGAAATCGGCAAAAGTAAAAATTTTTATGACGCATTAATTCTGAAGCAACAATGTAAAGAATCTACATGAACTAAATAGTAAGCAAACTCAGTAGTAGCTAATAAGCGCAATCAATCTCATATATTTTTACTCCCAACATTCTAAAATTATTTTAGTATCAACTTAGTTTGAACTTTTTATTTCCTTCTCCACACTCCTGCAATATATGGGCAGTAATCACTAACAATAAATAATAAGATATGAAAAATATAGCTTGATTCCAGGTGAATCAAGAAAGTTTGTGATTTAAATATGAAAAATCAGTCGATATTTAAAATTTTTAAAAGATCTATAATGTATATAATTTTTAGAGATGCTAAAAATTAATGGAAAAAGATTGTGTACAGAACAAGCCCTCCATATTCTTAAAAACAAAGAAAAAAAATTTACTTTTATGTTCAAATATACTTAAAAAAAACATAACAAGAAGAAGTTTTTTAATGTTTTGATCACAAAATCGGATATGACATATCTCGTTGTAAAACTTTCATTGCTCGGAAATATAAGTTATTTCGCACACGCTTAAACTTCCTAAACTAGCATATTCCAAATCCGTGAACTTTGTTCTTGTCCATTGGTGAAATTAGGGTTAGTTTTGGATGTAAATGAAATGATTTGAGATTGATAAATAAATGAAATGATTTATAATTTTTTTTTTTACGGGAAATGATTTATAAAATTTTAAAAAACTAAAAAATAAATAAATCAATATAATGGGTAGTTGAAAATGATGGTAGAGCTGAACCAATTTTTTTTAAATAAATTGTATCTGGGAGGCTCTTAATGTGTGAAATTTGGGGTGAAGTCTCAATTGAGTCACTCAACTTTAATTTAGCTTTCATTGAGGTACTAAACTTTCATTTAGTTTTCAAAATTTACCCCTTTTTTGTGAATTACAAGGTTAATGGCGAGTGTAAAGGAAGGAAATCGATTTCTAAACTTAGGGATGGAAGATGGATCCGAATACCATTAGACCACATAGGTCTTGGCCAAAATTTACCATTCTATATATCCATCATCTCCTTATCGATGATTGTTATGTTGGAAAAATGGGTATGAGTGGAACTTGAAATATGGAAGTGAGAGCTATCCCATATAGGAAAACTAAAGTGGTGTGGACCAACTTATAAGTGGATGTCCATTTGAGATGTGTAACTAATTATTACATAGAGAATTCTCCATGCACGGTGCACCCCCGGGGGGTGCAAATCTTGGAATGATTTTTCACGAGCTTTGGGACTCGTGTGTGAGCGAGACTTGAGGACACGAATCTCGCATCGAAATTGGCCACCGAGTGCAAGTCGAGTTTTGCACTGTGTTATTTCAAGATTTAGTTTTCCTTTTTTTTGAACAAAGTAATAGCTGAATTGAAGAGGTTTAATGCACCGTAATGACATGAAACTCCTCATTACAACACTACTGTAATGGCCGAGTTGAAACTGCTGCTATAATGGCCAAGTTGTAACGGTCAGCTTCTCTATACCTATACATCCGGGCAGTCCTCCACACGTCTGAGACACGGAAAACAAACATAGCAGAAAAAGAATACATAGTATTACGCCTCATCTGCACTGCATGTCGAGTCCTCATTTTGCATAGTTTCTTAGTGATTGAGTTGAGGCATTGCATTCAGTTCGCTGCACAACGAAGCAGTTTGGTCATTGTATCCTGGGAAGCGTCGTTCGTATGTCAATGAAAAAGGGCGAAATTGCTTTAAGGAGATTGCGATAACATAAGCCTCAACATTTTGATCGACTATTGGTTTTATATCTCTTGCTCTATAGTTTGATTGTATTGGTTTACTGTATCCTATTGTATCTATATTGCAAGCGTAATATTCCTACATGTTACGTAGTGTGCCAAAACGAGGTGTTAATTAGGTGTAAAAACAAGAGATCGACAAATGGTTGAAAAGAGGTAGAGGAATTTTGTGAAAATGTGAAAAAAAAAAGACAGTCAACTAACCAGTTTATAGTGTTTCATTTGTTTATCGGGAAAATTCTAATTTGTTTATCGGGAAAATTCTATTGTTTCTTGGGAAAAAAAATAGTAGTGTTCATTTTTGTGTTTTCATTAACTTGTCTAAATGACAATCCACTAACTACAGTTAACCTCTATAAATTAATAATTTTGAGACTGACAAAATTTATTAATTTAGTGAGATATTAAATAATCGATAAATTAATAATATATTAATTTATTTGTTAATTAATAACTTATTAATCTATCAAATTATTATTTATTTTCTTATAAAATTTAATAAAAAATTGTATTGTTATACCTTGTTTATATACACAATTTTTCAATTTATTGTATATATATACATTATTAAATTTGTTTAGACATTATTAAATTTGTTATTTTGTTCAACATATTACATTACTCAATATATTATATTCGTATGATGTTCAATGTATTTCATATTTCATTTTATGAACATTAAATCAGCAAACTTCTATTTCAATAAACAAAACTCATAGTAACACAATACAAATTCATACGCAGTGGTTTCTCATTTCAAAAGTGTAAAGAAATCAATGATGATGGATGAATTGCGTAAAGTATTGTACGAAGAGAACACAAGAAATTCTTACCATGTTAAGAAAAGTCGATGACTAGATTCAAGATCAGTTTTAAAAAGTAACAAGTTACAATTGAGTCATTCTTTATGAAATTATCATAAATGAGTAATTAGTTATATTTATTAAGACATTATTAATTTATATATTACATGGGATCTATACGAATTCTCGAATTTCTACTATTTTATAAATTTAGCATGGCCAAAATACCACATTGGTATTAGAAAAACACATATTTCACGATTTGATATTTAAAAAAGTTTCGGCGACACATTGGTATTTAAAACTTGACTTTTTGCGCATTTAGGTCATTTTTTCCGCCGTCGATTAAATCTTCAATAAAATAATAATATTTTCAAACTTTTAATTATTTTATTCATTTATTCGATGGAATCTTATTAAAATAATAATATTTTCAATTTTGCGTATGCTTTATTCATTTTATATTTTTTTACTATATTCTTCGATTTCCTTTCAGTTCTTGCAAAATTGACGCAAATAGTCCGAAAAATAGAGCATTTTATGAGATTTGTAAAAAAAAGTGGCACAATTGGGTAAAATAAAAAACCTTTGGTGCATGTTTGGTTCATTTAGACGGAATCCATCCAATTTTACCGTTAGTCAAGTCAAATTTTGCTATTTGTCATTGTTTTTGCAATTTGACTTGAGATAAATATAATTGTTGCACTATAAAATTTTGTACAATTATATCACTGTAAAAATATACCGAATATAAAGAATTAATAAAATAAAATTAAAATTAAAAAAAAGAAAGAAAATACCCACCCCTACCCCCAACCCACCACCATCATCGTGGTGGTTGTGGGTTTTTTTTGGGGGTGGGGGTGGGTGGGTGGGTATTTTATTTTATTCTTTTTCACTTTTTAAATTTTTATTTGATTTTTTAATTCTTTATGTTCAGTATATTTTTACTGTGATACATTCGTATAAAATTTTATTTAGCACAATAATTATATTTGTCTCAAGTTAAATTGCAAAAACAACAACAAATAGCAAAATTTGACTTGATTAACGACAAAATTGGATGGATCTCGTCCAAATGAACCAAACATGCACCAAAGTTTTTGTTTATCAATCGGGCAACTTTTTTTGTACTAATCTCGTAAAATGCTCTTTTTTAGACTATTTGTGTCAATTTTCCAAGAACTGAAAGGAATCGAAGAATATATTAAGAAAAAACTATAAAATGAATAAAGAATACTCAAAATTGAAAATATTATATTATTATTTTAATAAGATCCACTAAATAAATGAATAAAATAATAAAAATTTTGAAAATAGTATTATTTTATTTAAGATTCCGATGGGGCAAAAAAAAGGACCTAAATGCCCAAAAGTCGAGTTTTAAATACCAATGTATCGCCGGAGCTTTTTCAAATACCAAATCGTCGAAAGTGTATTTTTTTCAATACCATGTGATATTTTGGCCAATTTAGCATGTTTTCCCCACCTCGGGATTGGAAAAATATTATTTTAGTGAGGTTATTAATTAATCGAGTATTAAATTATCAAAGTTCTGTTGTAATTTCAGCTTAGGACGATATTTGGTGATGATATATGCTAGATCGATAGCCACATTGAAATTTGGTGATTCGGTTGAAACAAAATAAGGTTCACTAACTCAAAAGGACTCCATTGAAAGTCCAATGATCCCATATGAAATTCGACCCATTAAGGCCTTGTTCTATACACAATAAATTTTATTAATTTAAATTTAATTTTTGTTTCTTTTTTTAACAACTTAAATATTAATTTGATAATTTATTTATATTTTTAATATATATTTTTTATTTTTAATTATACATGAAATATAAAATTTGAATAAATTAAATTTATTGTGTATAGAACAACACCTAAATATTGTAAGCAACAAATTGAGGCCCTTGCAGAAAAACAATGTTGGTGTGTTTCATGAATGGGACAGGGCAGATATGTAATTGGTGGATGAAATTTTCAAGAGGGTTGCCTTCATTCCACGTAATGATCTGTAATTAGTGGCTAGAAATTAAAGATGGTACTGTTAAGACCACCCCCTACCTACCAACTCTCTACCCCTTCTAGATTCTCCATTGGGTCCCTCTTTTTGTGTACACTTGCATACAACTCTCCTCTTGGAGAAATACTTACATAAGAGCATCTTCAATGCAACAATATGTACGGTGCACACGTGGCATGAGAGAGATAGAGACATAAAAATTAAAACATCAAATTTCTCTCTCTCTTGATTTCTATATTTTTCTCCACTTTTGGTAATTTTTGCTCCACATTGTCAAGAATAATGTCTAGTTGTAGAAAGTGTCAAGCACAATGTGGAGAAAAAGTTACCAAAGATAGAGAAAATTGTGAAAATGAAGAAAGAGAAAATTTATGTATGAATTTTTTATGTGTCTATCTCTCTAATGTCAAGTCTCTACTACTTATATCTTGAATTATCAATAATGTTTCCCACCCTTTTTAATCAGGTCTTTTGGTAAAATGGAAGATATAAGTAGTAGAGAAAAAGATGATGAACTTATTGTTGGGATGGAGGTTTACAATGATGAAGAGGCTTACAATGTGTGTAATTTATATGCTCTAAGAAAAGGTTTTAGCATTCGTAAAGGACATGTGCGACGGAATGCATCGGGAAGAGATTTATATGAAGAGATTATTTGCAAAGTTTTTTTGGGTGCAAAGTTCTATCCTTCAAGATATTTATATCGTTATAGCATATAGAATTTTGAGTTTATGCTCGAAAGATACGTTACAAAAGAATTGATAATATATTGAAAATTGTTGATGAAAATTGAAAGTAAAAAACAAAAGAGATACAAACTTCATAACAAAAGGAATATATATACAATGAAAATCAATACTTAAATGGTAATTAGGTGGGGCCCACTTAAAATCTAAGCTAAATGAAAAAAATATAAGAAATGGTGGGGGCCATCTATTTAAAGTTAAAAAAAAAAGAAGAAAGAAACGGAAAGACACGAACCTGCCTGAGAAGATCCATTGAAATAAAAAATTTAAAAAAATGGTAGAATTAATGTCATGTAGGAAAGAGGAATAAAAACAAAAGAGGGAATACATGTGTCATCAAACTATTGGCTGGCCCTACCACATTGGACTATAGGACGGGCTTATGTAAGTATTTCTCCAACTCTTGAGGTTAGGATTTAAGACAATTTCATAATTTTGTCAAAGGTTAGAATTGTCCAAACCGTAACGCATTATGGGGACAAACAGCATACACAGGGACTATACGACCATTTTTGAATAGTGATACTCATTATCCGTGAAAAATGTAGACCAATTAATATTACAAACATTATATTTTATCTTTAGCTTATTATTTTTTTAATTTTGTTTTTGAGAGGATTAGAGGTTATTTTCAAAAAATATTTTTAAATATAGGTTGAAAAATAGAGAGAATGTATTAAAAATATAAAAATATTAAATTAATATAATGAATGGTTGAAAAAAATTTAAAAAATTGTATCAAACAAGCACAAAAATTTATTGGAAAAAAGAAAGAAAAAGGAAAAATACTATCGTAACTGAATTATAGCCATCCTAAAATTACATTATCATGTTAATAAAATTTTAAATCAAAGCTTGTTTGATTTATTTATTTTTTTATTTTTTGACCGACTGTTTGATTTACTTGAGGCCTTTAATTTTATAATTAAAAACCCCATTGTCTCTGTCTCTCTCTTTTTTTAAAAAAACAAAAATGATTTTCTTTTTGTGAAAAACCAAGAAGTAAACTTAAACAAATTACATCTCAATAAAGGGTATGTTTGATTCACAACAAATTTGATATAAGTTTTAGTTACTCGAATTATATGTAGATTGTGTGGTTAAAAATAAGAAATAGTATATTAAAAATATAAAATAATTGTGTGTGTGATTGAAAAGAAAGAGAGAGAAATTATATTTTGAATATGTGTTGCGTAGAACAAGGCCTAACTTGTTTCTAGAAAAGTGATTATTTGGTGTTAACTATTTTTGAGCTTATTATTTGCACAAATAAATTTTCAAGATAATTTTCTAACAGACTCAAACTCTTCGGAAAGTAATCAAACAGAGCAAGCACTAATTTCGGATAATTATATTGACGCACGTTTTATATAGTTGGAGCACATATTTTTTGCATTTGAAATCTTAAACTCTTGCACAATGTGTCACTTATATATAACATGTTTCTTTTATAAAAAAATTTACCCTTAAACATACTACGATAAAAATAACACATTTTGATGGTTTCTTTGGAATATGTAATAACGAAGATATGAATATTTTTTGCACCTATCAATTTATTCTTGGCATTTCACTTCATTGATTTTTTTTGGCAAGACATGCTAGATAATGGAAGATCAAAATTATAAATCAGACTAAAAATAATTTGAAATATAATAAGTGTAATAAATAAAATTTAAAGAATTTTAATAATAATGCTATAAGCACATCATAATTCACTAATTAATTGACAACCATTTTAGATGCCAAAGGTCACAATCCATGTATTATCATTGCAGAAAATTGTGACATATTACATTATTATTAATTAAGTGACAAATCAGAATGTACTGCTTTCTTATGAAATTATAAAAATTGCAGTCTAAATTGCGCGAGAAATGGATTTGTAGGAGAAGACATTTTTCTATTTCTCAACTTTCATTGAATTTATTTCTTATATCTTTTCAAAGTTTACGATAAAACAACGAACTAAGTAAAGGGTGCAAAAGATGGATCGCTTTCTCGTTCTCCTTTTCCCAATTCACTTATTTATTTAAAAATTCATAACTTCCTTGAATTCCTCCTAATAATTATTATTTTTTTTACTATCATTTTCAATTATATATATATCATAAATAATTATTTTATACATTTTCTAAAAATGTTTGTACTTTTTGATACTATAAAAAATCATTTTCTCTGCTCAAAATAAAACCCAAAAGAAATTTCAGCCATCAGAAAATGAAATGAACACGCGTCAGTTCGTTGTGGCGAGTTTTGAGTTATAGTGGTGGTGAGAGAGTAAACTCACACGCGCCTTTTCTTTTGTCATTTGTCATTTGTCATTTTTCATTTTTCTGCAATTCCGAACGTCTCCTGTCTTCTATTTCCCTCAGTCTACATAGCGCCGCCCGTCTTGTCTTCCGTTCTCTTCTCCACCTGTCTCTGTATGTACACGTATACATACAGATATAATAAATCCGTTATATCTATATAGTCAAGCGTATACGACGTCGCTCCATTTCCGATTGATGGAGGATATAAGGACATTAATTGAGATGATGAAGATTCGTTTATAGACAGTGAAATTGATGTAGATTTTGACGTATTTTGTGAATCAGAGGGGAAAATTGAACAGGATTAATGAGAACAATTTGTGATGTTTGCGGAAGTGCGGCAGCGATTCTGTTCTGTGCTGCGGATGAGGCTGCTCTGTGTAGATCCTGCGACGAGAAGGTATATGGATCTGATTGAATTGCCTTTTTATTGGATTACTAAGTAGAAATTGCTTGTCAATTCTGCTTTCTGGATTTTGATATTCTGAATCAAATATATATATTTGATTATTTGTGGATCTTAGTGGATATATGCATAGTACTGTCTGAAGATGTCTCAGTTTATTGTAATGAAATTGCTATACCACAACAACTACAGCAATTACTTATGAATTGTCCATCTGTATGTATGTGCAAAAGTCTGTTGGTGTTTGAGCTCGAAACTTGCCCGAAATCACTTATACACTGCTCATTTACCTAGTTAATTAACGTACGCCTATTGCACCTGGACATGCTAATAATTAGAATGTTTGATGACTTCTGTCATTATATTCAACAATTCTCTTTTTCTTACCTTACATGGATTGATCGCGTCTCAGTGACCATGATGCATTGGTAATGGTTGCATAATTGCTGGATGTGTATAGGAATTGAAAATCGAACAAGCCTTCTTCTATGAGATTCAAAGACAAAATTTTTATCTATATTATGGGATACTTCTTGGACTTAAGTGCAGTTATTCTCAAGTTTTTCTTGCCGGGAAATTGTAGTTGCCGCAATGAAAAGGCTAACATGGTGTGACAGGTCCATATGTGCAACAAGCTTGCAAGCAGACACGTGCGGGTAGGGCTTGCCGAGCCGAGTAAAGTTCCACACTGTGACATTTGTGAAAATGCACCTGGTATGCCGTATGCGTGTTTACTTATCTTCGTCATCCACAATTGAAAGGTTTTAACACGTTCTGAAAGGCAATTTTTATTGAATCTTCTTATGTAGCTTTCTTTTATTGTGAGATCGATGGAAGCTCCCTCTGTCTCAATTGTGATATGGCTGTCCATGTTGGTGGTAAAAGAACACATGGAAGATATCTCTTGTTAAGGCAGAGAGTTGAGGTTTGTTGCTGCCTCATAGAATATTAGTTCTCATTTTTTGGAATGGTTGTACAAAAATGCCTTGTATTTCCTGATTTTATGTATTGCTTCTGTAGTTTCCGGGGGATAAATCTTCACGTTTAGATGAGTCGGGATCACAACAAGGTGATTTGGGTGAAGCTAAGAGGGAAACCGTTCAGCCATCTAACAATTACAGGGTAGCTTCGATTCCAATGATTGGTAATAATAATAGCCGTGATGGGATAATGGAGAATAATTTGATAGATCTCAATGCTAGACCTCAAAGGATGCATGGACAAGGTCTAAATAGCCAGGTATTTTCTTTCTCTATTGTAACCATATATTGAACTCTATATATGGTGCATGGAAAAGCTCTAATTTATTATCTTCCTTTTTCGAAAACCACATTGGCCTATAATGGTTACTTAATCTAAAAACTTTAACATTGCTCTTGACTCCTAGGAACGAGGGGATAATTTGATTGGCAATCATAATGAAGGTGCAAGTTTGGTTCCAGACGGATACTTCAAAAGTGAGCCTGAGAAGTGAAAAAGGTATGGATAGATACAATTTCATTAAATACAATTTCTCATGTTGAACAATTTCATCTAAATTTTAAATTGTTAGATTGGACTAGATATATATTGTTGATATTAGGTTCAATACACTTCCATATGTAGGCTTTCCATATGTAGGCTGGTTTTATTTTTTTATTTTCCATTAAAGGTTAACACGCGGATAGTGGATGGCACGAAAACTTAAAATCAAAACTTTTGCCTACTTTATTACTTTGATACCATGTTATCAACAAGTGAGTATTAGGGCATTGAAACTGTGATGATGTTGAGCAGGCATTATCATGGTTTTTAAAGGCGTAAACGGGTTTCAAGGCGTTTTTTTCCCTCAAGGCGGGGCGTAAGCCTCGAGGCGTGTTCGAGGCGTAAGCCTCGAACAAACAACCAGAAAACTGAAATCTAAGCGAAGTAGAAAACTATAACATATCCAAAAATTGCATTCAAGTGAATAAGATAGCAAAAACAAAAGAAATCTAAAGTAGCAAATAATTAGTCTTGTCTGCAATGCAATAGAACTATTTGCCTAATGCTGCCCATAGCCCCATAGTTAAAAAAAAAGGGATATAAAACTAGTAATCTATTATAAAATAAAAAGGATTTTAGAACTCGTTGCTCTCATCACTATCAACCCCATCGCTATCATCCTCGTCATCTAGGGCGTTCACATCAGATGCAATTTCTGTATGATCTTCTGCATCACTGTCATCAATGTCAACCCATTCAGGTTCCTCGTCCTCGTCCCTCAATTGTATCGGCCTCTTGCCCTTTCCTTTAGATAAAGTTAGGCAGAGTCTTCATTGGAAATGTTTTCTATATATAGATGAATTTAAAGTTTTAAATGACTATTGAAGTACCTCTTTGTGAAACTGTTCTCTTTCTATTAGCTTGACTCTGTGTACGAGTGGAACTTTCTATTAAATCAAGCTTTTGTTTGCTGCTTCCTTTTGCCGATTGAAGACTTGAAGTTTGAATTTTGAAGAGAGGACAAGAGAAGACCGATGGGTTCTTTCTTCTGCTGACTGCTAGCCTTCAGCTGTTGTTACGTGACTTGAGAGTTGAGACTCCAAGTTTTTAATCCTTTTTTTGGGCCATGGGCAGCCTTTTTAATTAACCCTAGTTGTGTGAAGAAACCTAATGGGGCCTCTCTTTGAAGTATAAGTGTTTAAATGGGCCAAAAACTGTTGGAATGGAGAATCCTAAGCCTCAAGGCGTGGGCCTCTTGTAACTGAGGCGTAAGCCTCTAAAAAAAAAGGCTCGAAGTGTGCGCCTCGAGGCATCAACCATGCGCCTCGCTTGGAGGCGAGCCTCGAGGCGTAAGCCTCGAACGATTTTCAAAACCATGGGCATTATTTGATGAAGGTGTGAAGTCTATTGACCCTTTAGACTGTTGTGTTTTTGTGCTTGCGACTCGGACGTTGTTAGCATTTATCTTTATCACATGTTGTGGAAGTGATTAATATAGATATTGTTCTCTTGCAAGGGAGCTGTTCTAAATAACAGCATTTTTACAATGAAATCAGTCTCCGATTAACATACTAATTACAAAATAGCCTAGTTGCTAATTAATAATAATGACCTGGGGTTATAGTTGCCATGTTTGGTAATCATTTGTTGGCCCGCATACTCTTAACCCACTTAATTTTTTTAGGTCAATGACCCCTTGTTTCAAAGAGGGGGAAGGGACAAAAGGGTCTGCAAATTACAAAGAGAGATAGGATGCTCACTGGCGCTATTTCTTGCCTTAAAAAAAAAAGAGAAAAAATTCTAATTTGGTTTTTATGAAAATTGTGAGTTTGGATATTTATCTCTTAGAAATGTTCCACATGCCTTGCGTGTTTTAATGGTAAAGTGGACAATTTTCCTCTAATTTGGGGTGGGTAGTATTAAGGTGGATCAATTTGCATGAATTTAAAGAATGGGGGACTCTAGCCGCAACTTCCCTTACTAAAAGAAATTTTTGTTTGCCTGCATGTTTTACTTGCACAAACTAGTCTAGCAACATTGTGGATGAATTTAGTAATGAAATAAAAGAGCCCGTGTATAAGAATGCTTCATGGTTGTTCAAAAATTTAAGAAATTCATCTATTTAGGGATGTAATTGAAGTATAGTTATCTTTGTGAATGTATCACCAAAAGCAAATTTGAAATTTTAAACGTTTTATCTTGAATTAGAAGAAAAGTGAGTGTACAATATGTAGTTAAAAAGGAAGTAAACGCTATAGAATATAGAGGAATGTAAAAGATGATATTTTCGGAGAAAGTGAGGTTGAGAATGAGTGCAAAAATTGATTTATTTTTAAGCTTTGTCAAACAAGCTCTTGCTTGCATATGGTAATTCAATTGTTTGTGTGCTTAAAAGTTCTAATCCCCTTTTATTTTTTTGAATTCATTGTAGTTATTGACACCTTGATGCGAGAGTGGACCTAGGCAGGACGGGATTAAAAGAGCAGAAAGTTTGTGACATCTAACCATAGCATTTTCCCTGTTTAGTTAGTGAGCTGAAAAGGGAGAAATACTGTGCAGCCTCGAGTGAATAAGTTCGATATTTGAGTGAGTAGAGTGAGATGCAGATGATCTCATGTAAATTACAACACTTAGGAAAGCGCAAAAGATTTGCGCAAAAGTGCAGAGAAAATCAGGTTAATTCATTGGCACAAACTATTGTTGCTAGATGTGTATTAAGCATATTCAGTGACCAGATGGTTGTTTGCTTAGGAGGAATGGCTACCTGGCCAACATTCTCGCATTGTTTGTTGTTGTCTTGATTGGTATTTTTATAGAAATTTGATTCAAAAATGCATCTTTATCGTCGCTTTTGGAGGTTAGAGCTTTTCTCATATGCTTTAGTACTCCAGGCGCACTTGGGCGTAAGAAATATGATCCCATTGCATGTAACACTTGATCAAAGTGTGAACTCTATTGACTTCTGGATATTTGTCTCTTGTGCTTGTGATGATTGTGATTTGTGATGTAGTCATTTTATCATTATAATTTTTTTCCTCGAGAATAGAAAACTATTGTCTGGAATGGTAGGTTTTCATAGAAAAGAGAACTGGAACTGAAACTACACTCAAAATGGTGTCAACAATATTTGTCTTTCATCAACCAATTCAATTCAAAATGAGTACGGTGCTATCTATGACCTTAGTCCGGAATAATAGTTACCTTGGTAATTATTGTTGACCCAATTTTTTGAAAGTTAAGAATTAGACAATTTGAAAGGAAAAAGAAAATGATGAAACTCATATATGGAGTCTCTGAGACCGTGCAGAGATTGATGCTACCACGTGGCTACTTTCTCCAAAATTTATTTTATTTTTCTGTTTAGTTTCTATAACTATTTTCGAAGTTTTAAGCCTTGATGAATGCACAAATTAATGCATCAAATATTTATAGAATTTGTCAAGTACAACGGATGGTTAGGATTGGCTTGACCCAATGATGCATACCTCTTTAGAATTCTCTATAAGTATCTATACTAACATCTAAGATACTTTTCATACATTGTCACGAATTGTAATTCAAGAAGCCTCCCTAAGAAGGCTATGTTTGTTTGTTTGCCGTTTGACTCGTTACAGCCTTACGGATATAATTTACGAGTTATGTTCTCCTCTCCCAACGGGCGGAGGATAGTGCATTCTCACTGTTTATATAGTAGTATCGTGCCACATCAACAGTGACAACTCAGAGAATTCAGTGCACAACGCAAAGAATTTGTGCTATAGACTTGTGGATTGTTATGTCACTATAAATTCATTTTAGTTTATGTTAGTTTCAATTTAATTCTAAGATTGCAAACCCTGATTCAAGAACCAACAGAAGAATTGAATCAGTGCCTGGGTGTATAATGGAAATGACCAATTATTGTATATATATGTGTTTTCGTAAATATTAGGTTCTAGACATATCATGATTATCAACGGATATTTTGATAAGTAACTGTATCATTTTAGATGAGATAACGTAATGGATGGTACCATTTCATGTACGTATGTGCTAGATAAGCGAATGCACAGACATGTATATAATGCATACGACAAATTTTGCGTGTGTTTGTATTAATTGTTTTTTATGTAAAAATCAGCTACTAACATTAGTCATAGTCAAATATTAATATTAATCATACATTTTACATCATCACTCATTATTATTCGTATATTAACCAAAATCCATTTCTCGGGTGTAATTTGTCAATGCAATTATCTGCGATCATCTTACTCTAACTTGTTCGGTTGGAGTGAATTTTGCCATGCATGATATTTCGTATCAAAATGTATGGTTAATATTGTATTGGAAAATGTGTCTCTGGTTGAAAAGATGAGAGAGAAATCTCTACTTACCAACCGAACAAGCTCTAAATGTTGATTCAAACAAATGATTGATGAATGCTTGTTGTGCATTGGTAGTGGTTGCATAATGCCATAATTGTCGAAACAAGTATGGGAAATTAGGAATTGAAAATCTCCACTAATAAAATCAAGCCATATCCTCAGTCTGAGGCTGGAGAGAGATGGAATGATGACAAGACTACATATATGTATGGAATAATGCATTGCATTATTTCTCATATTGTATAGCATGAATGTTTTAAAACGCGGGTGTATCATAGTTATAACACTCTCGGGTGTTTTTTGATCACATACGATATTTGTTGGGAAAATCGACAGCAAATTCTGAACTAGCATGGCAAGGCCAAGCTCCAACAGTTCGGAAATTTTTCAGTAAGGTTGTTTGGTCAAAATCAAAGTTTTTAGCAAAAAAATTTTGACTTTGAGTAAACGATATCGTCAAAAAATTTTTCGAGCTGCTGAAGTTTCGTTTCGTCACACTGGTTTGCCAAAAACTTTGACTTTGATCAAAGGTGTCGTTGGAAAATTTTTTGAGCTATTGGAGCTTCGCCTCGCTGTGTTGGTTCAGGATCTAGTCTTGATTTTCCCAACAAATGTCGCATGTGACTAGAAAACACCCAAAATTGTCATAATTGTGGCACACCGGGGTATGCTGGATCATTATCAATATAGTGGCACATTTGTTGGGAAATCAACATAAATATAATTTCACATTTATCCCAACACAAAAACTTTTACTTTGAGCAAATGACGTTGCCAGAAATTTTTTCGAGGTCTTGAAGTTTCGCCTCGCCATGTTGGTTCAGGATTTGGTCTTGATTTTCCCAACGGATATCATATGTGATCGAAAAAACACCCGAGAGTGCCATAATTATGGCACACCCGGATATGTTGAATCATTTTCAATATAGTGGCACATCTCTTGGGAAATCAACCTGAATATAATTTCACATTTATCCCAATATATATTACCTTCAAGTTGAGAAATACCAAAAAATGAGAAATAAATATATAAGAAAATAACAATACAAGATTTAAGTGGAAACGCCAAAATCGAAGAGAAAAAGACGGACTATCAAAATATTCCACTATATGATAAATTTTGATAATCATATGGACTTTTCACTCACCACCCTACAACCCAAATATTATATGAAAAATAACTCGAACTTTACCATACATAATTTTCTACTCTTTGCACAAACCACAAAGAGCTACAAGAAAACTCTCAAGATGTTAGGCTAATAATTTTTTCACTAGATCTGATCACTCTTAAATATTACAGAGGAAAATAAATCAAGCTACACTACACGGATTAATTGCTACTCTTTGTATTACCCATAAAGACCATAAAACTATAGTGTTAAGCTATTATTTTTTTCTCAACTCAAACTTAAATTATACAAATAAGAGAAAATAAGACCTCCATTTATAAGAAAGAAAAACATATAAATAAGAAAAGTTTTGGTCTTCAAGTCACACTTTTAATTTTGGGAAATTTCTTAAACATGAATTTCTTTCCTTATCTTTAATTGATTTATTTTTCTTTTTTATTTTAGATTTATTTTTGATAATAATATCCCAACAACACTAACGTCACGCCTTATTCCATGAGATTACAAGAAGGAATCTTTATTTATATACAGGGATACTTCTTGGGCATAACATGTTATTCTCAAGTTTTTCTGGTCCAAAAATTGTAGTGCCAGGATTAAAGTTAACATGGTTTGAAAGGTGTGCACTTTGCAACGAGCTTGCGAGTAGACACGTGGGAGTTTGGTTTAATTTGCCGAGTCGAGTGAAGTTCCCATTGCGACATATGTGAAAATGCATGTTCACTCTCTCTAGTAATGATCTCCTACCAATTTGGTAGGATATACTGCCAACACCCCCATTTTGGGGGGAAAAAAATAGTTGAACCCACACGAGTCCCCCACCATCATGAGACAGTTATGTATTATTCATCTTACTTAATGTAGATACTAAATTTTTTTTTTTTAAAGGAAAGGTGATGTAGCGCCCTATGAGGGCGCCACGTCACTTGTTGGCATGTTCTCCTGCCAACTTGTTGGCAGGAGAACATTCTCGGTTCACTCTCTTTTATTATGAGACTTACAAAAGTTTCCTTTATCTCTGTTATGACAATTGTCCATATAAATTTCATATTTTTAAATGAGCGAAGTGTATATAGTACTAATATTATACTTGTTTCAAAATTTTTATTGAATCGAATAAAATGGAGTCAAGATATTTTTTTTTTTGATAGTTAAAAAATAAAAAAGGAAAATGACAATGAAAATATTTTTACGTTGGAATAGTGAATCTCGCGTGTTTATGTGAGAGAGAGAAAGAAAGAGGTGGTGGGGATGTGGTGGGAGGCCGGTGGGGTGGGAGAGAGAAAAATGTGGCAAGCTTGACTAAAATCTCTAAAAAGTTTAAATCCAGAATGAGAGAAATTAATGAGGAACTTCACAAAGTTTCATGAATAAGAGGCATGTTACTGGTAAAAGAATATGTAGATCTCCTTTTAAGATAGAGTTTGAGGTTTGTAGTTGTGGTAAGGAAATGATATTACTGATTTTTGTAACAATCATACCTAAAGGCTTCATATTTCCTTATATTTTTTAAGTTGCTTTTAATTTGTTATATTTATATTTGTAAATGTTAATACTTTTTAGTATTAAGCACTTTCTAAAATATTTTCTTTCTCAATAACCATTATAGATTAAAATTTATATTTTGGGGGGTTCTTTTATAATGGGTACCTTATTTTTTTATTTTTTTATTTTTTCTCCATAATGGTTACTTCATTAAATTTTATCACAACTTTTGACTTCTTAGGAAAAGGGGACACTTTGATTGTCAATCGCAACAAAGGTGTAGATGGATAATTTACAAGTGAACTGAAGAAGTGATAAAAGATATAAAAGGCAGAAGCTATTTATAATGGTTGCCAGGTAAAACGTACGACAAAATTAGTTTGGTCAAAAGGTGGCTGGTGCTCCCTTGCCCACTGTGTGGGCAAGGAAGCCATGCGCAAGCCTGACATGGCGTCCTAACAGAGTACCACATTATTTCATTTTTTTTATTTTTTTAGTATTTGCATTAAATCAGATAAATAATGTATAACTATTCCCTAATAGTGGAAAGACCGTTAAGCCCCCACGGATTTTTTTTGGGAGTGTGCATGCTTCCCCAACCCACGCTGTGGGCTGCGGAGCATATGTAGTCAAAAGGTATACTTTTAATTTTTAGAACTCTCTAAAAATACAAATGTAGATATTTAACACTTTTACAAACAATGTTCTATAATTTATGTATATCTGGTCGTCTGCTTGTTTGTTCCCATCTCGCCCCTTATAGCCTTGAAGATATACTTTGTAATTGAAATTTAGTTGAACCGTAGAAAATTTGCGTTATTATAGTGACTTGCGGAGTGTAATTTCAATGATCTCCCTTTTTTTATGGGATATTGGCACAAATGGTAGAGAAAAAGTTGATTCAATACGCGTTTGATCTAAAATAAAATAAAATAGCGTAGATAGTGGTGGCTGCGTAGCCACCACCAACAAATGGCGGTGGCTGCTGACCACCACCCATGGCGCGGTGGGGGTGGGGAAAGGGTGGTTTTTTTCTTTTTTTTAATATTTTTTTGGAAAATATATTTATGTAGTTTCTACACTTTTTTGTTATGTTCAGTGTATTTTCATTAATATCTAAATGATATATTTATAGCAATCTGATAATTACATTAATTTTTTTCAAAAAAATAAAATATTAATTATTAGTTGTTAGTTCATATTTAACAAAAACAAATTTTCAAAATTTTACAAAGATACAGTAAAATTATTTTTCAACCATTAATTAATTCTTCTTTTCTTATTTTTTGGTATTCGGTATATTTTTTATATTGATATGTTCCTACTAATATTTTATGGGAATACATTAATTATATTTATTTTTAAAAGTTGGTTCAAATCAATGTGTGCATCTAATTGTTAATTTTTTTTCAAAAATTATGATACTAATGCTAACAGATGCTACTGTGTTGAAAATTTTTTATAAAAAGTATTTGATTAGTATCAAATTTATTTGATAAAATTAATTGTGAACCAAATAAGCACTCATAAAATAAGAAAAAGTGAACTTATGGAATTTAATAAAAATTGGGGATTAAAGTATACACGTTTCAAATTTTCGAATTTGATTGTAATAACTCTTAAAGTTTACGACCTTTTGTGTAATTTATTTTAAACCAAATGCTAAAATACCCTTTTAGAAAAAGACAAAATAGGCAAAATCCAATGAATTAACGGTGGAAATCATCCATTTGGATTATTTTCGCACCAAACCAACTTTTTATGGATTATTTGCGCCATTTTATTTTATTTTGGACCAAACGCGAATTGGACCAACTTTTTCTGGACCATTTGCTCCAATAGCCCTTTTTTATTTATTTTTTCTAAGTTGTATTAGTTTCAAATTTAATTCTAAATTTGCAAACCTTGAACTGAAAAAATTAAAGAATCAAATCTATTTTTAGTAAGTGATTAAATTTTATGCTTGGCTTATGACGGAAGCCTCGATTATTATATAGATACTAGTATCACGCCCGTGCGATGCACGGCAATAATTAAATTTATGTAAGATAAATAATTGAAAAAAATTATAAATATAAATGTTGAATTACATAATTGATATAATTTATACATAGAAGATTGTGTAATTGTAAACAATTATTGAAATCTATAACATTATATATTATAGTCAATGCAGAAAATACGGAGTAAATTCACAATTGTAAATTATAAAATTCACGTGCATGGCATAATTAAGAAGTTTATCAAAATTTGTAATTTTAATTCTAATTGATGTACATAGCATTATACAATAATGCTCGTAGAGATTAATTAATTGTAAACGAATCATTGGGAATAAATATATAAAAATTATTTGATTATCAAAATGTGCCTTTCTCTTTTGATATATATCAAATTTATATTAAACGCATTTTTTCTTTCTGAAATGGACATTACGGACTCTAAATATGTGTTCTTTTAGTGATTAGCTGTAATTGCTAGTTAATTTTAGCTATGCTATATTATAATAAGTATTATGCTTAATTTTATGTAACATAAATTTGTAGCAATACCGACAATTTGCCATATCTACATAATTTATTTGATTTCTTTCCATTTATGCAAACTGTATATTAATTGTAGAAAGAAAAACTTTTTATTTTTAATTTCTATACTTAGAAAAGGAAAAACGCGTGCAATGTAAAATCCAGTTAGTGAGCATATCACATCAGCCATATTAAAAACAAAAAAAATCAATTAATTTTTTAATTAAAAATCGTGTGTTATGTTGGCACTGCCAATATGACGTCTGCCAAATGTGACACTTCAATTATAATAATATAAATATTAATAAATTACTATTTTACTTAAAAATAAATAAATTATTCAACATAAATCTAGTTATAATTTTAACCACTCACTATTTGATCTTAAAAAAGAAAAAATAAAAAATAAAAAAGTAAAAAATACCCAATATTTTTTAAGAGACCAATTCACGTAACTAAGTAAAACTATCAAAACCTATAATTTTATCGCGATAAAATTAAATAAAAATAAAAAATATTTATTTTTTAATATTTTGAATTAGAACTTTAAAAAATGAATTTATATTTAAAATCTTTCCAAAACAAATTTTTTCTCATTAAATATTTGTTTTAAATATTAGTTTATTTTCAATTATGTTTTTAATTACTACTAATTAATGTTGGTTTATTTCCAAAACTAATTTGATAATTTTTTAAAAATATTTAATGTGTGCCACGTTAGCACCTTTGCCTATATGACATTTCACAAATTATAATATAAAGATTTGGTTTTTATAAGTTTGTTTTCTTAGGTTCTGACATTTCTAACCCCCTTTTTTGGAAAATATTATTACTATCATTTAGTAGAAATAAAATTTTATTTATTTTCAACTATATAATATTCGTAACTATTACTCATTATTATCTACGCAGTATGTAACTACATTTTTAGATACGAGATGTCACAATAGATTGAGCTATTACTTGCAAGGGTAATGTTTGTCGTGTATGCATGTTTCAACAGCGTATTTCATTTCTAAGTTTCTTGATTGTAAATGCAATTACTTACTCCCTTCTTACATTAAAGTGTTGGTTCAAGCAACTGTTAATGGAATTTATATTGCACCTGCAATGTGGATTGTAGTTACGAATTTGATGTCAATTTGCTAAACTTAATGGTGAAAAAATTGTTTTGAAAAATGTGTAGGCACTTGTAAACACCATCAAACATATGCAATTGCTCTAATATGCTATTGTTTCGTTCAATTCTTTGTAGTGTGGTCCGCTAGAGTGGATTTAATTATGGCGGGATGAAGTTAGAAAAATAATATTATTGGAAAAATAAAATAAACATATATTTTTTCGAATATAGCTATTATTAGGAGATAATATTTTATTTTAACTAATAAAAAATGCACATTATGAAATGAAAAAAAAACTAAATACACATCAACAAATAAAAGTGACATGTATTTTAGAGGGACAAATAATTAAGAAAAACAAGCTTGAGGGAGTAACAACAAAAACCGCAAACCTAAAGGGTGATAGGATAGGCTTTTTTATGGATTTTAATGTAAAAGAGGAAAGAAAATGAGTGGAGGTGAATAGTGGAGATTTGTGTAGTACAGATAGGTTCCACGAGATATGTGGATGAGATTAATTTGACCAAGAGAAAGAATGGGTAAAAATGGATAAAAAAGTGATAAAAATGGTAGGCTGTCACTCTTGTAATCTTGGATCATTATGAATACATTGAAATTTGAAGTTTTGAGACACATGTATTTGTACTGATCAAACCACAAAATAGTAAAATTTTATACCACCAATTGATACACACTAACTAGTTTCATTAGCACATAGCTTATTAAGTGGTTAAAAGTACATATAATGAACAAAAATAGTCTCCCATCTCCTTCATGTTCCTCTCAATGATGATCACCTTCATGTTTCACTTTATAATAAGTACAAGAAGTACAATGAGCTTAGTAGACGTGGTTTTTGACAAACAGTCCCTTCTTGGCTTCTTCGGATTCGCCTTCGGCAGTGTACTTCCCGAGCTGAGCAAGGGAGTTGGCCTTGGCTCGGAAGAGAAGAGCATCTTGAGCTGCCTTAACGTTCTCGGGGCGTCCACCCCATGTCTTCAAGCACGTGTTTTGGAGTGCTCGGGCGTAGGAGAACGATACGTGCCATGGGTTGGGTGCTTGGTTCATTGCATTCAAGTTGAAGGTCGCTTCCACTTCAGATTGTCCACCGGACAAGAACTGTTCAAAATGAACCAAATATGTCAAAATTTGAAGATTTTAAGCTTAATTAGAAACCAAAAAATGCTTGATCTCATATTGGGAATTTGTCTAAGACCGTGTTAGACTAACGCTTCTTTTACGTGTTTCTGAGAAAAGGAAAAATATATAAATAGTGCAAAATTGGTTCGGAAAAATATCCGTCAATAAAAAGTGATCCAGTCATCAAAGGAAAAGTATCGATATTAGTTTTAAGTACGATAGGCTAAGGCACGAGACACTTGCCATGATCCCGGGGACGGCCGGGGATCCTCCGATGGAGGAGCTTGAGAGTGTAGTCCGCGACTTGCTCAGGCGTAGCCTTCTCCTCGCATTGGGCTCCGGGTGTAACCATGCTTGGCTTGAGAAGAATGCCTTCAAAGAGAACATTGTTCTCAGCCAAGTAGAAGAAAACCTCAGCCCAAACCTTTTGGGCAACCTCGAAAGTCCTGTCTATGCCATGTTTACCGTCAAGCAAGATCTCCGGCTCGACAATTGGGACCAACCCGTTGTCCTAAATAACAAAACATGGGTCAATTTCAACATCTTATCTAAACTATCAGTGTTCAGAAAGAAAAATAAGCTAAAATCTTATTCATATCAGCGCCTAGTCATATCAGAAAAATATATACTAGTGTTTTTTTTTTACACGTACTTGAGCAATGGCAGCATATCGAGCCAAGCCCCATGCCGCCTCCTTCACGGCCAAGGCGGATGGACCGTTTGGAATGCTCACGACAGTACGCCTAATCAAAATAGACTGATATTAGTACAAGAATTTCAAAAGCGTAACAACATTGTTAAGAACAAAAAAGGTTCAACCAAGTAATAAAATGCTGCCCAGGCTCACCATTTGGCGAAACGAGCACCCTGTTGATAATAAGCAGCGGTTCGCGAAGCAAGGCCGTCAAGTCCTTGGCACCATGACTCATCATTTGAACCAGCTAGGGGAACCAAACCCTAGTCCAATACAAATTAGCACGTAATTAGTGTTAGGATCCATCTTCGATACAAATTTAAACTACTTTCTCAATTTTCATTTTCAACCACTCTTTGATTGATTTGATAATTATTTTATTTTTTATACCATTTTTATGCACTTTCAGCGCCACACATTTAATAATTCCCTTTAAACTTAAATATCTATCAAATATACCCTTATTCTACAACAGAAAAAATCACTTTTAACGACTAAAAAAACTTGCATTGAAATTATATTGACTACCCTTCTACTACCAAACAACATGCATTACCTTGTCGACTTTGATACCGGGGACGATCTTTTGCTCAACTAGGACGTCGACTATCTTTTTGCCGCCGGTGGTGGATTGGTAGAGGGTTTCTTCAAAGAGGATGGCACCGGAAATGTACTGGCCAAGGCCCGGTGCTGTGACGAGGAGGGTTCGGTAAGCTTGACGATTGGCCTCGGTGTTCTCAAGCCCGATCGAAGCTAGACGCTTTCCACATGTTGCATTTGATTCATCCATGGCCAAAATTCCACGCCCACTTGATGCAACAGTTTTCTGCATTATTCATCTCACATTGTTAAAATAAAATTGAGTAATGATGCGGCCCGGATATGAGTCGCACCATACCTTACCCGACCCTAGCTACCAGTTTTACACCTCTAAATTCAGCTATCTTTGTGTGGTTATCAACTAGTACAAACGTGACATTTCTAAACTTGGTTCAAATAGAATCTTCGAAAACACATAATATTATGTTGTGTGTAACGTATCTAACTATCTATAGTCATATAAGTCTATAAGTGTCCCGGCCCGCCCAACTAGTAGCTAGTCGCTCTATGTACTTCTAGAATTGTCACTCTTTCTTTGCAATTTATTATGCACTAGCTAGTGTTTTTGTGTTCATTCCTAATTTCCTAGCTAATTCACACTCAAATCTCATCCAACCACGGTTTTTAACTTTTTTTTTTTCCCACAAAAAAATTTTTTCTTACTTAATTACAGCCAATACCAATTTCAGTCACACATTTTACTTTACTATCCATTACTATAAATTTTTCACAAAATAAAAATTCACGAAAACACAAGCTTAATATCACTTTATACTAAGATGCCTCATGTACCATATGATTATTGCATGTTAATAACAAGTCGAGCACAAAATAACATCTAACTTCGAACAAACTTAATGCAATGAGCTAACAAGAAAAGCAATTAGACACTTACCGCGGTCTTGACAAGCTCGTCGGCATAGGACGAGGAGGCCCGGACGGTGAACGACGATGGGCCATTTGGGTGGCACCGGACTGAGACGGGCGATGGGCGCAACGGCTGGCCCTTAAAAAACTCGGCCTTGCCGACGACCGGAGATGGCTTAAGGAGTGATGCTGAGGCCATTGCTATAAGTTTTGTGCTAGCTAGAAGTTCTATTATAGGGCAACCCCTTTAACGCACAAAATCTTATCTCTTTGTTTTTCTATCTTTGCCACAAAATTTTATTCTCACTACTGAATTTATAATTGTTTATAGAGAGTTGAGTTGTACATAAAGATGTCTCGTTTGAGGCTGTCGTCTGCTGGCCAACGGGTGGTTGCCACGTGGGGAGATTGTACAAGTGGTTGAAATGGTTGGGATGACTCCCACCTGGTAAAAAAATTGAAAAATGAAAAATTGGGAATTTTTTATTTGAAGACAGAAGTTGATATTTTTAGGCTGAAGAATACAAATTAGGGTTACGTGTAATATGAGGCTGTCACATTTTTGTAAGTTGATTGTTTGTTTGATAGTTGATTGAGAGTTAATGGCTGTGATTTAGTTGTGGGATTTTGGTGTGATTTTGATTTTTGTGTCAACCGAGCACAATTTGCCAAGTATATGCCATGAACAAGTTACCGTCACTTGTTGCTAAACAACAACGTTATCGAGCCCGATGAGTGGAGTTTTTGGTGGAACTGATGCACCGTGTAAGATAGTACAAATTGAACTCATTGATAATTTGTTTATTCAATTGTCAAATGGTTTCCGCGAGCACTGAACTGGAAATACCTCATAGGACAATTGCACCATGTAGGATGGTATGTGGACACTAGTGAATCTTTTTATCCAATAAGTGTTTGTCTATTTAGTTGTCAATTTCTGACATTCGTTGGTGATGCACGGGTCTGGTGCTGAATTGGGAATACTTTATAAAACAGTTGAATCATATAGGATAGTGCGACTGTCCTATTAAAATTTTTTTTCTCTGATGAGTCCTGTTTCGACTTTGGAGTATATATGGTAATTACTTTATCTTAAAAACAAACAAAGTTGTGTAACTCAGGAACGAGCAAAGGGATAGAATTAGAATCAAAGTGTATTATAATCACATTTTGTCCAATAGTGATAGTGTTCTAGCTCAATCGATTTTTGGTCACATAGCCACATCGCGCTAACCATATCAAAGATGCAAAGTTTGATTCATTGAGAGATGACAACACTCTAAAATACACGTTCACTCCTAATTAGAGAGCTGGAACAGTAGCTACGCGCTCGTAGACATAAAGTGGAACCGGAATAATAATAGCTGCATGCTCGTATGGCATAAAGTAACAAATACCACATCTAACTTTCAATAATAAAATTACAATTACTAAAATTTCAGAATATCAGCCCACATGTGATTTTTGTGGTTTGTGTTGAAGAAAGAAAAGTTAGGACAACGAAATTTCAAAAAATTATCTCAAACAGGTAACAATTACAAGTCTTTGTAGTCTCTTATTACAAAATTACAAAATAATAGAAATGATTTCGTTTCACTCCACAACCCAGATGAATCCCCAATGATTTGTGAAGTTCTCCATTTACTGACTCCACAGCAATTCTTGACCAATCTAGCGCGTGCCTAGAGAGAAAGAGAGAGAGGGAAAAAAGGAAAAAAAAATTCCGTTGCCGGGACTTGAACCCGGGTCTCTCGGGTGAGAGCCGAGTATCCTAACCAACTAGACTACCACGGATTTTGATGTCAAGTTGCGTATTATTTATTAAATATTTATTTTAATTCCAGAAGTCCGAACAACTTTTCAGTTCCGTTGGTTACTTTAATTCCAATTTATTTGTATACAAGTAATTTGAAAACGCTTCTCTATCATTGTTCTCAATCATTACGTTAATTTGAAAAGTATTTAAACATTATTTTGGTACATTTTCTTTAGTTCTCAACCACACATCCAAAAATTATTTTTCAGTAATCCCAAGCACATATTTAGATGAGCAAATTTTGATAAAATCTCGATTAATCACATCTCATATTCTTCTTTAGCTATACAACGAAAAATCCAGAGAGAATACTTGGCTCTTCTATGACATTTCATACTTTCTAACAAAAAAAGTCACGACCTTTATAATAAATTTTGTCTAGCAAGCTCTCAGAAAAACCCTTGAGCGAGGGTAGAGCCCCACAACAACAATTTGTTACCCAACAAATCCGAATACTAGCATACAAGCCTCAAGAGAGAGTGTGCAACCTTCGGAGACGAAATTTCCTCTAAATTTTTGTGTGAAATTTGCATTATTGGACTCTACTAATAAGCAAATTAATCATTCAGCATATGTCTAAAAAGAATTACAATCCAACATCATGATATATAATTTCGTACATAGGACAACGCAGCTAGGCTAGGATGTTCTCAATGTTGATAACTTTTAACTGCTGAAGTACTTTCAAAACTAAAGAAACGCAGCCTCAATTTATTCTAAAACCTGAAACACCGCTCTCACAAACAAATAAAAGCCGAACATTAACCTAGTAAGTTACAGAATTTCGTTCCTCAGTACCTTCTCGGAAAACGGTCCACGAACCTTCCAGACGGACACTCAAATGACATGTGTCCTCTTCCTCCACAGTTGTGACATATTGACATTGACATACAGTCCCTACTCATATGACCTACCTGCAGAGATAGATTTAGAAATTTTAATGATGGGGACTGCAGTAAAGAAAAAAAATTAATTCGACTAAAATTATGTATAACTTTATTTTTAACATTCCAAAAAAAAATTTGCCCCTAGATCCATCCTTGCGTACCTGTTGGCAGTTTCTACATACAATGTCACGGTATCCACCTCCACGGAATCCAGAACCTCTATCTTCTAAATGATTGCCTTTTGGGCAGTCTCTGGCCACATGCCCGGATATATTACATGAGTTGCAGACCGGTTCATTTTGACAATCTCGGGCAAGATGACCAGTTTTCCTACAATTCTTGCAAGCCTTGTCATTGGTACAGTCAACAGCAACATGACCTTGCTTAAAGCAGTTGTTGCAGAGCCTCAGGTCACCGGGTGGCAATGGAAGAGCTGAACAATCTCTAGCCCGATGTCCTGCCTTTCCACAGGTATGGCAGATCCCCTCGTTTGGACAATTGCCAGCCATATGGCCAGGTTCTCGACAGTTCCAACAAAGAGACTTTGTGGTGCATTCTGATGCAATATGCCTGGTCCAAATTTTTAAAGGAACAACATGAAAACACAGCACAGAATGGCAATCAGAGTTCAGGAAAACATCTAGTGATTGCTCCAAAAATGAAAAACAAAGTTTAGTTTATACAGCAACCTGCACATAATGGAATAATAATATATTGTTCCCAAGTCAATCACTCGGAGCATCAAAATGCAAAGAAAAATGCACAAGCGCACAAGCAAGAAAACAGGCACAAAGATGGTCGCAGGAGGGCATTTATGCCTCAAAGAATCGCTTGCATACCCTCTTAAACTACACCACTGTTTCTAAACTGCTCAAATGGTCTAGACGACAATACCAGCTATAGCCAAGCATGATATGATTATAATGTAATGGTTTAAGAATAATCCCAAGACTAACAGTGTGAGGTTGAAGCCAAATAAACAAGCATGTTCTCTATATATCACAACAAGAAACATTGGCATACCAAGGGAGTTTCAGCATTAAGGAATCCTTGCTATGATTACCAACTAGTCAAGCATATAAACATGACATGCTCAAAGGTTACAATTTCAACATGATTCAATATCTTGAGGCTATCGTAGCAAATTTATCGAAAAGGATACCTACCCAGGAAGACCACAATTGTGGCAAATGGCCACATTAGGACATTCTCTAGCAAAATGACCAGGCCTTTTGCAGTTCTTGCACAAACTGCTCTGGCTGCAAAAAACATGGTGAATAACTGTTCAGGATCTGCTCGAAAGAACTTCATTCAAGGAAAAAATTAGTAAAACAGCTGTTGGTTAACTCATAACAACTAAAAATATAAAACCATAGTTATCATACTCGACCCAGGGTTCGACCCGGATAGAGAGTTGGGTCACTGGGTTGCTGGTTCAACCAGTAATTAGATGGTTGAACCGGCGAGTTAACTCTCAACAAACCGGTAGATTGAAATAAAATAATTATACTATCATTGAAATTTTTTTAATATTATAATTAACAATTATTATAACCATTATATTGAGTAAGCGTAATTAAAATATTATTACATTCACAAACAAGAATGCTCATCTAATTCATAATTGATTTTATTTTACTGAATATCACTAACTTTTTGTTGAATATTGAAAGGTGACAAGTAGTGCTAATCAATTTTGATTTTGTTTCAAACCTATAATCGATAATATGAATATGAGCTTAAAAATATGCAGTGTAGTTTATAATAGTAGTATAAAACTTAAAAGTAAAATCTTTTAATCACTCATTCTAGTCACACACTTATCAATAACTTTGGATATTCGATTATTTATTTTCAAAAAATTTAATCATGGTAAATATTTAGTTGTGAAAAAGGTTTACTTTGTTTTTTACTTTTTATTTTGGTAAGAAATGATTTGATTTATTTTTTCAACCTTAAACATTCAAGGAAATAATTTTTTTTTTTACAATTTAAAAATATAATAATTTAAATAAGTAATGACCCGGATAGGTTATTACTTTTTGGGTCACCGGGTTGCCTATTAACCGGCGGTTCAACCGGGTTTATATTGGGTCAATTGCGAGGTGGTCGAATTAGATGAATCGGACCGGTCGAGGCACCGGGTCACCGGTTTACCGGTCCAACCGTCCGGTTCGGATCGGGTTTAATAACTATGTATAAAACAGAGGGATGAATTGCATAGAAGGTGAACATCCCAAAACAAAAATATCAGACTCAATATAGATCAATGCATTCACGTAGAAGCTTCTCCTAAAACAAGGTAAGGTTTCGTTTTCCGCTTCAGACTGCTCTCTTACATCTGTTGCCTTTTTCCAATTTACTCATACTATTCTGATAAAAGAAAAGTAAGAACATGCGAATGGATTGAAACTAAATAACCTGAAACCCTGACGTGAATCACGACTATATGGCGCATCACGATATGAATAGCGTTGAGTGCGGATCTTACGACCCACTGGGCTCCGGCTTCTGTTTCTGCTAAAGCTCATTTTCAAAACTATCCCAATCCAAACCACCACTCCCGGAAAATAATCACAAACAACACACAGCTGCTGCCTCCTCCCTGTCCACCACAACCACACACTCAAAACCATGCCAATGAGTCCAAAAATCTCTACTTTATCCGTCACAATTTTAAAACACCAGATTTCCGTGCTACTTAAGAACATTCTTTTCTTTTTCAACAAACAAAACCACCTAATCAACAATTACAGACCAGGATCCAGCACCAACAAATTCACAAATTCACAAATTCAAAAGTACTGGTGCCAACCATGTCCTCAGCATTGCACCGCCGCTCACTAAAGATAAAAACAGAAAGGCATGCAAACCTCAATTTTGTGACATATTTAACCCCTGCAACATCATCTCGACAGTAGTAAAGACTGGGACTAACAGCGGGCATAGGTCTCAAGTAGATACAATTAACTGACGATTAAAGCTAACAGAGAACTTTCAATATTGCCTAAAAAAAATTGTGGCTCTTCCAGTCTTCCCATCACTCTAAATCTACATTCAATGTATGTACCAGGTAAAAGAACATAATTTTCAACAAGTGGCTCCTGCACACTGGAGTTTCATCTTTCTTCCTATTAAATCGCTCATATAGATCAATTTTTGCACCCATAGCTTACCACCCCCGTTATCAATTACTTTTTTGAATCATCCTAAAACGTCGTTATGCAAGAAAATATACACAGAAATTCTCAAAACTGCAGATTAAAAGATATCAGATTCAAATGCTTTGGTCTCCCTAATTTTTGGTCCCTGAGCAGACATGCTTGTTGCTCTAATGTGATGTTCAGTAACAGCACAATTTTCTCATTCTCATTCCTCATAGCACCGGATATTAATTCTATTCTTCGCGCCGGCAAAAATTTTAGGCAATCCACGAAATTGGAAACAAATCGTAGCTTTAACATAACGCGAGCAAATTGACCAACGAAACCAGGTCAATAATGCATTAACACAAAATCTGAAACCCTAGGTACACCCAAATTACAGGCAATCCAAATAAAATGTAAACCATCGTCATATCCAGATTCCAGCACAATCGGAAATTGCGAACGGTAGGGGAAGAGAGGCGTAGAGAAACCTGATACGACGACGCTCGTACGGATACGTTGTTTATAATTCAGATACAGGAAGAAGATGAGTGAGTGGCCCTTGGAGCCGTCGCTGATGGGACTAGAAGTAATTGCTTACAACTCACGAGCTTGTGTTAGCTAACTTTTGCATTTTTGCTCAAATTAACTTTTCCCATTTTTTTTCCTTTTTCTTTTCTTTTTTCTTTTTTTATTTTTTTAATGAGAAGACCGAAGAATGGATGACTAGCATACCCGCAAAATCTATATATTATATAAAATAAGGTTTAATTGGAAGTTATTAATTAATAAACGGTTATTAGGACCACAAGGTAGTTATTGCTTTGTTGTTATAATTAAGTGATGCCACATGTGCAAGTAGTTATTTTTGTCAATAGTAATAAATAATAATTAATTAATACTAATAATAAGATTATTAGGATATGCTTTGTTACTTAATTAATTAATTAATCAATCCTGATTTTCACACGCTTTGAAAATGGTTTATTCTACTTTTCATAGAAATTTTAGCGGTTGAGATTATATAGAAATATTGGGTATATTAATTTATTTTTTCTTCGCCATAACAATATTATAATATTACTATGATTTTATATTACTCTTAGAGATTTAATCACATAATCGCAAGACATGTAAAATGTATAATTTATTGCATAACCTGTTAATTATTTTGATATGTTATAAACTTATAAATATACAATGACATAATTAATTAATTGTAGATATTGAATAAATTTATAATTTATTATTTTTACTTCTATATTTCAAATGTCACATAATTATTACGAAATAAAAAATAAATGATAATGCGAACAAAAGGTAAGTCTGAACATGGGAAGTGGTCCGATTGACTTGTATGTGTATGCAACAAGAAAATCTATATCTATATCTATATTATGAAAATCTATATCTATATCTATATTATATAAAATAGAGTTTCAATTGGAAGTTATAATTAGAAAGTAGTTATTAGAACAAAAAGTTAGTTATAGTTTTGCTAGACCAGGTTATTTCTTTGCCACATGTCGATGATTAACTACTATCCTGGATTTAACCACATTTTATAATAGATTGAATCTATAGTATATATAAAGTAGAGGTCTGTGATTTTTAGTTTTTAAATCAGTGGTTTTAGGATAAATAAAGCAGGTTTAAGAAGTGCGATAAACCTTATTTGCTAACACATGTCCTATTTGTTATGAAAATCTTTGGTTTTCCGTGATTCGTCACTTAATTGCCTGACACGTGTCCAGTTTGTTAAGAATATCCCAATTTAAATTGTAGAATTTAATTACTTTATCAAATGTCACCCACGTCTGAATATAGCAATATGTCCAATTCGGGAGGGTGAACATACCTTTATTTTTGAAAGGTTACTTTGAGGAATAAAAATTTGAATTTTTTGAAATTTTTTTGTTCCATATTATTCTATTCGTCGAGAGCTTCAATATGAGTATAATTTTGATATATTATTTTTACTAATTTAAAAATTACTTATTTTTAGTGATAAATTATTTATTTTTTTGAATAATAAGTAACTTTTAAAATAGTAAAAATTATACATCAATACTATATTCATATTATAGCTCTCCGCAAATAAAATAATATGAGACAAAAAAATTTCAACTTTTTAACCCTTAAATTGACTCACCAAAAAGAATGAATGTTCATACTCTAATCCTTTACAAATTTAATCTCCAAAATCAATGGATAAGTGTCATCTAATTTTGAAAAAGTCAAAAGACTTATTCATAATCTATTAATAAATATAAATATATTAAACAGTTAGTTGTTAAAGAATTTTTTCCGAAAAAATTAAAATTTTTTGTTAAAATAATTATTAAGTAGAGAAACACTATAAAATAATTAAACGCAATTGCAAAAACTATTATTTGGACAATAATTCAATTGTAGTTGTACTGTATCAATAAGAATTTGTCACGTGTCCGGTGTTCAGTAGCTGATAGCACATTTTTTGAAATTTTATTCTTTTAAGTCCACATGTTCAGTTGTTTTATATTTAATTTTTTTTCATATGGAACATCGTGCATTTAGGATACTTTATCAGTTTTCCAAACATATTTAAATTGAATATTGAATATTGAATTGACTGAATAGAAAAAAGTTAGATAATTTAGCTTCAATAAGAATGAAAAATTGATATGAATTTCTTAAGATAAACAATTACAAAAAATTTATGTATTGACCATAAATAAAATGTGTTTGAACAAATTTAAATGGGAATTTTAGATCTCAGAAACTACATACATGGAGACATATACATGGAAAAAATAACGTCTGAAATTCCTAATTCAAAATGAGTTTTCCTGTAATATCGTTGCGGTTCCAGCTAAATATTTGAATCCCATTTGTAGATCTGGAGCAATATCTGATTATTAAAATAAAAAATGCTACCATCAATCAAAGTGAAAACAATAGATAATATGATCATTAATACGATAAAACACAAAAGATCCACTATTCTTTTCCACCAAAGATCTGAAATCCGTATTTCGGTCTATGATTTCTATAATATCATTGAGGCTTCGACCTCACAATTCGAAGACAATCCACAGATTTGAAAGAAAACTTGATTAAAACAAAATTATATCGATGTCGAAGTGAGATCATGTACCTAAAAATATTATTTATATCAAAAAAATAAAGAATACATTTATCTTTCTGACGAAATGGCGGAAAAGTTGACTGCAAATTTGTTTTTGATGGACCGAGAGCCTTCAATATAAGTAGATCTATAGCAATCATCGACATAGAACATATTGACAACAACTAATTTATTTAAAGTATAACCTCAATTTAAAATAAGATTGTGATAACTCGTGCTACCAAATTTATGCATTTTATCAAACTTTATGTTATAATCAACTAAATACAATTGTGAGTTATGTGTTAAATAATCTATTTTTCGTTAATTTTTATCACAAATTTCAACTTACATAATTTTATTCCCGTGCAACGCACGGGCATAAAAACTAGTTAACTTTTAACATGGAAGAGCAAATGGCTAAGTATTTTTCTCTAGAAGCTCTCCCTTCTCTCTACTTTCCCTCTCTTATGCGTCTTCTTCCCCAGTGCTTGGGGTTGATTTTTTTGGCTTTTTTGGCCTTAAATCACCCCACTTTCCCTCTCTTTTTGTGCATAATTTCTTTCAAGAATTGGTTTGTCCACATTTATCTGGCATTTCCTGGGCCTTTTTGCGATTCCGTCATCGTGGTGCAGTGCTTGGCTTTTCACCATCTTGTTATAGTATTGTTTATTCGTATTGTTCGCATTGGTCCGCTGCTTCGAGTCACCGTCGCTTCAATCCACCTTTGGGCGTTAACGTTGCAGTCCCGGAGGTATGTGTATTCCGGTCATTATGTTTTAGACAAACTTATAGGTATTTTTCCATTTCTTGCTTTTAACCAGGGTGATGTGTTCATCCTTTTGGTTTTTAGCAGTGTTGAATTTGTGGTACATTGTTGTATTTAGCCAATGTGATTGAATGAAAAAGCCTATTATTCAAAGAAAAAAAAAAGAGAAAGAAAGAAATCAGAAGCTTTTGGGTGCATGCACACAGTCAATTCAATTTTTCATTTCCACTGAGAATGTCTCAATCAGTTAGTGATGCGCATGGGTTCATGGATTATGCCATTGGTCGGTGTTCGAAGAAGTGGGCGTAACTTTTGCATACGATGTCCGTTTTGGGTCCATGACCCCAATCCGGAAAGGTCGTGAGAGAAGTTGGATTTGACCCACACTATTTCATCGTGCAAGAAGGATTTATTTTCGCGTTTCGAGGCTGTTTAGGGGGTCAAAACTGTAATTTTATATTTTTTCCTTTCGTTTCGTGTTTAATTTAATAAGGCCCAGTCCAATGTCGGTCTGCTGGCCCAGTAGGGTTTATTTCTTGTTTATTTAAGACTTCTACATGTAGGGTTTTGAGGCGGTTGCTTTTTAATAAGAACAATCTTAGTTTTCGTTCATATTATTTGCGATCCGAGAATTTATTGAAGTTGTAGGCGTGCCTACATCAGTTAGTGATAATCTATATTTTGGTATATCATTTTTGGCCGTTGGAATTCGGCCGAGAGTCCGCAACGAAGATGTGTTGGGCAGAATTGATGATTTAACTAGGAAATTGAAGAGATTTATTGGGAAAATTATGAGAGCATTTTGAGTTTCTATAATAGATATATATGTTTTACTTTTTGATTTTTATAAAGAAACTTTCCTGTAATCGGTGAATATAATAATCTGAATATATGATTCATATTATATTTGATTTTGATTGAATGGCCGAAGTTAATTTTTAACTAAGAAGAAGTTAAAGTGAATATTGATTTATGAAAGAGAGTGAACACTAAAACAAATAAATTTGCATTTTGCAAAATTAATTTTGTTTAGAAACTATAAAGTAACACAAAACCTTGCTGAACTCTCCTCGACTAACACGAGAAATGCACTTGGGGACGTCTTCTCTACAATGCTCTTATGTGTTTGCCTTCACCAAAAATTATACTTGTTTCTTGCTCCACCTCAAACTCATTAATATTACTTAAATTCTTGATGTCATCAATTTATTTTCTGCAATTTCACCGCAACTTGTTATACTCCTTATTTTCTATAAATTTCAAGTTTTGTAATTACTTCCACATATTCTACCATCACATCAATTACACTCTTTCGACTATTGATTTGTTTCAGGTAAAATCATTATCAATCCTTCCAAAACTTGTCTTATTGCATAAGAGTAGTAGGCTTGTTTGATTCATGTTAAATTTGATGAAATTACATTTATTTTTACATATGTGGTTGAAAATTAAAGAATGTGTATTAACAAATATAAAAATATTGTTAAATCAATTTATGAGTAATTAAAAAAGTATGATGAGAGAAACCGTAAATTTAATATATGAACATAACAACTCTAAAAGTGTGTTTGGAAGAGCTTTCAGGAGTTTAAAAGCACTATTTAAATTGCAAAAATAGTGCTTCGTTAAATTCATGTGTTTGACTATATCATGTGAGTATTTGTTGACTAAAAAAATAGTTTTTTTTTTTTTGGAAAAAAATTAGTTTCGGGAAAACTAAGGTTGTGCTATCTTTGATGCTTTCGAGCTATTTTTTTCTAAAATACTGAAAATTTGTTCTCTTTCATGTTTTCGAAAACACATTTTCCGGAAAAAAAAAACCCAAAAAAATTGTAAAGAAGACTCCAAACCACTTTTTGTCATTTTGGGTTAAAAGTAAAAACGTTAAAATACATTTTCGAACTATGAATTTGCATTATTTAAAATCGAGTTTCAACATTTCTTTTGACCTTTATTTCAGTCCTTGTCTACCATCCTCACCATAATGGCACCACCATCCTCAACTGCCGTCGACTCGATGACAAGACTTGTCACAATCACTAAATTTGGTAGTGATCGCGGCCATTTAAGATTAGCTATGGTGGTGCCCGTGACCACCACCAAACATGGCATAACCTCTATACCAAATCTAGTGGTTCAGTGGGAATGGGTGGTGGCAGGCCCGGGAGAGGAGTGGGGTGGGGAGATGATGGGGTGTCACTAATGTTAAATAAAATTAAATTTACGATATTAATGCGAACAAATGATGTTGTGTTGAATTTTTTTTATATAAAAAACTATGTTGGCATCCTGGTGACGTGGCACGAAGCCAGCCCAGGTCCCCCCACGGTATGGACCCCCCGCTGACGTGTCGAGGGCATCAGGTCGGATGATGACGTGTCAAGGCTCTCAGGTCGGCCAGATACACTTGATAGTCGCTGGGGGAATTGAGCCGAGGTCAGTTCGGATACCATACCTAGCTCGACCTCATCACCGAGGTCGGCCAATCAGTAGCAGGGCCTTCAACGCCACGTGCATCCCCACGGGCATGAGGTCAACTCGGCGACAGCACATGGCGACCCCCGACCGTTACTGTAGCCAACAGTAAGGATAATCCACGTGTCATCTGACACTCTGACACCACCTGCGACTGACAGGGTATCTTCGCCATAAATGCAAAGGCGGCTGCCGGTACAGAAGAGGCAATTGTCACACCTATTCTGAAACTAGTCCAACCACCTCAATGATGACCTACCACCACCTACCACATTTTTGCACTATAAATAGAACACTTAGTGGCCATCTGAGGGCAAGAAAATCCTCTGTAATTAGTGACAAGCTCGAGCTCGGCTATAAATACAAATTTACATTTCTACTGCACCAGTTACTGCTAATCAGTCCCTAACACTCACCTAAGTTAATACTTAAGTAGTCCATACTATTTTCGGCATCAATAATTGGCGCTAGAAGGAGGGTCTCCCATTTTCATTCCAACACGTCCCCGCTCTACCACGAAGTATTCCTGTCTCGAGACATGAGCCACAGTGGCACGTTCATCACCTCTATGGACGGGAATACTTCCGATCCCAGTACGGAATAGGTCTCTAGGCCGAGCCGAGAACCCCCCTCAGGCGTAGGGCACCACACCGCTGAGGATGTCACCCTGGCCCAGATTATGAAGTGACTGGATGACCTCACCCAGGCCGTAGCCACGCTCCAACGCAACCCCGGCAAGCGCACCGCCGAGTCCAGCGTCATATCACCTGCAGGAGGGCGCTCATCTCGGCGGCGCGCCCGACGTCGCTTAAACTTTAGTCACTCTCCGGCCCCAACACGAACCATAGTGCCGCTACACACCCCAACCTTGTCGGAGGCCAGGTCATCCAAAAGGACTCATAGCGTCTTCGATAGGCTCGGGCCCCGCCAGGAGCAGAAGCGGCAAGCTGAAGGACAAGGTGAAAGCGCGAACGACCCCTCTCCGTAGTCCGAGCTCGAGCTCCTGCGGAAAAGGGTCGCCGAGCTAGAGGCAAGGGAGATGGCCCCCGGCCCCTCGACCAGGGTAGGAAATGCCTCCCCACTGAGCCTCAAGATCCAGGCTAAGCCCATTCCTGCCAAGCTCAAGCTACCACAGCAGGGGAACTATGATGGAGTCAGTGACCTGACCAGCCATGTCGACAAATACGCCGCTTTTATTGAGCTCCAAGGGGTCAGCAACGAGCTCATGTGCAAGGTCTTCCCACTGACACTAGGGGACAAGGCCATGAAGTGGTTCAAGAAACTCCCGCCACATTCCATAAAGACCTGGGATGACCTCTCGACTAGGTTCCAAACGGCCTTCATGGGGTCTCAACTGCGGTCGACCCTAAAGCAGAGGCTCGTAGACGTCAAATAGGGGAGGGACGAGTCGCTGAAAGGCTATGTGGAGCGGTTCAACAACCGATATATAGAAATTGGCAGCGTGTCAGACAGAACAGCCCTGGTGGCCGCCCTGGCTGGTCTCAGATACAGGTCCCGGTTCTGGTGGTCGGTTCACAAGAACAGTCCGGAGACGTACCATGAGTTCCTCAGCCGGGCCGAGTGCCACATCAGGGCCGAAGAGGCATCCGGAGACCCAAAAGCGAAACCTCAGGACCTACGACCCGACAAAGGCAAGGAGAAAGACACCGGCTCAGTCCAAGGTCCACGCGCTCAGCACTAGCCAGGGTGCCGACGGGAGACAGCTCGATCACCTCCCCAGAGATTCCAGACCTTCCACGTCCTCAACACCAGTCTGGAAGGCATATTAATGGATGTGAAAAATCGTGGGGTGCTACCACCCCCAACCCCGATGAGAACCCCCTCCTCGAGCCAGAACCAGGAGAAGTACTGCCAGTATCACAGGTCAGCTGGACATAATACCGATGACTGTCGGGACCTGAAGAACGAGGTTGAGGGCTTGATCCGACGCGGACAGCTGCCTGAGTTTGTCGCCCCACCACCCGACCACGGCCGACCTCAGCTTGGAACTCCCAACCGGCCTCAACCTCATTCGGGGGCACGGAACGAGGTCCACACACTGGTCATGGGCAACCAGCATTTCGTCGGATCACGGAACCAGCACAAGAGATTGGCCAGGGAGGCCCACATCGATTATTAGTACTCCACGCAGAGGGCGAGGATGAGCTAGATTCCTCCCGAATCTCTGGACGAGGTGACCTTTTCGGAGGCCGACGTTGTCCATGCCTGCCACCCTCACCACGACGCCCTTGTTATCAGAATGATCCTCAATGGGATGCACGTCCACCGGATACTTATTAACAATGGGAGAGTGGGGCTAACTTGCTGTACCTCCGGACCTTAATCTACATGGGCCTCGACTAGCACCTGAGCCCGTGCCCCCTTGGCCCTGTGATAGGAGTGATTGGTCATGCAACCGAGCCGGTCGGGCAAATATCAATGATGAAGGATCTGGGGGAGAAGCCGTGCCAGCGGGCCGCCATGGCCACCTTCATAGTGGTGGATCTCCTGAGTAATTATAACGCACTCCTGGGCTGGCCTCTCCTGCATGAGCTGAGGCCTCAACTTCCGTCTACCACTACGCCATGAAATTCTCTATGCCCGCTGGGGTGGCGACAGTCTGGGGGGATCAGTCCGCAGCATGTCGGTGCGGCATCACCTTCCCCATTATTCGCGAACGGGTGGGGGAGCTGACCGTCGCCATGGTCGAGCTCGACGATCTACGTAGCCGACCTGAGGACCAGAGTACACAGCCGATGGAAGAGTTGGACACCATCGAGGTTGACGCTGAGCACCCGAAGAGGGTCCTGAAGATCTGGAAAAGCATGCTCCGCTTTGGTCGAGTTCCTCCGCGGCAGCGCCGATGCCTTTGCCTGGGAGCCCTCCCACATGGTCGGTATACCTGCGTCCGTAGCCTGCCACAAGCTGAACATTGACTCTATTGTCCTACCTCGCAACAGCGGCGACGCCCACTGAAGCAGGAGCGCTACGAGGCCCTGGCAAAGGAGGTCGATAAGTTGCTCCAGATAGGTTTCATCAGGGAGGCCAAGTATCCTACCTGGGTTGCCAATCCAGTTCTCGTGAAGAAGAACAACGATAGCTGGAGAGTCTGTATAGATTTCACCGACCTCAACAAGGCCAGCCCCAAAGATTCATTCCCTTTACCCCGCATAAATCAAATGGTAGACGCCACGGCTGGGCACGAGCTCCTCAGTATGATGGACGCCTACTCGGCGTACAACAGATTCCCATGTACCCCCCAGATCAGGAGCACACAGCCTTTATGATGGACCGAGACCTCTATTGTTACCAGGTCATTCCCTTCGGGTTGAAGAATGCTTAGGCAATCTACCGCGGCCTGGTCAATAAGATGTTCGCCTCTTAGATCGGAGTACCATGGAAGTATATGTTGATGACATACTGGTCAAGAGTGTGAAGGCGGGTGACCACGTCCAGCACCTGGGAAGGATGTTCCAGGTCCTGCGGAAATATCGGATGAAGTTGAATCCGCCAAAGTGTGCTTTCGGGGTTGAGTCGGGGAAATTCCTCAGATATGTGGTGAGCTCCAGAGGCATTGAGGCGAACCCCGAAAAGATTCGGGCCGTTCTAGACCTACGACCGCCCACCCGGGTCAAAGAGGTTCAAAGCCTCACCGGCCGGATCGTAGCCCTGAACCAGTTTGTATCTAAAGTCACGGACCGATGTCGCCCTTTCCTCGAGGCCCTGAAGAAAGGGAAGGACTTTGGTTGGACCCCCGAGTGTCATGAGGCATTCGACGAGCTCAAAAGACACCTGGCCCAACCCCCACTCTTGTCAAAGCCCAAACTGGAAGACGTCCTATCAATCTACTTCTCATTCTCCGAACATACTGCCAGTTCAGTCCTAACACACACTGAAGCAGACGTCCAGTACCCAGTCTATTACACGAGCCAGTCCCTCGTCGACTCTCAGAATTGTTACACGCCAATGGAGAAGTTAGCCCTGGCACTCGTCACCAATTCCAGGAGGCTCCAACCTTACTTCCTCGAGCATCCCATCGAGGTGGTGACCAACTTCCCATTACGCCAGGTGCTCCAGAAGCCTAACTTATCAGGTCGATTGGTTAAGTGGGCGGTGGAGCTCGGACAGTTTGATATCTCCTATCGGTCGCGGCTAGCAGTTAAAGGTCAAGCCCTAGCGGATTTAATAGCTGAGTTCAGCTCCCTGTTGACGAGTCCCAGTACTAGAACCGAGCCCTGGACGCTTTATGTAGACGGCTCATCGACGGACGTGCACTCTGGAGCCGAGCTCGTGTTTATGAGTCCCGCCTTGGAGTCTTTCTGTCAATCCATACGATTCTCGTTCCCGGACTCCAACAATAAAGCTGAATATGAGGCCCTGATCGCTGGCCTCAGGTACGCCTGGGCGATACGCGTCTCCCACCTCCGAGTCCGAAGCGACTCTCAGCTCGTCGTGAACCAACTCAATGGAACTTACCTCTCCAAGGACAACCGGATGACCAGCTACGCCGACCTCGCTACCTCCGAAATGAAGAATTTCAAGGAGGTCGTCCTTCGATAGATCCCTCGTACCCAGAACAGCCTGGCTGACACCTTGGGGCACCTGGCTACTAGTGAAGGGATAGAGGAGCTAGAATTGTGCCGATCAACCGACTGACGAGGTTGGCCATAGCCCAGCACTCCCTCGTTGCCACTACCGACTTAGGCCCCCTTAATGGAGGGATGAAATTTTCTCATTTTTGAAAGATGGTAGGGCCTCGGAGGACCCCAGGCTGGTCAGATAGTTGCGGATTAGAGCCGCTCGCTACACTATCATTGACAACGTACTCTACAAATGTAGTTTCTCAGGCCCTCTACTACGGTGCTTGACTGAGAGAAGCGGCCTTCCTGCTAGACGAAGTCCGTTTCGGAACATGTAGAAACCACTATGGCGGTCAAGCCAGGCACACAAGGTCCTACGGCAAGGGAATTTCTGGCCAACTCTCAAGAAATATTCAATAACCTATGTCAAGCGCTGTGACAAATGCTAGCATCACGCCCAGGTCGGTGGGGCCCCTCCTACCGAGCTAACCCATGTACTTAGTCCATGGCCCTTTTGCAAATGGGGAATTGATCTCATCGAACCTATGCCAACGGATGGACGCCGACCTCCGTACTGAGCTATACAAACGCCGCAGTGCGAGGTACTTTAACCAGAAGGTCAAGAAGCGAAGCTTCCAGGTCGGCGACTTAGTACTTAGGAAGGTCTTCCTCGCTATCCGGGACCAGGCTGCAGGAGCCCTGGCCGAAAAATGGGAAGGACCATTCGTAGTCCTCAGAGCCCTCTGCAATGACTCCTACTATATCGGGACTGCTGAAGGAGATGAACTCCCCCACCCCCTGGAACGTGGAACATTTAAAAAAGTATTTCCAGTAGTTCTCAGGAATGTGCTGTAAATAAATCGTTGTAATATCTATCCCCAGTAATGAATGAAAACTTTTGAATTGTCATTTGAACTTGGTTGTGCAATTGCCCAGTTATTAGATCGGTTACTTAGGTCCACCACGGCGGACCCACCCCCGACATAGCCGACCTACGAGGTACGGGTTGGGGACAGATCCACCAAGGTGGCATCTAATCAAATAAATTAAAAAGTCCATCTCTTTAGATCGGACATTATGTCCACCACGGCAGACCCACCCCCAACATAGCCGACCTACGAGGTATAGGTTGGGGACAAATCCACCAAGGTGGCATCTAATCAAACGAATTAAAAAGTTCATCTCTTTAGATCGGACATTAGGTCCACCACGACGGACCCACCTCCCGGCATAGCCGACCTACGAGGTACAGGTTTGGGACAGATCCATCAAGGTGGCATCTAGTCAAACAAATTAAAAAGTCCATCTCTTCAGATCGGACCCTAGGTCCACCACGGCGGATCCACCCCCTTATATAGCCGGTCTATGTAGTACGGGCTAGGCAGATCCACCAAGGAGGACCTAGTGTTTGTGAGGTACTGTCACTTGTTAATTTACATTCCTAACCCCAGCAGAGGAACGACCTAATTGAGTGCCCTGACTTCGAGTACGGATAAATCAAAGTAAAGCGTACAAGCATACAGGACAAGCTAAATACTTGAATAATAAGAAACAACTTGGAAACAATAGAACTCATTCAGTTTTTAAATGAAGCTAAACCCAGTCCGGCATTACCGGATTGGACAATATCTATACAAACAAGAAAATAAATAGCGAAACCCAGCCTGGCAGGACAAGGCTGGGCAATATCCATACATTACAAAATTAATAAAGGGGAGACATATCCCCCGCAAAATCAGTCCTATTGGCCACCCTCTGCCTCTTTGTCCGGCATGCCGTACTCGACCCGCAGGCGCTTCACCTCGTCCTGGAGAAACCCGACGTCCCAGTCAGGACGCTTCTCGATATCTTGGATCAGGTCCTCGGCCGCACTTACGAAAGTTGAGTTCAGCTCGTAGGTGTACTCCTCGGACATTCTGAACTCCTCTATCACCTCGTCCAGCGATAGGCCGGCCTGACCAGATTCAGCCTCCTTCAGGGTCACGATCTCAGCCCAGAGGGACTCTAGCTCGGCAACATGAGCCTTCTTGGCCTCCTCAGCCTCTTGGGCCCTCTCCCTGACCTTCTTTTGCCCCTTTTTCGGCCTACCCTAGGCCTCTCCCAGACTCGATCTGGCCTCAGCGAGGGCGGCGTTGCTCTCATTCAAGCTCGACCTCAGCTCCTGGATCGCTGCCCTGGACTGCTCTCCACTCCGGAGCATGTACACTATTGCCCGGCTGTAGTGGGCCACAGCGGTCAGCGCATTGTCCACCGGGCTAAGCATACCCAGGTAGTGCTCCTGGGCAGGGGTCTAGGACCTCCCTAGCGCGACGGCAGCGTTGTCCACCTAGGCCGACAGGACGGACGGGCGGGCCCGTGGTACGGAGGGGAGTTAGCTCGGAAGAAGTCCCGCAGCAGCTTCGGCGCCGACCCCCGTGGCGACTAACTCGACCTCCTTGGCGGGAGTGGTACCCAAATATGGTAGGTCGGCACGGGTTACGCCAACGTCCATTGTACCGGCCGAGGCGGCTTGGGCGGTCGCCATCGTGCCCTGCCGATCTCGTGCTTAGCGGGCTTGACGATCGGGCGAGCCCGAGGGACGAGGATTGGAGGGCTTCGAGCTCGGTGATGCCTTAGTGCGCACCTTCTTGGTGAGGGGGCTGAGAAGTTTGCCGACCTCGCATCGTCGGATGTGAGGATGATTGAGCTGCGAGATCGAAGGGAGTCAGTTGCAATATAAGGCATCAGTGAGGTCGGACAAGCACAGCTCGGGTAACTTACCTGACGTAGAAGAGGACCTTTGAGGACGAGCTCGCGAGAGGCGGGCGTTGAATAAGTTCTCTTCGGTGAGCAGGGTGCGCCAATCACGGTCCTGTATCAACCTCGCTATCACAGCCCGCTCAGTCCAGCCCTCGAGCGGCCTAGCCTCCTTGTAATCTGCACAAACAGGGCGTCGGTTCAGTTCGAAATAAAACAGCAACTCAGTTAGAAGATTCTTACCCAGGTCGTGATAATTCACGGGAATCGCGACCTCCCCCTCCCTGTCCGGGCTCACCAGGCACCCCTCAGCCCAGAGCCAATTCTACTTCCAGCCTTTGACTGAGTCCGGAAGCCCGGTGACGAAGGCACCCGCTGAGTTCGGCCTAACCGAGTAGTAGTACCAGCCCGAGTGTTGCCATCCGACTTAAACGAGTAGAGGTGGTTGAACTCCCACACCGTCAACCCCCCGAGACCAGCCTTGTGCCATAGTACGAGCATCCCCACGACAGTCTTCCACGTATTTTGGGGGGGGGGAGTTGAGTAGGTGCCACACCCCAAGCCAGGAATTCCATGATCGCCTTGGGGAATGACAACCTCATTCCGGACTCGAGCATGGCTTGATTCACAGCAACGCGCCCCGTTTGTGGGTAGTCAGCCCGCTCATCCGCATCGGGGACAATGAATCTCACCCAGGGTGAGACCTGGTACTGGGAGTGCCATGAGTCCAGGAGCTCCTCGGTCACTACTGACTGGACCTGAGAACAATCCCATGGCTTCGAGACATCGCGTCTAGCCGCTTTTTTCTTCCTCATCTTGATGACACTCGGTGGGGACGGGCCCAGCCCCGTACTGAAAGGAGGTGCCCACTCCGGACCCCAAGTTAGCAGACTCCATCATAGCCCTGACGGTTTGCAACGGCACAGCCTCCAGGACTTCCTCAACACTCGGGGAGTTTTCTCTGTGCGGGGAGGGGAAGGGTTCCGGAGATTGACCCTGTGGTCGTAATCATATGCTTCTACCGAACTCGAAGACTTAAGACGATGGTGATTTGTAGTATACCTGAAGGTGAGATCGGGAACGAACTGAAGGTAAGGACGGTAGACGATCTGGGCTTCAGCTCGAGAGAAAAAATTTCACAAGTGTAGAGAGCAGGAAAATGAAATCCGAGGAAATGAGGGGTATATATAGGCAATAACGACGAAAGTTGAAAGGACGCGCCCTCCCCCAACGGTCGACCGACACATGTACCAGGGTCAGGGCCACGTGCCACGCGCGTGCCATCCTAGGCCGGCAAGAGCTTTAATCTCACCTGGCCCAGCCGGCATTAACGCTGGGGACAATTGTTGGCACCCTAGTGACGTGGCACGAAGCCAGCCTGGGTCTCCCCACGGTATGGACCCCCCGCTGACGTGTCGAGGGCACTAGGTCGGATGATGATGTGTCAAGGTTCTCAGGTCGGCCAAATACACTTGATAGTCGCTGGGGAAACTAAGTCGAGGTCAGTTCGGACACCATACCTAGCTCGGCCTCATCACCGAGGTCGGCCAATCAGCAGCAGGGGCTTCAACGGCACAGGCATCCCTACGGGGATGAGGTCAGCTCGGCGACAGCACATGGCGACCCCCGACCGCTACTGTAGCCGACAGTAAGGACAATCCACGTGTCATCTTGACACTCTAACACCACCTACGACTGACAGGGTATCCTCGCCATAAATGCAAAGGCGGCTGCTGGTACAGCAGAGGCAATCATCACACCTATTCTGAAGCTAGTCCAGCCGCGTCAATGATGACCTACTACCACCTACCATATTTTTGCACTATAAATAGGATACTGAGTGGCCATTCGAGGGCAAGAAAATCCTCTGTAATTAGTGACAAGCTCGAGCTCGGCTATAAATACAAATTTACATTTCTACTGTACCAGTTACTGCTAATCAATCCTTAACACTCGCCTAAGTTGATACTTAAGTAGTCCATACTATTTTCGACATCAACAAACTATTTAATTGATATCAATTTAGTATGACAAAATTAATTATGGACAAAATAAATATATATTAGAAATAAAAAGTAGAATAACGTTATTTATTAAAATTTTTGCCTAATTTATATATGTTCCAAACATGGGACTTCAATTGCAATTGCTATTTATTTACCCTAAGTGAAATGCCCAAAGGTATCCTGTATCTGACTTGTGTCCTATATCACTAATTCAATGTGTGTGGTATATATTTGGTTATGCGGTATTCAAAATTGCTATGGTTTTAAGAATTGGAGTGTTGGGTTTCTGTACCTTGTGTATGTGTGTTGTGTGTTTTTTTTTAAAAAAAGATATCCACGACAAAAGGACAAAATAACAAGAATTGAAGTTCATGTGCGCAACAACTCGTAAAATTGACCGAATTCATCCTAAAAGGACCAAACGCGCACCACAACTTTTTTTTACCATTCACGTTTTTTTTGGACAAATTTTATGGTAGACGTAATTTATTTCAACTATTTGCGCGAATTTCCCTACCGAAAATCTTCTCCTACCCTCGCGGGTCCTGTACCCGCGCCCCCCACCCACACACATCCCCCCTGATTGCTTAGGGAGGCCTTGTTTTTTCTTGCGCGGGTTCCCACCCACGCGGGTAGGAGAACAAGCCCGATTTCCCTACATAGAATTAGTAAGGGGGCGTTCTGTTTGTTTTGTATTTTCTGTTTTCATTTTCGAAAATGTTTTGATGTTTTTTGTTGTCAATTCTTGTTTTGAGAAAATTGAAAATGTGTTTGGTTTGTTATTTTAAAAAATTATTTTTGAGAAGGGAAAATAGAAAACGTGTTTTGTTTATACTTTTAGAAAAATACAAATTGGTATAATAAAAATTACAAAAAGGTCTTCAAACTATTCAAAATGTTCAAACAAGCCCTCATCTTCACCCCACCCTACCCCCACCCCACGCACCCCCTTCTCTCTTCAACCAGTCCCCGATGACTTTGCCGGCGACTGTGGTGGTGCGAACCACCAACTATTGGTGATTCGCGACCACCAACAGGTGGTCGAAACCACATGTTTGTGGTGGTCGACCACGACCACCACCTGTTTGTGGTGGTCCACGACCACCATTAATGGTGGTTCGACCACCATAAACAGGTGGTTTGCGGCCAAATCTGGTGGCTAAGCCACCAGATCTGATGGAAAGCTTTGGTGGCGGCGATTGGTGGGGTGGTTGGCGGTGAATGGTGGTGGTCGGTGGTGGTTGACGGTGGCCGGCGGTGGTTAGCAGTGGTTGGGACTAAAATGTAATAAGTGTAAAGTTTAAAATCTGAAAATACGTTTTCTTTATTTTCAACATTTAATATAGAAAATACCGAAAACGTTAAAGAGACGTTTTCGTATTTTCTATACAAATCTTGAAAACGTTTTCGAAAATGTATTTTCTAAAATAATGAACAGAACGCGTTTTCAATATTTTCGAAAATAAAAAACAGAAAACGAGTTGAAAATGACAAAGAGAATGCAGCCTAAATATTTTGCTTTTTGAATTCCATGTTACTCCTATCCCTAATTTATCATTTGAAAATGAATATTCACGACGGAAATGTGAATACCACGTACACTACAATCTACGAAACCCAAAAGGCCCACGAACATCCCATCCAACTCGGCCCTTTTCAAGCCTCAAGCAGTCATAAATAAATTTCATGTGTTTGTTCCTCGAGAAAAGACCCCCCAAAAAGGCAAGCGGCAATTGAATTCATCAGCATTGAGAGTTGTTGCAGCACATATGCCTAGCTGTAATTGAGTAGCGTGTTTTACTCGAATTCAGGGCTAGGGTTTTGATAACAAAGTTGGGTTCCTATGTTGGAGGATGAAGAGAGTTTGTCAAATGCGAATAGGCCAATCTTGGAGGATAAATCGGTAATGGAAGATGAAAAATTGGAAAAAGTGGTTAAAAACGTGGGGCAATGTCAGTCTGTTAAATTGGATGATTCGGATTTAAGTGGTTGTGATGTGAAAGATAACGTGATCGATGATTCGAATTTAAGTGGTTGTGACGTGAAAGATGAAGTGGTTGTGATAGAGGATAAGCCAGCGGAAGAGGAAGGTGGAAAAGACCATGGTGGCGTGGGTGGAGATGTAGCGGCTGAGGCTGGATTGGAGGTGGAGCTGGGTGTAGGACATGAAACTGTTTTTAATGTAGTTGATTGTGGACTGTCAGGTCAAGAGGCGGTGGAGGGAATTCCGGTGGTTGAAGGTGAACTGGAAGTGGTAGAAGGTACACTAGAAATGGCTCTTTCTGATGCTGGGGATTTAGAACTCGGTGAAAAAGGTGGGGAAGAGTTGATGCCAAGGGCTGACGAACAAGTGGAGGCATCAAGTGATGGTGAAATGGCCATTTCTGACAAAATGTTGACTCCCATTGCTGAGAAAAAGGTGGAGACAGTAGAGGAATTGGAGGCATCAGAAGGTGGTGCAATGGCTTTTTCTGATGTTCGCAATTTAGAACGTGGTAATAAAGTTTGTGAGATGGTGATTGTGAGAGAGGAGTTGGAGACATCGCGTGGTGGTGAAATGGCTGTTTCTGATGTTGCAGATTTGACACCAGGTAAAGGAAGAGGGGAAACCTCACTTGGTGGTGAAATGGCTGTTTCCCAAGCTGGGGATTTAGAACTCGGTAATAATGGCAGGGAAGATATGGTGACAGTGGCTGATGCAAAAGTGGAGCCTGGGCCTGTGGGACAGGAATCAGAAGCATCAGATGCTAAAACTGTGACGGAGATTGATGTAGGGATGGGTACCAGAGAGAAGGTTAGTACTGAGGAAGTAAATGAGGTATTAACAGAGGGTGCTATAGACTGTAAGGAGAAGGTTGCTGTTGAATTAAATGATTCAGAAATTGGGGTTGCTGATGAACTAACTGCAGAGGACATTTCAACCTCCAAAGACAAAGTGGCTTCTGAGATGACAAATGATGCAAGGTCTGCAGCGGTTGGCGCAATTGCAGGAAATCAGGTTCATGGATTAGATGGGGCTATGGGAATTGATGAGACTGAGTCATTAGAGGCTGTGAAAGATGAGTATGCTGAAGATAAAACTGTTGTTGCCAAGGATGGCTTGTTGGCAGAATCCCTAGTGGCACAGGAGAAGGATGTGAACATGGATGGTTCAGAGTCGGATAAGCCTGTGAATGCTGCAGAAATTATTGAAGAAGCAGTGGCAGAAGAGGACATTCCAGCAGCAGATACTGAAATGGACACAGAGACAGAGGGTGAAAATGGTAACTTGGCTGTGAGGATTTCATCCAAGGACACAAGATTCACAATAGCGAGTGAAGTAGAGATTGAAAAAACAACTGATGATGTGAGTGAGTTTGGTCAGGAGGAGGGTGATTCGATGGATGCTTTACAAGATGAAGAAGATGAAAATATGGTGGCCCAGGACGAGACAGGGACTCAAGACACTGAAATGGAGACTGAAAATATTGTGTCTGGATCTGCGAAAGTTACAGGAGCGAAGCAGAAGAAAGGAAAGAAATCAAAAACTTCGAAAGGGCGGAAGCTTGTGGGAGATGATGTATGTTTCATTTGTTTCGATGGTGGAGATCTCGTCATGTGTGACTGCAGGTAAGAATTTTGAAAAATTACGTATAATCTTTAGAATGTGACCAGGAAATGTATTCCTTGTTTCTCAAAAGTATTTATCCGTGGTGTGTTTATGGGGGTTATCAATAATCTTCCCTGTGTATTTGCAGAGGCTGCCCAAAAGCATATCATCCGTCTTGCGTTAATAGAGATGAAGCATTTTTCAAAGCAAAGGGGATCTGGAACTGTGGTAATTGTCGCTCTCTATTTCCAAATGTATTAAATTGGAGATTGGAGATCTGTGAATGTTGTATTTGAAAAGGTTTATTTAATTGGAAAGGTGTATTTTGTAAGCACTCCTGCATGTTACCACCGAGTTTGTTTGATGAAGTTTCCATGCATGTAATGAATTTCAAAAAGTACACTGTGGACAATTCTTCTTAGGGTTTGTTTGGTAATGTTTAAACAGGAATGATGGTGAAGACTTTGTACTACTTACTTTTTCTCCCCTAAGTTGGATGGTCCCACAAAGTATACTCGCTTTTTCACCACCCAATTTGTATGTTTTTGTTAGAATCCTATATCGGCTTGTGAATGTGCAAAATCCAATTAATAAGGTGAGGGTAATTCTCCCCTAACAAGCCGGTTTTGTTAGGAAGAGTTAGACCTAATATATTTCCTAAGATGGTATTAGAGCCCACTAAATTCTAATGAACAATCTATCTAACTAAGATTAAAAAATGAGCGCGTGGATTTCAAGACTGGTTTATTCAAACAAGCCACGATCTTGTGGAGACATATTAAAGGATAAATCCCACATGGAAAAACTATAAGATAATAAACCAACATATGAGGGACTAAGAGCTTGGACTACTCCTCTTAACATGTTAACTTTTTAAGATGGAACCCCGACCTTCAATATGATATAAGAGTAGGTAAGGATCTTGAGTTCGAATCTCATTGCCACCTACTTAAAATAAATTGTGCACGTGTTAGGTTTTGTTTGGAAAAAAATAAATTATGCGTACACGTGATGCGGCATGTTGAGAATAATAATTAAATAATCTATATCGAAACCGATCTATCAGTTTAAACTTTTAGATAAGGTGGTTCCACAACTTTTAAGATGGTATCAAAGTTAGGCCCAGTATTGCGATGTTGGGTGCCCCAATAACGATTTTCACAGTTGTTTATCATAGTTCATGCTGTGTGCGTGAGGGCGTGTTAGAATCCCATATCGGCTTGTCAATGTACAAGATCCAATTAATAAGGAAAGAGTAATCCTTCCATAACAAGCCGGTTTTGTTACAACGAGTTAGGCCCATCATACTTCCTAGGAGTTTCTAAATATAAACGTTTTTTAAACACTAACCAAACAAGCCCTCAGCTCACATATCTAGTTTCTTTTGACATCCAGTCTGCATGAAAGGTAATTCGAATGTACCAGTCGTCTCTGTAGCAGCATTATTTCCATCAGTCTTCCCAGATTTCAGATTTTCTATTTCATATACGAACTTTAGAATGACGTGTTAGTAGTAACTTTCTTCACTGATTGTATTGGTAAGTTATCTGTTTGAACAACTGTTCATCAGTTCTAGACATGGCTTTTATAAGTTATTTGCTTGTTCTGCTCTTTTACCCTTTGCTTTTGGTGGTATTATCAACATATAACCCTGCATATTTTGCTCTGGACTGACATACATTGTTCTATCTTTATTTGTACTTCAGGATGGCATTTGTGCAGCATCTGTGAGAAGAATGCCTACTATAAGTGTTATACATGTCCATATTCATTGTGCAGAGGTTGTATCAAAGATGCTGTTATCTTATGCGTACGTGGAAACAAAGGCTTTTGTGAAACCTGCATGAGATTTGTCTTGTTAATCGAGAACAATGATCAGGGAAACAAGGATGTATGTACTTCCTCTCTCTCTCTGCTGGTGTTTTAAGGTTTTCTGATGTACCATACCTTAATTTGGGAGTGTTAGCGATGGTTCTTGGAGTTAAATGTTCCATATTTATTTCATTGCTGTCATACATGACTTCTCTTGGTTACCTGATAGATACTTCTGTTTTCCAGATTGTTTTTAATGAGTCCGGTCATGGACGATATGGATCACTAACTATTCAATCTGATTGTTCTGTTTCATCTTTGGTTCTCTGACAGGCAATGGGAATGAGATTGTTTTCTATCTACATCCTGTTGTCCTCCCAGGGTCTAGATATGGTTGTTGATTAATGGGTTTGTGAGAGCCAAAAAAATAAATAAAATGAAAAAAAAAGAAGGACGAAAGGGATCCATGATAAAATGAAGTCAAAGTCCAAATCAGGGTATATTTGAATTTTGGCTTCATCTAACTTTTTAGTACCTTTAGCTCTCACCTTCAAATGGATAAAAGTTGTCCAGAGATTGAAGATGTAATAGGAAATTGACACAAACAGGAACAAGAGCAGAATTTTGACTTTCCCCTTCAGTGCCATGCTGCAGATTGGTATGAGGAAACTTGTCGATTTACAAGCTACCGAACCTAGAAACTCGAGCGATTAGTGGATTGTGAACAAATACTTGCTGATTAATGTCAAATTTAGTAAACCTAAGGGACCCAAGAGGTCCTGCCTAGTGGATGCCTACTGTTAGCTTGCATAAAAATTTGCATGCTGGGATTAGAAAGTGAACTCTCCATCATTTAGATTTGTCTTTGAAGTATGTATGTGTGGTTTAATGTGTTTTGTTATCATTTGCTGGCTGTTTGAGTTTGTATTTTAGGCTTGTGAGGAAACTTTTCTATGTTAGGTTGTGAATTGCTTTTCCAATCTGCTTTAAGTTTGTAATGTTGTACTGTACCCGACATTTAAATTTGCTTTGAGATTATGTTTAAACAAACAACAGTTGTTGGATTTTCCGTACTATTTTGATGACACTCCCATGTCAAAACTCAAAAGCTGCTAGACTAAGGGTGTTTTAGCAGGTACTGGATTGATATATGAAAAATTGAGTTGAAATAGGGTCCTACCTCTGAGAAAATTCCGCACTTCTGCATATCTTATTTGCACGTATAATTTCATATCTATCAATTAATACTTTAATAATTAATAACTTCTGACATTTATTAAAATTATATGAAACTGAGTGATAACAGATTAGAAGTGGTTGTTCTCCTTCTCCATGTGCAGTGCCAGTTGTGGAGCTAACCCTCACAAAAATGGAGGGGCTTCTTGTCTCCCGTGGCCACTCTACCGTGAAAATTGTTTATGAGGTCATGTAGAGATAGTTCTTCGACAAAAAGACTTGGCGTCTAATTGAGTGTATTGGAAGATACATTAGGAACTGACCACTAATGAGGGTGGGTACGGCTGACAGGTTTCACCAACTCCCGGTGTGGGGTTCTCCTTGCCTGCCTTATTATGCCGAGTATGTTTCGGCCCACTTACCCGTTGCTTGTAACTGTAACCTGAAGCCCTGGGGTGGATGTGCGACATTTGAACGCTTGCTATAGAAATGCCAAAGGCGTCCATGCAAAATGAGGCAGGAGAGCAAGCCAGGCTGGCATGAGGCGATATACCACCACTGTGCAACCTGAGTCCAGGGACAGGCTGATGGCTGCCTCTTCCGTCATCATCACTGGGCATAATTTAATATTGGTGCTATCTAATACTATAATACAAAATACTGAACAAGAATCATGTTTATTTGAGAACTATCTATCTGGAGTAGCCAGTTTGTTTAGTTATCTTAATTTTGAACGATGGCCTTCTAAGTATCTAATGAGCTACAACACGGGTGAGATTCAAGAAGTCGAGAAGAGAAATACATGGGTGAAAGACACCTCATTTATGGATTTGACTTTTCTCTTGGTGTTGGCCTTCTCATATTCTCTGCATTTTATTTAAATTGGAGGTACATACTATCATCACATTTGATTTTTTATTGAAGATGCATATCAAGTTCATAGGTAACTTATAGACAATTAATATATGACTAAATCAGCATGGTAGAAAACTTTTTCACTACCTAGAATTATGTCGTGGCACTAGCTAATATATATGTGTGTGTGTGTCCACACGTGTGTATAATACGTATATTATTAAGTATATGATCCGCAAATCAAATTGAGGCATGGAAAATGGGCTTCGCTTGTGGGGTTGGGGGGGTGCCTCATGAGCAACTTGATGAATTTTTGTCTTCCTTCTTAGGAGACAACAAACCGGACAAAGACAAGGTTTCAAGCCAATATTTGCTTAGTTGGGTTCAGCTCAAGCTACGGTGCTGGTGCAAGTGGGCATGCTAAAGTTTAATAGACTGGTCTCCTACAGCCCTACAGGGAAAGGGAAAGCCACAGAGAGTAGTTCAACAAATTAACGGGTGCAATCAGCTCATTTAACCAAAAATACCCAATCATAGCAACTAACCTAAAACGGTCTGCATATGTAATTTCTACCGGTTCCCTTCATCAATACAGCATGATATAGATGCAAGCCTACGGGTATGGATCCCGTGTTGGATCTTTCAATCTAAAAGTGCACACACCATAAATATGAAAGGAAGATTGCTATGGGAGGAGAACAAGTCCATTTAATGCTCTACTGACTAAGACAACTGGGAAGATCTTGAAAGACCAAGTCTGTTAAAATAAAGATCTTGGAACCAAGTCCATCTAATGCTACACTCACTAAAAGGACCATCTAGCATATTCTAACAAGTTTTTGTAAGAAGTAATAAATATCCGTGTACCCACGTTCAAGATTTAGATACTTGTTCCATTAAAATAATAATAATAATAGTAATAATAATAATAATAATAATAATAATAAATATTGAGATCCTTGTTCACCATTACCCTGGACCCTGTATCATTAGTACTCAACATCCATACTCAAGTCTGAGCAACATGGCTAGTGCTCCACAACTTTGAATTTGCCAAACTTAGTTCCAGAATTTGCTACAATTAGATCAGCCAAATCCTTCAACCTCGTTAAGGTTCACCATTCTGGAGTTTCAGAACATTGCAAATGGCTTCTATCTTGAGAAAAATTGGTCATTCTTTTCTAAATAAAGCATTGCTTGTGTTAGTGGTAATTGACAGGGCAGAACAATTTGTGCTTGTTGAGATGAACTAAGGGGATGACATTGTAGAGAGTACAGGGATTGACGACACAATTGAGCTCTTCAGCAATTCAAATGTGGTCTTTACATTACGTGAAACGAAGAAAAGAGTCAAGGAGATGATGGAAATTCACATGTTTTCCTTCCTGATTTTGGGTCAACCCATGAGTTTATTTGGGTGGACCAGTTTCAAAATTTAAAATTTTGGGGTGTGCGACAGGTTAAGAGGTTTTTCAAGTACCCATTGTTAGTGCTAGTTGTTCGCGTGGGGCAATCCATCCAACTCTTTGGGCATTGCTTTCACCATCATATTGTGTGCAATTTTTGAGGTTATTGCTGAGGAAACTGTCCAACTGCATGAAACTCAAAAATGTATTGGCCCAGAGTTCCACCTTGAGGACAGGTGAATTTCAACGATGAGATATTGATTGGTACCAAAGCAAATTATGCTGAAAAGGTGATGGTATCATGGGTATTTTTTAGAATAATTTACAGATGGTAAGACTAGCAGGGGTGATTTTTTGTTCATTTCAGTTCTGCAAAATTGGGTATTAGAGTATAGACATATTGGCTTGGAAGAGAGAGAACCTCTTGAAAAAGTTGCTAGTATCATTAATAATTCAGTCTTATTATCATAGATACAGCAATAGGCATTTTGAAAAATACAAATCCATTCCAAGTTATAATGCGATGTGTGTTGTTCTTCGGTTCCTACAAACACAGATCACAATGTTACCAAAATCCCAAGGACATAGCTACTTTGGTCTAACTCATATCTGCAAATTTTCAAAAAATTGTAATTTATATCCCCTTCTTAAGGACCTGTAAACATTTAGGGCTTGTTCTTTGGAACAACGTTTTTGAAAAGGTAGATTTACTTGTGCTCGTCTTTGGGATGGTTTTGGTGGATATCTTATCCACTCTCTTGTTGTTTTGTAGTTCATTCTATGATAATAAAATTTTATGTTTACTATCAAAAAAAAAAAAAAAAAGAGGTAGATTTACTTGAAAACCGTCTTAGATGTGTAGTTGGAAATTGGGGAAGATGTATTAAAAAATATAAAATAATTGTATAAATGGTTGAAAATGATGAGAGAGAAAAAGTTAATGAAAGTTAGTGAAAAAATGTGGTGGAAAGAACAAGCCCTTAGTTTTGCAATTTATTATATCTAAGAACATCTCAATGAAGCATTAAGTTGGGAGACACAGGATGATTTGTTTTAACATCACATCCAATGGTCTTTTTCCATTTGCCATTAAATATTTACTATATGTTCGGTAACCTTTTATTTAGCCAAAAACTAAACTTTTGGTTTCTTAGTGGTGTATATAACAATGAGTAGTGATTTGCGATGTGTGGTCAATGTTGAAGAAGTAATTTTCAGGTAAGAGAAAAGTTGATAAACATAGGCTTAAATTCAATTTCACATGGCAAGGTATTGTATTGTCTTGATTATGGTTCTTGGCATGCTTCAGCTTTTCACTTTTCTTTCTATTTTTCTCATATGCTGGCAGACACCATTTTCTGGCATGTAACGCTCTTCAGTTTATGGTTGTTATGTTTAAAATGCATTCCTAACCTCCAATTACTGGCCCCAACCCCTGCCAAGGGAAAGAAAATGAAATTGGTCGCATACAGAATTCTGATTGATCTCGTCCTTGACTATTGCAGGATGAAATAGATTTTGATGACAAAAGTAGTTGGGAGTACCTTTTCAAGGACTACTATATAGAGCTGAAGTCCAAGCTTAACCTATCTTCAGATGAAGTTGCCAATGCTAAGAATCCATGGAAGGGAACAGCTAGCACCATCAAGCAAGAGTCTCCTGAGGCACAGGTAGATGGCAATGGTGGAGAAGGATCAGGATCTGACGCTACTGAAAAATTTGAAACCCCTAAACCTAAGAGACGAAAGCTAAAGAAGCATTCAAATCCCACCTCCAAAAAGGATAAAATGGTAAGTTCAGGTGCAACAGCTGGAAATGAATCTAATTCTGTATCTGGCAACGCCAAGTGGGCATCTGAAGAGCTTCTTGAATTTGTTTCTCACATGAAAAATGGTGATACATCCGTTCTATCTCAGTTTTCTGTACAAGCTCTCTTGCTCGAATATATCAAAAGAAACAATCTTCGTGACCCTCGTAGGAAAAGTCAAATTAGATGTGATGCCCGGTTTGAAAATCTTTTTGGAAAATCCCATGTTGGGCATTTTGAGATGTTAAAACTTCTTGAATCTCATTTTCTTGTAAATGAGGATTCGCCCATGGATGATGTTCAAGGTAGTGTTGTTGACACTGAAAGCGATCTGTTGGAAGCTGATGGGAATGATGACACTGTAACCAAGGGGCCAAATGATAAGAAACCGTAAAAAGCGCAAAAAGGTGACAACCGTGCCCCTCAATCTAATGTTGCCGAATATGCAGCAATAGACATGCACAACATTAACTTAATTTACCTACGGCGGAAGTTGATAGAGGATCTACTTGAAGACATTCAGACATTTCCTGATAAAGTTGTTGGAATGTTTGTGCGAATAAGAATTTCTGGTATTTCTCAGAAGCAAGACATGTATAGACTAGTGCAAGTCCTAGGTAAATATTGTTACTTTCCTTTTATTACCAACTCTTTAAGCTAGTTACAATGGTTCATTTTCTCTTATAATCAGGAAAGTTAAGGTTGTTACTGGTTCCCTGGGCCCATCTTGTCTATTTCAATCAAATTCCTCTTTCTAATGATTTCTGTGCAGGTACAAGCAAAGCTACTGAACCATACAAAATTGGCAAAAGGACATCAAATATTATGCTGGAGATTTTAAATCTAAACAAGACAGAGATCATACCAATTGATATTGTCTCTAATCAAGAGTTCACGGAGGTGATTGAATTTAACTTTGGAGGAACCTTTTTCTTTTTTCTCCTAAAAAAAAGGAAGAGAAAAACTTGAAAGCTATCAATATCTCCCCTACCTTCCCAGCCTTGACCAAAAAAAGTCCATGACTCTGTGGACCCACAGAAGGAAATCCCTCGTGGATTTGGCTTTCAACCCAACATGTGCACAATTTGAAGTACCAGTTAGCATTAAAGAATTGATCGAGCTCAGCTGGGATGCCCTTGTAAGATGTAGTCCAGCTGTCTGTTGTGCTTCAGTGGCTTTAGCAGAGCATCTGCTTCTATATTACTTTTAAGCTATTTAAAGTGAATGCTAATGGACAGAGCTACATGTTAAGTGTCAGCGAGCGTTCGTAATCAACATCCCAGTGTATTTGTGCTATTTATACATGTGAGATTGGAATAAGACGCAAAAATCAACAAAATGCCATATTGCTAGCTTGATGAGCAAACTAGTTGACTTGTGACAAATAAATGCTCCTAGCTAATGTACTAACATAACTTAAGATTAATTTGACTCCTACCTAACATCTGACACTAATAGTTAAATTAACAGATAACACATGCGTTTAAGACTCTCTCCAGTGTATGTAAATAGCTCTCAGTGTAGGTAAATAGTTGCATCTCCTAATAGACTTGATGTTGAAATGCGATTCAAATGGGGTAAGATTGGGAATTTATAGGAAATGATGTTGATGGTCATAAAGGGTTATACTAAGTTTTCAATTTGATGTTTTCTCTTTCCATTTTCTGTGTGAGAGTTCCTTTACAATGAAAATAGCGTCACTGGGACCTCAATCTAATGTTGGTTGCAAAACTAAGTTTGTGTTTGTTTTAACTTATTTCTACCTACAAATTAACTTTACTACTCTGTCAAGGTCGAACATTAATCTTAATCACACATCCAATACAAGTACTCATTATTATCTACACATTTAAAATTCCCAATACTAATCAACCTAAAAAGTAAACTTCTAACAACATAAAAGTTTACTAGAAGACACGCTAAATTATTTATCCCTTTTTAGTTATTTATTATTATTATGTTTGAAAGTGAGATAGTTAAAGTTTAATTGTTTACTTTTTGCTTTCATGTTTCAGGAAGAATGCAAGCGGCTTCGCCAGAGTATCAAATGTGGTCTTATCAGCAGGCTGACTGTGGTATTTAGTTGTCATATGCGTAGTTCAATCTTTCATTTTCAGTTTGGTATTGATCTCGTAATTGATGATGCCCATTATCTTAGGGTGGCATTCTTGAAAAGGCCATGGAAATACAGGCTGCCAGAGTGAATGATGTATGCTATTTCCCCTTATTTTCCATTTTTTTTTGAAAGATATTTAGTTAACAACTGACTAGTGTTTGACAATTAAGTGTTTTGGTAACCAACTAGTTGATGAATCAATAATGAAATGCATTTGTGCTTATTGACTTAGAGTATGTTCGGCAAACATTTTTCTGATTATATGCTGGTCAAACATCAGTTAGATTGACATGTTTCATAGGACTTGTATCAATTATCCACCTAATAAGAGCCACAACATATAACTTTACCAAACACACTAAATCAATGCTATTTCCCAACCTGGAAGCAATTGATTAAAATGATTGGGAATGATCTTGTGTACCACTCTAAAAGGCGATAGGTTTGCTGCCATGCACGTCTGTATGCCTCAGATATTTACAGATGACTCATGGGGAAAAATGTAAGAGGATTTGAATGAATTCTTTATATCTGTTTGCGTGAAACTGCAATGCATTTATGTGAGATTGGATTGTGTTGTCCTCCGTACAAAGAGAGCACAGCATCAATCTTAGAAGCACATTAGCACTTTTGACATATAAGCTTCTAAGAGGTTATCAAAGAAAATAGGAGATGCCTGTTTAGGTAAAGCTCTGACATTTGAAGGTACACAGTGTGTCAAACTCTCAAACTGAAATCAACGCCAAGGACGGTACCAAGGCATTTTACTTCTCTGAGTTGGTGTGAGCCTTGAGGCTTTTTAAGGTGTAAGCAGTAAGCCTCAAGGAAAGCCAATAGAATAGTTCAACAGAATATAGAAGTGCAAAACTATTCTCATGATGCAGAGACTAACAAAATTTAAAGGTTTAGCCTGCAAAGAAATAAAAAAATAAATTGGTGGAAAACAATGAGTCCTCATATTATTGAATTTCTTGACAAAAATTTGATATGCACTAGTGGAAACAACCTAGAAGTCATCCACACTTATCATCAGTACCTCAATATTGCCAGTTGCTTCTCATTTTCGGTAACCACTGTCAACATGAATGTGGCTTCCTTTCACTGTCAACATGAATGTGGCTTCCTTTCTTGGTTCCTCTGTTGTGTAAAGCCCAAAATTAACAAATAACACCCACAAAACCCTTAACACTTTCTCAAAGACAGCTCAGAAAGGTGACAATGGTAGTGGGAAACTTAGTCTTGAGGTGTAAGCTCACTACCAAACCCAGAAATTTAAGTTCTGACAAATGGTGCAAAATGCTTAATTTCCAGAGCCTTCTGTGAAGATCTCATGTCAGGATAGGGTAAGGGGTAAGCTTCAAACACCATTTTGCAACTCGTAATGCTTCATACTGATAATAGACCAGAGTCATCCATCTTGCCCATCCATTGGCCAGCGGAAAGGGGCCATGTTTACTCTGGTTTTGTCTTTTAACTCTAACATGGTGGGAAACTGTAATATTAGGGCCAATAAATATGCTGTGAACTAGGAGTCTGAACCAACATAGATGTCCTATTGTTTAAGAAATTTGATTTTTTTTTGGGTTTAGAAGGCCAAGAAATTGAAACAAAGGGGAAAAAGGACGACTAGAAGAAAAATGTAAAGAAAATTATAGACTGCAGTTTCTGTTGCATGCCTCTACCACCCTTAGGCTATACCCGAAGTGTAAAAATAGTTATGACAGCGTGTAATCCTTGACAAGACACTCTAAAGTCTAAAGTGCGAGCCTTGAGGAAACTAAAGAATACCTTACACTGGGTGCCAGATGGGATAAGTTTTGGCTGCTTCCGATAAAAGTGTCTCTGATTCCTTTATTCGGTTGAGTTCTTTAGTGCTTGGATATTAAAACTATGGGATTACAATGAAGAGGAGCAGGAGGTTTGTTACGAAGGGAGCAATGGGTCCTTTTACATGTGTTGATAATAAGCCTGTAGTTGGGCAAATGTATGGTTTAAGTTTATGTTGGACTTTAAATTCAAGTTATAAGGAGATTATAAGCTATACATGCACTTATTATATGGCTATAGCAATTGTATTTGTTCATGTATGTGCCTTCTTGTATTACGTTTTCTTATTTCATTATGGTGCTGTGCAGTGGCTGGAATCCGAAATTTTGCGGCTGGGTCATCTTTGTGATCGAGCCAGCGATTTAGGGCGCAGAAAGGAATATCCTTTTTCTCGTTGATTTTATTAGATTAATTTAAGAATTTTATATTTCTCGGAACGTGAGATTATGTGTCTACTTGGAGTTACTGAAGTTTGTTGCATGCAGTTTGGATAACAATCCTCCTTGTTTGTACATGTCACCATGGTGCTTTCTGATTCTATGACTGAGTGCATTTTCCATGGAGCTTTCCTGGGAATTGTTTTCTTGAAAAGTGATTTGTTGGAGAATCCGTGGTTAAAAAGTAGGGAGAACTTATGAGAAACGTGGAATATACTTCTATATTTTCTATTTTTGTTTTGAATGTCTGGTTAGAAGTGAATTTTGACTGGTTAACATATTTTAAAGCTAAATTTAAGCTTGATCAAACAAGGACTAAGTTTCTTTCCTTCATATATATCCAAGTACCTGAAGCTCATATGTATACAAAAGTTCCTTTGAAGTAGTCAATCTGTACGGCAATAAAGCCTATAACTGAACTCCAAGAATGAAGCAAATGGTCTAATTTGAGGTTCCATCTAAAGAAATATTATGAACTGTGCTACCTTGATTCCCATTACACTTTAATTATTTATATGTGCTGTATTATTATTATTATTATTATTATTATTATTATTATTATTATTGTCATATTTGTTAACTACAGTGTTGTGTAGACACCATTTTATTTATTTATTTTGGTCTCTCTCTCTCTCTCTCTCTCTCTCTCTACCTGATTTTTGGATATGCCATTTAACTTCTATTCACTAGCATGGGAAATTGTTTCCAATTCAAGATCATGTAGATTCTTGGTTTTGCAGTTCTTGCCCGTAGCCTTTGAAATAGACATGTGCTAAATTCTCTCATCTGAGGTAAACTTCTTGTTATGATTTCAAAAGAACCAAAGAATGCTACCAATATATTCGTTGACTGAAGCTCAGCAGACCCCATATTTACCCCACATTTTGTAACAGTGATGTCTTAGAACCCGACTATTAGAAAAAATCATGTATAGGTTCAGTGGCATTCATCATTCAATGTGGCTAGACTAGATCATCACGATTCATTCCGACTTTGTTTTTATATTTAGAGATGTACGTTAACCTTGACGGGTTTTCACGCTCAGAGAATGTGTGGAAAAATTACAGCTTTTGAAGACGCCTGATGAGCGTCGACGTAGACTGGAGGAAATTCCTAAAATACATGCAGATCCAAAAATGGACCCAGGCTACGAGTCTGGTGATGATGGCAGTGGAACCGATGAAAGTCCAAGAGGTTAGTGGTTGAATTTGCTGATATGGAAGTAATGATTATCGAGTTCTGATTCTAAACGTTATATGGGCTACAGATGCTTACATGGGCACCAGAGGTTCTGGTTTTAGCAGGAGAGAAAGAGGACAAATCTCTCCTGGAAGTAATCATTCCACAGTAGGTTCTTGGGCTGGTGCTGGAGAAAACTTGAGTAACAGCTGGGAAGGAAGCAGAAATCTGTCTGGAAAAAATACTTCAACCGATTTAACTGAAATTGTCCAAAAAGTGAATGAAAATTCATGGAATCAAGGAAGAGAGAGAGACACACGCGACCGAGAACCTTACAACTTGGAAATGCGCAGTTCAACTACTAATAGTGAATGTATAGCTCAAAATGTCACAGTTTCTACTGTTCCATTACTCACTTCCCCCACACCCGTGTCTGCTGGGGTAGTAGAAACTTCTACTGCCATGAAGATTAATGAAACCGAAAAGATGTGGCTTTATCAAGATCCTTCTGGAAATGTACAAGGACCATTTTCCTTAGTCCAGTTGCGTAGATGGAGCAATACAGGGTACTTCCCTGCAGACCTAAGAACTTGGAAAACTACAGAAATGCAGGAAGACTCTATACTTCTGACTGATGTTTTGGCAGGCAAGTGTCTGAAAGAGTTACCAGAAGTTGGCAATAAACAGCACAATCCAAATATTTCATCCGATCAATTTGCTATGAAGAGACTGAATGCTGAACGGAAGCCTGTGCAAAACCCTAATCTCTCGGATAGAAAAAGTTTTGGAAATGATCCACGAAACTTTCCATCTTCTACTCCGAAGCAAAGTAAATGGGATCAGATTGGTGATGAGGCTGCTTTCACTGCAGTGGTCAAATCACCTGCTGTAGCTTTGCCACAACTCAGGACTGATTCTCCGGCTTCTTCTTCAGTGCCTTCCTCTAGTCCAGCATCTAAACCTGAACAAGTTGGGCTAATATCTGGAGATTTTCTTCAAACATCCACGTTAGCTGTGACTAGTGAACCACAAGCAGTACAGATGAACTTACCAGATATGACCATTCAGCCAGTTCAATCTGTTATTAACCGAGATCATCCAGTTGATATTCGTGGTTCGGATTGTGCTTCTAGTCTGAAGGTCGAGCCCGGTGCTTCTATTCCACAGTCTGGACAAAACCAAATTCATGGTTGGGGTGGCTCCACTATGTCGACTGTTCAAAATTTACCCGGAGATTCCTTGAATTCTGGCACCTCAGTTGTGCCTCAATCTGATTTTTGGCAACCTCCGACTTCTGGCGTCCAATCCAACATGATGGCAAATGCCCCTTGGACAATGCAACCAAATCCTACCACAGGCTGGGGGGATCAAACACCCGGAAGTATGAACATGAACTGGGCTCCCGTTCAAGTGCAGCCTACTGGAAATACAGCTTCTGGGCTGACTACTGTTCATGGGCCTGTATCTGGTAATGTACTTCCTGGTTGGTATGGAACTCCGAGTTGGGCCCCTCCAAATGGCAATACAGGAACAGCAGTTCAACTTCAAGGCCCTGTACTTGGATGGGGTCCACCAGCTGGAATAGGAGCACAACCCATTCAGGTGGCCCCTGTTCAGGGGTCATCACTCCCGGGAAATGGAGCTACCCTTCAGGGGCCACCACCAACTGGAACCAGTACTCCTCAAGGTATGCCAATGGGAGTAGGAGGTCCTCCTCTTCAAGGGCCAGCACAAGGAAATTCAAGTCAAGGTTGGGGTGCGCCAGCCGCGGTACAGGGTGTGTGGAGTGGCGCACAAAATCCTGGTGGAGCTCCATACACAGGTGGTTTCAGTGGCGGGAGGCCTTGGAATGGACAACCATCTTTTGGCAGAGGGGGGCCTAGACCTTTTAACAAGAGGAATAAACCATGTCCGTACAATACAAATGGGCGATGCCGGAAAGGGGCATATTGTGATTATCTACACACGTAACTAAAGTTTTCACAGTTTGGAGCATTGATGTTCTTGTACAGTCATATCATGCTATCATTTTGACTTTTTACATTACGTTCTGATAGTTCTACTATATAGCTTTAGTGGAAACGTGCGACTCCTTATTGCTTTATTTGGAAAACTCTTCCTTTTTTTTTTGTTGTGGATAGGAAAACTCTTTACTTGGAAAACTCTTTGAAGAATCACTTTCTCCAAAACCGCTCCCCTCTTTTGTCACAGAAGCACTTACTGATGATTTGTTTCCTGTTTGGACTTTTTCTGTTTCTAGTGTCCACTGCCAACTAACCAATAGGCCTTTTATAGGTTAACAGCATGTTTGGTACGAAGAATTGAACTGGCATCGAACGAATAATATATAATGTACATCAGTATAGTTTCTTTTCAATTTAATACTGTTAAGTGCTGTACAAGTCAGGTTGAAAGTGTGATGGGTGCTATATACGAGGTGGATTCACCTTCTATAGTCGACTCAACTGGTGGCTAATACTTACCAGTGGCTGCAGCTTAAGTGGGAACTTCAAAATATTTGCCTCAATTCCTGTAAGTGGAAACTTCTTTCCTGAGAAAATACTTCATTTCAAGTGTGACAGCGTCTCCTTGACTTTCATTTCTCCTACTTGTCAAGCTTCACAGAATATGTTAAAATTGAAGTTTGAAAAGATCTGTTCTGGTCAATACTCTTATATTTCTCAAAGCCTTAGAAAAGGCTAATCACAGTAAAGATCTTGGATCTTTGAACCTTTTTGCACTTCTTTCTCCAATCTGTTTTCTTGATAGCTAGGTTTGCAGTATTTGAGAAATTGGTAGTGTAGATTTAAATGGATGGTTTCTATCTGTACTATGGCCACAGGAGCAATGTGTTCTTCTGTATATCCCTTAGGTAACAACATTTTGAATATTAGGTTACAACTTTTAGATGGAGAAATGTTCATTTTTTCCCATACCTATCCTTCCCCAGTAAAGCTCAACTGTCAAAAATGGCCTCAAAAATTGAGGGGGGGAAGAACTCACCCCCACATTGTGAATGGTGTTGAAGATAATAACTAAATGCTATAAATTTGGAACGATATATCAGTTTAAATTTTTAGATCAAGTGGTTTAACAAACAGGACACGTGGAAGTGGGACTTCACCCCTGCATTGTGTTGCCATTTTAGTAGGTTGGTGGTGGATGAGGAGTGAAGGATTGTTTTATCCTTTTGAATTTTTCAATTTAAGGGTCATAGGTGTATTGACGGTTATATGGATGAAAGCCATTCATATGAACCTGCCTTGTAAAATTTTCAAAGATTCAAGCCCATACAATCGATAAGAAAATGTTGAGAACTAGAGTGCCAGAGATTGCAAACTTGAGGAACCCTGTTGTGATTTATTCTCTGTACAGTGCAGTAGATTCTCATCCTCTTGAAAGGAGTGATTCTGTTGTATTCTAAATTAAAACATGTATATGCTATCCCTTGGATTTGATCGGATGGCCACGTGGATATAAAACCCACGCCACGTGGTGCCACGTGGTGCTTTCTGATGGTGTCACATCATCAACTAAAGATTTTTTTTTTTTTTTTTTTGTTGTATTTACGTTAGGTCAGATGAATAATATATAACTGCTCCTGATAGGAGGGGTCAGTGTACGAATTTTTTTTCTCCGACTGTGAGTACCATAAGGTACCCACAGTGGGTACCAGATCAAACCCCATGGTATCCCATTGGGATGTGCCATATTGGACCGCTTTGCTGATATGGTGACCTATATTAGAGGCAGGTATTTGATGCAGATCAATTGCGAGAGGGACTTGCCACTAATGTGGCATATCACATCAACAACATATGCCAATGCCACAGTGGCGCATCTCATCGGGTGTCTTGTGTTACATGTAATTTGATATGTTATACGGGGTGCATTCGTTAAGTGCCTATCAGCTTTGTATTACATGTAATTTTCCTTGGCTTCTTAGGCCTCCAAAGAAGTTTGATTGCCATGATTTTTCATAGAAATTATAGAAGTAAGGAAATTATTTTCTAAATTGGTTTGTTGATTGAAAAATTGTCTACGAAAACTATTTTCTATGTGTAACCGTTTAAAACATGTTTGAGCTTGTTTTGCTTGGAAAGCAATTCCCACCCTTCAATAAAATATTTACCGTGAAAATAGAGAGGGAAAGAAGGTAAAAGGCAAAAGAAATGTATCGTTGTTTGATCAATTTATTGTTCTCTGTCGCGCACCAAATTATTCATGTTGAATCTTATGCTAGTAGATGACATTAACACTGGAATGTCAAACAATTGTGCTCAAAATTGATCAAAAACCAGAGCTGACCAGTGCTAACGTGGCATTCGATGTTGCAAACATGGAATTTATCGGTGTCACAAATGAAAAGGAAAAGAGGATTGGTTTTTCAAATTAACCAGCCACCTTGGTTGCTACATCAGAGCTGGTTTTATAATACAAAACCAGTGTTGGTGCTTGAACATACATATTGTACTGTTTATTGTTTTTGGTATCCAACGGTTGTTTTAAGGACATGTAATATAGAAATTAATAGTGATTTAACCTATTATTTGTTGAGATTGAGTGTGAACAGGAATGTGTTCCTACATCGACATCGTAAAAAGTACGATCCAGCTGAAATCAATTATTTGAATTGTCAATGTTACATAAGGGTGATTGGGGTTGGTTTTTAATGATTTTTAAAAGTTTTTAATGTAAAGGAGGAGAGAGAATGAGTGAAGTTGAATGGTGGAGATTTGTTGATGTGATGTGATATGTGGGTATGATTGATTTAGGATAAAGAAAGAATGTATAAAAAAGTGGAAAAAAGTGGTAAAATTTTGAAAAAATTATTCCCAATGTATAACATAAAACTTTATATTTTGTAATAGATTGTGCCTCTATGGCTCTACACATTACTTCACATGTAAATCAATGGTTGTCATATGTATAACTTAAAACTACGTCAACCGTTGTGTCTAATCACAATTTTTCTATTTATGTTAGGCATAAAAAATCATTTCGATCTATAAATTTATTTTTCTCAAATAAATGTCAAATATTTGAATATTTGAACCAAGTAGTGAAAGGCAACAAAATGGGTGGGGCTCCAAACCCACCTAATTTCACACGGGTGGGTCCAAGTAGTGAATTGCTGATAAAGCGAAGTTGGGCATTAAAACGGAATTTACGTTATTTTTCATGGAAAATTGGGTTTGGAGAGGTGAAAAATTTTGCAAGGAACTAGTTTTTTTTTTTGGAAAATGTTTCCTATTTTCAATTTTTTTGTGATCAAATATGCCTTTATATATATATTTTTTTGGCACAAGGTGAAATGATAAGAAATTAAAAATAGAACTTGCACGATCACTTATTCTACAGATATAGTATGATGGTTTCAGATTCTTATTCTATACACTAATGGAAGTTTTTTACTCAAACGACGTGTTAAATGTATGGTTGAAAACTAGAAAAATATATTAAAAAATATAAAGTAATTGTATGAGTAAATGAAAACGATGAAAGAGAAAAAAGTTAGTGAGAGTTAATGAAAAATTATTGTACAAAAAACAAGCTGTTATAAATAATTCAAAAGTTGGATGCATTATTGTGAATGAGATGTGAATGACTATGAAATCATGTGAGGATGAAAATAATTCATGAATAATTGTACAACTTGATTGATAATTATGTGTAATATATTTCATCATTTTGTTTTGATTCTACACTTGATGGTACATAAATAGCGCTCAATTCATGAATTGTTGAATGAAGAAGAAGGAAGAAAGTTGATATATTTCATCTCTATTCTCTTGTAGCATTTAAGGTATTTTTTCTTTGATTTTATAACACGTTATCGTAGACGATCTCTACACTAGAGCTCACTCTTGTAGTAAAAAGGGAATATGCTTTCTGATTCATCTTATAGATGGCCTACAGTATCGAAACCTAATTATTACAAGATAATCACGATTTTTTACAAGAAATTTTATTTTGTTATTGTTGTCTTACAGTACTAATTCAAATTTCAAAACAAAATATACTAGCTCATCTAAATTTTTGAAAATGTCGCTTGCAAAACTTGATTTTGTCGCTCTTGATATTTACGGTGATAATTATTCATCATGGACACTTGATCTTTGAGATTCACTTGATCTCAAAAGGGTTAAGTGAAACAATAATCGAAGGAAATGAAAGATCCCGGCAGGATCGTCTGCGGCGTTAATTTTCCTTCGACGACACCTCCATGCATCTTTGATGGTAGAATACCTCACGATCAAAGATCCATCATTACGTGGAAAAATTTAAGACGGATTCGATCACCAAAGGGTCGTCGTCACCGCCCAAGGCCGATATCGATGGATGCACTTGCGCGCGCAAGATTTTAAATCTGTAAAGATTACAATTCCGAATTATTGAATACGTTACGAATTACTTTTACGTGGTGAAGAAATTCGAGCAAGATATGTTAGAAAAAGACTTTTCAACATTCCATGCCTCGAGCGTGCTCTGCGGCGGCGATGTCGAGCGTAGATTTCAAGCGTATTCGAACTTGTATCTTGCTTATTAGTAGCGAACAAAATAATGAACTACTCATGAAAAACCATGGGATACGTCCAACGGGATCCACGGTGATACGAAACAAATGGAACTATATGGCCTGAGGTAAATGCAGCGTTAGGAAAAATAATTACGGACGTGGGCGTGGGCGTGGGCGTGGGCCCGCGTGGGCGTGGGCGAGGGTTTAGGCGTGAATTCCAACATGATAATGGAAAAGCTCATTTACGATATAATGAGCGAGAATCGGCAACACAATAGCGAGTTCAAATTTGGAAAAATAATGGAAATGATTCATTTGATAAAAGCGTGTAGCCGGATGCTATCGATGTGGAATACACGGGCATTGGTCCGTACATATCGTACACCAAAGCATTTGGTGGACTTATATATAAACTTCGACCAAGGGAAAGAGAAAGGAAAAGAAAAAGTTGAAACCAATTTTCTTGATTGGGATGGCGGAGTCAATGGAACTCATTTTGATACTCACGACTTTTTCCCAGATCCATGAATCATACAAACATTGGAAGTTTGATGGAAAATATCGATTAAATAATTCTCTAATGAAGTATTATTATATTTATGGTGTATTATGTGTGAAATATTTTTCTATAATGCTTTATTGTGATAAGTGTGGAATTGTTATCTTTATATTTGTATTGTTATTTTCCATTAAGTATTATATGTAATTGTTGTTTGTTAAGCGGTATGAATTTTATATTTTAAATTTCTTTTTGTAGACCATGACAAATTGCCAAGATATTTGCCTAGGCGATAGCGCAACTACGCATACTATTTTACAAGATAAGAAGTTTTCTTGGATTTGACAATACTGAGAAAATTATGTCTATACAATTTACAGTGCATCAAATATTATTGAAGGCTCAGGAAGAGCTCGTATTATCCTGCCAAATGATACACAATTGAATATAGATGATGCACTTTATTCTAGCAAATCGAGAAGAAATTTGCTTAGTTTTAAGGATATCATAAAAATGGATATCACATTGAAACAATGGAAGAAAATAATAAAGAATATCTTTACATAAACTCATTTCTATCTGGGACATAAGCGATTAAAGAAAAACTTCCATCGCTTCCATCTGGAATGTATTATACATTCATAAGAACGATTGAGTCTAACAATATCATAAAACCAAAATTTATTGACTCAAAGGTTCTTAAACTTTGGCATGATAGATTTGGGCACCCAGGAACGACTATGATGCAACGAATAATTAAAAGCTCACATGGACATCCTTTTAAGAACCTTAAGACTATTTTACCAAATGAGTGTCCATGTGAAGCTTGTTCACAAGGTAAATTAGTCATCAGACCCTCTAAAACAAAGGTAAATGTTGAATCGCCAACTTTTAAAGAAAGAATTCAAGGTGATATTTGTGGACCTATACACCCACCTTGTGGACCATTTCGTTATTTTCTGGTCTTAGTTGATGCATCTACTAGATGGTCACATGTTTGCCTACTTTCAACTAGAAACGATGCATTTGCTAAACTATTAGCCCAAATTATAAAATTGCGAGTTCATTTCCCTGATTATTCGATCCATCCATTCGATTTGATAATCTTTGGTGAATTTAGATCAAAAGCATTTGATGATTATTGCACGCTATGGGAATTGAAGTTGAATATTACATTGCTCATGTCCATACACAAAATGGATTGGCGTAATCATTTATTAAATGCCTCCAATTTATTGCTAGGCCTATGCTTATGAGGTCAAAACTCCCAACTTCTACTTGGGGACATGCTATATTACATCTTTGCGGCATTGATACGTCTCGAGACCAGCTGCATATCATCAATACTCCCTTTACAATTAGCATTTGGTCAAGAACCTAATGTTTCTCATCTTGAATTTTTGGTTGTGAAATCTGGTACCAATTGCACCCCCAGCGTACCAAAATGGGTCCCCAACGAAGGCTTGGAATTTATGTTGGGTTTAATTCACCGTCAATCATCAGTACCTAGAACCTTTAACAGTGATCTATTTAATGCATGCTTTAATGATTGTCATTTTAATGAAATGAATTTTCCAACAACTTGGGGGTACAAAACTACATCCTGAAAGAAAAAATGAACTTTCCTAGAATGAGAAGACTCTAGCTCACTTTGATCCCGAAGCAATAAATGTGAGAGAGAAATTGAAAATCTTATTCATTTGCAAAGAATCGCATATGAACGATGCATTTGTGAATACAAGGAAAGTCACCAAGTCGCATATCTGGGTAGAGAATACACCAAGCAAAAATTGATGTCCCATGAGGACAACTTTATTCTGACAAATGAATCTAAAATACGCCAGAAGCGTGGTCGACCAGTTGGTTCCAAGGATTCTGTACCTAGAAAGAGAAGGGTACAAGACAAAAACCAACAAAAGAATACTGCAGAAGTAATGATAAAAACGATTGATCAATCAAATAAAATATTTAAAGTTCCAAAAGAACCAGAAGCATCCAAGAAGATTGAGGTTCCCGCAGAACCAGAAGTATTCGAAAACCATGAGATATCAATAGATTATTTACTATCTAATAACTTATGAGAACGGGAAAGCACTATTGTAGATGATATATTCTCCTTTAATGTTGCCAGTAAAATTGTGCAAAGTGAGGATTCTGAACCACAATCTGTTAAAGATTGCCGAAATAGAAATGATTGGCCAAAATGGAAGGAAGCCATACAGGCTGAATTAAATTCTTTGTATAAACGCGAAGTATTCGGACATGTAGTTCAAACACCAAAAAATGTAATCCCTGTAGGATACAAATGGGTTTTCGTAAGAAAGAGAAATGAGAAGAACGAAATTACAAGGTATAAAGCAAGGCTTGTAGCGCAAGGATTCTCTCAAAGACCAGGAATTGACTATGAAGAAACGTATTCTCCCGTAATGGATGCTATTACTTTTAGATTTTTGATAAGTCTGGCTGTAACAGAAAAACTTGACATGCGTCTTATGGATGTAGTAACTGCATATTTATATGGTTCACTTGACAGTGATATATATATGAGAATTCCCGAAGGAATAAAAGTGCCAGAAGCACTTAGTGCATGCCCAAATAATGTGTTATCAATTAAATTGCAAAGATCACTATATGGTTTGAAGCAATCCGGAAGAATGTGGTTCAATTGCTTAAGTAATTACATTAAAGGGGATACAAAAATGATGACATTTGTCCTTGTGTCTTCATAAAGAAAAGCGGATCTTTGGATTTGCAATCATAGCAGTCTATGTTGATGATTTAAATCTCATTGGAACTCCTGAAGAGATTAATGAAGCAGTGAAGTACTTGAAAACTGAATTTGAGATGAAAGATTTAGGCAAAACCAAATTTTGTCTAGGTTTACAAATTGAACATTTCCCAGAAGGAGTTTTTGTTCATCAATCTTCATATACTGAAAAGGTTTTGAAACGATTTGGTATGGATAAAGCACACCCTCTAACATCACCTATGGTCGTTCGAACACTTGATGTTGAAAGGGATGCGTTAGACCACGAAGATGGGGAAGAAATCCTTGCTCCGGAAATACCGTATCTTAGTGCAATTGGAGCATTACATTATCGACAAATTGCACTCGACCGGACATAGCTTTTACGTAAATATCCTGGCAAGATATAGTCATACACCTACCAAAAGACATTGGAATGGTATTAAACACATTCTCCATTATCTAAGAGGTACGTCGATTTAGGTTTATTTTATTCACATAATTCTCGATCTACTTTAGTTGGATATGCAGACGCAGATACTTATCAGATCCCCATAAAGGCAAGTCCCAAACAGGATATGTATTTACGCGTGGAGGAACTGCTATATCTTGAAATCTACAAAACAAACTTTGAGCGCAACATCATCAAATAATCTTGAACTCATTGCAATTCATGAGACAAGTCGGGAATGTATGTGGTTAAGGAATATGACTCATCATATACAAACATCATGTGGGCTATCCTCAATAAAAAGAAAAATCAAGCTGTATTGTATGAGGATAATGCGACTTGCATCACACAACTCAACAAAGGTTACATCAAGGGAGATAGAGCGAAGCATATCTCTCCAAAATTCTTTATACACATGACCTTGGAAAAGTGGTGAAATTGATGTTCAACAAATTCGCTCAATTGACAATTTAGCGGATTTGTTCACAAAGCGTTACCAACATCAACCTTTAGAAAATTGGTGTACCAAATTGGCATGAGGCGACTTAAGGACCTTGAACAATGTCATTATGAGGAGTAGGTATTTCTTTTTCCTTGATCGGGTTTTATCCCATTGGGTTTTCGACAAGGTTTTAATGAGGCAGATATTTATACTCTGTGGTGAACATCGAGAAGCGGTTGTACTCTTTTTCCTTCGATCGGGTTTTATCCCACTGGGTTTTCACGACAAGGTTTTAACGAGGCAACACATGGGCACCCCACAATCAACTTTATTGTATAAATAGTCATTCGAAGTGTTATAAATAATTCAAAAGTTGGATGCATTATTGTGAATGAGATGTGAATGACTATGAAATCATGTGAGGATGAAAATAATTCATGAATAATTGTACAACTTGATTGATAATTATGTGTAATATGACTCATCATTTTTGTTTTGATTCTACACTTGATGGTCTATAAATAGACCTCAATTCATGAATTGATGAATGAAGAAGAAGGAAGAAAGTTCGATATATTTCCTCTCTATTCTCTTATAAGCATTTAAGTATTTTTACTTTGATTTTATAACACAAGCCATTATATTAGCTTTTCGCTTAAAGACAATATTCCTAATATTGTATTTCTACTCCGTCTTAAATAAAAGATGGATCAGACTGGTCCAATTTGTTGCCAAAAAAGGCTTGTTGCGTGGTAGCTATGAATAGTGTTGAGAAATGATCAAATAAAATAAATAAATAAATGGTCAAGAATGGCGTCTAGTTGGTCAAATGGGTGTGGTGGTGGATTGGTCAAAAATGGTGGTGGTGGATTGGTCAAAAATGGTGGCCACCTCCTTTGTGACACCACTGAGAAATTTATAAAAAGCGTGAATGTTGATCGTTTGATATGTCCAATCAAGAGAAAGAAACCATCTCAAGTAGAGAGAATTCTCGTGTTTGAGAAGAGGGATAGAGAAAAAATGTAGTCTCTTTAGAGTATGGTTTATATCTTCGGTAAAGAGAGTTTTTCTTGTCTTCCTCGTGGGAATGTGTCGATATCGTCGTATGTGTTCTCTGTAAAGTAAACTTGTTTACGTGAGTGAAAGCTGTAAGGTTTATTGAGAGTTTGGATGTCTGAGGATTGGGTGAGAGGAAAAATTCAGAGTGTGGTTGTAACAATTTTCCACATAGTGAATTTTTCTTACGGTTGTCGGATTGAACAGCGGGTGGTTTTTCTCCGGTTTTGGAGTTTTCCACGTAAATCCTTGTGTTGTGATTGTGTTATTATTCTTTCATGTTATTTCCGCATATATTTGATAAATTCTACAACAAAGAAGGATCCTGGAGTTAATCCGAAATCTAGTTCGGGTTGGTGTTTTCCCAACAAATAGAAGTTACTTGTTCACGGCAGTCACGTATCTCATTATTAATCAATTTGCGTTCAAATAAGAATAAACTATTTGTAAGAATGATTTATTTAGACGAGTGTACAGAAATTGACGTGATGGTTGCCACTCCATCCATTTCAAATATATAGTCCATATTTCTTTTTTGAGATATATTAAGAGGTCTCATTTATATTATTTTACTAATATATCCATATTTATTTAATATTCAATTATAATTATCAATTTTTAATTTTACTCATTAAATAAGGATAAGTTAAAAACACGGATAATAAAATATGTGTTTCCATTAAAATTTTTAATATTCATGAAAAACTAGGAACCAAACCGTTTACACTTACCGGTTCGGTTTTCACTTACTGGTTCATAATCAAACCGTTTACAAAACTCAAAAACTAGGAACCATCAGAGTCACACCGGGTTCAACCAGGCCGGATAGCTCTTTCTTCTGCCGCATTTGCAGAACTTTCCGGTGACTATTCGAGTGAATCTCTCTCGAGAAAGTCGGACTACAAGCCGGTCTATACTCCGGCAAAAGCCGGCCTGACTTGTACCTGACCCCACAGGCGTTACACAACGTTTTTGGACCCAACGGTCCGGTTCGCCACTGTGGGGTCTTCTGAACAAGACAATGTGTACACCGACGAACCGGCTGCGCCAACGAACCGGTTCCACCAGCCGGTTTTTTCTTCTGCTTTTTCGCCGGTGGATCTTCAACACTGGAGAAACAGTCCGAGTCCTGAACGGGGTCTAAAGTTGAAGAGTCGTGAGAAGATGATGACGTCGTACTCAACGAAGATGACGTCATCGGCCAAGCTCTTCCGGTCCCTCTGGACCGTTTGCTCCTTGACTTTCTCGGAACCGGAAAACATGGAACCGGAGTTTTCCGGTTCGACCGTTCTCTGGCTCTCTCTGTTAAATTTCCGGCGGACAATAGTAAAGAAACTTCCGGTGAAGAATCGTCCACGAATTGAGATAACCACTCCAGGCTCTCCAATTCATCAGTCTGTAAAAATTTGAAATTTTGATTTCTTATTATTTCTGAATATAAATAAAAAGAAAAACCCACAAAAATGGTAAGCGTAAAATGATACCGGAACTGAAAGTTCGCCGGCGAGGAGATCATCAAAGTCGCCGGAGGCGGAAGAAATGGACGAAGAACTGGAGTGACAGTGATGTCTTGAAACAGAAACTCTCTGTTCTTCATCCTCCTCTGACAACGACCCTTCCGTTTGAAAATCGAGATTAAGAAGGTCCTCAACGGGAAAATCATCGCCGGCGACACTGTTAATTCCGGCGAAGCACCACCTATCAATATCATCATCGTCGAGAAGCTGTTGTGAATTCGTTTGAAGGGCCATTCTTGAGATGAAACTGGATTTTAGCGCCCGTGATTCAATACTGCAATAATCCATAAAAGAAAACGGAAATTTTGAATTTGAAAAAATGAAAAATCTCAGTGATTTGGTTTGCAGAAAAGTGAAAATTGGTTGTAGATAAAAGAAGAAGAGATTGCAAAAACTAGGTAGAAAGAAAGAGGAGGATAAAAAGACAGGATGGGTAAAGCACTAAATGTGGGCTAGTTTTCGCAAGAAAATTGGCGGTGGGTTAATGGTTTTTTTCGTTTTTCTTTCCTTTTTCTTTCTTTATTTCTGTCATCTACGCGTATTTAACTATTTATAATATATTAAAATGGAATTGTCTTTTTTCGACAAAATTTCATTTGATCTCACGACCTTTAAAAAATAGCAAATTGGCCTGTAGACTTTTCGTTAAAAAATGTGAATTCTAACAGGGGTAGATGAACGTTGAAATGCATACCGAGTATGAATAGTGATATTTTTCATGACTGTTTATCAATCATCGGTGATATAATAGTGAGTTGATAATAATCGATTTATTATATTAAATGTTATCTTAAATATAGGATTCAATTTAAGATGATAAATGAATTAATGACACACCATCGGTTGTTGATCATATCTGCTTATAAATAGTATCACTCTGAGCTCGGGGTGACAATTGAGTTGGACAGTTCGTCGATTCGTATATTCGGCTCGGTTCGACTTGTGAAAATACTGATTTGGATTTGGACTGAACCGAGAAATTGGAAATTGGAAAATCGACGATTCGTATGCGGCTCATAAAGTTCATGAGCTGACCCGTGGACTGTGTCCAATTTTCAAATGGATCCAAGGACCCATTTGAAAATTGGACCCAACGGTTATATTAATTTAATTTACTAAAATACTTAAGTCACTGAAAATTTAAAATTATAAATTGCTTTTCTCTCTCCCTCTCTCTCTCTCTGCAGAAAGACTTCTCTTGTTTTATGATTCTAATAAATAATAATCTATTAATGAAATGATTAGAGTCTAGAGTTGGTAAAAAAAAATAAGTAAACAAAATAAAAATTAACTATCTAAACATGAATTGTATTACAATAATATATTACTAATATTACTCCCGTGCATTGCACGGGACGAATAAGATCGTATACTTACATAAAATAATATTATAAAATGAGATAATAAATTATTATGAATATATATAACAAAAATAATGAAATATATGTAATATTATAGTTTCCAACAACGGTTTATAAATTTTAGTGCGAAATATTATTTTATAAAAAAAATATCATATCAATTATCATAATTGATAGTTTTAGATAAGAATATAATATTTGGAAAGAAAATTTAAATAAGATATACTTATTTGAACAATACAAATCAACCTAAATAACACATTTTATGAGTTGTACATAACTGTTCAAATATATTTCAAATACGATTAATAATGATCTTATAATCGACACACATACATATATATATTTTATGAATATTAAATTAATTTTGTACCACATTTAGCTCAAATTGAATATTGAATATTGAATTGATTTTATACCACATTCAACTTGAACTGAGTAAAAAATGCAGATAGCTGATTTCATTCTCTTTAACATAGCAATTATAAAAAAAATAGGATTGTTATTTAATTTTTTAAATATGCCAAATTTTTTTCCCTAAAACAGATTATCGCTGCTAACGTCTCACTATACGAAGTTGATACTTCAATTATTTAATTACTTTAGAAATTAAAATATATATGAAATAACTAAAATTCAGTATACAAAAATTAAAATATAGATAGAAAATGAGAATTCTCACTTTCAAACTTAATTTAATAGGTATTATAACTTGTAATTTTATCTATTATCACATTTACGTAAATGCATGCAACACTAAATATAAACGAATTAAAAATTTTATAAATTAATTCAAAAATTAGAATACATATAAAAAATAAAATAAGAAAAGCAGCATAAATTAAATAACAAAAATAATTAATCCCTAAAAACTAGTGCCAAAGTACTTAGGTGGCACATCTCTTATTAATATATATATATATATATATATATATATATATTAAGATTAATATCATTTGCAAACTAACTATATATAAAATAAATGTACACAAGCTCGTGGACTGCTCGGCTTGGCTCATGAGCCATATGAGCTCGAATCGAACCCTCCCCTTGTGTCTGGGAAATGAGCTGAGCTCGGCTCGACAATGGGCCGAACTTGAGCCCAAATTAAACGAGTCAAGCCACTCGACTTGGCTCGTTTGACACCCCTATCGAGCATCGTTGAACCTGCCATTTGATAAGAATTGGTGCCGTCTCGTGACTAGCACCGTTCACCATGATCTTTAAATTTTTAAAATTTCGATTAACAAGATTTTTCTACTTTTTGGTCCATTTTTAAAATTTTGACATAAAAATTAAAATTTCGTGGCCCCAATTTTTCTTAATTTTAGAAAAATTTCCAGTGCTTGAGGGCCTCGACCTCCTTTGCATTAAAGAGGGCCAACACTGATTACAGCATAAATATTTTGTACTCCTTTCATCTTACTAACATAAATTTATTTTCGTTTTTCATCCATCTCAAAATTTTAGTGAATATTTAATTGCGTCATTTTTTAAGATGTCCTTATTCGATTTGCGTTGTTGTCAATAAAAATAAAAATATCATCTTATGATGTTATACGGATATATTTGAAGATATACCCGTAAAACTTTTCAACAATATTTTATTAATTCATCCCTAAATCAAAGTAATATCTTAGAAAGTATAGTACATTTGCGGGTGTTCTCCTACATATTTTTACATATTTTTATATATTTTTTTCAACTCCACTTATTCTCTCTTATTTCATATCCATATATTTCGTGGGATCTACTTGTGCTATATAAATCTTCACCATTCAATTCCATTTATTCTCTCTCGTATATCACATAAAAATTTATTTTTACATGCATCCTAACAGAATCACAACCTGGTTGTCAATGGAGAATCTAGGTGCAAATCTCGTGTTGTTTAACATTTAAAATAAAGTAGTATGTTTTTATATTTAAACAAAAGCAATGCTTTACAGAGGACAATCGCATGCAATTGGAGGGCCCTAAGTATGGATCACGTGACAAATTACTGGAGATTAATTAGTTTTGTATTACTAAATAATTAATATAAATATTAGTTGTTCAGTAGCTAAAGGTGGAAGAGTTTAGGGAGGAAACCTCTAGTTGAACAATAGGTTAAGTACCAAAAGTGAAAATTCTCATTTGATCACATTGTATTATGGCGTTACGTGTGGCAAATTAACTGGCTTCATTATGATGAAACCGAGTGTGACAGCTGAGCTGACGTTTCATGGTCGCATACTTGCATGGAATAGACATAGGAATGGGTCGGCATGTTGGGACGAGACCACATTTCTACATTTATTTCACCACCAATAATTAAAATTAAATTTTCTTCCAAAAAAAAAATAATAAAAATAATAATAAAATAATGAAAATTGAATTAAATAAAATTTAATTGACAAAAAGGAACCTGACTTTTAATGTCACCGTGTATCAAGAACATATTTTAGAAATCTTGATATTTAAAGATTTATCTTTTATTGTAAATTTTTTTATTTTTATTTTTTGGAATGATCTTTTACTGTAGAATTAGAATTGCGGTTACAATTTCGTCCAAATGTGTTGTTATTCTGTTGCGATTCTCACATGGCCAATTTTGTAAGGACAAAATCATCACCTCACCCGCTAATGACTTCATTTTGTGGTGGAGAAATCCAACCATCTTTATTGCTAATGGAACATATAACTTCCACTAGAAATAGACTTGGTCATTTATTTGCTAGACATTATTTCCAAATAAACTCCAGGTTCGTCTGTTTAAAAGTCAAGTAATTTTATTTTATCTTTATTTAAGATGAAACTATGTTCACCAATTTTATTGAAAGAAAAAGAAACATACAGGGCCCATAGAGAGGAGGATCTTTCCATGGGCCAAGGGGACAAGTGTTACAACAATAGCAAAGAAAAAACCATCACTCGCCTCATCACAAATGCATTAAAACATAAGTGTTCAAAACAAATAGATTATTTATGTATCGAAACATAAATGTCACGTTCCTTTTAAAAAAACATATATTTCACACAATTGAATTACTTAAAAATCACTAGAGGTATTAGTTTGAAATGCATAATTAACCACACAATTCTTTAAATATTATACGTTAGTATGTGCCCGTCACTGAGAGGGGAACAAATCCCTACAATTAAACCAAAAAAAAAAAAAAAATGTGCAAAAGAAAACTAAAATCGACTTTATGCACAAGCCACCCCGCTATTCCAGAATTGACGAAGTGGAGTTTTACACTAAAGAAGATAAGGAATGTTCTGGGCTTGTTGCCAACTTATGCTGGATAAATGGACATGAATTTGAAACATTATTTGGGCCACAATTGTGCAACACATTAGAGCCCATATTAGTAAATAACAAGCCCAGAATGGAGAATTATTGGAATGTGTGATTGGCAAGGAACCTTCTGTTGAAATCTTGTGATACAAGTAGTAAGTAGAAAATAATCACGTGTACATATTATTCTTGCTGGGTACTCAATTTGTATCTATATATAGTGGAAAGCTAATAGAAGAAAAACACGTTGAAAAGAAAATTTCCCAAATATTTTTTCTCTCCCTAAAACTCATAATCTCCAACTTGGTATCAGAGCTTGTAACAATGGCTGGCACTGGCTCAAGCATTTCCTCCTCAGTCTCTAGCAGCAGTGTTTCATTCTCACCAGCTCCCTTTGGTGCCTTCAACAGCTCCTTGGGACAACTCTCAGTCAAGCTTGATAAGGACAACTATCTATTATGGCAGAATATGATTCTACCTATCTTGAAAGGCCACAAACTCGAAGGTTACATTACAGGAGAGAAAGCATGCCCCCCGGAGTTTCTTGAGGCTCAAACTGATGCAGATGGCACAGTTACTGGTGTAGGATCAAACCCAGAATATGAGGCCTGGATCTCAACAGATCAACTTCTTCTCGGCTGGCTATATGCATCCATGACTCCTACAATTGCAATGAGAGTTATAGGATGCAGCACTTCAAAAGAACTATGGGAAGCAATCAAAGTGAACTTTGGAGCGCAAAATAGAGCTAGAATAGTATTTCTTACCTCGGAGTTGCAGAGAGCTAGGAAGGGAAGCCAGACCATGGATCAATATCTAAGCCATGTGAAGATGCTCAGTGACAATCTTGAAATAGCTGGAAAAAAGGTCACACAACCAGATTTGGTTATGCAAGCACTTGCTGGTTTGGACAAGGATTATTCACCAATAGTAACATTGCTTACCAACAAGGAAGGAGTGACTTGGAATGAAATGCATTCTGCCCTCCTTACCTATGAAAGCAGGCTGGAATATATTACCAGTGTACAGGACGAGATCTCCAATCTGAGTGTTGGACAACCAACTGCTAATTATGCAGTAAGAGGACAACAAGCTGGAAGAGGATATCAGCAACAAAATGCAGGGAGATCTAGTGGAAGAGGCAGCAACAGAGGAAGATCTAATAGAGGCCGAGGGAGAGGAAATGGAAGAGGCTCAAAACCTACCTGTCAAGTCTGTAACAGATATGGTCACTCGGCTGATATATGCTATTACAGATATGATGAAAACTATGGAGGTGGTCAAAATAGGTCACAACAGCAACAAGGCAATTACTCAGCTATGGTTGCTACACAAAACACAATTGCAGACCCTGCTTGGCTCATGGATAGTGGAGCTAGTCACCATGTAACTGGAGAGACAAGCAGACTGGATCAACAATCTGAATATACAGGTAAAAACAGCTTAACTGTTGGAAATGGAAATGAACTGAGAATTACACATATGGGAACTACTCACCTGAAAACACTTAGTGATAAGCATCTTCTGTTAAATAATGTTCTGTGTGTTCCTGAAATTACAAAGAACTTGCTGAGTATTTCGAAACTAACAGCTGATAATAGTGTAATAGTGGAATTTCACTCTGATTGTTGTTTTGTTAAGGAACAGAAAACAGGGAAGGTGCTGCTCAAGGGAATCCTTAAGAATGGACTTTACCAGTTGGTTGAAACAAATCACGAGACAAACCACAAGCTAAACCAGAATAAAGTACTACATGATCCAGCCTTCGAAGCCTACAATATCCAGCCCACTTCAAATCGCCTCAACCATCTCAAGAGTCTTTGACAAAGTTAGTCAGTCCTCAGTCAAAAATGTTAGAGTCCGTCTATGCTTGGCATAATAAATTGGGTCATCCTTCTCTTAGAGTCTTAGTTGAGGTCTTGAAGTCATGTAATAAGAATTTTCATATCAATGAAAATGATTTCTTTTGTGATTCATGCCAATATGGGAAGTCACATTCTTTGCCTTATCAAAAATCAAATTCACATGCCAAGAAACCCTTAGACTTGATACACACAGATGTATGGGGACCAGCCCCAACATCTTCCACCAGTGGATATAAATATTATATATTGTTTCTTGATGATCATAGCAGGTTTAGCTGGATTTATCCAATGAAAAGAAAAGATGAAGCCCTACAAAAATTCATCCAGTTTAAAAACCTTGTTGAAAATCAATTTGAAAGGAAACTTAAGACTCTCCAATCTGATTGGGGAGGTGAATATAGGCCCTTCATAGATCTTGTTAAAAGGGCTGGTATTATATTTAGACACTCTTGTCCTCATACCTCAGTTCAAAATGGCAGAGTTGAAAGAAAACACAGACATATTACTGAAACAGGCTTGACTCTCCTAGCACATTCGCAAACACCCTTGAAGTTTTGGTGGGATTCATTCACTACGGCAGTCTCTCTCATCAATGTTCTCCCAACACCAGTCCTCAAAATGAAATCTCCTTATACAACACTATACAACAAATCCTTTGACTATAACATACTCAAACCTTTTGGATGTGCATGCTTCCCTTGTCTACGACCTTATCAGTCACACAAGTTTGATTTTCATACTGTAAAGTGTGTGTATTTGGGTCCTAGTGACTCACACAAAGGTCATAAATGTTTGAGCCCTACTGGAAAGCTGTATATATCAAGGGATGTTGTCTTCAATGATAAGGAGTTTCCCTTTAGACAAGGTTTCATTAACACTAAACAACCTCCTCAACAAATAAAAGATTGGACCGTTGTCGATACCTTCTTCAATCTCCCATCGCCAGTACCAACTGAGACTGTCCAACCTGAAAGGAATACTTTGAACGCATCTGCTCAATCTGATCCTAACAACAACTATCACAGTGAGACAGAAGCTGTGAACAACATAGAGCCCCACTTTGACAATGAAACAGAGGATGAGAGAAATCAGTCTGGTCATACATTAGAAACAGAACATGAATCACAACAGGATAATGTGGATAGGCATCTGCAAGAGAATAACACTCAAACAGCTGAAGCATCAGTGTTAAGAAGACGACGAAATACAGATAGAGATCTTCAACCTTATCATCCGATGATTACAAGGGCTAAATCAGGTGTTTTTAAACCAAAACTCTACACAGTGACTGCATCTCCAGGTTGTCCTACAGAGCCTAGAACAGCAGCTGAAGCTCTCCTAGATTACAAATGGAAGAAAGCTATGGAAGAAGAGTATCAAGCTCTAATCAAGAACGAAACTTGGAGCCTGGTTCCTTACTCGTCATCTCATAGTGTTGTTGGACATAGGTGGGTCTTCAAACTGAAGACTAATGCAGATGGAACATTCAACAAATGCAAAGCAAGGTTAGTGGCAAAAGGATACCACCAAAAACCAGGTTTAGACTTCAATGAGACGTTTAGTCCAGTTGTTAAAGCATGCACCATTCGACTTATCCTGACCTTGGCAGTATCTAATGGGTGGATGATAAGACAAGTGGATATCAATAATGCATTTCTAAATGGCGTTTTGATGGAAGATATATACATGGAACAACCCTATGGTTTTGTCGATGATACTAGACCTCAGCATGTATGCAAACTCAAGAAAGCTCTATATGGACTGCGCCAAGCACCCAGAGCCTGGTATGAGAGACTAAAGGCCGCTCTCAGTGCTTGGAACTTTCATCAGTCACAATCGGATACCTCTTTGTTCTTCTTCAGTACATCAACCGACATAATCTTAGTACTCATCTATGTGGATGATATTGTGATCACTGGCAACAATAAACGATTCATTGAGTCGTTTATTCACAAACTCCATACTGAGTTTGCATTAAAAGACATGGGGGATCTGCATTTCTTTCTGGGGATGGAAGTCATAAGGCATGAGCATGGCATGTTCTTAACACAGAGGAAGTATGTGAATGAATTACTGGAAAGGTTCAATATGCAAAATGTTAAACCATGTCCTACTCCTATGAGTACTGGAACCAACATCACAGCAATAGGGGGAAACTTGATGAAAAATCCTACAATTTTTCGCAGTGCTGTGGGTGGCCTCCAGTACTTGACTCATACTCGACCTGATATTGTTTTCCCTGTCAACAAGCTCAGCCAATACCTGCAAAATCCAACAGATGTTCATTGGAAGGCACTGAAACGTATTCTAAGGTATTTGAAAGGAACATCTAATCAAGGACTTCATATACAGGGAACAAAAAAACTCACCTTGACAGCCTTCTCAGATGCAGATTGGGCCACCTGCTCGGATGATAGACGATCAGTTGCCGGCTATTGTGTTTATCTGGGCGAGACCCTAGTTTCATGGTCCTCAAAAAAGCAAAGTGTTGTTGCCAGATCGAGCGCGGAGGCTGAATATAGAGCACTTGCACACGTTGCAGCTGAGATTTCTTGGATTAAATCCTTATTTGGTGAATTGAAGATCAAACTCCCAAATCCTCCCATCATATGGTGTGATTCGATGAGTGCAAGTGCTCTAGCAGCAAATCCGGTGTACCACGCAAGGACAAAACACATTGAAATTGACATCCATTTTGTGAGAGACAAAGTACTAAGAAAGGAGTTAGAGGTTCGATATGTACCAACATCGGATCAAGTGGCTGATCTATTGACCAAACCCCTTGCTCATCATCGGTTTGGATTTCTCAAAGACAAGCTCTGCATCGTTGCACTGACACAGAGCTTGAAAGGGGGAATTGACGAAGTGGAGTTTTACACTAAAGAAGATAAGGAATGTTCTGGGCTTGTTGCCAACTTATGCTGGATAAATGGACATGAATTTGAGACATTATTTGGGCCACAATTGTGCAGCACATTAGAGCCCATATTAGTAAATAACAAGCCCAGAATGGAGAATTATTGGAATGTGTGATTGGCAAGGAACCTTCTGTTGAAATCTTGTGATACAAGTAGTAAGTAGAAAATAATCACGTGTACATATTATTCTTGCTGGGTACTCAATTTGTATCTATATATAGTGGAAAGCTAATAGAAGAAAAACACGTTGAAAAGAAAATTTCCCAAATATTTTTTCTCTCCCTAAAACTCATAATCTCCAACTTCCAGCACATTAGAATAATTAATATTTGCATGTATAATTATATATATATATATTATTTTTTTAATTATACGATTATATTTTTTGATTGATCATAATTTCGTATAATTAGATGGTCATTATTTAATAATTAAGAATATTTAGTCATCAAACTATTACTACAAGAAATTTTCAAATAGTATGTGATAATATTACGGAAATAGACAGCGTTGCCGCGTTGATTGCGTTGTGTTTGCTTAGCCTTCTGCTCTTGTAATGTTAATGACCTGCTTTGGGCTTTGTCCTCCGCGAATTTCTTAAACGCGTGAGGCCGGCGCCGGCGTAATGGGAGTGGACAAGAATTTTCATCTCCAATCACTAATTTATCAGCAGTTTTATTTTGTCTTAACTCAGTCAATCAACTTCAATTTTTATGCAGTGTCGATTGTAAGAGATGCCAAGTGAAATTTGATATTGGGACTTTTCTTATGAGTTTGATATTTAAGAGTCCATTTTTTTTATTATTATTATTAACAATAAATAAATAAATTTTGAGCCTTAAATTGTTGTCGTTTTCAGTCGAGGTAATTTCCTATCATTCTCACTTTTATACATTGTAGATGTAGATATAGATATAAATAGATCAGCATACCGCTTCTGTAGTAGTAGTTCTGACTGTAGGGTTAATGCAAATTTTGAAGAGCAAGTGTAAGAGATTGGAGAATAGGAGAAGAAGGTGGTGACGGAATGATCGACGAACAGACGTATATGTTGTTTTTTAAATCCCTATAAAGGAAAAAACTTCCCTCCGATCAATGATTATAGATATAGATAAATAATGATATGACAGTATCACATGCTGTTATACTGCCACATGATTGGGAAACATGTTTTATCCTGGGTTGAAATTTAATTGGAAGTTTAGTGATTTGACATGGATTTTATCCTAGTGAAACACAACTCATGCAGCACTAAGTGTGGACAAGTGATGTCTGAGTATTTCATTGTCCTAACATTGATGCGCTATGATGGCAAGTGGAAATAGAATTTGATTATTGGATTCTATGACTAACTAAAGAAATCAGATATTCTTGGACAGATTGTATTTTAGATGGTAAAATAAGTTAATCAGTTGCCCATCTCATTTTACGAAATTTTGACACATTTTAATTGTGTTAATCACTGTGTTCAAATTATTATCTCTCTATATGTATTAAGTATAAAATTACATTACATAACAAAATACAAACTTATAAACACTATAAGGGGCACTGGGACAGATTACACATCATTTGGCTTCAAAGTACCATTGACAACTTTACTCAAGTCAATAAACATGACAGAGCATATACAAGAAAAAACTTAACTCTTCACATTATATATTATTGCATTATTAAAACCATCCTGCAAATAAAAACAACAAAATATCAGCACACAAAATCTTTTACCAGATAATTAACATTAATCAAATGCTGCCAGCATGTTTGGCTAAGCTTAAAAGTTACACAAACTCAGACTTACTTTTAAGTAATTAACTTTTTGCTTCCTGAAACACATTCGGACGTATCACATTTTCTTACTAGCAAGTAGCAACACACAGGAATTTACTTATTTCTACAATAAAGGTTTGAAACTTACATATATAACTTGGTCGAGTAGCCAAGATGTATGCAAGAAGAACAGCCAATATGATGAAAACGACAGGGATCTGCATTCAAATTCGAATTTCAGTAATAAAACATCCACAGCATAGAGATCTTTGTTCGGATAACAAAAGGAAATTTTTAAAAGTAAAAACGACTCACCGTCATTGAGTTGTACATTGGCTCACTCCTCATCATGTATAAAGTCCTAGTTTTTACCAAAAAGAAGAGCAAACATTGATAAGTACTCAAGCCCCAAATCACTTTTTATCACCACAAATTTCTCCTAATAGTTTTTCTCTACTCATTTACTCTGTCTGTAAACACGGTAATCATGGCCGAGAGGACAACTAGAAGAAATTTACCTACCGTTCATTTGAAGTGCCTGAGAACACACAAGTTTTCAGAATTGATTCTATCCTGTCCTTTGTTTTTCTAGCATTTGGATCATTGTCGTCCACCTACAAGGTTAAATAATAGTTTTTTAGCAAAACAGAAGGAATCGTGTACAAAAATTTACCATACATGTGATTTTTCCTTTCTTGTAAACCTCAAAATTATTCTCATGCGTGTGATCAAAATTGCCCAAATTTTTGTCATCTCAACGAGCTATTTTAACACCATGTTAAAGCATCGTACCTTAGACCTCAGCATGGAAGCCAAGTCATAGAAGGCACCGTAGACATCTGCCATCGTTTTGGTTCGATCTATAACCTTTGCGACGAGGCCTAAATAAGTAACACAAAACCTCATAAATCAATAATATAGTAATGACATTATTTCCTCTTTTCCGAAAGTAACTAAAAAGTTTGTCTCAGTGCACCCTCTTCATAAATATTGCTTGAAAGAGCTTTTCATAGAGACCAAACCACACAAATAGGTAAAATGAAATAATTCAGAGATGTGTGGCAAGAAGATGATGGATTTGGTTGTTTCATATTCTGTATCATTGACTTTCAAATTCAATCAAAGCAGCCAACCTGAAGTGCATTAATTCAACAATGTAGATTATTTTGATTGGAAGAACAACCAAGGAGACAGAAAATAGAACAACAGATCTCAACTTAGCAAGAAGAGCAAGTGGATTATTTATCTCACCACGCCTCATTTTCACTGTCCCTCTGAAGACTTGAATGTTGTTGTAGCACATGGCTAATGCCCCAAATTCCACAATCTGATAGTATTAAATCCAGGGAGAGAAAAAAAAAATCTTTACATTGCACATCAGATAAGCCATCTGATAAACATAATCAAACCATATGTACCTGTGGAATAGCGCAAAATCGAAGAATGGCTGGATCTCTCACCGCAGACATGTATGTTAGACAATCATCTGCATGTGTCAAAGGCATTTGTGACCATCTCATTCAGACACTGTATAGCCTTGACGGAGTTTTCCTCGTACTTCAGCTCCTAAGAAAAAACAATTACACAACACCGAACATATGAATGATCGACTGAAATGCAAACTGTCATAAGGAAAAGTGATAAAGATAAACATAAAACACAGACAAAATGTGGGAAAGAGATATACCTCAAGTTTGTTAACATATTTGCTCCAAATTTGGCGAGGCCAAAACATACGTGATTTTGGCATCTGATTTATATCCTCTAGATAATCTCGGATGAGATGTATTTTCTACAATTTCACAAAGTAAACAAGCTAGCCATTTAAAAAAAGGAGATCCCAACTATCTACACCAATTTACAATACAAAGTTAATTGTGGTTCCCTATATATAGGCCTTGTTCTCCCTACAAAAATTTTTCACTAGCTTCCATCAACGTTTTCTCTCTCATCATTTTCTACCACTCATACAATGACTTTACATTTTTTAATATATTTTTCCCACCTTTCAACCACACATCTAACACACAATTCGAGTAAATCAATAACATCTTCAAAAGAACAAAGCCATAGTTGATCTAGTATTTAGTGACATGGGGTACTAAGTACTTGATACACTATGAGTAGTAGAAAGTTTTGTCGTGGGTTGAGAAATGGTACCTCGAGAAATAAACCCATTGAGTTGGAGAGAGTGTCAGAAGCCAAATCTTCTCTACCGGAAGCATAGAATAGCCTCGATAACCCGAACCCAACAAGCCCAGATACATAGTGACAATATTCATCATAGTCATCAATGGTCTCGACCTGGACGACAAGAAGTACTAAGATCATAAGATCACACGTCACACTAGCAAAGTAACGTGACTCAATCGTCTCACACAAGAGGTGAGTCAAATTGATAGACAAATACTTCAAAATTCTTTCTTCAGCAAACTGCCAATGGAAAATAGAAAGGTGTATTAAGAAATAGAACGGCCGTAAACTTGTTACCTCCTTGCATATGAATTTTGCCATTCCTGTCCCCATTTTCATTGTAATATCCTTAATTGTCTCCTGATAACTGCAGACAAGAAAATGATGTCTTGTTTTTCATCATAGTGAATGGTTTGTCTTCCTAATGAGAGATGCATAAAAGCAAGTTCAAGAAAGGATACCTCCTTTCAAGCTCGAGAAAACACGTAGAAACATGATGGAATTGATCCAGGAGAACTTTGTAGTTCTCTCTACCACCTTTTACCAAAATGAACAAGGATTAGGCAGCTAGTGCAGATTATGCATACATTACATGATACATTTTGATTTGGAACACGATTTTCTCACATGAAAAGTGCCATTCGCGGTCGTGTATATGCCTATGAAAATTTATGAGGATAGGTAATTTAACATCGGCAGGTATGCTTGTATCGTCCTCTGTCCAAAATAGTAATTCAAGAGTGAGTACTGAGTATGATGACAAAATCAAGTATAAAAAGTGATCAAAGTACTTCAAAGCGGTATGCTGGTTTGCTTTAGTTAGAGTCCAAACTCTCTGTACCATTAGGTATCCCATCCGATGGATTGAGTCCACACATGAAACAGTTGAGAGGACAGAAAAATGAGACAACGGATCTGAACTCTTGAGTTTAAGAACTACACGATAAACATCAAAGCTTTTGGATGAGGGTGTGTAGATTGTTGGAGTTCTATCATCAATGGAGCCGTAATAACAGAAGTGTGGTCGTATCTCACAGGGAAGTATGTTAAAGGGTTGATCTTTATAACCAAACACCTATATATATAAGCTAGAAGTCCTTGGTGTGATTGCATGAAGTTATTACTTGCTAACACACATTGGTAGATAACCATATATAGGAATCGTGGAAAAATAATTGAGTGCAGGTGAGGCAATTTAAACAATTAATTAGTGGTATAAAACTAATGGGTTTGTAGAGCATACCGACAGTGTCAAGCCCCCGAAGAACCAAATAGTATATGCAAACCTGCAAACGTTGAAGAATTTTGCATTATAATTTTATTTTATTATTATTATTATTATTTTTTTGTAATGTAAAAAAAAAGGGCTATTTAAGTGGAAAACATGATTAGAAAATATACAAAAAAAGGGCTATTTAAGTAGGTTCACCAGTTCACCAATCACGTCGTACAGATGTGTATTTATTAAGCGTGATATCTTCCCCACTATGGGGAGGAGATCATTACCGTACAAATCAATACTAGCTTATGAAGAAAAAATGGACTAATTTTCAAATTTTTCTTGACCTGAAAATTAACGGGTATTAAAATTAATTGGCACTAGTTAGTCAAACCAAACATCAAAATCAGTAACATCTCACATCAATAGATCACCAGCGCACATCAATAACATGTTGTAATTAATATTCTTTTCCAACGTGGGAACTAGTACAGCTTCATAATCTACATTTCAATACAAAACACAAAGAGAAAGCCTCTCCTCCCACTGGAATCCATGCGCATCTAAGAGGAAAGGAGAAAAAATACAACGAACTCAACTGAATAGTACAGATAGACAAATTGTCTCATCTAGTTTTAAGGCCAAGAAAGTTATCAAGATTCAAACTGCTTGCCTTGAAAAGTTTGTCCAAAGTTCCAATTCTTAGGAGCAACACTATAGGACGTGACCGTGAGTCCATCACTAGTTGTGACCTCAAATGAAAGAGGTTGATTCTTGAGATCAGCATTTATATGCCAGATTTGTCCCCAATTTCTGCCCATCGGAAGCCATCCTGTTCTCGAGCCTTTGATTTTCACCGCCGTTACGTCTCCAGCTCCAGCGACATTGCTTATTAGGACCGATAAGAATATTCCGGCACCACCGACTGTGAACCGCATGCCTCCTTCCTTTCTGCACTTTATTCTCCGATACTGAATCGGCATATTGGAAGCCTTCCAAATCGCAATCTTCTCAAAAGCCTCAATAGGCAACACAAAATGGGCATTTGGGGGATTACACTTGCCACCACCGTCGGGCTCAAAGCCGTAATTCGGAGCACAGAAATTAGTCGCCGTAACAATGATCGAAGTTCCCGGAATACACCACCGTAGATCGTCCACGCACCTCACCTCGTAACACGCGCCGCAGATCTGACCCTTTTCGAACAGAACTGTGCTCAACCCGGCAGTGGCTTTGCCGTAACCACTCTTCTCCAGGTCACCATACCCGCAAGCCCCACCCACCGCATCTCGGGGATCCGCCGCCGCGTAGTAGGTGGCTCTGGCGGGCTTCCACTCCGATTGAGCTGCGCCTGCGGACGGCGTGGTGGATGATTGGTAGTGGGAATCAACAGCGTATAGTTGGAAGAGGAGTGTTAGAGTTAGAAAGAGTGAGGGAATCACCGGTGTGAACAGGGAAGCCATCGGGGTTTAACTCGTGTTTTTGGGTAAAAGTCCACCGGAGTTTGCTCGTTTCACTTTAAATCGAACAAAAAATTGTGAGACGTGGGTCCCTTGGTCACATAGTGCTCTGAATTGTGCAGGCAAATGGGGTTTTTAACAACGGTCAAAAGATATGTAGACATTTACCATTGTGGCCCCCTTCTTTAGTTTCTCAACAATCTGTTGCAACTTGCAGAGGTTATCTCCCCCGACGCTGAACCGCACTTCCACTTTAGACAGCGGTGACCCGGTGAACTACATCTCCGGCGGCGATTGATCCCACGAGTGTTGATGAAACAGCACTGCAACAACAGTCGTCATCATCGCCATCCTTACAACCTTCGACCACGCATTCGGTTCAATCTTCGCATTTGGATTATACAAGCGAGATTTTGTGCTTGTTAGAGTATGAGAACTCATATGTTATTAATTGAACTTATTAATTCAAACTTGTTTGTCATAATTTATTCAAAAAAATTTTTTTATTCAATGTGATTTGCAATCTTTCATTTTTTGTTTTTCTTAACCGCACTCTTGACTTGTCTTCCGTACATATCCCAAAATTATCAAAACACATTACCAGAAACAGAAAAAACAAAATCCAGATCAAAATGGAGCAGAGAATAATTATACAGATTATAATCAATCTGAATGAAGAAGAAAAAGTAGAAGAGAGACTGACAGCTTCGCGAAGATCTCCATGGAGCTGCTGAATGACGAAAGCGAAGCTTCTGGAGAGTTCGTTCAGCAAAGTGTAGCAAAATGCCCAGTGCGTCTCCTCCGGTATCTGCTTCTTCGCGTGCCTCACCGCCATTTTAAGCTTCATCATTACGTACAATTCATCCAAAATAGCCCCCAAATTCCCCATTTTCATCTCCTCCAATACCAAATTCGGCCAAAACAATCGCATCAATTGATCGTGGTGATCAAATTAATTGAACAAATTAACGCACTTCTTCTCTGCGTTGTAGAGATTGGAATTGAAGCTGATCATTGATGGTAGAAACTCTTGCTTATAGTAAGTCCTTGTTAGCATTCAAATCAAAATACATTTTACTTCATTTCTTTTAAAATATAAATTTGGTCAAACAAATCATATTCATATATCTCTTCGTTTATTAAGGGTTTGTTCTTTTCACAATAAATTTATACGCACGCAACTCCGTATAACCTCATATTTATTTTCAATAACACACATTTCCCAAAATAATATTAACCACACATTTTTATATTTTTATACGGAATATCGCACATATCAACTTTATACCCAATCAAACATACTCTAAATCTCCACCATTTAACTCCACTCATTCTCTCTCTTCCTACTTATAAAAATACATTAAAATTTATCCGTTAATATATCAATCAGTTGTAGCGTGTTGGCCTGGATGAATAACGTCTATGATGTCAGTAATCAGTATAATATATTAATATGCACGTGCTTGGTTGCGTACAGGGGTGTCAGCCGCGGTAAATAATCACGCAGTTTTGTTCCGGGCCTACCGGTAGGACCATAGTTTACGGTCCTATCGGATGATTTTCGCTGCTCGATTTCAGTTTGAAATTCGAAAATTTGGCTAGATTCATCGCGATAAGGACGGTTTCAAGAATTGTGAAAAATTTTGACACCGTGATGGCGTGATGGTACCTCAAAGATCAGTCACGCTGACAAAATTTGAATGACAAAAACTTTGGATCGATCTTTGACCACCACCTAAAGCACATGGCTCAAAATTTTTTCAAAATTCCTAGAGTTTCATCTCATCGCGATGAATCTAGCCAAATTTTCGGATTTCAAAACGAGTCCAAACGAATACGAAAATCACCCGGTAGGACCGTAGCTTACGGTCCTACCGGTAGGACCTGAACAAAGCTGAATAATCACGTTAAGAGCTTGTTCAGTTCATTGTTAAGGAAATGGTAGGAAAAAAATATATTTTCTCTCTCATTTTTTTAACCACACACACATTCTCCAATACAATATTAACCACACATTTTTACGAAAATTCGTGCATGGCTTTCCTAACTTTGAACCGAACAAGCCCTAAATATCACAGCAAAAGTTTATCTAAGTTATCCAATGAGTAATGATAATTAGAGGAATGATCCCCTCCCCACATGGGGAGGTTCCTCACGCCTACGTGGCCTCCCCTAATTAGAGGAATAAACTTATGCCACATTTTAGTATACAGAAAGTTTCAAAACCCATTAAGCATTCTTTAATTACGGAATACTAGAATTATTTTGAGATAGTATCCGACTTTCGTTTTGAAATTCGGAACCAAATCTAAAATCAGCATGCGGAGAGAGAGTTTAAATTTAAAAATTTTTCCGGCGATACCATACCTGCTGGTTTGTGGTGGCAAGTCAAAGTTTTAGCAACATTATTGCCAAAAATTATTTCCAAAACTTTGAGTGGCTACCACGCGCAGGTACGGTATCGCTGGAAAATTTTTCAAATTGTTGGAGCTCTCCCTCATCATATCGATTCTAAATATGGTCTCGGATTTCAAAATGAAAATCGGATGCGACCTCAAAATGGCTCAGTAGTTCTGTAATTAAGGAACCACCGGTGGTTCCGAAAACTTTCTCGTAATATTCGGCCTCAAAATGGCTCAGTAGTTCTGTAATTAAAGAACCACCGGTGGTTCCGAAAACTTCCTCGTAATATTAGATCGACTATGCTGATATACATTATGCTAATATATTAAAACGGAAAGTTTCCAAAACCACAAGTGGTTCTTTAATTACGGAACCACGTGGCCATTTTGAGGCCGCATCCGACCTCCGTAGTTAATGAGATCTTACCGTAGTGAATGAGTAGTTGTGTCCATGGTATATATCAACTTGATACTGTAGGTGATCAAATCAATTCGAGATTTTAACTTATAACTATAACATCAATATTGAAGTGACATGTATTTTATGGAGTACACTTTTATTTCCTCTGACGTTAATGTCAAGGGAATAGGGAACGAAATACAAATCTAAACTCGTGTTAATATGAGACGTAGAGATGAATAAGAGAAATATGGCATGTTGTATGAGAGGTGGTAATGGCAATGAACCACTCCATTATTGAGCAATTGAGTGGTCCTGACATAGTACATTACGTGTCAATACCAAATGTCGACATTACGTGTCACTACCAAATGTCAACTGTAACTCTGTAAGTAATAATACAAAGTTAAAGTTGAATATAATGAGAAGAGATTAAACATCACTATCAATCATACATCTCATATTATCACTCATTATTATTCACGCATCTTGTGGTCATCACCATTATCTATCCCAAAAGTTGATTTTTCGGTAAATTTTAGACCTACACGAACACACACTAATTATTATGCGTATTTCAGTGAATCCTAGTAAAAGTTTACCCAACCAGAATACATTGGATGTGACATAACTTTTACTAAAAATTGCAAAATACGAGGTGAATGAGAATACTTCTACAAAAATTAACCGACAAATTGAAAACTTGTGAACGCGTACGTAAACAATATACTTCATTATCGGTAGGATGAAGATTTACTACAAATCGCAAAACAAGATAAATTCTACAAAAGGTAACAAACAAACGTAAATGAAATTCTATGAGAAATTCTATGAGGGTAGTATACGCTCCCAATTCAATGCCCACATATGAGCTCCACATATGGCTGGATGATAGGTAAGTGTCCCCCTTTTTCGCAATCAGGGGGTCACGTGATTATCATCCGACCACATATGAGCACTTTAAGGTACTCACATATTGGTACTTAATCGTTTACATAGCTGTACATGACCGTTTAATACTTCTGTAAAGAAAAATGGATTTCAAAAACTAGATCAAGAATCTACTATTGTAAATTCCGTTCAGCTATCAATGGTATTGATTTAATGTATGTTTAGATACATGATTATTGTTTTTGCAAGACACATATCATCCCGATAAGTACAGCCATCAGATATATTTCATATCCAATTATCCATGTAAGAGGAAGAAGATTTATAGGTCATTTTTATGCTTGCGAACACCAATTTTCCCATAGACGCAGGACCTTCTTCGCTTGTGAAAAGTGAAAAATTAAGTTTTGAGATGGTTTAGAGTTTTACAAAATATATTTTTCTTCTACAACCATCATTTTCAATCTCCCATCTTGTTAATTTTATAAGTTTTATATATTTCGTAACATTTTTTTTTAATGGTTGTTAACTATACATTTAAGAGTTATTTTTCTGAAAAACATCCTTTTCATTCGAGTTTATGGCATTGGGTTAGCATACTCAGCAGTTTGTGGCATTGGCGTAACCATTTACTTGGTATAGATTTTCTGAAAAATCAAATATTTTCAACATTAAGTTCACCGCCTATCTTATCAACATAGCGATTTTTCGTATTTTTCTAATTACTTTCCAACCATATATTCAAAAATTATTTTTCACAAAAATCCCTACCAAACAAACAATACAGAGTTGATTAAAATTTAGAAATTAATACTACTTGTACCAACACCATTAATAAAATCCTCAATGTTTTTAAACCCGACCCGGTCATCGATCCTGTCCAGGGACTAGGTCAAGGGTCAAAGGGGTCGACCTGGTGATTAAAATAATATTAAATAAATAAATATAATATATAAATATAATAAAATTTCAAAAAATAAAAGAAAATCCAAAAACCTGAATCAAACCCCATCCTGGGTCACATGGGTCGATCGGGTTTTCCGAGTTAACCCGTGTCTTTGACAATGTTTGACCAACCGAGGTTTTAGGGGTCACCCGGCCCAGTTTTTTCGCCGGGTCACTAGTTTTCCAGTCCGACCGGCCGAGCCAAGCCAAGTCTGAAAACAATGAAAATTTTTATACGCAACAATGTTGGGTTATACTGCTGACCCACGAAGCCCAAAAGAAGCCCAGAAGCCCATATGACGACCCGATTGAAGAATATACAAAAGGGATCCAGAAATCGGCTTCATACATACGCATCTTCACACGCACACCCTACTGCAAATACTCTCTGTAATTTCCCAATTCCATACTTGTAATCTTTCTTTACTTGGTGTAAAATAGTGATTCTAGTGTGTTCTTGGGATATTGGTTTGATTCATAAGTGGATCTTTAGGATAGGGTTGATTGCTATAGGGTTTGATATATTTTCAAGCTTAGGGTTCTTCGATCTGGCTGTAAACGTAAACGATGCTGTAATTTTGGGTTGTTTCTAGTGATTGGGAGCAAAATCCACTTGCGGATGCTCAACGGAGACGTAGGATCTAATCCGAACTCCGGGTCCTTCGGGACAAATCAAATCTGAGGCGTTCTTACTGTTTTTCGTTTTTCATCGTGTTTGAATTCGTTTTTGGGGCCTGTTAGGGGTTTTCGAACCAACAAACAACTATTTTATTACCAATTTACACACAAATGCAAAGGATCAAAGTTGAAAAAGTAAAAATAACGATAATTCACCAGCGGTGTATAAGCAAATCTATAATAGTCGAAAATACTTTTTTTTTTTATGTAAGTGAACATCCATGAACATGATTTTGCCCACGTTGTGGTGGGCAGGGCAGGCTGGGCACGGCTTCCCTGCCGACGTTGTGGGTAGGGGAGCAACAGCCTGTAAACATAACCATTCAACTTTGAAGTGGGATGATTTACATTTATTGACTATGGCGTGTGCTTCTACAGCTAGTCAATTAGAATAGCCATTCTTGCAAAAGTATAACAACAAAATTAACACCACAAAAACTTTCCTATCTAGTATTTGGCAAATAACTTGAGCAAATTTGCCTGTATGTAAATTGTAGCAAATTCCTTATTTCTTTTTGCCTTTTTCTTCGAGGATTGTCTCACATAGATTTTTCAGAAAAATTCTCCATCATCATTTCAATCGCTCATTTTCTCTCATGTTACAATATTTTTGTACTTTTCATTTTAGAACTGTTCTTTACTTTTACTCACTCATGAATTATTTTTTCAATAATGTCTCCCCAACAAACACCAAAAACATACAGATATGCTACTTTTTTTTCTCTCACTAAGAAGTAAATAAGAATAGCGTTGTTGCATATTTTCAACTTCGACTAAAAAATAAATTATTATTATTATTATTATTATTATTATTATTATTATTATTATTATTATTATTATTTAATCAAAACTTACTATCTAAGCTTAGCTAGCTTGATTCTAGTAGAACTTACATATATCATTCAGTTGATTAGCGGATAGCAGAGGCATAACTGGCGGGGGGTTGGACTGTGCTACAACTTAGCTCAAAGTGAAATGAATGTATTTAAAAAATGTTACTTCACTCACATAATTTTACATACGATGAATGATGCCTGGTTTCTCCACTGGTACAAGGTGGAGGCTGAAAGCTTCTTAGGAATGAGGTTAAGGGTTCAAGTCTCGATATCTTTTCCACTCACTTCTTTTTTTACAATCTTTTTTACTTCCCTTTTCTTTTGTTCACTTCCTCTTTTACATTATAGCTATTTATCTCCTTTTTTTTTAATGCCTATTGTCATTGTTTTTCTTTCTTGTCTTTTTTCTTTCCCCTTTTCATTTATTGGTATTTGCGTAATTTTATAATTTTTCTTTCAAACTCAATTACTAATTAAATTTTATCAAAAAATACTGATTAAATTAAAAATGCTAATTACTTTTTTTCTCCTCTCAAGTAAAAAATTCCAGTTCCATATTTCCAATGGAGATTTATGGAATTTTTTTTATTTTCAAGTGGTTCTCTTTGCTATTGTAAGTGGTTTTCTTTGCTATTTTTCGTGAGAGTAAATCTCAATTTTAAACATAATATATTGGTTTCGATGAAAATTAGCAAAAGTCATTGTATTTTTATCATTTTCATATACATTATCAGTTTTTATATTATGGATTTGTCATTTAAAATATATTGGTTTCGATGAAAATTAGCAAAAGTCATTGTATTTTTATCATTTTCATATACATTATCAATTTTTATATCATGGATTTGTCAAACGACAATATACAATGAGTTTAGATATCACGGGAGGACCGAGCTTGATAAAATTTTTCACACGTTACCCCCCTAAGTTGAATTTCTAGCTACGCCCCTGGCGGATAGGTGCGCTAGAAGAATAGCCAGTATGACGAAGATCACCGCAATCTGCATAGAAGCTAGAATAAGAAAACATCCACCGGAAAAGATCTAGTAAGAGAATTTAACAGTGACTCACCAGCATTGGATTGAACTGAGGCTCTTTTCCGATTATGTACGATTTCCTGATAATAGATACCATAAAGATTAGCAAACATAGAAAATGTAACCCTCAGAGAGGACAGCTCACACAGTTTAACCTACCTTTCGTTTAAGGTTCCAGAGTCCCTGCAAGTTTTCAAAATTGATTCCAGCGTCTCTTTTTTCAGACCCGAGCAATTGTTTTCATCGTAACTGGATCATACCTTAGACTGCAGCACGCAAGAGAAGTCGTAAAAAGCACCATAGACGTCTGACATTGTTTTCGTTCGATCAATAACCTCAGCGAAAGACGAGAGCACAAAAATTAAGAACCAAACTATACACCAAATTGATTGAGAATTATACAAAAAGAAGAGCGCGTGAATTTCATAACTTACCGCGTCTCATTTTCACAACCCCTCTGAAGAGTTGGACGTTGTTGTAGCCAATTCCCATGACCTGGTAGTATTAGCGAGTGACGAAAAATCAGACACACCTTTCAATAAGGTAACACATAACTCTTACTCCATGATCAGATAAGCTCTGAGTTGGGTAGAACTAGCATGGATCCAGGCTAGACGCAACATATATGATGATACGAGCAAAGACGTTTGTCCCAAGTAGTTCTACATCTTGCAAGTTGCAACTGAGTAAAGTTGCTTAGTTATAAAAGAATCATGTACCGAAGAACTATTGTGAGCAGAGAATATCTTGAAGGAAATAACAAGGTAGCTGAACTAGATGGGGATGGGAAGAAAGAAAATTCTACTGAGGTTGCTACATCAACATATATCGAGAAGAAAACTAAAGAGTCAATATTCTTGTTCTAGATGCATGACATTGCAAATCAAATTTTGAAGAATTTAAATACTAAAAAGTATACTGAGATAGAGAAGTCTAAGAGTATGTCCTGAAGTGATTATGAACAGCAGTGAATATAAGAAATTAGAGAGGATTGGTCAAAGGTGGGCAGTAATCGAGGATTTTACAATCCCAACACTAGGATTCTCCCAGCACTCATAGCCCCCTAAATGTAGTTGGGCCCGCCCAAGGGGGGCCTGTCTCTTATTGGGAGGAATTTTTTCCTCCCAGCGTTGGGTTTATAACAACCCTGAGCAGTAATTTAGGTCCTAAATAATCTGATATGTACCAGTGGAATAGCACAAAATTTGAAGATAGATGGATTTCGTAATGCAGCCATGTATTTTAGGCAATCGTCTACATGTGCCAAAGCATTTGTGACCATGTCATTCAAGCATTGAACTGCGTTGGCTGAATTTTCCTCATATTTTAGCTCCTGATACACACAAAGCAAAGATCAACACTGCAACTTGTTTTAGTTGCGCCAACAAAACTCCTTGTTTGCAAGGAACTCGAGATGACTAGCAAAAAACATAAAGACAATGCTAAATTTCAGATGAAGGATGGAAAGGAGAAGAACATCAAGTTTGTTCACATATTTACTACAAATCTGGCGAGGCCAAAACATGCGTGACTTTGGTATCTCGTTTATATCCTCCAAATAGTCTACGATAATGTTTGCTTTCTACAGTTATTGCAAAATAAGCAAGGTGGTCATAATTATATTAATTGAAAACACAGATATTGAAGGTGAACAAAGCACTGATTTAGATATGTTGAAAATGGTACCTGAAGAAATAAACCCACTGAGTTGGATAGAGTATCAGAAGCCAAATCTTCTTTACCAGAAGCATGGAATAGTTTCGATAACCCAAATCCAACAAGTCCGGCCACATAATGACAGTATTCATCATAATCATCAACAGTCTCAACCTTCCAAGATAAGAAGTAATTTGTAAGTCACAATATCAAAGTCATCTGATTTGTCTTGCACAGATGATGGAGAAAATCCTTCCCAATTGATCATCATTAGGGATGGGCACCGAACCAGCAAACCCGACTACCCAACCCGAACTGGACCCATTCGGGTCCGGTTGGATCGGTTTCCAAGGTTGGTCGGGTCTGTTTTGGGTTGGGACATCCCAACCTGAAAACTGACCAGGTTCTAAATATATATATATATATATATATATATATATATATCTGGAAAATACATTAAACCAACCAACTGAGAGTTCAGGTCGGTTTCAGTTTCAGTTTCAATAGTTTGAAACCAAAAATTTTTGGTTCGGTTTCGGGTTCAGTCCGAACCCTTCATCATATAGTTGAATTTGACCTCTTAAGCTACGTCATGCCAGATATTAATTAATTTGCTTAGAAAAATAGGAAAAAAAAAGAACTACAGAAGCACCTCAAACATGATGTTCTTAACATACCTCCTTGCATAAGAATTTTGCCATCCCTGTGCCCATCCTCATGGTGATATCCTCAATTGCCTTCTGATCACTGCGCAAAATAATAAGACTTATCTTGCTTGCACAGAAATGATATGCATTGAACTAGTGATAGAAATATGCTAACTAGCAAATTGATATACTATGGGCAACAGATAGAATTGAATCCCAAAATTTGCATAGTACAGATTCTGCAAATAGAACTAATGATCCAAATGTCAGAGTGCGCCCCAGCATGACAGTTCCCTTTGTAAGAGCCGCGAAGCTCCAAGTTTACTCTCTTCTACTTCTTTAGTTTTATAGTCATGCAGGAAGTGCACTGAAGCAATTCAACCAAGTTCCTACAATTTTTGCAGACAATTCTTGTTACTTTCTGTGCTATCTGGAATATCCATTTAAGAAAATACTCAAAATAGAAACCTTCCGAACCATATATCTAAAGTTGCACATTCTATTTTCACCAACAATCTAACCAACCCCAACGTAAGATGCTAATTATCTGCCAAATAGCCTTCTAACAGCTTGTTTGGCACAACTTTTCTGACTAATAATAATAATAAATCAATTTTTAAAAAATCAATTTTCTCCGACATCATTTTCGACCACTAAATTAATTTATTGGACAACTTTTCCATATTTTTCAATGTCTTTCCTAATTTTTTTCAACCACAAATTCAAAAATCTCAACCAAATACACACTAGTTACAAGTAGAAGAACCGTTTGTAAAGCTTAACAAGCGGGTGAATTTAATGAATGGTCACTATACTTTGAAGATGTAACTACTAACTCACCAAACTTTGGAATGTAACTAATAATTCACTGAACTTTTGACTATATTTACCATCCCTCACCGTTATCATTTTCGTCCATACAAAGTTAACGTCGTTACTGACGTGGCTAACGGCCATTGTTTTGAGTTAATAATTTCTCACTATAGTTTTAAAATGTAACTGTTCACTCATCAAACTTTCAAATGTAACCAATAATTTATTGAAGTTTTCAAATGTAACAAATAACTCACCGCTAAATTATTCGAAGGTAATAAATAACTCACTAAATTTGCGAAAATATTAGCCATCACCACACATATATTGATTGATATCATAAAAGAAATAAATGACTTGAAATTTGAAAACATCACGCTTACACAAACATGTTAATACAAATAATTGGGTTAGAGAATGAGATCATTTGTACCAAAATGATCATTCATTAAATTCACCCCTTAAAAAGCATATGCCACCATTAATATTATTCATGTCAGGACAAAATGACTTTCCAAAATTTCAGCAATTACCTGTGGTTTTCCGCAGTCGTTATAAAAGATGTTTTCTTAGAGTTTGTGAATTGCCCATATTAAAATCTGTATATTCTCTTATTTACTATTTACGCCCGAACAAGTTTAAATAAATATAAATATGAAATCTGAATATTCTATTATTCACCAGTTACCCACCCAACAATTATAATTAAGCACCCACACAATTCAATGACATTATATGACATAACACACGGTTCCAGAGGTCTTAAAAAAAAAAAAAAAAAAAGAAAAGGATACCTCCTTCCAAGCTCCAGAAAAGCAGTGGAAGCATGATGGAACTGATCCATAAGAAAGTTGCAGTCCTTTGTACCACCTCTAGAAAAAACGCATGTTTGGTCATCCTTAAATTGATCACTTATTCTAATTAAGTTGTCACTAGTTTAACCAAACAACGCTCTACATAATAGTTGGAACTTCTTGTATAATTTCATAAAATAATAGCATTAGTTTGCCCGCGTATCTAAAATAATTTGGTATATTCTATGATATTAAAACATCTCTTGCATGCATGGCTAGTAATAACTCATAATATAGTACTAGCCCCTAATTCTAATCGCATACATAAATGAACGTGAAATAATCGCATAAATAACTTAAAATCTTACTAACATAGTCTAAAAAGGATGAAAATAACAATTTACGAGATTAAATATTTCAACGAGTAATTATTACATATTTTAAACAATTAAAATATGATATAATCTTATTACGTACATAGCCTACTTAATTAAAATTAGGTCACATAAATTAGGGGTCATTATAAGTGCCTACGACGGGCACCTAATCATAATTGTTAGAGCCTCACCGAAAAGTGTTTATAAATACTTTTGTCTAGAAATTATGTAGATGTGATGAATAGTAAAAATATGTAGTATAGTACTAATATGTTCTATTAGATTCATCCATTAAAAGTAATTTGGTCACAATTGGTCCTATCAAACCCCACCCCCGGAAAAAAAAATGGGGAAGGGTAAGAAAAAACCCCATCCCACTTGATAATACACATGGGATGCGAGCATTAAAATGTCTCACACAATCTCTCTTTCAACTATCTTTTGATCTCATTCCTCTCCCCGTTATTCCCTCTTTTCCCCTTTTAAATATTTCAATATTAAAATTTGTTTATGCATATTTCAATATTAAAAATTTTATGTTTTGTTACTTTATTCAGTTTTTTAACATTTTCTTATTGTCAAAAGGTCAAACAATTTGGTCAAACTAATTCGTTGTTGTGTGTTGATGCACAAGCTTCGTAATATGGAAAAAGGTCTAGCTGAAGAGGAAAACCACGACCATGGGATCCTAGGAGATTAGAGCACAATCTTTTGGAGCATGAATGTTCAAGAACGCCCAGGAGTTCCACAGTTTATGGAACGCCTGGGGTGTTTACGTGCCTGTCCGACCTCCTTTTGAAATCCAAGATCGGATCTAGATTCAGCCCAAAAACTTTGACCAGCCACCACCGACCGCCACGGTATCAAAAAAAATTTTTCCAAATTGTTAGAGCTTCACCTCATCGTGCTAAATTTGGATCCGGTCTCGGATTTCAAAATGGAGGTCGGACGGGCCCGTAAACACTGCTGGTGTTCCGTAAGCTATAAAACGCTTGGACATTCTTGAACATTTTCGATCTTTTGGAGATTGAGGAAGATCCAAAATCCTCATATGGAAGGAGTTCTCCTAAAACGGAACTTACTCCGTGCTCCAAACACTAGGTCAGCTGACACTATATAAAAAGGGAGCAACTCTACCATGAACAGTATGCAAGTTACAGATCTTTAACTCTTGGACTATTCCTCACGTACGCACCACCCAGATACTATGTTACTCCTTCATGAAGCACCTCCAACACAATATCTTTAACCCTAATTAAGTTACCTTTCCGTAACGCCGACACTAACTTGATCGTCGGAGTATCATTGATCACTAAGTCCTTTTTCTATAGTGACTTTGCCGGTCTAACGACCGTGGTTGAGTGTGCATGCAGGCACCAGCAAAGTGCTACAGGCATGGATTGGGAGATCTATTGGCGTTCAGGTAATGTGATCAAAATTTTGCTGTCAACAAATTGTTTGATCTGTCTTAAACTGGTGGCGGAGGAAGAGGTATTCTCGGGTATACCCAATTTTTGGATTTTTTTAACATTCAATTTACAGTCACTTTATGTGTGTGTAAATTTCTCTGCAGGGGTTAGATCTGAAGGTAACAATAGCAATGCTGCTTGAGTGACATTTCTGATATTTTTTAGTGAATTATTCTTAACCACATAGGATTTTGCAAGTAAAGGGTAATACATTTGAGGATAGAAGAGGGAAAGAGAGGAACCAACATGGACAATTCCAGCATCAAAGTTATCCACATACATATATCTATATATGTTAGTATATATGATGGGTCGATGTGGAGGCGTTAATTTTGGCGAGTCAGAGGTTTGAATGGAACGAAAGTGAAATAAAGATGGTTCTCCAAAATAGAATTGGTGTTCTTTTTTTTCTTTTTTTTTTTTGTTTACACAATTGGGCGAACTTGATAAAAGATATAGAATATTTTCATTTGTATTGAAGAAAATAGATATGCCGAGCTCCTGTCCACTAGTGGACATGTTATTATATCCCGCTGCTAATGTGGGTGGGAGATTATTTATCAGCCAAAATTTTTTATGATAAGTCATTCTGTAAATCCTTTATTCTTTGATTAAAATTTATTTTGATAAATCTAGGAAGTTAAGGGTTTATTTTTTTGAATGAAGAGGGATTGTAAGGAACCAGGAATAGAACACGTAATCACGGGTAAGAGAAACTAAGTTGAATGCCATAAAACCACATGGGTCTTGGCATTGGGTTTAGGGTTTATTGGTATGTAGAATTTACTTTTCATCAGTTGCATATTGTACTTAGGGCTGGGCATCGGGTCGGCAGGTCGGGTTTGGGCCCGACCCGAAAACCGACCCGATGCCAATCGGTTTGAAGGATCCCGGCCGGAAACCGAACCGACGGGCCGATTTCTCAGCCCGAAACCGACCCGAACCGATTCGGGTCGGTTTCAATCGGTTCGGGTTTCGGGTTTTGGGGCATAAATTTTGGATTTTTTCTTTTTTTATTTTACAAAACCGATCGGTTTTCGAGTTGGTTCGGGCCAACCCGAAAACCGACCCGATGGCCCAAAAACCGACCCGAACCGATTCGGGTCGGTTCGGGCCTGCGGGTTTTCGGGCCAAATGCCCACCGCTAATTGTACCATTAAAGTCTTGAAAATGGTTAACTGATGAAAATTGTGAATACGTTGGTCGTTGATTGAAATTGTCAAAATGATGAAAACTACAAATACCCTGACCCCGGATTGAAAAATTTTATTTTGTACAAACCCATATAAAATTATCTAGCTTCACCACTGTCTTAAACCTACCAGATTTGTAAAGAAAATAGATATAAAAATATATTATGAATGAAATTTATACTTTAAAATCTCATTGGTCACAATTTCGATGGATAATATGGTTGTTTGATTTTCCATTTTTATATAAACTTTATTATATTCCACTTTTCATATTTCAGCTCATTTTAATTAAAAATTCTACATCCACCACTATTAATATCCATAATTTGATTACTTTCACCACTACGGTAACTGAAAAACCTAATTTTTAATGAAATAAAAGTTGTTTCTACCACACCCATAGCTTGTAAGAGCATCTCCATTGCTCCCTACCATTTAGAATGTCTAGAGATGAGAGAGAGTGACACAAAATTATACATAGAGCCCACATTTTTTTATATTTCTCTTTTTTTAAAATCACTTTTACCATTTTTACTATAATTTTTTCTCACTTTTCTTTCTAAATTCTCGTGCCACCTCTACATCCCCACATCCAACTTCACATCCTCCATTATTATTTTTTTATTATTTTTGAATTTGTTTCTACATCTCTCGTACTTTTTCATTTTTCTCTCTCTTTTTCACTACACATCCTTTATTCTCTTTTCAATCTATCTAATTATCTTCTCTCTATCTCTCTCCTCCACATCACACCTTAACAACACATTGCAATGGAAATGCCCTAAACATGAAATGTGCTAATTGAAGCATCTCGCTCTATTTTTTGTTCACTTTTAATATTTTTTTGTATTTATCCAACTTTTTTCTCATTGTGTCCACGCTCCCTCCACAAATGCACATCTAACTTTATATTTGACACTATTATTTCATTATAAATTTTTAGTTTGATTTTACTTCTTTTCTTATTCATTTTTCTTACTTTTTTTTATACATTTTTTTTTTCTCCCTCCCTAAATAAAGTAATTATGTTTTCTCCATTCTCTCTCACATTTCTCCGTTGGAGATTATAGTAGTTGATATTTGTCAGACGTCTTTCGAGTTGAAGTGATGTATGGTTTTCTCTATATATTTAAAATCCAATATTGTCTAGCAATCATGAGCAGCACGTTGGAACTTGGGGTACGAAACCCTATTTGTCATCATTAGAAATAGGCAATTAGCTAGCAATAGGTTCTTTCTTCGAATCAACAGTCCCCCAACTTGGACGTTGTTCCATTTATTTATAATTTTCCTTATTTTGAAGCACATATTTTGTTATCTTCTTATCTTAATTGTTAGGTTATGTTTGCTAGAAGTTCTTAAAAATTAATTTATAGAGGCTGGATTGAAGAATAAATAAATGAACTAAAAAATATTTTTAAAAATTATTAAATTAATATAATAAATTATTGAAAATAATATCAGAATAAAATCACTCTTAAATGGTCCCTACCAAACGAAATATTAAATTAAAATGGACTAACTGATTTTTTTTTTTACATAAAGAGGTAATTCATTCAGTCAAATTGATAAAATACAATGATATATCACAAATTCAACACCGCTAAAACCAAAAGGATGAAACCTGCAACAAACTCACCCAGGTTAATAGCATGAAAAGCCAAAATGCCTACAAATGTGAAAAAACTAAAGTGATCGAAATAACCAAGCCTCCGGATCTGCAACGTTGACACCCAAAAATGGAGTGAAGCCGGTGACCCGAAGCAGAAGACTAATGTAAAGTACACGACCAAACAACACCGTACGAAGACAATGAAAAGCCAAATGCCGCACCAAGACGACGAAATCACAAAAAAGTAAAGAAAAGCCCAGATCTAGGTGGACAAATCACTTCTTAGAAGATAATATATACAAAAAGAGAGGACGGGGGTGATTTAAGGACAAAAGTGCCAAGAAATCACCCCCAACAGGGCTGGGGAAATATCACGCAGGGGAAGTAGGGTTGGGCAAAAAAATCGGAACCGAACGAGTAGAACCGGAACCGAACTGAAAGAACTGGAACCGAACGGTTCTTTTTAAAAAAATTAAGAACCGAAACCGAACAGGAACCGGAATGAAAACAGAACGGGTCCTTTATAAAAACCGAGAACCGGAACCGGAATAGAATAAGAAATAGCACTATTTCTTCTATTTGATTGCCGACTTTTGTGAATTCTTTTAGTAAATTAAAATTTGGTACTAATTCTAGTAAATTTTGGTGCTAATTCTAATAAAATTCTAATAGAACTCTACTAGAATTCTAGATTTCTAGCCATTGCTAATCACGAAAGACATCTTTAATAAGCGTCTTATGTTCTTTCTTCTTCTTCTTTGTTGTCATTTTTTTCTTGTTATCTTTATGTTGGAATCAAAATTTTTATTTTTTTCTTATGCTTTTCGAGTAATAAAAAAATGCACCGTAAAATAATCGAAACCGAATGGGTACTTCATTTGAAAAAAACCGAACGGATCCATTTTTCATGGAATCGGAATTTACGGTTCGATTACCGGTAGTGAACTACCCGGAACCGTACCCGGAACGCCCACCGCTAGGGGGAAGAAAAAAGGAGAGGAGAAGGGGGTGATTTAAGGACAAACTGATTGTTTGACACAATATTAAATAAAAATAATTTTCCTCTCTTATCAATTTCAACTATCCATTTTATTAAATTGATAACTTTTATATTTTAAAAAATTTTTGTCTATGTTTTAATCAAATTTGATCTAATCCAAACGCTGAAATTTTATTATAGTTTTAGTACTTTACGTGGTGTTGTTCCATGCTATCACATGGTTATCCAATCCTACTTATTAGTTTCCTTACTACAGTATAATAGTTCTAAAATTGGATCATTTTTAACTTTTTAATCACACATCTAGAAACATAAATTTATTGAGATATCAACGAGAGTACGTAAAATCCGCATAAATAGGTGATTTATGGTTTTTTCATAAAATAAAATATAATTTCTCATTAAAAGCACATATATTTTTATTTTTATTTTTATTTTTTGTTGTGAGAGTGTAAATATCCGCACTAGCTGGTACGCAAACATTTCCATTTAAAAACCTTTTTTTTTTTAATAAGGGTGTTAGGTAAGTTTTTTAAAAAATTTTACTAATTTTTTATCCATTTTTTCTTTATCCTAAATCAATCATATCCATATATCACATCACATTTACAAATTTCCACAATTTAACTCCACTCATTCTCTCTCTCTCTCTTTCTTTATATTAAAAACCTTTAAAAATCATTAAAAACCAACTCCTATCACCTACATAGTCTCCATAAAAGATATCATACCATACAAGCCCTACAAAGAACCCTAAAAATAGCGAATCGTCCCACGTCAATCAAATAATTAAAACCCTAATACAGCATGTAAAATCTTTTGTTTGATCCTATAAAGGGCTATGAAAGTCCCACTCGAAGAAAATACTGCTCTTGAAAAGAAAACCCTAGTTAAATGTCATCATTTTGTACGTAGTGCGTCAACGTACATTGCACCAAATCATGCATACTGAGGATATTCACAAAAGTTTGCTCAGACACTGGGACACGATTTTTGATATGTTTGGTGACATGGTGGTTGAAAAAAAAAATTTAATTGTGATTTAGGAATAAGAAGTATTATAAAATATAAAAGTATTTTTTTTGAATCCAAATATAAAAGTATTGTTACATAAATATAGAAGAGATTGAAAATAATGAGATTTAAAAAGCAAATTAAATTTAATAAATCAAATTAACAAGCCCTTATTCTTTCCACCGAATTACGGTGTTGAGCATGATTACGTAGACATAATATAATCTCCTTAATATCATATAATACCAAGATTTGTATTTAGTCAGTGCAATAAATCTGTACTAACACACAAACAGTACATAGTTATTTTTAACCTTTTTAGATAATATTTTTATATTTTAACTACTAATTCTTCAGAAACATCATTTTTCTCAAGTTTTGTAAAACAAGCCTATATAAGTAGATTTCACAAATTAAAATAAGCACTACATATAATCCACCAAAAAAAGCTATATACACATCCCCATGTTTCTCAATTCCACTGCAATTAAAGGCAAAGTGAATAGAATGATCACCTTATCATCTTTTCATTATGGAACTTTCTACTATGAAATTAACGAACAAGTGTGTCTATATAGCATCTGTCTTTTACTCAAACAGAAGCAATGCCTGCATGCATGTAATCTGGTAAAATCATCTATAACTAATGTTTCGAGTAAACATTTATTTTATTAAAAATTCACTTTTCAAGTAATTAAACAGGTGTTTGTATATGTGTAAAAATAAATTTTTATATATTTTTATATGATATAAAAAATAATGAATAGAGTTCAATGATGGAGATTTGTGTAATACAAATAAATCCCACGAAATATATAAATATGAAATAAAAGAAAGAATTAACGAGATTGAAAAAATATATAAAAATACATAAAAAAAAATACGTGCTAAAATAATGAGAGAGATTGAGAGACATATATATGGATAAATGGGTAAATTATAAATGTCACGTGACATGTCATATGATTAAGTTAATTTCCGAGTAGTAAAAAGTAACTACGCTAACTGGATAAATTAATGACAGGAAGGCCTTGTTCTATTTGGTGTTAACCAAATCCGCACGCAATTCCGTACACCTCATACTCATTTTCAACCACACACACATTTTCCAAAATAATATTAACCACACATTTTTACACGGAATACCGTGCGGAACAACTAAACCCCCAATCAAACAAGGCCGAAAACACACTGCAACTCTCATTTGCAGCCTTTGTAAAAAAATTTCCTTAACAAAGCCATACGTACAAATAATGTTGCATAAAGCAGTTACATTATTACATACATAAAACAGGGAGTAAAAGGAAGAAGTCAGACGCAACTGGGTGCTAAAAGGGTGGACCCCACCACCCGCACAATTAATCAAAGGATCACAAATCCACAGGTGCCCAGATCCACCCCATCGTTTCTTCAAACCCTAGAACAGCAGACAAACCCTAAAAGTCCTGACAGTGTACACCAAATCATGCAAAAGGTGCTACATAGGTTAGACCAGATGATTACATTTGGATTCCCAATATAGAGTGGCTCTTCGTTTCCCGATCGTCGTCGGTTTTACGGACGGATCATCGGCGGAGCCATCCCTAGGTGGGGTAAAGGATACAGGTAGAAATTCATCCGTTTCACATTCGAATGAGGACCCTGAGAAGTGCTTCTTCAGTGCCTCTTTTCCCTATTCGCAATTCGAATCATTTCATTAGTAAAAGACGTCACACTCGAATCTTGTATATTGTTCTAAGGAGATTAAATTTTACGGACAACGCTAGAGTAATACAATAAAATATCAAATTAATTGATATAATGGACACTTACTATGATCTTACAACTTCGCTCATTCTAAATATAATAAAAATTATAACATCATGCTAAATATGCATTCTGCCAACAATTATGGTATCCACTATGACAGTATAACATGGTTGAAATTTTACAGCGGACTTAAAATGACTGAAATGCATGATGGGATGAATAAAAATTATATAAAAAATTAAAATAACTATCAAATCAATCCAAAAAGTAATTGAAAATAAAAATTGAAAACACTATTTGAGATTTAATTGGATTAAGGATCATCCCTTACACTAACAATATTTATATCTGAAATTTGATATTTCAGCTAAATTAATGTTTGGTACAACTTTAAACAAAAATCATTTTAACCATTCATTTGGATAATTTCCCTAATCTTTATTACCACATTTTCACGTTCTTCAAACTGCAATAAAAAATCCTTCTTTTTTTTTTTTTTTTTGGGTTACAAGAATTTCCATCAAATAACCTGATTTGAACATGCAAATTGCAAATACCTGAATTTTTGCAGAAACAATCTCGATTACTTTAGGCCATATATCCCCATTCACATAGTCCCATTTCTTGTGGTGAAATGCACCGACCAACTTCCAAACAGCCGTTGGATGAGTAAGATTCACAAATGCAAAGCCTCTGCCTCTTTTGCTCCTGCACCACAAATAACGCTCACAATCAATTTGTAATGCCACTTCTAAACATTACACTCAAATTGTAATGCTACTTCTAAACATTACACTCATACATTACAGTTACACTTCCATTACACTAACTCATTCATTACACTAACTAATTTCTTAATCACGAATCAAGGAAATCAAATGACGGAATAGACTAGAGCAATCAAATGCATGGAGACTACATACTTGAAATCAATTGGATAATAGAAGAAATCATAAGCTGCAATAATCGATTCGTTTGATTCTTTGTGATCACCAGTTCGATTTTCGAGCACCTCCTTTCGATTCTCCCGTCTGCAAAATTTGTCCAGTTTTCGCAGCAACAATTCACGACTGCCCATTAAAAAAAATTTTTTTTTTTTAAGTTTTGCTTAAATAAATGAATATACGATAAGAGGAAATTCGAATGGAGTATATACTGTTATACATACGTATAATCATACGGTATATTTCTGATCATGACTGTGGTCGTCTCTTCATCATGTTTAAGAGGCAAAACCGGTTTTTCAAATTTCTCATGTCTGCATCCTCCACCCCGTCTCCACCGTGAACCGCCGCGCTGAAATCTTCTTCCGGCGAGTCTAGCCGGCGGCTGATTTATTTGCCGTCCACGGCCCTTTGAACTCCGCTCGAAATACCTTCTATCAGTTGAAGCTGCAGCTCCAGGAACCACGCCGCTTTCGGCAGTGGATACCCGTAGTTGAGGCGGCGGTGGCGGAGGAAGTAGAGGCAAGTAGGTGGTGATCCTAGGGTTTTGTGTCTGAATTTCATAGGGGAGTGGAAAAGTGTTGTGTGTAAGGTCGGACCCGGTAGATTAAATACTGAGGAGGCCTTTGAGGGAAGGGAGGGGTGGAGGACGGCGATGAGTCCACAAAAAATGGTGGTGGAAGTGGCGGCGGAGGTGGTGGCGCAAGGACTGGCGGCAGAGGTATGATGGGTATGTATGATGGTGCATGAGGATTGAGGGGTCTAGGGTTCGTCATTGTTGAGGGAACTAGCTATATTTATGGAAGTTGCAATAATTAATGAAGGTCATTTGTTATGGCAGTAAATGGAAGGAAGGCCCATTGAGAGGGGGCGACTGAATGTGAGAGAGAGACAGAGAGAGAGAGGGAGAGAGAGTTCTGAGAGAATCACCGATCTCTGTTCTTTGACATAGTGTCTATCAATCATGTGTTATAATTTTGGAAAAATATTATTATTAATATTATTGTTTTTGTTATAAATAGATTAATATATATATAGTGAATGACTATCCTACCTACGAAATCCTAACGGCTACGTCCTTGAAACCCTAACTGTATATCTATAAATAGTGGTCATTGGCCCTCATAATGGACACACTTGTTTTGAGGTAAATTTTTTATCTCTTCGTTTTCTCTCCTTTTACAATACGTTATCAGCACGAAATGCTTATTTTGTTGAATCACAATTTTTATGTTTATAATCTATCCTTCAATCCGTTTTCTCATGCATTAAAAAATAAATAAATACTAGCGGTATTGTTATTGAAACCAATGGATGCATCGGGAATGTTATGTTAAGAGCGCTGGGAAATGCTGGGAGAAAAAATGTGAGAGAGATGTGGGCGCGGGCCCCCCGGCCCCACCGCATTCAGGGGGGCCTGCAAGTGGGATGTGAGTAGCTGGGAGAATAACGCTGGGAATATAACATTTTCGATGGACGCATACTATTCGGATGCCTAAACTTATTTGATTGCTATTTCGGCTAGCAATAATGGATTGCACCGTGTTTTAATTTCTTTGTTTTGACATCACATCCACTACTCTCCCATTACAAAAGAGCTTATGGCATTGATTTGATTTTTCAATTGGATACTCTCCGGTGGTAGGAATTTGTATTCCTCCTCAATCGGGTTTTTAATTCATGTTTAGACACAGTTTGTTTTTTTTTAAGACTCTTGCAATAAAAGTTATTATCCAATTTTCGCAAAGTCAAGGTCTTATATAAATATCTTCATAATTTGATTTCTAATATTATCATATATAAATAATATATATGATAAATATGAAATCAATTTGCAAGTGAAATAGTTTGTCAATTTAATGACAATATTATTTCTGATTTTACCACGAAATCGTCTACCAATTAAAGGTTAGATCGATTCCATTTTTTATGATTATGATCAATTTTATTTCTTTTGCGTATAGGACATGGTGTCAAAATATTAAATTGATTCTCCATGTTTCTAGGTGTGGATAGCCAATATTCAACTTTAATGAATTTTTGGTTTCCAATTCCTCATTAGATATTAACGATCATTTCGTTTTATTATAAAAGGGGATCATGAAGTTCTCTTTTGATTGATCTCCTTCTTGATCTGATTTTGGGGGTTAATTATATAATATATATGAATATGGCAACCACTATCTACCTATTGATAAGCATTATCAATTCTCTTTTAATATATAACAATCATGCGTATTATTCCTGTTATATTTATTTATGGATTCATTATGTGCAGCTAGTTACTTTTGTTACATTTTCTGTATAATATGCCTATATTATAACTCTATTATTTCGATTATCATATACTCATATTATTACCTGTGTAGAGTATATATTTATTTTAATTTTTATTTTAATTCATGGCTCTTGAAGAAGCATAATATATTATAGAATAATATCATTTCCTTTGAAGGGCAAATATTATAAATTCCTGCGTATTATATTATTTTTATCCTAAAAGGAAAGGATAAAATTTATATTGTAATGATATTAGTTGTTTAATTTTACAATTACGTGTATTAATTAGAACATCCTTTTTCTTTTGTAGAAAAATATCCAAATGGCAAATATCACAAAATTAGAGTTTACTGCACGTGACATCTCAGGAAATAATTATTTGTTTTGAATTCTTGATGCTGAGATCTATCTCATCTCAAAAGGTCTTGGTGAGACAATAAAAGAGAAAAACACAAGATCCCAGTAGGATCGCGCCACGGCATTGATCTTCCTTCGCCACCACCTCCATAAATGATTAAAAGGTGAATACCTTACTATGAAAGATCCAGAAGATCTTTGGAAAAAACTAGCCGAAAGGTTTGATCACCAAAAGACCATTGTCCTTCCTAGAGCTCGGTTACGGTGGATGCACCTCCACTTGCAAGACTTCAAAACAATTGGCGAATACAATTCAGAGCTTTTTAGAATTTGCTCAAAGCTCATTCTATGTGGTGAAAAAATTACAGATCAGGATATGTTGAAGAAAACTTTCTCTACTTTCCATGCATCCAACGTGCTATTACAACAACAATACCGTAAACGTGGTTTTAAAAAATATTCAGAACTTATTTCCTGCTTGCTTGTTGCTGAACAAAGTAACGAATTGTTAATGAAAAACCATGTTTTACGCCCAACTGGCTCTGTAGCATTGCCTGAAGTCAATGTTGTTCATTTGCCTGAAGCTAATGCAACAAGTTATGAACACGCACGCGATCGTGGACGCGAACGTGGATATGGACAGCATAACGGATCAAACAATAGACAAGATAGTAGCTTCAAAAGGCGCAAAATGAATGATAATAATTCATCGAAAAAGAACGATGGAGAAATTTGCTACAGATGTTGAATAACGTGGTATTGGTCACGTACTTGTCGTACGGCTAAACACTTGGTGGATCTCTATCAACAATCCATTAAAGGAAAAGGAAAGATTGAGACAAATTTTGCAGATATTGATAGTCCGAATGATATGACTCATTTGGATGTCTCTGATTTTTTTATTGAGTCAAGTGACAAGTTAGTTGGTGGCGATATGATGGACCAGCTTGATTAGTTTATTTTTGTTTTTATATTACGTTCGTTGAATTCTATTTCCATTCTAGTTTGAATATTTAGTTTGCACTTTAAATTATTTGGATTTCAATAAAGTATTTGCAATTTTATTTTCTTATTGATAATTATTTTTTTGTGTTTAGAAAAATTAAAGTAATACAAGATGAGTTTTCAAGATATTTGCTTAGTTGATAGCGCCACTACCCATACTATTCTTCGAGACAAAAGATATTTTACAACATTAACCATAGCGAATAATAATGTTAATACAATTTCTGGAGCATCGAATATTGTTGAGGGCTCCGGAAGAGCCACTATAATCTTACCAAAGAATACAAGATCATGTATTAACGATGCACTTTATTCTAGCAAATCCAGAAGAAATTTGCCCAGTTTTAAGGATATTCGCTGCAATGGATACCACATCGAAACAATGCAAGAAAATAATATTGAATATCTTTACATAACTTCTTTTGTATCTGGCCAGAAGCAGATAAAAGAAAAGTTGCACGCACTTCTGTCTGGGATGTATTTCACAAATATAAAGACAGTTGAGTCTAATCATGTAGCGGACCAGAAGTTCACAGACCCAAAAAAATTTATACTTTGGCATGACAGACTTGGGCATCTAGGAGCAGTGATGATGCGACGTATCATCACCAGTACGCATGGGCATCCGTTAAAGAACCAGAATTCTTTTACACAATGATTATCCATGTGACTCCTGCTCACAAGGGAAATTAGTAATCAAACATTCCCCTACAAAAGTTAATATTGAACTTCCAAACTTTTGAGAAAGAATTCATGGGGATATATGTGGACCGATACACCCGTCATGTAGACCATTTAGATATTTTATAGTCTTGATTTATACTTCAATAAGGTGGTCTCATGTTTGCCTACTTTCAACTAGAAATATGGCTTTTACTAGATTACTCGCTCAAATAATAAAATTGCAAGCTCATTTTTCCGATCATTGTATTAAGACAATTCGTCTTGATAATGCTGTTGAATTTAGATCTCAAGCATTTGAAGAGTATTGCACTTCTATTGGTATTGTTGTAGAATACTCAGTCCCAGATATGCATACTCAGAACCGCCTAGTTGAGTCGTTTATTAAGCGTCTGCAACTGATTGCTAGACCATTGCTTATGAAGACAAAATTACCAACTTCTACTTGGGGTCATGCAGTTTTACATGCTGCAGCATTGATCCGTTTAAGGCCAACTGCTTACCATGATTACTCACCTTTACAACTGGCATTTGGTCGAGAACCAGATGTTTCTCACCTAAGAATTTTCGGCTGCGCTGTTCAAGTTCTAATTCCACTTCCACAATGTACTAAAATAGGTCCACAACAAAGACCTGGGATTTACATTGGTTTTGATTCACCAACAATTATTAGGTATCTCGAACCATTAACAGACGACCTATTTAGAGCACATTTTGCAGATTGTCATTTTGATGAAACGACTTTTCCTACTTTAGGAAGGGCCAAATTACATCTTGAACACCAGAATAAAATTTTTTGGAATGAATCTACCTTATCTCATTTTGATTCCCGAAGTAATCGATATGAGTAAGAAGTTGAAAAAATAATTCATTTGCAAAAGGTGGCAAACTAAGTACTCGATGTGTTTGTTGATTCAAAGAAAGTGACAAAGTCACATATACCGGCAGAAAATACTCCAACAAGAATTGATGTCCCCATAGCAAATGAATCAAAAGTACGCCAGAAGCGTGATCGACCACTTGGTGCGAAAGACTCTGTACCTCGAAAGAGAAGAGTACAAGAGAACAATCAATCACAAATTCAAGAGGAAAGTGACATGGTTAATAAATTAAATAATGAAGATTTAGTTTCTGAAGAACCACAAAATGAGGAGATCTCCACAAATTATTTGTCATCCTACAAAGTATACGAAATAAGCAATATTGTGATGAATAATATTTTTGCCTATAATGTAGCGCTTGATATCATGCATGATAATGAGGATCTTGAACCACAATCTATTAAAGATTGTTAACAAAGAAATGATTAACCAAAATGGAAAAAAACTATACAGGCAGAATTGAATTCTCTAGAAAAACGAAAAGTTTTTGGACCTATAGTCCGAACACCTAAAGATGTAATTCCTGTTGGGTACAAGTGGGTGTTTGTGAGGAAAAGAAATGAGAATAATGAGATTACGAGATACAAGGTTAGACTCGTAGCACAAGATTTTTCACAGAGACCTGGAATTAATTATGAGGAGACATATTCTCTTGTAATGGATGCTATAACATTTAAATATTTGATCAGTTTGGTCGTCTCACAAAGGCTAGAAATGAGACTTATGGATGTAGTGACTGCTTATCTATACGGTTCACTAGATAGTGATATCTATATGAAAATCCCTAAAGGGTTTAAAATTTCAGGAGCAAGTGACCAATTCTCTAAAAATATGTTCTCGATCAAATTACAGCGATCACTTTATGAATTAAAACAATCTGGACGAATGTGGTATAACTGCCTCAGTGAATATTTATTGAAAGAGGGATATAAAAATAATGATATTTGTCTATGTGTTTTCATAAAGAAAATTGATATCGGATTTGCAATAGTAGTAGTTTATGTGGATAAATTGAATCTTATAGGAACTCCTGAAGAGCTCTACAAGACTGCTGAATATTTGAAAACCGAATTTAAATGAAGGATTTGGGAAAGACCAAATTTTACCTTGGTTTGCAAATTGAACATCTCCCAGAATAATTATTTGTTCACCAATCCACATATATAGAAAAAGTTTTAAAAAGGTTTTACGTGGATAAAGCACATCCATTAACATCTCCAATGGTCGTTCGATCACTTGATATAGAAAAGGATCCATTTCGTCCACTTGAAGATGGAGAAAAAGATTCTTAGTCGGAAATACCATATCTTAGTGTAATTGGGGCACTAACCTATCTTGCAAATTGTACTCGACCTGACATAGCTTTTTCTGTAAATCTATTGGCGAGATATAACTCTACACCAACTCAAAGACATTGGAATGATGTTAAGCACATCTTTCGTTACATTAGAGGTACTACAGACTTGGGATTACTTTATTCACAAAATATGGATTCTTCTTTAGTTGGTTATGCAGATGCAGGTTACCTTTCTGATCTACATAAAGTTAAGTCACAAACAGGATACGTCTTTACTCATGGAGAAACAGCTATATCATGGAGATCTGTAAAGCAAACCTTAACAGCCACATCTTCAAATCACTCAGAAATTATCGCAATTCATGAAGCAAGTCGTGAATGTGAATGGTTGAGGAATATGACACATCATATTCAAATATCATGAGGAATGACTACAACAAATGAAGGTCCAACAGTATTGTATGAAGATAATGCAGCTTGTATTGCACAACTCAAGAGTGGCTACATCAAATGGGACAGGACCAAGCACATATCTCCAAAAATTTTCTATGCACATGAGCTTCAGAAAATTGGTAATATTGATATTCAACAAATCCGTTCAAGTGATAATGTAGCGGATTTATTCACAAAAGCATTGCCAACATCAACACTCAAGAAACTGATACACAAGATTGGAATGCGCAAGCTCAAAGATCTTCAGTGATTGACATCAGGGGGAGTAACTGTACTCTTTTTCCTTCGATCAGGTTTTATCCCACTGAGTTTTCCTGACAAGGTTTTAACGATGCAGCATTTTATTACTCCAAATATTTGTTACCTACCCTTTTTTTCCTTTGAATTTGTTTTTTTCCCACTGAATTTTTGTCAAACTAAGATTTTTAATGAGGCATTAGTCATTCAAGGGAGACTGTTGTAAATAGATTAATATATAGTGAATGACTATCCTACCCACGAAACCCTAGCGGCTACGCCCTTGAAACCCTAACTGTGTATCTATAAATAGAGGTCACTGTCCCTCATAATGGACACACTTGTTTTGAGGTAAATTTTTTATCTCTTCGTTTTCTATCCTTTTACAACAGTTTTGTAATTATAAATGATTGTAACACATAAATTCATACGGACTAGTATTACACTCGTGCGATGTACGATAAAATTATGATCTGTTTAAAATAATATTAAAACTACAAATTAAAGTAATGTTAAAACTACGAATTAAACAATGGAAATATGTGAAAATATTTCGATTCCCAAGCATATTTTTATAAAAGAAATCACATGTGATTTATCATAAATATGTTTAATTTTTGTTGTAAACCATATGTGATTTACTGTGCCGATATAACCGGTAGAGGTTCTAGAAAATGACGGTAGAAATGTATTAAAGTTTGACTAAATAAAAAATTCATTTTCTAATCATTAAACCCCTAATGCACATTACTGTTAAAAGTTATTTAAAACTATCATTTTAACATGGTAACAATAAATAAAAAATATTTTTTATTTAATATTTTTAAATCAATAAAAATAATTTTTTAAAATAAAAAATCACTGCTAAGGTGACATTATACCAAGTTGACATTCAAACTTCTATTAATTATATATATATTTCAAAAACTAAAATGTACATAAAAAAGTTAATTTTTATTTTTAAAATAATTCAAGTATCATTATAATTTACAACTTTGACCTTATAATATCATATTTTCATTAATACTTGCATATAATTCATTTTAAATTATATTTATAATTTTCAAATTAAAATAAACATAAAAAATAAAATAAGGAAAAAAATATTAAATAAAAAAAGTAGAATAAATTGAATAAGAAAAATAAAATAATAAATGTATATTTATTGTTTATTTTCAAAATAAAACTTTCATTTTTTAGTTTAAATAAATGCGTGGCAACCTAGCACTGCCAACATGGCACAGTACTTAGTTAGCACTCCAATTTTTTTAATATAAAGATTTTTTTTAAAAATAGAATATGAAATAATATTTTATTTTTTAAAAAAATAATAACCTCCACCAAGTTGGAACTATCCACCATAGCTCATTTCCTTTTATATATAGTCAGATAATAATAAAAAAAGAGAAGTGCATTTATAATTAAATTAAAATAATGAAATCACATCCAACATGGCTCATTTATTTTTATATATAGTTAGCTAATAATAATAAAAAGATAAACGCATTTTGTAATTAAATTAAAATAATGAAATCACTTGTTTAATACAAAACAAAAATTATCCGTATTAAACAATTGAAATTTCTTTTTTAAATAGACGCGTGCCATGAAAATAGAAAAATCTTCATTTTTTTCGTTTAATTAGGATTTTTTTCTTTTAAAAAAAAATCGTGTGCCAGCTAGGCACCAGTAATGTGGAAAAGTGCCTAGTTGGCACTTCAAATTTTTTAATATAGAGATTGATCGATCGAGATAGAGAGAGAGAGAGAGATATATATATATATATATACACACACACACACTAAATAAGAAAAGAAAAATAAATTAAATAAGAAAAATAAAATTAGTAGATGTACATTTAATGTTTGTTTGCAAATCAGGTTTTTTTTCTGTTTATAATAAATGAGTGTCAACTTGGAAATATTAATAAAAAATAGAAAATATGGAAATAAAAATAAATTAAATAAGAAAATGAAATTATTAAGGCCTTGTTCTATTTGGTGTTAACCAAATCCGCACGCAATTCCGTACACCTCATACTCATTTTCAACCACACACATATTTCCCAAAATAATATTAACCACACATTTTTACACGGAATACCGCGCGGAACAACTAAACCCCCAATCAAACAAGGCCTAAATGTCACTTAATGTTTGTTTCTAAATACGATTTTTAAAAAATTAACTAAAGGAGTGCCAATATGGCAATGTGCTTAGTTGGCACTCCAGTTTTTTTAATATAAAGATGTTTTCCTGACAATAAATTAGCACGAAAACATGCTAATAGGTGATGTGGCGGCGCCATATCACCGTGTGGTGCCACATCACCATCCTTAAAAAAAATAATTTTAATATCGATAAATAATATATAATTGTCCCATGATGATGAGAGGCTTGTATGGACCCCATAATTTTTTTTCTCAAAAAAATGGGAGTGTTGACATCATATAAGTTGGCAGGAGATCTTTGCGACATAAATTCAATAATGGCAAAGGTGCAAAGATACAGCATTATTCTTTTTCTAACAATAATAATAATTGTTATAAAAGTATAGAAATAATAGAGAGAGTTTAGAGAGAATGAATTCTAAGGAATTCACATGAATGAATTTCATTAATAATTGAAGCCATATTTATAGGAAAACTTCAAATGGCATAATCGTAATTACATAATTTCATCAGGGACATAATAGTCATTCACATTAAAGAAATAATATATAATATTTCCTCGGGTGCCTCATGCCTCATTTCATAACACTCCCCCTTGAATGACTATTAATACAAATGTCTTCTAAACTTGTTTGGAGAAAAACCCAATGGGAAAAAACTTCCAAATTGATTGTAGAAAAGCTTGGAGTGGTTGTATACTGCTTCATCAAAAACATTGCTCCCCCTGATGTCTATCAGCGGTATAGGAGTATTCACGTGCTGCCTTATTAAAACCTTGTCAAGAAAACCCAGTGGAAAAAAACTTGATCGAAGGAAAAAGAGTACAGCTACTCTATCTGATTTCATATCTTGAGGACGGATATCCTTACTTCTGGTAAAGGATTTTAATATCATCATTATTTGGATCTTAAATCATTATCTCTATTATAACTTGATCCAATAGATACACCGTGTCGATTTCTCTTGTCGTCCTCAATATACCATGAATATGCCTCGTTAAAACCTTATTAGGAAAAACCCAGTGGGAAAAATCCTAATGAAGGAAAAAGAGTACATTATTCATGTGAATACGCCTTTAATGTTGCCTCATTAAAAACCTTGCTAGAAAAACCCAATGGGATAAAACCTCAGTCAAGGGAAAAAGAGTGCAACGCGTATTTTATATAAGTATGCTGCAAGCATTTCAAAATCTTTCATAGATTTGTATGAGTATCATATACATTGGTTGATACTCTTCATTCATCTTCACGTGAATGAATTTTTTAGATGTTATACAATATCATGTTATATTCAGTGCATATATGCAATCAACAGCTTCGATCTCATTTTCTCACTATATCGAGATATATACCTAAATCTCTTCTGGAGATTTCATATTAGTTGAGATTGGGCTGCCTCATTAAAAACCTTGTTTGAGAAAAACCCTTTTGGGACAAAAACATCAATCAAGGAAAAGAGTACAGCATATAAATTTCTCAACAATATCAATATAGATATTTTGAGCCGTTGCATGCACTGATACAATAATACATTTGAAACCTCTTCAAGAGTTTCATTCTCATTTCTCATTAAACCCGTGCATGAACACTTTAATCATAAGGGCATATATTTCAGCATTGGCATTTTCGATGGATTTTAATATCCTCACTATTATTGATAGTATGTAGCGCTATCTTTTCATAGTGTGTCGACACTTTCAATTTTATTTCTTTCCCCATATCGACATAACTTATCGAGATATCTCATTATCAATCCTCTTGTAGGATTACACAATATAGTTATGTCTATATACTCTTCAAGAGTATATGCCTCCGTTATTAAGACCATCTTTAATAATTTGCTTCGATATATATGATTGGGGAAATCTCATAATATCAACGCTTCTGGCGTGCTAATTTATCAAAGCATCTTAACTGATATATGTGATTGTTCATAGCATCTTTTATACATCTTTGAACTTCAAGTTCATATTTTAATTGTGAGGATATAGTATGATGCATTTCACATATCATTTTCAGCCTTTAATACTCCCCCTCATGCTAAGAAAAATTTAGAACACTAAAACTCATATATGTTCTCATCATTCAGCCTTAATATGAGAATTTATATAGTTTGCATTCTATTCTCGATATTGGCAATTTATTGGAGGACTTTAAATAATTTGCCACATAATATCCCACTTGTATGCGCATACTCAATCCTTCAGGGATTTATTCAAGTATTGGGATATACATTTACTAGCTTTATCATTAAATCTGGAAATCATGCTCATACCGTGAGCAAATATTTCTTAAATACACATGTGACTATCTAGTGGATCCATATCATAATATCTAGTAGTCCACATGGAGGATGAGTGGGCCCATATTTCTCATCATTTATTCCAGATATATTTGGGATTTATTCCCAATATTGGCTAGTAATGATTTCATCATTTATCGAGAACAATGATTGAAGAATTCTTTTAATTCTTCACTTGAAATATTGATTTCAATAATTATTTAAACCGGATGGTCGAGTCAGGTTACGCATAGCAGTATTATTGAACTTTTAGTTCAATAAATTCTTATATCGATTTCACTAGTATCTGTATAGTGCTCAACATGATTTATTGCTTTCATCATATGTATAGCTCACAGACATATTCCATCATGTTTCGGTAGCATTATTACACATCACTATTCAAGCGTGGAATCTTAGCACATACGCTTCATGTTTAAATCTTGTTCCAACGCGAGCCTTACCTCATCTGGCGTTTATAAATTATCAGGAGCACTTACGGTATTTACCATAATAATGATCCATATATAATAATGGATAATTTGCTCTCAAATCTTCGAAAATACTATCCATCACTACCGATCAAAATCCTAAAAAGGATTTATCGAAGTAGGCTTGAAAGGTTGAGGATGCTAATGAATAAGGGTATCCCACAAGATATCCGATGGTTGATTGAAGCAAAGGTTCGATTATCTGGTGAGGTTTCGATTCCTTCTAAATACATGCCTGGTATGGGTAAAAGTAGTTTTTCAAAGAAACGGAGAGCAAAAAGATTAGGAGGATGCTACAAGTGTGCTCGGTGGACATGTGATACTCGATGTAAATCTGTGGGGTACTTGTCCAGAAACCGAGAAGATAAAATAGCATTCATTAAGGATGGATTGAGTAAAGAGCCTTTGGATGATATTCCAGCGGGCTCTTGAGACACATCCTAGTGGACATGTACAAGGTGAACTGATGGCCTTATGGGCCAAATTCAAAGATGAACAATCACGTTATAGTCTTGAAAAACTTACATTAGAAGATCCTGTTTGTAAATTTAGTAGAAAAACTTAGTATAATGATTTTCCCATATTTATGTAAGAAAGCTTGGTGTAATAACAAAGATCAATATATTTCTTTTATTTGTAAATATCGTTTTTCAATTTTTAAGATATGTATATATATATTATTTTTCAATCACCGACAGGTATATGTCATTTCACTAAAATTTTTCTGCCTTTTTCTCTTTCATATTTGTCAAAAAGTAAATAGTACAATCAATTATTGGTTTGAAATTTTTTCTTTAAATAAAGGGATTCGTGTCTCTCATGTTTATACGTTGAAAGTATAGTGCAAAAAGAGAGATAGGAGTAGAGATGAATATAGAGATTTTAGAATCATCTCATACAAGTCAGCATTTACCTCACCAGATTAAAACCATATGTGTTCTTGGTGGCTCCAAACTAGTAGGTCATATCCAATATGTGGATATGGCAGACCAACTTGTAAGGGAGTTAGGGAAACAAAATATGAATATACTATATGGAGGGACTAATAACAAACTATTAAGGAGTCTTATGATGGCCGCACAATCATGGGGGATAAGAGTGTCAAGTATAATACCTTTTCATCGAATTGGAAGCGATGTCGAATTGGAGTTAGGAATGTCATTAGTCCAAATTGGATTGATGCTACAAACACAATCCATCCCACGATTGCCGATGTACATGATGAGCAATAGTGATGCTTTATTGTTCTTCCAGCGGCTATAACACGCTGGAGGAAATATTCAATATAGCGTCATTTGCGAGTGGAACTTTCATAACAAACCCATAGGTTTGTTGAATATTATTTCTTTGATGGTTTGCTAGCATTTCTAGATCGGGGTGTAGAACATAAATTTATTTCTCATTCAATGAGAAATATACTTGTTTTACTGCTAATACGATTCTTTGATCTACTCATCAAGATTCAATCATATGTTCAAAAATGTGGAAGCTGAAACCCATCGGGTCCTGAGACCATCGGTGTCAGCGAAAAAAGAGATCCTTTGGATCTTTCATTATGAACCCGAATGTTTGGGGTGGCGGAGTTCTGGAGTATTTATACTCTCGACGCATCCCTCATTTATGGGTTCAATATGTATTTTCTTTTCGCATTTCTATATTTTCGAGTGTTTATTGCCATCTTTGATATTCTCAATATGTTCCACTTAGGTTGTTTGTACTTCTTCTGGAGTAATAATAATAATATCATATTGGCTTTATTCAAATACGTAAATCTTAGTGATTATGCTTCTTCAAGAGCATTTTATTTTCATATTAATACAATCTCATATCATCGATGAGATTACTTCATATAATCTCTCCATGCGATATATTTTCTTTGATTTATCAACATGGGATCTATTGAGCATTTTACTTTCATCTATTTATCCAATGGTAACCCAGTACCACTTACTCAATTTTCTCCATCAATATTCAATAGGCGTGGAAAGTGAACATTTCTTTATTAAATGCTTCTTTAAGAGCATTTCTCATCATATCACAATATACTAATCTCATAATGAGATTTTTCACCACGGTATATTTTCTTTCTCTTTTATCACAATGGGATTCTTTGAGCAATTTCACTTCATCAATACATACAACGGTAAATTTTGGCATCACTTGCTCAAATCTCTTATTTAATATCAATAGAATATTCATATCGAACATATATAAATCAGTTATCCAATTGTGGGGTTTAATCCAACCACATTTGTAATAAGTATTCTAAACGTGTGGTATATCCCACCACATTGAAAATATGCATACCAATCGTGTGATATAACTCACCACATTGGAAATATATGCGAAATTTAAAGTGCGTAAATTTAAATTGCAGAAATTAAATTTTCTCCAATAGGTGGTCGAACCTATCTTATGGGAATTATTGCAATAAATATAAATTTACGGAATTTAAATTGCCAGAATTAAAATGCATAACATTTAACTACTTCTTCAGGAGTAGGGTTCGCTTAGTAGAAGGTATTACCCATCACTTAGCATATAAAGTGCAAAAATATATAAAACCTTACGATTAGTGATGGTTGAACCCATCATCAAGTAGGAGAGTATTGCGATATTTAAATTGCAATAAAGTGCAAGACTTAAGTATCTATAGCGATAAATTTGTTCTAACTATTCTTCAAAATATAATTATCGTCAAAATAAGCAGTAGTAAATCGAAATATCTGCCGTCACAGCTACCGATTCTTGCGTGGCGATCTTGCCGCAGTCTTGTGACGCTACACATATTTCTTTATATAACATTAATACATGCTCATTGCTACGCTTCTGCTTACCGCTCTTGGTAGTGCTTTGGCAAGTGCGTGCGTGCACATGTCTCTTTATAAAGTTTTGACATTATAAGCACTAATACGTAAATATTCACAAGTCCAAGGACCCTTTTGTAACTTTTTCAAAAGTTGGAGTCTTGATTTGTAAATTTTAAAGTTTACCTTATCAATATTGGTGTCAAATCGAAGATCTCGTTAAATCGAGTATAATGGAGTCGAGAAAATTTGATTTTGATAATGTATGCTCCTTATATCTCGATAAAACGAATGCTATAGTTTAATATATTATTATATTATAAAATAATAATATAATATATATAATATATACCTCTCCGTCCTTTTGCTTCCATTTGGTCACTTAATTTTTTGAAACCAGTATTCGTCGTGTTTGGCTTGGAAAATTCCACTAATTGATATTGGTATTGTGACTGCTCTGTAGGAATAGGTATTTTATAACGGAGGTTGTGGTGTGCTTGTCGGCTTTAGAGAGAGAATGGGACAGAGAGAGATTTTATAGAAAATTGAGTATTTCAAATTGTAATAATCCAGTTTCTGATACAGAAGATCATCTATAAGATGCAATCTGGTAGAAAGCATCTTATTTCATATTACTCAAAGGGTTAGAGACTCGTGCTGATAACGTGTTATAAAAGTATAGAAATAATAGAGAGAGTTTAGAGAGAATGAATTCTAAGGAAGTCACAGGAATGAATTTCATTAATAACTGAAGCCCTATTTATAGGAAAACTTCAAATGGCATAATCGTAATTACATAATTTCATCAGGGACATAATAGTCATTCACATTAAAGAAATAATATATAATATTTCCTCGGGTGCCTCATGCCTCATTTCATAACAATAATTATTATTATAGCAATTTACCAATCACTGATATCTACAATGGATTTAAGGACTTGTGAGCATACTAATGCCATGTTCGGGTATCTCGATCTAAATTCCCGAAAATGGCATTTTCCATCGAAATAATATTCTTGCTTATTTTAATGATGGTCAATATAGAATAACAGGTTGAGGGCCTTGAGGCTGATGTGTCATATAATTGACAATAATTTATTTATCATATTAAATGTCGTCTTTTGTATAATTTTGTATCTTAGAAATCTCTTCGAGAAACTTAGAAAAAAAAATTTTGAGTAAAATTTTATTTGGTTGAAATTGAGTGGTCTTTCTATTTTCAAGTTGTTCTTTTAGCTTTTTACTTAAAAGGTTTTTTTTTTTTTTTATATTTTCACAGTTATGAATAAGAAAAAAAGTCTTAAATGGAACAATCTTAATGAGATTCTTTGGTTGTTTTGAATGTTTTCCTTGAATATATGTCACCAAAATGCCAAAAACAACACCTTTATCTCCTCTCCATCTCGAAAACCCAAAAAAAAAAAACGCAAATAAGTTAGCATGGCATAAAAATTTCAAATTTGAAAATTAAAAGGAAAAGAAAATAATGTATCGGAAATGCTCAAATGCATTTTAAATACAAGCTTTGTAAAATTAAAAACTAAAAATAGGTTGAAATAATAAAAATGGTAGACCACAATGTTAAAGTTATAGTCAGTTTTATCATTTAGATTCAAATTAAAAAAGAGAATTTGGTCAAACAAATCACATCTACAATATTTCCGAAATCTTTTCATACTTAATATCTAATTCTGTTAAGGTTTCGGAGGACCCTAATTGCAGCTTCACAAAGCCCCTAAAGCCCTAAAGGGTCTTGTGATATCGACCTCCGTATTCACAAGAATCGCAACAGACAAGACTTATCACTTGCACAATCAACGTCCACAAATCTGCCAATATGATGTCCAATGATATGAGCCATATCAGGCCACATGTGTATTAGAGGGAGATTGTACATTTGAAGCCAAAAAGGAACACGACGTGTCTTTAATCCATCAATCGTGAATTCAGGGGCGTAGCCAGGAAAGAAGTTCACGGGGGGCAAATTACGATAATTTTTTTTTAAAAAAAATACATAGTACAACACATTTTACTTATATAACAATAAATAAATTTTATTTATGAAACAATAGTCATAATACATTGTACTCCTATTAAAATAGGTCATGTGCCCTATGCATAGATTTCTTGGGGCTATAAAAATCATCTATAATAAATTATATATGTAATCCCATTACATATTCTTATTTTATAAATTCGTTTTTAGATTTGTTGAGAATAAGTATAAAAAATAATGATTGATGTGAAAAGGTATAATACTGATAACATGAAAATAAAAAAATAAATTAAAAATTTCAATTTGTTACCGGAATCAGTATAATGATAGTCAGCATTTGAAAACAAATTACAAACCAGCCAAAAAAAATAAAAATAATAACCTAAAAATGAGTGTTCGAAATACAAAATGTAATACACAAATGAATTCAATCCAAAAGATAGGAACAATTAAGACTCATAAACTAACTTCCCGATATGCTCTTGCAAAAAAATGGATGTAAAAAAAAAAAAAAATTGTGTCAATTGGAAGGAAGTGGACAAAAGAAAATGGAAGTAAAAAAAATTGAAAATTGGTATAATGTAAAAAAAAAAATAAATAAATAAATGAGTGAAATAGGGGGGTTGGGAATTGAACATGTGACCTCATCTATATCCATTTTCAGCTGCCACCCTCTACCAACTGAGAAACAAGGATATACTTTCATGTGTTAGCATGCGTAGTTAAAGTACATAATTGGGGCTTAGACTGGGTTACAGCATAGTCCAACCCCCGTCAATTACGCCCTCTAATCGTGATTCGTGTACTAGCAAGATTGTTCAAAAGAACCAACCGTTGAAACGTATTTTTTTGTTCCACTGGTGACATGCAGCCAGGTGACCCATTTTTGGCCAATTTTATTTGCCACGTGGTGGACATATCAGCACCAGAGCATTAAATGCGTTCCGGTGCCAATTCAACAAACTCAATTCACATGGGTAAAAAACCAATAACGCCATATTGAAATTTTGCGGCTAAGCATGGAGTATGCGGGTACCAGAAAAACGTCCCCCCATCAACGAATTTGATTTTGGACATCACCATTCGGCCCCAGAGGGAATACCAAACAACTCCCGCCAAAAAACAATGTATTTGTTTTGTCACCCCGAAGGCCCAAACTCCACTCCCCAACTCAAAGCAATACAGATAAAAAACTACGGCTTCCAATTCTTCTCCGGCTAATACTCACGGCGGTACAATCTTCTGCCGTCTCTCTCTCTCTCTCTCTGACCGCTCTCTTGTTTGGCACTTTTTTGGAAGAGAAATTAATTCGAATTTGAGAATATGTTTTTTTTTGTTTTTTGTGAATCTGTAATTTCTAGTTTTTGTTGGATCGATTGAATTGCAGCTCAGTTTTCGCCGGATGGTTTGGCTTCCAGTCCAATCGGCAACATATTTTCCTCTCCCGGAGATTCCACCGACGATGCACCGCCTTCCTCTGCTGCTGGTGATGGAGATGACATAAATGAGGCTCCGCCAATGTATGTTCGGGGCTCAAATATCAGTGTTCAAGATGTGAAAGCGGCTATCTTGATGTTTTTGAGGAATTTTCGGGAAAATCCTCTGCAGATGGAAGGGAAATACATGCAGGCTATTAACCATGGGATTGAAATGGATGGCGATTCGCTCGACGTTGATGCACAGGATATTTATGAATATGATAATGATCTTTATACCAAAATGGTTAGGTACCCACTCGAGACGAAGTTTTATTTTTAATATGGTATTTATGGATATGGTCAGCAGAATCAAACCACCATCATGCGAGGATGATAATGAGAATGAGAAGCATGTACAAGCTAGGATTTTCAACCTCAGAAGCTCCACTTCATTGAGAAATCTCTATCCATGTAGTTAGTTTCAGGATTTTGTCTTTAGCTTTTTCCTGTTTGTGAATTTCTTTAGTCTTGCGTTGTATTTTACTTGAACCAGATACTGAGAAAATGGTGTCCATAAAAGGGATGATTATCCAAAGTAGTTCAATTATACCTGAGATAAGGGAAGCCATCTTTAGATGTCGTGTGTGGATACTACTCCAAACCAATTATGGTTGAAAGAGGTAGTTAAGATTGATCCTTCCTTTTGCCTTTTGCATCTAGTAGATATGAGCCATTCCGCCAATGTGTATCGCATTGCCGGTCCCAAGCCCGGGTAAAGGAGGAGGGTTGCGGTAGGTTGGCAGCCAGCGTAAAACTTTGCCAAATCTATGAGATGGGCCGAATGAGAAAAAGCGTTGGGCGTTCCCCTCTTGGCGACGGCCTTGCCGGACACCGGGTGTAGTGATAAATTGGCAAGGGTGCAGGCTAGGCGTACCCGAGCGGCAGCGTCACATCGGCGCCGGGTGTGGCGAAAAAATAGGCAAGGGTTCTCGCGTTTTCATGGGCGAGCGGGTAAAGAAGTTAGTCCGTAAAGATAAGGTTCGTTTAGCCTCTTGGAACATAGGATCTTTGACCAGGTAGACTAGCGAGAGATCGGAGAGGTGATGAATAGGAGAAAAGTTGATATTTTATGTCTCTGAGGAGACTAAATGGGTAGGAGAAAAAGCCAGAGAGGTAGTGCCTTGGGGATATAAATTATGGTATCTTGGTATGGATAGGAGCAGAGGAGCGGGGTGGGCGTCGTTGTTTCTAAGGATTTGGTAAAAGGCGTGGTCCAAGTGAGGCGTAATGGCGATAGGATTTTCTTGATTAAAATGGTAGTAGGAGGCGAGATTATAAATATATTTAGTGTATACTACGCCGCAAATAGGCTTGGATGATGCTACTAAGAAGAAAGTGCAGGAAGATTTAGATGAGGAAGTGCAGTATACCTATTGGAGAGAAATTATTTATCGGTGGGGACCTTAATGGACATGTAGGTAAGAGTCGAGATGGATTTGATAGTGTGCATGGGGGTTATGGATTTGGGGATAGGAATATCATGGGAGATATTATTTTAGATTTTGCCATGGCGTATGATTTAAGGGTAGTGAATACTTGGTTTGATAAAAGGGAAACTTCATTTGGTGACATATAGGAGTGGGACATGTGCCAGATTGACTATTTCTTGACTCAAAGCAGAGATAAAAATATTTGTAAGGATTGCAAAGTTATTTAGGAGAGAGTGTTGCCCACATGACATAGGCTCCTAGTCTTGGATATTCGCCGAAAGGAGGTGCGAAAGAGAATGGTGAAAGCCGAGGAGCCAAGAATTAGGTGGTGGAGGTTAAAGGGGGCTGAATTGTCGGTTTTTAAAGATAGGTTGGCTAAGGAGGTCAATTGGGACATGATGTGAAAATGCTAATACTGACATGGAGTCGATATCACATAGTGTAAAGAGGGTGGCTACAGAGATACTTGGGTGTCAAAAGCGTAGTGCACCCAGGGAAAGGAATCTTGGTGGTGGACCGAGGAAGTAAAGGTAGCGGTTAGGCGAAGAGGAGAGTTATAGAGAGTTTCACGAAATGCGAGGGGATAGTCAGTGTATGATAGGTATAAAGATGCTAAAAGACAAGCGAAGAAAGTCATACGAGATGCTCGAGCCAAGGTCCATGAAGAGTTATATCGGAGCTGGATACAAAAAGAGGGAGAAAATGCCATTTTTAACATTGCGAAAATGAGGGAGAGAAAGAGTAGAGATTTGAATGGTGTAAGGTGTATTAAGGATATGGATGGGAATGTGTTGGTAAAAGGCGGAGATTAAACAACGGTGGAGAAATTATTTTGATAAAGCGTTTAATGGGGATAATACTAGCGACCTTTGTGATATTACGGTCCCCTTACATGATACCAACCGGTGTTCGCTCGAAGGATCGAGTGAAAGCGAGGTTAGAGAGGCTTTAAGAAGAATGAAAGTTAAGAAGAATTTGTCAGTCAGGATGGTATACCAATTGAGGTTTGGAAGTGTATGGGGGAGTTGGGTATAAGGTGGATAACCAAACTCTTTAACAAGATCTGGCGTAGTGGCCAAATGCTCCCGAGGAATGGAGGAAAATGCGGTGATACCATTATATAAGAATAAGGGTGATATCCAAGACTGTTCCAATTATAGAGGAATAAAACTTATGAGTCATACTATGAAGTTATGGGAGAGAGTAATTGGCGTAGGTTGAGACGCATTATCCCTATTTCAGATAATCAATTAGGGTTTATCTTAGGGTCGATGCGACTCTGAAGCAATTCACCTATTAGACAATTAATGGAGAAGTATAGGGCTAGCAAAAGATTTACATATGGTTTTTATCGATCTTGAAAAAAGCTTATGATAGAGTACCTAGGGATGTGCTCTGGTGGAGTTACGATAAAGAAGAATGTACCTCTTAAGTACATAAATATAGTCAAGGATATATGCGAGGGAGTTGTTCACGAATATTAGGGCCGAGGCGATGGGATGGTGATAGCTTTCCAATTACGATAGGATTACATCAGGCTCTGCACTTTCAGTCCTTTTTGTTTGCTATAGTTATGGATGAGCTTACGAGACATATTCAAAATGAGGTACCATGGTGTATGTTATTTCTTGAGCGATATAGTCTTAGTGGATGAAACCCGGCGGTATAAATGATCGATTAGAACTATGGAGACATACTTTAGAGGCTCGTGGTTTTCGGTTAAGCGGATCAAAAGCAGAATATATGGAGTGTTTGTTTAGTGGTAAGCATAGAGTGGATCCTCTTGTGGTGAAACTAGGTAGTGAGGTAGTGCAGAAGAGAGATAGCTTTAGATTATTTAGGATGCGTGGTTCAAACCAATCTTTGACATAAAAGGTGATGTAAATCACGGGATTAATGTTGGATGGATGAAGTGGAGAGGTGCTTACGGGATTCTATGTGATCGTACTATGCCTTTAAAATTAAAAGGAAAATTTATAGAAACAGTTGTAAGGCTCGGCATTACTATATGGTAGCGAGTGTTGGGCGATTAAGAAGGTAGATGAACACAAATTGAATGTTGCGGAAATGCGTATCTTTGAGGTGGATGTGTGGTAAGACTAGGAAGGATAAAATTACCAATGAAGATATTCGTGGTAGATTAGGAGTCGCCCGATTGAGGATAAGATGAGGAGAACCGATTGAGATGGTTTGGACACATCTGCGGAGACACGAGAATGCACCCGTGAGAAAGAGTGAGAGTATTAGGGTAGGAAATATAAGGAAAGGTAGAGGAAGACCGTTACAAGCGTGGATGCAAGTCATTCGTACAGATATGCTTATTAAACAGGTAGATGGGCAACTAGCTTTGGATAGGAAGGCGTGGTATAGCAAAACTCATACCCACGATCCGACGTAGTTCTCATATGGTTCCATACAGCCGACCCCTATCTGTAGGGAATAAGGCTTAATTTGTTGTTGTTGTTGTTGTTTCTAATTGTTTACGTTGTTATCCTATCAGGAAGAATCAATGAGCCAACAGTTTGTGGTAAACAAGAATGCCTCGTGAGAAACTCCATGACCCCTAGTTCACAATAGGTGCAGGTAACATGTCAGTTTATCTGAATTGTAATTCTTTTTTTCCAGTGAAATTGATGCTGGGGAGATATCAGATATTCTTTAGAATTATGAGAATTGACACATATGCTTGCTTTTGATTTATTCATGCAGCTTTTTTATTTGCAAGTAGACGTGTCCAGTAATTTTCTTTATGTCTTGATGCTTGATATATTTGGACCTGGGTCTTTGGCGGTTGTGGTGTAATAGGCTTTTTGCTTGATAATATCAACCTGTCATGATTCAATTTTGCAGTCAGTTCTGGGGTGTTTACTTACGGTAGTCCACGATGCTTTTAGCTAGTAGTTAAAATAACCACAATGATGCTGCAAGTAATTATGTTTGAGTAATATGAAGTCGTCTACCATTAACTTAGTTAAAAACATTAACAAAACTGCGTACGAAAATTTTGTTGGATTCAAAATTTTAACAGTAAAATATTTATTAAAATATCTGTGCAAGAGGTGGCAGTCCTTCAAGTGAAGCCTGTTCCTCAGGAACTCCTTGTTTCTTGTTGTATTTTTCTTAAACTTCAAATGTTTCTTTAGCTGATTCTGTTCAAATACAGTTTTATTAATAAACAAATTGTTAGACTTCAAGAAACACCAGATGAGATCCCTGGAGGAGGGACACCCTAAACAGTAAGTTTATTGATGCACAATAAGCCCGTGTTCTTCTACATGTTTTTACACATTTTTACATATTTTTTTAACATCACAAATTATCTCTCCTATTTCACATTCACATATCTCGTGGGACCTATCTGTACTATACAAATCTCTACTATTTAACTCCATTTATTCTCTCTCCTATATCATATAAAAACACATAAATATTCATTTTTACACACGTCCTAGTGGATGCTGGCAAGCCAGGTGACAGAGTCGAGGTGAGATCATGCTTATTACGTTAAATTTTCCTTTTCTTAAATTATAGAAACTGTAGTTTGCTTTTGTGGTATTTTGATGTAAGGTGCTGTTGATCTTAGGTTACTGGGATTTACTGTGCTATTGGTATCAGAATAGGGCAGACACAGAGGACTGTGAAGTCAATATTCAAGGTAAGCACCTGTAACTCCTCAGGTTCCTTTTAGGTTATCAAGCAATGCTCATGGTTGTGATCTTGTAGCTCCATAATTACAAGCGAGTTTGGAAATAAGTAACTACGTCTTCTTTTACAGACTTATGTTGATTGTCTTCATTTAAAGACAACTGTCAAGTCGAAATGGCATGTGGAAGATCCAATGGAAACTAAAGGATCGTGTTCAAAAGATTGCAACTCTTATGTTGACTACGAAGACAAAGTATTGAATAATATTTCCTCTTCAATGGAAACGAAACTTGCTTTTAATTTTCTTTTTCACGAGAATCCTGTTTAATATTGCAGGTAGAGAAATTAAAAGAGCTGTCTAAACGGCCTGATATCTATGATAGGTTGACTGGGTCTTTGGCGCGAGTTGGATGATGCAAAGAAAGGGCTTCTATGCCAGGTGCCTAGTATTTGTTAAGCAGAGAAAAAAAAAATGATTTTTGAATGTCTGCTTAGAAAATAGAAAGTAGATAGCTGTTTCAAAATCATTTTAACATGTTGTCACATCCATAAAATGAGTTCCCGAAAATGATGTAAAACAATGGTTTTTATAAAATGTTGTGATAAACAAAGGCTAATTTCTTTCTTATTCTTGTACATTTCAATGTGTGATACCAATCTTAACCTTGTTTGGGGTGGATCCTGTGTAGCTTTTTGGTGGAAATGTGTTGAAGTTGCCTTCAGGGACAAGCTTACTAGGAGATATCAACATTCTTCTTGTTGGCGATCCTGGAACCAGCAAATCTCAGCTGCTCCAGTACATCCATAAGCTGTCTCCTCCTGGTATCTACACCAATGGGTGAGGAAGCTCTACTGTTGGATTGACTGCTTATGTTGCCAAAGATCAGGAGAGAGGAGAGGCAGTATGAATTTATTATTATTATCCTTGCACCTCGGGAATTATCAATTATGTTGAAAATAACCTTGTAGGTTGTAGCGATACAAAAATATTTTGCCGGAAAAATTCGTTTAACGGATTTTTTTCCCAAATCTCGTCTAGCCCTAAAATTCTTAGCCCTAATTTTGATTTATCCCTAATTTCTAAACCCTAATTCGAATTCAATTCCAACCCCAAATCAAGATTTCAAAGCCCTAATTTTTGAGTTTTCAGCCCCCAAATTCGAAAAAATACGAACCCTAATTCTTGTCACACAAGATTTACCATAATTAACTTAGGGTTTCGTATTTTAGAAATGAATTTCTCTCCAAGACCTGCCTTAATTAAACCCTCTTACTACTCCTATATAAACACACTCGATTCACGTTTCAATTCACGACCAAATTACAAACTCATAGTAAATTTCTTCCACAAATTTTCTCTCGAAAGCTTTGACCTCTCTCTCATCTCGATCTCTGTTCTCTCCCCTTGAGTCTCTCTCTCGTCTCCCGGGTAACCACGGCGCCGTCGGCCGGCGCGCCACTTCCAGCCGTGGCGTCGTGAGTCGTCGGGTCGGGGTCGAGCAAGAGTCGGGTCGGTTTCTTCATTCTTGCCGATGAACGTTCGTGTGTGCACACAAATGAGGAAGAAGAGAGGAAAGCCTTGGTTGCCTTGGTTTTATTTCACAAATTTTACCCCGAATCCCTGAGCTTTCTTAGTTTATTTAAGTTAGTCCATTACTTTATTTATTTCCTTAGCCCAAAAGGTTTTCAGTTCTTTCAATTAGGTCACTAGATTCAAAGATCCAGTCAATTGCAGTCAAACCCCGTGACTTTCAGTTGACTTCCGTTTTAGTCCTTGTACTTTATTTATTTAGAGATCCCAAAGTTCCAATTTATTTTCAATCAAGTCCTTCAATTTTTAGATGCAGTCAAGACCCATGACTTTCAGTTGACTTTCAATTTAGTCCCTATATTTTATTTATTTCACAAGTCCTGAAGTTTTAAATCATTTTCGATTTAGTCCAATAGTTTCCAAATGTGGTCAATTGCTGATTTGACCCTCCAACTTTTTATTTGACCTTCAAATTAGTCCCTAGAATTTCATAATTTTGCAAATTAGTCCCCAACTTTTCAAAATTTAGCGATTTCAATCCCTAGATTTCTTATTTATTCAATTTCAACCATACTTTTCAGAAATTCTTTTACTTTTGAGACACCATTTACCCAAGAGACTTATTAGAGTTCAGTTTGATTATTTTTAGGACTAGACGAGGCGCGACAACCTAGCAATTTGCAGAATTAAGGCTCAAACTCACGATTTAAGGTAGATCTCTATCTACAAATATTTTATTTTTTCAAAATGCGCATAGATAATTTATTCTTATTATGTGTTTACATGTGGTGCGTATTTCCATGAGACTATTTGCTATTTATAGCATATAATTTGCTTGATCAAACCCAAACATGAGAATTATTATTGCTTTAATGCAATCAGATGAAGAGAATTTCTTGCTTAAATGTATGAGATTAGACTTGAACTTGTATTTATTACTTGTTCATGAGAATTACTTGGATTACATGACCACGTGTATTATATGTAAAATTGAATTGTTGTCTTACTTGAGATCTATTGAGATTTCTCTGAAATACTCATATTTTCATAACTAATCATTTACGGTGAGGAGTTGATAGCGAGCGAATGGGCCGATTGGGATAAAGAATAAAGAAAACTTTTTAAAGATTCCTTTTATGATATGTTTCATTATTAATTTGTCAATTTATTTCTGCATTTACTCTACACAACATTTGAAAAGTCGACATTTGATTAACGAATAATTTTTCCGCGAAGTTTAAATTCCTATTTATAGCTGTTACTTTTGATTTTTCAAAAGTTAGTTAGAAAATGACGTGGCATTCCGAGTATTTAGAACTCGGGGCGCTACATAGGTTCTGGAGAGTGGAGGCTTCGTTCTGAGTGACAAAAGGATCTGCTATATTGATGAATTTGACAAAATGTCTGAAAATGCAAGAAGCATGTTACCTGAAGTCAAAATCCAAACACCTATCCTTCTTTACTCATCAATCAACTCTTACCCTTTGTTGTATTTTAAAATACTGAGGAACAAACATAATGCAATATCACAATCTGCTAGCTGCAGAAAATACAAATTCGATGGTGTTGCTGTGTGCCCACAAGTCGCCAGTATCTTTTGATCATTGTTACTCAGTTTAGTTTGATCTTTTCTTCAGGTAATGGAGCAACAAACTGTTTCAATTCCAAAGGTGGGGATCATTGCTTCCCTTAATGCTCGAACTTCAGTATTGGCTTGTGCAAATCCAATTGGATCGGATCACTATACAATCCTCGGCTGTCTGTGATTGACAATATACACCTTCCTCCTACCCTGTTATCCAGGTAAAAAATCATTTGTGTATGTGAAAGATTTACGAGGTTATAATGTCTCTAAATTTGTCATCATCTATGTTTTGAAACCAGAGCATGCTATATGTCGATGACTTCGTTTTCTTGGGAACATTAGTGCAACTGTGTAGGCTACAGGGTGAGGAACATTGCTAATAGTGTCTCTGTTGAACATTTTGAAATGTGACTATATATGGAGTAATATTGTAGTATTTGGTTTTATTGGATTATTTTATTCTTTTTTAACTTTTTCTCAAACTAAAAACTTTTTATAAAGTTTAAATAGAAATTGTGTTTTCTTACATTCATCTTCAACCAATATGCACCATAAAATTATTTTCACATTTTTCCGTAACTTCTCCTTGCTACACACTACACAAGATCTCAAAACGTTACTTTTCTACACAAAAGAATTTTGTCATACAGCCTCTAAAACTTCACTTCTCCGAAGTCAATTAGTCAAAATCAAGCTTCAATTTCTACTGAACATTTAAACCTCACTAATGATTGAAACTAACATGTCATTTGTTCACAAAATTTAAGTCTTATAGATAACACACCGATAGCATTGCTGACATAAAATCTATTTTTTCCAGGTTTGATTTGATTTATCTAGTTCCTGACAAGGCTGATGAGCAGACAGACAGGCGCCTTGCAAAGCACGTTGCGACGTTACATTTTGAAAATCCTGAAGTTTGACAACTATACCATTTCAGTTCTCTTTTCTAATAAATAATTTTATAATTTCACATCTTCATCTTCCCATCTTGCATTCTGCTTGTAGAATTCAGACCAGGAAGCCATAGACCTTCCAACTTTAACTGCTTATGTGAGCTATATATGCTCGTGAACATATACATCCCAAGTTATCAGATGAAGCTGCTGAGGAGTTCACAAGAGGGTATGTGGAGATGAGAAGAAGAGGAAATTTCCCTGGAAGCAGCAAGAAGGTAATAAGTCCCAATGTGTATTGGTAACTGCATATAATAACTTAACGATGTAAGTTCCTTCTCTTATGGTATGTGCTCACTTGCATGCGAAAGAGAATTTGCTAATCGAAGGCCTTCTATGTTTCTTTAGCTGCGAACTGCACTTGTCAGTTGTCACACTAGCAAGTGAAGGATTTGTTGCTGTTCATGGGGATAATGTAAAGAGAATAGGAGAAGACGGAGGAGGTTAGTTGTTCACACTGCTTCTAAAGCTGGAGGTTCTTTAATGTTCGTGAATCTCGGTTAACGCTCCTGAAAGATGTACATCTAGTGGTCGCGTACACTTCAGGAAGGTTCTTTCTAGCTTAAACAACAGTGACTGTTTAATGGAAGGGCGCCTTTGAAGACAATCTTGAATTGATAGAGAGAATGAAATTTAGTTTGTGGTTTTACTTTCAGTGCTTGCTGATAATATGTACGCACTATTTTTAGAGGGAAAAAAATTTAAATACATGTACGTTTGCATTTAAAAACTCTCTTATTGCTTTCATCCTCTCAGGCCAATGCACTAATTTTGAGTTCTTATTTTAAGTAGTGTGAACTAATTTTGATATTTTGGCTTGTATTTGACTAGTTTTTTACTCAAATGGTTATTCACGTATACTTGGATTATCTTGTGTGCTCAAGGAATACTCTTTCTGCTTACCTATTGAAGAAAGTAAGCCCCCGTTAGTGTATGTGTATTTATGAGTATTTATGAGTTTTGATGTGAAATAGGAGAGAGAATGAGTGAGATTGAGTGGTGGAGATTTATGTAGTACAGTGGGTCCCAGAAACTATATGGATGTAATTGGTTTGACTTTTGATGTGAATGTGTTAAAATGTGTAAAAATTTGTTAAAAGTTGTAAAAGAACGGACTGTAAATCTTTGAATATTTGATGCTTTTTTCCCGTTAATGTGTGATTGAATAGTGAATTTTTTAAAAAATTAAAAATTCTTCAAGGGTTTAAAAAGTCATATTTCCTATCGAAACTAATTAAAAACTTAATTTAAGTAGGAAACTAAGTAAATACTTAACCGAAGTATGAATATGGTGAAATAATGCTCATCCTAAACATACTAGAAAACTAAAATGAACTAATTAAGTATGATTGTATTCTTATTTCGTTATTTCCAGAAGCATTGGTTTTTCCTACTATGTACGTTTTAGTGATTTAGTATATTTTGGACTTCGGTATGATCATTGTTAGAGCATCTCCATTGCAATGTGTTGTTAAGGTGTGATGTGGAGGAGAGAGATAGAGAGAAGATGATTATTTTAAGTGAAAATAGAATAGAGAATGTGTAGTGAAAAAGTATGAGAGATGTAGAAATAAATTAAAAAATAATAATAAAATAATAGTGGAGGATGTGAAGTTGGATGTAGGGATGTAGAGGTGGCACGGGAATTTAGGAAGAAAAGTGGGAAAAAAGTATGGTAAAAGTGGTAAAAGTGATTTTAAAAAGAGAAATATAAAAAAAATGTGGGACCTATGTATAATTTTGTGTCACTCTCTCTCATCTCTAAACATTCCAAATGGAAGGGAGCAATGGAGATGCTCTTAGAAGCTGAACGACACTGCAACAGGTCTAAAACTTTTTTGGAAAACTCTACAATCTAAAACTGTAGCTTATTAGAATCATTCGATTTGGTCCTTGTAGTTTCAAAATTTACAACAAAGTCTTTGGTAGCAAATTTCATAATCTTACGGAGTATATGACTTGATCCCCAAACTCTGAAAATTTCTAAACTAGTCCCTAGGTTGCCTAAACATTGCAACTAGGCCCCTAACTTTCCCATTCTTTCCAAGTTCGTCCTTTACATTCACAAAGACCCCTAACCGTTTGAATAAGATTTAGGTCTTTCATAGAAATCACAGATCTTCAACATTTTCTGAAATTTATGATTAACTTCATAAACTTTCCAAATTTTTATAATTTAGTACCTAAATTATTAAACATGACTTTCTAGCCTCAAATAACTAACTAAGCATATTTCCCCTTCCGGATTCATGCTATGTTACCCACTCTCCCACAGTGGAAAAAAATTGTGTGGGCCCCTCCTACCTCCATCATTAGGAGGCAGTTATGTATTATTTATCTAATTTATAGTAGATACGAAAAAAATTGGTGGCGTAGCATCCTGTGAGAGCGCCACGTGGCGTGGATACCGTGCCCACGTTGGGAACAGAGTAGTGGCGCCCGCTTTCCGATCTTAAGCTATTGAACCCAATGCCACAATTTATCTTCATTTACATTTTATTTTAGTCTACTCAATTTTCAATTGTTGCCAAATGGGCCTTCAACCCATTTTTTCGTTGGTCATACTTCACACAAACATCAAGGAAAGCTTCTTGGCAAATCATTAACATACAAATGACATAGGGATGGCAAAACAATCTGCAAACCCAAAACCGTCACTAACTAAACCAAATGGGTCAAAAAACCTGAATTGATGGGTCTGCGGGTCGGATATGATTTTCAAGAGTAAAATCCGAAACCGATATGCGTTGGATATGAATATCAGAAGCATATCTGAACCGAATACCCACATATTAAATTTTTGGTTAAATAATATTTAAATTTGTTAAATTGAAATATTATGCAAACTTTAACCTATAATCAATTCGATACTATTTGTCAAGTGGTAGGAGTTTATTCAATCCACCCAAGGACAGAGTAGCTAATTAACTATTTTAATTTTAAATATGTCAGATTACAAAAATATTCACAAAACTTGAAAACCGCGCAATCCCACGAACCGAATGGATCGAAAAAACCTGAATCGATGGATATGGATTTCGAAAATAAAACCTGCAGTGGATATAGATCGTGGATCAGTTCAACGAAACGGATATGGATACAACCGACCCATACTTGAACCGACCCATTGCAATCACTAAAACGACAAGCCATAATTTATAGACGTAGGATGTCAACTTTTGGCTTGTTTGACACAAATTTAATAATAACTTTTTCGCCCTCATTATTTAAACCAACCATTAATTGACTGAATGATTCTTTTATATTTTTTTAATATATGTATTTATTAAATTCTCAATCATATATCCACCTAAAAATTATCTTTTTTTCAATAATTTTTATCAAACATATTCTAAACAATTGAAAAGGCGAAATGAAAATTTTATTATATGTTATGTTAATATTTTGAATTATTCTGACTGGAGGGAGGATTTCTCCCCCCATTGATAAAGCTCATTTATTTAATATAATCGCAATATTTTTCTATACTTATATTATTTGGAAGTCTCTTAAATCCTTAATTTTAATTGTGTTTTATATTTTATGGATCAGGTGAAGGAGCCGAATCAAGTTGAAGTTAATTTTACAAGTTTTGAAGAAATAGTAAAGATCAATGGAAAAATAACTATAAGAGCATCGAGCTTAAAGCGTGATCACGCCTTACCAATATGATTTTCTCATAAAAACGTAGGAATAAGACTCATTTGAAGAGAAGAGTTGAAGAACTGTTAGAAGACCATATTTAATTATTCATATTCCTAAAAGGAATATGAATATTTTATAGGGACCTTTAATGTAATTAATTTTTTTCGTAGGGAAAAATCATAGACTTCTATTAGAATTAGGAAACTAGAATCCTTCATTTTATTTTCTCTTTTATTATTTCCTATATAATTTTTAGATTTGGATCAGGCCCAAGACAACAAGAAACCCATGTTATTTCTTGGCCAGAAGACGGGATTCATTCATCCTTGACACACTACACGTTTTCTCCATCATCTTCAACCTTAGAATTTTTCTTCATCTTCTACATGAATTGCTATTTTTCTATTACAGTTCAAAGTTAATTGAAGATTGATTCTATAGCAATTATGAGATCTAATCTATTCTTATATGTTCTTCTACTTAATTTTCTCTATTTATATATTTTCTTTGCTTGATTGAGATTATTGTTTTGATTAGTTATACAAAATGCACGTTGTGTGATTGTCAAAGCGATAAATCGCCAATTAGGATCTTAAATCCGTAATTGTTTAGGTGTTCTCATATTTGTTGCAAACAATATAATTGATTAGGTCAGAGTTTTCAATTTATGATTGTGAAAATATATGATCTAACTTAAACAAATTATCGTATGAATTTATTGGTTAGAATTGGTCGTTTCTCTAGATTTTAATGCTATTGATAAATTAAATCATACGGTCGTATATAGGGTTGTTTATTGATTAGGGAAATAATCAACGGTCGTACCTTGGCTATTGAATAAGTAAGGAGAGATAGGTTGTTAGGTCGTATCAACAACCATAACCAATTTAGAGAAAGCGTAGAAGAATTCATCTTTGCATCAATAATTAATTATGTGAATTAATTCTGAAATTATTCATTGAACTGGATATTTGCGTTAATCGATTACTCTAATTTTACTTTCTTTGCCATTACTTTAATTTTAATCATTTTAACCTCAACATTGAAAACCCTCATTTTTATTTTATTTAGTTTTATTTTAAAAGAATAAATTTTACCAATCCCTATAGATACGACCTTACTCACTTCTACTACGAGTTATATTTTAGAGCAAATATTTATTATTTGTTGGATTCGACACCCACCAATCACTTACACAAAAAAAGATATATATGCCTCTTGTCTGTCTTTCCTATTCAAAGTATACCGCTTCTCTTCTTCCCTCGCTCTCTCTCTCTCTGCTTCTCATCTCCAAAATTGATGCTTTGCCCCTGCCCATCTTTTACTCCTCCTCTGCTCGCCAACCATCGAATCCACCGCCAAAGAATGCAGTATACTAGTTTACGAGTTTGATCTCTTCCAAACGGATCCCTCTTCCAGCGACTCCCAGCACCTGTGCACCCCCCCGGATTGCTGTAGGGCCCACAGGGGGGAAGGCTCTCTCTTGCTGGATCCTTGTTCTCTTCCCAGCTGCTGGGAAGACAACAGGACAGTACTAATTTAATATAACAAGACATTTTAAAAATATTATTTTTAGATAGATACACGTTACACTAATTCCTTTTCTATTGGAAACATCAAATATCCGAAATGCCCAAAAGATTACTACAAAGAAAATCCCAAGGTACAACTCACGCCAGCGCGCAGCAATTTGGCGCCAATAGTTCAAAGGTTTCCCGCCAAAAACAATGCAGTTCTTTAGTCAGTAGTCCCCCCGAGCCCTAACGTATACCCCACTCTCCACTCAAAGCAATACAGAGATCGCAAACTATGGCTTCCGATTCTTCTCCGGCCAATTCTCACGGCGGTAAGTGCATTCCCCTTCTCTCACCAACCGTCTATATCCTCTCTTGCTTGGCACATTTTGTAGGATAAATTAAATCCGAATTTGAGAACATGATATTTGTTTTTGTTTTGAAATTTTTTGTGAATCTGTAATTTCTGTGTTTTTGGTTGGATTGATGGGATAATTTATCGAATTGCAGCTCAATTGTCGCCGGATAGTTTAGCTTCGAGTCCAATCGGCAACACATTTTCGTCTCCGGGAGATGGCAGGCGCCAGAAGCGTGGCCGGCGGTCGGCTTACGCCACCCCACCACCGCCGCCACCGAATCCTCAGTTCGCCACTCCTGATGCTACCCCCACCCCCTCTAGAACAAATCCCGGCCGTGGTCGGGGCCGAGGAAGAAGGTCCCCTGCCACTCCCAGGGCTGCAGCCACTCCTTCATCCACTGACGATGCACCGCCTTCCTCTGATCCTGGTGATGGAGATGATTTAAGTGAGGCACCTCCAATGTACGTTTGGGGCACAAATATCAGTGTTCAAGATGTAAATGCGGCTATCTTGATGTTTTTGAGGAATTTTCGGGAAAATCCTCTGCAGATGGAAGGGAAATACATGCAGGCTATTAACCATGTGATTGAAATGGAGGGCGATTCGCTTGATGTTGATGCACAAGATGTTTATCAATATGATAATGATCTTTATACCAAAATGGTTAGGTACCCACTCGAGGTATTGGCAATTTTTGATATTGTGTTGATGGATATGGTCAGCAGAATCAATCCATTGTTCGAGAAGCATATACAAGCTAGGATTTTCAACCTCAGAAGCTCCACTTCATTGAGAAGTCTAAATCCATCTGGTTAATTTCAGGATTCTGTCTTTAGTTTTTGCCTGATTGTTAATTATTTAGTCTTACATTGAGTTTTACTTTGACCAGATATTGAGAAAATGGTGTCCATAAAAGGGATGATCATCCGAAGTAGTTCAATTATACCTGAGATAAAGGAAGCCATCTTTAGATGTCTTGTGTGTGGATACTACTCTGACCTAATTGTTGTTGATAGAGGTAATTAAGACTCAATTTTTCGTTTGGCATTTTGCATCTAATATGCGCCATCTTTTCCCTAATCATTCAAGTTGCTATCCTGTCAGGAAGAATTAGTGAGCCAACAATTTGCGGTAAACAAGAATGCCTCGCGAGAAACTCCATGACCCTAGTTCACAATCGGTGCAGGTAACATATCAGTTTATCTGAATTGTAGTTCTTTTTTCCCCAGCAAAAGTGATGTCAGGGAGATATCTCATATTCTTCAGAATCATGAGAAATCAATATATATGCTTGCTTTTGATTTATTCATGCAGCTTTTGTATTTGCAAGTTGACGTGGATGCCAAGTTGCTTCACGTCTTCTTGATACATGCTTGATAGATTCAGTCCTAGGTCTTTGGGAGTTGTGCTGTAATGGGCTTTTTGGTTGATAATATCAACCTTTAATGATTCAATTTTGCAGTCAGTAAAGTATTTTTTTCCCTATGGAAGTCGAAGATGCTTTTAGCTAGTAGTTAAAATAACCATGAAAATGCTGCAAAGTATGCCAATTAGGTTTGAGAACTTCATGTGTATCTACAAAGTCTAACTTAGTTGACCACTAACTTAATTAAAAGATTAATGAAACTGCAAGTGCGAAATATTCTGCTGAATTCGAATTTTTGACAGTGAAATATTTGTTGAAATATCTATGCAAGAGATGGTAGAGTCCTTCAAGTGAAGTCTATTCCTCAGGAACTTCTTGTTTCTCGGTAGTTTTTTACAACTTCAAATGTTTCTTTAGCTGATTCTGTTCGAATGCAGGTTTGCTGACAAACAAATTGTTAGACTTCAAGAAACACCAGATGAGATCCCTGAAGGAGGGACGCCCCACACAGTAAGTTTATTGATGCACGATAAGCTAGTTGATGCTGGCAAGCCAGGTGACAGAGTGGAGGTGAGATCATACTTAATTGTATTATATTTATCTTTTCTTAAACGATAGAAATTGTAGTTTCCTTTTGTGATATTTTGATGTAAGGTGCTGTTGATCTTAGGTTACTGGGATTTACCGGGCTATAAGTGTCAGAATAGGGCAAACACAGAGGACTGTGAAGTCAATATTCAAGGTAAGCACCTGTAACTCCTCAGTTCCTTTTAGGTTGTCCAGCGAATGCTCATGGTTGTTATCTCACAGCTCCATAATTACAAGTGAGTTTGGAAATAAGTAAAATCATCTTCTTTTGCAGACTTATATTGACTGTCTTCATTTAAAGATAACTGACAAGTCAAAATGGCACGCGGAAGACACAATGGAAAGTGAAGGAGCATGTAAAGATGATTGCAACTCTTCTGTTAACTACGAAGACAAAGTACTGAATAATATTTCCTCTTCAATGCAAAAGAAACTTCCTTTTTATTTGATTTTTCACGGGAATCCTGTTTAATATTGCAGGTAGAGAAATTAAAAGAGCTGTCTCTACAGCCTGATATCTATGCTAGGTTGACTAGGTCTTTGGCGCCAAACATTTGGGAGTTGGATGACGTAAAGAAAGGGCTTCTATGCCAGGTGCTCGAGCCTTTAGTGTTTGTTTGGTAGAGATTTTTGAATGTGTGGTTAGAAAGCAAATAATTGTTTTCAAATCATTTTGAAAATTTGTCACATCAATAAAATGAGTGCCTAAAATCGATGTTGTAAAAAATGATTCTTATAAAAGGCTGTGCCAAACAAGGGTTAAGTTCTTTTTATTTCTTACACATTTAAGTGTGTTATGCCAATCTTATATGATATGTAATTTTTTAAACCTTCTTTGGGGTCAATCCTATGTAGCTTTTTGGTGGAAATGCATTGAAGTTACCTTCAGGGGCAAGCTTCCGAGGAGATATCAACATTCTTCTTGTTGGCGATCCTGGTACAAGCAAATCTCAGCTTCTCCAGTATATCCATAAGCTGTCTCCTCGTGGTATCTACACTAGTGGGCGAGGAAGCTCTGCCGTTGGATTGACAGCTTATGTTGCCAAAGATCCTGAGACCGGGGAAACTGTACGAGTTTAAAGTTATCATGTTGATTTATATTGTCCTTTCACCTGGGAAGTTATCAATTATACTGAAAAATGACGTTGTAGGTTCTGGAGAGCGGAGCCTTGGTTCTGAGTGACAAAGGGATCTGCTGTATTGATGAATTTGACAAAATGTCTGAAAATGCAAGAAGCATGTTACATGAGGTCAAACTCCAAAACCTATCCTTCTTTACTCATCAATCAACTCTTACCCTTTGTTGTATTTTGAAATGCTGAGGAACAAACATAATGCAATACCACAATCTGCCAACTGCAGAAAATACTAGTTCGATGGTGTGTTGCTGTGTGCCCACAAGTCGCCAATATCTTTTGATCATTCTTACTCAGTTTAGTTTGATCTTTTCTTCAGGTAATGGAGCAACAAACCGTTTCAATTGCGAAGGCGGGGATCATTGCTTCCCTTAATGCTCGAACTTCAGTATTGGCTTGTGCAAACCCAATTGGATCACGATACAATCCTCGGCTGTCTGTGATTGACAATATACACCTTCCTCCTACCCTGTTATCCAGGTAAATGTTCTCTAGCGTTTATGAAAGCATAGTATTACAAGGTTATAATATCTCTAAATTATTTGTCGTCTTGAGCTTCGAAACCATTCCATGCTGCATGTTCGTGACTTGGTTTTCTTGGGAAAATCAATGCAACTTTATAGCCTACAGGATAAAGTACAATTTTAATGGTGTCACTGTTGAACATTTTGAAATGTGATTATATGTGAAGTAATATTTATATGTGAAGTAATATTATAGTATTCTATTTTATTGGATTATAGTATTCGTTTTAACTTTTTCGCTTAGAGCTTTTTATATAGTTTAAATTGAAATTACTTTTTCTTACATTCATCTTTGACCACATATTCTCCATAAAATTATTCTCACATTTTTCCACAAACTTTTCTTGCTACATACATGGTATCTCAAAACATTACTTCTCTACACAAAAATACTTTGTCATAGACCCTCTAAAAATTCACTTCTACTAAGTCAAAATCAAGTTCCAATTTCAACTAAACATTTAAAATTACTCAATATTCGAAATAACAAGTAATTTCTTCACAAAATTCAAGTTTTACCAGCTCACACCAATAGCATTGCTGACATAAAAGCCATTTTTCCAGGTTTGATTTGATTTATCTCATTCTTGACAAGGCTGATGAGCAGACCGACAGGCGCCTCGCAAAGCATGTTGTGGCATTACATTTTGAAAATCCTGAGGTTTGACATTTTTACCTTTTGAGTTCTCTTTTCCTTCAGAGAATTTTATAATTTCACTTCTTCATCTTCCCATGTTGCATTCTGCTTGTAGAATTCAGACCACGAAGCTATAGACCTTCCAACTTTAACTGCTTATGTGAGCTATGCTCGTGAACATATACATCCCAAGTTGTCAGATGAAGCTGCCGAAGATTTGACAAGAGGGTATGTGGAGATGAGAAGAAGAGGAAATTTCCCTGGAAGCAGCAAGAAGGTAATAAGTCCTGTAAAGCTAATTCATTTAATTTGATATACTTGCTACACAAGTTGGATTTCTAAATGTGTATTGGTAACAATATATCAAATTCAGTCTCCATTCTTGTCAGTCAGTTTACGGATTTCTTGGCCTCTTATTTTGATATGAATTGCAATTTATTTAGTAGTAGTACTACTGGTATTAATGATTGTGAGAGAAAAAATGATAATTTTGACTTCACAGATAATGATGCTTCTTCTTCTTGTTTATGCTTTCTCATAATTTGCTTTTATTATCTACAGGTTATAACTGCAACACCTAGACAACTTGAAAGTTTAATCCGCATCAGCGAGGCATTGGCCCGTATTCGTTTCTCAGAATGGGTCAGTTCAGTTTCACTTATCATCACATAATGCACAGATTAAAAACATGATAGTTCTCACTATTTGTTTCCTTGGCCATGTAGGTTGAAAAGGCGGACGTTATGGAGGCTATTAGGCTCCTCGAAGTTGCAATGCAGCAGTCTGCTACAGACCACTCAACTGGTAAATCTTTTCTTTCAGTTCTCTCTTCTATCAGTTACGCATCAGGAGAGGAAAAAAGGGATTGTTATGGCAACTTATGCTCATCTATTCTGCATGTTCTTTTTCTTTTTTCTGTACACTGCTAACCTTTTGGAGATATTGAACAGGTACTATCGATATGGATCTCATTACAACTGGGATTTCTGCAAGTGAAAGGATGAGAAGGGAGAATTTGGCATCGGCTGCCCGCATTATGATTATGGAGAAGATGCAACTTGGGGGACCCTCAACTCGCTTGTTGGAGGTATGTGAAATTTAAAGACTTGCACCTTAGTCTTTAAAGTAAGGACCATGCGATATGTATTCCTGGGTGTACACCACTAATAGAGTACTGGATCCCCCCTCGCACAGGAGGGGTAAAAATGGTGAACATTGGGGCTACGGTTGGTATAATCCTTAATGTAAACAAAATATTGATTGTACTAAAAAACACTTTGCAGTTACTGGAAGAGTTGAAGAAGCAAAATCTCGGCTACGAAGTTCACCTTAATGACGTAAGTTTCTTCTCTTACCGTGTGTGTTCACTTGCGTGTGAAAGCGAATTTGCTAATCAAAGGCCTTCTATCTTTCTTTAGCTGCGAACTGCACTTGCCACACTAGCAAGTGAAGGATTTGTTGCTGTTCATGGGGATAATGTAAAGAGAATATGAGAGAAGACGTAAGAGGTCACTTCTTGCTTAAATATATGAAATTCTTTTCGAAGTGCGGAAGAGTTGCTGCCGTTTCCTTAACGTTGGCGAATCTCAATTAACGCAGTTAACGCGTGTGGAAGTTGTGGGAAGGTTCTTCTTTGTCTTTACTAGTGGATGTCCAATGCAAGGGCCTCGGAAGGCAATCTTGAATGATTATAGTAACTGAGACGTGTGAAAATGCTTATGTAAAGTGGAAGGTGATGAGCTTCTATTCAATTTATTTTAAGGGCATAATTGAAATCTAAACTATGGGGAAGCTTCTGAAGTATTGTTTCTGGGGGAAAAAAAAAAAGCCATCTCAGAAAAAGTTTTCTTGTAAAAATTATTACTGTTAGTACACCTGTTTGTTTTGGTTAAGATTTTTCAAAAATCATTTTCAACAGAAGTTTTTCATGATTTTTTGAACTTCTTTATATATATAAATTAAGTATTACTTTTTTGTCAAAAAAGAGTTTCTACCAAACAGATGTCCTCAAATTTCAGTCTCAATTAATTGGCAGCTTCATAAAGAAACTAAACTAGGCACAAACTACAAGGTATGATCGGAAGTTTTAAACATGGACAAGGTACATAATATTTTGTTAGATGAGTCGTATAACAAAATTTTCATATCAAGACTATTCACATTGAAGTTTTCAACAAATAATAATGTGATATGGGACGAAAAATGTTGATACTTTCAACTTTTAAAGCTCGCTTTCACTTTTAATTTCCAAAGGAGTGTCACCATAACTCTCCTTTTGTAAGGTTGAACAAAATCACACTCCGAACCAAATAAGCGCATGTTGGCTGTGGTATCGTTTGGTGGGCATCAAGCACCAAACAATTGGACCTTGTAATCTCAATGAGTCAATGTCATCGAGAGATGCATGCTGATGTGTTCGTATGTATGATATATGACTCGAAAGCATTGCTAAATTTATTTTATTAGTTTGATATCAGGATTGACATTCTCACGTGATAATAGTGGAACACTTGCCATTAATGAGCGGTCACGTCCTCTGAGGGGGATATCAACCCTAATGTTAAACACGCAATTTATTAATAAGCATTTCTCTTTTACTGTTGATTGCTGATGGAATGGGGTATTAAGGGTGATAGGGAATAGATTATAGTGGTTTTTAAAGGTTTTTAATGTAAAAGAGGAAAGAGAATGAGTGGAGTTGAGTGGTTGAGATTTGTGGATGTGATGAGATATGTAGATGTGATTGATTTAGGAGAGAGAAAAAAGTTGAAAAAAGTTTTTAAAACACTTAAATTATTTCTTTTCCTTTTTGGAAGGCTGCAGACTGTTTTTATAGTCACTTATTGACAACATTGCTGGAGTTCCCAACTTCTTTCGCTTTCTTGCTACCAGTTTGTCCTTCATTTGCATAGTTTCTTCTGTGAAAATGATCTAGTATCCATGCAGTTACTACTTAAGGAGCTCGCAACTGATGTGGTGTTCATAAAATCAGTCATCAGATGTGGTTTCATGAAACCAAGTGTGATTTTATGTAGGAGCAAAAGCTATAGGCTCTTTTATACCGTATCGCGTGGATACCAAATCATGGCTGGTTGGTTGTATCTCTCAGTTCATATTCTTCTATGGGAAGAGATGCCTTTTCTTGATTTTTCTTTCATAGCGGGATAAATTTTATTCTGTCTTCATAGTTTTACAAAGTCGATCATTATCATGTTTCCCTGTGAAGACTGAAGATTAAGGATGCATTGAGATTGCACGTAAATTATGATTCTCTTTTGGGATCAAATGTCGAAGCCAGGGTTATCGCTTGCTGTAAGATCCTAGACACAAACTGATCTCAATTTGCATGACCTTGAGCTACGTAGATTTTGAAGGTGCTTTATTTGAACATTTTATTGAATGTGTTTAACGACTCTGCTAGATGCATAAGATAGATGATTAATATTTTTTTTTGGGCTTTGTTATAAGCCGAAAAACATCTCCTCAGTCACCACACTAGCACAGCACAAAACCATTTTACTAGTCTCTTAGATTTCTCGACGAAGACAGATTGAAGAAATAGGATATGAATGAATCTGCGATTTTGTATTTGAACAGTACAAGTGCTAGAAAAGTTTGCGAACGTAAAAGTAAAATTAATGGAGTTGCTCTTGTTCTATGTACAGAATTAGCAAGAATCCCATATCAGTTGCAATTTGACATCCCTACTTTGAGGTGCTAACAGCTGCAACAGTTGAAACCATGGAATCAACTCCACAGATATTACGCCCGCGACAGATTTTGTAATACCCTTTCTCTCCCCAATTCTCTCCCCAAGAGTTCTTAATGATCCAGTATGGCTTCTCTTTCATTCTTATAGGAGCATACCCCGATGATCCATATCCTACTAACAGCACCCCGTGATCCAACCTCTTAGAGCATATGTAAGGGCATGAAACTCCTCCGACATATGTCTGCATGTAAACAGCATTGATCGCCACTGCATCACAGTGAATGAAAAAATGAGTCTTTTCAAAAATAAAAAATAAAAAAAGATAGAATGAAAAAATGAGTATTTATAATCATCATTGTTTTAAAGGTCAAAATATATAGATTGTTCAACTCTAGCTAGTTTACATTTGCAATATGTACTCCCGATCTAGTTCATGTAGATCTTATGTAAGTAGCTGATGTGACGCGATCTGATTCATGCTGCAAGTTGAAAAGCAGTTGATATGGCAGGTTTAGATAGCGCCACATTAGTTGTTTGCACAAGACTGGTTGCACAACAATATGAGTCAAATTATGCCTCTGTTGACCTTTTTCCTACTAAAAATCAACTTTTACTATTCATTCATATTCAAACTCCAATATTAGCTACATCTCAAATCACTGCATCTCTATGTTACTGGATCTCTTTAAACGGGTTTTTAATTAATATGCCACTCCAAAATAAGGTTACAAACATATGCGGAAGTACGTGTTTAGGAGCATAAATTGTACTAATGAAATTTGACAATATCGAGAGGGGGTTTGAAGGTTCCTACATGACCAAACTGAAATAATGAAACAATAACAATTGAAATGAAGAGAAACGAGGTTAAGAAGCCATGTCATACCAGCAAGAGGGCCGTTCTTTACAAGATTGGCAGCAATTTGATCTTCATCAAGAGAGACAGCACTGAAATTAGCAACCTTTGCAGCAGCCTTGTTCTTGTCAAATTTGCAGGTTCCACGGTCCGTGCCAGTGTAGGGATAGTCTTCTTCTCGCATCAGTCCACCAGCTTTAAGCGTGTACTCAAACGCACTATTCATCAATCCACCGTTACACCCAGAGTCACATGAACCCGGCTCATCTGGATCACACTGCAGCAGAATGCTCAGATTAAGGTTAGAAAATGAATATAGCAACTACAAACAAGCTATTTGTGAATTATAATCTCGTTTATTATAAACACTCCGCAGATTCTTCTAAATTATCTTTTATCCACAGACATTTACTTAAGTTAACTTGGGAAACAAAACCACTCCATATTGCTCTTCTCCCCAAGCAACTAGCTTTAAGAGAATAGACAAAATGTAAGTAAAGAAATGAACCTCGTGGTCACAATCCACCAGCTGTTGCTCGCTGAGGCTCACAAGCTTCCCTGTTGCGAGAAAGTTGGCACCTTCTAATGCTCCAGTGGTGCTAAACGACCAGCATGATCCACAAGAACCCTAGTTGCCATTCATTCAATAACTTGCCAATCAGATTAGCATGCTCATAATAAGAATAAAAAATTGGCAACAACGAATTCAAATTAAAATCCCCAAAATAATTAGGCACATTCGCAAAAGTAAGACTAGTCATCAAACTGCAGAGGATCAACTAATAAAATTCCGATTTTGCATGTCATGTTGATAATTTTGATTCGCACAATGCATTGAAATATCATCAAAATCGAAGAGTGCACGAACCTGATTCTTGACTGGCCCAACGGCACCATGTTCTCTCCAATCGAAATCCTTGGGAAGGTCATTAGTTGGCAGAATCGGAGCCTGTTTAGTGTCAGCGGGAAGGCGGAGACGCCGATTGACTCCAAGGAAGTTACGGCGGAACTCCTGCGGGGTGAGATCGGAAAATTGAGTAACACCATGAACAGCAGAAGGATCAAGCTTCTGGTGCCGCTTCGCCATGCGCATGTTAGCCTTGAAAACTGAAAACCTGTAATCGTGCTCCTCCTTGGTGGCGTACGCCTTCCCGAACTTCCTCTTGAAAATCGCAAAGTGATGATCGGCATTCAACAAATTGTCATCGTCAACCACTTGACGAATCAAAAGATCGTCACCGTCGACGGCGCTGACGCCATCTCCGGCGAAGGCTAGCAACACAAACGACGACGTAATGAGGAGAGAGAAGAGTAAGAGAAAGGAGATGCGAATTGCCATGTCTTCGTGTTGAGTGTTTTGAGGACTCGTGATCGAAGGGGTTATATATAGTAGGGATACAGATGGTATGTACAGCCTACCGGTCAGGTTGCTTCGAACTTGAGGTAAGCTCAGACCAATTGGAGTAAGAAACGTGGCATGAATTGATTTGTCCAAGGAATGGTAGTTTTAATTGCTTGTGGACTTCAATTTGGAGGTTTTTTTCACAGGTCATTTTCTATCAACTTGTACCTCTAATGACTCATAAGTTACACCAATTTTCTAGCTTTTTGGTTTTTCATTACATCATTGTAGTATTGTTAATGCTCAAAAGGAGAATCAAATATATTCATATTATAGGTATAGTTCCTCATGGTAACCGCTGATGTAACATTGTTTATCGGTATGTTGCGATGTCTATGTATACATAATATTTTGTATTATTTATTTAAGATTTATGTGAGTATGTGATTCTTGCATTCACGGGCCACATATTATTTTAGCATTAAATACGATAAAATCTGCAACATTAAATATTGAAATAACATATACATCTGTCCTCTTACAAACAATAAATGGCATCAATATAGACATTGTATCGATTGTGTAATATCTTTTCAATATATACATTATTTAAATTTGGTCGGTACTCAATTTTTTCCTTTTTTATTTCTTCTCTCTCTCTCTCATAATATAATCTTAGGGTTAAAAATTGATATCTTTTCAGTGACTGGAGAAATAATAATAATAGTAATAAATGTACTTTGACAATGTTGACGTCACATTTAATTCTTAATGGCCTAAATTAATTTATTAGAGCATCCACATTGGATGTGTTAAAGTTCTATATTAAGATCATAAATTAATTAAATATCAAATTCAGCAAAATATTCCAAAACCACTGATGATGCCATAGTTATAGCACTACCAAGTGTTAATTTTTTGGTGACGCCATTGGCCGCCAATAAAAGTTTTTGGCAGTCGATCAAAATTTGGTCAAAGATTTTGAGCGGTAGCCAACAACATCGTTACAAAATTTTTCGGACTGCTAAAGCTTTCCATCGCAGTATTGGTTCTGAATTTGGTCTAGGTTTTTCCAACGGAAGTTATATGTGACCAAAAACACCTGGTAGTAGCATAACTATGGTACTACCGGTGGTTTTGGAACAATACTAATGTCAAATTTACATCTACAACAGATTTAACATAAATGATAAGAGAATCTTTTTTATCTAATTTAACCAGTACTTTAGCATGTGATGTGATATATTTTATCCAATGAAAAGTCTTTCTTTGTTATTACTTTTATTACTAACTTTTTTTGTCTAAGAAAATATCAACACATGACTTATAATAGTTAAATTTAACATATTCATTGTAAATGTCAAATACTAATTAAATTTAACAAGTTGATGTGTCAATTAACATCTATTTTTTTATATTTATGTGGTTAGTTAAATTTAACATGTTCATTGTGGATGTTCTTAAGGCCATTGGACAATCCCCACAAATACTGGCCTTAGGCTATCCTTTACTCTTGTATATTTGACCATCCGATGTTAATGAACCGATGTCAACAAAATTTTGTAAAGATATAAGTCACTACAGATCTACGATTGTACATTCATTTTTATAAGATTTTGCCATTTTCTTGGTTGTCAATAAATTGTTAACAAATTTGTACAAATATCTTTTTTCAAGATTATTTTATGGTGGATTTGGAAGGAAAAAAAATTATGATGGAATAATTTAACTAACTTAACAGAGTTAATTGTTCACGCTCTAACACAAGTATTCTACCCCCAAATTTAGGGGCACCTGCACCCTTTTTAAGGAGAAGTGCTAGTATACACCCATTTTTAGACCCTCCAACTCTAATAGGGAGCATTGAACACATCTACAAGGGGTAAAAATTGCCCTTTCAGAAGGTGTACAAATAAATTAATTCCCTTTATTAGAGCAAAAATAATGTGGGACAAAAAGGTAAACTGGAAAAAAATAATTCTCAAATAATGTTCACAGGAAAATACTATGGAGAAATAAGTTAATTCTAATCAATTGTTAGGCAAATCAATTTCTAAAAAAATAAAAAATAAATTCATCACCAAAGCCGAAATTGTAATATTTTTCTTATCCACATGGCATTGCGTTATTGATTAATTTAGAGAATAGCCATTCAAATTGGATTTTTGATCCTAAAATTCATAGATTATTTGGCATTTTATAGATGGAAAACCCCAAATTTAAGTTTATACCCCCGCATTAGGTTTGCTCTTCGTATGTCGTGTATATATTTTGTGTGTACGCGTGACATCTTACGATTGGACAATAATACGCAGTAATAAAAAAATTATAAAAAAACACAAAAAATTTACTCCTTAAAGGGCTCGAAAGGTTCGGAGACCAATCCAACTTCTAGGTCTCCTTTGAGCCTCCATCCGACATCTCAACAAATCAAACACTAAAAAAGATCGCTCTTCATTTGGAAAAACTTCACAACGAAATCTATATGTTGATTTAGATATCGATAGTCAGTCAACTGGTAACAAATCCGTTGTAGTCTAGTTGGTTAGGATACTCGGCTCTCACCCGAGAGACCCGGGTTCAAGTCCCGGCAACGGAAATTAGATCTTTTACCTACCTCTGTTTTTGGGCTTGTTATTGTCATCTTTCTACTTGGGCTTATGGTAACCGTAAAGCTGCTGATTCCTCCCTTCTTTATTGGGCTTATGGCCGTCTTTCTATTTGGGCTTCTGGTAACCGTAAAGAAAAACGAAATGAATGTTTTTTTTTTTTGAGTAAAAAAACGAAATGAATGTTATCATGGAAGCACATGCAATTTCTAGCCATTCAATCTCCATCTTTTTGTTATTTATTTCTATTATTATTATTATTATTATTTTTTGGCACAAGATAGAAGTGTTATTGATTTCTATGACGCTTTTAAAACTGTATAATTGAAAACGTCTCAATTTTATACATGCGTCCAAGTTAAGGATTTTTGAGTTTCTAATCTTTCAGTTTCCATTTTTACCTTTTTGATTTTTGTGACATCTTTTATAAAAATTGTAGAATTAGAATTCTTAAATTCTGCGTGTGCATCAGCGCATCTCAAATGGCTTGTAATCATTAGAGGTTTTGATTATAACGTGAAACTTTGAATTGCTAGCTTGTAACGCCTTTAGCTTCTTAGTAACTAATGAATGTTTATCATCTTTTTTGTTGATTGATATAATAAAATTGATACCGGTGGAATGAGATTCATGTTGAGATTTCTTGCTTCTTTGAAAGAAGACTAATTGTTACTGGGTAGTTTGTAATAATTGTACCTCTCATTGTTCTTGTATAATTTATAGTAATTTTATTTGGTTGCAGAAAATACAACTAAAGAACTAATAAAATATGGTAATGTTACATTCTACCACTCTGTTTATTTGAAATTTACTAGTTACTCGCAATAGGAGATGAAAGAGTAATCATTTCAGTATTCATGCATCTAATATGGTAGTATGGTACACCTCGCGATAAATAGAATGAGTACATATAACATTTTCCAAAACAACATGACTACTAGGAACCCCACAACCTAAAGTATGCCCTCATGGATGTTTCTCTTGAATGGGTAAGAAGAAGAAGAAGAAGAATATAATAGTTTCTACCTGATATGGCAATTTACAAATGGTTTAGAGTGAGGTCTACACACTGGTGTAAATCACTTGTACATTGCCGCATTAGTTTGTGGGAATTTTAAGATATCCATATGATGATAGCTGATCAAAACTATCCTTTAGATATGAGTAATTCTAAAAACAATGAATTTTAAAATTTCCATGAACCAAGACACATGGAACCATGTCATGTTATCTTCGCACCCTACAAAGAAGTGAAAGAACTAACACATTGGCGTCTCTCTCAATTTATAATTGATAAACAGTCTGAGTTGCATTAATCCTTTGCAAAAATGATACATTCCAATGCTTAGCGTAGTAATTGTCTCTTACTGCCATGTGCCCCCCCAGTGCTGTGTAACGGCATCAAGACATGTCATGTCAACGTTGAAATTTTAACAAAGTTTCAACGCTAGGAATATATCATTCATATAATCCTTTGTATATGATCTGAAAATTGGATTCAAAAACCTTTCCCCAGTTTTATTTTTCCAACAAGTCCTTAGTTCTTTCTTTTTCCGGCCAAGTGGACAAAATATCCATTTAACCAAAGGATTCTTTAGAAAAAAATTCTAATACTCCAGAGTATTCAACTCGATATTACGGACCAATAAGAGTTGCCCCCACCTGTACATAGGGGATCACAATTTAATAAATAACATAGCCCATATGCATATGTGGGTAACCTGGAATACTGTGTGTTTGGTACTTCAGGAATACTATAATTTTTTCCCTTTACATGAGTTACAAAATAATACAAACTATTCCCGCATTCACTAATCACATTTAATTATTTCAAAAGATACTTTGTTAACAATTTACTTATCAATTCAAATAACAGCTTAACACTGTGCATAATTGAATTAGCGCATAATTGAATTAGCAATCGAATTAGGGAAAAATCAAGGCAGCACTGCCACCGCCAAAACACCCTCCCCACCACCGGCAAACACCAAATCTGGTGGTTTGCAACTACCAGCAGGGATGGCAACAGAAGGGCGGTAGCAGTGATGTTGGCAGTGATGAAGACTCGGATTGAAACAAAAAAGTAAAACTCATATCAAAACCAAAAAACTCAAATCAAAGATTTTGCATCCAGTTGCCGTTGATGTACACTCCTGCATATTGGAAGGTAGGGGGTCGGCGGTGCCAGCAGAAGGGCGATGGCGTAGAAGATCCAACCACCGAGAATTCATTGTTGAAGGGCAGCCAAACCAAATCCTCAAGATGAATGCACTGTATTCTCGGAATTAATGAATGCAAAACGGTAAAATAAGAAAGATAATACAGAAAGGGGTAATTCAGGTAATTTCCTCTTAACCAAATCCTAGCACCGATACAGAAAAGCCCAAAGTTACACATCAAAGGCATCTCCCCCTACGGCTTATATATAGGTTAAGAATAAGTTAAAATACTACAGAGTACAAAGAGAACCCTGAAAGGCAAGAAACAGAGACCGCAGCAGACTCCCACATTACATAATTACAGACAACCAAACACATCCTCGACCGAAACAAAGGAAACACGCCATGGCAACTATCTTCCAAACTAAATAAATACAAACGAGTTTCCAGATTAGTTCCTCTCGCTTACATCAGCTCACAGATTTTTATTCTTTCTGATGAGTCGACTCGTCACTGCCTCCGTGTTTGTTTGCATTTTACTGCCAATACATTTACAGATTCGCCCAACATCGCATGCATCACCTCCTACGCCTTTTTGTCTCCACCTAAAATGCCATCGCAACATGTGAGTTTACACGTACAAAGTTCTCAAAACAACATTTGTTATAGTGAGAAAAACTGCATGGTAAGGTATTAAAATGACGTGTATAGATGATCTTAGAGCTCATTTGGGAGATTATTCAAAAAGGCATTGTTCTTCACAATTGTTTTCAACCACAGTTTAATTGATGTGACAATTTCCCTCTTTTTTTTAAAAAAAAATATAAATATATGTTTTTCCCATTTCCCACTTCTTTTTAACCAGACATTCAAAAATCACTTCCTCAAAAATCTTTGCCATACATACACTTAAGTACTTTGCCCATTCAAAAAGAAGCTGCTCCTAACATTATTACAAGCATGTTAGATAAGTTTGAAAAATGTAAAAGTCGCTTTTAGTACCTTTTTCAATGCCTAACATGTTTGTCTATGTTACTCTCTTTATGACTATCGAGGAAAGAAAGATTATATAATCCTTAACCCATTGCCAAATAAGTGCTACTTTGGTCACATTCTGCAACTACTTTTCACCCACGTGTTCTCTGAAAATAACTGCTTGTTTGTCGAGCTACTTTTTGAGAAATTTTGGGTTTTAAGCAGATCATGTGGTTGAAAAATAGTTGGATAAATGTGAAAAGTATGTAAATTTACTTATAACTTTTCTAATGCAGACAAACATGCTCCAACTCTAACAACTATCGTCTAGTTTTGCTGCAAATGGGAATGGAGATGGATTATCTATAAACACTTCACAAACATAAACTTAGTCAACTTCACATTAAAGAATTACTATCAGGAGAGGAGAGAGTATAAAATATCATGAAGTTGCAGGATTACTTTTATGTCAGCATGTCGGGAAGAAACATGGGCAATCTGTAACTTCTCATCTTGGGGGGTACAAGCATGACAAAAGAAGTGCTCCAATTGCTTGGCTTCCTCTGCAGTCATGTCTATACAATTTGGATGAAACCTGAAACGATTGCAAAATTGAAATTTTCAATTCTACGTATGAAAATCACATCTTGGCTGATTTAAATAAGATGAAAGTCAAGATAAAATAATGCCAATGTTATACATCCAGAAGAAGGGTGATTCGCTGTTTCCTTGCACATCTAACGAATGAATTTTATTATTAAAAGATAATTAAGAAAATATCAGAACTATTTTCTTAAGCTTCCCTGTGAAAAAGCCAATGCCTTGTTGGTGTTGAAAAGAATCAGCCATGTAACCAACATACTATGGAATCTTTTTTCATCTCTCTCTACCTCTATAAACCAAGTAGAACAAAATATAACGTGCCTTCCGATAAATCATAAATGAGATTCATTACAAAAATGTTTCACAAAGTATTAGCCTATGTACTTTTAAACTTTATTTCAACCCAAAATGCCTACTATTACCCGGTCAAGATCAATCAACCAGACATCTCACATCATTACTCATTACTATCCACATATATTGTGGACCACACCACTACCGAACCTAAAAATGTAGTATTTAGCAAAATAAAAGTTTATTCAAACACACTGTAACACCAAGTCCCAACCCAGAAGTTTAAAGCTATACAATCTAGCAGTCCATTATACCTCCAGCAATCAGATATCCAATGTATAAAGTCATCAACTGATACGATTAAATGGCATATCTATTCCCCATCTTCCCAGATACCTTTATTGAGGACCTCGAAAAACAGGTTAACAGCTGGATTCCCGATATATTTCCTTTTTCAGAAGACTAAGCGCTTGTTTGGGTTGCAAGTGAAAGAATATATGGTCAAAGTTACTGAAAAGTAGCGAAAACTTATAAGTTCATAGAGTACGTAACATAATGCGGAGGATGATATATATATATAAACGATACTTCAGTTCTAAAAATGCCAAGGGTAGATCATGTCACTCGGACCAAATGGTTCACAAAATACATAACATCAAGACCATTCTTCACAAATCATCATAGAGTCTACCGGTCGATTTATGCAATTGGAAGTCTGGGCCAGCAGGTACTGATGGAGTATCCCTGCTCTAACTCTCAAAAAGAAGAGTTTCTCATTAAACTAAGAACACCTAGTGCAAAAACATTGAAGGTTGTGCTTAAAACATCATTTATTACATCAATCCACTGGGACCCTTAAAATTTAGTCAAACGGAGAAGTCCTTTTTGAGGAATGAAGATGTGCCGGGCCAAACAGTGATAAAATAACTACCAATGAAATCACCACAGGTAGACCTGAATCAACTCTAGCAAGCAAAAGTGATGCAGTGACTGCTAAAAACATGCAAAGAAGATGGGGCAAAATATACTTTGGCATTAAGATAGTAAAGACAAGAAGTAGCATTACATCAGAAGTCATCAATCAACAGAGCTCAATAAAGACACCATTAGATATTCAACTTTCCTCTTTACCTTAAGTTCTCTCATAAGGTGTGAGTTCACCACAATGTGTAGATAGTAAGTGGTCAGTAAGTTGTAGGTTCTGGGGAGTGGTAGATCCAACCAATTGCCATTAATCAACAGATAAACAATTGCGGGGTCGTTTCACATATGCGCCAAACAGTAATTTTGATACATAAGCAGTACAAACTTAAACTAATTAATAAACAGATCCCCTCTCCTTAAAAAAGTTAATAGAGAAGAGAATGACCACCAACTCTTCGTGGAGACCTGAGCACTACAAGTAGTTCAATTCAATGTTGCTCCTACCTTGAGTTGCCGCAATATTATTTTCATTCATTTAGAGTGGAAGTAATTGAGGTTCAATCTAACATAAAACAAATAATAAAGCAGTATATACATATACATATGATTCACTCCAATTTGACATGAACATTAGCGTCCATAAACTGTGAGAGTTCCAAACACAGGTACACAACCAGCCATAAATATGCAGGAGACCTAAGCAAACTGTCACACAAATTGTAGAAGCTTGGCAATGAAACCACTGGCAGAAGAATGTCAGAAGCAGTTCATGAAAAAATTCAGCTATTTTTGAACCTACTAGAGTAAATTCCTAAGTGTAACCAACATCCTTACCAACAATAACACTGCAATCATGTATAAGCTAAGCAATGGAATATTAGATCCTATAAGCTTAAAAAAAATAAATGCAGTTTCCTATTAATCGAGCTCAAGTAGGTTACAACTTCTCAACATAGCATGACAAAAGCAGCAGAACACAGTACACTACAAGACGAAGCCATGTAACATAACAAAGAGAAACCTGGATGCTGGGTGGTCTGACTCACCAGTCACTGCATTCTTCACACTGAACCATAAGATCATCAGGATTGTAAGGCATCTCACATTTACAGTACCTGACAAATGAAGATAGACAGAGATATTTTAAAACCTAGGACAGCCAATAATACTTCCAACATTTGAAGCCTCAAGCAAACAAACAGACAATCATGATTTCCAGACTATAAATGCACAAATACATAATTCAAATCAAAAGTTGAATGTGACGTCATCAAAGTCATGTCACGATCCAAGCAAAAACTGGGTACTTTTATTTGACGTACTCTGGTTTGTATGACAAGTTCAGAATGAGAAATTTTTGTACAATCAGATCTAATTTATTAGCGGTAAAGTCAGAAGTATGTTAAAACACAAAAACACAACACCCCCAAGATTAGAAACAAAAATATCATCACGATTTCATCGAAATGAAATCAGACTATATTTACAATAAGAAATCGATTAATATAGCCTCAAACATAAAGCCCTAAATAGGCAAATTGTGAAAGGCTTGCTCAGCTATTAAATCACAATACAATGTGCAGTACATTTTCGGTTTGCAATTTGACAGGAGAACTTTAACCAGCTGCTTCACTTTCAATTAAATGTAGCAACATTACTAGCAATTCAGTTGTCAGGTAGCATCATTATTTCTTGAGGGGAAGCTATCACACAATAAACAGTGAAAAATAATTCACAAGACAAGAAAACGATACTTGGAAAGCAAAGTCTATTCATTTTTTCAAAAATACACCAAAGCCAGAAATTACATAAATTTAACCAGAAAAAAAAAGGGGAAAAAAGAAGGCAAAAATCTTGGACTAGAGTTGTGATTATCCAAAATATCAGGACTCTTTCCTCTTACGTAAACTGATGACACAAGTTAGATACCAAATAACTGTGTCAACTCCGAATGCATCTGAAACTCCAGTAAATTCAACTATTCAGCCACCAAACTGAGCAAATTTAAGAACTATGGATCATAAAAGATCATATAACCGCAACTCATACACGGGGACTCTATCGGGATTGAAGGCACCAGTAGAAGAATTGTACTCAAATCGACAAAAGAAATCTTCGTTTCCAACTGCATCGAGCTTGGTGTAGGCCTTAAAGCTGTGGACCGTGCACTTGCCCTCAATTGTATCGCCACTCTGAATATCAAAATGATCTGATAAAAACACCTCCTTGGAGCCGTGGAACTGGCGCCGTCCTCCGATCGACTCCTCCGGCCGATAGTACCACCGTACGTGCACCCTCACGTTAGCTCCACGACTGTCCGACTCGATCTTCTCCAATTTAGCCACGTACGACGGCTTCGACGGATCGGTCGGACGCATCAATACTGTATCTCCAGCTACATGAAAATCAACAGAATCGTACAAAAAATCAAACGATTAACAGTAATTAGTATGCCGTATCATCCGGTGCAGAATTTCCCTATAGAACTTCAAATTAAGCTACAAAAATTCATCGAAAACATTGAATTAAACTTACGTCGTACAGTTTTGTTGATGTGTTTGACGGTGTATGAATCTAGGGTACGGCGTGCTGCCCTGGCTTTAGCCATGGACACAGTGATGAAAGGACTGAAGAGCGGGGGAGAGAATACTGTAAATGGATAATTGTAGAAACTGAGAGGGTGAATTTGTTAATTATTATAATTTTATTATGAGAACATTTAAGCAATAGCCACTCAACCCGCTCCTATTGGCCAACAGCATGTTCAAGAGTCAAGACTCATGGTCTCGCGTTAAATGCAAATATATTTTCTATTTTTCATTTTAAAAAATAAAGTCTAAAAAACTCTTTAAATTAATTTTTTAAATCGAGAATGGGTTTGACTGAGAACTAAATCCCACTCTTTATAATAATAAAATAATTGATTAACTACAAATCTCAATATTTTTATTTTGATTTAATAAATCTATAATTAATTTTATTCATCGTTAATATTTAAAAATAATAAATATTAATTTAAAGTAGAAATTATATTTCTAGTGAAAAGTAAAAATGAAGGGTTTGAGCTTATTCCGAAATTAAAATTTTTACTCTATAAAGTCTAAAAATGTTCTTTAAAATATAGAATATTTTTTTAAAAATTGGATAGATTTTTAAAAATCTAAAGCGTGTGTTCGCAGATATTTTTTTTGTAAATTTTTCTAAAAGTGAATTTTTATATGGATAGTGGTGGGATCATAAGAAGTGTGGATAATAATAATTGCTGATTTAAAATATGTGATTGATATTAATATTTGACTTTTAATAGTAGATAATTTTTAGATAAAAATAAATGGGAATAAACACATGCTAAGCCTATATTACCCAAATCTTTCAGAAAGTTATTTTTCCAAAATTTTTAATCAATATTATTCACTTTCTTCCAAAAATCAATTTTTATTCATTTAAAAACTCTACAACGTCCTTCATTTTGTCAAAAAAATTATTACCCCGTCAAACAAACTATTTTTATCACTTTTTACTACTTTTTATTATTTTTATTCATTCTTTTTACACTAAATTAATAATTATATATACATATCTTATTACATCCACAAATCTACACAACTTAACTCCACTCATTCTCTCTTTTTATATTAAAAATCTTTAAAAATCATTATAATTTATTCCATATTATTATTGGGCTTCTAGCTTTTCTTATGTGTCATCCTCATATTCTAAGGCATTATTCTATCCGGGATAATTTTTATCCCACATTCTTCTCTCTCCTTTTTTCAATTACACATATACTTTTCAATATAATATTAATCACATATTTTACATGAAATATCACACGAATAATTTTTATCCCCAATCAAACAACCCCTAAAGATCCTACAAAATATTTTCAAGTGGCATCTATTTTTTCTTGTGACTTGAGACGAAATGGTAGACTTGATCGATGCTATTGGGTTGGAACGCGTGAGCAACCATCATCTCAATGGCTGTGCAGCTTCACAAACTTTGACAAAATGATTTGAATTGACCCGGTAATTCTGCAAGTGATCAGCTTTTATACACGTATGAAAATCTTCCATGACAGGGTGCAGAAAGCAATCGGATACTGTACATTTGTCTTCAACTTTCATAAAAACGATATTCCTCCATGTTTCATTAATAACTCACTTCCTATTTCACCAGGAAAATCATCCATTTTCTCCTTAGATTTGTATAAATGTTAGGTTTGTAATCACTGACCATTAAAGAAGTTTTCTTTATGGGAATGAAAAAGTGAAATGGTTATTTATCTTTTCATTTTCCTAAAAAATCTTCTCCCTTTCACGATTTACGAAAAAATTCTTTGATCATCTTGATTTTGTTAGAAAAATTATCTCATAGTGGTCAAATCTATTGGAAATAAGTGGTATATTAGTCTAATTTTACCATTCAACTTTTATATTTCTATTTCCACTTATTGAATTTCAATTGCTGCAAAAAATTATACCACGACAACAGTTCTATGATTCTCATTCTCAATATATCTCTAGGTGAAACTTTTATCGGTTTCTCTGCAAAAGCAATATAGATATCAACAATCGTAGAAAAGTTTTCTCCACGGGCACATAAAAGTAAGATCTATGTTTGTCATCAAATACAAAGCAATCTCAATTGTTTCTAAAATCCCTTCAATTTTCAACCAAATACCTGGAGTTGGCAATGGGTTCTTTATATAGGTGGCGGGCATTGCATTGGCGTTAAGGTGGCACGTGGTGGCTGTCGTGTTTGTGTGCCCGATTGCCACCATGGCAAATACCCCAATTTTCCATAGCAAATATTGTACCTCACTTTGGTCACTATCCATCGCGAGATAAACTTCATTCTATAATTGGATTCTATTGCATAAAAACAATATACTAGTTACGCTCCCGCTTTCCTACACACTCTTACATGCACACACTCATGCACACTCCCGTTCAAAAAATCGTGCGAGGCATATAACCTCCCGCCATCAGAGGGCAGTTATGTATTAGTCATTTCACTTATCGAGGATTATAAAAAAAAAAAATTTTTTTAATTTTTTTAGATGACATGGGATCATCACGTGGCACCACGTCATAGAATGACACTCTCCTACACACTAGTGTGTAGGAGAGCATTGGCAATACTAGTTATTATTATCCTCCCACCCCCCCAACCCCAAAAAAAAAAGGCTTTTTTACTTGCACACGAATTAAGAAAATTATAATTAATATTGTTAGAAAAGTAAAATTTAGTTATAATTTTTTAAATATGCTCCTGCATTAAATGATGATGATATATTTTTAGTAATAAAAATATATATTAAATGAGGGTGTAATAAGAAAAGTAAAGAAATTAAATATATACAAATACAAAATGGCATATATTTTAGGACGGATGAAAAATGAAAATGGGTATGTATTTGTGGGATGAAGGAGTATCTTTTATTTTCTTAGAGACAATAGCATATATATCAAATTAATCTTATATTTGCATGAAAGTAAAAAAAAATCCAATTTGCAAGACCAGCAAGAAAGTTTAAAGGCTGCCCAAATTACCCTTGAAGTTAAGCATGATCCCTTTCCACTCTATTACCTTATTTCCTTTTCCGGTCATCTTTTTCGATGGATTGACGAACTACGGTCATTTCCTCCGACAAACTCTAATTATCTTCTCCTGCCAAACTCTACATTTCCGATCATTTCTTTCATTTTTCTCCATTTCCAACCAAAACTCCTCTCATGTTCTTTGTTGATTTAATTTTTGGTAATTTTGATATGTGGTTTATAAAAATTTTATAATCTTGTAAATATACATTTTGATTGATTTTTTAGTATTTTATAAATTATTTTGATCGAGATGTCAATTTTTTCCTCACTCACCAAAAAAATGAAATGTCCGACACACCATCATTCCGTCTTCAAGCTCCGTCTCTCGCTCTCCGCTCCTCTTCAACTTCAACTTCAACTTCAACTTCGCTCTCGCTGCTTCTCCTCTCTCAACCTCGCCGCCGCCTCTTCCTCTTCCACCTGCCCCCAAACTCTCTTCTTGTGCCATCTTCTCCTCCTCTGCCACCGCCACCTTCGGTCGAAACCAAAGGCAAATAAGGTATACTAGTTTTATCACCAAATGGAGTGAGGTTTTCTCCGCCACTTAAGGACCAAAACAAGCACTTGTCCGTGTTCCGTCTTGATTTGTCATTCCGTCTTCACCCGGTCTCTTCTTCCTTCTCCCACTTCTTTCTCTGCAAATCCAACCACTTCTTCTCCTTCTTCAACCTCTTCCACGCCGTCACCTCCTCCGTCGGACTCTGTTCAGACACCACCGCGAGAAGCAGCGGTATACCACTAAAATTCGTGCTCTTATTATTTCCTCTTGGTATTGTTGGGCCGGTCTTTACTAGTCACATGTTGGACCCAATTACTCGATCCACATATTACGAGAACCATCCCTTTTCTTCATTGTCAAGTTAATTTCTTTTCATTCAAAGGAGACACTCTGCAGGCAACTTTATCAAATCAAACGAAGAGAAACAACAATCTTCAATGGCAACCGAGAGTGAAGATGCCGTCCGCCGCAAGACGGCAGTAGCCGAGTACCGAAAGAAGCTCCTCAGCCATAAAGAGCTCGAGTCGCGAGTTCGTACCGGTCTGTTTCTTAAACCCTAGGTCGATTCTCTTCGTTTGTGATCTTAAATTGCTTGCATTAAAGATCGAAGCAGTTGATATGTGCATTTCGTATTTACGCATCTGAGTGTTGGTTTAATTAAACTCGATCGTGTCTGAAAAAGAGCTGTCGAGGTTTAGGTTTCGTGCTGTAACTTTGTGGAACCACGGTGAGTTTTTCATTATGCGCATTTGAGAACCGGGCATCATTTTGTTACTGTTGGACTCACATAGGCTAGACCCTGAGTTTGTGTCCTTTCTCTGATGTTAAACTTACTGGTGAGGAAAGGTGTTTCTGGTGGCTATAATTTGAAGGAACTGTGTTACCTTGACTACAGCTATATTCTATTTCTAGGATTAAGGTTTGCTGTTAACTAGTTCCAAAATTACTGTGCTAAGCTGAAGAAATGGAGTGAATTAACTCCTGAAGCTGACAATTGCTGGTTAGGACTGTTGACGAGTCCAAGCGGGTGCAAAACAAGGAAGCCTGGCTTGGTAATTTGAAAGCCCGTGGAAATTATGAGTCATAGATTGTGTACAATTCTTGTGGGGGCCATAAGAAGCTCAGCCCAAGTTAAAGATATCGTATTTGGGTTGGCCTATATTGGAGAGTTGCATATATTATCATATATATATTTTCTAATAAACATGTGGCATAATGATTTGTGAGAAACTATATGGGAAATAGGAGAAAAATTGGTATTTGAACTGTGAGCATTATGCTCAGTTTAGCACTTAGAGATTTGGGACAGGCTATAAAGTTATCTCCTACCCTCCTCTTTCCCAAGTGGAGCTTGCTTTAAAATCATAGAGCGTTTGTCTGTTCATGTTGCATTGTAGAGATGAAGTTCATGCAGATTCATGGCTGGTACGAGAATTCGAAAATTATTCACCCCTTGGCTTGCCATAGAGTTGCCAATAGAGCTGGCTTGCCCACCAGTCAGCTTCTTAGCTTGACCATTTCCTGAGCTTTGAGTGAATATGACCAAGCTGCATATGAGCTATAGCATGGAACACAACATACAAAAGAAAGGATAGCTAAGTTAGTTGATGTGTTTGGCAATCTCTAAGCTACTATTTTTCAGTATAATGTGACACACGTTGAAATTTTGTTGGTTTAGCCCACTGACACGATTCACCCACCCAAATCTGAGTTTGTGGGCAGTTATGACAAACGAGTTTGAAATTGCAAATGTCATGCTAATGTGATCCTCACCGAATAAAGCTAGTTTCCTCGATCTTTCCAAGTGAAAATGTGGAATTTTGCATAATCAGAAGCAGGATATCTAGTTTTTCAGAGTTGTGCCGAAGATCGAGATTTACATTATGCTTTTATCATAATTTAATTGTAACATGTTTCCAAAACAGAGTCTATGTTATGGGCTATTTATTCCTTGTTTAAAGAATAGTTTTGGCCCAAAAGGTTGTGTTCAAGACTTTTTAATTCAAGACTTTTTAATTTTAGTGCTGGTACACTTTCTACTTTAGAGCCCAGTTATGTAGATATTCAAACTATTCCAATCTTATGTTCTGATTTGGGATTACATGAATCATCAGTCATACATTCGATGGTCAATTTTGACAATAACCAATGTCTATGGTGAAGTAGGTTGGTCTGTGTCTGAAAATTATTATATACTTTTGATTGTGGACTGTTTCTTAAGGCTTGTTTAAGAAGTGCTTAAACCATTTTGTTAAAAAAATAAATGAGAGAGTGCTGGAAAACTGGATAGCTGCTTCATGGGTTGAATGAAATGAGTCGGGGAAAAGTTAAGAAGTACAAAGCTTTTAAGAACATTTTTTCCCCCAAATAATTACGAAACAAGTTCCTAGTCACAATTAGGCCTATGCTATTGAGTGTGTATTGCTGTTGAATCAATATTCAATATTAATTAACCTTCAGTTGTAAGTGGCATGCAACATCCGATTGCAGAACTGGATGCTATTACTAATTTTATCTGATGGACATACTCCATAACTGTTAATGTTGATGCAATATAAAAAAAATCTTTCTTTAGTTTGATATCATGGTTAGATAAATGATATGACAGGCATTATTCCATAAAATCATGATCTCGTGCTTAAAACTGGTGTAAGCATCTAGCCTCTTTTCAGCTGTACTCTTATTGGTTCTTTCCCCCTCAAAAACAGCCCATCTCATTTATTATTGCATATATATTAACTAATATTGGTTCTGCTTTTACTTTTCAACTGTTATGTTCCATAATAAAGTATCATGATGAGGAGTTTGAATTGTTTCTCGTTATTTGTTTATGCCTTATAGCTAGATGACTGAACAATGCTGTGATATGTATAGTTAGGGAGAGTTTACGAGCAACAAAGAAGGAATATGCTAAAACAGAAGATGATTTGAAGTCGCTGCAGAGTGTTGGACAAATCATAGGAGAAGTTCTTAGGCCCTTGGACAATGAACGATGTAAGAGTTCTATAATCCTTTTTCCTGCATTCATTACTGCTTCATTGAGAATGTTCGGCATCCATCACATGCAAACTGCTACGTATGAAAGAAGTAGCTATTAATGGAGGCCAGCATGCTCTCTATCTAGAAGTTTAAGCCATTAGACAGCCATTATACACCAGACCTTCTCAGTTATTTATTTTTTCGAAAACATATCCCATTAAATACAGGCTTGGCTTTGTTTTTATCTTTTCCCTTAAAATATTCAAGAGCCTCACCTGTGCACAGTTTGAAAGTGGGTGATGGTATTACTTAGATTTTTTACCGACTCTGCCACTATGTTGAACCATGCATCTAAAGAACACTGTCATACTTTTATAGATTTTTACCAACTCTGCTACTATGTTGAACCATGTGTCTAAAGAACACCGTCATACTTTTATAGATTTTTTACCGACTCTGCTACTATGTTGAACCATGCATCTAAAAGAACACTGTCATACTTTTATCACACTTAGAAGTTGAATACAAAACTTCTTTTTACCCCTGTAATCTTTCTTTCCGCCTCGAGAAGACCATAGATCAAAGTCACTGAGAAACACGGAGAGAGAAACTTATTGATCCTCAATATCTCATTACGAAGTCTTTTGCTTAAGTGTGTAGTAGCTTTACACCATTTTGAGAAGGTATATAGAATTGGGAAATTTACTTTCCACAGGCTGGTCAAATATTGCTCTTCACTATACATTTTAGTAATTTGACTGATTGATACCATCTAATTGTTTCAGTGATAGTCAAAGCCAGCAGTGGCCCGAGATATGTGGTTGGCTGCCGCAGTAAAGTGGATAAAGATAAACTTACGGCTGGCACAAGGGTCGTTCTTGATATGACGACTCTCACAATTATGCGAGCTCTTCCTCGTGAGGTACACTACAAGTTGATCCACTACAGTTGTCTTTCCCCGACTCATTCGAATTTGATTTATGCTGCAGGTTGATCCAGTTGTTTATAATATGCTTCATGAAGATCCTGGAAATGTAAGTTATTCTGCTGTAGGTGGCCTTTCGGACCAGATTCGAGAACTGAGAGAATCTATAGAACTGCCTTTGATGAATCCTGAACTCTTTCTTAGAGTTGGCATTAAACCGCCAAAGGTAATTAGCAGTTTGCTTGTGGCTTTGCTTGTTGTAATTGTAGTATATGGTCCCATTTTAACCATGATCATATTTATCTTTTTAGGGCGTTCTTCTCTATGGACCTCCAGGAACCGGCAAGACACTATTAGCAAGAGCAATTGCCAGCAACATAGATGCCAACTTCTTAAAGGTAAGAAGATAATATTACCTCTGACTTCATGCATATTCAAGGTTCATTTCTATTCACATATGCAGACAGTTAGGACTTACAAGTTGTAATATGCATTTATGCAGGTCGTATCAAGCGCTATTATTGATAAGTATATAGGTGAGAGTGCAAGATTGATCAGGGAGATGTTTGGGTATGCCCGTGATCATCAAGTAAGTGATGGGCCCAATATGATTAATTTAGTTATTTATTTATTTATTAGTATTATTTAATAATTATTGGAATTCACAGTGTAGAAAGTGCTTTATTTAAATTTTCTTTGTGTGTGAAGCCATGTATCATCTTTATGGATGAGATCGATGCCATTGGTGGTCGTCGTTTCAGTGAGGGAACAAGTGCTGACCGTGAAATACAAAGGACACTTATGGAGTTGCTCAACCAGCTCGATGGGTTTGACTCTCTTGGAAAGGTTTGCATGTTTGATCTTTTATTGTATATACTCATTCCTGCGAGGATTGAAAGCATCATTACTTCAATGATTGCAAGGAAATATGCAGTTTATGTGCGTCTAGAACTCTAGATGCGTGGTAGTTTGACTATATTCTGAATTGTGTGGACACTGGGCAGGTAAAAATGATTATGGCAACAAACCGACCTGATGTTTTAGACCCTGCGCTTCTTCGTCCTGGTCGGTTAGACAGGAAAATAGAAATACCACTTCCTAATGAACAGTCAAGAATGGAGATTCTAAAGATCCATGCTGCAGGGATCGCCAAACAGGGTGACATTGATTATGAGGCTGTTGTCAAACTTGCAGAGGTGACCTGTGGATGCTTAGTGTAACCTTTAGTTTATGGAATATATCCTATGAAATTAGTAATAATATTTAATAACAACATGTTTGCTTTGTCCAGGGTTTTAATGGGGCTGACCTTCGTAATATATGCACTGAAGCTGGTATGTTTGCAATCCGTGCAGAGCGTGATTATGTTATTCACGAAGATTTCATGAAGGTAAAGTCATACTTCTTTAGTTGCCTGATTTGTGTTGACATTTCCCCTGAATTCATCGAATATATTGTGTTGGGAAAAATATTTGTACAATGTGGTATGCGAATATGTGCATTCCGTACCCACGTGTAAGTATCTTAAAATGTTCACAGGCTGAAGTCACAGTTTGCAAATGCTTTAGAGTGTGGCCGACACATTGATGTCGACCATTTGCAAACTGTCGCATCAGAGCGTGAACATTTAAAATATCCACCCACGCGTAGGGGATCAAAACTATACTTTATTATTCCATTTATTTAATATGTTTATAGTTATATATGCATATTTGTTTGGTTGTTGTTTATTGTTGTCTTCATTCAATCAGAATCTTCATTCATTTGCATGATTATTGTTCTATGAAAGCTGACCTTTGCACAAACTCGACGATTTTTCAGGCCGTAAGGAAACTGAACGAAGCAAAGAAGCTGGAATCAAGTGCACAGTACAGTGCTGATTTTGGGAAGGATTAGGATCTTGTTTGGGGACATGCATAACTGTTGTGATGTTCAATCGACACTTTGTATGCAACTTTCTGCGGATATTATTCCTAGATTCCAGTGTGTATCAGTCGCTTAAATATTTCTTTAGTTTTCTCAATCTTAATTCAATTTTATCTTTTGAACTTTTTTCTTCTCTTTTTAGTATAAATTGGGAATCGTAGGAATTTGAACTTTCTATCTATCTGGGATTTGGATACGTATGTTCTGATGTTTGGTCGCTCAGTGGATCTCTGAGAGTCTGTTCGATTGAACATGTTTGTTTGATAATGCATTTTTGAAAATTCGTGAATTCAGGGGAGTGTCTGACAAAAAGATCATAGCAATTTCTCTATCAAACTAAAATGGAAATGATGAAGTGTCAAGCATAAAAGACAATATATAAATATAAATATAATTCTCTCTAAAATAGTTGCCTCGAAGCATCAGACGGAAAGAGACATCATAGGTATATTATTATGCACGTGTCACTGGCTAAAAATTGCACGAGGTTTTAATCAAACAATTTCTATGGATCCAAGCACGCCAATGCGATTCCTTTAACTATTATTAAAATGGAAGTCTTACAGGCGGCTGTAAAATAATATAGGAATTGCGCAGCGATGACACTCAACACCAATGGCTTTTTGGCATGAACGAAAGTTTAGTTGCTGACTAATATAAATTCTTGTTAGACTAGTCCACTTTGGTTTTCAAATTATATATTACCACTTCCGTCCCGAAATTATAACCCTTTTCTTATTTTTATAGAGATTAAGAAAAATACAATTAATGGTATTAGAAAAGTATAATTCAAGATTATTTTCGTAATATACCCTCTCATTTATTAGATATTTTATTTCAATTCTCTATTTTGATGATATCAATGTATATTAAATGAGGGCATAAAAGAGAATCGATATTTTAACTATATTTTAAAAAAGGAATGTGGCCTATATTTTGGGACTGACGAAAAAGGAATAGTGAACTATATTTTTGGAACGGAGGTAGTACTTTACTACTCATTTTAGGTTTATAAAATACATGTATGTTAGTAATTTACCGTCTTTCGGATTTGTTCAAGTACCCACTGTGGGTACCGTATGGTACCCACTGTGGGCACGTGGCGCCACCAGGTGACACCACGTCATCACAACCGAAATTTTTTTATTTTATTTTATTTTTTTTTGAATTTTTTTTTGGTATCTACGTTAAGTTAGACGAATAATACATAACTGCCCCATGATGGTGGGGGGTCTCACCCGATCCCTATGATTTTTTTCCCCGACTGTGGGTACCGTAAGGTACCCACTGTGGGTACCAGATCAAGACCTTCTTTATCTTCTCTCTCTCTCGGTTCTCATGTCTATCATCAAGTAAAAGTAAAAAAACCAAATAACGGCAAAGGTAAATAATTCTTTCATTGGAGTTATATGTATCGGATATATATATATATATATTAATCGTTCTTAATCTGACTTCTCAAAATAACAAATATTGGTAAACCCTTTTACGTTACGATACAACTATACTAAAAATTGTTCTAAAATATTTGCAGGCCCTATAAAAATATTACAATTTCTTTCCTGAGTAAGTGTAGTAAAATAAAGAAAGATACATATAGAATATTAATCAGACGCCATTCTCTACTCTTTGGTAGTCAAAGATGACCACCTACCAAAGAAATATTTCAATAAAAAATAAAATAAAATAAAAAATGGCTATAAATACATACATTTCTTTGGCATTGGAACATCATCATCTACTCGATCTGTTTAAGTTCCAACTTAAATTATCCTTCTCCCCATAACCATTCAATAACTATTTCATTTTATTTTTTTGAAAATATTCAATAACTATTTCTTGTTCTTCATCTTCTTCTATATACCGGAAATTAAGAGATCAAAAAATGGCTCCAGCTCTTGTTGAAAGTGAAAGCAATTTATGCAAAAAGGAAATTGTTCGTCCAGTCGCAAACTTCTCTCCTAGCTTATGGGGCCAACAGTTCATTAATTTTTCTTTCGATAACGAGGTTTGTATCAAAAATTTTCTTCAAAAATTGAATAATGTTTATTTACATTATGATATGTTGTCTTAAAAATATATGTTGTTCTTGGTGGAATCATGCAGTTAGCAGAAAAATATGCTAAGGAGATTGAAGGTCTAAAGAATGAAGTGAGAATCATGCTAACATCTCCCTGGAAAATGCATGGTGGAGACGATGAATCTGATTGACACACTCGAGCGCTTGGGAGTATCATATCACTTTGAAAATGAGATTGAAGAACTATTAGAGTGTTTCTTTAATCTGCACACGGATTATGCAGATGAAACCTATGATTTGTATACCATGGCGCTTCATTTTCGTCTCTTCAGACAGCATGGCTATCGTGTATCTTCTGATATATTTAATAAATTTACCGACGGAAATGGAAAATTCAAAGAGACTATTAAGAACGATGTTAGCGGCTTGCTGAGCTTATATGAAGCTTCATATTTAAGAGTACACGGAGAAGATATACTAGACGACGCTCTTGCTTTTACGATGGATAGCCTAAAATCCACGGAGTTGAGTTTGAGCTCTACTCTTGGGAAACAAGTAGCTCATGCCCTCGTGCAATGCATCCATTTTGGTAATCCTAGAATTGAGGCACATAACTTCATCTCCATCTACCAACAAGATGAATCCAAGGATGAAATGCTATTGAGATTTGCCAAACTAGACTATAATTCATTGCAAATGTTGCACAAAAAGGAGCTCTATGAAGTCTCAAGGTAACTTTCTTTCTTGAGTACTCAAAAATAAAAATGCCACCATGTGGAACTTCATAAATGACATGGGTTGCTTATATATTTATTGTAGGTGGTGGAAGGATTTGGATCTTGTTTCTAAGCTTCCATATGCTAGAGATAGAGTGGTAGAATGCTATTTTTGGGCTATGGGAGTTTATCACGAACCTCAATACTCAGTTGCTCGAATCATGCTCACCAAAACAATTGCAATGACTTCAATAATAGATGATACATATGACGCCTATGGTACAGTTGAAGAACTTGAAGTTTTTACTGAGGCGATTATGAGGTATGTATATATTATTTCACAATTACAATAGAAAAATTAAGTTTTCTTAAAATCAAAATGTCTATTCCTGATGCATGTTAATTAGATCATGAGAATTTCTTTATCTTCTCTAGGTGGGATATTAAGGAAATTGATCGGCTACCAGAGTACATCAAACCATTTTATAGTGCTCTTTTGAATCTTTACGAGCAATTTGATGAAGAATTATCGAAGGATGGAAGATCTTATGCAGTTCACTATGCAAAAGAAGCTGTAAGTATCATATGAATATGTCTATAATACTGAAGTACTATTATCGACTTTATTATGTTCATGTTTAATTTGTAATGTTCCAATTTCTATGCAGTTGAAAGAATTGGTGAGGACATACCATGTGGAGGCCAAGTGGTTCATCGAAGGATATTTGCCACCATTTTCTGAGTACATGAACAATGCCTTAATAACATGCACTTATGTTTATCACACTACTACAGCCTTGCTTGGGATCAAATCAGTCACTAAAGAAGACTTTGAATGGCTTAGCAAGAAACCCAAAATGCTCGTTTCTAGCCTTATAATATGTCGGCTCGTTGATGATATCGCCACTTATGAGGTATGAAAAAGATTTTAAGTGTCACAAGGAATATATGAAATCAACTCTATAAGAAAAATAAAATTTATTTTGCTTAATCTAATTGTGTTTTCCAAATTTGTCTCATTGAAGGTCGAGAAAGAAAGAGGTCAAATTGCTACTGGCATTGAATCATACATGAAAGAGAATGGTGTCACTAAAGAAGTTGTTGTCGACAAGTTCTTTGAAATGGTTACAAATGCATGGAAGGATATGAATGAAGAGTATCTCCGACCAAGCTCCTCTCCAAGAGAAATTTTAACGCGAATTCTCAATCTTGAGCGTATCATAGACGTAACTTACAAGGGCAACGAAGACGGGTATACTCAACCACAAAAAGTTCTGAAACCACACATCATTTCTTTGTTCATTGATCCCGTTGAGGTCTAATATTTGATTGGGATCGAGCTGGAGATAAATTGATGTAATTTTTTCTCCTTAATTTATTATTACCGTTTTGTTTACTTCCTTGAGAGAAGGCGGATTAAGGCCTTCAAATAAATTGTATACATTTGTTGATTACTTAATCATTCATCTTAAACATATCTTTTCTTTTCTTTTCTTTTATAATAAGTCCCGATATATTCACCGAAAGCCCCACTAACGGGAAAGAGGTAATATGAATGTTTGAACTATCAATAGCTAGATGCATTTTTCAATATCGGAGGTAATATGATTACAAGTCTCTTATTACAGAAACACAGGAATTTACACGATCCCGAATGTTAAATGTGTGTAACAGTAACTCTCTTATGTTGGATCATTATTGACTATTATAGGTAGTGACTTGGCTATATTTAACTTTCAAATTTGAGGTGGTTGTGTTGGCTGAATTCGGGAAGGAGACTAAAGTGTCTGCAAACTACTAACAATGTATTTTTAAGAGCATAAAGAGATCTAAAGAGTAGGTAGAATTGAATGGTAGAGATCGATCTACAAAATATGTGAATGTGATTTCTCTGATCAAAATATGAATTTTAAAAAACAGGAAAAAGTAGGAAGAAAAAAATAGGTGCAAACACCCTTGATCGTTACCTTTTATATTAAATAAAATGCTATAATGAGTATTGAGCATTCATCATATGCGTACGAAAACTGCCTTGGTATCTACTGATTCATTAAATCAAGGATATGCTTCTGCCCATGTATCCAATAACCATGATAGCAAAAGTTAGAATAGAGTAATAAATAATTAAATACACATTCAACTTCAATACATAGTAAATTGCTGTCTATCCAGATTTCAGCTCGCCGTTGTCTGGCCCAAGTGTGGGCTTATCCTCATGGCGGTTATTATTATCTGGAAAGCAACTGTCAATATAAAAAAAGTTGTCAAATCAATGTATGAGTCACTGAAAATTATGAGAGAAGAAAAAAGGTGAATTATATTTAATGAGTAGTATCAGCACAGTAGTAAATTTAATTAGTATCAACTGTTGCCCTTAGACCCGAACCTTTTTGGCTGGACATGTTACTGTGAACTTAGGAACCAAATTCAGTGCAGAAATCAGCACCACTGTAACGAGGCTAGTGCTTCTTGATGAACCCTCTTATCTCCTGCTGCCACTACGTTAAAACCTGGAAATACAACATCTGACTGCATGTCAAATGATCAATTAGCTGGATCATGTGGTGTTCTTTCAGGGTTTTAGATTGAATACTACTGAGAACAACACAAGATATGTTGATAATAGAGAAATTTGACTTTATCCGTGAAAAATGTTAAAACAAGCACAGACTACATATAATATTGGTCAACGGTTAAGTTGACTCGAAAAACGAGCAGCAGCCCAAGGCAGAAAGTCATACTCGTCACATTCGTATTGGATGAAGCTTCCCAATGGAGTTGATGTCCTTCCCAATCAGTTATGACTCCTCCTGCGCCTTCAATTACTGGTATCAGCGAGAGGAAATCGTATGGCTGAAAAATAGGTAGTTGCAAATTCATTAATAAAAGATATCTGCCAACTACAGTGTACTAAAGTCTTATACAATTTTTTCCGCCTCATATGCTTAGGAAGAAAGGCAACAAGCAAGCTTGTATTCTCATGAACTATATTGTCTAAATAGTTGGGAGATCAATCAAAAAGCAGAAAAGTATCAGTCAGCTAATTATTGATATAAATTTCATTTTGATTATATCTTATTGCAGTCTTTACAATCTACGTACAGATGCAGTCATACTGATAACAACCAACATTCCCACAGGAAAAGTAAAGAAGAGTGCAGCTTACCTTAAGACCTGACTCAATTACAAGATCCACATAGCCCGATGCTAATAGAGCATATGCATAACAATCACAGCCGTATAGAGGTACTTTGACCTGTCAAACAAAGATGAACCATGAGAAACTTTAGCATAACATGATCTTCATAAAAGGAAATCCAATGCACAAGAGATGACATCAACTGGGGTTGTTTCTCGTACAAATCAAAGGCAATGAGATGATCCTCAACTGTACAGTACATGGGCAACTATACTAATCAGTAATTTCCTAGGTGATGTAGTGCTTTTTTAATGAACTATTTTCATAATCACTTTGAAGTCATTCATGTTTAACACTGCAGAATTTCTTCACAAAGTGCTTTCCTCTTTACCATGCATTCCCTAACAAAAATAGCTTTTTTCAAGATAAAGCTTAATCAAACTTTAGTCATAAAATTTTTTCAGATATAAATGATACAACCAAGATAAGTCGGAACATAGGTAATTATATTTGATTGTTGTTAGATACAAAAGGACAGACCTTACTTCTCACTCGAGTGAAAGCCACCTCAGCATCTCCAGAAAATAGATGTGGACTAGTAGTGTACCTTGAGAAAAGGAAAAAATATGATAAGGATAGCACGTCGCTAAGTTAAACCACTCCTATTTGCACCTGAAACAGAGAGAAGACTAAAGTATTCACATGCGTAGAGTTCGAAAATTTTCAATTTTAAAACCAATAAAAGATGTCCTACGTATAGTAGCAAATATTTAGCTTTACATTTTGCAATATAACAGGAATAACATACAGATAGGCTTTCGAAAGTTGAGGGCAACTGCGCGTGGATATTTCTTGTCCATTGAAAGTAGTTCTCCTCCCACTCATCCCAATCCATCTCTCTCTCAGAACAGGTTGGTCAATGATTCCAAGAATCTATATAGACAACAAAAGAACCACTTGAATTTAAATTTAACATCATATAGCAAAATCAACACAAAAAGAGAGAAGCTTAGCCTAATTATGCGCGTGTTAGGGTGTGTATTTTTATGTGTTCTTATGTGTTTTGATGTGATATAGGAGAGAGAAAAAGTGGAATTGAATGGTGGAGATTTGTGTAGTACAGGTAGGTCCCACGAAATAGATAGTATAAAAATGTGTAAAAATGTGTAAAAATGAGTAGGAGAACATGCGCGATATTTACATGTGATAGTTGAATTTATATCAATATATTTATGTGACAGTTGAAAGAATGGCAGTTCAATCAGCAAGTTATTCATGTTCTTTGAGATAAAGAAAGAAACACAAAAGAATGAAACCAATTTGGATAACTTACTCCATTGTATTATTTTGAATAGAACAAATAAACTTTGGCGAGTTACTTTTTGAAAAGAATCAACTATAATTACGATACAAATCAGCAGATTCATAAGGACTTAAAAAATCATGAGCACGCTATAACCATTTAAGAACAATAGACCATCAAGCAAGCCAAGACAGAAAGCAGGACTAAAAGCTGAGATAAAGAAGAAGAGTAGTCTGTTATTATCTAAATATATGCTAATATTGTGGATGTTGGGAATCTAACCCACATTGTTTGTGGCCACATACACAAACATTCAAGTTTGTAATTATAAAATGATATACACATGCAAACACTTGAAAAATCTACAAAAAATGTTCGTTGGAGCATACAGGAATCTTGTGGGGTAGGTTGCCTCTCCCTACCCCCATTGTGGCTGCGCCTATGCATATATAGATGCTTAACTTGATAATGTAAGTATCACACGAAGGGTATTAAATTCGACAAGCAAAGCATCTTCAGTGCAAACAGCAATAACTCTATAAAGATCCCGTGTCTATTAACTGGCAGGGACTTCTTACCGGTTTACCCTTGTGTAGTAGAGCAATTAGAGTTCCAAACAAGGGTTTGCCTATAAATAAGAGAAATATCAGTTGAGTAAACCAAGGTTCAAACTTAAAGACTGGGACTTATGGTAATCTGTAGGTAGATACCAGTAATAAAACTTTTCGTCCCATCTATTGGATCCAACACCCAGACATAATCTGCAACATCTTCCTTACACCTCCATCCATTCTCTTCTCCAAAGCTGAAATTTAGATTACCAAAAAGAAAAGAATGGAAAAATTCAAAATCAACAAGGTGTTCATGTATTATGTATGAGTAAAAAAATATATACTGTGAACCATAATAATCATAACAGCGTAGATCAAAAGATAGTTTTCATGTTTTCTGGTTTATGCAAAACCAAAACCGATTCATAAGCAAAATGTGAAACCATGAACTAAAATGGAAATTGGAAAAGAAGAATAAAAAAGGTCGTGTTATAATGTTATTTGATTCATTATAGTATTGTCTTAACTACCAAATGAGAAATAATCAAAGTTATGCAGTGCACCTATTAAATAAATACATTAATTAATTAAAAGAAAAAAGAAAAGAAAGAAGAAAGAAGATGAAGAACTCTGATCTCAGTAATTTCCAGAAATATCTAAAGAACTTCACAACATAATAGAACATAATTATATCCCCACAGCATTCAAGTCAAAGGTAAACGAACTCACATTGCATGAGAAGGAAAATTCTCCTCAATGATCTTCACCATTGACTCTTCAGCCGCTTGATCGGCAATTGTCACAGGACCTAATTTCAATGCGGTAACACCGAATTAAACAATTCATAAAACTGAAATATTTATTAAATTCGAAATTTAAACTTATAATTATAACTGACTTAAATCTTCTTTGTCAAGAATATCGAAGGATTTCCGAAAGTACTTGCGGATGACTTCACCAGCAGCGTCAGCGAGCTTATTTCCGACGTCAGCAAAGCGGTCGATATCGAAATGGTCAAACCCTAGGTCCACAGTCTCAATGTCAGCATTACTACCACCGTTACAGGAGATATTCGAATTCATAGAGCTCATTGTAAAATCAATTGCTCCAAATGTTTGAGTCGAAGGAGAAATTCTAGAAGGAAGAGATAAAGAGTGAGATGAGAGAGAAGAGTGAGGGTGGCGGCGGCGACAGGGGTGGTGATTTAGAGAGAGGAAGTGAGAAGAAGAGTGGGAGAGCATTTGTAGATATCGTGTTGCCACTGGAGAGTTTATGAAGGTTGAAGAGTGAGTGAGTGTGTGGTGACGGTGACGGCGGCGGCGGCAGGAGCAATGGGAAATGAGGTGTTTCCCAATTTGCAGTCTGATTAGGCGGGTGATCCGTGATTCTGCCTTTCCTTTTTCCCTTTTTTTTTTTTGTTTTTTTATAAATTAATTAATAAATACTGACTAAACTGTCTCCATTATCGATTGAATTAAACACTCGTCCAACTTTAAAGGAAAACTATGATTCACTCAATTTTAGTTTGTGTTTACTATAAACAATTCATAATGGTTTTTTGACGAAAAATTTCACATTGCAATTGAAAAATAATGTGACATACAAACTGACATTAAATATCCGTATCATTATAATTCTCTTCCCAAACGCACATATATGCCATGTCACTCTCTAGGCCGGTGTTCTCCTATAAGTTTTAATACATTTTTACACACAAATCTCGTGGGACTTACCTGTATTACACAAATCTCCACCATTCAATTTCACTCATTCTCTCTCCTATATCACATCAAATTACATAAAAATACACATCCTAATGTATAATTATAGATTAGACAATAAAATAAATAGTGATGGCAGAAAAACCCGATCCGATCCAAATCCGATGGATACCCGATCCGAATGGAACAATTTTTTGCCGATCGGAAGATCCGTTGATCATTGATCCGTGGATCGGCCGATCCGAGACGGATTTGGATTTGGATTTGGATCGGCCTGATCCGATCAGAATTGATTTTTTATTTTTTTATTTTTTATTTTTTTATTTTTTTATTATTATTTTTTATTTTTTTATAAAAACCTATACCAATATGGATCATATTTGGATTTTTTTTCTTGATCCGATCCGATCCGATCCAATCCGATCCGAATCCGATCCGAGGAATTTGGATTTGGATTTGGATTTGGATCGGGGTCTTTGATTTGGATTTAGATTTGGATTTGACCGATCCAATCCGAACCCGATCCATTGCCAACACTAAAAATAAAGCACGTGTTTGGAGGGTGGCATGGCATAGGGTGTGTATGAAAGAGAAAATTGTTTTATTTTATTTTATTTTGTTTTTTGATGGAAGAGAAAATTGTGATGATGTAAATTATTTAATGTCTATTTGTATGTCACGTCATTTTTCATTTGCCACATGGATTTTCTATCGAGAAAACAGTTATGAATGGTGGATGGCGAACATGAACTAAAGGTCGGTGAGTAATGATTTCCATTTTAAAGTTCGGTGGATACTTAATTCGATCTATAAAATTTAGAGAGCATTTGTTATTTTTTCCTTTTTTTTTGGAAGGTTATTACTTATTAGTAATTGTTTATTAGCCGTTGGGAAAATTTATTTTTACTATTTCTTATGTTTTTCCATAAACCATTTTTTATAGAAATTAATTTTCCAACAATCACTATAAACTACTTGTATAATTGATTTTTTTAAAAAAAATATTTTGTTATTTTTTATCAATACTTTTATAATCAGTTAATCCAAAATCTTGCCAAACAATAAACATGCACTTATATTTCTACACCTGGTAAAAGACTCCCCAAAACGAAATCAAAACTGAATGTATGAATGTATATTTGATAAACCAAATAAACAAGCTTATAACTTATTTGAAGAATTTATAAGCTCGTTCTACTCAGATAAGCTCTGTTTGGTTAAATAGTTTATTTGAAAAGTTAGGAGTTTATCTCAAAAGTTATTTCTACAAACTTTTCAAATAAATTTGATGAGTTTTCCTTTTTATTCAATTTTTAACCTCTTATTTTTTAAAATTATTTCAAATATATCATTTTATATAATTTTGTATTCTAAGTTAGCTTTTCAACTGATTTTGTCAAACACTTATAGTTATATGGATTAGCTTTTCAACTATCAATTATCAGCCATTAGCTATCGACTAACTTATCAATTTTGTTTGACACACATAGCCTGTGACATCTAGGTTTCAGTGCCACAGTTTAGCCCCCTTTACCCATCCAAACCAAGCTTCATTGGCCTTTCTTTTCCAAGTTGCTAAAATAAACTACTGCATACTAAGATCAAAATGGATGATTACGAATTAAGACATATATTGTTATAAAAGTATAGAAACAATAGAGAGAATTTAGAGAGAATGAATTCTAAGGAATTCTCAGGAATGAATTTCATTAATAACTGAAGCCCTATTTATAGGAAAACTTCGAATGGTACAACCGTAATTACATAATTTCATCAAGGGTATAATAGTCATTCACATATAATAATTACATCTTTTACCAAATTATTCCTCCACCAAATTATTCCTCATAATTCATAACCACCAAATTATTCTCAATTATTCATAACACTCCCCCTTGAATGACTATTAATACAAATGTCTTCTGGACTTGTTTGGAGAAAAACCCAGTGGGAAAAAAACTTCCAAACCGATTGCAGGATAGCTTGGAGTGGTTATATACTGCTTCATCAAAACATTGCTCCCCCTGATGTCTTCCAGCGGTATAGGAGTATTCATGTGCTGCCTCGTTAAAACCTTGTCAAGAAAACCCAAAGGGGAAAAAACTTGATCGAAGGAAAAAGAGTACAATGCTTGTTTGATTTCATATCTTGAGAACTCGATATCTTTACTTAAAGTAAATGATTTCAATATCATCATCGTTTGGATCTAAAGCATTAGCTCCATTATAACTTGATCCAATAGATACACTGTATCAATTTCTCCTATCGTTCTCAATATACCATGAATATGCCTCGTTAAAACCTTATTAGGAAAAACCCAGTGGGAAAAACCCTAATGAAGGAAAAAGAGTACATTATTCATGTGAATACGCCTTTAAAGTTGCCTCATTAAAAACCTTGCTAGGAAAACCCAATGGGATAAAACCTCAATCAAGGGAAAAAGAGTGCAATGCGTATTTTATACAAGTATGTCAAGCATTTCAAAATCTTTCATACATTTGTATGAGTATCATATACATTGGTTTTATACTCTTTGTTCATTTAGAGTGCATCAATTTTCTTACACAACTACAAAACATTCACCATGAACACATGTCTCAAAACACACAATTTAAAGCATATAAATTCATCATAAAAATATGTAAACATATAAGTAAACCTTCATAACTAACTAACACTTAAAATATATCATTTAACATTTAATACTCATTTAATATGTTATTTCATTCCCAGGCTTAGCTCCCCTTTAGGTACTTATAAACATGGGCTTAGCTCACCCGATCCTTTAATTTTCTTTTAAATTTCTACATACACGATCGGTAATTTAACTTTCATGAGCATGCAACATATAATGACCACCATGCTTATCTTTAAACTTGAGCACCAAATCATCATCTCATCATCTCATAAATCAAGGATTTCACATTCACGATTATCATCTTCAATATATCTCAATATTTTCATTATCATTGATCATATGTAGCGCTACATTTTTCATATCGTGTCGACACTTTTCAATTTCATTTCTTTCCCCATATCGACATAACTTATCGAGATATCTCATTATCAATCCTCTTGTAGGATTACACAATATAGTTATGTCTATATACTCTTCAAGAGCATATGCCTCCGTTATTAAGACCATCTTTTATAATTTGCTTTGATATATATGTTTGGGGAAATCTCATAATATCAACGCTTCTGGCGTGCTAACTTATCAAAGCATCTTAACTGATATATGTGATTGTTCATAGCATCTTTTATGCATCTTTGAACTTCAAGTTCATATTTTAATTGTGAGGATATAACATGATGCATTTCACATATCATTTTCAACCTTTAATACTCCCCCTCATGCTGAGAAAATTTAGAACACAAAAACTCATACAGTTGGTATGATTTTAATCATATATGTTCTCATCATTCAGCCTTAATATGGGAATTTAGACCGTTTGCATTCTATTCTCGATATCGGCAATTTATTTGAGGACTTTAAATAATTTGCCATATAATATCCCATTTGTATGCGCATACTCAATCCTTCAGGGATTTATTCAAGTATTGGGATATACATTTACTAGCTTTATCATTAAATCTGGAAATCATGCTCATACCGTGAGCAAATATTTCGTAAATTTCAAATAACGAATCATATACACATGTGACTATCTAGTGGATCCATATCATAATATCTAGTAGTCCACATGGAGGATGCGTGGGCCCATATTTCTCATCCTTTATTCCATATATATTTGGGATTTATTTCCAATATTGGCTAGTAATGATTTCATCATTTATCGAGAACAATCATTAAAGAATTCCTTTAATTCTTCACTTGAAATATTGATTTCAATAATTATTTAAACCGGGATGGTCAATCCGGTTTTGCAAACGAGTATTATTGAACTTCTAGTTCAGTAAATTCTTATATTGATTTCACTAGTATCTGTATAGTGCTCAACATGATTTATCATAGAAACAATTCACCGACATATTCCATCATCTTTTGGTGACATTATTGTCTACTATCGTTCAAACACGGAGTTACACTCATACGCATCACATCCGCTATTATTTAATTCGAAATCGTAGCTCTTACGCTTTATTTAAAATCGAGTCTTATTTCATACGGCGTCGTATTATTCTATAAATAAATCATCAAAATTATTGCAAAATTCATCCTAACAAGGGTCTATACATTATAATGGATCATATGCTCTCAAATCTTCGAAAATACTATCCATCACTATCGAGTCAAAATCCTAAAAAGGATTTATCGATGTAATTTGGAAAGATTAAGGATGCTAATGAATAAGGGTATCTCACAAGATATCCGATGCTTGATTGAAGCAAAGGTTCGATTATCTGGTGAGGTTTCAATTCCTTCTAAATACATGCCTGGTATGGGTAAAAGTAGTTTTTCAAAGAAACGGAGAGCAAAAAGATTAGGAGGATGCTACAAGTGTGCTCGGTGGATATGTGACACTCGATGTAAATCTGTGGGGTACTTGTCCAAAAATCGAGAAGATAAAATAGCGTTCATTAAGGATGGATTGAGTAAGGAGCCTTTGGATGATATTCAACAGGCTCTTGAGACACATCCTAGTGGACACGTACAAGGTGAGCTAATGGCCTTATGGGCCAAATTCAAAGATCAACAAACGCGTTACAGTCTTGAAAAACTTACTTTAGAAGATCCTGTTTGTAAATTTAGTAGAAAAATTTAGCATAATGATTTTCCCATATTTATGTAAGAAAGCTCGGTGTAATAACAAAAATCAATATATTTCTTTTATTTGTAAATATCGCTTTTTCAATTTTAAGATATATATTATTTTTCAATCATCGATACTATATGTCATATCACTAAAGAAAAATTTACGCTTTTTCTCTTTCATATTTGTCAAAAAGTAAATAGTGCACTCAATTATTGGTTTGAAAATTTTTCTTTAAATAGAGGATTCATATATCTATCATTCATTCGTTGAAAGAGAAAGATAGAAGTGGAGATGGAGATGGAGATATCGTAATCATCTCATGTAAGTCAATCTTTACCTCGCCAGGTAAAAACTATATGTGTTCTTGGTGGCTCCAGACTAGTAGGTCATATCCAATATGTGGATATGGCGGACCAACTTGTAAAGGAGTTAGGAAACAAAATATCAATATACTATATGGAGGGACTAATAACAAACTATTAAGGAGTCTTACGATGGCCGCACAATTATGGGGATAAGAGTGTCAAGTATAATACCTTTTCATCAATTGGAGGCGAATCGAATTGGAGTTAGAAATGTCATTAGTCCAACTGGATTGATGCTACAAACACAATCCATCCATGACTCGATGTACATGATGAGCAATAGCGGCTTTTATTGTTCTTCCAGTGCTATAACACGCTAGAGGAAATATTCAATATAGCGTCATTTGCACGATGGAATTTTCATACCAAACCCATAGGTTTATTAAATATTAATTATTTCTTCGATGGTTTGCTAGCATTTCTAGATCGTGTGTAGAACATAAATTTATTTCTCGTCAATGAGAAATATACTTGTTTCTGCTAATACATTCTTTGATCTACTCATCAAGATTCAATCATATGTTCAAAAATCATGGAAGCCAAACCCATCTCCACATGATCATCGGTGTCAAGTTTAAAAGAGATCCTTTGATCTTTCATTATGAACCCGAATGTTCGGGTTGTGAGTTACTGAGTATTTATACTCTCGAGACGCATCCCTCATTTATGGGTTCAATATATATTTTCTTTTCGTATTTCTATATTTTCGAGTGTTTATTGTAATCTTTGATATTCTCAATATGTTCCACTTCGACTGTTTTGTACTTCTTCTGGAGTAATAATAATATCATATTGGCTTTATTCAAATACAGAAATCTAGTGATTATGCTTCTTCAAGAGCATTTTATTCTCATATTAATACAATCTCATATCATCGATGAGATTACTTCATATAATCTCTCCATGCGATATATTTTCTTTGATTTATCAACATGGGACCTATTGAGCATTTTACTTTTATCTATTTATCCAATGGTAACTTCAAGTACCACTTACTCAATTTTCTCCATTAATATTCGGTATATATGGAGAAGTAATTTTATTCTCATCGTCTACTTCTTCGAGAGTAGGATTAGAATATTTGATCAACTACTTCTTCTGGAGTATGATTAGTTATAACCAATCGTGTAGTATTACTCACCACATTGGAAATATATAAATCTAAAGTCGTAAATTTAAATTGCAGAATTAAATTTCCTCCAATAGGTGGTCGAACCTACCTTATGGGAATTATTGCAATAAATATGAATTTACGAATTTAAATAGCAAGAATTAAATTGCATAATGTTTAACTACTTCTTCAGAGTAGGATCTCGCTTAGTAGAAGGTATTACCCATCACTTAGCATATAAAGTGCGTAAATATATAAAACCTTCCGCTTAGTGACTGGTTGAACCCATCATCAAGTAGGAGGTATTGCAGAATTAAATTGCAAAGTAAATAAAGTGCGAGAATTAAATATTGAATCGCTTACGGGAGCAGATTTGTTCTTCTAGAACAAATACTCATTACTTCTACAAGAGCACACTTATCCTTCTAGAATAAGTACATTATGTAATTGAACTCTTCGGAGTTACATTAATATTTCGATCTTTTAACTCAAATGGACTTCAAGCCATTTTATATAATCAATGGATTTAGAATTTCTTCATGAATATTCTATCCATTTTTCACTGTCGTCAAAATTAGGTCGGTTTTACCCTAAGGGTAAAATTGTCCATTCCAATTCGCAAAGGTAAAATAGTCAAAAATATTTTATCAATGTTTTACGATTGGAAAATTATCTCCTTTCTACTTCAATTTATCAATATCAAAATATTCAAGGATTATTTTGTAACTTTTTCAAAAGTTGGTGTACTAATTTGTAAATTTTGAAAGTTTGATAATAACATATTTCAAACAACGAGTTATTACCCTATCAATGTTGGTGTCAAATCAAGCTCTCGTTAAATCGAGTATAATGGAGTCGAAAATTTGATTTTGATAATGTATGCTCCTTATATCTCGAGAAAACGAATATTATAGTTTAATATATTATTATAGTATAAAGTAATAATATATATATACCTTTTCATTTTTCTTAGGGAGAAGCAATTGAACATGCACGTATTTCCTCCATTTGCCAATTCTTGAATTGCCCACAACTCTTTGTCTCTGCATAAATGTTTTTACTGTGAGTGATTGAGAAGATAGAGAGAGTGAGGCGTGAGAAAGTGGGGAAAGATAAGAGAGAAAAGAAAGATAAGTATTGATTGGAGATGGATTAGGTTATTTATAATAATTCGGTTTACGTCTGAGAAGATCATCTATAAGATGCAAATGTTGTAGAGCATACTCCCTTCATATTACTCAAATGGCTAGAGACTCGTGCTGATAACGTGTTATAAAAGTATAGAAACAATAGAGAGAATTTAGAGAGAATGAATTCTAAGGAATTCTCAGGAATGAATTTCATTAATAACTGAAGCCCTATTTATAGGAAAACTTCGAATGGTACAACCGTAATTACATAATTTCATCAAGGGTATAATAGTCATTCACATATAATAATTACATCTTTTACCAAATTATTCCTCCACCAAATTATTCCTCATAATTCATAACCACCAAATTATTCTCAATTACTCCAGAAGAAGTACAAAACAGCCGAAGTGGAACATATTGAGCATATCAAAGATGGCAATAGACACTCGAAAATATAAAAATGCGAAAAGAAAATACATATTGAACCCATAAATGAAGGGTGCGTTTCGAGAGTATAAATACTCCGTAATTCTGCCACCCTCAACATCAGGGTTCATAATGAGATATTTAAAGGATCCGGAATTTCTTTTTCGCTTGACACCGATGATGCATGGACCAACGGACCAAGCTTCCACAGATTCTTGAACATATGCATGAAATTTGATAAGTAGTTCATCAACAAAGATTTAGCGAGAAATAAGTATTTTTCTCGCTAAATAAAGAGATAAACTTATTATCTACACTCGATCTAGGAACGCTAGTAAGCCATCAAAGAAATTGTTAATATTCAACAAACCTATTGGTTTGACATGAAAGTTCCACTGTGCCAACGAGGCTATATTGAATATTTCCTCCAGTGTGTTGTAGCCGCCTGGAAGGACAATGAAAGCATCACTATTATTCATCATATACATCATGCAGTTGTGGATGGATTGCGCTTGTAGCACCAACCCTGCTGGACCCATGGTAGAACTGGCTCCAATTCGAGTATTAGATCCAACTAAATGGAAAGGTATTACACTCGAAACTCTTATTCCCCATGATGATGCGGCCATTATAAGTCTAGCTAAAAGTTTGTTGTTGGTTCCTCCATATAGTATATTGATTTCTTGTCTCCCTAACTCTTTTACGAGTCGGTTTGCCATATTCACGTATTGGATATGACCTACCAATTGAGATCCACCAAGAATACATACGGTTTTAATCTGGCGAGGTAAAGGCTGACTTGTATGAGATGATTCTAAAATCTCCATATCCATCTCTACTCCTACCTCTCTTTTTGCACTATACTTTTAATGTATGAATATGAGAGATATATGAATCACTCTATTTAAAGAAAAATTTTCAAACCAATAATTGATTGTACTATTTATTTTTTGACAAATATGAAAGAGAAAAAGGTAGAAAAATTTTAGTGAAATGATATATACCTATCGGTGATTGAAAAATAATATATATATACATATATATATCTTAAAAAATTGAAAAACAATATTTACAATTACAAGAAAAATATTGATCTTCGTTATTACACCGAACTTCCTTACATTAATATGAGAAAATTATTATACTAAATTTTTCTACTAAATTTACAAACAGGATCTTCTAACGTAAGTTTTTCAAGACTATAACGTGATTGTTCATTTTTGAATTTGGCCCATAAGGCCATCAGCTCACCTTGTACGTGTCCACTAGGATGTGTCTCAAGAGCCTGTTGAATATCATCCAAAGGCTCCTTACTCAATCCATCCTTAATGAATGCTATCTTATCTTCTCGGTTACTAGACACGTACCCCACAGATTTACATCGAGTGTCACATGTCCACCGAGCACATTTGTAGCACCCTCCTAATCTTTTTACTCTCCGTTTCTTTGAAAAACTACTTTTACCCATACCAGGCATGTATTTAGAAGGAATCGAAACCTCACTAGATAATCGAACCTTTGCTTCAATTAAACATCGAACATCTCCTGGGATGCCCTTATTCATTAGCATCCTCAACCTTTCAAGCCTACTTCGATAAATCCTTTTTAGGATTTTGATCGGTAGTGATGGATAGTATTTTCGAAGATTTGAGAGCAAATTATCCATTATTATATATGGACCATTATTATGGTGAATAATCTGTAAGTGCCCTGATAATTTATAAACGCCAGATAAGGTAAGGCTCGCGTTGGAACAAGATTGAAACATGAAGCGTATGTGCTAAGATTCCACGCTTGAACAAAGTGATGTGTAATAATGCTACCAAACATGATGGAATATGTCGGTGAGCTATACATATGATGAAAGTAATAAATCATGTTGAGCACTATACGCATACTAGTGAAATCGATATAAGAATTTCTTGAACTAAAAGTTCAATAATACTGCTTATAACCTGACTGACCATCCCGCTTAAATAATTATTGAAATCAATATTTCAAGTGAAGAATTAAAAGAATTCTTCAATGATTGTTCTCGATAAATAATGAAATCATTACTAGCCAATATTGGAAATAAATTCCAAATATATCCGAATAAAGGATGAGAAATATGGGCCCACTCATCCTCCATGTGGACTACTAGATATTATGATATGGATCCACTAGATAGTCACATGTGTATATGATTCGTAATTTGAAATTTATTTAAATATTTGCTCACTTGTATGAGCATGATTTCCAGATTTAATGATAAAGCTAGTAAATGTATATCCCAATACTTGAATAAATCCCTGAAGGATTGAGTATGCGCATACAAGTGGGATATTATGTGGCAAATTATTTAAAGTCCTCCAATAAATTGCCAATATCGAGAATAGAATGCAAACTATATAAATTCTCATATTAAGGCTGAATGATGAGAACATATATGAGTTTTAGTGTTCTAAATTTTCTTAGCATGAGGGGGAGTATTAAAGGTTGAAAATGATATGTGAAATGCATCATACTATATCCTCACAATTAAAATATGAACTTGAAGTTCAAAGATGTATAAAAAGATGCTATGAACAATCACATATATCAGTTAAGATGCTTTGATAAGTTAGCACGCCAGAAGCGTTGATATTATGAAATTTCCCCAATCATATATATCGAAGCAAATTATTAAAGATGGTCTTAATAACGGAGGCATATACTCTTGAAGAGTATATAGACATAACTATATTGTGTAATCCTACAAGAGGATTGATAATGAGATATCTCGATAAGTTATGTCGATATGGGGAAAGAAATAAAATTGAAAGTGTCGACACACTATGAAAAGATAGCGCTACATACTATCAATAATAGTGAGGATATTAAAATCCATCGAAAATGCCGATGCTGAAATATATGCCCTTATGATTAAAGTGTTCATGTACGGGTTTAATGAGAAATGAGAATGAAACTCTTGAAGAGGTTTCAAATGTATTATTGTATCGGTGCAGATGCAACTCAAAATATCTACATTGATATTGTTGAGAAATTCATATGTCTTGTACTCTTTTCCTTGATTGATGTTTTTGTCCCAAAACGGGTTTTTCTCAAACAAGGTTTTTAATGAGACAAACCCAATCTCAACTACTATGAAATCTCCGAAGAGATTTAGGTATATATCTCGATATAGTGAGAAAATGAGATCGAAGCTGTTGATTGCATATATACACTAAATATAACATGATATTGTATAACATCTAAAATTTCATTCACGTGGAAATGAATGAAGAGTATGAACCAATGTATATGATACTCATACAAATCTATGAAATATTTTGAAATGCTTGCAAAGATACTTGTATAAAATACACGTTGCACTCTTTTTCCTCGACTGAGGTTTTATCCCATTGGGTTTTCCTAGCAAGGTTTTTAATGAGGCAACATTAAAGGCGTATTCACATGAATAATGTACTCTTTTTCCTTTATTAGGATTTTTCCCATTGGGTTTTTCCTAATAAGGTTTTAACGAGCATATTCATGGTATATTGAGGACAACAAGAGAAATCGACACAGTGTATCTATTGGATCAAGTTATAATAGAGACAATGCTTTAGATCCAAACAATGATGATATTGAAATCCTTTACCGTAAGTAAGGATATCGGTCCTCAAGATATGAAATCGATGGAGAATTGTCACTTTTTCCTTCGATCAAGTTTTTTTCCACCTGGTTTTCTTGACAAGGTTTTAACGAGCGTGCGTGAATACTCTTATACCGCGATTGATAGATATCGAGGAGCAATGTTTTGATGAAGCAAGATATAACCACTCCAAGCTATCCTCGCAATCGGTTTGGAAGTTTTTTCCCACCTGATTTTTCTCCAAACAAGTTTAGAAGACATTTGTATTAATAGTCATTCAAGGGGGAGTGTTATGAATATAATAATAATATTAATATAATATAATTAATGAGGGAAGTGAGGGAAATAAATTATTATATTTTATTTATGTGAATGACTATTATACCCTTGATGAAATTATGTAATTACGATTATCGCTATTCAAGCTTTCCTATAAATAGAGCTCAGCTATTAATGAAATTCATTCCTGTGAATTCCTTATAATTCATTCTCTCTAAATTCTCTCTATTATTTCTATATTTTTATAACATTAAAGATTATGTTGTGATTATAATTGTTAAAAATTAAACAATTTATTTACTTTTATTTCTTAAATAAATAAATAATTCAATCTTTTTAAATTTAGTTGCTTGTTTAAATCTAGCTAATTCCTATCTAATATCATCTTTCATTCAACCACATCATATAATTGCATGTATTACTTTATTACTTACTAAATACGTTAATTATTTCTCTGCAGATATTCTTTTTAGCGAATCTTCTTAAAAAGAAAGCGTAAAATTGGGCAAGTGACCCAAAAGGGAACCATTATGAAATGAAAAAGAAGTTCCAATATCTTTGGAGTTGCGTTAACAACTAAGTTCTAATCACTCGACGCCATGCTTCGCGGGCTTGCACTTTGGCCAACTTCTATTGTACCATATCACATAAAAGAAAATAGGGATGTTTTCTATTTGCAAAGGTTAATCAAGTGGCCAGTGGGATAGCATAATTCATGTTATTTTCCCGATCTTTTTCTACATGGAAAATTACACGATTGGACGACTTGCCGCTCGAGTTGTAAACCACCTAAACGACCGTTTAGGATTCCAAACATAGTCCAAAAAGTCGATTTTTTTTTAAATATAAAAAACCCACAAATTTACGATTGCGCTCTATAAAGATTTAATTATAAGTATTTATAAGACCCTCCAAATAACATTTCATTTAAAGCCTCAAAAATCTCGAACCGCCTCTGTATTAGATAGTATTTTGGGACTATATATTGGAAGATAATTATTTGAAACTATATATTGAAGGACAATTATTTGATCAAAACCTCGCTTCGACTTCACTCTAATTACATTTAGAATTTCACTAGAAACTTGACTTTAACATACGCTTTTCTATATTTTTATTTCTCTAATTATATTTATAATTTCATTAGAAACTTGACTTTGACATACGCTTTTCTATATTTTTATTTTACGTAGTGTACGATTAGACCTATTTAAACTCAAACTCATAGTGAAGAAATTTGACTTTGACATACGCTTTTCTATATTTTTATTTTATGTAGTGTACGATTAGACCTGTTTAAACTCAAATCACTCTAATTACATTTATAATTTCACTACTAGAAACTTGACTTTGACATATGCTGTTCTCTATTTTTATTTTTTATTTTATGTAGTGTACGATTAAACCTGCCTAAACTCAAATCTTGACTTACCGCTTATGCGTTTAAACTTAAAATATGTCATTGACACATATATTTTACACTTTTAAAACACTTTAATGAATGTTTAGATTTAAAATTTAGAATAGTTAAAAAAAGTACTTTTTCCCCATTTTTCATTCCTGCTTTTATTCTAATCTCAAGCTTGTTGGCCTTAGTTTGATTCACGTTAAATTTGATTAATTTCAATTTATTTGAAAATAAAAAAATATATATTAAAAAATATATAAACTCTCAAATCAATAAAATAAATGTTATGCAATCAACCCGAATAATATTTCGGATTAACCCCAAGACTTTGCCTTCAATTTAAGAAATATCAAGTGAATGGAGAAATAAAAGTAAAAGAGAATAACAACACAAGGATTTACGTGGAAAACTCCAAATCCGGAGAAAAACCACGGCCGTTGTCTAACGACAACCAGAAGAAAAACTCACTATGTGGAAAATTATTACAACCACACTCTCAGTAATTTTTCCTCTCACCCAATCCCAAATTACAATCCCTATAACACCCACTAAACTTTATAACACTCAAAAAACTATTCTACTACTTGAGTAACCTCACAAGAATATTTGAGACTAGTTTAGATTTTCTTTTGGTGTATATTTTTCTTTGGGATTGTATATCACATAGGATTGTATGTCACACCGTAATGGAAGAGCAAAGGCATATATTTATAGGATGCAAATGACGGTGAAAGATCATTTCCAAGCTACTTGGTCAAAGATGAATTCCAAGTTGTTGAAGCAACAACCGTTGTTCACACATGCCCAACTTATTAGCGGCAACAACTTATGCTCACACATGCCCAACTCCGAAGTCGAATTCTTCCGCCGCAATTCCTGCATTTTCACGACTCACCTATTTTATTTAGTCAAATTTCAACAATCTCCACCTTGACTAAATAAAATAAACACTGTATAGCTCGCGCTACACCATGGTCATCACTGATGATCAAAATTCTCAAACACCGAGAATTATCATAATCCTCATTGCAGAGAATTATCATACTCCACCATAAAAGAGTATACCACCTAGTATTAAAAACAACTCCTAGGAATTTTCATACCACCTAGAATCACGACCAATTCCAAGAATGTACGTCGACTATCCGGCTAAAACATATGGTGCAATCCCCTGTTTGGCTTTTTCGGAGATTCTAGCCATCGACATCTTTGCCACCACACACCCGCATTAACGCCAAACCAATGCCCGTGTGCAAATTGTGGACTCGCTAGCAGTACTACATCCCTTATCATGGCAACTAGCGGCATGCCATAGGGATGATTTTATTCTTACTTTCAAAGAAAATCACTGTCTCCCGCTAAGAGAGACGCACTGTTAGCATCACCATCAGTATCGTTGTTTGCCGAACCTGGCCTGGCTTTTGGACAATTCCTTTTGAGGTGTCCTGATTGACCACAACCCCAACAAACTAGTTGCTTTTTCTTGGAGTTATTTTTCTTCCAATTTGCAGCTACAAGAACTGAATTTTCAGCTGGAATAGCGTTTCCACCATTCAGTCTTCTTTCCTCAGAAATCAGTTTACTGGTGACTTCTGCGAAACTTACCGGATCCTTCCCATACATCAAAATCGGCTTGATGTGTTCATAGGAAGATGGAAGAGACCAGATGAGCCTTAATGCTTTGTCCTCATCATCAACTTGAACTCCAATAGCTTCCAATTCAGAGACGATTCCATTGAGAACACTCGATGATCCAAATTTTAGTACCTACATCCATTCGTAAAGAATGAAATTGTTCCTTTAGATACAACCGATTTGACAAACTCTTTGTTTGATATAACTCTTCAAGTTTTTCCCAAAGTTCCTTTGCCGACGATATTCCATGTATATTGGCAAGAACATTTTTGGCAAGACAAAGGCGTATCAAACTTGCAGCTCTCAAATCTAGATCTTCCCAATCCTCATCCTCTTTTGTTTTGTCAGCACTAGTAGTCGTTCTTTCATCACCAATTTCAATGCCTTTACCGGCATCTTTGTTAGAAATAGGGACTGGTTTGCCTTTCAAAACCTTGTGTAATCCTGCTTGGATCAAAATATCCTTGACTTGTACTTGCCACAAGCCAAAATTGATTCTACCATCAAATTTCTCCACATCAAACTTAGAACTTGACATATCTACTCCGCGATCTTAGTTTGATAAACGTAGATGTCAAACTCCACCGTAATGAAGAATCTGGCTCTGATACCACTTGTTATGCAATCAACCCGAATAATATTTCGGATTAACCCCAAGACTTTGCCTTCAATTTAAGAAATATCAAGTGAATGGAGAAATAAAAGTAAAAGAGAATAACAACACAAGGATTTACGTGGAAAACTCCAAATCCGAGAAAACCACTACTGCCGTTGTCAACGACAACCGTAAGAAAAACTCACTATGTGGAAAATTATTACAACCACACTCTCAGGAATTTTTCCTCTCACCCAATCCCAAATTACAATCCCTATAACACCCACTAAACTTTATAACACTCAAAAAACTATTCTACTACTTGAGTAACCTCACAAGAATATTTGAGACTAGTTTAGATTTTCTTTTGGTGTATATTTTTTCTTTGGGATTGTATATCACATAGGATTGTATGTCACACCGTAATGGAAGAGCAAAGGCATATATTTATAGGATCTGAAACGACGGTGAAAGATCATTTCCAAGCCTACTTGGTCGAAGATGAATTCCAAGTTGTTGAAGCAACAACCGGTGTTCACACATGCCCAACTTATTAGGCGGCAACAACTTATGCTCACACATGCCCAACTCAGTCGAATTCTTACGCACCTGCATTTTCACGACTCACCTATTTTATTTAGTCAAATTTCAACAATAAATGATGAAAAATAATGAAAAAGAAAAAAAATAAACTTCATATATATATATATATATATATATATATATATATATTAAGTATATCGCAAAATTGTTGCAAACGGGTTGGTTTATCAGAGTCTAAAAACTAGTCAAATAAAAACAAGCTTGCCTACACAAACTATGTCTTCACACAAAACAAACACACAATTATTATTTACTGAAATAAAGAAATAAAGACCATATAGTTCTTAACGTTCATGGTGATGGTCAGGTAGTTTCTCCTTGATCTTCTCCACCATACCCTTCTTATGCTCCGGAGCTGTGGTGGACGACGTAGTACTGCCGACAGTGGTAGCGGTGGTACCAGCAGTGGCGTTTTGTGCAGTGTCATCCGTCTTCCCACCGGAAAACTTATCCTTTATTTTCTCCTTCAGCCCCTTCTTCCTCCTCCCTCCTAGGCCGTCATCCTCCGACTACGTTGCATACAAATTAGTTTCAATTATATGGTATTTTTTGAATTGTCACACGGGGTAATTAATACCTGTGTTGAAAAATAAATAATACAAATTATCTCACTTTACCATTATTGATGAATCTAAAAAGTTGTTAAAACTCTCAAAAGTATACAAATCAACTGAGAGACTATGGTCTATATAATTGAAATAACTAAAAACCTCCGTATAATTGGGACAAAATAAATAGTTAAATACAAGACCATAAAATTAACCTTAAATTCCTAAAATTAAGAATTGGATTTGCTGCCTCAATTTGTACAGACATCGAATCTTCCTTGACTATTTCGTCCAATTAAAACAACACAGTTACTCATTAAACAGCAGACTGAACAGAACAATGATTGAGACTAACAAATTTTGACTCAAGAATTAACTAAACTCACCGAGCTGGAGCTAGAACTGGTGGAGCGCTGAAGCTGCTGCTGGTGGTGCGTTCGGGCACCGGCGCCAACCCCGTGCGCTCCTAAACCAGCACCACCGCCGAGAACACGGGTGGCGGAAGCAGGAGCTCCGGCATGCACAGCCCCATTTCCGCCGTCAGCAGTGGTGGCGACACCGCGAAGATGCATAGGATTGCCGTGCTCATCAGTTAGTTGAACAGGCTTCCCATGTGGATCTGCAAGTTGAACCGGATTGCCATGTTCATCACGTAACTCTGCCATTTTTTTATTTTTCTTTACCAAGGATATTAGAACAGAGTTGGGAAGGTATATATATATATATCTTGTCATTGTAATTTTTGAGGGGGGTTGTTAAATAAGGAAAAACCAGAGACGGCGGAGATTCGGCCATTATCTGCATGTAACTGGGGTTCTTACACGTATAGACTGTACAGTAGAAGGTGACAAGAAATACTGCCACGTAAGAATTGTGACTGCACCATGCATGGTTTTGTCTTCGGCAGCGTTTTAAGGATTGGGACGAGGCCAGCACCGTGTTTGGCGTAACTTAATTATATAATTAAATTGAGATTTCGATAATCATGGCCCATGTTCGTACAAACCTCTGTCTCTATGCTTGCTACAAACCTTTTTTTTTTTTTTTTTTAAAAAAAATTTTTAACTTCAAAGTTAACCATTGCCATTCAAACTCCCAGATCTGTATTAGACACACTTCTCACACCATTATTCATTGTTATTTATACTTTCATAATTTCATCTATTCATTGAGTATTTATACTGTCATAATTACTTAAAAATCTATAATAAAATATACACGAACACACCAATAAATGCTTATCATAATCCATAAAACTTAATGAAGATGTTGTCGAACCTCACCTGAACCAACAATGTTATACGTAGCACTGTATCATACAAATGTAAATCTGGATAAAGAAAGCCCAGAAAAGATCACATGAAAGCAAGTGCATTGAACAAATGTTGATAGGAATTTGAAACATACAAATAGAATCAGGCACTACAAGGCTACATGGATCCCTACCAAATCAAACTTGAAGCAGAGAAGGAACTTCGGTCTTCACTTCGATGGTGTGGCGCCATCTATAGATTCATGTCGTAAACTGTTTTCTCTAACATAATTGGCCTTTGCACCCTGAGAATGGAAGAAAATTTCCCGGTTTAACAAACATTAACTCACAAACAAGCATGTAGGGAAAGTGTGGTTGTTCTTAGTGTTCCGATTTGTCATGTTGTCCTTAAAGTGAAACTCAAGGAATGAATGAGAACTTAGATTCCTGGAGTTAAGAGTGATCGTTCCATAAAACTATTTTCACAATCACTTTTTCTACACACTGTCATCAGTGTTCTTTAGAAAAAACTTATCAACCAAGCTCAGAGTTTCAAGGAGGGGGGAGGTGTTATTCAAATCTCTTCTCTCTAAAACCCCTTTCTCTACAATTTTGAAATTTTAGGGACTTGTGTGTAATTTTCCACAACTGACTGGGTAGCTAGGGGCTCATGATTTGGTACATTAGCAAAGATAATTGAGCGTTGAGTAATACTTTCAGTTAGGGAGTTTAACATAGGCGATTACAAAGTTCAGTGAGCATTAGCCAAATTTAACCAGATTTATGTATGAAAACCACAATGATATTAACTTTTTGACCCTTGAGTCATCAAATTATTGATTTTAACACAACCCAGGAAATCAGTTACTTACTTGGAAAATTGTTCCAAGTTTCCGCATAGCTCGTGCCCGCATCTTGAGAACATCCTTGGGTGCACTGGGATCTTTGAGAACCTGACGTAAGTGCAGAAGAAACACAGTCAAATTATCATACAGAGACAGTTGGTTCCTTGCCTATTTCTTTATATTTCCCTTTTCTTTTGCTGTTTTCCTTCGGACTTGTATTTTATTTTAAGTGGAATTATTTCTCATTGAATATTTGACTTTTTAACACAGTCTTGGAAAAAGTCCACAAATCAAACCACAGTTAAGAGTAAAACTTGCTTCGCATAATATATATTAGAGACCAACTCTGCAATATTCCTAGTTATACTCATAAGATGCAGCGCAAACTAGCATCCCGTGACTTTTGGAGACAAAAAACTAACACAGTTCAGAGTTTCACTGAGATTGTAGGATTTACCGCTTGGCAAACGCGAGACAAGGTTGACTCAATATCTACCACATTTATCTGCCAAAGCGAATTAACCATTGCATCTTTCTTTTCCTCAAACATTTTGATGGTATGCTCGTCCTTAATCTCTCCTTCACCTGACTTCTTCAACTCCTCCTGCATTTGAATCAAGGACACGGCAGCTGGAAATGGAGAGAGAAAAAGCTTGGTTTTCATCACAGCAATTGACAAAAGAACCAAACTTAAATAGCATAGTGAACGCATATATGAACCTGAAGCTGCTGAAACCTGAGATTTTATCCAATGTCCTTTATCCCGCACCCACTCTGCAAGAAAAGGAACCTTCATATAACGTTTACCCTTCCCTATTTCTCTTGCAGCTTGCCTGGTGTAAATGTAACCAATAGTATGCAGCATAGCCTCTCCAAAAGCTGAAAAATGATACACAATCAGTATAATATTTTCCTTCTAACATCCTTAGTTTTGAGAAATTTTGAGCATGTGTGGCTAAGCTTAAAAGAGTATTTATGTATTTCCAAATATGATTGCATGTGTTGAAAGAAGTTAAAAGAAAAAAATAATGTGTGGGGATTTGGAGGGGGTGGGGGTGTTATTTGACAAGGCAACTCCACTGACCAGCTTGAGAAAGACGACGAGCTTCTAATTTTGCCCACTCGACGAACTCATCAGTTTGACCTTCAACAAATGGTAGCAGGCGATTTTTCAGAAGTACTATGAGCTTCTCTTCTCTTTCTTTTTGCAATGCCTTCAGAAAAAGTACAGATATAGTTCAGTTAACTATGTCTTACAAAAGGAGTTTACAACTATGATAAGACCTGATGAAACCTTTAGGTTATCCTGAATTTTGTGTTTCTGAGCTTCAGATGCTGATTTTGGATCAATTTCAACAGATGCCATTGAAGCCAATGCAAGCTGCCCAACATAATCTTCAAAATATTCACTCCCAAACATCATTCCAAAGACAGCTGCAGGATCAACCATAAAGTCCCTGGGGAAATATATATACAGATCAAGATCAATAACTTTTTCCTCTTCACTCGTATATGGTAAGTTTAACCTTTAAAGCAGAGGAAGCATAACAGTCAATGCATGTCTGAGTAGCAGTTTCAGTGACCACACACTATAATAATTTAAAGCCCATCAGTACTTTGTAGCACGATGATCATCAGTGTCCCTGAAGGCAATTATCAGTTTGCTTCCTAATGGCTGCAAGTGAGAGATACATATTTCACCACCTTTCACTTCAACTAAATGGCCACAATTTAATTCTTTGCAAGTGACTATCAGAAAATTTATACTCTCATCTACCACCAGTTTTTAGAACCTTATGACTATAATTCAGTTCAGGCTTGTTGTCCTATTTGTTCAAAACATTTTCCCTAGAGTATATACCAATTCAGACGACATTTTCGGAGGAACATCAAGATTTGTAGAAAAAAAGTTTACTAATTCTTAACATCATAAAGATTTTCAAATGTTAGTGTATCTTAAATTCTTAATAACATCACAAGGAACTATATTCAGATATGTCTCTAAGTAACTATCAAACGTGCGTAGATATATTGCAAAAAGTATTGGAGAAAATAATTGCCATTAACCTCATAGTTTAACTCAACCATATGATTGTATAGCATGAGACCTTAATATTTTTGAAAAGGATTGGAAGGAAAGACACAAATGCTCCACCCCAAAGGGAAATGCTTGCGTTAAGGGAGTTAATGTAGTTTCTGCTCCAGAAAGAACTGGATTTATATGTTAAGTCAGGATGTATAATCATGAAGAACGCGTTCCTGATTTTCTGAATTTACGATGACAAAAATTTGTAGGTATATGCATTCTTCCTAAACATTGTTTCCCAAAGTACACATTTAGCCTAAAAAATTTGCTTACCTTTGAACAGAAAGTCACACAAAATATAATGCAACATTTCCATCCCATACTTTAAAATGGATAATATTGAAATCGTTGTCCTACAACCTTAGTATTTCTAGAGATTTTTTAAATGTTTTCAGATTTTTAGAACATAATACTTACTGTGGCACTCCCTCTTTGCCATGTTTGTCATACGCTTCACGCTTCTCAGGGTCACTCAATACCTGATAAGCTTCTCCCAGCACCTGCGTGCACAAAACATGACCATAAATATTATACTTCGATGCTATCAGAAAAGTAGAAAGTAGACACGTGTTTCACCCTTTTATAGCGCCAGATGTATATGTATAATATAAGAGAAAAACATGTGTGAAGTTGAAGAAAATTCTGAACAAGTACATATGTTACTATGAATTTTAGTTTTTCTGCCAAGATCTTTGAAATAAAATAAGATGGATTTTGGTGTGCGTTTGTTTTCTTCCTTACAGAAAATAATAATAAATAAATAAATAAATAAATAAGAGAGAAGATCAATATCAAATCATTCCTGAAGTTGCATCTTCAAGAAATTACAACAAATTCTTTCTATGTGCTGATCACAAGTGCTAACAATCTGGTGTATTAGGTCTTGAGAATGATTTGTAAGGTCAGTGGTGATGCTCTCGATTGAACGTCCAACAAGAGAGACGGTTCTTAATCTCTCTAGTTTGTGAGTTCAATATTTAACATAAGCTAGCTTTTTGCATGTGAACAGTAGATTTCCTATGATATTAAATCAAGTAATTTCAGGTTTAAAACATTGAGATCAGAGAATGGTTCATAAAAGACATAAAACAATTGAAAAATATGCAGTCAAAGGAAACATCAACCTGATTCTTATGCTTGATTTACCCAAATACTACGATCACAAATATGCATGAGCACAGGACACTTTCTCTTGTTCGTGTTCAACTCATATGGTGTCATCGAATTTCGATTATTAAATGTACAGTGCTAAATATTTTGTTACCTGGAAATTGTGAGCAGCTTGTGAATCTCCAGGATTTTTATCAGGATGAACAACCCTTGCCTACAACTAAAATCAAGTTTCAAGCATTTTATTACGACATCAAATGACAGCACTCTAGTTCTCAAGTGTCATGGAATGAACTCAAAAGCATTCCAAATGAGAAATTTTTCTTTCTCAAGTTTTCACGAGTAGAATTTTTGTTTAATAACGTGTATCAAATGTATTAATAAGTTCACTTTGCTAACTTACCTTGACATAGTAAGCCTTCTTAATATCTGCGGGTGATGCGTCAACCCCGACACCCAATATGTCATAATATTCTGTGTCCTTTACCATGGCTTATCAGTCACAGACTCACAATATATACAGATTCCACCTGCTTTACAAACCTTCAAGCACTCAAATAGGGAAAAGGGGAAAACCAACATCAAGATAAACCCTGAAAGCATATAACAAATAATCCAGAAACGAACAGCTAGAGATTTGAAGATGAATGCTTGATAAACCAGAGTTAAAATACAGTGTCAAAAACCAGTTAATTGGCAAATTTAATCCCAAATATTTGGATTTTAATAAAATGAAATCAAATAAATATCCTCTCAATTTGGGTAAATCACAGACAGATCAGAGCTAAAACAGCAACAAGACTCAATCGCGCAGCTTAATGAAGAGCTAACTAACATACCGGAAGTGGCAAAATCAATATCAATCAATCTAAGGATTAATTAGACAATTATTAAAAAAAAAAAGACAGAAAGAAACGCATAATACATAATAATCATCATACAATAAAGAAATGAAAAATATAACACACCTGAATCGTTCGCAAGCTAAACCAATTCTTCTTCTCGAGTTCCTAAGCTCCGACAAACGCAACTCAGGTTTTTATGATGTGGCGAATCTTTGATCTTATTTATGCATCCTATCTCTACGATATTCTTTAATTTGTACCCGAACCATTGATGTGACATTGAAGTGTTAACTTCACCGCGTTAATTAATTTGTACACATGGGATCCATTTGACGACGTGTTGGTGTTGAGTGTTTGTTAATATTTTGGGCCACTAATTTGATTTATAATATTCTATTTTTATTAACATTTTCTATAGTTTTTAAATCACATATTTAAAAATAAATTTTTTAATAATCTCTCCCAAATATATATACAATTAATTGTCACAAGTTTGCTGAGTCTCTATAAGGGTATGTTTGATGGAGATTATTGAAAGAAAAAATAACTTTTAGATGTGTGATTGAGATTTGAAAATTAAAGAAAATATATTAAAAAATATACAAAAAGCATTATTAAATCAATACATGAGAAGTAGAAATAATGAGAGAGAAATTTTAAATGTGATTAAAGCCGTATCAAACAAGCCCTTAGAACAATTCTAGCGTTAGAGCATTATTACTATTGGAGGAAAATTGTTAGGGGAAAAATGTAAGGGTGTGTTTGACATCATGGAAATTTTTTCAAGTAAAATATTTTCTTTTTTCATGTAAATTTTCCTGCCTTTCTAGTAGATGTAATTTTTGCATGAAAACTGAGCTAAAATGTGCAATGCATTGTTATACATAGAAAACATTTTCCATATGAAACTTCTGAATCAAATACAAAAACTGAAAATAATTTCATAAATTCCATGTTTCCATAAAAAGATTTTGCAATCAAACAAATGGAGTAGGAAGAGAGAGAATGAGTGGAGTTGAATGGTGGAGATTTAATGAATGGGGAGATATATGGATGTGATTTGTTTGACCAAAATTTAAAATTTGAAAAAAATGCATTAAAATGCATTTTCTTTTGAATGCTAACACTCTCTAATGTACAATCCAAGTATGTATTTGTAATTTTGAAAAGAATAGGAGATAGGCAGATGGATCTATCATCTAATAGTATTTATTGTAAAACCACCAATACTATTGATAGTAACACACATTCTTAATTAGTTATATCAACATGGTGAAATTACGTGAAAGGATAGGTGTTACGTAGGTTTTCTTATATTCCGTTGTACTCGAGTTTCACAAATCACAATTTCTACGTACGGTCATTTTAGTGCAGACTTTTCGCATCTCATTTTCTCCATTTCTGATTGACTATCGCATAATGCCTTGTCTTGGATGATGTTTTCCTTCAAAAGAGGAAAAAAAGTATGGCGTAAAAATACTAATAATCTGTTGTTTGAGGTTAGACCTACAAATACCCAAGTTCTTCATTTTTATTTTTAGTTTTTTAAAGGAAATATCCAACTTTTTTATATCACAATTAAAATTGATTTCCTTTACAAATATCACGATTTGATATTTTTCATAATTTATCGACCAATTGAAATTTAATAAAGCATCAAAATCTCATATTTTTACTGAAGTGTCAAAATCTCTTCTTTTTTTTTTGGTGTGGTGTAAAAATCATATTTTTCAAATATTTTAGTATCACAATTTGATGCTTTTAATTTTTTTATGAAACTTTTTTCAAAATATAATGCGTTTAGTCATTTTCACTAATTTTTTCACCATTAAATAGAAATGAAGTCTTGCACATTCTAGCCATTGACTTGACCGTCGTAGTGCCTACGACCTCCGGAAACCCTCTTTTTTGGTCAGTCTCGACCTCTAACAGATGTTATATGCACAGAAATGCAAGAACAATCTGAGAATGGTGTTAGCATCATATTTTTTGTAGTCAACAATATCTTTAATATAAGTGCATGTGTGGCAATTACTACCAATTTCTAATGGTTTCTACAAAATTATTATCCCTTTTTGATTGCTTTATGTGATTACATTTTTTCCATTTAGTCGATGCACCGATAGTCTACATAGCATAAAAATATGGAATTATGCTATAATAACATAATGAATGCTATAATTCTTATAAATAGATGAACGCAAGAATTTCATTGGTCCCAACAAAAACTTAGAAGTTCACTGTTTATCGTAAAATGGCTCTCTCAGCGTCTATAATAAATGAATTTGCATAAAATCCAACATCCGACCGAAAACGATCCCCAAAATCATACAGCAATGCGTTCGTTTTTGTCGTTACGGTGAACACCAAGTTGACCTATACAAGTACCACTACTTCAAACTTATACCTCTAACGTCATCAAAAGCTAGAGTTGCTCCAAGTAAACAAGTAGAAGCAGCCTTCAAAAAAAAAAAAAGGCGCTAAGTGGCGGCAACCAGAATGGTGTCACTAAATATCAAAAATGTTTCTCAACCACGGGCTGGGTAATACACATCGGAAAAATGAAAACAAGACACATATGGATATGGGCCAAACGCAATAATGAGCCCAACGAGTGAGAAATGTGTTGCACAATAAGCGTCTCCTCTCCAGTGTAAGATTTCTAAACATTTTCTGCTTTAGAAAAAGAAAGACATAACAAACTTAATGGTCCTTTATTTTTCTAATTTTATTTTAACTTTCACTTGTTTTGAATATCTTTTCTCTCATTTATTCAATTTTTACATCATCATTTCTAGACATCTTTCTACACTCCCACATCTTTCCAAATATCACACACTATTATTTTATTGTTATTTTTGAATTTGTTTCTTTCTTTTTTCATTTTTTTTCATTTTTCCTTTTTCTATTTTTCTATTGTTCTTTCTATTTTTTTTTCCAAATAAAGTAATTATTTCATCTCTATTTCTCTCCCTCACATAATCCGCAATCCATATCATAGGCATTGGAGATGCTCGCAACAGTTTCTAATTAGTTTTATTTTGATGTCTCGTGCTGTATCCTAACAAGAAACAAATAATAGTCGAACACTATGAATCTTGTATGTCTAACCAATATGTTATATGTCGAAAGTGAAAAACACAATTCGTTGCCCATTAGGTGCTAAGGTTACACATTATTGCGTATCTCAAAGACGATATTGCACATCAATTGAAATGCGTCATAGTGTTCCCTTAATATGTACCTAATTAGTTTCAATCAATATTTTAATTATCTGCTAAAGTTTACTTTTGTTATGATTGTATATTTGCATTGAGGTACTTGTCCTATCTCCATTTATGAAATATCCTACCAGATTCATAATCATTTATTTTAAGAAAAATAGTGCTATATGAATGTTTCTTTTTTGCCAAAAGATGTCCAAAGTTAGAGGGAAAGTGTGAGCACCATTTTCTTAATTCGCTTTATAACGTGTGAGTGACACTAATGAAACAGAGGAAAAATTATGAGCTTTTTTACGAAGTTTTTCTAGACGAAAATCGATTCTTATAATAATGTGTACTTAGAAAATGTTGCAGAAGAATATTAAATATATATTTTGAAGAAACGTGTAATTAAAAATGAATGTAGAAAGATCAGTAAAATTTAAAATTTATCAAATAGAATAATGATATTTTCCATAGCTATTTACTGGGTGATGTGGCAATTAACTCATGGCATTTTTTTTAAAAAAAAATAAAGACTCATGAAAATAATTGATTTTTTATATTAAATGTAAGATTTAAGGTGATGCACGCATTCCTCTTAATTGAAAATAATAATAATCATGTTATGAATAATAATTGAAGAATAATTATTAAGTGTTATGAATAATTGAGAATAATTTGGTGGTTATGAATTATGAGGAATAATTTGGTGGAGGAATAATTTGGTGGAGGAATAATTTGGTAAAAGATGTAATTATTATATGTGAATGACTATTATACCCTTGATGAAATTATGTAATTACGATTGTCTTATTCAAGTTTTCCTATAAATAGAGCTTATTAATGAAATTCATTCTGAGAATTCCTTCAATTCATTCTCTCTAAATTCTCTATTGTTTCTATACTTTTATAACATCGTTATCAAAGACTAGTCTCTACCATTTGAGTAATATGAAGGGAGTATGCTTCTACAATCAGCATCTATCGATAACCTCCAGATCGTAAACTTTAATATTAGTCAGATAATAAATTTTATCACTTCTCTCTCTTCCCTTTCTCTTCCTCCACATATTTTCAAATCTGCAAATATATCACACGGCGTTTGTATAGAGAAGAAGAATGTGGGTTTCTTACATCACAGTTGACTTGCATCAGAAATGGACGACCAGATACCATGTACCAGAATTGAAGATGGCAGCCTCAAGGCTGTTCTTTACCCCAATGTAAGGCAAGATTGTTGCTGGGGAAACGAGGAGAAAGGTAAAGAAATAAATAAAATATTATTTTATAATATAATAATATATTAAATTATAACATTCGTTTTATCGAGATATAAGGAGCATATATTATCAAAATCAAATTTTCTCGACTCCATTATACTCGATTTAACGAGAGTTTCGATTTGACACCAATATTGATAAGGTAAATTTTCAAAAATTTGCAAAACAGTACCCCAACTTTTGAAAAAGTTACAAAATAGCCCTTGAATATTTTGATATTGATAAATTGAAGTAGAAAAGAGATAATTTTCAATCGTAAAATATTGATAAAATATTTTTGACAATTTTACCTTTGCGAATTGGAATGGACAATTTTACCCTTATGGTAAAACCGACCTAATTTTGACGACAAGGAAAATGGATAGAATATTCATGAAGAAATTCTAAATCCATTAATTATATAAAATGGCTTGAAATCCATTTGAGTTAAAAGATCGAAATATTAATGTAACTCCCGAAGAGTTCAATTACATAATGTACTTATTCTAGAAGGATAAGTGTGCTCTTGTAGAAGTAATGAGTATTTGTTCTAGAAGAACAAATATGCTCCCGTAGAAGCAGTCCAATATTTAATTCTCGCACTTTATATACTGCAATTTAATTACTGCAATACCTCCTACTTGATGATGGGTTCAACCGTCACTAAACGGAAGGTTTTATATATTTATGCACTTTATATGCTAAGTGATGGGTAATACCTTCTACTAAGCAGATCCTACTCCTGAAGAAGTAGTTAAATATTATGCAATTTAATTCTTGCTATTTAAATTCCGTAAATTTATATTTATTGCAATAATTCCCATAAGGTAGGTTCGACCACCTATTGGAAGAAATTTAATTTCTGCAATTTAAATTTACGCACTTTAGATTTCGCATATATTTCCAATGTGGTGGGTAATACCATACGATTGGTGTGCATATTTTCAATGTGGTGGGTTATACTACACGATTGGTTATAACGAATCCTACTCAGGAAAAGTAGTTGATCAAATATTCTAATCATACTCTCGAAGAAGTAGACGATGAGAATAAAATTACTTCTTCATATATACCGAATATGAATGGAGAAAATTGAGCAAGTGGTACTTGAAGTTACCATTGGATAAATAGACGAAAGTAAAATGCTGAATAGATCCCATGTTGATAAATCAAAGAAAATATATCGCATGGAAAGCTTATATGAAGTAATCTCATCGATGATATGAGATTGTATTAATATGAGAATAAAATGCTCTTGAAGAAGCAAAATCACTAGATATCTGTATTTGAATAAAGCCAATATGATATTATTATTATTACTCCGTAAGAAGTACAAAGCAAATTAGTGGAACACATTGAGAATATCAAAAGATGACAATAAACACTCGAAAATATAGAAATACTAAAAGAAAATATATATTGAATCCATAAATGAGGGATGCGTCTCGAGAGTATAAATACTCCGTAACTCTGCCACCATCAACATTAGGATTCATAATGAAATATTTAAAGGATCCAATTTCTTTTCGCTGACACCAAGTGGATACTGTGATCGACGGACCTGGGCTTCCACAGATTCTTGAACATATGCATGAAATTTGATGAGTAGTTCATCAACAGTACTAGCAGAAATAAGTATTTTTCTCGCTGAATGAGAGATAAACTTATTATTTACACCCCGATCTAGAAACGCTAGTAAGCCATCAAAGAAATTATTAATATTCAACAAACCTATTGGTTTGACATGAAAGTTCCATCGTCCAACGAGGCTATATTGAATATTTCCTCCGGATTATGTTGTAGCCGCTGGAAGGACAATGAAAGCATCACTATTATTCATCATATACATCATGCGATTGTGGATGGATTGCGCTTGTAGCCCCAACCCTGCTGGACCCATGGTAGAACTGGCTCAAATTCGAGTATTAGATCCAACTAGATGGAAAGGTATTACGCTCGAAACTCTTATTCCCCATGATTGTGCGGCCATTATAAGTCTAGCTAAAAGTTTGTTGTTGGTTCCTCCGTATAGTATATTGATTTCTTGTCTCCCTAACTCTTTTACAAGTCGGTTTGCCATATCCACATATTGGATATGGCCTACCAGTTTAGATCCACCAAGAATACATACGGTTTTAATATGGCGAGGTAAAAGCTGACTTGTATGAAATGATTCTAAAATCTCCATATCCATCTCTACTCCTATCTCTTTTTTTACACTATACTTTTAATGTATGAACATGAGAGATATATGAATCCTTCTATTTAAAGAAAAATTTTCAAACCAATAATTGAGTGCACTATTTACTTTTTGACAAATATGAAAGAGAAAAAAAAATACAGAAAATTTTTTAAAGTGAAAATGACATATATCTGTTTGGTGATTGAAAAATAATATATATATATATACATATATATATATATCTTAAAATCGAAAAACAATATTTACAATTACAAGAAAAACATTGATCTTCGTTATTACAAGAGCTTCCTTATATTAATATGAGAAAATTATTATACTAAAATTTTCTACTAAATTTACAAATAGGATCTTCTAAAGTAAGTTTTTCAAGATCATGTAACGCGTTTGTTGATCTTTGAATTTGGCCCATAAGGCCATTAGCTCACCTTATGCGTGTCCACTAGGATGTGTCTCAAGAGCCTATTGAATATCATCCAAAGGCTCCTTACTCAATCCATCCTTAATGAATGCTATTTTATCTTCTCGATTTCTGGACAAGTACCCCACAGATTTACATCGAGTGTCACATGTCCACCGAGCACACTTGTAGCATCCTCCTAATCTTTTTGCTCTCCGTTTCTTTGAAAAACTACTTTTACCCATACCAGGACATGTATTTAGAAGGAATTGAAACCTCACCGATAATCGAACCTTTGCTTCAATCAAGTATCGGATATCTTGTGGGATACCCTTATTCATTAGCATCCTTAATCTTTCCGACCTACATCGACAAATCCTTTTTAGGATTTTGATCAGTAGTGATGGATAGTATTTTCAAGATTTGAGAGCATATGATCCATTATAATGTATAGACCCTTGTTAGGATGAATTTTGCAATAATTTTGATGATTTATTTATAGAATAATACGACGCGTATGAAATAAGACTCCAGATTTTAAATAAATAATATGAAGCGTAAGAGCTACGATTTCGGAATTAAATAATAGCCGGATGTGATGCGTATGAGCTGTAACTCCGTGTTTGAACAGTAGTAGACAATAATGTCACCAAAAGATGATGGAATATGTCGGTGAATTATTTCTATGATAAATCATATTGAGCACTATACAGATACTAGTGAAATCGATATAAGAATTTACTGAACTAGAAGTTCAATAATACTCGTTTGCAAAACCGGACTGACCATCCCGGTTTAAATAATTATTGAAATCAATATTTCAAGTGAAGAATTAAAGGAATTCTTCAATGATTGTTCTCGATAAATGATGAAATCATTACTAGCCAATATTGGAAATAAATCCCAAATATATCTGGAATAAAGGATGAGAAGTATGGGCCCACTCATCCTCCATGTGGACTACTAGATATTATGATATGGATCCACTAGATAGTCACATGTGTATATGATTCAGTAATTTGAAATTTACTGAAATATTTGCTCACAGTATGAGCATGATTTTCAGATTTAATGATAAAGCTAGTAAATGTATATCCCAATACTTGAATAAATCCTCAAGGATTTGAGTATCATACAAGTGGGATATTATATGGCAAATTATTTAAAGTCCTCAAATAAATTGCCGATATCGAGAATAGAATGCAAACGGTCTAAATTCCCATATTAAAATTTGAATGATGAGAACATATGTGATTAAAATCATACCAACTGTATGAGTTTTGGTGTTCTAAATTTTCTCAGTATGAGGGGGAGTATTAAAGATTGAAAATGATATGTGAAATGCATCATGATATATCTTCAAAATTAAAATATGAACTTGAAGTTCATAGATGCATAAAAGATGCTATGAACAATCACATATATCAGTTAAGATGCTTTGATAAGTTAGCACGCCAGAAGCGTTGATATTATGAGATTTCCCCAAACATATATATCAAAGCAAATTATAAAAGATAGTCTTAATAACGGAGGCATATGCTCTTGAAGAGTATATAGACATAACTATATTGTGTAATCCTACAAGAGGATTGATAATGAGACATCTCGATAAGTTATGTCGATATGGGGAAAGAAATGAAATTGAAAAGTGTCGACACGATATGAAAATGTAGCGCTACATATGATCAATGATAATGAAAATATTGAGATATATTGAAGATGATAAATGGTGAATGTGAAATCCTTAACTTATGAGATGATGAGATGATGATGACTAGTGCTCAAGTTTAAAGATAAGCATGGTGGTCATTATATGTTACATGCTCATGAAAGTTAAATTACCGATCGTGTGTGTAGTACCGAAAAGGAAATTAAAGGATCGGGTGAGCTAAGCCCGTGTTTATGAGTACCCTAAAGGGTGAGCTAAGCCCCTGGGAATGAAATAACATATTAAGTGAGTATTAAATGTTAAATGATATATTTTAAGTGTTAGTTAGTTATGAAGGTTTACTTATATGTTTACATGTTTTTACGATGAATTTATATGCTTTAAATTGTGTGTTTGGAGACATGTGTTCATGGTGAATGTTTTATAGTTATGTATGAAAATTGATGCACTCTAAATGAACGAAGAGTATAAAACCAATGTATATGATAATCATACAAATGTATGAAAGATTTTGAAATGCTTGCAGCATACTTGTATAAAATACGCGTTGCACTCTTTTTCCCTTAACTGAGGTTTTATCCCATTGGGTTTTCCTAGTAAGGTTTTTAATGAGGCAACTTTAAAGGCGTATTCACATGAATAATGTACTCTTTTTCCTTTATTAGGGTTTTTCCCATTGGGTTTTTCCTAATAAGGTTTTAACGAGGCATATTCATGGTATATTGAGAATGATAGGAAAAATTGATACAGTGTATCTATTGGATCAAGTTATAATGGAGCTAATGCTTTAGATCCAAACGATGATGATATTGAAATCATTTACCAGAAGTAAAGATATCAGTTCTCAAGATATGAAATCAAATGGAGCCATTGCTCTTTTCCTTCGATCAAGTTTTTTCCCACCGGGTTTTCTTGACAAGGTTTTAACGAGCAAAGACGTGAATACTCATATGCCGATAGACATCGTGGGGAGCAATGTTTTGATGAAGCGATATAACCACTCCAAACTATCCCGCAATCGGTTTGGAAGTTTTTTCCCACCGGGTTTTTCTCCAAACAGTCAGGAAGACATTTGTATTAATAGTCATTCGAGAGTGTTATGAATAATAATTGAAGAATAATTATTAAGTGTTATGAATAATTGAGAATAATTTGGTGGTTATGAATTATGAGGAATAATTTGGTGGAGGAATAATTTGATGGAGGAATAATTTGGTAAAAGATGTAATTATTATATGTGAATGACTATTATACCCTTGATGAAATTATGTAATTACGATTGTGCCATTCGAAGTTTTCCTATAAATAGGGCTTCAGTTATTAATGAAATTCATTCATGAGAATTCCTTCGAATTCATTCTCTCTAAATTCTCTCTATTATTTCTATACTTTTATAACAAATCATAATTAGAAGATCATTCTTATTCTCATTCACTCAATTGTTACATTGTGTTTAAATGATATCATCATGACAACAGAATGTAATTATTAGGTTACATTAATATTATATTACAAGATGTTTCTTATAATATTAAAAAAATGAAATTCAAGTGTCTTCCCCATTGTCATTTTCTCAACAATTACGTCATTTTTAATATTTTAAGTAATTTTATCAAGACCAAACTCAATGTGTTTACTAGCCCACATCTTCACAATATATAACTAAATGTGATTTTCAACCTAGATCGTGACTAAAGCGTGACAACCTTTGTCTTGTTACATTGTTTTTCTGTTCTTTATTTAAGGAATATGAGATTCCAATACGCAAGGGATTGATTGTGTTTTTAACATTTTCTCCACGTTTCTTTGTTACCAAACTTGAAATAGAGAAGCATAAAAGTTATTGGAATCTAGGGTGTGTTTGATTGCACATGGTGGAAAAGAAAATATTTTCCCACTTTCATGGAAAAGTTTTTCTTGGGGGGGAGATGGATTTTCTTTTCCATGGAAAATGGCCAAAACATGCTTTGAACTATTGTACCTAGAAAATATTTGTCATGGAAAATTTGTCAATCAAACAACCAAGTGAGAAAATTTTTTCCATGATGGAACATTTTCCATGGAAAATGGTGTCAATCAAACACACCCCTAAAGAAAGCCACAGCCTATGTATCTCTAAACGTCATGAAGTTGCCAACTTTTTGGCATGATAAGGGTTTTTTTGACCATCATTTTCTGTACGCCTATTTTAATCATGTATACAGTGGTTTTTTTTTTTTTTTTTTTGGCTCTTCACGTTTAATAAATTTCTTGATTTTTTAATCGCACATCTTCTCGAAAAAATAATTTTCTTTCTAGAAAAGTCAATTGTGAAATTTTGAATTAGATCCACTCACATCAACTCTAATAGTAATGTTTCGTTGCCAACTTTTTTGTAGGAAAAAAAGTGGAACCCACACGAACCCCTCACTATCAGAAGTAGCTATATATTATTCATCTCACTTGACGTAGATTCCAAAAAAAAAAAAAAATTTAAATAGAGGGTGACGTGGCGCCCACGTCACCCATGTTGGCAGCGTAAGCCGCCAACATGTGGGCAACGAATCATTGGCATCAACTCTAATGCCAAAGTGCTGTTTAAGTTATTTCTACAATATTATCGTATCCAATAATTACTGTTTGAGTAATTTGTATATCCAATAGCTTTAATTTAATCCCCTTCTTATCTAGACATTAACCATTTTGGACCTCCGATGTAAAAATATCCAGCTGTTCACTTTACCAAACTTTTTAATAATAAAAATTCAAATCTGAAAGGGAAAGAGGAAAAAAAAAAACAAAGATACATATTGGAAGTTGACTAGTCTCCCTGGTCTCTCAAAAAATTACTTAATAAAAATCATTCAAACACCTCAATACTCGAGTATCTTGTATATTCATACCAATTACTCAATTAGTACTGATCATTTCAAAATATATATGTATCACTATTGATTTAATAGTGGTCTTCTTAGGAGGACTGATGCTGTTCTAAAGCAAAAGAAGGGTGCTGTTGTGAACGAGAGAAATTTTCACTTCAATTCTCGTTATCGAATTCATTACAAATGACCCCTATTTATAGAGAAATATTTGGGGCACATCGTATTACAAATATTGATCAAATATACAATAGTCATTCACACAATAAAACATAATCATTACATACAATATAATTGTGGTGCCTTTTTACTTTTCTCTTTCGGTGCTTTGGTGGTGGATTTACAACACTTCTCGAATATTTATTTATACAACTGTCTCTTAAATTTGTTTGGAGAAAAACCCGATGGGAGAAAAAACTTCCAAACTTGAATGATCATATACTGCTTCAAGAAAGCCTCGTAGAATAAAACTTGAAGAGAAAAAGGTAAGTTGCTCCCCCTGATGACGATCATTCTCATAGGAGTTCATATGCTGCCTCGTTAAAACCTTGTCAAGAAAACCCAATGGGAAAAACTTGATCGAAGGAAAAAGAGTACAGCTACTCCATTTAATCCCGTATCTTGGTGTTTGATAAGAAAGATTCAATATCATCATTATCTGATTACAAGTAATCTCGTCATTATAAACTGATCCAACATTATTTCTTTTAGTAGTCCATGAATATGCCTCGTTAACAACGTTGCTAGGAAAACCCAGTGGGACAAAACCTTAGCCAACAAAAATGCAAAGTGTATTTTGTAGAAATATATTTCAAAATACTATATTATATTCAGCGCTCATTTGTAATTAATAATCTCAATCTCATATTCTCATTATATCGAGAGAGATATATATATACTCAAATCTCCTTTTGAGATTTTCTATAAGTTGTGATTAGACTGCCTCATTAAAAACCTTATTTAGGAAAAATCCTTTGGGATAAAAACCTCAAACAAGGAAAAGAGTACAAACAGATATCAATGCTTTACGCTATTACAAATAATGTCATTCATTTAATGGTTCTATATTTATTTTCCCAATCAAGCCCGTATATATTTTAAGAGTGTATATTTCAATATTCTTCGATATATCTCAATATTCTCATTATCGTTGATCATATGTAGCGCTATATTTTCATACCGTGTCGACACTTTCAAATTTCATTTCTTTCCCCATAATGATATAACTTATTGAGATATCTCATTATCAATCCTCTTTTAGGATTGCACAATATACTTGAGTCTATATTCTCTTCAAAATGTATGCCTCCTTTATCAAAATCATCTTCTATTATTTGCTTTGATCTACATATTTGGGGAACTTTTATTTAAATAATATCAATACTGTCTTGCTAATTTGTCAAAACATATATAATTGATATATGAGATGGTTATTCATATTTGAATTTCAAATTCATGATGCATTTCATATATTATTTCCAACTATTAATACTCCCCCTCATGCTAGCAACCAAACTCAGTATAATTTGTATGATTTTCCTTGTATATATTCTCAATATTTAGCTTTAATAGGAATTTATTCATCGTGTTTTGTTCTCGATATTGGCAAATCGATTGGAGGACTTTAAATATTTTGCCAATTATATCCCACTGCATGCATATCCAATCATTTACTACTTTATTCAAATTATTGGGATATACATTCACTAGTTTTATCATTAGATTCTGGAACTCGTGCTCATATCACGAGCAAATCATTTCAATATACACATGTGACTACATAGTGAATCCATATTATATTATATAGTAGTCAACATAAAAGGGTGAGTGGGCCCATATATCTCATCCCTTATATATGTTCCAGATATATTTGGGATTTATTCCCAATCATTGGCTAGTAATTCTTTATCGAGAACAATCATTGGAAATTTCTTCCGGTTCTTGATTTCAATAAATTATTTACATCAATCGAATCGGAATCTATATAGTGCTCAACATGATTTATTACCGTCATCACATGCATAGCCAACCGACATATCACGTCATTCTTTCGGTGGCATTATTACGATTACTATTGAAACGTGGAATCTTATCTCATACGTTTCCTGTTACGCCACTGTTAAAACGCGGAGTCTTACCTTATACGCGTTTATAAATCATCCGAGCACTTACAATATTCACCCTAACAAGGGTCCAGATATTATAATGGATCATGTGCTCTTGAATCTTCGTAAATACTATCCCTCACTGCCGATGAAAATTCTAAAGAGAATTTATCTATGTAGACTTGAAAGATTAAGGATACTAATGAATAAGGGCATTCCACAAGATATTCGATGGTTGATTGAAGCAAAGGTCCTAAGTATCTCGGTGAGGTTTCGATTCCTTCTAAATACATGCCTGGAATGGGTAAAAGTAGTTTTTCGAAGAAACGCAGAGCAAAAAGGTTAGGAGGATGCTATAAATGTGCTCGGTGGACTTGTGACACTCGATGTAAATCTGTGGGGTACTTGTCCAAAAATCGAGAGGATAAAATAGCATTCATTAAGGATGGATTGAGTAAGGAGTCTTTGGATGATATTCAACAGGCTCTTGAGACACATCCTAGTGGACACGTACAAGGTGAGCTCATGGCCTTATGGGCCAAATTTAAAGATGAACAAGAACGGTATAGTCTTGAAAATCTTACTTTAAAAGATCCTGTTTGTAAATTTAGTAGAAAAATTTAGTATTATGATTTTCTCAAAGCAAATTGGCGTAGATCGATGTATTTCGCGTAATTGTAAATATCGTATTTTTTTTTCGAAATATATATATGTATGTAAATAAATAAATAAATATATTTATATATAGATTTCAATCACCGAAAGTGTATGTCATTTCATTGATATTTTTCTACTGTTTTCTTTTTTTTTCATATTGTCAAAAGGTAAATAGTAAAATCACTTATTGGTTTGAAAATTTATCTTTAAATAGAGGGGTTCATGTATCTCTTATTTATGCGTTGAAACTTTAGTGTAAAGAGAGAGATGGAGATGGAGATGTCGATGGGAATTTTAGAATCATCTCATGCAAATCAATCTTCACCTCACCTGATTAAGACTGTATGTGTTCTTGGTGGATCTAGACTTATAGGTGATATCCAATATATAGATATGGCCACTACACCAAAACAAAGGATTTGTCACACTTGGGATTTCAAGGGGGTCACGGTTAAAAACCGTGACCCCTGGACGCGCTGATGGTCATGGTTTTTAACCGTGACCATCGTTGAAATTAAAAAAAAAAAAAAGTTTGAAATGGTCACGGTTTTGAAACCGTGACCATCAGCGACTCAAGGGGTCACGGTTTTGAACCGTGACCTCCGTTGAACAAAAAAAATAAAAACCAGATCGAAAGTTATCAAGATCCAAACCCGACTCTTACCCTAATTTCGCCCCCAATTTCGTGAATCCCTGAATTCCTTGCCCCAAAAATCTTGTCATCTTCGTTGCACCTGCTCATATACATGAGGTGAAGACTCCATTGCATTGAAGCTCCACAAGAAAGTAGTATTATTGCTCCAAGGTTCGAAAATGGCGATTGGCACCTAAACCCGTGAATTCTCCTGGGAAAACCTCCACCTCCTAGGTATTTTGGAAGTCGCAAGTTATCTTCTCCCATGCATTAGGTAGTTTCCTGTTTATTCTTACACAATTTGGATATTTTTTCAGCCTATTTTTTTTTTCGGATTTTTCAATTTTTTTCGTGTTTATTTTTTTCAATTTTTCTATCATAGGGATGAATTAAATGTTTAGTCAATTTTTGTGATTTTTAAATTCATTTTTCATAATTACCATTTCTTCACTCCAAATTTTAGGATTTCTTAGAATGGGCTTGCTATTTTAAGTGAATTTGTTACTCAATATACAAATTACCATGATTAATGAGTAGATTTAGTTGATAGACGGATGAGGCATACATTTGGATTGTGTGACTTTGCCACTATTTTCAGTCTTTAGTGTAAATGTATAGTTTGGATTGTAGAAATTATTTAGCCATTTAGCAATTTAGGAATCGGGATTTCAATATTGATTTGAAAGAAATGGTTTTGAGAATGTGTAATTGGTTGTTGATGTGTTTAAATATGTAAAGGAAGTAGAAAGAGATTTCATCACATACAGGAATGGAAACAAAGCCGTTGATTTCAATATCCCTCGCGTACAAATTTTGGAGCTAATCTTTCTATTCTATTTGTTTGATAGCTAAAGAAAACTAAAGGTTCTATTCATTCTTGATGAACACTAATTTTTTTGGAATATTTTCGTCCATTCGTGACAACTTCTTAGTGTTAATTTTCACGAGTTTAAAACCAAAAACGCAAGAAGGGCAAAAGTTAGGAACTATTTATATCAAAATTTCCTTATAAAAATATACAAATCAAAAACCAAAATGGTCCTTCGCTTTTTGGCTAATTTCTACCAAAAGGAAAAGGGCCTATAAAGGTACCCAACTTTCGAAGCACAACAACAGGTTGTCCATAAAGTGAATTATGCACTCCTTTCTTTGTTTTACATAAAAGAAATTTGTTATTTGCTTAAAATAGGTTGTTAATGAAATGGGCCATTTGATGCAAAGAAGAAAAAGTTGAACCACATATGCTCGCCCTCGCGTGCGGTTTTTCTCATTATTAGTTCAGCAAACTGGCCCAGTTGCCTATCACATGTGTTTCCAAAATTAATTAAAATGTCTTACTTTATTATTTTTATTTTTTAAAGTAATGGTATGACAAAATGCTTTTTTTGTGAATTTTTATCTTTATTTTTTTCATATTTTACTTTTTTTGGGAATAAGGTGTAGCAAACATGCTCTTAGATTGTACTTTCTCTCTTTGCATGCAAAGGATAATGAATGACAATATATGATGCAAACTATCAATCTAGTTGCCGGTCATTATCTAGTATTTGCTCTAGAGAGATTTTTGGAATGCGTGAAAAAAGTTTTAAAGAATCAAAATTTGTTAAAAAATGGTCACTATCAAATACTTGGTCCCATTGGTTGTTGAATATCATGTGACTTCCCAACAATAAAATTCTCTATACTTCTTAACAATAATTTTTTTTCTCAATTTGTTCGATTTTGAAGATTCACGTTCTTACATTTGAGCCCCTATCCTTCACAGTCGCATTGTAAAACTCACATCCGAATTACCACACATCATCAAGACTCTATTATTTCCTTTGTAAGGTAAGACTTCGAATTTTGAAAATAGTATCGTTTTACCAATGCTATCTGGTTGTGCAAATGTATACTAATGGATATAGTTAATTTTTATTTTATTTTGTCTCTTTATTTATTTATTTTTCGAATATTTTATGTTATTTGTATGTCATTGCACTTATCATCGAGCTTAGACTACCCGTTTAAAGATTAGTTTATAATTCACAAACTTCCTAATGATTGGAAAGTTTGAGATTTATATGCTAATCTTTGAATTGTCCCTTTATTGGACAGTTTGTCATTGATTTGTGATTTATATGAGCTCCGCTATCAAAATATATTATGCAGTCAGTATAATCTCGTGTGTAAAGGTTTTGATAGTGTCTCCTTGTTATTCTCCTGTGTACAAAGCAAATCACAAGATCGTACACTTAGGAGAATACGGGAGATGTCTTTGTAAATTTACACGTGATATTATAGATGACTATATAATATATTTTGATAGCATACGAGACATAAATCACAAATCAATGACGAATGGGTTAGGACCCCACCAATTAGCATTGGAGTGATAAGGTGTATTAGGACATTTTGAATACACATGTTTCTCTGTGACAAAAGATATTCTATTGTGCCTGTTAGAATTGCTAATAATATTATCAAGGCTATGTCCTCCAAGTATTTTTAAATGAAAACATCATATCTAGTGTACTTGACAAATTAATGAGTGAATGATAATTGACTTATTAACTTGTGAATTATAAGCTGAAGCTCTTCCGATGGATTTACCACTTTCTAAAGAATGGATGACCGTGCTTCCAAGAACCAGTCGTGTCTATGTACAAGGTGTTAGAAAATTTATTAAGTTTGCACAGAACAAGATCTATGACGATATTATACATTGTCCTTGCGTAAATTGCCTGAACAATAAACGATTTCCCGTTGAAGATGTTGAGTTTCACTTGATCAAGTGGGGTATGGATGATAGCTATAGGATATGGGTCTACCATGGAGAAAATGGTTCTATTTCGGTCCCAGACCCACCAACGACAAGAGAAAATATAAATGTGGACGAGTCCCCTACGGCACATCCTATTTCGAATTTGAATTTAAAACTTTTACTGATGAATTGTAGGAGCGATTACAAGGTACTGATGATGAGGGTCAGCCTCCCACTCGCAGTAATCTCTACCTCCATGCTCGAAAAACAAAGGATGGATATCGCCCGGATTTTGCTGAAACTGTTGTGAGTAAATTTCTAAATATTTTTGCTTTAGACCGAAGCACACACGCAATAAAGGCTAGCTAGAAAATAAAAGTAGTGATTTGGAATTTGAATTTAAGATGTTTGATTGAATGGATATACATAAAACGTTGACAAGAACTATCTTGATTTGAAAAAAGAGGTAGAATCCAAATTGTTGATTCATTTAGGGAACTGTGTAGTCATTTTATATACTCACACTTCAAGGAAATATTTTAAATTCTTAAAATATTATACTAAATTAAATGCTCTTGACACAAGTATAGGATTATTTTCACTCTTTTGTCACATGCTACTAAGATAATTTTTCTATTGAATGAATCTTGCTGTTTGATTTTTTATATGGGTATTAATTGTTGGTGATAAAACTTGAAATGCGACTTCCCCCGTTCAGTGCAGTTTTTGTTTGATTACGTAACTATAGATAAAACCAATAGTTCCATTGTAATGATACAGCGAGAGATAGGTTGGGTGGTGGTATTTGCTGAAATTACAATCTATATACGAAGTATGAACAGTGAGCTGGTAAGTCTTTTTTTCCGTTGTGCCTGTTATCTTCTCTTCTTGGCCTCTAAAAGGATAAATAGGAAGAGATGTTTGTATGAAAAAGTGAAATGGGATTTCTTTTAGGGGCCTAGCTAATCATGATTTTTACATGGAAATGGGAATGTGCAGACGCTTGACTCCTTTCATGATATATATATCTTTAAATGTGAATTCCAGAATTTTTATAAGAAACACTTCCATTAAATCCATGAGAACTAGTTTTTATATGTAGAACAGTTTGATGGACAATTTGTATTTTGGTTTGTCCACTAAGATAACAGAAGCGTCATGATTTTTTAGAGATCTACTGGTTCCATTCTTATGCTATAGAGATTAAGCGTCGGAGCCCACAGTGTTAAATCAAATTAGTGGTTAAAGTACCTTCGATCTACCTTGAAGAGAATGAATAAGAAGCAAGTCAATCATGGGGAAAAGTGGAAATATTTTAATGAGTTATTTGCTTCTAGAAATGCTATAAAAATATTTTTCCACGTTAATATGCTTTGTAAAGCTTGCATGCGGTGTTTGGTGAATATTGTTGAAGCCATTGTGCCAATGGCTTTGCGGTGTTTTTGACTAAAGCTTGCATGTGGTGCTTTTGTCATCTATCAAGTATTTCATAATACAAGTATTTGTATTATATGGTGCTTTTGTCACTGAAGTTTTTCACATCATTAGTATATGTAATAGTAGATTTTAAAAGTTTCACTTGCATATTGGTCGGCAATTCAAAGTTTAGTGGTAATTCTAATAAGTTTACAATTTAGTATCTACTTAGATAAGAGTATATATAGTAGCATCCGTGTTCTCTATGTTAGTCAACTTATAAAGTATAAATTCCTCGACTAGAAAATCTAATTAAAAAGTAATGAGCCATTCCCTTTTCAATTTTGTAATTTGAGTACGTGCATATAAATGTGATATTGGAATATTATGACTATCTGATCCATTATGTTATTTACTCTTTCACAGGCCAAAATTGCTGAGTTACAAGACAGTCAAGGAGGAGATACAAGCTCAACAGATATCGACACTGATCCCTTGACTCAAGTTTTCGGCAGAGACAAGAGTGGGCGTACCCGTGGAGTGGGGTCCAAGGTGCCGATGACTAAATTTAAAGCCACGCAGCCGGTGGTTTCTGAGATTGATAAACTCAGGCGTGAAGTCAAGGACCATGGTTCATTGTTACAAACCATCGTCTCTCAAATGAAGGACCAGAGCACCTTGCTACAAACCTTAGTTAAGGGCCGACCCAGTTCAGATCCAGATGTTCATTCGCCTGGTAGTGGTCACAGTGCTTCCAAAAAAGGCACCACAGCTGGAGAAGGTTCATCCAGCCAGTCTATGAATGCAGTCTATTCTCCAATGCCGGCACACAAAGGGTACTATTATCTTAGAGATTTACGCAATGAAAACAATATTGCAATGGTAAGAGTTGAGTCGGTCACGCCAGGTACTATTGTTCACGGCCGTAAACTTCAATGCCCTGAAGCAAAGGTAAATATCGAATATATTTATCCCTGGTTTTGAGAATGAGCCTGTATCTTGGTAAACAAGGAGGTGCGAGTGTTTGGCGGACTTTGGTAACGGTTCGTTCATTGCGTGGCCAACATACTTGTTGAAGGAGATGGTGTAGTTCTATGCTTTTTGATTATCAATTATGTTTGTTAACTTATGGTAGAATGGTTGTGCTTGTGTTTTAGTACTTTGTTTGACACTTGGCGATGTTTCTTTTGGTTCATAGTTTGGTTATGGTTTTTAATTAGTGAATGTTGTTTTAAATGGTGAAATGAATGGTGAGGCTTGTAGCATGAAAATTGCTTATGCTTCTTATGGTTTGTAATGATGGATATGGAAAACATTCGAATGAATTTGTGTAATGGTGTTTTCTTATTTGTTTGCCGGTGGTGTCATTAGATATTGAATGTTGTTTTCGTTTCAATCTAGGTGTTGAAGAAATAGACTTGGTATTTTACCAAGTCACAAATCTGCCAAATATATTAAAAACACGCCTGACAACCGTTTGTCACGGTTTTAAACCGTGACAAAGCATGTGACTGTCGCAAAACACATCCTATTTTGTCACGGTTTAAAACCGATTTAACGGATTGTCACGGTTTTAAAACCGCGGACAAATTTGTCACGGTTTAAAATCGTGACAAATTTGTTACGCTTAAACCGTGACGCACCCATTTGTCACGGTTTTAAACCGTGACAAATGGTCACGGTCTTAAACCGTGACAAATTTGTCACGGTTTAAAACCGTGACAAATCAGATTAAATCCGCGGTGATTTTTAAATCACGGTTTTGAACCGTGACAACTTTTGTTTGCGACGGTTTAAAACCGTGACAAACAGCGAGATATGGTGTAGTGGGCAAACCAACTTATAAAGGAGTTAGGGAAACAAAACATCAATATACTGTATGGAGGGACCAATACCAAACTTTTAAAGAGTCTTACAATGGCCGCACAATTATGGGGGATAAGAGTGTCAAGCGTATTACCTTTTCATCAAGTTGGAGCTATCAATCGTATTGGATCCAAAGATAATCATGGGTTCAAATTTGGTGATGCTAAAACGCAGTCTATTCATGACTGCATGATGTACATGATGAACAATAGTGATGCTTTTATTGTCCTTCCAGCGCTATAACACAATCGAGGAAATATTCAATATAGCATCATGGGCACGGTGGAATTTTCATACCAAACCCATAGGTTTGTTGAATATTAATTATTTCTTTGATGGTTTGCTAGCATTTCTAGATCAGGGTGTAGATTATAAATTTATTTCTCGTTCAGCGAGAAATATACTTGTTTCTGCTAATACGGTTGCTGATCTACTCATCAAGATTCAATCATATGTTCAAGAATCTGTGGAAGCCAAACCCGTCGACATGACCATTGGTGTCAAGCGGAAAAGAGATCCTTTGGATCTTTCATTATGAACACGAATGTTAGGGATGGCAGAGTTACGGAGTATTTATACTCTCGAGACGCATCCCTCATTTACTGAGTTCAATACGTATTTCCTTTTTATATTTCTATATATTTTAGAGTGTTTATTTCCACCCTTTGATATTCTCAATATGTTCCGTTTTGTGCATTCTTCTAGAGCAATAATAATATCATATTTTGTTCGAATATAAATGTCTATTGTACCATTAGCATACTATATGCTTCTTCAGTATCGTTTTCTTCTCATATCAATACAATCTCATATCATCAATAGGATTATTTCAAATGATCCCACCATATGATTCATTTCATTTGATTTGTCAATTGGGATCTATTGAGCATTTCTCTTTTATATATTTATTCAACGGTAACTTTTGGTATCTCTTGCTCAATTTTCTCCATCAATATTCAATAGGCATGGAGAATGAATATTTCTTTATTGAATACTTCTTTGAGAGCATTTCTCTTTGTATCGATATATCATGATGAAATTTTCACCACGGTATATTTTCTTATTGATATATCACAATAAACTAATCTTATAATGAAATTTTTCACCATGGTATATTTTCTTTTACTTTCATTACCATGGGATTCTTTGAGCAAATCAATACACATATCAGTAAATTCCGGTGTTACTTGCTCAAATCTCTTCGTTAATATCAATATAATATTCTTATCGAATATATATAAATTTATTACTTTCATTTAGTACCAATCGTGGGGTTTAATCCAACCACATTGGTGATATATTTCAACCATATGGTATAACCCACTACATTGAAAAAATTTATTCTAATCGTGTGGTATAACCCACCACATTTGAAGTATAAACTTAAATTATAGAAATTAAAATCTCCCCAATAGGTGGTAGAACCTACCGTATGGGAATTATCGCAATAAATATAAATTTAAATTTCAACAGGCGGTATAACCGACCATATGGAAATTATAATAATAAATGTAAATTTAGATTCCAATAGGTGGTAGAACCTACCATATGGAAATTATCAATTCCAATCCGTAAGGGTAAAATCATTCAATCATTTACGACACTTTTATTGCCATGATCATAAAGTCATATAATCATTTTTCAACATATACTCATCATATATTTTTTTTTATTATATATATATATATATATATATTTTTTTTATCTTCAATTAGTAAACTTAATCAAGTATATCTCTTAATGGAGTTACTGAGAATTCGAGAAAATTAAGTGTCAAAGAACATACCTTTTCTACCTTAAGCATTTTGAAATTCTTTTGCTTGCTTTTGTTAAGTAGTTTGCAATCTATGAATGGTGCTCAGGACCTAAATCATCCACTATGCCACAAAGCAACAAGTGGAAACTGGAAAACTCACAAAATGAGTACAACTTGATTTAGGCTCTTTCGGAAATCCGTCTTGGGGCACGGTTGGATTAATAAAAAAAAATCTTCTCCTCCTTGGGTCTAAGATTTCGTCGTGAGATACGTGTATCTGAGTGGGCCAGTCTCTATCTTCCGATCCGTAAAGTATATTTTCGCTAGGCATTGAAATTCCTTGGATCGCACATCTTTCACGGAGATAAGAGGAGGTGACCAAGTAATATTTTGGAATCTAAACTATGAGTATGACGAGGCAAAAGATGATGATTTCTTGGGAACGATTTATGGTGAGCTTTGCTATCAAAGGTATTGAATTAAATATTGCCATGATTGTGTTTGTGTGTTTGTATATGTATGTATCGTGAGCAAAGAATGGGAATCCAAGAATAAGTAAGCTTGGATATTTCCCTCAATTGATGGCCTATCATGAAAGTTGAATTATTGATTGAGATTTGACTATTTGAACACTCAAATGGTATATTTCCAGGCCTTTTGGACAAAGCAACTTCTTTGAATTATAAAAGAATATAGTTGCAATTCCAGAATAAGAGAATAGGCTCTAGTTGACGATGGAAGAATGTTTAAGGTAAATGATGAATGAGGACAATGGTTAATGGAGATTTGAGAAATTAAATTTCGATGCTGTAGAAGCTTAAGTGTAGAACTTCGTGCTGATAACGTGTTGTGAACGAGAGAAATTTTCACTTCAATTCTCGTTATCGAATTCATTACAAATGACCCCTATTTATAGAGAAATATTTGGGGCACATCGTATTACAAATATTGATCAAATATACAATAGTCATTCACACAATAAAACATAATCATTACATACAATATAATTGTGGTGCCTTTTTACTTTTCTCTTTCGGTGCTTTCGGTGGTGGATTTACAACAGGTGCTTAATTGTCTCACCCGTCCATTTGAAGAGACAACCTTCTTTTTGCTAGTGTCATGATTATATATTGTTAACTTTTATGTTTTAATAAAAGTTTATTTTGTTGGCATTTTTATTTTTCCACATTTATAATTAAATTAATTGAATATTTTATTTGGTTGATTTGATTACAATTGGATTTTTCATGGACTTATTATCACATTATAATTTTAGTTTATCTTTGTTTAAATTAGCACATGTGATAATTCCTTATTTTAATTAAATAAGTAAGAGTCCAAGTAGGACACAAATCCTAGCACACGCCTAGGATGGCCTCCGTGTCCACATTCGACGTATCATATGATTTGGTAAGATCCTTTCCATATTATATTGATACAAGATAAGGTAAGATATTTATTCCATATTTTTTATCTACCTTATTTATTTATCCTACAACTAATGAGTTATCTTATTCCTTGTAGGAGTTGGTGGTTTAAGGAAAGTAGGTTTCTTACATCACAAGACAACTTAGGAGTACTAAAACACCACAAGAGTGAGAAAGAGAGAACACGTTTAAGAGCAAAAAATCGGCCCCCATACAAGCTAGAAAACGTGTCCTCCTCTCCAACCCGTTCATGACTTCATCAAGTTAATTTCTTGATCCTAGTGCATGAACAACCTTTGATCAATCATAGATCGGGTTTGAATCTCCGGGAGGGAGTCCACCAACCAATGGATCTGTCCACAACTTGGAGGAATCTAACACGGGAGGTGTAGATTCGTTGCGGGAACGCGGTTACAAGGAATCACTGAAGAGAGACGGGATGTCTGCTCGCATTACATGCTAAAGAAGATCGAACAGGGAGTTCTTTCATTTATTTCTTAGATGTTGCAATTAATTATGCGTAATTATTGCCTTTGATTTCCTTTGTAAAGTTTTAAACTGATTGGACGTGGTTGGTAGGTTTTGCTCGTAGGCGACGAGCACGTGGTTTTCACCCAGTTGGGTTTCCACGTTAAAATTCTGTGTTTTTACTATTTCTGTACATCGCTTCATCGCTTATTTCCGTATTCACGACCCAGACGCATCTGGCTTACGTAGACGCATCTAGGTTTCAGCAATTTACAGACACAGTTGATATTAAACAATGGCTATTCTGAAGTTAAATCGAATGTAACGTATGCACTCATCCTGGTCACTAAAATTAGATCATTTAGACAACTACAAACTTTCATATATATATATATATATATATATATATATGTATGTGTGTGTGTGTGTGTGTGTGTGTGTGACATAGCATAATGCTATTCGAGTATCATTAAAATGAGTAAACGTTGACTACAAAAATCGAAAGTTATAAGGACAACATGTTTGTCACCCCTATAAGATGTGTAGGGGCGAAAAATTGATTAGCATTTTTTGCATATCATTTAATAATTAACCCGTGCATGAAAAAAAAATTCTTTGCAAGGATCACTCGAGAACACTTAATTTATATGTTGTCCGAATCTCATAAATTATAAAATGAACACTATTGCTTAGGGTATGTTTGGTAGAATTAGTTGATGGTTGATAAGTTAGTTTATAGTTAATTTAAATATTCGTATTTGGTAAAATTAACTGAAAAGCTATGTTAGAAATACAAAATGACCGAAAGGACATGTTTAAAATAATAACATTTCTTTTTATAAAAAAAAGATAAAAATACAATAAAATATGAAAAACCCGTGAGCTTATTTGAAAAGCTAATAAATTTTTTTTTCAAATAAACTATAACTTTTCAAATAGGTCATTTTAACCAAATAAAATTTATTTGAATAAGAGGAATTTATAAATTCTTTAAATAAATTATAAATTAATTTATTTTATTTACCAAATATACCCTTATATTAAGTGACGAATATTTAATATTCTGTTTGTGCACTCTCGGAATATGTCGTCACCTATCATCAGATAACATCTCCATCCATTGCAAAAGCGAAAACAAAGAAGAGGAAAAGCAGAAAAATTTTATATACTTTTGATGTTGGGAAACAGATGCTATCAAATCTTTCACTCGAGAACACAAAAGCAATCGCTAATCAGCTTTGGCTGGTGGGGCCACCTACAATCATGCCTGTACGCCAAGAACGAATATGTTCATCATTTTCTGATCGAAATGATTGAGCTAAATCTTATTTTTAAAAAATTATAATTTTTGTCAATGATTGAAATCATTTTTGCCTCCTTATCTTTCACGAACGGCCAGGTTTCAATAATTCAGTCTCTCCATTCATCCTACGAAGACAGAAAAGATGGACGGTTACTGAAACAAAGGCACCGTAAGATAAATAAACGTTACTATAATTAAAGAGTTGAATGCTCGTTTATTAACTGTAGATGTCTCGATACTGGTGTTGAGTGTTGACACGAGTGACATCATCAAATAATAATATTTCTCATGGCAAACATGATTATTTTTGTAGTAACATTTTATTTATGTGTGTTAGGATGAACTCCCTCCGTCCCACTATGTATAATCTTTTTTTTTTTTTGGTTATCCCACTTATATAATTTTTTTATATATTTAATAATATTTTCTATATTCATTTATTATTATACCCCACTCCTATTTTTAAAAATATAAAATCCTTAATGACTCATATTCACTTAAATTGGGACAGTATAGAAAGTTGTTTGTAAAATTTACTTTTCCAATACATCTCCAATCCTGAATGATCTCTTCCCAGCAACCTTGGGTTCCAACTAGTTCTAGCACTCTGCCCCCCTGAATGCTCTTTTTTGGGGATGGGAGGTTTCCACTCTTTCTCTCTCTTGCTTGTTCCCGAGATCATCCCTCCATCTCCAATAGTGAGTGTGAATTATAAAAGTAATGCATTATGTATTTGTCAACTATTGACTCAAGAAGAGCGAATAAAAGATATAATGCAAAAGGTAAATAGACAATGTGTAGTCTAATATCTCTTTGACGATGTGCTAGATATTGTCCGCTTTATAATCCACCATTTGAACATTTTTGTAATACGTGAAACTATATTTCAGAACACACAATCATTGGAGATGCTCTAAGAAAATCGAAAAGAGCGATTCCACATAAATATCTGAATTGACTTTTAACGACTTCATAGTATATCTTTATATTAAAATAACTGGAGTGCCACGTTGGCAAAGATGCCAATGTGGCACTCATTAAATTTTTTAAAAAATTAAAAAAATTATTTCTAGTAATAATCCAACATTAATTAGTTGTAATTAATAATATAATTAAAAATAAATCAATATTTAAAGCAATCATTTAATGAGAAAAAATTAATTTTGGAAAGACTTTAAATATAACTTCATTTTTTTAAAGTTCTAATTCAAAATATTAAATAATAAATATTTTTCATTTATTTTCACCTCTATAAAATTATAGATTTTGATAGTTTTGCTTGGTTATGTGAATTGTACTATTCAAAAATAGTGGGTATTTTTATTTTTATTTTTTATTTTTTAAAATCAAATTGTGAGTATTTAAAATTATAACTGGATTTATGTTTAATAGTTTATCAATTTTTAAGTAAATAGCAATTTATTAATCTTTCTTTATATTAAAAAAATTGAAGTGTCACGCTAGTAAAGATGTCAACGTAGTACATATTAAATATTTTTTTAAAAATTAAAAAATTAGTTTTGGAAACAATCCAACATTAATTAGTAGTAATTAAAAACATAACTAAAATTAAATCAATATTTAAAGAAAATTAACATTTAACGAGAAAAAATGGTTTTGGAAAGACTTTAAATATAACTTCATTCAAAATATTAAATAATAAATATTTTTATTTATTTTCATCGTGTTAAAATTGTAGATTTTGATAGTTTTGCTTGGTTACGTGGATTGAACTATTCAAAAATAATGGGTATTTTTTACTTTTTTTTAAATCAAATTGTGAGTATTTAAAATTATAATTGGATTTATTTTAAATAATTTATCATTTTTAATTAAATAGTAATTTATTAATCTTTATATTATTGCAATTGAAGTGCCACGCTTGGTGAATGTCCTATTGGCAGTCCTAACATGGCATATGGTTTCTAATTAAAAAGGTAATTGATATGTTTCGTTTTCAATATGGCTGATGTGATATGCTCACTAATTGGATTTTGCATTGCATGCGTTTTTCCTTTTCTAAGTATATAAAATTAAAAATAAAAAGTTTTTTTTCTAAAATTAAAATACAGTTTACGTAAATGGAAAGAAATCAAATGAATTATGTAGATGTGGAAAATTATCGGTATTAGTATAAATTTAAGTTACATAAAATTAAGTATAATACTTCTTATATAGTAGAGTTAAAATTAAGTAGTAATTACAACTAATCATTAAACATTGCATAAAATCATAAAATTTAGAGTGCGTAATATCCCAGTTCAGAAAGACAAAAGGTGTTCAATATAAATTTCATTTGTACCAACGAAAAAGACAAGTTTTGATAATCAAAGAATTTGTATATATTCATTCCCAATGATTCATTTACAATTACTTAATCTCCACGATCACTGTTGTGCAATACAATGCACGACAATTGAAATTAAAGTTACACGTTTCGATAAACTTCTTAATTACGCGATGCACGTGAATTTTATAATTTATAGTTGCAAATTTACTGCGCATTTTTTGCATCGACTATAATATGCAATATTATAGATTTTAATAATTATTTACAATTATACAATCTCCTATACATAAATCGCATCAATTGTGTAATTCAACATTCATATTCAATTCAATATATTTATTGTTGACGTCGAAATCAGTAAGGACTGATTACTTATCAACTGGGGTAGGTGTCAGGACCTGGATAGTAGTACTGAAGAAGAAGTAAAATGTATAAATGTATATTGTCCGAACTGGGCTGTGTTTACAGAGAGTTTTCTCGTGTCTCAAATGAATGCTAAGTGTTCTATTTATAGTGTGCAATCTGGTAGGAGGGTAGTAGGTCATCATGGCGCCGGCTAGGTCTGCTCCGGAATAGATGCAATGATGATGTCTGTTGTACTTCAGGCAGTCTCGCATTTAAGGCGTTGACCTCGAAACTTGGGTGCAGCCGTCGTTTCATTAATGGGGAAAGGATGGTCGGTCATTTGCGGTGGTGTCGAGTGTCGGGTGACACGTGATTGTCCATGTTGCTCGCCATCAGAAGCGAGTGGGACAGGGCACACATCGTGGCCGAGCTGACCTCGGACCATACGGGGGTCGGTTGTGATAGGAAGAGTTCCCAATGGGTTGGCCGACACAGGCCCTAGAGCGGCGGTGCAGCCTAGCTGCCGAGCTGGCCTGGGACACTCCGCCAATTCCCTGTTGGGGTGAATTTCGTGATTAATCCGACCTGGGACACATGACACGTCACCGGCCGACCTGGCTCTCCTACACGTAGACAAGGGGTCCACGTGGGGCGTAGGCCTGGGCGCGCTCGTGCCACGTCACCAGGGTGCCAACAATTGTCCCCAGCGTGAATGCCGACCTTAGTTGGGGTTGACGCTTAACCGGCCTGGGCTGGCACGCGCGTGGCACGTGGGAGCGAGGCTGGACCACGTGTCCGTCGATGATTGGGGGATCACGTCTTTTCACCTTCCACCGCCATCGCCTATATATACCCCCTCATTTCTTTAGTTTCCATTTTTCCGCTCTCAACACTTGTCAAATATTCTCTCTCGATCTCAACCCAAATCCGGAACCGTGCTGACGCTGAGCCCTTTTCCGACCTAGCTTTCAGGTAGAATTCCGAACTAAACACTTAACAAATCTTTGAAAATGTCGTCGGGTTCAGAAGAGGTATATGACTACGACATGGGGAACCAATCTCCTGGGCCCTCCCCCTCTCCGCACAGAGACAACTCCCCGAGCGTCGAGGAGGTCCTGGAAGCCGTGCCACTGCAAACCGTCCGAGCTACGGTTGAGTCCGCCGAGCTTGCCTCCGACGTGGGCACGTCGTTCCCGTCCGAGCCGGTCTCCCCACAACCGACCTTTCTCAAGAGGAGGAAGAAGAAGTCGGCCAAGCGCGACCGGTCGAGGCCGTGGGGATGTTCCCAGTTCCCGTCGGCGGCGACCGAGGAGGTGCTGAGCTCGCTGCACGCCCAGTACATGGTCTCACCTCGGGTACGGTTCGTGGTGCCGGAGGCGGACGAGCGGGCTGATGGCCCGTCCGTAGGGCGGGTGGCGGTAAGTCAGGCCCTGCTCGAGGCCGGGGTGAGGCTACCATTTCCCAGGGCGGTAAAGCACTTCCTCAGCGCTTGGGGAGTGGCGCCTACTCAGCTCACCCCCAACACGTGGAGGACCGTCCTTGGAATGATGGTGCTGTGGCACCGTGCCGGGTTGAGCGAGCTGACGGTGTGGGAGTTCAACCACTGGTACACCTTCAAGTCGGACGGACAGCACTCGGGCTGGTACTATTGTTCAATCCGGCCGAACTCGGGGGGAGCTTTCGTCACTGGACTGCCGGACTCGGTAAAGGCCTGGAAGCCGAGCTGGTTCTGGGCGGAGGGGTGCCTGGTCAGTCCGGACGACTGGGAGGGGGAGGGTCGCCATTCCCGTGAACTACCACGAGCTTGGTAATTGTTCTTCCGATCTCGACCTTATTTTATTTCGAACTGAGCCAACTCTCTTTCCTTTCCAGATTTCAAAGAGGCGAGGCCGTTAGAGGGTCGGGATCGAGCGTCGCGATCGTGAGATCGATCCCAGATCGGGATTGGCGTACTCTATTAACCGAGGAGAACCTATTCAGTGCTCGGCTTTCACGAGCTCGTCCCCAGCGATCTTCTTCCTCAGGTAACGGATTGACCGCCTACTCGCTTATTTTCGACTGGCCGCCATTTTCGTGCTTACTAATTGTTTCCGAGCCTCGCGGCTCAATCATCTTCCCAAGCGACCATGAGGGGACGCCACGCCTCACCCACCAAGAAGCCTGTAGTCGAGGCGGGGAGCTCCTCACCGCCGACCTCGAACCTCAATTCCTGGAGCCTCGCGCGTCCTCCAAAGCACGGCGCCACGGAAGGGGCGATGACGAAAAGTGTAGGGTGGAGGCCGATTGTGAGGACCTCGGACCTATGAGGGCCGACCGCCCTACCTCGGCGCCAGGTCAAGGAGGCCGCTTTGCTTTGAGTAAGGCTTCTCCGGCCACTGCTGGGATTTCTACCGCTTAACTTCGCCGATCGGATCGCAGAGCTCCTCGATTCTGCCGATCTCGGGTGCGAACGCTGACTTCGCCATGGAGAGGTCCTGGACCCCTGACCAGAAGAATACCTCTCCAAGATGGACGCTACGGACAACACCCTCAGGGCGGCCGTCCACTGCAGTCGAGCTCTGATCCACCTCATCCGAGCCGGGGAGCAATCCAGGGCTTCGGTGCCAGAGCTGCAGGGGAGCCTGAATGAGTGTGACTCCGTGCTGGTGGAGGCGAGGGCGAGCGCGGCCAAATCCCGCTCCAAACTCAAGGAGGCCCAGCGGAAGGCCAAGGAGCTAGAGGACGCCAAGAGGGCGCATACTACGGAGGTCGAGTCCCTCCGAGCTCACCTGGAGGCAGCCAGAGTGGCCCAGTCCGGGCCTGCCGGACCATCTCGCGAGGAAGTGATCGAGTCCTACAAGCGATCAACGAGTACACATCCGAAGCCGAACTCGACCTTCATGCGCCGAGGATGTCATCGGGACATAAGCGAAGCATCCGAGTGGGACGTCGGTTTCCTCTTGGAAGAGGTCAAGCGGCTCAGGGCTCAGTATGGCATGCCGGAGAACTAGCTCGGGGCGGCCAGGGGCCTCAGGCGTGCTTCCTTTTCTTTTCTGTACTTGTAATTTTTCTTTTTTTTTTGTAATGAACAGTAGCAGTTCGGTCATACCGAGATCGGATTTTGTAACACCCTTGTAGGATTCTAGTTATAATGAAATTTTGAGTTCAGCTCTTCTTTTTCCTCGTTTGGCTTTTTAATTTCTTGTCCAAGCTTCGACTGTCGTGAGATAGTTTTCTCGAAGTCGACTCATTTCACTAGGTCGGCCCCGCGCTGGGGTCATAGGAATAACTTAATAATCCAACGGTTCCGCCAAGGTGGGTTCTTATAGCTGGTTACGAGCCCTCTGGCGTGAGTCTAGCTCGGTATACCCATTTCATTTGACAAATAGTTTCAAGTAATCAGATCGGTCGAGCTTATATGGTCGTGGATCGGTCGCTCAAGCTTTGTCCCCAGGCCGGACCGATTAGGTCGGCCGTGTCGTGGTCGTGTGCGGACCTGGAGTGGAGGTCGATAGCGGACCTAGGGGAGTGGTAGCGGACCTAGGAGTGGGTCGTAGTAGCGGACCTTGTTTTTATTTTTATTGATTGGATGCCACCGTGGTGAATCTGTCCCCCATCTGGGACCACTAAGGTCGGCCGTGTCGAGAGTGGTCGTAGTAGCGGACCTTGTTTTTATTTTTATTGATTGGATGCCACCGTGGTGGATCTGTCCCCATACCGGACCACTAAGGTCGGCCGTGTCAGGGAGTGGGTCGCCGTAGCGGACCTTGTTTTTATTTTTATTGATTGGATGCCACCGTGGTGGATCTGTCCCCAGACCGGACCACTAAGGTCGGCCGTGTCAGGGAGTGGGTCCGTCATGGCGGACCTAGGTCACTTTTTTTTTTCCGCCACCTTGGCGGGTCTGTCCCCAGGCCGTACCACGTAGGTCGGCCATGGCAGGGAGCGGATCCGCCGAGGCGAACTTAGGTACGATAGCTGAGTACTGAATTCCGAATTCAAACAATTCAAAAACTTCCATTCATTGTTAGAGAAGATATTACAACTGACTTGCAATCATTTACAACTTGAGATATTTTACAACTCGATAGCTATTGGAAGTATTTCTTGGTGCTCGATGTTCCAGGGTGGGGAGTTCACTCCTTCCGCCGTCTCCGAGGCAAGAAGAGCCGCTGCAGAGAGATCTGAGGACTACGAAGGGTCCTTCCCATTTCTCGGCGGGCGCTGCGGCTTTGGTCTCGGTGGCGAGGAAGACCTTCCTGAGTACTGTGTCTCTCGACCCTAAGCTTCGCTTTACTTTCTGGTTGAAATCGAGCACTTCGGCGTTTTATAGCTCGGTCTGCGGTCGGCGTCAATTCGCTTTTCCTCCGGCCAGTCGACCTCGAGCATAAGTCCCTGGCTATTTGTTTGCTCGCAGAAGTGCCGAGTTCGGTATGAGGCGGCTCGACCTCGGCGGTACTATAGCATCCACCCCATAGGCGGCCGAAGGGGTCTCTCCGTCTTTGGTCCTACATGTAGTTCGGTAGGACCACGGGGCGGCCGGAGCTCGTCTGCCCACCCTCCTTTCAAGTCCTCGATCGGGTCTTGAGTGTGTGCTTGATGATCTTGTTCACGGCCTCCACCTGACCGTTGGACTGGGGGTGGTTCGGCGTAGAGTAGTGCTTCTTGATCCCCAGATCCTCGCAGAAGGACCTCAATCGACGGTTGTCGAATTGCCGCCATTGTCCGTTCACGATGGACTGGGTATCTTAGAATCGGCATATAATTGACCTCCAGATGAAGTCGGTCGTCTTCTGCGTGATCCGAGCTAGGGCCTCAGCCTCAGCCCACTTGGTGAAGTAGTCCACGGCCACTATCGCGTACTTCACTCCCCCCCGACCAGTTGGCATGGGTCCTATGAGGTCGATTCCCCATTTGCAAAAGGGCCAGGGGCTGAGCACATGAGTGAGCTCAGCGGGAGGAGCCCCGCCAACCTGGGCGTGACGCTGGCACTTGTCGCAGCGCCTGACGTAGGCAATGGCATCCTTCTTGAGGGTGGGCCAGAAATATCCTTGCCTCAGGACCTTATGCGCCAGGGCCTGACCACCAGAATGGTTACCACACGTCCCGGAGTGGACCTCGTCGAGTATAAAGGTCACCTCCTTCTCGGCCAAGCAGTAACGAGAGGGCCTGAGAAGCTGCGCTTGTAGAGAATGTTGTCGATGATGGTGTAGCGAGCAGCCCTGATGCGTAACTGTCTGGCCAGCCTGGGGTCCTCTGGGGCCCTACCATCCTTCAAAAAGGACAAGATTTCGTCCGTCCATGAAGTGGGGCCCAGGTCTACTGTCGTGACAATGGAGGGCTGAGCTATGGCCGACCTCGTCAATCGGTTGATTGGTACAAACTCCAGTTCCTCTATCCCCTCACTAGTGGCGAGCCGAGCCAGGGCGTCAGCCAAGTTGTTCTGAGTTCGGGGGATCTGCCGAAGGACGACCTTATCGAAATTTTTCATTTCGGCTGCAGCTAGGTCGGAATAACTGGTCATCCGCTCGTCCTTAGCAAGGTAGGTGCCGTTGAGCTGGTTGACGACAAGCTGGGAGTCACTTCGGACCTGGAGGTGAGAGACACCCATCGCCTGGGCGTATCTAAGGCCTGCAATCAAGGCCTCGTACTCGGCTTCATTATTGGATGCCGGAAATGAGAATCGCAAGGACTGGCAGAAAGACTCCAATGAGGGGCTCAGGAGCACGAGCTCAGCTCCAGAGTGTATGTCCGTCGACGAGCCATCCACAAAGAGCGTCCAGGGCTCGACCTCGGCACTGGGACTCGGTGGTGGCGGGCTGAACTCAGCTACGAAATCCGCCAGGGCCTGGCCCTTGACCGCGAGCCGAGGTCGGTATGAGATGTCGAACTGTCCGAGTTCTACCTCCCATTTGGCGAGCCGACCTGAAGAGTCCGGCTTCTGGAGCACCTGCCGCAAGGGGTAGTTCGTCACCATCTCGATGGAGTGCTCGAGGAAGTAAGGCCGAAGCTTTCTGGAACTGGTGACGAGCGCGATGGCTAGTTTCTCCATCGGATGTAGCGCTTCGCGGATCGATGAAGGATCGCTCGTGTAGTATCTGGGTCTTTGGACATCCCCTCGATGCCGTAAGGGTGAGCTCATCGCATGCTCGGAGACGGCGAGGTAGAGCGAGAGGGCGTCCTCATACTGGGCTTTGACAGCAGAGGAGAGTCGGGCCAAGTGCTTCTTGAGCTCCTCAAAGCTTCCTGGCACTCGAGTCCATCCAAGTCCTTCCCTTTCTTCAGGGCCTCGAGGAAAGGGGCGGCACTCGCGATGGCCTTGGACACGAATCGATTCAGGCAGCTTATCCGGCCGGTGAGACTGGACCTCTTTAACCTTGGTAGGAGGTCTCGAGGTTCAAGACGGCACTAATCTTCTCGGGTTGGCCTCAATGCCTCTCGAGCTCACTACATAGCCGAGGAATTTTCCTGACTCAACCCCAAATGCACACTTTGCCGGGTTCACTTCATCCTACATTCCTCGGGACTGGAACATGTTACCCAGTGCCGGACGTGGTCACCGCTTCGACACTCTTCACCAACATGTCATCGACGTATACCTCCATAGTAGTTCCGATGGGGCGACGAACATCTTATTGACCCGGTGATGCGTCGCCTCGGCGTTCTTGACCGAATGGCATGACTGGTAACGATAAAGACCTCGATGCATCACGGGCCGTGTGCTCGATGCGGGGATACATGGGGATACTGGTTATAGCCCGAGCGCATCCATCATCTTGAGGAGCTCGTGCCCGGCCGTGGTGTCGACCATCCGTCTATCCGAGGTAGGAGAGCGAGTCCTTGGGGCCTTGTTAAGGTCGGTGAAATCTATGCGGACCCTCCACTCATGGTTGTTCTTCTTAACGAGGACCAGGTTCGCGACCCAGGTCGGATACTTGGCTTCCCTGATAAAACCGATTTCAAGTAACTTATCCACTTCCTTGGCCAGGGCCTCATAGCGCTCTGGTTCACGGACGTCGTCGGCTAACGCCGAGGTCTTCTGCGGGTCGATGTTCACCGGTGACAAGCCAGCGACGCAGTATGCACGCCATGTGCGAGGGTTCCCACGCCGAAGACATCGACACTACCGCGGAGGAATTCAACAAGGGCAGAGCGTGGGCTCGGCCGGTCCCTTCCGATCTTCGTAATCTGTCCGGTTGTCCTGGCTCGACCTCGATGGTTTCTAGTTCTTCCATAGGCTGTGCGCTCCGGTCCTCAGGTCGGCCACGTGGGTCGTCGAGCTCGGCCATAGCGGCGGTCGATCCGGGCCACCGGACGAGGTTGGGTGGCGTCGCATCGGCGTGTCGCGGCTGATCTCCGGATCGTCGCTATCCCCGGGGGTGGGAACTTCATGGCATAATGGTAGATGGAGGTCGGGGCCCTGAGCTCGTGCAGGAAGGGCCGACCTAGGAGGGCATTGTAATTGCCTGGGAGGTCTACCACGATGAAGGTGGCCATGACGGCCCGTAGACATGGCTTTTCTCCGAGCTCTACCAGCATCGATATCTGCCCGACTGGCTCAGTAGCGTGACCAGTGACTCCAACCACAGGGCCAAGGGGCACGGGCTCAAAGCCGCTCGCCGAGGCCCATGTGGAGTAAAGTCCTGGTATAGCAAGTTGACCCGCTCGGGTTGTCGATCGGTGTCCGGTGTGCGTGGGTACCATTGAGGACCATCTTGATGACAAGGGCGTCTGGTGGGGTGGCGGACGTGGCTGCGTCGGCCTCGATAAAGCGATCTCCTGGTGCTCGGACGGGTCGAGCTAGTCCTTATCCTCTGCGCGAATGCGGTAGTCGTTGCGAGGCCTCTCTCGCCAACCTCTTGCGCGGTTCCTTGACCCGACGAAGTGTTGGTTACCCATGACCAACGTATGGACCTGCGTTAGTGGCCCGCGGTGGCGGAGCCGGTGGGAGTCCCTGAGTAAGGCCGTGATCGGGCCGTGGGGCGACGAACTTTCGGCCCGCCCTCGCCGAATCAAGCCCTCAACCTCATTGCTCAGTCCCTACAATCATCGGTGTCGTGCCCGGCCCGTCTGTGGTAACGGCGATATCTCTCCTGGTTACGGCTCGAGGAGGGTCCTCATCGCGGTCGAGGGTGGTAGGACCCCGATCCTTCACATGCATCGATCGCCTTCCGGTGGTGTTGAGGACGTGGAAGGATCGGAACCTCGGGAGGCCTGGTCGAGCGACCTCGCGCCCGTGGGCGATCATCGAGTACGTGGCGCTTTGGCCGAGCCGGTGTCCCTCTCTCTTGCCTTTCTCCGGCCGGGGTCCCGGGCTTCGCCTCGAGGTCCCCGGACGCCTCCTCGACCCGATATGGCACTCACTCTGGCCGAGGAACTCATGATATGTCTCTGGGCTCGTGGGACCACCACCGACCGACTGCACTGGCGGCTAATCGCCGCCACGGTTGTTTCATCGACACGCTCCCGATTTCAATGTATCGGTTGTTGAACCGCTTCCACATAATTCTTGAGGGCCTCGTCCTTCCCGCACGTCCACTAGTCTGCAGCGGGGTCGACTCTCGAGCGGGACCCCATAAAAGCCTGCTTGGAACCTGGTCGCGAGGTCTCCCACGTCTTTATGGAATGCGGGGGAGCTTCTTGAACCACTTCATGGCCTTATCCCTAGCGTCGAGAGGAAGGCCTTGCACATGAGCCCATCGCTTACTCCTGGTAGCTCCATGAAGGCAAAGTGTACTGCCGGCGTGACTCGTCGGTCGCCGACTCGTCGTAGTTCCCTTCTTTGAGGCAACTCGGTTTAGGCGGCATGAGCTCGGCCTGGATCTTAAGGCTCGGCGGGAGGCCTTCCCTACCGGCCGGGGCTGAGGGCCTTCTCCGGGCCTCTGGCTCGGCGACCTTCTTTCGCAGGAGCTCTAGCTCGGACCGCGGAGGTGGGGGCCGTGCACGCCGCCTCGCCCTCGTCCGTTCTCTTCCGCTTGTGGTGGGGCGAGGCGATCGAAGACGCTGGGGTCTTCCGGATGATCTGGTTCCCGAGAGCCCGGGGTGTTGATGGGGCGGTGGTCGGGTCGGTCTTGGAGATCGGTGAACTCGAGACGGCGCTGGCGCGGCGTCGGTAGCGCCCGGTGGGTGATATGACGCCGCTCGGCTTAGGGCTGTCCGACTGGCCAGAGGTCGCCACAACCTGGTGAGGTCGTCCCACCGCCAGACTGGGCCGGAGTGACCTCACGGTTGCGCGATGCCACACATCCGATCGGGGTCGCCTACTCGAATGAGGGCGTATTCCGTCTTTGGGGTCGGAAGTCGTCACTCACCCAGTCTTGGACGGTCAGTGACTCATAGGCGTGCTTTGGTAGAGGCCGGGATGTGTTCTTTGAAATACAAAGGGGAGGCCCTCCTCTAGCGCCAATCGTTGACGTCGAAATCGATGGGTGATTACTTATCAACTGGGGTAGGTGTCAGGACCTGGATAGTAGTACTGAAGAAGAAGTAAAATGTATAAATGTATATTGTCCGAACTGGGCTGTGTTTACAGAGAGTTTTCTCGTGTCTCAAATGAATGCTAAGTGTTCTATTTATAGTGTGCAATCTGGTAGGAGGGTAGTAGGTCATCATGGCGCCGGCTAGGTCTGCTCCGGAATAGATGCAATGATGATGTCTGTTGTACTTCAGGCAGTCTCGCATTTAAGGCGTTGGCCTCGAAACTTGGGTGCAGCCGTCGTTTCATTAATGGGGAAAGGATGGTCTGTCGGCTGCAGGTGGTGTCAGGGTGTCAGGTGACACGTAGATTGTCCTTGTTGTCGGCTACTGTAGCGAGTGGGACAGGGCAAACATAATGGCCGAGCTGACCTCGGACCATCCGGGGGTCGGTTGTGATAGGAAGAGTTCCCAATGGGTTGGCCGACCTGGGCCCTAGGGCGGCGGCAGCTGGGCCTAGCCGAGCTGAACTGGGACACTCCGCCAATTCCCTGTTGGGGTACACGTCACCGGCCGACCTGGCTCTCCTACACGTAGACAAGGGGTCCACGTGGGGCGTAGGCCTGGGCGCGCTCGTGCCACGTCACCAGGGTGCCAACATTTATAATATTATATTAATTATTTATTGTATATAAATTTAATTATTCTCGTGTATCGCACGGGTGTAGTACTAGTTTTTGTTAGTTGATGAAAATGTGCATTATGTCATAAATAAATGTATATTTCTACATTATCCAATGAAAATAAATAATATGTAATGTGTATATAAAATTATTTAATCGAAAAAACAAAAAATATGGAGTGATTTGAGACAAAAATAAAATTAATGCTCAAGTATCACATTGACTAGTGCTCAAGAATGAATAATTTGTCTTTCACGTTTGAGATGAAAAAATCTTATTTCTTGGTTGTGCTCATAGAATCATATTGTAACTTTCTTCATCCCTCTTATGGCAGAGTTGTTGGCAATCATGAATCATGTATAAGATTGCCCGGTTGGAGTTGTACGGTGCAATGCAGTGGAATATACTATCGAAACAGATTTGTACAAAATACATATATGTGTTATTATTCATTAATTACTAATTCAGTATTTCGACAAGCTCACTAATTCTCTCGCTTAGAAATATTCTATTTTTATTATTATGTTAAAATTAAACTTTAAACCCATCACAATTCAAACCGAAATTAATTTGGTTTTTCTATTTATTAGACAAGAAAAAAAGAAATTGACAACAACAACGTGAAAAAGAGAAATACATACTATTGCGAAATACATAACCAAGCCAAGTACAAGTTCCACTCTAATCTTAATAGTGCCTTAAAACTTTTCTCACCATAAAAGTAATTTACAATATTAGATCCTCTCCGGTCACATTCACCATGCATCAACAAACCACATGCTTACACATAATCTATACTGCTCCGTCCAAAATACCAAACATACATAACCAGACGACACTTTCGCTACGTAATCGCTGACGTCCCAAACGCTCCTAACCAAACATCTTGTTTCCTTTTGTAAACATGCTATGGATAATGTACTACAAGAGTCAATACTGTCCAATCCATCCTATCAAACACAGTTCGTGCAGATTAATACTGCAAGAAATCTGCAAAGCACGCAATAGGCTGCTGATTCAAAAGGTGAGAATTCCAAGATTGATTCAACAAATTACTATAAGCAGAATCTGCAATCAATTCACTCTCATTCCCAAAACCACCATTGTCTGCATTCAAATAACTCAAGATTTCATTCAAAGATTGCAACCTGTAGCTTAATTCATCCATTTGAGCCCTGAGAATTGAATTCTCAGCCTCAATGTTGAGATAATTCTCAGTGGTAAAATTCATTTTTGTCAAAATCTCATCATTTTCTTTCCTAATTTTTTCAGCTTCTGCATTTAGATCATTCAATTGCTTCTGTTTTCGCAACCGGGATCTTCGTGCAGAATCCCGGTTGGATATAAGCCTCTTCTTCCTCCTCTGATCCATCAGTTTCTGAGGATCATCTCTAGAAGCTCCATATGAAGATGTCCCACTAGATGAAGCCATCAAAATGCTACAAATCACTTCCTTTTAGATCAAGTTGTTCAATAGAAACCTCAGCAGAATTTGCTCAAAATTTAAGAAATATCAATCTTGGAGACAGTAAACTTCACATATTAGCAGGACCCAAATAGAGATTAAGCTATATTTTCTTTATTTATATTTATATATGAATTTGTTTTTATAGAGATAAGAGATTTATAAATACGGATATGAATTATATGATCAGAAAATTGATAGCATAAATCATGAGATGTAATAGAACCAGTAAAGGAAAACAACGGAGAAAGATTGAACTAAATGGGTCCTGCGCCTATATGTAGAATTTATCATAAACCCAGAAAGATAAAGCTCACTTAAAATTGCGGACATGAATCTCAAACAACAAGAACAATAGATGAAGCATTAAGATTGGCTTAATTGTAATGAAGCTCAAGAAACAAATTTGGGTTTTGAATCCAATTAAGGATTAAAAAACCCGAATGCAATGAAAATGAAGAAAGGGCGGATTTAGACTAGTTGTGAGGGTGGATGGAGAAGAAACGATAGAGGAGAAGGGTTTCTGAGCGAGTTGGATTGGATTTTATAGAGCAAAACAGCACCTCAGAAATTGATTAAAAATTTAGGGAAAAAAATAAAAAAAGGAAAATGAAAATGAAAATCTGTGGATTATAGAAAGTGGTTTTGTTGGGACAACCACGTGGGTACCGAATCTAAGCCATGTGGCATCTTGACAGAGTGCTACGTTATCCAAATTTTTTTTTTTAATATCTACATTAGATCAAATGAATAATATATAATTGTCCCCTAATAGTGAGAAAACCCCACCAACCGACACAACTTTTTTTCCCGACAGTGGGTATCTTGGTACCCACAATGGTTGGTATAGAAAGGTAGATTGGAATTTCCTCTAAGAAAAGTGACCACATTGGGGCATGTGTGTACGGGCGGGGCTGGATATGCAAGTTTCTAGAATCGGGATCCTATCTCATTTTCTATTTTTTTGACTGCTTTTTCCAATTGGAATTATTTGTGTTATTAAAGTTATATTTGGAAGATAAAATTGGTAAGCTAACTTATAATTAAAAAATTAGCTGATAGTTAAAAAGTTAATTGAAAAACTAATTGAAAGCTTATAGGTGATGACTGATAACCTATAATTTAAAAGCTAATTAATGTAAATAAAAGTGTTTGACAAATTTAGCTAAAAAGCCGCTCAAAAATATAAAATTATATAAAAGGATGTGTTTAAAGTAATTTTAAAAAAAGAAAGAGGTTAAAAATGGAATAAAAAGCTATAAGTTCATCGAGCTTATTTCAAAAGCTTGTAAAAATAGCTTATGAAATAAACTCATAGTTTCTCAAATAAGCTTTTTAGCCAAACGAAGCTTATAACTTATTTGAGTAGAATGAGCTTATAAACTCTCTAAATAATTTTTTTTTTAAAGATACCTCTAAATAAGTTATAAGTTAACTTATTTAGCTTACCAAATATACTTTAAATGAGTATACTTTATTGTGTATATATATATATATGAAATATTTCAATTAAACGAGACAATTAAAAAAATAAAAAATGATACAATAATTTTTGACACGTAAATAGTGAGTAGGAAAGTTAATTATTTGTATACAAACATGTAAAAACAAAGAATAATGAAATTGACCATGACTACTTACTGATCATCAATGTTATAATAGTTGACAGCAATTGACCCATGAATTATCATTTTAAACAAATTTTAAATAATTTAAAATGGCAAATCAATAAATATCACATTACTAATCATTACTGTTTATATATAACATTACTCTATAAATAAACCATTTAAGAGTATCTCCAATAACCCATTTAAATTTAAATATATATCACATAAATATTATTATTATTATCATCCAGTAAAAAATAACGCATTATAATATCACTTTAAAATATTAATAAGAAATATTTCCCTAGAATTATTCAATCATTAATCATAGGAATTAAGAAGTTGGTTCTGTAGCAACCTAGAAGGAGGAAAATGTTAGACAACAACTATGGACAGAGAATCTCGATTTCCCTCACGCGATCTTTACTAAATCGAAGTCCGTAGAATACATTGTACTGTGTTATCCTCATGCGCGTTTATCTTGTCATCAATAAATTTATTAATAATAATGTTATCGGTTTAATAATATCAACATAATTAAATTAGTTGTCATTGAATATATTATTCAGTAATATGTATGTTTACGTATGTATTTATTTTACAAATTGTCACGCAATTTCACATTAATATTATACAATAATAAAGTAATAATAATTTTAATAACTAGTGACAATAATTAATATTATTGTAGAATTATTATTGGCAACAATGTATAGATGTTATTTTTGTTTTCATGCTGTTAACAGTTATAGTGATGGATACGCAAATTGATTTGTATAATTAAGAAATAGACTTTATCGAATTGCATTATGGCCAATCAAGAAGTTTATGTCAATTGGGAAATATTTGCAATAATAGCCCACTAAGAAATGCTTTGGCGACTTAAGTTGACTAAATTCCTTTTTAGAACACATAAAAAGAATACTTTCATCACGCAAATGATATTATCTTAGGTAACCGAAAAGGACACAAAGGAGAAAAAGTTAGGTGACACAATGGCCCTCTCCTCCCCAGCTCAAATTTTATTTACTCAAATTACGTATTAGATATATGGTTAAAAATTAATAATATATATATATTAAAAAATAAAAAATAATTGCGTATCTGGTTGAAAATAGTAAAAGAGAAAAAGTTCTGAAATTTAATGTGTATAGAATAAGGCCTATATATGCAGTAGGTTTAATTAAAAAAATTCAATTGAATAGAGTCCAGTTCGAAAGTACTAGTTCGATAACATTTAACTTTTTTGATAAATCGTTGTTAAGATATTTTTGATGTAATTTAAATGCATGAAACCATGAGTACTCGTAATCTTTGTCTTCGATATGAGGGATTGTAGCATGAATTAGGAGTTTCACTTTATTTTTTTTTCAAAATACAGAAAGTGAGTCGTGTTAAATAATTTGATAATACGTATTTGATTGGAACGTTAAGTCATGCGTAGGATAAGAGATTCCTTACAAAATGTCTTTTTGCATAAAGTCCCATTCCGAGGAGCTTAATCATCACTAAATCAAGGTGCTTAGAGGCCTTTCATGATAAGGTGAGATTGTCATGTTGGAAATGAACCTGAAAAGCAAGAGCAAAGTCATGTATAGAAGCAACTTTAAACTAATTCTCAAAATTGGGGAAAGGAAATATTAAGATGAATTCGGACTTTTGAGAGGTCGGATTCCTACTCGATGCATGTTGGTGAAATTTTACAATGAGTAAATAGGAATCAACTCAGTCCATGAATCCCCTCATGGGTGTAATATATTCATATCATAATATATAATTGTTAGTGTTAGTAACTTATAAGTTTTTTTTTTTACACGAACTTATAAGTTAATTATAATGATTTAGTAGTTATAGCAATCCTCGAGCGATTTCAGTCAATGAGTTCATATGGGAAAAATAGAAGTTCTAGCTAATTGACTGAGACTTTTATTAGCAGAAGTTACATAAATGTAGAAGCTGCTTGTGTTTTTAAGGATATTTTTGAAACTCGTCCCAAGGATGAGATACTACTAAGGGGAGGGAGTTACTATGGGGTCGACCCTAGAATTGAAGACTCTTAAATCATATGCTCGTTAAACTATCAAATTTACCATTTTCTTTTCTATCAAAAATCAATTTGTCATATTCAGGAAAAAAAATCAATTTCTCATTTATACATAGTGGATAGAAGTGTCCCGTCTTCAGTCCATTGTGGCAAGTGTTGGAAATAGGGCTAGTAAATCAAAGATTTTAATGACTCCAAGGCACGTAAATATACAGTATCTTTTAAGAGATATTTCTCCCCGTATTAACAACGTCACTCTGGGATGCGGTTCATCACACAACTTGGGTTTATTAATACTGATGATGCTAAATGCAAAGTATGAGATTTCGTGATGTTTTGATTTTTGGATTGATTAAGCAATTGACCAGTTTGATGCGTTTATAAAGAACGTTTGTGTCTGTTGGATAGAGATGCGTTTCTTTCAAGAGTTGTGTCCCTTTAAAGAAACGTATCCTTTGACGTATCCCTTCAACGAGATGTGTCTGTTCATTTAACAAATTTCACACCTTTTGGCATAGAATTAATCCATAAAACAATGAACACAAATTCTGTTTGCGAGGGGCAGCTTGAACCCCGTCGTGAAGCAACAATCATAAATCGAGGCGGCAACTCATTTGCAAAGATCTAGATGAAAATGAATAGGAAAAATATCTAACAAGAAGTTCCTCTTTCTTTTGATGCACCGATTCTCTGCTACAATTAATTTCCAACTTGTTAAAAATGGTTACGTTCCTGTATTCATTTCAACATAAACTCTGGGTCGAAGAATATAACCATTCAATTTAGTTTCTCATTCGAGTTTCTGGGAGGATTTGATCTCTAGAAGAACAAATCAACCATTCATGTATGTTTCTTCCTTATTTTATTGCTCTATCTAGAATTTTGAGAAATTCGCTTTTCCATTTCAAAGAAAAATGTTTGCGCATTGTTATTAATTAATATTTATTTATTACGCTCTTCAAGCTTTTTTGATTTTATTGAGGAATTTTAAACTTATCATCTCGATCATTCTTTTTGTCAAATATTCAATTAATTAAAAAAAATTGATTTATAATATACAAAATACATAACATAAAACTTCATAAAATCCACGAAAAAACAGAAATTAAAAGAACTTTGATCAAATTGATCTAAGCAGCCAATGGACAAGTCGATAACCAATCATACACCAATTTGTATTTGTTTTAACACTTTTCTCTTTAAAATTAACTTTTACACGTTCAATATTAATTTTAATTATTCAAAGAGAGTAAAATTATATATAGAGGTACTTGACAAATTGCATCACAATGTCCACTATTTAAATTTAGAGAAAATCATGCAATTGCATCGAATTTATCGTTAGCTTTAGTGGTAGACCCGGTAATTTGGATCGGGGCGTGCTAGGAAAATTATAACTTAATCCACACACATTGAAGTTTTTACCACTAACTTCGAAGACCTTAGATATTGATAAGTGCAATTTGTGCACTTATTTAGGTCTTCTAAACTATGTATTTTCCTTATTTTTTATCAAGTTCGTGCTTAATTTAGTATTATTTGTTTCTATTTCAGTGAAAACCGGGAATTGAAGAAAGATTGCAATTTTGGACTTTTGAAGGACTCAATTTGAAGCAAATAAAGTTGGGAAGGTGAAGAAAAATCAAATGGAAGCCGAAGTGAAGATAAATTAAAGTATGTGGACTCAATTGATCGAAGTTGAAAGTTCAGGACTTGCCCCGCAATTAAACTGTGAGGACCAAAACGAAATTGAGCAAAAGTTGAATTCAGCATAGCCATGCGATCGCACGTGCGACCGCATGCATATGAAAAATCAACACCATGCGATCGCATGCGCGATCGCATGGTTATGTCGGGCAGAATTCCGGAAAAACTTTTCAAAACGAAGTGGACACGAATTCTTGGGCTTTTTGGCTTATTTTAAAATACGAACTTGACCTAATTTCGGAGGAGAACAGGAGAGAAGAGGGAAGAACGAAAATTGGAGCAATCAACTTGGAGAAACTTGGAGAAAAAGCAACAATTGAAGATCCAAATTCAAGAGCTCAACTTTAATTCGGTGATGGCTTTCTCTTCACGTTTTCTTCTGATTTTTACTGCATGATAGGCTAAACTTTTCATAGCATTAGGGTAGAGGTGAAACTTTGATTTTGGTTTGAATCCGGATTGTTAATTTGATGTTTTGTTAATTCTTATGCTAAGATGAACGTTCGGTTTTGAGTTTTCAATATAATTATGCTTTCTTTTACAACTTGTAGCCAAAGTTGATCTGTGATCTATTTATTGTATTGAGAAATCGTAAATAGATTAGACTTTTGTTGAAAACCACAAAGTCCGATAGGGGATGAGAATACCCTTATGCTTTGTGCGATGTTTTTATGCAATTCTTGCGTTGTAATGCATTTTTATGGCGTTGTTATCATAGAGATATAGTTAACATGTCATATAAATAGGTTGAATTCTACTTGAAAAAGATTATTCAACAAATTTTGTGAATTGAATCGTCAAAACTAACTTTCATTGTCAAATTGATAATCCAGAGGATAACTAAATGAAAAGTGGACTCGAAACTTTAATGCTAGTTTTCCCATATTTGATTTAAAACCATAAAAAATCATTCTTTTAATTTGTTCTAATTTGATTCTTAATTTTAATTTTAGATTTAGCAATTTAATTTAATAATTTAATTTTCGCAAGATTAGAAATTAAGTGATATCAACTTATTCATTTCGATTAAGGCTAGTTAAAGTGAGCGTGAGAATAAATCAGTCCTCATGGGTACGACATCCGGACTTTAAAAGTCCACTTTATTACTTATACGATCCGTACACTTGCGGTGTGGATTGATCAACAACAGATATGATAAAGGAAAGGGATAGAAATTTCAAATCCAGGGCAGCTTAATCTCATTATAGGGTAACTGAAACAAAATGTCTCTACCTTTCAACATTCTTGCTCAAATCAGTCCCACTTTTATTTTATTTTATTTATTTATTTATTTATATCTTTTTTCACAAATCCAGCCTTACTTTCACACCTTTTTGTTAAATATTTCCACTTTACAAGATTTCTGATACTAAATAGACTAGTGCTGTACCCGTGCATTGTACGGAAGAATTAGTTTAAATGATTTATTATAAAATTCAATGCTCTTACATAAATAACACAATTTTTGTTTTAAAAAAAATCCTTAAGATTCTATTAGAATAATTAAAAAAATTTATGAAACTGCTCCAATTTTTAAAAAATCTTTAGAAACATGGTTGTTAAAATCCCAATTTGAATTTTATGATCCTGCGATTTTACGATTCTCAAAAGAGAAACCAATTTGATCCTACTGTTGTATCCTAAAAATTTAGAATCTTACGATTTTGTTACTAGTATCCAATGATCCTAATGGATTTTTTTATTCCATCGATTCAGGCGATCCTTTATTTTTATAACTTTTTGCTTCATTTTCAATGAAATAAGTATTTTTAGATGTATTAGCATTCCTTTTGTAACTTATATATATATATATCGTTTTTTATTAACTAATCCGCATGTATGTGCGTCACACGTGTTATACTAAATGACAAATGATGTGTGTAACATTTCTGAAGTATTAATATTTTTTATGTAAGAATACAAGAAACATATTCAAAGAATATATATAGGAAAAGTACTTTTAGATATACGTGAAAAAATAGTGGTTATCGATAAGATGAACTAATAAATTACTAATTGTATTTAGAAAACACTTTGATCTCTACTTTTCTTATTTGTCTTATCTTCCTCGTACAAATATAGAACAAAATACAAATTCTCACTAAAAGAAATGCGCTAAAGAAGCAAAACAATTAAAATAACAATTAAAAAAATCTTTATATTAATCAAAGTAGAAGAGATTTCTATGCAATTGCATGTTTTGGAGAGTAAATTATATCAATTAACAAGTATGAATTATAACTTATAGATCATAGTTAAGAGTATTGTTGATAATAAACATAAGGATAAAATTGACTAATAAATAAATTAATAAGGATAATATTGGAAATCAAAAGATTTCGTACTATCCATACTTTTTAATATTAATATTAATAATAATATAATATAGAGAGTGTAGATTATCTAAAATTTTTTGATTTCCAAGAGTACCCATATATAATTTATTAAATTTCTACCATGCCCTTTTTTCTTAAATTGTTATTATTCTTAATTAATATATGCCTCTTTATTTTGCTAGCATTTCAAATAAGTAACTCATAGTTATTAAATGAATAATTTAGTATTTTCTTTAAATAGGAAAATCTTCAATGCACATTTTAATTTGAGATGACAATTAAAATTGGTATATTGATTATTTCTCATCTTTACTTAGGGTGTGTTTGATTGGAGGGTAGAAAAGTGGATGAAATTTTAATTCCATAGAATTTATTTTCCCACCCTTCCCTATGGGAATTCCAATTCTTTGATTTAAAAAAAAATCACAACTTTTTTGACTAACATGAAAAATAAATTCTATGGAAAATAAAAGGTATTTGATTGAAAAATGAAAAATAAGGTGGAAAATATTTTCCACCCCAATCAAACACACCCTTATGTTATTTGCCATGGTCTTTGATGTAATTCTCATTGTTTCTTACATATGTGGTGTGTTATTTTTTATTTTTTATAAATTTTTTGTGCATAGAAAATAAAGAAATCATAGACCAAAATTGAGGTTTCCATTACTATCAAAGAGACGACTATTTTTTGACAAAACATATTGAACGGTAATTTTACATGTAATAATGATATATTTTCTCACGACCAATTCTACATAACTTTATATCGAGGTATTCCAATGGAAACAACAGATGTATTAATACAAGCATAAAGCGAAAGCAAAAAATTATGTGGAAAATTAACAGAAAATATCATACACAATTTTTTTACTATAACTGTATAATCACATTCATTATTACCACAATATGTTTACATCCACATCGTTAGCAAACAAGTTGTCCAATCAATTTCTTTTTATGTCTCTAATTTGTTCACATTTTTTTCATAAAATTGAGCAAAATACCTATTTATTTCGTTACTATCATGCCTTCTACTTTTACATAAAATGTGCAACGCATGTTTCGATACACAAGTATGAATTATGCCCCCGTTAGGGAGTAGATTATAATGGTTTTTAAAGTTGTATTATGTAAAAGAGGAGAGAGAATGAGTGGAATTGAGTGGTTGAGATTTGTGGATATGATTAGATATGTGGATGTGATTGATTTAGGATAAAGAAAGAATGGATAAAAAAGTTGTAAAAAATTATAAAAAATTGTAAAAGTGGTTGGTGAACGGGGGCTATAACTTATTGATAATAGTTCAAAGTATTGTTGACGATAAATATAAGGACAAAATTGACTAATGAATTAATTAGTAAGGATAATATTGGAAATTAAAAGATTTTTCACTATCCACACTATTAATATAGAGTGTAGATCAATAGACATCATCTGTTATTTAAAAATTTAAAAAATGAAAAAAATGAAAAAAAAAAGGAGAGAGGGAAGAAGAAGATATAATATGTGTGTTAAATGAGATACTAGGATTACTTTAAGACAGGTGCTCTAACTCCGATCCACCTGCAAATATAACGGGGACACCTCGTTCTCCCGTGGCAATAATAAGGGTGATAGGGATTGTTTTTTAATGGTTTTTAATGTAAATGAGGAGAGAGAATGAGTGGAATTTAATGGTGGAGATTTGTGGATTTGATTCGAGGGTGTTAGCATTCCAAAAAAAAATACATTCTTTTCAAATTTCAAATTTGGTCAAACAAATCACATCCATATATTTCTCCATTTATTAAATCCTCATCATTCAACTCCACTCATTCTCTCTTCCTATTTTTAAAAATATATTAAAATTTATTCACTAACACCCTCTTAGAGTAAAGAAAAAATATATAAAAATAATAAAAAATAAAAAAATGTGAAAAAAATTATTCCCAATCAGGGGCAATAACGAGAAATCAGAATCCAGATATTTATAAACAGTATATTAAAATCGCTATTCACAGCAGCCGATATCATTCGTCTCAACTCTTTAGCGTTTTAACAAGGCCCACAGCCGGCAAAATTTCACCCTCTTTTCACCTCACGCTCCCCTAACCACGTGTCATTCACCAAATCTGGGTCCCACCCCAACGGCCGCTCCGTCTCCTTCCAAGCTCCTCTCGCATTAAACCTGCTCTCAATCCTCTTTCTCATCGCCGCCGTCAAAATCTAATCCGGCGAAACAAAAAAAATAGTATTTATTTTTAATTTATTTTTACTTAATTTATTTCGCGAATTCCCATTTTTGGTCCCCTTTTTGCGGTTACCGGTATTGCAGTAATTAATATTTATTGCCGTTTCGATCAGCTTCGTGATCCGCGTTATTTACTCTGTCGAAGGTTTACTTTTACTCTAACTGAATAGAACAAACAGCTGAATTTTCGATCTAAAAGTTGTTGAAGTTTTTGAATAGTGATCCGATTTTTCATTTTCAGTATACACTATACAGAGATTGGTTGATGCTTGATTGAGCGATTTATCGACGATCATCAACGATTTTGAGAGGATTTGGTGATCGGTAATTTGCGATGTCTGGACCGTTGGATCGATTTGCGATACCTTGTGAGTAAAATCTGTTTCTTGTAATCGCGTTGACCTTTTAGAAATTAGGGTTTATTGCTTTGTGGAATTGCTTTCTGTATGAACCAAATGTAGTTAGATTTCTATAATTAGAGCTTCTTCCTATGAAATTCTTTATCTTGATAAGGTGATTTTTGTTACGGATTATTTCTAAGAATTGGGCAATCTTAATTTCTGGATCAAAATTGTAGTGTTATTATTTCATGCGTTATATGACGCTGTGAAGTTTTTGGAAAAAGTTTTGAAATGGAAGTATGAAGTATAGTTCTTGAAGCCCTTTATCTTTGGTATTTGATTTTAGATATTTTCTTGGCTGCAGCTACAATGTTGTGTTTATTCGTTGTCAGTTTGTTTCTTGGAAACGGTTCTTGTAAGCTGTAATTAATGGCATGACTAGAATTGATTATTGTGCACTTCAAAAAAAAAACAAAAAACAAAAAGAAAAAGAAAAGAAAAGAAAAAAGAATTGATTATTGTGGAGAGACGCATATCATGAATTATGCCATTCGTAGACCCTGCTTCCTGATCACTAGAAATTCTGATTTAGGGGTGGAAGTGTTAATTGCCACCTAAAAGTTGTGCATTCTTGAAAGTCAATCTTTAGAGACAGATATTGGATAGGTAGGTAATGTGCATTCTATGAATCATGCTGTCGTTTACTTGATATGATTTTTTATATCGATATTTGCTTTCCACTTTAGGCTTTGAGGGCTCATCAGGTAATGATGAGAGAAGGGAAAGAAAATCTGATTTTGAGAATTCGGAGGATGAAAGAAGGACAAGAATTGGTACCCTGAAGAAGAAAGCACTGAATGCATCCTCAAAGTTTAAACATTCTCTGAAGAAGAAGAAGAAAAGTAGAAACAAGAATGATGGTCGAGTCAGCTCTGTTTCGATTGAGGATATCCGAGACGCCGAGGAACTAAAAGCTGTTGATGCATTCAGACAATCCTTAGTGTTGGATGAATTATTACCTTCAAAGCTTGATGATTACCATACTATGTTGAGGTTCGTAATCCTTTGGCTTTCTCTACTTTACCTGGACCGTCGTTGTGATGGATTATTGATAAAATTTGCTTTCAGGTTTTTGAAAGCAAGAAAGTTTGATATTGAGAAGGCCAAGCAGATGTGGGCTGATATGCTTCAATGGAGGAAAGATTTTGGCGCTGACACAATTATGAAGGTAATAGATCTGATAAGTTCAAGCTTGCTTAAAGACCTGCAAATTCCCTGGTTTCTGTTAATAAAGATTTGCATTTGGGAATCCTTATTTGTTTTCTTCCAGGATTTTGAATTTGAAGAGTTTGATGAAGTTTTGAAGTACTATCCACAAGGTTATCATGGAGTTGATAAGGAGGGAAGGCCGGTTTACATCGAGAGGTTGGGAAAAGTTGATCCCAATAAACTTATGCAAGTTACAACCTTGGATCGTTACATAAAATACCACGTGAGAGAGTTTGAAAAATGCTTTGCTACTAAGTTTCCTGCTTGTACCATTGCCGCCAAAAGGCACGTTGATTCAAGTACAACAATCTTGGACGTGCATGGTGTGGTACGTTCCATGCTGTTCAGTTTCCATTTTAGCAAATTCTCATTGCAGCATATATGTTGTTAGCCATTATTAATTTGTACATGTAATTGTCTCATTATTAAATTTCAGGGTCTGAAAAACTTTACCAAGAGTGCTCGTGAACTCATTATGCGGCTTCAGAATATTGATGGCAATAATTACCCTGAAGTAAGCTTTTAGATTTTTAGCACTACCAATTCTATCAGTCTTTGCAAAGTCGCAGGTAGTGATAATATCTCATACTTGCAATTTCTGCAGACGCTCCATCAAATGTTTATTATCAATGCTGGTCCAGGCTTTAGACTACTGTGGAATACTGTAAAAAGCTTCTTAGATCCCAGAACCACTACAAAAATCCATGTATGCCAATATTCCTCCCTTTTTTGTGTGTTTGTGTGTGTGGAACCATTTTAGTCCTATTCAGCGACTTACTGAAACTTGCAAATCTCTCTTTTTGCTCTAAATTATCACAGGTTCTTGGAAACAAGTACCAGAACAAATTGCTTGAAATAATAGATCCCAGGTAAATGGGATTGTAAACATGCTTATCAGAAATGACATTCATCATCTTGCATATGAGGAAATTAATGAAACTAACGTTAAATTATAATTTTTTTTTAATGACTCTGAGATTGGTTATTATAATTTAATGACTCTGAGATTGGTTCCGTGGGCTTGTGCAGTGAGTTGCCTGAATTCTTGGGAGGAACGTGCACCTGTGCGGATCAGGGGGGTTGCATGCGTTCTGATAAAGGACCATGGAAGAATCCAGAGATCCTAAAGGTCCACTTTGATATGAATTCATATCATGTATTTTCCTGGTTTTGCATTTAATATTGTGTTTATCTGTAAAAGTTGATGTAAAAGTTGATCGACAATAATGGTGCAGATGACACTCAATTCTGAAGCACTGCATCCCAGGCAGGTTGTTAAAATACTTAACAGTGATGGGAAGGTCGTTTATGCTAAACCACACTATGCCATGGTATGATCTACATGACTTTGTGAATGGTATGTTAGAGTTTCAGTGAAAGTTCTTGGGTTCAATTCATTGGGTTGTTGAAGCAGGTTAAAGGAAGTGATACTTCTGCTGAGTCTGGTTCTGAAGCTGAAGATATGGCATCACCAAAGGCCATCCATAACTATTCTCATCTTCGCTTGACTCCTGTTCGTGAAGAGGTACCATTTTGTCCAGAGTTTAATCCAAAACTCTTTATTTGTGTTAATTTGATTTGATCTTTTGCAGTATTTTGAATTTTACTAATGTTTTTGAAAATCTCAGCTGGTAGAACCTTTTGTTGTTACAAAGGTGGAACAAAATTGACCTATGGATATTGTGGTCGATGATTTCTAGTAACGTTTGACTATTATTTGCACAGGTTAGGGCCATTGGAACACCAACATATTATGGTAACTTCTCGGGATATGCTGAATATGTTCCCATGGTTGACAAGGCTGTTGATTCTGGATGGAAGAAACAAGCGTCCTTCAAGAAACCTAGCGTCCCGAAAGGTTAGCTTTTTCCTGTACTGCTAGCTAGAAAAAAAATGTTGTGAGATACGAATCATCGGCCTAGATTGCTCGTTAATTCTATTCTCTTTTTTCATTCAGAGACAATATCCCCACCAGATTCTCAAAAGCCTCCAGAGGGACTACATGCTCGGATTTTGGCCTTTCTTACAGCATTCTTTGTGACCTTTTTCATGCTAATCAGCTCAGTACCACGTCGTCTCACCCAAAAAGTTCCTGATGCATCATCTCATCAAGAATCAACCATTACAGAAAATTTCTTTGAAACAAATCCAAATGAGGAATTTCGTCCACCGTCTCCAACACCAGCGTTTTCAGAGGGAGAAATGCTCTCTTGTGTACTGAATAGGCTGGGCAAACTTGAGGAGAAGGTCAATACTCTTCAAACGAAGCCATTTGTGATGCCCTGTGAGAAAGAAGAGCTGCTGCATGCTGCTGTTTGCCGCGTTGAAGCCCTAGAAGCAGAGTTAATTGCAACAAAAAAGGTAGATTCTGTTTTGACACTAATTATTCAGTATGACTACTCTACATTGCTGATCATTTGCTTTACCTAGATTTTTCGTGTTATCTATGTATTTCTAAAGGCACTTGAACTGATATTTGATTGGATTGAATTTTCACCTGGGCAGGCTCTGTATGAAGCTTTGATTAAGCAGGAGGAACTACTTGCTTATATAGACAGCCAAGAAGCAGCCAGACTTCGGGTGAGTTACAATAGAAGTTTTCAATATTTGAATTACATGCCACTCACATTTAAGTTAACAATCTCCTCTTTATGCTATGCAATCTTACGATGTCCATCGACAATATGCTTTTGTTTTGGTTTCGTGCAGAAAAAGAAGTTCTGCTGGTAAGCTGTTAACTATGAAGTGTGGAGTTTTGATGTTATAGGATGTTTGGCTGTGTCATGTATAGCAAGTAGTCCTCTATCCTGCTCGGTTGATTAATCTGCTGTGTAAAAATTTCATTGATGTTGGATTTCTATCCTGGTTTGAGAAACTTGTTCTAGCATTGTTTCCTGAAAATTCACTGAGGATTTTCTCGAGTGTGGTTAAACTTTTTCTTCTGGTTGGCTTATTTCCATGAATTTACAGTATAATAGTAATAAAGGACAGAAGTTCAACTCTTCTACAAATACTGTGTGTCAAACATGCTTTTATATGGGGATGGCAAAGATGATTATTAAACTAATGATTATTAAACTATGTGTTGAATTATGTTACAGTCTTATAATATACATAATTTACTTATAAACATTAGCAGACACTGGCACTTATCAGTGTGCTGCAGATGCTAAAAACATCATTCTTAAAAGAATGAAAAACTATACATCTTACAAAGAATGTGGTTTTCCCCCACAAAAGGCAAAGAAATTCTTCTTCTTCTTTTTCTTCTCCACGTATGCCATGAGATTCTTTTGTTGAAGAAGAGAATCCTCGAGTGCCTGCATTTTATGCATTATGATCAGATGTATGAAGAAATATCTCAATGAAAAACTGCTCGTCAAACAAAGAAAATCTTGAAACTCTTTGATAAAATGATCATATTATATAGAATGGTAGGACTATCCAACAGGGAATGACGAGAAACGAATAGTCTTTTAGAAGAAAAAAATGCCACTATAAGTTAGGAGTGTTCTACGAAAGGCTTTTTCAAACAGAAGATGAAGAAAACTAGATTACCTTATTAGTCGCAGAAAGCTGTTTCTCCAAGAAATGAACCCGACTCAGTGCTGCACTAAGCATTTCCTCCTTTTCGGGTGGCATGGCTGTTGGCATCTTAGTAAGAACACTCACCTTCTCCTCAAGTTCATTTATGCGCTTCATTGTGTAGATGTACTCAGTGCCTGCGTTACCAGGTTCAGGCAATTTGTGGCGTTTAACCATTTCTTGACCACTGTACATAGAACTGAGGCCAGCATCGATGAGCAGCTTTGGCATATTGCGTGTCATTCGGATCAGGGAAACTATGCTCATAACTACGGTCATCACCCTGGCAAAAATCTGGTTGCTAATTCTGGTGGAAGTTTGAAGAGCAATGGCATCTACATAGGGGGTAAAACGGGAAAGAACCTCGTAAATATATACGTAAGATATACCACATTTTAACAAATTATCACTTGGATATGCAGAACTAGACAAGACTGAGACAGGATTAAGAAACGAGTAAAGGATTTGTCTATTTCCTTGTCTCATCTTATATTGTTAATTCAAGAAGTCTTTGACTGTACCTTCGGCTTTTGCTGCCTCCGGCTGAATAGCATCAATATCTTTGCTAACCATTGGTACACATTCCTCAGGCTGAATATGCTAAAGGTCAAGATTTCATAAAACACAATAAATTATGCAGTTCAAAGGGAAAGGTGAATATTTCATTTCAATACCATTAGTTTCAAATGACTAATAATGAAGGAAAAAGAATTGTAATCAAGTTGAAAACTGCTGTTCTTTCTCATGAACAGTTATTATTACCAATTACCCATCATTGATGATGTGATATTAAGTTAGCCGTAATTGATTTGTCATTTCAATTGTTATCCTAAATGGAGGATTTAAAATGACAAATCAATTAATGTCACATAACCAGTGATTCATCAGTTCTTTTTACGAATAACATTACTTTTAGCCAATGCTCCACTCAAAAGTAAAAGACACTTAATAGTAGAGGTCCATGTTAACTTACTTCTCCACGAACGACCGGAAGCTGTGGGTTTTCTTTGTAGTTGCTAGGAACCATTGGAGAATCTCCTTCCACGCAAAATGACACGTTTTTCTTTATAGTCGTCTATATGTAAAAGTCGATGGTTAATTCAATATCGTAAATTTAAAAATGAGGCCGTAAAGGGGAATATCAAAACAAAAGCAGATGCCCTTAAGGATTGCATACCTTAGAATTAGTATTGTCATCCTGGGAAACTGTTTTCTCATCCGTGGATAGTATGACTATTTTGTTTGTGCATTTATGCTCACCATTACGTACCATCTACGGAAATGGATTATTCAATTATCCTTAGCAATTTCCATTACTGATATCTATTAAACATAAAATCACCATCTTAATAAGAAAGTAGAAAGATTTTGGTGAAACAGACAACCTTAATAATCTCAGTGTCATTCCAAGGGCCCTTATCGGAACGTAGACAGCCGCCTTTGTCTTCACACGTGCATTTGCCTCCCAAGAACGCTGGTAACTCGCTGATGCAAAATCACACACAATGCTGTCATTAGAAGTTCTTTAAAGTTACCAAGGAATATAGGCCTACTACACTTTGATTGGTTGAGAGCTAGCTTGGTAAAAGATCACAGTTTCAGAGTGTAAAATGACAATTTTGTCCTTTGTCAAATAGCATACATCAACACGAGGAGTGAGGACAATATTCTCATATTTTAGTCGACAAATCTGACCTCACAGGGCCAGGATAAAGGAAACTTGAAATTTGCATTTCCCATGTTCACTAATCAACATAGGCCTCTCAAACAACCAAGAAGCCCAGTGTTCCTTAAGTTACTGACAAATATCACTTACCTAGCGTCAATAATCTCGAGCAGCTTGCTTTGGTATTTGTTTCCCAGAACCTCGAAAAAGAAAGGACACAACAAGTCATTTAGCTGAACTTGGCAACAATAAGCTTTTGGTTTAAGCTGATTATAGCTTACGTGAATCTTTGCTGTGGTCTTTGGGTCGAGGAATGACTTGACAGTGTTCCATAAAAGCCTGAATCCCGACCCTGCATTGATAATGTACATGCGACACAGGGTCTACAGAACACACAAACAGCTCATGAGAATCCCTATGCTATCGCGCAAGTTAAAAGTACAATATCAAAATATGGTTTCAAGTTTCAACACGAAAAGATGAAATATAAATACCTCTGGATAATTATCACCGTCGATCTTCTGAATTCGCTGAATGAGATCTCTAGCAGCTTTATTGAAATTTTTGAGTCCCTGAGTCATCAAACACACATTAGTGAAATTCACTTCCTTTCAAGAAATAAGCATATTAGGGTAACTTTTATGGTAAAAACTAAATCTTTTAGGTTGGAGACTGTTGACGATGAGATGTATGGATAGTTGAAAGTAAGCCCACTTGAGCAATAAGGATACTACTTGTGCATACCACTCCTTGTACATCCAAAATGGTCGTACTCTGGTCGATGTGCTTTTTGGCTGCAATGGAACAGGCTGGGAATTTATCAACATAAGTCCTCTCGAACTCCTGAACATGGTACTTGAGATATCGATCCAAGGTTGTGACTTGCAGGAGCTTCACTGGCTCAACTTGACCAAGTTGCTCTATGTAAACTGGTCGCCCATCCTTGTCGACTCCATGATGCCCTTGAGGGTAGTATTTGAGGACCTCGTCTTTCTCTGTGAAATCAAAATCCTACGAATAATAATAAAGAAAGAAAATGAGTGGTCGAAAAGTCATGCCAAACGAGTCCTTAACTTTCAAAACATTAGATGTTTCGACAATCAATACCTCCATAATTGTATCAGCACCAAATTCCTTTCTCCATTGGAGCATATCACCCCACATTTGCTTTGTTTTATCAACATCAAATTTCCTTGCCTTCAAAAATCTGCATTCATTGCCAAAAAAGGATATAAGCCTCATCTTTCACAAAAAGACACAAACTCAAGAACATAACAAAGAATTTAATACACCTTAGCAGCGTATGATAGTCATCGTGTTTTGCTGGTAGTAATTCTTCCAAGAGTAGTGCTTGACGAAAGGCGTCCACAGCTTTTAACTCCTCTGCATCACACTCATCCTCAAGCCTTATAGACATAACTCGACTATTTCTCCTACCCTTTTTAGTAAACGAACGTCTGAATTTGGTAGAGGCATGAATTGCCCTCTTCTTGAGAGAGAGTCTCGTCTTCCTCTCATCCTCGGAGTTTTCCAAGTCGATTTTTTCAAGGCCTGACATTGATTTTCAAGAAATGGCCTCTTAATCACATGGCATAATATTAGAATTCTGAAACATAGATTTTCAAGAAATGGACTCTTGATCGCATGCATTCTATTAAAAAAATTCTGATACAAAAGCAAATGTAGTTTATGTTAACACTGTATACAATACTAAGCCTTCTCTTTGTGAAGTTTTGAAGCGTAGAGTCTATGTGAGAAAACACTTACTTGGCCTACGATCTCGAGGTCCTGACATATTGTCACTCATGATTGCAACTTCGATCATACAAGACGGATTTATTTATGAACTCCCATAAAATACGAACTTGCTGAATGAATCTCTACACATTTATCAAGAAACGGAAAAAAATAAAAAAATAAATAAAGAAGCTTAGTTAGGACATCTATCATTTCTGATCGAAATTTTTGGCAACAGTAAGGCATTGTTCTATTTGGTATATAACTTCTCCGCACGCAATTCCGTATACCTCATACTCATTTTCAATCACACACATTTCCTAAAATAATATTAACCACACATTTTTACACGGAATACCGCGCACTTTTTGGGCACTATTAGGGCCAAAAAGTGGCCAAAAACTTTGACCGGCCACCACCGGTCGCCACGGTATCGCCGGAAAATTTTCCAAATTGCTGGAGCTCCCCCTCACCGTGCCGAACCTAGATCCGGTCTCGGATTTCAAAACGGAGATCGTATGTGTCCGAAAAATCAAACGGCCGGACCATAACATTCTCATATTCAACCCATAATGACAATATACAAATTACCAAAGAAGATAGCGAAAAACACAAGTAAAATAAGTTTCCCACAAATTTTAAGTTGTTCCTTTTGTCATTTTTGGGTTGTTTACATTTTTCCAAAATACTAAAAATTGGTCTCCTTTCATATCTCACAAAATGCATTTTGTCTCACAAATGCATTTTGAAAAACAAGGATAATTTCGTAATGAAAACGCGTCAAAATATTGAAAGGGGGAAAAACCATAATCTTCTTCAATCTTCTATGGGAACATAATTCAAAATTCAAAACTGACAGTTGCCCAAGGAGAACGGCATCTATTTCTCAACAATCATAAGTACAATCACATGCATAATGAAACCCTAAAATGAGGAATCAAAACCCATATCTACAAATTCATTACACGAGCATATACAGAAGGATTGCGAAGGATTTCTCCAGAAAACAGAGGATTTACCTTTGACAAAATATCAGGGGTTTGAAAATTGAAGAGAGGAAGTTGTAATTCTACCTTTAATTAATAATTAATATCCTCGCAATTTGAGGTTATGATAATGGATGCCCATTATCCATTCATATTTATTCGATCGCGTTACTGCTCCATTGCTATTTTTGTAGATGGAAGATTTCTTTAAAAGCACAAACGAATTAGAGGACAGAGAGAAAGATTGTTGGTTCTTGACTTTAATTGATATTTCTATTTTCTCGAAATTTGAATTGATCAAGGGAAAAAGAAGTTGCGCCACTTCTTTAATTAGTGGTTCGTTCAAATCCCGGGTGTTTCAGGTTTCCCACCCGACATTAACCGACTGGGAAGTCTACGTTAACGTCTCCTTCTTTCATAAAACCTTTGATATTTTCAAATATATTTTTGTTCACGTCACTTTTGATTCAAATATTTTAGGTCTGTTAGGTAGAGAGTTTTGAAAAAAAAAAAAAAAACATTTTTCTAGACGTCTTTTTTTTTTGGGACCTGAGGGATAATCGGGGGTAGGATTCGAACCCACGTTTAATTGAAAAATTAATTTTTTTATATAAAAATATAATGAAAATTTATTAAATTAGTTAAATGAGCAATTAGAAATGATATTTAGAGAAATAATTTTTAAACTCTGGCACATAATACCTCGTGAGTGTTCAGTTGCCCACATGTTGGCAACTTATGTTGCCAACATGTGTGACGTGACGCCCTATCACCGGGCCAAAATTAAATTTTTTTTTAATCTACGTCAAATGAAATTAATAATACATAACTGTTCCTTAATGGTGGGAGGGTTCGTGTGGGCCCCATTTTTTTTTTTCCTACAAAAAAAGGGGTGTTGGCATGTTCTGTTGCCAACTTGTTGGCAACGTTGGCAACGGAACATGACTACACAATACCTTTATAACATAGTACAATAGTTAAAATCTTCAAATTCCAACCATGTGCCTAAAGTTGGAACCACACCCTCAATCCTATACCCCCTTTATCCTATATCCGCCCCTTTTAAAGCCTGAATGGGAATAATTTTTTCCAAAATTTTCCACTTTTTTCAATTTTTTTCTCTCTCCTAAATCAATCACATCCACATATCTCATCACATCCACAAATCTCAACCACTCACCTCCACTCATTCTCTCTCCTCTTTACTTTAAAACACTTTAAAACACTTTTAATATATTCCCATTCACCCATTAAAAAAGGGGGGAGAAAAAAGATTGCATTTACAAGTATTATTATTTACTTTTCAGTCATTCATTTGCCAAATAAAAATGATTAAACACTTATGATTTGTCTGATACAATTTTAATAACATTTAAATTTTTTTCTCTTATTATTTTCTAGGGTAAATTAAAGCAAAGTTTATTAATTTTTACATTCATTTGCACTTTCATTTCCAATCGACAAATTTGGAGCAAGAGGACTCCAACATTTGAAAAATTGACATTGCTCATCCAAAATGATAATTTAATTATTAAACCCTTTGGCTCTATTTGACAACCAAATCCACCTCATATTGGAGTGCAAAAAAGTAACACATATACACCAAAAGACTTATGCATAAAGAAAAAAAAAATCTTAAACTAAGCTTCACACAACTTTTTTTTATTTTTTTTATTTTTTTATCACTATGCACACGTCACTTTGAGTTCAAAGGACTCTGAGGCGGCGGGAATATAAAATTTAATTTCAATACAATATGATTCGATTTAATTGGTTACCAAATGGAGGTTAACATTTTAATGATAAAATTGATCCATTTGAATGAACGACACAAAATTTTCAAATGTTGGAGGTCTCCTGGTTCAAGTTCAAAGGTCAGGGGATGAAAGTGTAAATGGACTATAAAAAGTGGGGACCTTTGCTGTAGGTTACACTATTTTAAATACACTTTCTTTAATTATCAACCACACATCTTAAAATAAAAATTTCAATAATCTGTGTTAAACATACCCTTACTAGAAAACTAGTCGTAGTTCGCGGATCAATTTTTTTGGTCAAAATAAATTTGTTGCAAATTTTTTCAATAATCTTTATTAAACACACCCTTACTAGAAAACAAGTTGTAATTCACTAGTCAATTTTTTTGGTCAAAATAAATTTGCTGCAAAATTTAAGTGAAGAACTTGAAAATGTGTATCTTTTACGGTTTTATTTGTCATGACTTATGGTGTTTTCGTTCATTTACGTTCCTAAAGTGTCATGCAAAATATACAAAAACAATCTCGATTGTAGAGAATTTATTTTTGTTAAGGGTGTATTTGATTGCTGGGCGTGTTGTCGCAGTACGTCAAAATTTATTTTATTTCCTTACTCGGTTTCAAAACTACAAATTAATGTAGAAGTGGTAAGTAAGGGTCGAACCCAAGAGGAACGGTGTTTGATCTAGTTGTTTTTATCAATTAATATAGAAAAGGGGGGTTTTGTGAAGTTGAATGCAATTCGAAAATAAAATTACAAAATAAAAGAGATGAAAATGAAACAATTGAAGATATATCTAGTTCTCGGGTTCGGTTGTGTCAACATCTTGTGTTTATCTTTCTCATGCAACGTGTTACTAGTCCTTCTTCAATTTATCAACTCTCAATTAACCAAGAAGCTCTGATTAACGAATTCTTCCTTAAGTGTATTAAATTAAAGTGAGTTCTTTAACTTAACATCTAGCTATTGGATAATCCTAAATAAGTTGTTAGGATTTAATGCAATGCTAGTGTGAAATGAACAAGAATAATGAGTTGAATTAGATGATTAATTTCACAAACTTGAATTAATACATCTAAGTTGATTTATTAACAAATATGCACGACATTCGTTTGCTACTGTGGATTGGAATCTAGTGACAATTACGGATCAAAAGTTCCAATCTTAGCACATAACTTGAACTTAAAGATTAATTGATTCAATTGGCCAAAGTGAATGCAATAATCACATAAATTCAAAACGGGTTTAAAAGCATAACAAATCAACAAATTGAAGTAGAGGAATAGATAAAACGTTAGCAAAGAGTTAGAAAAGATAACAACATGATAATTGAACACAACGTCCTCGACTAGATAGAGAAGTCTAACTACTCATATTAGCGGGTATCACCACTGCTATATGATAGATTATACTTCACTATCTCAAGTAATATATGCAAACTATAGAAATCACGTAAATAAGGCTAAGAATTAAATATAGAAGTCTAACTACTCATATATGCGGGTTAAATACTTATAACTACGTAACGCCGTATCACCTCTCGCAATATATGAGAAATTATCTTTCTCAAACATGAAAAATAAAAGAAGAAGAGAAATTAGTGAAGAAATACTCCGTTAATCATATTCACTACCAAGTATGGTCGATTGATTTTTCGAACCTATATTTAGGTTCTTACTCACTCAATATGAAAAACTAAGAGCTTTCAAGCTACAACCAAGAACAAATAATGAAGAGAAATTTATTGAGGAGAAAGTTGGAGAGAATCACAAGCTAATTCTCTCTACAAGTTTTGTGATTCAAGCTTGGAAATGTCTCTATTTATAGGCAAAATATTACACCAAAAATATTAAAAAATCATAAAGTCTTCCTTCATGAGTCTATTGTGGTGTCCAAATTTTTATCTCTAAGAAGTCAAGAAAATACCAAAAATACGCTTTATGGTAGGTGGAGTCCATTGGTCAAAATCTGCAGTGGTGTCGGCGTGATTCGAGTCGCAGAAGCAGGGCGCCCTCGGACGTCTTGGCGGATCGGGACATGGCCGAGGGTGACTCGGCGTTGCGGCGTGGAACGAGGCATGGCCGAGTGTCTCGACGGTTCTGGCGGTGACTCGAGTCACTCGAGTCACCCGAAAATTGCACACCAAATCCCTCAACTGTTGAATGGAATTCATTTTGGTCCCTGAAAAATTGCATTTTGGTCCTTCAACGTTTTGAAAAGTTTCACTTTGGTCCCTGAACTTTTGAAAAGTTGCACTTTGGTCCCCAACAGTTTTGGCTTTGACGCTTTTAGTCCTTTTTCTTCAAACGGCCACAACTTTCACTAGGAAACTCCGATTTGCGATCCGAAAAAAGTTTGGGAATCCTCTTTTGATGTTCTTCAACATTGGCACAAGAAAAATTGTAAAAACAACTTTTCATAAAATTGCATTGGAGGCCCTCCATCTTTAATTTGCTTGCCTTTTTGGTCCCGATTTTCATCCATTTTGACTCCTTTTGATTCTTTGTGACCCTAAACACCACAATAAAGGAAAAACACATAAAACGGAATATATAACACTAATAAAACACACAAATACATAAAATAGAAGAGTTATTTAAGTGCTTTTCTAGCACTTATCAATTGCAAACCCGGTAAATAGTTTGAAGGAAAATATTTTTCGGGTAAATGAATTATGGGAAAAAGTTTTCCAGGGAAAATAGTAGTTGTAGGTGTTTGATTGGGTTAATTTGAAAGTTGGCAAATAATGTGATTTTCTTTATTTTTGTATTTTTTTCATGAAATTTGATCATTTTCCTTATATTTATGGTTAAAGTAAATTGCCATTAAAAAAAAAAAAAGAAAAATGACAAAACTTTTCCCGGAAAACAAAAACCACATTCCCCCTAAGGAAAACGTTTTCCTTCAAAATAAGAAAAAAGAACGAAAATCGAGAAAAAGTTAGAAAATATTTTCCAGGAAAAAAAGTACAATCAAACAGTCACGGGTGGAAAAAAAGTTGAAAAATGAGTTTTCTTGAAAAAAAAAGTATGAATCAAACACATCCTAAGAGATGAAAGGCAAGTGATCGTTTTCACTAGGGGTGGACGTTCCGGGTACGGTTCCGGGTAGTGAACTACTCGGAACCGAACCGTAAATTTCGGTTCCTTGAAAAATGGATCCGTTCGGTTTTTTCAAATGAAGTACCCGTCCTGGTTCCTGCTCCTTCCTGCTCAGGTCTACCTGCTCTGCTCGATTATTTTACGATACATTTTTTATTACTCGAAAAACACAAGAAAAAAATAAAAATTTTGATTCCAACATAATATAAAAACACAAAAAAACAAGAAGAATGCTTTGCCGCTTCAGCCTTGCGGCTGTTCTTGTTTGAGTAGCAACAACAAGAGACAAAGCAAAGAAAGCGGCGGCATCAGCTTTTGGCACTACGGTCGTTAAAAGAATTCTATGAGAATTCTAGTAAAATTCTAGTAGAATTTGATTAGAAATAGCACCAAAATTTACTAGAATTTTACTAGAATTAGCACCAAATTTTAAATTTACTAAAAGAATTCACAAAAGTTAGCAATCAAATAGAAGAAATAGTGCTATTTCTTATCCTATTCCGGTTCCGGTTCCGGATTTTTAGAAAAGGATCCGATCGGTTCTCATTCCGGTTCCGGTTCCTAATTTTTTTTTAAAGAACCATTCGATTCTGGTTCTTTCGGTTTGATTCAAATTCTACCCGTTCGGTTCCGATTTTTTTGCCGACTCCTAATTTTCACTCTCCACACAAAAAGTCCTTTTCATTCCCATCTCATCAAAAGAATCGCCATTTTTTCAATAATTTGGATAAATATCAAATTTAATAATCTAATTTTATTGTTAAGGGTTCGCTTTTCACATCTTAACCTATTTGCCTCTCGCTTGCACAATTTCAGCCATTAGTGTGGACCTCAAGCAATGTCATCAATTCCTGGTAAAATTGGTATCCTATGGTCAGATTCCATCATAAACATACGGTGAATCATATAAAATGCTTGAAAATAAATTTTTTGCTTGTTTTTTCTCTTTTATCAGTTTCAACTACTCATACAATTATTTTATATTTTTCAATTTATTTTTTTCAAATTTCAATTATACATCTAATACGCCGTTTGAATAAATCTATATTATTAGCTACAGAACAAGCCCTTTATTTACTTACCAAACATGCCCTAACGTAACTTCCCATTTATCGCAAACGACTTTTCTCGCGCTCGTGTTTCCATTTCCCTCTAGTGACGTCTTATACAAAAAGCAGAGGAGTTGACTGTAGCAGCTACAGTCAAAACCCCAACTCCACGCCGCCGTAAACCTTCTCCCTCTCTCAGCCAACTCCGGTGCCCGTAACTTTCGCCGCTAGCCGACGTATTGTAGATAGCAGGGAAGTTCAGGTATGCTAATTCTCATTTGGTATATTTTTGCTTTCGCTTATTGTAATCATGTGGTACATTGTCCAAAAACATCTGTTTTAATCTGTGGGGTGTGAATACACGCATCTTTTATTTCATTTTGTTTAGGTTTCTTCTCGTTAGTTGATTTTTCACTGGTATTGTTTACTTGATTTTGTTGGTTTTGCGATTTTTGTACGGAACTGTAAAATTTGTACTTAAAAAAAGTAGGTTAGAACTCATTACTGTAGTAAATGCTATAACATATTTACAATGTTATTTCTTCTCTACAGGGTTTATCATCGATTGAATAATGGCGGCGTCAAACCTCCTCTCCCAAGCGCCAGCAATCCATTCTGCAAAATCCCTGAAATCCCCAATCAATCGGTTTCCCAAAATATCATTTTCACCCTTCAGACTCAAATGCAATTCAAGAATTGCCTCTCTGAGCATAAGTGCAGTTCTGTCCACTACTGACCCCAAAACCCAGAAGCTTCAGCATTGTTTCACGAAATCTGAAGATGGATATTTGTATTGTGAGGGCATTAAGGTTGAGGATGTTATGGAGATAGTTGAAAAGAGGCCTTTTTATTTGTACAGCAAGCCACAAATTACTAGGAATGTTGAGGCATATAAAGTGGCTTTGGAGGGTCTGAATTCCATTATTGGTTATGCTATTAAGGCTAATAACAATCTTAAGATTTTGGAACATTTGAGACAATTGGGATGTGGAGCTGTTTTAGTTAGTGGGAATGAACTCAAATTGGCTCTCCATGCTGGTTTTGATCCCACAAGGTATTTAAATTATTCTCTTTTAATTATTTATGATATGCTTATAATATGATTGTGCATCCATCAAATATGAGTTTGTGATGGATTATAATTTCAAGATTTTGTTTTTACTTCTTGAACTATATTGAAATGTATGACTTTACATGATATGCTGAAATGGATAGGAATATTGAAAAGATATACTAGAATTTAAATTTTCGTTTCAGTTTTCAACAATCTCGAACTTGAAGATAGGTTATCTGCATATACATTTTTAGGAACATGTTACTCTGACTGGTAGTAATTGGTGTAATAACAATGAGATAATATTTTTTTTTTTTTTTTTTTTTTGATAACCGAGGGTGTCGGGGGACCCCGCTTTAACAGTCACCCCACTATTCCCACGAGGCCCTAGCGCATCGACCGGGAGACGCCCCAGTGGCCCCAAGAAGTTTTTTTGCTCTCACGGGGAATCGAACCGGGGATTGGTGAGATCCCAAGCACCGCCCTTACCGCTTAAGCAACCCCTTGGGGTTAATAACAATGAGATAATATTACAAGTCTAAAATTTTTGCAGCGTTCTTGGCAGCCGGATAAACTTTTGTATGCTTTAGACTAGAATACTTAGTTCTGGTGCATGTTTGTGACAGATTTTTGAAAAAAAAAAAAAGTTGATTTTGGACATTTTCTTAAACTACTCTTACTCCATACTCAATTCTTTAGATCACTTTTTCACCACTTATTTACCTGTAAAAGTAGGGGGTTGGTAATTAGTTGAAGACAGGCATGAATTAGATTAAGTTGGGTTTCCAATTTGGGGAGAGAGACTAACCTCTTGAAAGTTCATCGCCTGTCTGTAATCTGTAATTTCCTTTCAATTCATGTCGTTTCAATCAATTTTTTGCTGCAAAAATCTGTAAAATTGGCAAAAAGTTAAGAAAAATAAAAAGAAAAAGAGAGTCGAATTTGGTTTCAGATTCTTATCAATATCTTATCAGTTCACAGCCAAATTGGTTTGCACCAAAACTGAAATTTTGGTGTGGTTTTGTGGCTTTGAAACTGACCCGATGCTTTTCTTGTCTATGCCGACTAAACAGATTCACTGACATGTGTAAATGTTGCTTTATATGCAATAACATGGCTCCATACTCTATGCCTGCAGCCCACTGTTTGATACTTTATTAAATCCAGTTTCTCATCCAATTTTCTATTTTGGCATTATCTACTATTATTCTCTGTTCATCTTGAAAGATGATCTATCAATATTTTGTGGCAGGTGTGTCTTTAATGGGAACGGAAAACTCCTGGAGGATCTAGTCCTAGCTGCCCAAGAAGGTGTTTTTGTGAACATTGACAGTGAATTTGATCTGGAAAACATTGTAGCCGCAGCAAAAATTGCTGGGAAAAAAGCTAATGTGCTATTACGAATAAATCCAGATGTAGATCCTCAGGTATTGAAAAGGGCTTAATCTAATGGACTAAGAGTTGATGTGTTTTGGTACGATATTTCTGTTGCTTATTTACTTGTATCCCTCTCTCTATACAACAACAACAAACTAAGCCTTATTCCCTACAAATAGGGGTCGGCTGTATGGAACCATATGAGAACTACGTCGGATCGTAGGTATGAGTTTTGCTATACCACGCCTTCCTATCCAAAGCTAGTTGCCCATCTACCTGTTTAATAAGCATGTCTGTACGAATGACTTGCATCCACGTTTGTAACGGTCTTCCTCTACCTTTCCTTTCATTTCCGACCCTAATACTCTCACTCTTCCTCACGGGCGCATTCTCAGGTCTCCGCAGTATGTGTCCAAACCATCTCAATCGGTTCTCCCGCATTTTATCCTCAATCGGGGCGACTCCTAATCTACCACGAATATCTTCATTGGTAATTTTATCCTTCCTAGTCTTACCACACATCCACCTCAACATACGCATTTCTGCAACGCTCACTTTGTGTTCATCTACCTTCTTAACTGCCCAACACTCGCTACCATATAGTAATGCAGGTCTTACAACTGTTCTATAAATTTTCCCTTTTAATTTTAAAGGCATAGTACGATCACATAAAATCCCTGAAGCACCTCTCCACTTCATCCATCCAACATTAATCCTGTGATTTACATCACCTTTTATGTCAGCATTGGTTTGGACCACGGATCCTAAATAGCGAAAACTATCTCTCTTCGGTACTACCTCACTACCTAACTTCACCACAAGAGGATCCACTCTATTCTTACCACTAAACAAACACTCCATGTATTCTGTTTTTGATCTGCTTAACTGAAAACCACGAGCCTCTAAAGTATGTCTCCAAAGTTCTAACTGATCATTTATACCTGCCCTGGTTTCGTCCACTAAGACTATATCGTCGGCAAATAACATACACCATGGTACCTCATTTTGAATATGTCTCGTAAGCTCATCCATAACTATACCAAACAACAAAGGACTGAGTGCAGAACCCTGATGTAATCCTATCATAATTGTATCCCTCTCTCTATAGTGATAAGAAATCATCTCATTTGAATTTTGACATTTTGTTTAACTATTTGGGCCATTTGAACTCTCAATGAAAAGCTTAAGAGTCCTAGTGTCGAACTTCGAGAAAATTAGCAATTACGATATTAAGTACAAGAAACACAGTGCCTACTTGATTCTGTGTTACAAATCTGAATAGGAAAAAAAAAAGGAAAAAGAAAAAACCTTTTTCTTATCTAGAAAAGAAAAATTAATTTTATTAATAGCAGCTGCACCATCTCTAATTCGCCCTCCCCTGGCCACATGGAGAGGACTAAAAATGGAAATTGGTTTATCACAATTGCTGTTACACTATGCCATGTCCAGAGGCTTCTTTCTCCAACTCGAGAAGAGAGTGCTTTAATTTTCTAACTTCAGACGGACAACTTTATTTATTTTATTTATTACATTTTTCCTCAAATTTGTGTGGCTTAACAAATATTGTTGACCACTACTATGGACTTGATTATGGATTTCTAAGCTTGTTTCAAGATAAGTTGCTTGTAGATTTGTAGCTTGACTTTTCAAAAACCTAATTAATTGTATTAATTTGTCATGGAATGTAATTATCAGATTGCATCTACTGTTTGTGTGAATTAGGTTCATCCATATGTTGCCACTGGGAACAAAAATTCCAAATTTGGTATCCGAAATGAGAAGCTTCAGTGGTTTCTAGATTCCGTAAAGGCACATCCACAAGAACTGAAGCTTGTTGGTGCCCACTGCCATCTCGGGTCTACCATTACAAAGGTATTCTTCTTTTAAGTTAGCATTTCAGGGCTCAGTTATTGAACAAGACTATGAACCTCTGCAATTTCGGGTCTATTGATTTATTTTATCGTTGATTATTGTTCCAGGTGGACATTTTCAGAGATGCTGCAGTCCTAATGGTGAACTACATCGATGAAATTCGAGCCCAGGGGTTTGAAATTAATTACTTGAACATAGGAGGTGGTCTAGGAATTGATTATTATCATACTGGAGCCGTCCTTCCCACTCCGAGAGATCTTATTGATACTGTGAGTACTACAACTTGTGTTTAAGTACTGTAATTTCCATTATGTCCAACTTCACACTTTGTGGCATTTTAAATCAACGAGATCTTCCATTTACCACAATGCCTTCTGTACTAGATGTTATGATACACATCTGTTTCCAAGACTTTTACTTCCATTTATTTTTCGTTGTCAGATTCGTGTCTCTTTGACATGAAATGGTGAGTTTGGCTATGTCGGTGGTTGCTTTTATACACCAAAACTTTGTTTGTTTGGTAGAGATTTTTCAAATTTGTAGTTAAAAAGTTATCAGGATGGTGAAATTGGGTTTAGAAAATAGAGGAAAATTGTCACTAAACTGAAAAGGAAGCTGTGGTTGAAAATAATTTTGAAGAAAATGATCTTTTGAAAAAGCTTCCTCAAACAAGCTCTTAGACATGAAGGCATATAATTAGAATACCAATCCATCTGTAATAGTTCACAAATGGATTTCGCTTCCTGGAGAGTTGGTTGATTAAACAGACGGTTAAGTTCATCATTGATCTTATCATTCCTTACCAACTCCCTAAAAGGGTAAAATTTAAAGAAGTTGCAAATGTGCCACCTTTCTTCCATGTTGTTGGAATGTTCTTTCACTTTAATCATTGTGGTAGACTTGAAATCCTGAGCACTTCACTGTTGAAATATTTCACTGATATGCAAAGTAGATTCTCCGTTGGCATCGCCGCTGGGGGATCTAAACCCATCTTTTTCTCCATTCTCTATTCGAATTGCAAAGTGGAATATGAGTAACATTGATAAAATATTTCGACTGCAGGTTTTAGGCCCATTTTTTATTTGTTGACTGGGCCCTTTTGTTGTCTGCCATTTACCAGAATGATCATATGACTAGATTGAGGGTCTATTTCCGATGAAAGTGGTGATTGTTCTTATAATATTGAGTGAATATACTTGGATACAATTAGACATGTCACGCATTGCCTATGATCATAACAATGTATCCTGGATGTTTTCTGTAGGTTCGGGAACTAGTTCTTTCGAGGAATCTTAATCTTATCATTGAACCTGGAAGATCACTTATTGCCAACACCAGCTGCTTGGTCAATCGTGTCACTGGAGTCAAAACCAACGGGACCAAAAATTTTATAGTGATTGATGGCAGCATGGCGGAACTTATTCGTCCAAGCTTGTATGGAGCCTATCAGGTCATGTTTCTATTACTTGCAAACATTTCTGCGCATATTACTAAGACTAGGCAATATCTGGCATCAAATTGCTTAATCTTTGTGTTTTTTTTTTTTTTTTTCCATTTTTCCCTTTTCTATTTGCATAATTTTTACGAATAGTGAATTTTCGCTCTGATGTTCCCATTTCCGTCTTAGATCCTCCACTGGATGACTTGTATGCAATTTAAGCCAATGTACTAAAAACCAAGGAAACACTATATATTGACAAACGACTGTGGCATGTTTGGTAGAGTGAATTTCGCAGTGCTAGAAATGATTGAGGAAAAAACAACCATGTAACCTCTAAATTACACAGCCTAGTGGATCAGTACCTTACCAGACATGCACGTACTGTAATCTATGATATGTTGGGGTTTGTTTGTTTGAGCAAGAGGTTCGTTCACAGCTTTTTCTCTAACACAATGCTAAAATCTCACAAAGTAAATTGCTCCACCTTTCTAGGCTTTCATTGTTGTTTATGATCTGATAGCTTTGAACTGAATGAGTTTTAAATGCAGCACATAGAGCTAGTTTCCCCTTCACCACCAGATGCCGAGATTTCCACTTTCGATGTCGTGGGTCCAGTTTGCGAATCAGCAGATTTCTTGGGGAAGGACAGAGAACTACCCACGCCGACAAAGGTAATGTATTGTCGTATATTTGGGTAAATTTTTTATTTTGCTGAAATACCGACTTTTTAGGTTGAATAGCAGGGGAACTAAGAGATTCGTGGATAATGATGTGGACTAATTTGAGACGCGTGGTTAATTTTGAAGGTTGACTAAAAAGTAGAAGTTACTATTTAACTAAAACATGGGGGATAACGAAAAAAAGCCCCAACAATTTTTTTACAAAAAATCTGGGAAACTAGTTATGTCAATATGCTTATTCAACTTCTGCTCTCAGGGCGCTGGCCTTGTAGTTCACGATGCAGGTGCGTACTGCATGAGTATGGCTTCGACATACAATCTTAAGATGCGTCCACCAGAATACTGGGTTAGTAACCTATTCTTGTCCCGATGATTATAATGTGGTTATGTGGTGTGGAAATTTATAGTACTCTTGTTGTACTGAATAGTTGATATTAAATGTTAGCTACTTACTTATTCACTCAGAGCCCCAATTAACTAAATAATATATTCGTCTATCTGTAAGTGGTCGCTGCAACTTCAACTTCTTTTGGAGTACCCAGTATGATAAACTAAGAGCCTGTTAGCAAGCAAATCTAAATGCATTTTAATGCATTCTTTTCAAATTTCAAATTTGGTCAAACAAATTACATCCATATATCTCTCCACTTATTAAATCTCCACCATTTAACTTCACTCATTCTCTCTCTTCCTACTCATAAAAATACATTAAAATTTATCCGCTAACAACACCTTAGAGTACTAGAAAATTTTCCATGCGAGGTATAGTGTGGGATGCATATATTAGACTCGAGATGAGAGACTTTCTTCGTTTTCAACTCAAAATAAGAGGCTTTTGTTTTTCAATCCTCTCTGTTCTTGTTTGACTCAACAAATTAAACTTGTTCTTATAATTTGTTTCTTTGTTCCAGGTCGAAGATGATGGGTCGGTATCCAAAATCCGGCATGGGGAGACATTTGAAGACCATTTAAGGTTTTTTGAGGGCCTTTAAGTTATTGCACAATGTCAGTCTCTCACAATTCTAACTCCAATAGCATTCAGGAAACAGTGCTCGACTTTATTTTCTTGTTGCCCCATAATATTTTGTGTTGAATGAGTATCATTTTTAGATGTATTGAATTGTGCATACTGATGGCACTGCATAAAAGAAAACAATGATGCCTGAATTGGGATAATTCCTGCCAAAATGAAATGATGTGGATGGTTTTTGCAAGAAATAGTGTCAAATAGGGACGATCTGCACCAAAATAAAAGGACAAGGGTGTTTTGGCGAGAGTGAAAGGATGGGAATGTTTGGTGCGATGGGGCCAAATGAACCTTTGTAATGTAGGGCCGCGGTTAAATTTCTAAACTCCAAGCGCGTTACTAAGGTTCAATCCACACCCCCACCTCTGTATCCCGTTCATGTCTCCCTCCTTCTTCCCCACAAATAAAAAAATAATAAAAATTCCCCACAAATGAAAAAAAAAAAAAGAAAAAAAGAAGAAAACAAAAAGGAAAAAAAGCAGCATTTACATGTATTATTTACTTTTCGGTCATTCATTCACTTAGATGTCTAAACGAAAATGACCAGACAGCTAAGGTTGGTTTGATATAATTTTGATCACATTTAACCTTTTTTTTTTCTCTTATTATTTTATAGGGTAAATTACAGCAAAGATTTTAATCTTTACGTTCATTTGCACTTGCATTTCCAATCGAGAAATCTGGAGCAAGAGGACTCGAACATTTGGAAAATTTGACGTTGTTCATCCAAAATGATATATTAATGAATAAGTATTCCGAAATTTGTGAAATATTTGTAATGAAATATTAATGAAGTTGCGTTTCTTTTATTTCATGTTAATAATTCGATGTAAACTTTGTTCCTATTAATGGAAAAAGAAGAAATATTTTTGCAATGACTAATGCGCGAATGCCCGTGCAACGTACAGAAACGATTGCTAGTACAATAATCTATTTTACTGTTAAGAGCTCACTTTTCACATGTTCAACTTGTTTACTTTTTCCTATCACATATTCTCGGAAATGTTCAGTTGCCCACTGTGGGCAACATAAGAAGAAACCCACGCTGACGTGGCGTCACGTCATCGACCAACAAAATATTAATTTTTTTTTATATCTACGTTAAATCAGATGAATAATACATGCTGTCGACTGATGGTGGGGCTAACTTGACCCTATGATTTCCCCATTTGCGGCGACATAACATACCCACAGTGGGTATGAGATCGTTACTCCATATATTCTATCATTATTATCATAATTGCACAATTTCGGTCATTAGTATGGGAATTCAAGTAATGTTATCAATTCCTTGTAAAATTGGTTTCAGACGGTTAGACTCCATCGCAAACATACAATGAATACTCACTCCGTCCCATAAAATAGTCCAGTATACTATTTTTATTTGTCTAAAAAAGATAGTACACTTACCACATTTAACATGTATTTAATTTTTCATTTTCACCAATGCCTCCAATTAATGTACCTTCAACTACTCATATATTAAAAGTATTTTCAAACAATTAATGATACATAAGAATATATATTAAAAAAATAATGTAAAATTTAATCAGTGATTTAACGTCTCAACTAAATTAACTAACATTCGAATATATATATAAAAAGATAATGTAAAATTTAATCAATTTAACGTCTCAACTAAATTAACTAACATTTGTAATTTCCCCATTTATTGCAAACGCCTGTTCTCGTGCGGCTGTCTCTATCAATCCATTTCCACACGAGTTGATCATAGCAGACTGTCACGGACTTAGAGTTTTCGCTAACTCCGTGCGGCCTTCACCCCTCGAACCACCACTGTGATTGCTAGTGAAGCAGCCTTCGACCCCTCGATGCACTACTAAAGTGCTAACTTAAAAACCAAATACACAAAGTAGTAGTAATACAACCTCAGATTAACTCCAAAGATGATTACAACAACTCAGAACTACTGACTCGAGCTCTCGTACAAGTGTTCCTCACAATCTCTACCTCTAGAGATCACTCACAACAATGCTCACTCAAGCTCTCACTCTTGAATCACTCTTCCCTTAGATGGATACAAATGAAGGCCTAACATCTATTTATAGGCAACCACCATCACCTCCTTAGGAATGGGCCGGTGGAGATCAATCTGTCAATGGTATGATCGGCCTCTGTAACATCCTGCATTCTGCATCATTCCATACACTTCGCATTTCCATACATTTCTATACTATATAAAGTATATTCGATTCTAGACTTTGCAATGCCTATCTCTTGGAATTCTCTAGAATGCCGAGCTGCCTCGTTACTTCCGTAACGTCATAGAAGCTTCCTCGAGTGCTCGACCACGGATCCTTCCGGAACGTACTCGCTCGACCAAGTCCCGTAACCTTCCGGAATCTTCCATTAGCCTCAACGCCTCCTCGGATGATCTCACCCGCGTCCATGATCGGCCTTTCATACGTGCTCCATTTCCTTCATCCCTATGTGACTTAGGCGTCATGCCCCGATCATGGCTCCGTTCATGCCTTCCTTGCACGCCTCGTGCACCATAGCGTCCATCCTTGCGCAAATGACCCGATCTATTGCTAGTCAAACTCCCGGGGCGTGACAAGACGCAGTCAAAACCCCAACTCACGCTGCGTGGCCGCTATAAACCTTCTCCCCAGCGCACTCGGCCAACTCCGGTGCCAGTAACTTTCGCCGCCAGCCGGCGTACTAGCAGGGAAATTCAGGTTAATTCTCATTTCTTATAATTTTGCTCTCTTATTGTGACGTCATTTCATGTGGTACATCGTTCGAAAGCATATTTTTTTAGTCTCCGAGTGTGAATAAATGCCTGTTTTATTTCATTTTGTTTAGGTTTCTTTTCGTTAGTTGATTTTTGTGGGTTCTTCTGTACAGCGACAGGGGTTATCATTGATTGCGTAATGGCGGCTTCAAGCCTCTTCGCCCAAGTCCCACCATTCCGTTCTGCTAAATCCCTGAAATCTCCAAACAGTCGGTTTCCCAAAATACCATTTTCACCCACCGGACTCAAAATCAATTCAAGAACCCCCCTCAGAGCATACGTGCAGTTCTCTCCACTACTACTGGCCCCAAAACCCAGAAGTTCCAGCAACATTACATGAAATCTGAAGAAGTTAGGGAGACAGTGGAAAAGAGGCCTTTGTATTTGTACAGCAAGCGGCAAATTACTAGGAATGTTGAGGCATATAAAGAGGCTTTGGAGGGTCTGAAATCCATTATCGGTTATGCTATTAAGGCTAATAACAATCCTAAGATTTTGGAACATTTTAGACAATTGGGATGTGGTGCTGTTTTAAACAGTGGGAATGAACTCGAATTGGCTCTTCGTGCTGGTTTTGATCCGGCAAGGTATTTAAGTTATTCTCTTGTAATTACTTGTGATTTACTTGATAATATGGTTGTGTATCCATCAAATATGAGTTTGTGATGGAGTATAATTTCAAGATTTTGCTTTTGTACTTGTTGAAGTATACTGAAATGTATCATTTTACATGATATGTTGAAAAGATTTAGTTTTGAGTTTGTCATTTGATTTTGTTTCCTGGTGATTATTCTGTCTCTAGCTTGAATGGGAATGGAAAGCTCCTGGAGGATCTGGTACTAGCGGCCCAGGAAGGTGTTCTCGTAAACATTGATAGTGAATTTGATCTGGAAAGCATTGTAAATGCGGCAAAAATTACTGGGAAGATAGTTAATGTGCTATTACGGATAAATTCGGATGCAGATCCTCAGGTATTGAATAGGGCTTAATCTAATTAGCAATTACTATATTGGTCATGGAATGTAATTATCAGATTGTATCTACTTTTTTGTGTGATGTAGGTCCATCCATATGGGAACAAAAACTCCAAGTTTGGCATCCGAAATGAGAACCTGCAGTGGTTTCTAGATGCGGTGAAGGCACATCCACAAGAACTGAAGCTTGTTGGTGCCCACTGCCATCTCGGGTCTTCCATTACCAAGGTATTCTTCTTTTAATTTTGCCCTTTAGGGCTCAGTTGTTGAACATGACCACGACTTCAAATCTCTACAATTTTCAGCTCCACTGATTTATTTTATCATTCCAGGTGGACATTTTTAGAGATGATACAGTCCAAATGGTGAACTACATCGATAAAATTCGAGCCCAAGGGTTTGAAATTGATTACTTAAACATCAGTGGTGGTGATTATTATCATACTGGACCAGTTCTTCCCACTCCTAGAGATCTTATTGATACTGTGAGTACTATAACTTCCATTATCACCCTTCGTGGTGTTTTAAATCGATGGGATCTTCCATTTACCACAATGCCTTGTGCACTAGATGTTATGTCTCAATATTTCATCCATATTCAAACTTGCCAAGTGGACTCTTTACATTGGCATTAATTGCTGTTTATCAGAATATTTGAGTGAGATATTATTGGATACAGTGAGACATATTGCCTATGATAATAACAATGTATCATGGATGTTTTCTGTAGGTTCGGGAGTTGGTTCTTTCGAGGAATCTTAATCTCATCATTGAACCTGGAAGATCACTTCTTGCGAACACTTGCTGCTTGCTCAATCTTGACCCTGGGATCAAAACCAAGGGGACCAAAAATTTTATAGTGATTGATGGCAGTATGGTGGAACTTATTCGTCCAAGTTTGTATGGAGCCTATCAGGTCAGGTTTCTATTACTTGCAAACATTTTTGCACATATCACTAAGACTAGGCAAGATCTAGCATCAAATTGAGTAATCTTCTTTTCTATGTTGTTTATGATTTGATAGCTTTGAACTGAATGAGTTTTAATTGCAGGACATAGAGCCCGTTTCCCGTTCACCACCAGATGCCGAGATTTCCACTTTCGATGTTGTGAGTCCAGTTGGTGAATCAGCAGATTTCTCGGGGAAGGTCAGAGAACTAACCGCGCCCACGAAGGTAATGTATTGTCCTATATTTGGGATTTTTTTTTGGCTAAAAATATTGCAGGACATAGAGCCCGTTTCCCGTTCACCACCAGATGCCGAGATTTCCACTTTCGATGTTGTGAGTCCAGTTGGTGAATCAGCAGATTTCTCGGGGAAGGTCAGAGAACTAACCGCGCCCACGAAGGTAATGTATTGTCCTATATTTGGGATTTTTTTTGGCTAAAAATATTGACTTTTTAGGTTCAAGTGTTCAACAGTAGGGAAACTAAGGGGGTGTTCTCTTTGCCGTTTTCAACCCGTTTTCTGTTTTCGAAAATGTTGAAAACGCGTTCTGTTCATTGTTTTCGAAAATCCATTTTCGAAAACGTTTTCAACATTTGTATAGGAAACACAAAATCGTTTTTTTAACGTTTTCGGCGTTTTCAGTGTTAAATGTTGAAAACAAGGAAAACGCGTTTTCGGATTTTAAACTTTACATTTATTATATTTCAATCCCAAATTTTATTTTTCGTACATTTCAATCCCCAATTACCGCTGACCACCGCCGAAAAAGTCAAACCACCAGATCTAGTGGTCAAACCACCACCAGATCTGGTGGTTCTCCACCTGAGAACCACCATCGCGGTGGTTTTCAGGTGGAGAACCACCTGTGCAGGTGGTTCTCCACCTTGGAGAACCACCTGCGATGGTGGTTCTCCACCTCGCAGGCGGCAGGTGGTTCTCCGACCTCGAGAACCACCTGCGATAGTGGTTCTCCACCTTGGAGAACCACCTCCGGGTGAGGTGCGGGGGTGGGGGTTGGGGGTAGGGCAGGTGAAGATGAGGACTTGTTTGAAATTTTGGAAAAGTTTGAGAACTCTTTTGTAAATTTTATTATACGAAATTGTATTTTTCTAAAAGTATAAACCAAACACATTTTCTATTTTTCCTTCTCAAAAATAATTTTTCAAAACAACAAACTAAACGTATTTTCAATTTTCTCAAAACAAAAATTGAAAACAGAAAATATCAAAATATTTTCGAAAATGAAAACAGAAAATATAAAACAAACAGAACGACACCTAAGAGGTTGAGATTTGTCAATGTGGACTAATTTGAAATGTCGTTAATTTTAAAGTTTGAATAACTAGTAGAGTTAATATTTAACTAAAACATGGGGTATAGCGGAAAAAAAAAACCATCAGCGCGGATTGAGTTAAAAAATCAAGCAATCCATAATAATTCATACGAAAATGATGGATTCCCAACGCTGGAAGCCTTTCCTAGGCTCCCAGCGGGGAACCCACCACACAGACCCCCGGAATGCGGAGGCGGGGTCTAGGCCATTTCCCTGCGCTGGGAGCTTATTACATCATCCCTCATGATCCATCAACACACAACTTCACAAATCTCCTTCTGTCAGACTGGACCAAATAATCCAGTCAAGAACTCTCAAGATGGTGCTGCAAGAATGGCGAAAACAGAGGGGACGGCCATTGGTATTGACCTCGGCACAAGCTACAGTTGTGTCGCAGTATGGTTAAACGACAGAGTTGAAATCATCACTAACGATCAAGGCAACACAACAACACCATCCTACGTCGCCTTCACTGACACCGAGAGGCTAATCGGCGATGCAGCAAAGAATCAGGTGGCGATGAACCCTCAAAACACCATTTTCGACGTTAAACGCCTCATCGGCCGGAGATGGTCTGATCCATCCGTTCAAAACGACATGAAGCTCTGGCAGTTTAAGGTGATTTCAGGCCCTGAAGACAAGCCGATGATTGTGGTGAACTACAATGGCGACGAGAAACAGTTCGCGCCAGAGGAGATCTCGTCGATGGTGTTGAAGAAGATGAAGGAGATTGCAGAGGCGTTTTTGGGGAAACGGTGGAAAACGCAGTCGTGACTGTGCCTGCTTATTTCAATGATTCACAGAGACAGGCGATGAAGGATGCTGGTGCTCTTGCTGGTTTAAACGTGATGAGGATTATAAACGAACCTACTGCTGCTGCAATTGCTTACGGATTGGATAAAAAATCTTCCAGATCTGGTGAGAAGAACATTTTGATTTTCGATCTGGGTGGTGGAACTTTTGATGCTTCGTTGTTGACGATTGATGAGAGCATTTTCGAGGTTAAAGCCACAGCCAGTGATACTCATCTCGGCGGTGAAGATTTTGATAACCGCCTCGTGAATCATTTTGCCGCTGAGTTTAAGAGGAAGCACAAAAAGGATATCAGTGGAAATACGAGAGCTCTGATGAGGTTGAGAACAGCTTGTGAGAGGGCAAAAAGGACTTTATCTTCAGAAAAAAAGACGACGATAGAGATCGATTCTCTATACGAAGGTATCGATTTTCACACCACGATAACGAGAGAGAGATTTGAGGAGCTTAACATGGATCTGTTCAAAAAATGTATGGAACCTGTGGACAAATGTTTGAAGGATTCAAAGATTGATAAGAGTCAAGTTCATGATGTTGTTCTAGTCGGTGGCTCGACTAAGATCCCGAAAGTACAGCAATTATTGCAAGATTTCTTCAACGGGAAGGAGCTTTGTAAGAGTATTAATCCTGATGAAGCCGTGGCTTATGGAGCTGCAGTTCAAGCCGCCATTCTCAGTGGTGAAGCCAATGAGAAGGTCCAAGGTCGTCTCCTCCCTGATGTTACTCCTCTGAGCCTTGGCATTGAAACTGCTGGTGGTGTAATGACAACTTTGATCCCAAGAAACACGACTATGCCCACCAAGGAGGAGGAAATTTTCTCAACTTACTCTGATAATCAACCGGGAGTTCTCATCCAGGTTTATGAAGGAGAAAGGTCGATGACTAAAGATAACAATCTTCTTGGGACATTTGAGCTTAAGGGTATCCCTCCAGTTCCAAGGGGTGTCCCACAGATTAATGTCTGTTTCGACATTGACGCTAATGGGATCTTGAATGTATCGGCTGAGGATAAAACTGCTGGCGTGAAGAACAAGATTACAATCACGAACGACGAGGGACGACTGAGCAAGGAGGAGATTGAGAGAATGGTTCAAGAGGCAGAGAAGTATAAGGCGGAAGATGAGAGCTTTATGAAGAAGATGGAAGCAAGGAATGCGTTGGAGAATTATGTGCACAACATGAGGAATGGTGTTAAGGATGAGAAGATTGGAGAGAAGTTGGATGCGGCTGATAAGCAGAACATTGAGAAGGCAGTGGAACTTACAGTCCACTGTGCAGAAAATTATTTTTGTTAGATCACATTATAAATTTTTTTATTTTTTCTAAACCTTCTTTGTAATTTTTTAAAGGGGTGGGCTTGGTTCTAGTTTGGCCCACCCCTAAATCCCATTATTGCTAAGATGAATCAGGGTGGCGGTGGAGATGTGCCTATGGGCGGCAGTGGTGGTGCTGGTTATGGCAATGCAAGCTCCGGCAGTGGTGGACTGGGCCAAAGATTGAGGAAGTTGATGAAAGTGTCATAGGAGTGTTTTCTTCCGTCATATGATCTGTTTTGTTCTAATTGTAATTTCATATGGGTGTTGTTTGTATTAGATAATATGAGTAATGATCTCCTACCCACAGTGGGTAAGATGTCCTACCCACAGTGGGTAGGTGTCATCTACTGATTGGTAGGGAGAGTGGCCCCACCGGCCCCCCCACCAATCAGCAGGGGACACCTACCCACTGTGGGTAGGATATCTTACCCACTGTGGGTAGGAGATCATTTTCCTAGATAATATTAGTAGCAGTGTGTTAGGTATATCTTTATCAACCACATATCTGAAAATCAAGTTCAACAATCTTTATCAAACATACCTTAAAAAAACATCTGATAAATTGGTTTGTTTGCACCTTTGTCTTATTTTCTTTTCTTGTTTACATAAATTTGTGCTTTTAATTTATTAAAATTCAAAGAGTAGTGTTGTCGTGCTGGAAATTATTAATAGAAATTTCAACCATCTATCTATTTGGATGGATGCTACTTATCGAAGTCATAGAAGAGCTACATTGATTTATTTTAGACAACTCCAAAATGATGTTATTGATGTCTAGTTGGTATTGCATGATACGTATTTTATGGACACAAGTTGTGTTTATTAGGCATTTTGATTAGTTCCTATGTTGAGGTGATCACATCTAATAACAAAATAACATATATTATAAGAATATAATAATTATATAATTAGGTCGATATAAGATCAACATTGATAGCACTGATAGCAAGTAAGCCTTTGTAATTTGTGTGCCACATAAGAGAGATGCATAACATGTCCAATCAAAGTGGTGCTAACTACTATTGTGGAGGATATTCTTCTTTATTCACGCATTATCATACCTTAAAATTTGAAAGACATTAGAAAACTCAAATTGTAAAAAAGGGATGTCAATAAAAAAACTCCCATGATTCTATTAATGTAATATTGTACACACATCAAGAGCATATCTTTCTCACAAATTTGTTCACTTGAGAAAGACAAAAAAAAAAAAGAAAAGAAAAGAAAAAAAGGATTCACAAAATCTAATCCCTACTTAGAAAAATGTCAAGCACTCATGGCCAACTAATAGTGTCCACCTGCATATAAGACAGTCACATTATTTGCTTAATTGTGACACCCTATGGATTCAGTAGCTAAAACATATGAGCACTAGACAATTTTCTTATGGAGGGTAATTTGAGGGAAATTCATTTTCCCTCAAAATCCTTTGCTGCCTAGCAATGAAGGCCTCAATGGTCTGTTTAAATTCTTCACTGCTCATTTCATCTTCAGCATATGAAGCTTTCACTTGTTTTTCAGTTTCCGAAACGATGTCCTCATCATATGAAGTTTTCATTTGTTTTTGAGTTTCCAAAACGAGGTTTCTCCTCCGAGAGATCGGTCTATGGCTATGATTGACATTTACCGATGGCCTCAAATCATGTCCGGTACGACAGTTCTTCATATATTCGTCGTATAAATCAACCTTGTACACATTCTTGTCACCGTCTTTGGCAGCAAACTGTCCAGATTGCATCAAAAGAACGACGAGTATAACGTTCGCCAGGACGAATACAAACCTAGGACTAATCAAGGTGGCTGTAAGTCCCCTGAAAAACTCGCCGGACACCTTGGGAACAGAAGGCAACTGAGTGGGAAACCTTGTAAGAATGATGAGAAACATAGACACCTCTATGAACTTAAACATTGCTGTGATCTTTTCGAGCCTGCGATTCCGTTTGGAAATTGGGTCGATATGACCTACTTTGGACCGATTATTTAAGTGGGACGCGCGGTTTGGACACGAGATTCTTTGAATTCCATTGCCCTTCTCAACTTTGATGTTGGAATTGAAGTTGAATGAATCCATAACTATGAATTTGATATATGGTAGGGTGGGTTTACTCAAGAGAGAAGTTTTTGGAGGGTTAAAAGATTGGCTCTTGAGCCCTCAGTTTGAACACTGAGAAGAGGCATATTGGATAGAGAGAAATGTTATGCAATCTTTTGGAATGGCAATGCCTAGCTTGTGTGTGTGATATGGTATTTATAGGGCGGCAAAAAATTATAGATTCTCCATTCTTTTTCTTTTTCTTTATTGGATTTCAAAATGAGTTAAAGTTTAGAAAAGTAGGGTCTAATGTATTATTTCTTGTGGGTAGGGTCATCAATCTAGTTTGATGTTGATCTTGGTTAACCATTGGATCGACTTTCGATGAAATTTTAGCTTCTTTCTTAGTGATGTCAAATTCATTTTTCTAATAAATTCATTCTAGAATGGTGTGATGGATTGCTTGCCGCATTTGGTAGTTGTAATCAATATTACATTATTTAACAATATAGATAGAAATCGAATTTGATGTTGATATTTAAAGCTGTTAGTTATTAGTTAGAATAATAATATTTATTAATGATGATGTGATATTTCCGTTGTCAGGTATCCATCTACTCACATAAGATGGACACAAACACTGGTTAGTAAGCGTCTCATGACTATTGATTTATCAACAATGCTTATAAATATAGTTCTCTGTGTTATAAAAGTATAGAAACAATAGAGAGAATTTAGAGAGAATGAATTCTAAGGAATTCTCAGGAATGAATTTCATTAATAACTGAAACCCTATTTATAGGAAAACTTCGAATGGCACAATCGTAATTACATAATTTCATCAAGGGTATAATAGTCATTCACATATAATAATTACATCTTTTACCAAATTATTCCTCCACCAAATTATTCCTCATAATTCATAACCACCACATTATTCTCAATTATTCATAACACCTAATAATTATTCTTCAATTATTATTCATAACACTTCCCTTGAACGACTATTAATACAAATGTCTTCCTGACTGCTTTGGAGAAAAACCCAATGGGAAAAACTTCCAAACCGATTGCAGTGATAGCTTGGAGTGGTTATATACTACTTCATCAAAAACATTGCTCCCCACGATGTCTATCGCGATATGAGTATTCACGTCTTTGCCTCGTTAAAACCTTGTCAAGAAAACCCGGTGGGAAAAACTTGATCGAAGGAAAAGAGTACAACTCAGTTTGATTTCATATCTTGAACCGATATCTTTACTTACGGTAAATGATTTCAATATCATCATCGTTTGGATCTAAAGCATTAGCTCCATTATAACTTGATCCAATAGATACTGTATCAATTTCTCCTATCGTTCTCAATATACCATGAATATGCCTCGTTAAAACCTTATTAGGAAAAACCTGGGAAAAACCCTAATGAAGGAAAAGAGTACATTATTCATGTGAATACGCCTTTAAAGTTGCCTCATTAAAAACCTTGCTAGGAAAACCCAATGGGATAAAACCTCGGTCAAGGGAAAAAGAGTGCAACGCGTATTTTATACAAGTATCTTTGCAAGCATTTCAAAATCTTTCATACATTTGTATGAGTATCATATACATTGGTTTTATACTCTTTCGCTCATTTAGAGTGCATCAATTTTCTTACACAACTACAAAACATTCACCATGAACACATGTCTCCAAACACACAATTTAAAGCATATAAATTCATAGTAAAAACATGTAAACATATAAGTAAACCTTCATAACTAACTAACACTTAAAATATATCATTTAACATTTAATACTCACTTAATAGGTTATTTCATTCCCAGGGGCTTAGCTCACCCTTTTTAGGTACTCATAAACACGGGTTTAGCTCATCCGATCCTTTAATTTCCTTTTCATTACTACACACACGATCGGTAATTTAACTTTCATGAGCATGCAACATATAATGACCACCATGCTTATCTTTAAACTTGAGCAATAGTCATCATCATCTCATCATCTCATAAGTTAAGGATTTCACATTCACCATTTATCATCTTCAATATATCTCAATATTTTCATTATCATTGATCATATGTAGCGCTACATTTTCATATCGTGTCGACACATTTCAATTTCATTTCTTTCCCCATATCGACATAACTTATCGAGATATCTCATTATCAATCCTCTTGTAGGATTACACAATATAGTTATGTCTATATACTCTTCAAGAGCATATGCCTCCGTTATTAAGACCATCTTTTATAATTTACTTTGATATATATGATTGGGGAAATATCAACGCTTCTAGCGTGCTAACTTATCAAAGCATCGTAGCTGATATATGTGATTGTTCATAGCCTTTCATGCATCTTTGAACTTCAAGTTCGTATTTCAATTTCGAGGATATAACATGATGCATTTCACATATTATTTTCAACCTTTAATACTCTCATCTTTGAGAAAATTTAGAACACCAAAACTCATACAGTTGGTATGATTTTAATCATATATGTTCTCATCATTCAAATTTTTAATATGGGAATTTAGACCGTTTGCATTCTATTCTCGATATCGGCAATTTATTTGAGGACTTTAAATAATTTGCCATATAATATCCCACTTGTATGCGTATACTCAAATCCTTCAGGGATTTATTCAAGTATTGGGATATACATTTACTAGCTTTATCATTAAATCTGAAAATCATGCTCATACCGTGAGCAAATATTTAAATAAATTTCAAATTACGAATCATATACACATGTGACTATCTAGTGGATCCATATCATAATATCTAGTAGTCCACATGGAGGATGAGTGGGCCCATACTTCTCATCCTTTATTCCGGATATATTTGGGATTTATTCCCAATATTGGCTAGTAATGATTTCATCATTTATCGAGAACAATCATTGAAGAATTCTTTTAATTCTTCACTTGAAATATTGATTTTAATAATTATTTAAGCGAGATGGTCGGTCAGATTTTGCAAGCGAGTATTATTGAACTTCTAGTTGATAAATTCTTATATCGATTTCACTAGTATCCAGTATAGTGCTCAATATGATTTATCATAGAAATAATTCACCGACATATTCCATCATCTTTTGGTGACATTATTGTCTACTCTTGTTCAAACACGGAGTTACACCATACGCATCACATCCGGCTATTATTTAATTCGAAATCGTAGCTCTTACGCTTCATATTATTTATTTAAAATCGAGTCTTATTTCATACGCGTCGTATTATTCTATAAATAAATCATCAAAATTATTGCAAAATTCATCCTAACAAGGGTCTATACATTATAATGGATCATATACTCTCAAATCTTCGAAAATACTATCCATCACTACCGATCAAAATCCTAAAAAGGATTTATCGATGTAAATTTGGAAAGATTAAGGATGCTAATGAATAAGGGTATCCCACAAGATATCCGATGCTTGATTGAAGCAAAGGTTCGATTATCCGTGAGGTTTCAATTCCTTCTAAATACATGCCTGGTATGGGTAAAAGTAGTTTTTCAAAGAAACGGAGAGTAAAAAGATTAGGAGGATGCTACAAGTGTGCTCGGTGGACATGTGACACTCGATGTAAATCTGTGGGGTACTTGTTCAGAAATCGAGAAGATAAAATAGTATTCATTAAGGATGGATTGAGTAAAGAGCCTTTGGATGATATTCAACAAAGCTCTTGAGACACATCCTAGTGGACACGTACATAAGGTGAGCTAATGGCCTTATGGGCCAAATTCAAAGATCAACAAACGCGTTCTGCCTTGAAAACTTACTTTAGAAGATCCTGTTTGTAAATTTAGTAGAAAATTTTAGTATAATAATTTTCTCATATTAATATAAGGAAGCTCGGTGTAATAACGAAGATCAATGTTTTTCTTGTAATTGTAAATATTGTTTTTCGATTTTAAGATATATATATATATATATATATGTATATATATATTATTTTTCAATCACCGATATATATGTCATTTTCACTTAAAATTTTCTGCATTTTTTTTTCTTTCATATTTGTCAAAAAGTAAATAGTGCACTCAATTATTGGTTTGAAAATTTTTCTTTAAATAGAGGGATTCATATATCTCTCATGTTCATACATTAAAAGTATAGTGCAAAAAGAGATAGGAGTAGAGATGGATATGGAGATTTTAGAATCATCTCATACAAGTCGACTTTTACCTCGCCATATTAAAACCGTATGTATTCTTGGTGGATCTAATTGGTAGGCCATATCCAATATGTGGATATGGCAAACCGACTTGTAAAAGAGTTAGGAGACAAGAAATCATTATACTATACTGGAGGAACCAACAACAAACTTTAGCTAGACTTATAATGGCCGCACAATCATGGGGAATAAGAGTTTCGAGCGTAATACCTTTCCATCTAGTTGGATCTAATACTCGAATTGAGTCGGCTTCTACCATGGGTCCAGCAGGGTTGGGGCTACAAGCGCAATCCATCCACAATCGCATGATGTATATGATGAATAATAGTGATGCTTTCATTGTCCTTCCGCGGCTACAACACACTGGAGGAAATATTCAATATAGCCTCGTTGGCGAGTGGAATTTTCATGTCAAACCAATAGGTTTGTTGAATATTAATAATTTCTTTGATGGCTTACTAGCGTTTCTAGATCGAGTGTAAATAATAAGTTTATCTCTCATACAAATGAGAAAAATACTTATTTCGCTAGTAATCGTTGATGAACTACTCATCAAATTTCATGCATATGTTCAAGAATCTGTGGAAGCCCAGTCCGTCGGTCACAGACCCTTTGGTGTCAGCGAAAAAGAAATTCGGATCCTTTAAATATTTCATTATGAATCCTAATGTTGATGGTGGCAGAGTTACGAGTATTTATACTCTCGAGACGCATCCCTCATTTATGGATTCAATATATATTTTATTTTAGTATTTCTATATTTTTAGTGTTTATTGTCATCTTTTGATATTCTCAATGTGTTCCACTTCGATTTGCTTTGTACTTCTTCCTGAGTAATAATAATAATATCATATTGGCTTTATTCAAATACGATATATAGTGATTTTGCTTCTTCAAGAGCATTTTATTCTCATATTAATACAATCTCATATCATCGATAAGATTACTTCATATAAGCTTTCCATGCGATATATTTTCTTTGATTTATCAACATGGGATCTATTCAAAGATTTTACTTGCGTCTATTTATCCAATGGTAACTTCAAGTACCACTTGCTCAATTTTCTCCATTCATATTCGGTATATATGAAGAAGTAATTTTATTCTCATCGTCTACTTCTTGAGAGTATGATTAGAATATTTGATCAACTACTTCTTCCGGAGTAGGATTCATATAACCAATCGTGTAGTATAACCCACCACATTGGAAATATGCACACCAATCGTGTGGTATTACCCACCACATTGGAAATATACTCAAACTATAAAGTGCATAAATTTAAATTGCAGTAAATTAAATTTCCTCCAATAGGTGGTCGAACCTACCTTATGGGAATTATTGCAATAAATATAAATTTACTAATTTAAATTGTGAGAATTAAATTGCATAATGTTTAACTACTTCTTTAGGAAAGTAGGATCTCGCTTAGTAGAAGGTATTACCCATCACTTAAAGCATATAAAGTCAAGAAATATATAAATCCTTCCGTTTAGTGATAGTTGAACCCATCATCAAGTAGGAGGTATTGCAAGAATTAAATTACACTAAATAAAGTCATGTAATTAAATATTGAATCGCTTTCTACGGAGCAAATTTGTTCTTCTAACAAATACTCATTACTTCTACAAGAGCACATTTATCCTTTTAGAATAAGTATATTATGTAATTAAACTCTTGGGGAGTTAAAATAATATTCCGATCTTTTAACTCAAATGGACTTGAAGCCATTTTATATAATCAATAGATTTAGAATTTCTTCATGAATATTCTATCCCATTTTCACTTGTCGTCAAAATTAGGTCGGTTTACCCTAAAGGTAAAATTGTCCATTCCAATTAAATGAAGGTAAAATTGTCAAAAATATTTTATCAATGTTTTACGATTGGAAAATTATCTCCTTTCTATTTCAATTTATCAATATCAAAATGTTCAAGGACTATTTTGTAACTTTTTCAAAAGTTGGTGTACTAATTTGTAAATTTTGAAAGTTTGATAATAACATATTTCAAAACGAGTTATTACCCTATCAATGTTGGTGTCAAATCGAAGCTCTCGTTAAATCGAGTATAATGGAGTCGAGAAAATTTGATTTTGATAATGTATGCTCATATATCTCGAGAAAACGAATATTATAGTTTAATATATTATTATATTATAAAGTAATATAATATATATACCTTTTCCTTTTCTTAGGGAGAAAGCGATTGAGCACGCACGTATTTCTCCATTCACATTCTTGAATTGCCACAACTCTTTGTCTCGCATAAATGTTTTTACGTGAGTGATTGGGAAGATAGAGAGAGTGAGGCGTGAGAAAGTGGGAAAAGATAAGAGAGAAAAGAAAGATAAGTATTGATTGGAGATGGATTAGGTTATTTATAATAATTCGGTTTGATACGAAGATCATCTATAAGATGCAATCAGAAAGATACTCCCTTCATATTACTCAAAATGGCTAGAGACTCGTCGATAACGCTGTTATAAAAAGTATGAAACAATAGAGAATTTAGAGAATGAATTAAGGAATTTCGTGAATGAATTTCATTAATAATCAAGTCTGTTATAGGAAAAACTTGAATTCAAGACAATCATAATTACATAATTTCATCAAGGGTATAATAGTCATTCACATATAATAATTACATCTTTTACCAAATTATTCCTCCACCAAATTATTCCTTCATCAAATTATTCCTCATAATTCATAACCACCATATTATTCTCAATTATTCATAACACCTAATAATTATTCTTCAATTATTATTCATAACACTCTGAGAAATGTTTCATCCCAATTATTAGGATGTAAGTATAGCGCACTAGTTTTGCCTGTTATGAAGACAAACAAGCCCTAATTTCACACTAACAAGTGTGGAAAAGGAGGAAGATTTTTCCGACACTATATTACTAAAATAAAGGAAGTAGGGTCTACCATTTCTAATAGGATAGCCATACATCAAATTTTATTTCAACTCCAATCACTTGATTAATTGGTGAAATCAAATTATTAGAGTCTGTTAGCGGATGAATGTTAATGTATTTTTATAAGTATAAAGAGAAAGAATGAGTGAAGTTGAATGATGGAGATTTAATGAGTTGAGAGATATATGGATGTGATTTATTTGACCAAATTTAAAATTTGAAAAAAAATGCATTAAAATATATTAAAAATTTGCTGCTAACACCTTCTAAATAATCTGTGGAAGAAATTTTACTCTTATTATCTACTAATTGATGTAGAGGTGACTTATTTACTTATCAAATTAAATAAATTTATTTACACTAAATTATGTGATGTTAATTATATAATATCAAAATAATCACATTTAATATCGAGTTGATAAATATTTTATAAGAATTGTAATTATGTCTCCATGTAAATTTACATCAACATCATTAAAAGTAATCCGATGAAAATGGTAACGAATGTGGAGGATCTTTTCCTGATTTGACAAGTAAAATTCTTTCCTACACGAAATTTTTTTCATTCAAGTGTAGCAGCTCCATTGGATACCTTAACCAACCCCACTCCACTCTTCAGCCAGTTCCCTTCTTTTTTCTTGAGTGGAGTGTGGGTCTTGTGGGGTCAGTGGCTTCTTCCTTACAAACTAAGAAAATGCCACATAACCACTTCTTTTTCCTTCCTTTTCTCCTCTTCATTTCACAACTTTCAAACCCGCAGAAAGGAGAGGAGGGAACCTTTGTTTCCGCGGGGGCAATAAAATCGGCAACGAGTCAATTACTTACCTTGCAATTAAATTTTATTTATAATTTTTCCCGTTAAATGTGTTGATATATATAAGAAATGATTGAATTTATCATTTACTATCACCGATATGAGGATCATGTTATAATATTGACAAATGATATTATTTTTAAATTTTAGGGTAAATTCGACTAAGGTTATCCAGTTTGTAAAAAGCGTGACATGTCCTCACCTTACGTTGCACCCATTTCCAGAATCTTCAAAATTGTAAAACTCCTTCCTTGGTTTAAAACCTCAAAATTTAAGTTTCGTGGTTTGATTGTCCCGAGCCAAAAGTTTGATGACTTGATTGCAAGTAACGGCAAAGTTCAATGACCTAAGGTGAACTTACTTTGTTGAGTTTTTTTTTTTTTTAAACTTACGTTGTTGAGTTGGCAAACAATATTCGTGACACTTCCATTAGTTTCGACGGCGTCGTTTATAAGTTAAGCGGTTCGAGAGATTGCTAATGCAATGACTTAATAATTATTTGCAGATTAAAAGTTTGCGAGACGTGATTGCTCTGAATTAAATTACAGTGTCTTGATTTCAAATGCCAAAGTTCGATAACATTGAATGTAATTTTCTAGGAACGTTTACATTGCTGTCAAATGGCCTTGTAACTGTCACAAGATCATTTGTAACACTAATTTGATGTTAGAGATGGGTGGATGGATGGATGCAAAGCAATATGATAATTCCTGATAGACATATTAATATTTTTAAGTGACATTTTGATATGTCACTTTTTTATTGGGTGATGAAGAGATACATATATACTTATCATTTAATGTATATCTTCATTATCCAATGAAAATATGCCACATTAATCGTGCCAGTTAAAAATATCAATTTACGATGTTCGTGTAGAATTGCCCAAAGCAACATGCTCTATGCAAGGTAGAAAATATTAACTTATTCAAATTTCTGAATTAGTGAAATAAGTCAATTTATTTGAATTTCTAAATTAACTTGGACGCATATTCGACCAATGCTACTTGTCCTATAGGTTAGGAAGACAAAGGGCGATGCCCTAAAACTTAGAAATCTCAAGTTCGAGTCTCGCCAATTGTATATTGAGCGGTTTTAATTGCCGATGATAGGGTGGCTTTAGTCGTTGCCAATGGAACGGCCTTAGTAGTAGTAGTAGGCGGCTAGTTCCTGCAAGTAAGTGCTTGTATCATAATGCTTGTCTACGAATTTGATATACCTTATATCTTAGGGAGAAAAAAAAGAAGCATATTCTGACCGGAATAAAAGAGCTTTTTAAAACACATTTTACCCATTTAGTCCATCGTCAATGAGATCCTCGTATTGCAATTTTCACATTTCTAACATTTCTAACGTATGTTTCATTATCTAGGACTGTTGGTGCCACAATTTCAAACAGTTCAAAACATGCGTACTCCCTTACTGGACCCCTTCCAGTGAGGTAGCAAGAATCTCTCAAGAACTCGAGTCCAAGATCTACTTAGCTAATTGCTGAGCAAAAATTATCTTGTAGTTTGGTGATAACTTTTTATTAATCATCTTGCCATTTTTCAAAGTATTATAATGTTTGGGGTTGACTATTGGCTTTAGGATCATACATAAAGCCACATATGTAGATAGTGGCGGAGCTAGGAATTAATTGGACAGGGGACCAATAAATTCTAGCGTGAGATGTTGAAGGGGGATCGCTCCGCTTCTTGGGATTGAAGAGAATTCGTTATCTAATATCATTGAAATAAAAAAATTTACGCTAGTTTAATTTTAATAGGATTACAAATTTCAAATATGTTCATTTAAATTAAGCAAATCTAAGTGTCTAACAATGAAAAAAATAAACTATATACAATAAATATTTTCATAATCTCAAATCAATTACCTTAATTATTAACGTAAATATAAAAATATTTTCAAATTAAATATGTCTAACAAACTAAAATAACTAATAGTATTTGTCATAAAGACTAATGAGACAAACATTTGTGTGTGAACACCATTGGATTAATACCGATGAGATCCAAGCAATTATTCACAAATTGTTCACACACAATCACCCAATTACACGAAACAAAGTGAAGGGAAAAAAATAGAATAGGAGGTTAGTGGGGTCCTTGGACCCCACATTCCCTAATGTGGCTCCGCCACTGTATGTAGGCTCCATCTTCTACGTGTTCTTCACTTAAGCAGCTTATCCAAGAATTAGTGTCCTAGGTGGCAAACACGACTTTCCTTTCCTAGTACTTAAAGTAAACTATCCATATGCACATTATTCATAAATTAGTTAATCCAAGATCAATCACTACTCCTTTCCAGACTTTGAAACCACCTTTGTGATTGTGAAAGTGAGGATAAGGATAAATAGAATCAACGTTGTTGGTTTTTATTAATTGATTTAGTAAATTCCACTTATTTTTATGTTTTAATGATTTTAAAGTGATAAATCAATTGGATTTGTTCTATAAAAAATATTGTTGATTTACTCAAACAACGTGGTAGATGTGTAGTTGAAATTTGAGAAAAAAATATATTAAACATGTAAAGTAATTGTATGAGTGGTTAAAAGTGATGAGAGAGAAAAAGTTAATGGAAGTTAGTGAGAAAAAATGGTAGATAGAACAAGCCAATTCCACAAAATGAATTTATGCAAAATATCAATGATCAATGTCTAGAAATTAACTTACGTGGAATTGCATTGCAATTTCCTTACGTAACTCAAACTTATTACCTTTCCCACTTTGTAACGTCACGTAACACAGTGTAAATTTCAAGAAGCTAGTTGATGGTGATTTCACTATATTTCATCTCAAATATAGTTCAGCTATTTATAGACACTGCTCATTGACAAGCTACTACATGATATTAAAGTATTGGTTGATGTTGTAGTGATCATGTGATATTATAATATAGACACTGTCACACTCCTAACTGTATTGCACGTGTTAAATAAGAGGATTTGATTTCATTGATCCAAGTGGCACCTATTGAGCCAAAGTATTGGTTGATGTTGTTATGATCATATGATACTACCATATAGACATTGTTAGACTCCTAAGTGTGTTGCATGCACGTGACAAATGTGGAACCAAGAATAACCAACTTCGGCGCTCACAATATTAATTGGATTCGATTTCATTGATCTAAGTGCTGCTTATTTAGCCAAGGCCCAACATATTTGGTTATCTCGGCTCATTTCGGTCCATTCACGTCTTCTATAAATAGGTGAGCTTAAAGGTAAGTACATCAAAACCCTAGCCACTCACTTTCTCTCTCTCTTGCACTTCAAAATTATTATTATTTGCCATTGACTTGCCGCTCACTTTCTCACTTTTTTGATATTATTTTATTCTTACACCATTCTGAATTTCAAAAATAAAAAGACTAAACGACTTGTACATGGAAGATTTGTAGTCTTGTGTGTACAAGTAGCATTCTAAGAAAGAAAACAAAGACAAGTAAAATTGCACTCCAAGGGCCGGTGAGAAACGGATGGCGGTGAAGTGACTTCTGCAAGGTAGCACCCGCTTTACTAAGCCAAGGGTGTTAACTCCATTGATACAACATTAGCCACGGGGTGTTGATCCTGTGTGAACATGTTGTCGTTAATATATTACGTATTATTTAGTTGAACTTATATGTATATGCTTCACTTCTTCATTCGAACTATTATACTAATACAATTTTGATCCAGCACTCCCGGGAGTATCATAGTTATGGCACTCTTTGTGGTGTTTTTCAGCCACTGCAACCCCAATATTGGAAAATTCAAGACCAGATTTAGAATCAACACGGTAAGGGAGAACTTTAGCAATTCGGAAAATTTTTCGGCGACACCGTGGCTGCCGATCAAAGTTTTTAGCCATTGGCCGGAAAATACAGAACGCTGGATCATTACTTTATGCTAACATATGAGAGTTTTGAATGACTCTTGAAAGGTAAATCTAGGGTTTCGGAGGCATTAGAAGGCGGGGCCTATAGATTCAGGAAATCATGCCCCACACATGACGAAACACTTAAAACAACAAAAATGTGACAATTTGTCACCAAAGTGTAATTTACTTATAATTTTCTGTCAAAATTAAACATTAATTACGATTGTACATGTTTAACTAAGCTATTGATGGTTTGTAGTAATAAATGGCGACATGGCCATAATTATTTTCGTACATTCTAAAGAAATGAAAAATTTTGTTAGAATGAAATAAATGTTGAATAACCCCATTTTTTAAACAGGAAAATAAATATATATATATATATATATATATTAATAAAATGAGATCATTTTCTCGTCAAAAGTTTTATTTTTATGAATTAAAAAAATAAAATTTAATTGTAAAAGGATAATCACAAATTTGCAACTCAATCTTTCCTTCCTCTTCTAGAATTCGAACTCTTATATATCTCCCATATAATATGAGATCATTTTTCGGCGAAAAGTTTCATTTTCTGAATTAAAAAAATAAAATTTAATTGTAAAATCGCGCTTCGGATAATCAAAAATCTGCAACTCAATCTTCCATTCCTCTTCTAAAATTCAAACTCTTATATATCTCTCCGTGCAACGCACGGGAGAAAATACTTGTAATTAATAATAATTAACTATCGCAAAAGTCTTTATAAAAAAATTAAATATCCTAAAAGTCAAACTAAAATATAACTTACATGTGAGATTTGATGATTGTCACCAGAGCCGGAGGAGGAGGAAGCTTCACCTGATGAGGACTCCTGGAATTCAAGAACACTAGTTACACAACCAATTTTAACAATCAGGAACTCTAGATCTGCTATCTTATTTCTTATGTTTTTAATTGTCAGATTCAATAATAACAATAATAAACCTCACATACACAATCAAATGTGCTAATTAAAGATTTATTTTGATTGGATGTGACAATCAAATAAACAAATAAAAAATTAGGTAACAGATGTGAGCTCCAAATTAAATACTAAACACAATTTAAATAAATAAATAATAAATTGAGAAGGCCCAGATCTAAAACTAATAATCTTATTACCAATTGGTTGAAGTTACTTGATTGAGAAGTTCTTTTCTTTTTAGCAAGCTTATAGAAGTACTTTTGAGCATGGCTAGCAATTTGTGCAGCATTTCTTGAGCGTACAAACTCTTTTGTGATTTTACTCCATTGACCCTTGCCATACTTCTCCAGACCAAGCAAGAAGCCCTCATGTTCTTCCTTCGACCATTTCATCACTGGTTAATTAGACAAAAAAATAAATAAAATATTAAAAGATTTCAATTGAAGTCTCAATAGACACACAAAAAAATAAAAATTAAAAAAAATTGATCACACGCACATTTTTTAAAAAGTTGTAATCCTATTATCGATCGACCTTTCATGCATGTAACAAACCTGGCTTTCTAATTTTTGGGCTTCTTCAGGTTTTTTTACTTCAGAAAGCTTGAATTCTTTTCCAAATATCTTAACACTCGCTAAGCAAGTCTTTGAGTAATGTCCATACTCCGAGCAAGATTTACACTTCCTTCTCAAAAGTTCTTCAAGCATCTTTACGTTTTGAATCTTTTCTCTCTGTAATTAAATTTGTTATTTATGTATGAGAAACTTGACCTATCGAATACGCATATTTATAGTGATGACATTTATGTTATTAATGCTGGACTCAACATTTTTTGAAAAAATATTTAGCTAGTAACTTTCTTTAACACAACGTGATAATGTATAGAGTAAATAGGATTTAAATTGAATTGGATGATGATGAGAAATTAATCTACTTTGGTAACTTATTAATACTATGCATTTTTGTCTTTAATAAATTTATATCAATCCACAAGAAATAAATCAATTTCCCATGGTTTTGAATTCATTGTTTTGAAAAAAATGTAGTAAATAAAATGACCAATACTATTTATCATTAATTTTGATTGTCGCTCATTTAAATGGTGACAATGAAATTCTGTATTAATTAATGTGCCATCCTGACACATTTCGATTTAGAAAATATACAGTTGATCATATTGTTAGCAACCACAATACATAATAGGTTCTAATAAGTAGACATTCAATTGATAATTGATGGTTTTACGAAGTTATTAATTATTTACAAATCATCAAGCTTTATTTTCTCTTCTTTTTTCCTTTTTATTTTATTTATTTATTTATTTATTTATTTTTTGGTTCTTCGAAAAATCAAGCTTTATTTTCAATGTCTATAATCTATGTACATATAAGCTTATTATACGAAGGCAATGGATAGAAATTTATATTATTATCATTAAAGGATGGGATAAGATTTAAATTTTGTGGTTTAGTAAATGAGAAATTAATATTGCAACTTAACTTTCTTATGGTGTTGTTAGAATAGGAGTGTCAAGTCTCCGTCACCTACAAATAATGTTAATTATATCCCACTTATCTTATTTTTCTCATATGACTCGAGATTTTTTATTTGCCATTTTTGTCCTCACATTAATTTTATCCTTATTTCATAATGTACCGTTGCATGTTTAAAGAAGTAATAATTATTTTCTTAATTATCTATATTATGTTTTATGTAATTAATAATACTAATTAATGATTATTTCCTTTTCATTTTATAACCCTTAAGTATTAATTTACTTCTACATCTGCGATTTATTAATTAACTAGTGTTTCGACCCGTGCGTTGCACGGGGTAATATATGTTCGAGATATTTAGAGAATTGAAACATCTTTGCGAATCTTTGGATGATTATCATATACAGTTATAAACTGCAATTGTTTCCGAATAAAGACATGTTCGAGTACTCTAAGAAGTATTTTTGTTGCTTGCGTGAGGGAAGGTTGGAGCAGTTGATGATGATAAAATCAAGAGATTTGTAATGGCGTGAATTCAATTAGAATCCGCTTGAGATTTTTGAAGATTGAGTTCGAATTCTAGAAGAGAAATGGAAGATTGATTTGCAAATTTGTGATTATCTGTTTATGATTGCAGAATAAAAAATTGATTTTTTAATTCAAAAAAATAAGGAAAAATTGATTTGCAGATTTGTGATTATCCGTTTATGATTGCAGAATAAAAAAATTAATTTTTTAATTCAGAAAAATAGGTGAAAGTGGCGGGAAAATGTGCTGATTTTATTAATATATAGATAGATGTGTTAAAAACAAAGTAGCTCGGAATGTAGCTGTGCTAGCGGTTACATCCCTTTTATGGATCATATTGAATAAAGTTATTCGATTTCGCCTAAAAGAAAATGGAGAATGATTAGTGTGTACACATCATTTATTATTGGAGAAGTTTCGTTTTGTTTGGCATTGTGGATTGAAAATGTGGCTCTCTATTTTTATAAAATAGAAAACCCCATCAGAGATGCTCTAATAAACAAATTTTATCGAAATCACTATTTATATGTTCTTTTTTTAAGGATATTATTTAAATTAATCAATAAAAAAGACGTATAATTTTAAACATAAAAACAAGATCAAAATATTATGCAATTCCAAATTGGGTGAGTCTAAATGCACCCAGCCTTTTGCTGGGTGCACCCATTTCCAAATAAAAAAAAATTAAAATGACTACTATACCCCTCCCACCCCACACACACTCTCTCTCTTTTTTATTCTTTTTCTTTTTCTTGTTCCCGCCGTTTCACAGCAAAGAATTAAAAAAAATTAAAATAAAAATAAATAATTTTTATCTTTGTTGATCGATACAATTTTTTCAAATTTTTGTAACCGCTTTGACAAATAATTTCAAAATTTTTTACAACCAATTTGACGATAAATTTTAAAATTTTTTTGATAATATAGTAATTGGCTTTGTTGTCTAATATAATTATTAAAAAAATAAATCTTTTACAAATTTTTTTAATGATATAGTAATTGGCTTTGTTGTCTAATATAATTATTTTTTACTTTTTTTTGCAACCACTTTAGCGATAAATTTCAAAATTTATTTGATCAATTTTATCGAGTTAGTATCGAATATAAGTATTAAAAAATTTAAAAAATAATAGTACAATTTTTTTTTCTTTTTGGTCTATTCGCCCCAATTGGGGCAAACAGCCACTGTGGGTGTTCGCCCCCAACGAGGAGAACATATTAAAAAAAAAAAAAAGGAAAAGAAGGAAAAGGGTGCGAGGGTAGGATGAGGATATGGAAAAAAATGGGTGTGTAAAGTAAATTAGGTGGGTGCATTTAGCCGTGTCCTTCCAAATTGTTACTCATTTGAAATTTAACAAATAATGGTTCTACATTACCATATATTTATACTATTAACTTTTAGCATTAATGATGTGTGATTGTTATTCCACTTCACAAGATTCTAACACATTATATTGCATTAATTAAATATATTAATCATGTTCAATTAAAATTAGGATGCGACTATTTGCACCCCCAATTTTGTTAAATATACGTCAAAATAAATTTCACTCCAATTTTACCATTTTTTTGTGTTCTGCCACCGCTGGCCCAAAAAAATAAAAAACAAATTACTTGCTTTTTGCTGTCATTTCCGAAGATAATTGCTACCGAAAATGGCAGCCAAAAAAGAGAGGAGGTCTAGCACCGGTAGGAAACTGCTTCTTCTTCATTTTTTTTTAATGAAAAGATAAAATAGGAATAGAATTTTTTTGGCAGGGTGTATTTAGAAAAAAATGGGAATGCGTTTAGTCCTACCCTTAACATTTACCCGTTTTAGGGCTTGTTCTTTTCACTATAAATTTAATCGGCACGTAATTCCGTATAACCTCATACTCATTTTCAACCACACACACATCTCCCAAAATAATATTAACCACATATTTTTACACAGAATACCGCGCACATCAACTTAACACCCAATCAAACATACCCTTACAGTATTTTAAAGATACAAATTGGGTATTTTCACAGCGGGTATCCGCAGTATTTGGGCTGGGCTTTTAAACCGTCGCTGTTTTTCTCGGGCTAGCCTAATAAAAACGCCTGCAATATATCTTCCTGCTAAGTGCTAGGTTTGCTCCTTAACAGCCACCACACTCACTATCTCGACCTAAATTTCCGCCGCGTTTCCACTCCGATCTTCTGATGGTACTCCGCCGCTCTCCTTCTTTCTTCAACCGTTACACCAGTTCGTTCTTGGTTGTATAGTAATTTGGTCTAATTTTGTTCACTTTATGTAGGCGCCGAAGAAGGATAAGGCTCCCCCTCCCTCATCCAAGCCAGCAAAATCCGGCGGTGGCAAGCAGAAGAAGAAGGTCGGCATAATTCACCACTCGATTTATTGATCTGCATAGTTGTAGATATATGTATATAATTAGGTAGATGCGATGTTGTTTTTCTTATGTGTATATGGTGCTCTGTGTGTGAAATGAGCAGAAGTGGAGCAAGGGAAAGCAAAAGGAGAAGGTAAACAACATGGTGCTTTTCGACAAGCCGACTTACGACAAGCTACTCTCTGAGGCTCCCAAATACAAGCTTATCACCCCTTCTGTACTCTCCGATCGTCTTCGGGTATTCAATGCTTCGATCTATTTCTAATCTCATGTATCCATGTTTAAATGCTTGCTTTTTATTCGTATTTAGAACTATTGGTGGCATAGTCGTATAGATGGAGTAGATTTGTTCATCGTAGCTGCGAACTGTGGGCTGTGTCAAATGCAGTCATTGCTTGTTTGAGATAAAATCTTAAGTTAAGTTCTGATTCGTATTGTGGAATGTGGATGAGTTTATGCATTTGTGCTAGAAGGATGAAATGCTAATCAGTCTAACAAGTAGAGTCAGGAAATCAGTTGGGAATAGTAACTTTGTCTCTATGTAATTTTTGTTGGCACAGTCATGGTTATTGCAAATGTGTACTTGTACCTGCTGTGTTGGTTGATCCAAAAAGGATGACTCTGGTTTCTTTCTCCCAGTATTTGATATTTCTGGACTGATTTTGATTGGTACATTCAGAAGGGAAGATTGAGGTAGACGTGTTTGTACGGTTTGGGGGTGTGGTCAAATGGATGTTAAGCATGTAATGCATCTTTTCATTTCTAATGAGTGTGACACCAAGACAGAATTCTTTATTGCATACTCACCTTTGTGATTTTCGTTTATTCGTCTGTTTAGTGTTAGCTTCATTCATAATTTAATGCTTATTGACTTGATCATATCTTAGCTGACATTTATTCCTGCTACATAAGAGATGTTTTTATTTAAGGAAATTATTGTTTACAAGCAAGCGGTTATTTGGCATGTTAATATTGGTTAGTACTGTGGTGCCCATGGTACAGATTACCACACCATCGCTAATCAATGTCAAGTTTCACGTGAGCATAGTTGATAAATAATATTATATGAAAATATTATTCTTCATATAATTAGCTTTCACTGATTATGTGACATTGATATTGGTTGGTGCAATGATGCTTGTAAGATACTTATGCATTAGCACAAAACACCAATCAATGTCAAGGTTCCACATCAGCCCAGCTGATTAAGTAGTATTATTCTTAGTGTAAGTAGTTTATATATTCACCGGCTCCTGTGCATTTTCAGCTTTTAATTTGATTTCTTGATCAACCATTTCAGATTAGTGGATCACTTGCAAGGAAGGCAATCAGAGAACTGATGGCTAGAGGTTTGATCAGAATGGTTTCAGCTCATTCAAGCCAACAGATATATACTAGGGCAACCAACACTTAAGTGTTGCATTTTCTTATTAGAGAGCTTCATATGAGTTTTGTTAAGACTTGCTTTGTGTTTCACTGAAGCTTAATGTTTATTCCATATGTAAGACTTTAGGACATATTTGCTTAATTAACTACATATATTGTGGATCGAATTTTTAAGTTTGTAATGTTTTCGTGTTGATTAGTGGTTTATTGAACTTTGTTGGCAGTTTTTCTTCCAATAATAATTTCGTTAATTCTCGTGGCTATCAAAAATATTTGGTACTACTTTTAGCGTGGAACTTCTGTTGAAATGTGAACTGAGCCTTTGTGTGATAACTTTTCTAACTAAAAAATTCACCGTGGTTTTTACCCGGTCAAATTTTGATGTTAAAGTTAAATACATGTTTAGTTGTTTCACATGTTGTTTAATAACATTTTTAACAAAATAAAGTTTAGTTTATTCTTAGTGTTATAATGTGTGGCACTGCGCGGTGTGGTTAGTTTTATACTCAGTGCTTGATCGACGAAATGGTTTTGACAAAGGTTTCTACATATGCTTCGAAAGTTTTAATCTACATGTGAATCAATTTACTTCTTTTAGGAATAACTTTGTCAAGCAATTAGGGTGTGTTTGATTGGAACTATTTTCCGCAGAAAATGTCAATTCTATCCCGTCACAAAAAGTATATATTTTTTATGAAAACATTGACAATGTTTTCCCATGGATAGACGTGGGAAAATATTTTCTATGAAAAATATTTTTCAACCTTACTTTTTCCTTCAAATCAAACACACCCGAGTGTTTCTAAGATATTATCACAGGATTATGAAATACTCCCCCCGTTCCATTTTAATAGGAATGATTTAACTTTCATACGAATTAAGAATGTAAAATTAATATTTATTGGAAAGATAAATGTTACTTATATATTTTTCAATATAACCCTATATTATAAATATAATAATTTATTTTTATTAATAACCATGCATAATAAATAGGGTTACATTAGAAAATAAAGAAATTAAATTTATACTAACAAGGAAAATAGTCTATATTTTGGGATAAATGAAAAAAGAAATAAAGCCTATCAAAATGAAACGGCGGGAGTAATGAAAAAGGAAATTAAGCCTATCAAAATGGGACGGAGTGAATAATAATATTAAGTATCTGTAAATCTGTAATTCACAGATGGACTTTGTGAAAGTTGTTAATGTTAACATTATTATTTGGTTATTATTATTATTATTATTCATTATGTTATTTTTATAAGTTAGGTATTGTTGACTTGTATATATATAGGAAAACCCTACTTGTTGTAATATGTCTTGAATGAAATTCGTTTTGTTTCTCCCTTCTTCCTCTTCTCTTCTCATCTGTTCTTTGAATATACGAATACTACTGATTATTTCACATGGTATCAGAGCCTTTGTGGTAGTATTTGACGTTAGGATTCTTGAATTCACGCACGAAAAACCCTAGCCGCCTTGAATTCCTTCTTTCTTCTCTAGCCGAGGACTTTGACTCAAGATTCGAACCACTTCCAGAACCCTTTTTGACAAACCAAGACCATATTCGGGGTGCCCAGGCGTCGGTCTTCCTTCCGGTGAGGCGCGTGTAGTACCACGCGCCACTTGGCATACCGGAGTTCTTCGACAGCCGCGGCTTGGGGCGGCGCGTGGAGGCGCGTCGAGCATCGTCAGGCGGAGTTCTTTTCATGGTTGTGATTGTCTCTCTCTCTAGTTTCTAAATCTGTGGTCAATTTCACGTTTGGTGTTCGGATCGAGTCACAGTACGTGATTACAGTCGGGATTTGGGCTCTTTGTTGCAGATCGGATTACAACGGCCGTGTAATTGCATTACAGGGTTTGTTTGGGATTACAACTGCCTTGTAATTGGATTACTCTTTGTTGCAGATCGGATTACAGCGGGCGTGTAATTGCATTACAGGATCAGATTACAGCGGGCGTGTAATTGCATTACAGGGTTTGTTTGGGCGTGTAATTGCATTAGCACAATTTATTTATGGACATTATAGTTATCAAAGTTTCAAGTTTGTAAAGCCAAAGAACTAAAACTGATCTTTCCTCTCTCCACAGGCCCGAAAAAGGAAATATTATCAGAATAAAAACAGCCTCTGCAAATTTTCGACACAAAATTGGAAGAAAAAGGGTATTCACTGTCCGGAAGATTCGACAGTACTCGACAATATCAAGAAACCCAGATGCCAATATCATTTATTATATAAAAAGTTGTACCGATTATCTAGTACTCTATACCGAACAAGAAGAATCTTCTAGAAAGTTCTAGTGTTCCAAGTGACAGAAGAACCTCTATTCCGGAGCTCGAATGGTTCAAAACAGTTTATGGCCTTCCCCATCAAAGCCATAGCCGCTATACTCGGGAATTGCTTCTTTTCAAGGTCCTCTAATGTCAAGTTTGAGCATTGTGGTTCACAAACCACAACTGCCTTGGGTTTCTTTTGACGACTCCCATTTCCTTTGCGCAACCATCTTTGTATCCAAGGATTTGAAAACAAAAGTTTCTTACCTTCCTTTGATAGGTCCATGTAAGATGAATCTTCTTTTCTTGGTAACTCTCCAATTTTATCTGACGCCGTTAAATTTTTTTCACCATTTGGGTTACTTGTGAGAACTTTACCGTGAAGCTTTTTCGCTTGTTCATGAGACGGGTTTTGGACAATATCTGAGCTCTTCATCCCACGAGCATAGGAATGTGAAGCATTGTTTACCTTGAGACGTTTAATCCATCGGGTGGTTGGATCTATTTTTGGAGTATCATCTGGGCTGATAATGTGTTTTGAAGTACTAGGGTGTTGAGTACTAGGTTGTTGAGCATGTTCCAAAAGAACATCCATATCTAAACTTTGAGTCCTAGAGGAGGTCGGCCGTGTGTTGTTGGAGGAGCTGGCGGCAGCTGGTAGTGCTGGAAGCTCGTTCATGTCAGGCAACTCATTGTTAAGCAATACTACGTTAATCCCAACTGGTAACTTCAAATCCTTATTGATTGCCTTACTTGACAGGGTCGAATTACTGCCTGCAAAGATTTTGATAATTTAGAAACAATCTAGTGAAACATGAGGAAAATGTATTCAGATCACTTCCGATTTGGTGCAAGTTATGTAGCGCGATCTGGACCTATCACATTAGCTGCTTTCGAACATCCAATATGGTCCAAATCGCACCACATCAACTGCCTGCACAATCTACTGCAAGTAGCTTGCAGTACAATCGCACCACAATCTACTGCAAGTAGCTTGCACGAGATTGGAAGTAGTATTCACATATACAAACTATATGCTATAACGCACAGAGAGACAGTTTCTCCATCTATACATACCAAAAGCAAGCTCACCCTTCACCTTAAAGGAATCCATGTCCATCGTATTAGTTTCAGCTGATGACTCATGCATTAAAGCAGCTTTAGACGCTTCAATATTCCCTTCCTCTTCATCATCTGTGGAACTGAATAAAGATTGAAGCTTTAATTGCCTCTCACCTCGACTAATGAATGGATAAACATCACGGGACATCGTAGTTCTATCAGAGTCAGATAACACTCTAGGCTGTCTAAAAAATTCATGCTCTTTAGACACATTGACATCATCCTTTCCCGTGATTAACAAATTGCGGCTTGTCTGAGAATCAATATCATGCCCGGGATAAGGAAACCTTTGTGGTGAATAAGGAAGGTTATTACTATGTTGTTGCTCTGGTATTCTCAGATTAATATTAGACAATGGCTTCTTGGAAACTAGATCAATTCTATCCGAGAATGAAGAGGTTGCCTTTCGTCCATGGTCAAACCCACCTTTTTCTTGGTCAAACCTATACGACCTGGACGTTGATCCAGCAAAGTCGTACCCAATTTGAGGCCTTAAAGATTGCATATCATCGTCAGCTGCAGAATATTTACAAATCGATCTCTCATTACTCGTGGCAATAGGACTCATTTTCAGACTCTGGTTGGCTGATTTAGAGATGTTGGATGAAATTTCTAATCCAGTCATCAAATGTTGATGTTTAGAATCTTGATGAACTTCTTGGATTCCAATATGATTGGAAATATGATTAGGAGGTTCGACTGTTGTGTTGAAGCTAGTTCGAGTCCAACGACCCATCCAAATGGATTGGTAAGAGTAAGACTCCATTGATGCTCTACTCTTCCCTTCGGGAGGTTTATATGGCTGCAGAGCTCGACCGGACATAATGTGTTTTGTTGGAATCCCTGTACACAACAGTATACACCTACTCAAAAGCAACAGAGCAAAACTAATAAGTAACTGTTTCACTTATAAGTAAAGAAGCATATCCAAAGGTCCAAACGTTTCCTGGATTAAGCGTATGATTGAGAAATTTTACAGTTGTGTTTATAAATTAGAAAATGTTTTAAACGGATTTTAATTCAGTAGTTCTCAAATACAAATAAATTAGTTCACTCGTTCTCACTTTTTCCCCATTTATGAAAAATCAACCAAAAAAACAACAAAAAACTTAAAAATTGGCCCAGAAACAGAAATTGATTCTCAAAAACAGCATATATTTCCAGATAAATCACATACTGATACTCGATGAGCAGTTGTACAATTCTACAGTTCAAAAAACCAAATCTCCACATTCTTCATCGAGAAAAATGGAAAATACACAAAATCAGAAAATGAATTACAAAATCAGAAAGTTAATTACCAACTAACCTCAACCGTAGTCGGAAAGTTGATTTGAGCTGGTGTGTACAAGGAGATCGAAGAAAATAATGTAACTGCCTGCAGAGAAAATCAGGGTTTTTCTTAAATTGAATGAAGAAACTACATAGAAAGCCTAAAATATGTGTGGCCACAGGCGATTTCAGAATTATATATTATAAATATAAATATTTGTATGTATAATCGGATACATATATATATATATATATACACACATCTGTAAGGTATAGAAAGTGACGGCATGCGACGCCAAGATTGCTTTTACGGTATTCGGATTCGAAGCCAGTACTCTTAACATAGCTCAGACACTCACTCCGCAAGGACTTTTCGAGAATTATTATTCCTTTTTGTATTTATATTTAATAATGTGACATAACTTATTTTGAAAAACTCATTTTCTTTGACCATTATTTTTAAACTATTTATTTTATTATTTTATTCATATGATCATTTTTCCTTTTTTTTAATAATTTTTTTTTCAACTTTTTTTACTTTTTAGTGCAACATTCAAAAGTATTTTTTGTCCTGCGGCAAAGATAGATATCTTTTCCTTTTGCATTTGTTCGAAATTATAGTCCTTTCATTTTAATTATTATGTAAGTTTCTTTGATTTTTTGTATGGATTAAAATTCGAATTGAAAAAATAAATAATATATTTTTAAATATATTTTCAGTAGTCCACTTTCTTTAGTAAATGTGTTTTGAAGTCTTTTATTTTTAAATATATTCTTATTTAATATATTGTGGCTGTTCTCACACACGATGACTTTGGATCCTCACAGGGCGTCACGTCATCCAATTTTCTTTTTAAATTTTTTAGCATTTTTTATATTAAATTTACGAGCACATCATAACTATCCCTAATCGCTGGAACGCCCATGTGTCTACTAATTTTTTTAATATGTACTGCGTGCAGGAAGCAGATCTGTATAATATATATTGTAAAACAAATTATAATCATTTAACAATGTAAAATGAGACTAAAGAAAATGAGACTAAAGAATTTAATTTTTAATTGTTATTGTACGATGATGATATTCATATAAAATTAGTTTTCATGGTATGGATTATGGATATGCAGTGGTTTTAATGTTTACTATTTTCAAGTTTTCAGATAATAATTACTCCCTTCGTTCCAAAATAATAAATTTATTTATTTTTTTATATAATTTAAAAAATATCAATTAATAAAATTAAAAAAATAAAATTTTCATATAATATTATATTCCCCTACATAATTGTAATTTTCTAAGGATTAAAGATAGGTGTGAAAGTAGCAATATGTGTTAGTTTATGAGAAAATGGATATTTATTACATTCTCAATGTAAATTATTGAAAATTCTAAAAGTTATTTACTATTAAGTTAGGTCAAATTAATTAAGGGCATAATAAGAATATATAAAAAATAAAATATACTTTTAGTTTAGTAAATGGGCAATATTTTAGGACAAATGAAAAAAGAAAATAAATCTATTATTTTGGAACGAAGGAAATATCTTCTTTTTACGTTCTACTATTTTTTATAATTTTATCACACATTGAAGCAAGATAAAATATTTTTCTATAAATTATTATTTTTCTTTTTTGAAAGAGTAAGAAGTCATTAGTGGGGTATGACAATGAAATAAGGTTTTCTTTTTTGTTTTCTTCGTCTTATTTTTCCCTTTTAATAATCGCAAACATCGGTTTGGAACTCATTTGGGCCCACCCCATGTGAAAAGGCAAGCACAGAATAAAGGAAAAGGTAAAATGCTAAAAGGCCAACCTCTTTACAACAATAATCTCTACATCATCATAGAAATTTGACTAAACTGCTCGACATTGAAGAAAAAAACAGAAGAGTGTTGGACATTTGCAGCCATACATTTATCAAAATTATTAAAATAATAAATTGAATTTATTAACTAAAATATCACAATCACAACAAAGCATAATTGGTATACGAGCCATGAAAGATAATTCAATAAAATATATAAATATAATAAAAATTAAGACAGAAGAAAATATAAAAGAAAATGTCATGCCAAAAGGATTAGAAAATATAGAGAAAAATTTATAAATTATTAATAATAATTTAATTAAGATTTATGAAGAAATGGATAAAAGAAGCCTAAAAGAATAATAAGAGATACGGAATTAAGAGCCATAATTAAATTAGGAATAAACGTTATAAAGCATAACAAATCGACAAATTTATGAAAAACCTAGCAAAAGAAGAATATATACAAAAATTTGAAAATTTGAAAATAAAAGAAATAAATATGAACCAAGCTTTAATACCCATAGGACAGCCATCTATAGGACAATCAGTACCAACTGAACAACTACCACTCGAAACAAATCAAATTAATCAAGAAGAAGCAACTAGCAATATAACAAATAACCAAGATATGCATATGCCCCAACGACAAAATTAAAAATATTCTGTAATTAATTTTACACCACAATACCAAAAATATTATACAAAACCAAATAATAATTATCCATGGCTATTACTATTTCTAGTTTCTATAGCTCTTATCTTGAAGTTGAGTGACAATTTCTTTGACCATTCTATGTAGTCAAGTGGTAATGTTTCTCGGATTTTCTCTTTTCATTTTTTGGCCTTGCAACTCTCTGTCATAGTCTTATTGTTACAATAGACTAATCTTGTTTCTCATTCTTATCCTAAATTATTTTTATTCAATCAAAATAATTCACATCATTGAATTATCATATATTTCCTCAGTTCTTTGATTCATTTTTCTTTTTCACACTGATTAAGAATACTATTGAAAAAGATAATTATACAAAACAAACTTCCAAAAATACATTTGTTTAATGTATTAGAAAATTATTGTAAAATATCAATACCCACTTTGGATACCTAAAAATCATATGCACTATATGAATGACCATTTTGCCGGCAAATGTATTTTAATTTATACATTTACCACCACTTTCTAACTCTACAAATAAGGGGTTCATTCCCTTCAAAATTTTCATGTTATTTCCGCTATCTTCTCATAAACTCTTATATTGTTCTCTACCTTCTCATAAATTCTGCTAAGTTTATTACCGACAATATTTTCATCCTTCTCGTTCCAATGAAATATGTAATAATCGTATTGACCGGTTCGAATGAAATTAACAATAAAATTTCACTGTTAAATTTAGCAGAATTTAAAAAAAAAATTATTATATAATTTCAGTATGTGAAGACGAGTCCCCAATATACAATGACCCTAAAAACCAAGTCTTTTCATACCAACAAATTGTGGGGGGCGAGGGAGAGAGAGAGAGATGTGGACGCTTACAGTAAAAATTTGATTTGTTTTTTTTTTTTATTTTGAATTTTGATTTATCAACTTAAGTTAAATCGGTTTCAGTTTCGACTTCTATTTCTGAATTTGGTCGGTTCAGTTTCGGTTTTTGGTCACAGCTTACTTCTTTAATCACCACATATAGGTTCGGTGTTGCCTTTAAGGTAGAAATAGAAAGCCGAGGAGGCACCTGCCTCAAGCGCCAATTTGAGGGGGACGATTCTAAAATTGTTCCTTTTTTTTTTCTTTTCCCCTGTTTTTCTTTTTTTAAGTGTTAATGATGGTGGAATTAAACGAAAATCTCAAAGTCTTTTTTGCATGTTGATTAATAATTAATTCATCATTCGAAAAACACACCCAAAAAAAGGCAAAAAATAAAAAAATAAAAAATAATAAAATAATAAAAAAATCCTTGGCAATATGCAATGCGTTATATAGTATAGCACTTAATTTACAGGCTGCATAAAGCATCAGAGGACCGACGTAATACTCATGATCATCAATTATGTGATATTAATTTATTGATATTTTAAGTTCTACAGTTTAAATTTAATAATGATATTTAGGAAACACTACTTTAACAAATTACGTGACAAACAACCCATACGAATGCATAACAATTATTGATTTTGAAAATAATGTAATACATATAAATAAAATAAAATAAAAAAGATAGTGAAACATAGCGTATTTTGCCAAGCTCTTTGTCAAACTGTAAGTTTGCAAAACAAAACTCATAACATTTATCATGGCCCAGCAAGGTACAGTAACAAAATTTCTGATATTTACCAAGGTCGCTTCCATATCATTGGTGATGTGTAAGTTGACAATAATAGATTTCTTGGGTGTTGAATTTAAGATACCAATTAGCATGTCAAATAAATGGATTATAACATTACCTAGATAGGATAATGATAGTAATTGTTATGATTACTTACCCATGAAACTTGTCAAAGCATCTCCAGCCAACGCCAAAATTTTAAGATGTTCCTAATTACTTATAATTTATTGAACTTTGAAATGTATTTGGATACTCATTAAACTTTACTTAATGTCAACTAATAATCACTCTTTAACTCAATATTTAAATATATTTAAGAATTATGTATATATAACTAATAACATTCTTCGTAAAGACAGTTAGACTAATTGTTGACAAAATAAATTCATTTATTGGAACTTAAATCAAAGAAAAATTAAATAAACTATCACAAATATCACTGTTTAAAATAATACTTGTATCGCGTTTTTATTGTTTATATAGCTTTTCGTCCTATTTGAGTAAGTTTTTTATACTAGCAGTTGATTTAATTGGTCACATATATGATATCGTCATTCAAATTGATGTAATACGCTAATAGAATAAATATTAAGTTAACAAGTGATCGATAAATGACGTTAAGTAAAGTTTAGTGAGCATTTATTTACATTTCAAAGTTCAGTGAGTAATTAGTTACATCTTGAAAGTTCAATGACCATTCATTAAATTTACCCTATAAAATTTAGAGTTAATGGTTGGAATTGAAATGGTAAAATACTGTAGCATCAACTGTATTTTAGAGTTTCAAAAGTGTAAAATAAAATTTTGGGCCGGAGATGCTCTCAAGTAGTCAAAAGTATTTAATTTAGGCCTTGTTCTTTTCAAAATAATTTTAGTTTATTCGAATTTTGTATCAAGTGAGTGATTCAGAATTGAAGAAAATATATTTAAAAATGTAAACAAATTATGAAATCAATGTTTGATTAGTTGAAAATGATGAAAGAGAAAAAAAAAGTAAGTTAAAATAGATAAAATTTGTTATGCAGAGAACAAGGCCTAAATATCATATCTGATGATGAATCATCATCTCTTATAAATAACATTACTCAAATAGAACAACAATTTTTGTCATAAGCAGTTTCATCACCATAGTCCGTAGGTGATGTGTCAATTTGCCAATAGTTATTAATTGTCATCTTAAGTGTAATTCTAACGTGTTTTTTTTTTCTGTGATATAATTGTCCCAATATTATTATTCTACAATATCATTTGCAAAACATGTATTATAAAAACACGTGCAAAACACATGTTTTTAACTAGTAGTATTAAAAAAACATTGAATAGGAGAAACTAGTGACTGCCAACTAACTCACATACCATCCATTAGGGACGAGCACTGGGTTGGTTTTGGGATTCTGACCCAACTCAACCCAACCCAAAGTAATTTTGTTACATCGATCCATTTTGTGAAACCAACCCAACTTACAGAGTTAATGGAACCAAACCCAATACAGCTCAATTCAAATTGGGCTGGGTTGGGTTGGATTAGTTGAATATTTGAGTTAGACTTAAAATATATTTTTTCTTCTTCTTCTTTTTTTTCCTTGGAGCCAATATCATGAATGAGATTTTAATAACTGAATTTATGTATTTCTGAAAAATATATATATTTGACCTAGTTACTCTTTAAACCGTCAATCCAATCCAATGAATGAGATCTAATAATTGAATTTGTGTCTTTCTGAAAAATATATATATTTGACCTAATTACTCTTTAAACCGTCAATCCAATCCAATGAATGAGATCTAATAATTGAATTGGTGTATTTCTGAAAATATATATATATTTGACCTAATTACTCTTTAAACCGTCAATCCAATCCAACCCAACCCAAATCAAGTTAGGTTGAGTTGGTTTGGTTTCCAATCAAAAATTGGGTTGGATTGGTTTGACAAGTATAGTGTCATGATCGAATTGGATTGAGTTGGTTTATGGTTAATGCAACCCAATACCAACCCTTACCAGCAATACTGGATAAGCGGTTGTAATAAATATGATTGTATATAAACCTACAAACCATATAAAGGCATGTCCTCCCTCTGTTTTCCAGCTTCCTAAAAAAGAGTTCTCAAATCTTTCACATACGGAGATTCTTTCATATCTGCAAGTGGGGTAAAGTCCTTGTGAATCTATACTCCATAATCAGTTTGTCAGATTGAAGTGTTATACAAGATTATAGGCATTCTTCAGTCGCCTTTTCATGGAGGGCATTGGAAGTGATGGTCACTCAACAGTAATTTAATTGAGTTGTGCTTTATGTTAGAATGAGTTAGGTCTCATTTGGATTTCTCAGCTCCTCGAATTCTGTTTTCGTTATAGCCAATCCAGAAAAATTGACAACATATAAGTAAACAGTTTGATCTCTCATATAAAAAGAATATGAGGGTATCAAATTCAAGCACCTTACAATAGGGTATCTAAATATTTGCTTACTGTGGTGTACTCGATGTGTGGATAAAGCTGCGTTCCTTCAAGACCACCCGATGAGGCTATGTCAAAGTATGTGTGATCTCCCTTCACAAATGCTGAGTATATGAAAAGCTGCTCCCCGTTCAACGGATATGGATTTTCTGAATTCAATGACAAGGTTATACTTCTAGTTAAAAAAAGTTAATCTAGTTGATGTGAAATTCGTTTTGGTTTTGAGTTTCTACATGTAGATGTGATTTCACATAATACATCAACACGTACTCGTTTTTAACTTTTTTCTACTTAAAAAGTTAATCTATATTGCTCATTCAAAGCCAAACTTCAACATCAACCACACATCTCGTGGTCCCCACCACTACTCAATCTAAAGAGTTTGTTTTGAATGCAATAAAAGTTTATGAGAAGCCACACGTCTTTTCTTTTACTATTCTTTATGGCCCTTTGTTTACGAATTGTCTTTATAAATTGAAAGCTATATACCTTTGATTTTCTTTAGAAGCTCTTCTTCTGTAATGTAAATCTTCTCCAGCTTCTTCCCAATTTTTCTCTCCCACATCTCAATCAGCTCGTTCATAGAACAAACATTTCCTGGTGGCCTCAAGTATACTGTTTTATTCAGAGTGTGTGGATCGTCTACTGCACAAATGGTGAAGGCAGCAACATCCTTTTCCTTCACAAAAACACCTGAATTAGGAGTATGGAAAGCAGACATGTCAATCATTGTTTCTAGTTCAATAAATGATGATTTTACTAGTTCAATCAATGATTCTTTTATTAATTCAATCAGTGAAAGCTGAGAAAAATGGGATTGTCAGACCTTTAACGTTTCCTTCTCCAAATATTACAGCTTTGTCTGTCGGTGGGGTTCTGCGGCCTGGCTGAACTAGTGAAGGAAGCAAAACGCTCATAAAGAAATTACAACAAATGTAGGTATGTGGAATGCCTTCAGCCTCGATAAGGCGCCTAATTTCAGATTTCCTTGCATAGAAGTTATTGTTTAAGTCAGACACTTGGATCTTTTCTGGATCTGCTCCATATTCTGATGGAAAAAACCTCTGCAACAATGTCAACTTTTACTAGGAGACCAATATAAATTACAAAGAACAAAAATTATTCTTAAGAAGATTCTCTCTGCATAACCAATTGAGGTACCCTGTTTTAGGATTGGACAAATATACAGAACAGGAAGATAATCAATCCATTAAGAAGATTTCATGTTTGGCTATACTTTTTAAATTAAATATTTCTTTTCTTCTTTCGGTAGAAGTTACTTTGCTTTTAAACAACTCTGTGTATATTCCCATTTTATTTTCAAGCAACCATTTAGCTTCCTGTAACACGGAGTAATATACTTATTAGCATATTTGAGAATCAAAAGAATCTGTTGCTTTTCTGGAATTTTTTAATTATATAGTTAATCCTTCTTAAGCTAAGAGAAACAGTCCAATTAGATATAAGCAGAGTGAGGAATCGTAATAATGACCTTGATGCAACCTGCTTGCTTAATGGCTTCAATAAGCAGCTTCTGATTAAGCACTTGCATCGACGAAACCGCAGAAATTACAACATCGACTTGCTTAATCGCTTCAGTTAAGATCATTTCATCTTCCAATGAACCCTAGCATAAGAACAATTTTTTTTTTTAAATGAAAAGTCATAAGATTAAGCTGATTACACAGCAATCGAGACGAAAAAAGGAAGCAAAATCATAAGAATTGCGAATTACGATTGAACCTTAAGAAGCTTGATACCGGAATCTAACAGGTACCGAATTTTGCGGATTTTGATTGGATCAGAGAGAGCGGAATCTCTGACGAGTCCGAAAGTGGGGTGAGAAGCACTTAAACTGGCTTTCGCCATTTCGAACCCTAGATTGCCTGTTATTCCGATTATCAGTATCTTGCTCTTGATTGACGCCATTGATTTACTCGATTCAACCTTCTTCACTCTCACTGCATCTCACTGGGGAGCCCTTTGCTTGGGGTGTTCACTGTTCAGGGACTAACTTTAATTTTTTCTTCCCGTAGGACAGGAAGGAAGAATATACCCCGGGTTAGTTGCATCACTGGTCCCTAATTTTAAATCTGAGTTCAATTAAATCATTAACTTTCAATTTGCAAGGAAAAAACTCATTCTTCTATCCATAAGGTTGTGTGAGTGTCATATAAATTATAATGTATTTTTATAAGTAAAAAGTGAGAAATTAGTGGAGTTGGATAGTGATGGTTTAATAGTATAAATGGACCTTACGAAATATATTGATGTGATTTGTTTGATCAAATTTAAATTTTAAAAAATATGAGAAAGAATATATTTTTATGAGTATGATAACATGCTCTCATGAGAGGAAGAGCGGACTCTCACCCACTTATTAAATTCAATGACCATATAATGATAAATGAATTCGCATTTGTTGTCTTGTTTGATATTTATTAAGTTGTTAAATACTAAAATCTATCAAAATAGTATATATCATTAAATTAATTTGTTTTATTGTGTATGTGAGTTTTTTTTTAATTAAATTGAGAAATGAGATCTCGATGTAACTGTGATCGCCTCTATTCTCAACCAACATGAAATAATTGAATGTTCCTGGATTATCAGCTCTGAATCTTATTGCTGTCCAACCACCTGTTGGGACTCCAATTGTATTTCTCTCTGGAGGATCGATCAAATTATAATTAGAAGGGTCTTTTTCAGGATCAAAGTTTCCAATTCCCGTCCCAACAACGAAGAAATTGTAGCCATGAAGATGGAAAGGGTGAGACTCGACTGAGAGAAGGTTCGTGTCTTGTAATACTAACTCAACCGTCGAGTTGAATGCGATCTAACTAAGCCTTGGTTGGTTGCTAACTGTCGTTTGAAGATTGGCCGTTAAGGGTGCACCGGTGTAGTTAAAAGGCATTGGAGGACGGTCGGGAAAGTCGGTAGTGAAAACTCCCTTAAGGTTGTAATAGTGAGCTTGTAAAAGTCCAATCTTAGGCATTACAAAGGTGGTGATGTTTAACGAAGCGACGAGTTTTGTCCCATTTTGACAGGTCGGACATGGATCTATTCCCAAACCGATGGTGTAGAAGAGGCGTCGGTCAATTTTGAGTGGTACATTGGCCGGGAAGTTTGGAGTATTTAGACTTCGTAGCTTGGCATTGTAACTTAGTGCAAAAGCGGTATCATTGAGTGAGGGTAAATTAGGGAGGCTCGGGATGATTGTATTCGGGACGCCTTTATATTGCAATATAGCCGTGGCGGTTTTGTTGTCTATGGAAATTGGTGCATCCATGAAAGGCTTAGCGGCCATAAAATATCGACTAGGCACATTGTTGGCTCGAACGAGTACATTTGTGGTTTGACCGGGCGCTCTTAAGATTGCTTCGGTAGTAAAAGGTTTTGTGTATACTGCATCGATCTCTACTACTGTCATGTTGTGACCCGCGATGGCAAAGAAGAGCTCATCATTGAGTGCAGCGTTGATGATTCTCAATAGGTACATTTTTCCTTTTTCGACCTCGATTGTATACGTATCTGCATATGATAGTCGATAACTAAACGTAAATACAAGTTCTAACTTGTAAGCTAGGATTGTAATGAGACGAAAAATTAGGCCCCAATGAATAATAGTAGTGTAGTACGAACATTTTTCAGAACACGGGAAGAGTGGGCCCGGTTTGCCATTGATTGTATGCGCGTCAGATGTGTTCGGCGGCAATCGTAACCTGTTGCCTTGTTTAACGACCTCTTCGACATCGTCGTTCCACCATTCTCCTGTTTTGCGGACAAAAATCATTATAAAACCTCAATTTTATCAAATATGTGATAGATCTTGTTTATTGCGTGGACTTACCTAAGACTAAATTGAACTCGAAGTTAGGTTGGGGAAATGGATATGAGGTTCCTTGTTTAGGCATTATGACAATCGCACCATAGACGGTTGCTCTTAACCAAAAGATGTGTGCATGCCACCATAATGTTCCCCTTTGTCCTGTTACATTGAAATCATAGGTGTAGCTTTGCCCTTTTTGGATTGGACACTGTGTTATATAAGCCGGTCCATCGGCCCATCCATTCCAAACTGCTTTAACCCGTGCCTGCAATAAAGATTTTTACAAATATTAACTATCAAACAAACTAAATATTGTTTATTATTATTCACACATTTCACAATCTCTGTTATTATTCAAATTAAAATGTATTTTTTTTAATTAAAAAAATAAGAAGTTTACCCCTGTGCATTGACTGCTATGTCCTTACCAATGAATTGACATGTTGTATTGTGCATGATTGGTGACATTGATAAGAACTCGATCGCCTTCTCGCACGTAAATTGTTGGGTCAGGAAACAACCCATTTACTGTAACGATAGGCTTTGAATGGCACAATCTACGAACATTCTTCACTTGAATCTAATAATATAAAAATAAACAGAATCAGATAACAATATTAACACATAAGTACAACAAGTAGCACATTCATTATGCAACACTATACAATACCAAACAGTATAATAAACAAGATTACTGTCCAATTAAACTCACGTCGAACTTGTAACTCTTCACCGCTGCTTCGACCCTAATAGAAACAAATGCAATAAAGGCTAAGCAAAGTAAAGGAATTATAGCTATATGAAACTTGTTTCCCCCACCCATTTTCCCCAGCTGCCAAATGCTTGAGTAGTTGAATGTTGGTCCAAATTATGGTGTAGTTTGAGATGAGTTATGGACCGATTTTATAGGACTTGAAGAAGAAAGGTTGCTTGTTGGAACCAACCATCAGTTTGTTAAGCCAAAGCTGGTTTTGCCCATTAGGTATAGAGACATATGTAAAGGGTTGCACAACAAAGCTTACATGCAATTTTTTGATAGAGGCTTCAATGACTCGCCTCAACAAAGTTGATTGTAATCTCAATAGCATTAATATAAAACATAATTACAATTTTATCAGTACTATGTAGGAAATATATTTTCATAGACAAATCGAAAAATATGCCATGAGATTTTTTAATTTTTAAATCAAATTTGTTCGATATTTTTTTATTAATTTAAGAATTGAAATAAAGTGTTATGGAACAATTAATCAAGGAAGAAAAAATAACAAATATTTTGAGTAACATACTGAGCTTTATCGCTAAGGAAAAGGTTTGGGATTTTACTAGTATTTTACTAGTGATCTCTCCTTTTCATGTATATTCAAAAAATATTATTATATTTATATGGTTGATGAGTATAGTTAACTTATGAGTTCTAACTTTCTAAGGATTCATTGCTCAAGTTACAATAAAAAGTAAAAAATGTTTTTACAAAACAAGTGTTTTAAAAAGTTCGTCTAGATAATGTTTAGACGGTGTTATTATTTAAAGTTTTGACTCCAAATTTAACCACATCTTGTACTTTATTATGCATTGATCTCGCTTTTATCATCCATTAGTACACTTAGATGCACTAAACTCCATGCTCAATTTCAACGCTTTTTCACACAAACTCTTTTAGAACCTTGAGAATAAATAACAAGGGAAAAAAAAAGAATAAGAAAATACACATTTATGTGGAAATTCAAGGCACAAAAATACGGGTGAAGGATTGGATCAAGCGGCTCAGCCCTTGAAAATTGGGAGCCGAACATGACTATGTTCGCCTCGGAGTGGATCTCAACTGTCCACAGACCAATTCAAGCCCGTGGACTTACTATTTTTTTCTATTTTTTTACTACAATTTCAATTATGAAATGAGTAAAATATAAAAGAGGGAAAAAGAAAATAAAATTTAAATTGAAACGAAAATGAGTATTGTAGGTGTGAAATTAGCGTAAGTATGTGGACGGAAAAAAAAAATGAAGATAATTTAATTGTTAAACTATACGGGCCCTATGACCCTTGTTTGAGCTTATACGAGCCAGCCCGTTTGGCTTCTTCCCAAGTCGGTTCGAGTCAACTTCTAATTTTTTTTGGATCTAGTCCAAGTCCAAATCTGCGCATACACCGGTGGAATTCGAATTATTAGTCGAGCTTAGTAGAATTGGATATACAAACCTACAAAATGTCACCTGTGTTAGGCTCCAAATTTTTACAAATTTTTATAAATTTTAATGTGAAATAAGAGAGAGAATATATAGATATTTATATAGTATATATAGGTCCTATAAAATATTTAAATATAATTAGTTTGACCAAATTGAGAATAAATTAAAATGTGCAAAAATTTGTAAAGTTTCATATGTGGCAACGTTTCATAATTTCAATTCTTCCATGTATGTCGCAACGTGATGCTATAGTTTTTCTGAATATAGGTCACTATAGTTTTTCTAAATTCAATTCTATGAAAAATTTGAAATCGAAAAATTCTTAGTTTAATAATTTATTTTCCTCAGCCTTAAAGTTGGAGCTTAGTAGCTGTTTGGGCATTGCCATAATTTTTTGTTTGCTAAGATTCAATGAATATTGACAATTGTGGTGTAATATTACGATTGTAATGAGTTACATTTGCAAAAAAATACACATGTAATCTATATATATTAATAAAATGAGGTCAATTCCCGCTCAATCTTATAATTTTTAGAATTAAAAAAATATTATTTTATTTATATTTCCCACTCAATCACAAATACCTAATTTTCAACTCATGCATAATCTCCCGTTATTATCACCTCTGATCTTTTAATAGAATCACTCCTTATCCCTCTAATCCTAGTTATTATCATTTGTGATTTTTTTTAAATCTCTCATCCATATCTCTCCCATTAAATCACGCAAAATGAAGGAAAAATTTATAACCAAACGGCTGGAAGTGAAATCCCAATCTGATTAAATTGTCATTTCTTATATTATTTACCATGAAAAAAGGAAAATATATTATTATAATTTTTATTTTACATATATTTTAAATTATAACTTGGCCATAAATCTCCCTGTGTAACGCACGAGAGAAAATACTAGTATACTGAAAAATGGGCCATGTCTTTACATTTGGAAAAAAAATATATACACATGTAATGTACTGAAAAATGGGCCATGTCTAGTATTTATCATTTATTTTGGAACATTTTTATGCAGGGAGTAGAAAGAACTCGTGGATGTTGATAATGATGAATATGTAAGGGTAAATTTAATAAGCATTGAATTTTGAAATTGAAACTAATCACACACTCAACTTTCAAATATAATTATATACTCACCAAATTTTGTTTTATATCATTCATTAATTATTTGTTAACCCAAATTTTAAATAAACTAACTGATTAAACCCATGTAGTCGATAATATTCTTCGAGGAATCAATTAGACCAATTGTTGGTATAAAAATTCTCTAACATAAAACAAACAATGAATTAATCCATCGAAACTCAACTTTTTTCGTATTTCGTTTTGTAGTCATAAAAGTCGTAGTTTTTATATTCTATGTAATTGTTTGTCTTATGTGAGTGAATTTCTTGCGTTAATAGTTAGTCCATTGTTTCCATGTCAAACAACGTCAGCCACGTCAGGGTAACTGACCAATATATTTAAATGTTGAGTTATCGAATGATCAATTGTTGACATTAAACAAAGTTCGGTGAGTGTTGGATTACGTTTTAAAGTAAAGTAAGTAACCATTGTTTCCACGTCAAACAACATCAACCACGTCGGGGTAACTAACCATTATATTTAAATGTTGAGTTATCGAATGACCAATTGTTGATATTAAATAAAGTTCGGTCAGTATTTGGTTATGTCTTAAAGTAAAATAAGTAACCAGTTACGTCCCCAAAATTTAATGGGTGTATATTAAATTTACCCATGAAGAAAGTGAAGAGATAGCGAAGGAATGTAGACCTGGTGTAACAATTCTTGTTTTATTGATAGTCTAATCATTCAAGTAAAATAGTTAATAAATATTATTGAATATATTAGTTCATAATTCAATATGACAGCCAATATATCAACAGAAGATAACAAATCTAAACTTTTTTTGTGTGATCAATTTTAATTACATATACTCCTAAATTAATTTTTGTTCGCATCCGAACACATCTGAAAAGACAGAATAACAAGAAAAAGTCAAACAATTTTGATTTTTCGAAACAATTAGTCAAATAATTTTTTTTTTTTTATTTTGAAAGGTTATAGTCAAATAATTTTGAAGAGTTGAAATTTCAAAAGTTCTAGAAACCATGAACAGCCTACGCAAAATTTTTGGAGAACATATGGAAAATTGAACGAAAAGTCGAAAATACTTTCCAATTTTTTTTTTTTTTTTTGTGGAAAGTAAAAGTCGAAAATACTTGTTTAATTCAATTTGGAGAAATGAGAGATATATTATTTAACTAATGTTTTTAACTCCCTACGGAATACAGCGAAAGCTCTTCCTCGAACTCGACCTACTAAGAAATTGAAATAGTATTATGATACTTTAACTATTCCATCAAGATAAAAATATATACTATGAATTGAAAGATTAAACTATAATCCTGTTTTATAATTATTAACACATTTTTATGGTTATCGAAGTTATTATTATGACCATACGGAGTTTCCTAGGGACATCTATATTTAGGGTGTGTTTGATTCCACATTTTTTTTTTCAGGAAAACTCATTTTTCAGCTTTTTTTTCCACCTTAGGCCGTTTGATTGCACCTTTTTTCCTGGAAAAGATTTTCCAATTTTTTCTCGATTTCCGTTCTTTTCCTTGTTTTGAAGGAAAATGTTTTCCTTGGAGGGTGGTGGTTTTTGTTTTTCGGGAAAAGTTTGGCTTTTTTTTCTTTTTTTTAATGGATAATTTACTTTAACCATAAAAATAAGGAAAATGATTAAATTTCATTAAAAAAAACACAAAATAAAGAAAGTAATATCATTTTCCATCTTTCAAATTAATCCAATCAAACACCTACAACTACTATTTTCCCGGAAAATCTTTTCCGGGAATTCATTTACCCGAAAAATATTTTCCTTCAAACTATTTTCCGGGTTTGCAATCAAACACACCCTTACTTTTTATATTAAAAAAATTATTTTTTCTTATTTTTATGCAAAAACTATTAGATTTTTGTTTATCAATCTTATCACAAATTATTGTTTTCTATAGAATTAACCACTCGTAACTATATTTCATGATGTTACTCTCAATTGTCATATCTCCACCAATGCTTCCACCACATTATTATGGCTATTATTCTATTGCCGCTTAATGTACTTATCTTTTCTCTTTTTTTTTTGGGAAAAAATCATCTTCTACTAACATATTCCATACTAGTTTATCACTATTGTAAGAAATTTTCTTATACAGAAAATGTTAATTTTACATTTGTACATACCTTCGTGAAAAAATCATTCAATAAAAAAACGCATCAATTTTTTCCGAGTTTGTCACAAAATCTCATATTCTTGTTTCTCCATCTAATCACAAGTTATTAACTCATTATTCTTAAAATTTGCAGACATGTTAGATTTCGTACTCCAGTCTTATGATTTGTTTCACATTCTACTGCTACAAAGAGATACTAGTCCAACCATTAATCAATCCCAATTAAACATTCTCACCGATTCTTTCGATAAATCTTCTTCTACTATTTAATCGCAAATGATCCCGTATTTATATGTTGATACTTTGATCGAATGATCAATACATATATCCATATGTGGATACCGAATCTCTAGCCAATATCCGATTCACCCAAAAAAAACATGTTTAATGTTTGTATTAATTTATCCAATTCCACGTTGGCAAATTGGCGCGGGTCCCACGCGTCATTTCCGCCACGAAGAATTGAAGTCAAGGGAAATGAGACAGGCAGAGTCCAATTTCACACGCAACCGCAAATTTACAAAGCCGGCTGCAGAGCACCTAGCAAACGGGATTCATAATTTCGCTGCATAAAAAGTCGCAAATTTCCTCAATTCCATTGTAACTTTTGACTTACAAAGAGAGAGAGAGGACAAGGAATCAAAAATTGATAGACGAAATGGAGACGTTGATGGAGGAAGAAGAGTACAACTGGAGAGAAGTGAAACTTCCGTTGTTATTACCGGTCGTGCCGGAGCCGGAACTGGAGAGAGAAACCGGCGAGAGAAGAAGAGGCCGCGATATCATAATCGCAGTTGATCATGGCCCCAATAGCAAACACGCTTTTCATTGGGCTATTACTCATCTCTGCCGCCTCGCCGATACGGTTCACCTCGTACACGCCGTTTCCAGTAAGACGAATTCATCTTTAGCTTGCGCAATTCAACTGATAATTTAGGTTTTGAAATTTGGGGAAAAAGTTTGAGGACAATTAATTGATTTTTCTAAAAAAAATGGGGATTGAATTGCTAGTAAAGTGATATATGAATGAATAATTAGTGAAATTTTCCTATTTTTGTGTATTTATACAATTGGAAAGATGAATTATTATCCCACATTTCAAATCTCATGTCATTGCACATATGTGTGTATGTATTAGGTTTGAAGAATCAGATTGTTTACGAGACCACCCAAGTGCTTATGGAGAAGCTTGCAGTTGAGGCTTTTGAGGTTGCTATGGTAATTTTCACTTCCTTTTCCAAATTTAATCTTGATTGATTGTTGCTAGTTTTGTGCTCCTTTTATAATATTGAAACAGAGCAAAGAGAAAACTCAAGTTTGCATGATGAACGCTATGAATTTGCTGTTAGATTTTGCGGTATTAAAGTTATAATGTCAAAAAATAGGTAAGGTCAAAAGCTAGGATAGTGGAAGGAGATGCAGGGAAGGCTATTTGCAAGGAAGCAGAGAGGTTAAAGCCTGCTGCTGTTGTTATTGGCACTAGAGGCCGAAGCTTGATGCAAAGGTTCGAATCTCACTCGCTCTCTCAATCTCAACTCACCTCACTTCTTGTGCGTGATTGAGAGCTTATTTGGTTAATATTTTTCAAAAATAATTTTCTCCAAAATTAAGTATTTTCACTAATGTGATAACTTTTCCATGCTTTTGGAAAGTATTCTCTATGATGAGTATGCTTATCTTTAAGCAGTGTTGATACGTCAGTAGTAACATAGTTGTAATTTAGCGTGTGTTAATATCTTTCCAAATTTCTGTCTCTTCCAAACTAACAGTAATATTTTTGTTGGGCTCTATTTCAGTGTGTTACATGGCAGTGTTAGTGAATATTGCTTCCACAACTGTAAAACTGCACCAGTCATTATTGTTCCTGGAAAAGGTAAAATCTCCTTGTGAACCTAAGTTCGTGACGTCTCTGTTTTAAATTCTTACGAAGTGATATAAATTTTTTTCGATAACAGAGGCTGGGGAAGAATCTGTTGTGTAATGGAGGATGCTAAGGTGATTAATTGCAGCTGTTGAATGAATGCCATTATGTTGTTTATGGAGTTAATCTGTGTTGAGTTATTACTAGTGTTATAGTTTGTGTGCTATGTGTGCTATGAAAGATTTATTGTACAAGATTGCATTTAGTTTGCATTTAGTTTGAGTTTGTGTTTGGGTATCAAAATCCTGTATAATAGATTCTTCTAGGAGCGACGACTCTCATTGATACATGTCAATTAAAATTGTTTACCTATACATATATGGGTCGTATTATTCCCTTAACTGCTATCTTGGATAAGTCAACAGGTTTTATTGGTTAGAAGTATTAGAAACTTTTTCTGTCATCCCAAATATGTTACATAAGTGATAGGCTGATTGTACCTGAATTCGGTTGTGGGCTTGTTGGATCCACTTTCATGGATTATTTGCATTATATAGTTACTTCGTCATTGAAAGTGAAAACGGTAGATTCTTTAATTTTGGAGATAGTAATACTCCAGTTCTGAACTTTAGAATTCAGACATCGCCCTTTTTAACCTTTGAAACATTGGACAAAAATTGTCGGACTCTCTCTTTTCTAAAGCACAAGTTTCTTTAGCAGCAGAAGAATAAAAAGCCAGAACACTTCCATTTCTTTGTCTACTAAAGAAACGCTAATCTTTCCATCTTCATACTTACTATGAGAAGTAAGAAATGCTAATCTTTCTATCTTCATGCTTACGAGACTACATAGGTCACGCTTGGCATCATGTTATTTTGCCATCATTTTTCCGCACAAAAAAGCTAGAAAGAACCAGCTACAAAAATATGCGACAATAAGTTTGACCATAAAAATATTTGTAATAAGTTACACTGTGATTTAAATAGCTTATTAGAGGGGGGAAAAAGAAAAAAAAAATGTCAAAGAAGGAAAACAAAAATGAGCTCTAAATAGATGGAGGATGTGATGGAACCGTCGTGGGCCAAGCTGGATGCACAAAAGTGAAGGATTCAAGACCCTCATTGCCTATAGATTCTTTAAGCCCATCAAGCATTCTTTAAGCTCATCAAGTTTGTTCGACATGTCTTTCGAAATCCTATACTCAAAAACTCCCATGCCCCATATCATAAAGACCACATTGCAATTTTTTAGATGAAAAGCAATAGAAACGATCTTCTCGTCGGCATGCGGCCCAATTCAAGCTTCTCTCGTGAACCAATGCCCATGAATTGTCTCTATTATCCAATTCCCAAACTTTCATAACAAAGCATTTCCCATTCTCACCCATCCTACAAATGTGTAGTAACCTTAGCTCTCCTCTTACAACACCCAAGTGTACTTTGAAATTAGAGACGTCATTTATAACTGATGTCGACTGGTCGATAATCTACTGATTTTGTCCGCTTTGAGCCTCGTGGGTCCTGCACGGATTTGTAAATTCCTTTTAAGGAATCATGTCCCCCAGGACGTGATCCCTGGACCTCTACCTCTTTGGGCCTCCCATCCATGGTACCAAGACTCCCAGGAGAGATCATAAGAGGCCCAAAGAGGCAAAGGTCCAGGGGTCAGGTTCCGGGGAACGTGATTCCTCAAAAGGAATTTACAAATCTATGCAAGACCCACAATGCCCAAAGCAGACAAAATTGTTAATTGTCGACTAGCCGGCATCAATTATAAATGACGTATGGAAAGTAAATGACACCGCAATGACTATTGAACAAATCGGATGCAAGAATCCTGTCAAGATATTTGAAACAATCGATCAATACAGAATTCCCTTGCAAGTAACAACCTTAGGGCCGAAGGTATAGTCATGTTTCAGGCGTCGAGGATATGGGAAGTATGATTGGATCCATTGTCTTGATTTAGAACAAATAACTGTCACTTTAATTCAACCATCAACAACCCCTTCTTCTTCCTCATCCGTAGGAAGCTCAGGAAAATAGATCACTACCAGCTTATATTGGTATTGAGCATTTGTTGAGAATACAAGTTCGTTGCTACAATTGGGCATACAAGTGCAAACCCAATCCTGGTTCCATAAGGAGCCTCAGCAGGGACAGAAACCAGCGTTTAGTTACTGGATTACAAATGTAGAATTTTGGACCCCTTCTTGTTCGAAGATTGGCACATCGATCCGGAAACGACACGAACAACAAGTCAATAAAGGATGCCCTTATGATCATGAGTGAAGGCATGAAGTTAAAATAAGTAGATGATGTTGCAAGCTTTCCATGGAGAAGTAGAGACTCCTTAGAAAAAAGTTTGCACACCGGTTGATAATAATCGGAGTGTTCATAGTGAAAATAATACTCCCTCCGTCCCGTAAAGATGGTCCCATTTGTATTTTCACAAAGATTAAGAAATTTCAATTAATGATCTTAGAAAAGTAATATTTTAAAATATATTTCCTAATATATCCTTACATTCATTTATTATCCCACTTTAATTGTTCTTGTTTGTTGATAACGATGCAAATTAAATAGGGGTATTTAAGAAAATTGAGAAGTTAATTATGGAAATGGGACTATATTTTGGGACGGATTAAAATGGAAAATGAGACTATCTTTGCGGGACGGAAGGAGTAATTCCTAGGAAACAGGATGGTGGAGGATTGATCTTGATGGAGGCGGATGAACCTCGGGATAAATTGGGGCTGAGAAATCAATGCATGCCAAGGGTGACAAACTGAGCCGAAGACAGTAGCAAATCGACAATTTGGGAGTCTAAGAAAGATCTCCAAAAATTTGGAAACTGCAAGTAATCATGGTCAAGTTAATTATCAAGCATGCAGATAATAAAATTTGAACAAAAAATGAAAAAAAAAAGATTTATTTATTCAACTTGTCAACAACAAATGACCCAACTTGAAAATGAGTGCAATAAGGTTAGGCCAGGAAAGGAAGTACACACGCCTAAGTACCAAGTTTATTGTCGGGATTTTTAGCGGAAGAAACTTCATTGCTTCTCCTTTTGTATTGGTATTATTGGAGAATTGATCCTCTGGGAGGCTTCCCACGCTATGTGTCTCTCCCTAATTGGAGGGGTAAGAGCACTGATTTAAAGCGTCCTCCAATCGTAGCAGCGTGGCGTGAGACGTCACGTAGGAGAGGATTAATTCTGCAGTATTGTGTTTACCTCACAAAAATATATATATATATATAAAATCTCAGAATTAATTGGAAAAAATAGCTCAGACAAGAAAAATTAAATGGAGAATCAACATGTATTACGTTGGGATCCAAAAGGATCAGCCACCACTATTGCAGTGGAGAACTCGAACTCGATCTTCATTGCAGCTTCAGAGATTGAGTTAGGGCTTTAGGGATACATGAGTGAATGAATGCCAGGAAAGGGTACTTCAAGTTTCACAATACGTTTTTAAGCCTTTCACCTATTCTTTAGTTATTTCCACTCGGGTGAGAATAATTCTATATTGACATTTCAAAATTTAAATTGATATTTTTTAAGAAATATATTGTGATATATCACTATTTTATTAGATGATAAAGATGTACATGTGTTTATCAAATACATTAATGTTCAAGGGTGGGGCTATTTGCACCACAAGACTTTTTTTTTTTTTTTTAACTGAAACACCACAAGACTTTCTAAATACACATCATTCTCTCAATACACCCACATCCAGTTTTTTTATCACGCAAAAATTACTTTAATATACCCTACTAAATACCACATTTAACACACACCAACCACGCCCGACAAAAAAAAAAAACCTTGGTTTAATTTGGTCAAATTATGGTAAAACATTTTGGCCAAGCAATTCTGATATCGTAGAAATTTTTTGAATTGTTAAAAGCTCTCACGCGGTATTGGATCTAACTCTTATTTCGCATTTCAAAATAAATATAGTATGTGACCGAAAAAACGGCCCGGATAATGAGAACAACACCATATCACAATAATTGAGTATTGTTCCATCGTTTTCTCCCAAATGTCCTGTGTCTGTTCCGATAAAAATCTGTTATGAGTGAGAAACATTTCAGGGTAGATGATTTGTGGATAGCAAAATGTAAATCACCACATATCTCACTCCCATTATTTCATCATTACACCACATTGTATCTTCGCCGATAATAATAATAATAATAATAATAATAATAATAATAACCCCACATCAACAAATTTCACAATCATGCTACGATTAAAATTTTTATGAATTTTTATGTTAATGAATGACAAAAATTTATGTAATATATATAAATCTAACAAAATATATAAATGTGATTAATTTGACAAAATTCAAATTTAAAACAAATGTAGAAAAATATATAAAAATTTTAAAAAATTACAATCCTAGCATATGCTCGGTAAAGATCTGGTACCCACTTGTGAGTACGTTACGGTACCCACAAGTGGGGAAAAAAATTCGTAAAGAATCAGATGAACCCCCATTATCAGAGGACAGTTATATATTATTCGCCTAAATTAACGTAAATCCCAAAAAAAAAAAATTAAATTAAAAAAAAAAATTCATCTGATGACGTGGCATCATCAAACATGCCCACGTGAGCGGTACATGCCCACGTGATCGTGGGCACATACCCACATGGGCACCAGATCAAAACCGAACATATGCTACACCAAATTATCCGTCCAAGCAATTACCGTGTTATCCGTCTTAGTCAAAGCAATTACCGGGTGTTATCCGTCTTAGTCAAAGCAATTACCGGGTCTATCACGACGGTATTGACTACACGTTTCGTTCATTGTATCCAAAGACAAACGAACGATCCACGATTTGTCGATCCATAATTTGTTGTCTAAGGGGGGGATGGCCTCTCCCTTTTTTCTTTTTTTTCTAATATAATTTCTACAAAAACCCAATGGTGCAGAAAAATGAAATGCAGTTCTATTTATTGAGACAATGGAATCCTTCTCTCCTCGTTTTCTTAATAGGTGAAAATGAAACTGAGAGTATACAAGCCGCCCTGAAAAACAACAGCCATCAGTCAGTCAAATATTAGGATCTTCCACAGAATGTTCATTCTGGGAAATGAACAACGTGCGATTCAACACTTCCGAATAAAAAAATAAAGCCAATCACCTGTTAATTCAAACTACTTTGCTAGGTAAGGGAAACACAAATACGGTAGTCCAACAAACACCACCTAATACGATTACAATAAAGATAACAACAATTCAATCCATTTCATTCATAAATAAAAGTAACAACATCCAGAGGTCAAAAACGATACTAACAACAAACATAGAATCACAGATTCAGAACCCAACACCACGATCAAAACCACGAACACCGTAACAAGTAATCAATCGCCAAAACACATCACGAAACCCTAGACTTTAATTTCTCCAGCTGCCATCTGAATCACCGCCCCTGGAGTAACCACCGCCATATCCACGGCCACCACCACCATATCCGCGGTCACGGCTACCACCATATCCCCCTCCGTTTCCTCCATAGCCACCATCACGACGGCCACCATATCCACCGCCACCTTCACGGCGACCTCCACGGAATCCACCGCCACCACTGCCGCGAGCTTGAGCCTCGTTGACCGTGATATTCCTTCCATCAAGATCCTGACCGTTCATTCCTTCGATCGCATCCCTCATCGATTTCTCGTCCCTGAAGGTCACGAATCCGAACCCCTTCGATCTCCCAGTCTCACGATCATTAATAATCTGAACAAAAAAAATTCAGAAAACACAAAAATCCATCAGATCTACACAGATCCAACAAAATTATTAACAAAAAACTGAAAAGCGATTCGATCCTCATCTCCTGATAACCAAAAGGTAGATGGAACGTACCGTTTCAGGTGAAAATAACAGTAACAGATTATAGTAACTCAGTAGTAACAGTAACTCAGTAACAGTAACACAGTAACATAGTAACAGTAGTCACAAAGCCGAATCGAGGCAGATCCGATCTCTGCGACTAACGGACCTTCGAATCGACAACGTCGCCGTATTGAGAAAAGGCATCGCAGAGAGTTTGATCTGTGGTAGCCCATGCTAGACCACCAACAAAGCATCTGTACTCAACATCTGTGGACGCCATTGATAAGATTTTTTCAGAGAGAGAAACCAAAAACAGAGGTTTTTCAATCGAAGGGATGAAGGAGGAACGTGGAACATGGAGAGTTTATATAGGCGGAAAAAGATAGGTTCGGAGCTAGGTTCGGTTAGGGTATACCGTGTGCGCTGTGCGGTTTAGCTTTATCCATCCATTGCATCATGCTTAGATCTTGCCGTGTTTGGGTGCACAAATTCACTTTTTTTTGTGACTTAGCTTATTTGAAGAAAAAAGTGATTTTTAGGAATTTCCATTGAATTGTATTGTAATATATTTAGAATTTGAGTGATCAAATTTGGCATGTTTCATTCTTCATGTGTAATGGCAATAAAATGAAAAATTCAAAGAAAGTGGGTTTAGTGGCCAGTCTCTATGTTGAACTCGTTTTTCTTTCAACAAATTTCAACAAAGAAATTTCAAAATGTGCATCGTCTTTATAAATAAAAAATAAAATATAAAAAATAGCATCAACAATTTTACAACAAAAAAAGAACAAAATGTTGTTTTAGCTTTTTGTCTAAAATTTGATTAAAAACTAACTTTTGGGATATATAATGGTGGGGACCACGAGATGTGTGGATAATAATGAGTGATGATGTGAAATGTGTTGTTGATATTGATATTTGATTTTGACTTCTAGTTATAGATGATTTTTAGGTAAAAAAATAAATAAAATGAGGCGAACACATGCTTACTCTACAAAATATGTTCACATGTTATCTTACTTAACTAATCATTCACATATTATGTAACTCAATGAATAACAAGATATTATAATTTTTTAATTTATTTAAATATAATAGTAATAGAAGTGTTTCGTATGAAATTATAGAGTCACTTATAATTTTATAAATCAGAAAATAATCCTCGAAAAATATTTTCTTTGTGCTTTGCTTTAATAAAATAAATTCTAATTTATAATAATATATTAGCTTGATGTTTGCTATACTCGCCAAACAAACCTCTACCTTCCTTTAATTTCCTTTTCTTTTTTCAATTTTAGGAGAGTTTCCAGGATATCTGATTTTGAGAAAAAAAAAAAAAGCAAAGCCCATAATTGGATGAAAGTCGAGAGCGTACGAATATTTTCGGGGAATATCCCGTATGTGAATAAACACTTGCGTAAACTCGGGCTAAAAGATAATAATGTGGGCCCACTGTCACGAGCGTTGGTGAGGAATACATACAAAAGCAGTAGATCTTTAATGAGCAGGTCCAAGAGATATTTATTAGAGCTACTAGTTTGAGGGCTTATTCCGTACACACAGTAAATTTTTATCAATTAATAATATTATTTTTTCTTATTTTTAATCGTTATATAATTATTATATTATGTTATATTTTTTAATATATTTTTAACCATATATCTAATACGTATTCAAATAAATAAAAAATTATATAAAAAACAAGCCCTGCATATTTGATTTGGGATACAAAAAAAGTATTGATTGGGATTATTTTAAAAACTTATTTTTTTGTTATTATCTTTGTATTAATTTATAATTTTTAAATTATTTTTTGGGATATTAACAAGAAAATAATAAAATAACTACTTTAATGCTATAATAATGTGATGCTATATTTATATTTGTAAGACTAACAATATTTATTTTTCTAAAAAATAAAAATCTATTATATACGAACAAAAATACAATTCTCTAAGGTACCCACCCCAACCCCTTACCATCCGATTGGTTGGAGAAAATGGTACTTCTGGTACTCCATTAATTGAGAATCAGATCTGGGCATTGAGAACCCAGATTTGCTTCTTCATTAACAGAGAACCATTAATGGAAAACTATCGAATCTCATTCGAAGTAGCGGGAGTGGAATTATGGTCGGCTAGAAATCGTATGGATGATCGGAGTTCGTCGAATAAGATGACTGGAGTTCGTTGGAAAAGATGATATGATTTACCATTTGGTCGGAGAAGATGACCGAGTTTACCATTTGGTCTTCTAAATGATAGTGCAATTTCAATTTTCAATATTTATAAAGAGGATGTAACCAAGATAGTTGTGTCACATAACATGTGTTCTTGGATTTGTCTAGTTGGCAAACATATATATTATTTTATAAGTTATCATTTAAAAAATTGATCACCATAAAATTATCATCATATCACTATTTGTACAATATTTTGAACGTTTTGTTTATACCCGTTCCAATGTCAATATGTTGGCTTCGTAAGATGCCAACACCTTCTTTTTCGGGAGGAAAAAAAAGATAGAGATCGGGTGAGACCCCCTACCATTAGGGGGCAGTTATGTATTATTCATTTCACTTGACGTAGATTCCAAAAAAAAAGTTTAAAAAAAAAAAAAATTGGGCCGGTGACGTGGCACCCTGTGAGGGAGCCACGTCACCCTTGTTAACATAAATTACCAATAAGTTGGTAGGTAATCATTCACCTTTATTGTACTCTTCAATAGCTCAATAGAGCAATCCATTGAATAACAATCACCGACCAAAAGGAAAATTGTCATTCCTATTAAAATATATATATATACACATTCATCATTAGAAACCCTTTTACCTATTTACTTTTTATTTATTTATATTTATTTTATTATTATTGTTTTTTATTTTTTATTTTTTTTTACCTTTTGGAAGAAGGTGGAATACAGGGATGAGGATTGTGGTTCAAACTCTTATCCCACACCATAAATTTAGAGATCTTAATCACTGTACTACGTTGAAACCTCTCTCTCTTTAATTTTCTAAATTCTCATGTATTTTTAGAATTCTGCGTTTTTCCATGTGTTACTCATCCTAAACAACATCTAAAATGCTAATCAACACCAAAAGATCTTGTGATCGAATCCTCTTGGATAAGCAAAAGAGATACCATTCATCATCACAGCGATTGATCATTCTTTAAGGAGACATTATACACATGCGATGATCAGTTATGTTATATGAACGCCACAAATTACGCCACATTTGACACAGTATACACTTGACATGACCTTATTTTTCTATACTAATACATCTCTGTTAAATTAACAGTCATTACATGACCCACTTAGCACTGCAACAATTGTTGCCTGCAGTGAGAGTTTTGTACCTTCAAAGGAGCTGCAAAAAACAGTAAGACAGCCCTCAACTTACACTAGAACAAAGTAATTCAATCCCATTTCTAATTATAAAGAAAGGAAATAAATCAATTTAAATCAAGAAAACAATGTAGTCTTTCTTGTTCTTCTCTTCCAACTCGGGAAGAAGCATAGTAAATATCATAAAATTTACATGTCACAGTAAGATCAATTACACAAAGATTAGCTTGTTTCTATGAAAAACAAGCCATCAAAAAATCAGCACGAGAGCCCCCACTAGCTAAACCCTAGGAATGTGCAACTTTCATGAACAAAACTGGCTAACGACCGCAGAACTTTGAAAAGGAAGACAATGTACAAGAAAACCAACAAACAAGAAAATCCCAATTCCAAGCCTGCTCTATTATTGACAAAGAATTCAAGAAAAATCAACTTCTCACCTTCCATTTACTCGTCGTGAGCTCTCTCTATATCCCGAGTGTCCATAGGTTCGGGAAAAATCTCCTTCGAATGCCGTCTTGACGAGGACGAATGACCATTTTGCCCACTTCGACCACTTCCATGGGACCCGCTAGTTCCCGACTGTTTAAAAGTACTCGGCCCTTCCATTTTGCCAGATGGGCTGCCGCCACATCAGAGCCGTGCCTCCAGCTTCCGAACAGGGCCGCATTCCATGACCCTCGGGAGGAGGTTGTTCTAAGCCGGGCAGAACTGGAATTTTCTTCACGCACGACCTTTAGAGGATTTTCTAAAGCTTTCAAAATGTATCTCATTAGAGGTCGCCTATTGGGCTTGGGATTAAGGCAAGAACGGGCTACAATTGCCATGGCCCACACTTCTTCGAGGAGATCCTCATCTATGATTAGTGATGGGTCTATGATGTTAGTGACAAGTTCTTTGTCATAAATACTGATGTATGGAAGGGATGATTCTAGCCACTCCTTTTGTGGTGGCGTCGGTTGAGGAACTTATGCCCAGCTTGCCTGTGACAAGTTCAAGTAGTACCTTTCCGAAGCAGTACACGTCGTAAGCACATGTTGCGTTTGGCACACCTGGAAAATTGGAAAATGGAGAAGAAAATTAAGACTAAAAACGGGTATCGAAGATGAAGTTAAATGACTTTCCCATTTCAAGCTCTGTGATATCGTTTAGCGGATCAATAAAATGGAGATCTACAAAACATTATTTCCTAGAATTATATTGAAGCCTACTTGGTTACAGGAAAAGAAAAGCTAAAGAGCTTAGCCAAACATGCCCTATGAGTGATGAGAATAAATCTTTTAACAACTTCATGAGTTACAAGGTAGGCAATACTCACATATGAGCTAGAACATTAAAATGTTGAGGAAAGAGCTTAATTACCAACTATAGTCATTCAAAGAATATATTTGTGTTAGAGATTCTCGATAGCCGTTCCAAGAATTTACAAGAAGTCACCAAGTTCTTTGATCACTTATCATAAACAATCAAGGGATTGTCAATTTGTATATGCACATTGAATCAATGACCAACTAGGAAAGGAATTCTCTGACAATCAAACATACTGCCAAAGTTCTCTCCAGATATAACCTCTACTTGCGTAAGTAATTAGGGCAGAATAACCATTAATAATTTTCAGTAAAATTCTAATCATTTTCACTGGTTCAAGTAGGGCGGTAACAACCTGCAAATAAGCTTTGTGTTCATTTCAACGTTTTTTTATAACTGAAAAATGCTAGATTTTAGTACTCAGTCAAAATCAAGATTCAACTTCAACTAGACAATCAAAATTAATACTCGCCATTGTCCCCACATTTTGTAACCTCACCACTACACAATTTAAAACTAGAGTTTACCATAACACACAGTAAGTTGATGCTGAGTCAAAATTGAATTTTCCAAATATTTTCATTACAAATTCTCTTGACTTTTCTGGAAGGAAAAAAAAAGCACCTTTTTGGAGTTTTTAGAACATTTCTGCAGAGTGCTATCCTCCAGTCGGCAAACAAATAAACGGTTTATAAAGGGAAAAATAGTAGATCACCCAAAAGGTTTCGATAATAATGTCTAGTAGTCATGAATGTGTGGTAGAAATTAATGAACCATGTATACAAAAATATTGCCAAACAGAGGAGGAAGTGCTCTGGTTCTGAAACATGCCCAAAACGAAAGCATTAAATTTAGAAATTCCTTGGGACCTAGGTTTTAGAAATTGCTTGGTAAAACGAAGTACTCAGTGACCATCCTACGTGCAAGACAAGATGTAACAATGATGGGAAGAGGACTACAATTAAAGAGACTGCACACACCTGAAGTACCTTGGTCCGATGACCTGCATAGAACGGATAAAATTTGTCACAACCTTAACAGGGGAATTGGAAAAGCCGAACAACAAGAACTTCACAAAAATCACAAAGTACAAGTTAAAAAAAAAAAGGGAAGAAGAGAGAAGGGAAAAAAAAAAGGGAATTTTCATCTGACTATATCTGAACTTAGCTAACACTAATGGGAGGCACCAAGAGTGGCAGGAAGGAATTATATAGTGTTATCATAACGAAAGAAAGGTGGTGACTTTTGAATTGCCAACATTATCATACTTTTAGTACTAAGAATACATTGACAAAGTTGTCCCAGAATAACTAGCGTACAAGTGTTATATCCATTTTTATTTCCTGTCATAGACTCGGGTATGGTGACTTCCATCATCTTACTTAGGCTACCAGTTGAATAGCTATAGGTGTTAGCTATAGGTGTTTTTTTTTTTCATTTTTTCAGAAAAAAGAAACAGTTAAAAAAAAATCAATATCTGTAAATTAAATGATAGTACTCACTGTGGCAGCCGCAGCAACTTTGTGAACCTACTTTGATGAGTGTCTCCTTCTTGAGGGGAAACCTCACTCAAGCTTCCTAACCGCACTTCATATTTATCATCAAGAAGTATGCTGCTGGCTTGGACATCTCTTTGAGAATAAAAACAAACAAAAAGTTGACATTATGAGTTTCACCCTGTAGTTAGAGGGAGGGAGGGGGAAAAATTCATTTAAAGCACTCTGTATGATTTTATAGCTCATCGTCATCGATGTCGGAAAGTAAGAGCCTGATTATTCACTTATCCAATCAACGGTGAAGTTTTAATTTAGGGACATATTGGGCATCCAGATTTCGTGTTACATCAATCTAAGATTAATATTATATTGGAAATATTCGCCGGAGCCATTTGAGCATAGACGTATGCTGACAGAAATTGGAAATTTGGAAACATCTATGCTTTCAACTTCTTGATTCAGTGAAGGCCAGTGTAGCGAGTGGCCATATCTCTAGAGTTGAAGATGAATAACTATTAATCTAACTTCCTTTTCATTGACTTCTTGCCTATTATTGCTCATGGAATTAGGGCTTAAGCTTTAACAGGTGAAAAGATACAAGTCCAAAAGTTTTGTAATCCAAACATACTCCATAACCTACCATCTAGAAATAGATTTGTATTGCTTTCCAAAAAAATTAAAAATAAAAATAAAAGAAGATTTGTATAATAAAAATAAAAATAAAAGAAGATTTGTATTACTTATGAAGTACTGCATCTTTATGGACCTCATGTCCAAGAAGCATTTGAGGTTGTCAAGTTTATTACTTGATCTCAGTTTTCGGTTTTCCTACAGTCAAAAGAGACTGATAAGGTATACACATCTGAAATCCAATTTGAGGCGCATCTCGCGTACACATGCACAAGAAAAGTGTGAAGACGCTGATTGTGAAGCTGTTTTTAAGGTCCAAGTCTTCATTGTGTGAGGCACACACCTATAGCACCTCCCAAAGGCTTGTGGTCCACAAAACATGAAAATTCTAACGGATTCATCTCGACAATAAGCTCATTTCCAACCAAAGCATTCAAAATTTTGCTTCTCAAAGACCACATATGAAAATAGCCCACTAACCTTACCAACCAAATTATTTATAGATTTGCCTTTCTTTCGTTTTCACCATTTCAAGATGTATTGTGAGCTTTTTTTACATTTAAAAATATTTCATGTTTTATTTGGTTTATGGTGAGACTGGCGCCTCATCCCATGAAAGAAAAATGCCTCGGTACTTGCCTACGCCTTTCTAGACATCAGGTATACAAAAGATGTATGGATCAAATTGTAAAAGTGGAATTGGCAACATCAAGTTCAGGCCATAATTACAGAATGATATGTGTTTGTGCATACCCACTAATTTCAAGAATAACAAAGCAGCCAAGAAGAATTAATGAACATCGCCACCTTGATAACAAAACTTCCTGGCATACCACATATTCACCAGACTACTACAAAGCAGAAAATATTCCATAAGGTAATTATTACTGATTCCTGCTTAACATGGTGGGGTGGGTGAGACCTTTCATAGATGTGGTTGGGGAATTCTTTTCTTAACGCCAACTAACCCCATTTTAATTCAGAATAGTCACCATCATCAAAATCACAGAACACAAGCTCAATAAATATCGGTTTGGTGATGCATGAGGCATATAACTCTGGGAACTCTTTGATGGATATTAAAATATTATTGGGAAACCATAAACTATTATACTGTATAAATAGATGATGATGAAAATGATGAGAGAAGAAAGTAATTGTCACCAAAACGGGAAAACATAATGAATTCGTTAAAATGTTCAATATGGGAAGTATCTCATAGTTTATTAACATGTTTGTAAATATTTTGCCGAGATTTTGTCATCCTCCAACAAAACTTTCATTCTGAGTGTCAGAAGTTTCAATGCCGGTAGTATTTAACTTTGCTCCCCAGAAGACATTCATTCACCCAGTGTCAAGTTTAAACTACTCATGTGCAAGAGGGTTTGTCCACCATAAGAGAATATGGTATATCTCAATAACTACAGCTTCATATAGCAATGCATCTCTCAACCATCATCACACCCTAGCTGAAAAGTTGAAAATTTAGAATTTCTAAAATTTAAAAACTTGAGCAACAACCCAAGTCTCACACACAAAATTTTAGAGAAACGACATCCCAAGCATAGATCAAATGTGCAAAAACCAGCAGGCATAAAGAATGTGTCACACAAGATATATTGTCATTCCAAATTGAATATTTTGACCTCAATGATGGCAACAAGGATGATAATGCTTTTACATTATAACTATCTAGTTAATGTACTGAGTAACTGAAAATCTCTCCAAAAATTTATTTCCTGGCTACTAAGTACTATTACACATGATGTTATGGATTCTAGGTAAAGAAGATGTCAGGCACTTTGACACTTTAGGCAGCAATATCATATCAAATCCTGAAGAATCGTTTTCGGCTTGGCACTTTAATATTATGTTGATCATTAATAAATAAGCAGACAAATATTTGAACAACCTTAAACTGGAAAGAGAGGAGTAACAGGAAAATTGTAATACAAGGCAAAAGGTTCTGAAGATACCTGTGAACAAGCGGAGGGGTACACTCATGGTGTAGGTAAGACAGACCCTCAGCAGCACCAATTGCAATTTTCAGTCTTGTTATCCAATCCAGTGACTGTAAACTATCATCTTCTGACTCCGTTTTCTTAAACAAAGAACTCGATAGGTCTCCATTTGGCATATATTTGTAGACAAGAAACTTCTCATTCTCATTCTCCAAACAGTGCCCTAAAAGTGGGACCAATCTTGGATGAGAAACCTTACCAAAAAGGTCCAATTCCAACATGTAACTTTCCTTTTTGACCGTTGATTGCAAATCAATCTTCTTGATGACAATTGGGATTCCACCTTCCAGGATACCCCGAAATAGATCGCCAGAATGGCCATGTTTGATTAGATTTGCTTCATTAAATTCAGCAGTGGCTTCAAGGATCTGCCGGTATGTGAAAGAATCTCCCAAACTTGAAAATTTCAAGGACACTCCAGGAGCTGGACGACCTTCACCTGCAGGAATAGCACTTGCAGTGCCTCTTTGGTTTGTCGAGCGATTGTTGCGCTTGCATACAATCAGCAATACAATAAATACTACAAGTAGTACAATTACTCCAATGCCCCCCAAAACAGCTGCCAAAATAATCCATGTTTTACGGCTTCTCCTTTCTGATTCAGCAGGAGGAGATTGGGTTCTGTTTGGGAATCCAAAATTATCAAATACTAAACCTCTCTCAGCATAAAATGATGCACATTCTCCCACACCCCTCTGACTTGTCACATTTTGAAGGCAATTGAGAGTAAGAGACGCCTTTCCCTGTGCATAATCTGGGACCCGCCCTTGGAAATAGTTGCCCGACATATCAACAGAACTCAACCTTCTGATTACAGTCGTAAGACTTCCATAAAACCTATTATGGGAAATGTTAAAAATTGGAGAAGTAGTATTTGCATTTGAACTAACATTTGGCAGTGTGCCCGTGAAGTTATTGCTAGAGGCGTCAAGAAATCGCAATTCAGGCATTGACCAAAGACCACCTGGGAAATCCCCACTAAAATTATTATGACTTAAAATCACGTATTGCAAATTAGTCAGAGGAGGAAACAAATTATCTGGTAGTGATCCAGAGAGGAAATTGTTCCCAATAATCATTCTCTGCAAAATTTTCAACCTTCTAAGATCAGAAGGCACTGAGCCTATTAGTGAATTCAATCCAAGATCAAGGTCAACCAAGCTAGAAAGATCACCAAGTTGGGCAGGTATTGAAGAAGACAAACTATTACGCGAAAGATTCAAGAACTGCAATCTAGACAAAGTCCCAATACCCGGAGGAACAGCGCCCGACAAGAAATTTGAAGACATATCAAGTAAAGTGAGATTCCCAAGTGAGGAAAATGACTCGGGGATTGAACCTGTAAGCAAATTCTGTGAAAGATCAACCACAGAAAGGCTAGACAACTGACCTAAACTGAAAGGAACTATCCCTGTAAGTCTGTTATCAGATAAATACAGTTCAACTAAACTACTCAAATTGCCAAGAGTGAAAGGAATAGCACCAGTAACCAAACAAGACCTAAGATCAAGAACCCGAAGCACGCGGAGCTGCAAACCTAACCATTCGGGGATCGACCCGGGCAGGGCCAAATTAGAGGCATTGAATGAGGACAAAAAGGTCAAATTCTGTAGGGCATCAACAGAGAATTGAGGGTTTTGACTCCCCCTTCTTGTTCTCCTGAAACTAGAAATATTGATCCCTGTAACTCTGCCATTCAAGCATTGGACACCCACCCAGTCCGTACACGGGTCGGATTTTATCGGCCACTCTTTCGCCCTCAACCCTAACGAAGATCTCAGTTGAAGCAGAGCAAACCTATCTTCCCACGAAATTGAGAATTGCTGCTCCAATGTTGTCCCAAACAGCAAGAAAAATACTAAACAGAGAAAAATTCCCCTGCTCCACCGATCCACCATTTCTGCTGTAACTTCATTGAACTGTAAACCTAAACCAAACCAAACCAAACCCAATTCCCTTCACATTCACACACTTGAAATGCAGAATCAACGAAGTGAAATTTAGGGATCCTATGTCTGAATATGCAATTTTATATTCCGTTAAAAGGGACTTACCTTTATGAATGAATGAATCAGAAGCTATGATTTGATTCTTCAAACTGGAACCAATTTTTTTAACTCTTTTTCTCTCTCTTTCTACCTACTAGTTCCTTCAGTTCCTTTCAGTTGACAATGGAGGAGAGAGAAAATGATATTTTAAAATGGGGTTTTACAATACTGCATATGTTTTTCAAACACTGCTGCAGTACACACTGGATTTGATTAGTGGAGCCAATGTTGAGCACAGGGGGTCACAACTCGGGCGACTCGGTGAAATTGGCTCAGTTCTGCCGAGTCACGGTGCCTCTGACGGCCGCATATCCCGTCCAATACAGCTAGCTTTATGTAGGCAACAGCACGTGTATAAATGGTATATATAATCTTTTTGGACACCTTTTGACAAAAATATTCTTATTTATTGTGAGTAAGAAATTTGTTTCAATAAATAAGAAATTGTTTGTTACACTCCATTTTAGAAATTATTTTATCAGATATTATTTTTTATGACTCATTTTATTGATGCCATATTTTTCCTTATACTCTTAAAACTTTTCTTAAAATTTTCAACTATACATTTAAAAATCATATTTTCTATAAATCTTTAAATCCTAACTTTTGTGCAATTTGTTAACTACAAAATTCATTAAATTCACTCATTTTTTTGGAAAAAATATTTTCGGGAGAAAATGTGATTAAAAAGTACCGGGATTTACAAAGAAACAATGTCTATTTTTCTGTTCTAGAATGTATAATAATTTACAAATAAGTGTAAGAAAAATTATTGATTCTGAAAATAGTTCGTCTAATGTGTTCATAATCTTTTTTCCTTTTTTTATAATAAAAATAGAGATTGGATGCGCACTCCGCGTGTTACATTAACTCATCCAAATACAATCTAATGCTTTGTTTGACAATGTAATTTCAAGACAAAATAAATATTTTTTAGACAACGTCTAGTGAAAAGAAAATAAAAATTAAAAAAACAAAAACTAATTTCAAAAATATCTTGTCAAACATCTTTTTATGACGAGCTAGTAATAAGCGTTTGCAGAAAAAATATATCCTAATAATTACTTTTTCACATACTCGTTTTCTATTTGTATTTACAAAAATGTTATTTTTGACTTTTTTCTTTGAAATTTATTACCCTTTAACCGCACATTCTTTCAAAAAATTACTTTGAAAAAGTTAAACCCAATTTATCATTATTGCAAAATTTACTAGAAAAATTGATAGAAAAAATAGATGAAAGTTTGTACAAACTTCCTAAAAAATCTCAGTACTCTAGCTCATGTAGTAAAGAACAGAAATGTGATCACATAGTGAACAATAGAACATGTGGTGGTGGTGTAAATTTTTTTCTTTTTTTCTTTAATCTTCCGTTAATTAAATATAATTTCTAGCTCTGTCACGGGTAAAAGAATCGTCATTGCAATCCATAACTGGAAATCCATTAATAAATCTTAATTAATAATATTTAAATTATTTTCAAAGTTGGTGTAAATTACGGCTCCATAAGTAGTTGGGTTGGTGCAAGTTGTTCTTTGACCACATAATAATATGCTGAATTTTGAAAATGGAAAATTCTCGTCTGTTTGGCAGACAAATCAGGATTTTTTTTGGGAATTCAAAGTTTCTGTATGTTAGGTGTAACAATTAAATATGAGGTTTAATTGTTAGCAATAGAATTTGTTTTTTTTTTTGGGACTAAAATAGAAATTTTCAATGATATAAAATTATTTTATACTTATTAGTATGTATTTTATAAATTTATTATTATACCGTTATTTATTTATTTACCTTTAAATTCTTTTGGTACTTCTAATAACTTTTTAAATTCATTATAGAAGGATAAATAAGAAAATATGTATACATAATTTACTTTTTAAATAATATTTTTAATCAATGTGAAAAATCGAACAAGTCTATATAATTCAAAAGGAGTGAATAAATAATAATATACTACTTTATTTGTGCTTGATTACTTTTCAACTATCTAAAAATGATTGGTTAAACACTTTCAAAAAAAAAATGATTGGTTAAAAAATAAAGTAAATTGTAGTTGGAGTCTTGGTCCTTTAGACTCGTAACCACTAGGTTCTGAAGTTTTACACCCTATAGCAACTAGAATCTAACCTTTGAACACATATATTTATCTTACGTCGTAATTATAATTAAAACTTTGATTTCTGAAGATTAAAAAAATTACAATTAATAGTGTTGGAAAAGTAAAATTTAAACTTATTTTCCTATTATACCCCTTCATTTATTGGATGTTTTATTTCAATTAAGTTATTTTGATAATAAGCATATGCACGTTAAATGAGGCGTATAAGGCAATAATATTTTAACAATATCTTTAAAAGGAAGGTGGCTATATTTTGAATGACAAGAATAGTGGACTATAATTATGGGACGAAGGTAGTATCTTTTTAGGGTGAAACGTATCGATTTGAATGTTATGTTGCCAATTTATTTAATTGAAAATGACAAAGAGATTTGTGTCATTTTTTAATGTTTCATAAATTTGGCCAAACATAAGTGAGATGGAAAAGATTATATCTCGACGTTTCTACCTTTTACAATTTTCAATAATTTATTTATTTTCTACTCTTTTTGGAGCAAAGAGAGAATATAATGGTGCGTCTTCCAATTCAGAGGTGGTATAAGTTTAAGCATCTTAAGCAACCGCTTAAGACCCCTAAAATATAAAGACCCCAAATTTATAATAAAAGAATAATTGTTACTCATTTTGAGAGAATTTAATTTTAATCTCTTGATAATTTATATTTATTATTATTGAAATTTTGAAAATTTTACTTAGTACAAGTTTTTATTTGAAATTAATGTATACAGTTTTTTCATTTAAAAAGTTAAATAAAATTTATTTATCAAGGGCCTCCAAGGAGATTTTGTTTAAGTGCCTCAAACTCTCAGGACCGATTCTATTTATTTTTAAATATTTTAAAATATTTTCACTTAAAACACATCAAAACCACAGCATATAGTGGCATATATGGGGAGAAAATTGGTGGAAAAAAAAAACCCCTATTTTTGAGATGGAAAATGTGATCCATCTTTTACCTTTTCGCCTACATACTAGCCCTCTTAGGAATATTCCACGTACTTTCGTGCTATGAATATTTTGTTTGGCCAAAAAACATCGGCTTTATTTATGTTGGAGTTAAATTTTCGTCCTTAATATTGTTGCAATTACTAAGTGCATGCTTCAAAAGTTGGGCGCAGCTAATCATAATTTAGACCATTTAATTACAGGAGGCTATTGATTTTTGTACCAGCCTCAGCCACTTTAGACAAATTCTACCTACGTTTTGCACTTTCTTCATTTTTTGTTACAAGTACTTGGAAGATGGTTGAAGCCCAAAATATATATTGATATTGATGTATAATTTTAACGTTTAGTGTTAGATATTTAGGTAGAAAAAAAATTAACACAAATAGAAGCTAACATACAAATATCGATTGTAAGGTCATCTTCAATACAATACCAAAATAATATTGTCATGCAAGTAAAATGGTGCCAGTTACAGCAACGTCTAGCTTTACCGCTTCAGGCAACTTCTATTGCCAAGTTTCTTTTTTTTTTTTTTTTTCATTTTTAGGGTTTTTCAAGTCGCTGCTATATTTTTTTTTTAAAAAAAAATTGAGCTTCTTTTGATAAATTGTCGTGGTGGAATAATATGTCGTTGTTGGTGTGGATTGATAAATTGATAACAAATGACGTGTATTTAAGATCTAGTGTTGACAGGTAGGAGGTTGCCATGTTGAAATACTAACTTTTACATTATAGGAGGTTGCCACGTCGAATAAATTTTACGTTATTTTAGTGCAAAAGTGATAATAGCTAAAATGGTATTTATGGTAGGAGATGCTCTAATACTATCCACATTCCACGAATATATATATATATATATATATATATATATATATATATATATATGTGCACACACACATTTTGATACACAGATTAGAATTTGCAATTAATATTGTTTGAAAAATACATTTTACCCATAAAGATATTTTATTTTTATAATAATGTATTTTGGAGAATGAAGAATTAATTAAATAGTATCAAATAAAAACTAATTTATATATTGGAACAAGTAAATAATGAGGAAAAAAAAACCTTATCTTCATAACACAGAGAGTATAATACTATATATCAAATACTCACTAATCAAAATAAGTTTATTCCTTTGTTGACCGAATATAATGATTAACTAAGGCCACATCTCTACTCCAAGATATCCTTGAAAATATCATTAGTATGTGGTCCTTCAATTATCAATTAATGATTTGGGTCAAAACAGGATTAGGTAGTAATTACATTCGTATTACATGATATGATCATTTCTTCCTTATCAAGACAATTATCAATTAATGATTTGGGTCAAAATAGGATTAGTCAATAATTACATTTGTATTATATGGAGTCATGTTCTCCTACCCATCGAGCGGTAGCTTATGTTGCTCACAGTGGGGAGAAAAAGATTTGTGAAGTCGTATTTTTGTAATTATGGAGACAATTATGTATTATTTATCATTTTACTTGTAGATCTTAATATATATATATATATATATATATATATATATTTAAAAAATAAATAAATTGATGACGTGGTGCCCTTGGGAGGGCGCCACGTGGCCTAGGCACCTCCCCACATGGGGAGGTGAACAAAATCTATATTATATGACATGATCATTTCTTCCTTGTCAAGATGAGCATGTCACTGGGACCTCTTATGGCCCAAAAAAAGGGAAATGAAAATGAATGCAATGTTTGTGTTAAAAAAAAAAAAAAAGAGAGAGAGATGACCGGAGTAAAGAAAGTTTATTAAAAATATAAAAATGACAAATCAATATAGCATATGATATGATTTAAATTTTACCAAAATTTACCATTTTTAATATATTTTTATCTATTTTTTCTTTTGGTCGAACCAATCACATCCATATATCTCGTGGGACCTATATATACTACACAGATCTCCACCATTCAACTCCACTCATCATCTCTCATCTTTTATATAAAAATCCATAAAAAATCATACAAATTTAAATCCTATCACCCTCATAGTAATAATAGTTGAAAATAATGATTTTTTGTTTAAAATCGTATCAAACAAGCCCTGAATCATTGAGCTCTATCGATGAAGATGTTTCTTAAACTATTTACATGATATGTTTGGAAAAATTAGATAATAAAGCACAACATTAGAAGTGAAAGATTTTAATATCTTGTTGATTATGAAGCTTTGAGTATTAGAAGAGTGCCGAAATTTAGTATTTTTAGTGAATGAAAGTTGACCACTTAAATAAAATGAGTCACATTATTTACTAATGATGATCATGTTATATGTAACAGTGTTCAACATACATTGATAAATCGAGTTCGATTTTCTTGAAATATGTTTTTATTATTATTTATTTATTTATTTATTTTTTTGCAGTAAATGAGCAGTCAGAACAAATATTCTAATAACTTTATCACCCTAGAGTAGATGTCCATTAATTCATATATTGCACAAATGTAATTTTTATGAGAATTATTGCACATCTGTAATTAGTTTTTTAGCAAGTCTAATTTTCATAATAATGCTTAATAAGCATATATATTGTTTAATATTCTATTTTATGATTCTTATATTTTAGTAAATAATAATTTTATTGTTACAGATATAAGAAAAACCTTACGTGGTAAGGCCCATATGCCATTAGCATTTAGCAGTCCGTTCTTAAGTGGAAAGCCCATCAAACTCTAATCCGGCCCTGCTTCACGCCCGGTTGAATGCAGGAGGGTAATATTGGGGATCAATCTATTCCACGTATCGAGAGGAAAGAGAAGTGTGTTCATCGTCATCGAGTGTTGCAGAGATTTCAGTTCAACTCGATTGTAAGGTAAATAGTCTCAGATTTATTATTGAATTATATTCATTTTCCAGAGTTGTTTCTTGGTGGTAAATCAATTTCCCCATATCAACAGCGATTTGATTTTCCCGAAAACATTTCTCGCTGTTGGCTATGGCGTGTAATCGGTGAATATCGAGACCAAAATCTCCTTGCCTAGTGGCTCCTTCCCTATCAATTATAATGTGGCTCTTGTTTCAGCATTTGAATTTGTTGATAACAAGTAACTAATGATCTCTAATTTAGATTTTTAAGTGATTTGATTTGATGATGTAATTTTGGTTTTTCTAGGTTTCATTTCCTTCCACTGTTAATTGACGAGTGATTTGATGATCTAATTTAGGTTTTTGCTAGGTTTTCTCTTCTTGCACTGTTAATTGACAAGTGATTTGATGATCTAGTTTATGTTTTTGCTAGGTTTTCGCGTCTTCTATTGTTAATCGATACAATGAACTATGCAACGTCAGTTTGTAAAAGGTTAAGTATCAAGGAGCTGATTACATGTTCACCTGTATATAGTTCTGCTACTGGTATGAATTTCTTTTCTTTTTGTTCCCACTGGCATAATATTTTTGAACATGACATTGTTGGTCTACTCAGTCTGATTATATCTCAGTTTGCATATTGTAGATGCATCTGGTGTGGGATTGAGCTTGATCTTCAGACGTTGGGCTACCAAAAAGACTGCTGGATCCACGAAAAATGGTCGTGACTCACTACCCAAGAATCTTGGGGTTAAAAAATTCGGTGGAGAGGTGAGTAACGAAAATACGAAAATAATGAGTAGAGAAAATTGTTATTATTGAATGGTATTATATTTATATACTTAAAACTTCAGTAGCCAGCCATACTTTATTACTTTCCCTGTAACAGTCTCATATTATTTCTTGGTTGTGGGATCCAGGAAATAAGTAGAAGTTCAGCTTCACAAATACAAGTATTTGGTTTATTAGGTTTGTTGGTAATAATCAATCGCCAACTCAAAAAAAGTCTCATTTTCAACCACATACTATGAGGCATCGATGACTTTCCTTAATTTTCAACTACACATTCTATGAAAAAATAAATTCTAACTTCAAAAGTAATTTGACCAAACAAGTCGAAGTTGATAGCTCTCCCAAGAATTTCATCTTTTCTTGCATAGCCCAGGTTTTACTGTTCTTATTAGTGCATAGATAGAATCTATAGCTTTATATGGTGAACTCTATCGTTCCACTTTATTTAGGATTTGGATAACAAGGGGAAGACTCGAGTAATATGTGTTTGCTTATATTGCAGAGAGTGATACCCGGAAACATTATTGTTCGTCAAAGGGGGACCCGCTTCCACCCAGGGAATTATGTCGGGATTGGGAAAGATCACACCCTCTATGCTTTAAAGGAAGGTTGTGTCAAGTTCGAGCGTCACAAGCTGAGTGGACGTAAGTGGGTGCATGTTGAACCCAAGGAAGGTCACGACATTCACCCTGTCTACTTGAGTACGGCCAAATCTTCCAAGGTTAAAACAGCTTCTTAACTCTATTCCTTCTTTAATGCCATTAGCATGTAAGGGAGAACATATGTCCTATCCGGTTGTGGTTTATTCATCTAAGAAGCTGATGATGATCATTCAATTGTGCTCCCAGATGCTTTAAAGGTTAAAATTGTTTGTTTCAAACATATATTTGGGTTGGCTGGTCACACCCATGTTTAGTTTTCGTGGCTCCAAAAAGTTAACGGTATTATTTAGGCTTTGTTGATTTTGACTTTTCTCTACCTAAAAATTAATTTTATTATGAATAAAAAAGTTAAACATCAATTTCAACCACACATCTCGCATAATCACACATTATCTTCCACACATCCAGTGATCCTCTAGTTACCCTGGATAATTCCCTCCTTTCAGCTAACTTTAACCTCATTCCATTATTGTCCCATAGTTTCCTATTTCATTAGTATATATTTACTTGTTTCTTTTATATTTAGGGCATGCTTGATTGAGATTATAGAAAAAATAATATTTGGATGTGTAGGTGAGAAGTAAAGAAATTGTTTAAAATATACAAAAAAGAAAATGTCAAATTATTAATGTATGAATAGTTGAAAATGATAGTAGAAAAATATAATTTTTTGAACATTCTTTTAGAAACCAGCTCTTAAATTGATAATGACAATTGTTCAAAAAAATAAATTGATAATGACAAAATCATGAACTTTTAGTAACATCGAACATTTACTCTTACAAATAAAATTTAGGGAAAATCACGTAACCTTATTTGTTTTTGGTTTTGGAAAAATACCCTTGTAATGGCTTTTTTTTTTCCTTCCTTCCTTGACACAATATTCGACGTAAGTTTGTGTCTACATTTGCACTAGGTATAGTAATATTTTATTTTATTGGATACTAAATCAAAATTGTTCAAAATTTGTGCATTGCATATCCCGATTGGCTGTATCCGGCAACAATTGTAATTAACTAACCCATGCTAGGATTGAAATTTTTATGTATTTTTATAAATTTTTTATGTGAAAAAAGAGAGAATGAGTGTAGTTGAATCGTGAAGATTTGTGTAATATATATAGGTCCGACAAGATATGTGAATGTGATTGGTTTGATCAAATTCAAGTCGAAGAGAGAATGTTTGAAAGTTGTAAGCCTGAATGAATTGGAAATTCATGGTCAAAATTGTACCAAGGAAACGCAAAATGGTTCCAAGGCTAGAACGCATCTAAACAGCAAAAACGATGGCGGACGGTAGGAGGGTGTTGTTATACACATACGCCTGGCAGAGTCAGGCTGGAGGGTGTCGTTGTACACAAGCAACAGAGTGACAAAACTGGACTCGGGCTGTGGTTAAGGGATTTGTTCAGGTATCCACGTGGATACATACTCACGCCGACGTGGCACCACATCATCCTTACCTTTTTTTTTTTTATCCACGTTGGATCGGATGAATCATATGTATCCCCTAATGGTGGGGGGTTCGTGAGGATCCCACGGTTCTTTTTTTGGGGGCATAGGTACGTACCCACGGTGGGTACCAAATCTTTACTCCCGTTGTTAAATATCAACAAGACTAATTATCTTTTGTCAATATCGTTTATTTATTTTGGTGACAAATTCTCTAAATAACCCGACCAAACAAACACTAAAATGTAAAATCTCTTAGGAATTGAACAAGAGCCTAGTGGTCCGACGCTCGCGTTTCGAAGCAGGAGGCCTGGGTTCGATCCTTACCCCCGCCTCCATCCCCGATTTCCCCCCGGTAAAAAAAAAAAAAAAAAAAAATATATATATATATATATATATATATATATATATATAAAATCTCTTGCAACTCCCCCCGACTCAAACACTAGAAAACAATTTTCAAACAAACGCTAAAAACTAACTTTCAAACTACCCAGCTCAATTCACTCTCAAACACAACCTCGTTGCTTTCACAGAAGAAGAAACTCTTGTTTTACATATTTACTTAGGTTCCGTGAGCAGTGAGCTTACTTTCAAAATCACTTTTTCTGACACTATTTTTTACCAAACATGTTACAATAGAAAACTACTCTCCACATTTTTCACAATCTTATCTACTTTGAAGAAAAATTTCTGACCCTCCAAGAATACTCAGTACTTTGTTAAGCACTACAAAGAGTACCACACTCGATATTCCTAAGAATTCTAAAATTTTTGCCTATTTTGTAACAAGGGTGGGGCTAAATGCACCTTAATTTTGCTCAATACACCCACCAAACATCTAGCACTCCAATATTACCCATTTTTTCTCTCTTTTTTTTTTTTTTTTGGTGTTCGACCACCACTAACTGAACACCCCAGGGATGTTTGGCCACCAGTGGCTAAACTACTAGCCAAGGAAAAATAATAATAATAAAATCCAGCAGCCTTTGCTGCAATTTCCAAGAGCAAATTGCTGCAGGAAATTGCAGCATTTCCACTGGTAGCCAAGCTGCTGCTTCTCCGTTTTGTGGGGGTTTTTTTTTTTTTTTTTTGGGGGTGTTTGGGAGGGTAAAATTGAAAAGGATTTGCTTGGGTGGGTGAATTGAGCAAAATTGGGGGTGCATGTAGCCCCACCCATGTAACAAATTCTCCCAATAATCAATTTTCTCATTTGGGGCAAAGGGGAAAAAATGCAACTTCATCGAACAAGACATTTTTCTAACCAACGATGCAAGATGGCCTATATACAAATTGCCAAAACAGAACACGTAGAAACAAGTTCAACTTAGCATAAACTAGAATATATATCCACAAAGCTCCGAGACCATCTGGACAGGATAGCATTTGAACTTAAACAGACATTCGGAAACCAGTTATTGCAGGAATTCACAGAACTGCGAAGGTTTATGTACAAACACAATCTAGATTAGAGTTCTTTAGTAACCCCATCAGACATTCAAACCATTGCCTACATTACCTTGATGAAACGTCGTCTGCTGGTGGTGGTGGAGATCGATTGGCACGACGGAACCAAGTGGTGAATGCAGTGACCAAGTGAGGGCAATCTTCAACATTACGAGTAGAGAAGCTGAGACATTGCTGCAACAACTCTTGGGCATCTTCCATCGGAAGTGTGGATATGATTCTCAAGAATGTTTCTTCCAGCTCTAGATAAAGTGATTTGTGACTTGAGCACAGAGGTGACATGTTGTCCTTGCATACGATCAACACTGGCAGCCAATCTTTCACCAGCTTCATCCTAACCTGTTGTATAGTTTGAAAGAATGTAAACAAAAAATCATATCATCCTATCACACCATAAATTTCTTAAGGTTCCATCTACTTTTGATTATAATTGAACAATTTTTGAATTGCAAGATAAGGATAAAGAACTGTCAATCATGAAAAGAAACGCAGTATCTAAAGTGTGCGGTATAATTTCTTTTCCCTACTTGTACATGATAAGCAAACAACTAGTTCAATCCTAATATAGTAATATAGGGCTCCTAACTGCAATATAACCTGTAGTTGCTACCAGCTACATTTATCCAAGTTTTTAGCGCCACCTTGCAAGTTCAATTAATGCTAATGAGCTTTACGCAGGAGAAAAGAGATCAAGAGTCCATTTATTTTCCTAGGCCAATCAAATTCATGATTCTGAAAAAGAAAATCTTGCGAAAGATGAATTATCAGTACGCTGTTTTTCCTAAAAAAAGATAAAGCACTGTTTAATTGCTTAACCCAAATCTCCAGCTTCATTTCATTGGGGGTTGCCTTTATTAGGATTTCCTTAACTATCAACATAATCCCAAAAATGATAGAATATAGAAACAAAAACCTATTACAATATTAAATGACACAATCAAATTAAAACAGAACCAGAGACAGGATATAGTGGGGGGAAGAATATATGCAAACAGCACTAAAAATCTATGTATCAAAGCAGTAACAAGCACTTCTAATTATATGGTAGACAATAATTACAGATAACAAAACAAGTTGGAAAATTTTTGTGTTCCCATATTTACTAACAGAAAAAATGAAAAATATAATCCAGCAACATGAACTTCCACAATCCCCACACGCCCGCCGGGGGGGGGCCTAAATTTTAGAGGTAGTATTACCATTTTTTCAACAAGAACACACACAATGTTGTTTTGACATTAATAACAGCAACGCCAAAATGTAACCATGAGAGGGTCTCTATCTCTTACATAAATTTTCTTTATCCCTTTTAATAAAAAACCTGAAGTAATCAAATATCTAATTTCTTCCTGTCCATTAAGAATTTTAAGGCACCTTGCAAACAATTATATATAACTTTTCACATCTATTTTCATCTTTGAAACTATACTTCAATACCCATTTAAACCTTGCATCCACTTGTCAGCATGTCAAATACAAGGGCGAATCAACCTGACTTTCTCTTACAATATCAACATTTAGCAATAACATCCTAAATCTCAACAGCCAAACAAGAAGTTCAAAGGAAATTAACACACACGAATTATTATACTAAAATACTATGCACTATGTGTTATACTTGTTATTTTTGAGCAACTTTGGTGCATTCTCTTGAAGAAGTGACCAAATAAATTTAGAGCAAAGCATCTATAAGTAAAAGCTCTACTATGTAGAATGATAATTCAGCCTCCAACATGGAGACAGCATATGGCATGTAAAAATTCTTCAAGTAAGATGCCTTAATTTAATACATAAAGAACAGACCACATTCATCAACAAGAACTCAGGCCCCCCTCCATGCACCATGAACTGAGTATCAATAACGAATTAGAATTTAGAAGTACCCAAAAGGAAAATAATCAAAATGCATTATTTTCAGCAGAGAATATGTAACCATAAACTAGTGATTGTTAAGCACAAACCTGTCTAGTAGCCAAAATGTTCCCTGTTGCAACAGCATTGGCAAGCCTGCTAGTGCAACGAAGCACAATAGCAGGAAGGCTTGGAGCAATATTCCTCCAGGCATCATCTCGAAATGCTCTCTGCAAATCTGCAGTAAATGAATCCTGCTCACTCCACAACTTGACAGCAGTATCAGCCACTTTCAGTTCAATCATTCTGTCCACCAGCCACACCAAATGCTTCCCATTAGTCATAGCAGAATGCAAATTCAGCCTCTGAATTGCCTCTGTCTCATTGTGATCTCCTCTAAAATTAGGACTTGAGTATTCCTCCAGAGATTCCTTTACAACCTTCAAGCTTTTCTCAAATACATTGTCCAAAACCCTCCTCACTGACTCCCTCGACGAGAAATCCCTCAACAATTTCGCTACAAAAGCCTTTGCAAAAGCCATATTCGGGTGATTATGAATCGCAGAAAATAATAATCCGCGAAGCATTTCCTCAGAAGAGTCGTTTTTCGCAGGGGAAACCCTTGTCAGGAGCTCCTTTGACTCTTCATTACTTAAATATGGAATCAAATCCAATATTTTCTTCTCTTCATCTTCTGACCATGGCACGGCCTCGAGGAATTTCACGCAGGCTTTAATGCAATCCTCAAAGAGTAATTCGAGTGCTACGGGGAGTAAAGCAATGGCAGTCACAACACTTTGAATCGAATCCGAGAAATCATCAATATACAGAAGCCGTAGGACTTCAATGTATTTGTTAATAGAATCCTGCGTGGGGGGAACACCTAGGTTTAGGCGGTGGATTTTGGGAGAACCATCGTCGTTGTGTTGTTGCCATCTGTCGGATAGTAGAGCAGCAAAGTACTTACACCGGACGAGAACGCGCGAGTGGAGATAGATCTGCGCATCGTAATCGTCGACGGGGACAGGCTCCGAAGAGTTCCCAAACGAGGCGAAGGGGGAGCGTTGATGATCAAAATGGAGACGGAGAACAACATCCGCTGTGCTGGAATCATTAAATCCACCATCTCCACCGACGGGGATGGAGGAGGGAGAGGAGGAGTGACGCGGGGTAGGGGTCCTAGGGGATTTGTGAGACCATTCTGATAAGGCTACATCGCAAAAGGATGATAAGGATGAATGGATGACGGCGCGCGTGGATGAGAGGTGGCTGCTGCTTCCCACACGCTGCTTCTTTTTCGGTACACCGCCACCGCCAACGGTTGCGCCACCAGTCGTCATGAGATCAGTATGAGAAGATAAAAATGAAGCGTCGAAGGAGAGGATTCTGGATGCCGAATTGGGGATTTCATATTCAATGCTCCGTTATTGGGTTAGCCGGTTGTCTGAAAGGATAATTTAAATATCAAATTACCAGAATACCCTTATATTTGTTTTCTTAATTATTTGTCTTTTTTATTTTGTTTTCAGAGCTTGTTTGATTTTCGTCTCTGATTTTCATTTTAATTAATTATTTGGAGCTACACAAATTGACAACTCTTCTTATCTTAAAGATAATAATTGCGCTGGAAGTTTCTAAGCGTGTGTTCGTTTTCATTTATTTTCACCTAAAAATTACCTACTACTAAAAGTCAAAGTCAAACATCAATATCAACAACACATTTCACATCATCACTCATTATTATCCATACATCTTGTGGTCCCCACCACTACACTCTACTTTTAGCAAAATTTTAGACAAAAATAAGCACACACGAACACACGCTAAATGTTTCAAAATTGTGAAGTTTGTAAACTTCTTAATTCTGCATTCGAAGTCCCAATTTTTGTAGTTTCTATACAGTATATTTTTTATTAGTGAAACGTTTGTTTGAGCATAAAAGGGCATTTTATTGGTCGCGTAACAAATTGGATAAGACAAAAATATCAAATATGTAGAATTGTCTTACTCACATTCGTTCTCCACATTTCGACTATTCTCTGTGTTATTTATTTATTTATTATCTCTTTTAGTTTTATTTTATACTAAGTGTTTACCCAAGCGTTGCGAGAGGCATGTAGCAGAAACTCGTTGTCATAATTAAAAATTGATTTTTTTAATTCAGAAAAATAGGTGGAGCCGATGCATGTTTATATGTATACACGCTGAAGAAGAAGTCAAGTTGGAAAAGACATATAGAAGCGGTAAAACTCGTTGTCATAATTAAAAATTGATTTTTTAATTCAGAAAAATGGGTGAAAGTAGCGGGAAAATGTGCTGGTTTTATTAATATATATATAGATTATTACTTATACTTAAAAACTGATTCTTTTAAAAATCACTTACTGTAATACCGCATTTCCTTTTATATCTATCTTAACAATGTGCCTGTTGATTATTCAGAATATTTATCTGTATTGTAGCCAATTGTGCTTTCAATGGAATGCACAAATAGGTGACTCAAATCCGTTCTAGTACCCTATGTAAAATGTCCCTAAGTTTTTGGAATGCTTCAAACTCTACTTGAGCTACTTAAGAAGTTCTAAAATACATATCAATATAGTATGCTAACACATTATCCTATTTCCTGTGTAGAAGAAAGAAATTTAGGAAACTCGTAGATATTGCAAAACTATAATTATTGTTAACCAATGATAATGATTCGTGGCAAAAAAAAAAAAAAAAAAAAAGTCTTATTTGAGGACCTGTTTCGTCGGTAAAAGAAATTAAATGTGTTTAAGTAGAGTTTTCTAGAACATATCAATAAGTTAGACCCATACTTCGAGAAATTCCAAAGTATAGTTTTCTCTATAATATATTAATAAGTTAGACCCATACTTTGAGAAATTCCATACTACATTTGTGTGTTAAACTATTCATATGGACCATTCACTATTTTCTTAAGGCTTTATCTCTCACCCGAATCAACCATATAGCCAAGACAAAGCAATTAGCACCGAAATATAAGAGCTTGCCCCACCCATGACTAGATATTTCATGGTAGTATCATTAGACATACATCTTTCTTTGCATAAGGAGCATCAACTAAAACATTGTAGAGTTACAAGTATAGTTATTATATCGTTAGTACCACATAAGACACTCCTCCTAGAGTAGCTTTTAATGTGAATAAGAGTACGTTGTTGTACTGATTTATATACATTACGTGTTTTCTACGGATGGAGGAATACATAGAGTGGAACATAGTAAAATAAAGAAATTGAAAGATTTAGTGGAAATTGTTTGATTAAAAATTTCCTAAAAAGCTAATTATAGGTTCTCTCTCTCTCAGAATAAGTAGGTCGTTATGCTCAGTAGTCATTACTTAACTTGCTCAAGAGGTGAAATAGAGCAAAGATATTTTTTTTTTTTTTGGTTAGAGGTTCAGAATAATAATTAGGCCAAAAATTAGGATACATTTTTGGGAAAATCTCTTTTGTCATAACTATTACACCTTTGTCTTGTCTTCCTCTTGTGGTTGTTCTCCATATATTTGGTCTAACACATTGGATTGGATGAATTGTATATCCATCAAGACACCTTTTAATTGATTTCTTTTATTGAATGTTCACCAATATTTTGATCATTAGTATCAGTAACAGTTTCAAACTCTAAATTCTATTTTCTAAATATTCTAAATATTTTTTTTCCTTTTTTCACCTACTATTGTTCCTTCTTCTCCGTTTGCAGGAAATATAGAAACGTCTCTCTTTTGAATTTAAATTTGATTCTGTTTCTTTACCAAATTCACTGATGAAAGTTATAATAAATCAACAATTAAATTGATTTTTTTAAATCAAATCGTTCTTCTAATTTTTAGTAATCAATATCCAAAGTATCCGCAGTAAAGTTACTATGAAGTCGATATATCCCACCTTGAAATTGTCCGTCATGTTTTTAAAATGACTTCAACTAAATATGTCCTAAATAATCAATGTAGAGAGTTAATTTAATTTTACAGTGTATAAAATTAAGCACCACCCATCCTAACCAACTCGTAAGTCACAAGGTTTTCCTTGAAGAAATTGCTTGGAGGAAGACATAAAGTCTTTTTTTTCTCAATTTTTCCACAATTAACGTTGAGGTAAATTTATTCTTTTATATATTACTGGACATTACACTTGATAATATGGATAAAAAATTATCAAAATAGAGAAATATATGTGTAAAAAAAGAGATAAAAAATCAATGTATAAGTTTTTATATATATATTTGTCTCTCTCATATCACATATGTAGTGTGTACATTCATTGGTGATGCTATAAGACTTCAAAAATATTTGTTTAATAGTACATAATTTTATCATCTTTATATTATACAATACATTGTTGTTTAGATTTATAACATAAAATAAATTATAAATATTATCTTTTCCATAGGAAAAATTGATTGGAAATTATAACATAAAACTAATTAGAAATTATTAATTTTTTAAGGTATGTATATAAATTATTTAATTTTTATTAAGAAAAGAAGAAAAATGAATCAAATAAACTGTGATGGACTAAATGAAAAAGTTACAAACATAATATTGACTCAATTGAATAAAATATGAGATATTGAATTATTGATGGAAAATGTAAAAAGTTAAAATTAAAAATTCTACCCCATAACTTTTAAAGCCTCTAGCAAACGGTACATTAATAATTAGTTCTTAAAAATTAGATCTTATTAAATTTTGAGTTGAGATCTTCAATCCAACATCCATATTAATTATATTTTTTTTGTACTTAACTACAATGACATAAAGTTACAATTTTTCCTTGTGTGTATTAGCTAGTTGAAAAATGAAGAGACATTTTTTTAATTAATGAGTTGATTAAAGATAAATAATAATTAATAATTAATAAAGGTGAGTTAGGTTTTTGAAATATGACAAATTTGGAAATCAAAAGGATTTTCCTTGGTCCCTTAGCTTTTATTAAACCTCAAGTTGAGACTTTCAATTTGACATTTATATTGTTCTTTTTTTTTTTTTTTTACTTAATTACAACGGGGTAAAGTTACACATTTTCTTTCTCATGTGTATCATTTGAAAATGATGGGACTTTTTTAATTAATGAATTCATTAACAATTAAGATTAATAAATAATTGATAATGGTTGGAAATTAATGAATGGAATTTTTTTTCTAATTAATGAGTTGATTAGAAATAAAAATTAATAAATACTTGCCAAGAGTAAATTATGTTTTAAAATAAAACATGGGGGCAAATTTGATATAGAAGAGTAATTAATACATATACCAACAAATAATTTACCTTGTGATGATAAGACTAATTCTTAATTTCTCCAATGTGATAAGTCGCGCATAAGTGTATCCATTATTTAGTAAAACATAGGAGATTAGAAGCAATAATTAAATTAGACCTTAATGTTACAAAATGAGTACAGTTGAGTTTTTTCTTTATAAGTAAGAGCATCTACAATGGATGAGTTAAAGTACATTTTAGTGTAATAAATTAGTAAAAAGTTGTATTTATTGTCTACAATAGATATGTTAAACTACATATTAAAAGAATCTTTTGAGCCACTTTAACATATAAGCTGGCATCTCTGTGCCTAGTAAATGATATTTTTTTATTATTATTTCTATTACTCATTTTTTTAGTATAATGAAATGTTGACACGTGACTTTTGATAGCTAAATTTAACATATCTATTGTAGATGACAAGTACACATTAACTTTAGCATATTGATGTATCAATTAACATCCATTTTTTTACCTACGTGGTTAGCTAAATTTAACATTTCTATAGTGGATGCACTGAGATCCTAAGAATTTTGGCATGTTAGCTTTGTGCATGGAGACATCTACTTGCTTTTCTTAAAAGTAACCCACCAAAAATATGTCAAATTATATTGTGCGTGGATCAAAGGAGCAATGGTCTATGTATATCAATTATTCGCCAAAGAATTAAGACAAAGAATAAAATGAGCTAGCGAAAACTTGGATAGATGATATATTGAAGGACTTTCACATGTTGGGGATTTCTTTTTTTACCATTAAAACATAACATGTGGATAATTCGTTTTCACTAGTGGCAATGAGATTCAAATTCAAAACCTTTGTCAGATAGCACGTTCAATCACTTAATCTAGAAGTTTAAGTTGTTATATTGAATGAAATGTATATGTTTAACTATTATCTTCAACATGATGTTTAACATATTATCTCACATACTGTCTACATCCAAACATATGTAGACGGTATGTTAGACGTATGTGGACAAATGAGAAAAAAACAGCTGCAAAGTGCTAACACTCTTGAAGAGCATTGGAAGTGTGCTGGAACTCGATGCATAGTGAGCCGACTTACCGAACGGAGTCATAGACTACTCGATCTGACCATACATGTTGGCCAAGTGTGCCTCATTTTTAGCCGGTGGTATAAAATACTTCACATATACAACCTTCATCTATACATTCGAAGCAATAGTTACATCTCACCGAAGGGTTTTTCCAAAATTTTTATTACATCGAAGAGTTCTTTAAAGGATTTTTCCATGTCGCCGAAGGTAGAAATGCTTGAAACTGAGTAGGAGGAGAAGCTAGAACAAATTAGGTGCTCATTGTTTTATTGCTTATATTTGGTATAAGGATGTTCACAAAAGATCTGTTACCTATATGTGGACAATTTAAGTTGTATATATTACCCATATGTGTCTCAATGAGCGATACATGTCCACATGTGGACCTCTCAGATTTTTGTTTGGGGGGGGCGGGAAGAAAGAGTCACAAAAAGTATTGTTTGAATCAAAACGCTGTACGCTCCCATTTTCCACACAAAAATGGTTGGAGATATTTTAAAATCTCGGTAAGTAAACGTCTCCAATTTTCATTTATTTAAAATTTTGAAAAAGGAGCGTGCACAACTACTGGGTTATTTATACCTACAGAATAAAACAACAAAATCTGCATCCATAGGCGCGCCCCATCATTAAGTGACAAATTTTGAATTGCTTTTGAGAGTACAATAAAACCATTGACGCCCACGAGATATTGCAATTTCTAATTAATGTGTCTACAGTCTACAGTGTCATTCTTTTTTTTATTTTTTAATTTTTTTTAGTCCTTTTGATATTTTTCTCAAATTTGCTCGCCAAAAATTTAATTCGTACTATGTCGTGGAAAAGATAATTTTGGGGGTGGATGATGGATCGAACCAAAAATTAACATCGATAACTCAATTACTAACTGAATTTCAAAATATATTTTTCTCAATTTGCTCGTCATTCATCAACTCGATATTTAAACGTATATTAATAGATTGTTTCCAATGAGCTGAATGCATCTCACGTGGAACCAACTAAATCGATGATTGGAACAATAAATTCACAATCTATATATTATATAATTTTAGGTTTCAATAAAACGGTTGCAATTGAAAAATAGTTACATGGACACAAAATTTGTTATCTTTGCTAGACCATTTAAATAGTGCCATGTGTCCATATGTGGGTAGTTTTTGTTATCACCAAATTAGTTACAGTTATTTGTACACGTGAAACATCTTTAATTGAGAAAAAATTTGTTCACTCTCCTAAAAATGAGGGTGGACATTACCCCTTCTTTTGGAGGGTCAATTTTAACGCTAAAGAATTGAAATTCTTGAAAATTTCATATTTTATATTATTATTAAATGTAAGGAAGCTTTTAATATGAGTCTGATATTCATATATAATTTTTATTGTTTTAAAAGTGACTTAATTTGAGTGATAAATTACTTATTTTATAGGTAAATAAATAATTTTTAAAATAGTAAAATTATATATCAATATTTTATTCATATTAAAGCTCTTGATGAATATAATTATACGAAACCAAAAAATTTCAATTATTTAACTTTTTAACCCTCCAAATTGACCTTCGTAAAGGAGGATAATGGTCACCCTTTCTTTTAGGAGAGTGAACAAGATTAATCTCATTTTAATTTTATTTTCTAGGTAATTATTCTAATGTAGCTGATCAACACATTCAAGAACACGTTCAAAATTGAAATGTTTGCGACGCCCTTACTTTTCTTGTTTGGCTAGATTGTTTTGTTATTTAATTTTTATCAATTATTTGTCATTGTGCCCAATTAGCTAGAATGTATACATTACATTGTTATAATACTTATTTTTCAAATTGCTTGCTATAACTTATTTAAAGTAGCTATACATGATTTTGATCAATAGAAAATATAATTATGATATTCAACTAATCTATATTAATTATTACATTGTTAATATTATCATATTACTTAAATAGTTCTAATAAATTAATATAAATCTAAATTATTATAATGCTTAAATTATTTCAATGAAATGTGGTAATATATCAATAAAAGTAATTTAACTATATCTCACACAACTTAATTAATTATAACGTCATTGAATGTTTCAAAGAAAAATTATAAGATTACTAAACATTGTTATAATACTTATATTAGTTCAACTAAATAGGTAGACGCACACTTTTAATATTTTATAATTTTATTAAAAGCATCAATATTCTATGGGTAATATCATCTTTTATATTATACAAGTTAAAAAACAAAAATTATTTAAAAGTAAATTATACTAAAGACTATTACGCCATTTAAATAAAATAAATTAAAAATGTTGCTCTTAATTTATAAATTTCCACGCTAATGATATTTAAAACAATTAACAATGTTGCTATTAATGAAAATTTATAAATTTATGAACTTAATTAAAGTGCTTTTACATGTTTTGATGTGTACAAACTATTATGGTATTAATTAAAAAAATAATTATTGTATGAATCATTTATTTAAAATTATTACAGATACTTTATTAAGTTATATGTGGTTTAACATTTTTGTCAATGAAAGAGTTTTTTTTAATTAATAGTGAAAAAAATTTTGTTTAAAATCTTTTTTTTTTTTTGAAGGAGAATTATAATCTATATATTATATAATTTTAGCTTTTAATAAAATAGTTACAATTGAAAAATAGTTAATGGACAAAAATTTGTTATAGTTTGCTAAACCATTCAAATAGTGCCACGTGTGCATATATTGGCAATTTTGTTATCACTCAAATTGGTTACAATTACCCATGCACGTGAAAGCATATTTAATTGAGAATAATTTTGTTTACCCTCCTAAAAATGAGGTGAATATTACCCTCCTTTTGGAGGAGTCAATTTGATGTTAAAGAATTGAAATTCTGAAAATTTCATGTTTTATATTATTCTATTTATTAGAGAGAGCTTTAACATGAGTATAATATTCATATATAATTTTTATTATTTTAAAAGTTACTTATTTGTAGTGATAAGTTACTTATTTTATAGAGTAAATAAGTAATTTTAGAAATTGTACAAATTATATATCAATATTGCTATTCATATTAAAGCTCTCAATGAAATAGAATAATATGAAACAAAAAATTATTTATTAAATTTTTAACCGTGCAAATTGACATTCGTGAAGGAGGGTAATGTTCACCCTTCTTTTAGGAGATTGAACAAAATTGGTTTCATTTTAATTTTATCTTCTATGTAATTGTTCCAATTTAGCTGATCAAGACATTTAAGAACACGTTCAAAATTGAAATATTTGCCACGCCATTACTATTTTTGTTTGGCTAGATTGTTTTGTTATTTAATTTTTATCAATTATTTGTCATTATTATGCCCAGTTAGTCAGAATTTATACATTACATTGCTATAATACTAATTTTTTATATTGCTTGCTATAACTTATTTAAAGTAGTTATATATTATTTTGATCAATAGAAAATAATTATGATATTTAACTAATCTATATTAATTATTACATGGTTAACATTATTATACTACTTAAATAGTTCTAATAAATTAATATAAATCTAAATTATTATAACGCCTAAATTATTTCGATGAAATGCGGATTAATCAATAAAAGTAATTTCACAATATCTCATACAACTTAATTAATTATTATAAGATTATTGAATATTTCAAAAAAAATTATAAGATTACTAAACATTGTTATAATACTTATATTAGTTCAATTAAATATGTAGATACACACTTTTAACATTTTATAATTATATTAAAAGCATCAATATTATAGGGGTAATATCATCTTTTATATTATACAAGTTAAAGCAAAAACTTAGTTAAAAAATAAATTATACTAAAGACAATTACGCCATTTAAATGAAATAAATTAAAAATGTTGCTCTTAATTTATAAATTTCCTCACTTATGATATTTAAAACAATTAATAATGTTGCTATTAATGAAAATTTATAAATTTATCAACTTAATTAAAGTAATTTTACATGTTTTGATGTGTACAAACTATTATGGTACTAATTAACAAAAACTAATTATTGTATGAATCATTTATTTAAAATTATTAGGTTTAACGGGAAAATATGATTTTTGTCAATGAAATAGTTTTTTTAATTAATAATGAAAAAAATTGTTTAAAATCTTTTTTTTAAGAGAATTATGATTTATTTTTAACAAATGTAAACTTTGAAATTTATATATGTAATAATTGGTATATTGTGAAATTGATATAATTATCTACTTATTTAAAATTATTTTTCTGCTGAGAGTAGTTAAAAGATAGATAACGAATGTTTCAATTGAAAACAATTGAGAAAATTTAATGTTTTAATTGAAAACAATTGAGAAAATTTGTTTTTATATATATTGCTTGATAGTTATTTTAATTTAATTTAATTTTATTTGGAATTAGAAGATTTAGGGAAGCGAAATTGAACCCTTGACCTAAGGGACGCGAGATCAATCCAAATGCCACTAGATAATATGGGTCATGGTTATTAAATTTTATTTATAAAACAAAAAAGAGTTCACATTAGTACTTATCATTTAAAGAAAATAATAACTATGTAAAATTTGGCGTGGGTTTATTATGCACTTAACATATCGTCTCAAAATTGGATGGATGATATAATCACTTAAACATTATTCAATTTTGATATGATATGTATTAATTGAGCACACTAACCTCAAGTGCCACTAAATCATAATTGCTACACAAAAGATCAAGCGCAAATACATTATTGTCATAATTTAATTGGAATTATATATAATTGTTTCGATAAGAATTATGCAAATAAGCAAATAAAAGATTAATGGTTAAAGGTAAATAGGTAATAAATAGATAAACCATTAAAGCGCTAGAAGATGAAACTTAACAAAAATAAATAAACATGCATTTATACAAACTTAAAGGTTAACAAAATTCACATATGTGAATGGACACTTGCCTTATGGTGCGTTTGATGTTAACGATAATTGACTGTACATGAACAGTGGTAGATTTGTGACGAAAATATAGCTTTTGAATAGTATGCTCTAATTATATATGCTATCATCTTCAACAAAATCCTGGTCCATGCAGTTCTCCCCAAGAATTATGAGATCTACTTGAAAATATTTGAAATAATAAAATTTATTATATTAGCTAAAGATCTTAAAAAATTATAATAAGAGTGTATATACTCATAATGTATGTATTCAAAAAAATAAATATTTATAATAATAAAGAGTTTCTTATTACTGTGAAACTATGTCTTCGAGATGAAAAAATATGTCATTAATCCTCTATTTTTTTAAAATTATTGTTTAATAAATAGTTTCACTATATATATTATGTCATTTTTATATAATTTTAATTTGTTTTCAATGATACTAAAATGGAATGCCTTCTAACATAACACCATGTTTTTCTATTTAATAAATATTATCAACAATTTTGAATCGGTCAATTATGGTTATATTATTCATTTATCAAATTTAGCATTTAAACAATGCATACAAATCATTTATTACATATGTTTTTTTTTTCAATTATTAGTTTTGCATTTGTGGAGAATTTTTAAATGTAATACATTATGTATTGCCCATTTGCAAGTTTGTAATAATTAATAGTAGATGATAATGTGACGAAACTATAACTGACATTGATATACTAGAAGTGTGAGTATTTTGAGAAAATTAAGTAAGTATTTAAATATATAAACTTTATTTTTTTATTTTATATTTAATATATTTTCAATATTACATATGTTTTCTAATTTGTCTTAGGATGGAAGGTAGACTACACCTTAATTACTCGATCCACGAAAAAGCAAGACTCATTTCTTCTTTATTTTTTGAACATCGTTATCATTAGCATACTTTATATGGTTGTTTTGAATTATATTTATTTTTAAATTCAACAATTGAACATTGCCTTCATATCGTTTTTAAAATAATTAATTTTTAGTTGTACATTGCATTCACTTGTGATCATTTTTATTTGTCAAATAATTTAATTCATTTAATACATCTTTTCTCTATTATCTATTACGTATATGAAAGATATGACTCTGCTGGAAATCATGATGGGATAACATCTATCGAAAGTGGATAAAATCAATTAAAATATGCTTTTCTTTCAAAGAAAACATGTAACTTTATTTTTGTTATACAAGTACTGTCATTGAACTATTATTATTATTGTTGTTGTTATTGTTATTGTTGTTGTTGCTGTTAATTGTTGTATATATTTTCAAATTGCACGTAGAGTGTATATTTTTTCACATGGTATTATATTTCAATTTTATTATTTCTACTTATAAATGTGTTTGTAAAATAATTAATCACTTTATTCAAATGTAATTCGAATTGAAAATAAATTTTTGATATAGCAAAATAGTTGATATATTGTTTATTAATTTACACTCAATTATAAGATATGTATAACACATTTTCAATATAAATACTCCATTAATTTAACATTTTCAATATAAGATATGTATAGCACATTTTCAATACAAACACTCCATTAATTAAAAATAATTACAAATCATGTGTAAAATATTTTATTTTTCATTCAATTAACACAATTTTACTCCCGTGCAACGCACGGGTGTGAAAACTAGTTATATAAACTATTAGAAATACAATTTTCAGAAACAAGAAGCTTGTGGCCTATATTCGTTTACGAACTGTATTTTTGATGGTTTATATAATTATTTGTGTGATCTAAATTTATTTTTTGTATTAACAGTCGGTCAGTTAATTCAACGTACTGAGTCATTAGCCACATGACTGCAATCCATTGACAATTTTCAACGTTGGATTCACGAAAGTTGGATGAGAAAATTAAATTTGATAAGTATAATGTACTTAATTACATTTTAAAATAGAATAACTAAATACTGCAGTTATAACTTCGATGTTTTACCATTCTAAAGATTTAATTAGGTGGGAAGTTACGTAAGACATTAAACTTCAAAGACTTTTGAGATGGACGACATGTGAAGCAAACAATTTAGACTTTCTATGAACTAAATTATGTTTAAGGTAAGGGTTCACTGGTCAACCCAAGCTTGTTTGAAGAAATATATATTTTTAAGAAGAAAATTTATTTTCGAAATAATGTGTACTTAAAGATAAGAAACTTGGTAGAAGGAAAGTAAGACGTGATATTTATTCATTATATATGTGTTGGGAAATAAGTGATGATTGATTTTTTTTTTTTTTAACAGTCACTAAATTTATTAATGGCGTCTTTAGAAACTTGCACCTCTTTGAGTAAAATTTTATTCCGCTAAAAATCAATTTTTGAGCTAAATATCAAACGAAAAACGAGATGTATAGATAGTAATAAATAATGTAGTTAACATTGAATTTTCACTTTAGTTAGAAATTTTTTGAAACAAACACAAACTAATGAAACACGGATTTACTAAAAAAGAGAGCGCCATTTTGTATTACACTTGAACACTTAAAATGGAAAATACCTTTCATCCAAAACAATCACAAGTCAATTAAAAAGCATCTCCAGACTCCGATACTCAGAGCATCTCCAATGCTACTTTCTACATTGTAATATCTATTAAAAAAGAAAAAGGCACATTTTTTCTTGTGGTCAAATATATATATTTTAAAATCACTTTTCTTTTTTCCCAATTTTTCTTTATTGCTTCCCATATCACTTCCAAAATCATACATCCATTATACAGATCATCCACTATTATTTTATTATTATTTTTAAATATATTTCTATTTCTCTCCTTATTTTTACTTTTCCATCTTTTTTTCTCTATCTTACTTTCTATTATATTACACTCTAATTAAAATAATCTTCTTCTCTTTATTTTTCTCCTCCACATCATCTTGGACATCCACATTAACATTGGAGATGATGCTAAGGTGGATGTCGGAGATGATGTGGAGGAAAGATATAGAAGGAAGATGATTATTTTAATTGAAAATGAAGAGAAAGAAGTGTAGAAAAAGAGAGAGGGAAAATTGGAAAAAGAAGGGAGATGTAGAAACAAATTCAAAAATAATGATAAAATAATAGTGGAGGATGTAAAGTTGGATGTGAAAATACAGAAGTAGCATAGGAATTTATATAAAAATGGTGGAGTAAGTAGGGAAAAAGTGAGAAAAAGAAGAAAGTATGGGATCCGTAATTTTTTATGTATCACTATCTCTCCTCCACGTTATTTTAAATAGAAAATGTTTAGAAATCTTGCAACAGAGATATTCTAATAGATTGCAAAGAAAAAAAATGTTCTATCAACGAAATAGATATTATTATTAAAAGAAAAATAATAATAAGTATAAAAAGCATGAAGAAGTCGGTCTAGATAGTAGATATGAATGACTTGGTAGATAAGGCGAGTTAGCATAATTTAGGGCTTGTTGTATACATAATAATATAAATTTATTCGAACGACGTATTGGATGTGTGATTGAAAATTAAAAAAAATATATTAAAAACTATAAAATAATTGTATGAATAGCTAAAAATAATGAGAAAATAAAAAATTCGTAGAAATTTATAAAAATTTATGGTACATAGAACAATCCTTTTAATACAACTCCATATAGGATGCTAGAGTCTAATGTCTCAACGATGTCTATATTTTGCCTTCTCAGGTCAAATGGGCGGAGTCTTACCTAAACTGAATTTTAGAAGAATTCATGTGATTAACTTGCGATAGTGCTGAAAGTACAGCATCTATAATCTTAAAATGGATGGATTTCTATAATAACGTTCTAATGTATACTTGTGAACATGGTAAAATATTCATAAAAATATATATATTATCATTTGTTTATTGTTACTATGTGGGCATCGGAATATTGGCATGGATTTTTATTAAGCAGCCTTGTTCAAGCAGTGGCGTAGTCAGGAATTTGATTCAATGCGGTGCAGTGGCGAATCCATACATTAATAGTTAAGGGATCACTTATGATAGCTCCCGGCAGGGGCAAAATTTTTTTTAGGTGGAGCCCATTATCGTATAAAAAATTTACCTATAAGAAATATTATATTTGAGTAGTGAGGAAAAAATAAAATTAATTTGATAAATTTTTATGTGAATAGAAAAAACTTTGAGTTTTATGGGTTCGATTTCTCTCTATTCTGACCGTCCGAACTAGTTAGTAGATAATTAGGTGCAGTAAGTTTTTAATTAGGTCAATTACTCAATCAAGTAAGTAAGCAAATGGATTATGAGTTTAGTTATCAATTATATAAGTCCAAATGAAAAAATGGTTCAATTTAATAAATAACGGAATGCCCAAAATATTGAGAAGAGACACGTTTTTCCCATCCTCTTCACTCGTTTTCTGTCGCCTTCTCCACCAGTTTACCGTATAACATTCAAATTCGATTCTTCAATAATTCACGCTGCCATCAACATTTAATGGACACTCTATCTTGATTTGTTCATCTGCCTGAAATACTATTCTCCATATGCTTAAGATAATAAGTAGATAAAAGATTATAAGGGAAAAGGGTAGACATTAGGGTAGTGTGAGGAATGATGAAGAGGAAGTATCAAGCAATTGGAAGATTTAAGAGATTCATGACGGAGGAGCCAAAAATCAGGAAAAAAAATTCAAAAGTTCAATAAGGGCAATTGCCCTCACTGAGCCTTAGTTGGCTCTGTCAATGTGTTCAAGTACTCTCGCGAGTGCCGTAGTTATAACACTCTTGATGTGTTTTTCGGTCACTTATGACCTCCGCTTTGAAATTTAAAATCACATCTAAGTTCAGTACGGTCAGGGGAAACTCCAATAATTAAGAAATTTTTTCGGAGATATCGTTGCTGCATATCAAAGTTTTTAGCCATAATTTTGGCAACTTTCCTTCTCCGTACTGAATCTAAATCTGATTTTAAATTTCAGAATAAAAATCATACGTGATTGAAAAATACCCCGAGAGAACGTAACTATGATGCTATGGGAAACACTCCATCAATACCATTTCCATTTATTATGAGGTCCTCAACAAACACCAGCGCTGCTTGTACACCGCTCAGTGGCATTCATGTAATACTACAAAAAAGAAAGGGCCAATTTGTTCATAACACAAACTTATCACTGACACTGACGCCTTTTACTTCACAACTTCCGCTTGGTAGCCATTGAAGCCAAAGCTTTGGCTTAAATCTCAAATTTCTCACTTTTTCAATTTCCATTGATTTTTCTATTTACCACATTTTCTTCTTCATTTCGTAATCTTCTCAAACACAATTCAAATGTCATAATTCAAATTTTTTTTTCCATTTTGTAACGCATAGCGACACATTGTGTTCGAATTCTCGCCGGAAGAAATGGCGGTTTCCGACAACTCCACCGACTCTAACAACTCTTCAGGCAGTTTTTTCAACTCCAGAACTCCAATTCTCGGTCTAAAGCTTGATGTGATCATCGTAGCGACTGTCGTTGTAATGTTGATCATTTTCCTGTTAATTTTGCTTTTCATTCGTTTGAATCGGAACTCAAAGCGACGTCACGTTGCGTTGAAGCAATGCTCGGAGTTGTTACCTTTAGGTATCAACGAAATCAAAGACTCGGATCGCAGTGAAACTCGTAAAGTGAATGAGCTGGAAAACAAAGACATAAAGTTTTTGCTAGGAGACGTGGTGAAGGGTGTTGAAATCGGAAAAAATGGAAGCTCGGGGAGCAATGACTTGGATTCGAATCGGAGCCTGACGTCATCATCGGCGACGGCGTCGTCGAGTGATGGGGCGAATAACTACGGGTGGGGCCGATTGTACAGTTTGAAGGAGCTGGAAATTGCGACCAACCAATTTTCCGGCGAGAATGTGATTGGAGAAGGAGGTTACGGTATTGTTTATCGAGGCGCTTTACAGGATGGCTCTGTAGTTGCCGTTAAAAGTCTCCGAAACAACAAGTAAGTATTTCTTTGCGAAAAAATAAAAAAATCTAAACTAGCTCTCTGAAATTTGCGGGAGGTAATTTATAATCTAGTATATTCTGTGTCTCGTTTCCATATTGGATTAAAGTATGTAAAACTTAATGCTGATAAATGATGTTCATGTGCGTTCATTTTCTAGTTCATGTTTGAAGTGTGGGTTTATTTTGCCTCTGCTTCTTATTTGATTTCTGTTTTTAGTTTTTGATTTTTAAGTAGAGACAGTGGAATCGATCAACATATTTGGTGGATTCGTTAGATGGAATTGGAAGGGAATTAAAGTTTCAGAGATCTTGATTGTATTGGATTCAGTGCCCAGATGACAGACTTTGTCTCTTTTGACTGTGAATTAAAGAAAAACAAAGTAAACGTTAGCTTTTGTGCCTTTAGTACTTTATGCTCTGCACTGTCTCATGAATTAAACTTTAAATCCATCTTTTGCCTATAATAGATTTTCATTTGGCAGTTGCAATTCACTTTGTTACTTTATTTTATCTTGATTAACTTTTTTCTCTCTCTGCTGGAATAACTTTTCCTCTCTTATTTTTCTGGGGTAAACTGGGTACTGGCAAAATATTGATGAATTTCTTTGTGCTGGTTGTGGAATGATACACAGTCAATTGACAATGCTGTTAAGATCTGAATACAAGGATATGATGATTTCTCATTTTTTAGGCCAGTGACTTGTTGCTAGAAAGAAATTTGGTTGGATTGGACAAGATACTTTTGGTTGCTTTTAGTTATTTTCCTGATGCCAGTTGATCCAATTCGCATTTCTGTTTTATAACTCAACAATAACAATATGTCAGACAAAAATCGGATTGAAGGGTATATGCGGAGCATTATAAACACGCATGATAATGGGAATATGGGATAAATAGAAGTCTCATTTCCTCAACGGAATACCAAAGTTGCATAGGTGTACTTAACCTTATCATGGGAGCTTTTGGGGAAAATAGCATTCACAAATGAAAAACACTACATTTGATGGGTTTCTGAGACAACTGGAGGTTGTTGATCGACATGCCAATGCGTTTTGAATGGGAATTATGGGCTCATTTATGTAATCAATGACCATAAAGAAAATTTCACTTGGTGAACTACGAGGAAGAGAAAATTGAGCATAGCAGAACGTATAATATATTTGCTAATTTCCATCTGGTGTAGGGTAAACCAGTGGGGAACCTGCAGCCACTACTAGTGGTCTTGTGCAAGCTTTCTCACTACTAAACTTGATCTTTTAAATGCAAAGCAGCTACGAGTTAAAGCTTGATTTTGCTTTCTGTTTGAAACACATTACACATCAAATGTATACTAGCTATGTTTCATCTGCTTATTGGTAGGGGTCAGGCAGAGAAGGAGTTTAAGGTGGAAGTTGAAGCCATAGGAAAGGTGAGACACAAGAACCTTGTTGGTCTAATTGGGTTTTGTGCAGAAGGCAGTCAGAGGTATTACTCATTAGCTCATTTGGTTTCTTGTGTGATAATCTCGATATCTCTCATTTTTGCTGAAAACTAAAATAATTATTGCATCCTGCATTCAGACTACTTGTCTACGAGTATGTTGATAATGGAAATCTCGAGCAGTGGTTACATGGTGATGTGGGGCCAGTTAGCCCTCTCACTTGGGAGATTAGGATGAAAATTGCCACTGGGACAGCAAGAGGGTAAGACATTCTACCTATTTCTGTTCATCCATCAGAGCCTTAGTTCATCTCAAGCGTATTGTTACTAGATGCATTTCCATTTATCATTAGTGTCTCTTGATATTTTATCCATTCAAGTTATTATATTAGTTAAAGTTAACGTAATTATGTTTTTAGCATTATCGGCAAGATGTTGATGCATTGGAAATTGGAATACTAGGGAACTATAGCAATGACAGAATAGTGATATAGCTTTCTTTGTTTAACATATTTAGAGCACCTTTAAAATTGGACGCCTGAGGCTTATGTACTATGCTACTTTGCATTCTTAGGTGGTTGGGTGAAACACTCACTCGAGTGTCTGACTAGAAAATATATAGTTGCCCTACTAATATTGACATTGTTATCTTTCCGATGCTTGAACATCGTTGTGGTTATTATATGCATCATATATACATGGACATTTTTTGACTCCATTCTATTTTAAATGCTTCCTAAGAAGGAAGTTGGGATTTGACCTTCAAATATAAAACCAGACAGTGAACTTATTGCACAGCTAATGAAGGCAATGTGGCTTGAGCTTACATTGTAACATTCTGAGATTTGTGTACGTCTTGAGATTCAATAGCCCATCAGGTGACTGGAATTTTTTAAGGTTCAAGTCAACTGCGAAAGTGTTCTTTTAAGAAATCTATATTGATCAAGCAAATAGCTGCTGATACTGATCAATGCTCATTTTGTCCTTGACATCTAACATCTTCATCATATCATTGCTTCATCAATTTTTAATAGTCACGCAATTGCTGTAAAAGTAGAATTTATAAAGATGACCACAAGCATTCATAAAATGTATTATAGTGCCAAGGTGAAAAAATTCATATACGTATGTGGTTTCAAACTTAATGTTATCTTCATGTGTTTGTTCACAGGCTGGCATATTTGCATGAAGGATTGGAACCCAAAGTTGTGCATCGTGATGTAAAATCCAGCAACATTCTTCTCGATAGGAATTGGAACCCCAAAGTATCAGATTTTGGACTCGCAAAGTTATTAGGGTCTGAGAAAAGCTACGTTACTACACGAGTCATGGGAACTTTTGGGTCTGTTCTCTTTCAACTCCCATATTTTGATTTCTATGGAGACTTCACAAATCAGATGACAAATTCTATTTGCTTCTCATCAATTCTTGCTTATAGTTAACTTTGCATGTTTACAGATATGTTTCCCCTGACTATGCAAGTACCGGTATGCTCAATGAAGGGAATGACGTGTATGGTTTTGGCATTTTACTGATGGAGTTAATCACTGGAAGGAGCCCAGTTGATTATTCCAGACCACCTGGAGAGGTGAAAATCCTCTTCCTTGTCTAACTATCCATTTCACCATGGACATGTTTGGTTTAGCTTCAGAAAAGTAAAAGTTACTTTTAAGGAACTTCATGTATCCTTGTACGCAGGCAAACATTGTCTAAGTCACACTTATAAATTTCAATCTCCTTGAATAAATTCAGATGACACTGGTGGATTGGTTCAAAGGGATGGTATTAAGTCGTCGTGGAGAGGAGTTATTAGACTCCATGATTGATGTTCCTCCTCCTCCGAGAGCTCTAAAGAGAGTCCTGCTCATCTGCCTTCGCTGTATAGATTTGGATGCCAATAAGCGTCCAAAGATGGGGCAAATTGTTCACATGCTTGAGGCAGATGATTTTCCCTATCGCATGGTAAATACCATTCTCTCACTTCATTTTCACAGAAGATATGTGCGATTAGCTTTGACCATGAATTGGTTGATTAGATAGTATAGGATTATAAATGAAGAAATGCCCATACCTTCTTAATCAACGCTCATATGCGTTTCAGTAACTTTTATTTGTATGAGGTTGGTTGACTTTTTAGTTTGGATAGTACTTTGAAATGTGCAGATAAAAATGAGTAGTAGTTATGAATGTCTGCTTGAGATTGAAGTTTAAGTTCAATTTATGGACGGAAAAATATTTAAATGACGCAAGCTTTAGTCTATTACTATTCTCAAAACATGTTGTATCATGGACATGGATTTAGTGAAGATCATCAAACATCTTAGGATCATAAAATCCACATTACTCTATAACCTAGGTCACTTATATCTTTTGTTCCGCATTGCTTTAATCGTCTACATATATATCAGCTCGTCCATATCTTGCAGGAACCTCGATATACCCGTGAAACAGCTCCTCTGCATCCACGAGCAGCTCAGAAGAACAATATTCTATTCTCACCCGAGGATGTAGTGAAGGTCGACGATGTACAAAGATCGAGGAGGAGATGATCATTGTCAATGGCATTGCATGGAAAAGGATATACTAAAGATTTATAGCGAGTATAATACCTACACCGTTACACTTATAAGAAAAAATGAAGGGCAATGATTGCTTATCTGTATACTATGGTTCTTTTATTACCGTACTTTACTAGTCATATTAGCCGTTAAACGAGGCTTGTATATACGATTATATTATGTGTACGTTTGATTTGTAGTATCGGATTGTAAGAGACATAATAATGTGCATTTTAACTTTGTTTTTCTTCCAAGTTGTAACAATGTTCAGTCTGTATAATCAACTTATCAAATATGTCTGGTTGGTAGAATAAGAGGTTTTGACCTTTACTAGTAGTATGCAAATATTATGCGAATTGTTATAAAAGTATAGAAACAATAGAGAGAATTTAGAGAGAATGAATTCTAAGGAATTCTCAGGAATGAATTTCATTAATAACTGAAGCCCTATTTATAGGAAAACTTCGAATGGTACAACCGTAATTACATAATTTCATCAAGGGTATAATAGTCATTCACATATAATAATTACATCTTTTACCAAATTATTCCTCCACCAAATTATTCCTCCACCAAATTATTCCTCATAATTCATAACCACCAAATTATTCTCAATTATTCATAACACTCCCTCGAATGACTATTAATACAAATGTCTTGACTTGTTTGGAGAAAAACCCGTGGGAAAAAACTTCCAAACCGATTAGGATAGCTTGGAGTGGTTATATCGCTTCATCAAAAATTGCTCCCCACGATGTCTTCCAAGGTATAGGAGTATTCATGTCTTTGCCTCGTTAAAACCTTGTCAAGAAAACCCAGTGGGAAAAAACTTGATCGAAGGAAAAAGAGTACAATCGCTCAGTTTGATTTCATATCTTGAGAACCGATATCTTTACTTACAGTAAATGATTTCAATATCATCATCGTTTGGATCTAAAGCATTAGCTCCATTATAACTTGATCCAATAGATCTGTGTATCAATTTCTCCTATCGTTCTCAATATACCATGAATATGCCTCGTTAAAATCTTATTAGGAAAAACCCAATGGGAAAAACCCTAATAAAGGAAAAAGAGTACATTATTCATGTGAATACGCCTTTAAAGTTGCCTCATTAAAAACCTTACTAGGAAAAACCCAATGGGATAAAACCTCACTAAGGGAAAAAGAGTGCAACGCGTATTTTATACAATTATCTTTGCAAGCATTTCAAAATCTTTCATACATTTGTATGAGTATCATATACATTGGTTTTATACTCTTCGTTCATTTAGAGTGCATCAATTTTCGTACACAACTACAAAACATTCACCATGAACACATGTCTCCAAACACACAATTTAAAGCATATAAATTCATCGTAAAAACATGTAAACATATAAGTAAACCTTCATAACTAATTAACACTTAAAATATATCATTTAACATTTAATACTCACTTAATAGGTTATTTCATTCCCAGTGGCTTAGCTCACCCTTTAGGGTACTCATAAACATCGGCTTAGCTCACCCGATCATTTAATTTCCTTTTCGGTACTACACACACGATCGGTAATTTAACTTTCATGAGCATGCAACATATAATGACCACCATGCTCATCTTTAAACTTGAGCACTAGTCATCATCATCTCATCATCTCATAAGTTAAAGATTTCGCATTCACCATTTATCATCTTCAATATATCTCAATATTTTCATTATCATTGATCATATGTAGCGCTACATTTTCATATCGTGTCGACACTTTTCAATTTTCATTTCTTTTCCCATATCGACATAACTTATCGAGATATCTCATTATCAATCCTCTTGTAGGATTACACAATATAGTTATGTCTATATACTCTTCAAGAGCATATGCCTCCGTTATTAAGACCATCTTTATAATTTGCTTTGATATATATGTTTGGGGAAATCTCATAATATCAACGCTCAAGGTATAAATTATCAAAGCATCTTAATCGAGCAGAGCATGTGATTGTTCATAGCATCTTTTATGCATCTTTGAACTTCAAGTTCATATTTTAATTGTGGAGGATATAACATGATGCATTTCACATATCATTTTCAACCTTTAATACTCCCTCATTACGCCGAGAAAATTTAGAACACCAAAACTCATACAGCTTGGTATATGATTTTTAATCATATATGTTCTCATCATTCACCTTAATATGGGAATTTAGACCGCTTGCATTCTATTCTCGATATCGGCAATTTATTTGAGGACTTTAAATAATTTGCCATATAATATCCCACTTGTATGCATACTCAAATCCTTCAGTGATTTATTCAAGTATTGGGATATACATTTACTAGCTTTATCATTAAATCAAAATCATGCTCATACCGTGAGCAAATATTTCGTGAAATTTTAATCATATACACATGTGACTATCTAGTGGATCCATATCATAATATCTAGTAGTCCACATGAGGATGAGGGGCCCATATTTCATCCTTTATTCCGTATATATTTGGGATTTATTCCAATATTGGCTAGTAATGATTTCATCATTTATCGAGAACAATCATCGAAGAATTCTTTAATTCTTCACTTGAAATATTGATTTCAATAATTATTTAAACCGGGATGGTCATCCGTTTTGCAACGAGTATTATTGAACTTCTAGTTCAATAAATTCTTACATCGATTTCACTAGTATCTCAGATAGTGCTCAACATGATTTATCATAGAAACAATTCACCGACATATTCCATCATCTTTTGGTGACATTATTGTCTACTACTGCTCAAACACGGAGTTACAAATACACGTATCACATCCGGCTATTATTTAATTCGAATTGTAGCTCTTACGCTTTATTTAAAATCGAGTCTTATTTCATACGCTGCCGTATTATTCTATAAATAAATCATCAAAATTATTGCAAAATTCATCCTAACAAGGGTCTATACATTATAATGGATCATATGCTCTCAAATCTTCGAAAATACTATCCATCACTACCGATCAAAATCCCAAAAAGAATTTATCGATGTAGGCCGGAAAGATTAAGGATGCTAATGAATAATGGTATCCCACAAGATATCCGATGCTTGATTGAAGCAAAGGTTCGATTATCCGGTGAGGTTTCACCCTTCTAAATACATGCCTGGTATGGGTAAAAGTAGTTTTTCAAAGAAACGAGAGCAAAAAGATTAGAGGATGCTAAGTGTGCTCGGTGGACATGTGACACTCGATGTAAATCGTGTACTTGTCCGTAAATCGAGAAGATAAAATAAAGATTCATTAAGGATGGATTGAGTAAGGAGCTCTTTGGACGATATTCAATGCGCTTGAGACACATCCTAGTGGACACGCATAAGGTGAGCTAATGGCCTTATGGGCCAAATTCAAAGATCAACAAACGTTACATACTTTGAAAACTTACTTTAGAAGATCCTGCTTTGTAAATTTAGCGTAAAAATTTAGCATAATAATTTTCCATATTTATGTAAGAAAGCTCGTGTAATAACAAAGATCAATATATTTCTTTTATTTGTAAATATCGCTTTTTTAATTTTAAGATATATATTATTTTTCAATCACTGAGACTATATGTCATATCACTAAAGAAAATTCTCGCTTTTTCTCTTTCATATTTGTCAAAAAGTAAATAGTGCACTCCAATTATTGGTTTTAAAATTTTTCTTTAAATAGAGGGATTCATATATCTCTCATGTTGAAAATATAGTGCAAAAAGAGAGATAGGAGTAGAGATGGATGTGGAGATTTTAGAATCATCTCATACAAGTCGCCTTTTACTCTCGCCATATTAAACCGTATGTATTCTGTGGATCTAATCGCAGGCCATATCCAATATGTGGATATGGTAAACCAACTCGTAAAAGAGTTAGGAGACAAGAAATCAATATACTATACGAGGAACCAACAACAAACTTTTAGCTAGACTTATAATGGCCGCACAATCATGGGGAATAAGAGTTTTGAGCGTAATACCTTTCCATCTAGTTGATCTAATACTCGAATTGGAGCTAGTTCTACCATGTCCAAAGCAGGTTTGGGCTACAAGCGTAATCCATCAACAACTGCATGATGTATATGATGAATAATAGTGATGCTTTATTGTCCTTCCAGCGCTACAACACAATCGGAGGAAATATTCAATATACCTCGTCACGTTGAACTTTCATGTCAAACCAATAGGTTTGTTGAATATTAATAATTCTTTGATGGCCTACTAGCGCTTTCTAGATCAGGTGTAAATAATAAGTTTATCTCTCATTCAATGAGAAAATACTTATTTCGCTAGTATCGTTGATGAACTACTCATCAAATTTCATGCATATGTTCAAGAATCATGGAAGCCCAGTCCGCTTGGCCGCTGATCATCAATCGTGTCAAGCTTAAAAAGAAATTCTGGATCCTTTAAATATTTCATTATGAATCCTAATGTTGATGGTAAGGCAGTTACGGAGTATTTATACTCTCGGATCCTCATTTATGGATTCAATATATTTTCTTTTAGTATTTCTATATTTTCGAAAGTGTTTATTGTCATCTGATATTCTCAATGTGTTCCACTTCAATCGCTTTGTACTTTTCCTGGAGTAATAATAATAATATCATATTCGCTTTATTCAAATACGTATATCTAGTGATTTTGCTTCTTCAAGAGCATTTTATTCTCATATTAATACAATCTTCATATCATCGATGAGATTACTTCATATAATTTCTCAATGCGAATATATTTTCTTTGATTTATCAACATGGGATCTATTCAAGATTTTACTTTCGCCTATTTATCCAATGGTAACTTCAAGTACCACTTGCTCAATTTTCCATTCATATTCAGATATATGAAGAAGTAATTTTATTCTCATCGCCTACTTCTTCGAGAGTATGATTAGAATATTTGATCAACTACTTCTTTGGAGTAGGATTCGTTATAACCAATCGCTGAAGTATAACCCACCACATTGGAAATATGCACACCAATCGTGTGGTATTACCCACCACATTGAAATATACTCAAACTATAAAGTCAGTATAAATTTAAATTCAGAATTAAATTTCTCCAATAGTCGAATCCTACCTTATGGGAATTATTGCAATAAATATAAATTTACTTAATTTAAATAGCAAGAATTAAATTGCATAATGTTTAACTACTTCTTCAGAGTAGGATCTGCTTAGTAGAAGGTATTACCCATCACTTAGCATATAAAGTGCGTAAATATATAAAACCTTCCGCTTAGTGACTGAACCCATCATCAAGTAGGAGGTATTGCAAGAATTAAATTGCAGTAAATAAAGTGCGAGAATTAAATATTGAACTGCTTACTGAGCAAATTTGTTCTTCTAACAAATACTCATTACTTCTACAAGAGCACATTTATCCTTTTGTAATAAGTATATTATGTAATTAAACTCTTCTGAGTTAAAATAATATTCCGATCTTTTAACTCAAATGGACTTCAAGCCATTTTATATAATCAATGGATTTAGAATTTCTTCATGAATATTCTATCCATTTTTCACATTGCCGTAATTAGGTCGGTTTTACCTTAAGGGTAAAATTGTCAATTCCAATTGTGAAGGTAAAATTGTCAAAAATATTTTATCAATATTTTATTTATTGAAAATTATCTCCTTTCTATTTCAATTTATCAATATCAAAATGTTCAAGGACTATTTTGTAACTTTTTCAAAAGTTGGTGTACTGATTTGTAAATTTTGAAAGTTTGATAATAACATATTTCAAAAAACGAGTTATTACCCTATCAATGTTGGTGTCAAATCAAGCTCTCGTTAAATCGAGATAATGGAGTCGAGAAAATTTGATTTTGATAATGTATACTCTTTATATCTCGATAAAACGAATCTTATAGTTTAATATATTATTATATTATAAAAATCATATGATTTACCTTTTTCCTTTTCTAATTATTCCATGGATGAGATTTACTTGCAATCCATTTACGTGATCTAAAAATTCTTGACTCCATTCTTCCAATTTTGATTTTGACATCTCCAATAGGCAGTAGAATGAATCGCGTGGGAGAAGAATATTAACAAGGAATTTTCAATGATGTATTTGCAAAAGAGAGTTATTTAGGATTGATGAGGATGAATTAATTCATTGGTAATAATCCGCTTCGATACAAGATCATCTATAAGATTTGCAATCGTAGAGATACTTCTTTCATATTACTCAAAGTTAGAGACTGTGCCGATAACGTGTTATAAAAGTATAGAAACAATAGAGAGAATTTAGAGAGAATGAATTCTAAGGAATTCTCGGTGAATGAATTTCATTAATAACTCTCTATTTATGTGAAAACTTTAATGGTACAACCGTAATTACATAATTTCATCAAGGTATAATAGTCATTCACATATAATAATTACATCTTTTACCAAATTATTCCTCCACCAAATTATTCCTCCACCAAATTATTCCTCATAATTCATAACCACCAAATTATTCTCAATTATTCATAACACGAATAAAGAACATTGTTGGCACCGCATTGTTGCTTTGACGCTTCACAATACATCATTTTAGCTTTTTCCCCGTCATTTTTTTTAAAAATATTTTTTGTGGTAGAATATTCATTTTTTGTTGTAAACAGATAAATAATAAAATGTACTTCTTCAAGTATAATAATATTTTTCAATAAATTGTATTTTCGTGAATTCAAAGAAAATAAAATCAATGAATAGTGTGGGTTTACTATAAAATTTAGTGTTGATGGGTTGGAGTTGAGATGGTAATATTGTAGTTTCTACATTACTTAAGTGCAAAAGTGATATCAAAATGGTGCTTATGGTCGGAGATGCTCCAGACACAAAATTTTTAATGTTGTAAGTTTAAATGTATTATTGAGTTTTAGGTTAGGCTTGGATTCTTATACAATAGCTATGTAATTAATTGAGATTTTAGTATAAGCAGATAATATATAAGTGTATCGATTGAAAAGAGGTTCAATTTTAGATGCAATATAGTTTGAGAAATAGTATAGTTGTGGAAAATTGAAAAATAAGTGCTAAAAATTTTGACATTGAAAATATTAACATTATTTTCAAAATGTAATACCATCCTCATTCTCTCAGTGAAATTTTCACTTTAAAACTGAAATCCTAAAGGAGTTACCGTCTTTATCTTTCTCATTGAATTGCTTCACTAACTATTATCGAAGGAAGAGTAGATCAAAACTTATAAATAGAAAATAAAATTTGCATTTTCAATCTTTAATCTATTGTCTTTGGACAATTTTAGACTCCATTGACTATTGAATCTTTGACGAGATCACTTGTAACTTAGGTAGACACTATTGGGCCCATAGCTCTACATTATTACAATTTATTGTAATAGGATTTTTCATATATTGCAATAATATTTGTTGTCGCAGTAGTTGATGATATTGTGATGACAAATATCATTATAATTGACTAGAAACCCTATGGTAACTATGTCTATTATAACTACATCCGTTATCATAATATCTTTGTCTAGCACAATTATTTTTATTATCATAATAGAAGTTTTATCTACGACAATAATATTCATGCCCATATCATAATAATTGTTATTATTGATATTTATTATAATTTATTTATTGATTAATTTAATACTTCTATTTTTACATACTAATAATAATAATGAAGACATAAATAGAATTTATTTTTTTAAAAAGACATTGAATATTAAATTTATTTATATATTACAAAGATAAGCGAAACCATTGTTCTCAATAACAAAATAAATAAATAAATAAATAAGAGAGTGAAGAGTGTTCTTGTTTTGACACTCGGTTTTTACAAAATTATCCAAGTAATTAGGTAATTGATTGAAGTGAGATATGTTAGGATTAATAGAGATTTATGTGAGAGATTTTAAGATTAATAGAGATTTAGGTGATTTGGGAGGTCCGGTGATGCCCCCTCCAACTAGGTGTAATAATTTTTATCTAATAATATTTATATCTCGAGCTTGGATTTTGAGTCGAGGTAATTCAAAAAAATATATAGAGATTTCAGATGAAAGATTTTAGGACATAAAGAATGGTGAAAAATGAGAATAAAAAATGAATTATTTAATTCTAAAAAAATACATTTAAGCAGGAAAATATCTTTGATATATATATATATATATATATATATATATATATTATTTATTAGTCCAGTCCAGTATATATCTTACATCATGTTGTCGCGCTTTAGTCCAGAGAGTGGAAGAAAAGTCGCACTCAATCTAAGCCTCGACAATCTGGAACTTGGATCAGATTCAGAATCGTTTGTTGGGAATATATCTGACAATTTTGGATGGACCACAACTTATAAGTTCAAACGTTTTCCACCAAATAATAATTAATGAAATGACTAATCTATATCTATATCTATATATTAATAAAATGAGATCATTTTTATGAATTAAAAAAATAAAATTTAATTGTAAAAGGATAATCATAAATTTGCAACTCAATCTTTCCTTCCTCTTCTGTAATTGACTCTTATATATCTCCCATATAATATGAGGTCATTTTTCCTCGAAAAATTTCATTTTCTGAATTAAACAAATAAAATTTAATTGTAAAATCACACTTCAGATAATCACAAATCTGCAACTCAATCTTCCATTTCTCTTCTAGAATTCAAACTCTTATATATTTCCCCGTGCAACGCACGGGAGAAAATACTAGTAAATAATTAATCTAGGATGTAATCAGGAAAAAAAAAATAATAATCTAGGACGAGTTTGCCTTGCCAAATGCGATCCTCGAATTTAGTAATTAATTAATAACTTTGTTATTGCAATTATTTTTTATTAAATCAAATTTCCCAAACTTTGTTTCCGATAGCCTATTTTATTGATGGAATAATTTTTTGTTTTCTGTATTTAGAATCTAAGGGTGTGTTTGATTGACACTTCTTTTTCGGGAAAACTCACTTTTCCAGTTTTTTTTGTAACTTTGGTGTTGTTTGATACATTTTTTTTCCCGAAAAAGGTTTTTCAGCTTTTCTCGATTTCTATACTTTTCCTTATTTTTAAGGAAAATGTTTTCTTTGGGGGAGGTGTTTTTGTTTTCTGAGAAAAGTTTGGCTCTTTTTTTCTTTTTCTTAATGGACAATTTATTTTAATCATAAAGATAAGAAAAATGATCAAATTTCATTAAAAAAACACAAAAACAAGAAAAATAACACAATTTTTCAATTTTCAAATTAATCCAATCAAACACTTATAACTACCATTTTCCCTGAAAAACTTTTTCTCGAAATTTATTTACCCGGAAAATATTTTCATTCCAACCATTTTCCGACTTTGTAATCAAACACACCCTAAAAGAAATATGCCTTGTTCCCACGCATCCTTCAGGTTCTTAAATTTAATAAAATCAATTTCGGTTTTAATCCTTTGAATTGAAATGTATAGCAATGTAAATAAATAACATTGTTTTTGTTTTGCAATAATGTTATTTGTATATTGTCACAACTCATACATAAACAGTAATGTGTTATTTAATAGATTTCCCATCTTGATTGTCATTTCAAATATAAAATTTTAGGATGATTAAAAGTGAATTTTTCTCTCTCTAAAAAAAACATTAATTTTGTCTAAGGATTTTAGCATAGTGGTAGAGACATCCCTAATAATATTTGATCAAGTTCGAGAAACTACCCCATTTCTACAATCCCCAATTTATATATATTTTTAAAAGTGTAATTTTCATTGTTCTAGAATCCAACAAGAACACTTAAAGGCTTGTTTGATATGACTTTTAAGTTTAAACAATAAGTCATTGTTCTCTTTTTGTTTTTAACTACTTATTATATTAATTTGATAATTTGTTATATTTCTAATTATACGCTTTTTTTATTTTTCAACCACACTTCTAAAATAATTTTTTCAATAATCTCTCTCAAAATTTGGATTGGACTCGACTAAAATCGTATTGAAGGACGAATTGGTAGCTCAATGTATGGTTATTTATGACATTTCAATTGTAGTATATTCTCAACCTCAATTTATATTTTCACATCAAAATTTCTTACTATCTGAGCAATCATTCATCCTGAAAGTCAATTTATCTTCCATGAAATATCTTGTCCATAAAAATTTTAGAGTATATTTGATTGAGTTTAAATTAAAAATGACTTTTATATATGGTTCAGAAGTAAGAAAGATAATTAAAAATAAAGGAAATTATCAAATCTATAAGATGAGTTATCAAAAACAATATTAGAGAAAAATTAAATTGTTGTTTTTTTTTTATCTATATCAAACAACCCCTTAATAAATCAAATCCACCGGGCAGATTTTAGTGCAAGAAGGCTATATACTAGTAAAAGTAGAGGACACCAAGAAGGGATGATTACTATTTTCATCTTCTTGAACACGCATTCTTTACTTTCTAAATTTCATTGTTGTCAAAGTAAACCCGATAAGAAAATCTAGGAATGGGCATTCCGGGTTCGGTTCCGGGTAATTCATTACCTGGAACCGAACAGTAAATTCCAGTTCCTTGAAAAATAGAACCATTCAGTTCCTTTCAAACGAAGTACCCGTCTGGTTTCGATTCCTTCTAGTTCCATTCGATTTTGATTATTTTGAGATGTATTTTTTATTACTTGAAAATTATGAGAAAAAATAAAAATTTGATTCAAACATAAATATAACCAAAAAAAGAAAAAAATTAAAGCGATTAGTAGCTACTTAATAGCAGCAGCAACTGCTACTAGCTGCTATTAAGTAGCAACAACATCAGTTATGCTGTTGTTTTAGCATCAGCTAAGCTGCTGTTTATCAGCACTTATGTTGTTAAACAGCAGTTCAAGCCTAGAATTAGCACCGATTTTAAATTTACCAAAAGAATTCACAGAAGTCGGCAATCAAGTGCAAGAAATAGTGCTATTTCTTATTCTAAATCGGTTCGGTTCGGTTTCCGGTTATTACAAAGGAACCATTTGGTTATTTTTTCTGTTCCAGTTCGATTCCGGTTCTTAATTTTTTTAAAAAGAATCGTTCAGTTCCGATTCTTTCGATTTGGTTCCGGTTCTATCCACGGTTCCAAATTTTTGGCCATTCACTCCTAAGAAAATCCATGACTTAGACAAAAAAATTGGGTTGGGCAATCCCTAAAACCCAATTTTGTTAAATCCAATCAAAGGCTCAAGTTAACCAAAGGAAACCCAAATAACCTTTATTTTCAATTTTATGATATTTTTGTATTTTTAATTATCGTGTTGATCTCGACTCGGCCCTCTAACCCTTGATCCGATTTCGTCAACAAGGTGGAATTTGAAAACATTGCTAAACTCACTTTTCTTTACTTCCATTCTTTCACTCATTCAATATCATCTGGTCCAACTAAGAATTTACTTGGCGGTCAAAATATCAACTAATGTTGATTCCTTTTTCATTTTTATTTTTATTTTTATTTTTTGAGTAATCTTTGATGTCTAACGATTGATCTTAATATATAGGTAATATATGTGATAACGCCACATTATTGAAAATCTATTGATACGTAGGATGCATAATCCAAAGTCCAAACCCTAAATAACTACGATCACTTTGAAATTTATATAATTCATGTCATTCCATTTGATGATCTAAATAATCAACAACTATGAACAATTTGAATTTATATGTAAATAAATGTCAATCATCACTTGATGATCTGTGTAATCTGAATCAGAATGTAATGATTACAATTTTAACTACAAAATACAAAAGCAACACGCTTCTTAAAAGCAAATAATTACAATGATCATAATTATTTCAAAGAAATGGATTTTATATTAATTAAAAGCTAGCATTATAGTACTGAAAACAAACAAAATAAAAAATAAAAATAAAAGCTAGCGTTATAAATTTGACAATCATTTCTTTTCATTTTTTAATTCGCCACAAAGTCTGCCCGATATAGTGATATATATTCCAAAATAAGGAAAATTATTAATTAAATATTTAAAAGCTGGGAAGCACAAGGCAAATGAGCAAACTAATATTTAAATTATAAAAATAAAAAATTATTTATAAATTATTGTGACAAAAACATTTATTTGCTTTTCAAGTGACGCACATACAGAGGCATCAAGAAATTACATTTTGTGTACATCTAGAATGAAGATTACAATAAGGTATAAAATAAGTACAAATCATCGAAACTGTGATTTAGGAATCTCCAATTGAAAACTAAAGAAAAATTTAAGTCAAAGCAATTAAACGGGTTATTAAAATTAATTTTGGAGAAAATAATTTTTAAAATAAATTGTAATTTAATTTCTATTAATAATAAGCAGTGTTTATTGATTTGCCAACTCCTTTTGTTGTTTAGAATCGATCTTTTAAATTTTTGATTTTTCATCGTATCAGACGACTAATTGTCGAACTATTTTTTCAATTTTTGCGATCGACAGGTGGGACGGATTTCGATATCATTGATGATGACACAATTATTCATATACTATATATTGATTTTATTAAATTAATTAATCACTTATAAGTGATAGGTTTAAGCCCACATAGAATTATATCAGTAGGGCATATCAACATTGGATTTGAGTCAAAAAAGATGGTCAAGAAAACCCTTTCACTCACTTCCCTGCCTCAAAGCAATTCCCTTTAATTCCCTGTCCCACAAGAAAGTGAAATAACCCATTTTATGTCTCCTCAGATTCCTTTCTTCATTTGAAAATAAAAAATAAAACATCTCTGTTTGTGTCTTTAGTCTTTATTATCTCCTGTGGCCGTTCTTATTTTTTCCCACTTCTTTGTCTGTGGGGTAGCTTGTCTTTTCTTTGTAGTTAATTTCTTCAACTTATTTCAATTTAGAGTCCCCTTATGAATCATTTTATTTTATTTTATAATAATAAATTGATTTTATGAATCATTTTATTTTATTTTGTTATTCTATTTGATACATCGTCAAATTTTGAACATTTAGGGTAACTATAAGAGAATATACTACTTGACTCCATCAACTTATATATCGATATTATATTATTAATAACTCGAGTCAGAGTTTATTTAGGTTTATACAAATGCAAGTTAAAAATGATATATCGAATAAAAAAAAATACAGGGTTTTATGAAAAAAAAATTTACAGTATTTTGAAAAACCGAAAATGGCAAAGAAAAGCAACTATATATGAAAGTTTAAAATTACTTCTTATGTTAATATTGTGTAGCTAGCAAGTGTGGTGTATTTCAACCTTGCAGATAAAGTGTGGTCAGAAAAGAATAAAAAGGAACAAAGTGGAATGGATCTTTGTCCCTACTCACCTCCATTTTAAAGAGTTGCCATCCTCTTTAATTTCCTTTCACAGATGAAAGCTAATCATGGCAAAGAGTACTCAAGACATGCCCTCTAAGAGGCATTTCCACTGGACAACAAAGGTCACCAATGAAGATCCCCTATATCCACCAACCTTAAACTCTTCAAACCCTAGTACTAACGATAATCATCAAGAAAAGATCAAGTCCCCCGTCGTCCCGGATGAGACGAACAAGAAGGACTCTGCATTGTTCGACGATCAACCCGAAAGAGATCGAAAGCCCCAGGAAGTTCAAACCTTCAACTCAACCGTCCGGGACGAGAAAATTGATAGGTTTGACTCTGTAAAGCGCGAAATAGCAGATCCAGCAGCACCAGTGGCAACACGAAAGAAGCTTCAAAACATCGCCGTGACCCATCTACGTCTCGTCCTAGCGGCATTGGGACGTACCCCCGGGTCCCGCGGGGACGGACTACTATCTCTCGGCTCCCGAGTAGTCGGAACTCTGTTCGGCCATCGACGGGGACACGTCCATTTCGCATTCCAGCGAAACCCCACCTCGGAGCCCGCTTTCTTGATTGAACTGGCAACTCCAATCTCTGGCCTCGTTAAGGAAATGGCGTCGGGCCTCGTCCGGATTGCCCTGGAGTGCGACCGCCGGCGGCCGGACAAGAAACCGGTGAGGCTTCTAGAAGAACCCTCGTGGAGGACATATTGCAATGGGAAGAAACATGGATTTGCAACAAGGAGAGAGTGTGGGGAGAAAGATTGGAAGATATTGAAAGCTGTGGAGCCAATTTCAATGGGAGCTGGCGTTTTGCCTGCTGAAGAATCTGGTGATGGTGAAATCATGTATATGAGGGCTAAATTTGAGAGGGTTTTAGGTTCTAGAGATTCAGAGGCGTTTTATATGATGAATCCAGATAACAATGGAGCACCTGAGTTGAGTGTTTATTTGCTTAGAGTCTAGAGAAAGTAGCATCATGCAGGAGGAAGGTGATCTCAGATTAATTACATGTATGTTTAATTACCATTTTCCTTTTTTTTTTTGTGGTTCTTTTTTGGGATTATGTGTTATAGAATATGGAAATTGGGGTAACTAATTTGGGATATGGAAATGTGCTATATTTATTACTTATAAATTATAATAACTTAATTAAGTGTTATGGTTTCTTTTAATGTGTGTGTGTTTAATTTTGTTTAGGAGTGGTAAATATTATTCATTCAAAAATGATTGTGTACGATTAAGTGTACTAGACAACTACACGTAAAGAGATGAAATGACCTTTTGTTTTTCCCCTATTGTATATAGCGTGTTTATATAATATTTTGTAAGTTATGATAAAATATAATATTACATGTTTGAAAATCAATATTAAAAATTTATTTTTCAAGAAAATTTTTCACTCAAGCATTAAATAACAAATTGTAAGTCATGTCTTATGGAATCCTAAACTTACATCCGTTCATTCTCTTCCAAATTGTGAAAGTTGCTTATTCTTTATGCAAGGCTCTAAATGGCATAAAGCGTGAAAAAATATCGAGAAAATATTTCACCTTCATATTTTGGTTTTTTTTTTTTTTTTTTAACACTTGAGCTCTTTTTTCACGCTTATATATGTACGTTTTTGGCACTTTAGTTCATTTATACGCATTTTACACATGCTTTTTAATGATTTCAAGAACACTTATCCTTAATTACTATAATACCATGAACTAAAGCCCTTAAAAAGTTTTTTGACTGGTCAATGGCACTTTAACCCCATAAATCTGGTCCACAAGGGATTCCTTATCTACTGAGTACTATACCTTTGATCCCTTGCCATTTTGCTACTTTATATAAAATGAAATTATTTTTTGTATGGTTTGCAGGTGTGTAGCGTCCGTTCTTTTATAATTTTTAATGAATTTTTATATATTTTAACTTATTTTTATTTAAAATCAAATCAATTACATTCACATATTTTTTGAGATCCACTGTACTACACAAATCTCCACAATTCATTCTCTCTCCTATTATACATTAAAATCTATAAAAAGTTACAAAAACTTACAACCTAACACCCGCTATTTATTTTATTTATCTCAAGTTATAAATCAATTTCCCCTTTTTAATGCATATTTGATTTAGCCCATGTTAGAGAACCATTTATAATAAATTTTAATGGTTTTTAATATAAAATATGAGAGAGAATGAGTGGAGTTGAATGGTGGTTATTTGTTGATGTGATGAGATATGTGAATGTGATTGATTTAGGGAAAATAAAGAATATATAAAAAAACTGAAAAAAATAGAAAAAAATCTTTAAAAAAGATTCATTAACAGGGCTTATTTATTTTTGGATGGGCCAATAAAAAAAAAGGAACTACCATTGTCGCTTGACCGAATATAGTCTTGGTAAGATGTAAGTTTTACCTTTGAAAAATATTAGGTACATTTTCTTAATGAGTCAAGTGAGGATAGTTTTTTTTTTTAAGGACGGAAAGAGTAATATTGAAAGACGATATTATAGTCAAACATTTGTTACAATTCGTGTTGTAAGCTATGTTCTGAAAAACTCTCTTCAACCATGTTTAAAAAGTGATACGCAGCCGCAAAGCTTAACTTTGTTGCTCTACTATGCTTATGATTTTTTATTCTTATATTATATTTTGCTAAATTTATGTTTAAGCCCATTTTTTTGTAAAACTCGAAGTTTGACCTTATTTCTTAATTATATTTTAAGCTTTTTTTTTATCACTGATTGTAATTTGTGTTAACTATCATTTCCGTTGCAATTTCTCCTTCCTAATCTACTTGAGTTTGAGATTGGTTTTACTGGTCTGATTGATGATTTTAGAGTGTAAAGCGTAAACAACATGAAGTTATTTCAAGTGGTTTTGTGGATAAATTTTTATTTTATTGAAATTAAATTTTTAGATTGAATAGTGGTGCACAATGTGTGATATGTGTATAATAATAAACAGTAACTTTAGATATATGATTCATATTAAAATTTTATTTTGGTAGTAAAAATTAAAAAAAAAATACTAGAGAGGAACACAAACTATTTGTCAGTTTAAACTTAAGATTAATTACTAATTATAGATTGATATGATCATCGGCTCAGAGACGAGCTACGATTGTGGTGGGAACTTCACTTGTAGTTGTATCTTCACTTGTTGAGCTTGTCCTCTATGGGATCAAGAGATTTCATACCAGCTGAATATGTTAATTGGTGACAGAAACTCACCTTCAACTTTCAAGATTAGTCATGATATGCGAAGTCAATTGAAGACCCAATTCTAGAAGATATAACCAAGCGACAAATTGCCCAGACCCATGTGGTCTAGTAGTATTTATGTCAATTTTTTATCCTTTAGGTTAATGGTTTAATTCCTCTCCCCTACACTTCCTCTTTGATCCACTAAGAAAATTCTCCCCAATCATCTAACATTATGAACGAACTTATACTCATTGTCAACAGATTCAGAGATTGTCTATAAATACTTTTATTACACTCATTAGAACATCTCATTATGTAAAAATGATTCCTTTTCACATTTTTCTATAATTTTCACATCACTTTTTTTCCCCTAAAAGTGAATCTTCTTAAAAAAGATTAAAAAAGAAAAGGGAAAAAGAAGAAAAAATCCTCTCTAAGACAAAGGCTATACAACCATCAATAATGTTAAGGAACCAACATGAGTGTCATAGTTAAGGAACCATCAAGCCCATTTGTGGGCCCATTCGATGTCCGTTTTGAAATCCGGGACCAGATCTGGAATCAACACGGTGAGGGGGAGCTCCAGCAATTTTGAAAATTTTCCGACGATACCGTAACCGGCCGTGGTGGCCGGTCAAAGTTTTGGCAACAATTTTAGGCCAAAATGATTGCCAAAACTTTGACCGGCCGCCACAGCTGGCCACGATATCGCCGGAAAATTTTTAAAATTGTTGGAGCTTCCCTTCGTCGTGTTGATTCCAAATCTAGTCCCAAATTTCAAAACGGAAATCGAATGAGCCCAGAAATGGCGTTGATTGTTTCGTAATTATGGCACTTATGTTAGTGCTTGAACATTCTTGATACAACTATTGATAATTTTTTGGTACCAATGCTGGCTGGTACCATCACTCACAACCCCTAGTACCAGCAACTGCTGGTATGAGAACCTCCTCGATATTGACACATTACCACTAGAGATGATCAAGAACCATCGATGGTTTCGTATTTATAGAACCATCGATGTGTTTTCTGATCCCATATGATATTTGTTTTCAAATTCGAGACCAGATCTAGAATTAACATAATAAGGAGAAGCTCCAATACTTTGAAAAATTTTCCGGTAAAACCATAGAGGTAAGTTAAAGTTTTGGCTATAACCTGGGTCAAAATTATGGCCAAAACTTTGACCGGCCGCCGACGAAATTTTTTTTAAATTATTGGAGCTTCCCTTATTGTGTTAGTTTTAGATTTGACCTCAAATTCCAAAACAGAAATCATACAAATCAAAAAACACATCAATAATTCCGTAAATACCAAACCACCCATGGTTCTCGATCAAACATGCTTGGAGGTGCGTATTTAAAAAAAAAAAAAAAATGCTTGGGGGTGGCGCAAACGTGGTAAAAGGACGGTATCCCTACTGACCGACAAGTGTAAACCCCAAATTCTCCCCACTCACAGAGAGTGAAAAAAGAGGAGAAAAAGAAAAGGAAAAATAAAAAATAAAAAATAAATTTCTCCATTTCCGTCTAGATATGCAAGCAGCTGCATAAAGTAAAGGAAAAATAAGAAATTCCTCAAGTGATATTGACAGATCCACTCCGATTGGAGCTGATAGTGAAGCGATTGTGGAGAGAGGAAGTAAGGGATTGAGACTGAGAGGTGAAGTTATGGATGAGAACTTGATAAAACGGTTGGAATCCGCGGTGGCGCGGCTAGAGGCGCTGTCCAGCGCTGGTGGTGCGGCGGAAGTTGGTGGCGATGCTGCGACGTCGATGGATCCATCAATTATAGCTTTTGGCGATCTAATATCTGAGTACGTTAGTAAGCTTATCACTGCTGCAGAGAAGATTGGAGGAAAGATTTTAGATGTGTCGAAGATTGTTGAAGAAGCGTTTTCTGTACAGAAGGAGCTGCTTGTTAAGATTAAGCAAACTCAGGTTCTATTTGTTTCCTCGATTTTGCATTCCACTTTTGGATTTTAGTTATACCATATATATTTGATTTAGTTATTTATATATTTATTAGTTATTGTTATTTTGGGCAGTCAGTGTGCATTTTATTTAATGATTTCTGAGCATTTGGATATGCAAGTTTACTTACATATAGAAGTATAATATGTAATTATGTGATATCTTGCGGAGTTGAGCTACTTCGAATTGGTGCAAAAAGCTATCAAATTAGAATCTGAATTGAAATGGTGGCTAAGATCTTGAATGCTGATGGAAATTTGTAGTTGATACTGATATTTCTGGAGGATTATTGTCTACTTAAATGATGCAATTTGCAATGATGGAAAATTGCTTTCTGTTACCCAACGAAGAGACGCAGCAAATGTATTTTCAAGAATTTAATATCTCATTATCAGCTCTCTGGAAATAGTATTTTTAGGCTTTAGCATATGCTGGCATTTTCTTTCTATTATCAAAATTTATCACCTTGGACCAATAGCAGTGGATGGTTTAAGATGAAATGAGATCACCACAGTTCCTTTCATATTTCTTTCTGGAGTTTTGGAAGTATAGTCCCAAGTGAATGCTAGCTGTTTTGACATTTTGTTTGTTAACATCTTATAATCACTTCTGAATGAGATACTGCAGTCTTGTTTGTTGTCACATTATTGTTCAAAGCAATAAGTAACTTTTTTAGCATTTAGCAAAATAGAAGTTTGAGTGAAGTCAAGATTAGATCCACCATCTTCCTCGACACTATGATGCTCAATTAGCATTTGTCAACTTTGCAGAGACCAGACATGGCAGGGCTAGTTGAATTTCTTAAGCCATTGAATGAGGTGATTGGAAAAGCTCATGCGTTAACAGAGGGGAAGCGGCCAGATTTTTTCTACCACTTGAAGTCAGCATCTGACAGTCTGACTGCTCTTGCATGGATTGCATATGCAGGAAAAGATTGCGGTGGGGAAAATATTTATAGGATCATATCATGTTTTCGCTATATGGATTCTTAACCTGCTATTTCATTGTAGGTATGAGCATGCCGATTGCACATGTGGAAGAAAGTTGGCAAACAGCTGAATTTTTCAATAACAAGGTTGATTATATTTTTCTCATCTCACCCCAACATCCTCCACAGGAAAAGGGGAGGAAAGGGAATATAACTTTCCAGAGCTTCTGTTCATTGTTTTGAACTCCCCTTTTAACTGTTTTATTTTTTCGTTAGTAACTCCCTCCTATCATAATTTCTGATCACTAACATACTTTTTCAGCAGAATTAATGTTCCACTCATCCTTGGTATTTAGGAGAAATAGATATCTTGTTCTCATCATGCTTGGTATTTAAGAAAAATAACGTTTCCTTTGGAGCAAGCTTTTATTGTATGGTTGGACCAAGGGTCGAGATCGAAAGGATATTGTGAAGTTCCCATGAGACTTGAAATTCATATTTCAGGATTTTCTTTTATCCAATTTAGCAAATGAGAGATATGTGTATGTGATATGATCTGATTCTGGGAGGAAGGTTGAATTGTTTCTTATTCGTTTACTTTTTATTATTAGTCTTGCTTGCTTTCTGTTGTTATCTGAGACGGACATGGATTTGTATAGTTATATGTAGATAACGTTAAGTTGTACATATTGCTGTATGAAGGTATGAAAATAATCATAACAATGCATATGATAGATACGTGAAAAAGCTTGAACGAAGGAATAAAAATCATCATGTCAATGCATACAAAGGACATGTGACAAATTTTGATGTGACGATGGTAGAATTTCTTTTGAATTACTCGACTCCTTTTATGGAAAATTTGGTTGTTAAGAGTTATTGTAATTTTGCATTGCAAGAATCACTAAATGGAGATTGCCGTATCTTTGATGTTCTACATCCGTGAGAAACTGAGAACACCTTAAAATACTGTGAGGGGGCCCAAGGCATTTTCTTTTTACTTGATGGTTCATGGTAGAAAGATATGTTGTGTTTTTGAGTTTCTTTATATTTTCTTCAGTTCAGAAGATTCCTTGTCATCTTGTTATTTGCAACTGAGGCTTCGTTAAACAATAAACTTATGTTATTAAAAATAGTAGTCCTCTGACGCTGATCAATAGTATTATTTCTAAAGTTTAATGGACTTCTGTCTAGTTACACTACTAGGTCTAGTAAATGGGGTCAAAATAGTGGTAATGGTGCGTTTAATTTGTCGTTGCTTTGATGCTGTCCCCCAGCCGCAAACCCTGGTCATCAGCAATTTCATGCTTACTTTCCCAATTTTGTGATGCATTTATAAGTCATTGGTCCCTACTGCATTTCCACCTTTTTATTTGTTTTAGTACTTGTTGAAATTTTATTTTTGCGTTATTATCTAGGTTCTTGTGGAGTATCGAAACAAAGATGCTAGTCATGTTGAGTGGGCTAAGGCTTTAAAGGAGCTTTATATTCCAGGGTTGAGGGATTATGTAAAAGGTTACCATCCGTTGGGCCCTGTATGGAGCGTCACTGGAAAAACAACAGCACCAGCTCCACCCAAAGTTTCTAAGCCAGGTGCTCCTGCACCTCCCCCTCCTCCACCTGCTACACTATTCAGTTCTGAAACTCCACAGCCTTCATCATCGCGTCCTAAGGAAGGAATGGCTGCTGTTTTTCAGGAAATTAATTCCGGAAAGCCAGTAACTTCTGGTAATTATTATTTTTAATTTTTGATTCTCCCTTTAATTTGTCCCAAATTATACAGAGTTTTTATTATATTTACTTCTTATTTTCTTTCTAGGATTGAGGAAAGTCACTGATGATATGAAAGCAAAGAACCGTGGAGACAGGACTGGCATTGTTGCTGCTGCTGAGAAAGAAGGTCGCACTAGTTCACCTTCTTTTTCGAAGGCAGGGCCCCCAAAATTGGAGCTTCAAATGGGTCGCAAGTGAGTAAAGTCATCCTTCCAAAGTGCACGTGATGTGTTAGGTCTGAAATCCATAACATAGTGTTGCATTGCTTGCAGATGGGTGGTTGAGAATCAGATTGGAAAGAAGAATTTAGTAATTGATGATTGTGATGCAAAACAGTCCGTTTATGTTTTTGGTTGCAAAGATTCAGTTCTACAGATCCAAGGTATTTCTTTATTTTGTATTTTAGGCTCTTTCCTTCAAATTTTAAATTTGGCAACTTGTGTTGAGAGAGGTTCCAGTTATACGCAGTTACATATTCTTGCTATAATATTGTGCAGGCAAGGTTAACAACATTACAGTAGATAAGTGCAACAAGATGGGGGTGGTATTTACGGTCAGTGAGCAAATTGTCATTATATATATAGACACATATATATATAGTTGAATTTTCTACTTTTTAATAATGTTTAGTCTTGTATGTTGTGCAAATTTGGTACCAGGATGTTGTGGCAGCTTGTGAGATTGTGAATTGCAGCGGTGTTGAGGTGCAATGCCAGGTATTTTTTATTTATTTTTTAATCATATGGTTCCTGTCTCCCCTCTTTTTCCTTTTCTTCAGTCATGTTATAGGGAGGAAATTATTGACCAATGATGGACAGACACTTCAACTAGTCTGTCATGTACTCTGCGTAGCCCTTTTTTTTGTTCTTTAGCAACAATGGTGTATAGTTTTAGCTTTCACTCACAGTTCTTACAAGACAAATAAACAAAAAGATATCAACAACAAAAACTAAATTATAGAACCCTAAGTTTGGTTTAGATTTTCGGAGGAAAATTTGATTTTTCTAGAGAGCGAATGGTCGAAAATTATTTACAAAGTTTAGAAATATGTATGTGCGTCCCACGTGAAATGTGGTTGAAATGATTTTTTGGGAGACATGGTGGTGCATATGATTATCATTGCTTAGACCTGGAACGATGATCATTGCTTAGCTTCATGTGATTTGTGTTATTGAGATCCACCTGACCTGAACATATGCGGGCCGATGATTGATACGTGACTTTTTTTGGGGGGGGGGGGGGCACGTGTCAATCATCGGCCCATGTGGTGGGCACCTTAAGGTGCATTAGATCATTAGTGCCACCTGGCCATACCATTATTGAATTTCCTCTTGAAGATTGTTGTGAACCCGCGTGACTCAGTAAATCTATGATTTCGATTGATGGCTGCAGGCCTGAACTCACACCACTACTAGGAGTCAAAATCCAATTATTAATATTCCATCTCTCTTTCTTTCTTCATTATTATCATTATCCAAATTTTCCTTTGCAGGGCTCAGCTCCTACAATTTCTGTGGACAATACCGCCGGCTGCCAATTGTACCTGGGGAACCATTCTTTGGCAGCTTCTATAACTACTGCTAAATCAAGTGAAGTCAATGTGTTAGTTCCTGGTTCCGGGCCTGATAGTGATTGGGTATGTCTCAATCCAATTTGTGACAATGCATTAAATTTCTTGGTGGAGATTTGGTTGACACGGCCTTTCTAAACAAAATGGGAAATTTACATCCTCAAATGTCATTATTTGTATTTTACACACTTAATCGCTCTCTGAATGACAAAAACCCTTTAGCTTTTTACTAAAAAATACCGTGTCACTTGTCATTCAATGGATAGTACGAAAGATGATAGTGCGACTTTTTAAGTTTCATTTATTAAAAAGTCATACTTCCTCCTTTTCATTCAAAAAATGTCACTTATTCAAAACACGGTAGGAAAAGTCACACAATACGTGGCCTTACAATATATCTTTTAGTAAAAATATATATACTAGACCTTCAAATTATGACAACCCAAGGCCATGGATTTCAAATTTTGTATAGAAAGGATGTGCTATGGCCTAACTTTAACTTATTTTGAGGATATTTATCCATATGCCCCAAATTCTAGTGCTACATATTTTCTAACGTATTTCTAACTTAGCTAATATACTTTTTCCCCTAACTATTTGAGCTTTTACCTTGATTAAGTTATCATTTTACAGTAGATACAAACAGAAAGTGAACTGGTGGCCATATTAACTTATTATTTCAAAATGAGTTGCTCCAAGTGATGTTGATTTTTCAATTTTTTTGGCAGGCTGAGCATTCTTTGCCACAGCAATATGTGCATGTATACAAGGAAGGTCATTTTGAAACTACTCCCGTATCCCACTCTGGAGGGTAACTGGAAGAGGAAATAGTGAGATTGTCACATTTGAATCACACTCACTTTTGCTGGTTGGTTGCTTCTGTTTCTTTCTCCTATGAGAAGTTTGAGGGTTGGCTTTTAATTTTTCCTTTTCCCCCGCAATTTGTTCAGATTTGTTGTGATGCCATTTTGATTCTTTGCATCGTGTCTGTAGTTTATTCTTGAACGAGTGTCTTTAACATCATCACGCCTTTGTGATCGCTTTTATTTTTGGCCCTGAGGAGTCGAGGTTTTGGTTGACTTGCTCGAACCTTTAAAACTTACAGATTGTTGACGAAGTTCCTTGAGATTGTATAACTACTCCTAGGAGTTGTGACTTGTATCAGTTTTCGGAATATGCAGACGTGAGATGTGCGTAATGCTGCGTAGCACAAATTGTGCAAAACGCAGCTTTAGTTGGCAGAATGTTGTTCGTTGCTTAGATAATTTAAATACTCGTCTACTATTAATTTCTGTTTTGAAAAGCTCGATTCAATCTCGTTCAAGTGACGTCTAAGTTCAAAGTTTGACGTCATTGTGTTACACAATTTGCTTTTTTATTTTAAACGTATTAAAAATTTATATGTCAAGACTTTACTAATATTAAAGTTCTTATTGTGTAAATATAATGCAAACAGAAAAAAAAACCCGTCACATGTATTTTTCGCCCGCCATAGAGGGTCACCGTAACCCTCTTTTTTGAGGGTGAACAAAATCATTCTCCAATATTTTCATGGTCAAAGAATCTGCACCCACAAAAATTTGCACTTTTTCCTAACAAGAAAAATTTAACTTGTGACAACAAAAAAAAAAAATCACATATCTGTAGGTTAATATTAGAGGATTTAATTTAATGATCAGCAATTTTTTTATTTTTTATTTTTATTAAATCACATATTAGAACAATTCAGTGGCTACTCTCATGACCTTCTTAAACAGATATACTGCCTGTTGACGACAAAAAAACTCAATGCCTCTAAAGAGCAGATTCGCTATAGATACCATCTACAAGTGTTCACATTGAAAAACTTTGACATCTTTCTTCATCAAACAACCAAAACAAAATAGGGTTAGTTTCACAAAACCAATCCAAATTTTAAATCTTGTAACAATTCCAATCCCTTTTTTCATCCTACTAGCACCCTAACCTTTCAATTTGTTTCACAAGCCCCGATTTAACAGCTTCCATCCAATTTAGTCGTTAACTTTTTTTTGTCATTTTGTACACAAAGTTTGGGGGTTCTTTTGTGAAAATAACCCATTCTGAAACAACAATTCTTTCCCTAAGAAGAAGAAAAGATAACACCAATTTTTAGTAATGTGCAAATTAGTCCAAAATCTTTCTAAAATATACAATTTTAACTTCAATTTTTGGGAAATTGGCAAAAACGGTCCCCAAAAAAGGTATGGCTACTGTGAATTTAGTCTTAAAAAATATATATAATGCAATTGGTCCAACAAAATTTTGATACGTATTTCGTCCAAATGGATAGAATGATGAACAGTAAATGCGAAATTATTTATTTCATTGGAGCTAGACATTGTTCTCTAATTTTAACTGTTCTCCTTCTTCAGCACATGTTTTTTGAATAGTTTAACTTAAATTGATTATTAAATAGTGTGCATCTATTTTAATATAATCTATTTATATTTTGTATTTAAATAGTTTTTCCAAAATATGACCAGAGAATGACTAACTTTATATTTTTTTCGAAGATCGTTGTTATGTTTTTATTTTTTTCAAACTTAGATGAACTAAAATTTAAAAATTAATGTTAATTAAAATTTACCATCTTTATATTACACAATATTATTGTTGCTAAGACTGTCTTTTTCATAGAAAAATTTATCAAAAATTAGAATATAAAAACAATTAGTGCTAATTAATTTTTTAAAGAAAGGATATAAATTATTTAATTTTAATTGAAAACGTAAGAAAATCAAATAAAATAAATTGTGAAGGACTAAATTAAAAATTTATAACTAGAATTCGAACTCAATTGAATTAGATATGAGATATTGGGTAGTTGCTTGAAAATGTAAAATATAAAAATTTAAAGTTCTGCCCATAACTTCTGGAGCTTATAACAAACTATACATTCATAATTAGTTCTTGAAAATTAGTTCATATTAATGTTCGAGTTGGGACCTCAATTTGCATCCATATTGTACATTTTTTGAATTAGACGAAAAGACTTGTTTAATTTTTAATTAATGAATTGATTAAAAATAAAAATAAAAATAAAAATTAATAAATAATTAACAAGGGTAAATTAGGATTTAAACTGAAGTATGAAGGCAAATTTGGAAATCAAAAGATTTCCTTCGATTCCCCTTTTTATATATAGACTGATTAGTTAATGGCACGTACTTTGAACATAAATTTGAAGCTTTTGCATGATTTTTCTTGTAGTTTTGAAACTGATTATTCAAGCTAAAAATGCTCGATGTCAATGCAATAACACACAAGAAATGTATTGATTTTTTTTTTAATTTGTTTACAAAATCAAACTTATCCAAAAGGACTGCATGCTAACCCAAAAAAAAAAAAAAAAAAAAAGAATTGACACGATCAAAGAAAAATATTACTCGTTTAAGTTAAATATAGGCTCCATTGTAATATGTAATAGAGAGAAACATAAAATAAATATGAAAGAAATTTTAAGCTTCCTTCTTGTGTTTTCATTTTAACTAGTGTTTTCACCCGCGCGTTGCGTGGGGAGACGTATGTCTAATAACTCGTGTGAATAAAATCATCCATGGTTATAAAATGGACATTGATTGCGGAGAAGAGATGTGCAACCAATCCATACCAATTGTGGAAGGGAGAAGAAAAGAAACGGGTAGTAAAGAAGAATTTGATGGGCGGGTCATGCGATGGAATTTGTGTTTATTGGATTGAAGGAGAAGATGATGATAATAAATCAAGTAAAGATGTGATAATCACGGTAATTGGAAAATTTTTAAGAATTGGAGATTTAGGCAAATACTATATTTTCTTATCAGATTGGAAATGGCGGAAAATGGGATAAAATTAGAGGCATGTGAGTTATAGATTGTGCTGAAGATATTAAAAATGATTAAAGATTAAAATATTAATTTTTATATTTAAAAAATTGGTGAAATGGACTGGAAATTCACCTCATTTTATTAATATATAGATACTGTGACATGAATATTGTAGCTTCTCTTGAAATAGAGAAAAAGGAAACAACCTAATACTTAATAGAGAGAAATATTAAATAAACAACAAATTAAAAAATTTGAAAAAGAGTAAAACATGTTTTACTTACAATGTGTAAACCGTACGTTTGATAATGACTGGTTATTAGCAAAAGTGCATTGCTAACAATATCATATCATTTTCTGTTACGACAATATCTCAATTTTCCGGACATTCCTTTATTGTAGACAATATGGTACCTCATGTTGAGCCTAAGTTTTAGAATACAGTTACAAAGCCTTCCAAATAAATATGGCCCTCTTTACATACGCTCCAACTCCAACAAATTAAACATTTATTTATTTTCATAATTTCATAATTTTCATTGTAACATAAATAAACATGGCTGCAAATATGCAGACATCTTATCTATTCTTCTTACTTTTCCTTTTACTACAAAAATGTTACTTCGCAAGTAAGTTCGTTTATTTTGTAAATTTGACCCTCGTAAAAAAAAAAAAAAACACAAAAATGATATTTATAGTGTTCACCAGGATATCATATTTAATTTGACCCTGAGGTAATGTGGTGCATCGATTGTGGTGTCATATCATATGTTACATCAGTTGGGATGCACTATAGTGTATACCCTGGTGGATACCAGATAATTTTTAATTTTTTATATATCAATATAGCAATATATATAATATCTGTTTTTTTTTTTGTTCGTTTTCATATTTTACAGATGCAGAATCATTTCTGGGTGTGAATTTCGGACAAAACAGCGACGACCTCCCTAAGATAGAGACGACGGTCAACCTTTTGAAGTCAACGAGCATCGAGAAGGTTAGGGTGTACACGGAGGAGCCAGCAAACATCATGAAAGCATTTGCAAACACAAACATTGGACTTGTGATTGGAATGGACAATGGACAAATCCCAGATTTAGCAACTTCCATAAATACTGCAATTAGGTATGTGCAAACCAACGTTATTCCGTTCTACCCGGCTACTAATATTATCACCATCGTTGTTGGTGCCGAGGTGTTGGTGACAGATGGAAATAAAGAGTATGCTTCTAACCTCTTGCAAGCAATGAAAAATATCCAAAATGCACTCAATGCCGGTAACTTTGATTTTTACTCGCTTATAATATGATCAATTAAATTACTATCTGTATATATATCGCGTTGTTAATTTTAAAATAATATTTATGATGATGCGAATTACAGCTTCATTGGGTGACAAAATTAAGGTCTCGACGGTACATTCGATGTCAGTGTTGAGTAAGTCGTATCCGCCCTCGGCTGGAACTTTCGACCCTAAATTTAGTGAAACAATGAAGGAGATTCTCCAATTTCTGAGTGCAAATGGTTCACCTTTTATGATCAACACATACCCTTACTTTGCATACAAAGAATTTTCGGCGGACGATATTTTGAAGTTTTGTCTATTCCAAGCAAAAGATGGCCAGATTGACTCGGGAAATGGTAAAAAGTATACAAATATGTTCGATTCGCAGGTAATTTTAGTCAGTTTTTAATCACATTCAAAAAAAAGTTTCATTTTTCACTTGAGCATATTGTCACGCACTGTCCAAATCATGCATGCAGGTTGATGCAGTATACTCTGCCATCAAAGCATTGGGGTTCGAGAATATCAAGATCGTCGTGGCTGAGACTGGGTGGCCTCACAAAGGAGACATAAACGAACCTGGTGCAAGCGTGGACAACGCTAAAACCTACGTCGCAAACTTGATAAACCACCTCAAATCAAAAGTTGGCACCCCACTTATGCCTGGATCTTCAATTGACACCTACCTCTTTGATCTTTACGACGAGGACACAAAATTTGGTCCCAACACTGAGCGAAATTTTGGACTTTTCAAGACCGACGGTTCTCCAAATTATGATGTTGGTCTCCTACAGAACTCACAGGTACTGACTCGATCATCAGTAGTAGTGACTCGTTATTCATAATACAAGGGGTACGCTATTAACTAAATAACATTTAATTTTTTCGTTTAATTTAATATATGTTTCTTTAGTTGAACTTTGAGAAATATGTAATACATTTGTTGGCTTTCTAGACACCATCATCTTCTTCATCAAGCTCTGGTACGCCATCGCCAAAATCGTCATCAGGAACATGGTGTTTGCCAAAAGCCGGAGTCTCCAAGGATCAATTGGAGGAAAATATGAAGTTTGCATGTGGGCAAGGGATAGATTGCAGTCCAATCAAACAAGGGGGTCCTTGTTATGAACCCAACTCTGTAAAGGCTCATGCTGCTTATGCTATGAATCTTTACTATCAAAAGAATGGAAGAAATCCATGGAATTGTGACTTCAAGAACACAGGCACTGTAACTAGTGCTAATCCAAGTAAGTCACCCCAAACCTAGTCTTAAAAAACTTGTCTACATTCATTGTTTTTTGGAATGAATTATCTAAAATACATGTTCAAAGAACCATTTGCTTGATAATTTATTTTTTATTCTTATGCTTTTTTTTTTTTTTTTTTTTTAATCATTTGCTATAGGTTACAATGAATGCAACTATCCCGGCGGAAGTAGCTAATTAAATAGAAGAGATTGTAGTTTTCGTGGTAGTTATGATTTATGAACTTTTGTAAGCTAATGTTGCACTTGAAATTGCAATATTGCATTATTGTTAATAATTAATAAAAGGATTGATTACTCGAGTTGTTGACTTTTGATTAGAATGGCCTGTAAATGGTACTTATGCGATCGAGTTGAATCCTGAAGTGATCAGTAGCAGTATCACTACAGTGAAACAATTTTTTCCGACATACCAATAGACTTTAAACTCGTTTAACAAATTTCGATCAAATGTTGACAACTTTAATTTAGTCAAATATACCACCGTCTTCTCCTACTATACCACCTTTGCACTACGAAAATTTTAGAGGGAAAGACAAAAATGGTCACCCTTATTTAATAAACAGACTCATGTCAAGTTAAACTTCCAAACAAATCTAGCAGCACTTTCATTTTGATATGTCGAAAATGCCCTTCATTCCACTGTTGCTGACTCAGCCAGCTTTGCATTGTACCATTAGAGCATTCCTAATGTTGGAGGTAAAAATCCAAATATAGGTTTTTTCATCCTTATTCAAGTTCCACCAAATAATATAAAGGGGAATAATCCCATTTTTGAGTTTTTTACTCCTAGCACCAAATAATGTAAGGGAAAATGGGGGGAATAATGTCATCTTTAAGGGGAAAAAGGTAAAATGGGGGCCAAATTTAGCCCCATTTTTATAGAATCCACTATTGATTTAGGATTTTCTCCCATTGACTTTTCTTCCTCTTTTAAAATAGGTTTTTTCCCTTTAGTTTTTCCCTTTAGGTTTTTTCCCCTTCCATTTTTCCCCTCACATTAGAAATGCTCTTATGCAGCCATTGTTTCTTTGTAGCCATGTCAACATCAATTGCATCAAATACCTATCCTCCTTCCTTGCAAGAGTTGTAGTCTTCTTTCATACACCAACCACCCTTCATTAATCTTGAAGAGGAGCATGAAATCTTCCGCATCCATTGACATTACATGGTCACGTAGATGTGAACATTTAATATCTTTATATTAAAAAAAAATTAAAGTGCCAATTAGGCACTGTACCACGTTGGCAGTGTCAAGTTGACACACATTTATTTAAAACTAAAAAAAGAAAATTTTATTTTGAAAACAAATATCAAATATACATTTATTATTTTGTTTTATGCAAGCATTAATGAAAATATGATATTATAAGGTCAAAGTTATAAATTACAATGGTAATCGTAATATTTCAAAAAATAAAAATTAACTTTTTTATATACATTTTAATTTTTAAATATTATGTTTTCAATTTTTATATATACATTTTAATTTTTGAAATATATATATATATATATATATATATATATATATATAATAGAAATTGGAATGTCAATTTGGTACAATGTCACCTTCGCAATGATTTTTTGTTTACAAAAAGTATTTTTATTTATTTAAAAATATTAAATAAAAAATATTTTTATTTATTTTTACCATATTAAAATGATAGTTTTAAATAGATTTTTGGGGTAATGTGCATTGGAGGTTCAATGATTCGAAAATGAGTTTTGACTTCAATTGGTAGTTGTATTTTGGACCTTAGGTTTTTTAAATATATTACTTTATAAGTACTTTATAATGTTTTGATTTCAAACGATATTAAGGGGGCGTTCTCTTTGTTGTTTTAGGACCGTTTTCTGTTCTAAAAAATATTGAAAACCTATTCTGTTCATTGTTTTGAAAAAATACATTTTCAAAATCGCTTTCAAAATTTGTATAGAAAACACGAAAACGCCTTTTTAACGTTTTTGGAATTTTCTATGTTAAATATCGAAAATAAGGAAAATACGTTTTCGAATTTTAAACTTTAAATTTATTACATTTTAGTCTCAACTACCAGTGACCACTGCCCACCGCCGCCAACCACCGTCAGAAAAGTTAGACCACCAGATATGGTGGTTGAACCACCATTAACGGTGGTTGCAAACCACCAGCTACTGGTGGTGTGAACCACCAAGAGTTGGTGGTCCGCACCACCATAAGTCATTGGTGAACTTTGCCGGCGACTGGTTGAAGGAGAACAAGGCGGTTGGGGTGGGGTGGGGTTGGGGTTGAAGATGAAGATGAGGACCATTTTCAACAATTTGAAAAATTTGGGATTTTTTGTGAATTTTATTGTATCAATTTATTATTTTTCTAAGGGTGTATTTGATTGTAAAGCCGGAAAATGGTTGAAAGGAAAACGTTTTCCGGGTAAATAAATATCGGGAAAAGGTTTTTCAAGAAAATGATAGTTGTAGGTATTTGATTGCATTAATTTACAAGTTGAAAAATAGTGCTATTTTTCTTTTTTGTGTTTTTTTTCATGAAATTTGATAATTTTCATTATCTTTATGGTTAAAACAAATTGTCTATTAAGAAAAAAAAAACCCAAAAACTTTGCCTGAAAAACACAATCTAGCCATGAGGTGGGAAAAGCAATTCTATGAAAACCTAGAAAATGGCATCACGTGACGAAAAAAACGGAAAGCATTTTCCAAAAAAAAAATGGCCATCAAACAGCATCTAAAGTTGGAAAAGGAAGGGCAAACTAGATTTTTCCTGGAAAAGCAATCCAATCAAACACAGCCTAAATGAATAAACCAAGCAGGCTTTCTATTTTCCCTTTTCAAAAATAGTTTTTCAAAATGATATACCAAACGCGTTTTTGGTTTTCTCAAAACAACAACTGAAAATAGAAAACGAAAGTTATGAGTTGTCTAATTTACAGATTACTTAGACGTCTCTCGATAGTGTTCTGTTAAAATACAGTTTGTTCATAGTTAACTCAAGCCAGATATATTTGAGTTATATTTCGATTTGAGCCTAGATATATCTAGCGCAGAGTAAAAATATGAAAATCTAAATTGAACAGCAAGCATACACACGATTTTAAGGTGGAAAACCCCAATAGGGTAAAAAACCACCCTCATGTACCTGCAGACAAACAGATTCACTAATTGCCAAGAAATTAAAACAGTTACAAGAAATTAAGGATAGCAATACGCATATTACTATCAAACAACTAGAATTAACGGCGATCACTCCCTGATCTCTCTTCTAACTTGTACTGTGAGCCAACATTCCATTGCTCTTCAAAACTTCTCGTAACTCCGTAATTCAGCCTGGACTTTCGCGGTCCTCCCACCGATCGTCACCTCCGTGAAGATTCTCTTTTGGTCGAGATTCTTGTGTAGTGAATTCGACTTTTCCCGAAGATTTCACTTAATGAATATTAAGTAGTGGGCTTCTAAGAACGTTGCACTTAATTTTTGCATGAACAAACCATATGAATTTTAGGTTACAAGTGCATGGGAAAGTGAATGGATGAACGAGTCACGGAAGCTAGCTAGTACACGATTGCTTTGCTCTATTGCATGCGCGTAAGTCCCTCACATTCTAATCCAACTTTCCCCCTATTTAATTATGTGTTAATAGACTGCCTTGCCACCAAAGACTTCCCTTAACACATGAACTCCTACAAAAGGTAAAAGAGACAATTACCAATTAGTTGTAGGATACACAAAGATAAGATAAAATACCAATTGAATTCGAGATGGACAAACATAAGATAAATGATAAGAAACTTATCTTAGGCTAACTTATCTTTACCAACTTTACCTTAGGTACTGTTTTAAAATAATAGGTAAGTAACAATTCTTGGAATCCAATACTATGCGTGTAATCCCAACATACAAAACATGAGTCCCAATTTGAATTTATCCAAATCTTTACAAGATTTGGATATCAATTTGAGCCCATCCAAATCTTTACAAGGTAATCACACAATTACAAAGGTGATGACATTCATAGCTGAATCTAATCAACTCAAGGACCCCTAACAAAATTTAAACTCATCCTATTAATAAACCACATGCTTAAAAATCTGTCTAGAACATTTTAAAATTAATTCATGTGATAAAATGAGTTGACACTAATTAAGTCAACTAATAACACACGTTAATAATTAATTAAATTATGCATGATAAAATAATATGACAATTAAAATCACATGCATGGAAAAATAGAAATGACAATTAACAGTAAATAGCTTAATTAATTAAATCATGTTCATTTAATTAAAAAGCTAACAGAAAATACCAAAATATTTTTAAAAATGAAAATAGAAAATAAAACACAAACAGAACGCCCCCTAAATTTTGCCTAAAATCTTCGATATCGCAAGACCGACCCTGCCCCCTCATTAACATTCTCATGCAAAAGTCCGCAAGCCATGATTGCCAAGTTCATGAAATTCAAAGAAGGAAGAAGTCAATTTTTGTTTCCTTTATTTTCGGATTCTCTTTTCACAACTGTGCCATTGTTAAGACAATTTCCTATATCTTAGATTACCTAATTTTCTTTCTATGTTCGAGATTAAAGTTAGGCATTTATACATGTTTTCTTCGGAATTTCTTTACCAAAAAATTTATTTTTCCGATCCTTGTCAAAAAGTTTTCCATGGCTGCATTTGTGCAGAAATATTATTTGACAATCCTGGTTTTAGTTTTACTTAAAAATGTTTATTTTGCCAGTAAGTTCATTATTTCTCTTCCTGAAATTTAATATTCATTTATTTTTCACTTTTTTTTCTATCTCCTATTCATCCCAGGCAAGACTAATTAATATATTGTCCATCGTCCCACGTAGCAAGACCATGCAAGGAGTGGGCCCACATGATGGTAGAGGACCCGTTTGGCGTTACTGTGAGACGGTAGATAAAATATTCCTATCTACCGTGCGCAGGAGATCTCTATTCTATTTAACCTATATTGTTTTGAAAAATAATATTAAAAGATTGGATAAGTGCATATATATGCGTTCACATTTTAATGCTATTAAAAATCTCATGCAAATTGCTAATTTTATTTTCTTTTTTCCTATAATCTAGACTCGCAATCATATATTGGAGTGAACTATGGGAATCAAGCCCTAAGCATTCCTCAACCAGATGATATAGTAAACCTTTTACAAACTACTACAATCGAAAAGTTTCGATTTTTAGGTTCTTCGGACGAGACGACTAAGGCGACAATTAAAGCATTTGCGAACACCAATATTGAGCTTGTGTTAGGACTGGACAACTCGGAAATTCGTTGGGCGGGAACTGGCCTAGACGCCGCAAGTGATTGGGTCAACTCAAATGTGATGCCATATTATCCGGCTAGTAAGATTGTGATGATCACGGTTGGCAACGAGGTGTTGACAAAGGTGGGAGACGAAGACTCCATTTCTTCGCTCTTGCCCGCTATGCAAAATATCCAAACTGCCCTTAACACCGGTATTAATTTCGTGTCACCAAATTTTATTCGACCTCGCTTAGTAAGTTTAGAGGGTATATAATCCTAAAAGATTTGTGGTGTGACATAATTTCAGCTAAATTGGATACGAAAATTAAGGTCACAACGGTACATTCAATGGATTTGTTAAGTGAATATTCCCCACCCTCCTCGGCGGCTTTCAACTCTAGTTTTACCGACACGATAAAGGCCTTGCTTCAATTCCAAAGCAACCATGGTTCGCCTTTTATGATCAATGCATTCCCTTTCTATGCGTACAAACGTGACCCAAAGCCGGAGAATTTGGCATTCCACCTTTTTCAACCTAATTCGGGGCAAATCGACTCGAGAAATAATATCAAGTACATGAACATGTTCGACTTGCAGGTTCGTACGTATGTAAATGATTAATTCTTCGTTACCCGTCTAGGGAATGCCTAGTCTTGAATATTTCAAGTGGTCAAGCTTTGATCCGATTGAGCTCATAAAAGGTTGAAATATTGTATTGACGTTTAAGAATTTATGCTTTAATTTTTACAATACTGACTAATACAGTCATGTTTTTTTATAAATGATAATGTTGTGAAGGTTGATGCAGTACGTTCTGCGTTAGATGCAATGGGGTACAAGGATATGGAAATCGTCGTTGCTGCAACAGGGTGGCCTTATTGGGGCGGCCCGAACGAAGAGGGCCCGAGCTTGGACAATGCAAAAGCCTATGTTTCAAACTTGATAAGCCACCTTAGAACAAATCTTGGTACCCCACTTATGCCCGGAAAAACTATTGAGACCTATTTATATGAACTCTACGACGAGGATCAAAGACTAGGGTCGAGGTCGGAGCAAACATTCGGGCTATACGGTGGTGATGGTTCCCCACATTACGACGCTGGTCTCTTCAAGAGCTCACAAGTGAGACAATTTCGTTCTTTATTCATTCATCTAATCTACATTAATTAATGATCATCTACATTTTGATACCAAGTTCTTGTTCAAAAGTATTTGAGAACGTTTTTGTTCAAAATACATATAGAATTGAGCGATGGATAAATGAGTAATTAATATTCATGTGAGTATCACAAAATGGATGGTGAAAAATTAAGCAATACAAATGTTTTTAAAATGTTCTTGTTTATAAAAGCATTCCAAACAAGCCGACGTGGCCAAAAATTTCTAAAATGCGGGTATTTTCTTTTTGTTGTTTTCACTCTGTTTTTAATTTTCACGTAAATGTATTTTAGAAAACAATCTTTTTGGTCTTTTTTTTTTAAAAGAAAAGTCAAAACGAGTTTTTTTTTTAGTTTTAAGTATCTCCAATAAAAATAAATCAAAACGTCAAAAACGCAAAAAATAAATCATTTTATCATTTCTTAAACCTTAAAATAGAAAACTGAAAATAATTTCAAAATTCAAATCGCAAACAAACCTCAAAAATATCTCAAACATAAACCTCAACAAAATATATAGTAATTAACTGTTAGGTGGGAGGTAAGAAAAAATGGTCAAGAATTATGGCTTTTGGAAATTGGCCAAATATTTTCAAAGTCAAAAGGATTAGGTGCAAGTTTTTCTTCCATATTTGCCCCCCAATTTTGCCTATAAATTGAGCTCCATTTTGCATTGTTACACACCACAACTACAACACCAATCGAGAGAAAAAGAGAGAGATCTTGTGTAGAGAGAGAGAGCTTCAGTGTAGAAGCTATACACGAGAGATAAAAGTGAGTGGAGTGTTAAAGCGCTGTGAGCGAGAGAAAATACAGTGTGGTATTTTTGTACTCCTCCTTTTGTGATAGTGAAATATATTGGTGTGGGTCCGTGGACGTAGGCAGTTTGGCCGAACCACGTTAAATCTCGGTGTTTTATTTTGTGCTTATTTTAGCGTCCATTATTTTTCTCGGCCATTTATTCGTCCCCATCGATCTTGGCGAATTAGCGGCCTAGTTCCCCAACAAGCTGAGTATCGAGCCAGGTTTGTGATATCTCTTGAAATTCTTAGTATGCTCGTGGTTGCGGCATAGGCTCGATCTTCCACATCGAAACGATTTCTCGAAAAATCACATTTTGTTCGAGTGGGAGTAATGGCGACAGACGAGAGAATTTCCAAAATTGATAAGTTTGATGGCAAAAATTTTGGATATTGGAAAATGCAAATGGAGGACTATTTGTATCAGAAGGACCTATATAAGCCGTTAAAAGAAAAGCCGTAAGGCGAGAAAGAGGCGACTGAGTGGGAGGTGCTTGATCGAAAAGCACTTGGCGCAATTAGATTGACCCTATCAAAGTCGGTCGCTTTCAACATTAAAAATGAGAAGACAACGGCGTCTCTCATGGCGACTCTATCCAAGATGTATGAACAAATTGCCTGCGAAGAAATAAAGTTCATTTGATCAAGAAATTGTTCAATATGAAGATGATGGAAAGCGGGAGATTTGGAGAACACCTCAACAAATTCAATGAGGTAGTAGACCAATTGACCACGGTGGAAATCACTTTTAGTGATGAGGTTCGAGCTCTATTAATTCTTGGCAGTTGCCTGAGAGTGGAATGGCACGATCCACGACCATCGATGGCTCGGCGGTAAGTCGAAATTGAAGTTCGATGACGTTGTGAGCATGATCTTGACTGAGGAGATCCGGAGACAGTCAGATGCAGCTTCAACTTCCGGGGCCGCTTTCAATGTAGATAGCAGAGGCGAAGTTCAAAGCGAGGGCACGGGCGTGGGCGAGCAAGTCGAGGAATGGCGGATCGAGATCCAAAATCACGTAAATTCCAACAAGTCCGTTGAATGTTGGAATTGCGGTCGAGGGCACTACAAAATCGGTGTAGGCGGCTCAAAGGAAACGGAGAACAAGACCGAGGTCAATGTCGTGACCGAAGAAACGCGTGATGCGTTGATATGCTCCATGGAGAAGAAGTCTGACTATTGGGTAATAGACTCTGGAGCATCGTTCCATGCCACCGCAAATCGACACTTTTTTGCAAATTATGTGTCGGGAAACTTCGGAGAAGTATATCTCGGAAGACGATCATCCTTGCGGCGTGGTGGGCATAGGAGAAGTGCAGATCAATGTCAATGGATGCGTATGGAAATTGAAGGGCGTGAGACATATTCCAGAGTTGAGGAAAAATTTGATCTCCGTCAAACAATTGTCGAGAGAAGGATGTGACACAAGCTTCTCTGGTGATAATTGGAAAATCACCAAGGGGGCCATGATAATCGCACGTGGCAAGGATAGTGGCACCCTATACACGACGGCGAATGCGTGTATGACAATCGTAGTTGCTGATAGCAAGGATGCGAACTTGTGGCACCAAAGACTTGGGCATATGAGCCGAAGGGCTCAAGTACATGCATGCAAAAGGAAACTACCAGGGCTTGATCTATTGATTTAGACTTTTGTGAAAGTTGTATTTTCGGGAAGCGAAAGCGGGTGAGTTTCAATACAAGTGGCGTAACTCTAAAGAAAGAGAAGCTTGAACTTGTCCACACGGATGTGTGAGGTCCAACAGCAGTTTCATCGATTGGCGGAAAGTCATACTGTGACTTTCATTGATGACCACTCGAGAAAGGTGTGGGTTTACTTCTTGAGACACAAATCCGATGTGTTCGAGGCGTTCAAGAAGTGGAAGGCCATGGTGGAGAATGAAACCGGTTTGCAGTGAAGAAGTTGAGATCGACAATGGTGGAGAATACGAAATTTGGCGTTCAAGAAATTTTGTTACCAAAATGGCATCAAGTTGGAAGAGAACGTTGCGGGAACACCGCATAGAATGGAGTTGCGAGCATGAATCGGACATTGACGGAAAAAGCGGTAAGCATGAGAATACATGCAGCCCGCCAAAACAGTTTAGGCGGAAGTCACAATACTGGCGCATACCTAGTTAATCGTGGACCGTCGGTACCATTGGAGTACTGAGGATCTGGGAAGAAGTTTGGAGTGGGAAAGAAGTGAAACTTTCTCATTTGAAAGTATTCGGTTGTGTCGCGTACGTGCACATTAGTGACAATGCCAGGAGTAAGTTAGACTCCAAATCATTAAAGTGTACTTTCGTTGGATATGGTGGAGACGAGTTCGGGTACCGCTTTTGGGATGATCAGAACAAAAAGCTCATCAGAAGCCGGGATGTCATATTCAATGAAAAGGTGATGTACAAGGACAGAAATGCAATGCAGTCCAATGACACAACAAATGACGATCCAACATATGTTCCGGACGACACTCCGGAAGGAAATGCGCCAAAGCGAGCGGATGAGAGTTTGCGGCACAGAGGAGCCCGCCTCTGAGGTTGATTCACCACGACCTCCGGCTCAATTCCCATTGTGAGGAGGTCAAGTCGACCTCATGTTCCGAATCGAAAGTACATGAACTACATGTTGCTCATCGATGCGGTGAACCTGAATGCTATGACGAGGCATGTCGTGGGAGATTCTGTTAAGTGGGAGCTTGCAATGAAAGATGAGATAAAGTCTCTCATCTCCAACCAGACGTGGGAACTAGTTGAGTTGCCCAGAGGGAAGAAAGCTCTTAATAACAAATGGGTGTACAGAATCAAAGAAGAACATGATGGTTCAAAGAGGTACAAGGCGAGATTGGTAGTCAAAGGTTTCCAACAGAAAGAAGGAATTGATTACAGTAGATATTTTCGCCGATTGTAGGCGACAACAATTACGATCGATGTTGAGCATTGTTGCGGTGAGGGCTTGCACTTGGAAGCGCTTAGACGTGAAAACCGCTTCCTCCATGGTGACTTAGAGGAGGAAATCTATATGCAGCAACCGAAAGGCTTCTCAGTGAAAGGAAAGGAGAAGCTGGTATGCAAATTGAAGAAAAGCCTATACGGCTTAAAGCAAGCGCCTAGACAGTGGCGGTTCGAGTCCAGCTATATCATTTTGCTACTTTATGTCGATGACATGTTAGTAGCAGGCTCGGGCATGGACGAGATCAAGAAGTTGAAGAAGCAACTATCGGTGGAATTTGAAATGAAGGACTTGGGAGAAGCAAAGCAAATTCTAGGGATGAGAATTTGCAGAGACAAGCAAAAAGGTGTTTTACAGTTGTCGCAGGCCAAGTATATTGATCAAATCCTGCAAAGGTTCAACATGAGCAGTGTAAAGCCAGTCAGCATGCCATTAGCTAATCATTTCCGCCTATCCAACGACCAGTCTCCTAAGACAGAAGAGGAGAGAAACTTCATGGCTAAAATTCCATATGCCTCAGCCATTGGAAGTTTGATGTATGCCATGGTTTGTACCAGACCAGATATTGCTCATGCGGTGGGAGTTGCGGCGGATATATGGCAAATCCTCGAAAGCGAAAGATTGGGATGCGATAAAGTGGATATTGAAATATCTCACGGGAACTGCTTGATAAATGCTTATGCTTTAGATTTAGGCGAGGTGACACTACGAGGTTTCGTAGATGCGATTTTCTTTGGTGAGGTAGATCGCAGAAGAAGCACTACCGGTTATGTCTTTCTGATTGGTGCTCTGCGATTAGTTGGATTTCACGGATCTGAAGATTGTTGCATTATCAACTACGTAAGCGAGCACGTGGCAAGAATCGAGGCTAGCAAAGAGATGATATGGTTACAAGGTTTGTTGGCGAGTGGGTTTGAGCAGAGAAGAATGTCTTGCACAAGGATGGCGAGTGCGATACATCCGCAAAGAATTCGGCATTTCATTCCAGAACCAAACATATTGGACTCCGTTATCACTTCATCAGATCACTTTTGGAAGATGGAGTATTGACGCTTGAAAAGATTCAAGGCAGCAAGAATCCAAATTGACATGATGACAAAGACAGTAACCAAGGAGAAACTGGAGCTATGCTCAGCTTCAGTTGGTCTTCTGCAATGAAGACAGAGGTGGTGACCCACATCATATTTTTCACGAAACTGCAAAATGAGATATCCCAAGGTGAAAGACAGATTGTGAAGATTGATTAAAATCAGTCTTCAAGTGGGAGATTGTTAGGTGGGAGGTAAGAAAAAATGGTCAAGAATTATGGCTTTTGGAAATTGGCCAAATATTTTCAAAGTCAAAAGGATTAGGTGCAAGTTTTTCTTCCATATTTGCCCCCCAATTTTGCCTATAAATTGAGCTCCATTTTGCATTGTTACACACCACAACTACAACACCAATCGAGAGAAAAAGAGAGAGATCTTGTGTAGAGAGAGAGCTTCAGTGTAGAAGCTATACACGAGAGATAAAAGTGAGTGGAGTGTTAAAGCCTTTTGCGTAGGCAGAGAAAATACAGTGTGGTATTTTTGTACTCCTCCTTTTGTGATAGTGAAATATATTGGTGTGGGTCCGTGGACGTAGGCAGTTTGGCCGAACCACGTTAAATCTCGGTGTTTTATTTTGTGCTTATTTTAGCGTCCATTATTTTTCTCAGTCGCATTTATTCGTCCCACTGATCTTGGGCGGAATTAGCAGCGCCTAGTTCCCAACATTAACCTCTAGGCATTCACATTTAGTCATATGGGGTAACATTTTTCCTTTTCACTTCAATTAATACATCTCAACTTTGATATATAAAACCCTAATTAGTTTCTTACATCTTTCTTTTATTTTTTTTCTCAATTAATCTAGAATCCATTGACGCCTTCTCCCACAACTCCTTCAAGTCCAACGACGCCTTCTCCAACAACTCATGCGCGTTCAACACCAACACCATTGGGAATGTGGTGTGTGCCAAAGCCAGCCGGCGTCACGAAGCTCGATTGCTAGAAAATATCAAATTAGGCTGCGGTACGAAGGGGGTCGATTGTAGTTCAATTCGACGAGGGGGTGCTTGTTTTGAGCCGAATACTATGCAATCGCATGCAAGTTATGTGATGAATCTTTATTATCAAGCTAATGGTAGAAATCCATGGAGTTGTGACTTCTCCCATACCGCAACTCTCACTACTATCAATCCAAGTAAGTGCTTCATAACACGATTATACTCTTCCTGTCTTATAAAGATCGATTTACTTTCTTTTTTATCTTTTTACATGAAACTCGTGTTGTTGGATATATATGAATCTGATTATTTCATTCTTTAATGTTATTAATTTATGATTATTGATTATTGATCGTCGGCAATGTGACATTTAGTTTACTGTAATTGATTTTTTTAAAATTTTATTTATGTGATTTAAGATCACAAATCGATTAATATTACACATCACTAATGTTTGATAACCAATATCTCCATTAATTTAGTGGCTATTGTTACTGTCCAAATGATCAGTTATATATACTCAGAGTAGGGATATATTTAAAAATGAACCACTACTAACCAATTTCTCCATTTTCTTCAATAATATTTATAATAATTTTTTAGTCCATGTGAAAATAAAGTTGAGACCCTATGGAAAAAGCTAAGACTCCCTGTGCATGGAATAAAACTAACAATATTGTACCTAGATCCGTTGATTTATCACATTGATTCTTTTAATAAGCTTGATATTTGTGGACTGTCATTTGTTGTATATACTTATCTCTTTTTCTTCCAATCAAAGGAGTTTGTTTGACGATTTATTTATTTATTACTTTAATTGTAATGGTTTTTCCTTCTATTTGTAGGTTACGGCAGTTGCAATTATCCTAGTGGCTAGATCCTGAAATTAAACTAACACAAGAGGAAATTTTTTTATTGTAGAAGATATATATATATATATATATATATATATATATATATATGTAGTTAGCAAGATGTACAGTGTTTTATTATTATTTTTTGCTCTTTTTAATTTTGCATTGCCTTCCTTGCAATGAAAATGAATTTGTAATCATCTTTTGTGGGCGTTCAGATCTATTGCTTTATTTTCTATCTCATAAATTGTCTCACTTCAATCAAAATAATTTACATATACAACACAATTGTATTATTAAATATATGAATTGTTTTAATCGAGATAAGACAGTCAATACATAACGAAATTGTTCTTTTTCCAACACTAGTGCTATAATATAGCATCAGCACTAGCATGGCTATCTCCCCTATTGTCACCTGGATATCCGACCCCATTCAACCCCACATACTAGCCCCCTAATGTTGTGTGACTATCCACATTAGCGAATTGGTTCCTTAATAAGGAAATAGCGTCAGAAATGTGAAAATATTTTCTATGCCATTCATCTCTTTACTTTTACTACAATTTTTTTACTATGCAAGTGGTTTCTTCATTAATTAGTTTAATTTAATTTCTTGTTCTATTTCTCTCGTTCCCTTCCCTATATATAAATAATACAATTAGGGTTTGTTCGATCCAGCATTTAACAAAATTTTGCCTACAATTGTTAACTTTCTAAGTGTTGGGTCCCACTATCTATTCCCTTAATTGTCTACAATTTTTGACTTTCTCAACATATAAGACCCACAAGAGCATATGCAGATCACGAACCGAACGAGTCCTTAATTAATTCTATTTCATGTTCATTTTTTCTAGACTCGCAACCGTACATTGGAGTGAACAATGGGAACCAAGCTAGCGAGCTTCACTCGCCACAGGACACGATGAACCTTTTGAAGACCTCAACGATCGGAAAGGTCCTGTTGTTAGGCTTTTTTGATCATTTCTGATATATATATATATATATATATATATATATAGTTGAAGTGAGAGTCATCTATAATCCAAGTCAATTAGTCAAATTAGTTTACTACAGTTGTAATCACTGGTGGAGCCACTAAGGATCGAGTGCGATTCATGAATCACACTGGATCTCTAACCAATTTTTATTTATTTATTTCCATTATCACATACCAAATTATAGAATTAAAAATTAAGAAAATTAAAGACTTATTCTATACACCATTCTTTTAATTAATTTTCATTATTTTTTTTCATTATTTTTAACCACTCATATAATTATTTTATACTTTTAATATATTTTTTCAACATTTTCGATAAAACAACCTCCAACAGTGAAATTTTGCAAACAGCGAAAATAGCCTCTCTGCTCGGTTGCTTCTTGCTTGTTGCTCGGTACTCGATTGCAGTTCGCAAACCTCTTCACTTCATTCGTTTTCTCTGCTCAGTGCTCTATTGAAGACTCTAAATTGACGTGTATTCTATTTCTCGTAAGTCACTGCTCATCGCTCAGCCCCTAATTTTTCGGTGTATTGTACTCACTATTTATGTTTGAAAATTGGATGTGCAATTGAAATAATGTTTGAAACTAGACGTGCAATTGAAAATCAGTTTTTGTGTGACAGTGAACTTAAGCTAGGAATTAGGATTTGTATTTTTTGCAATTGAAATTGCTTATTACTAATTAGACTATTAGAGTGTTAAGCCCTAAATTTGATATAGTAATTTGAGTTAATAATTAAATCTTTTTAATATGTGATGCCCTAATTTTGTATGAAATGGCGGAATAGAATTATGGTTGAACTTGAAATTAGATTTGGTTTAGTGTGCAGTTCGATAAATCATTCAACAATTATGGAATATCATAAATTATTTTTGTTGGATATTTTAGATTATGAAGAGATGTTTTAAAAAAATTAAATCTAAAAAAAAAATAAAGTAAAATTTGTGCCATGAGCTTTGTGAAGGATATCTCACCCTAATTTCACTACATTCGGAAGTTTATATGGTAAAGGGTTTGATTTGGTATTTTTATCTAATTTTGGTACTTTTGGATATATATATATCTATATCTATATCTATATATATATATCCATTGTTGAGGTGCTACCGTCTTCCTCGTCGGGTGTTTGTCTCTCTTTGGGTTTCTGAAATCCCCACACACATCATATTAAACGCTATAGATTCAGGTCAGTTGCAGTGCAGGAATGGAGAACCGCACGTATCCTCTGGCGAAGAGCATAAGGGGGAAGAACCCTCAGAATCAGCATGATGGTGAGCCCAAAAAGAAAAAAGAAAACAAGGATGATGGTACGGATCATCCAGATCCTGAGATAGCAGAAGCAAATAGGCTTAGGGCAGCCCTTGGATTGAAGCCTTGGAATGAATTTGGTATATGCTTGCTGTTGCTTTTAGCGATTAACTAACCCTGCCTTACTGCACTGCCATGGATGAATTTCGTGTTTCGTATTATAGTTTATTTCCCGAGAATGGTTGAAGCTTGAAATACAAGTGTATGCTTCATTCTTCGTTGAGAGAGTTTAATTTCCTCACATCCTAGTCGGGTCCGTCTGTCCGTAATTACTCCTCAAGATGCATGGTCATCATTTACTACTATAAATTTATTATTATACGTGAAAAGCTCAAATAAATTCTAATATCCTAACAATATTCATTATAATTTCTTAATTAGTACAATACTACCTCCGGCCCAAACATAGCTCGATTTTCATTTTCACAAAAAATTAAAAAAAAAATACAATTAATAGTATTGCAAAAAATAAAACTTAAAAAATTATTTTCTGAATATGTATGTCCTTTCATTTATATATTACACTAAAACTAATCTATTGTATGGATGACAATACATATTATATAGGAATATATAAGAAAATTAATATTCTAACTACATTTTGGAAAGGAATGCCATCGGATGAAAAAAGATATTCAGCCTATATCTTTACAGAATGGAGGCAGTTCTGTGCATGCACAAAATAGCCTGGCATAAAAATTGCGGGCCCAAACTCCAAAAGATGGACATAGGTTCACTTCAAAAATTGCTCATAAAATAATGAGTTGACATAAATCAGGGTTTTGTGATGGTGAACTTCACACAAAAACACTTTATTTTGGGAGAATAATATTTTGGGAGAGTAATAATAAAAAATTAAATGTAAGAATATATTGTACTTCAAACAGGCAGAATCCACTGCAGAGGCAGTGACGAGTCTAGTCTATTTACCAAGGTCATTACCAATTACACAAAGATGAAACTCCTATTCTCATTTAACACTCGACAAAATTCTCAACCAAATTTACCTCAGATAATTAAATTTCGAACAACAAAAAGGTGAAGAAAACTAGCCGCTTGCGACTATTTCATGAATCGCATCACTGGCATTCTCATCCTCTGTTCTGACAGCCAGTTTCATAGCCACTTCTTTTGGACGTCAATTCCAAACGACAGTCGCACAAGAACCTTCACGCTGCCAATATACACTCCAGATAATAGGCATGCATGGGATCTTGCATTGTTTGGGACAACCTCCGTCCCCTACAAAAATGGAAAAATGATTTTTGAATATGTAGTTGATAAGGTAAAAAAAAAATAATTATCAAATCAATGTAACGAGTAGTTGAAAATGATGAGAGAGATAATTTTCTTAAAAAAGAAACGAGAGGAAAAAAGAAGTATCAAGCAAGCACTTGAAACAGAGAAGAACCGACGGGGAATTGGCCGAATTTCTTCAAGATGATGATGCGATTGAGTTAGGATATTATTTATATGAACATTGTCAAATTATCATGGGTAGCTCAAGAGAATTGAAAAAATATGGCGGAAAATGAAAACGGAGAAAAGCACTAACCTCACAGGGTTGCATGCCAAGAAGATTGATGACCGCATTAACAGCTTCCGCAAGGCTTTCCCTTTGCCCGAGACCATATTCGTCTATACGTTCGAAGTCGGCCCCCAAGCTTTCCCACGCATTCCTGAAGTTGGATACCCCAACTTTAACCATGTAATCAGCTGCAACAACCTCAAAATCTTCGAGTTGGTACTCGTCTTCCACTCCATCATCTTCAGCCTCACCAGTGGAGGGATCAACCTAGTTTGCCAAATAAATCATAGGAGCTCAATAATGAAATATACATAAAAATTTCATGATTAGGTATTGTTGGGGACATGAGAATGGATCTTCATGTATACGAGGAAATATACATGTATCCTCCTGCTAGAAAGATAAATCCACTTATAACTGGAAAAGTGAAGCCACAAGTTACTTCATAATTCAAAACATGTCTGCCAAATTGGTTTATAAGCGGGTTTATTTGGCGGGTCTTTATACACTATGTCAATGAGTGGCAGAAAACTCATCTAGAGAAATACGTGCAAATATGCTCAGTTAAAACCAAACTATTCAGAAATATATTTGAGGTCTGCGTAAGTGCAACTAAGAGCATGTTTGACTAGACTTAAAATTTTACCTTCCAAGTACATTAGTTTTCAACATATCTTATTTTATCAGTGATTGACTGAAGAAAGCTGCTACTTATTTTGATAGCAAGGTCTAGAGTTGCTAAAACAAATTATAGAAACATTATTTAAAGTGAAGGTTAAAATTGATGGGATTGTTGGAGGGAGAAATACCTCTTTAACAGTAAACCTCAACATGTTTGAGAACTTCCCAACAGCAGGGACGCCTTCGGGTTTCTCAAATGCCACAAATGTCTGCCCTGGTGTATCATATGGAAGTGACTTCAATGGTTTGGATCCCACTTGAGAGAATTCTTCAGCTTCAGAAGCATCTGCAACAACAGACACCTGGCAGAAGACAAATATTGAGAAATTATCACTCTCAAAACTGATATGAGATGTTAGAAGCTAAGAAAAATCTCACATTCTCCAGCAGCTGTTCTGGAATTGTGTTTGTGCAGTTGTACTGGAACACCACATGGCTATCAAAAATGTGCTTGACAACATTGACGGCATACTCAGTTTCAGCTTCGGTAAGCTCCACAGGTGATGATGACTGATGGTGCAAAACAAAGTTCATAAAATGATCGTTAATTATTTATTTTGAAATCTAATCAATATGACGGATCTGTTTTCAAAGAAATTTAGGCCAAAACCTTGAAAAGCTTTCCGAAATTTGCAAATTCTGGAATAGAGGAGAGTAGCCTTTCATAAGTATCAGGTGCTGAAGTGGCGGTTGGCGGAGCACCCAAACCAGCTGGCTTTTTCCCTGGGGCTTTTTTCTCTGCAAGTGGCTGAGATTTTACCTCTCTGGGTACGGAATTAATGTCAAAAGGCTCTTCTGATGGGTTCTGTATCTGTGGGAAAAGAAAGACAAATGATGACTTCAAGCAGTATATAAAGAACAAACACAGAAAAAGTACATAAAAAAAGGGAAAACAAATGAAAGAAATTCAAAATAAGGAACAACTGAGATGAATGCTCACATAATTTTTCAAACTTGTCTCCATGTTGGACAATGGAATATCAAGAGAACCAAATAAGAATTCCTTTACATCTTTATCAGTTTCAATAACAGAGCCATCACCTCCAAGTGTATTCAAGTACAAGGTAGCTCTATCTCGAACCTGCAAAAGAAACAAGGTAAACCATAAATGTGAGAAAACAATAAGCAATAATCTCGGTGCTTGACTGATGGCACTCTTATCGTCCTCATTCATACTTTAAGCAAAAGGGCAATCAATACTTAGATCTACATAACCTAAACTACAGATTCAAAGGTGCTATTCAAAGCCTTAATTTACTATTTCCCTTAGAAGTCTAACAAAGTAAAACTGTATTCATCAAGGAATAATATCCACAAAATGACCGCAACTATGAAGTCTCTCGTGAAAATATCAATAACAAGAGCGAAAGGATGAAGCACACAGAGTGGAATCTGAATGCAAGTTTGTAGTTGTAGGAGATTTGCAAGTACATGCTAATAGGAGATATATATTATTACCCTAACAGAGTCATACTCTCCTGATTGATTGAACATGTTCAATGATATTGATAAATCCAACATGACAACTTACAGATGCTTTTAAATTGGTGTAACTATTAATATGCAATTTCTTGGCTAATACCCAGAGTAACACTTATAGGAACCTCATAATGACAAGTTCTAAGGAAACTAATTTAAAAACCACGCAAATCAGGTTTTTCAATCTTAGCTTCTTCTATTTAAGAAATACAGAACTGGAAGAAAACAAAATACTAGCATAACGCAATATATTTGTTCAAAACGAATGTAGATACAAATTGGAGCACTTCATTCCAGATACTCCATTTTCGGCGCACGCCCCTTCATGGAAGCCACAATTATAAAACCAGTACTACATATGCAGATTTCAGCATTAATATCAAGCCAGAGAATATTTTCCAATCGATAGAAGGAATTCTTAGTATTACACTGGAGGTCCCTAACCTAATCTCATCTATAGAATCTCTACTTTAGGAATCTTGAGACAAAACCATGCAATTACAACATAGACCCACACTAAAAAGTCTAGATAGAACAGGAAACGGACCTCGTCATCATTGTCAAAAAGGCAACGTCTCAACAAAATAAATATGCGGGGCTGCAGCAAAGAGGGAAAATGTTTAGTTTCAAGCTACTTGTGTGTCTATCAGACAATAATTTTTCATAGAGATTAACCAGTCATACTTTCAATGAGTCAATCATTGCACCAAATTTCGCCAATGTGCTGACAGCACTGGCCCGAACAGTTGCATTCTCAAGAATCACCCGATTGTAAATATACCGGATATATTTACTTGGATCAGAGGTCTTTGGTCCTTCATTTCCGAGAAAGTGTAGGATCTAAAAAGGTATCAATAAATTATAGAGCTAGTTAAATACTGGAAAATAATAATGAACCAAGTTAGCATGCATCAAATATAAATTGCCTAAAAACAAAAAGTTCCCAGATAAAAGGTCAACCTGGGTGGAAAGATACGTGAATTCACAGTCCTCAATGAATTCACATAAGTGAAGTAGTCCACTTTCTTTGGCGTCAGGAATATCTCTAATTAAAATCACAATCGAATCCACAATCGCCTTTTTGTACTCAAATCCACCTTCCTCTCTCAAAATATTGCTCAAGAAATTCATCCTGAAGAGAACTCAGGGTTAATTGATACATACACGGAACGTGAAGTTTAAGCTGAATCTATGGAAATGCACAATCACTTACAGAGATCTGTACTTCAGGGGGAATTTCAGACACAATGATCTTATAGCTTCTACAACAACAATCTTGAATTCATCAGCAATATCTGACATAAAATTAGTAATCTGTTTCATCAAGCGATCAACACTCGATTCATTGCCCGTTTTCAGTAGAGTGGTAATTGCGAGGGTAGCAATGCTTCTATTTTGATCAGAAATCAAGCTCTCCATGTCAATATTACAGTTTGTTACAGCCATAGGATGAGTCATAGCCACCTACATAAAATTAAAGTATGGAATAAACCAAACTATGAAGACTTTGCATCATAAAATAGACAGTCAGTAGAGCGAGCAATATCATGACAAAAGTCAAACCTGGAAGGGGCTCTCTAATAATTTCCCAAATACTGAATCAAGCATAACATCATTTTATATGATGGAAAGAGACATTGCACAAAAAGTTTAACTGTGAGGTCACCACTCCTCTAGTACTTGTGGAACTCATATAGATTTATGGAGACAGATTACATAAATAGAAATGTCTAAGACAAGTAGACAACCAGAACATGGAAATTCCAATAATACAATATATGTGAGACTACACATATTAACCAGAACATGGAAATTCCAATAATACAATATATGTGAGACTACACACATTACTATGTCCTAACTCCTCAGGGAAACGGTACTACACAGAACTGTAACATAACCGATACAAGCTCCATGAACTGATTAATATAATACTTGTGTATGGAAGATTGTGCACTGCACAAAAGCTTTGAAATGCTCATAATTGCCCTCAAAATGCATCTCCTCACAAAATAGTTGCAGCCTATAAGCGATCCAATATGATTAAAAAATCTGGCAATTAATCTGGCAATTAATCTAGCAATTACAGCCTATCAGATTAACCAGAGAATAATACTGAGCCAAGTTCCATGAATTAAGAGATAATCTAAGCTCAAAAAGATTCCATCAGACTTTCAGCCAATGAAAATGATTAGTGAGAGTCATCAATGTCCGATAGTAATAAATTAGTTTGAACTGTGTAGCATCACTGACACTAAAGTAATTCGTGTCTAATTTATCAGAGCATGGGCAGAGCTCACTCAGGATCAATTTTAATTGTAAGTAAAACAAACCAACGCTAAAGATTCAGTCTGATTCAGAAAAGCTTGGAAAAAAAAAAGTAAAAAGTATAACTACATCTTGAAAGAGGCAAAAAGTTAATTAACTAATTAAAAATATATATTAACAAATAAAGCATCAATACGTAAACATGTCAAAAGTAATGAGTAGAACAGGATAATTTTAAATCATGAGAGAAACGGTCAACCTTATTCAAAGTTCGGACAGCAGCAAACCTAAGCACTGGCTTGGATGAACTCAAGAAGAGCTGCAAAACTGTTATTGCAGGAGTCAGCTCTCTGACGGTCACACCACTCAACTCTGTGATTGCCCGAGCTGCTTCGAAGATAACCATCTCAGCTTTGTGACGGAGACAGCCCTCAAGATAGTCATAGAATGGGCGGTCCCCTGTCTGGGTATTTACACCAGACTCTCTTATAACCTGGAAATGTCAAATGATTGCATGATTAGTTATTATGATATATGACAAAACAAAAGAAAGACATTTAACATTCTGATTGAATCAAAACGACACCTGAGTAGTGTAACGGATCAGTAAGCACTGAGCAAGAGGTGAACGAACGGTCCCCTTTGTCAAACTGGTAACTAGCTTGCTAACAGCTAAACGATCATTTTGACGTATCTGCAAATGAAACATTTAAATCAATGTCATACATGTGCTTATAATGAAGAGCCTCCATAAACCATAGTTGAAGAATCACGTGTTATGGAGGGAAACTAATACATTACTGCATGAGCACTTCCCATCCTTATAAACTGACACACTGAAAAGGGCTTGTCCTACGATGAAACGGATATGTAGATCCTTATCTTATCCATAATCCAATTTCCATTACCGACCCCCCAAAAATAAACTTTAAAAAAAATCAGAAATTCCGTTGTTATGTGAAATGGAAGAAGAAAACTAATATGCCAGCATCTATACAAAATAGAAGACGGGAGAAACAATTTATGTGTACGACTATTCATTTCGTTATACACAAGAATGGTAAGGAATCAACAAACTCGGGCATTTAAACAAAATGGCACAATTCATGAGACTCATCCGCTCATAAGTCATCAGTAACGTATTCAATTTAGAAACCTATATTAACACGTGAAACCAACAAAAATAGCACAATTATCATAGGTCCACGCTAATCAGCGCTTGGAGGAAAATGAGGAAGAATTAGTCCATCTTTTTCAGGAAGGACAATAAGAGATTGTTTTCCAGCTACCTGCACTTCATTTTTCTCCAAACTCATTAGCTGACAGACATTCTTTTGGGTAATTTCAACTCTTCAACCATTTTCTAACCACACATTCCCAGAAAAATAAATCATTCAAAAGTAGTTGGACTAGACAAGCAATAAGAAGGTAAATCAAGTACCAACCTGTCAATTTTCATGTACTAAAAATGAGTATAAGCTAAGAAAAATTTTTGCACTAGCTATTAGAAAAAAATGTTCTTATATTGCCATGTGATAATGTAGCTGAATCCCTTATATGCGCTAACTTGGGTCGTTCAAATACTAATCAAGAAACTCAAAGCTGGGAGCATAAACACAAAGCCCGTCAAGGGTTGGAAGAGAAACATATATTGAAAAAAAGCGAGTCAATTAAATCCTATGAGACAAAAAAACCTCATACCTGATGGAGCAAAGCAAGTGCATGAAATTGCACAAGTGCAGCTCTAGAATGAACAGCTTCTTGTACCTCATTACTCCACCTCTTCACAATCTCTGGGTTTGTCTGTCAAAAGAGTATATGTTACACCAAAAGTCTACTTAACTAGAAAATAAGTTGATTTCTCAATATCAGTCAAACCTGTAAAAGATGAATGCCGCTGACAAGGGCAGCACTGGCAACCACTGGATTTTTATCAACAATAGCTTGTTTGAGATACCTTTCAATTTGTGTCAGAAGTGTTCCATCAGTTATTCGACATAAGACGCGAATCGCATTTGCGCGATACATGTCGGTACGGCTATTCATGTCCTTCATCAGGGAGCTTGTGACAATAATAACCTTTGATGTCAAAAGAAAAGAGTTTATTTCCTGCTATTCTAAAAGCAAGGAACCATTCTTGGGGAAAAGATAGCAAATAAAAAGAAGGAAACCATATAACCTCGTCTGCAGAAGGAGAAAGCTCTTTTATAATGAGATAAACCATTCTCCTGAGACCAATATCTTTGGACTGGAACAGCTTTGTAACGGAAAAAAATACTTCTGTGGCTTCGATCTAGAAAGCAAAAGAATAGGAGCTTATTTTAAATCCAGCTTTCAGACTTTAATGTAAAATGACAATGAAATACACTGTGAAAGAATGAACCGATAGAGTGCCACGAAAATGTTACTTTGCATTGTGAGAAGGTAACAGACACACCCATGGTTTTTAAAGGCGTAAACGGGTTTCAAGGCCTTTTTCCTCGAGGCAGGGCGTAAGCCTCGAGGCGGGTTCAAGGCGTAAGCCTCGAACAAACGACCAGAAAACTTAAATCTAAGTGAAGTAGCAAACTATAACATATCCAAAAAGTGCATTCAAGTCAATAAGATAGCAAAAACAAAAGAAATCTAAAGTAGCAAATAATTAGTCTTGTCTGCAATGCAATAGAACTATTTGCCTAATGCTGCCCATAGCCCCATAGTTAAAAAAAAAAAGGGATATAAAACTAGTAATCTATTATAAAATAAAAAGGATTTTAGAACTCGTTGCTCTCATCACTATCAACCCCATCGCTATCATTCTCGTCATCTAGGGCGTTCACATCAGATGCAATTTCTGTATGATCTTTTGCATCACTGTCATCAATGTCAACCCATTCAAGTTCCTCGTCCTCGTCCCTCAATTGTATCGGCCTCTTGCCCTTTCCTTTATCTATAAAGTTAGACAGAGTATTCATTGGAAATGTTTTCTATATATAGAAGAATTTAAAGTTTTAAATGACTATTGAAGTTTGAATTTTGAAGAGAGGACAAGAGAAGACCGATGGTTTCTTTCTTCTGCTGACTGCTAGCCTTCAGCTGTTGTTACGTGACTTGAGAGTTGAGACTCCAAGTTTTTAATCCTTTTTTGGGCCATTTTTTAGCCATGGGCAGCCTTTTTAATTAACCCTAGCTGTGTAAAGAAACCTAATGGGCCTCTCTTTTAAGTAGAAGTGTTTAAATGGGCCAAAAACTCTTGGAATGGAGAATCCTAAGCCTCAAGGCGTGGGCCTCTTGTAACTGAGGCGTAAGCCTCTCAAAAAAAAGGCTAGAAGTGTGCGCCTCGAGGCATCGACCATGCGCCTCACTTGGAGGCGAGCCTCGAGGCGTAAGCCTCGAACGATTTTCAAAACCATGGACACACCGTCTCAAAATGCATCTCATCATACACAATATTCAATGAGTAAAGTCTATAAAAGGGATATGCATAAGCCAACGTTTCCGCTTTATATGTACCTAAACCTCAGCTTGGAATATTTATAACTAGCACAATAAACAGTAATAGATCACACAAATGTGTGGATAATTGAATAGGAGTTACAAAAACACAGCTAAAATAATTGCTCAACTTTAGCTAAATTTAGTCCAATTTAGAGATTGTATCATGATGTGACATGGGGAGGGGGGGAAGCGGGGGGCGGGGGAAGAGACAGAGAGAGAGAGAGATAATCTGACCTTTGTAAATGTCTCGCCCTGATTCAGAAGATACAGGAGCTTTGTGATCACCTAAAAGGCACAACGTAGAAAGGTTGATTACTTCTTACAAACTCCAGAAAGACATGATTGAACTGATTTGTGGATCACAAAAAGAAGTACCTGTGAACATCTCCTGGCATCCAGTTGAGGATCATTGAAAACTCTAGCTTCCTGTAACACCGCACCCTTCTCAATCCCCAAGAATGGGGAGTACTCTGGTGAAAATAATAAAAATCAACCTCAGTATGACCAAGATCCAAATTAAGCAGATCTAGACAGCAATGGACTGATCCAAAATAATGTAATCTAAACGAATCAAAGAATTAATTCCACATCCAGAAGTATCACAATAAAATGAAGTACACAAAACCTGTACCTAGAACTTAATCAAGGACACCATTAACTCGAACAGTTACACTCAATCAAATCGTTCAATTAAAATTTGAAACGAAAATGCCCACTGAGTGGAAGAAAACTCTCGGTAAAATCAAATCTAATCTAAAAGATCAACGACAAAGACCAACTCGTTTTCCAATTCAATTGTCGGTCAAATTCATATTTCCGCATACATAAGGAAATGTAGATCTGACAGCAAATGTAAAAAAGGGCATAAAGCGGAGTATCACTCGAAACCGAAACTCAACCAATTCGAAGAACGGAACTGAAATAAGGTGACAATATCTCGTAAATAAGAATCAAGGAATCGGAATCCACACCTTCGTCATCGCGATCATCGTCCTTCTTCACGAGAGGTTGAGCCATTTTAGAGAGATCTGAGAGATGAGATGGAAATTTGAAGAAGAATTTGCAGCTCGCACAATTCGCAGTGACCTCTGTTGTATATCTATAGTAAGTCGAATCGACTGCAGATCTGTCTCTCTGGAGGTCCCAATGTCACTGACTGCGTAGAACTGAAGTTAATTTGGTGGATTTGTAAAAGGGGGGGCACAGATAAGGAATTCCTTATGTTTGGTTTATAAATTGTTTTTCAACACACAAAAATTTACATGCATTTAGTCCCTCATCTTTAACTCTCACACACTTTTGCTCCATATTTTTTAGAGCATTTTCTATAGAGATTCTTTTGAAAAGAAAACTTTTTATTCTTTGGGAAAAATTATGAAAGTAAAAAAAGTTATGAAAAAATATGAAAATTCATTACTACCTCCATCCCACAAAGATAGGTTTTGTTTGACTTTTACATAGTTTAAGAAATTGTAATTAATATTATTAAAAAAGTAAATTTTAATTGTATTTTTTCAAATATACCCTTGTATTAAATAATGCTAATTAATAACAATATATATTAAGTAAGGGTACAATTGAAAAATGAAAGAAATTAAATGCAAATAAAATAGAAAGTGGCCTATATTTTGAGACGGATAAAAATGGAATACAAGCATATCTTTGTGGGACAGAGGTAGTATTATTTGTAAAACATACAATTAAAAGGAATATTAGAAAACTGATTATGGAAACATTTTCAACAAGCCCTTGGATTTTCAGAGTATGCACGATTTTTTTATTTTTTGCCTACATGTGATGAATTGTGCTGAAAAGGCTAGTGGTGACCGTGACATGACAATTTCTTCTTGGTCTATGATGACCACTGTCTAATTAAAAGTTGTTATAAAAAGAATGGTGGATAGTTAGTACCTTTTATAAATCGAGTGATGATTAAGAAATATTTTGAAATTCAATAAGTATTCCGATTCACAACTTAAATTTTGGTGTTGTTTAAAACGTTTTAACCCTGTGTGCAAATGATCATTTAGGAGTGGGAAAATGTAAAACTGCACAACTCGTTCTTACCTCAGTGCTTATATGGTATGGAATGTTTAGACAACTTTTAGTACCAACTTCACTTGAGGGCAAATGTTTCGGGACCAATTGAGCTAACATGTTTTGGGTAGCAAAAATGATTTTCTGAATGATCCGTTCAAAGCAAGGTTTTAAAAAGCGTAAAACAAATCAAAGGAGTTTGTTCTAGTAAAAAATGCATCCTTTATCAATATATTACTTGATCCAAATTTGAGTCATCATTCCATACTTCAAGCTATGTGCACTTTTTAAAACTAAGGATCATTCTCAAAAAAAAATCTCCCGTTTCTTGTCCGAATTCTCATATATATGGATAGAGAAAAAATCAGTAGTCATAATATACAAACCTAGTTCGACATGTCAAGCATGCATCCTACACAATTAACATATACATATTGTGCTCTGTATATTCTCCACATACATGATGATAAATAAGAAAATAATGTAGTGAAAATCTATGTCACACATTTGTCATGGGAGCTCTATGGCAAAGAGAACGGCGTTGAAAATATAATTTTCCGGGTTTGGTGGTACGTAGCACTAAAGTGGACGAGATAGCACTGCAAAGTCCATCGCACCAAATTGCCAACAAATTTCGATCAACATTTTCGAAAGCTTAGGTTGCTCATGGGCTGTTTCTAGTAGCGTGCATTTCCTGCGAATTTCCACCGGACGAGGTGCCATGCTCGCCGCTAGAATACTCCTGGCTTGATGTTCCTCCGTTTCTAAACCTTTTCAAATCCGAATATGAACCTCCGTCATATTCAGAACTCGAGCCATACATTGAGCAATGCCTATTTCTTCCTCCCTCGTGTAGGTCATCTAAAGAGACATTGCCTTCCAAAGCACGTTCAATCTATAGAAATGCCAAATTAGGATACTGTCACATATACACACAGATACTGAACAATGCTACATTGAATATCACATAAATACGCACCCTTAATACATGCCCTACAATGTATGCCTTAAACTCATTAGTATATTTAAAGGGCATGTTCTGAACCCTTCGTTCAGCAAAGCTGGCTCGAGAACGCTAAGCGAAACTTGATGTTTGATGTTTACTGAACCTTCCATATTAACCAAAAAAAAAAACAAAAAAGTCTAAATTGGGGGTCATCTAGATCACGTAACCTAAGGATTGCTACTCCAACCAGAAGTCATGCCAAGTGTACAACCCTCTAATGGAGAGTTGATCACGCCAATACAAAATGAGGGTAAAAATGGTAATTTTTTTTTATTTTTTATGTTTTGGAAAATCTATTAGAAGGTTGTACGCGTATTTATACAAATTGGTTATACAACTATTACTATTCCTCCAACAAAGAAAATTGTTAATATGACAGTTGCATGTATGTGTAATTGAAGTGTAACTTCATTAGAGAGCGCTTTTCACCTGGCTCATTTTGGGGCGTCTCCTCGCGGAATGCCTTATACATGCAGCAGCTGATGCAACCATGCGAAGCATCTCCTGTGGGTCATAGTTATTCCCCAAATGTGGATCCACCAATTCTTCAAAGCTTCCTCCTCCTTCGGTGACACGTGTTAAAATTGGTCTAGCCTATACATCCCCAATATAAAATAGAATGTTAGCAACCCTTAAACTGCAAATTAGACCTATAATAAATACCATCATCACGACAATGGACTTAATATTTAGAAATGGGTTTACCCAATCAACTAAGCTTTCATCATCGATACTTCTAATGTCGACCGGGCGTTTCCCAGTAATAAGTTCCAATAGCATGACACCAAACGAGTAGACATCAGATTTTTCAGTGAGCTTGCCACTGGATGCATACTCAGGGGCTAAGTACCTGCATTTCGCGTTCACAGAGGCTCAAGAACCCAACAGATGATTATAGCAATTTCACACAATGTATAGGTTCAAAATTGCTCATAGACTAAATACAATGAAAATATATTCTCACCCGAATGTACCCATGATTCGAGTTGAAACATGAGTATTGTTGTCTTGAGAAAGCTTAGCCAATCCAAAGTCAGCCACCTGATATAAAGGGACAACTCTACTTAGTCTATTAACTAAGACAAAATAATACACTAAACAAAAATACAGAATATAATTTTCTTCACTAATATTATCTAATCTAATTTTGAATACCTTAGCTTCAAAATTGAAGTCAAGAAGAATGTTTGCTGCTTTAATATCCCGATGGATAATACGAGGATGGCCTACAAAATTGACAACAAACATTAGATGGAAATAAATAAATAAATGAAATGGAGGAGATAAAACTCCTAAAAGAGATGGATATAAAGAGGTAAAGCGATTTACAATCTTCATGAAGGTAAGCAAATCCTTTAGCCGCTCCTATTGCAATTTTGAGCCTTGTAGGCCAGTCCATAGTTGGGCGACCTGGTCCTGCAAACATTGGGCAATCACATACATCCATTAAAATAACTATTTTGATCTTAATGAGACAGAAATTGAAGCAGCAGATTTATGTATGCATAGGAATTCAAATGCATGATAAGATTTGAAAGGATGTTAAAACCATACCATGAAGGTGATGCTCGAGGGTATTATTGGCAACATACTCATAAACCAGCATCCTCTGCGATCCAGCAATGCAGTATCCGACGAGCGACACCAGGTGGCGGTGGTGGACGCGGCTAATAATATCAACCTCCGCCTGAAATTCTCTTTCCCCTTGTCCACTGTTCGATTTCAGGCTCTTCACCGCAATTTCCTTACCATTCGGCAAAATCCCCTTGTGCACATATCCGAACCCACCTTGCCCTAACAGATTCGATTGCGAGAAACCGCCAGTCGCCGCCGCCAAGTCGTCATACGTGAAGCTGCTCTGGTTAAACCCGAGGGCAACGGCGGGATGCGGCGGTGGCAAGGCAGGTCCTCGTGGACCGGAGAAACCGGCGGAGCTTAATTCACTACTGGTCATCATCGGCGGAGGCGGCGGCGGCTGCACTGGCCATCCCATTTCCGAGCTCACGCCGGCACTGCTCGGTGCCGCCGGCATTTTAACGATGTGATCGGTACGGGCACCATTGTGCCAGTTTCCGTGTTGTCCGCTGCTGTAATATCCAGGATCTGCTTAATTGAAATTTATTATTATTATAACTAATTAATTAATAATTAATTAAAATAACGTGTAAGTAATTTTTAGGGATTATTTGATACAAATTAAATGAAATTTAATTTAATTTCGCTAAAAAAATTTATTTATTTATTTTTTTTGTTAGTTCAAATGTGGAGTATTGAAAATATTAAAAAAAAAGTCAAATTAATATCCGAACAGCTAGAAAATGATGAGTCAGAAAAATAAATCTAACTTAATTTGTATCAAACAAACCCTTAATTTGATTCGAAATAGAGAAAATGGACCACCATTTCCTACGGAATGATCACTGTAATAATGCATATTGTGCTTTCTCTTCCTCTTCTTCGAACAACAACACAACCAGGCGATGATAACCAAGAGCAAAAGTCCGGCGCCGCCTGCTATGCCGCCAATGATGAGTTCCCGATTGGTAAAGTCGTTACCGTTGGATTTCGAATGTTGTGATGGTGAATGGTGCTTTGGAGGAGCAAGTGCCCTAGAATGCGGCGGTGGTGGAGGAGGAGGCGGCGGCGGCGGTGGTGGTGGTGGTGGTGGTGGAGGAGGTGGAGGTGGTGGAGATGAAGACGAATTATCGTTGTCATCTTCCTCTTTTATTAGAGTTACTGTAGAATCTGACACTTTTATTGATGCCGACGATTCGAAATTTGAAAATTTCTCAGGTGACAGAGCCACCATATTGATGAAATTATATCAGGTAAAATTATATTGCCACCACTTTACATAAAATTATTTTAAAATAAACACCACCTCCCCTCCCACACAATCATTCGATTTCCCCCTATCAAGATCCAATGAGCTTCGTATCAAATTTCTACCTAACATAACACAAAAAATAAGAAAATTAGAGAGAGAGGCAGAGAGAGAAAAATTTAGAGAGAGAAAAACGTGGATTGAAAAAGAAAAGAGAGGTATAGAAAGAGAGAGACGTGAAAATAATACCTATTAGGAGAATGGGAGGAAGGATCGATTATGATATGGTTATCTCAAAGGGGGTTGCATGTGCATGGGAAAAGTTTCAAAGAAAGAAATTACGAGCCGTTAAAAATGGAAACTCAACCAGAAATTATATTTTTAATTTTTTGGAACTATAGTATTTTAATAATTTTTTAATTGTTTTTTAATATTATTTACTTTTTAGTGAATATTCTATGATTGGAGGCCGTGTCTTATGGTAGCTTTCGTAGGAGAATTAGTGATCCAACAAATGTCATTTGATGAATTCCCCTCTTGATGCGCTCGTGGTTTACATATAACCACAAGTCATCTTTTGATTCAACTGAATATTGAAATTAAACACAAATTTGGTGTTTGTTTGGGTGAGATTTCCTTTATAAAAATAAAAATAAAAAAAGAAAGAAAAATCAAACGAAAATTGAACGTACAATTGAAAAGTACGTTCAAAAAGTTGTCATATGTTATCTTAATTAAGAACGTCGACAAGCCAAGTTTATTTGTGACTCCCTCGAGCGGAGCTTGACAAAGCTCGACTGGAGCTTTGATCGGAATGAGCTATCGATGACTCATGACCCAAGTATCTAGAGGAGTCCAAAAGGAATGAGCAAGATGAGATTGTGTGGAGCACCGATCATGATTTATGTATTTATCTCACTTCTACTGTTTGTGGACTGTAGAACGAAATTGAAGATCTTCACACTTCACAAAAACTTGGTCAAACAAGTGTTTCTTATAGAAACAATTCTTTAACTTCGAGTTTAATGTAGGTTGTGAATTTAGGGGTGGGCATCTGTTGGGTTGGGTCAGTTTTTGACCCAATCAACACCGACCGATCGGCTGTCGATTTTTAAGAAACCAAACCAAACTCGACTATCGGTCAGTTAGGGTTGGTTTGTCGGTTACCCGATATTTTTATGTACAATTTTTTTTTTTTTTTAACCAAACCATCTGGCTTTGAAAACCGAACTAAACCAACCCGATTCGGTTGGTATGATCGGTTTTGCGGTTTTTTTGCCCACCTCTAGTTGTGATCTTGACGATAACATAGACAGGTTTAATAAGCTGACCATACTCACTAAATTGCAAGGAAAAGCTTTCAAGTGAGTAGAAGGTAGTTTGTCTATTGAACAATTCAGGAGAGAATAGAGAAGTATAAAGAAATTAAGAGTGCCTCAGGATATGGGGGCACACTCTTACGGCAGATATTGTACATACTCCTATCAAGAACAAGGAATTAAAATTCAAGATAGAAGATAAAAGAGGCCTGTAATGTAGAGAGTTTTGTGCATAAAGAATAACTCTTAAGAAATGTCATTTTAAGAGGTTTTCAAACAAAATTCAAGCACAGTGAGTTAGGATCGGAAAATGGTGCAGTAATAATGTTGAAAATGAACTAATTAAAATCTCATATCCAATAGTGAGTTCATAGATTTTTTTTTTTTTCGAAATTACTTTTTAGTTTCTCTAGCAATGAAAATTATGAAATTGTACGGACAACATTTAGTAAATTTGAATATATAGTTGAAATTAAAATTTACCTTGTAGTAGAAACTATTTTTTTAACAAAAGAAAAAAAAAAGATTAATCAAGTTTGAACTTTGAATTAATATTAACTCTGCATGCTAATTAAACATAGACTAATTAAATCACATCGATCGCGTGGATATAATCATTTAGATTATTACAACCAGAGGCCAAAATACTTTCATTCAAGACATGTCTTTTTTAATCCCATACAAACACTTACACCATAGAAATAACACACACAACACGCAACATCAACACAACGACATTATACATACATGATGATGATCACGAGATAAACTTGTGTCTCAACTTCTGATCATTCATGATAAGCAGAACTCTTTATCAAAAGATTTCTTTTGTTTTAGTTTATAACATCGTCAGCGTAAATTAAAGTACTAGGTCTTGATTCGAAATCTTGTGCAAATCCATTCCTTTCCTCACGGATAAGTCCAACAGGTCTTACTTCAGTTGATGTGTGACAATCAGTATGTTTTTTAATGTTGTCCACACCCAAAAGGCCTTGGACTGTTTTGGGTACAGGTTGATCTTTCTTTATACCTTGCCGGTACTCACCAAGGTCTTTTCTTGCATGTATGTATGGTGTTTGCAAGCTGCACAAAAGAGATTATAAATCAATGAATTTTTTATTTAAATATGAACACAATTGTTGATTCTAATTTCGAATTAAGAAACGTCACAATAATAATGCAATTTAATGGAAAATAACTTCTTATTTTATAACTTTTACGTGCAATTGATTGGGAACTATTGGAAAAGAAACCACAAAAAATAAAATAAAATAAAATTCGTGGACCTAAAATTAAATTCCGGGAGAAATATTATGAGTCAAATAACAAAAATGGAATTCGATTTCTTGAAAAAGACATTTTCCATGGAAATTAAAAGCAAATCAAACACACCCTAGGTTGGAAAAAAGTTAGTATGTTGTGGTTTTAACATTCTTCCGTTTAAAAATTAACTCATATATATAATTAAGTCAGAAAATGAAATATTAATATTATTGACACATTCAAAATATTTAGTAATTACTATCCATATATTTCCTGGATTCCGTCCCCATAAAATTAAAGAAGACATCTTATAATATGATTATATGACACGAAATGTTTTTATTCCCCATAGTCCTTGTACTTATTTAGAGTATTTTCAATGCTGTAATGTGTGGTTTCTTATTAGCTAGTGTGGCATACAAAGGCATGTTAGTTTTGATTTTTATATATTTTTATTTTATTCATTCTTTCTAAATTTGAATTTGGTCAAATCAATCATATTCACAAGGTCCGTGGGACCTACATATAAAATCTCCACCATTCAACTTCACTTATCTCTAGCTCATATTTTACATAAAAATCCATAAAAACTTCAATCCTATCATGGGCTGAAAATAAAGAGAAAACATATTCAATAATGGACGTGGATTGAAAAAGTAATGGCCTATGTGTATATTTATGATTCACTAAAAAAGAAAAAGATAATAAAAAGAGTAAATAAAAAAAGTTAAATCGATAATATCTAATGCATTATCTAAAGGTAAACCGTGTCTTAATTGTCTATTATATATATATATATATATATATATATATATATATATATATATATAACCATGTTTAATGAATCTTCAAGTTTTTGCGAGGAAAAAAAAAATTTCTTCAAACTGTTGGAAATGCTCTTACCAAAATAAGTGTGAGGAGACCACCCAAAGTAACAACTGATTTCATTTTTCCCTTACTCAATTGGAACCTCTATCGTTTTTATGACCAAATGCCTTGCAAATGCTGGCTATTTATAGAAGAAATAATAATGAGGTGTTTAGGGCTTGTTTGGTTGGAACGAAAAACATAACTAGAATATTGAAAAGGATATTAATAAAGAAATTAAAATCCTTAATCACATTGACTTACATAATTTCATTGTAACCAATTGCCAATAATTGTTATTTGTGGGGCTCCTGTACCGAGGTTTCTTGTCTCATATATATAAATCAGCAAGATATGTCGACGTTCTATTTGATTTTCTTGAAATATAATTATTGGTCCAAACAATAAAAGAAGATGGCAATTCTGTAAAACAAAAAAAAAATTACTGAAAACTTGATATTCAGTAATTTTAACTAATACAAAATTGTTTATATATGTATAATGGTCACGATGTATAATCTAGATCTCTAAATATGTGTGAGCAATTTTAACTAATACAAATAATGACACCATATTTATAATGACACCACATTTAAATAACATTAAAGATCCGAAACTTTACTTATGTTAACAAATTTGGTCTCAAATTATTTTAAGTAAACTTTTATATCTACTTCCATTATATAGCATATAATATCTCCTGATAAGTGTGATTCTGCACACTTATTTATATATCTTTACATTCAAGTAGAGCAAACTTCTACTTATATTTATGTATAATTATTATGTTTATAGGTACTATTCCTCACTATGAAGGAAAACGAGGCCTAAAGGAGGAAAAATGACTCAAAGTGTCAAGAAATTCGAAGTCGGGGACTAAAACGCAACTATTTCAAAATTGGAGGACTTCGGGTGCAAATATGTGTAGATCTTCTCAGCCATATTTCTTATTTTAACATGGAAGAACACGGGAAGCGGAGTCCGTAGCTTTTTACGGATCTCAATTCCGAGTTCCGGATCAAAAGATATGGCCAAACGAAGATCGGTGCCCAAAATGCAGGATGTCTGAAGAAGAGGAGCACTTTCGATACATATACAAGTTGATTTGGAGAAAACAATACACTAGAGAGTTGTAGATCATTGAGTCTAGTTTCCAACTCAACTTGAATCGGCTCAATCGGACATCGGAATCAAACGTTATGGGCGAAATACCAAAACCTGCGCACGTAGAAAAATATGTACGGCCGTAAATTTTAAATGTACGGCCGTAACTGGTGTTTGACAGCCGTAACTTATAATTATACGGCCGTAAATTCTCAGAAAATTGGCCAATTTCATGCAGAGAGTTAATTACGGTCGTACCAAGTAATTGTACAGCCGTAAAAGGGGAAATACGGCAGTAAAAACACCAGAACCAGATGCCGAGGATTTCCCCTGTTTTGGCCGATTTTCTCCCTCATTTTCTCTCGACTTGGAGACCTTTTGGGGATCATTTGTACACGAATTTGGGGCCTTTATACACCCTTTTTCATCCCCAATCATATCATCTTCATTTTTAGTTAGGTTTAGAGGTTAGCTAGGGTTCTTTCCTTCCTTCCTCTCTTCCCTTCTTCTTTCTTTCCTTCTTTTCTTCTTCTTTTCTTTTCCTTTTCTAGTTTAGGGGTATTGATTGGGGATTAAACCCTTGGAGAAGAAACCAAGGAGATCAAGAGGATATGGATTGGAAGTGAAGAACAAGATTTTACTCTTCAAAAGGGAGATTGTCTTTAATCTTGTTTTGTTCTTTCATTTTCTTTCCATTTATGCTTTGATTATATATGTATCAATGATTTCCTTTACTATGAAGTAATCTTGTAAGTTAGGATTTTTGATTAATCTTAATATATGTTTAGTTAATCCATTTGAGTTGTTGGAATTGATTTGTATTGGATTGTCTATCTCTTGTGTGAATGCTTTTGAGTATGATACATGTATGTGCTTGATCACCACGTATATACAATAGTGGCATGTTTAGGCTTCGAGAGAAGAATGTGCACGTTAGACCCCGAAGTATTCACTCTAAGTTCTTGTAGGGGATAGAGATATACCCCTAACCTTAGATGATCAATTGAGTTATTTTCACAAACTTTTATGCGGTTGATTGGTAACACATCGACACAGAAATGTAGTAGGTTGAACTAATTGGCTAGGGTTTGCTTGACATGCGAGAGCGGAGTGAGCTATATAAGGAAAACCGGATCTAACATCGAAGGTAGATAATATGTTTAGTTCAACAACGGATTAACGAGACTAGTATTGAGTGAAGTCATTATTCCCGACTATCCATTTATCCAAGTTCTATCTCCATTCATGCCCATTTTTATTGTCTTTGTTTTATTGCTTTCTTAGTGTAGTTTAGTTAGTTGAATTTCTATTTCTTTATTGTGTTTGTGTTCCTTGTATATAGTTTTCTATTCGCTAGGATAAGTAACTCAACTATAAATACCAGTCCTCGTGGGATCAATATCCGGACTCTTTGAGTCCTACTTTATTACTTGTACGGCCCGTGCACTTGCGGTTCAATTTGTGCGTGAGTATCCGCCGATCAAGTTTTTGGCGCCGTTGCCGGGGATTGGTTCTTTTTGTATTGAGTTTCTCGGTTCTAGTTTTATTTTCAATTCTTGTGTATAGCTTTGTTTTTCTTTCATTTCTCTTCCAATGGCAGGTTATCCTTCATTTTCTGATAGTGTTGAAGATGATGAAGAGAACATGCTATTTGGAAGTTATTGCCCAATGGAGTATTCATATACATATCCGGATCGAACCACTCAAGAGGTCGACCAATCATGCATGTATCAAGAACAATGGGAGCAATCTATTCTCGCTTCAACCTGTGAGAATTGTGAAGCAATGCATCCAACTTCTATTTGTCATTTGATCCATTTTGGCTACTCTCCGTTTCAAGCAATCGAGCAAGAAGCTTATGAGCCACAAGAGAAGATACCGGGTTGGGAAGAAGCTTTTGCTAGATTGGCCAACTAACAATTGGAATACCAAGAGCGCATTGATGCAAAAATGGAAAGATTGGTGAACCAAGTTGGCCAACTTACTACACTTGTTTTGGAGAGTCGACAAGTACCTTTTTCAAAGCAAGTAGAGGATGCTATTCAAGAAGTTAAGGTGGAGGAGGAGACGAGCTTGGATCATCACTTCAAAGACATCATTTCACTCTTCCCTAATCAATTGGAACGGGTGAAGACTCTTGAGGAAGTCACACTGATCAAAGAACTCGAAGTGGAAGAGTTTGATGTGGATGAAGAGGTGAAAAGCTTGGAGCTTGTTGAAGTAACTCCCATTGATTTCATCATTGGCGGCGAGGAAGAAATTGAGATTTACATTGTCGAGTTCAAGCCGGATGTGATCAAGTCGAGAGACTTTGATAAGTGAACAAGGCTTTGGTGTGTTTTGAGCATACCACGAAGAGAAGTACCACTTAGCCAATATGGGAAGAAATCCAAAGCCACATTTTTTGTGGATTGACAAGCAATCCATGCTACATCCTTTTTGTGTCAAGCTAATGACATTAAACAAGCAATTTCTTTCCCTTTTACTTACATGCTTTTTATTGCTATCAATAGTTAGGTTATATCATCATTTTTGGAATGCATGAGCCATTTGATACATTCTTGAGCTTTACTTAGAAGCTTGTGCATCATCTCCCAACTACTTTCATTTCACTCCAAGTGTGGTGTGTTTGTGCCCTAGTTATCTTTCATGCCCCATCCCCTCGATACTTTACAAAATCTCATCTCATTGAGTTTTATGGAAGAATTGTTTTTAACTCCAAAATCATTTTTGATGCTTAAACTTTTCATATCTTCATTTAGTTTTACAATTGTGGAGTTTAGAACAATTGTTTTGAGTTTTAGTTTAGTGAAGTTGTTATTGTGGTTGAAAATTATTCATCCCACCATTTTCTCTTTGAATGTCCATTGAAAGTTGTTTCAATTCCCGCTTCTCATTTGATGCGTAATATTTAAATCTTCTTTGAGCTTTGTTGTTAAGGAATATGGAACAACTAGTGTGGAGTTGAGTAGTTTGATGTTGTTGTTGCATTTGGGAAATTTATTTCTCATATCACTCTCTTCTTGTGATCTCGTAGGACACTCCTTGGCCAAGAGTTGTTCGACGCATTGCCTTGTGCTTTGATGAGCTATCAATCCAAGAGAGGCATTGTCACAAGTGTGGGGGTGACTTCGTTGGTCCTTTGCACTAAAAATGGACACCATGAGTCTCGCACTAAACCGGGGAAGTTCCGTTATCCCTTTTTCCTTGTTCTTTCACATTGAGGAATATATGTATATGTTAAGTGTGAGGGTGCTTATGTTTATGTGTTGTGTGTTTAGTTTGTTATTTATAGGTTGTGTGTTTGTTGTTTTAGTTAGGTTGTTGTGGTTAGTTTTAGTTAGTTGCATGTTCGTTGATTAGTTTGTGTTTATGTTATAGTTTGTGTTTGTTTAGTTAGTTTGTTTGTTGTGTTAGGTTGTTTATAGGATGTTGTTTGTTGTGTTTTTGTGTTTGAGAGTTTCTTTGATGTTAGTTTTATGTATTGTGTGTTTGTTTAGAGTTAGACTTGTATGTTTGTTGTTTGTTTTGGTCTGTTGTTTGTTTGTGTGTTTGTTTAGGTTATTTTTAGGTTTGTGAGTTTTTTTTAAAAATTTAAATTGATTTTAACTCACAAAGGATGCTATTTGAGCTTCATTTTGAAAATTGCTTATCCATTTGAAAGTTGTGACTTCTTGTTAATTGGATTTAGAACTTGTTGTTGCATATGGTTGAGTGTTGAGCTAGAATACTTCCCAAGCCATCCTTTTTCAATCACTTTTACCTTTGTGAGGGGTTAAATGAGCCGATGGATGATTTGTTTGGTAAAGGGATAATTCCATGCATGTTATTTGTGTGGAGTGTCTTCAGTTGACGAGCAGAAATTGGGTAATGACCATTTGCTAGAGATCTATCCATGGAAATAACTGAGAGTTGATATATAAAAAAAAACAAAAAAAAAACAAAAACAAAAGAAAAAGTTTTGGCTACCTCGCTTGCAATTTTTTTGAGCCACCATTCTCTTACCTCATCGACTCGAGTTATTAAGTTCTTCGGGGTATTCTATACCCGGTGCCTTGAGTGACGAGTTCGAGAGTCACCGACTGAAAGCTCGCTACATGGGTCGTTGAGAAAGCATTATTGTTGGGGGCTTTTCTATTTGCATTTGAGAAGCAATAAAGAAAAAAGAAAAAAAATGTGAGGGGTTGTGAGGATCATGGATTTAGATAGCTAGTTTGGTTTGAATTGCCTAGTAGAAACTTGTTGATTGGAGCACTCAAAACTAGGGAGAATCATCTCGTTACTAAACTATTGATTTTGCCGGTGCAATTTACCCACATTAGAGTCGAAAAAGAAATGAGTGATATGAGCAACCCTTGAAATGATCACCGGGTGGATTCGAGAGAAAATGATTAGAGTATGATCACGAGAGAGTAAGGAAATATTTGACTATTGAGGGTCGGGTTGCCAACCAAGCACTTGTTGAATCCAATTGGTGTTTGAGATGACTTGGATGAATTAAACACTTTTGTAGTAGTATAAATTGTGAGTTAATTTCAATTTCTACTTGAGAATTGTTTTATTTGTTTTTCATTTACTTTCTCATTTTTGTTTGTGTGTATGTAGTAGTTAGTCTTGCTCGGGACTAGCAAGAATTCAAGTGTGGGGGTGTGATAAGTGTGTATTCTGCACACTTATTTATATATCTTTACATTCAAGTGAAGCAGACTTCTACTTATATTTATGTATAATTATTGTGTTTATAGGTACTATTCCTCACTATGGAGGAAAACGAGGCCTAAAGGAGGAAAAAGGACTCAAAGTGTCAAGAAGTCCGAAGTCGGGGACTAAAACGCAACAATTTCAAAATTGGAGGACTTCGGGTGCAAATATATGTAGATCTTCTCAGCCACATTTCTTATTTTAACATGCAAGAACACGGGAAGCGAAGTCCATAGCTTTTTACGGATCTCAATTCTGAGTTCCGGATCAAAAGATATGGTCAGACGAAGATCGGTGCCCAAAATGCAGGATGTCTGAAGAAGAGGAGCACTTTTGATATAGATACAAGTTGATTTGGAGAAAAGAATAAACTAGAGAGTTTTAGATCATTGAGTCTAGTTTCCAACGCAACTTGAATCGGATCAATCGGACATTGGAATCAAATGTTATGGCCGAAATACCAAAACTTGCGCATGCAGAAAAATATGTACGGCCGTAAATTTTAAATGTACGGCCTTAACTTATAATTATACGGCCGTAAATTCTCAGAAAATTGGCCAATTTCATGCAGAGAGTTAATTACGGCCGTACCAAGTAATTGTACGGCCGTAAAATGGTAAATACGGCCGTAAAAAGGGAAATACGGCCGTAAAAACACCAGAACCAGTGCCGAGGATTTCCCTTGTTTTGGCCTATTTTCTCCCTCCTTTTCTCTCGACTTGGAGACCTTTTGGGGATCATTTGTACACGAATTTGGGGCCTTTATACACCCTTTTTCATCCCCAATCATATCATCTTCATTTTTAGTTAGGTTTAAGCTAGGGTTCTTTCCTTTCTTCCTCTCTGCTCTTCTTCTTTCTTTCCTTCTTTTCTTCTTCTTTTCTTTTCCTTCTCTAGTTTAGGGGTATTGATTGGGGATTGAACACTTGGAGAAGAAACCAAGGAGATCAAAAGGATATGGATTGGAAGTGAAGAACAAGATTTTACTCTTCAAAAGGGAGATTGTCTTTAATCTTGTTTTGTTCTTTCATTTTCTTTCCATTTATGCTTTGATTATATATGTATCAATGATTTCCTTTAATATGAACTAACACTACACCATATCTCGCAATTTGTCACGGTTTTAAATCAGTGATAATCAGAATTTGTCACTTTAAACTGCGATAAATCAATTTGTCACTTTTAAACCGTGACAAAAACACATAAGCCCCAGTTTGTCACGGTTTAAAACCGTGACAAATGGTCATGGTTTTAAACCGTGACAAATGGTCATGGTTTTAAACCGTGACAAATTGAAAAAAAAATTTAAAAAAAATTACAATATAATTTTTTGATATTAACAAACATATTTGGTTGATGGTATAAATTAGTAACGACAATTCATTAAAAAAACCCTAAATCCATGCAAAATGACATTCTCAAATCAAATTTGATCATCACAAGAACTCGATATCTTTTTGTGCAGTCATAATAAAATTACAATTGTATACTAAAATTCGATGTACATCCATATTTCATAAATATACACATTTCAACCGGAAAACAAGAGAACAAAAATGATAAGAAAAAGATGAAGAGAAATATGTACATCCATATTTCATAAATATACACATTTGAAAATACAACATTATTCAATCTTGTTGCCATATACATCGAATAGATTGCTTAATTCAAAAGTACAAGGCAAACGGCGGCAATAAGCACTAAGCTAGTAACTCCTTGTATAAATCGGAGCATCAACTGGAAAATAATCAAACTCTTCTTGTCCCCTGATTAATCAAGGATTGATTGACAACATACTAAACATAATACATATAAGAATTAGAAAATAATCACAAAAGAACTAAATTTCGTATCTTCCATTAACCAAGCAAACCACCTAGCTACTTAGTTTAGTACTATCATAAGAAAAGCATAACAGAAAACAAGCTACTCCATGATAAATCCCAACCTTTAAATCATTTCAATCATGAGACAAACTTATACAAATTTATATCTATTGTTCCACCACATACAATCCCAAAAGCAAGCATCCTCTATTCATTTAGCATCAATATTGTAGAAAATAAATTGATCAACAAACAAAAGCCACAATTCATTAGGTAATTGCAAATTATAGAGATAATGATTAACGAATAGCTCAGTTCAATACACTATAATTCAGTCATTCCTAGAGTAAATCCATAGGCAAGAACAAGAGATTCTTTTATTTATTGGTAAACCACTCAGTTTTATTTTCCTTCATTCCATAACATTAGTAATCGGAACAAATGTCAGATTGAAAAAAACCAAAAGAAAAAGGGGAAAAAGGACCAACAATCGAGTGTATTTCACATAGCCCATTAGTGTTGTTTAGTTTTGTATAGATTACCATCATTGGTTACGCCAGCCGAACTCAAATAATCTTCACAAGTTCCATGATGTGGAAGTGATGAACCTTTTTGAGCTGCATTTTTCATTAGAATTTGCCTTCCATTTTCGAGTCCAGGCTCTTGGTCTAGCAGATCCTATATAAGAATTACTGCCAAGGCCAAAATGTAAGAACATATCTTCCTCTTGAAACAAATGAAAACTCAGACCTTGTACTTGTAGCTAAGTTGTTTAAGATATTCATTGGTTTCATCCAACATTGATGCTTTGTTGGTCTAATATAGGAAACATCAAAATCATTTCTATAATAATAAATCAATATAATGTATAAATCAATATAATGTAGACCACAATATGTGTAATAAAATATGCAAAAGAATAATATATGTTAGTTTTGAACTAGTTACCTTACTAGAATTTGAAACTGCGTTTTAAAGTGCCTTGAGTTTTTCATTGATCCAACTTCTCCTCCTCTGCCAAAAACCATGTACTGGATAAAAGCTCAGCTCACGTTGAAATCTTTACAAATAAAAATTCACAGTGAGTTAAAGGCAAACCTTTTCTGATAGGTTATGCTGTTATGGATCTCAACTGCTCCACTCCTGTTTGAAGAATGAGGTGGAATAGACTTAACCCGACTCTCAGAATCCTCGGCTTCCATTTTATTTGAAAAAATTTTTTACAAAGACAAAAGCAAAGATTTATTAACTTAAAAAATATTAATTCTGAGTAGAAATAAACCATGAAACAGTTGTTAAAGAAATCACCTTTACTACCTTACATTCTTGAGCAGCTCTAGAGAGCCAAAAGCTAAAAGTTCTGCTATATGCCTAATTTATTCAAGAGTTGGTAATATAACTCCAGATGAAGAATAACAAAAGAGCAAAAAAAATTCAATAAAAAGTAGTAAAAAGGAGAGATACAATGTATATATCCTTAATATAAAAAGACGAGATACAATATATATCTCCTTAATATATTATCCATAAACAAAATTACCCACAAGAATTTTCCAATAAAAAAGAAAAGGAAAATCAAGCAGCTAATGTAATATCTCCAATCTCTAACTGAGCATCAATGTCTTCAAGTTGCTTCTTCACACTTATATCAATCAATTTGGAACCACAACTTCCATCCCTTATAGTGAATCCAGCAACCAGTGAAGGATCAATTTGAGTTCGCAGAGTATTGAACTACAACATGCATACCATTAAGAGAAGCAACTATTAGGTAGTTTGAAGTAATAGTTATTCTCTTTGATATGCTTTATTGATTTAGGAAAATCTTTCTTTCAACAAACACATTGCAGAGCTCTAATATTGAAATACAACAACAAAATTAGAATAAAAATTGTACCTTAATCCACTGGGAAAGAGTCCCTAACATGTAGTTTGAGTTGAAGATATTTTGGTCAAAGCTATCTCCTTTACACTTGCCTAGCAGAATAAGTATTCTTATCACTAAGAACTGAATGATGTAAAATTAGGAAAACAACACCGAATGATAAGCCATAATATATTGTTGAAACCAATTGTGTATAATGTATGTTATTTTAAGTATCATATAAGATTTTAACTTTATATTGCTTTCATTTTTTACTTCTATCATTAATAAGGTTTGATTGGTTTTAAGCCTCTATTTAGGAAGACTAGTTGGTCAAGTATTGGGAGTATTGATTTTACTTCTATCATATAAAAAGCATTAATTCAATTTTCAAATATTGGGTCGAGTTTCCTCGGATTGGGGCGACATCTTCAATATATGCTACCACGTTGAACCATGCATAAAAATAAAATGAAACATGAAAAAGATAAGCTAACAACTATCTTCAAAAAATTGGTGCTCAAAAGTAAGTACAATGTGCATGAATAAATATGGGGAAGGTTGTTATGTGATATAGATCAAGGAAACGAAGCACAATGTAAGCATCTCAAGCAATTAGCAAACATTTTGTATAGCTTCAATGAGACAATATGTCAAACACTTTGTAGGCATAAATGGAAAACTCACAATGGCAACTCAATGGAGGTTTCAATCCGAAAATTCCATATAAAATGAACCTCAATCACAAAATATACCCACAATTCATGATTCCCTTCAAGATTATCATTATTTTGTGTGCCCTACTAGAAGAACCCGAATTAGAATGCAAACATTCATTCTCATACAAAACCATTTCTAATGCCAAATTTGCATTCCATTCAAAATTACCTTTGGAGATGCTCCAAGTTCCATGAATTAAAGGGTATGTTTCACACTCCATATACACAAAATATACCAAAGAATACTACATAATCAACAAATTATAGCATAATTTCTAAACCAACGAAGCTATATGCCTAGATTTGTCAATAAAAAAAATTAATAATCAATGAGACCAATTTCATTAATATTCTTTTTCCATTAATATTTAAATTTCATTTTAAATATTCTTTTTCCATTTTTCCTATTCTACAAACATTATTGTCAAAAATTCATTAATCATTAAGGAATGTAGCTATAAAAATATGTATAGCTACAAAGAATTCATACAAAACCATTTCTAATGCCAAATTTGCATTCCATTCAAAAAATTACCGTTGGAGATGCTCCAAGTTCCATGAATTAAAGGGTATGTTTCACACTCCATATACACAAAATATACACAAAGAATACTACATAATCAACAAATTATAGCATAATTTCTAAACCAACGAAGCTATATGCATAGATTTGTCAATAAAAAAAATTAATAATCAATGAGACCAATTTTAGCTACCTCCATGAAGTTCACTACAAGAGATTACCTTGAAATTTAGGCGGTGATTAAGCCGGTACTTGAGCAAAAACCTTGATTTTAGCTTGAATTCAAGTTTTGGGACTAATTTTTGCAATTTTCATGGTGAATTTCGAGTAGAATTAGGGCAGAAATTTGGGGATCTCGTTTTCTTCTTTCCTTCTGCGTCGCTACTGCTGGTGTTTCAGATTTTATTTTATTTTTTTATAAAACTCGCGAGTTGTCACGGTTTAAAACCGTGACAACTCGCGAGATAGTTGTCACGGTTTAAAACCGTGACAACGCGCGAGATGGTCACGGTTTTAAACCGTGACCAATATCTCACGGATTGTCACGGTTTTAAACCGTGACAATCCTTAAAAAAAAAATTATTTGTCACGGTTTTAAACCGTGACAATCAGCGAGAATTTTAGTCACTGTTTAAAACCGTGACAAATTGAAATTCTATTGAGTGACAAATACCACATTTTGGTGTAGTGTAATCTTGTAAGTTAGGATTTTTGATTAATCTTAATATATGTTTAGTTAATCCATTTGAGTTGTTGGAATTGATTTGTATAGGATTGTCTATCTCTTGTGTGAATGCTTTTGAGTATGATACATATATGTGCTTGATCACCACGTATATACAATAGTGGCGTGTTTAGGCTTCGAGAGAAGAATGTGCACGTTAGACCCCGAAGTATTCACTCTAAGTTCTTGTAGGGGATAGAGATATACCCCTAATCTTAGATGATCAATTGAGTTATTTTCACAAACTTTTATGCGGTTGATTGGTAACACATCGACACAAAAATGTTGTAGGTTGAACCAATTGGCTAGGGTTAGCTTGACATGCGAGAGCGGAGTGAGCTATATAAGAAAAGCCGGATCTAACATCGAAGGTAGATAATATGTTTAGTTCAACAACGGATTAACGAGACTAGTATTGAGTGAAGTCATTAATCCCGACTATCCATTTATCCAAGTTCTATCTCCATTCATGCCCATTTTTCTTGTCTTTGTTTTATTGCTTTCTTAGTGTAGTTTAGTTAGTTGAATTTCTATTTCTTTATTGTGTTTGTGTTCCTTGTATATAGTTTTCTATTCGTCGATCACTAATAATAATTTTCCATTAAAATGCTCATCAAGAAGTTAACATCAAAGATCTTATTTGTATTACATACATAAAAACAATAATTAATAGATAAAAAAATATTTTATCTTCATTGCAAGTGCATAAAGTGAACAAAAAATATTTCAAAAAAAAAGTGAGCAAAAATCATTATTATGGATTAAATCTATTTTTTAATAAAGGTAAAGTATTTTTTTTGAAGGGAATAAAAGTAAAATATTTGCCCCAAAGAATTTTGGATTTAGCTTTTACAATGAAATAAAAAAAGAGGATCTTCAAAACAATTAAAATGGTGCTAATACAAAAAATTATAGTGTTATTAATTAACCGAATTAATATCACGTATAACACTTATGTCAGCATGATCAAATGAAAGATCATCTATAATTGTTGCCCCTCCAATTACAATATCATGTACTCCATTCGTCCCATATATAGAGACTTGTTTTCCTTTTTTAGATGTCCCAAATATATAGACATGTTTTTTTTAAGAGGTTTAATCTAGAATATTTTACTTATATACCGTTACTTAATATTTAATTATAACTATCAATTTAAATTCTACTCATTAAATAAGGGTAAATTGGAAACACGGTTTACAAAATATATATTTTCAATATTTTTCTTAATCTTTGTGAAAAGTCAAACGAATCCATATATATGGGACGGAGAGAGTATAACACTCTTATCTGCATGATCCAATGAGATATCACCTAGAATTGTGGCCTCTCCAATTAAAAATGAAGAAATTCTATCTCTAATAATAGTTGATTTCGGGTGGTAAGAAAAGGAAAAATAATTAGTACGTCAAGAATATCAAGCTCGATACTCATAGTCACGGCACTATTCGTCTACGCGTAAAGCTACAAATTCAATAAATAATGTGACTCTCTGTGTATTTATTCACATTAAATTTTATCAAATTAAATTTAACTTTTCTCTCTTATCACTTTTAACAATTCATATATTAATTTGACAACTTTATTATACTTTTTAACACATTTTTCTTATTCTTAACTATACATTTAAAAATAAATTTAATGTGAATCAAATAAGCCCGTATTAGAAAATTTTCAATCACAGTGAGCAAGTGAAATTTTTTCATTGGATGGCCAGAGGTTAACCATAGGTGGCCGGAGATTTTTTAAAATTTTGGGGCCCTAGGAGAAATGGTATTTAGAGGCCTATACTTTAAAATTGTGGACTTTTTTGTATTCTAAAAAAGGGTAGATTTTTTGAATTTTTCATAGAAACCCTAAGCAGGTCGCTTAGTTTGCCTTACCTCGATCAGGTTGCATCTGTTAACCAATAACCATAACAAGTGGTAAGATATATTATAAGCACGACATCAACATGCAAAGAAGCAAACTGTAAACTATCTTTTCTATTTTTTTTAACTATCTTATTCTCTGGTTTTTGGCCTTTTTGCATAATTTATATAATAGATATATTGATCACTCATTTTCAACTTTTAGGGTGTGTTTGATTGGTAAATATTTTTCAAGAAAATGTCAAATCAAGGAAATCATTTTCTAACTTTGGTGTTTGATGGCAAATATTTTCCTAGAAATCATTTTCCAGGTACAAGTACTTAAAGCACAAAAACAATGATTTTCCTGGAAAACTCAATCCTAAAAAGAAGTGGGAATTCATTTTCCTGGAATTGGTTTTTATGGAATTCCCTTTCCGGGAATCCTATCAAACACACCCTTAATGATTCGCCATTTCAGTCACAGACTCACAGTGCAATAATACAAAATAAAACATGATAATAGAAACCAGACAACTTTCGTACAATAATTCAAAGTGAAAAGATATGCACCGTTCTTTAATTTTTTTCATAAATATTTAAATTTTTTTTTATTAGAACTTCAATCATACTCTAACGCGCTGGGCATTTTAACCACTAAACCCGACCCAACTCCAATCGGTTTTGGCATTAGGTAATTTGGTTTTTCAGTTGGAATTTTCCAACCCAAAAACTGGTCAATTCGGGGATTTAAAAATAAAAAAAAAAGGAATTCTAATTGATGTGGATGATGTTGTGTGCTAAGTGCAAACTGTTAGGAATATGATTTAGAATATTTAAATATCGAAGAAAGAAAATGAGTCCAATTCAGATAAGGAATAGGAGATTTCTTATGTAAGGAAATGAACTCCAATTCCAAATAGGATTTGGGGAATTTTCATGTATAAATGTGGGTATGAGCCCCAATTGTGAGGTGTACCCATACAGGTGAGTGAAGACAAATTAGAAAGAGAAAGAAATAGTGTTGTTCTTTTCTTGTCTAATTTTGTGTGCCAACGAAGGGGTGCCAAGAGTTGAGGGAGAGAGAGAAGGTGGCGTGTGCCTTCGGGCACGCGCGTGGTGCGAGAGTCTCTTTTGTTTGTGTGTGGTGTCGAGACGAATTGCACATGGACAGTAATTAAGAATTAGACTGTCATGGTGAATTGCGTCGTCAATCGTGGTTAAAGAAAATTAGAGATATCAAAAGAAAATGGTACGAACGGGGGTGTTGCGCGCGTTGTTCTTTGACTGCTCTAGTTTTGTTATGAAGAGAGAGTTTATGTTGGAGAAGTTGAGAAGGTGAGGAAAAAATTGTAAGAGAGTTTTTCTCATCAATAAAAGTGTTCTTGTCCCGTGGTCGTCAGCGGTCGGTCGAGCCATGTTAATTGTTAATGTTTTATTGTTCTGACTTCTGAGTTTGTTTTTGTGTTTTCCGCTGCGTTGTTTTGGGGGAAATCTATTAGGGTGTGTTTGATTCAACCAATTTTTTCCAGGAAAACTCGTTTTCCGGCTTTTTTTTCCATCCTTGGCCGTTTGATTGCACTTTTTTTCCTGGAAAACGTTTTCCAGCTTTTTCTCGATTTCCGTTCTTTTCCTTATTTTGGAGGAAAACGTTTTCCTTGGGGTGGAGGTGGTTTTTGTTTTCCGGGAAAAATTTGACACTTTTTTTTCTTTTTTTTTTTAATAGACAATTTATTTTAACCATAAAGATAAGGAAAATGATCAAATTTTATTAAAAAAAAACCTCAAAAATAAGGAAAATAACATCATTTTCCAACTTTCAAATTAACCCAATCAAACACCTACAATTACCATTTCCCTGGAAAACCTTTTCCCGGAATTCATTTACCCGGAAAACGTTTTCCTTCTAACCATTTTCCGGCTTTGCAATCAAACACACCCTTAGGGTGTGTTTGATTCGCTTAAACTTTTCCTGAAAAACTCGTTTTCCAACCGTTTTTTCCATACGAGGGTGTTTGATTCATTTTTTTTCCCGGGAAAACGTTTTCCAGGTACAAGCGTTTAAAACACAAAAAGTATAATTTTCCTGGAAAACTCAATCCGAGGAAAATGTAGGAATCCGTTTTCCAGGAATCCGTTTTCCAGGAATTCGTTTTCCCGGAAAGGAATCAAACACACCCTTATATTTCCCAACAAGTGGTATCAGAGCTAACGGTTCAAGTTTGGGAGTATGGCCAAGTTTGAGGTGGAGCTATGATAATAAATTGATGCTGAGGTGGAATTGCAATGATCGAGTCACACAGTGGCAGAGTTCTTGTGGTCGAGTCACATCGAGTTGTAGTGGTGATCGAGTCACACAGAAGTTAGCTTGTGGTGATCGAGTCATGCAGGAAAAGACTTCCATTGATATTAGGCTTTTATGAAGAGTTGTGAAGATGAATCATGTGGTTGATGACAAGTGAATATCGAGATTGTAGTACGAAAAAGTCAAATTGCAAAGTTATGTGTGGTAAGCTTTGATTTGATTCTGTTTGCTACAATTGAATTTGCAGTGGTGGCATCTGCCAATAAAGGGGTACAAGTTGGATGGTGAGATATGGTCATGATTTTAATATTTTAAATCAAGGTGGAGATTGTTAGGAATATGATTTACAATATTTAAATATCGAAGAAGGAAAAGGAGTCCAATTCAGATAAGGAATAGGAGATTTCTTATGTAAGGAAAGGGACTCCAATTCCAAATAGAATTTGGGGAATTTTCATATATAAATATGGGTATGAGCCCCAATTGTGAGGTGTACCGAGACAGGTGAGTGAAGAGAAATTAGAAAGAGAAAGAAATAGTGCTGTTCTTTTCTTATCTAATTTTGTGTGCCAACGAACGGGTGCTAAGAGTTGAGGGATAGAGAGAAGGTGGCGTGTGCCTTCGGGCACGAGCGTGGTGCGAGAGTCTCTTTTGTTTGTGCGTGGCGTCGAGACAAATTGCACATGGACAGTAATTGAGAATTAGACTGTCATGGTGAATTGCGTCGTCGATCGTGGTTGAAGAAAATTAGAGAGATCAAAAGAAAACGGTACGAACGGGGGTTTTGCGTACATTGTTCTTTGACTGCTCTAGTTTTGTTATGAAGAGAGAGTTTATGTTGGAGAAGTTGAGAGGGTGGGGAAAAAATTATAAGAGAGTTTTTCTCATCAATAAAAGTGTTCTTCTCCCGTGGTCGCCGGCGGTCGGTCGAGTCACGTTAATTGTTAATGTTTTTATTGTTCTGAGTTTGTTTTTGTGTTTTCCGCTGCGCTGTTTCGGGGGAAATCTATTATATTTCCCAACACTAACAACACATTTAGGTATGTCCATGAGTTGAACCGACTTAATAAGTTCAGGTTCAAATCGCATTCTTCTATTTCCACCCATTAAATTCTTATTCCAGTAGGTTTCACCAACACAATAGTTATATTATTTTGACCATTAATATGAATGTAACGCCCCCACTAGTTCCACATATGTACACGTCATCTTGACATCATGACATACGAAATGTGCACATAACATTAATATAATGGTCTCCTATTGGCCTCGTGCACGTCTTTCAATTTATTTCATATCATAATTGGAACTAGAGGCAACACTACTCATACATAATATATACGAAACCCTAAGTTTAAACTTTCTTTTAAACTCTCTTAGGTATTAAAATGCTCAAAGGGTTTCGACTCATATTAACATAGACCGTAGGGTTGTTCAATTCCTTTTCCCAATCACACATCCGCGTCACATCGTACTGGAAGGACTCTTCACCAACTCCTACGCACATAATATGATTGGTACCTTCAAAGGTATAAACGTACACATAGGTCACATAAACATATACACATCATTTTCATATCACAATATAACCATAGAACAAGGCCAATGAATCCTCACATGCTTTCTAGCTCCTTAACCATCATAAACATATTTATTTCTTTACCAATTCAATCAAAAGCATATAATTACTTCTTAACATATGTAAAACATCTATCATCCACTTTAAAACAAGCACAAGCAAGCTTTAAGCACGTCTCATTCTTCCTCCCTCATTTCTCTTCTTCTCCTCTTCTTTACTTTCTTCCTTTCTTCTTGGGAACATAGATTACACATGGATTACATAAGTGATATGAAGAGGTTACATAGGTTCATGAGGATCTTGGGAGTGTTTAGAAAGTGTTGGAGTCGAGTTTGGTTGGATATATCCCAATAAATGGCAAGAAAGGCCTAGAAATACCCAATCCGCGAACTTAAAATTACGGCTGTATCCTTAAAATTTACGGCCGTAACTCATAACATACAGCCGTATCACATTTTCTTACGGCCGTATCTTAGCCTCTGTAAATCTTCACCCATCTTTCTTTTCTGAATTTATGGCCTTATACCTATCATTTACAACCGTAATCCACACCATACGGCCATATCCCAACATCGTACGGCCATAAATTGCTTTCTGAAAATTTTGGCACTTCTTCTTTATAAACATTTACGGCTGTAGCCATATATATTTTACGGCGGTAACCTAACTCTTACAGCCGTAACCTTGACCTTTCCAGCCGTAATTCTATCTTTGCTGAAATCCTCTATTTCTCGTGAATTCGAAGGCCGTAATGGATTCCGGGGCATCTCATATACTTCAAAAACTATTGTGAACATAACATAGACATATTTATCATGTTGAAGCATAATCATATCATATCGTATACAGGATCACATACGGTTCACATACGAAATTATATACGTATTTGGGATGAATTTGAGCGAGACATTACACTGAATCTCAAATAACATCATCAAATTCCATGGAAAAGTAATTTCTCAAGAGGATTTCAATCCCGCCCCCTCCCCGAGTGGGAAAAAAAGGAAAAAAAAAAAAAAAAAAAAAAGAGGATTTGGTGTATCATGCGGTGCATATTGTAGTGTATCCAATCGATGTGGCACCCAAGTTCGATTAATGTATTACATTACCTAGAACTATGCCATATGATACCTCTAAAATATACCGAATTAGCTTTGAAAATGGCGTCGAATTTTAAAATATATAAGTGGTGTATACTAATAGCTTTTTTTTTGTTTTCCGTAAAAAAAAAAAAAAAAAAAAAAAAAAAGGGCTCATTTTTTTCTCTCTCCCTCACACATGCAAATATATGTAATTTGCCCAGCTGAAAAAAAAAAAACTGGTAAGGGTTTTCATCCACTAATTTAACTTTCTACACCCACTTTTCTCATTCTACCCTTCTTCTTCTTCTTCTTCTTCTTCTTCTTCTTCTTCTTCTTCTTCTTCTTTTTCTTCTTTTTTTCCTTTTTAACGGGTTCGGCCTACTCGGAGCTATTTGGCCCCAACAGGCAGAACGCACTTTTATTTATTTATTTAAAAAAAATGACGAAGAAGAAAAACTTTGTTACCACTTATTTGCTCAAGTGTTTTTGCACGCACTTTGACTAAAAATTTTGAAAATTCTTAGATGATACATTAATGGCTATTATCTCTGGTTCTAAATAGGCAGACCACAAAAAAAAAAAAAAAAAAAAAGAAGAAGAAGAGGGGGTGTGTTCAGCTTTTTTGTTTTTTTTTTTTAATTGGGTTTAGCCACTTCAGGCTCGGCGTTAAGACCTCAACAAGCCGAACACGTTTAAAAAAAAAAAAAAAGAAAAATTGGTGAGTGCAAATAGCATCACCCAACTGGTAAAATGGTACGTGGCTGGTAAATTGGTATTCCCTCCGTCCCAAATATATAAATTTGTTTTCCTTTTTCGGGTGCTCAATTATATAATTTTGTTTTTATATTAAAGAGTATTTTTTGTCTATTTACCAAAACAGTCTTATGTAATGTGCATAAGTATAACTATTATTTTTGAATTGTACTCATTAAATGATGGTAGATTATTAGTAAACCATATGTCAATTTTATATTTTTAATAATTTTTTTTAATTTTTGTAAAAAAATTAATAAGCATATATAATTGGGAGGCCGGGAGTAATAAAGAAACCGGGTCAACTGCGGACTCCGAAATTGTACCGTTTTTATTATTCGGGTCATTTTATCTCCTCAAAAAAGCCCCTCCCAACCTCCTGCGAAATTGTGACGTCAGCAATGGCAACTCCGTTAAGTTTATCAATGGCTTCAACTTATGGTAAACCATCTTCACAATTATTATTCCAAAGGTACTTTAATTTTTAATATATTTACACCATTTTTGTTGTTTGGTTCTCATTTTTCTTTTATTAAGTCTTTCATGTTTTTTACTCAATGTGAATTTGTTTGGACTCTTCTCTTGCAGAAACTTAAAATTACCGGTAATTTCAGCTCTGTCAAGTCCCTATGGTGAATCTTCTACAATTGGTACGCTTAATTGTTAACTTTAACTAGAGTTGGTGGATGTTTGGTTGAGCTCAAGCTATTTATTTGCATAAAGAAGTATTGGTCAAACTTTGGATTATAGTTATTTTAGAAGTGAATCCTCAAAATCATTGATTGTTTTTTCCTTTCATTTCACCATCAAGTGATTATATTTGTTTGTTTTGAGCTTGAAAATTTGTTATTGTCTTATTGATATGCATACTTTCTGTAGCTATGGATTTCACCGGCAGAACAATATATGAAGTATGAACACCCTGAAAATGTATTGTCCTGATTTGAAATTTGCACCTTTTTTTTTTTCTCTCTCTCTCTAGCTTAATTTATGTGCTTTACTTTGCCCTAATGATTTGTTTTGGTACTTTCAGTATATTTTTCATTTGAGATGTGTTTATTGCTTTTGGTGTATGTATGACAAGTAGTTTACAAACAAGTTTATTTGGTGAGTATTTATAGACTAGATAAATGAATAGTGAAGTTATTTAAGTAAATGTGTGTGGCTAAAATGTAGTTTCGGGAATATATGCAAACTGTTTGTAAACAAGTTTCTAGTTTTATAAACAATGTGCAAAACGTATGCTTATATGTTGATCAATGATGAGCAACGATAGTTTGGATTAAGATATTATGTGACATTTACCAGGATTATACAGTAAGACACGCAGATTGCCATTGAAGCTTGACCGATCGGATTTTCACTCTGTTCCTGATCAGAGGTTCACTCTTCTATCCTTCTGTTGCATTAGATCTTGCTCTCCTGCAAAATACTTGTGACTCTGCAGACTTATTTCGGTTGGATTTTTGGCATAGCTGTCATATTAAGGGGATTGTGAATAAAAAAGCTTTAATCAACATAAAGCAGTATTAACTGGAGGAAGACTCCATACTTTGTCATGCTTCAAGCCGGTGGTAGACATTTCAACTAGCATTTGACAATTGTTAGGGCATGTCAGGTTTATGCTTAAAAACAGGCTCGACAATGTTGGACACTAAGAATGGAAAGGAAACTTAATGATTTTGTCACGAATAAGAATTTTTTTTTTTTTTGTTTGTAGATGGATATGCTTGTTTACAGAAATGGAATTGATTCTAATTTTCAACCACAGGATTATAAAGTCGTCTTGCATTAAGGTATGACGTGTCCCAAGGAAACATAATTATATTGGGAGGTGTATTTGAACAGCATAAGGCTTATGAATTAGTCATAAGCCATTGACTTTAATGGTGGATTTTTTATGTACCACTTATAGATGTAACGGACTGTAGTTTTCCTGGCTATGGATGTAACGGACTGTAGTCTTCCTAGCTATGAAATATTTGTGGTCTATAATCCCTTATATAGCTGATTGGCCACTATGACTGACGTGGTGTATTTAAGTCTCATCTTCACTTTAATCCTTAGATAGAGCTACCAGTTCATAGATTTTCGTTCATTAATCAGTTATGGGGTGATAGAAGCCAAAAACACAAATCCACCTATCATGCCAGCTGTCATGACCCCAGGAGGGCCTTTAGATCTTTCTGCAATGATGTTCAGAAATCGAATAATCTTTGTTGGGAAGCAAATTACCTCAGAGGTGGCTCATGAAGTTATATCACAGCTTGTGACTCTGGCAACAATTGATGAAAATGCAGATATTTTGGTGAGGACATGTTTTGATCTAATCTATGTGCTCTATTTGATTACATAGATAAGAGTTGAAATCCTCTTGAAATCAAGCTGTTCACGTTTGTTGTCATGTGTCTGACCTTATTAGCTTTATATCAACTGCCCGGGCGGGAACCCCTACTCTGTCCTGGCAATATATGATTGCATGTCCTGGGTAAGATGGCAACCTACGCTTCTCTTTTATTTGGTGTTTCTGGCATGTTAATTGTGCTATGAATTCCCACATCCCTCACTGAGAAATAAACTCATTATTTTCCATCGCTGTGAAGTCAATAGCTAATTCTGTTTCTTGCAATAAACATCTCAGATAAAACCGAAGGTTGGTACCGTATGTTTTGGAACAGCTGCTAGCCAGGCAGCATTTCTTCTTGCCGGTGGGGAAAAGGGAATGCGATATGCCATGCCAAATGCACGGATAATGATACATCAACCTCTTAGCGGATGTGGGGTATGAAATGTCTATTTAGACAGAGCTGCAACATATCTGAACGATGAATTTTTATTTTTATTTTTAGTTTTATTTTTTTCATGTGATAAATTTTTTAATTAGCATTCCAGCTTACTTATATTAGCTATGGTGGGATTAGATTTCAGGATATGGTATAAGGGGACTCTTGCTTCCTTATCAATAGTTCAACTATTATTTCTCTTGTGTGTGAGAGAGAGAGAGATTTCACAAGTTTCAAATAACTGTGAGCAGATTTCTGTCGGTTTGTCTGATCCTTCTTGAAAAACGATTCTTGAAAAACGATTTGTGCAAACTGAATCTTTCAATGTAGCGGTATGCTGTTGTGCTTTTCTCCTGTCTGGAATAAATGAATGCTAGTCTATTGGAGCATTTCTGCCAAATGCCTTTTAAGTTTTACCAGCTTGATCCAGTGTTTTGGGGAAAGGATGGAAGAGAAGTTATTTTGAGAATAATTTGAATGTTCCTGACTTTCAAATAACATATGCTGAGAGTTGATACTTCTGAAGAGGTGTTAAGTCATTGAACCGTTACTTGTGCTTCAGATAAGATTGGTTGTCGGATCTCAGAACCTTTAGACAGCATTAAATCTTCAGCTATGGATTGTAATAGCTAAACTTTTGTACTCTTTGGCAGTGGTATTTGCTCATCGTAACTTCCTTCCATTTCAGATTGTATTCGCCATTTCTAGTTATGTTGTGATGAGAAGCCTTACTGCCCTGAGATAAATAATTTTAAACATGTGATATTTCTGCCTAAGCATCAGCCTACAGACTACAGTACTATCTTTACATTCAAGTGACGTAGCTTTGTTTGTAAATGTTGGATCTAATTATGCTCTTTCTGCTTATAGGGGCATGCTGTAGACACAAAGCGCCAAGCATTAGAAGCAGTTCATTCTCGCAATGTCAGTTTCTGTTCCTATTCCTGTCATAGATAACATACTCGACTATCTTAGGATGAGTACCATAAAATAATAAACAACAGTTAGTTTTCACCTGCATTCAGATGAACTCGTATATTTAACAGGTGCAATTTTTTGGCTGCCCCATCTAGAGCTGTATGGCAAGTTTCTAACTGGTGCATAACCTCTTATATGCTCGGAAATAATTTTGCCTTGCTTATTTCAGAAGCAAATTTCTTATGTTATATAGAGCTTGTTTGGCAAAGCTTAAGTGTTTGTTTGCCACAAAATAAATAAATAAATAAATAAATAAAAATAATAATAATAATAAGTAAAAAAAAATAAAGAATCATTTTTCATAGACATCATTCATAATTTTCATGTTTTTTTAAAACTTCTCTCCACTTTTCAACTCCACACTCAAAAAGCATTCTATCCAAAATCTCTCCAAGCACACACTAAATGAGAATGAGAAGAAAAGTGATTTTTTTTTTTTTTGGGGGACTGTGTGGTTAAAAAAGAAAGGGCGTGGAGAAACGTGAAGATAATATTTTTTTAAAGAGTGAGCGGTTGGAAATGACAAGACGAAAAAATGATAAGATTTTAAGCGAACAAGCTCATACTATGTATATAGAACGGGAAAGCTTTTAGAGTACGTTTGATAGAGATTGTTTTTGTTTGATAGAGGTTTTTGAAGAAATCGTTTTTGAATGTGCTCTTGAAAAATAAATAGAAGTATTGTGAAAAAGGAAATGACAAATCAGGGACATAAGTGGTTGAAAATGATAGGTGAAAACTTGATTCTCTTTATAAGTTGTAGCAAACAAGCTCTTACTATTTGTATTTTTGAACTAGAAATGACTACAAAATGTGTACAACAAATTAATCATTGTTTCCTATGCGTGTGGGGTAGCTAAACGTGTTATATCATTTAGATGAAATTTACCCTTGTCATTGGTTCCTACAGAAACTTGACAAAATGTTTGCTGCCTTTACGGGCCAACCTCTTGAGAAAGTGCAGCAGTTCACTGAGAGGGACTGTTACATATCTGCATGTCAGGTGAAGTTTTGTCATCTTTTATATTTCTATAGATGTTATATCATGGTTATTAGTGCTTTTAATCTTTACCTTTGCTGAGGCTATAAAGATGTGTTAGCCCACTTGGCATAAAATGAGAAGAGGTATCGGCAAATAAGAGTCCCAGCTCTGAGGGCCCTAAGAAATTTAGGTGTGACTGAAATTCTACACAATATATGTAATTTACTGGAACGATTTGTTAAATGTGTGGTTGAAAATTGAGGAAAATGTATTAAAAAATGTAAAGTAATTATATAAGTGGTTGAAAATAATAGGAGAGAAAAAGTTGGTGGAAGTTAGTAGAAATTTATTGTGTATAGAACAAGCCCTTTGTTGTAAAGCTCGACCAAACAACCTTTTAAATTTATGAGAAAAGTATGCTTTGTAGATAGGAGTGTATAAAATCAATGAAGCGATAGTGTTGCTAGGATCTAGGTGTGATGACGCGGCTGCTCTCCTGCACACTAGCATGTAGGACAAGCTGCACACGCGATGACGTGGCTCCCTCAAAAGGGGCCACGTCATCATTTTTTTTAATAATATCTATGTTAAGTGAGATGAATGATACATAACTTCTCCCTGATGGTAGGGGGCTCATATGATCCCCACCAATTTTTTCCTCCAGAGTGTGCACACTTCTCCTCCACACTAGTGTGTAGGAGAGCAAAATTGGGTGGGATGATACAAACAAATTCTAGTCAGTGTTGTATGTTTCTTGAGGGCAGATTTGAACAATCATTGGTGATATGTCCAACTCATTTAGAGTTCAAATTTGAACACCAACTAGTTATGTTTGGTTTGTTTGTTTGTCTACAAATGTTAGTAAATTGTGGGTTCTGAAAATGTGTGGATGAGATTTGGTTTGATATTATGGTCGAAGAAAAGTTAACATGTCGTTTAGTGAAATATCGTGCGCAGCTAACATATCTGTCTGAGGTTGAGATTGATGTTCGACTATTGAAAAAAGGTTCATAAACTCACCTTGTGCAGGCAATGGATTTTGGGCTTGTCGATGGGATTCTTGAAACGAGGTACTGATACATTATTTGAACACCATGGCATTCTAAATTTACAGAGGCAAGGCCCTGCTATCGCATGAAACAACTAGGGGTGCGGCTTGAACACAGTGATATCAAGTCATAATTGCATATCAAAGCCAAGTGGGTGGTATCATTTGTAATATTCTGGTTGAGGATGTATTATACATTAATAGAGCATTTTAGGTTCTTGGTGTCACTTTTCAAGAAAGGCTAGTATGGGAAACAATTGATATGATTTGAAAGCTGCAGTTTAAGAAAATGTTGATCTCTACAGAGTAGAAGACTGTCAGTTTTTTTTCTTTTTTCTCTTTTTTTTGTTTTTTTTTTTTTTTTGGTTTCCTTCCCAATCACGACTCATTTGAAGGTCATTTTCATCAATTCTCTCCATACCCTTAAGTGGCTGAATTTGGCTGCATTAAGATTTACGATGAGATTTCATTTTTATTTTATTAAAAACTAACTTTTTAATTTGAATATCAACGAGAACCGGAGAGGCATGTTAAAATTGATATACAATAGTACTGTTATTATTATCACACATCTCACGATTACCACCATGATTCGAACCATATTTGGACACTCTTTTAACATTTGATTCTAACTTAATAGTAGAAATTAATTTTGAGATAAAAAATTGTTGAAAGAAAGAGAGGACAAATCAATACATTTGATATCCTTATAATTTGAACGTTCTGCATGACAATAACATTAATGTCAAATGTAACATTGTAAATTTTTCGAACAGTAATAGTCCTCAAATCATCATCTGTTTAGGTAGCAGTATATACCCCGAGACTATCAAATGGGGCAAATATACAGACAAGACTACAAGTAGAAAATCTTCAGAGCCAAATCTAATAATCAACTACGTTCCTCGCCATAGACGAACATTAACAAACAAAACTTGGTGTTCGTCGAGGTAAGTAGTGGTGGCAATGTTCTCCAAACACAAGATCTGTTGCAATCTTCATATCATCATCACATAAGAAAAATGGCACTTCAAATATGAAAGTTTCATGTGCCTGGGAAGGACAGAAAACATAAGAAACAAAACTCAGGTACATAATACATAATCAGATTAACTGATTTGAAATGATGTATGTGTTCTTATAATCACCAAAAGCGATTTTCAGACAATACTACAAATGTACTTTATTTGAACCTCAGGCTTCCTACTCAAATCTAATAACTAACTTGTTTGCCGCAACTTTTCTCAGAATCTTTTTTTTGTTTTTACAAATACTCATTTTCATTGGTTCTTTACGAGTCAGAATCAATAGCTTTAAACTTGTAAAATGTGTTTGGCAAGTTTTTTTAAAACGCTTGTAAATGTGTTTATAAGCAATTGTAAGTCAAATTACTTTAGTAGGACCCACACTTCTCTACTTTTATGAACACTTCCCAAACCCATGTTTCTATCCTTGAATTTCTGGAGGAATCGTAAAAACAACCATCAAGGACAATCAGAGGATTGCACAAATGAAAATCATGTATGGGAAAAGTCAATTCAGGCGTTGTTCTCCCCACCATATTTTTTCACTAACTCCCACTAACTTTTTCTCTCTCATCATTTTCAACAACCCATTTAATTACTTTATATTTTTTAATATATTTTCCTCAATTTTCAACCACACATTCAACACGCAATTCAAGTAAATCTACAAAATATTCCAAAGAACAAGGCCTCATTCACTCTTCGAAGAAAATAATGTGAAAATTTATGTCATGCACTATCATACCATAGTTCTGGTGCACCATCGTAAATCTATGGATGGCCTTTATGAGGAAACAGAATTTCATGGATTTCAATGGTCCCATATGCCTGCAACATGAGCATGGTCAACATTTTAGCCTCCAAATTGTAAAGATATATGTTGCAGAACATGTAGTGATATTAATGTAAATCTGTTAGCTTGAGGACAGATACTTTCAGTAGCTGCAATAAACAAATCATCCATATATCCCATAATTGGATAGAATTATGTAGATGTTGACATTAGAACTGAAATGAGGTAAAATCCGTATGAAGCCATTAAAATTGAAGTTCGCCAATTAATTGCTCTTTTCTGATGCTCCCCCAAGAAAGAGGAACCAGGAAAGTGGGGAGGGATTTTAGAAGATATATATAATTGGACTTACATTATCTCGGTGTAACGAATCCTCCAAGCTGGAAACCCCAGGTGACTTCTTGTGGGCCCATAAACTAACATGAGATCCGGATCTGGTCTATCATAACCTGTATAAACCAAAAGATGGATAGATTTTTAATCAAATAAAAAATGGTTCCACATTGTTGACAAAGGTTTGAAGTTGGAAATTAGAGGAATTGCTAAATGGAACCTATTGCTCTAAGAGCACCAGCAATGTCAGACTCTGTGAGCTTCGGCTTCTCTTTACTGTCACTTGAATGATGTTTCTCTAAAAGGAAATTAGCTGCTCTTGCAACTGCTTCTTTTCCATCAGAGATCGAAATGAACTCCACGTTCATGCCTTTCTGGTCAAGTGGTGGGTCATGTGGGGCGTTTTCCTATACAGAGTTTAATAAATTTTAGGCAAACATGCACCCATACAAGGTTCAGAAATACACCAAGCACCAAAACAGGAAAAGAAAATTTGCTGTATGTCACACTTAGAACGAAATATTAATAACATAGGTATCTTCAGTTAGAGACTTAGAGATACAAGTTTATTTTCATCCAGCTCAAGTTGATATGGCAGTTCTAGAAAACGAAAACTAAAAAGTATCCACAGTGGGTAACTAAACTATTGCATCATATAATGAAACTTTTTCTACGTACAAAGAATAATAAAATAAATAAACATATAGTTCTGAACATAACAAAACATGTCTGCAAACCTTTACTGTAGATGATGCAGAACTAGAAGACAGTACCTTGCATGTTGTTCCACTTTTTAATCTTTCTGTGATTGTTTTTTGGGATTTCTTCAGCACTCCTAAAAAGAGAAAATGAAATAGCTTCACAACGACGACTAGTAGCTAACACTACTTTCCATTATTTAGGTTTAAAAATTTACTTTCCACAGAAAAAAAAAATGGTGCTTTTCCAAATTACAACGTCATTAAGAGTAGCCAAACATGATTAGGCTGTAAACCGGTACCTTCTTGATCGTAGAGGCACACATTTTTCAATCCGATAGCTGCAAGCCACTGTAGTAGATTGAGAACATTTAGAGTCTGAAGAGCTTCTTCACTGTCTATGACAATAGCCAGGTACTGGACTTCGCTGACATTAAGAGTTTTATACCTCTTTAACAAACCACTAGAGATGAGAAAGCTCTCAAACATATTTGCCAGCCTGAGTACGAAGAACCATACGCTCACGATCAAATGCAAAACGCGCCAGACTAAACGAACGACGCAATCGCCACTCTGGGAAGCCAAAGCATCATTTATCAAAGATATGCAACGCTAGAACCAGAAAGGCATGTTTACTATACAGTATATTCGACAAAATTTTGGCTCGTTTTTCTTCTTTAGTACCATCAACTACAAGTAAGAAACTAGGCATCATTTTCTAACTCGTTTGAAATTTGAGTGAGCAATCAAGAAAAGCCTATGCATATGCAAAAACTTCTACAAACTAGCTGATGGCTCTGATGAGCTCAACTTTCAATCAGGTGAATGAACTTGATTAAATCCTACCCTGCTAACCCTTAAAAGAGCAAAATATCTTGAATGACAAAATAAGTAACTTAAAAGTAAGTTTGAGTTACTTTTAAGCTAGGCCAGACATGGTCAAACTCAAGTAATCAACCAACTACAATCTACAAGAGTGCAAATCAATCAAAAAGAACAGAAAAAGGTGTGATAAGTTAACTCACAGGACACATCGACCAAAAGGTCGTCAGCATTTCGTCACCCGGGACCGAGCGGGGAACTGACCGAAATGGATTTTGGACTGGATATTTCCCAGATTAAGCTTGAGACAAGGATAAAACCATAACCAAATCGCTGTTTCTATAGGAAGATTGATTACCCTCTAGAAACAACTCAAGAAAATCGATAAATAAATTAATAAATTCAATAATAAATATTATATTTATCTACCTTCAAAGTCTTGGATGAAGAAAATAATCCTGTAGAAATTACTGCAACAATTGATGCATATATATTTGGTTCTCAAACAGGGATGACTAATAAGGCTTAACGCAGGCCGGGTTGTCGTCTGAGAGGTAGCTTTGAGCTTTCCTTACCCATTTCAATTTGCAAGAGAATCTCCGATGTCCTCTGTCAATTCTAAATATTGATTAAACCGCTGTATTTAATTTGGAACAATAAAGATTTTAATAAATTTTTAAATTGAATGATTTTCTTGGGATTTAATAAAATTTTATTAATTTTTAATAAATTTTATGGATTTTCACAGAATTTATAAAAATTTTAATGAATTTGGAAGGATTTTTATCAAATTTCTGTAGAATTTATTTGACAATATAAATTTTTATTTCATAAAATAAATATTACTAAATTTATTGAGAGTAGATTTTTATTATGTTTTTTCATTAGATTATTATCGTTTCAAAAGTAGGAATTAATAATAATTAATTTTTTAATAAAGTAATAATTAATTATTGTCTGTGCAGTCCGAACACTTGCAAGACTTAAAAAAATATTGACAGCTTCTTCAAGCAGCAATTTTCAGCAACATTTGCTGCCGAAAACTGCCACTGGCAGGTTGAAGAAGCTGCTCCCTCCTTTTTTTGTGTGTGTGTTTTCTTTTTTTTTTTTTTTTTTTTTTGGTTGAATGGGCAGAATGGGAAAAATGTGAAAAGGGGGAGCATACTCAACCAAAACAATTGATGCATTTAGAATCACCCTTCTCCATATTATTCCCTCCATTCACAAAAATAATTTCATTTTCATTTTCACAACAACTAAAATTTTCAATTAATGATTTTAGAATATATTATCTAATATATCATTGTATATTGTATCATTATATATGAATAATAAAGCACATTAAATAGAGACATATAAAAAATTTAAGAAAATAACTATGTAAAGTAGGCTGTATTTTGGGACGACGAAAATAAAAAATTAAACTATCTTTACAGGACGAAGGAAATAATATTTAAATTTAGGGAGTGTGTTTAACTCTCCAAATGTAAAGAGCCAAACTCACTCGCTATAATTTAATGATTACAAATTTTCATGTGTTTACTTCTTGAATAACACATTCTAGATTTCATTATATTGGTAATTCATATTTAAAAATACTATTATCAATTAAAATAAGACAAGACAATGAATTTGCTTTTAAAAAAATAAAATAAAGAGTCAAAAATAGACTTTGTTGGAGTGATTAAAAATTTTCACTCGCTATATTTAAAAATGCTCTCTATTTAATGAAATTTACTCTTTAAAACTTGTTGGAAATGCTCTAACATCTAAACAAATACCTTTGTTTACATTTTATTTTATTTTATTTTATTTTTTTGAGTAGGAACCGGTGGTGTTTTGAATTCGGTTCAAATGCCGGTGGCCAATGCCTAGATTTAACTTGGAGGAAAAACTATGCTTTAAAGTTTAGATATTAAAAACAAAGTGAAATTAAATTCTTTGTCCGAATCATGTATTTTCGCGATTTGATTCACGCGTTTTAGGTGTGCGATATTGTGTAATTGAAATCTAGGTTTCAACCCAAACTTCTGTCAAGTGATCACATGGCGTAAAACCATGCAACCGTATGACTTTATATATATATTTGAGATAATAGCAAGCATGCCATCAAATAATTTAGAAAATACTAGAAAGTCAACATAGATTTCTATTTGCAAGACTAACAACATTTTTTTAAACAATTTGTAAAACTACTAAAAACCCTCAACCCACCCCCAACCACCACCACCGTCTCCACCCTCCACCCACCCCCAACCACTACCACCCGCTCCTCCCCTCTTCATAGCTGGTTCTCCGCCACTTCCCATGGCTGGAGGACCTTTCCTCCATCCATGGAGGACGAAGGTCCTCCATGGCCGAACCAATCGATTGGTTCGGCCATGAAGGACCAGTCGATTGGTCCTCCATCCATGGAAGACCTTTGAATGGTGTAGAATCAGATGTCATTTTTGTCAGAGAACCAAATTTTTCGGCAAAAATGGTGTATTTGATTCGCTGGATTTTTTTTTTCTCTTGTTGTCCAAAACATTATGAAGAAGAGGAGAGGTGTTTTGGCCGAGAATGGAGAGAAAAAGGAGAAATGATTAGTAATGAAGTTTGTCGGAGAAGATAACCGAATTTCGCCGGAAAAATGACCGAAGTTTGTTAATTGCCGGAGAAGATGACCAGAAAAAAAGAAGATAATGGAGTGGAAAGGAATTATGGATAATTTCAAGAACAGTTTAGGAATCCTCTAAACTTTCTTGCGAATTTTGCAAATTGAATTTTTTATTGACTTTCATGCTAGTGTAAGTCTAAACTTTCATATATTTGCTAATGCCTTTATATATTTTAAGTTTGAAATTTTTATTTAATTTTCTATTTTCAAACCGATTACATAAAGTGTGCAATGCTTTACAATGGCGTGTAATTTTTTTGATAAAAGAGGGGGCATATAACTAGCTGCGTGGCATGTGTAATTGATTACAAAGGTATATAATGATTGTGTAATGAACTACAAACGTTGCTAATGAATGTGTTTCGTTTTCGAACCCAAAAAAAGGTGTCATATGATCGCATAGAATTTTTATTGCGTGATTGCGCAGGATTATACTGTGCGATCGCACAGTGCAATTAAGCACTTGAGTTTTGTAATGAAGTTCATTTCACCTTGTTTTTTAATTTTGCATTTTCACTCCTTATAAAAGTGTATAGACAATAAATTTTCCTTTTTTTTTGTGAAAATTGAGAAACGGATATGAAAAATCACAAAACTCCCGGGCCCCGCGAAATACAACTTTTTTTTGATTGTAAAAACCAAACTTTCATTCATTCATTCATAGGTATCCACAAGAATTACACACATGATCAAAAAGTATCAAGGAGTACACATGATCAAGAAGTCGATTTATCTCTAGCCCAAGAAGTAGTTGATTTCCTTGAATTGGACCGAGCATCGATTTCCTTTATTCACGCTCGGCCCTGCTGCGATAATCTCTCGCATGACAGCTAAAATAAACTTCTATATTTTCATAATCAGTCAATTTTCCTGTTCCTTTTTTCCTCCAAAAATACTTTGTCAAACAAGCAATAAAATTATTCATCTAAGAGTCAACAACACATTTGAAAAGTCATCTATTTTTATCAATCAATACGCTTAAATACAGCTTCAAAACAAAATTTAAAGCAAAATTTGTAGCACTAAGGAATACCTCTCCAAAAGGTTCACCAAAAAACATTTAGCTACAAAACTACTTTCGAAAATAAAAGTTTCTAAACAAAACCCCTTCTACTTCATTTTACTTGCTGCTTTTCCTTTTCCCTTGGCCAATCCTTTGCCTTTCCTCTTCTTCCCCTTTTCTTCTTTCTTCTGCTTGCTCATTCCATGTTTTCTAGCATCCTTCTTCATCCTCCGATCAACCAGAACCTTCCCCTTCCCAGCCTTAACTTGCACACCCTTCTTCGCCACCACCAATTCCTTCTTAGGTTTCTTAGGTGCTGCTTTCTTATAAAGCTGCTCAATCATTTTCCTCTTTGACCGATCAGATATCTCTGTCTGGTCTGATATGGAGTTCGCCTTCCTACGTACCTTCTCTAGCTGCCTGTGGGCTGCCCGTTTCTTTCTAGCTTTGGCTTGGGCCACCTTCTTAGCGGGCCGAGCGTCGATTTCCTTGAATTGGGCCCTCATTGCAGCAATCTCTTCTTTTGTCACGGGCTTGATTGGCTGGTAATGTCGCTTCTCCTCATCTACAAACCACTTTGGTAGTCCCTCATCATGGAACATGTATTTGTTGTAAGCATCGTCTAGCATCTGTTCTCTCTGCTTTTTGGTCAACATCTTCTTTGCACAAGCTAATATCTCTGCTTTTGTATTGATATCTTCTTCACCTGACTCGTCTGATGAAGAATCACTAGAATCCGTTTGTGGAGCGGGAACTATCTCAAAATCATCATCGACCTTGGGAGCTTTAGTTGACTGTAGTTTACTTGCCTTTTGGGAACCCTGGAGCTTTTGTGGTGAATCTTCAGTAGTCTTCTCCTGAACTGCGGGACGTGCAGGTGCAACTTGAATCTGCTTTTCGTCTTCGCTGTAATTGTCCTCCAAATCATCTCTTTCATCGGTGTCCATGAAGACGTCTTGACTGAACCATTTTGCAGCAATCTCCTCCTGAGTAGGTGCATTGTCTAAGAGTGGGACCACTAGTGGATTCACTTCACGATCTCCATCGTTATCGGAGTCTCGATCGGAATGAACCATGTCAGTGTCATCGTCCTGCACAAACCATAACGAAAATATTAATTCAGCAAGGGGCATTTTGGGAAAACAAAATTGAGCTCATCACCCAATCCATTCCAGCTTACATCCAAGAATTGATCGCTGTCTGCATAGGCTTGTTTTGTACGCTTTCTCTGCTTTGTACTTCCTTCCCGTTTAGCCACAACTCGTTCATGGAGTTCATCAATTAACTCCTCCAATCTCTCACCATACCTGAAACACAAATATGCTGTTAGTTTGTCGAAGCATCCAGGAATGTGGACCCCACTTTACAAGCTTACATCAAAGAGAAGATAGTTACCTGCGGTGTTCTTCATCGGAGTCAGCATCACTAGATGTGTTGCTTTGGGCTTCCTCATGTCCTCCTTCGCTATCACTACTTCCAATCTCATTATTTTCATCATCGTATTCATCATTATCAACAGCCACAAGTTCTTTCTTACCCTGAATGAAAGTATTCCATAAAGAAAATAAATATTCGAAATGAGTGATCTGTTAAAATGGGGATATAATAACAAACAAAAGACAAAAGACACCTTTATAGAAGTTAGGGAGAACAACTCATGATCAGTGTAGCCATCCTCTGTCGCGTCTATTTGCTGGCCTAATGCTTTCCGAGCTTTGTCCTGCAGTAAAGATGAAATGATTTATCAGACAATGCAGAACATATTGCATTTCCACAAGTAACATGAGTATTAGTAAAACGCTTCAGAGAGCATCTAAATATCAAAAGCAAAAAGAGATTACATGCAAGTTCAACAACACTATAGAGGAGAACGTCAATGATGATATATAGAACCTAGCAACAAGAATTAAATGCAAACATACAATATATGGTGTGTTCGGCTAAACTTTCATTTAGCTACAAACTACTTTTTAGGTTGAGCAGCAGTGAGGGCCACCAAATGTGTTGATAATAATAAATGATGATGTGAGATGTGTGGTCAATATTGATATTTGACTTTGGCCAATAATTGTGTGGTTGATATTAATATTTGACTTTGACTAATAATAAAAGTTAACATTTTGGTAGAAAAATGTTAAAACGAACGAAGGCATAGAGATCGTCCAAAGGAAGTGGGGATTGCCATTTAAGAAATCATCAAAATCTAACAGTGACGAACCTTGGCTTGTCTTTTTGCTAGAAGTTTCTTTGCCCTTTTCTTCTTCTGCTCAATTGCATTTGTCAGCTCTTCCATTTCATTAAGTATCTTCTCATCTTCATCTTCCTTGACATCCTCACTTTCAAGAACAGTGGCAGCTGTAGTTTTCTCTGACGGAGACAAGGCCTTTCTTATATGCACGCGCCACCTACATAGCAAGACAAACATAGGAGGCAAAAGATCATGCAAGAGAAACACAGAATCACCAAATATGGAAACAATTAGAAAATTGTATATTTAATGGTTCCTTGTATGTTAAATTCGACACAAGCTTACTTTAAAAGATGCTTGAAGTCTTGCTTCCCCAAAACTTGAAGATCATCACACAGAGATATAACCTGTTCCATATTTAAAGTGAAAATGCAATTCAGATTATTTCCACTTGTCAAGAATGATGATAACAATGTTTACGAATTTGCTTGAAATATGATATTGCGACAAAGTAAAACACACCTCTTCGGTTGTCAAAGTATGATCCTTAATTGGCAAACTAGCAGGATCGTCGAATGTTATGGAAGTAACTGAACCAAGAATATCAAGAGGAGAACCAGACCAAACAAAGTCTGCTGCAGAGCTCACCTTCCGCAAAGTTGTATCTCCATCTTCATACCTGCAAAGGGAACCGAATCAATACGGGTAAATAAAAGTTCGTAGGATATGTTACTTGCTAAACAAAACTATTTTGGGGAGAAAAGTGATTTGTCAGGAAAATATTGCGGTTAAAAGGGTAAAGGGTCTATGGAAAAGTATGAAAATGTTACTCCCTCTGTCCTACAAAGACAGTCCACATCCTATTTTCAAATAGATTAAGAATCTCAATTAATATTCTTGGAGATGCGCAATTTAAGAATATTTTTCCTCATATACCCTTACACTTAATTGTTATTCCTTCTTATTTGTTAATTACAATGCACATTAAATAAGGGTATGTAAGGAAACAAAAAATTAATTAAGAAAAGTGGACTATTATTTTGGAACGGGCAAAAAATGAATAGTAGACTATCTTTGAAGGACGGAGGGAGTATTTTCTTCAGTAGTATGTGTGGCTGAAAATGAGTTTAAGAAAAACTGATATGGCAAATACTTCTATCAAACAAGCCCTTCATATTAACCTTAAAAGATTTGTGAAGAAGTACAAGAAAAGAAACAACAAAGCGTATATTTGTATAGGAAAAACCTACAATGTGTCCAAGAGCATCAAGGTGGCCAGTATAGGCAAAAAGATTTTATGTACATGTCATTAAGGACATGTTATGGTGCAATCGTGATGAAATTCGGTAGAGGTAGTATGCTTGCATAAAGCATCTGTACTGGGTGTTCTCTACTTGATTTAGTAGTGGATGAGCTTAAGAAGATATCCACAGTGATAACCCTTGGGGCTTCGTATTCAATTATGACACCGATCAAACAACCAAAGGGATTAGAGAGGAAATTATATCAGCTCCCATGCATTCTCTCACATGGCAATCACACAACACTATTTTTCAGTAAATGTTTGTGGAAGGGAGTTCCAGATTGCATGAATTAGTGAGAACACATACCCATCACGGTGTCGCTTTTGCTTTGTTCCTCTAAGTACATCAATCACCTGAATATGTAAAATCAACACGTAATTATATCAATTACAACACTAATGAAAAATAAGGCAGATGAGGTGGTAATGATTGGATTACCTTCGGAGGCTCTTTCTCTCCTTGGAAAAGGTGCTTTACATCAAGAAGTCGTGGATCAATTTTAGCAGGTGCCTTGTAGTTGAAACCAACAATGTAAATTTCTGCAGATGCTGCACGACTAGCTAGTGGTTTATACACTTCAACCTTTTCAAAGAGCTGTGCAGAAACATTCATAGGTGAGAAGGCTGCTTACACTGAACAGAAATTCTTGGTCATTTCATAGTTCGAAAATAGTACCTTTATAAGACAGAAGAGTACTGCAGTATAATCTTGCGATCTGAAAAGCTACAAGACAACAATGGAAATACCATCATTCACTTATTACATCCTCATTATAAGGTTGACATGACTAGTGAGTGAAGCTAAATGGAGAACAAAATATATCAATCAAAATGTATAATGGTGCAAAATAGAGTAAATTTTTCAAATATCTCTCAAATTTAGGTAGTGTCTTGATACTCGCTCATGAATCATGGCTTAGTACACCACCCAAAGTACAGTGGTCTTTGGGAGCGTTTAGAGCTTGTTTATCATTTTTCTCCAACATCACTTTCAACCACTAATTTTATTGTTTGGACAACTTTTTCATATTTTTCAAAACTTCGCTTCATCTTTTAACAACACAATCAAAATCATTTTCCCAAAAATTGCTTCCAAAAAGACACTGAACTCATATCCTAACAAATTGTAAATCTAAAACACGGATTGAATTCCACCAGAGAGATTTCACCACAAGGATCACAGAAGAAATAATAGATTGGAGAAATCCCAAACCCCGGTGCTACTTCGATAGAACTTCATTAGCAACCATTTTTTATTAAACACGTTTTCCACACCACTAACTACAGAAAAATATTACTTGTGTCTGTAAACTTATTCGCTGACCATAAGTTCTCTCGAAGGGCTTAGTTTTCTCATCAATGGATTGAAAAAAAAAAAAAAAAAAATAACGGAGGAAAAAGGAAAAAGAACAAATTTTTTCAATCCAACTGCAAGGACATAGCAATTCCTACAGCTAACGTAAGATTCTATAGTTATCTTGAAACCAGGCACGTAAGAAAATTGGTACCAAATGGGCAATGAGAAACTCATAGTTCTGCCAAATGCTATAAACAATACCAACTGACTTCCAATTATCACCTCTCGGGGTCAGCAAACTTGTGCCCGTATAAAAAAAAAAACCAGTAATATTACATTCCAACGTTATAAGGCCTCAAATAATAAAAGTAAATTCAAGTGTGTATTTACAGAGAATATATATTTAAAATTATTTTCATATTAGATGTACCTTGGTGACAAAAGTTCCTTTGGGAGCCAAAAGCTCCGAAGCAAGCTTAACCGAATCAATAACCAGAGCATTCTGGCTGGTAGCTTCTCTAGCCCATGCACCACCAACATTAGGCGAGCCATCGTGCAACACCACATCAAAAGCCCTGCATTCATTCTCCGCCATGAGTTTCTTAACCATGGCTCTACACTTCGGCTGAGTGATATCCGCCTGCGCGGAAATGGCGCCCCGAATTGGTCGAATCGGGTCGAGATCGACGCCGATTACTAAACTTCCGACGGGCATCTTCTCGACCGCCACCTGCATCCATCCACCAGGCGCGGCGCAGAGGTCTAGCGCCGAATTAGCCGAACGGAGAAATCCATACTTTGAATCAAGCTGAACCAGCTTGAACGCAGCTCGAGATCTGTAGCCATGCTCTTTCGCCAAGTAATAAAACTTATCCAACCGATGCTTCCCCTTTACCTTGCCCATTGATTCTGAGGTTTCAGGTTGGAGGGATTTGGGGGAGAAGAGTATAGGGTTTTAGGAGGTTGGTTGGGGGGCCGGCAGAGGTGGACCAGTGGGTTGCGGATCTCTAGAGAGAAAACAAGTGGGCTGCTGATCTGCTGGACTGGGCGAGACCAACCCTTGGCCCAACCCTACAATTAATATTTTCCTTTTTTTTTCTGAAAATTTCAACGGAGAATAAGAATATATCTTTATCTTAATTTGATCCAATTTCAGCATTAAAACATTGTTATAGTTTCAATGCTTGACGCAGTATTGTCCTGCTTAACGTGGTGCTATCCCCTGTTACCACATAACTGCCCAATCCTTACTTATCAACTTTTGATACTGTGTGGCAGCATCAAAATGCGCTACGTTAACCTTGGAATTATAAGAAAATTCCATTGAAATTGTAAATGAGCTGTATCTTTATCTCATAGTAATATTCCGTTGCGAACAAGTTGGCAACAGAACGTGTCAATACCCCCTTTTTTTGGGAAAAAATGTGGGGCTCACACGAACCCCCCACCATCAGGGGGTAGTTATGTATTATTCATCTCACTTGACGTAGATTTCCAAAAAAATTTTTTTTTTTTTAAATAGAGGGTGACTCGGCACCCTCCAAGGGGCAGTATATCAACATTATATATAGCTAACATTTTTTATTTAAGGATAAAGATCATCATCAATAGACTATAGAGAGTGTCAGTGTATAAATTATAATGTATTTTTACGAGTAGGAGAAAAGAAAATTAGTTGAGTTGAATGATGGAAATTGAATAGTACAAGTGGACACTACGAAATATATAGATATAATTTGTTTGATCAAATTTAAATTTTAAAAAGCATGAGAAATAATGCATTTGTATTAGTATGCTAACACGGTCTATATCAATTTGAAATTCAACATTATATGAGAACGCTATACTTTAGCTACACCTCTTAAAGATTATAGCTAATAAATTTTGATTAACTAACTAGAACTAGAATACTAAACATGGACAATATTTTTTATTCGGATAAAAAAAAAAGATTTCTCCGAGTTGCTTGTGTATGCTCATCTCGAAGTGCTTTTTCCATGTTCACCACAAACTAACACCCCGTAAATCTTATTGGTCCTTAAAATTAACTAAGGAGGGTGTTCCCAACATAGAATTTCATGGAATTCAAAAATCCATATAATTCCAAATATTCTCAATTGAGAATTCTGTGGATTCTATATAAATCCAGTGTTCTAAATTTAGAATTCTGTGAATTCTATGAAAATCCAAGATTCTCAATTGTTCATGGAATCCGATGGATTTCATTAAATTGTGGAATTCTATTGATTTTTATGGATTTTTAAGTTAAAAATACACTAACCAAATGTTAGGAATTGCCCGATAAACATGCACAGCGGAATACAAAATAGGCAATTCTAAACCGGATCTACTCGTTTCTTCGATGAGATCTGTGATAAGAGATTACCGATATAGAAGCGGATTTCGTGGCGAATCTCTCGTTCAGACTGTCGTCTCCACAGCCGTCCAATCGTCCGGCCTCCAATGGTGATCCACACATCAAGACTCTTCTTGAATTACGAACAACTTCGTAGTGGGATGATCTCTCTCAATTTAGTGCTAGCTAATTGTAGAGAGAGTTTAGAGACAATATAGTAATAATAACTTGTGTATTATGGGGCTACATTGAGCTATTTATAGGTTTACAATAATCCTATTGGGCTTGTGGCTTCTTGAGCTACAAGATAACTCAACTCGGTCCAACTATTGGGCCTTGTACACACCATAACTAACATTCTCCCACTTGGACAAGGTCCAATTCAAGATGTGAGCACTTGACTTTGTGTGTGACCCATCAGGCTCCCACTACTATGGCAAACGTCATGGTGTCACTATTTGATCTTATCAAGATAGGATAAAGTGAAATCCCTATTTCAATTTATCATCGATTCACCTAGATCGATTGACCCATGTCGTTGTCCATGATTGACATCTAGCAATGTATCATGGCAACCCAAGTGACGGGATAAGTCATGTGGTAATGACGAAACCTTTACATGTACGGTTACCGCGGAACTATAATCCCTTCATCAATATAACCCGATTGGTTTAGAGATATGGATTCGCGTCAATCTCATTCAACCAACCATGTTGTTCGCTCTCAACTCAACGTTGATTAAAACAATGATTGTAATTGAAACTCTTTTCAATCTCACAATCTCACCTTGGCCAAGGATTTTACATCAACTTGATTGGGCGAAATGCAGGTTATAATCTCCCGTTATCCAGGAGTGATGAATCCTTTATTGAATACTCACAACCTTCATGCATTTCTCACTATACCCGTACGGCATTTCCAGTCAACCCCAATTAGAGTATCCTTCAATGTCCGCCAAAGTAAAGCGATCCGTGCATAAGATTCTATGATATTCTCAAGTCAAAGGACCAATTCCACACCGCGCATTAGAGATCAACTACTGACGCAAGGATAACTATCCATGCAGTATCTCTAGGCGGGTCATCCAAATGCTTGTTCCACTAACGAAGCATTCACGTGTTCATCCGAATGTCTCCACATTCTAACTTGTGAGATCAGTTACTTTCTTCTTAAGAAAGAGATGCTACACATGCTAGTCTATCCGCAATAACAATATCCGTGTTTTGTTATTGCTACGACCAGGGACAATTTAAGAATAAGTGCCAAAAACTTTTATCTCACTATCACAACACCTTGTGATTAACAAGTTTTCCCACATTTATTCTAGGACTCCATTATTTTAGTTGTTATGATAAAACAACGTAGATATGTAAAATAATAGATCTGCCATTCAAGTGCATCTATCAATTAGGTGTTTACGCATATCAATATCCAATGTAGATTGCAACACCACAGTTTTACACAATTAGATCCAAATACTATTGTATCTAATACATATAGCTTCAATCATGAATATGCTGTGACATCCACTATGTCAAGAGATCTTTTGTATTTATCCTCTTATCATTTTGTTGCATTATCTCTTCTAAAGAGATATGCCACCTTCAATACACACCTAGATCGTTGATGAGACTTAGGTTTCCTTTGCTTGTGCGATGGCTCCATTGTTATCTCAATCTCTATTGGATCAACAATGTTAGGAAAACATTCAAGTTCAATTAAGAACTTAACGATCTAAACTGCTTCTCTTGCTACTTCCAAAGTAACCGTGTATTGAGTTTTAGTAGTTGTATTCATATGGAACCTTTCCAATTGATCATACTACTCTTATGAGTAACTATCTTTCCGAATTGGGTCAGTGTATGGTCTTTCAAGACCAAGAACCGACACTTGCAAAATTTTTTTTTTTTTTTTTTTTTTTGTTCGGATTCTCCATTAGAACATTTATTCAATGCTTCTCAAGCATCTAATAATGTTTGTTGACCAATATTTAATGTTTCCTACATTGTTTTCTCGGAATTTTCCCCTCCAAAACATGTGAAACATTTGATCTAGTACATAGTATCGCATGAATCTTATCTATGCGACCTCTCTCAACCGTGTTCTCCAACGCCTTTTGAGAGTACAGTCCTATCCTTGTAGGATAGAGTTCTATCTCGAACTCTTTCAGGAAAAATCTTCTAAAGATTGCGTCTATGTACTGGGATTTAGATAGGCTAAACGTTTTCGTAGGTCTATCTGTATAGATCCTTGCCCCAACATTACATGCAACCTTTTTCTAAATCTGTAATGGAGAAAACCTTGGACCTTCTCTGGAGATATCGTTTTTCTAACAACTCGTATCCACATACTGTATTAGAAATACGATTATACTCCCACTAACTTCTTGTACACACTATTTATACTCATTTATAACAAGATTAAACTATTTGATTGTCTCATCAAAATGAAGTTTTCAGCTCCTCTTGGGCATGCCAACGTGCTTGATTTGATCTTATGGATCCAAAACTTTTAGGTTGCATCAGATACAACGTGATCAGGATCAAATTTTGAAAACCATTTCTCAAACACGAGCATCTATGGTAACGAGAATTCAAATTAACTAAACACGATTATAGGCGTGAATTTTGCTCTCAAGTGCAACATTTGTCTTTGATTGCAACATTCACTGTCAATCTTGTCTTGTGAGCATTACGGTCCATGTCGACGGGTTGTTTGTAAGCTAATTTACAAATTATAGGTCTAACCCATCCTGTAACCAAAATCCGAATTTTGATTTTTAGTACATGGAGCTCACTTCGAATTCTAGTGTATCTATATATACATTTTTAGGTCAACAGCTTGACTTTTACCATTTATAAACCACAAGCATCTCATCATTGACTAGCAATACCATATCAATAGCCACAAGATCACATCTTGCTATAGACGAGCCTTTCCACGGTCTATACGGAGCCAAATGCGTTATTAAGAACTTTTCTTCTTTTACTAGTTTGCACCTCATCAAATGAAGTTCAGCAACTAGTTCATCTAGTCGGTTGATCTCTATTGTGATTTCTTGAACTCTTTCAAGGTCTATCATACTCCCACTGTCTTTTTAGGAAAACAATTTCTCAAAGATTAGATCATACTTCAATAAGATGATTCTAATCTTAAAAGTGAGAATAATGATACTCAATAACATTTTATCGTGAATATCTATCAAGAGATTTCGTCTACACTTCATGTAAGCGTTATTGCTCAAAACTACTTTGAGTTTTATCTTCCGACATAGATGGAACGTTATTTAGTGTGTTGCTTGCAATCTCCATTGCCCATCTTCAAAACAATTTTGCGGCGAACTGTTAGGTATAATGACAACATCGTATCATATTAATATGAACAATTTCTCTCATTATACACCATTGAATTAGTCATGTATACTCCCAAATTCACTGAACGAGAATCTCATTCTTCTAATTGTATCCTTAAATAATCTTCACTTCGATCATATCGAAATGTAAGAATATTCCCCAAGTAGCTCTCCTCTCTTACTTGAACCCTTTTGAACATTTCAAAACTTTCCATGTTTGTGGTCCGTCAAGTATAAGATACTATATCTGGTACTCTTTGAGCTTTGACGACGTTGGAGATGCTATTTTCCGATCTTCTGTACACATCAACCCAATTCATCAATATGAATTACGGTTTAACACGTTTTGACGTCGGAATAGGATATAATTATCGTTATACCCTTTTTATTTTCTATTCCAATAATAGACCTTTTAGAAATCCAATATTACTGATCTTATTTCTATAGTTGAATCCATTAAATGATTATAAACAACTATTGTTCTTGATCTTAATGGATCAACTATTCATGTCCTAACATGAATAGAAATAATGTTCTTCACAAGAACATAACCATAATATTCATTCTAAAACAAAACAAAAAAAGGGGTAATTAAAATAATAGGTCATGAATGAAGTAACATTTACTTTATTTCCTACTATAGGTCCTATTACCTTACTTTGCAGCGAACTTTCTATTTAAATCTTAATCGTATTTAAATATGGGATCTCCATCCGATATCTAATACCTAAAAGATTTAAATACGGGTTTCGAAAATCTTCTCCAAGATTGTTCTCTTCAATTGGTTATGCTTACCTCACAGCTTTCATGCCAATCTTCTTTGTCTCTACAAAGTGTTATTAGCTTTGGATATGTCTTTATATGCTTCAACTGTCGGTTTGATCTCCAAAATTCTTTCTCAAAGTTCCTTTGAGACTTCTTCTAAGCCTCGTTAGGAGTTTCAAGATCGAACTTATCACATCGGTGATAGGTATAACGATTTGGGCATATCAAGCAGTTAGTGGGTATTGGGAATCTTATTCACATCTGAATTCACAACAAATTGTGATAAACTATTTGGCAATGAGAGTTGAACTAAGTCAACATTTGACTTGTTGTCCATCAAGCTTCCAAATAGTATTTGATTTTTATATTGCTCAGTACATGAATCAACTCTTTAAGTTGACCAATAACAATATAATGTCCATACCCACATGTGACATTTACAACTCATAACTACAAGTATCATACATATTGCATTATGATCATCACATGATCTTTATAAATTCACATTGTCCCAGCAAGACCATCTTGGCAGGATTTGTCAGATAATCTGTTTATGACATATTGTTACTTATATGTGAGAACAAATCTCACATTTATGACGTTAGTGTAAGAGAATCCAGTGAGTGTGGTGACACCCAATTCACTTTCCATATTTGAGTACAGTACTCAAGTAGTTTCAGTGAGTTCGTCGGCATCAAATATGCTTTTCAAACTCAAATCATTACTCATAATATAATAAACAGAAATGATAATGGAATAATAATAATAAATGCAATAAAGTTAATCAAGTATGGACTTTTATTTAATTAACAATACTCCCACTGAATCAATGATCCCCAACATTGATAGAAAACAATTTTTCAACTTTTATCAGTGGCCTAGGACCCCGTTTGTTCAATTAGAACCTTGAGTCACTCAACAAGCCCTAATTGTCATTCAGGTAGATACACCTATCAATCACATCTCCATGTGACTCCTAGATCATCAAACAGATAACGATTTATCTTGTACATCTCATGTACGTGCCTCTAAAGTTTATTTCCTTGAGTTACTCAACAAGAAATAAATTTTAGTTAAACTTCGACCAATGTTCAGAGGCATCACATGTCTCACAGTGAAGAATATTTCCTACGATCGGGCAGCCTTGAGTTACTCAACAAGCTGACTACGATTGTGGAAATCTAATTTTTCACCGTAGCATTGGAAGGCATGGATTAACATTTAATCGTGAATTTAATATCATTTTAAAGGGGATCAGTCTCATCAATAATATAATGCACAATAATAAACATCAACCATGCAATTATCAATCATAATAGAACTAGTGGATGATTACGGACGTATATCTATCTAGTTTTCCCGAGCCAAGAGAAAAACTAGTTGGTCAACTCCTAAGGGACAATTTCTTGGTTCTTCGTTGGTTAATTCCGGTGATCTCCATCTTCTGCTCCAACTCATATCCGATACTAGTTGGCACATACGCCATATTATATAGACTCGCATGGTCCGAAATTAAATTAAAAATTAATTGGTACGTAGGCCCAAATTAATAATAGGCACGCAGCCCCAACATGAAACAAAGAATAAAACCATGCATTCATCCAATCACATTGAGTGCAGTCCATAATCATCCACGATATCTAATATTAACAATTATATCAATTTCTAGATTTGGGTAATAACATAATTTGGCTAAACATTTTAAACCAATAAAGAAACGAACCAAACGAATATTAATTAGTTAATCATATTAACTAATTAATAACTCATCAATTAAAATTATATAATTAATCTAATTAATTATTTAATTTTATCATGAGGAGGGAATTTAGAAAATAACTCTTTATATCAAAATTTAATTAGTTAATCACATTAACTAATTAATTACATATTAATAAAATTTTTATGATTAATCAAATTAATCAATTAATTTTATTAATAAGAGGACTCACAAAATAACTCTTTATTTTGTGAATTACTTTAATGCAGTCCAAAATCATCCAATATGGATAAAGCGATTCAGTTTCTAGATTTATTGTGACGACCCATATTGTTTAAACAATTTAAACAATCAAGAAACAAAATTTTATAAATTAATCTAATTAATCTCATATCACAATAAATAATTAATCTAATTAATTACATGTAATAATAAATAATTAATCTAATTAATTACTTGTAATAATAAATAATTAATCTAATTAATTAAATATTATTAGAAGCGGGTTAAGCGAAATAACACTTTATTAAATCATCTATATTAAAGTCACACTTTAATAAAATTCATGAAAAATACTAGGGAGAAACAAACTAAAAATATAATTTTCAAAAATTCATTTTTGTTTCAAACAATAATTGAAAATTGAAAATAAATGCTCAAAGTTGAATAATTGCAAGAAAATTGATAAATCTAATTTATCAAGAATTCTAGAAAATTTAATTTCAGCCCTAGGACTCTTTTTATAATAAAGCTGAAATAGGGACTAACTTGCAAGTTTAAAACTTTTTTTCAACGGTGAATATTAGAGGACTTGTGTGCAATTTCAAAATTGCACAAGCCCTCGTCTCCCGCGTCTGGAACCCTAGCTTCTAGGGTTCCACCTTCACCGATATCGGCCGCGACGATCATGCGCCCGCCACCAGGGCGGCGAAGTCGCGCCGTCCTTTCACGCAGGCGAAGTCGCCGCTTCTTTGGAATGCGGCGACCGCCGTGCAACACCGGCGATCGTTCTTCTGCTGCGACCGCAATCGCCACTCCAGACAATGACTGCGCGACTTGTCACGGCGGCGGCGACCGCCGCTCATGCGCCGACTCCGGCGGTTCTCGACCTCCATTTTCCCCTTTTTTTTTAATAATTCGATCCGTTTCCCAGCAATATGTATATACACAAATCCAATATGATAAACATGTATTGCAATTTGCAACAGAGATCGATATATGCATCATATACATACATAGTTGAACCCCATGCAAATTCTTTACATACATACATCACATGTATCTAATTCATGAATCAAATTCATGTGATCAGCTTCGAATGAAGTAATTGGTCCAATATCAATTTCAAAAATTTATATTTCATAAATATATTATATATTATTATTACCCAAATCAAATTGATATAATAGCAACTATTGCTAAAATTGAACAATAATTTAACAAATCTCAAAAAGAAAACGAGTTGGCTCTGATACCACTGTTAGGAATTGCCCGATAAACATGCACAGCGGAATACAAAATAGGCAATTCTAAACCGGATCTACTCGTTTCTTCGATGAGATCTGTGATAAGAGATTACCGATATAGAAGCGGATTTCGTGGCGAATCTCTCGTTCAGACTGTCGTCTCCACAGCCGTCCAATCGTCCGGCCTCCAATGGTGATCCACACATCAAGACTCTTCTTGAATTACGAACAACTTCGTAGTGGGATGATCTCTCTCAATTTAGTGCTAGCTAATTGTAGAGAGAGTTTAGAGACAATATAGTAATAATAACTTGTGTATTATGGGGCTACATTGAGCTATTTATAGGTTTACAATAATCCTATTGGGCTTGTGGCTTCTTGAGCTACAAGATAACTCAACTCGGTCCAACTATTGGGCCTTGTACACACCATAACTAACACCAAATTCTTCCCAAAATCCTACCTCCTACCCTCAGATTCTTATGGAATTCATGAATTTTCGTCTTTTCTCCAAGAATTCTTTTAGACCTAGATAATCAACTAAAATTTATAATCATAAATTGGAAAAATATATTTTCATTTACCATTATAATTTCAAAATAACTACACCATAATTAGCTTGTGCAAATATATATATATATATATATATATATATATATTTTTTTTATTGTAAGGATAACACATGTTTATTTATTGGTCATTACTCTAATTTTTGAAAAATTATATAATATCCAATCTATAAAAAGGAAATTTAATGGACGAGATATAATATGATTAATATTGGTAATTTCATAATTGTTAGTAAATCCAATTATTAGTAAGTCGAAATATACTGAAACTTGTGATTTTTCATACGTCGCTCAACTTTTAATGGCATTTTTTACCTTTTTCTTTTGTTTTTTCTTTTGTTTTTTTGTTTTATTTTTTTATGATCTAGTAACAACTATCCAAATGAACTTTCCAATCCTTTGTTTATTCTATTCTATTCTAATGGTGAAAAAAATATATAAGAAATTCCACTGAAATCTATAGAAATCTACAAAATTGAGTGATATAGAATTCCATAAGAATGTGAAGGATTTTGTGGAATTCTATTAAAATCCATAAAATCCATGAAAATCTATGAAATCAAAAAAATCCATATAATTCCATGTTGAGAACACCCTCCTAAATTCTATTTGTACTGCTCGTCTGCTCCTATAACGTCTCTTTAACTACATAACAATGCATGCCTTTCAACTTTCAGAATAACTAATAATAATAATAATAATAATAATAATAATAATAATAATAATAATAATAATAATGTATCACTAGCTCAAATTAAAGGAATTTTTTTTGTTTATTTAAATCGAAATTAATTTGTTATATATGTCTATGCTTACTCTTATTATTACTAGTTCACGAACACGTGCGTTGCACGTAATTTTAAACTATTTGTTTAGGTGAGGCTATATATAGGGTGTATATAATCGTAAAATATTTGTTTGAATAACGTTATATAAATTTTGTTTATTTAAGAAATATCTATGAAAAATTTTAAAAAGTTATTATATATAGCCTTAATTAATTTGATATTTCGTATGTTCCAGCTCATGTTACTAAAAATCATAAATTAACCACTGAATTAATATATAACACATCATAAACAAATGAAATGTCAGAATGTTGAATATTATTTTTCAATAAAAAATCGGATTTTCATAACATATTTTTTAAACAAACAAACAAAAATTGTGATGATGATAAACATTAAAATGCATCTCATATTCTTTTGGATAAATTCTTTTTCACTAAGCCAGTTGTTTACTAAAAAATAGGCAAAGATTATTGAAATTATGAAATCGTAGTTTTATAATATATTGTTAAAATGTTATTAATTAATCAAAGAATATGAAAGAACTTAAAAAACTTAATTATTAATGAGGATGATTAAAGCATTAATAAATGACAAAGAAAGAATTATCAAAATATATATAGTAGGGGTATAATGGTCTAAAAAAGTTTTCCATTCCATTCACACTTTTATAGATAGTATAGATATAGATATAGATTTAACCTACCGTCATATGATGGATATAACTATGTGCTACTTACCACATTGGAGTCCATTCTTCATCAATTGAGAATTATCATCACACGGTAAATTATTAGTTGGTGGCATTAGAACTTCTATACAATGTTCACTTAGATACAAGAATAAAGTTTACTTGAAAAAGAAACAATAATAATAATAATAATAATAATAATAATAATAATAATTCAGGTCTTCCTCCAAATATTTTCTTCAAGGTTCCTTTTAGGAGTTGGTTAGAATGAGTGGTGCTTAATTTTATACGCATTAAAATTAAATTTACTCGGCACGGTGATCAGTTAGGGCATCTACCTGAAATCATTTACAAATATTTATGAAGCATTTCATAGATAGAGTTGGGATAAATTGGATTCATAGTATACTAGTATCTCTATTTCGGATACACGAAACACTAATTACCAAAAATTGGAAGATTGATTTGATGAAAAAATTACCACTCAAAACTGTTCACTTATTATTAATTTTCATTAGAAAATCTAGTAAAGAATTAGAATCAAAGTTAAATTTGGGGGACCTTTCTGTATTCTCAAACAAAGAACAAGGAAACGAAGAAAAAGGAAAAAATATTTAGAATATTTTGGGATCTATATCAATCACATGTTTCATTAATCCTTCTTGGTTTCTTATCTTAATTAGATATCAAACGAAGGTAGAGAGATTGAGCATTACTACTAACTTTTATCGCATTATTACTAACTTTTATCTCTATTCATCATGACAACCTCTTCTGCTCTCTGACCTCCGACCTCCGCTACTAGGAAGGTTATCTACACCATAACCACTAGTACATATTGAGTAATGGGTGCCAGTTACTTTGAGCATTAGGTGACGGTTCTACTAACGTCACATATGAAGGGGCTACTAAAAGTCTTGCGAATTGGTGATGTTTCTAAGAAAAACCGTCGTCTAAAGTGGATTTTTTTTTCTTTCTTATTGCAAGGATCTGATGATAAAATATACATAGAATGAATGACTAGTGGTAGATGAAACATAGAAAAGCCTTAAGTTTTAGGAAAGCTTATTCATGAATGCTCATTCATGATATGTCTTATACAACCAAAGTACCAAACAAATTATAGCACAAGATGTTTCACAACCATGTTTATTAAATCTAAGTAACCAAAGTTCTTCATCCACTCAATAAATATGATACACTGATTACACTGCACACTCAAAACTTTAATCTTGACTGCATTCTCAACACTTCAATATTGATTACACGCCCAAAACTTCAATCTCGAAAAATAAGAAGAGGTCAGTTGCGCGGGAGCCATAGGCATAGTCGGAGGGCACTATAAAAGTTTTAAAAGATTCAATGATAAATCTAATCTGAGAAACAAAAGCAATGAACGCCTGTTTTCGAGAATGACAAAATCAAACAAAAAGCAAAAATGAAAAAATTTCCTCATATTTTTTAACATAGACAAACTGTTAGGAATTGATCTAAACATGCACAGCGGAAATAATTAATCAATTCCAAACACCGGATCCTCTCGACTCTTAGATGAGAATTGTGATTAAGAGATTACCAATAAAGCGGATTTTACGGCGTAAATCTCTCTTGCTCTTTTCGTCTCCACAACCGTCCAAACGTACGGCCTCCAACGTTGATCCACACGTCAAGACTCGTCCCGAACAACGAACAGCTTAGCTTCGTAGTGAGATGATCTCTCTAAATATTAGTGCTAGCTAATTTAGAGAGAGTTTAGAGACAATATATGTATGATCATCATCGTATTATGGGGCTACAATGAGTTATTTATAGGTTTACAATAATCCTATTGGGCTTGGGGTTGCTTTGGCCACAAGATAACTCAGCCCGGTCCAACTATTGGGCCTTGTACATACCATATCTAACATACTCCCACTTGGACAAGGTCCAATGCACGACACGAGTCCTTGACTTTGTGTGTGACCCATCAGGCTCCCATTCACAAGGCAAACGTCATGGTGTCACTATCTGATCTTATCAAGATAGGATAAAATGAAATCCCCATTTCAGTTTATCATCGATTCACCCAGATCGATCGACCCATGTCGCCGTCCATGATTGACATCTAGCAATGTGTCATGGCAATCCATGTAATGGGATAAGTCATGTGGAGATGACGAAACCTTTACATGTACGGTTACCGTGGAACTATAATCCCTTCATCAATATAAACCCGATTGGTTCCGAGATATGGATTTACGTCAATCTCATGCAACCAATCATGTTGTTCGCCCTCAACTCAACGTTGATCAAATCAGTGATTGTGATTGAAAACTCAATTCAATCCTACAATCCCACCTTGGCCAAGGAATTTATATCAACTTGATTGGGCGAAATGCAGTTTATAATCTCCGTTATCCAGAGTGATGAATCGTGATCGAATACTCACAACCTTCATGCACTTCTCGCTATACCCGTGCGGCATTTCCAAATAACCCCCGGTTAGAGTATCCTTCAATGTCCGCCAAAGTAAAGCCATCCGTGCATAAGATTCTATGGTATTCTCAAGTCTAAGGACCAATTCCACCACCGCACATTAGAGACCAATCACGACGTAAGGATAACTATCCATGCAGATCCCTAGGCGGAGTCATCCAAATGCTTGTTCCACCAACAAGGCATCCATGTGTCCATCTCAACGTCTTCACATTCTAACTTGTGAGATCGATTACTTCTTCCTTAAGAAGGAGATGCAACACATGCCAGTCTATCCGCATAACGACAATATCCGAAGTCTTGCCATTGCTTTGATGGGGATAGTTTAAGAATATGTGCTAAAACTTGCATCTCACAATCACAACCACTTGCGATTAATCAAGTTTGTCCACACTTATTCTACGGACTCTATTATTTTGATTGTTATAATATGACAACGAATGAATATAATAGATCCTGCCATTTTTGAAGCGCATATAAATAATTAAACATACTCAAAGCGTCTTACATGAGGGTATTGACATCCAAACTATATCCATTCACTCATGTATCTTATACCAATGGAAAAAACATGACTATCATGCTTATTTTGCGATAACGCTTTGGTCAACGGATCGCCACGTTATCGTCGGTATGGACTCGCTCTATCTTTATATCATTCCTCCTGAACTATCTCTCTAATGAGATGGTATCGCCTTAATACATGCTTGGATGGGTGATGAGACCTCGGTTCCTTTGTTTGCTGATGGCTCCATTGTTGTCACAATACAATGGTATCGGATCAACAATGCTAGGAACAACTCCAAGTTCGGTGACAAACTTCTTGATCCAGGACACGCTTCGCTTCTTTGCTCAAGCGACTATGTATTCGGCTTCCGCTGTTGAATCATTTGTAGTTTCTTGCTTGGAACTTTTCCAACTTACGGCACCCCCATTGAGGGTAAACACGTAACTGATTGGGATTTGCGATGCGTCTTTATCTGATTGAAAACTAGCATCTGTGTATCCATGAACTTTTAGTTCATTTCCTCCATACACCAAGAACATGTCCTTAGTTCTTCTCAAGTACTTAAGGATGTTCTTGACCGCAATCCAATGTTTTTCTCCAGGGTTCGATTGGAACCCTCGTGACACTCGAGCATATGAGACATCCGGTCTCGTACATAGCATTGCATACATGATGGATCCTATTGCCGATGCATAAGGAATCCTATCCATGCGATCTCTCTCAACTTGTGTCTGTGGACACATATCTTTTGAGAGATTAATCCCATGCCCTATGGGACAGAGTCCTCTCTTCGACTCTTGCATATTAAATCTTCTCAAGATTTTATCTATGTACATGGATTGGGATAGGCCAAGCAGTCTTTTAGATCTATCTCTATAGATCTTAATCCCAATGCGTATCTTTGCCTCTCCCAAATCCTTCATGGAGAAATTTGTGGATAACCAAGATTTTACTGATCTTAGCATTGGAATGTCGTTCCCTAATATTAATATGTCATCCACATATAAGATTAGAAAAACGATCTTACTCCCACTACCCTTTTGGTATACACACGGTTCGTCTTCGTTTTGAATGAAATCAAACCTCTTGATTGTCTCATCAAAACGAAGATTCCACTTCAAGGCAGCTTGCTTAAGTCCATATATGGATCTTTGCAGTTTGCATACCCTATGCGGCTTACTAGACTCAAAACCCCTCGGTTGTGTCATGTACACATCCTCACTGAGATTCCCATTCAAGAACGCGGTTTTGACATCCATTTGCCAAATCTCATAGTCATGGTATGCTGCAATCGCAAGTAGAATCCAATTGATTTAGACATGGCTACGGGTGAGAAGGTCTCATCAAAGTCAACGCCTTGTCTTTGATTGTAACCTTTAGCCACTAGCCTTGCCTTATAAGTTTGAACTTTACCATCCATGTCGATTTTTTCTTGTAAACCCATTTACAACCTATTGGTTTTACCCTTTAGGCGAGATCAACCAAGGTCCATACCTCATTTTCATACATGGAGTTCATTTCGATTCCATGGCTTCTTGCCATTCTCTCGAGTCAACGCTGACTTCGCCTTGTCATAAGTGGTAGGCTCGTCTTCCTCTATTAGTAATGTTTCATTAGTAATCATGAGATCTAATCTCTGAGGAGGGACGAATCATCCTACTAGACTTACGAGGAGTGGCGTGTCCTTGGGAGCTCTTATCTCCCTTTCGCAGTTTCAACTTCATCCAATGGTGTCTCAACTCTTTGCTTTCATCCAATCGGTTGTCGAGTTCCATGGTTTCTTGAACCTCTTCAAGATCTACTTTGCTCCCACTGTTCTCTTTTGAATAAACTCTTTTTCCAAGAAAACAACAAGTGTCTAGACACGATGACTCTCATGTCATTGGGATTGTAGAAATAATATCCAACTGTTTCTGTTGGATATCCCACAAAGTAGCATTTATCGGACTTAACATCCAATTTATCCGAGCTTGTGCGCTTCACATAAGCTTCACAACCCCAAACCTTCATATATGAAAGATTTGGTCTCTTACCATTCCATAACTCGTATGGTGTTTTGTCAACCGATTTAGATGGGGCACGATTTAGTGTGTAACAGGCAGTTTTAATTGCATATCCCCAAAACGACTTTGGAAGGTTTGTTTGACCCATCATTGACCGCACCATATCCAATAGGGTGCGATTTCTCCTCTCAGATACACCATTGTGTTGTGGTGTATAAGGTGGAGTCCACTGCGAGAGAATCCCATTCTCTTTGAGGTAATTCAAAAACTCGCCCTTAAGGTATTCTCCACCCCGATCAGATCTGAGTGTTAGAATACTCTTTCCAGTTTGCTTTTCCACTTCTTGCTTGAATTCCTTAAACTTTTCAAGTGCTTCATGCTTGAACTTCATCAAGTATACAAATCCATATCTCGTATGGTCATCTGTAAACGTGATAAAGTAGGAAAAACCACCTTTGGCTTCTGTTGTCATTGGTCCACATACATCGGTATGTATGAGTACCAATCTTTCTGCAGCTCTTTCTCCCTTTCCACTAAAGGGGAATTTGGTCATCTTGCCTAAAAGGCACGACTCGCATCTTTCAAAGGATTCGTAATCCCCTTCCCCAAAGTATCCATCATTATGTAACTTGTTGATGCGTTTTTCGTTGATGTGCCCGAGCCTGCAGTGCCACAGTACGAGTCGTTGATACCGTTATCAACTTTTCGCCTCTTATTTTCTATAGTCATTATAGAATGTTCGAGATTTAGAATATAAATGCCATTATCTAGGTTCCCATAACCATAAAACACATTATCACGATAAATAGAGCAACATTTATTCTTAATATCAATGATAAAGCCATTCATGTCCAAACAAGAAATGGAAATAATGTTTTTGGTAATAAGCGGGAACATAATAACATTCTTTAATTCTAAAATAAGGCGAAGGCAACGATAGAGAGTAGCTCCCCACGGCTAAAGCGACAACTCTTGCTCCATTTCCAACTCGTAGAGTTCATTTCTCCCTTCCGCAGGGTCTAATGTTCTTTAGTCCCTGCATATTTGTACAAATATGAGATCCACATCCAGGTATCTAATACCCGAAATCAAGATGCAGTCATATTCAACTCAATGAAGTGTATACCAGTGGAAGTTTGAAGACTTCTTTCCCTTCAAGCTAGCAAGGTAGAGCTTGCAATTCCTCTTCCAATGTCCTTTGCCTTTACAATAAAAGCACTCGGCATCGCCTTGAGACTTGTTCTTGTTGTTTTTCTCTGTTTTGGCAACTTTTTGCCTTCGCTTTACCCTTCTTTGATCCTTTCACAAAAGATCTCTTCGCCTTTCTCTTAGTCCCACTAGAGGATTCAATGGCCAACACTTGCCCATTGGTTTTTAGCGATGTTCGCTCGGCGATTTTCAACATATTTAATGATTCGGAGTGTCACCTCAATTTTATTCATGTTGAAATTCATGATAAATTGAGAATAGCTATCCGGCGGCTGTAGGACTAAGTCAACACTTAGCTCATGGTCCATGGCAAAGCCTAATTGCTCTAATTTTTTCAATGTATCCGATCATCGTAGTACATGAGTACTTCATCAAGATCCCTCTGCCATCACGACCTTGAAAAGCTTTTTCGATATCTCATATCTTTCAATCTTGGGATCGCTCATCGTACAACTCCTTGAGATGAGCAATCATTGCATAAGCATTCATATCCTCATGTTGCTTTTGCAACTCAGAGACATCACGCAAGCATCACACATGTTGCGATGTTATCATCATCTATATGCTTTGATTGTATGCCTCCACGACATCTTCCTGCACTCTCGGGAGCTACCGTGCTTGTTCTTCAAGAACATATGCAATTTTCGTGTTTGAGAACGATTCTCGATTCTTGGTGCCAGTCATTAAAGTTCGACCCATTAAGTTTGTTAGCATCAAGTATGCCCTCAAACTCATGTGACCCGACCATAATTCACTTAATCGTAATGATAAAGATAGAGTAATTATTATATGCTTAAAGTTAATAAAATATGGACTTTATAATACTAACTATACTCCCATCAATCAATGATCCCCAACATTGGTAAATTTCTCAAATTTGTCGGTGGGCGAGGATCCCAAACGTTCAATCGAGCCTTGAGTCACTCAACAAGCCTTAACCGACGCGTTTAGGTAGACATATCTATCAATCACATCTCTATGTGACTCCAGGATCATCAAGTAGATAACTCATTATCCTATACATCTCATGTATTAACTTGATATACCTCTAAAATCCAATTTCCTTGAGTTACTCAACAAGAAATGAACTTGATTAAATTGACCCAATGTTCTGAGACATCACATGTCTCACAAATGAAGAAACATTCCCTACGATCGAGTAGTCTTGAGTCACTCAACAAACATACTACGATTGTGAGAATCTAATTTTCTTCACCATAGCATTGGAAGGCATTGATTAACATTTAATCGCGAATTTAATATCATTTTAAGGGGAATGGGTCTCATCAAATACTATGCAAAATATCATACATCAACCATGCACACATTTAAAGCATAATAAAACTGGTGGATGATTATGGGCGTATTTCTATTCCGCTTTTCCCGAGCCACCAGAAAAAGCGGTTGGTCAAATCTAAGGGACGAAGGCTCGTCTTCCAATGGCGACTCCATTGATCTCCATCTTCTTCTTCAACTTGTATCTAATACCAGTTGGCACATGCGCCATATCAAATGGACTCGCAGGTCCGGAATTTTAACCACAATCAAATGGCACGCAGGCCCCAAATTATTAACAGGCACGCAGGCCCACAACACCAATAAGAATTTAAACCATACATTCATCCAATCACATTGGTCTGGTCCATAATCATCCACAATATCCAATATTGATAAACAATTTAGTTTCTAAATTTATTGTGACGACGTATATTGTTTAAACAATTTAAACAATCAAGAAACAAAATTCTACGAATTAATCTAATTAATTTCATGTAGAAATAAGTAATTAATCTAATTAATTGCATGTAATAATAAATAATTAATCTAATTAATTAAATATTATTGGAGACGGGTTAGACAAAATAACACTTTATTCGTCTTCTATATCAAAGTCACACTTTGATAAACTTTTATAAAAGACTAGGAAGAATAAACTAAAATTACAATTTTCTAAAATTCAACTTTTCTCCAAATAAGAATTTTTAAATTAAAAATAAATATTTAAAGTTGAATATTTACAAGAAAATTAAAAAATCTAATTTATTATTAATTTTAGAAATTTTATTTCATTCCCTAGGACCCGTTTTAAAAAGCGAAAGTAGGACTGATTTGCAAGTTTCTCAAACTTATGGAAAATCGTAATTCCTTTAAATAAGGATGGGGGCTTGGTGTGCAATTTAAATTGCACACCACCCCCATCAACCTCGCTCCATCGCTGGAAACCCTAGCTTTGCCAGGGTTTCTCCCCTAACACCAGCGTGGCGACCATCGCCCGCCACCAGGCGGCGATGTCGCCGATGTGCCATCTTCCACGCGGCCGAAGTCGCCGTTCTTTGGAATTGCGGCGACCAGCCGCAACACGGCGGCGATCGTTCTTCGCCGGGCAGCGGCCAATGAGTCGTCGCCGCCGCGACAACGATTGCCGCGAGTCACCGTGGCGGCGGCGACCTTCAGCGCCGCCGCCGGCGGTGTCTGCTCGATTCTGCAACCTCTTTTTTTTTTTTTCGTTGCGTGAATAATTTCTGGATCTGATCCAAAATTAATTTTAACGCAATTCCGTAAATCGCTAGATAAATCAAACTAAATTGTTTTATAGAACAATAAATCAAATCTCAACAAGAGATCGAGTAGGCTCGATACCACTTTGTTAGGAATTGATCTAAACATGCACAATGAAATAATTAATCAATTCCAAACACCGGATCCTCTCGACTCTTAGATGAGAATTGTGATTAAGAGATTACCAATAAAGCGGATTTTACGGCGTAAATCTCTCTTGCTCTTTCGTCTCCACAACCGTCCAAACGTACGGCCTCCAACGTTGATCCACACGTCAAGACTCGTCCCGAACAACGAACAGCTTCGTAGTGAGATGATCTCTCTAAATATTAGTGCTAGCTAATTTAGAGAGAGTTTAGAGACAATATATGTATGATCATCATCGTATTATGGGGCTACAATGAGTTATTTATAGGTTTACAATAATCCTATTGGGCTTGGGGTTGCTTTGGCCACAAGATAACTCAGCCCGGTCCAACTATTGGGCCTTGTACATACCATATCTAACACAAACATGCAAATAATAGTAAAAATTACATTAACTCTTGCATGAAGAATGTCTTTGAGTAGAGTTGTTCTTCAACACACGAATAAATCCAAGTTGTCGATCTGAAAATCATTACATGCAACCCATAGACAATCTAGAAAGGAACATTGTGATATCTGATGATCAGGGCGCTTCAAAACCGCCATCAGCTCCGATCCTCAGGCGAACCAGAAGCTTCACATTTCTATTAGAATTTTAATTTCTTAATTTGATAGTGGATTGCCAAATGATAAGTATAATGGATCAAGCAGCAGGGAATGTTACCGATTCTGCAAGTTTTTGCTTCTTTCCTCCATATGTTCATCTATCGTTGCCAGATGAGCTTCCCAAGATTAAGCCACCAAAGTGCAACAACAAAATTTCTGATACAAAAAGGAAATAAGAAAAATTCCATCATTGAGTTACAAATCAAAATTTTATAGAGAATCACAAGAAAATTACGATTCTCGCAGTGAAATACTACAACTACATACCTTCATCGCCGTTATTTTTCGCCTTTTTCCCTGCTACTCACTGAAGCATATCGATGGCCCCTCAACCATCTTGTCAACTGGTCTAGCTTTAGTACTGTCCATGGATTTAACTATCGACGCCCCCCACATACCTTCGTCGACGCCCCCATGGATTTAATGTCAAAGTTGTAATTAACAAACGAGTTAGTCACCACTTTGTTGCAACACAAATAGCTTCTGCTTACAAGTTAGTCAAACTTACTTCAAAGTTACTTTCTTTACCTATTTTATAGGCAGTAGTTGTATAGCTTCTCATCCTTAGCAATTCAACCGTTTTATGGAATAAAGACATCAGGAAAATTTATCCATGACATATTCAGTAAGTGTTCGTTTCCATTTTTTTTACCTAACAATTACCTACTACTAAAAGTCAAAGTCAAACATCAATATCAACTACACATTTCACATCATCACTCATTATTATCCACACATCTCGTGGTCCCCACCACTACACTCAACTTTTAGTAAAATTTTAGGCAAAAATAAATACACACGAACACACGCTCAATTGTATGGTTCACACTTTTTTTTCCTCTCTCTCTTAAAAAAATAAAAAAGTTTAAGATCCTGTAGCAGAGGAGTTCAGTGAAATGATTCTAACACAGTAACACAACTTTGTTGAAAAATATTTGTTATAGTGCCATACAGTTGTGTTCAATCTTGACAAAAAGTCATGAGTTACTGATTAAATAAAAACTTACCCTTAAATGTGTGAGTTTAAAATGTTGTATTATACGGTTGTGTTTCGATTATAATAAGTGGAAAAGAATTTGTTTTCCCCTTTAATATATATAAAACAAAAAGCTTTACACTCTAGACTCTAGAGCATCAATTTTTCATACAATGAACCAAAACATGCTCTAAATGATTGTAATTAAAAAAATTATTTTCATGAAAATTTTCCTAATCAAACAATTAAATAGGAAAATAATCACTAACTGCAAAGAAGATTTTCGCTTCTACAGTTACAAACATACATGATTGTTTGATTCTGTCCCTCCATCTGTATTCTTTAATTGATTCTTCTCGAATCTCAGAAATCAATTTTATTGTAGAAAGACGGTATTCTAATTTCTTTGATTTCCTGAGAAAATCACAGTAACAATCAAATACAAATACGTAGTGAAAGAAAATGACAAATTCAAGGATCAAAGAGGTCGACACATTGTAGATAACTAGATATTTATCTCGTTATTCAATTTTTTTTATTACTTTTTACCACATTTTTATTTATTATTTCTTTATCATAAATCAATAACTTCCACATATCTTATTACATTCACAAATCTCCATCACTCAACTCCACACATTCTCTTTCCTCTTTTATATTAAAAATCTTTAAAAACCATTATAATTTGTTCCCCCTCTAATTCGTAAAAAGGGAAAAGCAAAACGAAATGAAAAATGACGTCATTTGAGAAAAACAAAATCTATAATATATATAAAGTAGATGTGCATGGTATTGTTGTCTTCTAATAGTGGTTTTAGGACATCTTTAACTTCTGTTTTAGGATAAAAAAGTTGTTTTTATATTGATATCCCTATAATTGAATGCCACGTGTCCAGGTAGTTTTAAGTGTCAGTAGATAATGGGAATGGTTGATTTTTTAAACGGTTTTCTAATTTACTTTAACAAATGTGTCCTAATTTTTTGCTCTAACTTCTTCATTTGAACAATTCAAATAGAATTTTATTTTAGTATAATCTTAATCAATAATAATTACACAAATGAATAAAATGATACAATAAATATCTTTAACTAATATCCGAAGATGAAAACAATATTTTTCATTTTCGGCTGTATTAATTCATAAATTCTACACAATAAATATTTAAAAATAAAATAAATTTATTATGGAGAAAATGTTTTAACAACGTCGCTACTAATTTTTAAATTTCCTTGCTACAATTTAATTAAAGTACTTATACATGATCTTCTGATGAATATAAACTAATTATGGTATGAGTTATATAAATCAACGATTACAAGATAAAAATTATTATGTTACTTAAATGTTTTTTAATCGATTATTATAAATTTAAACTATTATAATACTCTAAATGGTGACCAATAATGAAATGTCTATTAATTAATTTAGGACACTATTATAGTTCTTAAATAAGTTGAATTAATGGTATACACAAACAATGTTAGCATTACGCATTAATAATTGATCATTGTAATTTAATTTTTTTTAATGATATATTATATTAATTGCTCATTTGGTGGCAAAAATTTATTAATGAGTCTTTTTATTTTTACGTGTTTTACAAATTTTTACTTTCTTTTTAGCATCTCTAAAAATTATATACATTATAGATTTTTTTAAAAATTTTAAATATCTACTGATTTTTTACATTTGAATCACAAACTTTCTTGATTCACCTGGAATCAAGCTATATTTTTAATATCTTACTATTTTTTGTTAGTGATAACTGCCCGTGTCTTGCAGGGGTGTCGAGAAGGAAATAAAAAGTTAAAACTAAGTTGATGCTAAAATAATTTTAGGATGTTGGGAGTAAAAATATATGAGATTGTTTGCGCTTATTAGCTGCTACTGAGTTTGCTTATTATTTAATTCATATAGATTCTTTACGTTGTTGTTTCAGAATTAACGCGTTATAAAAATTTTTACTTTTGGTGATTTCGTCCTTGCAAAATTGCCATGTTGCGACCAATGTTTTATCGAAAATGATAGTTTGATCATCCTCTTTGTTTTTTGGATACTAGAAGGCCTAGACTTTTAAACATCTACACTCTGTTTTTTCTTCGGTTCGTTTTTTTTTTGAATTTTTGGGAAAAAAAGTTAATGGTGAAAACTCTCTTTTTTTCGTAGTGATTTTTTTGCCAAAATTAAGCAAAAGGTTTATGAAATTAATTTTCTGGCTTTCGGCACATGACCTCATAGAGCGAAAAATAATGCATAATAAGTTAATTGTAAAAGAGACAATAAAATAATGAATTATAAGTCAATTAATTGAAAAACGAAAAATAAAATCATGAAATTTAAATTGGGTATGGATGTAATGCCTTGGGTTGGTGCAAATGGTACACGAAAATGGTGTCTGTTGTAGTACATTACATATTATCTCTTTTGCAGATTCGCCACAATTAATAGTGGATGATGATGCGACAAAACTGTAAATTAACATTGATTTTAAATAATTTTTAAATTTACATATGTTTTTACTTTGATCGATATTTCTTCTATATTACATGATTACCATTGTGGTTAACGTACTTTATGTGTTTATTTTGAATTGCGTTTAAGTTTTAATTTAGCATTGTCTTGATATTATTTTTAAATTATTTAATTTTTTTATACGTTGTCTTTAATTTGTTGATATATACATGTTAGCGTTGTTAAAGTATTATTAGAACTTGAAAACTATAATTTATTGTATTACATTCTAATTCATTTAAAACTAATGTCATTTAAATATTTATCGGATTGTAATTTTAATTATTACAGTTTATATTATTTATCTTTCACACATCACACAATTTATTAAATTAATCTCTCACCATTTATTTTTAGTCATTTTAATTATGAATACATTGTAAACTTAATATAGAAATATTGTAATAATATATACTACTAAATTGTAATAAAGATTATACTACTACTAATTAAACAAAATTATAAATCATGTCTGAAATAATTTATTATTTATTTAACACAGTTTTACAGCCGTGCAACGCACAGGCTTAAAAACTAGTATCTCGATATACCGAGAGGCGCGAGATGCGCCATCAACGGCTCAACCCCGACAAAGCAGACGCTCAGACACCGAGCAGCAACAACAGCGACGCTACGCCGCTTCCTCAACAGCATCGATTTCCACGATCCACGTATTAAACCCTAATTACACCGGTCACGTGAATCACATTTCCATATTGTACTAAAGTTGTCACTTCGATGTACCGTTTCCGATCAATGTGATTTTGAGATCTCGCATAATTGATGAACTAGTACCTCATTTGGAGCTGGATTTCCGGTGTAGATTCTGAATGGACTCGTTATTGGAGCTTTGTGATTTGATCGCGCAGAACCCGGCTAAATTGTCAGACAAACTCGCCTGGATTTGCAACCGATGTCCTTCGCTGGAGTTTTTACTGACCGAATCGCCGAGGGTTTCCAGGTCGCAGCTTAATGCTATACTTGGTGTTGCGCGATTCCTCTCCAAATGCCCTGACCACGCTGACGAAACCCCCAAATCTCTTCTCCTCGAATTTTACCGTTCAACTCCCTCTTCTTTTAACACTTCTTTCTGGCCACAGTCTTTTCCCAAAGATTCAATTTGTTCGTTTTTTAATGATTTCTTGAATTGCATCTCCAGAGCTGCTGAGTCCACAGGCTTTGCCGCCGATGTTGCTGAATTCACTGGGGAAATTGTGATTTATACTATAAATAATTCGGATTCTGAGATTTCTAGGATTTTCTTGAACTCTCTGTGCTTGAATTTTCCTCCAATTCTACCTTCTGACGCCAATAATTTGGTTTCTACTCTCTTTGATCGGTTTGAAATCTCTGTCACCCCATGCTCTCCCAAGGAGGTGCTTTCTGTTACTCCTGACACAACTTCGGCCCAGAGCTCTCCTATAAGTGTCAACCACTATCAGTCTCCCGGTAATGAGGCCAGTATTGCCTCAGCTGGGTCAAGTGGCAGCGTGAATTCAAGGGATGAGGCGTCGTCATCAAGGGGCATTGTGGTGAATGGAGGTAGTAGCATAGCATGGAAGAGCAATATGGATATATTGAATGGGACTGTAGCGTCTAATGATGCCTCTGTTTATAAGAAGACCTTGGCTCTTTTCGAGGAGGAGTCTATAAAGAGCCTTGAAAAACAGGAGATTGCTTTCAAGCTAATTGGGCATGTGTTGGATAAAGCGGCCATCGATCCAAAGCTTTTGGAGCACGTGAGAAGTGTAGCCAAGGATCAACTTCAATCCATTCTGACATTTCTCAAGGTAAGTAGACTTAGTGAGCACATTCTTTTTTCTGAGCAAAAGATATAGATAGAATTTACTCAAGGCAAAGACCAAAAAGTGATGAGTGTTTCCTTGTTTGGACAGATAAGGAAGAGTGATTGGGCGGGGCAAGGGCAATTGCTGAAATTAAGGATTAATACAAAGCTGTCTGTTTACCAAGCAGCAGCAAGGTTGCAAGTTAAGGCTCTTCCATCACTTGATGCCGAAGGAAAGACATCAAAGAGGGTGTTGCATGGAGCCCTGGCACTGCTGATAGAGGCTTCAGAGGCATGCTTGTTTTCAGCGTGGCGGAAGTTAGGGCCTTGTGAAGAGCTTTTTAGTTCGTTGCTTGGTGGGATTTCCCAAGCTGCCGTTACTCGTGGTGGTCAGCTGCTTCGTATTCTACTCATCCGCTTCAAGCCCCTTGTTCTTGCTACATGTGCTCAGGTATATGATCACTTGAGTTGTATTATGTTTCTCACTAATTGTTGAGTTCATGATACATTTTTCATGCTTCGCTTCATTTTGCTTGTTTTTAATCTGAAATAGGCTGATACATGGGCCAACAGCCCAGGTGTCATGTTTGAGAGTGTTCTGAAAACTTGCTGCGAGATAATTTGCTTTGGCTGGATGAAGGATAGGTCTCCCATTGACACTTTTATTATGGGATTGGCTACTAGTGTTCGCGAAAGAAATGATTTTGAGGACGAGGTTCGTAACACTTATAGTTACCTCATCTAGTAAGTCTAGCAGTTCATGTCATGGTTACAGTTACTGTTATATTTCCTTGGATTTTGTTATCACTATTGCAGTTGTCATTCTCATCGTCAGCCCCCACATCGATACACTATTTTATCTTCACAGTAACTTTGGATTATTCTTTGCTTCTATTTACTTATAAAAAACAAATAGACTTAACATGTGTTTGGGTTAACTTAATGCGACCTACAAATCAACTTCTGTTGAAAGTTGAACTTCAATAGTAACGACGCACCTCTGATAACTACTCATGATTATCCACACTTCTCATGGTCTCACTATTCGTTTAGTCAACATAAAAAGGTTAGATTTTAGCAAACTAAAAGTTTAGGTGAATATAGGCTTTGTGCCTCTATCTTTTGAGATAATTTAAGTCTAAGGTCTAGTTATAGTTACGAATCTTTGATATTGGAGATTGTTTAGTCTAAGGTCTAGTTATAGTTACTAATCTTTGATTTCATGATCTCATGAGTCATACATGCCATCTTGTGACTGTTAGCTCCAACATTCATTTTCAATGCCTTGTGTACCTGCGTGTTGGTTTGCAGAAAGGAAAGATACCTTATAGTAGCCCTCAAAGGCTAATCTGCAAGAAACTTCGAGTTGGATAGATGGCCTTTTGAAGTAAAACAAAGGTTCTGATAGAAGCTTAAGCTGCTTGCTGGTGATACATGTGAATTTCGGTAAACTTGTTTTTGCATAACCCTCCATCGTATATCAATATGGAAAATGTTAAGAAACTATGGTAGGTTTTATGAACATGTTCACATTGGAACGAATTGAATTGTGGTTTAGATATGTGAATTATACTACTTTATACATGGTAGACTCAAACTGAATGTATGGAGTGTTTTGACAATTAAGTAATCAGAAAAATGATAAAGCATGTCTCAGCAAGTGTTTATGACCATGTAGAAATGAGTAGTGAAATAGTTGGTAGTACTCATGGGACCCATAATTTGAAAAATTATTTCTGAGGTGCGCCTCCGGGGTTAGGCATGGAAAGCTCTTTGAGGGTTGGAATATTAGTTGCCCTGTTTGAGGCTTATGTTGAAGTCCGTATTTTCTGGCATTATTTGAAAATCTAGACATATTGAATGATGAAATCTAACTTATGATTTTGATTTCCTTATGAAATCTAACTTATAATTTTGATTTCCTAACGAAATCTAACTCATAATTTTGAAATCTATGGTATCATCTTTGTCTGCCGTGAATAATTCCTGACAGATTCGTCCATCTGTCATTTTCTTGGCCTTTTTTTTGGTTCTTTTTGTTCTTTTTGTTTTGTTTTGTGTATTTTTTTAACATAACATTTTCCTTAATTGCTATAGTAAATATTGACTGCCAGGGCATGCTGCACAAGGTGATCCAATGCTTACTATCATAATAACAAAATTCCCATTTACCCTCCACTGTTAACTGTCATTATGTTCCTCATCTACCGATTGAACCTCCAATTTAATTCCAAGGAAAGGTAAATTTATCCATTTACAGACGCCTCAAATCATTGTTTGAGATCACAGGGAAAATTTGTGGATTTGCTGTTTATTTCATCATATGCTTCTTTTCTAATGTTCCTTTTGTATTATTTTACTATTTTTTGGTTCAAAGTGCAAAGTGCCTTGAGGCTTAAGTCTCGCCTCACCAAAGAAAAGTGCCTCAGTACCCCATTCCCTCCCTATAAACACTTGGTGGGACCTATGAAAAGCGTCGATAAACAGTATGTTGACCAAAGTGTTTTTAGATATTTCCCAAACGTAGGCGTGGATATTTGCTTTGGTCATGAAGGGAACTTTTATTTATCATTTTAAAACTGTCACTTTGTGGGATTGCTTCAGCATCTAATGTCGGAGCAACTTAGAAACAACTATGCTATTATCATACATCGCAAATGACAAACACCATTAGTAGATGAGAGGAAAGTTATGAATGTAGATGATATTAGAAACAAAAGGAAAGATGTTTTTAGGTCATTAAGAAACTATATAATCAGTAAATAATTCCATTCCAATCAACATCTAGTTATGGCCATTTACGGTATGGTAAATTATGAACAGTGAAATAGGGGAAATCAAGCAGATGGAAGACTGCAATACTAAATTCAAAAGTAAATCAGTCCTGCGTTTTGACGACAATGAAAAGTATGAAGCTTATGAAGAAATAGTTGAACACGTGGAGGAACTAGGGAGAAATATGCAGACGAGAATGGAGGAAACAACTCAAGCTGCTGAAACAGACTATTTTATTGATATAGGGCAGCATATTGAGGATGAGGAAAACATGGAGAATCAGTGGAATTTTGTTGCAGATACAGAGGAGTTAGAGAACAGCGAGGGGGATAATTATGTGTCTCAAACAGAGGCAGACGAGGAAGACATTGACATCGGGGACTTGTTCATTGAAGCAAAAAGACCTAGTCTAGATAGCAATGACCAAGGAATACCGACATCAAGGACACAATCTGCAAAAACACCAACAAAGGCACACAATTTTGAAGAAGAAAATATCAGTAAACACGGTAAAGAGCTTGATCCAAACTCAGATATACTTCCTACTAAGGTTTCTGATCTTCCAGGTCCCTCCACCAACACTCAGATATCTACTAAACCGGGTTCTATCTATCCTTCGCTCTCTAATTTGGTAATTTCTGAATGTATCGCATATCCCTGCAATTAAAGTACTCGTGTGTTGGGGAAGGGGGATTAACGTTAACTGTTACAACCAATGATTTGAATGGACAATCAGCTGTTTCTAATTTTCAGGGGGCTAGTGAATCTGATTCTTTGAGGTTGGCATCATTTTTGTTGGGAGATAAGGAAAACAGAGAAATTCTGATCATTAATGGGGAAAATCCAAAGTAGGAAGAAGTCGAGAAATTAGCACCGATCCTAAATAGATTGAATCTAGCCCTTGTCCCTCTACATGACAAAAAGAAAAAAGGATTCTCTAAACATCATGAGAAAGGAAAGAGTTCAGCACCTACTAGTAAGAATAAGGGAAAGAGGGAGTTGAAAAATCTTCAAAGTTGTATCAACTACGAGGGGAGAAAATCACGTGGTTTGGAATCGAGGGAGATGGATAGTTCTCAATGAAGATAATCAGTTGGAATGTCAGAGGATTGGGGGGGTAGGGAAAAGGAAAATTGGTAAAGGAATTGTTATGCAAGGAAAAACCAGATGTGGTGACACTACAAGAAACTAAGAAGGAAAAAATTGAAAAGAAATTGATTGGGAGCGTGTGGGGGACGAGATTTAAAGAATGTGTTGATGTGGGACTCAAGGGTGTTTACGGGAAAGGAGATAATCTTGGGAAATTTCTCAATTTCAGTCCTTTTACAGGCAATCAAAGGAGGGAAAGGATGGTGGTTCTCGGGAACATACGGACCATGCTGCCCATAAGAAAGGAATGACTTCTGGAAAGAGCTAGGAGATCTATATGGGTTATGTGGAGAGAGATGGCGTGTGGGAGGTGATTTTAATGTGGTAAGATATCCCTCGGAAAAACTAAACGGGGGGAAGATATCCAACAAGTATGAGGAAATTTGAGCAGTTCATAAAAGATGCAGAATTGAAGGATCTTAGGTTATTAAACATGGAGTTTACGTGGTCCAATATGAGGGAAAGGTTGGCATGTTCAAGAATAGATAGGTTTCTGTTCATGGAAGGATGGGAACATATGGTAGAGGAAGTTAGACAAGAAGCCCTAGTTAGAGTGACCTCGGATCATTGCCCCATTGTGCTTGACACAAACAGGTGCAAGTGGGGTCCTATTCCATTTCGATTCGAAAACATGTGGCTAAGGCACAAGGCATTCAAAAGAAATTGGAAGGTATGGTGGGAGAAATATAAGATGGAAGGATGGGCAGGATTTAAATTCATGGGAAAACTGAAAATGGTAAAAGAAGAATTGAAGAAGTGGAATAAGGTAGAATTTGGTGATGTGAGATTGGGAAAAAAGGCAATCATGAATAGAATCGAGTAGATTGATAAGGAGGAAGTGAGATTAAACATAAGTGAAGAGGATAGAATAGAAAGAAGGACGCTAAGAAGGAACTTAGGAGAAGTGATCACTGGAGAAGAAATTTCTTGGAATCAGAAAACGAAAATCAAAGGAGTCAAAAGAATGGGATAACAATACAAGGATGTTCCATAGAATTGCAAGTGGTAGGAAGATAAACAATCTAATAAATAAGTTGGAAAGTAGAGAGGGGACTATACTGAACAAGGAAGAGGAAATCGAGAAGGAAATCATTGACTTTTTTGAGAATTTACTCAAGAAAAAGGAAGGAGTCAATTTTGGTATTGAAGTACTAGAGTGGGCACCTATTAACATGGACTGTAAAATGAAGCTGGAGGAACCGTTTGAAGTTGAGGAGGTTAAGAAGGCTCTTTTTGATTGTGATGGAGATAAAGCATCGGGACCAGACGGTTTCTCAATGGCAGCCTTGAAAGAGGGTTGGGAAGTAATCAAAGACGATGTTATGGAGGTGTTTAAGGAATTTCATGACAATGGGATGGTGAATGCAAGGGTAAATGAAACGCTCATATGTTTAATCCCCAAGAAACTCAGTTCAGTGTCCAGAAAAGATTTTCGGCCTATTAGTTTGGTTACATCTTTGTAAAAACTTGTTGCTAAAGTTTTATCCTTAAGATTGAAGGAGGTTATGAGTGATACTATTGATGTGGCCCAATGCGCATTTGTAAGAGGTCGATAGATATTGGACTTGGCTTTGATCGCAAATGAAATTGTAGAGGAATCCATAATGAAGAAGAAAGAAGGTGTGGTCTTTAAAATAGACTTTGAGAAGGCTTATGATCATGTGTGTTGGGAATTCTTTGACTTTGTTTTAGAAAAGAAGGGTTTTGGGGAAAAATGGAGAAAATGGATCTGGGGATGCTTGTCATCCGTGAATTTTTTAGTAATGATTAACGGTAAGCCAAGGGGAAAATTTGGAGCTTCAAGAGGATTGAGACAAGGGGATCCTCTCTTACCTTTCTTATTCATTTTAGTGGGGGATGTGTTAAGTAGATTGGTAAACAAGGTGTGCGAAAGGGAGGTAATGGAAGGCTTCAAGATTAGAAGGAACAATGTGAGGGTCTCTCATCTCCAATTTGCGGATGATAGCAGTTTCTCTCTAGAGAACAAGGATGAAAGCATCAATAATCTGTTGGGTATTTTGGATATTTTCTCAAAAACCGCAGGCTTAAAGCTAAACATGGCCAAGAGTACTGTGGTGGGCATCAATCTTTCGGAGGGTAGAATGGAAGACATTGCTAGTAGATTGGGATGTGTAAAAGAAGCCTTTCCTTTTGGGATCCGGTGGTGGAAAGAATTGTTCGTAGGTTGGAGGGCTGGCACAAAGGCTCTTTATCTAGAGGAGGACGATTAGTACTCTTGCAATCTGTTCTCGGGAGCATACCATATTCCATGTCAATTTTCAAAATGCCTAGGAAGGTGACAAAGATGATAGAGAAGATAATGAAGGACTTTTTTTGGGAAGGTAAAGGGGAGAGTCATAGTGATCATTTAGTCAAATGGGAGATTGTCTCGAAACCGAAACAACATGGTGGTTTAGGGATTGGTAACTTACACTTGAAAAACTGGGCCTTGTTAGGAAAGTGGCTTTGGCGTTTCCCCTTAGAATCAGATTCACTCTGGCACTCTATTATTCTGAGTAGATATGGTCTCCAGTCAAATGGTTGGGATGCTATTTTTTACGTCAATTCCACTCTACGGGCACCTTGGAAATCCATTGCGAAGGTATGGGATAGATTTGTAGAATGCACCAAATTAGTTGTTGGGAAGGGTGATAAAATCAGGTTTTGGTTAGATAAATGAGTGGGCGATTAATCACTCCAAGACCTGTTTCCTTGACTATTTCGATTGTCTATTCACAAGTACTTAGTTATTAACGAAATCATTCACTGTTCACCCAATTCCATTCCATCTTGGAAACTTGAATTTTGTAGAAACTTTAATGACCGAGATGTTGATGATTTCATTTCTCTTTTGAGTTTGCTTGACACTACTTATTTTGATCCATTTGTTCCGGATAAAAGAATTTGGAAAGGCCACTATTCGGGTAATTTCTTGTGCAAAACTTTCTTTGATGCTCTCTATCAACCATCTTGTGATTCTAATTTCCCACAATTCAAATTCATTTGGAAAGGTGTGGTGCCATCAAAGGTCAAAGTTTTTGCTTGGTTAGTGTTTTTGGGAAAGGTTAATATTTGTGATTTGTTGCAATTGAGAAGGCCGTTTTTGTATATTTCCCCATCATATTGCATCATGTGTAGGAGAGGGGATGAAAACATTGACCATGTTTTGATACATTGCGAGTTTGCTAAAGAAATTTGGAGTAGAATCTTGCACTTATTTGAGATTGTCGGTGCACTTCCAAGGCGATGGGCAGACCTAATTCTCATGAAATGGTCCTTTGGAGGTAATGGAAAGGCCAAAAAGGAATTATGGAAACTAATCGTAATGGTAGCAGCTTGGATATTGTGGAACGAGAGAAACAAAAGGATTTTCGACAATTTGGAGCGATCCGTTGATATTTGGGATAGCATTTTGTGTTCAGCAGGGCTTTGGGCTAAAGCAGCCGGGATCTTTGGTGAAGCAGAAAATTTTTTATTTTGTTTAGACCCTTTTAGTTATCTTTGCAATATAGGATTGAGTAACGGATAGACTCTCATGTTTGGTTGTTGTTTCATTGATGTTGCTTCGGTTTTTTTGGTGGATGACTTATCCACTTTTTTGTAACCTTTTTCTTTTTCAATAAAATTATCCTGTTTCTTATTTAAAAAAGAAAAGGTAGGGTAAATTATGAAGCTTAATTAAGCTCTTTATTTTGCAATCTATAGTTTGTAAATGTTGATAGGTATGCATTTTTGGGCTAGAGAACGAGGGCACCCATTTATTTTTCTGCTCGGTTTCTTTCTATCTTATAGGTAATATTGTGTAACTTTTCACATTCTTGTTTACCTGTGTGGCTTCAGGATGGGAAAGAGAAGCAGGCAGTGCCAGCTGTGCAGCTGAATGTTATTCGCTTGCTAGCTGAGTTGACAGTTTCTGTTAACAAGGCTGAAGTTGTTGACATGATATTGCCCTTATTTATTGAAAGTCTAGAAGAGGGTGATGCTTCAACTCCTGGCTTGTTGAGAATCCGAGTATGAATTATCTCTTGAGTACCTATTATTAATGAATATTCCCCCCTCTAAGCTTCTTCTAGAGGTCCTTTATTAGAAAAACCTAGCATCGGAAAATAATATTCTTAAAGCGTGGTCCGTGTCCACTTAATCTCATTCCTTATTGATGAATGATAACATTGAATCTCTTGCCTGGTTTCTCAACCTTCTTTTGTTGAGTTACTGCAGCTTCTTGATGCTGTTTCTCGCATGGCGAGTTTAGGTTTTGAGAAGTCCTACCGTGAAGCTGTTGTTCTCATTATCAGGAGCTATTTGGGTAAACTGTCTAGCGTTGGCTCTGCTGAAAGTAGAACACAGCCACCTGAAGCCACAACAGAACGTGTTGAGGTACTTTCAATTGCTGATTATGATCATCAAGTTTTGGACAAGATTGTTGTTATGTTGAATGGATACTCACTGGTTTGTTTACATTCTAGACTTTACCTGCAGGCTTTTTGATGATTGCTAAAGGCATCACAAGTTCTAAATTGCGTTCTGATTATCGTCACCGTTTGCTGTCTCTGTGCTCCGATGTAGGCTTGGCTGCCGAGTCCAAAAGTGGGAGGTATAGTTCTGTAAATTAGTTTTGTTGTGATCTTGTTGTTGGATCAAATGTTCCTGTATAATTGCAGTTTACATCAACATTTCAGGAGTGGAGCTGATTTCCTTGGGCCTCTATTACCTGCGGTGGCTGAGATATGTTCCGACTTTGATCCCCATCTAGACGTAGAACCGTCACTCTTAAAGCTGTTTCGGAATTTGTGGTTCTACATAGCACTTTTTGGGTTAGCACCTCCAATACAGAAAATACAGACAGGGTCAAAGCCCGTTTCCACTACTCTTAATAGTGTGGGTAGCATGGGCACTATTGCACTCCAAGCAGTTGGTGGACCATATATGTGGAATGCACAGTGGTCGTCTGCTGTCCAACGTATCTCTCAAGGGACCCCGCCTCTTGTAAGTTTGCAAAAAATCTTCATATATCTGTTTCAGGAGCATGTAATGGCTTATTATAGCTTAAGAATATGCCCCATTGTGTGTCCAAACATGTTGACCGTGGGACCAGAGCTCAAAAGATAGAACAAGCTACTTAAGTGGAACTCATTTTGGCCCACAGCGCCCGGGAATGACAAACTTAAGAGCTGTGGGCTTATTTGCTGAACTTGCTATACATCTGCTTTGTTTATTAAAGTTTTTATGGTTAAGGTTTCTCTTTTAGCCTGTTTACTGCTCTCCTTCTCTGTCTGTCACCACTCACACATCCCTCACAGTTCTTCATGTAATGTACGTTCGTCTATGCTCATGTACAAATATTTTTGTCCCTACATGTCATTTTTATTATTGAACTTCTTGATCATCCAGTTAACATGATTCTTCTTTCTTATGAGCACTTATTCTTACTGCTCTTTTGTAAAGCATCATCAATTTTCCTACTGATGAACATGAGGAATTGTTAACACTTATGTTACAATTATTTAGCGTTCTTTTATGTGCCTACTGTTTTGATATTAGTAAACTCAAGGTCTTGTCTTTTGCTCCTTGTGGCTAAGAGACAACTTGACCTAATATTGGTTCCATCGCAGGGGTGGCAGTGGGCCAGCCACCCAGGGGTCAGCTGCTTGACGAAGAGGCCGTGCTGGGTTTGGCCCATGGACCCTTCACCCGGCCCATGAAATATTTCGAAATCTTTTAGACGGGATAGAAATCAATATGTTTTATACAATTGGATAAGAAAATGAGGAAAATCGCCCATCTGCCCTGTTCGGGTGCCACCAGGGTTCCAACCAGAAACATTACAAGAAACCGAGCAACATAGGATGCCATCAAGATTGTTAATCTTAAGAATTAATGAATAAAAATGATAATCACTACAATAATCTGTCATCATTACTTAATGTTTCTGTAAATGCTCCCTTTTGCAAGGATTTTAAAAGTAGCAAATTATGTCTAATACTTCTAGAAGTGGCAAATGATGTCCAATATGTGTAAGGATTTATGAATTTTTGGAGAAGAAGAGTGAGGCGTTAATGCAAGGGACAGAGTCTTTTGTTCATTATGAGTAATTAAATATCTATGTTATCTTGTGGACATTTTGAGGTATTATTTTCTTGCCAATTTCAGCTCATGGCAGTTTAGTTTGTTTTACTCTTTTATTATGCATCGAAATTTTGTCATGCCCACCTCAGTAGAGAATTTGATTTACCATGGTATGAACTTTTGCTTGAGCTGAAGACATCCAAGTATCGAATTGTGTTGGTAGATATGTACCATAACCTTCCTGTTACTGCTCAAGTTTCTCATAACATTCTTTACTTGCCTTTAAATTGAAACTACTGGTTCATATTATTACTACAGAAGGATGCTTCACAGTTTTTCTCGGAGAAAAAAGGGAGCTTGCATATGAAATAGACATGACTAATGTTAAAACTGTTGTCCATTTATGTTTATGGTAACATCAAGATGATTCTTCAACTCTGATATTTACGTTGCCAAGTCTGTTACCGTTAATCACATTTTGACTATGGTTGTTCATTGTTCATGACAGTAACTGTTAATTTGTTCATTAAATACCAGTCTTTGCCTCTGAGAACATTTTGTGCTTGTTCAGGTGGTAAGCTCTGTGAAATGGCTTGAAGATGAATTGGAACTTAACGCACTTCATAACCCAGGTAGCAGGCGTGGAAGTGGAAATGAGAAAGCTGCTGTGAGTCAAAGAACTGCTCTTTCTGCTGCCCTTGGAAGGCGAGTGGAGGTTTCGGCAATGAGCACAATATCAGGTCAAGTTGAAATTTCTCAGCAAGTCACATATAAAAAGAACATGATTTTCTTTGGGATAAAAAAGAATCTGTTTTTGGTACTGAATGATATGTGAACTGATACAATTTTGACTTGTTTGGCAAGCTTGTTGGTCCTCTGAATTATAGGAATTATCTATTTATCTTATGCAGGTGTCAAAGCAACTTATCTCTTAGCTGTTGCATTTTTGGAGATAATACGATTTACCAGCAATGGTGGCATCCTGAATGGTGGCCCTGGTTTGAGCGTGTCTCGTAGTGCCTTCAGCTGTGTCTTTGAATATTTAAAAAGCCCCAATCTAGTGCCGGCTGTGTCCCAGTGCTTGACTGCTATTGTCCACCAGGCTTTTGAAGCAGCAATTGTGTGGCTGGTATGCTTCTTCTTGTAACTTGTATAATTCAACATATTTGATTAAGCTTTCTTATCCATGATTTTTTATACTCACCACCCTTCACTTTGCAACTTCTTGTCATGATTGATTGATCATGGTTGCCTATTCATGCTCCAATAACTTGATTAAGCCCCCGTTTGGAAACACTTTTAAAGTGTTTTAAAGTGTTTTAATGTAAAGGAGGAGAGAGAATAAGTGGAGTTGAGTGGTTGAGATTTGTGGATGTGATGAGATATGTGGATGTGATTGATTTAGGAGAGAGAAAAAATTAAAAAAAGTGTTTAATACACTTTAAATGGGTATTCAAACGGGGGCTAACCAAGCAAATTATGCATGAATAGAGAGATATTGCAGAATTTAGCATACCATGCCCGCATATAATTTCATTGGGCTAAGTATTTTAAAATCTTACAAAAATATTATTTTTACCTTTTGTCTCTTATTAATTGAGTGAGCTCAAAACCATTTATAGTTAAAACAAAAAATGTTACCATCAAATTTAATATTAATTTGTAATATCCAAATAATGGTTTGTTTCATGTGAAACATTTGATGTATCGATTTTTAGAATTGGAGGTATATCTAGTCTTATATTTTAAACATGGATCTATATGTTTAAATTTCCCACATCTTGTAGTTCCCTCAATAACGTATTTTCAATATAATTGATGATTTAGTAGGCTTATCCTCACTTTTCCAAAAATTAATCTATAAATTAGCAAGAAACAGTATTTTTTTGTCCACCTGTGGCCATTAAATCTAGCATTCAAATTCAAATTCAATTCAAATTTGAAGTAGAAAGAGACTTTGTGAAAATAAGTGATGGCAATTTGTGTAGTACACGTGGATCCTATGAAATATGTGGATGTGATTTGTTTGACCAAATTCAATATTGAATGTGAATGGGTTTGATAACATGCCCGAAATATAAAATATAAATAGAAGTTTTCAATCAATGTAATGAGTTGTTAAAGATGATGGTAGAGAGAAATGTTTTTTAAATTATTAGAATCCCATATCGACCTGTGATATGTACAAGATCCAATATATAAGGTGCGGGTAATTCTCCCATAATAAGTCGGTTTTGTTAGGAGGAGTTAGACCCAATATCCTAAGATGGTATTAGAGTCAGGCCTATTTTTGTGATATTGGGTATTACCAATATTGATTTCCACAGTTGTGTGTCTTAGTCCACGCTGTGCGTGAGGGGGCGTATTAGAATCCCACATCGGCCTGTGATATATACAAGATTCAATATATAAGATGAGGGTAATAATTTCCTAACAAGCCGGTTTTGTTAGGAGGATTTTGGTCCAATATCCTAAGATAAATAATTCCTACCAAACAAGATCTTAACTAAGTGAAACTTAACATATTATAGATGAACATGTGGAGGAATCAAATTTGGTTTGAGCTGAGTGCTGGGTATAACAGACATGTTTGTTTCCATTTGTTGAAAGAATATGGTGATCTTATATTCCAACTTTTTGTTTGCTTTCCCGCCAAGCAGCTTGTAATAATGCTAGACTATATTGTTATTGGGTGCTTAAAAGCCTCATTATTTTCATAACCATATTCGTGGATTGGCATTTCATTATTAATGCTGGAAATAGGCAAGATTTTCGAATCTTGATACCTTTCTAGTTTGCTCTCTCAATAAAGGGTAAATTATCCAAAACATCCCAACGTTTGGGTTGAGTTGCACTTCCATATCCCACTTTTTTTAGACACTAGGGTCCCCAACCTTTGAAAAATAGGCGTCATCTACCCAAATGACAAAATTTCCAGCAAAATCTAAGGGCTTGTTTGATTCAATTTTTCTCGCTCTTCATTTTACACCACTGCAGGAGGCAATTTTTTTTTTTTTAAATTTTATAATACCTCAATTTTACTTCTCAACCATACCTTAAATATTGTGAATAATCCATATCAAACATATCCTAAGGGGTTGTTTGATTGGGGATAAAAGTTATCCGCGCGGTATTCCGTGTAAAATGTGTGGTTAATATTATATTGAAAAGTGTGTATGTGGTTGAAAAGAGGAGAGAGAAGAGTGTGGGATAAATATTATCCTGGATAGAACAAGGCCTAAATATGGCAATGGTACATAATTCATATATATTAAAAAGATAAAGATTTCTTCGACCAGAACCTCACACTGATCATTGTTGGTGCCTATGCCCACATTGGATCCAACTCCAAGAAATTTAGTGAAAATAAAACTTTTCTCTTGCCAAATATATACCAAAAGATAAGTTTTATTTTAAATTTTTTTTAAAATTATATTTCTTCTTGTTGGAGGCGGTGACGGCATGACACAATGGTGGTAAGTATGAGGTTTTGAAAGAAGAAATTTTTATTATTTCCTTTTTATATATAAATTATGTGCTTTGATTTATTTAGATTTCAAGGGTGATTTTTTCGTTATGAGAAATTGGCTGAAAAACACCTATTTTTCAAAGGTTGGGACACCGTTGTCAGAAGAAAAGGTTGAACATGAAAGTGCAAATAAAGCCAAAGGTTGAGACGTTTTGCATAATTTACCTTTGATAAAGTAGCTTGAGAAGAGAATGGAAGTACATGAATCAACCTAAGTATGGAAGTACATGAATCAACCTAAGTACCAAACTACACTATATACAAGAAGCTAGTCTATGATGTAAAGTCCGTCCTATCCTATAGTTCCTTTCTGGATAATTATTTTATTGGCAAATGATATTTTTTCTTCACCTTGAAACAGGAGGCTCGAGCATCGGAGACTGGAGGAGAAGCAGAGATTAGAGAATATACTCTCTCTGTCCATGCCTGCTTTCTCATTAAAAATTTGTCGCAGAGAGACGAACATGTGCGAGATATCTCAGTTAATTTATTAACTCGACTCAGAGATAGGTTTCCTCAGGTGAAAGTGCATTGTTCCCCTGGTAATAGTATCTTTTGCTTCATTTATTACTCCACTTGCTAGATATTGACTCCTTTCATGCAGATACTGTGGAATCCTTCTTGTCTGGATGCTTTGCTACTTTCAGTGCATAATGATCCCCCATCAGCTCTTGTGAATGATCCTGCTCATCTTGCTAGTGTACGCTCTTTATGTCAGAGGATTGTAAGGGAATGGATCATTGTTTCACTATCCCATGCGCCATGCACGAGTCAGGGTCTTCTTCAGGTTCTTTCTATTTTCTTAGTTTGAGGTCATCCTGGGCTGTTCAATTTGTTCCTTTCTGTCAGAACTTACATTTCTTTACCTGTGTACCATTATCATTCCTTGAGCAGGTGTGTTGTTTTTAATTCTATGATAGTTTTCTTTAGTTTTCTTTTTGCGTCTTTATATTTTTACTGTTTATGGGTTATCTAAATTCCTAATAATGCTTGCTTTCTTTGTTTTTTCTCTGCGGAACTATATCGTATATTCATTCCTCATGTAATGGGCATATCTTTAAGATGGCTGATATTCATCTTCTGGAAAAAATATTATTGTGCGACACACTATGCCTTATCAGCATAACATTTTGGTTCGGCTGCATGAACCCTTTTCTTCTCATAGTTGTTGCCCAAACAGTCTCTTTTCTAAATACATGATGCTCTATAGTGATTCCAATGACAATCCTCCAAGCAGGGGCGGAGCCAGGATTTGTATTAAGTGGGGGCAATTTTTTTTTGAAAACGGTAGATATTAATGTACGCGGTTGGAAGGCTCGTTTCTTGGGGGCTCAAAGACAAACACGTTGACACAAGATTTTTTTTCCATCACATTTTGAAATTATTTCGTTTCTTTTTTAATTTTTTTTATTATTATTAAGTGAACGAAATATGTAATTTTATTCATCTTCGATAAAAGTGGGAGATTGAAAACATTGTATTAAAACTAATTTGGTATAGATAGTAAAGGTTAAGAATTAATTGAACAATTTTGTGATGAAAACAAAAAAATATGTAATGTTGGAGCCTTGGAGAGTTGAACCCATGCCCTATTGTGGGGTAAAAAGTAGCTGGACCACTTGAGCTTTATTCACTCTTTATGGAAAATATTAATATATATATACTATCTCATGAGGGTACATCTCATAAAATCTACAATTATCAAGGAAAATTTTCAAAATTACAGTTGGGGGCAACTGCCCCCAGTGCCCCCACTGTAAATCCGCCCATGCCTCCAAGCCAAGTCCCCTCTCTAAAACATCTAGTCTCTATATACTCAATCTTCCTCGAAGATGGCTCACGAACTTAATGTATACATAATAATAGAATTGTCAATATCTCCTTCATTCTCATACATTTGCTCCATGACATTCTTCCTCCGTTCATCCAGCATAATTTTATTTCCCTGGACTGGAAAATCCAGAAGTTCAATTCAAAAGGCATGAATTTCTTTTTCCAACTGAAAAACTTCCTTTTCGTCATCAAACATGAGTCCCTTTTACCGCCAAAAGATGGCAATTTGTTTTAGAAAACGGAACAGAAAATTAATGTGGGAGCTAGGCCCCTGTTCCTGTTTATGACAAAAAATAAAAAATAAAAATGTACACGCCTTAAGCTATTTACCAGGATGCAAAGTATTGAGTATTGACTATGCATGAATTATTTAGTCAACTCAATGCAATCCGCATTGGTTTCAGTTTCAGAATTAAAACCTTTAAATGACAATTCTCATTTTCTTTCTTTTAAATGGATTTTTTGGAATTAAATTCGCTACCTTCTCTCTTTCATCAAATCTTGTATTTTACTGAGAGAGCTGTTTCTTGCAAAATCTGTCTCTTATTCTAATGGCATGATCCCACATACGGTCAAAATCTTGCTATCTAAAATGTGTGAATCCCCAAGCACAAACAAATAGACATTCTTTAGGTCACGGTATTTTTCTCATTTTAGTTCATTCTCTTTTAAATTTGATTTTGGTCAAATCAATCACATCCACATATATCATGGGACCTACATATACTACACAAGTCTCAAACATTCAACCCCATTCATTCTCTCCTATTTTACATAAAATGCATGAAAAGGTGAATCCTAACAGGAGTTTACTGTGGGTGAATTGTCACCAAAAGATTTGCCTTTTGGTGCTCTATATCCTAATAAGTTGGCAAAGTGCCTATTCACTAATAGGTTTATGCAGTGAAATGCTTTACTTCTGTCATCTTTATTATGCCCTTTTCCTAAGACCGATGCTTTTTATATTCAGGAAAGACTTTGCAAAGCTGATACTTGGCAAAGAACGCAGCCTACAGCTGATGTGGTATCTCTTTTATCGGAAATAAGGATTGGTACAGGCAAAAATGATTGTTGGTCTGGTACAAAAACTGCAAATATTCCTGCAGTTATGGCTGCAGCTGCTGCAGCTTCTGGAGGAAATTTGAAATTGGCCGATGCCTTCAATTTGGAGGTGCTGGGTACTGGAATGGTTAGTGCAACGGTAAAATGTAATCATGCTGGAGAAATTGCTGGTATGAGAAGGTTATATGAGAGTATTGGTGGTCTTGATAAGCCTTCATCAGTTGGTTCTGGTCTTAATGGTGACCATCTGGAATGGGCTTCGGGAGTGTCACAGCAGCAATCCTTCAATGACATGTTACTTTCAAGGTTTGTGCGTCTTCTCCAGAAGTTCATCAATAATGCTGAGAACGGCGGTGAAGTGGACAAATCATCATTTCGTGAAACTTGTTCTCAAGCCACTGCCCTGCTCCTTTCAGATATGGTACTGTACTTCTATTGCACTTTCAGTATGGTGACAAATTTTCAAGCTTCTGTTATATTGAACATGAAGAAATTATTTTTGCAGGATTCAGATTCGAATTCAAAATTTGAGAGCTTTTCACAACTTCTGCGTCTTCTTTGCTGGTGTCCAGCTTACATAACCACACCAGATGCAATGGAGACTGGTGTGTATATCTGGACATGGCTAGTTTCAGCTGCACCTCAATTGGGTCCCCTTGTCCTTGCTGAACTTGTGGATGCATGGTTGTGGACGATTGATACCAAGAGGGGTCTCTTTGCATCCGATGTAATGTATCATGGACCTGCTGCGAAATTGAGGCCCCACCTTGCTCCCGGTGAGCCTGTGCCTTTGCCCGAGCAGGATCCTGTTGAACAGATACTGGCTCATAGACTGTGGCTTGGTTTTTTTATTGATCGGTTTGAGGTGAGATTTGACATAATAAGGCTTGTATGCCATCTTATAATTTTTTCGTTTCTGTGAACAAATTTTCTTCTCTGGTTCTGAACTTTATACAAATGCTTCTACCTTGAAATTTTACGTGCAGGTTGAGGTGTAAGGGGCCACCGATGACTAGCCCATGGTTCCCTAACGTATTAGTCGTTATTATTTATATATTTATCTGTTTAGGATGACAATAAATAAATAAATAAATTGAAAACTTCTAGGTCAGTTCCTTCTGTATTATTGGAACAGGAGACCCTGCTCCGTTTTACACTTCTACCAGTTTGTTCACTCATAATGTTTGTCTGGATGGTGATTTAGTTCTTGTTTGACAAAAACTCTTTAAACCCACTTTTTCTTTTTCTCATTTCAACCGCATAAAAAAATATATATGTATTATTTCATGTTCAGTTACTCACATTTTAACCTCACAGTTTTTGGAGAGATCACTTTTCTCATCCTAAAAAAGCGTTGTCAAACAAGCTAATATATTGTCTACCGGAAATCTGTTACTTGGCTAATTGTCCTATCTTTTGTTTCAATTTATCCAGTGCCCGCGGATGAAATATATCGTGTTTATCGTGACTTGGATTTATTAAAAACACAAAACTGAACTTGAACTGTCTGGTGATAATATCTACGCGCTTATTAATTTAGATTTTGCATATAAGATGTAATTTTTATTTACCAGGTTCTGTTTTTGGCTGGTTAGTTTATAGTCAATCATTTTATGAAATATTTATAGCACAAACCGATAATTTTTCTTATTTTTTCTGCCTTCCTATTATATTTTACTCAATTTCTGAGGTATCCTCTTGTTATTCTCATACGTTCAGGTGGTTCGACACGATAGTGTTGAGCAGCTTTTGTTACTTGGTCGGATGTTGCAAGGGACGACAAAGCTCCCCTGGCATTTTTCACGCCATCCTGCTGTTACAGGAACCTTCTTCACTCTCATGCTTTTTGGCCTTAAATTCTGCTCTTGTCAGTCACAGGGAAATCTTTACAACCTTAGACCAGGTCTACAGTTGCTGGAAGATAGGATTTATAGGTACAGGCGAAAAAACTATTTGGATATTATCTGGTTAATGTCCAAATCCTAGGGTTTTGTGTTATTAAACAAGCTGCTGCGCAATTTTTTGTGAACAATTATCTTTTAATGGAATATTGTGAATCTGAGGGAATTGACAATTATGCTCATATCACACGGATATTTGAGTTGAATACCTGAACTGTCAAGCTGTAAAGGTACTCTTTTCTTTGTGTCTTATATTTTAATTTTAGTATTAAGTATATGAGGCTGAAAGTAATTTGTGCTTGTTAGGTTTGTGCAGACAATACACAAAGCCCTTATGAGAACATAGATAAATAAGAACAAGAAGTCGCAGAGTTCAAACCAACGAGAATTGTTACTATCTTAACTGAAAAAACAATAAATATTTAAAGGATATTGGAACGGTAACCGTATTTTCTTCGTAACTAATGGATTGTTAGTAGTTTCCTTTTTCATGTGTTCTGAAAGGTGTAATAATAGTTTTCTGTATGTGTTGGTGGCAAAAATCTCTGCTCTAAACTTCTAATGATGGTACAATTGTTTATGTATAAAACTGACAGTATTTTCTGAAGAGCTTTATTTACCCAAAAATGTGTGCTCATGTTAATGTTGTACTTCCATTTCTGTAGTTGTGTCCGCTGTATGACTCCGTATGTGTCCGTAGTTATGTGCTTACATTGAACATAATTTGACTTCTAAGATACTATTTCTTGAACTCCTTATTTATCTTTCACCATTATTCTCTCTTCCTTAGTAGATTTTGCATTGCGATATGTCAACCATTTTACGGTTTTCCATCAAATGTTGGAGTTCCTGCAACTTAAACAGGGAAAAGGGAAAGCTTAATCTGTCTTTCTTTTGCAAGTATAGGGCCTCATTGGGGTGGTTCGCTCATGAACCTGAATGGTATGATTTGAATAACATCAATTTTGCTCAGAGTGAAGTTCAATCCCTTTCTGCATTTGTCCATCATCTTTTGAGTGAGCAGTTAGACACTTCCCAGCATGATTCCAAAGGACGGGCCGTCGAGAATGGTAGCTCTTTGAATGGCGTGGTGAGACTCTCACTTGAAATTAAAATCTTCGGTTCCTCCAATCCTGACTTTTCAACCAGTGGAATGACATTAATGGTTTATTTGATACAATTTGAAGAAAAAAATAAGTTTAATTCACATTTGTTTTTAATTACTCATTTATATTGATTTGACAACTTCTTAATATTTTTTAAACATTTTCTTTACTTATCAACCACACACCTAAATATCATTTTCAGTAATCTCTATGAAAATACCCTAAATTCCCTTGAATTAAGTTTCGCTGTTCAGCATATGCTTTTTGTGAAGATGTTTGAACACAACTTTGTTACCCCCTTTAGCAGAGAGATCGGAATCACCCTATCTGGGGTCAGATGGAAAACTATACTGTTGGACGAGAGAAGCGGCGGCAGTTGCTTCTAATGCTATGCCAGCATGAGACTGATAGGCTTGATGTCTGGGCACATCCCATTGGTCCCAAGTAATCCTCAGTTGATGTTTGGATTCTTTCAAAAAATTTACCATCTATTTACATCACTTGGTTTGCTGGTTAATGAAGTTTCTAATTCTCCTTTATTTATGAATTTTCAGGGAAAATAATTCTCGGCTCAAAATTAACTCTGATAAATGGATTGATTTTGCAAGGACTGGCTTCTCTGTTGATCCTCGAATTGCTTTATCTTTGGCAGCAAGATTTCCCACAAATTCTACTCTGAAATCTGAACTGAGTCAACTGGTTCAAGTATGTTGATAGGCTTTTCTACAGTTGAAAGGAGAAAAGAAATAAAGTTGGCACCCCGTAGCAGAGCTATTGTATAGTTGTCCTAGTGAACATAAGTTTGAAATCCAGCTTTATGGTCCATTTGAAAAACTTTTCTTTAGTTGACTCACTTTTAGTGTAAGTATGAATCATCATGACATCTGCCTATTTGTTGTTTAAACATATCCTGGAGGGTGCCTGGTCAAGCAGCATCTTAGTCCTGAAGTTACATCTGAGTTTTTTTATTCCTACAGTTCATTTTGGAATCTAGCATGTCATATCCAAGATTTTCCAAGATTTTTTATTTTTCATGAAGTTTCAATAGATAAATGTTTGTGTTTGCATTCATGTTGACTTGTTTATGCAATAACACTTTTATCATACAGGACTTCATGAAACATCCGGTTGTAGTTTGTTAATTCACATCATTTATGCTCGTAAATAACTTTCTTTGTTTTGTTCATTCTCACTTTTGGGGGAGACTAACTTGGCCTCATGCCTTTATTTCTCTATCACAGTCACATATATTGGAGATCCGCAACATTCCGGAGGCTTTGCCTTATTTTGTCACCCCTAAGGCGGTTGATGAAAATTCCTCACTTCTGCAACAATTGCCACACTGGGCGGCTTGTTCAATAACCCAGGCTTTGGAGTTTCTTACTCCAGCTTATAAATGTCATCCCCGAGTCATGGCTTATGTTCTCAGGGTGTTGGAATCTTATCCTCCCGAGAGAGTGACATTCTTCATGCCACAGCTGGTGCAGGCTCTGAGATACGATGAAGAAGTACGTTTAGATTCAATATGTTACTCTTTAAATATCATTAGAGATACTTTCTTTTTTTTTTCCCCCACAAATCGGATATGCACTTAAACATGGTTGCCATTCAAATATTAGTTTTTCACAACATAATGAATAGACCTGTATGGTTTATTTAACTAGAAGGAAGGCTTATTGTCACTAAGTTCGGAATGGAATAAATTCTTGTATAGTTGATGACTCGATACCAGCCACTACAGGATATAATTATTACTGCTTCCTGCCCATAACAGTAAGAGATACGCCATGTCTAATTTAATGCTTTGCACTTTCTAGTTCTCAATCTTATTACCTCCTGATTAAAGTTGCAGCAATATAGGCTGCTTTGTTATATGCATTTAACATCAAAACGATCTATTTTTTCACATATTGCAAAATTCTAATTTGCAGAAGTTGGTTGAGGGATACTTGCTCAGAGCTACACAAAGAAGTGATGTTTTTGCCCATATTTTAATTTGGCACTTACAGGTGGGGAAGTTGGCCATTTTTTATTATCAATTTGTAATTTGAGTTTGTAACATTGTCTCCTGAAGTATGAGAGCATGCCTTAGCCTATGTTTCACAAACGTTATGTGAAATAAATTGCAGGGCGAGACTTGTGTTCCAGAGTCGGTGAAGGACGGAGCCTCCACAAAGGTACTCCAGTTTTGCATATTGTCCATTGTGGTTGTTTTAAGCTAATTTTTCCAGTCGTGGCACCCTTTTAAGTAACTATTGATTCTTTGAAAGAACAATTGATGTATAGCTTTGCTTCTGTAGGCATAATTTTGCTCCTATGCTTAACTGTTATTTTATTGGTTCGCGGAGTAATGTGCTCGAATGTCACCTTTTGACTGAACTAAGAAAATTATATTCTTAGGAAAATTTTATTTGTCCAAGGTTGTCCTCTCTCTTCTTCTCCCTCTTTGCCACCCCTGACCCCCAGAAATCCCCAACCCTTTTCCCTCCCTCCGGGTTTTTGAACATTTATGTGATCATAGTTGATCAATGGACTATGTCGTTAAACTGTTCATGGCAGAAAAATTGATATACTACTAAGTTTGATATACTATAACAAAGTATTTGTTATGCACACTGATTCACACCACTTGTTTTTGTGCATTTTCTTTTGTTGTTTTGTACAGAATAGCTCATTCCAAGCACTGTTGCCGGTTGTTAGGCAACATATAATTGAAAATTTCAGTCCTAAAGCCCTTGATTTGTTTCAAAGAGAATTTGATTTCTTTGACGAAGTCACATCTATATCTGGTGTTCTCTTTCCAACTCCGAAGGAGGAAAGGAGAGCGGGTATACGAAGGTATTTATTTTCTTTTCCCTCATGAACATACACGGTTTGTATTTAACATTTCACAGTGTTCATTTACATAGGTTATAGCTAAGTTGGGCAAATGCAACAATTTGTTTTATGTTGAAATAGGGAGTTAGAGAAAATTCAAATGCAAGGAGATGATCTTTATCTGCCGACTGCGCCTAATAAACTTGTGAGGGGCATTCAGGTTGATAGTGGAATCCCTTTACAATCAGCAGCAAAAGTGCCTATAATGATCACATTTAATGTGGTGGATCGAGACGGAGATGGCAGTGATGTGAAGCCCCAAGCCTGCATTTTTAAGGTATTTTGACTATTAGGTTGTTGACTTTCAGTTCTTTACCGTAAATCTGAATGCCATTGTTGTACAAAAATGAATAAATTCAACGTGATAAACAGGTTGGGAGTTGTGAAAAATAAAATGCAAAGCCCTACACAATTTATTTCTCTTGTGATTCTTTTCTGATTGCTTGTAGCTTTTTACTATTTCTATGCTCAAGTGAAAACTAATATATGCAAATTTATAGTTTTTTGGGTTGGTCAAAAGCATAAATTTAAGGTGCTCTTGGACATAGAGAAATATTTCCCTAAATTAAAAGCAACTTCTGTGAAGTTTCTTCCTCATAGAAGTTATTTGCGGCATTAACAAATTTCAGTTAGGCAGAGGTTCCAGGTTTTATTTTGTTCAAGGATAAGATTATATTCAATGTTTCCAGATGACATTTCATAAGAAACATTGAGTTAGTCTCTTAGATGTGTGTATGTGGGAAGTTGCTGCCTCACCATGTAGTTGTACTTCTGCTTAGGAAAACAATTCAGTATATCGTGAACCATATCAAAAATCATTGGGGCTGGATATTTCAGTGCTGGTGTGTGGAAGTTTGACAATGACAGGACAATGAGAACAATGAAATAATGCATTCAACTCTTTCGCTGTTCTTACAATCACAACGGTGCAAATTACAATTTTAACTAAAAGCAACATGAATGAGAGATTGAAATTTAAATAAAATTGCATTCTATGTGAGCACTCTAGAATGGATAAAATAATAATAAAAAAAAATGTTTTCACCAACAACTGGAGATTATCCCAGGCGATGGAAATTGCAGTAATGATGCCTTAGTTAGACGAAGCCTATGGTATAGAGATCTAAAGAAGCAATGGAGAAATGGAACAAATTTTATATGGGCTGACACTAAAATAATCTCATTCAAAATTGAGAAGAAAAACTTACGATTTATTGCCTGTTTGCTATAGTGTGCAGGAGTATGTGTTGAAACGTTTGTAGTTGAAAATGAAGTTTGGAGGAAAAAGTAAAGAAAGGTAGCTGGACGAAACATGGGTTTCAATTGTATTTATGATGGCCTTAGGCCGTGGTTTTCAATTTAAAACATAAACTACATGAAGAGATGTGCATTGTAATGCAGAACAAATGATACAAATGATGTGCGTAATGAGTGCACCAAGTATTAGGATGAGCAAATCCCGCAAAAGTGAAGAAATGCATCCCTTATAAATAGATAAAAACAAAGAATCTTTTGTTTTTTGGATTTAGGGGTGGGCCCAAGCATAAAGGGGAAAAGTGGAGAAAATATGCCCTTCAAGTAATTATTGTTTACCTCCTATGCAATATTTATGGATGGCAGGAGTTTGTTGTCTAGAATTTCTTAGCATTGTTTAGTTTGTTGACCACAGCTTTTTAGAGAATCGCAGTTCTCCAAATTCGGTTCTGATAATATGTTTTATGACCCAATAACTTATTTTAATTTTTAATACCTTTTAACCAGACATTCTTCAAGAAAATCATTTTTCTCTTCAAAAAATCTACCAAACAAATTCTTAAATGGGACTCAAATGTGTTTTTATGAAAAATTATCTCTCACTTTGTTCATCATAAACCTTTTCATTTTTTTATTTTTTTATTTTTTATAATAATACGTAAAATTTATTGGTTCTTGTTTGAGGAAGTAGTGACAAAGGACACTGAAAGAAGTTGAAGGAAACTGACAAATCTATGGATCTGGAACAGGATCTCTGAAAACTTATGCATTACACTTGCATTACTATGGTGCATAACTTAATTTTGCTTTCTTTTACTTGCAGGTTGGAGATGACTGTCGACAGGATGTTCTTGCTTTACAAGTTATTTCACTTCTGAAGGACATATTTGAAGCTGTTAGGCTTAATCTGTATTTGTTTCCCTATGGAGTTCTCCCAACTGGTCCAGAGAGAGGAATCATCGAGGTAATCAATATTTCACCAGACCTTTGTCGCCTTTTTTTTTTTTTGTGGTGGGGTTTTGGGGGGGGGGGGGGGGGGATGTGCTTGCATGCTGGCGTTCTTATAATCTGAAGTCTGTCTTTGCAAAAAGCTACATCCTGAAATTGTATGTTTTAATTTAGAGCTTGTTCGATAAAGCTTTCTGGAGAAGAAAAATGATCTTTTTGGAAAATGTTTAGTTAACGAGCAAATAGAAGTTATGGAGAATCTTCTTCTTCTTTTTTCCTTTTTTTTTTTTTGTGGCGATGTCGGGTTGGGGTTGGGGTAATATATGGTTGAAAATGAATGAGCGATTTTTGTTTCAGCTTTGTTAAACGAGCTCCTAATCAAATGTAGATGCTTGAAATTTTTAGGTGGGTGTTATTCTTCTCATTTTTTCCCTGTTCTCTTTTAAATTTGAATTTGGTCAAAGCAATGACATTCATATATTTCCTGAGACCTATACGTATTGCACAAATCTCCACCATTCAACTCCACTTATTCTCTTTCATATTTCACATAAAAATGCAAAAAAAAAATGTTAATTTATGGGTGTTTGGTATCTGAGTATCACCTACATATTTATTTCCAATTCCATGGGCAGAACTTTGGAGCAGTTGATTGTTCCCACTTCCCAGCCTTCTCATTTCCAGTTTCTACTTGGACGATGTATTCAATTTCGTTACTATTAAGCTTGTTCTCGTTTCAACTTTTATCCAACTACAAATTCACTTATGTTACTTAAGTCAAAACTTGAGCAATTTTGTAATTTGAGTAACACATTAATAAATTTGTTTCTTTTTCAAAAAAAAAAAAAAAAAAAGTCAAACTTCAACCATATATTCGAAACTATGACGAATTACTGTCTACTTGTTATCTTGCGTGTTTATATTTTTGAAATATTCATGCTCCTTCACCTAAGTAATGATGTGCAACTTCAGGATCAATTTCTGTGAACTGAAATATGATTATATCTCCCTGGGGCTTTTTCGAACTTCTTTATTTGGATTTTGAGGAATAGAAGCTAAAGTAGTGAGATCTTCTTGAGTTATTCAGTCTGTAATACATGGTTCATCTACTTTCATATATATAATTTTGATTCTGAAGGTCACATGGATATCATATTATCCCTTTGATTCTCAACATCGTGTCTATGGTAAAAATTTAGTTGACCTCATGATATATATCCTTTCAATTCTGCAGGTTGTGCCCAATACCCGTAGCAGAAGTCAGATGGGTGAAACTACTGACGGTGGGTTATACGAGATTTTCCAACAAGACTTTGGGCCTGTTGGTTCCACCAGCTTTGAAGCTGCCCGTGAGAACTTCCTTATTAGCAGTGCTGGTTATGCAGTTGCCAGCCTATTGCTTCAGCCGAAGGACAGACATAATGGGAATCTATTGTTTGACAAGTAAGCAATTTCTTTGTGCCCTAGCTAATGGATTGATAAATCAGTGACAATTTTGACAAGCAAACACACATTATTCTTATGAATTGTGGCCACATTATTCTTGTGTATAATTACTTTGAGCAATGTCATGTGTGAGCGCATAGAGAACTATACGATGTTCAATCACAAAACTTTTTTTTTTTTTTTTCTTTTTCGAAAATGCAGGGAGGGTAGACTTGTTCATATTGATTTTGGTTTTATCTTGGAAACTTCGCCTGGTGGAAATATGCGATTCGAAAGTGCCCACTTCAAACTGAGCCACGAGATGACTCAGTTACTCGATCCATCTGGAGTGATGAAAAGTGACACTTGGTATCTATTTGTGAGGTGAGTATTAGAGGTTTCTAACCCTGATAAATGGAACTTTTCAGATTCTTGAAGAAGATTGGAGTCTTATTTTATTGTTTTCAGTTTCTGAAAGACATTTGTACTTTGTGCAATTGTGATGATTTACTATTGGGTCGGTTTTTGGGCAAGAAAACCACTATAAGCCTGTTCTCATTATATCTTCATTCTGCCTGAAAGTTAACAAACTTCTACCACTCGGTCATAGTTAAACCTCAGTATTTTTTGTACTGAAATCAGTACTCATTATTAACCACAATCTTGTGGTCCTCACTATTCACCCTGAAAAAGTCAGTTTTTTAGCAAAATAAAACCTCAACACATGTTAAACCTTCACGTTTTGCTTATTTTTCTGAATTATTCTTTTCCCCTGTTGCAGCTTGTGCGTGAAGGGTTACCTCGCTGCCCGTCGTCATATGGATGGGATCATCAATACTGTGCGATTAATGATAGACAGTGGATTGCCTTGCTTCAGCAGGGGTGACCCTATTGGAAATCTTCGCAAGAGATTTCATCCTGAAATGAGCGAACGCGAGGCAGCTAATTTCATGATCCGCATATGCACTGACGCCTACAATAAATGGACCACAGCTGGTTATGATCTGATTCAGTATTTGCAGCAAGGAATTGAAAAATGAGGAGCTTTTTGTTGTAATTGGTTGAGTGGTTGTCATTGGATGTGCAGTTGAAAGAGAAATGTATTTGTGCAATTTCTGATGTGTTTAATTAGATGAGTGCGAAATGGGCATTTGTGTATAATGATATGCCATCAGGTGTGAAAATATAGGTTGTAACAAGTTATTTAAAATAATTCTAAACAAACATTTTCAATGAAGATTTGATGCTTTCCAGCAATGAGAGATGATTGGGTTGTTATCACTTTTTCGTGAAAATTAGTTTTGATTTGTGTTCGGATTGACATATTAAGATTATTTATTTATAGTTTGAAAAGCCTATATATTGATGAGACCCTTATAGTATTTATTTTTCGTACTGTTAGCGTCTTACGTTAGATTAAAATTACGTTAGATTAAATCTTTGTTTGACGTTGATGAGAGTTGAGTGTGTTATTTTTCATAGCAAATGTTAGCGTTTTATGCTAGAGCCTCGAAGTTTCTAAAATATAAACGAGGCTTGCATAAGAGGAAGGAATATTGGATAATTTCATTGGAAAAATCTAGAGAAGTATTGTATAGAACATTCTTGTGTAAATATTGGAAATTTTCTAGGATATTTTGCATGAAACTTGAGGGTTATAAATTGTAAACTAGGCTGCTAGCTCAAAATCATCACAACTCTGCTTAGTTGTCACTGGACTTGTTATATTTTAGAAACTAATACAACAAGATGGTAGGTTTGTCGATCCATTTTTCTAATTCGCCACATGATGAGTCGAGTGTTAAAGCATGTTGATAAAAATACTGGTTGCGAAGTTAGCAACATGGTCAACCAAGAAGTCAGCGTCTCCCTCCTACATGTATGTTTGACAAAATTATTATAACATTGAGTTATTTAATACTAATTTCATACTATTCATTTTATTAAAATATATCTTACTCTACATTTTTCTATAATTCTAATTTCTCATGCATATATTTCCAATATCCTGGAAACAAACCTAAAAAATTTGGATAGATTATGAAGTCAGGTTTGTAGAATACTTGAGAAAGAACAATATGCAATTCACCTAAATTTGTTTGCTGGGTCTAAGCTTAAAAATTGGTGGATGTACTCTCATCAAACAACATTTAGTGGCTTTGGAACATGAATAAAAAAGAAAGAATAGAGTGGAGGAGGCAGGCAGCGATAATGGCTACAATTGCTAAATTGAAACCCTTTTTAGCAAGATGGGACGGAAAGTCGGGAATGCCAACAATGATATAATATAGAATTCTAGTGACAGCATAACGATTTCAATCCTTGACAACAATTTTGTTGGTTTTCTTTTAATTTGAATGATTGAAATAATTTTTCTTATTTTTCTTATAATTTTGTTATGTAGTTCGTTTAATTTCTTCGAATCTATCAATCCTTAGTTTGCATTTGAGAATGGAAATTACGTTGGAAAATTTAATAAATTAGCCAACATGTCATATGGTGCGTGGGTGTTAATCAAATTTGGGTGCGGGCCCCCTTTATTCAGGGGAAGAGTGACATGTGGAAAAATTGGCACCATAAGGTACCAACTGTTAGTAGAAGATCGCTAGGGTACATTTATCATGCTAGAGTTTAAATTGCAATAGAAAAATAAGGGGTTGATTGTCCGAATAGAGATTAATTAATTAACCAATTTAATTTTTTTATTAAATAAAATGATAAAAATAAATGTCTAGCCATTGAGTGTAAGTGATTGTTCTATGGTTTTGATAAACTATAACATGCACAGTGCATGTGAGACTCGGGAGTTCTATTCTGTTCCTCCCACGAGGGGATGATAAGATTCTTCTCAGCTGAAATCAGTATGAACGATAATGTGATATTGTCATATCTTCATTTGTATATTAAAAATGAAGACATGACACTGTCACATCATCATTCATTTGATGTAGCACTGCCATGTCAACTTGGGGGAGGAGAACAAAAATGTGAGACTCAATATATTTTTTCTTCTTCAAAAATGTTACCATCCATTCTGAAGTTGCCACAACATTTTGAGTCTCCAATTCCCTAAAACAAGGAGAATTGACAAGGCCGTGTATATATATGCTGGTGATTTTATCCAAATTCTTCTATATGACATTTGAGGTTGATATTTTCAGGTAACATTGTCAATCAATATGACATATTTTCATTGGATAAAAAAAATACATTGATTGATAATTATATGATCACTTATTCATTATTCAATGAAAAAGAGGAGCGTAAGAAACTTCCAACCACTTCGTTCAGAACATTCGTCACCTACAACTATCCATTTATTATGCGGAAGCACTTGCTTAGTCTCTCTCTCCATGGTATATCCATCTGTTGTCCAAAAAACCCCACCAAAACATGTGAGCGTTGACAATGTCAACTTTGCGCGCAACTTTGTTTACACATTTTTTGCCCAGACAAAAAAGCACCCCTATCATCTCCCAATGCCATGACAATTCTAATAGACGCTCACAATACATCTGAAAATTGTTTAGACTTTGCACTATTTCTATTAAAATTTGATATAACTTTTGTTACATTCCACTTCGACTTCAAGTTCTCTATAAACGACACAAAACATTAACAAGAGGTGCACAAATGACTTGGAAATTAACGTCCTAATTCCTCATCGCTCCAACTATAATTACAGAAAAATGTGACAACCATTTGACATTGATTTGTGAACTATGTGAGAATTTTTCTTCATATGGCTTCTAGTTTACACGTAAATTTCAGCAACATGGACTCATGGAGTGCTCTCCTTTACTCGCCTAAAGGAATATTACCAGGGATACAGTATAGTACTATTAGATAAAGACACATGCAAAACCCACTGTAGTTGCAAGAAAAACTACAGGAACACAATTTATAAAATACAAATCATGTCAAATTGTCTAAAAAATGAGACAATTCAGAGATTAATTTATAAACTCAACAATCTAGAGAACGAGTGTATGTTTAACAAATTAATTTTCAAACAATATTTTAAAGTTTATTATGAATGCCCAGTGCAACGTGCATATGCATATGCATATTATATAATAGAATTTTAAATTGTATTAATTTAAATAGATAAATTTAGTTTACTTGATTTTAAGGAACAAAATGGAGAATGAAACATTATAGGATATGGTGCCAAAAAAGTTAAAAAAAAATTTGAAAATACAAGAGTTTTTGATCGAGAAAATTTTATTTTATTTTCTTAGAAAACTTGCCATCGGAAATGAATATTAAAAATTCTTTAAAAATTTTCATCAAACAAGCACTTATAATCGGAACGTTGTAACTTCTTCAATTAAAAGCTTAGCCAAACGAGTCCTTAGGGTGACTTGGTCGGATCAACAGGAAAAAATTTTAAGACTCTGAAAGACAAGACTCGATATTCATCGGAATCTTCCACACATAAAGGGCCACTTTATTTATTAAATCGCGTATATATATACGCGCTAGCCTTAATGGAATCAATCGGATACTCCATGAATTTTTTCTCCTTTTGCCACACACTTTCTTCGACGACGACGTAAAGGCCCAGATTTTCAGGACTACACTCTCAGCTAAACCTTTTCTCTCCACGCAAAAAGGCAAAACCAGCATAACAAAAATAATCACAATATACAATTTTTAAAATCGATAACTCTCTTTCCCCCTTGTAACGCCGGCGAAATTCGCCGGAAATTTTGTTTCGATCTCGCCAATTAGTTCCGGTAACTGCCGATCAAGGCCATCAATTTCGATTGCCTTATCCGTTATTTGAAAATACTCTTACTGTTATTGATAAAGGAGCAGATATTCGCATTCGAGGATGGAGGATTATATGAGCGGCAGCGAAGAAGATTATTATTGCTCCTCCGACCGAGAGTCGATCGATGGGTTCGAGAATGAAGACTCTGAATCTATTTGGGTGCCGTCCCGAGCTTCTTCCTGCAAGGTATATGTATAAAATTTTTAGTAGGATATGCCCTAGAATAAAATTTTCAGTAGGATATGCCCTAGCTTGTCGATTATGTCTTTTGTTTTGTTTTTGTTTTTCGTTTAAAGATCAGTGGGAATAGCTGTAGAATACGTAGAATTGTATGTATATTCAGTTTGATTCTCGTCCTCTTTATCTTGTGTGATTATTTATTTATTTTTTAAAATAGCCTATCTATATTTATCTCAAAGTTGGTAATTGGATTTTTTATAACTTTTGTATGTAAGTATTCAAAGAGATTCTGTAGTTTTGACAGGTTTTGAAAATGAGTAGTGTTTTGGGTTTATTTTGTGAAAATCTGATTCTTTGTTGGGTTAATGTGTCTGGGAAAAGGAACCTGTTCATCTTATCCTCGCTTTAACTATTTCTCTTTTTATCATATGTAGTTTTTTCCATTCTTCTGTGGTTTTTGTCATTCCGTGGCAGTATTCACTTGAAAAAACGCAATTTGGGTTTTTGGGTGACTAGTGATGTCTCTGTTTAATTCAAGGGGATTCTGTGGTTTTGAAAGACCATATTACTTAATATTGGTTTGTTTTCAGAAAGTGTGGTTCTTGTTCTTTTAATGAGACAAATGAGTTTGCAAATGATTCTGTTAACCTTATCCTCACCTCGGTTATTGTCCTCTCTATTGTGCTTTATTATTTATGTATTTTAATTTTGTGTTGACATTTTAATTTTAACTTCAAGTTGGAAATTGTGGAACTTTCGGACGACTCCTGCGAAACCTATAATGCCAATTTTAGCTTGTTTGATTGAGATTTTTTCAGAAAATTCTTTATCTACATAGTCATGCTCAACCATAAACCTTTTCATGATCTCTTTAATCTTTTATTTACCGATTAACAATACATTTACTAATCAATTTTCCAAATCTCTTTTAAACTAACATTTATTTGACAATAGGTTATTTCATGTTGTGAGTTTACCTTGTTTATCTTTAGGGTTCTCTACTTATTTTCTGACTAATTATTTTTCCTTTTGCAGGTAATCACAAAAGAGTCTCTCTTGTCTGCACAGGTAAAAAAGAAGAAACATATTTCTGTCTGTCTTTTTCATGTTAAATACTAATATCAAGAATTTGTTGTGCTCAAAACTCCTATATGCTCGCGTTCAAGATATTGAAGAAATTTTCCTCACTTGTGCAGAGGGAAGATTTGCAAAGAGTAATGGACTTAATATCCGTGAGAGAACACCATGCTAGAACTCTACTCATTCATTACCGGTGGGATGTTGAGAAGTTAATTGCTGTTTATGTGGAGAAGGGGAAAGCTTGCATGTTTGCTGAAGCAGGTGTAACCGTAGTTGGAGATGTTGATCCTAATTTACTGGAGTCGTCTTCTATAGTTATGTGTGATATATGTATCGAGGATATCCCTGCTAGTGATGCGAGTAAAATGGACTGCGGCCATTGCTTTTGCAACGACTGTAAGCATCGTTGACTTGGATCTTGTTCTAGGCATATATTATTTTTCCATTGCATGGAAGCGCTTTGCTACTCTTCTGTGCAGTTTTGATATCCATCACAAACGTATAAGCAGATTTCATTTTGGATATTTCTCCTTTTTGATTTGCACAATTCTTTCAGGTTGGACAGAACATTTTATTGTCAAAATAAATGAGGGCCAGAGCAAGCGTATTAGGTGCATGGCCCACAAATGCAACGCTGTATGCGACGAAGCCGTTGTCAGGAAACTAGTTGGCAAAAGACACCCTGATTTAGCTGAAAAATTTGATCGATTTCTTCTTGAGTCGTACATCGAAGACAACAAAATGGTTAAATGGTGCCCGAGTGTTCCTCATTGTGGGAATGCTTTACGGGTAGAAAATGATGAATTTTGTGAGGTAGAATGTTCCTGTGGCTCTCAGTTCTGTTTCAGTTGCTTATCAGATGCTCATTCCCCTTGCTCATGCCTGATGTGGGAGCTATGGACAAAGAAATGCCGAGATGAATCAGAGACAGTTAATTGGATTACAGTACATACAAAGCCTTGTCCCAAGTGTCATAAGCCCGTGGAGAAGAATGGTGGCTGTAATTTGGTTAGTTGCATCTGTGGGCAAGCATTTTGGTAAGATAACTTATTATCGATTTTTCTTGTTTGTGCAAGTTGATAGTTAATACTCATTGATACTCGATATGGCCTGCTTGTGGGGAAGGATTCTCTATCAAATTCAGTTATCTGGTGCTTGTGAAAATTCAATGTTCAATAAAGATATATGTTCTGAATCATTATATACATCCTGTGCATCTGAATGATGAATCCAGTACTTCTCTCGGGTTATATATGTTTTCAACTTTTTCTCCACATTTTCCCCCTTATCTGTCGAATTTTTGTTCTTTCCCTTATCCTCTTCTTTCTCTTGTGTGCGTTGGTGATGATATGCGTTGCCATGTTGGGATTGGGGATTGAATTGCTTCAGAGCCGCTATTGAAGTTCTGCAGTTTCCATGCGATCTTTCTCCTCACAACAAATAGCTGTTGTTTCATTTTCCTAGTCATCAGTGAAACCTGCAAGTTTCGGTTTTCAATGATATCGAAGCTACCTTTTAAATTTGTAAAAAGGACTCCAAATTCCAGCAAGTTCCCTTTTTTTCATCAGATAAAGAAAGGAACTGCTCTTATCCTATTGCCTGAAGCATATGGTTTGCATCCATGAAAAATCAGATGCAGTAGCTGTTGTTGGGTTAAAAAATGATGATATACAAATTAATGCGTCAAAATATTAGAAGTCATTTATTGGAACAAAATTACGTGTTTTTATTCTTACTATGCATCCAAATAGCAAAATAATATGTATGTGATATTGTCATCTAGTTTTGACCATTTCTTTGCTTATATTGACTATTACGATGTTTCAATTTGTCTGTTCTCTTTTCATACAACTTTTCGTCTGTCCTCCTTGTGCTTTGAGCTGGATGTGTTTTTCTTGATTAGGGTAGGAATTACACACTTTAAGCTCCTTATATTTGGTATGTACATCTCATGAGCTCACATTCCTACTTTTCATGTTCAACGCTGTCTTCTTAACAATCATCTTATCATCTCGCTGTAGTTGGTTATGTGGTGGAGCGACTGGCAGAGACCATACTTGGTCAAACATTGCTAATCACAGCTGTGGTCGCTATAAAGAAGATGGCAAGAAGAAGGCCGAACGTGCAAAGCGAGACCTTTACAGATACATGCATTATCATAATCGCTATAAAGCTCATACGGACTCTTTTAAGGAAGAATCTAAGTTGAGAGAGACCATAAGGGAGAAGGTCTTAACTTTGGAAGCAAGGGATTCAAAATTGAGAGATTTCAGTTGGGTCACAAATGGACTTTACAGGCTCTTCAGATCGAGGCGATCTCTTTCATATTCATACCCATTTGCATTCTACATGTTTGGCGATGACTTGTTTAGGGATGAAATGACCCAAAAGGACAGAGAAATAAAGCAGAATTTGTTTGAGGATCAGCAGCAGCAGCTTGAGTCAAATGTTGAAAAACTTTCAAAATTTATTGAGGAGCCATTTCACACGTATCCCGAGGAACAAGTTATGGAAATAAGGATGCAAGTCATCAATCTATCAGTGATCACTGATAACCTTTGCAAAAAAATGTGAGTTTGTGAAAGACTTATATCTTATTGGAGATTAGAAAACTTATAATATTTCTATCTTTGCAGGTACGAATGTATAGAGAATGATTTATTGGGTTCTCTTCAATTTAGTATTCACAATATAGCTCCATACCTGTCAAAAGGCATTGAAAGGGCTGAAGAGCTGACCACTGGATGGAGCACACAAGCAGGCTGCAACAAGAGATGTCAAATTGCAGATGATCAAACAGAGGGTAAAGTTGTGCCCGCACCACCCCCCCCCCAAGTTCTCCTCTGCTAATGACGCCACTTTCTTCTGTTAGGTTGTTTGATAAAATAAGGTCATATTGTTTGTGAGATTTGTTGAATACGGACCAGACCAAGATTCCTGATCTACTCCATTTTTAATCGGGAATTAGAACAAAAATATGACAACCTAGTGGAAATAGTAGTTTGCTTGGTGAGAAACTATAGTGTATTAGCGTTGGGAACTCTGACTGTAGCAATTCCCTTAAATATTTAGAAATATCTCCTTTATAGCCTCAATCAGACAAATTAATGAACTGTGTAAAGATGAATAAGAAGAGGAATGGTATTGGGTCCCACAAAACATGGATAATAAAAAGTAGTTATGATCGTGTAGTTGTAGCTATGGTTAATGTACACTGTATTCAAAGTGAATTATAAATTGGTTGCCAAACCTTTTAGAGTTCACACTTCTCTCCCTGCTTTTCTTGAATTTTACTCTCTCAATATGTAAGTTTTCATTGATAGTTTCGATCTATAGTAGTTGAGAATCTATCTGGAAAAGGGTTACTCATAATGTGCTTTTGGATTTGTAGTAATGCTCAAAAATTTTTCGAGCCCTTGTGGTTATCCATCTCGTGTAAGTATTAATCGAACCTTTACATTCTGTTATCATTCACATATTAGTTAGCAGCTTAAAAAATCCATATGTGAAAATTTACCATGATTAGGGCATGAATTACCTGAGAACTTTCCGGTTTATCCATAAGATCAAGAACGAATTATAGGTGGTCAAGATCCATTCTGTTGTATCGACCTTGGTTACATGGTCTGTGTGGCTAATATGCTGTTGACCGATTGAGCATGGTTCAGATGTGCTTTAATGTCGCTAAAAACTTACTTTTTTGGTGAATAGTGGTGCGACATTGAGTGATTAGTGAGTAGTGATGTGAGATATATTGTTAGTATAGAAGTTTGATCGACTGAGTAGTAGAAATTAAGATCTAGGTAGAGAAACAAGGTTAAAGCTAACATAGACTGAATGAGAGAGAATTCTAATGTCCCTTCACTATTGTTTTGCAGGAGGTACGATAGAATCAGATCAACCATCGGCCTCTGGGACTTCAGACGATAGTGGACGCTCAACATGGAAACGAGCTAGGAAAGGAAGTGGTGGAGGTGGCATGATTGATCTCAACTTGCCCGCCGAGGTTATTAATATTGACTGAATTAATTAAGAGAATTATTATTCCCAAAAAACGCAAGCTTTCCAGCTGGGGTCTAACTTAGAAGGCGACTTGATGGGAACCAGACTCTTTGTTTTTTGGTCATTTTGAACTCGTCCAACTGAAAAAGCCGTTGTGGGCTGTACATAGCCTCTCGTTGGGTGTCGAGAACTTTTGAGGTCAATAAAAGTATATATAATTTGGCCAATATCTAGACGGAATATATAATGCAATATGTTTCTTAGATTGATATTCCTGAAGCTGCGATGGGATATTTAAAGGATGCAATATGTTTTTAGATCTGATTTTCTAGAAATTGCTGTGTGGAGGTGTTTTGGCCCTAATTCTCGGGTCCGAAAGTCGATGTGTTCGTACAAGCACACTCCCTTATATGTGTAGCGTATGAAACAAGGTTGTTATGCTTCTTGTCACCTTATCCGATGCATTAATCTGTGTCATTCAATAATATGGACTGTTTTGATTGGAAAAGATTGGTAAAATATAGGAATTGAAATGATATATCTAGATCAATATGAAGCAAGTTTTTGCTTATCATTTCTTACTCATCGGCGGAGCTACGGTATTGCTAGTGAAGTCACTGGACCGCACTGGACCCTAGGCGATGGCTGTTAAGGAACCCATTGGACTGCACTTAAAACAGGATATTTGGCACAAATTCTGATAAAGCTGTCTTTTGCCATGTTTGACCTTTTAGCCAAATGTATGGCTATAGGGCTCCTTTGTTAAAGTCCGTGTTTGATTGCATTGCACAGTATTTGTTTGAAGTGTGACATGAATAATTTGTCTTGATTAGGTGGATAACGATTAAACTAAGACTTGGGCTCGTAAAGATGAAACACCAAAGTGTTTTTCAGTCCCATTTCTTAAGGCGTTTAGCTTTTAACCAAAAGTGGGACAACCTTGTCAAGTGTTTTATTCTTCAACTTTCCCTCTGTAATCTATCAAACATTTCTCTATTATTATTATTATTATTATTATTATTATTATTTCTTGTTTAAATTAGAATTTTTACGCAACAAACTTGGATTTAAAATAAGCCTCTAACTTTGCTGATAAATTAACACGCCCTCCAATGTTTATTAAAAATGATAATATTACAATAGTACATCATTAGTCATCAGTTCGACTAATATCGAGGTGCCCCTTACCCGGGGGGCCGTTATCATAAATGACAATGCTATAAGCAGATTCCTTTCAGTTTCTAGAGAATGGTATCAACTAAAGTAACCATCTCAAACGGACTCTCATCAACCCTATTGTAAAACTCCCTCGAGAAAACCATGATCTAACAGGAAATCACAAATGTGGACTTTCCATTTAGTACCTGTAATATGGAGGCTTGTAAGGACCCTCGATCGGTACGCCAATATAATCAGCCTGATCCTCTGTAAGCTTAGTGAGCTTACCACCAAGTTTCTCGAGGAGAAGAGCAGCAACCATCTCATCAAGGTGTTTGGGCAAGACGTACACCTTCTTCTCGTATTTGCCAGAGTTCCTCTCGTCCCAAAGCTCAAGTTGAGCAACCACTTGGTTGGAAAAAGAGCACGTCATCACAAAGCTCTGGTGTCCCGTGGCACATCCCAAGCTCACGAGATGACCCTCGGCCAAGACAATAATACCCGAATTTGTATCGGGGAACACCCATCTATCTGCCTGTGGCTTGATATTGATTCTCGTCACTCCAGGGAAGTTCTCGAGCCCGTGCATGTCAATCTCTTTGTCGAAGGGCCCAATGTTGCAAACAATGGCATTTTTTTTCATCGTCCTCATGTGGTCAACCATGATGATGTCCTTATTACCGGTGGTGGTGACGAAGATATCAGCTTCAGATACGACGTCCTCCAGGGTTTGAACCTGGTGTCCTTCCACGAGTGCCTGGAGAGCGCAAATGGGGTCAATCTCAGTCACAATCACACTGGCACCAGCTTCCTTCAGGGCAGCAGCACAGCCCTTGCCGACATCTCCATACCCTGCGACTACAGCAACCTTCCCGGTGATCGTGACATCAGTGGCGCTCATCAGCCAAGCGGGGAGAGATTGGCGGCTACCGTACAAGACATCAAACTGATCAAACCGATCATCATCAGTGTCTCATCCAAGAATATCCCACATCAGAAGAAGACACTAAATAGTATTAGTATTAAAGATAGATCGGAAAAACGCTAGCAATTAATAAAGGGCTTTGGACTACTCACTCAACTCAAGATATAATTAAGTACGTACGTACCTTTCTCTTGGTGACAGAGTCATTAATATTGATAACAGGGAAAAGCAGTTTTCCGTTGGCCTGCATCTGATAAAGCCTCTTCACACCAGCGATAGTTCCCACAGAGACACCGACTAGTTTCTCAGCCATTCTGGTATACTTGCCCAAATCCGTCTTCAGTTCATCTCCGGTAACCGTGAACGGGATCTGAAACTCCTCAGCCTTGACCCCTTCGTGGATCAAAAGAGTTGCATCGCCTCCATCGTCGATAAGCAGATCGGGTCCTCCATCTCCATGTGGACCCCAATCAAGTGCCCTTTCAATGCACCACCAGTACTCATCGTGAGTCTGCCCCTGCCAAGCGAACACGGCGGCGCTGTCACAGGCAATTGCGGCGGCTGCATGGTCCTCAGTTGAGGAAACGTTGCTAGAGCACCATCTCACCTCAGCGCCCATAGAGATCAGGAGTTTGATCAAACAAGCGGCTTGAACGTTCATGTGAAGGCTTCCGGAGATTTTAACTCCTAGCAAGGGCCTTGAAGAGCAGTATTTGGCACGCAAAGCCATGAGATCGGGCATTTTGGCCTCCGCTAGCGCGATCTCACGGCGGCCGGAATCGGCCAGGGACATGTCCTTCACCTTGTACTCACGGCCAGAGGCGGTTCTGTCGACGACGAGTACCATGGATCCTTTCTTTTCTTTTCTTTGGATTAACTAACAAACAAGGGGGTGTGAAGTAAAGTCAAAAAGTGAGAGATGTATATATAGTTTTCAAATGAACGAAAGAATGGACGGTTCAGATATCATGAGGTTATTTAGCGTGTGCGATGGAGGCCTTGAAGCACTTTCGACTGCTTTTCCCCGCCGAAAATTTGTTGCCATCCCAACTGTTTGCCAGCTCAAACTCCATTGCCACATGAGGTATGATGTGCCACATGTATGACCACTAATTTTTTATTACATTAATTTAAAAGATTTCCTAATCCAAAGGAGAATGAATTTGTTGACAAGGTTACCCCTTCCTTGTGGGGATAAAAAATAAAAATAATGGTTTAATAAATGTGAAATTTTTTTGCCCCGTATTATTATTTCTGTCCCATAAATATAGCCCATTTTCAATTTCACTAAGATTAAAAAAATTGTAATTAATAGTGTTGGAAAAGTAAAATTTAAATTTATTTTCCTATTATACCCATTCATTTATTGGATGTTTTATTTCAATTAAGTTATTTTGATAATAACTATGTATATTAAATGGAGGCATATAAGACAACTAATATTTTAACAATATCTTTAAAAGAAAGGTGGCCTATATTTTGGGACGGCCTAAAAAGGAATAGTAGATTATAATTATGGGACGGAGGCAGTATTTCATTCGATAAGAGTTTTAATATGAATATAATCTTGGTATATAAACTTTTACTATATTAAAAGTTACTTATTTTACTTATAATCAGTTTATTTCCCCTTCAAATAAGTAATTTTTAATATAGTTAAAATTTATGTATCCAAATTATATTCATATTAAAGCTCTTATCGAGTAAAATAATAAGGGATGAAAATTTTTCATATTTATTAAATCATTATTTTTATTTTTTACCCTCCACAGGAGGGGTAATATTCACCGTCCGGTGGACAAATTCAATTTTGAGACCTCAAATAGAGCAAATGTGCGGCAGTTTAGAAACTGACTACGTGTCCAGCCACCATTTTCCAAACCATAATCCAATACATTCTAACTTGGGCACTAAGATAAGCAGGTAGTTTCAACAAGGTATTAAGATAATCAGATGGGGCCAACCCGCGTTCAATCGTTGGAAAATTTAGGCATTGTTTTTTAATTTTTTTGGGAACAAATTTAACATGTACGGTATTTTGTGTAAAATGTGTAATTAATATTCTATTGAAAACCATGTATGGTTAAAAAGATGAGAGGGAAAATTTTTTATTATGAAATTGTGAAAAGAACAAGATCTTAGAGTTCGGAATCTGAAATATAACACAAATAATTAGTAGAAATTAATCATAAATATTGAATCAACACAGAAAATATAATCACAAATATAGAATGAAAATACCGCATTTTGGAAGGCTTGAATATGATTCGAGATTACTGTTTGAAAGCAATTATTGTCTCCCTCTTGACTTTGAGATTACTTATGAGACTCCATGGCTGGTGAATATTTATAATGAAGTTTCAATCCAATCCCCCCCGACCTTTGATATGAAGTCAAGATTTAACTTAACTTCACGGTTTATCGACTCACTCTACGATTTGGTTAGGTTTTAAGTTCTTTAAACCAAAGATTTAACTTGATTTCCCACATACAATTCGTAGAATCACTCATTGATTCAATTAAGTCTAAATTTGTAATACCATCACATCTCAACTTATTTGACAACAGTACTAGTCAAATTATTTCACAAGTTTTGTAGTCTATTTTGCTCACTTTATAGACTTCAAAACTTATCATACTCCACACTTTGAGATATATTTAATTCTTCCATTCTATGAAAGAGATAATTTCTTTTAGGATGAGTTTTTCCATGCGATTGAAGAAACAATTCTCTTTCCTTAAGTACTTATCTACTTAAGCAAAAGGAAGTTTCTTCTATTTTCTCCTGACAAGCACAATTAGGGGTGGGCATCCGGATCGCAACGCCAACCTGGACCAACCCAAGTCCGTTTGGGTCGGGTTGTACAATAATCAGGTCAGTTTCGGGTTCTTTTTTTTTTTTTGCGTAGTAATCGACTCGACCCGACCCGACGTCCACCCCTGCACAAATAACTAATTCTTATTCTTCTTCTTCTTTTTGAATGCTACCCCCAACATTTTAGAGTAATCTCGACCCAATGAAAGAAATTAATTCTTTTCGATTAACAACATTGTTACTTATTGATTCCTCAGCGAGTTCAATAAATTCCTTTTTTTTTTTGTTAACCCCACTATTTGGGTAAAACTCAAGTTGTTAAATCTAACCAGTTGATCACCAAACTTACGAACTTCAACATTCATAATCAATTTTAAGAGCGTCATAATCTTTCACACAATTTGAAAGAATATATAAGTTCCTTCTCAAATTTAGTACTATAAATATCACTTATTGCATATGTACTATTAGCGCTGGGCACGTTTTGGGTTGGGTGGGGTTTTGACCCAACCCAAAACCGATTTTGATGGGTCGGTTTGGACAATTTCCAAACTGAAACCGACCCAAATTTATCTCAAACTAAACCAGCCCGAACCACATTGGTTTGGATCGAGCCTTGGTTCTTTGGCCAAGTCCAACAACACGATTTTCTTTTCTTTCTTGGCATGGAGTCCACCATAAAGTTTTTGAAAACTAATTGAAGAGGCAAGAGGCACGAAGAGAGGCGGTGAAGAGACTAAATATGAAGAGTAGCTTGAGTTGTTGGTGGCTGCGGAAATGTGGATGGCGGTTTCTATACATTGGAACCAATCACCAACCCGATTAGCAAAAAAAACCTATCCAAACCAACCAGAGTCTGTCAGGTTGGTTCGGTTTTCAGGCCAGTGGTTTTTATGCCCAGGGCTGTTTACTATGCAATAAAATATTTCAAAAATGTGAGTTTCAAAAGCAAACAAAACCTGCAATTTAGGAGTGTTAGCGGATAAATTTTAATATATTTTTATGAATAGGAAGATAGAGAATGAGTGCAGTGGGATGGTGGAAATTTGATGAGTGGAGAGATATATGGATGTGATTTGTTTGATCAAATTTAAATTTAAAAAAGAATAAATTAAAATATATTTTGATGTGTATGCTAACAGACTCCTTTTAGATATAAACTCGTCACACGACAGCTTGGTTTAAAATTAACGAGTATAGCGTATCAACCCGGAGCAGTAACACTGCACATTTCTTAACCTTACGTATATGACAAAAGCTTCAGCCACATTTTGTTGATACTCCAAACTCCAAAGTGGGACACTTTCCACTTGGAATACACATCATTCAGTTGCATCACGGTCCCATCCGCCGACACCTAAAAAGTCGGTCCCATTCACCTATAAAATGAACTTGACTTTCTTGGCCGAGGATTTGTCCAAAAGTATTTCTTGATCATGATATACCCTAAATATAATAACACAACAAAAGTTACCGCTTAATCTCAAGTCAAGTAGCCAATGAGGTTTTGGTATAATGGTTTAGGAAGTTAAAATTGAGGTCAAAGGTCTCAAGGCCGATTTCCCGTAAAGGGAAATCTTACTATCTCTATTTAGGAGGGTTATACTATAAAAGTAGTGGGATATATTGTCTCGGTAGTGGGTCATAGACTTATAGTGCCCCGAACGTGGATTTCATTGTGCTATATGCTTCAGTTAGAAACTTAGAATGTATTTGTAGATGTCTTTGTACTTCGATATACAGATTGTATGTTCATATTATATTGAACACGTTAAAAAAAATCAAGTCAAGTAAATTTTTTTTTTTTTTTTTGACAATTCAAGTAATGTTATAAAGCTAACATTGGGAAACCTATCATTGAATCACTTTTTAAGTATCTTATGATCTAGTATTTATATTGAATACCAGCGTTAACTCGTTACCCGTGCCTTTCACGGGAGCGGCTTTAGTCGTGTATATAATAGTGTTAGTATGGACTTTTTAAGATTAAAAAGGAACCACCAAAAAAAAAAATTCCAATCGTGTACAAATGCATGCAAAATTTTGATTAGACCCTTTAGAGAAATCCGACACCATTTACAAGTGGTAGAATGCTCATACAAAACAACCAACCTACTTATATATTTACATCGAGCTAGTTCCTCCTATAGTCCTATTCATAAATTTGATATTAACAAATAATCACGGCCTTTAATTTCTATAGATCTAACGTTTCAATTTTAATCACCGCTATAATCTAAATTTCCTAAACCAAAAACCAAACTCCTAATTAGATAGCAATTAGTCCATAAATTTATTTGCAACTCACGTCTTCATCTCCATCATCATCACCAGCCCACCTTCTTCACTTCCAAGACGAAACTCAATCCGCAAGACATCATCTCCCACATTCCACGACACCATTAATACTCGAGATGGAATCTTCTTTAAATAGCTTACATGCATATAAAATGTCCTAAAGAAAAATAACTTATCGTATCATTAGTATAGTAAAATTACGATAACAAGGGTCATATATTGAGAGCAAATTTTAAAGCTTTCGGTTCTCAGTCTACTATTGATTGTAAAGAATAAAAGTATATATATAAAGAAAAGAACGACTGAATGACTTCTTATTTCATGAATCTATATATATACAGCACAAGATGATCAAAAAGTATAGCTGCATCCTACACTTGTTACCATCACAACGGAACTGAACTGAACTAAACGCGATTTTTATTAAGACAATTATCATTCCCAAAAAATTACTTATTTGACAATAAAATAAACTGAATTAATAAAAATAAATAACTTTTAATATAATCAAAATTTATATATCAAGACTATACTCATATTGAAACTCTTATCAAATAAATAACAGAGTGAAAAATTTTTACATTTTTTAATTCCTCATTTTTATTTTTCATCCTCTCTCCGTGGGGGATAGTGTTCACCAATAAAATTTCCAAAAGTTACGTGGGTGCCACTGCTTAGCTTTGCCAGCTCAAACTCCGTTGGCCCACATGAGATATGATGAGACACATGTACGACCGCTAATTTTTTTTTATTACATTTATATAAGATTTCCTAATCCAAAGGATGGGGATTGAGACCTTCATTGGAGGACATGTGGGCCAGTTGAGAATCTAACTGAAGGGCCCACCCACAATTTTCTAAACCATAATCCAATACATTCTGACTTGGTTTTGTTCAGTACTCACAGCAGGTACGTTGCCACGCCAGGTGACAGTTCTGTGGGGGTGCCATATTATTCTCCCAATTTTTTTTAAATTTTTTTTTTAATTTTTTAAAAGAATCTATATTAATTGAAATGAACAATACATAATTGTTTCTGATGGTGGAGAGCCTCACCCAAACTCTATGAATTTTTTTCCTCCGATTATGGATAGCACAAGGTACCCACGGTTGGGTATTAGATCAACTCTGCATTCTAACTTAGGTATTTAGATAATCAGATACTTTCAAAAATGTATTAAGATGATAAAATGGGACAGACCGACTTGGAGACCAGTGGGGAGAGTTGCCCCCATTGACTTTACGATGCCATTGGAGAATTTCCTTTTTTTTTTTTTTCCTCCTACTTCTCCTTCTTTTCCTTTTTCTTCTGGGCCAAGCAAGAGCACAAAACCACAACCAATTAGGGTGTACTGCCTAACATTTGTTAAATTAATAATTAATTGATTTTTTATTTATTCAAGTAAATAAATATATGTTGAGATAGTTTAATGATAATATTGAAAAAGATGTATTAAAAAAACTAATAATGAGGTTACTATATAACTTTTCAAAATATGAGAAATTGCATGAAATAATTGTAAATAAATGTATTGTATTGTATTATGTGATTTTGTTCATCATTCGACATCTTATAACCTGAACTTTTTTCCAAATACACAGTGCATTCGTATATCTTTATTTATTATATAAAGTTCGTGCTATAGCGTTGTAGTGTTAAAAAAAAAAAAAAAAAATCGGCCCGAAACCACCAGAAGGCCCCCCAAACCCAGATCTCACCCGCACTGAATTGGAGCTCTGGGTCCGCTCCTTGAGATCTTAATCTTAACATGTTTACTAGTGACGGAGTGTCGCTAATTAACTTCATGTTGAAGTTATCTTATCGATTTGAAAATTAGAGCTTTACTATTTTTTACTACTGTAAATATCACTATTCAATAAAAATATTTCATAAATGTCAGTTTCAAAAGCACACAACATCTTCAATTTAGACACGGTCACAGATAATAGTGTTCCTTTGCATGTAAACTGGTTACGCATTTAAAATTAACAAGCATAGTGTGTATCAACCCACAGCAGTAACACTGCACATTTCTTACCACGCATCTATGACAAAAGCTTAAGCTACATCTTGTTGATGCTCCATAGTGTGTATCAACCCAGAGCAGTAACACTGCACATCATCTATGACAACAGCTTAAGCTACATCTTGTTGATGCTCCAAACTCCAAGGTAGGACTTTCCCATGCGCCCCAAGCCCACAAAGACGGTCCCATTCACCTAAAATGAACTTGGCTTTCCTGCCGGCGATTCAGTGTTGGTCCTGTGGTTTTTGAAGGGTAAGGCAAATGTTATAAAATTCGCCTCTTAAAATATAATAATTACTAAAATTTATGAGTACTTTACGAAAATTGATAGTTAATTAAAAATAATACAATAATAAAAAAATGAAAAGAAAAATCTCTATCATGTCACATTTCACGTGATAATCTAATAACAATTTCAAAATTTAATATTTGTTGGTTTGATAAAGAATGAAAAATATTAATCAAAATTTCAATAAATTTAGTCTTTTTATCGATACAACTCACAATTGTAAAATGAAATTTTAAAATTCATAAAGTATTATTGGATCTCAATAGTTTAATAACATTTTGTCCATATATGATATGTATAAACAAAGCCGGTTTTGTCTAGAGGCCATGGAGACGTACAGTTGCCTCATGCGCTCAAATCAAAGGACGACTTTGGGCAGCATAATAGAAGCCCACAAGCCTTTGTCTAGTAGTATCAACTCCCCTCACCTCATATAAATTCAAGTATCCCTTCAAATTTGATTCCGTATGAAATTGTCCACCACTGTCCATGGCGCTTAATTTATGTACCACCTTAGGCTATAGAATTCATAGGACCGGCACTGTGTATAAAACTCATATTTTTGTTGTTAAATAATTGTAAATCCATACGGTCTATTTTGAATATTTTTCATTATTTATTTTAGTAAAACTGAGATCAATTATATATTGATAAGGGAATATTTTTATTTAGCAAACGCACTGAAATAGGCCTTTTTTCAAAATCCCTTATAATTTTATGTTCTAAACTAGCAAGATTATGTTATTTGAAATACATTTTATTTGATAATATGAAATTTAAAAATGTTAGAAATTATATATGTATAAAACTAAAGGAACTATTTCTAATTTTATTCATAGGTTTGAGCAATTTTTTTTAAATGATGCTAAATAAAAAAGAATTAATATAGTTTTACAAAATTTTAAGCAAAGAAGGTAATAAATAATATAAAAAATGCATTCATTACATAGGAATCAATCTTGGGTGGACGGGTGATTCATTGCACACCCATGTACCTAACCACCACGAAGATAGTCCAATTTTCTTTTTTTCATCCGTCCCAAAATATATATAGCCCACTTTCTATTTATATATTTTTAATTTTTTAATTTTTTATGTTATACCCTTGTTAAATATGCATTGTTATTAATGAAGATATATTAGCATTATTAAATGTAGGGGTATATTTGAAAAATACAACAAAATTTTACATTTTCAATAATATTAATTGCATCTTTCTTAAACAGTATGGAAGTCAAATTAAAGTGTGACTATATTTGTGGGACGGAGGGAGTATGAAAAACGCAATACATAGGAATTGAACTTGGGCAGACACATGATTTCATACATACCCATGCACCTAACACCACACCACTTAGCAAGTTCAGTGATAATTGCATCAATGTAAATTTTTACATATGAAAATAGGCAAAAAGTCACCCCTCCTGTTTTGCTCCTGAGGCAACTGCCTCACTCGCCTCAAGCACAAAACCGGGTCTGATGTGATTTGTTGCATTATTTCCAAAAATAATTAAATAAATAAATAAGATTTACCACTTAATGTCAACTAAGTAATTTTTTTTAACAATTCAGGTAATGTTATAAAGCTAATATATTTTTTTTGAATACAAATTAGGGATCATATGGGTACGGTGGGTGTGGTGTCTCGAACCCGAGACAAACCGGTAAGGGACACCTTACCTCTGGGCCAAACCCCTTGGACATAAAGCTAATATTGGGAAAATTATTATTGAATCACTTTTATATATAGTATTTATATATACTAAATATAAGATTGAAACAAATTCAAAATTTTATTATTGACCCTATCTTGCATAATTTTTGCCACTATTATAAACTATTAAACTTTAGTTGGCACCTGTAGGGATCAATACATGTGAAACAACATAAATATACATTTACAAACCATATCATATCAGGTGGAAAATCTACCAAATTACAAATAAATATAAATGATCTCTAGTTTGTTATATTTAAAAATTACAAATTAAAGAGTATATTCCATTAAATAGAGAGATCTTTTAATTTAAAAAGTGAACATTCTTAAATTCTCCAATAGGGTATCTATTTTTTTTATTCCAAAAAAAATCATTGTTTTATCTCAATTTTAGGGCTTATTCTATTAAAGATGTTGTTGATTTACTCGAATGACATGTTAGACGTATGGTTGAAAATTGGGGAAAATATATTAAAAAATATAAAGTAATTGTATGAATGGTTAAAAATGATGAGAGAAAAAAGTTAATATAACTTAGCGAAAAATATGGATATTTTTAAATGTTAACGACCAATAAAATTGATTGTAGATTGTATTATTTAAGTAGGAACTTGAAATTTATAGTCATTAAATTATAAAGAATGAATTTGGGTTTTCAAATTGAGTGCAAATTTATTCACCATCACAAAATTAGGGTTATGGTGATTGTCATTTTGGAGGATGAATTAATTTTACGTCTAAATGTTCAAAAAATGTGAAAATTTTTTTGTTCCATATTATATATTATTTATCGAGAGCTTCAATATGAGTATAATATTGATATATAACTTTTGCTATATTAAATGTTGCTTATTTTTGGCGATAGGTCGCTCATTTATCAATAAAATAAGTAACTTTCAATATAAAAAAAATTATACATCAAGATTACACTAATATCGAAGCTCTCAATTAATAGTGTAATATGAAATGAAAGTTTTTAGATTTTTTGAACATTTAGACGTAAAATTCATCCTCCAAAATGAGGATCATCATAACCCTCATTTTGTGATCGATGTGAACAAATTCATACTCCTCCAAATTTGGAGAGTCAAATACACTCTCTAAAGTAACTCGTTAATTCAAAGAGCTTGTTGGGGTGGAATTTTAAGACTTACGACATCTCCAAGAGGCTCTTTATATATAAAGATCATCTTTTTAAAAATAATGAGATTTTTAAATTTAAAGAGTAAAATTTTTAACCTCCGTCAACATAGTCTTTATTTTTGTATGTAAAAAATGTATTGAGTTTCACAATTAATCTTGAAAGTTATAAAAGGATAAATAAATTAATGGAGTATTAATTTCTTCAATTTGTGGGCGGTCCTCATCCAATGTTGCTTAATTTCAGATAAGTTGAGGGAAACGGAGCATTTTCATATTTTGTGTTTGATGCAATATTGGACAATGAAACTTTAATTTTATGATACAGCCATTTTAATGTTTAAAGAAATTAAATATCAACTCGTTACTCCTATACAACGGTGGCGGCAAACAAGGACGTCTCGCAAGGCTCGGACTCGGTTCGACCTAGTTGCAAACCGAGCCTTAAAAATGCCAACCAAGTGGGGCCCGTCTCAGGTTGTTGGCTCAAAAGAGCAAAATACTGGTCGACTCGTATGGCTTGACTAGCATGCTCAGGGAAAAAAAAAATGTTGTTTCCTCAAAAAATATATTATTCATTTTAATAATTTGAACTTTCTAAAATTCAATGTCTTAACAAATAACAAATTGTATAACAATTTTTTCACTTGTGTTTTACTGACTCCGTTGAATGTACCACGTCTGGAGTTCGGACAAAGAAAAATTACTCTCAGATAAACAATTAAACCTAGGCAATGCTTTTCAAAATAAATTACTGCACCCCTGATGCGGTTCATGTTCAACAAAGCCTGTTTCTAACCTGAGTCGAACCGAACTTAAGGTAGGTGTTTGGCATGCAATCCAAGTTCTTGCTCAACTCGACTGGTTGGCATGGATGTTGTTTTATAATATGCTAGGGCATTTTAACATACGTTGCAAGTTATTTATTGATTGTGGAGCCTAACGTATGGTGTGGTTTAGTTGTCAAATGTTAATCAAAAGTAGATTTTCAATGCATTATTTAGAAGAAGATACCTTCCAAATTTATTTATGATTGAGATGACTTTGGTCTAGGAGCCTATTCACTTTGCAGCAGGCGCATGCCTTTTTTTTTTTATCCCTTCAATTAAAAACTAGAAGTAAAGGGGGCCAAATGTGGTAAAATTCATATTGGTGATATATAAGCACCCGATCAAGCACTCTCGAGTGCGCTTTAATTACGACGATCCCTGGGCTTTTTCTAACCCAATCCGATCTTTATTTTGAAATCCGAGATCGGATTTGAATCCAGATTTAGCACGATGAAACGGAGTTCCAGTAATTTTTTCAAAAATTTTGCGACACCGTTGGATGCTATGGTGGCCGATCAAACTTTTTGGCTGCTGAATCTGGATCCGATTTCGAATTTTAAAACGGAGGTCTGATGGGGCTAGAAAACGCCCCGAGAGTGCCGTAATTACGGCGCACCAGAGAGTGCTAGATCTTTGCCGGTAAGCACCTAACTAGAAATGTTCTAAAACACCCGGGGGTGCCGTAGTTACGGTATACCCGGAGTGTTTTCCGGGCCCATATGACTATTGTTTTGAAATTCAAGATCAGATCCAGATTCAGTACTGCGAGATGGAGCTCCAGCAATTCTGAAAATTTTCCGACAATACCTGTGCCTGTCGATCGAAATTTTTTTCCATAATTCTTTCATAAAATGACTACAAAACGATGTCATTTCTTCCCCAAGACAACGAAACGGCATCATTTTTGTTTCGTCGTCACGTACAGAAGCCGGTTGACTCTTTTAAGAGAGGAAAGATACATATAGAGTTATCTAGAAATACATTTTGGACATATCCTTTCCATCCCAATTATACAAGGTTGGTCTACTTTTCTCAAATATTAAGAAGAGTTGTTGAAAAAAAAAAGGAATAATTATAGGGGGATATGAGTTATTAATATTTATAGTTGATATTGTGATGTGTCATTTTGTTAATGAGTAATAATAATAACATGAATGTTATATAATCTTTATATTATAAAAACTGGAGTGCCACGTTGGCAGTAGTGCCAACGTGGCACTCATTAATAATAATTAAAAAAAATAAAAATCAATTTTGTAGTTAAAAAAAGGAAATTCTATTTTTGGAAATAAACCAATATTAATTGGTAGATGTAAATAGGGAAAATTCTTTAAATATAAATATTTTTTTAATGAAACATAAATTTATCATTAAATGTGATAAATAAAATTTAATAAGAAAAAAATAGTTTTCGAAAAACTTTAAATGTAATTTCATTTTTCAAATTTTTAATTAAAAACATTAAATAATAAGTATTTTATTTTCACCGCATTAAAAAATGTTATAGTTTTAGATCGTTTTGATTTGTAATGTGCAGTGGATTATTCAAATAGTGGATTATTCTTAAATAAAATAGGGCGTGCTAAAATTATAACTGAATTTGCATTGAATAATTTATTATTTTTAAATAAAGAGTAATTTATTAATCTTTATCTTTATATTTTGAATTGTTATATTATCATACCATTAATCTTCATATTATAATTTGTGAAGTGCCACATAGGCAAAGATGCAAATGTGGCATATATTAAATATTTTAAGAAAATTATAAAATTAGTTTTGGAAATAAACCAACATTAATTAGTAATAATTAAAAATATAACTAAAAATAACCAATATCTAAAACAAACATCTAATGAGAAAAAATTTATTTTGGAAAGACTTTATATATAATTTCATTTTTTAAAGTTATAATTCAAAATATTAAATAATAATTTTTTATGTTTTTTTTTTAATTTTATCGTGATAAAATTGAAGGTTTTGATAGTTTTGCTTGGTTACGTGAATTGGTCTATTAAAAAATAGTGAGAATTTTTTACTTTTTTCTTTTTGAAGATCAAATAATGAGTGGCTAAAACTATAACTAGATTTATGTAGAATAATTTATTTATTTTTAAGTAAAATAGTAATTTATTAATCTTTATATTATTATAATTGAAGTGTCACGTTTGGTGAACACCCTCTTGGCGGTGCCAACATGACATACTATTTCTAATTAAAAAAATTACATAATATTTTTTATTTTTAATGTTTTTGATGTGATATGCTCACTAACTGAATCTTGCATTGCCTATTTTTTGCCTTTTCTAAGTATATAAAATTACAAATAAAAAGTTTTTCATTCTACAATTAACATACAGTTTATGTAAATGAAAATAAATCAAATGAATTATATAGATGAGGATAATTGTCGGTGTTACTACAAATTTAAGTTACATAAAATTAAGTATAATACTTCTTATACAATAGAGCTAAAATTAAGTAACAATTACAGCTAATTACTAAAGGAACGCATAAAATCATAAAATTTAGAGTGTGTAATGTTCATTTCAGAAGGAAAAATGTGTTCAATATAAATTTGATATGTACCAATGAGAAAGACACATTTGGATAATCAAAGAATTTTTATATATTCATTCCTAATGGTTCATTTACAATTAATTAATCTTCACGAGCATTGCTGTGCAATGCTAGGCACGGTAATTAGAATTAAAGTTACACGTTTTGATAAACTTCTTAATTATGCGATGCACGTGAATTTTTATAATTTACAACTGTGAATTTACTCCGCAATTTTTGCATTGACTATAATATACAATATTATAGATTTTAATAATTTTTTACAATTATGCAATCTCCTATGCACAAATTACATAAATTATGTAATTCAATATTCATATTTATAATTTTATATCAATTATTTATCGTATATAAATTTAATTGTTCTCGTGCATCGCACGGGCGTGATACTAGTATATATATATATATCCAAAGTAAATATTTATCATCCAATAATAAAATATTATATTATTATATCAATGAAAAATATTTATAAAAAATATTCCCCTAAAATCACTCAAAAAAAATTTGTGAATGGATTCCTGGCGTATCAGCATTTAATGAGCATTACTCAGACACGCCAATGATCACCTGCCCACTGCGTGGGTAGGTGATCATGCCCATCACGACGTGTGGCACGCCGCGGGGCGCCGCTTGACGCCGGCAAAAAAATTTTTTTTTTTCGGTAATCTACGCAAGCTAGATTTAATATAGTACATAATTTCAAAAGTCTGGCTCAGTAACCCCAAATATTTTTTTTCCACTAGTGGGCATTGGAACATAACTGTACTCAGACAAATCAAATGGTAAGACTGTTTTGATAAATAAATAAATAAAATATTCTTTAATAATATAAAAACAAAACTATAATAATTGAGAAGTCGAAAAAAGAAAACAAGGCTATTGGATTTGCACTCCGGTTCTGATGCCAACAAGTTGGCGTCATAAGGCGCCAACACCTCCATTTTCGGGGGGAAAAAAATATAGGGGCCCGGTGAGTCCCCCATCATCAGGGGACAATTATGTATTATTCATCTCATTTAACGTAGATTCTAAAAAAAATAAAAAAAATATTTCAAAAAATTAAAAATTTGGCCATGACACTACGCTCGCTGGCGCTTATCACCATTATTGACAATATAAATTGCCAATAAGTTGGTAGGTGATCATTCAGCATTGGATTTGGGACCGATTGAGTATTTGATTTTGGCCAATTTCCATTCGCTGTCGTTGTTAGCCCAGCCATTTACTGTTGCAGCCAAACAGTTTTGGCATCCCTTCATTTTGCACCACAATCGATTAGATTCTCCAGCAAACTTCTTCTTCCTCCTCCGAAACCCTTACACGAAAATTCACTTCAAATCCTCGGTTGAGGTAGAAAGAGTAGAGATATATACACAAAACTGGGGCAAAAAATGGATGAAGATAAAATAGGTTTGGTTTTGGCAAGGGCATCTGAGCTGAGGTCCAAAATTACAAACTGTATTCGAGAAGCAACTTCGAACGCGGAAAATCAAGGAACGGATAATAAGGAATCTGAAGCAAGCTCAGTTGCAGAAAATCAAGAATTAGGTGAAGATGAAGAAGAAATTGATAGCCTGCTCAACATCAAGGATGCTCTTGAGTCGCTTGAAGCACAGTTATCTTCTTTACAGGTCTCTTCTTGCTTTTTTCCCCCTTTCGTTAAATTCCTTTGTTATTGAACAGGATTTAGGGTTTGTGTTCTTAGTTAGAGGTTTTTGTGTTGAAATTATTGGATTTGGGATTGTTTGTGATTGGTCATGCTTTGGAATTTCTTGAATTTGCGTCTGGAATGTAACTAGATTAGATTGAGCTAAAGTGACACTATTTTACATTCAAGTTTCAGAGAGCTTCGACTGAAACCGGTAATAAGACACTACTGAGATACTAGTCTATAGCGCATATTTGGAATGGAATATGACAGTAGGAGACAATTTTATTTCATTTTCCTGAAAAATTATGGATAAGATCAATGAGTTTTTTGTTGAAATAGGGAAGAATGGGAGCCTCTTGAGGAAGGTGAAGAGAGATGTATATTTGATATTTTACTTCTTCGTAAGAGTCGTGATAATAGGGGTAAATGAATGGCGTAGTGATGGTTTTTGCGGTAGTTATCGTGCCATTGCTACAATTATTCAAGTCAACACTTTCTTGTAATTGTTGGCTTCTTCTGAGGCAATTTCTCTGGGTGAGTAATGGGCAAAGTTTGTTGAAAGGTCGAAGTGAGAATGCTTGGTGGTGATTGAAATGAGGAAGTTTGGGAGGGCTTATGTTGAAGTTTATTGTTCAGCAGCGGTATATGGCATAAAAAAAAAAAAATTGAAAACGAGAAAGATGTTAATGCAAACTGAAATATGTATCAGTTAGCTGTGAGATGTGAATTGACGCAGAGCTCGGTTGACAAGGAAATAAAATAGTTATTGTTTTGGGTTGGTCTGGTTTTTTGTGGTAGGTAGAAGTTAGTGAGAGTCACAGGAAAATTTCATTTTTGAAGTTTTTCTGCATGTAATAATCATCTAGAGCATATAGTATAGGGAGTTAAGTATAAAATTAGATTGTACGTTATGTAGATGTAATTAGGCTGAATTAGAGTGGATAGTATTTTTCATTTTTTAATTCAAAATAACGTTATTTGCACTAGTTTCTTAAATTGATCAGATAACATAATACAGGTTGAGAAGTGTTTTATGGCCGGATAAAAGAAAGATACTGTGAATAACATTCGTTGATTGAATATCTTCCAACGCGATCCACCATAACTCCACCCCACGACTGCACCTGATATAGTGATGAGGTTTAAGAGTTGGTCTATTTGGATACGCAAAAAATTGGGCAGTTAACATTTTGAAAATATTGAGTTTTATTATTTGATTCCAATTTTCAAATTGCGATACATCTCTCATTTCCTGTTGTATCGTTGCATTGTTAATTTAGTGCCTTTTGGCAACTTTTTTTTCTTACACTAATTATCAACCCGCCATGCTTGATCAGACAATTCTTGATCCTTGTGTGTTATTGCAATCTAAGAAAAATTTTCTTCTTTAGGCATTACAGCAACAGCAGTGGTACGAGAAAGAAACAGCCCTGGCCGAGATAGAGTACAGCCAAGAAAAGCTGCTGAATAAGCTGAAGGAATACAAAGGCAAGGATTTGGAAATCATCCACGAGGCCATTGCTTTTGCTGGCCAAACAGAGGACAAAAACGACCTTCTCCTTCCTCCATATCCCAGTCGACCATCTCGATCACTACTCTCAGACTATGGCCACATCCCATTATACCCCTCGACCCAAAAAGACGCTCAAAATGGGGCAGTAACTGGTGACCCAAAAGATGCCCACAAAACAACACATCCTGGGCTGAAAGGCAGCCGGATGAACCATATGAAGTCATTTCTTGGTGTTGCAGCCCGGATTGCCCTTACTATTGTTGGGGTCGTCTCGGTTTTGAGTTTGGCAGGTTTTGAGCCGAGGCTAAAGAAGCAGGATAACCAGTTTAAGATTTTAGGCACTGTTTGGCAGCAAGGAAAAGATGATAAAGGGACGTCTGAAAATTGTCCGCCGGGGAAAGTTGAAGTGATTGAAAATGGTGAAATACGATGTATTGTGAAAGAGAGAGTCGAGATCCCATTCGACTCTGTTGTTTCTACACCTGATGTGAACTATGGGTGTGGATGAAATTGCTTTTTGAACTCATCAGTTGGGGAAAATGTCTTGGGTTGTAGTTTTAGTTGTCTTGTACATCCGTGGATCCGTTTTTAACAATGTCTCTTGAAAATTTTTGTTTAGAGTCTGCAGTCTTGATGATGTACTAATCTGTTTGTTGATCGTTTTCCAAATTGTGGGATACAGATTGGATGATCAGATCTTCAGGTTGTAGAATCGTTGATGGAAAAAAGATGCACGAAAAGGTTCAGAGAGTCGAATGTTGTCGGCTGGGATTTACTTTGTTGACAAGCTAGTTGAGTCGACGAATACCTAGAAACAGCAGTTGTAATATTAAGTTAGTTGTAATATTAAGTTTTCTTGGTATGATATTATCTGCTTTGGACCAAGTTTCGTACCAGTTTGGAGCTGTATTTTCACGTAACTGTTAGTTCATTTTGTCTTCGGTGATGGATGTTGTGTGAGATTGTGACTGATTAAGGACTCGGCATCTTTGTTCATCACAGTTTTCGCTGATCGATGGTTCCAAAACAATCCCGCAGATCGTGTGGCGGATCAGTAAAGTTCTGATGCATTTTGTTAGATAATCATAATGATTATAAGCAAAATCAATTTCCCATTCATACGAGTCATGTTATTTACAACCACTAATCTGACAATAATGAATTTGTCACTAAATTATTTACTTAAAATAAGATGAAAATGATAAAAGTTACTATCAGTGGCGAGGTTGAGGATAGGCCATAATTTCAACTCTCTCTCTCTCTCTTTTATTTTTTATTTTTTTAATACAAAATGACCCAAAACTTTGAACCTCACTTTAAAACGTATCAATGCCAAATTTTACGTAAGATTTCAATATCATGTTTCATTTAGAGCTTCCAAAATCTTGACGTAGGCTATGGTTATTATCACGTAACCAATGACCTATCATGGTAAATATAATTATCCTTTTATCAACCAGAGCGTGGTTTTGAAGTCTCCACCATTCCACTTGGTGCGTTTTGATACTTTATTTACAATATATAAATATTTTTTGAAATATAGTTTACAAGAATTTTGTTAATTAAGAATTGGGGTATGGTCACCGCACATCGCTATTTTTTATATATTTCTTGACGACCTTGACACGCCATAAGAGCATCTCCATTACATGTTGATGTTAATATGCGATATGAAGAAGAGAGATAGAGAAAAGATGATTATTGTAATTAAAAAGAAAATAGAGAATTTATAGTGAAAAAGAGAGGGAAAAGTGAAAAACTAAGAGAGTTGTAGAAATAAATTCAAAAATAATGATAAAATAATAGTAGAAGATGTGAAGGTGGGCTTCTAGATGTGGAAGGTGGCATGGGAATTTATGCGCAAAAGTGGAGAAAAGTGATAAAAGTGAGAAAAAGAGAAGAAAATATGAGACCCATAATTTTTTTATGTGTCTCTATCTCTCCTACACATAAGCAAAAATAAAGAATGTGTAAAAGTTGTGCAATGAAAATACTCTAAGGCCATCCACAATGCAGGGCTTCAATTGCACCCCTCCACAGAAACGCGTCAGTAGAGAGAGAGAGAGGAGAGAGATAGGAAGGGAGGAAAAATGTTGGGACCCACGCTTATTTAAATTTTTATTTTTTAATTACTTTTATCTCAATTATTCTATTTTTCTCCACTTTTTCTTCATAAATACCCGTACCACGTCGAGATATAGACGTCCATCTAGAATTATTCCACTACTATTTTATTATTATTTTTGAATTTATCTCTATCTCTCTCCTCTTTTTTATTTTTCCCGCTCTTTTTTTCCTACATTTCATTCCATTCACTTTTCATTTACTTTATAATAAAAATAACATTTCTCTTCCTATCCCTGTCCTCTCTCTCTCTCTTGACACGGTGAGAGCAATTGAATGCCCACTGGAGATGGCCTAAGAAGAATAGCACATGTCATTGCATGGGTCACCCCTTACGGAGGCAATTGGACCAAAACCAGCGCCGGTCCTGTAATTCTCGTGGCCTGAGGCAAACATAAAAAAATACGCCCCCTGCTAATAAATACCAAAATTTATAAATGCTTTATAAAAAGTAATAGTTAACTAAAAATAAAATAATAATAGAAAAATGAAAATAAAAAATCTCTATTGGTACATTTCGCATTATAATCTAATAATAGCTTCAAAAATTAATGAGATTTTTTATTTTGCTAAAAGAAGGAAAAACATTAATCAAAATTTCAATATATAGTTAAGCTTTTTTACCGATACAACTCAAAATTTTGAAATAAAATTTAAAATTCACCTAGTATTATGTGATGTAGTTTAGGAAATTTTATCTATATGTGATATTGTGTTTTTCAAAATAGTACATGTATGATATTGTTTACATGTATAAGACTCATATTTTTATTGTTAAATTATTGTCATGACTCATGAAGTTTATACAGTCTATTTTTAATATTTTTTATTATTTATTTTAGTAAAAAGTGGGGTTGAAGATGACGAGTCAAATTGAGATTAATTATATTAATAAGGGGGTATTTTTCCCATTAAAAAATGTGCCATAATAGCTCATTTTTCATTTTTTTATAGTTTATTTGTGTTCTAACTTAACAAGATTAGATTGTTTGGAAGATATTTTATTTAATGGTAATATGAAATTGAGGAATGTGTTGGAATAAATGCATAAAACTAAATGAGGTATTGTAAATTTTATTTATAGACATTACAAACTTTTATATGATTCTAAATATAAAAGAATTAATATATGTGTGTGTGTGTGTGTGAAGGAATAGTTTCAAAAAATTCAAATAGAGACACAAAATTGAAAAGTGCAACAACAGGAATCGAACTTGCGTGTTATGCAATTATATTAGGAAAATACACACAACAACCACCACACCACTCACTGGCGGAGCTTCACATGGGCCAGTGTGGTCCATGGACCGCACTGGATTTTGGTAAAAAAAAAATTGGGCCTGAGACTTCAGGCCCAAAAAGTAAAAAAAAAAAAAACCTTTTTGAAACTGGCCCATTAGATGACAAATTAATTCATCGGCTTTTCCTCTCCATTCCTCATTCCTCACGCGGTCCAGACCTTAATTCCTCGTTTCGGCCATTCCTCTCGGTTCTCTCTTTCAGTCTCAGCCGCCGTCGCCGTCGACTCCTTCTCGCCGCCGACTCGCTGACACCGACGCCGACCTTGAGACGAGTTAGAGTCGACCAGTCCGTGATCCGTCCAGACTCCAGTATTTCAGTGTTTGGTCGACCACTCCACATCTCTGCGACTCCGCCTGGTTCTCGTCTTTAGTTCTCATCTAATCGTCTTCGACTTTGTCATCGGCAACAGCCAACAAGCAACTCGTCTTCTATTGCCTATTTTGCTTAATTGCTTGGTAAGTGAAATTCAATTTAGGTATTTAGCCCTATTTTTTGGTTAATTTGGTGTTGTTATTAATTATTATCATAGTATATCTATTTATAATTGTTTCAATATCCATTTGTAATTGACTAATTATTTGAAAATTAGAATATTAGACAATTTAGATATCCAATTGAAATAAGCTACTACATAGCTAAATATTTAGACTATTTAGATATCCAATTGTTTCAATATCCAATTTAGAATATTTAGATACATAATGAATTGAAATTAGCTAAATAGCTAGTTAGTAGTTAGTTAGAATTTAGAAAAGAGAAAAGCCCCAATTTTGTTCAAAACTCAAATGATTAAATGTCCCAATTTTATTTATAAATGTATGATATCATTTGTAATTGACTAATTATTTGAAAATTAGAATATTATAATTTAGATATCCAATTGAATGAATTGATTATTGATCAATAATGAATTGAAATAAGCTATATAGCTAGTTAGTTAGAATTTAGAAAAGCCTTAATTTTGTTCCAAGCTCAAATGTGGAAAAGCCCCAATTTTGTTTGATAAGTGAAAAGGGTTATTAAATGGCATTGTGGATGAAGGCTTGAAGTTCGGATTGAATTTGGTTTATTGGTTAATTTTATTTATAAACGTTTCAATATCCATTTGTAATTGACTAATTGTTTGAAAATTAGAATATTAAAATTTAGATATCTAATTGAATGAATTGATTATTGATGAATAATGAATTGAAATAAGCTAAATAGATAGTTAGTTGTGCAAATCATGAATTGCTTGAATAATGAATTTCTTGAATATTGATGAATAATGAATTGCTTGAATATTGCTTATTTGAATTTTGATGAATAATGAGTTGCTTATTTGAATATTGCTTATTGCTTAGTTGAATATTGCTTATTTGAATTTAGATATCCATTTGTAATGAATTGCTGGAATATCCAATTTGAATTGCTTGAATATTTGAATTTAGATATCCAATTGCCTGAATTGGTTGAATATTGATGAATAATGAATTGCTTGAATATTGATTAGAATATTGCTTGAATATTTATTAATGAATTGATTATTGATGAATAATGAATTGGTTGAATATGGCTAAATGCTTTCTTTAGTTGGGCAAATCATTTAAACATTGTTGAATGTGCTAACTGTTATGAACTCGCGAGCCACGAGGAAAGAATTTATATATATTTTAATGATGTGAATGACTATTATGTCCCTGATGAAATTATGTAATTACGATTGTGCCATTCGAAGTTTCCCTATAAATAGGGCTTCAGTTATTAATGAAATTCATTCCTGTGAATTCCTTAGAATTCATTCTCTCTAAACTCTCTTTATTATTTCTATACTTTTATAACATCGCTATCAAAGACGAGTCTCTAACCCTTTGAGTAATATGAAAGAAGTATGCTCTACTGATTGCATCTTATAGATGATCTTCTCAGATCGTAAACCTGGATTATTACAATTTGAAATACTCAATTTTCTATAAAATCTCTCTCTGTCCCATTCTCTCTCTAAAGCGCATAAAGACACCACAGTCCGTTATAAAATACCTACTCCTACAGAGCCACAATACCAATGTCAATTAGTGGAATTTTCCAAGCAAAACACGAGCGAATACTAGTTTCAAAAATTAAGTGACAAAATGGAAGCAAAAGGACGAGAGGTATATATTATATATATTATATTATTATTTTATAATATAATAATATATTAAACTATAACATTCTTTTTATCGAGATATAAGGAGCATACATTATCAAAATCAAATTTTCTCGACTCCATTATACTCGATTTAACGAGATCTTCGATTTGACACCAATATTGATAAGGTAAACTTTCAAAAATTTACAAATCAAGACTCCCAACTTTTGAAAAAGTTACAAAAGGGTCCTTGGACTTGTGAATATTTACGTATTAGTGCTTATAATGTCAAAACTTTATAAAGAGACATGTCTGCATACGCACTTGCCAGCGACGCCTTAAACAGCTAATGCGGTTGGCGGCGGTGAGTATGTATTAATGTTTTATAAAGAAATATGTGTGGCGCGCACTGCTAAGCGACCTTGCCACAGAATCAGTAGCGGTTGGCAGCAGCAGATATTTCGATTTACGGCCGTTTACTTTGACGATAATTATATTTTGAAGAAATAGTTAAAACAAATTTGATTCTATAGATATTTAAGTCTCAAGACTTTATTTATTGCAATTTAAATCTTTGCAACACCTCCTACCGATGATGAGTCCAACCATCACTAAACGGAAGATTTTATATATTTATGCAATTTATATGCTAAGTGAAGGGTAATACCTTCTACTAAGCAGACCCTACTCCCGAAGAAGTAGTTAATTATTATGCATTTTAATTCTCGCAATTTAAATTCCGTAAATTTATATTTATTGCAATAATTCCCATAAGGCAGGTTCGACCACCTATTGGAGGAAATTTAATTCTGCAATTTAAATTTACGCACTTTAAATTTCGCATATATTTCCAATGTGGTGAGTTATATCACATGATTGGTATGCATATTTTCAATGTAATGGGTTATACCACACGTTTAGAATACTTATTACAAATATGGTTGGATTAAATCCCACAATTGGATAACTGATTTATATATGTTCGATATGAATATTCTATTGATATTAAAGAAAGGATTTGAGCAAGTGATGCCAGAATTTACCGTTGTATGTATTGATGAAATGAAATTGCTCAAAGAATCCCATTGTGATAAAAGAGAAAGAAAATATACCGTGATGAAAAATCTCATTATGAGATTAGTATATTGTGATATGATGAGAAATGCTCTTAAAGAAGCATTTAATAAAGGAATGTTCACTTTCCACGTCTATTGAATATTGATGGAGAAAATTGAGTAAGTGGTACCTGAAGTTACCATTGGATAAATAGATGAAAGTAAAATGCTCAATAGATCCCATGTTGATAAATCAAAGAAAATATATCGCATGGAGAGATTATATGAAGTAATCTCATCGATGATATGAGATTGTATTAATATGAGAATAAAATGCTCTTGAAGAAGTATAATCACTAGATTTCTGTATTTGAATAAAGCCAATATGATATTATTATTATTACTCCAGAAGAAGTACAAAACAGCCGAAGTGGAACATATTGAGAATATCAAATATGACAATAAACACTCGAAAATATAGAAATGCGAAAAGAAAATATATATTGAACCCATAAATGAGGGATGCGTCTCAGAGTATAAATACTCAGTAACTCGCCACCCCAACATTCGGTTCATAATGAAAGATCCAAAGGATCTCTTTTTAAGCTTGACACCGATGGTCCGCGATCGATGGGTTTTAGCTTCCACGATTTTTGAACATATGATTGAATCTTGATGAGTAGATCAAGAATCGTATTAGCGAGAAACAAGTATATTTCTCGCTGAACGAGAAATAAATTTATGTTCTACGCCCTGATCTAGAAATGCTAGCAAACCATCAAAGAAATAATTAATATTCAACAAACCTATGGGTTTGTTATGAAAGTTCCACTGTGCAAATGACGCTATATTGAATATTTCCTCCAGCGTGTTATAGCCGCCTGGAAGAATAATAAAAGCATCACTATTGCTCATCATGTACATCAGACAGTCGTGGATGGATTGTGTTTGTAGCATCAATCCAGCTGGACTAATGACATTTCTAACTCCAATTCGATTATTGCCTCCAATTCGATGAAAAGGTATTACACTTGACACTCTTATCCCCCATGATTGTGCGGCCATCATAAGACTCCTTAATAGTTTGTTATTAGTCCCTCCATATAGTATATTGATATTTTGTTTTCCTAACTCCCTTACAAGTTGGTCTGCCATATCCACATATTGGATATGACCTACTAGTCTGGAGCCACCAAGAACACATATGGTTTTAATCTGGCGAGGTAAAGGCTGACTTGTATGAGATGATTCTAAAATCTCCATATCCATCTCTACTCTTATCTCTCTTTTGCACTATACTTTTTAATGTATGAACATGAGAAATATATGAATCCCTCTATTTAAAGAAAAATTTTCAAACCAATAATTGATTGTACTATTTACTTTTTGACAAATATGAAAGAGAAAAAGGCAGAAAAATTTTAGTGAAATGACATATACCTATTGGTGATTGAAAAATAATATATATATACATATATATATCTTAAAAATTGAAAAACAATATTTACAATTACAAGAAAAACATTGATCTTCAAGTTATTACAATCGAACTTCCTTACATTAATATGAGAAAATTATTATACTAAATTTTTATACTAAATTTACAAAGCAGGATCTTCTAAAGTAAGTTTTTCAAGACTATAACGTGATTGTTCATCTTTGAATTTGGCCCATAAGGCCATCACTCACCTTGTGCGTGTCCACTAGGATGTGTCTCAAGAGCCCTGGTTGAATATCATCCAAAGGCTCCTTACTCAATCCATCCTTAATGAATGCTATCTTATCTTCTCGGTTACTAGACACGCACCCCATGATTTACATCGAGTGTCACATGTCCACCGAGCACATTTGTAGCACCCTCCTAATCTTTTTGCTCTCCTTTTCTTTGAAAAACTACTTTACCCATACCAGGCATGTATTTAGAAGGAATCGAAACCTCACCGATAATCGAACATTTGCTTGATTAAACATCGAACATCTCTGGGATGCCCTTATTCATTAGCATCCTCAACCTTTCAAGCCTACTTCGATAAATCCTTTTTAGGATTTTGATCGGTAGTGATGGATAGTATTTTCAAGATTTGAGAGCAAATTACCCATTATTATATATGGACCATTATTATGGTGAATCTGTAAGTGCCGGATAATTTATAAACGCCAGATGAGGTAAGGCTCCGTTGGAACAAGATTGAAACATGAAGCGTATGTGCTAAGATTCCACGCTGAACAAAGGATGTGTAATAATGCTACCAAACATGATGGAATATGTCGGTGAGCTATACATATGATGAAAGTAATAAATCATGTTGAGCACTATATATACTAGTGAAATCGATATAAGAATTTCTTGAACTAAAAGTTCAATAATACTGCTTGCAAATCCCAGACTGACCATCCCGGTTTAAATAATTATTGAAATCAATATTTCAAGTGAAGAATTAAAAGAATTCTTCAATGATAGTTCTCGATAAATGATGAAATCATTACTAGCCAATATTGGGAATAAATCCCAAATATATCCGGAATAAAGGATGAGAAATATGGGCCCACTCATCCTCCATGTGGACTACTAGATATTATGATATGGATCCACTAGATAGTCACATGTGTATATGATTCGTAATTTGAAATTTATTTAAATATTTGCTCACTGAGATGAGCATGATTTCCAGATTTAATGATAAAGGTAGCAAATGTATATCCCAATATTTGAATAAATCCTGAAGGATTGAGTATGCGATACAAGTGGGATATTATGTGGCAAATTATTTAAAGTCCTCCAATAAATTGCCAATATCGAGAATAGAATGCAAACTATATAAATTCTCATATTAAAAATTTGAATGATGAGAACATATATGAGTTTTAGTGTTCTAAATTTTCTTAGCATGAGGGGGAGTATTAAAGGCTGAAAATGATATGTGAAATGCATCATACTATATCCTCACAATTAAAATATGAACTTGAAGTTCAGAGATGTATAAAAGATGCTATGAACAATCACATATATCAGTTAAGATGCTTTGATAAGTTAGCATGCCAGAAGCGTTGATATTATGAGATTTCCCCAATCATATATATCAAAGCAAATTGTAAAAGATGGTCTTAATAACGGTGGCATATACTCTTGAAGAGTATATAGACATAACTATATTGTGTAATCCTACAAAAGGATTGATAATGAGATATCTCGATAAGTTATGTCGATATGGGGAAAGAAATAAAATTGAAAGTGTCGACTCACTATGAAAAGATAGCGCTACATACTATCAATAATAGTGAGGATATTAAAATCCATCGAAAATGCCAATGCTGAAATATATGTCCTTATGATTAAAGTGTTCATACACGGGTTTAATGAGAAATGAGAATGAAACTCTTGAATAGGTTTCAAATGTATTATTGTATCAAGCAGATGCAACGCTCAAAATATCTACATTGATATTGTTGAGAAATTCATATGCTGTACTCTTTTCCTTGATTGATGTTTTTGTCCCAAAACGGGGTTTTTCTCAAACAAGGTTTTTAATGAGGCAGCCCAATCTCAACTACTATGAAATCTCCAGAAGAGATTTAGGTATATATCTCGATATAGTGAGAAAATGAGATCGGTTGATGGCATATATACACTAAATATAACATGATATTGTATAACATCTAAAATTTCATTCATGTGGAAATGAATGAAGAGTATGAACCAATGTATATGATACTCATACAAATCTATGAAAGATTTTGAAATGCTTGCAGCATACTTGTATAAAATACGTATTTGCATTCTTTTTCCCTTGACCGAGGTTTTATCCCATTGGGTTTTCCTAACAAGGTTTTTAATGAGGCAACATTAAAGGCGTATTCACATGAATAATGTACTCTTTTTCCTTCATTAGGATTTTTCCCCGGGTTTTTCCTAATAAGGTTTTAACGAGCATATTCATGGTATATTGAGACGACAAGAGAAATCGACACAGTGTATCTATTGGATCAAGTTATAATAGAGATAATGCTTTAGATCCAAACAATGATGATATTGAAATCCTTTACCAGAAGTAAGGATATCCGTCCTCAAGATATGAAATCGATGATAGAGTCATACTCTTTTCCTTCGATCAAGTTTTTCCCATCGGGTTTTCTTGACAAGGTTTTAATGAGGCAAAGACGTGAATACTCCTATACCGCTAATAGACATCGTGGGGAGCAATGTTTTGATGAAGCAAGATACAACCACTCCAAACTTTTCTACAATCGGTTTGGAAGTTTTTTCCCATTGGGTTGTTCTCCAAACAAATTTAGAAGACATTTGTATTAATAGTCATTCAAGGGGGAGTGTTATGAACTCGCGAGCCACGAGGAAAGAATTTATATATATTTTAATGATGTGAATGACTATTATGTCCCTGATGAAATTATGTAATTACGATTGTGCCATTCGAAGTTTCCCTATAAATAGGACTTCAGTTATTAATGAAATTCATTCCTGTGAATTCCTTAGAATTCATTCTCTCTAAACTCTCTTTATTATTTCTATACTTTTATAACACTAACTTATTTTTGTTGAACATTTTAGATTATGGATAAATATTTTAAAAAAAAGAGCCGCTCAAGAAGATTGTAATGTAGAGAGAAAGAAGTATTTTCAAAAATTGATAACGAAGTTATTGTAAAACGGTTTCAAAATATAAAAACCCGTAAAGAACAATTGTAATGTATGATATTTATATTTGTTTTTATTATAAAGTACATTTTATTTTCTATTCCAAACAAGCTTGGACCGCACTGAGCTCGGATCCTGGCTACGCCACTGACACCACTCATGTCGTTTCTTAATAGCAGTGTTCTTCACTAATATATATTAAATATTTAAGTATGAAAAGGAGAGAAAAAAAAAGTCGCCCCCTTCTGATTTTGCGCCTGAGGCTATAGTCTCACCGGCCTCAAGCCAAAACCGGCTCTGACCAAAACCATGTTCCTTCCGCAGCATACAGCCGCCGGTTTTCAAAGATGGTGGCGGCTCATTATTTATGGTCTAAGTTACGACTTGCTTGTTTGTGGCTTTTCATTCCCATGAAGGGCTACTCTAATCTTTTCAAAATGCACTATATAAACAGCTCATTTTCTGATATACCAATGTGGTAATCCATTTCTTACTAACAAGAATCCAAATTCCAGAGAGTTTAATTTATAGGATTTGAAGAAATTGTTTGATTTAATATCATTCAATTGTATAATTGTTGAATTTAGCGTCGATCATGGATGCTACTACCCAACAAAAAGGTTAGCATTTTTTCGTTGTTTTTATTTATTTATTTATTTTATTTAAAGAAGTTCATGTGATAACATGAATTTGCATTTTGCTGTCTCATTTATTATTTATTTGATTATCTCGTTCAATTAAAATAAAGCACGATGATACTTTTTAAATACTAATAAATAAAAACACTAGATACATTTATTTAAATTTCTTTTATGTACATATATTGATCAGAAACACATGGTCACTTCTCATTTGATCATATTTATAAACACTTTACGAACACATCTTTAATAAATAAAAAAAGGTAATTTGATAATATGAGCTGAACAACGGTAGACAGTATTCTGTATTAACCGTAACTTCGTATACCAATTAAACCCATGTTCGATTCTAACTTTACTTTTGTTTTTAAGCTGGAGAAAATTTTACAGAAGAACAAGAAGCTTTGGTAGTGAAATCGTGGAATTTGATGAAGAAAAATGCTGGGGAATGGGGTCTCAAATTCTTTATCAAGTAACTAATTGCCCTTCTTTACTAATTCCATTTTTTTTAATTTAATAAAAATTTAAAGTATGATTAATTAATTCTCGTGGAAAAATTAACACATTTTTCTTCCCAGGATATTTGAGATTGCACCATCTGCTCAGAAATTGTTCTCATTTCTGAAGGACTCAAATGTTCCTCTCGAGCAAAACCCCAAACTCAAACCCCACGCCAAGTCCGTCTTCGTCATGGTTCGTATAAATCTATTTTCTTGACTTACATCTTGCGTACGCGGCAGAATATCACTTAATAATACCTATCTGAATTTACTCCTTAAAATATTATTTATTATCACTTCGCAATAAACATATCGTCACAACATGTTTGATTTACGGTTGTATTACAAACAAAGCACTCGGAGGGATTTTATCCTCCCAGCAAAACACAACCCTCCTCCCCCGGGTCCACTGCATTCAGCGGGGCTGTGAGTGTTGGGAGAAACCCGACATTGGGTTTATAACATTTTTTGTTCGATTTATTGGATGGTGCTCCTATATCCCACCAATAAGGAAACACCTTGCAAATCGGGATTGCAGAACTTATGTGTCACTGAGGCTTCACAACATTATTGGTGGGGCAGAGGCCATCTCAAGGTGGAAACACCTTATTAGCCGATCACACTATCTTACATCGTGTAACTGTCCTGTTAAATATTTTTTTCAAATAAATTAAATTATTTATCATCCCACATGAAATAGTGTGTGTGAAATGTGAGATGAGTGATGAGTAGTGTGGGGGTTCTCAATTAATTCCCTGTTGAGATTTATAAAACCCAATAAAATCTCAATGGTTGGAGATTTCAGAAAAAGAAGAAATATATATAATATGTAAAAGGAAAATCTACTAAATTCAGAATTAAATTATTTGTAGTAGCTAATTGTGTTGACTTTTTCTAGACATGCGAAGCTGCTGTGCAACTAAGGAAAGCAGGAAAAGTTGTGCTAAAAGAATCAAGTCTGAAAAGAATAGGCGCCGTGCACTTCAAATATGGTGTGGCAGATGCACATTTTGAGGTAACCCCTTCCTTTAAAAAAACTTATACCTATGACCGACAGACACAGGTCCATTTTCTACTTCCGTTCGTCCCAAAATATAGGTTATATTTTTTTAAAATATAGTTGAGATATTATTTTTCTTATTTGCCCCTACTTAAATGGGCATTGTTATTAGCGAAATAGAATTATTAGAGTGGAATATTTAATAAATATAAGGACATACTTAGAAAATAATCTTAAATTTTACTTTTTCAATACTATTAATTGTATATTTTCTTAATCTTTGTGAAAATAGGAATGAAACTATCTTTTTGGAATTATAGGTAGTTTGGTCAACAGACGACATACTTTTCAAATTACCGCTTTGCGCATAAAATCAGTGGTGTTTATAAATGGTCGTTTTTATCGATAAACAACGGTGCAATACTTAGATGACATTAATTGATTCACATCTCAACCAAAATCAATTAACGTTATTTAATTATCGCATTATTGTTATCGATAAGTGCTACTTTTAAATAATATTATCTTTTATTTTTTATGTATAAGATCTAACATATCAAATAAACTATAGGCATCAAAGAAATTACGTGTTCTTTACGTAATAAATGTAAAAATGTGTGCATATCGAACGAGAACCTTTTAGCTCAACAGGGTTTTCACATGGGAAAAGCTTCATTACTCTTCGAATACTGAACACTCTGTATTATTCCTGATTACTAAATGTTGACTACTGTGTGTAAGGGTTACATAACTTTGCAGCTTAGTAAGAATATTGGCTTGATAATTGATATGTACTTAATTTTTTGGCTAAAAAACAGGTTACTAAATATGCACTATTAGAGACAATAAAGGAAGCAGTGGGCGAAATGTGGTCGGCAGAAATGAAGAATGCATGGAGTGTCGCCTATGATCAATTGGTTGCTGCCATCAAGACTGAGATGAAGCCCTAAATTCATCTCCAAATAATTCAAATTTATTGTCCCTTTTCTTTGTAAGCTTTATCAGCAATATACTTCTTATTTAGTCTGATGTACAAGTAATTAATAATCACACCACTCTATATAAAATCTTATTGTTAAACCCTAATTTGCATTGCTTTATATATATATATATATATATATATATATATATATATTATAGAAGCCGGGCTGAAAATGTGATATTTCATCATGAATTAGAACAAAATCATTTTCCTCTTTTATATTACTTATGTTCCATGCTAATCAAATCCTCAAAGAAAAGCCCACATGGTGCTCACTAGTATGCTAAAAAGAACTTTAGTTAAGTTTGAAAAGAGAAGAATATTGAGGCATTTGTGATTCTATATGAAACCAAAAGTACAACAACAAATTGGAAGTAGAACAAAAACCTGGTAAAATTGTATGTGATGGGTGTTCAACTAGACTTGGCAATGTATCTTAATTGCCAAATCCAAGAGTAAGTAATCCCTAGAGCACAATATATGGAAATCATCATCAAGGGGAGAAAGGGAAGCCGATTACCGAAAACTATAGGATGCATAAACTGTCCCCACAACTCGACCACGAATAACCCCAATAGATAGGCCTTGCCACACCATCCCACCACAAACTTCGCGTTCTCATCATTTGTTGCTTTGTCATCGTTTTTGGTCACCGACGAACTTGCTTTTCCACGTCCAGAGAAATGAGAGGAAAATCCAAACCACACGAGGACAGCGTGTGAGAGAAGTAATGAAACTTTAATGGGATATTCTTGAGCTTCAAAAAGAAGAGGAAAAAGCGAGTAACATGAAACTGCATGGAAAATGCGAATGATATGCATTAGTCTCGTGTACAAACAAGTCTATAAATATAGGTATCCACACACAAATAGAGGGCGAGGGTGAAATAGAATAACCATTCTACTATTCTCTGAGTTAAGGGGGCCCACACCCCTATTAGTGTGTTGACACTCGTGAGTAACACATTTTGTGTATGCGTATAACATCTCCCTTTCAAACGTGACTCTGACAAGGAAAGCAACTAATAAAAAATGAACTTTATCATACCGATGGATAAATAGAAGTAATGCTTTGCATCATCCACACTCTTGAGGGCGGTCATGGAAAGGGGAATAACAAAGTGGAGTGATGCCTTTTCGTGAACATGCCACCCGAATAGAAATCCACATGTATAGGCGTAGGCTACCCATCTCGTGATCATCCTTGGTTGGGGATCTCTCCAAGCCTTTATAAGACAAGGAAATATTGCAAGGAAGACCGTGATGAAGGTGATCAAGGGGGTTATCTGCATTTCGTTATTTATTAAGATCAGCAGACTTCAACTTTTCGCTGTTTCAGATCAAGAAGTGATTAGTACACATTGTTACCGTGGGTAATACAGCAAAAGGTGAAGAATCCCTACTAGCCCAACCGGTGAATGAAGCTGTTGGTGCTTGAATGTTAAACCCGAGTTTCACAAACACAAAGGTAACCAATTTATCCAAAATAATGTAGAATACCCAAAAATTTGGAGCCCAATAAGCATGGCAGAGTCCCCTGCCAAATGGAAACATGCGGCTCAAAACTTGCTGCATCTGCAAGGTGCAATTTACAAAAATTTATGCACATCGAAAACAACCATTTGACCAAAACTTGTACACTAAAGTACATCATGGTAGAGCAAAATTTCCCAGTTGAAAACAACAATACACACAAATACATTAGCACTTTAGCAGAATCATATTGGTTGCCCTATTCATCATCAAGATTCAAATTTGCACCCTTAAGGCCTCAACATACTGACGATTTGGAGATTCTAACCTCACAAATCCAATCAACTATACAAAAATTTGTATATTTTTCCTACAAAAAACATAAACATCTATGAGTAACAAAAAATTCTCGACCCAAAACAATCACAGCCATGTAAATATATCCAGTACATAAGAAAGCATGAATTAGCAATCATCAGAAATTCAAATAGCTCAACACACACAACCAATGCTCTGTCACATTTTCTATCTCACATTGGGGACAATCAACAATTCTGCAGTTATGAATTCTACTGAAACTACAAGAAAGGTGTAATCTTTACCTGTCCATAATATGCAAAAGGCCCATAAGCCGCTGCAAAAACCGCCAAAACGACGCTTCCCATTACAACCAACCTCCCAATCCCCTTAACATATCCACCCCTACAATAATGCCTAAACAAATACACAAAATAGACAGGTGCAGCTACTGCGAAAAGGTGCTTAAAACACAGCAAGAGGGCGAAAACAAATCCCCCCATCACATCCCTCCCTTCCTCCAAATAAGAAAGGGATAACAACAACATCCCTAGCAAAAACCCATTGTACTGAAAATGCAAATGATCAACAATAAGCAATCCTGGAGACCAAATAATCAAAATGTAGATCAAGAATTTCTCGGTTTTTTTGAAACCTTTGGTTAACTTACGGACGGAGTAAATTAACACGACGTCGGAGAAGATAACAGAAAGGCGTTGGAAGAGGATTGCGAGAGGGGATGCGTAGTTGAGGCCTTTATGCAGATGCGTCATTGTGGGGTCCACAAGGGAAGCGAAGAAGGATAAGAATTTCTCGAAGTAAGCGAAAAAAGGGGGGTAGTCCAGTGTCCATGGGCTCGTGGTGTCGGAATACCATTGAGAGAGGGGGAGAGAGTGCGTGAGGGCTAGCCAGTGGCGGTGGACCTCGAAGTCTGTGCTCCGGTAGGCGGGGATGAGGAGGAATTTCACAGTAGTGGCCACCAGTGCGAACCACCAAACGTCTGAGATCCGCCGGGGGTTCATTGGAGGTTTATTCATCGCTCTCTGCTGGCGGAGCAAGGCGTGTTTGCGGGTCAATTGAGGGTAGGGGTGGGGGAGACATGTGTATTTGCCACGTCAGACACCAATTTGTCATCAGATGATGACGTGTGCATCCAGATCGGCATTATCAATCGAATTGAAAGAACGCTTGTTAGTTGTTACTAGCAAAAAACACGGACCGCGCACGTGATATTATTAAAAATAAGGCCTTGCTTCCCCGTAATTGTAATAATTTTTCACTAATTTTTAATATTTTTTTCTCTCTCATTATTCTCATCCACTTATACAATTATTTTATATTTTTTAATATATTTTTTTCAATTTTCAATTTTCAACTATACATCTAACATGCAATTCACATAAATCAATAACATCTTCAACAGAATAAGACCTAAATAAATCTTCAACACTAATAGAAGCTAAATATAGAATTAAACATTCTCGAGCCTCCAAATTTATGTTATGGAACTCAAATGTTGTTAATTTTAAACTCATTCTTTTTAACAAAGGGTAGCTCACTTTTGAGTTTTGATTCAATGCAAGAACTTGCACAAAGATCTGTAAATTTGCAATATGATGTGGTGCTTCTATATCAATTGCTTGCATAAGATTTTTATACAACTGCTTACACTAAAAGTGAAGCTCTATGAAATTTTTAAAAATGAGATTTGTTGATGTCGAAATCAGTAAGGACCAATTAAGTATCAACTGTAGCGAGTGTTAGGATATAGAGATCAGTAACTGAAGAAGTAAAGAATGTAAATGTATATATATAGCCGAGCTCGAGCTAGTCCCAGATTACAGAGGATTTTCGTGTGTACAAATGATCACTAAGTGTTCTATTTACAGTGCAAGAAGGTAGTAGGCGGCGGTAGGTCATCATGAGACGGGTGTACCAGTGCCAGAGTAGGCATGATGATTGCACCTGCAAGCCGTCTTTCATTTACGGCGTTGGCCTCGGAACTTGTAAGCAGCTGCCTTTGCATTTATGAAGGGAGAAGATATTCTGTCAATTGCAGGTGGTGTCGAGTATCGGATAGCCAGTGGATTGTCGCTTATTCGAGACCTTGTAAGCGGGGACTAGACGCACACCATGGCCGAGCTGACCTCGGACCATCTGTCAGAAACTATAATGATGGGAACAACTCTCCACTGTTCGACCGACCTGGGCCCTTGGCCGAGTTAGGCAGTCCGGCCGACCTGAACTGAGACCCACAACCTATTCTCCAGTGGGGTAAATTCCAGTGTCAATCCGACCTGGGACACTGGACACGTTATCAGCCGACCTAGTTCCCTCGACACGTCAGCAGGGGGTCTATGCTGCGAGGACCCGAGCTGGGCTCGTGCCACGTCACCAGGGTGCCAATAAGATTAGCTCAGCCATTGCTTAAGCATCACCCAAGAATATATAGACTAACATCGCCTAATTATTAAAGACAAATCTACTTAATTCTAATGTAAAATGTATCGTGCACTCAACAATTATATATTTACTTTTGAGAGTGATGGCCTTTAACATGTTTGATTGTAAAGGCTAGAGAGATGGTATAACTCTCATGGGCCAAAAAATGAAAAATAAAAAAATCTCCCCCATCCTCCCTCCTCTTGTATTTTTGATAATTGTACAAAAATAAATTTATGAGCTTTTCAAAATTAAGCGTGTGTTCTTTTATATGTTTTTACATATTTTTTTACACATTTTTTTCAACTTTACTAATTCTCTCTCCTATTTCACATCGATATATCTTGTGGGATCTACATGTACTATACAAATCTCCACAATTCAACTTTACTCATTATCTCTCCTATATCATATAAAAATTCATTTTTACACACATCCTAATACTCTATAAAATGATTTTCTGGCCATCAAAACGTAGAAAATTGGAAACATGATTTGAAAAATTTTTTTTTGACGAATTTGAACTTTGAAATTGTTAAATAGTTGATACAATTTGGGAGCCATGGCAAAAAATGAAGAACAATGCAAAGTTGGATCAGGTTGATAATTGGCAATGGAGGCCCAAATTTGCGCAAGAAGGAGTTTTCAAACTCAAATAACGCGAAGAACACATTTTGCGGCCAATTTGGGCACGAATCAAAGTGAGATGGCCAATTTGGTGGAAATAAAAGTCAAATTTCAAAGTATCTATTTATTGAAGAATCGAAGCTCTCTCCGACTGGGTTCCAACGCACTCTGGATCAACTTAATTGAAGTTCGGATAAAAAATTATGATGAAAATAGTGAACAACACACATCTAACTGCACGTAAAGGCATGAGACCACGTGGTTACTAGATGTGAACAAAAGCTGAAAACTCATTGTTGCTTGCACACACGGGTGTGCCATTGCACGCATGCTAAGCATGCAACTGCATGCGCGGTCGCATAATCCATTTTCGATCCAATTCGCTATTTTCAAAATTTTACATATTTTCTTTATTTTCGCTACTTATTGTTGTGTTTTATAAATGTTTCTTGTTTTCCAAGTCACCTATTCTTTTACTTTCAATATTTCAAATTCCATCATTGTTGAATATTAGATCATTATTGTTGAATAAAATTGAGAGAGTTTTCTCTTCTTTTTCAATTGGTGGATTGTTTGAGAATTTAATTATCGTAGTAATTTCCTAGTTAAGAAATTGAATTTCACTTATCAAGAATCTTTGATCTCGTTGATTGAAAGAAACATTATATACAATAATGAATGATTATAACATGAATAAATAGTAGCAATAATTAGCGCATTAAAATATTAAATAATATTTACTCGGGCCATTTTCAAGAAATAGAAAAAATTATGGGCGTTGGGCACAAATCCGTGTGATTACATGATACAAAATCTGCACGATGCTCAGATGTAATTGCTAATCCTTTACACAGATAGTGTAATGCATATAATGAAATGTAATGGTTATAGTGCTGGTGTAATGCAATACAATCATGGTGTACACTTTTATGTACTAGCTAAAGTGTTACGTGGGGATCATATCCACTTCGGGATCGTAGTAGGTAAACTTGAAGGGGGAAAGGGACATCTCTTTGGGCTTTGTTGGACTAGTGGGCCGATGATTTTATTGAAAAAGATTGAATTCGCGGTTAGTTAGTGAGTGGTTATTGTGTACAGTAATAAATTACACACAATGTGTAATACATTACATGCGTAATTATTGAAATTAATATTTTATTTTGCCATGTCCTGTTTGGTATGTTCGGATCGAAGTTTCTCTCTAGGAAAACATGTCAACCTTCTGTCTTTCTTCCGCCGAAATCCATTAATCTTGTTCTTGATTTGGTAGAAAAGAATATCTCTTGAGGTTGAATTCCAGCGAAATTAATGACATTTGAATGTTTCGAGCATAGGTGAGAAGCGTTCGATCGTATTACATACTCGGTGTCAACAATGCCAGCAATCTGTTTGATAAAAGTACTGAAAGATAAGACATGGCAACGGACCTAAGTTCACAGATCCTTACATGAATGGCGTTTCATCAGTCGGTTGCTTGTGTGAACAAATATCGTCTTCTTTCAGCTCGACTCTCAATATTCCACCCCTATTCTTCATCGCCACCGCAAATTGCCGACGATATATTAGTTTCAGATGCTGTCTCAATCCTCAGACACCACCGCTCAAAGTCGCGGTGGTCTCACCTCCGCTCCCTGCTCAAAAGTAACCTCCTCACCTCCTCTCAGTTTTCACAAATTGTTCTTCAAATCCGCAACAATGCTCACCTTTCCCTGCGCTTCTTCAATTTCACTGTTTCTAATGCTCTCTGCTGCCATTCTCTCCAATCCTATGCTACCATAATTCACATTCTTTGTCATTCCCGGCTGAAGACCGAGGCGGAAAGCCTAATCCGGTTAGCGTTTAGGAAATTCCCAGAAGCCCAGCAGTCCAGTTCTTCAAGTTCGCCTCTCATTTTGGAAACCCTGATCAAAACTTATAGAACCTGCGGTTCTGCACCATTTGTGTTCGATTTGTTAGTGAAAGCCTGTTTAGAGTCGAAGAAGATCGATGAAGCAATTGGAATATTTAGAATCTTGAAGTCCAAGAATGTGTTTTTAGCAACTAGTACTTTTAATTCTTTGATTGAGTTGGTTTCCAGGAGCCAAGGTTGTTTTGCTGCATACAATCTCTATCAGGAAATTTTTTATTTAGATGGTGCAAATGGAGTTTATAATAAGAGAGGAGTGAAGGGCTTTTCCCCAAATGTGAATACATTTAATGTTTTAATGGTTGCATTTTATAGAGAAAGAATGGTGGAGAAAGTAGAGGAGGTATGGAAAGAAATGGAAAGAGTAGTTTGCATGCCGAATTCATATAGTTATAGTGTCCTAATGTCAGTGTACTGTGGCAACACCCGAATGGAGGACGCCGTGAGGGTATGGGAGGAGATGCAGAACAAAGGCATTAAGCCTGATACAGTGGCATACAATACACTTATTGATGGGTTTTGTGGAATTGGAGAGATCTCGAGGGGCGAAGAGATTTACAGAGAGATGGTAATGAGTGGTATGGAGAGTACTTGTGTTACTTTTCATCATCTCATAAATGGGTATTGTAAGATTGGTGATGCTGATTCAGCAATGCTGTTATATAAGGACATGTGTAGGAGAGGTTTTAATCCAGATATTTCTCTGGTTGATGCAATGATTAGAGTGCTTTGTGATAAGGGAGACGTTTCTTGTGCATCAGATGTTTTTATGGCTTTGTGTAGGAGACAGGATGTGATTCCGAAGAAGGAGAGTTATCAAGTGCTGATAAAATGTTTTTGTCTTGAAGGGAAGATGAAAGAGGCTCTGAGACTTCAGGCAGAGATGGTAGGGAAAGGATATGAACCAGATTTGGAGACGTATGGTGCTTTTATTGATGGGTATTTGAAACAAGGGAATGAAATAATGGCAGGTAAATTGAGGAAAGAAATGCTCGACAGGCAAGTTTCCTTGGAGGAGAAATAGGTATGCTTCGTCCGGTTTAACCACAAATTCAATCTTCTTGCTGAAGCAAATTAAGTGTCCGGTGACCTTCTTTAGGCAAATTAAGCATCTAAGCTCTTCATTTACAAATCACATACTTTGTGTCCAATCTCCCTTTTGTATGTGTTTGCGTATGTGTGTGTGTATGTTACTAGGTAAATTATTAACAGTATGTGGCTTTGGTCGATCAGGAATTTATGAAGCCCAATTTGTATGCTTGCACATAATCAATTAAAAATGCTATGCTGCTGCTTATAAGGGCTTGCTTGATACAACTTATTCGGAGACCTCTTTTCTTTAGCCGCTCATTACATTGATTTGACAGTTTTTTTTTTTTTTTTTTTTAGAATCTTTTCTTTACTGATTCACCCATCCAAATTTTTTTTCAATAATCTCTATAAAACAAGGCTGATTTTGAGGAAACATTTCTTAGTGATCTAATGCCGCACTACAATGTATGGTTGAAGTATTTTCTTGGTTTACTTATTTGATAGTTGTCCATTGTGGATGCCTTAAGCTCTCCGTCTTTTGGCTTATTTCTTCAAGTCAGTGTACTTAATGTGACTGGTTTGCATATATATATATATATAGTTCGAATGTGTGCGAAAATTTATGTAGGACTGGACTTTCTATTCGGTTGACGATTCAAACAATATAGGCTCTTAAACTCAAGATTCCATTGACGCACAAGAACAAAATTTATTCACATTTCTTAATTTCTTGCCATATATGTACAACAGTATCTATAATCCCATTTTCTTGTTTGTAGATGAATGGAAGACTTAATAATGTCATAAAGCAGGAAGTAGCCAAAGGTTGGAAAGAGACGAAGAAACCGAGAGAATCCATGACAAGAATGCCATGGCGGCAGAGATCTGATATCTTATGCACAGCCTTGGAGGGCAAAACGACTCATCGGCCCTTATCAGAAGATCAATGATACTGGCGGTCGAGCTGGCTGCAGCCAATGTAAGAATGGACAACACCTATTCATTGAGAAATGAACTTTGTTAAGTCATAAAACTACTTGTAAGTCGTATCTCTGTACATGGATCAAGAACAGGAATTACCGAGTCTCCTATAACAATAACCAGCAATATTCCCGACTGACGAATCGAGCATTTAACCAGGATCGAGTATCCGTCGAGAATTGCCAAAGTAAAACTCCACGGTATGACCAAACCCATTACTGTTACCAAGAAGCTGTGATTTTAACATACAGAAAACATAAGAATTTAGCTCGTGTTCAAACAATCGCTTATTTTGCTAAAAACTAACCTTTTAGATTGAATACTTGTGAGACCCACGAGATATGCAGACATAGAAGATGAATACGTAGGAAGTGTTATATGAGTATTAATATTTACCAAAAGGCGGTGTAGCTGTAGAACCCGACTCCTAATGACATGAAGAGAAGAGAAATGGAAGAGAAGAAGGCCTGGCTGAGTCTCAGAGCAAAGCTTGCACTCGTTCCTATAGAACCTTGCACGCAATCGATGGCCATGTGACTCGTGTCAAAGAATCTATATCGACATAACCACCTCAGGTAAAGATGGTAAATTGATAATTTATCTTGTTCGTAAGATCGATATAGCCTTCGAATTGAAAATTCTAAACCTTGTCGAATTTTCCATCAAACCAATCCTTGAATTCAAGAAATCCCAAGAACTTTGTTGCTTATTTTCCTCTTTCATCAGCTTATATTGCTTTGGAAATATGTGGTAGGAGATTACTTCATGAACACTACTTGTCTTCTGTCTTATAAACGTGATTCTTGTTGGAAGATTTGGATGTCTAAACTGTTTTAATGGGATTTTGATTGATGACACTTTAATTTCCTTACCTTTTTCCATTCTTTTTTCCTTAAATGAATGGCTATGGTTGGCTCGATGCGGACAGAAAACAAGGTATTGTTCGATCACGAAAAATATGCAATAAAATTTGTTATTTTAAGTTAATTAGATGTCAATTGTAGAGCAAAAAATGTGTGAATTATTGCTTTGTACAAGAAAAAGACAAGTCCTTAGTTGAGCTCCTAATTTGAATGTGATGTATATGATAAATAGGGGATGGAAAAGTGTGCTGTATTATTTTGGTAGTTCGCCTGTACTATCATGTAGCAAAAAGAAAGGACATGGATAAACAACCAAAGCCCAAGGGGTCGTCTCTTTTAAATATGGATTCCTATTGTCCCTTTTTTTTTTTTTTTTTTTTTTTTGGGGGGGGGTTGGTTGTGGATAATCTGCGGCGAGGTAGGGGTAGGATTCAAACCCAGACCTTCGCCCTGGAACATGGCCGTCTTACTATTGTACCACTTGTATGAATCTCGGATTCTTATTTCCTTTTTTTTTTCTTTCTTTTTATTTTTATTGGTTGTGTTTCAATTTTTAGCTTTGAGTTTTGCCTTTTTTTTGGGTTATATTTTCACTAAAAATGCTCGAAACAATAAAATTTGATTTCGAGTTTTCTTCACCTTTTTTTTCCCTTTTTTTTTTTTTTAATATGCGCTTTCAGAAATATGACAATAAATGAACTTCCAATGTTTAAGAAAGCTTAAAAAAATAGGGAGAGTGCATTCTAGTTGTTTTTCCGGGGCCGCATGGTTAATAAAAGGTAAAAAGTCTCTGAGGAAATATAAAAAACAATATGTAAATTGTAAGTGTAGAAAATGTATTTGTTAAAAATAGTATTTGGCAAAATAGTACAAAAATGATTAGCTGCTAGATAAACAATTTATGGCATATTTTCATAAAGAGCATCTCAAGAGACTCTTTGAGGGCTTGTTTTATACACATGAATTATTTTTTGTCCCTAGTCATTTTCAAATATTTACACATTGATTTGACAATATTATTATAGTTTTTAATACGTTTTTTATTTTTCTATCATCTATCTGAAACTCTGAATGATGTATTAGAGTATCTCAAGAGACTCTTTGAGGGCTTGTTTTATGCACATTATATAAATTGTTTTTTCTTTTTAATCATTTTCAAATATTTACACATTGATTTGACAATATTATTACATTTTTAGTACATTTTTTATTTTTCTATCGTCTGTCTGAAACTCTAAATGATGTATTAGAGTATCTCAAAGAGTATCTCAAGAGGCTCTTTGAGGACTTGTTTTATACACATTATATAAATTGTTTTTTCTCCATAGTCATTTTCGAATATTTACACATTAATTTGATAATATTATTATATTTTTTTGAACCTCGCATATAATTTTTATTTATTTATTTATTTATTTTTCTTTCAAATAGTCGATATCAAACACAGCAAAAAGTGATATGATCTTATCCCCAAAGGAAAAACGGTGATATGTGGTCTTCATCAGATCAAACTTGGAATTTGGAAATATTCTTGAAACCTTTTGTTTTGACGTTTTCAAACAAATCATTGCATTGAATTAAATTTTAAAAAAGAAAAAATGTAATTTAACAAATCTTTGTTTACATTTTAAAGACATGCATGCTCCCGTAAAAGTCACTTTTTCCTCATGCTCAAATTCATCTAGGCAAAATTCATCTAGGCCTAGAAAATGAAATTTACCAAAAGATTTACGAATATAATTCTAACAAAAATTACTTTTTAGCTTTCTGAAAGGGGCTTCTTTACACAAATATAGAAATTGAAAATTAAAAATAATAAAAAAAATTCAAATTATTTACAAAAATTCGGTGTTAGTGATTATACCATGCGACCGCGTGCACAATCACATGGCACAAAAGTGGAAAATTCGCAGATTTGTGCCGTGTGACTACACTGGAAAATTGTCAGATAACTCATAAATGGAAGATAATTTGTGAAAAAACGATATCAATACTAGCAAAGCAAGTGCAATGAACTGGTTCGTAGAGAAACGCAAAAAACATATATTATCCGTCTAGAATGGACAATGTATGAAAATTCTATGCCCATATTACACAAAGTTACAAAAACTAATTGCAGAAATCCAAAATTTTTTTGTAAGATTACACACTATTACACACTATTGCACATTGTTACATATACTTTGTAATTTATTACACATTCTTTGTATTTTCTTACACACTCTTGTAAATTGTTATACATTCTTTATAATTTTTACATACCTCCTTGTAAATTGTTACACATATTTCTTAATTTCTCGCACTCTTTGTAATTTGTTACACACTAATTGTAATTTCTTCCATAACATTTGCAATTCATTACACTCCATTGTAATTACTTATACATAATTTTCTATTAAAAAAAAAGACAGGAAGAAGAAGATGAAGATGAAGAAACCATGCGGTCGCACAGGCGACTGGTTTGGTCGAAACCCAATTTGAACTGCATGATTGCACTTGCAATCCTGCATACTTGAAATTCGGGATTTTGTGCACAGGTTTAATGGATTTTTGTAAATACTTTCAAAATGCAGGATTTTTGAACAAATTAAACATAAATTTGCAATCCAGGTAATTTCTTCTTCTGAAGGTCAATGAGTTGAGTTGAATTTGGCTCGTATGTTCAAAATTTCGACCTCAAATTTGAAGTTAATCAAGCCTTTTTTTGGAGCCCGAGTGGACCCGAGCTTGGTTTGCTATTCAAAAACGACGTTTGATTCTCGCTCAGGCTCGAGCTTGGCTCTAACTCCTCAAAGCTAAGCCCGAGCTCAGATGGCATAATAATTATTTTTCTTTAGACACCCATATTTCTAAGAAAATTGTTGGACAAAAGAAAGAAATATTCCCCCCATCCTACATACATAGTAAACTTTGTTTCCTTATAAGGATTAAGAATAGTATTAGAAAAGTAAATTTTATGAGTAACTTCCTATAATGCATTTATTTAAATGAATGCAAGCCACTAAAGATCTTATATTTTCGAAAATATAAGTGAAGTATAATAGTAAATGAATATAAAAAATACTATTAAATATAGAAAGATGACTATATATGTGTGATAACCTAAAAAGAAAAATAAACTATATATGTGGGACGGAGGGAGTAAAGTCTATTAGGGACAAAAATTAAAAATCTAGTGTATTTATTATTGAAATTGACTAGTGACATGCTAGGTTTTGCAAGTCGAACTTGCTTTCTGAGCTAGCTCGGTTGTTATTTTGAAGGCTCGACTCAACCCATGATCCACTTTAACTCAAAAGTCGGGCTAAGCGCAAACTTATTTAGGATATGTTCTACAAAGATTAAATATGAGAGTGAGATTAAAATAGTTTGAATGTGTGGTGAAAAGTTATATAAAAATTATTAAAAACTGTCAAATAAATTAAAAGAATTGTTGAAAATGAAAGTTTAAAAAAGGTGTGTGAGATTTAAACGAATTAACTCCGTCTAGAACATACTCGTCGCCTTGATTTGTTGGCATCCATACATTAAGGGTATGTTTGGTATAATTAGCTGATAAGCTAGCTTATAACTGATAAAGTAGCTTATAACTGATAAGCTAATTGAGAGCTGATAACTTATGACTTATAACTAATAGTTAATACTAAAAAAAACGTTTCATAAAATAACTGATAAGTTAGCTCATAAATAGAAAATTACACAAAATAATATATTTAAAATATATTTCTAGAAAAATATAGGGATAAAAAATAGAATAAAAAGCGAAAAACTCATGAATTTATTTGAAAAACTAATAAAGAAGCTTTTCAAATAAGTTCGAACTTTTCAAATAAACTCTTCCAACCAAATAGAGTTTATTTAATTAATAAAAGTTTATAAACTCTTAAATAAGTTATAAGCTCCAACTTATTTGACTTACGAAATATATCCTAAATTTGTTTGGACAATGACACACATACATACTTACATACATACCTTATATATATATATATATATATATATATATATCCTCTCAAAATTTTACTTTTCAATTTTTTTGATAAATTTTTTGTTTTATTTTATTTACATATAATTTTTAAAATATTATTTCTGTACTAAAAAGCTTTGGCAAACAATTCCTTTTTAGTTTGATACTGATCTACAGATTTTTCGTATTCAAGTTCATGACATGTGCTTTACTATTTCACATTCTTACTGGCATTGACTTGGGGTTTTAAAGGAATTTAATTAGAATTAAATTTCAATGGACTGCCAACTTATTTTTACACGAATTGTTGAATAAAATTTTCCTATAGCTCTATTAAATATCTTACAAAATCAATTTTATTAGTCTCAACACAAGAAAATTTTCAAAAAAAAAATCATTATTAAATCAAATTTCATTAATTGTCTAACAAGATCGAGAGTTACGAGTCATGCCGGATTGCAAGTGTTGATATGTGATAAAGATGGAAAGTTTATCACATATCAATATTTTCAATCCCTCACGAACATAACAACCAATGTTGTATATAACAAAGTGTTTCAAAATTTATGATCATTTTTGTTAAAATGAGATTAAATTACTTTTATTTTATGATTTTTATATCTTATATTGTATAGAATTCATGTTTTTAATAATAAAGAAGAATATGTTTTTAGATGCTAGAAAATTTCCGTGCATCACACGGGTGATACGCTAGTAAATTATAATATATAACGTTTGGCATTAAAAAAAAGGAACGAAAAAAAATTCTGTTAAATAAATTATAAAGCAAAAGGTATGTAAGAGCTTGTTTGGGAGCCAATTCTAGGGAGATATTTTTTATAGATATTTTTGAGTGATATGGTATTTTATAGATATTTTGAAGTGACATGGTGTCATGGTATTTTATAGATATATGGTGTTTTATAGATAATTTTTAAGTGACATAGTGATATGGTGCTTTAGAGATATTTTTAAGATGTGTTTTGGATATATATCACATACAGAACATTATTAATTCATTGTCACCCAGTGAAAAAATGATATATCACATTGTTAGTTAAAAAATATCAATAACAATGTCTACATGGAATTATTCATATCTAAAACAATGACATGGAATTAGTTTTTCCAGTTTATTTTCATATTCGGAAGAGGATTCAAGTGTTGAAGAAGAAAATCAATGCTGAATCAGCTTCAGAAAAAAATAAAATAAAATAAAAGTGTTATAATGGCCCATGCAGGTCTCGAACCTGCGACCTTCACGTTATTAGCACGACGCTCTAACCAACTGAGCTAATAGGCCAGTTCGCATTTTGGATTCTAATTTCTAATTATAGAGGTATTACTGAAAGCATGAAATAAAACTTGCATACAGAAGCTTTTAGAGTCCCAAATGAAAGTTTATTCTATCTGTATTTATTTTTCAATAAGTTGAAAGTCTCACATTTCTTTCATTTCAACATATATGAAAATACAATATTAAAAAAATAAAAATAATAAAATAATAAAATACAATTAAAAAAAATGTAAATACGAAGGCCGGAACGTGATCAATCATCAGTCTTCATTCGAATGCTTATAAAGAATAAAAATTCAAAATCGGTTGCTTATCAACTTCAATACAATCTCCACTGACAACAAAATTCTACTGTCTCGAGTGCAAGTATAGAGTAGATGATAACATAACATGATAACGATAGGCAGAAGAGAGGCGCAATCAATCTGCGTCTGTCTAATACACCAGCAGCAACTTAAAAGAGAGACGCATCTACAGGAGGTCCATACACGCTCTTCCATGAACACGGTATAACCCATTTTCCGCCTTCATCGCCTGAACAAATCAAATGACACGTGTCACTTTATTATGCAAACATATCAGTGTGATTGGAACTACATAGTGAAAGAAAAATGTAAACAAATTAAACAACTGTCCATGCTTTTCTCGACTTCATAGCCTCAGCCTAACAAAAACAATTTGCTTCGCAAAACAGTTGCATCAAACAGGAACTCCAATTCAGCATGGGACCCACAAGAACATTGCAAATGGAGAAGATGGTGACACGAACACGGCCTAAGTGATGTTTCCAAGAATCACATCCTAGTGTAGTTGAGACGGTGAAGTATCTAGGTATGAGGTCCAAAAATTCTATTTTTGCCCAGTCAAGAAGGTAAAAATTACAACATTTTGAGGGTCCAAGATACAGGTCGAACTAGCTGGTTCTTCCCTGTCCAATGAAAGATAACTTGGAGAATATGCTAGAGGATGGTGAGTTGCATATTATAGTGAATTGCTGACACTGCTAGAGGCTCTTTTTCTTGTTTAAACTTTACATCCTTGAGGGTGGAGGCAAATTTCTAGCTTTATAACCGAAAAGTCAGTTTGCACAGGCATATAAGCCAAAACGATTAAATAGAACGTCACCAACAGGAACAATGGAAATTGTATCCTAGAGAGGTAAGATCACCCAAACTCACCGTGGAATTCATTCTGGCTCAACCCCGTAAGTTTGCTTGCTGCTTCAGCCAATTGAAAAGCTTCAGGTATATTGTCTCCTTCCGAGCAATAACACAGTAAGCAAGTAACCTTTAAACCTTTCGCCTGTCCAAAAATACGCCAATGGTAGCGCAGGTTTCAGATTTAATGGTATGAAAGTGCCAGTTTTACATCTATGAAATGGTTCAAACCACATGAAACTAATAGCAATGCCTACTTGCATGGGTACAGTTAGAGAAATTCCAAGCTATTTTCCTTACCTAAATTAGTTTAACCAACAAATGCTGATTTGAAAGAGGATGAAAATCATCCTAGGAGCAATGAATTCCTTTAAACTGGGAATCCCTCAGCCATTACATTGTTCATAGAGATTTCCAGATTGAAGAGGTAAAATGATAGATGAAAATCAAGATATTTAGAACTTCAACAATAAAATGCAATACATACATGTCAAATCTTGTTGAGCTAAATAGATAGCGCAAACATCTCTAAGCCTATAACGGTTGAAAATATGCAAATTACAAGTCATAATATGTAAATAACCAAAATGAAATATAAGAACTTGATAGTCAGTAGAATTCTCTGATACTGTTCATGTGAGTATAAGAAAGCCACGGGAAGTGCATACACGAGGGGAATTGAGAATTTCCTTCCCCATAGGTTGCATTGGATTTTTATTTTTTATAAACGGTTTTAAATTCTTCGCTCCCTTCATTGCCCTTCATCACCCTTGGAGTAAACAGCCCTCTAAGGAGACTGATATAATCATTTTGTGAAACTTAATCAATTTCTGTTGCCCCCTGTATGGTGAAATATATAACATACAAGCTAATAGAAAAGATTTTGTGTGAATAGGAGGAGACGAGCTGAACTAGCCTGAAAATGAAATCTTGTCCATTAGATCATTATTCGTAGTCCAAAACATAGATTTTGAATCACCTTCAGGCATGAGAAGAGTGCAGCAAAAGGCAAACTTGGATAGTAATCTTCATCTCCAAGCTCTTCAAAAGGCAAGTCTTCGTCTGATACTGAACCCCCTTCAGCCAAAATGTTAAGATACTTCCACGTTCTCTGAGAAGGATTGTACTCCTGCAATCTCTTCCATCCAAACCTTTCACAGTCTTCATCTTTTCCATCTATATTTGAAGTAGAGATGTAAAATACCTGCAAACCACTGACATAAATCACTGCTCATAAGTTTCAGATAGGGCAAATAAATTCTAAAATATCAAGTCATATTCAACAATCTGCTAATCAAACAAACGCTGAAGACATTTATCATCTGCAAACACTTTCACCTATATTATGAAATTGACATCAGCATTATCATCAAACTAAAAACTTCCAGAACAAATATTAAACTTTTCATCGTCTGTAAATCCCAAAAAGGGACTTATTAGATGCAAACCAAGACCTGCGAGCTTGCCTCTGCGTGTTTGTGCGTGCACACTAACGCATTTGAGAAGCGGGATTTCAATCCCCATAAACCTCAAGTCACAAGGAATCACATATTTTATATCATCCCGCTGGGAGAATTAACTGATATTGAAAATTTGCTTCATACAATACAAAGCGGAAACTATCGATACCTTGACACATCAATGGTGTGCCATCGCCCAAAATCCAGGCTGGAGAGGATTATAACATGCTTCTTCCCATTAGATGCTGCAAAATTTGCTAAATTTTTAGCATACTCCACCATCATCCCCTGTTTGAAAAGCCATTTCAGATATGTGAGTACCACTACTTTCTGAGTGAATATGGTTCACAGATATACCATGATAAATAATTAACTCATAATCCTACATCTTACTCCAAGCACATGACAGAGATCTGTAAAGGCACGCGCAAGTGCATTATAAAATCTAGAAACTCAACTTTGATGTGTATATGTAAGCTCGTTATGTAGCGAAGGAATGATGAGGTAACCGATGATCTCATCAAAACCTTGCATCAAAGATTATTGTCAGTTTAAAGTTTTACCCACCCCAGTTCCACAATTGTTCAACTCTTCAGAACAAATGTGTTTGTCATTAATTAGCATGTTTCTAAGCCATTCATGAATTTCTAGAAAGACCCAGAACAAAAGCATTAGTCCATTATTTAGAGCATGTCATGGCTAAGCTTTTGAGGAAGTAAATATTTTTCTTCAAAGTCCAAACATGAAGGAATTTTTGCTGTCTACCCTAATCTCCAATTAGTTTCTAAGCTTAGCTAAAGAGATGATATAGGCCACCACCTTCACAACTGGCGACCGCTGTTGTACCAATGACAGTGCACTGGATGAAGCCTCATAAGCTGCCAAATTTAACCAAAATAACTACAGTCACTTGCAAAATCAATGAAAACAATTGCATAAGCAATAAGTATGACAATATTAAAAAAAATAAATAAAGAAAAAAATTAAAAATCAATTGAAGACCTTCGAGCGGGAGAGTCAGATCGCCAGGAGGTGAAGGCCAGTATGCATCATTGCCAACACAAGGAAGAATATTCGGATCGTCTAAGTACCCGATTTTATCTGCTGTTAATGAAGAAATCAAGAGATCCACTGCAAGTTGCCCAACGTTACCAATCGATAACGCCGGCTGAAATTGGAAAATGAAAGTGAAAATTAATGAATTGAAAACATAAATACAGAATTGAAGCGATAATAAAGCTCAGGATACAAACCAAAATTAAAGTGTAGCAATTTTTATGGGGTTCTTTTCCTTCTTCAGCATAGAACTCCATTATTGGAAACCAGAAGCTTCACTTCGTGCAATTTTCGCTCAAGATTGAAGAATTCTTGGAAAACAAGTTTTGGGCTGTACTGTAATGGACCAAGCTTCTGCTTATGAGGAAGGGTGTGGCTAAATGCACCCACCCCTTTTCTTTATACACCCACTTTTGACCAAATTCTGACCACTTTCCAATTATACCCCCTCCCTCTCTCCTCTCTCCTCTCTCTCCTCTCTTCTCTCGGCTCTCTCCTCTCTTCTATCTCTCTCCTCTCTTCTCTCTCTAGTTTGCTGTGTTGTCACAGCGAACTTAAAAAAAAAAAAATTTTTTACAAAATAAATTTTATAGGAAATATTAGACTACCAATAATTTCAACCCCTCCATCACTTTTAGATAGACAGTTATAAAATATGTCATCTACCATTATACCAATAATTTCAATTTTTACATTTTTTCAACCACTTTAACATTGGAAATGAACAGCTTAAGTTGTTCGCTCAATGGGCTTAAAAATAAAAAAAAAAAAAAAATTTGTCTTATTATTTTTAACTTTGTTTAATAATTATATTCAAATTAACCTGATAAAGTTTATCAAATAAATTTTGAAATTAATTGTTAAAGTGGTTGAAAAAATGTAAAAATTGAAATTACCTGATGAAATAGTTGTAAAAATTTTGATTTTTTAATAATCGTATTTAGATAATAAAGCCAATTATTATATCATCACAAATTGGTTGCAAAAATTTCAAATTACTTGTAAAAGTGGTTAAAAATTTGAAAAATTGTATCCATCAACAAAAATTAAATAAAATTTGGATCATACTACAACACCATAAATAGATGTCATAATCATTGTATAATGGTAGATTTACATATTTTATAACCTGTCTCATCTAAAACTAAAAGTGATGGAGGGTTGAAATTATTCGTAGTCTAATATTTCCCAAAAAATTTACTTTGTAAAAAAAAATTTTTTTTTTTTTTAAGTTAGCTGTGAAAACACAGCAAACTAGAGAGAGAGAGGAGAGAGATAGAAGAGAGGAGAGAGCCGAGAGAAGAGAGGAGAGAGGGAGGGGATATAATTGGAAAGTGGTCAAAATTTGGTCAAAAGTGGGTGTATAAAGAAAAGGGGGTGGGTGCATTTAGCCACACCCTATGAGGAAGGGGTTTTTACACTAATACACATTTTTCTAATTAATTTTTCAAAAATGAGGTAAATTCAATTTAATTACACGCTGAATACCTGGTGAAAGCAATAAACTAAAAACAGACACCTAGTTGGATCAAGGGTGCTGCCATGGCAGTTGGTTTCCATGATTGAATTGCGCGTGCTAGCGTATGTATTTTTATGTGTTTGTATGTATTTTGATGTGATATAGGGGAGAGAAAAAATGGAATTGAATGGTGGAAATTTATGTAGTACAAGTAGGTCCCACAAAATAAATTGTGTAAAATTATATAAAAATATGTAAAAGTGGGTAGGAGAACGGGCGCTAAGTTGATGACCAAGGTTCGAGTTGTCACGTGCGTGATTCTGTTTGTTTCTCCATTTTTCTAAATTTATTGTATTTTTTTTTTCACTCTAACCATTATTTTTTCTTACAATTTTATTAACCTTTTAATTGAATTAATTAATTAATGTATTTTACATATTGAAATTTTTTATTTAGTTTTTTTATATAAATTCTAATGATTTTGTCATTTTCATTTTAAACAAAATTCTCCCCCCCCCCCCTCTCATATAGAAATTTCAACTTTGCATTTAATTTAATTAATATAATTACGCACTTTGTGTAATTCATTGAGTTTTAATTTAATTTTGTTGCTATGATTCGTCATATATTTTAAACATTTCTTATTTTCCCCACCTCTTATATAACTTATTTTCTGTGTTTTGATTTCATTTCTTTTTCCTTTTCCGGCAATTCTTTCTATATTTTGTTATTATTTATTTTAAACATTTCCTTTTTCCACTTCTTATATAATTTGGTAGTGTAACTTTTTAATTTAGTTAATGAATGTATTCAACCTTTAATTTGGCAGTTATAGAAACTATGAAATTCCTTAGTTTGTATTCTACTATGCATTACAAATGAAATACACAGAATGTGTAATATTCATATCACATCATTTTTTTCTTAAATCAAAACATAAGCATGATAGGCAACCTTTTAAAAAATTTTTATCACTTTTTACCATTTTTTTATCTATTCTTTCTTTACTCTAAATCAATCACATCCACATATCACATCACATCCACAAATCTCCACCATTCAACTCCATTCATTCCCTACCCTCTTTTATATTAAAAATCTTTAAAAAATCATTAAAAACCAACCCCTATCACCCTAATAATGACGAAATTAATATTTATTAACATTTTTCTCTCATTCACACAAAATGTATAATGCATTACATATTTCTTACATATAAAGTGCAATGCACAAACGAATAAAAATATTTACATAAAAGGTGTAATGCATTACACATTCGTTACACAAAATGTATAATTATTAGTTTGTATTCTATTACATATTATAAATAAATTATATACTTGATGTAATATCCGACGTAGTCTGTGGAATATATTGCAACATAATTATAAACGTTGTGTAATGAATTGATTCTCAATTTTTTAGTAAAAATTTTCAATTTTAATTTGTTTCCTATAATTTTTTGTATTTTTCATTTTTTTTTTTCATTTTCTCTTCTACTTTGTAGTTTGGCCCTTTAACTTAATTAACATAATCCTAGCTTTGAGGGAAAATAAACTCATACTTCATTTTTGTTGTGATGTGTTCCATGAATTAGAAGAGGTCTTTTTAATTTTGATGACACGCTTTGGTGGATTGGGGCCATATTCCAATCCATATTTTCCATCGAGAACGAGGCATCCATTGGAGAGAATTAGGTCGAGATCCCCTCGTTTTCGGGGTTCTCCCTTCCCATATCCAGCACTTTCCAAAAACTTTTGAGCCTTCGAGTTATAATGCCCTCTAAAGACTTGCTTCGGTTTTTTAGTCATTTTGAAGGTTGAAACTTCTTGTAAAGTTGAGATGTAAAGTTGAGATGGAAAGTTTTGGCATACTTGAGATAAGTGTCGAAAGGGCCAACTTTCGAACTTTGAAAAGTTCGTGTGGTAGAAGAATTCTTAAAATATTTCGTATTGGAAAAATCAATTCTTTTTTCGATCCATTTACATCTACTTCTAGCAACTTGGCAATAGGTTCTTTTTGACTTGATTTTCCCTTTTGCACAATAGAACTATCATCTTTGATCTTGTTGTACTTAATCTCGAACCCGGATACAGATAATCCCGTCAGCCGAGAATCAACTTCTTCCATGTAAAACTTTGCATCTGCAAAGTAAGACTCTTCTTTACGGAATGTGTTGGCTTCCGCCACAACGCATTTGACTTCTCCATCCCGGCAATATTTGAAACATTGGTGCCAGGTGGAGGGAACTACTCCCGTCTCGTGCAGCCAAACTCGTCCAAATAGTAGCTCATATGATGTTTTCGCATCAATAATATGGAAGAGTGCTGAGGATACCAGCTTTCCCATGCGGATCTTCAAACGGATCATACCAATGGCTTCTTGACCCTTTTGATTGAACACTTGTATCATGATCTTGCTTTTGGACAAGTCACGCAAATTAATTCCAATCCTCTTCATTGTGTGGATTGGCATAATATTTATGACTGGCCCACAGTCAACCATTATGTGATTGATCTTACAATCACGGACGTAACCACTGATATACAATGGCCTATTGTGTAGACGAGAACCAAGTTGTAAGACATCGTCGGCAAAAGTAATGGTGGCCATGTAGTCTTGATGATTTGTAGACTGAGAGGACATGAAGATCTTGTCTTCCTATTCTTCAGGGTCAATTAGTGTTGCAATCAAGGCCATACGGTCATCAAACGCAAGATGCAGAATTTCTGCCAGCCTTGTATTTAGTGACGGCAGAAAAGTCCGATCCGATCCGAATCCGATGGATACCCCATCCGAATGGAGCGATTTTTTTCCGATCCGACGATCTGTGGATCGGCCGATCCGAAACGGATTTGGATTTGGAGCGGATCAGGCCTGATCCGATCTGATCCGATCCGAAATGATTTTATTTTTATTTTTATTTTTATTTTTATTTTTATTTTTATTTATTTTTATTATTTTTTATTTTTTTATAAAAATCTATACCAATATGGATCGTATTTGGATTTTTTTCTTGATCCAATCTGATCCGGTCCGATCCGATCCGAATCCGATCCGAGGAATTTGGATTTGGATCGGAGTGATTGATTTGGATTTGGATTTGGATTAGGCCGATCCGATCCGAACTGGATCCATTGCCAACACTACTTGTATTGGAAGGAATCTTGTTAAGGCGTGAGATTGTTTTCTCTACCTTTGAGTCACCTTTTGGGGCGCTCAACGATCCACTATCTCATTTCGCGTTGATCATATGTGTAGCAACGCATTCATTTTCTAGGAAACCCCTGGGGAAAAATTATCCTAGGGTAACTGGTTTTGGAGAGGGTCTTGCTGCAGCCCCTATTTTTCTTGAATTTCCTAGGATTTTTGCCTTAATCTTTGACTTTCTTCTTTGATTGCTTTTTGGTAGCCTTCTTCGTGTTGATAGCTGATTTTGAGCATTATGATGTGGAGGTCATTGAACCTTCCAACGTCTTCTTTGTACAAGCCCCCTAATCATCATTCGATATTGCCTCCTCAATAGGTTTAATTTCTCCACTTAGTGCCCCAATGCTTGTGCTGCTAAAGGAGCGGGAGATGGGAGATGATATTTTACCTGCAAAGCTTGACTTTCTACACTTCTTTGTATACTTCTTTTTCTTATTACTGAAGGTAGACCACCCATCACTGACCTCATCTTCAATTTCAGATTCAGACTCCCAGAGATCCAAGTCATCTATCATGACTTCATAAAAGAAGAGACGATTAAGAGCACGGGGTCTATCCATCTTGGGATAGATATATTCAGCAGTGACCTCTTCATTTACCTAAAACTCCACTAGCCTTACTCCTTCTGGAAATTGATGCCCAAACTCAACTGGGATTGGTGTTGACTTCCTAACACCATAAGTCAAAGAGAGACTCGCTGTATTTCTTGCAATCGGAATCGGATCAAATTATTCAAATGTGATCATTGAACAATTTGTAGCTTGATTATCATCGGTCTCAAATGTAATTTTATTTTCCTTACCCAGACGGACGATAAGGTTTTTCAAAACAAAACATTTTTCCACCGGATAACTGATGATTCGATGGAATCTGTAGTATTTGGGGTTATCGAACCTGCCCAACCTCTTCTAGTCTATTTGGTGTGGGCAACTCAGTTATCTTCTGCTCAAGAAGTTGGTCCAGAATTCCGGACACTTCAAAGTCTAAGTAATGATATTCTTTCTCTGCCAATTTCTTTAGTGAAGGGAAATGGCCCTTTTGGGTTTTATTTTTACCTGCTTTGTATTCAGGCTTGTATGCTGGCTTAGCATTGGTAGCTTTGTTTGATTTTTGGAATGTGATTTTTGTAGGACCTGTGGAGGTCGTTATGATCTCTTTTGATTTGCCTGACTTAACGTCTTTTTTCATATCTTTCTTTGGCTCCTTTTCATCACGTGGATCACTTGGCAAGTAACTTCCGTGCCTTGCTAGATCATGAACACGTGTAGCCAGCTCTTCAAAAGAGTAAGGGATATTCGCTTGAAGATTATAGAGCAATCCCCAATGCGTGCCTTGGACACACATGTCAATTGAGGATGATTCGCCGATTTTCTTCTTGCAACTTAGGACAAGGTTCCTCCAGCGTTCGATGTAGTCTACAGCGTGCTCCTCTTTACCTTTCTTTGTTCTTGCAAGTTGATAGGTGTGCATTGTACACACTTATTTGTCTCTAAACGGTTAAAATTATCATTAGATTGAGCAGATATCTACTTATTTTTATGTATTTATTGTGTTTTTAGGTAAATCTTCAATTTGGATGAGAACAATGCAAAAATGAGCAAAAAGAGCCAAAAGAGTCTAATTTCTTAGGCTTTGGGACGAAAACGAAACGGACCAATAGTTAGAGGGCTTCGGGGTGCAATTTTTGTGAAGATCTTCTCAGCCATGTCTCTTATACTTACATGGAAGAATACGGAAAGTAGAGTCCGTAGCCTTTTACAGATCTCAATTCCGAGTTACAAATCAAAAGATATGGCGAAACAAAGATCCCAGACGAGAAATCTGACATTGAGGAGCATTTTTGACATAGATGGAAGTCGATTTGGAAGACACAATCAACTAGAGATTTGTAGAGCATCGATTCTAGTTTCCAAGGCAACTTGAATTGGCTCAATCGGACATCGGGAGAAAAAGTTATGGTCGTTTGAAGTTTAGGGCGCAGTGCAGCCGAAAAGCTGCGGCCGCATATTTCATTGTGCGGCCTGCAGAGCATTCCGGCTACAACTGTGCGGCCGCAACACTGAAATGTGCGGCCGCACTTGGCCAAAACCAGCATACCCGAGTTTTTCCCATGCTTCTCGGTTTTCTCCTCTTTTTGCCATCAAATGAGAGGCTTTTTGGGGATTCTTGGACATGAATTTGGGGCCTTTTAACACACATTTTTCACCCCCAAAGAAAGACTTTTAGTTTTTCCTCTTCTTAGATTTAGCTTAGGGTTCTTCCTTTTTCTCTCTTTTCTTTCTTCTCTTCTTCTTCTTCTCCTCTTCTCTTAGTTTAGGGGTTTGATTGGGGTTGTTCTTTGGAGTAGAATATGGAGAAATCAAGAATAGATGTTGGTTGAAGATGGAAGAATCAAGAATGGGCATCACAAAGGGAGAAATCTTAGCTTGTTCTTGAACTTTTCTATTTTTATTCCATTCATGCTTTTATTGTATTATTGTCTTGTATATTTCTTCACCATGAGTTAGAATTTATAATGTTGGGATGATTGATGTAGCTTAACCTAGTTTGATTAATATATATGTTTATGGAATTGAAATTATTTGCCCATTTCATGTGTGTTTGCTTTTGAGCTTTTATCCAAGTGTTTGCTTGATCACCAAATGCTTGTTTGTGATTTGTGTTGACCTCGAGAGAGGCGATGCATTTTAGACCATCGAAGCAAATGGCCTAGGTTTCGTAATGGAGTAGGTGGAGATACTCTACTACCCCTAGGTGATCCATTGAGTACTTTCATAATGCTTAATGCAATCATTGGGACCATCTACGTAGAGATATTGTAGGTTAACCAATTGATTAGGGCGGTTGACACTCGAGAGAGGCAATTCGCTAAGTTTGGAAAGTCGGGTCTAACATAGATAATGAGCGATATATTGTGATAAACGATGGTTGATTAAGTTATGGTTAATTGAAGTTATGATTCCCAACTATCTATTCATCCAAGTTCATCCCCGTTCATTCCCATTTTATATTATTATTTGCTCTATATTCTAGTTTAGCTTAGTTAGATTCACCTCCCCCTCTCGTGGCTATTTTCTCGCTAGAATAAGTGACTCCATCACGAACACCAATCCCTGTGGGTACGATATCCGGACTCTTGAATCCACTTTATTACTTGTGCGGCCCGTGCGCTTGCTGTTTAATTATTGCGCGTGCTAAAGCGCTCGCCATCACAAGCTCTGGCAGGCTAACCATTCGCCGAGTGCTGTAGAATCAAGTGAGAAACTCAGCTCAAGCTGGTCCCAACTATCAATGAAGCTAGCAGGCAGATCTGTATACTACTCAAACGCTGCACCTTTAAGGGAGAACACAAATTGCTTTACCATCATGTCATTATAAGTGCCTGCATTGTTACAAGTTTCAATGAAATGGGTAACATATTGCTTTGGATTTCCCTTTCCGTCAAAGCACTGAAACTTGGGAGGTTGATAGTCGAAGGGCATCTTTAATTCGTCAATCCGCCGACTATAAGGTTTCGCATAAACGAGGGAGGATTGTGACGAACTACCATATTGAGTACGTACGGCATCAGCAATCATATGTTGAAGTTGCTGGACCGACAAGGAACCAACAGAGACATGCGCAGCATCATGGAACATATTTTTTAGTACCGTGACTTGACCGACAAGGAACCAACAGAGACATGCGCAGCAATCATGGAACATTTTTTTAGTACCGTGACTTGAACACTCACATCACGAACGTGAACATAAACGTCACAAAAACGAACAGAACATGAAATAGCCTCGAGTGGTTGTTTCACCACAAACATCCAAGAACTAACATCATCTCGGCCCCAATACCGTCATTTGAATACAAACGTCACGAACACGAACATTCGAACACTAACAAGAGCACGTAGAGGTTGATGATTACCTTTTACTGAATGAAAAAAATGTTATTGACAACAGTGTTATAGAAAGTGATTGGATCGCCCTGGTCCCATCCATGAAACCCCATGACAATTAGCCACCCAGCTTTCAGGAAAAACACCTTCCCGTCCAGCCTTCGGGAAGCAGTTACTATGAAAACCTGGTTATGATTTGCCTCAATCCTAAAGAAAATGTGAGCATGCTGCCCAGCAGCGCAATTGACGTGATTAGCCAACCCAACCGGGGCTTCAAAGTTGCCCCGAGAATCAGTATACGATAGAATCTTTATCAGAATTAATGGACCTCGAACGGCGGTGAGAGCCCCTTGAGGCCCTAGAAAATGCCCTCTTCAACAGGAATGGGATGAGTGTTTGAAGATTTGAGCATACGCAGAGAGAGAAATTGAATCTTTGAGCTTTGAGTGTGAGAGATTTTAGAATTCTTTGAGAGAGTGTTTAAATAGACACTCCAGGCGGGAGGCATGTGGAGATACCCGTGTAACTGATTGTACGCAAAAATTTCTTCTTGTATTAATAGAAAATAATACAATGGAATTGTGTTACAAATTGAATTTTTTAAAATTAACAGTGGACTGGATCTCTTGACTACAAAAAATGCTAAATCTTCTGATTAACGATCTGCTGGTGAGGATCGGGGCCACGTGGCTTGATTCCCGAACGTCGAGGACTTTATTTGACTTGATTTTGATCTTTGTAGAAGACTGTGTTCTACAAAGTCTTGAATTTAATTTTGAATTGGAGAAGACTGTGTTCCAAAAAACTTTGTTCTAATTTTGAATTTGATTTTAAATTGGAGAAGACTGTGTTCCCCAAAACTTTGTTCTAATTTTGAATTTGATTTTAAATTAGAGAAGACTGTGTTCTCTAATATCTTACTTTGATCTTGGATTTTGCTTTGAATTAGAGAAGACTGTGTTCTCTAATCCCTTTTACTTTGATTTGATTTTGATTTGGAAAAGACTTTGTTTTCCAAATCGTTGATTTGAGTTTGAGGTTGAAGAAGATTTTGTTCTTCTTGATTGGTTTTGATTTGAAAGAGTTTGTTCTCTCAGATTTAGAGAATTTCTAGGCTTTTGTACTTGGTTTTTTTCACTCATTCTCCTCCTCCTCCCCCTCCCCCCCTCCCCCTACCACTAATGAACCTGAGGGTTCTATTTATAGAGAGATTTGGATATGCTTATCACCAATAACCCATTTAATTTGAATAATTTAAATGACAAATCTCAATTATCCAAATTAAAGAATTAAATTAAATATAACATACTCCAATTATATTTAATAAAAGTAGGATAGGCTTTGTTGGGGTTTTCCCAATTAAATTTAATTGGGTTTAGTAGACATTTTTTATTTAGGATTTAGTGGGTCAATTAATTATAGTCAACCCGATCCATTGATTTAAAAGGTCAATTAATTAAAATCGACCCAATCCACACACTTTAAAAAATTTAATGTCCACACTGATTCAAGAAGTGTAACTGATTAGTTAGTTAAGTTCAAGCTATTCGTAGTTGGGGTTTTTAGACTAATACTAATTTTATCTTTAACTAGTTATAGACATGTACATATTTAAAAATAAATTGAAAAATAACTTTTTTTTATGGATAATATAATTTTGAAGATGATGTATAACACAAATTTTAAGTAATTTACTATCAAAAAGTTATTTTCATTGAAACTAATATTTTGTGACCTGGTATTATTTTGTTTGATTAAAAATGAATTTTTTATAGTTCAAAAAACTTTAGGTAACTTATAATTACGTGAAATAAATCTAGAATATTTTATAAGTCAAAGCACTCTAATTGATTAAAAATAAATTTTCCATATATGGTGCAGTTAAAATGCTCTACAATAGATGCCACAGTAAATGTGGTTCACATGTTGTTCTACAGTAATTGCATCCCAAAAATTGGTCTACCCTACAACAATAAATAAATAAATAAATATAGGTATATATGCCAAAGAAATCGCATGCATGAATAGAAATTGTCTCACCATATTATGCAATACAACATAACTGTTCTTATTTCAAGAAAATGATATGTGAACTCTTTTGTATAGACTTGTGGCATCTTTCTCATCTTACTTATAGGTATTAACTATAGTATTCAAGTCATTTCAATTCTTAGTTTTTTTTAAAGCAAAAAATTATGACATAAAAATCGTTCTCATCTTATAATAATAATAATAATAATAATAATAATAATAATAATAATAATAATAATAATAATAATAATAATAATAATAATAATAAACAACGTTCTCATCTTGTCATTATAAAATAATCATTCTAATTTAAAAGATTAGGAATTTTAAATAAAAAGAAAAGGAAAAATCATTCTCATCTTATCCCAAGAAGTTATTCTCATCTTTTACCGGTTTTCGGTAAAATAAAAACAAATAAAACAAAACTTAATTAATTGATATCATAGAATTTGGTGGGAAATTCATTGAGCCACCAAGACATTAATAGTTGCTTATTTGTGTAATACCTAGATTTTTTATTTATCACTATCACTACTATTTAAATAGAGGGATAAAAAAAAAGTCTTTTGATTTTTCATTTTGTCTTTATTTTATTTTCCAAGTTCACACTAATTTCCCAATTTAAAATTCAACAGTTTCTTTATGCTTTATTCAAAAAAACAAAAAATAATCTTTATGCTTGTATTACTAGTAAGAACCACGTGCGTTGCACGTGATACCCAAAATATGTATATTATTAATAAGAAAACTAGTATTATCCACGTGCGATGCACGTGATGATTTAAATGATATATTTACATAAAATAATATTATAAAATAAGAAAATTATTTTTATGAATATTTAATAAAAATATATCTAATATTATAGATTTCACTAAAGGTCTACATATTTTGGTCCGAATTATTATCTTGTATGAAAAAAATCATATCAATTATCGTAATTAATGATTTTAAGTAAGAATATAATATTTTGGAACAAAATTTAGATAATATACTTATTTCAATAAAAATAATCAAAGTTATTTCAAATTTCAAATAAGGCTAAAAATAATCTTATGGTCAACCTATACATACATATAAATGATATATATGTATATATATATATATAACAACCCAAATAACACTCAAAATGGATTATACAATATGCTAGATTTAGAAAAAAATAAATAAGTAATATAACTCAGTGAATCGATGAAACCCTAAACCCTAAAGAATATTATTTTTTTTTTGTTTTTAATACTATAGGCAAAGTATATAGTTGGGACTTCGAGTCTTATAATATAGAGATTTCAAAACTTAGATGTGTGTAAAATAACTAAAATGTAATATCAAAAAATTAAAATGTATATAGAAAATGATAATTCTCATTTTCCGACTTAATTTAATAAATATTATAAGTTATAATTTTTTATCTTACATCACATTTCATAAATGATGCAATACTAAATATAGAAGAAGTAAAAGAATTTATAAATTAATTTGAAAAACATAATACATATGAAAAGAATAAAATATATAAAAAAAATTAAATAAGGAAAACAACACTAAATAAGGAAAGCGGAATAAATTGAATAAGAAAAATAATTAATCCTAAAAACTAAGTCAAACATGACACTGCCACCTAGACACTTTACTTAGGTGACACTTCTCTTGTTATTATATTAAGATTAAAATTATTCACAATGGCTAAACTACCACATAGGTTTTTTTTAGGGGTAATCGCCACATTAGAATTTTTTTTTAACTCCGGTGCCACTAAAGTATTTTAAGTGACTCCGATGCGTACATCAACCCAAATTCGTTGCCGGAGGATTTTTATGGAATAAAAAAATAATTTTCCAATAATTTATTAATTTCCAACCATTGTTAACTAATAAAATAAAAGAAAAAATCATTTATCGTAAAAAATTACCCTTTATCCAACCCTTTTAGCCCAAAAACATTCCTTCAGCTCCTTTTGTCTTCATCGTCTCTTCTTGGCTGGCAAAATTAGGACCTCGTCAATTGCACGGCGGAGCTGTTGAAAATCACGTGTTGGGTGATAATTTCAGCCATTACTGTGAAGACGATGCCCGTTCTCCAACTGCTTGAAGGTATTGATTTGGGGTATAGGGTTCTTTAATTCAAAATTGGGGTTTTAGTGTTTATGGTAACGGGTTATGGCTGAATCTTCTACATCAAGGTCAAGTAACGCCATCGGAGGGTCTTCATCCACTGTAAGTTTTTGTTCTATTGCCTTGCGAATCTGAGCATCAACGTTCCTTTTTTTTGATATATTTGAAGAGGTTGTTATTTGCTGTTGTTGGGCTATGCTGCTGACTCACGAAGCCCAGAAGCCTAAATAACAACCCCGATTGAAGCTGTTGCTGATTAAAAGAGGGATCTCGAAGGCTAGCTACGCACACACATGCTCCCTCTTCTCCAAAACTCTATCTCGCATACTCTGTCTGTGTAAAAATTCCCTAGTTTCATACTTGTAATCATTCTTTACTTGGTGTAAAATAGTGATTCTCGTTGTATACTTGGGATGCTTGGTCTCGATACATAGGTTTGATCTTTAGGTTAGAGTTTATTGCTATAGGGTTTGATATAGTTTCGATTTTAGGGATCTTCGATCGGGATGTAATCGCAAGAAACAGTATAATTTTGGGTTGATTCTAGTGATTGGGAGCGAAATCCATTCGTGGATGCTCAACGGAGAGATAGGAATTAATCCGAACTCCGAATCCTTCGGGACAAATCAAATCTGTGGTGTTGTTACTGTTTTCGTTGTTCATTGTTCTTGAATTCGATTTTGGGCTTGTGAGTGGTTCTCAAATCAACAGCTGTTAAGTTCACATATTTACATATTTATCGATGCAATTATTTAAAGGAGGTTGTCATTGTCAAAAAAATGTACACTAATTTACAGTGATACTGTGATTTATTATGAATTTATAGTAATATTTATCGATGGAACTATTTGAAGGAGGTTGTCATTATTCTAAAAAATGTACAGGAATTTACTGTGATATTTACAACTGCAAATACGACCAACAAATATTTTCTTTCTGGTAAAACAAAATAAAAATGAGGATGTTGTTATTAATTTTCTGGATAGAGAAATGAATGAGTATTTTCGGTTTAGATAAAGGAGGAGTGTCACAAGTTGGAAAAGGCACTGTCCGCATGCAAATTTTCATTTTTTATGTTTCTTTTCAATTATTTTATCTTCAACAGGTTGGAAAAGGCAAGGGGTTGAATGGTTTCAGATGTTTAAGGCATTGGAATGCATGTGTAGTGAAGGATAACTTTGTTCGATATCACTGTTGTGGTTGAGAAGCACAAGTTTGGACATCCATGATTGGCAAATATCTTGCAAAAAGGTTTAATTAGGAGATGTGCGATGGGTGATAGGTGTGGAGTTTGGCAATGGGTGGATCCTTCTATTTGTGAAACTGCTAGTCGACTCTTCCCGATGATAGTTGAGGGGATGGTAGAAATGAGAAACACTTCTCAGGTTCAGAAGTCACTGGTTCATAGCTATGAAGAGGAAGTTAAGAGATGCAAGTAAAAGCTGTGGAATGTTAAGCAAAAGCTTACACTGCTGAAGGCACGAAAAATAGGCTTTTGGAATAAGCTCAAGAGTTTGTAGTGTGGTAATGGATTGTGTGTACCTCAAGAAGTTCTCTTTAAAAAAGAAGAAGAAGAAGCAATTTTCACTTTTTAGTTATGAGTTTCAATTTAAAAAAAAAAAAAGGAAAAAAAGATTGAAACATGCTAGAGAGACATGTACCCCACAATTTCATTTCAATTTAGTATTTCAACGTTGTGTCGAACAATTTTGTGTATTTTTTAAATGAAACTTAATTTATTAGTTATAAATGCAATTGGTATGTAAGTATATAAATGGAATTATTATATAATTAGATGTGTAATGATTATGTAATTATATATATAATGATTGATGCAATTATTCCTTTAATTATATTTGTAATCATTCCTGTAAATATGTAATATATCATGTAATGATGTAATTATTATATGTAATGGTGTAATTATTATGTGTAATATATTATATAATTATATATAATCATATCATGTAATTATTTATAATATAATAATTATGTGATTTTATTTATAATTATTATTAAATTATAATCAGTGCATAGTTATATATGCATTTGTTCGCACAGAGCTAACGTATTTGTAATATTTTTTTAGTTATATAAAAAATTATGTATGTGAATTTTATGTGAGGTAATTTGTGTTTATGTAATTAACACATTGTTATTTTGTATTTATGTAATTTGTGTTTATGTAATTTGTGTCTTCATCATATTTATATTTATAGTAATATAGGTCTTGTTGTGCTTCACTTCTCACTTGTCTAGATAATTTTTGGAGTAAATACAAAATGGGAAGAAGCTGTCCAGATTGTGCTTTCCCTCGGAGTTTTTGTTACAGGCACAGTAATTTGAGAGACAGTAATTTGAGAGAGTGAGCGAGCTGAGCACAAAGAAGGTCATATGAAAAAAAAACATATAATTAATAGAGGGGCAAAATAGTAAATGATCGAGTAAAATTTAATTGGAGTGGTTGGCGGGTGTATTGAGAGGATGGAGGGGGTGTAGATAGCCGCTCTCTTGAACAAATAACAATAGTCCTTTTTATATTAAAAACAAAAAACAAAAACACACGATAGTCTTTTTGTATTCTCTTGATTCATTAGTGCGTCAGATATACATTTGACATCTTAGAAAATGATAAACAAGCTATAAAAATTAAGTTGGTAAATATTGGCAGTCTTTCAGTTTTATTTTAAGTTATTCCACTTTCAATTATTATTACATTCAAAATTTCAACAACTAAAAAAGTGAGAATAGAAATCGAAAGCAATTTCGTTGTAAGCACAAGTGCAAGGTGGTACAAACTAGTAGAGAGAGAGAGAGGGTACCGCAAGGGGAAAGAGATGAGAGAGAATCGTCTAGAACAAAATCAATGAGTATTTTAAATAAATAATATATTTTAAAAAGATAACCGAGTTATTTCAAAAAGGGAAATTTCCACTCGTACAGAAATCTATGATTCTTAAATGAGGTAAAATTAAGTTAATTATAAAATAAATAATAAAATAAAATAAAACCATAACCAAAATTTACAAAAATCATATCCGACTCTCAGTTGCCTTTACTATAAGCAAGTTGTGGAAAAACGACTCCCGGCTTGGTGGTAAGGGGCGCTTTTTCATCTTGCAGCCATAGTTAGGACGTTGAAACTGTAATTAGCAAGTTAGTTAGCTAGTTACTATATATATAGTTGTATACATTCATTGAGTTAATTGATCAGTACAATTTCCTCAGAATCCCTTTTCCTTCTCTCTAATCTCCACTAACATCTACGATTTTCAAGAAAACTGTAATGACTGCTCCTCTGATGGCGGTGGCTATGGCTGCCCAGCCTGTGCAGCAAGTTTTGGTCTTTGTTCTAAGCGAGATGGATGCTCGTGGAAGCTTCAAGGGTGCCCGATGCATTTGCAGCATGGATTCAATCGGCCCCTGGTCAGCGAGTCCTGATCGCTTTTGGAGTTCTGGGATTCCCTAATGTGTTCATCGTCACTGCCTCCAGGCGCATCAATGGCCGAGTTTTTTTCCTAGATGAGGGGTTGTCATGCTGTGTTGGCTTTTGAGGGTTGGGGAGCTTGAACTCATGTTATTATCCATGCCTCTACTGTGAATCGAATCATGTTTTCATTCTTGAGTGAAATTCTGCTGGTAAGTAGTTTGATTCAGTTTTTTCTTTGTTCTTGACTGCAATCTTGGTCATTTTTCACTTTTTCACGCCCAATTAAGTGTCAACATGCCCCATTAAGTTAACTTAAAGAGTCTTTTTGATCTCTGTTTTTCAGGTATTCATGGCGTCCCTGAAGTTTGATATAATACTGTCTTCAAATTCTTATGCATTCATTCATTCAAATATTGTGCTTTTACTCATGTAATATACAATAGTACAACACTGTTGATGAACTAAAATCATTTACTGTTTCTGTTAGAATTGAATTTTTTTTACTGTAGTGATTTAGGGGCGATGATGGTGATGTTTTCAGAATTGAATTGAATTTTTTTACTGTAGTGATTTACTGTTTCTGTTAGAATTGAATTGTCTCTGCCTTTTACTTAATTTATCTTGATCTACTGTTTTCCTTTTCTTTCTTTGCTCGTATAACTTTTTCTCCTTACCTGTTTTCTGGGGTAAACTTTTCCTACTAGTGGTGGCATGAGCGGATGACACATATTCAATTGACTATTATCGTTAAGATCTGGATATAATAAGCATATGTATTTCTGATTGTGACTATTTCTAATTTCTTAGGCCAGTGACTTCTTGTTGCTAGAATAAAATCTTAGTTGGGTTGGACTAGATACTTTTGGTTGATTGTAGTTATTTCCCAATCCCATCCTAGTTGATCGATCAACATCGCATTTCAGTTTTATAACTCAAAAGTAATAGTGTGCCACAATAATTCGGATTGGAAGGTATATGTAGAGACAATGGGATGGTTAGAACATTTGAATCAGTTCCATTGGAATGGACGGTGGAGATCAATCCTAATCAATGACTAAGATTGACCATCTAGAACATCCTAGACCTTCTGTACTTTTCTATCCATTTCTATACATTTCTCCATTATGCAAAGTATACACAAGAATGTCCTAGACTTGCTTACTAAAGAAAAACTCTTGGAAGGCTCTAGAATCCCGATTCGTCTCATCACCTCCCGCAATGTTCTAGAAGCTTCCTCGAGTGCTCAACCGCAAATCCTTCCGGAACGTACCCTCTTGACCAAGTCCCGAAAACTTTCGGAATCTTCCGTTAACCTCAATTCTTCCTCGGATGATCTCACCTATGCCCGTGATCCCTTTATGCATAATCCCTTACCTTTATCCCTCCGTGACTTAGGCGTCGTGCCCCGATCATGGCTCCGTCCATGCCTTTCGCGCATGCCTCGTGCACCCTTGCGCCTATCCTTGCGCACCTTTGCGCCATCCTTGCGCACCCTTGCGTCCATCCTTGCGCAAATAACTCGATCCATCGTTAGCTAAACTTCCAGGGCATGAAACTCTCTCCCTACCTATTGTCACGACACCCTCGTCACGATGGGGCGTGATGCTCCATCACTTCTCTGCATCCCCAAACTAGCTCGCTCGTCCCCAAGTAGTACACGTCACAATGGCTCGCCCCCTCAATGAGTTGTATGCAGGAAATCCTTACCGTACGCGTCTCTTCGACAATGAGAATCACCCTCGGCTTGTCTCCATTGTGCACGTAGATTACCCTCATGCTAGGTACGAGTGATGTCTTAGACTTCACCATGAAGTCAAGTCCCAATACAATGTTGTACCTATCCATTGGTACAACCGAGAAATCCACCCGCGTCTCCCATGATCCTAAGCGTAATATAGCCCCTCTAGCTACGCCCGCCAGTGGCCTCGCCTCGGCATTCATGGTCTTAATCCACCCGCTACTTCTTGTCACTACGAGACCCTACCTCTTCGCCTCGCCTTCAGACATAAAGTTGTGGGAAGCACCTGTGTCAACCAACTCCTTAACATTCTTCCCGTTGATGTGTCCCTCGAGAAACATCAACGCCTCACCTTTAAGCTCTATGCTAGGCTGGCTCTCCATCGTAGCATCCATCGAGTTTAGCAATTGCAACTCGCCATTTTGCTGAACTTACTCATTGCCTTGGTCGCGCTCCTTGCTCAACTCTTTTACAAGAGCCGATAGCCCCTTCAACTTAGGATAATCTCTCATGGCATGTGGTCCTTTACCACTAAAGCATCCACCCTTAGGCACCAAAATTTCACTTCTTCCCTCGTGGTTCTTTCGACCATTGGGGTGGTTTCCTTTTTTGCTATTTGACTTCATTCCCTCTTTGTCTCCCCCACCTTTAGCATGGTCATCTCTCGACTTTTTCCTCCTTCGGCCATCGTCTCGGTAGTCTAACAATGACTCCGCTATCGCTATAGCCTCATCCACACTCTTCGGACTCCGTCGGAGCCCATCCTCAAAGTAGAAGAGTAAGTCCTCATCCGTCATACTAGGGGATTTGAAGCATCAAAGTGGTGAACTCGTGCACGTAATCCCTCACGAGGATTTTTGCCTCAACTCCCGCAACTTCTTACGTGCCTCGTGCACCACATTCTCCAGGTAGAACTGACGCCTCAATTCCTTCTTAAAATCCACCCATGTATCGACTTGGCACTTCCTATTCTCGATCTCACCATGCTTACGACGCTACCACAATGTCGCAGTATCGCTCAAGTATAGGGTAGCAGCTCTTACCTTGGTGGGTTCGTCGACGATGTTCATGCCCTTGAAGTACACCTCCATTTGCCATAAGAAATTCTCAACCTCCTTGGCGTCTCACTTGCCGCCGCACTCCTTAGGCTTTGGATACTCGATCCTTGGCACCAACACCGCTTGGCTAGATCCTCCACTAGCCATGGAGCCGTTATACGTCGCCAACTCTCGACGCATCTCCTCAACAAAAAGAATGGGATTGGAATTATTACAAAATCGATCCTTTGGGGTCCTTTTGCGAAAATAACCCTTTTTTTAATCAGGGATGATTCATTAGAAGCCTAAATAGATGATAACATTTTGAGTTTTGAAATTGAGCTGTTATTCTAAATGTAAGATAATATTTTAACATATTAAAAAAAAGGATAATAGTGTAACAAATCACTCAACTAATGCTAACTAATTGTAGTTCAATGACATAAAATTAACCTCCATACAATAATGCAAAAGATCTAGAGAGACAACATAGATTGGCTTAATATATTAGGCCTTCGCTCAAGTTGGTGGATGTGGATTTGGATTTTATTAATAAAAATTTAAGTATAAAGGGAACGAGACATAACACAAAAACCTCTGGAGAGTAAATGCTAAATATAAGATCATTCTCAAGATACTCTACATCTATACAAAAAGAGTGAGTTAAAAAAAAAAATAAATAAATCTATCTATATATGTAGCAAATTCGTATATAAAAAATGTCCTTTCTATCCAATCTTAAAACACCCAATAGCTCTCCAAAAATATGTGCGCTCTGTAAGATTTTCTTCCGATATCCAATCTTAAAACACCTAAGAGTCACACCGAAAAGGTTGTGACTCTTGTTACTTGTTAGGAGTCATGATTCTTTATGATCAAAGATGGTAACCTTTTATAATCAAAAGGTGTTAAAATGAAGAGTTACAACTCTTACAACATGTTGGTTATCCTTGTGAAGAGTTACGACACTTAAGAATGGTGGTGACTCTTGTGAAAGGATGGTGACTCGTGAGAAGAGTTGTTTACAAATCTATCAATAGGTTTATTTATTCCTTGATCATAACAATGGAAAATGAGATGAAAATAAATCAAAGTTCATGCAACAAATTATGACAAAAAACTTTGATTGGCAGCCACGGTAGCCAACGGTGTCCCCGAAAAATTTTCCGAATTCTAGAGTTCTACCTCGTCGTACTGGATATGGATCTAGTCTCGTAATTCAAAACGGAAATCGTATGTGACCGTAAATCACTCTCGGGAGCAATATACCAGGCCTATATGTACCTGTGAGAGAGAGAGGGAGGGAGAGTAGTACTTGGAATATAGTCTAAGAAACACAATACAAAAGACAACAAAGCAGTATCTAGATGACAAATACTAATAGTCGAACTGCTACACAATTTTGATTTTTAATTGCACCAATGAAATCCTCCAAGAAAATTCAATAATAATATAATAGGTTGATCACTATTTTCCCGACGATGATCAAATGAGTAGAGTTTTTGTTCTGCCAATGCATGTTCTAAAACCATTATCCACACCACACTGGATGCAAGTTGGAGCACTTGATTCCCAACCTGCATTGAATAAGGCTCGGAATGAGCTCAAGCATGTTTGATGATTCCCGCAAAATCAATGACAGTAGTGAAAATCTGAAATCATCCAAGATTCTCCACCAAGAAAAAAAAAAGGAAGGAACATTCGAGAGTAAATCAATTGACACCAAACACTGATTGAAAAAATAATTTAAAATCAAGGCAAAAATAGACTTTAATAGAGAATTAAAACACTGAACGATTCACAAAAATAGATTTTAATTGTGCAAGTAACATCCCCGTTATTTTAGTGAATGGTGTATTACTTATTTACTTGCACAAGCAGATCGTGCGTGTTAGTGTATGTGTAAAAATAGATTTTTATGTAATATAAGAGAGAGAATGAGTGGAGTTGTATGGTGGAGATTTGTGTAGTATAATATGTAGATCCCATGCACGAGATAAGTGGATGTGAAATAGAAGAAAGAATGAGTGGGGTTGAAAAAAATGTATAAAAATGTGTGAAAACACATACACTAACGAGGACTGATACATAACATATCATGTCAATAAGAAAAACTAAGTGAACTTAAGGCCTTGTTATTTTCATGAGTTTGTGCATTTCCGTACAACTTATACATATTTTCAACCACACACATATTTTCAAATACAATACTAATTATATATTTTACACGAAAATGGGCGAACCCTTTAAAAGAACAAGGCTTAAATTGATTAATATTTCGATTAATTAAGTCTATATATAGTGGTATGATCACGTTAATGCCTAACGTCTGTAGTTCAACAAATTACAAATGTGATTATGCGATTGGTGGCTTTTAGTTTTTTATTCACACGCATTTTTTTAAGTTACATTTACGTCACTCATATTTCACCTTTCAAAAGTTAATCTGTGTAAACACTTAAAATTGCACCTCATTTGACGTACTCATGAAATAGAAATCATATCCATATTTCATAAGCTCCATGTAGATAAGTAGCTCAGCCTTCCCTTCTTAATCTACACATTGTGTAGCAAGTTATTGTATCAAGTTATTGACAATATTAATTACATACTGAACCGGAAATGTTAAAAAACTAGCGATGGTGCCATAGTTACTGGACCATCGATGGCATTTTCGGGGTCGAATCGACCCCCCGTTTTGAAATCTAGGAGATGGCATTCCTGCATACTGAACATGCACCAGTAAATTTAATTTGATAAAATTTAATGTAAACAGAACAAGCTTGAGTTAATACGTTTTATTGTGTATATTGACTTTTTTTTATTTGATTCGATAATACGTGAAACCGAGGCATTTTGCCCCACTACACACTCATTGATGGAGTAACAAATAATATGTTATATTAATTAAAAGAAGAGAAATATTTGTTCAATTACTTGTTCATCAAACAAATTCTAAATTCAATAGTAGAAAATTAAACACAAAGAGAGTGTCCTTTGTCACTTACAAACATTAACAAAAACCAACCAAATTACCAAATTCTCCTCACTCAGATTCCTCCACAGCAGCTTCAATTTTAAGCAGCACAAATCCTACTGCAACTCCAATAAGAACCAATGCATTCATAATAGCAGCAATCCTAAAAATCTCATCCACCGCACTGCAAACAGCAGAGAGGGCCCCACCGCCACCATTTCCTTTCTGTTTGTTCATCGCGTTGTAAATCTTGTTGGTAAATGACCGATGAGGACAAGGCGGAAGGTTTAACACTGTTGCGTCAAGGTTGTGGGCTTTAAGGCCTGTATATAGGTTAAATCCTTTGATGTAATGTACTTTTGGGCTTCTCAGACGAGGTAGTCGGGCCGGGCTCGTAACGGTGGCTGAGGCCGAGACCGAGAACGATGACGCGGCTGCCGCCATTGGTTAACAACCTGTGGGAAGAAAAGAAAGAAATGGAGGAGATGGTTTCAAAGAGTTTAGAGATGAGTTTTGTAATGTGAGGTTTGTATGGGGGAGAGATGAGTGTGTGTGGTGGATAAGGGGATTTGGAGATTGGTTGGTTGATAGGAAGATGAGATGAGGTTGATAGTGTGTGCCACGAAAGAAGATAGTAGGGACAAGTTGGAGAACTATTTGCATGTAATGAGGTTGACTACTTGTAATGGCATGATGGGTGAAATTGAACTTGCATATTATCTCGCACCTCGACTGATATGGTATTTCAGTCTAACTGATGTGACACCTCTGACATATCACATTATCCCAAGATGTATCATAACTAAATCAAACGTAATAGGTTCTATGGTATAAAGTCGTTAAGTGAGACTCATAATGATCAAATCATGGGTCTCGCTTGGTTTGAAACTTTCGACGAGTCTGGTTAATTCGAGGTTTATTTATGTAATTTCTCATGATTTATGAGGTCGCCTCTGGATAATTCATGCTTCGTTCTTGATGTTCTTTCGTAACTTTCTTTATTTTCAAACTACTTGTTCACTTAAAAAATCATTTTTTCCCCATCAAAATAACTTTGTCAAAGAAAGAGAAAACTCTAGTGCACAATCTTGTAATCCAAACAAACCATAATAGGAATTACATTATTTAATTAATAATGACTCTTTACATATAAATTGCCAGCATTTAGTATCGAACAAATACGTTTTTTATTTTTTTAATTACAAGTAAGTGATGATTTTTCCGAAACAGGTGATCACTTTTAAATTATTTTGCTTCAAAATTTCATTTGCTGTGCCTCAAAAAAAAAAAAAAAAAATCATCTATCCGTCCTCCGTGCCATAGTACAAAGCCCGTGGCCTATTCAGCTTTTCCGTGTGCATGACACAAGCTTTTTCAATTTGGAATCTTCTATTTAAGGGTGGGTATGGATCTATTCGGATCGGGTTTGGACCCAACCTGAAATAATTCGGTTGGAAAAATCCAAACCGAAACCGACCCGAACCGACTCGAGTCCAGTACTACGCAATTTTTTTTTTTTTTAAGGAACCAATCGGTTTCGGGTTGGATTTTTTCCTACCCGAAACCGACCCGACTTCGGGCCCGAACAGACTCAGGTCGATTTGGATCGGTTCGGATTGGTGGTTCGCAGTTCAAGTGCTCAGCCCTACTTCTATTAAAGATGTCCATTTTTCACTTACCTATTTTGTGTTTTCAATAGATGTGTACAACATATTGAGCGATATTACATTTAAAAAATAAAAATAAAAATGAACCCATCCTAACTATAAAATTTATAACTGACAAATCAATAATGTTAACAATTTCAATATAGTTAAACATAACAGTTTCCATCATATATGCGAAACTAAACACGTGGTTGGCAAGTATTTACACAAGTCAAAATCCTGTCCAAAACGCGTGAGATAAATATTCACCCAAAAAAAAAGAAAAGGATTGTAATATGCACATTTGTACAGGAACAATCTGGTTGTAGAGGCGAGAAGACCTTGAGATGAAGTACCAATGCTGATATTGCAGTTTCTTGGTAGATAATTTCTCACCTTCACAGTCCCACAAAGGAGTTAGCAGGGTAGCCACATCGACGCAGGTACAGAAAAAAAGTCCACAAACCCATCCTACGCAGGGTCAACACGCATCTTGTCATGGATATCCAGGACAACTTCCCGCAGCTCGGGGAAGACTGACAGTAGAAGAAGTTCTAGTATTCCGTAAGCAAGTTGCTTTAAACACACACTAGACTGCAAGTTTGCGAACTATCAAACCTCTGGAAGAGGAAATAAAAGAGTAACAGTTTAACTACCATTCTAGTCAATTTCTGTCACGATTTTCGATTTTGAGTTTTGAATTTATTCAGTTTTTGTTCTGTGGTGGAGAGACAAAATAGTGGTGTGGTTTTTCACATTTTCACATGCTTTTCACTCAACGCGCTCGTTCGAGTTCTTTCTACAAACTTATTTATAATTATGCAAATATGAAAATAAACAAGTTTTCAGTGTTTTAAACTTTAAGCATTTTGAGAAAATAAATGTGACAATAGCAAAGAGAACAGACAGGAAATGAGTAAGATTTTAAACATTTCTGTCTTCCTTTAACGGCGTTCCTTCTTATCAAATCCACGTTACCAGACATGTCATTAGCACATAATAATAGTAATGGAGAGAATATGCCTGTCCATATTTTATGTATTTCTTCTCTTCTTCCTGATTTCTATCCTTTTGCGAGGGGTTGGGGATGATAGGGTGGGACAGGGCTTACCTGAAGGAAATAATATATATCTCTAGAGCAACGTCTATACTGCTTCTGACCAATCAAGCCGACCAAAGTACTGGGAGCACCATCTGCATGGGAAACAATCAAAAAAATTCAGGAAAAGTGAGAGAGAGAGAGAGAGAGAGCAGAATAAAGATCTTTGCAGTCACACGAGTACCGAGAACATCATACATGGTGTGTGTGTTTTAGGATAAACTTTTATTTTGTTAAAAACTTACTTTTGAGGTTCAATAGTGGTGGCACCACAAAATGTAATTCTAAATAAAATTGAAGTTGGACTTTGATTAGGTAGTAAGAGTTAATTATTAGGTAAAAAGAAGTTAAAACAAGCACATGATTAATCAGGCGAAGGAAAAACTCACTGAAGATTATTTTTTTCACATCACTAGCCCTGCGAGCAGCTTCAAGCTGTTCCTCAAATGTTCCCGACTTAGAGACCTTACTACCTTGTTGCCAGATGGTTTGCGGAGATCCCTCATTTTCTTGATCTTCGTTGAGTTCACTTCGAGCATTTAATGGCCGGAAGAATTTGCCATCAGGCCAGAGAAGCTACAACAATAACACAACCAAGAACAGAGGATCCAGCGAGTTTATTAAAAAACTAATAAAAATAAAAAAAAAAGGGGAGATTTTATAGATTTTAGAATAGAGAGTCCAGCAGGTTCACTCACATCTTGGACCCATCGTATTCCCTGAGCAATATTATCTTCTCTTCTGAGACAATGAATTTGCCTTAGGAGCCAGTCATCAATGGCGTCTTCCATAACTAACTGCAATATTTGCTTTGATATCCAAAAGACTTGCCTTCTGCAAGTAACCCCGAAAACAGTGTTTAAGGAATGACGTTGTGTATGTAGCAGAAGCTAAAATCAGACACACAGAAGCTAACAGAAGCTAAAATCACCTTAACCAGCCTCTTCTCTTGAGCTGAAATAACTTGTCAACTAAATTGAGAACTGGGACACTTAAATTTGGTGGTGTCCACTACAAGGAGAATAAAAAATCGGTAGGCATTACCAAAAACATCTAAAACATGACTCACATTGGCAAAAAATCTGAGTGGCTAAAAAGCAAAAAGAAAAGAGGCCATTGTTCTAATGGCACGGTGTGCCCAACATATAGTGCCTACAGCCTACCGTTTACATGGCAGGATATTATTGCCTAGATATCCACTTCAACGCCCACGTGAGCAATAATATGCTACCATGTCAGCGTGGGCACCATAAGTGGTGTCCACGGTAGGCAGTAGGCATTATAACATCTCTTATAAAGTATTCTACCACATTCACAGTACCTCTCGCGGCACCTCTATTGGATCCTTATGAGCTGATGTTGATGCTAAACTTGCCTCGGGAAATCCACTAACACTACAAGATTCAGACTGCATTCTTAAACCACAAATTGCACTAGAATCCAAGCTTTGTATATCTTCATCGTGTTTAACAACCCTTGGTGGAAGCCCCTTCATGTCCAATTCGTTATCAGAATGCCATCCATTGGCTCGTGCTGAAGAATCTACTTCCTCAGGCCCATGGTTTATATCATCCTTTTCACCTTCCTCATCATCAGAAAAACTATTAATTGACTCCGAGGTAATTTGCCTCAAACCATGTTTGTTGATATCATCAGAGTGCCAAGACAAGTTCCTCTCTGTAACTGAAGAAGCTTGTGCAACTGACGAAGCTGCTTCATAAGGAGACAACGGTGAACCAACAACTGTACGCCTTAAACCACCTTTAATCTGGCGTGCGATGTCATCCATAGCATCATCCACATTAACTGTTTGGTTGAGAGGAAAAATCAATTATGACTTTAAGTGCAACAATAAACTTTCAGCATCCATAATTTCTGTGAGCACTAAAGAATGCATGCAATTGTAACTTCCAAGGCCCTAAGGAAGCTGTTCTATTTCAGACAACAGCATATCAACAAGACAATAGGATAAAGGGGTTAGCCTAGTGGTTAAAGGCTCATGATAACTTTTGCTCTCATGAAAAGGCCTAATAAACCTGACATGGTCTTTAGATTGTCACTAACAACTAAGGATATATTGGATACTTGAAGCCTGACGTCCTAACTCTTGCTAGAATTACAACAGATGATTATAAAGTAAGAGAAGCCGTACCAGCCAGAGTTCTCATCACAGAAGGTGATTTCTCGAACGAGTAATTCTGGATTGATGAAAAAACACAATTTAATCTTGTATTAGAAAGAAGTCAACTGTGCTGAATTGTTATCAACAAAACAAATACACACCTTGGAGGAGGGGCTCAAAAAATCCCATACTTCATGTTGTTCAGCAACATTGGCAATTGATAATAGATCCTGCAAAAGACAGATTAACTAAAAGGGCTAAAACTTTGAAAGTCTATAGAAACATGAAAAGTATGGGTGAACATACTTGGAGATACTTGTCAAGCTGAATACAACGCTGATGAACAAAAGCATCCTCTGTGCTTGATGAGAATATCCTTTTGGGTGGTAAATGCAAATTATAATTTGGGATGTCCTTAAGATGCCGATGCAATCTCTCAAAATTCCGATATCTGCACACACAGTCCCGAAAGAGAACTACTACTCAATAGGAGAAGACAAGCAACCTTATCTAATTGTTTAACTTAACTTGATCACTAAGTACTTGTTTAATAGATATTATTTCAAAAATAATTTTCTTTAAGCGTGTGAGGTCAAAAAGTGGGAAAAATTATGGCGAAGCAATATTTATGACACGGTAGGTATGCAGGAGAAGAATTTCAAGCACGGCAATACTTGGGCCTTATTTGGAAAGTGTTTAAAAACATTTGTCAAAAAAATATAGAAATGCGGGGTGAAGAAGTGGGCAATACAGAGTGTCTAGAAACATTTTTGTTTAAGACCAATTTACCAAACAAGCCCTTAGCGATTCAAGATGGAAGTAACATCCACACCTCCTTTTGACGAACCACTTCTTGTCACTATCAGTCACAGCAATTGAGTAAACTGCAAAAGATTTGGAGCCATGTTTCTCAAAGTATGCCCCAATAACCTGCAACAACATCAACCCGTGTTGAAAAGTTAAAGATGGTATGCTGGAAGCTAAGACAGCAAGATTTACTCCCATCTTAAACTTTAAAATAGCAGATCATGAAAACTCGGTCAACCAATCGGTCTCACGCTATCATGTGGTAATTGTAAAAAAACTATTTCCTCCTAAGTAATTGGTCGTGTATGTCAAGTTCACCAAACATGAGTGTAAGAATCTTTAAAACTACAGAGAACAAACTGTGAAGCAGCTCATATTAACATCCGGAATTGCATAGGCATTCCTCAAGCTGTACACACAGTTCATGCACACTCAAGAACGAAAATGAGTTTTCCTACCCTGCACCTTAGCTTTGGATCATGCAGTCCTTCATTGCGGACCAACATATCTGAGGCACTCTTGACACTATATACACTGTGTCTGCTGACATTCGGATTATAAAATTCTGAAATGATCGGAGGGCCACCTCTGGTAGCAAGAATGTCTTCCACATTCAGTTGAACTCTCAAATCAGAAGTGCTATTTGACTTCTTAAGTTGAGTCCTATTTCCATGAGGAAAAACAGAAGTAGCAACCTCAAGTTCATTGGCAATGAAGCCTCCCTTGGAATAAAGTCTCCGACTAAGATCCTGATCAGTAACTCCAGTATCTGGTTGAGGCCTTGGTGGTAGTTGAATGAGTGCTTTGTGTTCCATTCTGCTTGATGTTTGAGGCTTTTGAATTGGTAATTCTGCCCCAAAATCCTTTCTAGGCACAATGCTGTGTTCTGAAGTTGCTTGTGCCACCGTAGGTCCTTTAGCAGCATTCTTCTCAAGTTTCTTTTTATAGTTTCTTCCTATGGCCCACATGTTCTCAAGATTTTCAGGCATAAGAACTTCTTTCCTTCTCTGGGTTGCTGCCTCAAGTACCCGAACCCAGTCAGAAGGTCGCTGGTGGACAGACTCTTGAATTGTAGATGATAGAGAACTTGAAGCATGCAATGATGATTCCCTTCTATCATAAGTTTGAGAAGTTGTGATGTGAGAAGTTACGTTTTCTCTCGATGCGGATAAACTGCTTTGACCATGTGCCAGAGCCATGGCATGATCATGAACAGTAGCCTGTTCAGGACCAGCATCCTTAGACGCCTGATCCTTAGTAGCGAGGAACAGATATTCAATTAACTCATTGATATACCTGCAAAAAGTGCCAAAAATTGAATACTCCTGAATAGGCATGTAACATAGCAAATATAATGCATAGTTGAGCAATAATGGATGAAATTGTCATCCATGAGATGAATTCCAACATCATATATTCAGCATATATTCAGCTCCATAAGTTTCTTTAACGGAAAACATTAGACTGATTTAGTGTTGAAAAAGGTACAGAGGTTATATTAATTTAACTTTTAGCGTTCTGTTAGTAGAATTATACTGGCATAACAAGAGTGATCAACAGAAACCTTTTTATTTAGGTGAGACCAAGTCAACGAGAAAGCATCTGCACCAGGAAGACAAAAGGACAGTTCAAGTTGAATAAAACCAGGAGAAGATAAGAAAAACTATACTACATCAAAATTTAGTAAATATACTATCTTGAAGCAGAAAGGAAATATTTGTTGCTTTGTTGCCTTTAAAAACTAGGGCGTTAATGGCGACCAAGAGTCTAAATATCTTGCATGCAGTGAATGTGATGCAGTGGAATTCGGTTCAACAAACAAAAAGACGTAGCATCTTACCCTGGGCTGGCAAAACTCATAATTGGTTCCATCACTAAGCAAGTTAAAAGCTCTCTAGCAATGCACCGAACAAGGGGGCATTGTGCCTCCCTTGGTCTTAGAACAACAGCTAAAAGTCCACCCATGAGCCACTGAAGAACCTGTCAAATAAGAAGCATTAGACAACATGCAAAATAACAAATGAAACAAAATGAGAAAAAGTCTTGGAAAAATATTCCTTCTATTCATCTACACCTTGTACTCACACTCTGAAGATATCAAAGCAGGATGAAGCTCCTTGGAAACCAAAAGATGGTGTTTCAACCTTTCATCTCGTTCTTCAGAAGACAATGTTCCCATAACATCCACGCCAATTGCAGACTGGTTTCTTCTGAAAAGATCCAGGTGTTCTCCGATCAGATCCACTACATCCCTGGATAAATGGAGAAAACTCAGCTCAATAACTGAAGGAACCAAATATCCGCAATCTCATTCAATTTTTATGACTTCAAAGAAGAACTTCCAAAGTAAGTTTCGGTGCCCAAACAAAATAACAATAACAATAACAATAATAAAAAGAAAGCAACTTAGAAATATATTTCAGAACAAAAAAATTGACCTGGTTAGCAGGTCAACAAGGTTAACTTCTTTAATTCTTCCAGATACTTCACCAAGAACGTCCATGATGATGGCGCGTATAAGCTCAGGCGCCTCTTTGTCAGGTGTAATTTCAGAATACCACAAATCTACGACAAAATCTTGCAAGAGCTTGTTAATAAAATCCAGCATAGCAGCCTCTACAGTAGGGGAATCAATTTTTCTCTTCCATTTTGACGGTGGAGGAGTGGTAGAAAGACGAGAATCATTAGGAGATAGCTGCTTCTTTTCTAGGTACGACAAGTAGGACTGAGGTCGACCATTGTGAACCTTCCATCGGAATTCCACTTCATTAAACAATATTCTTAGCCCAGAAACCAGGAGTACAGCGATGGGTATATTCATCAACATTGATTTACTTGTGTCTGCGATCAACATTTGTAATTTAGAAATTTCAGGAGAATATTGGATGCCATTACGAGCTTGAAAGCAAAAAAGCAAGAAAAGTGAAAGTTACTGTTAGCGGATGAGTTTTAATGTATTTTTATGAGTAGGAAGAGAGAGAATGAGTGGAGTTGGATGGTGGAGATTTAATGATGGGAGAGATAGATGGATGTGATTTGTTTGACCAAATTTGAAATTTGAAAAAAATGCATTAAAATGCATTTTTTTGGACATGCTAACACTTCCTATATTTAGTTCTGGTTTAACTAAAGTGGTCTTAGCATTAAATGGGGATAACAGAATACATGACAATGAGCCTCCTACTTGTTAAGGATCACGTCGACTAGGGATCACAGAAGAAACTAGCTTCAACTGAACCCAAAAGCTTTCCATTGAGACTGATGAATTTAGTAGTACAAACAAAAGAAAAAGTACCCGATTTTTATGGATTGTTGCTTATATTACAAGCTCTTCAACAGTATCATAAACATCAACTGCCAAGGGTGATTCAGCTAATTAGCTTGCTATTTTCACCAACTTTACCCAAAATTGAAAATTGCCTTCAAACTCCAAAAACATTAATAACCAGCCTCCCTCCATTCTCAATATCACAATATTAATCAGATTAATTAAACCCATGAAACAGCATAACCATTGCATTGCAAGTTGGAGACATAACAAGAAACCAAACAATAGAATTACTTGCAAATTCAACTTAAATTCCTTCCTTTCATACTTTTCAAACTTATTTATCATCATATCATATAATTCGATAAACCAAAACAGGCTAAAAAGGGAAACATCATCATATTCCAAATTCACTATGAACCATCAAAATTTGCTTAGATATTATCCCCAAATAAAATTTGAAGAAGGAGATGAAAAATTGAGGAGCTCACTTGTCAAGAAGTAAGAGACGGCAAATATACAGAGAGCCCACCAAACTGTTCGAGTTTTAGCTTCTTCAATCAGATCTTGCAAACTCTCCATTGCCTTCTTCATATTTTCAGAACCCTATGTTATACCGAACTATGAATTCTAAGACAGTGAACAATAATAACCAAATTACGCAAAAATTAACGATACACAGGTCCTCCTTCCGATCACGGAGTCAATTGAACTTGTGATCGCAAGCATATAACTTCCCTCAGCACTCTGTTTGGTTCAATTTGAATAACGAAACTGTGTCGGGGAGCAAAAGGCAACGCCGTGTAATCGTCTTCAAGTTCTAAACTTAACCCTTTTTTTCCTTTTTCAACTTTTTCACGTTTTTATTGCATGTTTGAGAAATTTTGCGGTAACTTGGACATCGACAGAGACATCGGTCAGAGCTGTTCTATTGCCCAGAGAAACGGGAAAACTGTTAAAATATTTGTCAATTTGTGTTGCTGATTTTGAGCAGCCTAAGAAGAATCTCTACTCTATTTGGGCTTGTTTGCATAATTTAAACCAAAAATTAATTTTCTAATCAGTCACCCTGCCAATATGACACTTTTTTTTATTTATTTAGACCTCGTGCGTTTGAGTACTAAACAAAATCAGCCGCACGTGTTGATCAAATTCAAACTTTTGATTCAATACTATTTTGCCTCCTCTATCAAAAAGGGGCCCACCCAGTGGAATTTAACCAATTTGTGCTCAAGCGAACAAGCCCTTATATTACTCTTCGTATTTCAATAACACTATGTTGTCCTTGTTCATTTCAAGCTGCTTTTAGTTTTCAATTTTCTAAAATAGTTAAACCATGTTTTCTTTTATGGTCTTGAAAATGTGTTTTCGGAACTAACTTAAAAATTTGTAATGGGAACTTAAAATATCAACAATTCATTTTGAGCATTTTTTGTGTAAATTATATTCAAGTCTCCAAAATTCTTTCAATCTTCATTTCGATCCTTGACTATGGCCCATAGTCATTGCCACCATGGCGAATGCACCTTTCTCCCGCCGACGGGGACCAAAATTTTGGTTCACAAGCGCAAGAACCAAAATTATGAACCACATGGTGTTTCTGGTACCTTTGCACCTTCCAATTACTGATTCGCTCGTAAACTAGAGAGTCGTTGGTACGCCAATGCCACCATGGTGATTTGCAACATCACAATAGTGACTATGCAAGATGAAAGCAAGGTATGTAAACATAAAACATTGATGGCGGTAATTATACACATGTTAATGAGTTACAATTAAAATGTAGTTTCAAATAGTGTAACAAGGGTTCATGTAATTTTTCTTTTACATAAGTTATAGTGTTAAAAGAAGGGGTCAAAAAAATAAAGAAAGAAAAGAAAAAGAAAAACTATGGGTAACAATAGTTTATGTAATTTTTTAGGTCAATTTCGTTAATGGATACTGATATTTAAGCAAACTTACAAAATGGTCATTGAAATTTCATTCAAGTTTACTTATACTCTCATTGAAGATTGGTCTATCTTGTAAAATTTGATAATGTATGCCTTTGATTTCACACATGTGCATAATGTTGTGATATCCGTGATGAATTTATGCTGTGCAGACAAAAAATCTATTTTAAATAAAATTAAAGCTTAATTTCTTATTAAAAGAAGAATTGTTAATGATAATTTTTGGTAAAGAAGTCTCTTTTTCTTTTTGTGGTGTAAATTCATCTCAATTACTACAATGTGCTTTACAAGTGCCCAATTAATAGTTATACGTGACTCAAATTTGTTAAAAATTCGGTAAAGCAACTATCCGCGAAAGTATAAATATCATTTAGTGGCCAATATTAAAATGGTTAACTTCAATTTCTGTATTATAATTTTGTTAATATTTTAGTGGCTGTCAATGAAATTAATCCAATTCTTGCATGTTAATGTGATCCTTAAGGGGGCAGAGGTGGTGGTGGTTATTATGAGAACATAAATTACATAAAGTGTAATTAGTAATAACTAGCCTTTTTCACCCGTGCGTTGCACGGGAAGACAGGTTCATCTAATAATCACACTGATTTTTTTAATATAAAAGATACAACAAAAACTATACAATTCTTTACCAAATTCGATAGAGTTTTCGTTGTTTCTTGGCAAATCCACCCTATTAGTACTCATATCAAGAGTCCCAAAATTCTCATCATAATAGCAATATATAATACCGACAACCCTATCAATGCCACCAACACAACCAATACAATTATATGCATTGCTATCCACAACACAAAAAATACTTAAAACACGTAAACAATATCATTTTTTGTTAACATCATTAAAATAGTCAAAGAGGCACTCAAAACTCATCTATATATCACTTTGTCATCCGTCAACTATTCCATCTTCAAAAATCTTCATTGGCTCCTACACATTCATTCCCATCTCCTAGGCCACCACTCTACATAGAAGGAAAATCGCTCTTAGAAAACAAAATACATATATTCTCCGTGAATGCAAATACGAGACAATTATAATCATTGGTACAGAGACACTACAATATTCATTTGTTTTCAAATATAATGCTTCTTAGAGATAGTAGCATACCTGATATTGTTGAGATCTAGTATATTACAAATTACTAAAAACTTCTTTGTAAACAACATTTGTAGTAGTTGTTGTTGGCCTTCCATCCTGATCACAAACTACAAACTTCAATCCCTTCCTATTGGTTACCCTTGAAACCGCTACATACAGTTGCCCGTGGGTAAAGACTGGCCTCCTGAGAAAAACACCAACATCAGTGAGAGTCTGTCCCTGACTCTTGTTGATAGTCATGGCATAGCAAACAGTTAAAGGAAACTGTCTCCTCTGAAAAGTAAAAGGGAGCCGTATATCCGATGGAGTGAGGCTCAATCTAGGAATCAAAAACTCTTTCCCAGCATTGATCCCAGTCAAAACCCTTGCTTCTATAATGTGCTCACCAAGCCTCGTGATTATAAGACGAGTACCATTACAAAGACCAGACGAATGGTCAATATTGAGCATTAACATCACCGGTACACCGACTTTCAACTTCAATACATGGCTTGGCACACCAGAACACGAAATACCATTTAAAAATTCTAGAGTATGAATCTCACGTAGTAGATCATTATCAGAATCATCAGATCTACATGTGGAATCTGAGCTATGGTACGTCTTCAACTCAGAGCGGTTCATACTAATCATATAATCATTCACCATGCCAACATCCTCGAGCGTCGGTGCAAGAATTGCTCTTCCATTCAAGTAAGTAGGCGATCGTCCTTCAGTTAAAAAATTTGGGTACGTGCTATCCACAATTGATTTAATAGGATGCGTCGAATGATTGATCACTACAAGATCATCGGGTAATTCAATATTTGCCTCGCCATCGTTTGGCCCACCAATTTCTCCATCCCCAATACTCAGAATCCATTCAGAAAATTTGCGAACTTCGTCAGTTTCTTCGTCTCCTGGAAGATTGCGTAGTCTCATGTTTCTCGTAAGCTTCAATACCTATAAAAAAGGAACCATAATTATCAATAATTTCAGTAAAATGCAAGATCGGGAACTACACAAGAGCATTTATTAACTAAGTAATTTTGCGATTCAATACCTTACAATCGTCCCATAAATAAGAAGAGTTAAGAGATGCATGTACTATTTGCTGCCTCGTTCCTTTAGGTATGACGGGAAGAATCTGCCTAAAGTCACCTCCAAAGACAATAGCCTTGCCACCAAACGACACATTCATGCTTTGGGGGTTACTAAACCGTAAGATGTCCTGTAAACTGCGATCCAATGCTTCGAAACAGTGCTTATTCATCATGGGAGCTTCATCCCATATTATCAAACGCGTCATCTCAATCAGTTCAGCAAGGTGACTTCCCTGTTTGATGTTACATGTTGAACCCTCCTCCGCGTTCAAAGGGATAGCAAACCTTGAATGAGCGGTCCTCCCACCTGGAAGAAGAAGCGAAGCTATGGCACTGGACGCCACATTAAGGACTATTTCTCCACGGGACCTTATAGCGGTGATAGGGTCCTCCACAGAAATGTTTTCCCCGTGCCTCCTTGACCGTACAAAAAGAACACACCGCCAGAATCACAATCCACTGCACCCATTATGGTATTGTACACACCACGCTGCTCATCGGTCAGATCAGAAACCAACCTGGAATGCTCTTCGGCCAATGCAACCTTGTTATAGTTTAGTTCATCACTTATCAAGATATTATCTGGAGCAGCAAAATAAGAACTCTCGGGGATAAGGCATAGAATCGTAATCCGGAGACTCCTTCCACGTTGTCGAGCATCCTCTCAATTTCAACGAGCATAATTCTTGATTTGATCGTCGGTTAGTTGTATATCTACAATAAAATCTCATACAATCAGCCGTCACAGCAGAAATTAAAAAATATAATCGAAAAAAAACATATAGAATGAAGAAACCACGAGATTCACAACCAAATGAAGAAATTAGCTACAATAAGCTAAAAGTACCGATAAGAATTGAATACCTTGATTGTTAAGGATTCTCCTTTGATTGTTTTCAATATCATGAGATAGGTATTCCCAACATTTCTCCCACAAATCCTCAGGCCTATCCAAACAATCCGATACAAGTAAAGTAACAAGCAGTTACGCAATGAGTGCTCAGGCCAATGACTTGCCTCGACTATTCCATCTACGTACTCTTTATCATCATCCAACAATCCTCTCACATAGCATGCATCTCTAAAAGTGTCATATACCACCCCATCAAGCTGTTCTTATATCCTCGTATCTCCTAGGGCCCACGAACATGATTTAGCAACATCCGTAGGTAGTATCTTTCCCCGTCCCGGTCGAACAAAATATATCCTACCAACACACACCTTCTTTGCCTGGGAACCCACTCACGTGTTTCTGCTTCCACACAAAATAGTTAGGAAGCGTATTGTGCGTCAATTCTCTTGCCTCTGGATATTTCTCATTTGCCTTCATCCGCGCAATAAATTTGCTAGATTTCACCGAGCACCGCTCTACAACTTGACCAACCGTCGATTCATGGTATACAACGACCTGTGACTGGGAGATGAAAGCTCAAGCGGCTCCACGTAAACATCTCTATAATGGATTTTGAATTCAAACATCCTCCAAAGCGCTTCTGGCGAGACATACCGACAATCATAATCTTGATTAATCTCGTCAACAACGGTGTTGGAATCTGCGTCGGCATTTCTCACAAATGCAATAGTGATCCGATCATGGCCCTTGTTTATATACTTGAACAAATACTTGATTGACCTGCTCTGGTTACACCACTCAACATTAATATGCGCGCCGTACTTCAAAAGCAAATAACGGTTGTGGGGGATTATGTATCTATTGTCAAGAAGTATACCACCTTTCTCCACCTTTCTCCCATTGTCTCTGCGTCTGTATATGGCATAACCAGATTTATCAATGCTGGTGCTCTCGACAAACTTTTTTGGGAAGTGTTTTGTACACTTGCCTTTATCCATACGGAGAATGCTTGTTCGCATCACCGCACGGACCATGCACCATGAGATCTCTCACAAGATTGTAATATATATGATCGGTCTCCTTGTTTGGAATTTAGTGCATATTATTTGGTCAATTTTTCGGAGTTGGGTTCTTATCCTTCGAGCCATGAACAACAATATATGCGCGTGAGGCAAACCCCGCTTCTGAAATTCAATTGTATATATAACTGCCAACAAAAGGAGAAAAGAATAAATGTTTGTTACGACATGCTATAGATGTAACATTGACAATGAACAATAACTAAGGAAAAAATCGTCATGCATTAACATCTTATGTTCTGAATAACATATATACAAATGAGTATACATTTTAGTCTCACCAAATATTTGGTTTTTCTTTATATCATCGATAAGCATATCTAGCTTCATCTTGAAGACCTGCAGATGATGTCAGGCCTATCCACAGGTGATAAACCTCTATGCTCGCTTAAGCGGGTAATCTCAGGCCACTTAGGATTGCATGTGAAAGTAATGAACAACTTCGGTATCCAAATTTCACCTACAAATAGCCATTGCATCCACGATAATTACGCATCATATGGCGTGGACTACCGGTAAAGATTCGAGCAACACCACGAGCTTTCCCAACCGTGGGATCCGTCTCTCCGCGGCCATGTGCATCCCTGAGTCCGGAGTATAGCTCAGATCTCAACTCTGGCTGATGTGTTCTGATATAAGTAAGTCTGGCTGTCTCGACCATTGTATAACCGTCAACCAAGAACTGTTGAAATAACCTCCTACATCGCAAAATATACGGTGACTCTCTAGCTCTTTCCTGTATCCTGTAAGCAAAATATTGCCTTATGCTCACATTTTTTCTGCCCATGGACAATGACTTCGAGGCACGCGTAAGTTGGACATCATCCCTATAACCATCCTGTCCAAAAGGAAAGAGCAGCGGATATTGAAGCCCAAGAAATGAAGGGTTTAGATGATTCATGCGTTGAAGGCGACCTCCTTTCGTCTCAACTATTACATCCCGCTCAAGTCGATCCAAGACTATGTCACCCCTTATCAGGGCTGCGACTTCATTCTGCTGTGGGAGGTTATATTGCCTACCATCCGATCTCCTTCTTCCAATAAGTTTCATTTTTATATCAACACAATCACTCTCCTTTAGCTTTGTCAGAGCCATCCGAAATGATTTAGCTAACACATTATGTTAAATCGAGCATATCCCTAAGATCGAGACAATCTCCATGTGCAAGTTCTGTACGCCTTCAGATCTGTTACACAAATAAAGACACAATTTACATCTAAAGAAATGATCGGCAATTGGGTACAACAAAATGAAAATAAAAAGGAAAACACGAAGAAGGATAAATTTAAGTTTTAGAAAGCAATGATAAAACTAACCTAACAAATTCTATTCTACTAACAATTTACGTGTGAGGGTCTTGTATATACATCTGCAAAACTTTGCCTTTTCACCATCGCGAGGAAGCAACGACCCAATGCTATGGTGATTCTGGCCATTCAACCTGAATATAGGCGGTCCTCTTCCCTTATTTATTCCCTTATCTATTTTTCCGCCCATAGAAGTAAATGAGAACATTGAGTTATAGGACCGAACATTGTCAATAAAGTGCAAACTTCTTTGATCATTGCCATAAATCAAATCCCTCAAAATTCGAGGTGGATCTCTCATTTTTGGAAGTACGACATTTCCTTGATTGCAACACATGGTAAACTTTGGGCTATTTTTTCTCGATAAACTTTTGCTTTTCTCTGCATTCCAAAAAATTGCCCCACAATACTCGCACGAATAATCGGGATCTCCCATATCGTAATATTCTACAATTCATCAAATCAGATGTCAACAAAAATATCATATATGCACTTTTTTTATATATTATAAGCACTTTGCAGTAAAAAAAGCTTAAGAACAATACCAGACAAAATATAATCATCACCTGTCATAGCGAAATCAGAACACTCAAAACCGTCATCTATAAGCAAGAACAAAAAATAAAAATTAATAATAAGCCAACTATGTAGAAATTTAACACACAATACGAATAAGCTTGTATGGGACACTTTACATACCATCCGACATGTCAATATCTATATCATCCCCATTTAATGTTAGTGTTGGTCAACATCATCATAAGCTAAATTCATAGAACAACAGAAAAATATAGTGCGTTGACGTCAAAACGAAAATAGAATCAAATGGAATAAAATTAAAATATATCAAGCCACCCATAATAAAATAAAAAAATATTGAGACAATGAATATTTAAGTGAAAAGTATGTATAAATTTTAAATAAATCACGAACAAAAATTAGACGTACCATCTTGATTATCCACATTATCCCGATTGTTTTGCAAATGTAACATCTCATCTCCGGACGAATCATCCGAACAATTCTCATGTCTATATACTAAAATTTTTAAACGACATGAAATAAAATAGTAAAGACCTTGCAAACAAAACATTACTGAGCAAATATTAACCAATCAAATGATTCGAAAATAATAGACATTCCTCATTTTATTTTTATTATCAATAACTTCCACGTTAAATCAATAAATATAATAATAGTAACTTACACATAAAAATCAAGTTGAAGCATCTTGTAAAATTAGTTTTAAATAGTAAATAATACAAAAATGTACAAAATGTTGACATAAGTTAGAAACATCCCTAGATTCATCGTGCTTAAAGATTAAATTACAAAAATCACAGTTAAGCAGAGGAAATAAATTTAAAACAATGAATTCGTCAGATACATTGTATAACACGTGGATGTTTATAGAATGTGTGGCATAAAATACTACATGCAATAATATCAACGGAAACCAATATTGAACCTTCAATAACTAATCGAGGGTCATTTTTTGGTTTAAATCACCAAAAATCCATCTTACACTAAAAGTTCACGACATGCCACATTTAGAACAAAAGCAAAGAAAAATTTTCAATTTCTTGTCCCAATCACCTTGTGTATTCTTCCATAATTTAGTACTTTTAATTTTTTTAATCTCCTGTGTCATAGATAATTTTTCGAACCAATACGAATAATTCAGTTTCAAATATAGAACTTACAAAAACTTGTTGTAGTGTTTTGGTCCTCTGCATGAAACCCGTTGTTTTTACCAACGCTATCACTTCTGTCGTGACCCAAATTGGAATGAAGTGATTTTTTAGTCACTGGTCGATATGGATCATCGCTAAAAACGGGAACAGGATTTTTAGAAATCCATTCTTTGATTGGAACACCATCAATATGAGTAATTGATTTTAATGGCAATGACGGATTTGAAGATATCCAAGCTTCATATATATCGTCAATATTTGCAGTATTCTCTATTGACCCGATGACAACTGTAAACATTTTTTTCAGAATAACGTAAATATCATATAAAGTATCAACAAAATAGCCAAACTAAAATAAAAAAAATGTAAAATCACAGCTATGTTGCAAGAGAAAAAAGAATTTAGCATATCTCAAGATGCGACGTACCACTATTAGAAGCAATATTTTCATTGTTAACAGTCGACGCATCGTTTGGACGGGTGCCATTAGATTTGGGAATATTTAACATGGCCTCACGCGAACTGGCAAGTAGCCTTTCATTTATGGTATTTGATGAATTAAGAACTACATTGTTCGTAGAAGAAATGCTTTGAAGTATATTCCCATCCGTTGCTCTATTTGCAGCACCGATTTCAGCTGCACGGGAAACTATCTTGAAACATATCTTTATTATTTATGAATAATTATAAACATACGATAAAGGGGAGGGTTTTGGTGGACAAAAGATGTACAATTAAAAATAGTTAAACACTAAAATATAAATACTATTACCATTAGTAATATCTCCAAGCGGTGTTCTAGCATTCGATGCTAAAGATCCATCAAATAATCGACGGATTTGGGTGACATTAGAAGTATTGTGGTTCTCAAATACACGTGATCTCTTTGAATACGATCCATTGTATTGAGCTGCGCAAAAATGTATTTTTAGTAAAGGCTGAATATGATCTCAATAATATTAGTACAAAAAAATTGGAATTTCATTATACCATTTTCATCTTGGGTTCGTGCCCTACCATGTGAGATAATTGAGGACTTTGTCAATTTTCTCATCGTTGGTGAACTCTGAAAAAATTGAATAGCACTTTGAAAATGTATTTTAATTTTCGTCGAATAAAAAATAAATATCACAAACATCCATAGATGCTGGTACAGATTATATCAAAATTATTATGAATGGAAAGTATTAATCCATGACATTCGTGAAAACAAATAAATTAAATGAACACTAAAGACACATTGACGACAAAACAACATCCCAATAAATGGACTTGGACGAAACAACTTGATGCAGGAAGTGGTTGAATCCTGCAGAAAGCATCTTAATGCAAATCATGAGGCTTTTCTTAATACCAAGCTTAATTTAGTGATCAACGATGCCAAGTAAGTATTTTAACCATTTTATTCCTTGTACAACTACAGCTTTGATATGCTGGATTAGATTGTATTTAAAGTCATGTTTGGAACATGGATTAAGCACTTGATATTCTATTGCTAATTGAGTATATTGCTGTTGAAGAGCTGAATTGGAGAAAAGGGATGAGAAATTTGATATACTTGTGGGAGATTTAGCTGATCAACTCTACACTTTAGATTTTATGAAACTATTCTCCAGCCCAAGCTCACTGACGACGGCATCTTCGTCACCCAGGTACTGATTTTTTCATCAAGAACTAATGGCATAAAAATTATCTTTCTATTCTCAATTCTATTTCTAATAAATTATCTTTCGTTTACCAATTTTCGCATTCTATTCTCAATTCTATTCAAACATGCTAACAACTATTACACACGTACAACTATTAAATTAAAAGATAAAACTCCATAGCAACCACAACATAACCAAACTGTTTTTGTAGGGGCAACATGTATATTGTTTGATGTATGTATCTTACGTGAATAGGCGGCACAAGAGCACGATGATGATTAGAATTGCAGATCTTCTAGCGTTGCCTATTGAATTTTCTGCAGCAAAAAAAAAAAGCCGTCCGAGTACATAGATAGAGAGAGCAGAGAGAACACGTGTCTTGTTTTTGGACCAAGGGGAGCTTCATTCCCGCTCAAATGGCTGCAGCCAATCACAGTTTAGGGGGAAACATGCAGATCTTAGGTCTTCGATTTCCTTTTATCTCTTCAAATCGGATGATTGCTCAATCATAAACTAATGGAAAATTTCTGCAAAGCTTATTTCTTCATTATCCCGTGGAATTATCTCATTCCTAATTTATCCTCTAAGGAAAAAACCTCCTAGCTCTAATCATAGGCGTTTGATTCAATCATATATCTATTTATGTAATCTAGATTTTCATTCCATAATTTTAATTCTATTTACAATAGGGTCCTGTTATAGTATTGTATCTATTGATGGGTTCATATGTAATAATTATTATTATTTATCAAAATTGTAAACGAAAATGTGTTGTGTTTAATACAATAGAATTGTTTAATAAAAATTTATAATTATCAATCGTATTTACAACATTTTTTATCAAAAGATTAGCTATTATATTTTTAATTAATAATAAATAGAACATTAAATTAAAAGACTATGTATCATATTTTGATGATTGAAATATTAAATTTTTTTAATGTAAACTATCTTGGTACATAATATAGAACTATTATTTAAAGTAAAATAATCGGTTTTTTTTAAGGGAATAATGTAAAATAATGTTTAAGTTGTGTTCAATATTTTTGATAATAAATTTGCCTTCAACATAATTTAAAGGGAGAGAAATATTTAATAACTTCGAAATTAAGAAATGGCACATATATTCACATTTACTGGCTGTACAAACTCCAAGAGACTGCTTAAATTTCAATAAACCCATACACTCGACAACTAAACTTAAAGAGACTCCTAAATTTTAAAAGATTACCTTAATTCGACCCAACATATTTACGACCCATGTGAACACATAACTGATAAACATAAAACCCATACACTCGATAGCTAAACTTAAAGAGACTCACATTAAATTAATAAACCCATACACTCGACAGCTAAACTTAAAGAGACTCCTAAATTTTAAAAGATTACCATAATTCGACCCAACATATTTACGACCCATATGAACACATAACTGATAAACATAAAACCCAAAATAAACGTCTAATTGTAGAAATTAGTTTGGACCCAACATATTTAAAACTTCTGTAATCACGCTTGAAAATACGGCGATGAAATGCTAAAGCTTTAATCATCATCCTCTAGCATGATCCTGTTGAACCCCCTATTTGACTGTGGTTCTTAAGTGGTGTGGTTATTTCATCCGTAATTGAATCTTCTTCATTGCCATCTTTCAATATCTCAACGAATGAGGAGAAAATAACTCACATTAAAAACGCATATTAAACTCACTACGATGGAATGGAGCAATAGAATTAGTAGACAAAACATGTTAGGTATGAGATTAACGAACACAAAATAGAATTTGACGGCCATAAAAAAAAAGAATATTAAAAAAAAACCCAAACTTAAAATAGCAATTAAATTCACACGAGGAAATAGGAAAATACAATTAACATATATATACATCCAAACTAAATGAAATGAACACTAATAATTTTGATTCAATACTACATTCGGCACTTTGCACGAAAAGTGATAATGCCTACGATTTTTGGGCTACTATTGAGAAGAGCGGCATTGTCGGCCATTTTTCTTCTTGCATATAGGAAATTTTTGTGGGAAGGTGAATCGGCAGAGAATTTACAGACAAATCGAAGATGAAAATGACATGTAGAAATGTAGTTTTGTCGGCTACATAACTAAAAAAAAAGAGAGAGATGGAAAAATAGGGATCACGCGACGTTACTTCATGAATATGACACATGGTGAGAAAACTTTTTTAAAAAAACGATGAGAAAACAACTCACATTAAAAACGCTTATTAAACTCACTACGATGGAATGGAGCAATAGAATTAGTAGACAAATCAATTGAAATGAGATTAACGAACACAAAATAGAATTTGACAGCCATAAAAAAAAAGAATATTAAAAAAAAACCCAAACTTAAAATAGCAATTAAATTCGCATGAGGAAATAGAAGAATACAATTAACATACACATGCATCCAAACTAAATGAAATGAATACTAATAATTTTGATTCAATACTAACGTCGGTGCATTGCTTGAAAAGTGATCATGCCTACGATTTTTTGGGGTACTATTGAGAAGACCGCATTGTTGGCCATTTTTAGTCTTGGCTATAGGAAATTTTTGACGGGAAGGTGAATCGATAGAGAATTTCTGGAAAAATCGACGATGAAAATGACATGTAGAAATGTAGTTTTGTCCGCTACATAATTAAAAAAGAAAAAAAAAAGAAAGAGGGAAAAATAATGATCACCTGACGAAAGGACAATTAAATTCACTATGAGGAAATTTTGAATACAGTTAGTAGACAAATCAATCCAAATAAATTAAACGAACACCAAAGACAATAAATGTTAAAAAGTATTATTATTATGTAATTGAATAACTTCATTTCCAACTAACAATTTAATATTTCAGATTGTGTCCCTTCAAAACGGTACTTAAATAGGTAGCACTGCTATATGTTATGAATTATTATGTTACGAATTCTTAACAGGGCATGCTTTTCAAAATGAATAAGTCAATGTGGTGACTTATGCTAAGAGCGAAGGCAGCTGCTGCCTCATGTCAAGAATGAATGCAGCTACCGCATTCACTCCACATTCTTTGGCATTGATACTATACTTTGAAGGCTCCATAACTGTAGTAAGTCGAGAAGACAACAACAACTACCTTACATTCAATGGAAATGGTGCAATGGAGTGTTAAAAATCCAGACATAAGATGCCATTCCCAAAACCCACACAACACAAGGCTATCAAAATAATAATATAAAAGCAAAAATGCCTAATGAATCATTATAGTATTCCAAATCACAATCAATAACCAAACTAAACATCCAAAGAATAACGAAACAGAAATTCAAAACAATGTCATAGGATCCAAACCGACATCTCCAAAATAAACTAACAAATAATCGATGGAAAAAAATAGAATGTCTTAATGAAATCATAAATAAAATGCCTTCACTTTTCAATCTTCACGTTCTTGAGCTTTTTATTGCTTGACGATTGAGTGTTTGAAGCATCTCCAGACCCATCATCATCGTCTTCAAAACAACGCTTAGAAGAAGGCGTATTAGCGTGTTCTCGTCAACTTCAACAACCAATTCAACAGCTACAAAATTGGATTAAGAAATTAATTGGCTTCCCAAAATACTTTCACTCGCCAATCCAATAAGATAGAAAGAAAGCCAAACCCATATCACATCTACCAAATTAACTTAGAACAACATATAACAGTTGTGCATTGTCCATCTATAGTACAAGAAGTAGGAATTCAAACAATGAGGGATGTAAATAGGATTAGGAGAACAAAACATTACCACATTTGAATCGCTTGTTTGGCCTTGGGAATTAGCTTGTCAAGGTCATCATCCGACTCACTTTCTGTTAAAGAAAGCCATCGCGATGAGGACAAATAAATTAGCGAGAATACATAAATCATAAATAAAAATAGTTTTTTTAATTAGGCAACTACATCTGAACTTGAGTATTCATGTCTTGGCTTGTGTTCATTTATAATATCCGGATCACTGCACAATTGTGAAATATTGAACACCCTCGCACTACCACTGCCTTGGTAACCGGATACTTTAAAGAGATATGCATTCCCTTGTATATTCTCTATTTCTTTTGGTAAAGTGGCGATTCCATCACCCTTGAACAAAAAAATAATATTAATATTAATATTAATAACGTAGAAACAAAAAAAAATTAAGATTGGGTAAATACATGTATTTAACAGAGTGAAAAAAAATAAAATGAGTAAATAGAATCTTGACAATCTAACCTCACTGGATTGTCGAGCTAATTCTTCAGCCCCCATTTCGAGAAGGGTACGACACAAATCATCCCACAACATTGCCATCAAGCTCGCAGTATTGTCCTTCACATCAACCTTGACTCTATACCTCATTGCAGGCTTTGGGGTTTTCTTTCTGCAATTGCTACATTGATACTCCTCCAAACATTTCAACTTTCTTTGAACACTTAGGATCAGGACAAGCTTGATAAGACCACCCTTCTTTCGAAAGTACACGGGATATGATTCCATAAAACCAATACCCCTTAATCTGCATATAAATTTAAGTATGTTAAAAAATGGTTTAGAAGGGGGAAAAAAGAGAAAAACGATGGAGAGAGTCAAACGGCTAAATAAAAAGGTTAAACATAGAGATACCTCTTTTGCATGCAACAAATTTGAGATGTCAGAAATAACTGGGCCAATTGAGCCAGAGCCTTGAGATAAAGTAGATATTGAGCCACCATTTTGAGATGACGGCGCATTAAGAGCCATGAACCTAAAAACCAATCCATCAATTTTGTAAGAAATCGAAAAATTACTCAAGAGTGATTTCAAGAATATTTTTTAAATAAGTATTTGTTTACCTATACCGAAACTCCTCCACATCAGGGATGTGTTCATCTATAAGAACCTTTGTAACATGGAAAGAAGTAGCCAACCCAATCGTATTATCTTCATTATTGAAAAAAGTAAAGGACATAAGTTACAATTATAGAATAAGAAAAATACATTTGGCATGAAATAGAGCAGAAAACTATATCATAAAACACCTTTTTTCCTAGATATACGACATAGCTGCAACAACACAACAACTATAGCATTCCTTCTTCTATGCAACGCACCTCTTGCTTGATCGCCGTATTCTCCCCACAAAGTACAACTAATACGGTCATTGCTATCAACAACAATGCATAAGGTCAACTATATATTACATTTTTTGTAAATTGTTTTAATACAAATAAATTATAAATTACAAATTTATGTGAATATAAAATAGATAACATCATCAAAAATTTGTTTTTGATAAAAAAACATATATGAAATACCCCAAATCTCTGAGATGGAAGGATAAGAAATTAGATCCCGTTGCTTCTCCAGGATATACAGTCTCACTTGGAACCAACGCACCAATAAAATCTAAAGAGCACCAGGTGAAAACTAACGTTAAAAATGAAAACTTTCAAAATCATTTAGATGATTGAAAGATTTATACAAGTAAATATACGTACCAATCAAATCAGGTTGTTCGTCAGTGGAAGGCGTTTGAAGCACTTCATTCACAGTTTTAAAATTGTAAAGCCTCATGGGAAAATCAGGATACTCCGCAACAACATTTTGACTAACAATGGTTGTGTCCGTGAAATAAAATCTGAAAGCATGGGAAGTTGGCCTCCAACCGCCACCATTTGGATTGACATTAAAATTTTTCACGATAAAAACTCCATGCTCATCAATGTTGTCTATGAACTTGTTAATTAGCTCAATCCGGTCAACAGATTGCTTTGTATCGCATACCTGCGAAATACAATTTAATATATCAAAATATTTATTTAATCAAGCAACTATAAATATCATAATATTTATTTAATACAATACTCTTATGCATTGAGAGTGAATTATTCACTACCTCTTCATCATGAAAAACCATATCCAACAGTCTAGGTACATTAGGTTCATTCCTTCTGGGAACCGTCCATAAACGAACAACACGAATAGTAAAGCATGCTTTCTTTGAAAGCTTTCCAACAACATGAGATAACATCGTGTTTTGAGGAGCCATTGGAGTACTAATGCACCACAGAACATGTCAACAATAATGGAAGAATCAATTAGAACCCAACACAACAGATAACTAACATCTAAAAAAAACCATAACATGCTCATACACGTGGTTCTACAATGGTTACACAGATTTAGCAAGTGTCATATCATAAATTAGCAAGTATATTCTTGGTGTAGCATGCATTTAAAATTGTTCTGTTGGTATCCTGGAATTGAAATGAAATCGGGTGGCCACAATTCCAGCATGCATTCACATGCTATCTCTGGAATTTTTCCAAATAAAATTCTTCTAAAGGAAGCATCTTAGCAATTTGTGCAATGTCACCATGAAATAGAACACAAAAGCGACATTTTTGGTACTTAGCAATTCATATATATTGAATTAAATACTTTACTAACTGCAAATCCACATACCGTTGATGAATTTCGTGGAAGATATTGAAGCTGTGTAGAGTTAAGATCTCTGCAACCAAAAAGCAGGATACCACAACCATCAATGGAAAAAATTAGAAAAAAAAAAAAGAAAAAGGACAACCACCAAGCTGAGTATATAATGCATACAGAGGATTCAAACAAAGCTCAGTGGGTCTATACATCAAATCCAAAGCAAAACAAAAAAGAAAAAAAACAGAGGATATGAACAAAGCTCGATCGGTCTATACATCAAATCGAAATTTAAAAAAAAAGAGGAAGAAAAACAGAGGATTCTTACAAAGATCGGTCGGTCTATACATCAAATCTACAAATTTCATAAAAAAAAAGGGTTTTGAATGAAGGCAGAGTTCTTTGTATACACCAAATTTCAAAATAAAAATAAAAATTGAGAGGGTCAAGCGAAGGCTAAAATGCATTATCAAATCTCAAAATCCGTAGAAACCATGGAAAATCAAGCTATTGACGAAAAACGAAGATGATTTACATAAAGGGGATAAAATACCTTGAGATATGGTGAAGACGAAACCACACCGCAGTCGACGCATATATACACGATTGCACCAGTTGTGTAAAGAGAAAAATTCGATGGAAGGAAGAACTTCTTGCCATAATTACGATATAATTTGATTACGAAGAATCAAAAAATACCGATTGGCGGTTGTATATCAGCGTCAATTACTTTAATTAAATGGTAGTATTGAAGGAAAATAGATATCTTTGAGAAGGGAAAGGTAATCCTAAACCCTAACTTATGAGAAAGAGGAGAAGATGAGCGTCCCTCAATCTGTAGAAATCGGCCGAGAAAGAAGACCAAGCGCGTGAATAAAATCCTCTCAATCCGTAGCAATCGACCTAGAAAGAAGTCCAAGCGGCGTGAATTAAATCCTTCTTTTATGGTGTAGCGTGAAAACACAAAACAAAGGAAATAAAGGGGGGACAAGCGAGATTACAGCTGGCTAAAAGTACAAAGGAAATAAAGGAGAAAAAAATCGAGAATACAGCTGGCCAAAAGTTTGAGCGGGAAAATAATTAAAAATGAATAAAAAAATAGAGTGAAATACTCTAGTATTATATATATATAGATGATTGTGTATTGTTTTTCTGATAAAATAATGATTGTGTATTTTTTATTTTTTATTTTTTTTTATAAAATAGTGACTGTGGGTTGTTAGGTGCAAGGTCTTTGACAAGATATTACATACTAAAAGATTACGAAAATTGGGTAATTAGATAATAAGAAAATGGCATGAAATGTAAGCATTCACGGTGGTGAACTTTAAACTTATGGAGTCACATAAGCATTTTTTTATTATTAACTAGCAGTAACACCCGTGCGCTGTACGGGGAGCCGAGTACATTGATACGTAATTCCTATTAATATATATAAATTATCAGTATTGAAAACTATTACAAAAAATAACACTATAATCTAAAACATCAAATAATTTAAGTAAAGCATATTCACTTTTAAAAAACAAGAAAACATACAACAGAGTTTCGTTTGTATTTCGATCAATTCCAACATATGAATATTGGTACAACTTATAACGATCAACATTTCGAAAATCTTCATGAATAGCATAATTTTACATTCGTATCCAACAATAATAATATTCGTTAATTATCCACAAAATTACATTGGACAATAATGCCAAGCATACTATAAAATTCATAAATACATCAATCTTGAATGCACAATGGACAACATGTTATAGTCTTTGTTTCATCGCTTTCTTGTCACACAATGCACAAAGAATGGATGTATGATCGATACACATGGTAACCTACAATAGCATAAGTAAGAACAAATCTCATTAAGCAATCCATAAGATCTCGATGATAAGAAAGTAAATAATAGACCCCAACAATAAACTTAATTAATATTGCCAATAAAATAATTTCATAAAAATTTCGACAGGATTTCGCCTGTATTTCATACTAATCCATCCTGCAAACATCAAAGGCGAAACTTACCAAAAAGCACAAAACTTAGAGCTTGTTTGCATGCTCTTAAAAATTCATACTTTTTCATACTTTTTAACATTAAAATTTGGTCAAACAAATCACATCCATCCACTTCCACTCATTTTTTCACTTCTTACTCATAAAAATATATTAAAATTTGTATGATGACACCCTCTTAATTTATAACAAATAAATGTTTTGATAAATATTAATAGTATAAAAATAGAACATTCAAAAATATAAACTGAATACTGGTTAGAGTACTAAACTTAATTAATATAATAGTGAAAGAATTCTATAAAAAATTTTGAGAAAGTTTCCCTTGTATTGAATGGGATAACAATTTGTCATAGAGATTGTGATAATATGAATGCAAAATAAAATAATATTAAATTAAATGCTACAATTATTAAAATAACCAAAATAAAAAACGCTATTAACCTTTGCTAAGCTTATAGTTTTTTTTTTTTGAAATTATTTTGCATTCTATTATATTCAAATACAAATTCGGAGATATTAACTATACACCAGTGTAATACATGGTATTGATAATCAATATATGAATAATAATTTCTAAAATTTTATTGTGAAATATAATCAACACATAAATATATTGTAGAAATAACAATGTAGTAGATACAGTTTGGCAAATCCAATACTCCGGCCTTGTCTTTATCTTTGCCTCGACCATATCTTCATTTAATTGAAGTCGAGCGAAAATGAAATAAGAGGGAACTTCCCATTCTTCGTCCACCGCCAAAGTTAGAAAATTCTCATTCCCATCCATACCGCATCATGATCATATCATCGGAATGAATTAATTAATTGTAGCACAATTTATTTTAACTCAATTTTATTCTTAAGCTAACTATTCCTAAAATGAATTAATTATGTCCAAAGTAATTAGTTTAACAGCCGCAGCTTTGAGAATTATATGAATTTAATTTTAAAGATATTGAGAGATATCTTTCGTCTTTTATGAGAAATCTTGCCAACAAATTGCAATATAATTAATTTTTAATAATTTTTTAAATTAATACTATTTTTCCGGTTTTAGCAATATAATTCATTTTTCTTAATTTTCACCCAAAAAACTGTGTAAATTTCTATCTAATGAAATTGAAACCAATTAAATCATCTCAGAATCAATTTTAATTTTTATCTAATTATCTCAAAAAAGATTTAATTATTTTTAAAATAATTAGCTTTAAATCTACAGTTCTAAGAATTATATAAATCTAATTTTAAAGATATTTCGTAATTTAAAAGATATTTTGCAATGTAAAAAAATTATTTCTATTGCAGGCAAAGTCTTGCTAGCTGTAGCAATCTCATGAATTTTCATTAGTTTTTGTTTTTGAAATTAATTATATTTCTCCCCTTTGAAAAACATAATTAATTTTTATTAAAATTTGTCCATTGAAACGATGTCCAATTAAATGTTAATAATATAATTAATAATAATTAAGTGCAATATAAATAATTTTAAATAATTTTCATTTTTAAAATAATTATTTCTAAAAAGAATTAATTATTTCCAAAATAATTAGCTTAATGCCCGCAATTTTAAGGATTGTACGATTCTAGCTTTAAAGATATCTTATAGTTTAAAAGATATCTTCCAATATAAAAGATATATAGATAAAGACATAGGCATAGATATATATTCCAGTAATTACAAAAATTGATGTTACATATTTCTTTTATCACACTAAAATTAAATCTTTGCAAAATTGCTCATTTTAATTAATGTTAATTTTTTAACTATTTCTATTTTTAAAAATAATTAATTATTTATGAAACTGATTAAAAGGTTCTATCTAATTTTTTAATTTTCATTTTGCACGTTTCTTTTTATTTTTGATGTTAAAACTTAATGAATTATAACTTTATATCTTCGGAAAATTAAATTTTAGCGAAATTCGTAATAATTAAATTTCATTTTGTAGATTATTATTTTTAAAAATAATTATCTATTTCTAAATAAATTAATGAGCCTAGTGTAATTTTTAAATTTTAATGTTACGTTTTTAAAAAAATTTTGTGTCAAAATTTAATGAATGGTAATTTTGCATCCCCATAGAAATCTTAACAAGATTATTAATTTTAATTAATTTTATTTTGTATAGAATTATTTTTTGGTTCTTAGATATTTAGTTATAAAAATCAATTATTTCTAAAAATAATTAATCATTTTTAAAAGTAATTTTCGCAAGAAATGAGGAGAGAATTTGGCAGAATATCTAATAAATTACATTATGTCTAACTTTTGCTATAATTTTATGTGTATGCCTATTTATAAATGATACTTACTTTATTTATAAATAAAATATTTCAATACATACATGATGATAAGCTAAAGACAATAAGATGGATATCGGATTCCTAATATATAGTCTATGTTAATATCGGATAAAAAAGGGAAGAAAAGAATCAGATCCTAATATATATAGTTAATCATTATTAATCTATATGTTAATCTATATTCTGTATATCTATTTTAAAATATAATTAATGTGTTGTGAGTGGGAAAATCAAATTCAAAAAATGCTAAAATGTGAGCGGAAAATTTTCCTATGAAATCGGTCTCTGTTTATTAATATATATATATAGATATAGATTAAGAATAAACAAAAAACGTGAATGTAAATAATTTTTTATAGATATAAATATACAATATAGAATTATAGAATGTAGATAATTATTATGGTAGGATAATCATGGTTATCTTAATATAATAATAAGAGGAGTGCCAACTAGGCACTGCGCCATGTTGGCAGCGCCAAGTTGGCACTCATTTAATTACTTAAAATTAAAAAAGGAAAATCTTATTTTGGAAATAAATATTAAATACACACTTTATTATTTTATTTTTCTTATTTAATTTAATTTATTTTCTTTATTTAGTATTTTTTCCTTATTTTAATTTTTTATATAAATTTTAATTTTTCAATTATGTATATAATTGAAAATAAACAAAAAAAATGCAAATATTAATGAAAATGTGATATGATATCAAAGTTACAAACTGTAATATCAATTGAATTATTTTTAAAAATGATAATTAACTTTTTTAATATACATTTTAATTTTGAATATTACATTTTAATTTTTATATATTTTTAGTTTTTGAATTATAGTGTCAACTTGGTATAGTCTTTAGGTTGGCAATGATTTGTTATTAAAAATCATTTTTATTTATTTAAAAAAGTAAATGAGAAAAACCTTTTTTATTTACTTAATGTACAAAATCAGTTCAATATTCAAAATTCACTTCGAGCTAAATATGATATAAAATCAATTCAATATTCACAAAATTTATATACGTATCTGTAGGCCAACTATAAGATCATTGCTAATCATATTTGAAATATACATTTGAATAGTTATGTATGACTCATAAAACATAGTATTTAGTTTTTTTTTCTTTGGTCAAAAAATATATTATCTAAATTTTCCCAAATATTATGTTTTTCCCTAAAATCACCAATTACGATAATTGATATAATATTTTTTCTTGTAAGATAATATTTCTCACCAAATTTATTGTCTTATTTTATAATATTATTTTATGTAAATATATCATTTTAATCGTCTCGTGCAACGCACGGGGGTAATACTAGTTTTAAAATATAATTAATGTGTTGTGAGTGGGAAAATCAAATTCAAAAAATGCTAAAATGTGAGCGGAAAATTTTCCTATGAAATCGGTCTCTGTTTATTAATATATATATATATATATATATAGATTAAGAATAAACAAAAAACGTGAATGTAAATAATTTTTTTATAGATATAAATATACAATATAGAATTATAGAATGTAGATAATTATTATGGTAGGATAATCATGGTTATTTAAGAATAATGATGAAATAAGGATATTTGTATTATTTTATGAGTGGTAAAATAGTCCCCAAAAAATTCAAAAGAGCCAACATAAGTGAAATTTAATGAGCGGGAAAAATTGGCGCCAACCAAATTCAAAAATGTGCCTCTCTTTATTAATATATAGATTAACATATTAATATGTCCAATTTAATTAATATTTCATATCTATAACAAACACGTTAAACTTAATTATAAAAAACCAGTCACATCCACTAGGCTTGTCATACAAGCTAGGAGAGCCGCCTCGGCTGGCCTAAGGCTTGTTGGAGCTTGGGTCGAGCTCGTGTACTGTACGAGCTAACCGAACTCGGCTCGTCCTATTGGCTAGCGGCTCGCTCAAACTCGTGAGCGCCGAGCGAGCTCGAGCCAAGCAGCTCGCCAATAGAGTTGTTCGAGCTCGAGTCGAGCCTGACTCATGAGCCATTTTGCCATGTCTAACATCCTCATATTTTAGATGTGATTTACAATGTATTTGCCTAACATTATAACAAGCCCTTAGTGTATTCATTGTAAATGTGATTTTGACATTTCACTAGCATATGCTACTAAGATGTGATTTTTTTTAGGCTTCTCATTTTAACTATTTTTATGCATTATTTTTTTAAAATTTGAATTTGATCAAATCAGTCATATCCAAATAACTCGTGAGATGTATATGTATTACAAAAGTTTTCACCATTCAATTTCACGCATTCTCTCTTATATTTCACATAAAAATGCATACAAATTTGAATCCTGAAAGACTTGAGTGATTTCTATTAAAAGGGAAGGGGTGCTTAAGTGATTTAAGGTATGTTTGATAGAAATTATTGGAAAATAAAATTTTTAAATATGCGATAGAAGCGTAAAGAAGATAGAAAAGCAAGATTAACATAACTAGTAGGTTAAAACCCTAAATTACCACCGAATATTTAAAAGGTTTCTCAGTTACTCCGTATTTTAAATTGGTCGGTAGAGTGTCATGACACTATTAAAATTATACCATCATATGCCACTGTCTTTAACAACGGTAAAATAATTAATGCAAGTAGAAATGAGGCCCATATGTGGATGGTTTTTCAAGAAATAAAATTGACACATTAGCAAAATTGTTTCTGATATGGCATAAATAAAAAGTAAAAAAGATAGGTTGCTCGGAAAAACTAAAGTGTTGTCGATAACAACCCAAAAATAATTATAAATTAAAATTAAAAAAGAAAATAGTTGCAGCGTTCAAGCCACTAAAATCTATGCTTTTTTATTTTTTAAAATTTTATTACCTTTAATTTTTCGTGAAATATTAAAAAGGAAAAAATCATGATCTTGATGTTGCAACTTTTTATTTTCTTTCTTTTTTTTATTATTAGTGTTTTCACCCGTGCGTTGTACGGGGAGATGTAAAAAATACAATGCTCGTTATGCTCCATCAAAGTAATTAAATAATAAACATAAGCACAAGGACCAAGTTTCAAATAAAAAAAATAAAAAAAAACAGAACATAAAAGAATAAAAACAAAACATTCGAAATCTTAGAAATAGAAAAGACTATGTATGCATAGAGAATTGGGTATCTTAATTAGAAATTGGTGCTTATCAATTAGGGGTAGGATTAATACATATGAAAAGAATTACCCAACGAATTCTAGGCGGAGGGATTAGAATTTTAATTACAATAGGATTGGTTGAGGAAAAAATCCGTGTGAGATTGTAAGGAAGTATGTTTGAGCGAGACTCAAAAGAATAAAATAAAATATTAATATTTTAATTCTGAAAAACCAAAGAATGAGCGAAAACTGACTTCATTTTATTAATATATAGATAGATGTGGTCATCAACAACACATGTTTTCCAGCAAAATTATGAATTTTTATTTTTATTTTTTTAAAATTATGCCACATTAGAAACAATTTTGGTGACGTGACAATTTTATATATTCAACAATTATCACATTTCCACATTGGTTAACTATTTTATCGGTATAACAAAAAATGACATGTGGGGGTATAATTTTAATAATAGAATAACATTCTAAATGTTATAAAAGTATAGAAACAATAGAGAGAATTTAGAGAGAATGAATTCTAAGGAATTCTCAGGAATGAATTTCATTAATAACTGAAGCCCTATTTATAGGAAAACTTCGAATGGTACAACCGTAATTACATAATTTCATTAAGGGTATAATAGTCATTCACATATAATAATTACATCTTTTACCAAATTATTCCTCCACAAAATTATTCCTCCACCAAATTATTCCTCATAATTCATAACCACCACATTATTCTCAATTATTCATAACACCTAATAATTATTCTTCAATTATTATTCATAACACTCCCCTTGAATGACTATTAATACAAATGTCTTACGGACTGTTTGGAGAAAAACCCAGTGGGAAAAAACTTCCAAACCGATTGCGGGATAGCTTGGAGTGGTTATATCGCTTCATCAAAACATTGCTCCCCACGATGTCTATCGGCATATGAGTATTCATGTCTTTGCCTCGTTAAAACCTTGTCAAGAAAACCCGGTGGGAAAAACTTGATCGAAGGAAAAAGAGTACAATTTGCTCCGCTTGATTTCATATCTTGAGAACGATATCTTTACTTCGTAAATGATTTCAATATCATCATCGTTTGGATCTAAAGCATTAGCTCCATTATAACTTGATCCAATAGATACATCAGTATCAATTTCTCCTATCGTTCTCAATATACCATGAATATGCCTCGTTAAAACCTTATTAGGAAAAACCCATGGGAAAAACCTAATGAAGGAAAAGAGTACATTATTCATGTGAATACGCCTTTAAAGTTGCCTCATTAAAAACCTTGCTAGGAAAACCCAATGGGATAAAACCTCACTCAAGGGAAAAAGAGTGCAACGCGTATTTTATACAATTATCTTTATAAGCATTTCAAAATCTTTCATACATTTGTATGAGTATCATATACATTGGTTTTATACTCTTCGTTCATTTAGAGTGCATCAATTTTCGTACACAACTACAAAACATTCACCATGAACACATGTCTCCAAACACACAATTTAAAGCATATAAATTCATCGTAAAAACATGTAAACATATAAGTAAACCTTCATAACTAATTAACACTTAAAATATATCATTTAACATTTAATACTCACTTAATAGGTTATTTCATTCCTGTGGGCTTAGCTCACCCTTTAGGGTACTCATAAACACGGGTTTAGCTCATCCGATCCTTTAATTTCCTTTTTGGTACTACACACACGATCGGTAATTTAACTTTCATGAGCATGCAACATATAATGACCACCATGCTTATCTTTAAACTTGAGCAATAGTCATCATCATCTCATCATCTCATAAGTTAAGGATTTCACATTCACCATTTATCATCTTCAATATATCTCAATATTTTCATTATCATTGATCATATGTAGCGCTACATTTTTATATCGTGTCGACACTTTTCAATTTCATTTCTTTCCCCATATCGACATAACTTATCGAGATATCTCTTTATCAATCCTCTTTTAGGATTACACAATATAGTTATGTCTATATACTCTTCAAGAGTATATGCCTCCGTTATTAAGACCATCTTTTATAATTTGCTTTGATATATATGATTGGGGAAATATCAACGCTTCTGGCGTGCTAACTTATCAAAGCATCGTAGCTAATATATGTGATTGTTCATAGCCTTTCATGCATCTTTGAACTTCAAGTTCGTATTTCAATTTCGAGGATATAACATGATGCATTTCACATATTATTTTCAACCTTTAATACTCCCTCATCTTGAAAATTTAGAACACCAAAACTCATACAGATTGGTATTATTTTAATCATATATGTTCTCATCATTCAAATTTAATATGGGAATTTAGACCGTTTGCATTCTATTCTCGATATCGACAATTTATTTGAGGACTTTAAATAATTTGCCATATAATATCCCACTTGTATGCGCATACTCAAATCCTTCAGGGATTTATTCAAGTATTGGGATATACATTTACTAGCTTTATCATTAAATCTGAAAATCATGCTCATACCGTGAGCAAATATTTCGTAAATTTCAAATTACGAATCATATACACATGTGACTATCTAGTGGATCCATATCATAATATCTAGTAGTCCACATGGAGGATGAGTGGGCCCATACTTCTCATCCTTTAATCCAGATATATTTGGGATTTATTCCCAATATTGGCTAGTAATGATTTCATCATTTATCGAGAACAATCATTGAAGAATTCTTTTAATTTTTCACTTGAAATATTGATTTCAATAATTATTTAAACCGGGATGGTCAGTCCGGTTTTGCAAACGAGTATTATTGAACTTCTAGTTCAATAAATTCTTATATCGATTTCACTAGTATCTGTATAGTGCTCAATATGATTTATCATAGAAATCATTCACCGAGCATATTCCATCATCTTTTGGTGACATTATTGTCTACTCTCTGTTCAAATACAGATTCTGACTCATACGCATCACATCAGGCTATTATTTAATTCGAAATCGTAGCTCTTACGCTTCATATTATTTATTTAAAATCGAGTCTTATTTCATACGCGTCGTATTATTCTATAAATAAATCATCAAAATTATTGCAAAATTCATCCTAACAAGGATCTATACATTATAATGGATCATATGCTCTCAAATCTTCGAAAATACTATCCATCACTACCGATCAAAATCCTAAGAAGGATTTATCGATGTAGGCTGGAAAGATTAAGAATGCTAATGAATAAGGGTATCCCACAAGATATCCGATGCTTGATTGAAGCAAAGGTTCGATTATCTGGTGAGGTTTCAATTCCTTCTAAATACATGCCTGGTATGGGTAAAAGTAGTTTTTCAAAGAAACGGAGAGCAAAAAGATTAGGAGGATGCTACAAGTGTGCTCGGTGGACATGTGACACTCGATGTAAATCTGTGGGGTACTTGTCCAGAAATCGAGAAGATAAAATAGCATTCATTAAGGATGGATTGAGTAAGGAGCCTTTGGATGATATTCAACAGGCTCTTGAGACACATCCTAGTGGACACGTACAAGGTGAGCTAATGGCCTTATGGGCCAAATTCAAAGATCAACAAACGCGTTACAGTCTTGAAAAACTTACTTTAGAAGATCCTGTTTGTAAATTTAGTAGAAAATTTTAGCATAATGATTTTCCCATATTTATGTAAGAAAGCTCGGTGTAATAACAAAGATCAATATATTTCTTGTAATTGTAAATATTGTTTTTCGATTTTAAGATATATATATATATGTATATATATATTATTTTTCAATCACCGACAGATATATGTCATTTTCACTTAAAAAAAATTTTCTGCATTTTTTTTTCTCTTTCATATTTGTCAAAAAGTAAATAGTGCACTCAATTATTGGTTTGAAAATTTTTCTTTAAATAGAGGGATTCATATATCTCTCATGTTCATACATTAAAAGTATAGTGCAAAAAGAGATATAGGAGTAGAGATGGATATGGAGATTTTAGAATCATCTCATACAAGTCAGCTTTTACCTCGCCATATTAAACCGTATGTATTCTTGGTGGATCTAAAGCAGGCCATATCCAATATGTGGATATGGCAAACCGACTTGTAAAAGAGTTAGGAGACAAGAAATCAATATACTATACGGAGGAACCAACAACAAACTTTTAGCTAGACTTATAATGGTCGCACAATCATGGGGAATAAGAGTTTGAGCGTAATACCTTTCCATCTAGTTGGATCTAATACTCAATTGGAGCAGTTCTACCATTGGTCCAAAGGGTTGGTGCTACAAGCACAATCCATCCACAATCGCATGATGTATATGATGAATAATAGTGATACTTTCATTGTCCTTCCAGGCGTCTACAACACACTGGAGGAAATATTCAATATAGCCTCGTTGGCACAGTGGAATTTTCATGTCAAACCAATAGGTTTGTTGAATATTAATAATTTCTTTGATGGCTTACTAGCGTTTCTAGATCAGGGTGTAAATAATAAGTTTATCTCTCATTCAATGAGAAAAATACTTATTTACGCTGAATGCTGATGAACTACTCATCAAATTTCATGCATATGTTCAAGAATCTGTGGAAGCCCAGGTCCGTCAGTCACAGACCACTGGTGTCAAGCGAAAAAGAAATTCGGATCCTTTAAATATTTCATTATGAATCCTAATGTTGATGGTAAGCGAGTTAATGAGTATTTATACTCTCGAGACGCATCCCTCATTTATGGATTCAAGTATGTATATTCTTTTTGCATTTCTATATTTTCGAGTGTTTAATGCCATCTTTTGATATTCTCAATATGTTCCACTTTACTGCTTTGTACTTCTTCCTGAGTAATAATAATAATATCATATCGCTTTATTCAAATACGTATATCTAGTGATTTTGCTTCTTCAAGAGCATTTTATTCTCATATTAATACAATCTCATATCATCGATGAGATTACTTCATATAAGCTTTCCATGCGATATATTTTCTTTGATTTATCAACATGGGATCTATTCAGCATTTTACTTTCGTCTATTTATCCAATGGTAACTTCAAGTACCACTTACTCAATTTTCTCCTTTAATATTCGGTATATATATGGGGAAGTAATTTTATTCTCATCGTCTACTACTTCGAGAGTATGATTAGAATATTTGATCAACTACTTCTTCTGGAGTAGGATTCGTTATAACCAATCGTGTAGTATAACCCACCACATTGGAAATATGCACACCAATCGTGTGGTATTACCCACCACATTGGAAATATACTCAAACTATAAAGTGCATAAATTTAAATTGCAGAAATTAAATTTCCTCTAATAGTTGGTCGAACCTACCTTATGGGAATTATTGCAATAAATATAAATTTACGGAATTTAAATTGCGAGAATTAAATTGCATAATGTTTAACTACTTCTTCAGGAGTAGGATCTGCTTAGTAGAAGGTATTACCCATCACTTAGCATATAAAGTGCAGAAATATATAAAACATTCCGCTTAGTGACGGTTGAACCCATCATCAAGTAGGAGGTATTGCGATAATTAAATTGCATAAAGTAAAGTCTGAGAATTAAATATTGAATCGCTTTACGGGAGCAAATTTGTTCTTCTGTAACAAATACTCATTACTTACAAGAAAGACACTTATCCTTCTGAATAAGTATATTATGTAATTGAACTCTTCGAGAGTTACATTAATATTTTGATCTATTAACTCAAATGGACTTGGTCGTAATTAATGGATTTAGAATTTCTTCATGAATATTCTATCCATTTTTCACTGTCGTCAAAATTAGGGTCGGTTTTACTCCTAAGGGTAAAATTGTCCATTCCAATTGTGAAAGGTAAAATTGTCAAAAATATTTTATCAATGTTTTACGATTGGAAAATTATCTCCTTTCTACTTCAATTTATCAATATCAAAATGTTCAAGGACTATTTTGTAACTTTTTCAAAAGTTGGTGTACTGATTTGTAAATTTTGAAAGTTTGATAATAACATATTTCAAAACGAGTTATTACCCTATCAATGTTGGTGTCAAATCAAGCTCTCGTTAAATCGAGTATAATGGAGTCTAGAAAATTTGATTTTGATAATGTATGCTCCTTTATATCTCGATAAAGCGAATGTTATAGTTTAATATATTATTATATTATAAAATAATATATAATTATTATATTATAATGGAATATATATACCTTCGTCTTTTTCTGATTCTCTTCCTTTCTTCACACTCTGCACCGACACTTCCATTTGATTACCTGGCACGGGTTGGACGGGACGTGGCAGATCAATGGGAGGATTATTATCTAGACACGATAGCCAAAGGGTTAGTTTCCTCCTCATGTATGCTCTCCAAATTGCTACCACCGCTTGTCGTAATTAGGTAGATTAATTTGTGGTTGAGGGAATTATCAAGAAGTGGTGATTAGGGTAGTGGAAGGAAGAAGGAAAAGGGTGTTAAGCATAGTCTTAATCAGGTTTATAATCATGGAGCGTCAAAGAAATATTGGCCATAATTTTCTTGTAATAATCCAGGTTTACGTCTGAAGATCATCTATAAGATCTGCAGTAGAAGCATACTTCTTTCATATTACTCAAAGGGTTAGAGACTACGTCTTGATAACGTGTTATAAAAGTATAAACAATAGAGAGAATTTGTAGAGAATGAATTACAGGAATTCTCGAGAATGAATTTCATTAATAACTGAGTTCTATTTATGTGAAAGCTTGAATTCATAAACTGTAATTACATAATTTCATCAAGGGTATAATAGTCATTCACATATAATAATTACATCTTTTACCAAATTATTCCTCCACAAAATTATTCCTCCACCAAATTATTCCTCATAATTCATAACCACCACATTATTCTCAATTATTCATAACACCTAATAATTATTCTTCAATTATTATTCATAACACTAAAGACCATTTTTTAATTAAAGTATAGAAACAGTTGAGAAACATTTCAAATGGTACAGTAGCAATTGATGATTTTTACTCTAGTTAAAAAGAAAATGCCCTTACGGAGTCTATTATGGGTGCCCTACCGTTACCATAACATATCCAAATCCATACCATTATTGAAAACATTTTTCTAATCTGTGCCATCTAATTAACTCCCAACCATTCTTGCAAATAAATAATAAATAATAAATAAATAAAACTCCTAATCAGTATCTATTCACCAATTTTTCTATTAGTCAATTTTGTCCTTATTATTAATACTTATTAACTGATATTATTACAATTAATTAATGATTAGTACACTGTCATTAAAAAATTAATTAATTATAATTAAATATTTTTCTTACTACATATAATTAGATTGCAATAACAAACCATTAAATTGATAGATATTAATGTATATAATTTTAGAAAATAAAAAAAATATTCAACCTTATAACTTTGGGTGAGGCTAAATACACCCACCCTCTTTACTAAGGACACCCACCCACAAATTTCATTCCAGCTCTAGCCTTCTCCTCTCTCTCTCTCTCTCTCTCTTTCTCTCTCTCTCCTTTTTTGTGGTTCACCATGTTTGGCAGCCATTTCTGACAGTGAGTGTTGCCAGAAATGGCATCAAGAAGAAGCTGCAAGCTGTGGCTTCTTGTCAGAAATGGCTGCTTTCTCTCTCTTTTTGTTTTTTTCCTGTTTTTTTGGTGGTGTTCGGCCAACACAGGCCGAACACCATGTTTGGTGCGTGCAACAACAAGAAGCTGCAGCTTCTTCCAAGTAGAAGAAACTGCAAGCAAGCTGCAACTTCTTCTAAGGAAAAGAAGCAAGCTTCTTCTTGTTGCAAATGGTTGCCAAATGGTGTCGGCTAGCGGGTTTTTTTTTTTACTTTCTTTTTTTTTGTTGGTGGAGGGTATAATGGAGAGATTAGGAAAAATGGATTTAGTAAGTAAAATGAGTGGGTGCATTTTGCCTCGCTCTATAACTTTTCTAAAACAAGAATTGTATTTGATTTTCCATCGAAAATAAAACTCATTTAATAGATTCAAGAATTTGTATAATTGATATTCAAAAAGAGTGTTACATTTGATTACGCAAAACTTTTAATAATTCCACTCAAAGTTCAACTCACTTGATATTTAAAAAAAAAAAATTCATTCAATTAATATTGATTTAACCATTTATAACATTAAAAGTCAAATTTAATAGCCTGATCATTTTTTATAAATATTAAATTTCAGTTATTTTATGAATTAAATAAGATGAATTTTCTTGTGACTTATCAAGTCTTTATCGATTATATCATTGTGCCATTTTAGACTCTTTTTCTCTCCTAGCTAAGGTCATATTAACAATATACAAATCTGTGTCACCTGGTTTATTAATTGTCAATTATTTATCGTGTTTTACTTTTTAATGTTTTCTTCCTTTTTTTTTGTATGATTTCAATTTTATTTTTATAGCAATCATTTCATTAAATTCTTTTAGACAAGTCTATTCTCATGAATGAAATAAAAGAGAATACATAATAAGAGTATTGCTCATCTTACAATCTCTACTTTTATTTTTTATTTTTACCTTTTGTTTGTCACATCTATATTGTGATCATTGTTAATATTGTTATTATTTTGAGTATATTATTCCTTAGAATAGAAGAGAAGAATACATGTTTAAATATTTTTGTAAAGTCGGAATTTTTTGAAAATGAAATTTATGTCGTTTTGGTTCTTATGATATCTCGATTTATTTCATTTTTGGGAACCTATCGCCATTTTGAGATTTTTAATTTTATTTTAAAAAGTTATCGGTAAGTTGTAAAAAAATCATGATGCACTTGTAGGCGCATATTCGCTAAGCAAGTAGTTTTCATCTTCTTATATTTGCCCCCATAGTACACTTACAAATGTTTGTTGGTTGAATTATTATATATATTATATATATTATATATATATATATATTTGCATGTCTATTTTATATTTTTTTGAGTGAGAATTTATATTTTGTTCTATATTTGTCACAGGAAGACAAGACAAGTAAGAGACTTAAAGAGCAAAGTATTACCCAAATACAATTAACAGTTTATTTGTAATCTTATGCACAACCACTAACTTTTTCACTTTTTATCTTGAGTTTCGTAAAATATTTACCCTTATATTCTTTAATTCTTAAAATATTTTCACTCGACTCTTATATATTTTTTTCTTTTATAAAAACAATTTTATTACTTTAAAAAATCTGACTTATCATTTATTATATAACACATGCATAAATACTGGTCATTTAAATAGCTTGTTTGATACAACTAGTTATAAGAACGTGCTTCGCACGTTATATGCAACAAATGAATGAAAGACATAAAAAAAAGGTAATAACATTCTTTATGAAAATAATTGAAGTAAATTGAGATTGTTAAAGATAAATTGAAATTGATAAAAATATATTATGAATATACCTTTTATAAATTATAGCAATATAGTACTTTTTCATATAAATTAAATAAGTTTTTGAGTCATAAATTTTTAAGGTACAACTCTGGTTTTTTCCAAAAAGTATAAAATTTAGCCAATATAATATCAGTAACTCATATGTCTAAGCTAATTGACACTTTTTTGTAATTTTATTCTCTAAGTAGAAATATTAATACATCACTTTTCTAAACTTACTCCAAACATCTAATTCAAAAAAAAAAATCAATAAGATTAGTCACATATATTTGAATCAATTAAATATGATATCAATCAAATATTAAAATTATGAAATCACGATATCTTAATTAGAAAACTATAAAAGATTTGATAGAAAAAAATAAACAATATATGTTTTTAAGTTACATGCATTGAATAAACATACAATATGTATATATATATATGTATATATATATATATATTCATGTTTAATTGAATTAAACTAATTTGAAAATCCACTCAAAACTTAGTTATATAAATGTATTTTTTAAGTTATCGGATTAAGAAATGTTGACATAATTATAAGTCGAAAATAATTGATTGTTATACAATTACACTTTTTGGAATTTTATGCAAAAGTTCATATATATATTGAATAAAATCACATTAGATTAGAATATTTATAGTTTAATTTTATCAATGTAATATGAAGAGTCGCTCATAATTACTTATATAAATATTCTTTTAATAAGGATAGAATGGACTAAATAAATTATAAGTGGGGATTTTATTGGAAATCAAAAGATTTTCACACATCTCCACTTTTTAATATAGTATAGATTTAGTCAAAAAATAAATTTTTTTATAATTGTTTTCAACTGGGCATAACATTAATTTGAAATTTCTTTTATGAGTGATTTTTTGGTACCAACTGTGGGTACTTTATGGTATCCACAGTTGGAGAAAAAAATTTCGTAGGGGTTGATGAGGCTCCCTACCATCATGAGACAATTATGTACTATTCATCGAACTTAATATAGATACAACAAAATAAATAAATTTTGGTGTCAGGACGTGACGCCCTGTAAGGGCGACACATGGCGTGAGTTTGGTACCTACATGGTACCAGATCAAAACCACTTCTTATATACACACACATATATATATATATATTTCAAAAGTATTCTCTTTACTTCTTCATCACACATTCAAAATTCATTTTTCCTCCTAAATATCTATCAAACAAACAAACAAATAATAATAATAATATTATTATTAATAATAATATAATAATAATAAGTTAACCTAATGCGCACTAAGGACTTATAGTTTTTTTTTTTTGCACTTTCATCCCCAACCGAATATTTTATTACGAGATAAAACTTTTTAGACAAAAAAGACAATATTACCTTTTTATTTAAATTATTTTTATTAAATTAAATAAAAATATTTATAATCAAATCCATAATTTTTCAAAAAATACAAACTAATCCTCATCTACAATACATTCTCCACCACCACCCCGGCGCCGCCACCACCAACTCCGGCGAAAACTCCAACGCAGTTACTGGTGGTTTTCAAACCACTAGACCGATTTTTGGGCCTTGCCGGAGTTTTTGCTTAACCAAGTAGGTGGATGTGTCGGGGTGATGGTGCAGAATATGTTGTAGATAAAGACTAATTTGTATTTTTAGAAAGGTTATGAATTTGATTGTAAATATTTTTATTTAATTCAATGAAAATAATGTAAATAAAAATATATTATTTTCTTTGTTGCCTTAAAAAATCTTTATCTCGTAATAAAATATTAGGTTGAGGATAAAAATGTTAAAAAATAATAGGTTCTTAGTGCGCCCAGAGTTTAAACATTGTGTCCCGTATGTGCTAATAATAATAATAATAATAATAATAATAATAATAAATAGAGTAGGGATTAAGGGGTTTTTCTTGCAATTAAAAGTTTAACCTCTTAACGGGAAGGTTCCAAATTCAAATTCCATCTCCGCACTTATATCCCCGGTTAAAAAAATTAATTAATAATTAGAATATGTTTGTGTAGGGTTATTATCCAAATATAAACCGAAAATTTCACAAAGAATTAAGTGCACAAAAGAAAACGCAGAAAAGTAAAAATAATTAAACAACTCGAGGAATAGGAAGGATTTGATTAGTCCTCATAGGGACCCAGAATTCACCAAAAATGGCTACATCTCCGTTGAGCCTCCAACCCATTGGATATGACTCAAAGCACTATCAAGAAAACAATCAACATTTTACAACCTCTTGAGTACAATCACAAATATTTTTCAAACTAAAACTCCAATCCCTAATCACAAAGAAGAGGGATACTACAACTCTCACTAATCAAGCCACTAACATCTCTAATAGATGACTCATTACTGAGAGATTTACAAGAGGGGAATGGAATTTACAAAAAGAACTCAAGAGTGGATGAAGGAGCCGAGAGAGTTCTCAGATATAGAGACACGATGGAGCCTTTTACATTCAGATTCCATAGCCTTGATCCAACGGCGTAGTTTCCTCCACAGATTTCAGATATGCTATTTATTGGATCAGGTCCCCAACTTCCCAAAACCATTTAAATTGGCCCTCCGGACTGGTATAATTTCTAAATCGCACCCAACAATTTGACAGAAATTATTAAAAAATAAATTTGAGATTTATAGTTGAAAAATATATATATACATATTAAAAAATAAAAATTTATCAAATCGATATAACAGAAGTATTAAACACGTCATAACCTTTTGGCTTTATCAAGCTCTAAAATATCTTTGTACCAAAAAAAAAAAAAAGTTCTAAAATATCTCTCAGAAAAGCAATACCGTACCCCACACCGGCAGTCCGGCACCTCTCCCCACCCGGGCACCCCGTGGTTTCGCGAAGAGCCCATTGTATTGTATCCTCTTCCCTCAATCCCTACACCACGTCCTCCTGGTCCAATCAACGACTCACTTTACTCGGGCCCACGGATCGACAGCCAGGATTCATCCATTACAAAATCCGGTTAAATCCATCTGTCACTTTATCACAAACAGTTCCATAAATTAAATAAATAGTAAATAGAAAATTATCATCCTTATCCAATTCAACGACGGATTTCGTCTTCTATATAAGCAAAGAAAAGAATTTCTGCAAAACAGTGGTTATCTAATCTAATCTAATCTAATCTAATCATCATAAAACTCTTATCTAAAACGAAAGGATGATCCAAGCAATTCGCTTCAATTCTTCATCTCTGCTCGGTCCTCTTGAAGTCAATGATTTCGTGAATCGTTCGAGATCGAGTTCGAGAAATCGTTTGATTCCCGTTGTTCATTGTTCTTCGAGAAGCAACGCTAATATTCCGAAGCTGGAGCCGTTTAGCAGAAGCAGGCTTGAGAGAGCTCTTAACGAACCATCGTTCATCCAGAGAACAGAAGCTGAACTCGCTGGTTAGTGGTGAAATGTTTTTAACCGATTTTTTTTTTTTTTGGTAGGAAAAATTGCTGATTAATTTTATTAATTTTTTGGGAAAAAAAATGGTGTGGATCATGTTTAGATTATTGTTGCACGATTGAAGATGGGGGTGAATGCTGTGACTGTTGGAAGGCCTACTTTGAGCTGAAAGAACTTGAAGTAAGTCGTAAATTTTTTGATCATTTTCAATTTGACACCTTATAACTGTTATAAGTATCTTGTTATTTATTTTGTTGAATTTTGATTATTGGATAAGCTTCTGTTTTCGTTAAAAAAGTAGAGTATAGTTTAAATGTGATATAAGTGCTAGCGGATATGGATTTTGGTTTGTGTGCAAATTTACAACCGTAGATTCATAGCTTTGGTTGCCATTAGAATTTCTTACATGTTCGGTAAATTTTTTTCCTTTAAAATTGATCTTTTGAGTTAAATAAATATTAGTGGAATTGTGGGAAATAATGATTAATGATGTGACTCTCATGTGACTATGGATAATATTTACTAGACATATGAGATGATGGATTGTTATTGATATTGGATTTTTATGTCATCACAAAAATTAAATTTTAAGTAGAAAAGTTTAACAAACTAGTACTATGGTATATATATGTGCTATATATCAACAAAGCTGATGGTAGGAGAATTGTGTTTAACATTTTTCATAGAACAAAGATTTTTTATTTAATTAATAAATAATCTGTACATTATGTTTTTATATTTTTCTATATTTTATTTTTCCTCGGATGGAAAAATTATTTCTTACAATATCTGTGAACCATACGTCTCATAAGTTACAATCTTGAATTTGTGAGTTTGACACAATTTATACAAATAGTTTTCTCTACTGTCATTCTCCATCACCCAGATTTATCTTAAATTTTTTGTTTTTATTTTTTAAGTATGCTTCAAAAAATAAAAAAAAAATTTCCCCTAATGTTTGTTTTAACTTTTTGAGTAGGAAGAAGTTAAAACAAAGAAAGGCTAAGTGGCTAATATGTTGGACGATGATTTTATCGTGCAGGAAAAGGTTCCAAAGAGGGAACTAGAGAACCGAATTCTTATTGCCGGTGGGCAGAGATCTCTTATTAGATTCATACATGGAGCTTCAGAAATGTACAAAGAAATGGAGCAAAAGGAGGCAGCTAAAGAGGCGAAGGCAGATAATACATGCGCGGAGCCCCGTCACATCCCGGAGTGGTTGCCCAAGACGCTCGAAGAGCTCGAGGAAGAGGAGAAAGCCAAAATGCCCGATTCGCCCTTCACGAGGCTGCTCAGAGCCCGAGGGCGATACCCCGATTGGTATACTCCGTTGCCCGATCATCTAGCAGATTGACGATGATCCTCGACTTATCATGATTCATCGTCCTATGTGAATATTAGCTAGTAGAAGATAGTGAATTAAGTGGTTTTCTGTTTAGCGATGGCCGTTTCGATGGTGGTCGAGCAATTTGCCTTGTTGAGAGAAGTCTCGTCGATGGACAATGTAAAGATCTTTTCTTTTGAAGGACGATGTGAAGATCGTCCTTTGTTTCTTTTTTCGGAAATGGAAACTTGTCGAGATGTAATATATAGATGATAGAAGTGTTGGAAATTATTGTATAGCCGGAACAATTCTAGCGTTTAAAATTTTCAATTATCAGATCGGAAGTAATTTTGTAAAATTTCTCAAATTTTCACAAATTAAAGAACGATCATATGAATATAAATTATGAATGTATTTAAATTAATAGATTTAATGGAAATTAGTGAACTGACTCTTAGAATTAGTCTTACACGAATTGGATCTGACAGAAGCTACCAAATTGGATTTACTAGAAGCCACAGCCTTCCAGTACAATCCTCCCAATTGACGGCAGTGTGTGGTCACTGTAAATATAGATATAGAATTCCTAATTCTTTCTCTACGTTATTTTCAACTCATGAAAATGTAGAGTTGGGCTTACTGGTTTAGGTGTGATCTTACATTATTATTGTACTTACCTGAACTCAATATTAGGAGAGAAAAATTCGTTAGATCTATCTTATAGAAGAAACGAATTTTCTACAACTGTAAAAATATTGTGTTTTGTTGTTTTTTTTACAACTGTAAAAGTATTGTGTTCTGTTTTTTTATCTAACAAGAGATCTCTTATTTATAGTTGTAGGACTTACCTAATCCTATTAGGATCCACCTTCTAGAATCCTCTAAAATGGAGAGTTAAATCCTATCATAACTCCACTTCCAATTAAATAATATCTATTAAATATTCTCAATATTTGTAGATATTATTAACTTTTATAATTATCCCATAATTAGAATAAATATAATTAATATCTCACATTCAATTATATTTACCATTAAGCCATTAATAAATATGAAAACTATTTCCCATATTTTATTAGGATTCATTAAACTGCATTTCAAGTTCGTCACCAATTAGAAAGGCGTACGGGGGACCATGGACCTATAATTGGAAGCTCCAATAAATTGAAAAAAATAATTAAACTCTTTAATTAATTTTCCCAACTTATTAATTCCATTATTACTCCACTAAAAATATGGAATTGCACTCTTCTTAATTATAGAATCTCTTACTCTACGTATTTGAGCAGTCTATTAATATAATCATTACGTATGGATTAATCCTCTATAGACAATTCGTAATTGACCAAGGAATTTTCCGTTTACCTTCTCAATTACTTCTTATCCTCATTTACCATTAATTCACTAGTGAGTGGTATTAATTATAAATTAGTTGGGCCCAACACTCAGTTCCAGAATTAATAAATGAGGGAATCGTCTCTCTACTTCCCGCAGGAAGGAATGGATTATATATCTGTGAATTATATTCCCAACCACTCATTTCAAATGCGAATCTAAAATGCCAGTGTTGTGAATGCTCGATTGCAAACGTAAACCAGCAAATTTAAAAGCACATTGAAATAAATAGGAGTCTATATTCACCTCAGGATTAAGATCTATCCATATATGATCATCTTTATGATTTAATTTGAATTTCACAAAAATAACGGAATTTAGTGTGAAATAGCAAATTAAATCGGTCCACGTCCTATATAATCTCATTATATATAAATGCCCCCATTTAGATGTCTCCACATCGAAGGTCCTGATAAGACGGTCACATTCAAAATGTTCATGGGTCGCATTAGTGATGCTTTAATTTAAAGATCCCATATTTTAATTAATTTCATCACCGACTTATTTTAAGTTTATTATCCACAATCTCAATCCTCTTGTATATAACTCTTATATACTAAGATTGTAGTTACATCTAATAAACTAGGGATTTTATTCTATGATATTTACGATAACAAAATCGCATGCAATATGCTAATATGTTCGAAAATAAATGTCGCATTTATTAATTTTCAAAATAAAATACAACTACAATGCTTTAAGGGCACTATCCCCAACAAGAAGGCGTGGCTTATTGAGTTAATAGTGAGTGTGAGATTTGGCACCGAATTTGCGAGGGCTAGAGATTTGTCACCTGAGCGGTATTTAGCTTTTCACCTTTACAAATTCAGAATTTCAACAGCGAGTTACCAGAAAAATATTTATGACATGTAGGGTATCTTCTAGCAATTGGCAGGTCAAAAGTAGGTTTGGAGTTTTGAGTCGGTTGGCTGTAGCAAAGAGAGGTGTGAATTGCTCTGCTAATGTTGTCAAATCTGGTCCGGTGTGGTCTGATCGACTGAAAACCTGCAATCTAGATAAAATTGGGATCGGGTGACTGTTAAAATGAAGTACCGCCAAACTCAGTCAAAGCGCGTATTTTTCTACGTATTTTTATATATTTTTATACATTCTTTTCAATTCTATTAATTTTCTCCTATTTTACATTCACATATCTCATGAAATTTACTTATATTACATAAATCTGCACAATTCAACTCCATTTATTCTCTCTCTTATATCACATAAAAATTTATTTTTACACATATATTAATACCCGCAAAGACTCAAGTTAACTTGGGGAACCCTAGGAGCCCAAGCAACTTGGATACCGAGTTTAACCTAGGTTTTTTAATTTTTTTAGGTTTATGCTATTTTGTATTTTAATATTTTGAGAAATATTATTTTAATCACTGAATCGACGATATGAATTTTGACCTGGTTCTAGATCCTACTCTATGACAGTATTAGGTTTAAAAACATTGTTCTAACCTATCCAGGCTTTTTGAACTTTCGCAAGTTGATTTATGTTATTGGTAAAATTTTGTTGACAATTTGTCATGTGACTTTTTATTATAATATAATGTATATGGTTCACAAGTGTCAAAAATAATGAATGTTATTTGTGGTTAAATATGAGCTTGGACTTTGGACAAAATCGAGTGTGTGTTTAATAGAGAGTTTTGAAAAAAATAGTTTATTTAAGGGTATAACTGAAATGTAAAGGAAAATATTATCAAAAATTCAAAACAAAAAGGGTGATAGGGGTTGGTTTTAAATGATTTTAAAAATTTTTAATGTAAATGAGGAGAGAGAATAAATGGAATTGAATTGTGGAGATTTTTGGATGTGATGTGATATGTAGATATGATTGATTTGGATAAAGAAAGAATGAATAAAAAAGTGATAAAAAGTGGTAAAATTTTTTTAAAATAGTTGTCTAACACATGCAAAAACTGTGTTAAATTAAGTAAAATAAATGATTAAAAATCATAATTGAAAAAAATATTTTTATTTTTTTAAAACAAAAAAATAATTTTTATTTTAAATTTTAAATTGTAGAAAACACTTAATTTTACTTTCTTAGTGCATGTTTAGGTGGTGGTTAGTTACTGTTAGCCTATTTTTAGAATCTCCCGTGAAGATTAATGAACTTTAAAGTCTATTTTTGGCAATTTCCTATAATGCATCGTAGAGCAAAACTTGCCTAAATCCAAGCAGAGACCTCAAAATTTGTTAGAGCCCTAAAAATTCGCAAAAGTTTGGTTGTGGGGTCTTATTATTCTTCCCTATTTATTTCTCATCCTGCAGAAGATAGCTCTAAGCAGCCTTGGGTTTGTCCAAGGGGGTTAATCATGGCTAACCCTTCTAAAATGAAAGCCTTAGGCTGCTCTCTCTTTATTTCCCTTTTATTTTTCTCTTCATTTTCGTCGGCATTAACCGATGCTCAAGCGGATTATATTGCACGTCGTCAGCTTTTATATCAACACAAAGATGGTATACTCCCGCATGAATCCGAGTATGAGATTGATGCTCGTTTTAATTTTGCCAATTCAAGACTCAGGAAAGCGTACATTGCGCTTCGGGCAATGAAGCAGGCTATTTATTCAGATCCACAAAACTTCACCACTAATTGGGAAGGCCCTGATGTGTGTGCTTACAATGGTGTATATTGTGCACAAGCGCTCGATGATCCTAAACAGACAGTTGTTGCTGGTGTTGATTTGAACCATGGTGATATCGCCGGACACCTGCCGGACGAGATCGGGCACTTGGTTGATATTAGCCTTCTCCATCTTAACTCAAATAGGTTTTGTGGGATCATCCCGAAAACCATTAAGGAGTTGAAAATTCTTTATGAACTCGACGTCAGCAACAACCGTTTTGTCGGGGTGTTTCCCGAGGTGGTCGTGGAGTTGCTGTCCCTGAAATACCTCGACCTAAGGTACAATGATTTTGAAGGGCCATTGCCTCCCCAACTCTTCAATAAGAACCTTGATGCACTTTTCTTGAACAACAACCGGTTCCTATCAACCCTCCCAGAAAATTTAGGCAATTCAACGGTTTCGGTGCTAGTGTTGTCAAACAACAAATTCCACGGGTGTATCCCGAAGAGCATCGGCAATATGGCAAACACATTAAATGAAGTCCTTTTTTCAAACAATGAATTTTCCGGTTGTTTGCCGGAGGAAATTACACTATTGAAGAGTGCTACAATTTTCGACATTAGTAATAACAAGCTCATTGGAGACCTACCGGTAGGCCTCGAGTACATGCAGAGCTTGGAAGCTTTCGATGCCGGATATAATATGTTTAGAGGACAGGTCCCAGAAAGTCTTTGTAGCCTACCATATTTGCAGAATCTTACGTTTTCAAACAATTTCTTCCAAGTTAGAGATGATGTTTGTGTACCGAAAGTACTTGAAGGCATTGTGATAGATGATACAAACAATTGTTTTGCGGATTCACCACACCAAAGATCGGCTGAGATTTGTTGGTCTATGTTGAGGAAGCCCGTAAATTGTAGTAAAACAGGATGTCGAAGTTCAGAACCGGAATTTGGTCCAAAGGAACCCTCGAAGGATACTCCACTGAAACCTACCCCAAAGCCTGGACCTCCTCCACGGCCAAAGGTATCACCGCCACCAAAATTTGTGCTAGTTCCATCACCCCCGTCACCAAAACAACCTTCGAATCTTAAACCAACTCCAAATCCATCAATTCCTACTCCTAAGCCTATACCAACGCCAAAGGCCAAGTCGCCAAAGGTTTCTCCCTCCTCACCACATAAGCCAAGGCCTAAACCAAAATCACCGCCAGTACCAATGACAACTCCACAACCACCAAAGAGTTCTGTTCCATCCCTCTCACCTACTTCTCATGTGTATTCACCACCACCACCACTACTAGTTTCGTCTCCACGACTACCCGTCCACTCATCTCCGCCACCACCCAAGCAATTATCTCCACCACCACCCGTTATCCAATCACCATCTCCACCACAGAAACACTCAACACCACCCTCAATTTCTTCCCCACTTTCCTCAAGAACCCAAACGCTCATTGCCACCACCAGTTTCGTCCCTACCACCACCTATCTACTCGCCTCCCCGGCACCCAAAAGCTCTCTACCACCTCCAATTTTCTCCCCACCACCACCTGTCCACTCACCTCCACTAAAACCCAAAAAATTTCTCCAACACCAATTTCTTCCCTCCACCAAGCATCCACTCACCCCTTCCACCACCCAAGAGCTTGCCAACACCTCGAATTTTCTCTCCACCACCACCTAAGAGCTCGCCACCACCTCCAGTTTTCTCCCCACCACCACCTATACACTCGCCTCCCCACCACCTAAACATTCTCCTCCACCACCGGTATATTCCCCACCACCACCTATTCACTCACCGCCCCCACCACCCAAGAGCTTGCCACAACCTCCAATTGTCTCCCCACCACCACCTATCTACTCTCCTCCCCAACACCCAAACAGTCTTCTCCAACACCAATTTCTTCCCTGCCACCAACCAGCCACTCACCCCTCCACCACCTAAGAGCTCGCCAACACTTCGAATTTTCTTTCCACCACCACCTACCTACTCACCTCATCCACCACCCAAGGGCTCGCCACCACCTCCAATTTTCTCCCCACCACCACCTGTGCACTCGCCTCCCCACCACCTAGACACTCTCCTCCACCACCGGTATATTCCCCACCACCACCTGTTCACTCACCGCCCCCACCACCCAAGAGCTTGCCACGACCTCCAATTTTTTTCGCTACCACCACTTGTCTACTCTCCTCCCCACCACGACCTACCCAATCACTTCCCCATCCTCCACGTGTTCAGTCACCTCCACCACCAGTCTCTTCTCCACCACCTCCAGTCCACTCACCGCCACCACCAGTTGTCTCTTCTCCACCTCCAACAGACGACTTCATCCTTCCTCCAACCTTGGGCTTCCAATATGCATCACCACCGCCGCCAATTTTCCAGGGTTATTAAGGAGTATATCATCATCTTTTTTTTTGTATTTTTATCAGCTGCACCAATCTTAAAAACTACAAATGGGACAAACTTTGTTAAGATTATGCACTGAATGTACAAACCTATATAAAGTTTGTATTATCATTAACTTGAAAACAGAAAAAACTTAAAAGCAAAAATCATTTTCATACAATTCTCAGTTATGATTGACTACTGCTTCATTTTACAATCATATTACCTTGATAAACTTAATTTTTACCAAAAAATGACCTTTAATTTTGAATATGGAGTTCAAATTAAAGTTTAACTAATTAGTAAAATTAAACTTGAATCATAAAAAGAACCGAAACGAGCTAAAATAATTATGATGCTAAACTAGTAAACCACAGAGAGGGGTGAGCTTACTGAAATTCAACTTCTATAAGCCTCAATATGTATTACAATCATAGCCGATCAACATTTTCCGCTGTGTATGAATTGTTATTGTATAATAATGAATTTGTCCTCAACGATTACTGTAAATAAAAACTTGTAAGTGGAACATAATACGTAGTTTTAAACTTGTAAACTACATAATACCTAGTTTTAATAATTTGTCCTTTTTGTTCAAATTTAAATAAAACAACGACACAATTTAATTTTTTTATTCTTTTTTGAAAACCTACGCTAGACAATAGAAATATGAACCATTTTATGTGTACACTTATTTTAATTTGTACACTTGAATGTATAAAAATACACTTAATATAATTGTAAAAACACTAATAAAATTTAATTTGCTAGTAAAAATTAATTAATATGTGGACATATTGAATTTGGAATAGAATAAAATTAGATATATAGAATATATAATTTATTAAATTTAAGGATATGTGCTTGTTTGATAGAATAGAACTATTTCGAGAATCCGTTTCTAACTCTTATTATTAACCAAAATATGGCTAACTATATATTACTCTTTACGTTTTTCATACACTTTTTAACAGCATATTTTATTTCTTGTAAAAATAAATCATTTTCATTTTAGAATAGATTTTTTGAACAAGCTAATCAAATTGTTTTGGACAAGGAACTTTCCATGTCACGCATAGTTAAAAAAATGGAAGAAAATATCAAATCAACGTAATGAGTTTCTAAAAGTGATAAAAGAAAAATAAAATGATTTATTGTTTAAATTGCAATAACAAACTCTTGGAAGATGCTATTTATGTTTTATCTACTTGATATGATAAATTCAATAAATTGACTCAGTGTAAGTTTCCAAGAGATGACAAAAAAATGATTCTAAGGGTGTGTTTGATTCAACCAATTTTTTCCAGGAAAACTCATTTTCCGCTTTTTTCCATCCTACTGGTTTGATTACTTTTTTCCTGAAACGCTTCACCTTTTTCTCGATTTCCGCTCTTTTCCTTGCTTTATGAAAACGCTTCTCATGGAGGTGGTTTTTGTTTTCCTATAAGTTTAGACTTTTTTTCTTTTTTTAATAGACAATTTATTTTAACCATAAAAATAAAGAAAATGATCAAATTTTATTAAAAAAAAACCTCAAAAATAAGGAAAATAACATCATTTTCCAACTTTCAAATTAACCCAATCAAACACCTACAATTACCATTTCTCTAGAAAACCTTTTCCCGGAATTCATTTACCCGGAAAACGTTTTTCTTCTAACCATTTTCCGGCTTTGCAATCAAACACACCCTAAATGTGCATTGAAAGCTATGAAAGGAAAATTTCAGAAAAACGTGATAAACTATGTGTTAGCGGATAAATTTTAATGTATTTTTATGAGTAGGAAGAGAGAGAATGAGTGGAGTTGGATGGTGGAGATTTAATGAGTGGAGAGATATATAGATGTGATTTGTTTGATCAAATTTAAAATTTAAAAAAAATGTATTAAAATGTATTATTATTTTAATGCTAACACACCCAAGCCATGTCAAATAAATGGGCAGTTGAAAATGATTTTTTTGGAAAGGCATGAAAATGATGTTTGAAAAAAATGATTTTTTGAATAAATTGCAGCAAACAAGTTTTGTATACATTTCTTAGAGCTTCCCTCAAAATTTTGAAAAATTAATTTCTTTGACATTATTTTCATAATTTTATTGATGTGATAATGCGATACATTTTTTAGGTCCAGTAAAAATTTCATTACGAATTGAAAAAATTATTTCACAAAAGCTTTTCCAATGTGGTGATCATTTCCCGTTTGTATACTGCCATACTCTTATTTCCTCGTACTTTCTCATGATTTTTAAAATTTAAATTTGGTCAAATAAATCACATCCACATATCTTATGTGGTCCACTTATATTATTAAATCTCTACTATTTAACTCAATACATCGTCTCTCTTCTTACTCATAAAAATACGTATACTCAAGGAAATTTAAGGAATACAAAAATCCACACCCACCCCCCAACCCCACACACAAAAAAGGGGAAAAAACTGTGAGGGACTAATTTCTAACAAAATAAAGTTTAAGGAGTGCCGACGGAACATCGCAATGAATTGGTTACTGTCAGGCGTAGACCAAAGTGGCGTCGTTTCGAAGCAATTGGCGGTCGATCATCGATATGCATCGTGGTTTCAGATAAACAGAAAAACAAAAGCAATTTAAAAATAATGATGTTGATGATATAATAGAGAAAGGAAGCTCAAAGCCTCAAACAGATCTCGTTGGTGTTTGAGCTCTTTGTTCGGATCAACCTATATTCTGTGAATTTATAGAAAATTAGAGCAACATATTTTCCTGTGTCTTTGCCGGAATTTGAATGGCGGAGAAATCTAACGAAGAAATGAAGCCTGAAATGGGAGAAGCAGCTGCTTCTGTAGAGCAACAGAAAGAAAGCGGCGGCGGTGGCGATGGAGGAGGAGGAGGATGGGGCGGTTGGGGTTTTTCTCTATCTTATCTTTCGGATCTTCAGAAGGCCGCCACTGTTGCTGCCGAGGAGATCTCTCGCAATGTATGTATCTACCTCTCTCACGAACAAATTCTGACATTTCTTATTGGAAATTTGCAATAGATATATAGTTATATAGTATGATATTGCTTACGGTTCTGTGTGCCTGTTTATGCATCATGACGTGAGTTTATGGATGCTAAAAGTCTGGGAACCTGATGAGATTTCACTTATATTTTATAGAAATTGTTACAAAAAGGAAAATATGAAACCGCACAGTTTACTTGAATGGGCTGAGGTGAAAACTGACTCTTTAATTTGCCAGACTTTTTTGAAACTAAAGAGAATTATAGATCTAGTAGTTGATCGGACGCAGATGGATTTGATTAATATACTGCAGTATTAAAATCTGAATGCCTTGTGAAATTAATGCTCCTGATTTTAGTATGTGAGCCACTTTGTCTTTATCTGAAATTGGATAAATCTCTGGATTCATGAGTCGCGGAAATGCAAAAGAGAATAAATTTTTTGTGTACTTGGAGAGTAATGGGTGTCAAATATTATACTGTTTATGTGAGTGTAATCTATGATTGCTGAGGTCAGTTTCCTTTGTTTGTTCACTCTCAAGATGGTCCAAACAACAAGGTTGTTCTAATGGCTCACACCAGTGTCTTATTTTTTCCCTTTCTTATTCTGTTTTCCCCTAGTTTGTATATCAGGAAAAAGGTATCATCCAGTAGGTTGCTTTATTATCGTAGACAAATTGCATCAGTCGAGAAACGCCCCTTCCTTTTCTTTTGGCCACATTGTAACCTGAATCACTCTGATACACGAAGAACATTTTATGCAGATGTAAGGTTTAGTTCTAGAAATACAATAATGGCATTTCAAGTGGTGTTCTCTTCAGAGATTTTTTTGCTACCATAAAATCATAATATCAGATCATTTTGCGATGGCCCTAGGTGAGACTGATTGCACCTTGTTTGAGAAACATCCAGTCCTGCTGCTGTTTAGATTGACACTCTAGGGCCTTTGAATGATTATTAGAAAGAAGTTGCTGACTGAGCTGGTTCTGAAGCATTCCTTCAGTAAAAAGGGGACTCAGGGTTGAATAACAAAAATTCCAATGGTGGCGGCTTTGAATATTCTACTTTCTAAGTGAGAACTCAAAAACTAAAATTCTTTTCCTTCCGTCTCCCAACTGAGCGATATATATTAAATACATGCACTACTGCTGGATTTCTTTGTGTTTGGTTTTTGATAGTTGAATGCACTTCATTGAAATTCTTAGCAGAATTGTTCATTGTTTGAGATCTGCTTTGCTCTTATGAGTCCAGGCTGTTGAGGCTGCTAAGACCGCAGCCAAGAGCATTACGGATATACAAATTCCAGATGAAGAGCCTGAATCTTCAAAAGAGGACGAGAAGGAAGCATCTGCAAACGGAGAAGAAAGTGAAGATGAGAATACTGAGCGTCAGAAGATGGCTTTGGATAAACTGGAAAAAGCCAGTGAAGATTCACTCCTTGGCCAGGCAAGCTCTAGAATATGATAGTTTGAAAATGTCATTTGCATGTTTGACGCATAATGTATTCCTTTGTTTATGTTTGGCAAACATCTTTCTCTCCCCCACCCCCCATCCATAGTATTTCCATGAAATGAACTTGTTTCTAAGACTGTTGCTGGAAGGGGGAAGAAATTTCTTGTATTGTGCTTTAAATGGGCAAGAAGTTCCTCATATCATTCTTTGAAGTGCATCTGCTCAATTACCATCTTGATTGAGTTTAGCATGACAGGATTTCTGATTTGGAAAAAGAAGAAAAACTAAGAGCTTGTTTGAAAAAGCTTAAAAAATATTTATTCGGTGTTAACTGGCAAGTAGAACTAAAATTCTACTCACACTAGAACTATTACATGAGAGGTGCATCACGAGCATGCAGTATCGTACTCAGTTACTTGCATGATTTATCCAATATCCAGTCCTACTGCTAATTTGTTTGATTACATTACTTACAGGGCTTGAAGGTTTTCGATAATTCCGTGGAATCTTTTACTTCTGGAGCTTGGCAAGCGTTAGGAAGTGCATTGAAAGAGGGTGCCACGTTAGTCCAAAAGTAAGTTCAATATTACATAATTTTTTCAGTGTAGCAGGACCACATTTTGTGTGCATCTGGAAATTAAAAGACAGTAATATAATGGTTAGAGCAGCATTGTAAATTGGACTAGTATACTTCTTGGAGCTTGCCAATTGAAATTTGGTGAAATTGAAAACCCATGGATTGTCTTTTGTACTTCGTATTTGATGATTATTATATTCTTAATGTCCCTTTTGGAGGATAATAAATTGAAGTTGAAATAATCTTGCTTTTGGTTTACAAGTGTCTAAACTATTGTTTAGTGGGGCTTTGCTAAGTATTTAGAACTTTACTTGCTGCTCTGCTACACTGAAAATCATCTATGGATGATATTATTCCTGTTTAATATACTGCCACCTGCAATTGTAATATTTGGATGGATTGTTCAATTCCCTTGCCTCGAATATCTACTGGCTTACGCCAAATGATCCCAGACAAGTAATTTTATTGCGGTGTGAATTTAAAAAAAAAAAAATCCAAATTCAGGCGTTGATTTTAGTTTTAACATTGTTCACAAATTGTATTGCATTTACTTCTATATTAGCAATTTTGAACTCCACGATGTCTGTGCTGCGGGTGCTTTTTCAGGAGATTGTCATTAGTTGGAAATGGCTTGTCAATAGTTCCTGCATTGCATGTATATATGCCATGTGCTTCTTTTCTTTTTCCTTTCTTTTCCCGTTTATTTTTCCTCTTTATCTTGAGGTCCCAAGTTACTTTCCTCCACACAGTCTCTGGTTTCGTTCTAAGTTTGTCGAGATGAGGATGTATACCATTTAGCAGAGGTTCCTTGTGGATAACAGGTCATACTGAAGTGATATGCCATATCAACTTGAAGTTTTCTCTATGTTTAATATTTGGTGCATTAGAGACATCTTTTACTTTATTTATTTAGGCTTGAGAACTCGGCTTCAAATTTTACTGAATCCATTCAACATGGTGGTCAACCTGGGGCAGCTGGCTCTGTAGTGCCATCTTTAATAGAGGTTTGCTCCCCCAAATTTCCTTTTTACTATTTTCCTTAGCGGTAGCACCATCCTTAAGTCTTACATATGCCTACCAGACCGGAAGAGCTTTCACAGCCAAGGGACTGCAAGTTCTTGAGGTAGTTGGCAAAGAAACCATGGATCTTTTGATTGCAGAGACTGGTCTTGATCTTGAGAAAAATAAAAAGGAATCTGACGGGAAAATGGACGAGGATCAATTGTTTGAAGATATTTCATTTGAACGATGCTTTTATATCTATGGAGGTCCAGAACATTTGGAGGTCACTTCATTATATTCAAAATATCCATCGGTTAACACACTCGTTTTGTATTTGATTGCTCAATTGTTAATGTCATGATGATTGCAGGAGTTGGAAGCATTGTCTAGTCACTATGTACTACTATTTAACCGAAGAAAGGCCAAGCTTTCGGCTGAACAAAAATCTATCTATGATGGAAAGCTCAAAGAGGTCCAAGAAATTTTCGACTTGGGTGCTGATCTTGATGGAAGTGGCATGGAGTCAGAAAAAGGGAAAAAAGTGGAGGCTGGAACTGATTACGGCGTTGATGAAATGAAGAACTTACACGAATCAAGCATTCGGAAGGCTGCTGAACTGGCTGCAGGGTAATTTGGCCGGAATACTCTTTGTTTTAGTTCATCTCTTTACTTTTAAGCCATCTCACTATATGATGAATATTTCGTGACACATGTGCCTGACATACAAGTGTTGTCTCATCAAACTTCTATACCATTTGCATATATTATAATTATGTGGCTTCAATCAAGACCAACAAAAGAACAAGAAAGGAGAGGAGAAAATGGTTTCACTTCATTGGTTTGAAAGAACACGAGTATTTGGACTCACGAATTAGTAGGAGTGTTGGTTTTCTCTGTAAGACTAACTCTCAATATTTTGAAAATATGTATTATAGCTTATCCACTCTGCGTCTTTTTGGTTTTCAGGCTTCTATTGATGAACTCTCGTATTTGCAAACATGAATTGGCTCTGCTTTTCTTTTATTATTATTATTATTATTATTATTATTATTATTATTATTATACCTTTTTTTAATGCTACTGTAAAGCATGAGATCGTTTACGGTTATCTCTGGACATAGTACTTGTTCAAACATATGCTAGTGCTTGAGCTTAAGTATGTATGCATATCATCATGCTTGCATGCATGTCTAATCATTTCATCCCTTGCGTATCTGCATCATGTGGAGCTAAAAAGTGATCTGATTTTTTGCAGTTTTACAAATACTTTATCTGGCCTCGCTCCGAATGACTTAATTCAAAGAACTGTCGGGAGACTTGATTCTCTTCAATCAGAGGGCGTTCATGTATGCAGATGATTTTTGGATTTCAATTACTTCGGAAATTTTTGTCATTAGATATTGACTCAGTTGTTCTGCAATAGACATGTTATTTATATGAAACTTTTGGCTTCTCCGCACAGAGACTTTCAGAAATGTGCTGCTACGCAATGACTCAACTTCTAGTGCTTGGAAAATCCATGATATCTAATGCAAACAAAATGCAAGATCAAGAGATTAATGAGAAAACTTTGAAGATTGAATGGCCTGATGATTCTGTTGAAAGAGCTAAGATAATCAGAACAAAGGCGCAGTCTATGATTGTGAGTGTGGAAGCAATTTCAAACGGTTTCATTACTGGTATGCTAGTGTTGGATTTCCACTGTTGTGTACCCATTAATTTTTAAACACTTTTTAACCACATTTATTCTCCTAAAAATACTATTCTTCTTACATTTATATCACATGAATCTCCTCAGGTATATCTGATGTAGCTGAAGCATATTCAGCTGCCATCAAAAGTGCTTCAGCTGATTCACAAGAATTGCCGGACAAATCAGTTCAGAAGAAGGTCGATATGTATTCTGAAAGTCTTCGAACGGGTCAAACTTCTGCGGTTGGGAATATTCAAGACGGGCTGCGATATTTGTCTTGTGTAGTTGTTTCTACCTCAATGCCTGCTGCTTGAGACTTGAAAATATGTGTAAATATTAGTAGCATTATTTGGTTTCCATACTGGACTTCTCTCTGGGACTGACTTCGAAAAGAATGTTCATTGAAATTGTTGTTCAATTTTCCCCCCTGTTTTTGTGAAGGGAAGAACATAGATGTTGTACCCCCTTGATGGGACCTAATATTCATTTGCATGACATTTCTAGCACAGTTTGTTGTTATTTCTTGAGTGGGAATTGTAGTATGAAGGCTGTCTGGTCCCTTAAAAGTTACTTTTAGCTTGTTAAAAAAAAAAAAAAAATTAACGGCGGCTTAAAGGGAGCGGAGTTGAGAGGTCTTAATGTGACTTGTATTAAAAAAAATATCTATGAAGTTATGCTACTAATTATAAGCTGGTTACAGTTGTGATGTTGTACCCCTTCTTACTATTGCTTTTTTATTTTATTTTCATATTTAGCTTTGCCCTTCAATTTGCTGAGTGTAGAATGTAGAATCGTTCTTTTGCAAGATTTTGACGGTGAAAATGGATTTAAAAAAAGGGTGAAAATGGATTGAATAATACATGGAAGGCCACATGCGTACTTATGACCTTGTTCTATCAGCACTGAATTTCAAAATTTTATAAATTCATTTTCTCTTTTATATTTTTCCATCACTCAAATATTGATTTGATAATTTATTTATATTTTTTAACACATTCTTCCATCACCCAAATATTGGTTTGACAATTTATTTATATTTTTTAATACACATTCTCTAAATTTCAACCATTAATCCTATACGAAATTCAAGTAAACAAATTAACTTGTGTATAGAACAAAACCTAAATAAACGATTATTCTCTAATAGGAACATTTAAAGTACCATTTTTACTCCCTATAAGGTAGGGTTTAGCACTCGCCATAAAAGATTGTACACAAATGAGAGTATATCAAGCACCTCTCTTAAATACAAGGCAATTACAGTTGGACAAGGCATGTATCACAATCAAGCGGAATCACATATCACTATATATCTAACATTATTTTATAAGATTGTACCACATCATTTAGTTAAAAATAACATTGTACAACTATAATTTTTCTAAAATGAAAAAGATGCCATATTATAAATCAACATAATTGATCCAATATTTTTATCGGGATATGTTATTGTGCCCTCCAGACATTTTGTCATATGTCATCACTTCTAACGCTGTGTACATGTTTTTCGTGATTTGTGTTTGCGTGGATATTATATCAATTTTGCATTAATAAAATGGTTTGAAATTTCTATGATCTTTTTTTATACAATTGAGAAAACTTTACAGAGTAACATATATTTGAAACCAGAACCTCCAGATAAGAGGTGCTATCTGAAAATTACCTTAAATATGTGTTTAATAAAAGTAGGAAATTAAGAGTGGAAATGATTATCAATTTGATGGAAATTTTCCCACCACCCACACTTTAAAGCAGTGTTCTAAAAAACGTCATAAAGCACACATAAAGCGTGCTTACACGCGATTAAGCGTGGGGTAAAAAATTTCGACAAAAAGCACGAAAAAGCATGACAAAGCGCAAAAAGCGTGAAGTGCAGGTTCGCCGCTTTGTCGAGCGTTACGCTTTTTAGAACCTTACTTTAAAGACTTTGTATATAAAGAATTGTCACTATAGCGTGGACGATTTATTTATATCTCAAACATGAATAGAAAAGTATTTTCCTAGACATTTTCCGTCAAAAATAGGCGCATCAAAGACAACCTTTGTATTTACTCTATTGCTAGTTTTTTCGACAGTGAAGACAAATATCAAAGGAGAAGTTTTGGATGGTGCAACCCAACTATGATTTAAGTCAAAATTAGTCACTCATCTTGTCCGCAGCACTGAATCTCGAAATATCCCTGAAGAAAAATCAAATTTGGCACTCATTAGCTGCAAATAACAAGTCCAGGTTCACTGTATACACATACATACATACATACATACATACATACATATATATCAGAATACACAAAGAGACACGCACTATAGTTCGATGCTGGGATCACAATGGGAGAAATCGATGAAGCCTTCATACAATCAATTGAACACAGACCAAAATCCACCATTGTTGAGGCTCAAGGCATCCCTGTAATCGATCTCTCTGCTCTAAACTCTCAACAATGCTCATCCAACCCCACTTCAATGGAAGATCTTATTGCACAAGTACGCGATGCCTGCAAAAACTGGGGTTTCTTCCAGGTGATTAACAATTTCCGTCTAGCTTTATATTTATCTATTCATCCGAATCTCAACATGCTTTCGGAATTATTTGAATCTCGTCTTATTGTTAGATAATGGAAACAATTGGCTGCTTCAATTGTCAAAAAGGGTGTGCAAGGAAGTTGGTGCCAGCAGCCATTTTTGAAGGAAAATGAATTGAGACAAAATATGCACACAAGTTTCAACAAAGGCGCCTAATATTCGTGTAGAAATTTAGCCTGGTTACCTCAAATGGTCAAAGAAAAGGATATGGCATTTAAAGCCATTTGCATGCAGAGAACGCCTATAAATAGCTCACCCATTACCATTGGAAATTACTTAGCGCAAAAAAAGCAGCTCCGTATGAGAGAGAAGAGAGGCTTTAGTGTAGAAAATTATCTGAGAGATAAAAGTGAGTGGAGTGTTAAAGCTTTGCGTGGCGGGGAAGAAAAATCTGATTGATGGTATTTTTTGTCTTTCACTATTTTGTGATAGTGAAATATATTGGTGTGGAGTCAGTGGGCGTGGCGAGTTTAAGTGAAAATCACGCGTTAAATCTCGATTGCCCATTTTGTGCTTATTTTAAGCGTCAGTTATTTCTCGATTCGTATTATTTTGTGTCACGCTGATCTTGGCCGTGAATTAGCGACCTGGATTAAAACCAGCTACGAGTATCGAGCTTGTTTTGTGATATCTCTTGAAACTTAGTATGTCTTTCTGTGGTTCGGCGTGGTGATCTTGCGTCGAAAGCGATTTCTCGAAAAATCACATTTTGTTAAGTGGGAGTAATGGCTTGACAGACGGAAGGATTTCAAAATCGATAAATTTGATGGCAAAAATTTTGGATATTGGAAAATGCAAATGAGGCCCTATTGTATTATCGAAGGGCTATATAAGTAGTTGAAAAGCCAGGAAAGCGAGAAAAGGCGGCCAGTGGGAGGTGCTTGATCAGAAAAGCACTTCGACGCGCAATTAGATTGACTCTATCAAAAGTCGGTCGCTTTCAACATTAAAAATGAGAAGACAATGGCGTCTCTCATGGCGACTCTATCGAAGCATGTATGAGCAGTAGTCTGCAGTGCCAAATAAAGTTCGTTTGATCGAAATTGTTGATATGAAGATGATGGAAGCGGGAGATTTGGAGAACACCTCAAGCGAATTCAATGGTGGTAGTAGACCAATTGACAACGGTGGAAATCACTTTTAGTGATGAAGTTGAGCTCTAATATTAATTCTTAGGCGATTGCCTGAGGAAATTTAGATGCCTTACCGATCCATCGACCATTCGATGCTCGGCCGATAAGTCGAAATTGAAGTTCGATGGCGTTGTGAGCATGATCTTGGCGAGGAGATCCGAGCGATCGGAATCGACTTCAACTTAGGGGCCGCTTTCAATGTAGATAATGTAAGCGGAAGTTCAAGCGAGAAGACGCGGGGCGTGGGCGGGCAAGTCGAGGAATGGCGGAATAGAGATCCAAAAATCCATAAATTCCAACAAGTCAAAATCATTTGAATGTTGGAATTGCCACGATGTCAGTGGGCACTACAAAAATCGGTGTAGAGGCGGCTCAAAGGAAAGCGGAGAGAACAAGACCGAGGTCAATGTCGTGGCCGAAGAAAGCGGCGTGATGCGTTGATATGTTCCATGGAGAAGAAGGCCGACTATTGGGTAATAGACTGCGGAGCATCGTTCCATGCCACCGCAAATCGACACTTGCTTTTGCAAATTATGTGTCGGAAACCAGTATATACCGAGAGCGATCGATCCTGCGTGCGTGGGCAGTGGGCATAGGAAATGCAGATCAATATCCAATGGATGCAGCCATGGAAATTAAGGGCGTGAGACATATTCGGAAATTGAGGAAAAATTTGATCTCATCAAACAATTTGTCAGAGAAGGATGCGACACAAGCTTCTCTGGTGATAATTGGAAAATCACCAGGAGGCCATGATAATCGCAGTAGCGTGGGCAAGGATAGTGGCACCCTATACACGGACAGTACCGAATCGTGTATGACAATCGCTTGATTCTTTGATAATGCGAGAATCTGGCACCAAAGACTTGGGCATATGAGGTGAAAGGGCTCAAGTACATGCATGCAAGAAACTACCAGGGGCTTGATTGATTGATTTAGACTTTTGCGAAAGTTGTATTTTCGGGAAGCGAAGCGGGTGAGTTTCAATACAAGTAGCGAACTCTAAAGAAAGAGAAGCTTGAACTTGTCCACCGGATGTGTAGGGTCAGCCAAATGAGTTTCATCGATTGGCGGAAAGTCATACTCGTGACTTTCATTGATGACCACTGAAAGCGTGTGGGTTTACTTCTTGAGACACAAATCCGATGTGTTGGCGTTCAAGAAGTGGAAAGCCATGGTGGAGAATGGCCCGGTTTGAGAGTAAAGAAGTTGAGATCGACAATGGTGGAAAGTCACGAGAATTTGGCGTTCAAGAAATTTTGTTACCAAAATGGTATCAAGTTGGAAAACGTTGCCAGAACACACAGAATGGAGTTGCGAGCGCATAGAATCGAACGTTGGCGGAAGAGCTAAAGCATGAGGATACATCACGGGGCGCCAGCGATTTTAGGCGAAGGGCATCGAGCACGGCATACCCTAATTAATAAATGGGCCGTCAGTTCCATTGGAAGTCTGAGATCTGGGAAGAAGTTTGAGAAGCGGGAAAGAAGTGAAACTTTCTCATTTGAAAGTATTCGGTTGTGTGGCGTATGTGCACATTAGTGATAATGCCAGGAGTAAGTTAGACTCCAAATCACTAAAGTGTACTTTCGTTGGATATAGTCGGAGAACGAGTTAGATGCACCGCTTGGGATGACCAGAACAAAAGCTCATCGAGCGGGATGTCATATTCAATGAAAAGGTGATGTACAAGGAAAGAAATGCGATTCAATCCAATGACACAACAAACGATCATCCAACATATGTTTTTCCAGGCGACACTCCAGGAAAGAGAAGCGTCCGTGAAAGCCAGGCGGATGAAAGTGCGACGGAGAGCCCATCTGAGGTGATTCACCACGGTCTCGACTCAGAGGCCCATTGTAGAGGAGGTCAAAGTCGACCTCATGTTCGAATCGGAGTACATGAACTATATGTTGCTCCATTTGAAGCGGTGAACTGAATGCTATGACGAGGCATGTCGGGTGGGAGATTCTGTTAAGTGGGAGCTTGCAATGAAAGATGAGATAAAGTCTCTTATCTCCCAACCAGGCGTGGGAACTAGGTGAGTTGCCCCGAGAGGGAAGAAAGCTCTCAACAATAAATGGGTGTCTGAGAATCAAAGAAGAACATGATAGTTCCGAAAAGGTATAAGCGAGATTGGTAGTCAAAGGTTTCCGGCGTGAAGAAGAATTGACTATCTGAGAGATATTTTCGCCCGATTGTATTGTGACAACAATTGATCGGTGTTGAGCATTGTTGCGTAGTGCTACACTTGGAAGCGATTAGGCATTAGCGCTTTCCTCCATGGTGATTTAGAGAGGAAATCTATATGCAAGACAGCCGGAAGGCTTCTCGGTGAAAGGAAAAAGAAAGCTGGTATACAAATTGAAGAAGAGCCTATCTGACCTTAAAGCAGCGCCTGAAACGGTGGTACAAGAAGTTTGGCGGTTATGCGAAGAAAAATGGCTACATGAAGTGTAATGCGACCATTGTTGCTACTTCGCTTGGTGATTAAAGTCGACTATATCATTTTGCTACTTTATGTCGATGACATGTTAGTAGCGGCTCGGACATGGGCGAGATCGAAAAGTTGAAGAAGCAACTATCGGCGAGAATTCGACATGAAGGACTTGGGTGAAGCAAAGCAAATTCTAGGGATGAGAATTTGTAGAGACAAGCAAAAGGGTGTTTCTGCGGTTGTCTGCCAGGCCAAAGTATGTTGATCAAATCCTGCAAGGTTCAACATGAGCGATTACAAAGCCGGTCGACGCGCCATTAGCGAATCATTTCCCGTCTATCAACGACCCGAGTCTCCTAAGAGCGAGGAAGAGGAAAACTTCATGGCTAAAATTCCATATGCCTCGGCCATTGGAAGTTTGATGTATGCCATGGTTTGTACTGCAGACCAGATATTGCTCATGCGATGGGGTTGTGTGGCGGATATATGGCAAATCTGGAAAGCGACATTGGGATGCGATAAAGTGGATATTATGAGATATCTACGAGGAACTCTTTGATAAATGCTTATGCTTTAGACGTGGCGAAGTGAAACTACGAGTTTAGTAGATCACGATTTTCTTTGGCGAGGTAGATCGCGGGAGAAAGTACTACGAGTTATGTCTTCCCCGCAGGTTGGTGCTCTGCGATTGGTTGGATTTCGCGGAATCTGAGAAGATTGTTGCGTTATCGACTACTGAGCCAGTAATGCGTGGCGATGGCAAGAGGCTAGCAAAGAGATGATATGGTTACAAGGTTTGTTGGCGAATTGGGTTTTGAGCGGGAGAAGAATGTCTTGCAGTGATAGTCGGTCGATACATCGGCAAAAATTCGGCATTTCATTCCAGAACCAAACATATTGGACTCGTTATCACTTCATGGATCACTTTTGGAAGATGGGTATTAAAGCGAAAAGATTCAAGGTACCAAGAACCCGGCCGGCATGATGGCGAGCGGTAGATAGCAAGAAAAAGCGGGCGTGCTCGAGCTTGATTAGTCTTCTACAATGAGAGCGGTGTGATGTACGCCACCACATTTCACCCAGGAGCCACAAGGACATGAGGAGCGTCTACGGAGTAAAAGATCCATTTGTTTCCAAGTGGGAGATTGTTAGATAATGAAACAATTATCGCCTTCAATTGTCAAAAAGGGTGTGCAAGGAAGTTGGTGCAGACCATTTTGAAGAGAAAATGAATTGAGACAAAATATGCACTGAAGTTTCAACAAAAGCGCCTAATATTAGTGTAGAAATTTGCTTTTTGGTTACCTCAAATGGTCAAAGAAAGGATATGGCATTTAAAGCCATTTGCATGCAAGAACGCCTATAAATAGCTCACCTTACTGCATTGGAAATTACCGCAAACACAAAACTTCTTGTGTAGAGAGAAAGAGAGCTTTAGTGTAGAAAGCTATACGAGAGATAAAAGTGAGTGGAGTGTTAAAGCGCTGCGTGAAGCGAGAAAAAATACAGTGTAGGTATTTTTGTACTCCTCATTTGTGATAGTGAAATATATTGGTGTGGGTCAGTGGGCGTGGGCGGTTTGGCTAGAACCACGTTAAATCTCGGTGTTCCATTTTTGTGCTTATTTTAGCGTCCATTATTTTCTCAGTTGCATATTATTTTTGTGTCCCACTGATCTTGGGCGGAATTAGCAGCGCCTAGTTCCCCCTTATAACGCAGGTAATCAATCACGGAGTTCCATCGAGTTGCCGGAAAAACATCGAGATTGCGTCGAGGGCCTTTTTCCGGCAGCCGTCCGAGGAGAAAAGGAAGGTGAGAAGAGATGAGGCTAATCCGATGGGGTTTTATGATAGTGAGCATACAAAAAATGTTAGGGATTGGAAACAGGTGTTTGATTTCACAGTGGAGAATCCAACAATTGTTCCAGCTTCACATGAGCCTGATGATGATCAGTTGCAGGAGATTGTCAATCAATGGCCCCAGTATCCTCCCAACTTTAGGTAAATGCTATATATGGATAATAATGAGTAGTAGTGTAAGATGTGTTGTTGATATTGATGGTTGATTTTGATTGATTGAATAGTAAAAGTTGATTTTTAAGTAGATAAACAGTTGAAACGAAAAGATTTTTTGACGACGAACTAACAATTTATGTCATGGACTTGTTGGACAAGCGTCTGAAAAACATCGTAGTAATATAATCAGTAGCGAAAAAGTCTTATGAAATGAGTAGTAAAAAGGTCAACAATACAAAGTTTAAGTATGTTTTTGATCCAAGCTCAGAGTATACAATATATTGTACAACATTACAATGATATTTATACATCCAATCCTGTATAACGAACTTATAGTGTTTCGAGCAAAGCTTATATGATGGAAATTTATCTTCAACCGGTGGCAAGATTTGGCTTGTATATGATTCTAAGAGATTTCTTCAACTCTTGTTTCACAACCAGGGAGACCTGTGAAGAATATATAAGAGAAGTCGAAAAGCTAGCATTCAAGTTGCTAGAGTTGATATCCTTGAGCCTCAGGTTGCCAGCACAAAAACTCAATGGTTTCTTCGAAAACCAGACGAGTTTCACACGACTCAACTACTATCCAATATGCCCTTTTCCTGACTTAGTCCTCGGGGTGGGTCGACACAAGGATTCTGGGACATTGACTGTGCTTTCTCAAGATGATGTTTGGGGACTAGAAGTGAAGAGGAAATCAGATGGAGATTGGGTCCAAGTTAGGCCCACCCCAAATGCTTATATTATCAATGTTGGAGATGTAATCCAGGTATGTTCATTGATCCTTTCTCTTGTTTGAGGCATTTAATTTTCGTCCATAATAAGTAAAATGGCAAATGATAGTGAAAAAGTGGGTAATTAACTCCAATGAAGTTTTAAACGGTTAAAAAAATGATTGCTGAAATCATCCATAAGTATCCACATACTAATAGGAGTGTAGGCCCCCTAATACATGGGATAGAATGGTAATTGCATTTCACCCTCTATTAGTGCTTGGACATGCTGTGTGTGCATACTTCACAATGATATGATATCTACTCTTAACAAGATTTGTAATGTGTTCGCATATTGTGTGTCTATGTTGGGTATATAGATATGCTACGATAAACGAGTGCAAATGTTTCTCGACAGGTATGGAGCAATGATGAGTATGAGAGTGTGGAACACAGAGTGATGGCGAACTCCGAGAGGGAGAGATTTTCTATCCCATTCTTCTTCAATCCATCTCACACAGTGATGGTGGAACCTTTGAAGGAGTTGACAAGCAAACAAAACCCTGCAAGATATAAGGCATACAATTGGGGGAAGTTCCATACTACTAGGAACCTCAGTAACTTCAAGAAGCTCAATGTAGAAAATATACAGATTGCTCATTTCAAAATATGAAACACAAGAAATCAGTTGTCTGACTGTATTGGAACTCTTACTAGATCTAGCAATAAAACGTCTATTAGCATTTAGCTTAGAGTATATGTTTTAATGCTGTCGAATGAATATTTTGGTCTATGAATATGAAGACCATGAATGGTTTTGATTGTGCAATGGAAAATGAAATTGACATTAGTTAAGTCAAAAGTAGATTGAATGAGAATTAATGAAACAGTATATGAGTATCACTCAATTAGAGAAAATTTTATTAAACGAAAAGGTAAACATTTTAGGATCAATGTTCTCCACCCCACTGGTGAGCATATTAAGGGACTAGTGAGGGGGCAGTTGTCCCCATTGACTTATCAATTGCTGCTGACCCAAAAATGAGATTTCCATTTTTCCATTTTATTTATTTATTTTTACTTCTTGGTCCCTAGCATTAGGTCAAAGCCATTAGAAATCTCTGTCAAGTATTTGTTGATACTAATCGCTTGATTCTCTATTTTTTTTCTAGGAAGATATATGTTGTGTTAACTTAATCGTGACGTCGAAAAAGATATACTAAAAGGAATTGATAACGAGATTGCTATACATGGTTTTGAAGTATGAAAAGGCGTAAGGAACAATTGTAAACAATTTTACTGTATAATATGATTTCGTTCATTATTAATTCATATCTTATAAATATGAAAGTTGTTTTCAATTATACATACATTAGTAGATTTTTATTGAAAATAGAAAGTTCATGCTATAACAAAATGTTGTAAAAAAAAAAATTAACTAAATAAAAATCGGGTGAGAGGGGTCTACGCCTCCCTCCAACCCCCATGCTTGTGGACCTATCTTGGCCTCACTAAATCATAACTCTAGGCCTACCCTGCTCCACTGCCACTGGGAGAGAACAAACCATACCTATTTGCTTATGTGGCCGTGTCACATCATCACATGGCACTACCACATTATTTATAGAGTGATTTACCTAATCGTCCAATTTAAACATACTAATTATAATTAAATCAACTGTTAAGAATTACAATTTTTAAATTTAATAGATTATTATACCCTCGGAAAAATAAATCCTATAACCTAGAATATAGGATCTAGGATATATTTTCATGCTTCCAGCATCACTTCATCTTCTTCGGCGAAAGTTTCGACCACACTTCATCCCGTCAAAGTTTGTATAATCAAAATTTCTATGAATTGAGCAACCAACAATTAGCAACCAAAACTAAGAATGATCAGCTAAACTGCCTAGCTATTATTCCTGCATGTTTCTCAGAATAGTTTGATCCAATTGCAAATCCGGTTGTTGGAATTGCTACCGTGGTTGCTGGTGGCTGCCACGAACCAGCAACTAGGGTGTCGCCGGCGTCAAACCGAGTTAGGAGAGGAGGGAGTTGGGTAGGAAACTGAGGGGGTTGGGTGAAATTGAGTTCTGTTCTTTTTTTTTTTTTAATTTAAAATGGTATTTTAGACAACCATTTTTAAAATGTTGACAAGTTTCAAATTTAAAAATTAATCCTGCTTTTTTGGTAAATTAGCGTTTAAGATTGTATAATCATGTAATTTTTTCTTATTTATATGTCAAAAATAATGACATGTAAATGTCACTTGACATGACATTACCTCATCAGCAAAGAACATAACTCTATGAGAAGAGTAGAACATTACTCGTCAAAGCCAAATTGTTACTCACTATTTATCCGCACATCTCCTAGTCTACATGATTGCATCCCCAATCAATCTAAAAAGTAATTTCTTTTCAAAATGGAAGTCTATCTGAACACGAGCTAAATAGCTTCTATCTTATGTTGTTTACTAGCGCCTAAAAAAAATAAATACATAAAATAAAAAATCAGAGTGTACTGTCAACAGCAAAATCTAGAAACTCGAGCATGCTCAGTCAGATAAATAAGTAATTTCTAAACAATTGCAAAAATGGACATACTGAAACGTACAAAGAGAGGGAGAAGGCAGGCACCACGCATCAACACGTCTATTAACAAGTTACATCACCAACTGTGCAGCAATTGTTCGACTCATCTCCAGCAATGAGTAATCACCAAACTGATCGACGCAATTACGTCCCCTCTGCCTCATCAATAACATGGTTTCTGGTCTGCTGTGCACGATTATCATTGTTTCATAGCTTAAAATCAGCTCAACTGAATTACTATATTTCCAGGTTGTAAACCTTGAGGACCTGTGTTCATCGGAACTCAACTGAACTCATAGATGATACATCTCCAACTGGTTCTTTCTGAACATACATCCATCACAGCAACTTCAGTTGTCTGCACATCAGTATAACGCAACGTCTGCTTTTTCATTTCTTTTCATGTCATCCAAGCAAGCAAACATCAACAGTCATGAGTGTTCATTTCTTGAATCCACTTTCTTATCCCCTTAAACTACATTCATCTGCTCTGGAGCAACAGCTTTTGATATTGATGGAGTACTGGGTCCATTTCATGGGCCCACATTTTCATTTTGCGAGACTGTAGCTCCATTTTCATTAATATCAGGATTGATCGACAGTGCAGAGTCATCGATATCATTAGAGAGCAATCGCTTGCGCTTTAAGCCATTCTTGGTGTGAGAAGACATGGTCTGATTTGGACACTGGTCCTTTAGTACTAGGTCTATATCCTGGTTGTCCATGATTGGCTCAGATCTCTCTTTCTCCGTAGGATTTACTCTCGACCAGTAGCGATCAGGCCCAATTTGTGCATTCAACTGCGCTTGTACCCAAACAGCTAAAGAAACAGAATGATCACGAATTAAAGAATCAAAAGGTGGGCAACGTAGCATATTGATCAAGGCTTGGTTATACTGAAACATGCTGATAGACGGTGCAATAGTCCCTTTATCACGGCAAAACTTAATTACTTTGAATATATGCTCGCACAGGTTCCCCGTTTTAGCCCAACTACAATCACAAAATGCATATTCTGAACCTGGATTGTATACTGTGTGGAATTTATCTTGATCTTCCTGGTCGATTATCTTGGCAACTTTACCATCAATGACTACGTTACAATCTGGGATCTTTAACGATTTACGCCAAGCTGTTAAGCCATTCATCCATTCATCTTTCCAGTATCGTGCAAAATCATCCTTATCTGAACACTCATCAAGCCAGAAGTATGAGTGCACTTTGGTACCTAACTTATTAACCAGCCAATCACCTCGTTGGTACACACTTTGGTCGTTCTCGTTCAACAACCTAAGCCTCAATTGGTTGTGATAAAACTCCATTGCTGCACAGGTTTCTAAGCTGACAAGAGGAAGAGTTTTAAGAGCACTTATCCATGTACCTGATCATTAGAGTCCTGTTAGGAGTATACAAATGTATTCAAGTACAGAGCTCCCAATGTACAAATTAAGACCCCGTTAGCATACTTGTAAAAATGAGTTTTAATGCATTTTTTTCAAATTTCAAATTTGGTCAAACAAATCACATCCATATATCTCTCAACTCATTAAATCTCCACCATCCAACTCCACTCATTCTCTCTCTTCCTACTCATAAAAATACATTAAAACTCATCCGCTAACACCCTCTAAGTGTTTGTTTGAGAGAGATTTTATGAGAAAATGATTTTTGAATATACAGTTGAAAATAAAATAAAAATGATTTAAAAATTTGAAATAATTGGCATATCAATTAAATTTGTCATTTCACCAGTTAGATGCACCACATGCATCTCAAAGTATGACAATGCACATACTTCAATTTTCATTTAAATGAGAATATCTTACCTAGTCTTGGATACCAAACAGCCTTGAAGTAGTCCATGAAATCAGCTGCATCTGCAAAAACTTCCATAAAATCTTTAAACATATCAGCAGTGCCATGTCCTTTGCAGATGTTGTTTACTGATTGACCAAGCCTTTTAGCTATTTGAGCAGGCAACTCCATTTCTGAGCATCTCTTCAATAAATTTTTATGCCACGCATGACGAACCCGCCAAAAGCTTATCAATATAGAGCATTCGAAGACTTCCCTGCATAACAAGCCATAGAGAACAAACTCTAGGATTTATACTTCATCGTGTGATATTCAACAAAAACCTTTTTGTCAGCCAAAAATATGGGTTAAAGAGAGTTAAATAACTTTAACTGCGTAATAAAATTTTACGGTGTCAGCAAAAGAGATTGAGCCTAGTGATCAAAACTTCTGCATCTAGAATTTCTAAAATCACAACGCCTTCATATAACAACTGAATTTATGTACAAAATTTAATATTTAAACATTGCTTTTAAGTTTGAATTGTACAGAATCACAACGGTTTTAAATTTTCTATGTATGGTTAGAAAACCTTATATGCAGCAACAGACTCCTGTTCAAATACTAAATTCTCAACCATCAAGAGAACAGAAACTAGAAAGAATAATGTACTACGGAGAAAACAAAGATAAAGACTAACAAGAACAAAGAAGGTTATGGCGCGATTACAGGCTAAAGTAAATCAAATCTTGCCCTAAATAAAGAAGCTCTGCAAACAAACCACTTCACTGCACATGAAGAGTCTAGCAGGAAACCTGATTGCTAAGACATCAGCCAAAGGATCATCCACAATAAACCCAGCCAACTTCCATGTGGGATCTTTCGCACGAACTCTATTGTGCAGAGCCCTCATCCATCTATGTGTTTCGCCACTTGCAAATCTAGGTGATACTATCCAAGCTACAGGAATAGCCTTGTTGTCTGAGTTGAACACGACAAGACTGTGAATTGGATACTGTATATAAAAGCAAAAAGATACTGAAGTGAGATTTAAGATACTAAGTGCTTTAAATACACGATGAGGGCAAAATAAACAAAGAAAAAATGCAGCACACCTTCAGCTTATTGGACCCAAACTTTGAATCTGATGCCAAGAGTCTGCAATTACCAAACCTGATCAGCTGCTGCAATTGCCACTCTGTTTGAATGCCGAGGACAAAAGGTTCAGAATCAGAGAAATCTTCATAAAAGAAAACAAGACTTTGGTGGCTTTCAACCCACATGCTAATACTGACAGCATCATCTGCATCCAGTTCATACGTAGATCGTCGAATACTCCTCTCCTGTCGACGAACATATCTGTGGGTCAAAAGGTCGTCTCGGTTAGAAGGACCTCCTTGCCTCTCCACTGATTCACTGTGTCTCTGCATGATGGTTTCTACAGACACCCCAACATATAGGAGAGATAACACACGAAGTCGAAGATCCTCCGAAATATATGGAGCATACATAGCACGTGTTCCAGCAGACTTCTTGTCCTGTGGGCCATGGCATGGCAGCCCCTGCTTATCCACATGTTGATCTTGATTGTATATAACAAGTGCCACAGATGGCTCAGCAATCAGACGCTTAACAATAAAGTGACAGGTGCAGCCCCTCTTTGTATTTGGTCGACCAGCAGATTTCTTCTTTGGCACATAAGTAGTCCTGCTAGGCCGTACAACTCCGCCTTTTCTATGATCATCTGGCCCAAAGGAACACCAGTACCTAAAGAATCAGTGCAACCAATCCAATGTTATGGAGTAGGTGGTGGGCATTTTTAACAATGAATATACCATTGAGCTTACAATATATATTCAAGAATTCCATCTACTTTAGGCTTGTAGGTCATCTTGGGTGGCCGTCTTCTCCTAGCTTCAACATGGAATCTTGTTGGGCAATGTTTGTTGTTAGATTCCCCACGAACAAAATCATCCACTCGGGTGAATGGGATGAGAGCAAGTCTGTCTATCTTGTCACGCCAACCTTCAACCTTAGACCAGACAAGATCACTGGAAGAGAACTCCAGAGTTGGAGGGTTCTGTACAGGGAGTGAGAGAATCTCATCCCACCTAGCCATCTGCAAGTGAGTAGAAGGGAGAAATAAAATGAAGAATTAAACAGGTTACAGATAACTAAATTGACAAATCAAAGTTTCAAAAGAAACTTTAACTACGTGATGAAGAATGATGTTTTAGGCATCTTCACAATTGTTATTGCAGGAAATTGTTATTTCATAACACACAAGCTTGAATTACGTGATGTTAGAATAGTGGTGGTTCTATAGTTTACGGGGCCTGAGGCGAGGTTTAAAAAAGGGCCCTCGTGGACTCTGAAATAATACTACACAGTGGCGTAACCAGGATTCCGAATTAGTGTGGTCACAAATTCTTAGCAACAGAAAATGAAATATATTTTAATAATCAAAATAAATACAAATATCATACCGTACAATTATTCTTTACGAGTTTTCATATTCTAAAACCGTTTTACAATGACTTCATTATCAATTTTCGAAAATATCCCTCATTCATCCATTCATCACCCATTCGATTGCGCAATTTGTCCTTCGCGAAGTACATTGCAAAAAACAATCTCGCAACGGTAACAGTGGCAACTAGTAAAATCGACGCCAAAGTAAAAAGCTTATAAATAAAACGATATATCCGATTTTTCCTTGTCTCGACCAACCATATTTGAACCCTCCTAAATTTGTTTGTGCTTTCCTCAATTCTATTTGAACTATGCACTTGAGCAACTCCTTTTTAAAAATATTTCTCCAAAATGTCCAAGAAAGATAATTTATCATATTCAACATTATCCAACTTAACAAAGCAATTAATCATATTAAAATAATTAGTTACTACCTCCGTCCCAAAACTATAGTCCACTATTCCTTTTTCGTCTATCCCAAAATATATGCCACATTCTTTTTAAAGATATAGTTAAAATATTATTTGTCTTTTATGCCCCTCATTTAATATGCATTGTTATCATCAAAATAGAGTAGTTGACATAAAACATCTAATAAATGAGATGGCATATTAGGAAAATAATCTTGAGTTGTGCTTTTCCAATACCATTAATTACATTTTTCTTAATCTGTGTGAAGATAAGAAAGGGGCTATAATTTTGGGACGGAGGTAGTATTTAGTTTGTTTTAAGACTAATATCTAATAACCAATAAGTAATTCCCAAATCCCAAATCCCAATCCACATCTTAGCTAGTAATAAGTAATAAGTAATAAGGCTACAATTTTGGGAGGGAGGTAGTATTTAGTTTGTTTTAAGACTAATATCTAATAACCAATAAGTAATTCCCAAATCCCAAATCCCAATCCACATCTTAGCTAGTAATAAGTAATAAGTAATAAGTAATTGAGCAATTTCAATTGCAAAAAATAAAATTCTTATTTCTATTTTCTCAATCCCCAGCTTAAGTGCACTGTAAATGAGCGATAATCAACAGTGCAAATCTGAAATTTCAACTTTCAATTACATAAATAAAACCTAATTTTCGATTGCACATCTAGTTTCAAACATGATTTAAAATGAATATCCAATTTTCAAACAAATAGTAAATACACCAAAAATTAGGGTTAAGGGAGCGGAGCAAACACTTACTACTGAGAATTGCGTGGGCGCCTGGACAGTGGACTCTGGCGAGGCAGCCGGCAGCCGACCAGGAATTAACGACTGGACTGAGAAGAGAGAACCGAGGGGGTGAGGGACCGAGGGTCGCGAGGGACTTCAGATTTTCAATATAATAAGACGAGAGTGACAACGGAGAGCCGATGTTACTGACTTGGTGGGTTAACCATCTTGAATTGGGCATTTGGGTTCTTTCTTCTTCTTTTTTTAAATAATATTAGATTAGGTAGACTGTTTATCTGGTACCACAATCCGAAAAAAATTCGTGGGGATCGGGTGTGGCAGTGCTATTAGGAAATAATTATATATTATTTATCTAATTTAATATAAATAAAAAAATATGTGAAATAGCACGTGACGTGAGTTTGATACCCATATGAAATATCAGAACAATACCAAGAATAGATAAGTTGTTGGACCTCATCGAATAAAGCGCCCAACCCCTGCCCCCAAGGGGGGGCGGAAAAAAAAAGTGTTTTCAAAATCTGGTGCAGTGGCCATAATGTGGATTCGTCACTTATACTACCTGCTATGTAAAAAATACAATAATTAGTATAAAAATAAATATAGTATATTATTATATGAAATATTTAAATTGTAATGAGTCAAAAATATGAAATAATTTGTTCCAAGAGATAATTACTATATAATCAAATAAAAATATAAAAATAATAATAAAATTTTTGATAATATTTATTTTTCAATTATTACTATATCTTTCTTTAATTTTAATTATCATCTCACTTTTATTTTTATTTTTATTTTTTTTATATGCTTCATCAACACCAATACCAATAATAAATCTAATTTCTTTGTTTTTGTACTATTCAAGAAAGTATTAGGGCCTTCAAAACATTTATTCTTCGTAACCGAACAATTATTAGAAACCATACCTTTATTTTTTTAATTAATTCAAGACAAATGATTTGATTTTTATAACATATTGAAAAGATATATAGGAGAAAATTGTTCAAAAAACTGAATTCAAATTAAAAATAAGTTATATACTATGATACTGTTGGAATAAACTTTGATTTGATCGAAAAATAAATAATTGGATTTAGATACTTGGTAGATAAAATTTAATAGTTAAAAGTCCAGTAGCCATACTCCAAAAACTTATTCAAGATAAGGCCATAGAAATATCATTGTAGTTTGAATATATTTTTAATTCGTGCTTTTAGATATTTTAGAACATAGATAAATATCTAAGGTATTTTATTAGAAAATTTTAAATGATAAATTATCGTCATTGGATTAAATGGACCGTGGTAAAATCTTAATCATTGGCTAAATATGTGCAACTAGTATAAATATGGATCATGTGATCCATTTTATATCAAGCTATCAAAAAATAAATAAATAAGTTCCTATGTACAACAACTCTTCTCTTCTATTAACTTTAATGTTTTCTAACCTTTCATTTAAATCTTTGTCACATGTTTGAAATTTTTATATGGCAATAGATATTTATTTTGATTAAAAATTTTTAATATTTAATTAATATTTAAAAATTTGCGGGTCAATTATAAAGGAAGATAAATGCTAACAAAATGGACCCCTTTTTACTCTGGGCTTGAAGCTCCCACGTCATTTGCTTCATATTATAGCTGATAATAAACAAAAGGGAACAACTAAATACACCCACTCAATTACTGAGTACACCCATTTTGTTGGATATCCCAAATTTGCCCTCACCATCGTATAATCTAAAAAAAAATTATGTTCGCCTCGAACGAGGTGAACACCCCCATTTGGGGCAAACACCACATAATTAAAAAAAATAAAGAATTACTAATAAAAAAATTAGTATCAATTTTTGTTGAAAATTTTTGTAACCACTCAAAGTTTTTTTAATAATTGTATTTAACACTAATCGAATAAAACTAATTATTATATCATCAAAAAAATTTTGAAATTCATCGTCAAACTAGTTGCAAAAAATTTAAAAAAATTTCGAAGTTAGTCTTTTAAAGCGGTCGCAATAAAATTGAATTTTTTAGTAATTATATTCAACACTAACCGGATAAAATCAATTATTTTATCATCAAAAAAATTTCGAAATTCATCGTCAAAGTGATTGCAAAAAACTTTCTAAATTACTCATCAAAATGGTTGTAAAAATTTTGAACAAAAAATTATAACAAAAATTACATCCACAAACGAAAAATCAGATAAAAATTACTCATTTTTACTTTCATTTTTTTAAAAATATTCATTGCATTCACAGCAAGCAAGCAAAAGCTTGTTCGCTGTAAATGTAACGAATAGTATGTTTGCTTGTTCACTGTCAACAAGGCGAACAAGCGAAAGCTTGTTCGCTGTGTTGGCAGTGAACATCATAAAAAAAAAAGGCATGTTAGCCTTTTGATTTTGATTTTTTTTTTTTTTATGGGTGTACTTAGTAAATGCACTGGGTGCATTTAGCGGCAGCCTAAACAAAATGCAAGTCACATAAGAAAGTAATGGCAATAAATTTAGCTGAAGCATCTTCTAAAATCCATTTCCATATAATTATATCATCTTTTTCTCCAAATTATGGCATTTGATTATTCACACGAACCGAGCATAAGGATATTATCGTCACGAAGAATGTTATCTAACTGTTTTGTTGATAAATAAAGTGAAATAAGTGAATTATCCACGAAGAGAGGGAGGAAAAATCTCATACCCTTGAACTGAGAAATTTTGAAGCTTGAACCAGGAACTGAAGTGAAACAAATTCAAGCCCCAATTTTGATTTCTGTGGAATTGTTCAAGTTGAATTTTGAGGCATGCGGCCCAATTAAACGAGACGGAACTTTCAAATGTAACACCAATTTGCTCAGTTTTAACTTCTAGCTTTTGAGGTCGAGAATATTTAGGTATTTTCCCACCATCACCATCAATTTGCATTCGGAGATGTTACAAATACGCGTAAATATATTTACATAAAATAGAGGTGTCAGCTCTCTTAATATAGAGATGGTTAGAATGGTAATTTAATCTAACCCTCTGAATATATGGATACTTAACACTTCCAATTCAATAATGTCCACTTTATTTATGTGACAAAACACATTAATGTATATCTTTAAAGATTGCACTAGACGCTTTCTAGCATTAATTATTCTATGTAAGCTCTTTTGGGCTATTTAATAATTTCAGACTTCTGGATCGAGGTGATAATGTTTGTTGCAAGTTTTTATGCGACTTCATTTTGTGTCTTAAAAGTATTAAATATTAGTAATATATTTGCTTCTATGTCTCGTTTATTATAAGCTATATTTCTCTCTTTTTGGTTTTTTTCTTCCATTTATATATAGTCTTTTGTTCTATATTGAATAATATTTGTTTTATTTATTTACTAGTATATTTTTATGTAATTTACGTATTTACAATTAATTTTTATCATTTACTAGTGCATAATACTTATTAAATAAAGATAAAGTACACATAAAATAATTCCATAATATAATGTGATTTTCGAATGACATTCTTAATCTATTTACAAACATATATAAATTATTTCCCAAATTATTTATTCCACACACAGTAGATTTCTGCGTATTTATGTTCTTCCACTCAAAAAAAAAAAAAGTTCTTCCACTCCATTTTTATTTTTACTTTTTTAGGGATGAAAATATGTTCCATTAGTGGGTGGAAAACCATAAATTTAATTTGGTATTTTCAACTAATTTCATGCGCGAGTACAAATATTATGACAAATTTTGAATATTCATTTCTTCTTTTTTTTCCATTTTAAAAATTTTTTGAATATAATGTTCATACTTCTCGTTTAGTTTAAAACTGACAATCTACATTATTATTGTATTATAACTAAGACAAAAGTGTTCATAAAATGATTCTCACAAAAATTAAGGCCCGTAAATTCGTACTTGCACAAATGACACTTGAAAATTCATTGACATGTAGATTATAATAAGCATTGAGATTGCTTGTAGTCTTGTGGTTTTGTCGATTCTCCTTTAAGAAACATTTTTATTACAATTATATTATTACACGTGCAAATAATACAGCGACAACCATTATATTGTTAACATTCAAATCGAAATATCCAAACCTGATCCATATAATATATATTTCCTTCCAAAAGAGGGCTTTCAAATTCAGTTGATTTGGTTTTCAACAGTGCGAGATCGGGCACCTTCACTCTTAAATATTTTCCAACCTACCTTTTTGGTTCTAAGGTGATGTATGTTCAAATTAGATAGTGTCACTTTCTTCTTCATCATCCCCTTCATATATCTTCTTCTTCTTCTTTGTTTTGCTTTTTTTAAAAAAAAAAAAAAATTTAAAATTCTTTGTTTTGTTCACAGTTCACTTATATGTGTTCTTAGAGGAAAAAAAATTATGCTCATGGAAAGAGGGTAAGCGAGTGAGAAGTCATAAAAGTAAAAATGGTGACCTAAATGTGTAATTTTATATTTGTAACCTTCAAGAATATGAGTTAAATATATGAGTTAGGGTAATATCTGAACCATCTCAATTTTATTTAAACAATTTTTTTAGCGAAATTACGTATTTTACATTTATCCAAAAAAACACAAAGCATTAACGTTTGTACTTTACATCAAGAATGTTCAAGTACAAGTGCTAGCGCCTGGCGCTAATGCTTTGTTTTCCGGCCACATATGACTTCTATTTTGAAATCCAACACCAGATTTAGGTCTAATACGGTGATGAGAAACTCCAGCAATTCAGGAAATTTTTCGGTGACACCGTAGCCGTCGGTGACTGTCGATCAAAATTTTTTCCATAATTTGGAAATGTACGTACGTATCTCTATAATATTATTATTATAATTATAATGGAAATGATCCAATTCCAACACGTACTATAAAGCACATCTGATTTGATAAATCATATGTGACTTATCCATATTGGAACCATAAAATGGTTCCAACATTTATGATTGTTATAAGGCCATCTCCAATGTACCATCAATTGGGAAGCAGACCTCAATAGAGAGAAGTTAGAGAGAGGTTGGAAGAAAAATGTTATTTTATTTTATTTTAAAGTGAATGGAAAGAAGTGTAGAGAAAAAGAAGGAAAAGTGGAAAAAAGATAGATAGAAATAAATTAAAAAATAACAATAAAATAGTAGTGGAAAATTACGGGCGGTGTCTATATCTAAACGTAATACGAGAATCTATAAAGAAAATGTGAGATAATTAATATAAGAGTGATTGAAAAAAAAACTTAAAACAAGCGTGGATCCCATGCCCTTTTTTTCTTCCTCTCTCTCCTACTTCCCTTTTTTACTTCCTCTCTCTCTTCTGTCTACCGTGCAACAAATGCAATTGACGTTGCATTGGAGAGGGCCATAGGAATAGAAAGGGAGATTAATTTTTGTATGCTTCTTTAATTTAGTTAATATATTGCACAATATTCCTCTCTCAATTTTTAGGCAATTTTAATTTTGTAGCCATGTATATATCGTATAACAATATACTTACTATCTGTTACAAAAAAAAAAAAACTATAATTATCAACCTAAATTATATTATAAATAATATAATGCATCATGAAATTTAGGAACAAAGCACGTTAGATCAGAATTAAAACCAGCATGCATGATTGATGATTGAATCAATAATTTAATGTATTCATGTTATCATGTACAAGTTATATTAATAACTAGCATGATTAATGGTAACTTTATTAATTAAATTATGACGAAGATTCTATGTGGACTTGAATTTTATTTGTTCTTAAAATTTCTTTGGCACCGCATACATATTCGATCTAGTTATTTTTAAAGTCGTGGGTGATGTAGGATGTAGGGTTGAAAAATATAAAAGGCCATGGATCTTATTGAGGCCAAAAATGAATTTGAGGAAAAAATTTATGACAGAATTAAACAGATAACAAATATTAATCTCTCCTATTTTTCGATAATATTACTTAATTTCTATTATAATAACAAATATTAGAGCTTGTTTGATTGGTGAGTTATTTGCTGTGCACGATATTCCGTAGAAAATGTGTGGTTAATATTATATTGGAGAATGTATATGTGGTTGAAAATAGGAGAGATAAATTTTTTTGGTTGGAAAAAGATGGAAAGAACAAGCTCTTAATCTCTCCTATTTTTCGATAATATTACTTAATTTCTATTATTATAATAATAATAATTCTCTGAAATCTTGACACTGCTAAAGCTCGAATAATCATAAAACGTTGACTTCTACTTCTTGAAATTAACCATTTTTGGTGACCAAAAGATTTCCGTGGATTGTTTGGTTGACTAATTAGTACTAATTAGTTTGCTGCACCAAGCAATCCAACTTGACTTTTTACGGACAAAATTTTCGTTTCAGGTGGATAAACACAAAAAATAAATCACACACCTTTGTCCGTTTCCGGGCGTCATTTTTTTTAAAAAAAAATTATTATTATTATTATTATGCATCATGAGTTCATGACATTGATCACAACAAGATGGCTATGGCCTGCGACGACATATATATACGAATTTGATGTGTTCCCAACGTTGGAACAGATTAAAATCTTGCCTATATCGATGCGGCAACCTCAAGTCAATTTTTTTTAAAAAAAATTTAATTTAATTTTATATAATATTCACATTAGGTCGGATGAATCACAACGCCTTTTTATTGCTTCCGGATGCGTTGTGATTACGACTCTCCTCAGTGATTTACGGGCATATACGACCTTATTTTGAAATTCGAAATCGAATCTAGGTCCAGCAGGATGACGCAGAACTCCAACAATTTGAAAAATTTTCCGATAATATCGTAAGGACCGGTCAAAATTTTTTACCATATTTTGAACCAAAATAAGAATATGTCAACAAACTTCTAAAATATGGCAACAAATTTTGAACGGCCTCCACCGGTAGCCGCAGTATCGCCGGAAAATTATTCAAATTGTTAGAGCTCCGCCTTATCGTGCTGGACCTAGATCCGATCTCAAATTTGAAAATGAAAGTCATATATGCCCGTAAATCACCCTGAGAGGGCCGCAATTGCGGCAGACCTAGGAGCAATGGAACATTACCATGAATCACACATACCTCCTTGATGATGAGAGCCTATAATATTTTTTTTCCGGTGTGAGTACATAAATACGTGGATACCGGATCATTACCTCATATATATTTATATATATATATATAATCTCATCTTTATGAAATATGAACTATGCTTGTATGAACCCCAAAAAAAAAAAAAAAAAAAAAAAGCAGCTGGATACACAATATGTGCAGTCTTAGATGAACAAAAAATTAGAGGACTCAGAAAAATCGAAGTAAGAGATCAAAATGACCATGTCACAAGACAAATATCGTATAATGACTCACGCGATCAATATAATACAGAGCACAAGAAATCAAGGTAGAAGAACAATGTGCGGTATTGTTGCAATAGCCCTCGGATTTGTCCCAAGTGTCGTCGAGCTCTGTTGAAAATCCCTTATGACGGCCTCGGCGAAGGTGATAACAAACTCGACCGCTAACTTCAATAGGCATATGCACATTTTGACCCTCGAAATCACCATTGCTCCTTTCTTGGCGCCGTCTTCTCCGATTTATCTCTCTCTCTCTCTCTCTCTCTCTCTCTCTCTCTAAATTGATACTACTATAAGTCCATAAGCTTATAACCTGTTGTTCTCTATGTATATGTTAAGATGAAATGAAATGGATTAATATGCCCTTTTGGAACTCCCATAGTACACAAGGATGCATATATCTTCGTTAATTGCACTCAGGTCTCTCTATTTTGAATAGTGTTGCACCGATTTCACTCATCTTTAATCTGGTGCGAGTTCTGTAATCAGGCAAGAGCCGCTGATGCCGTGTAACTTTTTGAAGTAGAGCAAGCTAGAGACTATTTTTTATTGAAAAAGTTTTGAAGTTTAACCCATTTGTTAACGGAGAATGACTTTGAGGGTGTTAGCGGATGAGTTTTAATGTATTTTTATGAGTAGGAAGAGAGAGAATAAGTGGAGTTGGATGGTGGAGATTTAATGAGTGGAGAAATATATGGATGTGATTTGTTTGACCAAATTTGAAATTTGAAAAAAATGCATTAAAATGCATTTTGTTTTGTTTGCTAACAGCACCTTTATCAACTAAAAAGAGTTTTTGATATCTATATTAAAGGGAAATGTTCACACACCATCGATGGTGCCGTAACTACAGCACCATCGCACTATTTTTGGCTTTGAAATCCGGGATCAGATCTGGAATCAGTACGGCGATGGGGAGTTTCAGGAATTTCCCAATATTTTTCCGGTGATATCGTGGCAACTGGTCAAAGTTTTGACACTATTTTTGGCCCTGGAACTCCCCATCGCCGTGCTGATTCCAGATCTGATTCCGAATTTCAAAACGGGGGTCGATTCGACCCCGAAAATGTCGTCGATGGTGCTGTAACTACGACACCATCTATGGTGTGTGAACATTTCCGAAAATCATGTCAAAACTTTGACCATGGCCACGGCTGTCACGGTGTCGTCGGAAAAAATTCGAGAAATTCCTGAAACTCCCCATCGCCATGCTGATTACAGATCTGATTCCGGATTTTAAAATGGGGGTCGATTCGACCTCGAAAATACCATCGATGATGCCGTAATTACGGCACCATTGATGGTGTGTGAACATTTCTGCTATATTAAAATGTCTAACATACACAAAGTAAAATTTATTGTAAAAAAATAATGACTTGGTCGACTAAAAAGTTTTTTGACATTTGTAATATAAATATAATGTCTACATACACAAAATAAAATTTATTGTCAAAAGATTTGTTAAGAACTAATGCTAAGAACTAATCTCGATGTAACTTCTAGAAATAGAGCTCGAGAGGATAAATTTTTTAATAAAAGAGTTTTCAAAACTTAACCGTTTTTCTAATAAAAATGACTTAATATGTCAAGTAGAAAGAGCATTCTGACATCTAAAAATATTTGTATTGAAACCATCCACCAGCCGCAAATTAAAATTCGTTCCCCAGTTATGGCTTCTATTCTAAATTATTACTTGTTTCAATGTCGATGAAGAGATGCCTAGGCGCAAAATTTTATTTTTGCCATTTTGCTACGCTTTATATCTTTCCTATGCATAAACTTCGCATAGCTACAGTTTATACCTGCTTTAACTCACAAAAAACTTGAAATTACGTTTTATGCTTCAAAACACTGGTTAAAACTAATAAATAACTAACGTCTAACTTTTAGGAACTCAATTTTAAAATAAAAAACAATCTCGAACCATTTGAGATCAAGAATGATAGCTGAGGTGGTAATAACATTCTTTGTTAGAATTGTTGGAAGTTCAAGCAATTAAATTGAAAAAGGGGAAAAAAAATCTCGAATCATTTGATTCATAAGCACTACAAGAAATTGGATCTTTAAGCGGCAATATATTGTTCTTATACCCTCATGCCTGTAGAGCATTAGGGGCTAATGAGAATTAAAGATGGACTATCTACATAAATGCAACTATACTCAAAGTTGAATGGCCTACACAATAAGTCAACCTAACAAGTTTAATATCCAAGCAACATATTATTGAAAATGGCATCATGGAGAATATTGGCATATTATAACGACATGAAGTCCCCATCAATTATAGTATGGAAATCTTGGGTGGCTTCAAAAAATTGAATATGACGTTGTCTAATTGAGAAGGTTCAATCAGCCTTGTCCATCTTTTTATTTTTTTTTTTTATTATTAAGTTATTTATTTAATAATATTATTATAATTTTAAATGATAAATGTGTCAACCAATTGAAACAATGGCTTATTCCATTGGTTTAATTATAATTATAATTATAATTATAATTAGCCTAACCACACGTCAACGTTATATATGTCTATGTCTATGTCTACTAGATTGACAAGGAAAACATGCGAGGTTTTGGGTTTGCAAAATTTTTTATTAGGTAAGCAAATCTCTTATTTCATATAAAAATCAAAACTCTATATGTGCTTAATATTATTGACGATTCAAAATTTTATACTTTCACCTCAGGGATTTTTTTTTCATATATTTTGATTTGTTAATAATTAATTATTAAGATCACTTGTAGATAAAATGCATTAATTTCAAAAAATAAAATAAAGATAAAAAGATAAAAATAAAGATAGATTACATATCTACTCGTAGTGTGTTTATTATAATATTTCCCTACTCACGCGTAGGTAGGATAACATGCTCACAAAGATCTGTTCCTATACGATCAAAGTTTAATTTTATATAAATATGTCCTTATCAAATTTTGATATTGCAAAAACAAACTTTTGTAAGCATATTTCCCTTCCCATACATGAGTAGGGAAACATTATTAGTGTGTGTACATATTAATACATATCTATCGATACATACATATATTAAAAAGAAAAATAGCGGCTTGTAGGAGAGAAGTTCGCGCCAAAACTGAAACGGTTTTTTTTGGGGGGCTATAATTTTATTTAAATAATTGAACATTGTTTTTACTTTTAGTGAGAATTGATAGGCGAAGCTCATTTGTAAATGTCAAATCCGTGTGACGCGTGTCCTCGTTTTGAGAAATTTGAATTTTATCTTGTTTGATGATAATTACTGTAATCTAATGATAATATTGACCTTTAAATTTATATTTGCAATGAAGATTAATTGTATTGGGACTTGAGAATCGTTTATTTACCTTGCCTTCTGAGTTTTTCAAGTTAAAAAATTAGTAAAACAAAAATTGTGCCTTTTAAACTCTAATGTTGCACATTAATAGTATAATATATTTTCGAAAATGAAAATATTACAAATATGACTTAGGCCTTGTTCTATTTGGTGTTAACCAAATCCGCACGCAATTCCGTATACCTTATACTCATTTTCAACCACACACACATTTCCCAAAATAATATTAACCACACATTTTTACACGGAATACCGCGCGGAACAACTAAACCCCCAATCAAACAAGGCCTTAATACTGTATTACTATCTCCGTCCCATAAAAATAGGCATGGTTTGACTTTCACACAGTTTAAGAAATTACAATTAATATTATTGGAAAAATAAATTTTAGTTGTTTTTTCAAATATACCCTTACGTTAACTAATGCTAATTAATGACAATGTATATTAAATAAGGGTACAATTGAAAAATAGAAGAAATTAAATATAAAAAAATAGAAAGTGGCCTATATTTTGGGACGGACAAAAATAGAATACAAAGTCTATCTTTGTGGGACTGAAGTAGTATTTTTTAAGTGCATAAATGTAGTATAATATAACTAACGTATAATAACAGACACATAAAATCATTCTACGGGTGGAGGACTTCGTCGAGATGATAAAGGAAATATGCGATGGGGCTTTCACGAAAGCTATGGAGAGTATTCCATTACCATTGCAGAGATAAGGGCGATATACACTGGGCTGTGCCTTTGCATTGAACAGGGAGTTACCAAGGCGTGGGTTGAAGCTGATTCCCAAGCAGCCATCTCTTTTTGTACCTCACATAATCAAGGCCCGTGGGAAGCGCAGTATCTTCTTGATAACATTAGGTTGCTATTTTCCAAAAGTTGGAAGAAAAAAATAGTAAAAATTGGTTGAAACTAGCAAAAAGAGAGCAAAAATTTTTATTGTAAAAATTCGCCTCCAATGTTGAAATTCTCAGGACCAGCGCTGTATATTTGACACCATAATATTTGAAAAAGAAAATAATGGCAACAAATTTAGATTAAGGAACACTTTGCAATCTATTTCTATGATTATATCATCTTTTTCTCTAAATTCTGCATTTGATTATTTCATGTAAGCAAGAAAACACAAGTTCACACAAAAAGAGCACGAAGAACATCTATAATAACGTAAGGAGAATATTATTTTAACATTTTTGATATTCTTTTAATATTTTTCGATGACAAATAAATCTGAAAATAAGTGAATTCTCCATTAAGAAGAAAAGGAGAAGTCTTGTACCTTAGCAGTTTGAACTGAGAATTTGTTACCAGGTTTGTGGCCCATTTTCCTGGAAATATCCAAAATCAAGGCCAGATGACCGAACTTTCAAATGTAACACCGATTTGCTCACTTTTAAAAATATCTACCTCACATTTTCCCACCATTTTTATAAGCTAGCTCTTACACATTATTAATTCTCAAAGATGTTTCAAAATATTTTTAATTAAATAAATTCAAAAATTTTACTTTATTTGTAATATATTTTGTGTTTATGAATTAATTGATTTAACATATATAGTTTAATTTTTTAGGGGAGAGATTTTGAACAAAAAATTAATTTGTAAGAATTGCTAACACGTTAAAAAGGACATCACAGTATTCTCTTGTCTCCGTTAACTTCAATAAGGTTTTCTTGTGACTTGTGAGTTAAAATTTATAATTTAAAATATTTATCATTTTTTAAATGGTAAAAATGGTATAAACTTGAGATGGTTAATTGTGTCAAATATCCTCTCTCTCTCTCTCTCTCTCTCTCTCTCTCTCTCTCTCTCTCTCTCTCTGAAAGTGTGTCAAATATCTTAATTATTACATATTGCATGAATTTATGTATACGCACAACTCAATCACATGAAAATTAATCAAACTTCAACAATTTAACTCTCCAAGAAGGAATTGATATTAATATACTTTTATTGAATATATACAAAATTAAGAAAATGGAGAAAATTATTTTTAAAAAAAAATTTAACGTTATACATTTCTCTGTTTCATTTCATTAGTATTTGATAGAACTATTCTGTGCTATCAGCTCACTAATTTTTTTTATTAAATAATGACCTTACACATATTTGAAACTATTGTCAAAACTCAAAGAAAAAAAAGTGAATGATAAACTAAAATGAAGACAAGTAATGCATGTGGAAAGGGAAAATCATTAAAAGAGAATCATTAAAAAAAATCATTTTCTATTTGAGTAACAATTAAAACAATCAAAAATTTGTTCATAATAACGGTGGTTTATTAATTTCAATGAAGCATGGCGCAAATATAACTCAAATTAATATGTGAGTCTCTCAAAAAATTAATACGTGAAAGTAAAAATTGAAAAAAAAATTCTTACTTTTACCGCACATTTGATGGTAGTATAGTATAGAAGTATAGATAGAGATCTCCAAACTTATCCTGTGGTGTTGCAATTTTTTTATATTATCTTAATAATAAAAATATTAAATACTACTCAGAGTAATATATTTAGGTGTCATTGTGTTTGTTTTGTATTTTCTATTTTCATTTTCGAAAATATTTTGGTGTTTTCTGTTTTCAATTGTTGTTTTGAGAAAATTGAAAATGCATTTGATTTGTTATTTTGAAAAATTATTTTTGAGAAGAGAAAATGGAAAACGCATTTAGTTCATACTTTTATAAAAATACAATTTGGTATAGTTAAAATCGCAAAAAGCCCTCAAACTTTTCAAAATTTGCAAACAAGCCCACCCCCAACCTCACCCTGCCGACCACTGCAGGTGGTTCTCCACCTGCAAAATATGGAAAACCACCTTCGCCGGTGGTTCTCAGGTGGAGAACCACCAGATCTGGTGGTCAAATCACCAGGTTTGGTGGTTTGACTTTTTCGGCGGTGGTTGGGGACTGAAATGTACAAAAAATAAAATTTGGGACTCAAATGTAATAAATATAAAATATAAATTTTAAAATCCGTAAACGGGTTTTTCTTATTTTCGATATTTAACACAGAAAACGCCGAAAACATTAAAAATACGTTTTCATGTTTTCTATAGAAATCTTGAAAACAGTTTCGAAAATATATTTTTGAAAACAATGAACAGAACCCGTTTTCAATATTTTCGAAAACAGAAAACAGAAAACGGATTAAAAATGGCAAACAGAACACACCCTTTCTTGTCCCATTTATATAGGCCGTGTTTCTTTTTGTTGTCCCTTAGCAAAACCAATGTAGTGGGAGAAACCAAATAGATTTTCTTCTTCCCATTACGTACCAAATAATACATATGAATTTAGAGTCCACAAACCCAAAATTTGAGGGGTTGTTCTCTAAATTTGGGATAAAAAATTCTCGAATTTAGAAAATAACACCTTCTAATATGACCCACAAAACTTAAAATTAAACAATAATGTAGTGACATGTCGACCAAAAAAGTCACTCTTTCAACTTTCGTAATGAATTCATTATTTATTTATTTTTAGAATTAGTTTGCCTAACAATTTCACCCATTCCCCACTAGTTTTGCCCCTAATATTATATGAGAATGAATTTTTTCCTAGTTTTTCTCCCTTAACTTTTCCCCTTTTGCATCTTGCCCTGCATTAATTTTGCTATATATATTCATATTTCTAAACTGAAGAAAAATAGAAAAATTAATTGTATCATTTGTCATTCCAATAGCATTCAATTTGTGGAAGGAAACAAACTAACCTCATGTAAATAAGAGAATGCAGTGTGTCTATATATATATATATATATATATATATATATATATATATATATCAGAAAATAGTTTTCTCATGCAGTAAAGCCTTTATTTTTTTAATTAATTAATTTATTATTATTATTATTATTATTATTATTATTATTATTATTATTATTATTTGTCAATACTTAGACACAAAAAATCTATTCTTAGAAGATGGGAAGTCATATCTTTAAAATCGGGGAATTTAATTTGTACTTTAATATTTTTAACTTTTAATAATATTTCATATATATATGAGTACAGATATTATAAAAATTTTGAACGTGTTGCAAGATTTAGGTATCTCTCAAAGAACTGCTAATAACTAATAAACACAAAATAAAATGCCTAAAAAGACATATTTGCAATAGCAAAGCGACTGGTTTAAATTTGACTTATCGAGATTTAAACCGGCCACTTTACTATTGCAAATGCCTAAAAAGACATATTTGCAATAGTAAAGCGGTTGGTTTAAATTTGACATACCGACATTTAAACTAGCCGCTTTTTTATTGCAAATCTGACTTAGTAATATCGAACCATTGAATTAGACTGGTTTCTTCGTAGAACCAAAGTACACTATCTCTGTAATGTATACAACAATACACAGATTAGATTACACACTATTACATACTTTTTGTAATATTACAAATCATTACACAAGCTTTAGCAATGTATTACATGCCATTACACAGTCTGTGTAATATATTGCAAAGACCATTACATTGTTTAATAGATCAAAAATCAAAATTATATTGTCATAGAAAATAAAATAAAAAGAAAGTAACACGGGCAATCACCCAATTGATAATTCGGCCATCACCTTGTATTCAATGTGCGCAATTGCGAGAACCTGATTTTTGTAAATAAGTTATTTGAATTTGATCTTTCAAATGCTCTTTTTAAATGTCAATGTCAACCTTGTTTCCTCATATATTTAATTTTTGATTTGTTTTGCTTAACTGATCTTCAAATTTTCGCATTTATTGTCGAAATTAATTATGTCTCTGTGATTTATAGGTAATTTTGACCCATCAGTGATATCAGAGCCAGGGTCCATATTTAGCTACGTGTACGTGTGATATAATTTCATTACGAAGTTGGTGGGCTCCGAACTGGATTATGAGGCCAAGAAAAAAATCCATGGCTAGTTCCTAAAGTCGTTGTATCCATATAACTGATATAAGGGGATGGTCGGGACACAATGAAAGTGTTGGACCTTGATAGAGCATGTGGATTGACACTTAAGGCGATTGTGTCACATAAGGCGATGACCCGATCGCAGTGAAAGAGTTGGGCTTTGAGGAAAAAATTGGATATGTGGGCTATTGATTAAATGAGAGCAAGTTAATATAGTATTTCATTCGAGAGGGGAATTATCAGGGATATACGAATGAAATCCCACATCAGCTAAATATGAGTTAAGTAATGAATTTATAAGGGTTAAATTATTCCGCCCAATGAATTAGGGGCCGTTCTGTTTGTTTTGTATTTTCTGTTTTCATTTTCGAAAATGTTTTGGTGTTTTCCGTTTTCAATTTTTGTTTTGAGAAAATTGAAAATGCGTTTAGTTTGTTGTTTTGAAAAATTATTTTTGAGTACAGAAAATAAACGTGTTTGGTTTATATTTTTAAAAATACAAATTGGTATAATAAAAATTACAAAAAGTCCTCAAACTATTCAAAATATTCAAACAAGCCCTCGCTTTCACCCCACCCCATCCCCACCCCACCCCACCCCACCCTCCCTCTCTTCAACAAGCCGGCGATTATCGGTGGTGCGAACCACCAAGTCTTGGTGGTTCGCACCACCAGCAGGTGGTTCGCGACCACCTGCACAGGTGGTTTCGACCACCTGTTCGTGGTCGAACCACCTATACGGGTGGTTTCGACCACCAACAGGTGGTCGAAACCACCTGTTAATGGTGGTCCAACCACCATTAATGGTGGTGGACCACCATTAATGGTGGTTGGACCACCAGATCTGTGGTTAGCCATCACCAGATCCTGGTGGCTTGCCGATCACGTGGTCGGACATTGCCTGCGGCGATGGGCAAACCCTGATCGACGGTGGACGGCGGTGGTCGGAGGTGGTTGGTAGTGGTCGGAGGTGGTTGGCGGTGGTCGGAGGTGGTTGGCGGTGCTCGGGGATTAAAACGTACGAAAAATAAAATTTGGGATTGAAATATAATAAATGTAAAGTTTAAAATCTGAAAACGCGTTTTCGTTGTTTTCGACATTTAACACTTGCAGAAACGTTAAAAGACATTTCGTGTTTCTGTCAAATCTTGAAAGCGTTTTGAAAATAGATTTAAAACAATGTACAGAACGGCGTTTTGATATTTTCGAAAATTAAAAAGCAACTGGGTTGAAAAGCGGCGAATAAAACGGTAATGCGGCTAACCTTTTAGGATGAAACTTCTATTCCTAACAATTATTATTATTATTATCATAATACTTTTAGGATTAGGCAAATAGTAGTCACAATTATTTTTTGTTAGCACCTAAGTACGGGTAACCAGGCCTAGGATGGAGTACCGGGGCTTGCAATTTCTGTGCGTTAGTACTCGAACTTTAAGTTTATGTTCTCCTATAAATTTTAATATATTTTTACATATTTTTATACACAAATCTCGTGAGACCTATCTGTATTATACAAATCACCATCATTCAATTTCACTCATTTTCTCTCTTATATCAAATCAAATCACATAAAAACACACATCCTAAAAAATATGTATGTAACATGCGTGCTATTCTCTAGACTCGAATTAATAAAGCAACAAGATACAAATTAACATTAACATATATTAGAATCAATTAAGAAAATTAAATGTTTCAAAAAGAGAAAAGAAAATTAAATATATTTTTGTCATTTCTCCAAATTTTGTGCTCCTAATTTTTGTGTCGATCGACTCACGAGACTCAGCACTCACAGTTGTGCTAGCACAAAGTTATCTCTCAAAGCGGACCTTTCAAATTCAACTTCTTGGTAGTCGATAAAAAAATTCGATAAAAAATTATTTTCTTATTTATAGTAGAAAAAAATGCATTTATATAAAAATAGATCACCTAGTAGTAGATGAAAAACCATATTTCTTGAATGATAAAAAAAAAAAAAAAGGCATGCGATCGAGCTAAACAATGTGTGCTCACTTAGATACACAAAAGAGAAAAAAGGGCTCGAAAAAATCGACACAAGATGGTCTAAATGACTGTATATGACGACACGAATACCGTATAAATACAATTCGCACGAATACAAGGTACAAAAATTCAAGGTAGAAGGCCAATGTACGGTATTGGCACCGCGGCCCTCGGATTTGTCCTAAGTGTCGTCAAGCTCTGTTGATATACGGTTATGATTGCCTCAGCGAAGACGACAACGAACTCAATAGCAAACCTCAATAGTTCTATGCACATTTCGAGCCTCGAAATCACCATTGTTCTTTTCTTCCCAAATTTGCGCTTTCGCTTGCTCTACCTCTCTTTTTCTCTCTCTAGATCTAGAAATTGATATGCCCATCACTTCCAGTTTCTCTCTATATATATGTTAAGATGAAATGACTTAATTAATATGGCTTTTGGAACTCCCAAGGGACAGATATAGTTAGCATAATCCGACCCTTACTCACACAGTACACACGGATGCATAAATCTAAGGGTTAATTACACTGATTGTCCCTCTATTTTGGAAAGTTTGATGCAATGAGGCAGGAAAATTCAATTTGTTTTTAAATATATAATCATTTTGCTCACGGTGTCTGTCACATACATGTCCGTATAGCTTTTAGGGCTTGTTTGATACAAATTAAACTTCAATATCTTATTTCTCTCATAATTTTCAACCATTTATATATTGATTATTTGATTTATTTATATTTTTAATACATCTCCTTTACTTCTTGCAATCACATATCTAAAATTTATTTTCTCAATAGTCTTTATCAAATATATACCTGTAGAAGTAGAGCCAGAGTATGTAGTTTTTTCAGCAGTTTTTTTATTATATTGTTAATTATGTTGGGTGTATTCTATACTCTTATGTTCTGTTTAGTTACACCAAATGTAGAAAATAATAAATGAAAGTTAAACTTTATTGACAATGTCATGTCCTAAATTATGTGGCCAGACGGAATAGACCAGGGATCTATAGTCAAATAAGAGACGAGTAATGTTAATTGGATTGGACTTCATTAATTAAAGTAATGCTTATTAGGTAGTGACTTAGGCCATTGGCCAATATCCACCAACCTTGGCCACATTCCACCTTCTTTATAAAGAGTTGAGTTCACTTCAAGCAAAAGATAAGTCACACTACACCCTAGCTACTCCCCTCACCATCTATATCTCTTGCATTTTGAAATTATTTTGATAGTTATAGTATTTATGGTATTTAAAACTCCCATTTTTCGACAAATTGGACCTCTAATGGGTGCTATAGTGTGTATATATGGGCGTGTAGATAGAAGTGGGAAGTCAGGATATTATTGGTCACATTATCGGGCCAGATTTTGCAGTGAACATATACGATGAATGGAATGTGGAAAATGAAAGCATACAAATTGAAGTGACTGTACTTGTAAGTAAAACAAAGTTGAATCATTTGATTCACCAAATCAAAGATGGATTACCTAAATGCAACTCCAACAAGAGTTGAACGACGTGAATATAAATTTACCCAACAACTATAATAATATCCAAAGACGGCAACGTGCGAATAATTGAATGAAGTGCCTTGTCGCAGTTTATTAAAGTATAGCTTCAAAATTTTGAATATGACCTATTATTGAGAAGGTTCAATCAGCCTTATCCATTTTTTACTTTTTTGTTATTAGCCTGTTATTTATTTAATAATATTATTATAATTCTGAATGATAAATGTGTCAACCAATTGAAACAATGGCATATTCCATTGGTTTAATTGTAATTAGCCTAATCAAATGTCAGCACAGTAATATTTTATTAGATTGACAATGACAAGGAAAACATGTTTTGAAGGTTTTGGATTTGCAAATTTTTTTATGCTGCAAGTATATAGATAGTTATATAAAAAATAATATAATTAGGTAAAATAATTATATCATTCATATTTTTTCGTATAGAATATTACATAATCATGAAAGATATTATAAAATTTTCACCTCTAATATATCACATATTATAACAAATATTATATGTAATTAGCGTTATCCTTAAATATCGGCAAGCAAATCTTTTGTTTCTGTATGTTTCAAAACTCTATCCTGATATGTTTAATATTATTGATAATTAAAGATTTATTTTAGGGCCAGAGAAGTACAATGATTGCTCACAAATATTAATAAATTTACATTAGTCCATTAGAGGACCCTATTTAAGAAATAATAATTGTATTAATTCCGTGACACAGAAATATCAAATACGAAAATCTAACTTTTTCATAGTTATCTTTACTATTTTAATGTTCGCCATTATATAGATATGTACGCTATGAAATATATTATATTATATTAGGTGTCACGCAAGTAGTATATTTGATCAAATATCTACTTTCTAATTGACACAATATACTCACTACTTCCATCAAATGATCCGTTTATGGTTTAGCTAGTATTGTCAAACTACTTGATACCTGTGTGTCAAATTTGCGAGGTTATGAAAGGACTAAATATTGGTGACGTTTAATGAGTAAAAACATAGTTTAATAGTTTATACACCTCGAGTACACACTGACTTAAGCAAGAGCGTATTTCCAACAAAAAACAAAAATAAAAACAAAACAAAAACAAAAAACAAGCTTAAGCAAGAATGGGTCTAGAAATTTAAGTGACGCGGGTTATAATAAATAAAAAACTTAATTCGATTGAAATTATATATTAAAAAAAAAGAAAAAGTTTTTCCACATATGTGCGCTACAACTCAAGAAAGAGTTGAGGCACGATGAATGGAGAGAAATGAAGTGGTATTGTGGGGGTAGAAGTTAAGAAGAGGGAGAAAGTGAAAGGACACAGAGAGAATACACGTTAGACTCCACATGTTTTGATAGTTGATATACAATTTGTGATCGTCTGCGCCTGAGACACGTCGACGATGATGTTGGACTCTCGAAGTCATTGACCGAACATAAGAAGATAGGGCTTGTTTGATATTTGATATAATCTCTGTATATATAAACCAATATCAATTTCCTGCTCAAATTTTTATTTTTTTGGATTAAATAAATATTATTTTATTGTCAACTATTAATTGTTAAGGAAAAAGCCCAATAAATACATATCAAATTCGATTTTTACCCACTAACTACAAACTATCTTATTTTTACTCATTAACTACATTATTTTATAAACTCTTTTACCACTTACTTAATTACATATTTTTATGACACTTTTGCCCTTCCAATAACTATACTTATGGGAAAAACTTGTCACTTAAATCATGCACATCTCTTTTTCGACCATTAACTCATCTTTTACACAATAAGACCAAAATAGAATCAAAATCACAAATTTACAATAACGTCACTCTAATAAAATAAACATTCAAATTTACAACAATATCACTCTAATAAAATAAAGTAATAAACATCCAAATTTACAACAATGTCATTCTCATCAAATAAACATCCAAATTTACAATAATGTCATTCTAATAAAATAAACATCCAAATTTACAACAATACCATTCGAATAAAATAAACATTCAAAATTACAACAATAACATTCTAATAAAATAAACATTCAAATTTACAACAATACCACTCTAACAAAATAAACACATTTTCTCTCTCCAAATTACCATAACAAGTAATCTTACTAAATATTCAATTTTTCTTTTTCTCGTTTTCGACCTTCTCACTCTACGCACTTTGTCTCTCAAGATTACCACCGCTACCACCATTACACCACCATCTCTACTACCATTCCACCGCCACCGCCACCACAACTACCAGACCACCACCACAGCCACTGCCACCAAACCACCACAATCATTATTTACACTGATAATACTATCACCTACACCAGTAACATTATTATTATTATTATTATTATTATTATTATTATTATTATTATTATTATTATTATTATTATTATATGTTATGATAACCATATTACATTCCCTGTTAACAGTGTTACCAACTGTTGGCACCCTGGTGATGTGGCACGAGTGCGCCTGGCTCGCTACCACGTGGACCCCTAGTTCACGTGACAGAGAGCCAGTCGGCCATGACGTGTCACGTGTCCCAGGTCGGATTAATCGCAGAATTCACCTCAATAGTGATTTGGCGGAGAGGCCCGGACTCGGCTAAGCCCACGCCGCCGCCTAGGGCCCAGTCGGCAAACCCACGGAGAACTCTTCCCATCACAAATGACCACCCGACGGGCGAGGTCGCCGCCACGTTCGTGCCCACCCACTCTCGCATCAGAGCCGATAACAAGGACAATCCACGTGTCATCCGACACCTGACACCACCGCAAACGAAGAATCTCGTCTCCATTAATGCATTGGCGGTGTACCCAGATTCCGAGGTCAACGCCTTAAATGCTTGACTTGCGGTCTTCAGAGACATCATTACACCTACCAGGGCCTAGGTCTTTAGACGCAATGATGATCTGACTCCTACCCAATTTCACACTATAAATAGAACACTTAGCATGTATTTGAGAGAACGAGAAAACTCTCGTAAACACAAATTCGGACAATATACATTTATACATTTTACTTCTTCTTGATTACCACTATCCAGGTCCCGACACCTACCCGCTTGATAAGTAATCGATCCTTCGATTTCGACCCGTCCGAGCACCAGGAAATCGGCTTTCGAGGCCGACGCGGCCACGTCCGCCACCCCACCAGGGCGCCCTTGTCATCGATATGGTCCTCAATGGTACCCACGTGCACCGGACACCGATCGACAACGGGAGCGGGTCAACTTGCTATACCTCGTGACCTTACTCCACATGGGCCTCGATGAGCGGCACGAGCCGTGCCCCTTGGCCTGTGGTTGGAGTCACCGGTCACGCATCGAGCGGTCGGGCGGAATGCTCGATCTTTGGTAGAGCTCGGGAAAAGCCATGTCTACGGCCGTCATGGCCACCTTCATCGTGGTAGACCTCCCAGGCAATTACAATGCCCTCCCAGGTCGGCCCTCTTGTACGAGCTCGGTGGCCCCGACCTCCATCTACCATTATGCCATGAAGTTCCCCACCCGGCGAGATAGCGGCGATCCTGGAGATCAGGCGCGACCAGCCGATGCGGCGTCACCCAACCCTCTGTCCAGGGTGGGCCCGGATCGACCGCCGCCACGGCCGAGCTCGACGACCCACGTGGCCGACCGAGGACCGGAGCGCCGCATGTACCTATGGAAGAACTAAAAACCATCGAGGTCGGCGCCAGACAACCGCAGGATTTCAAGATCGGAAGGGACCTGGCCGAGCCCACGCTCGCCCCTTGTTGAATTCCTCGCGGTAGTGTCGACGTCTTCGGCGTGGGAGCCCTCGCACATGGCGTGCATACCTGCGTCAGTGGCTTGTCACCGGCTGAACATCGACCCCGCGGTAAGACCTCGGCAGCAGCGACGACGTCCGCTGAACCAGGAGCGCTATGAGGCCCTGGCCAAGGAAGTGGATAAGTTACTTGAAATCGGTTTTATCGGGGAAGCCAAGTATCAGGCACCGGGTCGCGAACCGGTCCTCGTCAAGAAGAACAACGGTAGTTGGAGGGTTCAGATAGATTTCACCGACCTTAACAAGGTTGAAATTTAAGGACTCGTTCCCCTACCTCGGATAGACCGGATGGTCGACGCCCGCGGTGAGCACGAGCTCCTCAGTATGATGGATGCGTACTCGGGCTATAACCAGATCCCCATGTATCCCCCAGATCAGGAGCACACGGCCGTAGAATGCATCGAGGTCTTTCTTGTTACCAGTCATGCCATTCGGTGAAGAACGCCGGCGACGTACCGGCGCTGGTCAATAAGATGTTCTCCGTCCCGGATCGTAACTACTATGGAGGTATACATCGATGACATGTTGGTGAAGAGTGTCAGAGCAGCTGACCACGTCCGGCACCTGGGTAACATGTTCCAGGTCCTGAGGGAATGTAGGATGAAGCTGAACCCGGCAAAGTGTGCATTTGGGGTTGAGTCCGGAAAATTCCTCGGCTATGTAGTGAGCTCGAGAGGCATTGAGGCCAACCGGAGAAGATTAGTGCCGTCTTGAACCTCGAGACCTCCCACCAAGGTTAAAGAGGTCCGTAGTCTCACCGGCCGGATAGCGACCTGAACCGATTCGTGTCCAAGGCCATCGACAAAGCCGCTCTTTCCTCGAGGCCCTCAAGAAAGAGAAGGACTTCGGATGGACTCTCGAAAGTGCCAGGAAGCTTTTGAGGAGCTCAAGAAGCACTTGGCCCGACCTCCTCTGCTGTTGAAGCCCAGGGCGGAGGACGTCCTCTCGCTCTACCTCGCCGTCTCCGAGCATGCAGTGAGCTCAGTCCTTACTCGCATCGAGGGGGATGTCCAGCACCGGTATACTACACGAGCCAGTCCTTCATCGATCCGCAGAAGCGCTACATCCCGATGGAGAAACTAGCCCTCGCGCTGCGTCACCGATTCAAAGCCGGCCTTACTTCCTCGAGCACTCCATCGAGGTGGTGACGAACTACCCCTTGCGGCAGGTGCTCCAGAAGCCGGACTCTTCAGGTCGGCTCGCCAAATGGGCGGTAGAACTCGGACAGTTCGACATCTCATACCGACCTAGGCTCGAGGTCAAGGGCCAGGCCCTGGCCGATTTCGTAGCCGAGTTCAGCCCGCCACCACCGAGTCCCAAAGGTCGGGGTCGAGCCCTGGGCGCTCTTTGTGGGACGGCTGGGTCGGACGGACATACACTCTGAGAGTGGGCTCGTGCTCCCGAGCCCCTCATTGGAGTCTTTGTCGAGTCCTTGCGATTCTCATTTCCGGCATCCAATAATGAAGTCGAGCACGAGGCCTTGATTGCGTGGCCTTAGATACGCCCAGCGATGGGTGTCTCTCACCTCCAGATCCGGTGACTCCCGGCTTTGTCGTCAACGGCTCAATGGCACCTACCTTGCTAAGGACGGCGGATGACCGATTATTCGACCTAGCTGCGGCCGAAATGAAAAATTCGATGAGGTCGTCGCCTTGGCGAATCCCGAACTCAGAACAACTTGGTGCGCCTGCTCGGCTCGCCACCAGATGAGGGGATAGAGGAACTGAGTTTGTACCGATCAACCGATTGACGCAGGTCGGCCATAGCTCGGCCCTCCCTTGTCACGACAAAGACCTGGCCCCACTTCATGGGCGGGACGAAATCTTGTCCTTTTGAAGGATGGTAGGGCCCCGAAGGACCCAGGTGGCCAGAACGATTCGCGTCGGGCTGCTCGCTACACCATCATCGACAACATTCTCTACAAGCGCGGCTTCTCGGGCCCTTTGTTACGGTGCTTGGCGAGAAGGAGGCGACCTTTGTACTCGGCGAGGTCCACTCCGGGGCGTGTGGTAACCATTCTGGTGGTCAGGCCCTGGCGCATAAGGTCCTGAGGCAAGGATATTTCTGGCCCACCCTCAAGAAGGATGCCATTGCCTACGTCAGGCGCTGCGACAAGTGCCAGCGTCACGCCCAGGTTGGCGGGGCTCCTCCCGCTGAGCTCACTCATGTGCTCAGCCCCTGGCCCTTTTGCAAGTGGGGAATCGACCTCACCAGGACCCATGCCAACCGGTCGTGGGGGAGTGAAATGCCGATAGTGGCCGTGGACTACTTCACCAAGTGGGCTGAGGCTGAGGCCCTAGCTCGGATCACAGAGCAGAAGACGACCGACTTCATCTGGAGGTCAATTATATGCCGATTCGGCATACCCGAGTCCATCGTAACGGACAATGGCCGGCAATTCGACAACCGTCGATTGAGGTCCTTCTGCGAGGATCTGGGGATCAAGAAGCACTACTCTACGCCGAACCACCCCCAGTCCAACGGTCAGGTGGAGGCCGTGAACAAGATCATCAAGTACACACTCAAGACCCGACTGGAGGACTTGAAAGGAGGGTGGGCAGACGAGCTCCCGGCCGTCCTGTGGTCCTACCGAACTACATGTAGGACCAGCACGGGAGAGACCCCCTTCGCGCTGGCCTATGGGGTGGATGCTATAGTACCGGCCGAGGTCGAGCTGCCCTCATACCGAACTCGGAACTTCTCTGAGCAAACAAATAGCCAGGGACTTATGCTCGAGGTCGACTTGCTGGAGGAGAAGCGAATGGACGCCGACCTGCGCACTGAGCTATACAAACGCCGCAGTGCTAGGTACTTCAACCAGAGAGTAAAGAAGCGAAGCTTCCGGTGTCGCAGACCGTACTCGTGAAGGTCTTCCTCGCTACGAGACCAGGCGCGAGAGCCCTGGCCGAGAAATGGGAAGGACCCTTCAGAAGTCCCTCGTGAGCCCTCTCGCAGCGGATCTTCTTGCCTCGGAGACGCGGAAGGAGCTGAGCTCCCCCACCCCTGGAACATCGAGCACCTGAAGAAATACTTCCAATAGCTATAGAGTCGTAAAATATCTCAAAATTGTAAATGATGGCAAGTCAGTTGTAATATTTTCACTAGTAATGAATGGAAGTTTTTGAATTGTTTGGTCAGAGCTCGATACATAGCAATCGTGCCTCGATTCGCCGATCCGCTCCCGAGGCCGCCGACCTCGAGTTCGGCCTGGGACGCACCCACCAAGGCTTAAAAAAAAAAAGAGACGACCCAGGTCTGCTGACCCACTCCCCGAAAGGGCCGACCTAAGTGGTCCGGTCTGGGGACAGACCCACCAAGGTGGCGTCCAACCAAAAAACAAACTAGGTCCGCTACGGCGACCCACTAGGTCCGCTACGGCGACCCACCAGGTCCGCTACGGCGACCCACTCCCTGAAAGGGCCGACCTCGCTGGTCCGGCCTGGGGATAGATCCACCACGGTGGTATCCAAACAAACTAGGTCCGCTACGGCGACCCACCAGGTCCGCTACGGCGACCCACTCCCGAAAGGGCCGACCTAAGTGGTCCGGTCTGGGGACAGACCCACCAAGGTGGCGTCCAACCAAAAAACAGACTAGGTCCGCTACGGCGACCCACTCCTTGACACGGCCGACCTCATCGGCCCGGCCTGGGGACAGATCCCTTGCGACCGACCCGACCATATGGGTACACCGAGCTGAACTCACTCGTTACATGAACGAAACAAGTCACCAGATCGATCACCAGGGCTCACGCCGGAGGGCTCGTAACTAGCTAATGCCGACCTACGAGGTGCAGACTGGATACGAACCCACCCCGGAGGAACCAACACTTGTTTAAAATCATTGGATTATTAAGTTATTCCTATGACCCCAGCGCGGGGCCGACCTAGTTAGATGAGTCGACGTCGAGACAGTTATGTATGATTGTGCAGAACTTGAACAAGAAATTGAAAAGGCCGAACAAGAACAAAAAGAGCTGAACTTAAAACTTCATTATAATTAATCCCAAAGGTTACAAAATCCGGTCGGTATGGCCGACCTGGTGAAGTACATTACGTATAAATAAAAAAAAAGAGAAGACAACAAAGAGTACAAGGCCCTCTCAGCGCGCCCTCATCTCGGGCATCCCGTCTTTGCGCCCTGAAGCTTCTTCACCTCCTCGACCAGAACCCGACATCCCGGTCGGCCGCTTCGGTGATGTCGGCCATGACGTCCTCCGCCAAAAACAAAAGTTGAGTTCGGCTCGTAGGCATACTCATCCGAGGCCTTGAACTCGCGAATCGTCTGCTCTCGCGACGACCGGGCTCATCGACCTGCCGCCTTCAGAGCCTCCACCGGCCCGCAGGAGTCCACCTCGGCCTTGTGGGCCTTCTTCCGATCCTCGGCTCCACGGGCCTTGTCCTTAGCCCTCTTCGGGCCTCTTTCATCTTGGCCTGGCCTCCGCAAGACCGGACTTGGAAGCGGCAAGGGCGGTCGGACTCGGCCAAGGCCGACTTCGCTCGAGCGGCCGCCTGGGCGCCGCCACTCCGGATCATGTGCACCATGGCCCGATTGCGATGCACCATGGCGGTGAGCATGTTGTCTTCCGGTGAGCATGCCCAGGTAGCGTTCTGGTGGGGTCCACGACTCGCAGGGCCCGCAGCGCAGCCCACCGAGGCCGGCAGTCCGGACCGCCGATCTCCTCCACCGGTGGGGACTTAGCCCTAAGAAGTCCTCGAGCACCTTGGGGTCGACCCTTAGACGCAGGCGACGCCTCCTCCTTCCTGGCGTGGTGCCCAAGTAGGGTAGCTCGTCGAGGCGGCGCGCGCCGACGTCAAGGCCGGCCTTGGGCACCCCGGCCGATCATGAGGCCCTTGCCGCCCTGCAGCCGGCGGAAGCCCGGCCCGGGCGGACCCCGTGCCCGGCGAGGCCTCGCCAGGCCTTCTTGCCGGGAGGCGACGCCCTCATGGTCGGTTGGGAAGATGATTGAGTGCGAGGTCGAAAGCAATTAGTAAGGCGAGAAAAAGGCACCCAGTCGAAAATAAATGGAATAAGACAGACGATCCGTTACTGAGGAAGAAGATCTTTGAGGGACGAGCTCGTGAAAGTCGGCCGAATAGGTTCTCCTCGATTGGCAATGTGCGCCAATCCCGACCGAGATCGATCTCACGATCGCGGCCGCGCTCGATCCGACCCTCTAACGGTCTCGCCTCGCCTTGAAGTCTGCAAAGAAAGAGAGTTGGCTCGATTGAAATAAGATAAGGTCGAGATCGGAAGAATAGTTACCGAGCTCGTGGTAGTTCACGGGAATGGCGACCTCCCCTCCCGATCGTCCGGGATCGACCAGGCACCCCTCCGCGAGAACGGCTCGGCTTCCAGGCCTTTACCGAGTCCGGCTGATCCGATGGCGAAAGCTCCCCGAAGTTCGGCCGGATCGAGCAATAGTACCGGCCAGTCTTTGTCGTCCGACTTGAAGGTGTACCGGTGGTTAAACTCCCACACCGTCGATTCGCTCGGCCGGCTCGGTGCCACAAAACCATCATTCGAGGGCGGTCCTCCACGTGTTAGGGGTGGTGAGTAGGCGCCACCCCCAAGCATCGAGAAAGTGCTTCACCGCCCTCGAAGCGGTAGCCTCACCTCGGCCGAGCGGGCCTGGCTCGCCACGCGCGCCTGCGAGGGTAAGCGACCGCTCGTCCGCCTCCGGCACCACGAACCGCACCCGAGGTGAGACCAGGTACTGGGCGTGCAGCGAGCTCAGCACCTCCTCGGTCGCCGCCGACGGGAACTGGGAACATCCCCACGGCCTCGACCGGTCGCGCTTGGCCGACTTCTTCTTCCTCCTCTTGAGGAAGGTCGACTGTGGTGAGGCCGGCTCGGTCCGGAACGATGTGCCCACGTCGGAGGCCAGCTCGGCGGACTCAGCCGTAGCCCGGATGGTCTGCAGTGGCACAGCCTCCAGGATTTCCTCCACGCTCGGGGAGTTGTCTCTGTCCGGAGAGGGGGAGGGCCCAGGAGATCGGTTTCCCTCGTCGTAGTCGTATACCTCTTCTAAACCCAACGACATTTTGTAAAATTTGCTAAGTATGGAGTTCGGAAATCTACCTTAAAGCTAGGTCGGAAGGAGCTCAGGGTCAGTACGGTTCCTAACTTGGCTTGAGATCGAGAGAGAATATTTGACAAGTGTTGAGAACGGAAAAGTGGAAACTGAAGAAATGAGAGGGTATATATAGGTGATGGCGGTGGAAGATGAAAAGACGTGACCTCATCCAATCATCGACGGACACGTGGTCCAGCCTCGCGCCCCACGTGCCACGCGCGTGCCAGCCCAGGCCGGTTAAGCGTCAACCCCGACCGAGGTCGGCATTAACGCTGGGGACAATTGTTGGCACCCTGGTGACGTGGCATGAGTGCGCCCAAGCCTGCGCCCCACGTGGACCCCTAGTCTACGTACAGGAGAGCCAGGTCGGCCATGACGTGTCACGTGTCCCAGGTCGGATTAATCGCAGAATTCACCCCAATAGTGATTTGGCGGAGAGGCCCAGTTCAGCTCGGCTAAGCCCACTGCCGCCGCCCTAGGGCCCAGGTCGGCAAACCCACGGAGAACTCTTCCCATCACAAATGACCACCCGACGGGCCGAGGTCAGCTCGGCCACGTTCGTGCCCAGTCCCACTCTCTACTGTAGCCGACAACAAGGACAATCCACGTGTCATCTGACACCCTGACACCACCTGCAACCGACAGAGAATCTCGTCTCCATTAATGCATTGGCGGCTGTACCCAGATTCCGAGATCAACGCCTTAAATGCTTGACGGCTTGCAGGTGCTGCAGAGACATCATTACACCTACCCAGGGCCTAGGTCTTTAGACGCAATGATGATCTACAGCTCCCTACCCGATTTCACACTATAAATAGAACACTTAGCATGTATTTGAGAGAACGAGAAAACTCTCTGTAAACACAGCCCAGTTCGGACAATATACATTTATACATTTTACTTCTTCTTCAGTACCACTATCCAGGTCCTGACACCTACCCCAGTTGATAAGTAATCAGTCCTTACTGATTTCGACGTCGACACCAACCAAGCCACCGCCACCGCCGCCACCACCTATCATTACTACCGCAATTTCACCACTACCATCACCACCGTCATTCCATCACCATCACCCACACAATCATTTCTTACATTCGATAATACTATTACCTGTCAAAGTAATATTATTATCGATATTATTATATGTTCTGGTAATTATATTATCTTCTCTGGTAACAGTATTACATATCAAATCATTACCACCACCACTGCCCCAATAATACAAATACATGCCCTCAATAATCTCATTACCTTCTCCAATAATAATATTATTTATCTTGATAATCCGATTACTACCACAAGTAATCTCGATCAATAATCAACCTCTCTTTTCCCATCTTCAACTTTCTCCCTCTCCGCACTTTCTCTCTCTGTGCATATTCTCTCTCCAAATTACCTCGTCGGGTAATTAGATTACCAACACAGGTAATCTCGATTAACATTCATCTTCTTCCCTTCATGTCTCCGATCAACATTCAATAAATCCATAAATTTAAAAGAATCCATAAATTTCGATTAAAAAAATTTCCATAAAATTTAAAACCCTACCAAAATTCTGACAGAGGAAATGGGAAAAATTTATAAATTCTCCATGTGAAGGAGGGCTTTTAGAACCGCCTGCATACACGTGGAGTTTCTAAACTACAGAGAGTTAGAAAGAAGCACAATGCACATAAACAAGAAGATGGGGAAAGGAGATCTCTGGGACGATTCTACTCTCATCAATGGCTTTGAGCTTTCAATTTCCAAATACAATGTTCTCTCTCGCTTAGTCTATGCACACACGTACACAAAAAGATCAATTCATATACATGTATTGTACTTTTATACGCTAACATTACTGCTACTGATTTTCACAAACGATGCACGGGATGAGAGGCCGAGGTGGACCATCTGAGGGGTGAAATTGGTTACTAGTAGTGGGGAAAATTCTGAAATTGATTGTAAGAGCGGAGAATTTAGCTCCTCGGTTGGGTAAAACTTTTAGTTATGTCACAGCTTTATTGTTACGGAGTTTTAATTGAATTATTTGTTAGGTAATATAGATGTTGTTGTATGTAGAAGGAGAAAAAGTCATTTGTGGATTGTGTTGGGGCATGTTTTTTTATCATACAAAATTATCATGGGAGACTGTTAACGTTGAGGGCTTGACAGCGCCATAAACCATTTGAACGGAGAGAGGGAAGAGAGAAAGTGGACCTGGAGCCTGGAGGAGAAACAATTAGATGCGATTTGGGAATTTCTGGAAGGGCAAAAGTGTCATAAAAATGTGTAATTAAATAAGTGGTAAAAGAGTTTATAAAATATTGTGTAGAGAGAAAAAGTCGGAGGCATAAATGGAGAAGTTGATTATTGATCGACATTATTTGTGATGGTAATTGAATTACCTAACGAGGTAATTTGAAAAGAGAATATGCATAGAGAGAAAAAGTCACAGATGGGAATAAAGAAATTGAATATTGATCGAAATTACTTGTGGTAGTAATGTGATTACCTGGCGAGGTAATCTGTAGAGAGAAAGTCGAAGACATGAAAAGAGAAGATGAATGTTAATCGAGATTACTTGTGGTGGTAATCTAATTACCCGACGAGGTAATTTGGAGAGAGAATATGCATAGAGAAAGAAAGTGTGGAGAGGGAGAAAGTCAAAGATGGGAAATGAGAAGTTGATTGTTGATCGGGATTAATTGTGATAGTAATCGAATTATCAAGAGAAGTAATATTATTATTCGAGAAAGTAATGATATTTTTGGGGCATGTATTTGTATTATTGGGACAGTGGTGGTGGTAGTGGTTTGTTAGGTAATACTATTACCAGAAAAGGTAATAAAATTATCAGGACATATAATAATATCGATAATAGTATTACTTTGGCAGGTAATAGTATTATCGATGGTAAGGAATGATTGTGTGGGTGGTGGTGATGGAATGATGGTGGTGGCGGTGGTAGTGGTGAAATGGCGGTGGTAGTGGGTGGCGGTGGCGGTATCGGTGGCTATCATGGCATGTAATAATAATATTATTGGTGTATGTAATAATATTATTAGTGTAAGCCATTGTGGTGGTGGTTTGGTGGCGGTGGCTGTGGTGGTGGAATGATGGTGGTGGTGGTGGCTTGGTGGTTATGGTAACGGTGGAATGGTGGCAAAGATGGTGGTGTAATGGTAATAGCGGTGGTAATCTTAAAAGATAACGTGTATAAATAGAAAAAGTCGATGATGGAGAAAGGGAGAAGTTGAATATTGGTCGAGATTACATGTAGCGATAATCGGAAAGAGAAAGTGCGTAGAGTGAGAAGGTCCAAAATAGGGAAAGGAAAAGTTGAATGTTGAGCAAGATTACTTGTGATGGTAATTTGGAGAGAGAAAACGTGTTTATTTTGTTAGAGTGGTATTATTGTAAATTTGGATGTTTATTTTATTAGAGTGGCATTATTATAAATTTGAATATTTATTTTATTAGAGTGGTATTATTGTAAATTTGGATGTTTATTTTATTATAGTAGCGTTGTTGTAAATTTGTGATTTTTAAATTCTATTTTGGTGTTATTGTGTAAAAGATGAGTTAATGGTAAAAAAAGTGATATGCATGATTTAGTTGTCAAGTTTTCCCCATATGTGTAGTTATTGATCAAATGCCCATTTGTTAATTCATTCTTAATTGTTAATTGTTATTCTTAGTTGTTAATTAATAATAAAAGAAATGAAGTGTGATCATAGTCTATCTAAATCTCTGCAAATCTCCCATATATATCTCACATGTGCTCATTCTCAAATCTCCCACATTTATCATTCAAATTTCCTCATTATTATTCTAACTCATCAACACTTTTATTTCTTTCATGTATAATTCTACATTTGCAATTCATTCATTATTTCCCACCCCTCTCTCTTTTCACGCGCCTCACACACAAAATTGCCTTTAACTTTTTTTTTTGTGCTCAATTAATTTTTAATTAAAATTTTAATTATTGTTACTCCCTCCGTCCTACAAAAATGGTCCATTATATTATTTTTGTCCGTCCTAAAAAGATAGTCCACTTCCCTCATTGAGATATCATTAATTTTTCATTTTCATAGATGTCCCTCATCTATATATAAATAAAATGAGATCATTTTTCCGTCCAAAGTTTTATTTTTCATAATTAAATAATTCATTTTTTATTTCCATTTCCCCTTTCTCATTTCTTTTTTTTTTTATCCTTTTGTTTGTTTCATTTTTTAGTATTATCATCACTGTAAATATGGATAAAACAGATCTATACAAATTAGCTCGCGATCTTATTATCGCTATACTTTTTAATTTATTTTTTGAAAATCAATTCGTATTGATAATCACCAATCCTCAATCTGCTCAATTTTTTAATTGATCCCATATCTCCTATCCTAATTTTCTTCAAATCTCATAATTCACATTTAATTTATCGTCATCTCCTAATCAGCTCAAGTATTTCGCATCTTCTTTAATTGTTTCAACTTAATCGTCACCTCCTATCCTATTTTGAACTGTCTTTTCTCTATAATTTTTTAAAGTAAATGATGCATGATTTTTACCTTTTATTACTTATTTAAATGTCAAAATATTCTCCACTCCATCAAAAAAAATAACTGTATTTAAATTTTAAGATTACAAATTGAAAAATAAAATTGCATAGGTGATTTGGAGTAAATATATATCTAATGAAATTATTAATTCTACTATATTAGTTGCTTAATTTTTTTACTCCTTCTATGAGTGTTAATATGTTGAATTTATATAAAATATGAAGGGAAACTTTGTTAAAAATTTTAAACAATTTTTTGTATTTTTTTTTTCTAACACGGATTCTCAATCGTGTCTTGATCATATGTCTCCCCGTGCAACGGGCGGGTGAAAACACTAGTTTTAATTAAATTAATTAAATTTTATATTCTTATTATTTTCAGTTATTTATTTATTGTTTTGACAATTTTTTAATATTTTTAATATGCTTTTTTAATTTTCAATCACATATCTACAGATCTTTTTCAATGATATCTATCAAACATAATCTAAATTATATATTTTCAAAATATTAGTGGATGAAGAGCAAAGAAGCATTTACAAAAAATTCAATATAACATCTAGCAGTTGTCCTGTTCAAGATTCTAAAAAAAGAAAAAAAGGAAAAAAAAAAGAAAGCAAAAGTAGAAAGGTTTTTGGTACATGGACTAATTAAGTTGATTTCTTTTTGCATGAGTGGTGATAATCCTTTAAGGTTACACTAGATTTTCACATTTTGACTCATTGATTTTGGGCCTCTCTATGTTGAATTGTTCTTGCTTCTTCTTCTTATTCGTCCTTTTTTTTAGGAAACTATTTAACATATTGATTGTGCACATATTCCCAAATGGGTAGGATCTAAAGGAACCAACTCCACCAAATGTCTATAGTCCGAATGATACCTAGTGTACATACAAAATATTACCACACATATATTGCTACACTCTAATAGAGATGTGATAAATTACCATTCTATCCCTTGAAAAGTGAGGGACCAACACCTTTATTTGAGTGTGGTAATTATGTGGTCATACTTTGTGTGTATTCCAAACATTGTCCATATTGCCCTTTCCCATTGACGGAAACAGACAAAATAATGAATGTGTGAAACAAGGTCGATAGTTAATTCATTTATATTTCCTTAAGGGAAAATTTTTTTGTGGAGGTTCTCCTCTGGGAGGAGACCAAGGTGAGATACCTGTTGCCATGGGACACATAAACTCAGGTATTAAGGAGAACTACCACATTGGTAAAATCTTTATGAATTAATCTTTTTTTAAAAAAGATTGGAGCAATCTGAATTAATTAATTTAATTAAGCTTGTTTTTATCGCTTAAATTAATGTTTAGATGATGAAATTCTTTGTCTTAAAACCCTAGTAAGAAAACCTTTCATACTTCGACTCTTTAAAATTACTCCCTCCATCCCAATTAAGGAAAATAAAGAGTGCTACATGCATGGTGCAGGCCCCATGCAGTGGAGGGAGTAGAGGGTGCGAGTAGAAAACCTGCAGTCGGAGACGACAACAGGGTGGATCGCGGTGCTGTACGGCCGCGATAGGATTGTTATGTGGATTATTGTATGCTAAGGTTCACTATATATGAGAGAGCTGGAGACCTATAGAGATTCAGAATCACGCAATAATAATTCGTGGTTGACCAACTTATCGTATAGTTCTTCGAAATTGCCGAGTGTATCCTAGGTGTGGAGAGTTGCTACTACCTCCGCCCCAAAATTATAGGTCATTTCTTATCTTCACACAGATTAAGAAAAATACAATTAATGGTATTGGAAAAGCACAATTCAATATTATTTTCGTAATATACCCTCTCATTTATTAAATATTTTATTTCAACTACTCTATTTTGATGATATCAATGTATATTAAATGGGTGCATAAAAGACAAGTAATTTTTTAACTACATATTTAAAAGGAATGTGACCTATATTTTGGAACGGACGAAAAAGGAATAGTGGACTATATTTTTGGAACGGAGGTAGTATAATTTATTTATAAGCGGGTCCCAGACCCTGCTTACAATAAATGAGCAAGTCTGCATCACTAGGAGGGGTGACTAAAGAGGATAGTTCATCGACGATCGCTTTAATCTGAAGGAGAAAGTCGGATATAGGAAGGGTGGCTTAGTTGAGATTGATCCATTTGTCTTTCAAATGCATAATATGGGATTGAGATTGTTTGGTGAACGTACAGTCCAAACGAGACCAAGCATCATGAGAGGTTTGAGCGTTAGTGATAAGAGGGATAATGGTTTCAGTGAGAAAGGTGGTGTTTTTAAAAGATGAACTTGAGATTGGGAGAGGTGGGGGTGGTTAAAATCTCTATCTTGGGTTCGGTCTTTCAGTCAGGATAGTTTCTTAATAATAATAAAAAAAAAAGATGAATAAATAAAACTCTCGTTAGAACTATACACAATATACCAGAAACGAGGTGAATAATGGAGAGTACATAGAAGATGGTTTGGACTCTTTAGTTGTGATCTCTTTCACAATTATCATTCAAGTTCAAAATATTGTCAATATTCAATTTGAAAAGTTAGTTCAAAAAATTAAAAAAAGAAAAAAGTGTTATAAAAGTATAGAAATAATAGAGAGAATTTAGAGAGAATGAATTCCAAGGAATTCTCAGGAATGAATTTCATTAATAACCGAAGCCCTATTTATAGGAAAACTTCGAATGGCACAATCGTAATTACATAATTTCATCAAGGGTATAATAGTCATTCACATATAATAATTACACCTTTTACCAAATTATTCCTCCACCAAATTATTCCTCATAATTCATAACCACCAAATTATTCTCAATTATTCATAACACTTCAATTATTATTCATAACACTCCTTGAATGACTATTAATACAAATGTTTTCCTGACTGCTTTGGAGAAAAAACCCGGGGGAAAACTTCCAAACCGACAAGTGTGGATAGCTTGGAGTGGTTATATATCGCTTCATCAAAACATTCTTTCCCGATATCTATCACCGCATATGAGTATTCACGTCTTCGCTTCGTTAAAAACCTTGTCAAGAAAACCCTGGGAAAAACTTGATCGAAGGAAAAAGAGTACAATTGCTCGCTCGATTTCATATCTTGAGAATCGATATCTTTTACTGTAAATGATTTCAATATCATCATCGCTTGGATCTAAAGCATTAGCTCCATTATAACTTGATCCAATAGATACACCGTATCAATTTCTCCTATTGTTCTCAATATACCATGAATATGCCTCGTTAAAACCTTATTAGGAAAAACCCAGGGGAAAAACCCTAATGAAGGAAAAGAGTACATTATTCATGTGAATAACGCCTTTAAAGTTGCCTCATTAAAAACCTTGTTAGGAAAACCCAATGGGATAAAAACTCAATCAAGGGAAAAGAGTGCAACGCGTATTTTATACAATTATGCCGTAGCATTTCAAAATCTTTCATACATTTGTATGAGTATCATATACATTGGTTTTATACTCTTCTGCTCATTTAGAGTGCATCAATTTTCGTGACACAACCAAAACATTCACCATGAACACATGTCTCCAAACACACAATTTAAAGTATATAAATTCATCGTAAAAAACATGTAAACATATAAGTAAACCTTCATAACTAATTAACACTTAAAATATATCATTTAACATTTAATACTCACTTAATAGGTTACTTCATTCCAGGGCTTAGCTCACCTTTAGGTACTCATAAACACGGGGTTTAGCTCATCCGATCATTTAATTTCCTTTTCGTACACACACGATTTGCATTTAACTTTCATGAGCATGCAACATATAATGACCACCATGCTTATCTTTAAACTTGAGCATTAGTCATCATCATCTCATCATCTCATAAGTTAAGATTTCACATTCACCATTTATCATCTTCAATATATCTCAATATTTTCATTATCATTGATCATATGTAGCGCTACATTTTCATATCGATATCGACACTTTTCAATTTCATTTCTTTCCCCATATCGACATAACTTATCGAGATATCTCATTATCAATCCTCTTGTAGGATTACACAATATAGTTATGTCTATATACTCTTCAAGAGTATATGCCTCAAGTTATTAAGACCATCTTTTATAATTTGCTTTGATATATATGTTTGGGGAAATATCAACGCTTACGGCATGCTAACTTATCAAAGCATCGTGAATCGATATATGTGATTGTTCATAGCCTTTCATGCATCTTTGAACTTGAGTTAGATTTCAATTTGAGGATATAACATGATGCATTTCACATATTATTTTCAACTTTTAATACTCCCCTCATGTTGAGAAAATTTAGAACACCAAAACTCATATAGTTGGTATGATTTTAATCATATATGTTCTCATCATTCATTTTTAATATGGGAATTTAGACCGCTTGCATTCTATTTCTATATCGGCAATTTATTTGAGGACTTTAAATAATTTGCCATATAATATCCCACTTGTATGCATACTCAAATCCTTCATGATTTATTCAAGTATTGGGATATACATTTACTAGCTTTATCATTAAATCGAAAATCATGCTCATACCGTGAGCAAATATTTTCAGAAATTTCAAATTATGAATCATATACACATGTGACTATCTAGTGGATCCATATCATAATATCTAGTAGTCCACATGGAGGATGAGTTGGCCCATATTTCTCATCCTTTATTCCGTATATATTTGGGATTTATTCCCAATATTGGCTAGTAATAATTTCATCATTTATCGAGAACAATCATTGAAGAATTCTTTTTAATTCTTCACTTGAAATATTGATTTCAATAATTATTTAAACCGGATGGTCAATCCGGTTTTGCAAACGAGTATTATTGAACTTCTAGTTCAAGAAATTCTTATATCGATTTCACTAGTATCCGTATAGTGCTCAATATGATTTATCATAGAAATAATTCACCGACATATTCCATCATCTTTTGGTGACATTATTGTCTACCACTATTCAAACACGGAGTTGACTCAGACGCATCACATCCGCTATTATTTAATTCAAACGTAGCTCTTCACGCTTCATATTATTTATTTAAAATCGGGTCTTATTTCATACGCTGTATTATTCTATAAATAAATCATCAAAATTATTGCAAAATTCATCCTAACAAGGGTCTATACATTATAATGGATCATATGCTCTCAAATCTTGAAAATACTATCCATCACTACCGATTAAAATCCTAAAATGATTTATCGAGGTAGGTCGAAAGATTAAGAGATGCTAATGAATAAGGGTATCCCACAAGATATCCGATGCTTGATTGAAGCAAAGGTTCGATTATCCGTGAGGTTTCAATTCCTTCTAAATACATGCCTGGTATGGGTAAAAGTAGTTTTTCAAAGAAACGGAGAGCAAAAAGATTAGGAGGATGCTACAAGTGTGCTCGATGGACATGTGACACTCGATGTAAATCATTGTAGGGTACTGTCGTAAATCGAAGATAAAATAGCATTCATTAAGGATGGATTGAGTAAGGAGCCTTTGGATGATATTCACTGTGCTCTTGAGACACATCCTAGTTGACACGCATACAAAGGTGAGCTAATGGCCTTATGGGCCAAATTCAAAGATCAACAAACGCAGCATACTCTTGAAAAACTTACTTTAGAAGATCCTCGCTTTGTAAATTTAGTAGAAAATTTACCATAATGATTTTCCATATTTATGTAAGAAAGCTCGTGTAATAACAAAGATCAATATATTTCTTTTTATTTGTAAATATCGTTTTCAATTTTAAGATATATATTATTTTTCAATCAGCATATTATATGTCATATCACTAAAGAAAAATTTCGCTTTTCTCTTTCATATTTGTCAAAAAGTAAATAGTGCACTCAATTATTGGTTTTAAAATTTTTCTTTAAATAGAGGGATTCATATATATCTCATGTTGAAAATATAGTGCAAAAGAGAGATAGGAGTAGAGATGGATGTGGAGATTTTAGAATCATCTCATACAAGTCAACTTTTACCTCGCCATATTAAAACCGTATGTATTCTTGGTGGATCTAATCGTAGGCCATATCCAATATGTGGATATGGCAAACCAACTCAGAAAAGAGTTAGGAGACAAGAAATCAATATACTATACGGAGGAACCAACAACAAACTTTTAGCTAGACTTATAATGGCCGTGACAATCATGGGGAATAAGAGTTTGAGTGTAATACCTTTCCATCTAGTTGGATCTAATACTCAATTCGGAGCCAGTTCGTCCATGGGTCCAAAGCAGGTTGGTGCTACAAGCGCAATCCATCCACAATCGCATGATGTATATGATGAATAATAGTGATGCTTATCATTGTCCTTCCAGCGCTACAACACAATCGGAGGAAATATTCAATATAGCCTCGCGGCACGTTGAATTTTCATGTCAAACCAATAGGTTTGTTGAATATTAATAATTTCTTTGATGGCTTACTAGCTGTTTAGGATCGGGGTGTAAATAATAAGTTTATCTCTCATTCAATGAGAAAAATACTTATTTCGCTAGTAATGCTGTTGATGAACTACTCATCAAATTTCATGCATATGTTCAAGAATCTGTGGAAGCCGCGTCCGCTGATCACACCACTGGTGTCAAGCGAAAAAAGAAATTCGGATCCTTTAAATATTTCATTATGAATCCTAATGTTGATGGTGGCAGAAAGTTACTGAGTATTTATACTTTCAGACGCATCCCTCATTTATGGATTCAAGATGTATATTCTTTTGCATTTCTATATTTTCGAAAGTGTTTAATGCCATCTTTGATATTCTCAATATGTTCCACTTCGACCGCTTTGTACTTTCCAGTAATAATAATATCATACCCGCTTTATTCAAATACGTAATCTAGTGATTATGCTTCTTCAAGAGCATTTTTTCTCATATTAATACAATCTCATATCATCATCGATGAGATTACTTCATAATTTCTCCATGCGATATATTATCTTTGATTTATCAACATGGGATCTATTGAGCATTTGATTTTCATCTATTTATCCAATGGTGACTTCAAGTACCACTTACTCAATTTCTCCATTAATATTCGTATATATGGGGAAGTAATTTTATTCTCATCGCCTACTACTTCGAGTATGATTAGAATATTTGATCAACTACTTTCCTTAGGTAGGATTCAAGTATAACCAATCGTAGTATAACCCACCACATTGGAAATATGCACACCAATCGTGGTATTACCACCACATTGGAAATATACTCAAACTATAAAGTGTATAAATTTAAATTGCGTAAATTAAATTTCCTCCAATAGGTGGTCAACCTACCTTATGGGAATTATTGCAATAAATATAAATCTACTAATTTAAATAGCAAGAATTAAATTGCATAATATTTAACTACTTCTTCAGAGTAGGATCTGCTTAGTAGAAGGTATTACCCATCACTTAGCATATAAAGTGCGAATATATAAAACCTTCCGCTTAGTAGCTGAACCCATCATCAAGTAGGAGGTATTGTAAAGTAATTAAATTGCGATAAAGAAATAAAGCTAGAATTAAATATCAATCGCTTACGGGAGCAAATTTGTTCTTCTAACAAATACTATTACTTCTACAAGAAAGACTTATCCTTCTGAATAAGTCATTATGTAATTGAACTCTTCTGGGAGTTACATTAATATTTCGATCTATTAACTCAAATGGACTTCAAGCCATTTTATATAATCAATGGATTTAGAATTTCTTCATGAATATTCTATCCATTTTCACTGTCGTCAAAATTAGATCTGATTTAACCTAAGGGTAAAATTGTCCATTCCAATTGCAAAGGTAAAATTGTCAAAAATATTTTATCAATGTTTTACGATTGGAAAATTATCTCCTTTCTACTTCAATTTATCAATATCAAAATATTCAAGGACTACTTTGTAACTTTTTCAAAAGTTGGTGTCTTTGATTTGTAAATTTTGAAAGTTTGATAATAACATATTTCAAAACGAGTTATTACCCTATCAATGTTGGTGTCAAATCGAATCTCTCGTTAAATCGAGTATAATGGAGTCTAGAAAATTTGATTTTGATAATGTATGCTCCTTATATCTCGATAAAACGAATGTTATAGTTTAATATATTATTATATTATAAAATCATATGATTTACCTTTTTCCCTTTCTCTAACTATTCCAATGGATGAGATTTACTTGCAATCCATTTACGTGATCGGAAAATTCTTTGGACTCCATTCTTCCAATTTTGGGATTTCAGACATCTCCAAGCAGGTTGTGTAGAATGAGAAATTGTGGGAGAAGAATATGAACAAAAGGAAATTTTCGATGATGTATTTGCAAAGAGAGAGTTATTTAGGATTGATGAGGATGAATTCATTTATTGGTAATAATCCAGGTTTACGATCTAAGATCATCTATAAGATGATCAGAAAGATACTTCTTTCATATTACTCAAAGAAAGGGTTAGACTACTGATAACGTGTTATAAAAGTATAGAAATAATAGAGAGAATTTAGAGAGAATGAATTCCAAGGAATTCTCAGAATAATTTCATTAATAAGCGCTATTTATAGGAAAACTTGAATGGCGACAATCGTAATTACATAATTTCATCAAGGGTATAATAGTCATTCACATATAATAATTACACCTTTTACCAAATTATTCCTCCACCAAATTATTCCTCCACCAAATTATTCCTCATAATTCATAACCACCAAATTATTCTCAATTATTCATAACACTTCAATTATTATTCATAACAAAAAGGAAAAAAAGAAAAATGATAAAAAAAAGAAAGAAAAAAATTGTTTCATTGGGATGGACGGTGAGTATTGAAAGTTCACCTTAAGTTACCTATACTCGAGAGCACCCGAATCTTCTCGAACCCCTAAACCCTCGAACGATATGCCCCTTATCCGCTGGCTAAAACAAGGAAAAATGATGAGATTTCAATAATTTACGGGGAAAGGAAGAAATTGTCGAGTGTTTTCTCAAATCTCTATGGGGTTGTGCAATGTTTATTGATTAGTTACATCCAATTCTTACGTTGGTTGATTGATTATCCGTGTCGAGAAATTCCCAGCCTCCTCCGCAAGGAAGAAATCTACATGGCTCACAAGCTTAATGCTTCCGCTGTCTATGGGCTCGATATAGTTAAGGTAATTCGAGTTTATCTTTGACGCGATTCACTGTGTTTTAGCCAATTGATGCATATCACCAGTGTGCTTGTGTGTTGGGAAATTTGACTGGGGAAATAAGCTAATAGATAATAAATTGCTAAAATTGAGAAGAAGAAAATTTGTGTAATTGTGAAATTTGGAATTTGGGGTTTTTTTTAGGGCATTGTCAGTTTCAGTTGTTCTTGTGGCAATGGGTTCTCTTGTTAATTAACTACTTTGATTTTGGTTGAATCGGTAGTGTTGCTTATTGCCTCGGTGTATTGAACATGGCAATGGATATGCTGGACTATAGGAACAACATTTTTGTGATGATTCTATGCAGCGATTCAGTGGAAAAGATTAGAATTATATTTATAATACCTGGATTTAATCCTATGAAATTTGAAGGATTTTGTCGGAGTTCTGATGGTAGTTTTCTGTGAATAAATTTGTAATCTATGGAATGCTGATACTATAGAAAATAAAGAATAGATTCTTTCTAGTAGAGAGTAATGACTTATGATGTGTATGAATATGTAGTTTCTATTATATCAGCTTTCACAGCTATGGGATGAGAGAGGAATCCTAAATCATGGATCGACTATGCCTTATGTATTTAACATGTATCTCTTGTTGAAGGGGGGAAATGGTTTGAGTTATTTCGAAATAAGCTGAAATGTATATCTTCGTAAGGTGAATATATGAATTCTTGTTCTATCATCTATGTTATTACTAGTTTCAGATTACGAATTTTTATGCTCTCACAGAATTGGCAACAATGCAATAGGCCAAGTCATTGCATGTTGAGTCTCAAACAAAATGGAACATTACGAACTGCTCTAAAAGTTAAGTGCATTAGCAAGATGGTTAGTGGAGAATCGGGTGATAATTGGAAAGTACGATTTGAATCCATGATTGATAAGTCGAGAAAATTGTGGGATGATGCTCCTCAGCCAGTCAAGAGCTTCCCGTGGGACAAGGCGTTGAGAAATTTTGTTCGACTCATTATCAACCTTGTTTTGGAAGTAGTTAAGTATTTATATATACCCGTATTTGCAATTACATCCATTAGTGAGTTGTCTTATTGTGCACATGAAAGGAAGCTATACCTTGTTCCATTTCCATTTCTGGTTGGTGTTGGTGCTGTTGGGGTGCTAGCAGAGGCAGCTGTAGAATCATCTCCATCTCTCAAGGTGAATATCCTTTTGTCTGTGTGTGCGTGTGTACCATTTGACATATGAAATTGGCTTATGCTGAATAAATGCTCCCACCAGTAGTATATTAGTATTTGTGGCTTAAGTCAACATTACATTCTATTTGTAATGTTGAGGGTGGTTATATTCTTGTACTTGCAGGATGCACAAGTCCCTTGGCATCTGATTGCCATTATGATATTCTTCACGTTGCTGAAATTGCCTGGTCCATATTACCCATATTGGGGGCGCATTTTCATTCCACACTTTGCAAATGGAGCATTATGGAGGACTCTATGGTTTGCATATCAGTGGTACAAAAAGCCTAGAAAGTCGTCATCAACAACGCCACCTGATTACGTAGCTGGAAATCAATAAAATACGCTCTCACATTGAAATATTTTGAACAGGTATGACACATTTGAGCAAGGTTCCAAAAAGCGTAATGCGTGAAAAACGTCGAGATCAAGCTTTGAGCTTCGGCGTGCCTAAGCGACGCAAATGCGTGATAAAGCGCAAGGCATGGCGAAGCGTAATACCGAAGCTTCGAGCATAAGCGTCACCTAGGCGTCACTTAGGTGGGCTTTTTATAACGCTTTTTATAGCACTGCATATGAGTGCTTTTGAGGAGGGAAGAGAGAGGGAAAAACAGAAGAATGCTTAATTATTTCAACCTGCCATTAAGCCATTACAGAGCATGTGTTAATAAAAATTGGCTCGATATATGTCTTTGTTGGATACTTGAATCTGTTTATTTTTCTTGTGCGCAGGTTGGGAGAGATGGTTGTATAACGAAATGGAGAGCTATTTTCAAAGATGCATTTATGGATCAAGTTTATGGACGTCGTGACATTTCTTTAGTAAGCCGTAAAGTAGTTTAGCCCTTCGTCTGGCCAGTGCGGACCATAATTTTCCCGGATCTTGGGTCGAGGTAGTGATGCCGGAGGTGTTTCTCTGCATAGAACGTATCTAAGAGAAGATGAAGCTACCTTTTGAGATGTATTTGGTTGGATGAGCATGTGCATGTAGCGAAATGCATACTAGAAATTTGTTTCATTTTTGTTTTTAACGCGTAATGGTTGATTTCCATTTGTGGCGGTATCTTTTTGGGGTAAAATTTCAATGCAATACGGTTTCTTTTTTCTGTTTTACGGAAAGGAATATCATTTGGGAAATTGGCGCGAAATTCTGAAAAAGTTGCACTTGTTAGTCGATTCACCAAAATAAAATAAAGTAAGCGATAATGGTGAAAAAGTTCGTTTGTTCTTGCTGTTTGGTCCAATCTGGATGATTGGTCTATTCTACAACTGTTAATCAGTCAAAATATCTTTATTTTGTCTTTTTCTCAACCCCATTTTTGTAATTTGGCTTAAAATAAATTGCACAATTGGTCCTAATCTTTAGGGGGTTATTGCAAATAAGTCCAAAGATTTGAAAAATGTATACTTTAGTCCCAAATTTTAATTAACTCGCACAATTTCATAATTAAGTTTGGTCCATAATTTTATCTTTTTGTAGATACGAATTTGGTCCATAATTAAGTTTATCTAATTAATTTCATACTAATTAGATAATTTTATCGAAAAATTTTTAACTTAGATTTCTCTATTCATTATCACATTTCAAAAATATTTCTTTTACATTAAATACACGCATTTGATTTTAGCCAACAATTAAAAATAAATATAATTATCAGATCTTCAGTAAAATTTCGTAAAGTGTATAACTATAAAAAAATTAAAATTCAAAATCATACCCCATAGCAACGTTAACAATAAATATAATTATTGAAATTTTCCTTTTATATTTTTATATGAATATGCATATATTTTTACTACAAACAATAAGCATAATAATTCATGTTATTTTTATGTTTCTATAAATTTATAGTTTAATATTATCGAAAACATACCTAATATAACAAGAAAGTATAGAAATTTGATAAAGCAAATAATAAACCTAAATTTCAAAAAAAAAAATTCACGCAACAGAGGGTCGTCTTCTCCATCCCCGACACTCTTCCCCAAAACCCAACCTGCAGTACAACACCCCACCCCACCCTCAATGCCATCAGGGGTGGCCTCGTTTTTCATCGCCGAGAGGCGGCGGGTGAAAAAACCAGCAACCCCTGGTCAAGTTCATTATGACTAGTGGTGGGCAATTGGTCGGAACTGCAGCTGAACCGAGCAGAACGGCCCGAATCGGTTCGGGTGGGTTCAGTCATCGGTTTCGATTTTAGTTGGTTCGAAACCGAAACCGACGGTTTAAATTTAAAAAAAAAAAGCGAAAATTTAGGCCCAAAACCCGACAACCTCGAACCGATTGAAACCGACTGAATCGGTTGGTCGTTTCGAGGAAAACCGCCCGTCGGTTCGGTTCGTGAGCTTAAACCGATTGGCATCTCGGGTCGGTTTCGGTCGGGCCCAAACCCGACCCCGACTCCGATGCCCAAATTTCTAGTTACAAGAAGAATTTCAAGTCAGAACAACGTGAAATTCATCTATAGGTTGAATTTCGCCATGGGTTGCCCTGGTTTTTCACCGCCGGTGACCTTGTCGTGATGAAAAATCGAAGACACACCTCCCTCGTGGTGTATTGAGCGTGGGGGTGGGGTGGGGGATGGAGAAGACGATCTTCTTCCCTTTTTTTTTTTAATTTTAGTTTATTATTTTCTTTATCAAATTTCTACACTTATTATATATCCAGTATATTTTTGATAATATTGAACTATAAATTTATGTAGATATAGTAATAACATGAATTATTAACTGCTGTTTGTAGTAAAAATATACGCATATTAATATAAAAGGAAAATTTCAATAATTATATTTGTTGTTAACCGTTGCGGTGTGGTATGATTTTGAATTTTAATTTTTTTTATAGTTATACACTTCTACCGAAATTTTACGAAGATACAATAATTATATTTATTTTTAATTATTTACTAAAATCAAAATGTGCGTGTATTTAATGTAAAAGAAATATTTTTGAAATATGATAGTAACATAGAGAAATGCTAAGTTAAAAATTTTTGATAAAATTATCTAATTAGTATGAAATTAATTAGATAAACTTAATTATGGACCAAATTCGTATGTACAAAAAGATAAAATTATGGACCAAACTTAATTATGAAATTGTGCAAGTTAATTAAAACTTGGGACTAAAGTATACATTTTTCAAATCTTTGGACTTGTTTGCAATAACCCCCTAAAGATTAGGACCAATTGTGCAATTTATTTTAAGCCAAATTACAAAAATGGGGTTGAGAAAAAGACAAAATAGCATATTTTGACTTAACTAATCTGTAATGAATGAAATCATCCAATGGATCAAACCCAACAAACGAACTTTTTCGTTTCTTGCTATTTTATTTTATTTTGACCAAACGCGCACTAACGCAACTTTTTCCTAATTACTCGCGTAATTTCCCCAATATCATTTCAATCTAATATTTCGTCATGTGTATATATATGATGATGCTATAAAATATAGTTTTAACTGGAGAGTGATGTTATTTACATGCGATCGTGATCATTTAAAATAACAAATCAATTAATATAACCCGCGTTCTCCTACAAATTTTAACATATTTTCACATATTTTTACACTCAAATTTCGTGACCTACCTGCAAGCAATCATTGTACCATTTTTTGAGTAACATTACACTAAAAGAAATAAAAGGATATCACTCATGACTCTGTCTAAATTATTCATCATTCACATGAAAAAGTTACGTATTAAGAAAATGCTAACTCGAATGGGATCTAATGCAATATCATTTATCCTAGGAATAATAGATGCGACGCGATTTTACTTTGCTCACCATGAATTTTTCAACCTATACCTATATGTTAAGATAGCATTAATCATAAAACAAAGCTTAATAAAAAAATTTGTGCTAGACTAGAAGACTTTAATTTATTATTTACTGATTTAATGCCAAACATGCACCCCCATGATCATGCTCAAACGAGCCACCATCTCGTGCATAACAATATTTGAAACTATAAAAATCATACATCAAATAAGGATATAACAATGTAATCTATCCTTTTAAAACAGCACCCCAGTTTTATAACAACTTCTACAGCCAAGTGTTTGAAAAGAAGAAAACTATGTACAATAACAAGTGCATAAACACCATATCGAAATGACTACTGGTCGTCTTACAGAATCAAGAACTCGACTAGTGGGTCGAGTTACAGATAACCCAAATGTGTAAGAACAAGAAACATTAAACACGTAGGAACAACACATTGTTAATGTGAAAAGCAGAATTACAGGATCGCATTAACCAGCTTCTTCCTATATTTCCCACACTTGAAATGGACGAGAAAATGTACTCAGTACTCACCTTCGGTTTTGCATTACATTACATTGCGTTGTAGAATCAATCACATTGCATAGATGATTTCTCCACTGCTATCGATGTCGAGATCGGGGTCACTCTCAAGATCTTCCTCCATGTCATCGTCAATATCGAGGCTACCAGTGAGATACTGGTTTAGGTTGTTAGTCCCAGCTGCTGGGAGAGTGGCCTCAGTGATTATCTGCATGATTTCAGCATCACTCTGCATTGGCTGATCTGGCTCCTCGAACTGGTTGTTCGTCATGTTTTCATCCATAAGATCGGCTGGAAGATTCTTGAGAAACCACTCGTGGTTCCTGATCTCGGGAATTGTTATTCTCTGTCACAAAATATACTGTTGTTACAAAATGGAAGAGACAAAGATTATGAGATTGCCGTGTTTGGCTAAGCTTATAAGTCACAAGATGCCTTTTTGCTCTTAATTTGGCAACAGGCAAAACTCCAACTTCGTCCGCAAAATGTAACCTAGGTTTGTTCAATCTGGTCAGAGTCAAACATAGGTATCAACCACACATATGGCATCACTACTCGTCATTATCCATACATGTCGTAGATCCCAACACTATCCAACCCAAAAGTTCAGTTTTTAACAAAATAAGCTTACTCAAAAGCACTATTTCACTAACCTTCGCGGGATCTGCCACAAAAATTCTCGATATTAGGTGGTGGCATTCTGGAGAGATATGCACGTAGTCGGGAATCGAATACTGAACGTTCAAGATTCGCTGCAAAATATCGATCTGCTATTTCAGTAACCAATTCAAACAAGCTGATAGACGAATCACGGGGAGCTTAGTGGCACCTGTATTGTCTTACGGAAGTTTTTGGGTTCTTGAGGGTCCTCAAATGGATAAGCGCCCACCAACATCACGTATAATGTTACACCACAAGACCAGACATCTGCAATCTGAAGGAGTATTGGCAGAGGAGAAACAATAGAAAGTGGTGAGCATTTGCACCATATGCAACTAATAGAAAAGTGCGACCAATTTGCAGGATTAACTCATTAAAACAATTTAAGCATCATAAATTACTTACCTTGCCATCGTATTCTTTCTTTAATAACACCTCTGGAGCAATATATGCAGGAGTACCAACTGTCGACTTTGGTTGTGAATGCAGCACTGAGGACTGAAATAAGTAAACAATAATAGTCACACACACAATGAGAAAAAATAAGACGAGAAGTATCGACTTTTCTATAAATCCTAGGAATATGAAGCAAAAACATGTTCATGACTAATAACCTTCTTATAAAGGTTAAAAAAGACGGTGCATTTTTTATGATTTCTGAGATACTTTGTGAATTAATTTGTATCGAATATGATTCGCCATGGCAAAAGCGATCGAGAAATGCAATGGAATCTCTAATTCAAGCTAAATATTAACACAGCAACTGAATACATGGATAAATAATTAAAGTGCAAGAAAGACGTCGTCTACCTTGGAATAGCCGAAATCACAGATTTTCAGACGAGGAGCCTGGCTTCCATCCAATAAAGTGTTTTCTAGTTTCAAATCTCGGTGACATATTTGCTTAAAAAGTCAAAATAAAATAAAATCAGTTGGCAGATTAGCAACAGTACATATATATCTACATTATGCACAGTCACACAGACAGAGAGTCAAGTACCATAGCATGACAGTAGCTAACACCAGATATGAGTTGCTGGAAGAAGAAACGAGCCTGCAGCAGAGATTATAGCGAATAAATTATTAACAGAAGAAGGAAGCTATTAACAACCAGATTAAGCAGTACAAGAAAGTACCTCATCCTCACTGAATCGTCCTGCATTGCATATCCGCTCAAATAACTCTCCACCAGCTGCATATTCCATGACAATAGCCAAATGGGTTGGCGTCAGTATGACCTGTAACAAAACTTAACACGATGAGCACCTGGGAAATCATGTTAAAGAAACACATTTCTGTAATTCTGTTTTTGGAAATAAACTTACCTCTTTGAATCGGACGATATTGGGATGCCTTAAAGATCTGTGGTTAATAATTTCTCGCTTCACATTTTCATCAATCTGTTGAATAGCATTTAATACCGAGAACAAATTAGCCAAATTTACACTAAGAAACCTAACATCAGTTTATAAAATACAACACTGTTTATGATAAGTAAAAGTACATAAAATTTCAAAAGAAATACACAATCTAATCTCGTTGAACACTCGGTAGAATTTGAAGTTAAATAAAGTTCCTATTCACAGACAAGCATCCAACTAAACGTGATGCCCCTTCATTGGCTGATGAAGAGGTGCTTACACGCTGCTAAGTGATGATTGGTTGTCATTAATACATATAGTTGTCATTCGTAATACATATAGCTTTATTCAATACCGAAAACAAAGACGACTTAGGGAAAACAATTAGCAACAAAATGGGCCGCTTTTAGCATCTCCATTTACTTGTTCTTTTTCGATATTCAATCCGAAGATTCATCATTGCATTGAAGTTCATATAAACAACAGAATTACAAGATCACAAAGAATCAAATATTATCAGATCATTACCATTTCTAAACCCCAATCCTCTTTCCTTTATTTCCACCTCCACTTTGACTAAAACACAAACTAAAAGGCATTGATCATTCATTCCAATTACCAAATCAATTCCAAAAATTAACTAACAGAAATTGGAAGCACTAACCTTCTCACCTCTCTCGATATACTTAACAGCCACAAGCTCGTTCGTTTGGCGGTCCCTCATGAGTCGGGCCACCCCAAAATTACCCGACCCGATATCCTTAACCAGCTCGTATCGATCACTATCATGCATTATCGGCATATCCATCCCCGGTCCCGCCATCGCCGCCGGTCGATCCATCGCGCCAATACGCCCACCCTCCCCCCAAATCCCAATTCCCCAAAAATAAACTTCAAACTTCCAATAAAATCTAATTCGCACGAGTTCAAAAGTACAAAATCACCACCATAAACATTGAATTCTGTTAGCCGAAGTTGGAGACAGAGACCGCTAGTTTGCTTGACCCCGTGAATCCTCTACTTACCGCAACAGCTCACAATAATCAAGTTTCCAGCTGCCTTTTTTTATTAGGGTTTTGTAGTGCGTCACTTCAACTATTAAGTCTATACTATAACTATATTTATCTATCTATATATATATATATATTGCTCATATATATGTATATAGATACACGTATATCCCCACTGTATAACTATTTGTATATCTCTCCTATCTGTGCGTGAGAGAGAAAACGGAGCTCGTGAATTAAAATTGCTTTTGAGCCAAAATCTCACCTTCTTCTTCTACAGGCTTCCATCGAAACGAGGAGAGAGAGAGAGGGATTTTTACGTTTTTTTTTTTTTTTTTTTGAGTGGACAAAAAGGCAACGATAATAGTAGTTGTACTCTCTGAATCAGTGAAATACAGGTGGCGATTTGAATGATTAAAAAATTGCACGTAAGGTACCTCAATAGTTGCCCAAATTACAAATTAGTCTCTAACTTTTACCAAAGAATAAAAAGCATATTTGACGATTAATTTCTACTATCATCATCTCGATCTATTTGCATGGCTTATTTGGCAATGACAACTCGAGCACAGATGAGGGATGAAATATGTGTTTATTATATATATAAAAAAAGCATACTTCCGATTGGTTGAGAATTTTCTGAATGAGAATTATGCAAAAATTTAAAAGGCTCATCTATTGTTTGCTTGACTATTTTAGAATTGTATGTTTTTCAATTGAAATAAAATAAAAGAAACAAGATTGCAAGTGCATCTTCAATGGTACACTATAAATTCTTATTAATGTGACAAATAAAATGGAATTGAACGGAATTTTTTTTTAATAATCAGTGTTGATTGAACAAATTATTATTATTATTATTGTATATTAATTATTGGATAAAAAGAGAAAATAAAAATAATTCACCCAAAAATTTAAGTAAAAAATTATCACGTAATGTTTCTTGTCGTGTGGAATTGTATTTTCAATGAGTAATTCTACATGGATATTCTAATTTGACATTTTTAACTGACATGGTTCCTTGTCATATATTCATTGGATATGGATAAGTGAATTAAAATGATAAATCACATGGGCTCATGTTTATCACTCAATCAAAAATCGATACATCATCAGGTCAATTAAAAATATCAAATTACAATGTCTATATAGAATTATTCTTTTAGAATTATTCTTTTAGAATCTACATGCCATAGACGATCTCTAAGCTTGCAGACTGTACTTGCTAACGATTGAACAAAATTTTGATGTTTAATCTAACCCAAATCAGTAACAAGATAGGGTTCATTTGCTTCCGTTTATAGATTGACAATCGACTTGTAAACATAAAATGGGGACCAATACTGAAAGAGTGATTATATATATACAATATAATTTTTGATAGAGACATCATATTTTAATTGTAACAAGTATCCTTAATTTTCTTTTACTTTTACACTCGCATCTTTCAAACTTTTACATCAGATTTATATCATCAAATTTCTTCTAATTAGTATAAATTATCTACGGTGCGAGTTTGTGATTCTAAATTAGTCAAGGGAATATAAATATACTTATTTTATTTATTATAATTTTAAAAATAAAAGTAAATAACAAAAATAAAACTTCGGCAAAATATTTACTCAATTGAATGGGGCAATATATTTTTGGCGGCAAATGATGAACGTGGTTGTGCAGTCTTGCAAAACAAAATCAAGGAGGGAAAACTAGAAGACATACTAATGGAGATATATAGTGGTTATAAAAAAATTTGGGTTTCCTTTATCTATGTTCTGTGATTAAGATGTTTAGCGCATGTTCGGCTGAACTTATTTTTGTTTGACTTTTTTTTATGGGTCCCACAAGAAGATGAATTATATATTTTTCTACAGCAAAGTCAGTCGATGGCTAAGGTAGATATCCTCATTTTTACATTTTCATCCTTTGTCTTTATTCAACATATTGCAAAATTGAAAAAGTATAATGATGACAAAATTGGAATATAATGTTTATTAAATTATTTCTTTAACACAACATGGGTCCCGCAAATTGAAGTTAGCAAAATTTTCGATGGTTTTTACACTGGTAACGTGCTTTTGGGAAGCAAAGGGGAATAGTTTCTTGATCAGATTATTGCCTTTAAGTCGATAAATGCTATACTAAAACTCTAAAAGGGAAAGATTGGTGTTGCTTTTCTGCGTTGATGCACTTGTCTTGAAATGAACCTATAATTTTGTGAAATATGATTCTTGCTTATTAGATTTTGTGAAGTATCTTTAAGGTTTAATGACTACAATGATGAAGATATTGCCTTTATTGGGCTTTTTCTACCATGTGCATAGCTTGTGTTTAGGGTATACACTATGCTTTGGGATTTTAAGGAAACAATTTTCAAAAATGGTCAATCCAAATCAACAAAAGATCAACGTATATCAGTGTATCTTTCTAGTAGTGGGTGGCTTGGGGGGTGTCTCACTATTAGAATGGACCAAACTACCAAAATGAAACAAATCTCTATTTTCTATGATCCAAGATTGAAAGCCAACACAAGAATCACAGCACACATCGTTAGGGATGGAGTTAGGATTAGAAGTTGGGGGACTACTATTAATCACAACAAAATTTATTGGCTACTAGTTTGGGAATTTTCATTTTTTCCTATCGTAATAATAGTTAATGCCAACATTATAATGATAATAAATTCATTTCTTATGTTATTGATCACTAAGATTATCTTTTAAATCACTGTAGAAGTTGAAAAACTATTTTCGCTATGAATCATTGAATTTATCGTAAAACGATTAGTTTTTGTTTTTGTTTTTGTTTTGAAAGCCTATTAACCAAGTTAACTTGCACAAAATTTAAAAAGGAATATAAAATCCAATTAGACAAGAATTTGAGGCAAATAAACTTTGAAGTTGAAAATATTGTTTTTTGAAATTAAATGCAATAAATAGTATTGGGTCCTACTGTTGTCCTACTTTTACTAGCCCCTAAGAGTTAAAGCCCACAAGTGAGTAAATAAGAACAAAATTGAGGGCAATGATTTAATTTCATAAAAAGTTCAGATTCATCTTCTTCTTTGTATTTCCTCTACTCTTCACAAATGACTCTCTCCATATCCAACTCTGCAAAATTGATTAATTGAAGATCTCAAACTTAAAAAAACAATAAAAAGAATCATCTGAATCAAAAAAGGAACATAGATTTGAAAAGGGATCCATCCATTCTCCATGGGTAGAGACTTGCTAAACTAAAAATAAAATAAAAATACAAAAATACTAATTAAATCGAAAAATAATGATTTTGCAATTGGGGTTATGATTGAATTTAATAGAAATTAGAGCCAGAAACACTTATAATCAGTTAAACCAAAATCAATTTCTGGCTTTAATCCCTTTTCTGGCTCTAATGCCAACATCTTACCATTCCTTTGCAATTGATTTAAATCAATAGTTTTGAAGTCTCAAAAGGGAATCCAAATTTTGGTTACGACTTCAATTGGGGTCCGTCACCTTGTCGTCTACACCACGTCTACCGCCACCCGCTGACATCATCGCCATCGAATGCCGGCGACTTTGCCGTTTAAAAAAATTTATCACACAGTTCGAACATAATAGTAT